>OX030948.1:54942296-57924154 GCA_943735915.1 Pherbina coryleti | reverse complement strand
ATGTTGATGTTGATGTTGATGTTGATGTTGATGTTGATGTTGATGTTGATGTTGATGTTGATGTTGATGTTGATGTTGATGTTGATGTTGATGTTGATGTTGATGTTGATGTTGATGTTGATGTTGATGTTGATGTTGATGTTGATGTTGATGTTGATGTTGATGTTGATGTTGATGTTGATGTTGATGTTGATGTTGATGTTGATGTTGATGTTGATGTTGATGTTGATGTTGATGTTGATGTTGATGTTGATGTTGATGTTGATGTTGATGTTGATGTTGATGTTGATGTTGATGTTGATGTTGATGTTGATGTTGATGTTGATGTTGATGTTGATGTTGATGTTGATGTTGATGTTGATGTTGATGTTGATGTTGATGTTGATGTTGATGTTGATGTTGATGTTGATGTTGATGTTGATGTTGATGTTGATGTTGATGTTGATGTTGATGTTGATGTGATGTTGATGTTGATGTTGATGTTGATGTTGATGTTGATGTTGATGTTGATGTTGATGTTGATGTTGATGTTGATGTTGATGTTGATGTTGATGTTGATGTTGATGTTGATGTTGATGTTGATGTTGATGTTGATGTTGATGTTGATGTTGATGTTGATGTTGATGTTGATGTTGATGTTGATGTTGATGTTGATGTTGATGTTGATGTTGATGTTGATGTTGATGTTGATGTTGATGTTGATGTTGATGTTGATGTTGATGTTGATGTTGATGTTGATGTTGATGTTGATGTTGATGTTGATGTTGATGTTGATGTTGATGTTGATATTGATGTTGATGTTGATGTTGATGTTGATGTTGATGTTGATGTTGATGTGATGTTGATGTTGATGTTGTTGATGTTGATGTTGATGTGATGTTGATGTTGATGTTGATGTTGATGTTGATGTTGATGTTGATGTTGATGTTGATGTTGATGTTGATGTTGATGTTGATGTTGATGTTGATGTTGATGTTGATGTTGATGTTGATGTTGATGTTGATGTTGATGTTGATGTTGATGTTGATGTTGATGTTGATGTTGATGTTGATGTTGATGTTGATGTTGATGTTGATGTTGATGTTGATGTTGATGTTGATGTGATGTTGATGTTGATGTTGATGTTGATGTTGATGTTGATGTTGATGTTGATGTTGATGTTGATGTTGATGTTGTGTGATGTTGATGTTGATGTTGATGTTGATGTTGATGTTGATGTTGATGTTGATGTGATGTTGATGTTGATGTTGATGTTGATGTGATGTTGATGTTGATGTTGATGTTGATGTTGATGTTGATGTTGATGTTGATGTTGATGTTGATGTTGATGTTGATGTTGATGTTGATGTTGATGTTGATGTTGATGTTGATGTTGATGTGATGTTGATGTTGATGTTGATGTTGATGTTGATGTTGATGTTGATGTTGATGTTGATGTTGATGTTGATGTTGATGTTGATGTTGATGTTGATGTTGATGTGATGTTGATGTTGATGTTGATGTTGATGTTGATGTTGATGTTGATGTTGATGTTGATGTTGATGTTGATGTTGATGTTGATGTTGATGTTGATGTTGATGTTGATGTTGATGTTGATGTTGATGTTGATGTTGATGTTGATGTTGATGTTGATGTTGATGTTGATGTTGATGTTGATGTTGATGTTGATGTTGATGTTGATGTTGATGTTGATGTTGATGTTGATGTTGATGTTGATGTTGATGTTGATGTTGATGTTGATGTTGATGTTGATGTTGATGTTGATGTTGATGTTGATGTTGATGTTGATGTTGATGTTGATGTTGATGTTGATGTTGATGTTGATGTTGATGTTGATGTTGATGTTGATGTTGATGTTGATGTTGATGTTGATGTTGATGTTGATGTTGATGTTGATGTTGATGTTGATGTTGATGTTGATGTTGATGTTGATGTTGATGTTGATGTTGATGTTGATGTTGATGTTGATGTTGATGTTGATGTTGATGTTGATGTTGATGTTGATGTTGATGTTGATGTTGATGTTGATGTTGATGTTGATGTTGATGTTGATGTTGATGTTGATGTTGATGTTGATGTTGATGTTGATGTTGATGTTGATGTTGATGTTGATGTTGATGTTGATGTTGATGTTGATGTTGATGTTGATGTTGATGTTGATGTTGATGTTGATGTTGATGTTGATGTGATGTTGATGTTGATGTTGATGTTGATGTTGATGTTGATGTTGATGTTGATGTTGATGTTGATGTTGATGTTGATGTTGATGTTGATGTTGATGTTGATGTTGATGTTGATGTTGATGTTGATGTTGATGTTGATGTTGATGTTGATGTTGATGTTGATGTTGATGTTGATGTTGATGTTGATGTTGATGTTGATGTTGATGTTGATGTTGATGTTGATGTTGATGTGATGTTGATGTTGATGTTGATGTTGATGTTGATGTTGATGTTGATGTTGATGTTGATGTTGATGTTGATGTTGATGTTGATGTTGATGTTGATGTTGATGTTGATGTTGATGTTGATGTTGATGTTGATGTTGATGTTGATGTTGATGTTGATGTTGATGTTGATGTTGATGTTGATGTTGATGTTGATGTTGATGTTGATGTTGATGTTGATGTTGATGTTGATGTTGATGTTGATGTTGATGTTGATGTTGATGTTGATGTTGATGTTGATGTTGATGTTGATGTTGATGTTGATGTTGATGTTGATGTTGATGTTGATGTTGATGTTGATGTTTGATGTTGATGTTGATGTTGATGTTGATGTTGATGTTGATGTTGATGTTGATGTTGATGTTGATGTTGATGTTGATGTTGATGTTGATGTTGATGTTGATGTTGATGTTGATGTTGATGTTGATGTTGATGTTGATGTTGATGTTGATGTTGATGTGATGTTGATGTTGATGTTGATGTTGATGTTGATGTTGATGTTGATGTTGATGTTGATGTTGATGTTGATGTTGATGTTGATGTTGATGTTGATGTTGATGTTGATGTTGATGTTGATGTTGATGTTGATGTTGATGTTGATGTTGATGTTGATGTTGATGTTGATGTTGATGTTGATGTTGATGTTGATGTTGATGTTGATGTTGATGTTGATGTTGATGTTGATGTTGATGTTGATGTTGATGTTGATGTTGATGTTGATGTTGATGTTGATGTTGATGTTGATGTTGATGTTGATGTTGATGTTGATGTTGATGTTGATGTTGATGTTGATGTGATTGATGTTGATGTTGATGTTGATGTTGATGTTGATGTTGATGTTGATGTTGATGTTGATGTTGATGTTGATGTTGATGTTGATGTTGATGTTGATGTTGATGTTGATGTTGATGTTGATGTTGATGTTGATGTTGATGTTGATGTTGATGTTGATGTTGATGTTGATGTTGATGTTGATGTTGATGTTGATGTTGATGTGATGTTGATGTGATGTGATGTTGATGTTGATGTTGATGTTGATGTTGATGTTGATGTTGATGTTGATGTTGATGTTGATGTTGATGTTGATGTTGATGTTGATGTTGATGTTGATGTTGATGTTGATGTGATGTTGATGTTGATGTTGATGTTGATGTTGATGTTGATGTTGATGTTGATGTGATGTTGATGTTGATGTTGATGTTGATGTTGATGTTGATGTTGATGTTGATGTTGATGTTGATGTTGATGTTGATGTTGATGTTGATGTTGATGTTGATGTTGATGTTGATGTTGATGTTGATGTTGATGTTGATGTGTTGATGTTGATGTTGATGTGTGTGATGTTGATGTTGATGTTGATGTTGATGTTGATGTTGATGTTGATGTTGATGTTGATGTTGATGTTGATGTTGATGTTGATGTTGATGTTGATGTTGATGTTGATGTTGATGTTGATGTTGATGTTGATGTTGATGTTGATGTTGATGTTGTGATGTTGATGTTGATGTTGATGTTGATGTTGATGTTGATGTTGATGTTGATGTTGATGTTGATGTGATGTTGATGTTGATGTTGATGTTGATGTTGATGTTGATGTTGATGTTGATGTTGATGTTGATGTTGATGTTGATGTTGATGTTGATGTTGATGTTGATGTTGATGTTGATGTTGATGTTGATGTTGATGTTGATGTTGATGTTGATGTTGATGTTGATGTTGATGTTGATGTTGATGTTGATGTTGATGTTGATGTTGATGTTGATGTTGATGTTGATGTTGATGTTGATGTTGATGTTGATGTTGATGTTGATGTTGATGTTGATGTTGATGTTGATGTTGATGTTGATGTTGATGTTGATGTTGATGTTGATGTTGATGTTGATGTTGATGTTGATGTTGATGTTGATGTTGATGTTGATGTTGATGTTGATGTTGATGTTGATGTTGATGTTGATGTTGATGTTGATGTTGATGTTGATGTTGATGTTGATGTTGATGTTGATGTTGATGTTGATGTTGATGTTGATGTTGATGTTGATGTTGATGTTGATGTTGATGTTGATGTTGATGTTGATGTTGTGTTGATGTTGATGTTGATGTTGATGTTGATGTTGATGTTGATGTTGATGTGTTGATGTTGATGTTGATGTTGATGTTGATGTTGATGTTGATGTTGATGTTGATGTTGATGTTGATGTTGATGTTGATGTTGATGTTGATGTTGATGATGTTGATGTTGATGTGTTGATGTTGATGTGATGTTGATGTTGATGTTGATGTTGATGTTGATGTTGATGTTGATGTTGATGTTGATGTTGATGTTGATGTTGATGTTGATGTGATGTTGATGTTGATGTTGATGTTGATGTTGATGTTGATGTTGATATTGATGTTGATGTTGATGTTGATGTTGATGTTGATGTTGATGGCGATGTTGATGTTGATGTTGATGTTGATGTTGATGTTGATGTTGATGTTGATGTTGATATTGATGTTGATGTTGATGTTGATGTTGATGGCGATGTTGATGTTGATGTTGATGTTGATGTTGATGTTGATGTTGATGTTGATGGCGATGTTGATGTTGATGTTGATGTTGATGTTGATGTTGATGTTGATGTTGATGTTGATGTTGATGTTGATGTTGATGTTGATGTTGATGTTGATGTTGATGTTGATGTTGATGTTGATGTTGATGTTGATGTTGATGTTGATGTTGATGTTGATGTTGATGTTGATGTTGATGTTGATGTTGATGTTGATGTTGATGTTGATGTTGATGTTGATGTTGATGTTGATGTTGATGTTGATGTTGATGTTGATGGCTATGTTGATGTTGATGTTGATGTTGATGTTGATGTTGATGTTGATGTTGATGTTGATGTTGATGTTGATGTTGATGTTGATGTTGATGTTGATGTTGATGTTGATGTTGATGTTGATGTTGATGTTGATGTTGATGTTGATGTTGATGTTGATGTTGATGTTGATGTTGATGTTGATGTTGATGTTGATATTGATGTTGATGTTGATATTGATGTTGATGTTGATGTTGATGTTGATGTTGATGTTGATGTTGATGTTGATGTTGATGTTGATGTTGATGTTGATGTTGATGTTGATGTTGATGTTGATGTTGATGTTGATGTTGATGTTGATGTTGATGTTGATGTTGATGTTGATGTTGATGTTGATGTTGATGTTGATGTTGATGTTGATGTTGATGTTGATGTTGATGTTGATGTTGATGTTGATGTTGATGTTGATGTTGATGTTGATGTTGATGTTGATGTTGATGTTGATGTGATGTTGATGTTGATGTTGATGTTGATGTTGATGTTGATGTTGATGTTGATGTTGATGTTGATGTTGATGTTGATGTTGATGTTGATGTTGATGTTGATGTTGATGTTGATGTTGATGTTGATGTTGATGTTGATGTTGATGTTGATGTTGATGTTGATGTTGATGTTGATGTTGATGTTGATGTTGATGTTGATGTTGATGTTGATGTTGATGTTGATGTTGATGTTGATGTTGATGTTGATGTTGATGTTGATGTTGATGTTGATGTTGATTTGATGTTGATGTTGATGTTGATGTTGATGTTGATGTTAATGTTGATGTTGATGTTGATGTTGATGTTGATATTGATGTTGATGTTGATGTTGATGTTGATGTTGATGTTGATGTTGATGTTAATGTTGATGTTGATGTTGATGTTGATGTTGATATTGATGTTGATGTTGATGTTGATGTTGATGTTGATGTTGATGTTGATGTTGATGTTGATGTTGATGTTGATGTTGATGTTGATGTTGATGTTGATGTTGATGTTGATGTTGATGTTGATGTTGATGTTGATATTGATGTTGATGTTGATGTTGATGTTGATGTTGATGTTGATGTTGATGTTAATGTTGATGTTGATGTTGATGTTGATGTTGATATTGATGTTGATGTTGATGTTGATGTTGATGTTGATGTTGATGTTGATGTTGATGTTGATGGCGATGTTGATGTTGATGTTGATGTTGATGTTGATGTTGATGTTGATGTTGATGTTGATGTTGATGTTGATGTTGATGTTGATATTGATGTTGATGTTGATGTTGATATTGATGTTGATGTTGATGTTGATGTTGATGTTGATGTTGATGTTGATATTGATGTTGATGTTGATGTTGATGTTGATGTTGATGTTGATGTTGATGTTGATGTTGATGTTGATGTTGATGTTGATGTTGATGTTGATGTTGATGTTGATGTTGATGTTGATGTTGATGTTGATGTTGATGTTGATGTTGATGTTGATGTTGATGTTGATGTTGATGTTGATGTTGATGTTGATGTTGATGTTGATGTTGATGTTGATGTTGATGTTGATGTTGATGTTGATGTTGATGTTGATGTTGATGTTGATGTTGATGTTGATGTTGATGTTGATGTTGATGTTGATGTTGATGTTGATGTTGATGTTGATGTTGATGTTGATGTTGATGTTGATGTTGATGTTGATGTTGATGTTGATGTTGATGTTGATGTTGATGTTGATGTTGATGTTGATGTTGATGTTGATGTTGATGTTGATGTTGATGTTGATGTTGATGTTGATGTTGATGTTGATGTTGATGTTGATGTTGATGTTGATGTTGATGTTGATGTTGATGTTGATGTTGATGTTGATGTTGATGTTGATGTTGATGTTGATGTTGATATTGATGTTGATGTTGATGTTGATGTTGATGTTGATGTTGATGTTGATGTTGATGTTGATGTTGATGTTGATGTTGATGTTGATGTTGATGTTGATGTTGATGTTGATGTTGATGTTGATGTTGATGTTGATGTTGATGTTGATGTTGATGTTGATGTTGATGTTGATGTTGATGTTGATGTTGATGTTGATGTTGATGTTGATGTTGATGTTGATGTTGATGTTGATGTTGATGTTGATGTTGATGTTGATGTTGATGTTGATGTTGATGTTGATGTTGATGTTGATGTTGATGTTGATGTTGATGTTGATGTTGATGTTGATGTTGATGTTGATGTTGATGTTGATGTTGATGTTGATGTTGATGTTGATGTTGATGTTGATGTTGATGTTGATGTTGATGTTGATGTTGATGTTGATGTTGATGTTGATGTTGATGTTGATGTTGATGTTGATGTTGATGTTGATGTTGATGTTGATGTTGATATTGATGTTGATGTTGATGTTGATGTTGATGTTGATGTTGATGTTGATGTTGATGTTGATGTTGATGTTGATGTTGATGTTGATGTTGATGTTGATGTTGATGTTGATGTTGATATTGATGTTGATGTTGATGTTGATATTGATGTTGATGTTGATGTTGATGTTGATGTTGATGTTGATGTTGATATTGATGTTGATGTTGATGTTGATGTTGATGTTGATGTTGATGTTGATGTTGATGTTGATGTTGATGTTGATGTTGATGTTGATGTTGATGTTGATGTTGATGTTGATGTTGATGTTGATGTTGATGTTGATGTTGATGTTGATGTTGATGTTGATGTTGATGTTGATGTTGATGTTGATGTTGATGTTGATGTTGATGTTGATGTTGATGTTGATGTTGATGTTGATGTTGATGTTGATGTTGATGTTGATGTTGATGTTGATGTTGATGTTGATGTTGATGTTGATGTTGATGTTGATGTTGATGTTGATGTTGATGTTGATGTTGATGTTGATGTTGATGTTGATGTTGATGTTGATGTTGATGTTGATGTTGATGTTGATGTTGATGTTGATGTTGATGTTGATGTTGATGTTGATGTTGATGTTGATGTTGATGTTGATGTTGATGTTGATGTTGATGTTGATGTTGATGTTGATGTTGATGTTGATGTTGATGTTGATGTTGATGTTGATGTTGATGTTGATGTTGATGTTGATGTTGATGTTGATGTTGATGTTGATGTTGATGTTGATGTTGATGTTGATGTTGATGTTGATGTTGATGTTGATGTTTATGTTGATGTTGATGTTGATGTTGATGGCTATGTTGATGTTGATGTTGATGTTGATGTTGATGTTGATGTTGATGTTGATGTTGATGTTGATGTTGATGTTGATGTTGATGTTGATGTTGATGTTGATGTTGATGTTGATGTTGATGTTGATGTTGATGTTGATGTTGATGTTGATGTTGATGTTGATGTTGATGTTGATGTTGATGTTGATATTGATGTTGATGTTGATGTTGATGTTGATGTTGATGGCGATGTTGATGTTGATGTTGATGTTGATGTTGATGTTGATGTTGATGTTGATGTTGATGTTGATGTTGATATTGATGTTGATGTTGATGTTGATGTTGATGTTGATGTTGATGTTGATGTTGATGTTGATGTTGATGTTGATATTGATGTTGATGTTGATGTTGATGTTGATGTTGATGGCGATGTTGATGTTGATGTTGATGTTGATGTTGATGTTGATGTTGATGTTGATGTTGATGTTGATGTTGATGTTGATGTTGATGTTGATGTTGATGTTGATGTTGATGTTGATGTTGATGTTGATGTTGATGTTGATGTTGATGTTGATGTTGATGTTGATGTTGATGTTGATGTTGATGTTGATGTTGATGTTGATGTTGATGTTGATGTTGATGTTGATGTTGATGTTGATGTTGATGTTGATGTTGATGTTGATGTTGATGTTGATGTTGATGTTGATGTTGATGTTGATGTTGATGTTGATGTTGATGTTGATGTTGATGTTGATGTTGATGTTGATGTTGATGTTGATGTTGATGTTGATGTTGATGTTGATGTTGATGTTGATGTTGATGTTGATGTTGATGTTGATGTTGATGTTGATGTTGATGTTGATGTTGATATTGATGTTGATGTTGATATTGATGTTGATGTTGATGTTGATGTTGATGTTGATGTTGATGTTGATGTTGATGTTGATGTTGATGTTGATGTTGATGTTGATGTTGATGTTGATGTTGATGTTGATGTTGATGTTGATGTTGATGTTGATGTTGATGTTGATGTTGATGTTGATGTTGATGTTGATGTTGATGTTGATGTTGATGTTGATGTTGATGTTGATGTTGATGTTGATGTTGATGTTGATGTTGATGTTGATGTTGATGTTGATGTTGATGTTGATGTTGATGTTGATGTTGATGTTGATGTTGATGTTGATGTTGATGTTGATGTTGATGTTGATGTTGATGTTGATGTTGATGTTGATGTTGATGTTGATGTTGATGTTGATGTTGATGTTGATGTTGATGTTGATGTTGATGTTGATGCTTTTTTTTTTGCTTCCCCATTGGTTGTGCAATTTCAATTAATCCAGCAAAAGTGATGCATATGCGTCACATTTGGCGGTTCCCTGGGGGTTTTTGACACGCCGTCACATTTTTTTTTATTTTTGTCATATGCTCGAAGACCTCACCTTTGTTTTCGTTCCTTAACATTTACCGTTGCACCAGTAGTAACAGAGTTAAAAATCCATGCAACGTTTTTTCATGGCTGTAACATTTTTACTGCATTATGTGATTGCATCCCTGAAATCATGACAACAAAATTTTTTTTTGTTATTTAGTTGCAAAGCATAATAACACATCCCTGCTGTCGTAAAACAAAATTTACTGTAGCACTCCTCCTTAGTGAGTAATAATTCCATGCAACGATATTACATTTCTGTTACATAAGCTGCTATATTCACGACCTGAACACGCCGGAATTTTTTTTTTATTTTTGTCGTAAAGCCATGTATAAAAACTTAATTTTCCTATTTAAACTTTTATCGTAGGTTATATACTCATTGAGTAAAAATTCAATGCAACGCCGCTGCATGAATGATGCTTTATCGATCTTTGAGCGGCTCTCTCAGCGTCCCCATGATGTCAGAAATTTTTTGTTTAATTTTGTTGTGAGGGCTTCCAGCAGGCCTTTATTGGCGTATCGTATTTTTAATCCTAGCGCTAATACTCAGCGAGTAATAATTCCATATAACAAATTTTCAGTTGCGTTGCTTACGCAGCTCCCACTATGTCCCTATGCCGTAGTAAATTTTTTTTTTGTTTATTTAATATAGCCAAAAAATTAACCTTTACGGTCATACTATTTTTTTAATCATAGCTTTTATAAAGAGTGATTTTTTAAGTGCCTGATAACTTTTTTTTTAAAAAAAACGCATAAAATTTGCAAAATCTCATCGGTTCTTTATTTGAAACGTTAGATTGGTCCATGACATTTACTTTTTGAAGATAATTTCATTTAAATGTTGACCGCGGCTGCGTCTTAGGTGGTCCATTCGGAAAGTCCAATTTTGGGCAACTTTTTCGAGCATTTCGGCCGGAATAGCCCGAATTTCTTCGGAAATGTTGTCTTCCAAAGCTGGAATAGTTGCTGGCTTATTTCTGTAGACTTTAGACTTGACGTAGCCCCACAAAAAATAGTCTAAAGGCGTCAAATCGCATGATCTTGGTGGCCAACTTACCGGTCCATTTCTTGAGATTAATTGTTCTCCGAAGTTTTCCCTCAAAATGGCCATAGAATCGCGAGATGTGTGGCATGTAGCGCCATCTTGTTGAAACCACATGTCAACCAAGTTCAGTTCTTCCATTTTTGGCAACAAAAAGTTTGTTAGCATCGAACGATAGCGATCACCATTCACCGTAACGTTGCGTCCAACAGCATCTTTGAAAAAATACGGTCCAATGATTCCACCAGCGTACAAACCACACCAAACAGTGCATTTTTCGGGATGCATGGCCAGTTCTTGAACGGCTTCTGGTTGCTCTTCACTCCAAATGCGGCAATTTTGCTTATTTACGTAGCCATTCAACCAGAAATGAGCCTCATCGCTGAACAAAATTTGTCGATAAAACACATTTCGAACCGAACACTGATTTTGGTAATAAAATTCAATGATTTGCAAGCGTTGCTCGTTAGTAAGTCTATTCATGATGAAATGTCAAAGCATACTGAGCATCTTTCTCTTTGACACCATGTCTGAAATCCCACGTGATCTGTCAAATACTAATGCATGAAAATCATAACCTCAAAAAAATCACCCTTTACTTAGCGAGTAACAATTCAATGAAATGCAGATGAATTTTTAATAAATTAATTTTTCAACTTTTTTGGAAACTAGAGCAGTATAACGTAACTTCGTCACGTCAAAACTCTGAGCAACGAATAACAGCAAGAAGAAGAAGAAGAAGAAGAAGAAGAAGAAGAAGAAGAAGAAGAAGAAGAAGAAGAAGAAGAAGAAGAAGAAGAAGAAGAAGAAGAAGAAGAAGAAGAAGAAGAAGAAGAAGAAGAAGAAGACGAAGAAGAAGAAGAAAACTATTTGTTTTGATTTTGATAATTTCAACTCAGAGCGAGAGAGGTTTTTAGCCACGTGACTACCTTCTTTTATCTACCACGAGCATAGCTTTGTCTATGTTTGTTTGCGTTGAAAGATATCATTGTTATTGCAGCTGTGTGTACAACGGAAATTAAAACGCTCTTATCGTTGCATAGAATTCTAAACCGGTGAATATATGTATTGCTGAAATTTGAAAATATTCGATATGTTCTTACCTTACTACAACAAAAATATATTTTACAATATAATTAAAATTAAAATAAGAACAAGGATTTGGATAAGGATAAGAACAAGAATTTGAAAATGGACGTGGGCATGAATTTGAACAAAGACTAAGATCAGGAATAAGATAAGGATTAGTAAAAAGTATACAGCATGGAATTGGATAAAGAAAACCGAGAAGGATTGGGAAAAGCTCTGCGACAAGGATTGGGACACAATGATAAGGACAAAAATTTAGACACACCTAAATGAATATTTAGGAATAGAACATGAATTTGGACACGGTAAGGACCAGGCTTAGAACAAAGATCAGGAAAAAAAGTGGGACAAGGATAAGGAAAAGATTTAAGCAAGGAAAATGCCAGGAATTTCGGAATGGATTAAATCAAGAGTTTTAACAGGAAGTAGGACACTTGTAAGGAAAAATGTAAGAATAAGTAAAAGGATCAGTATAAGTTAAGAAGCAAAGGAAAGGCTATGAACAAGAATAAAAAAATGCTGATACGTCGAAATTTGCGAGTGTGTCCACAATACAGTCAACTTCTTTAATATTTATACTTTAATGTTGCAAATACTTTAAAAATTTATTTTTTATAAAAATACAACTTTAATTCCTTATTAATTATAATAAGATTTAAGTTGAAATCACAATTAAAACTTAACACATTAATAACACGTTTCAACTCTATTAAATAAAAGCTTCCAAACATTTCATTCTGTTCCATTTATCTTGTTCACCCACCACTTTCGAAAAAGAGTTAAAACTAAAAATAAAGTAAAATTTGCAGAAAATGCAATTTACAGTAAAATTGCAATTTCATAGTTTTGCAATTTAATTTCACGTTCTTATAGCTTATTTTTTTGCTTTCCTTTTCTACCACTTTTATTATTTGCCATGAATGTTATTTGTACAAAAATTTTAACAGAACTTCTTCAGGTGCAAAACACAGAAGCTGCAGAAACATCAGCAGCAGCAGCAGCACTTAAAAGTTTTTCACTTTAACAACGTAAACAACAAGAGAAACAACATCAAAATAAAAACAAAAACTACAACAACTACAACATGCTCCAAGCTTGTTTCCGGCTTCAATGCATCATATCCCCGAGCATTTCGAGCAAAGCAATGCAAATCGATTTCAATGTTTTTCCAACATTTATTGGGAATTTTTTTATTTTGTTTTTTTTTTTTTTGCAGAGCCTCTTCGGGCATCGACAAGGAACAAGAGCGTCGAGAATGGTCGCATGCAGCGAAAAGAAATAATAAAACAACAATATTGAAAAAGCTGCACGGTAAAAATAGTGAAAAAAAAACAACACAACGAACATATTGAAAGCGCAAAATTTTGCCAGAATCCTTGAAATTCTAATTTCCATTCAAATAAATCGAATGAAAATTGCACTCAATCAGTCAATCAATCAGTTTGCCAGTTTAACCAGTTCTGGTGAAGCACTTTTGAGCTATTGCTGAGTGTTGAGCTGAGTTGAATGGCTGTGCAGAGGAATTTCAAAATACAATAAAAAAAAAGAAATAAGGAAAAAACAAAAAAAGAAAGAAATATCAAAACAACAACAACAAAAACAAGTTGAAAGCGCACAATATTTCTTCCATGTTTCCAATCTCTGCAAAATATGGGCGCCGCACATTACACGGATCCTCTGCAAAAGCAACTGGATGTTTTTGTTTTTGTTTGACATTTAATAGATAAATAAATTCACTTGTGTGCACGGGATGGTGGGGGGGGGGGTGGTGAACTAATCGATGCCAGCAGAGAAAGTGGGGCTTGAATTGTGAGCTTGGGAAATTAATTCAAAGTTATGGATATGATTTGACATGGTTTCATTGGGCGAAGAAATAAGGAAACAAATTTCGTATGAATGGTAAACAAGTGTAAATAAAGGATTAAAGAAGAGTCAAATAAAGGAATCGTTTTTAAGTCAGGTAATGATTGAAGGATGAATTATGGAGAATATTGTATAAAGAATATGGAATATGGAATATGGAATATGAAATATGATGTTTGATATATGATACATGATAAATGATGCATGATATATGATATATGATATATGACATATGATATATGATATATGATATATGATATATGATATATGATATATGATATATGATATATGATATATGATATATGATATATGATATATGATATATGATATATGATATATGATATATGATATATGATATATGATATATGATATATGATATGTGATATATGATATATGATATATGATATATGATATATGATATGTGATATATGATATATGATATATGATATATGATATATGATATATGATATATGATATATGATATGTGATATATGATATATGATATATGATATATGATATATGATATATGATATATGATATATGATATATGATATATGATATATGTTATATGATATATGATATATGATATATGATATATGCTATATGATATATGCTATATGATATATGATATATGATATATGATATATGATATATGATAAATGATATATGATATATGATATATGATATATGATATATGATATATGATATATGACATATGATATATGATATATGATATATGATATATGATATATGATATATAATATATGATATATGATATATGATATATGAGATATGATATATGATATATGATATATGATATATGATATATGATATATGATATATGATAAATGATATATGATATATGATATATGATATATGATATATGATATATGATATATGATATATGATATATGATATATGATATATGATATGTGATATATGATATATGATATATGATATATGATATATGATATGTGATATATGATATATGATATATGATATATGATATATGATATATGATATATGATATATGATATATGATATATGATATATGATATATGATATATGATATATGGTATATGATATATGATATATGATATATGATATATGATATATGATATATGATATATGATATATAATATATTATATTTGATATATGATATATGATATATCCAGCTTGTGCAAGAATTAAAGTCGCGAGACCATGCAATGCGTCGTGATTTTGGTGTATGGGCCGAAAATGAGATTGATCTCGATGCTGATTTTCATCGCAAAATTTTGTTCAGTGATGAGGCTCATTTTTGGTTGAATGGCTACGTCAACAAGCAAAATTGCCGCATTTGGAGTGAAGAGAATCCACATGAGATCCTTGAGACGCCATTAAATCCACAAAAACTGACTGTTTGGTGTGCTCTATGGGCTGGTGGAGTCATTGGGCCATACTTCTTCCGAAATAATGCTGGAGAGTCAGTTACCGTTAATGGAGACCGGTATAGAGCCATGATAACCGACTATTTTGTTCCCGAATTGGATGGCATGAATGTGGATGAGTTGTGGTTCCAACAATACGGCGCTACATGCCACACAGCGCACGTCACAATCGATTTATTGAAGGAAACATTCGATGAGCGCATAATTTCGCGGAATGGACCTGTCAATTGGCCACCAAGATCGTGTGATTTGACACCATTGGATTATTTTCTTTGGGGATATGTGAAGTCGCTCGTCTACGCCAACAAACCAGAAACGTTAGGGGACTTGGAGGCCAACATTCGTGGCGATATTGCCGACATACGGCCGCATATGCTCGAAAAAGTGGTTGAAATTTGGACCTGTAGAATTGGCTTTATTCGAGCCAGCCGCGGCGGCCACATGCCCGAAATCATATTTAAACATTAATGGCATAAAATTATCCTTCCAATAAAGCCAAATTGATGGACATTAAAACGATTTTCTTGTGTTTTATTTCAATTCGAAGTTCTATACCTCTAAAAAAAACACCCTGTATAACCACATAAATAACTTGAAGAACAACAGCACAGAAGAGATTTTTAAATAAATTAAAACCAAGATTTCCTAGTTGAAAAAATATTTCGGGCACGAATGTCAAACACACTGAATGCATGCGTATTTCAAGGACTTTACAAGCAAAGTTAATTAAAAGAATGCTGCTAAGAACAGCTGAAAATGAAGAAATTCATAGAAGAATAATAAACAATAAAATACAAAGAGCAACAGCGTGTTTATTATATAAGACAAATAGTTGTTAAGTTTTATTCCAATTATTGTACGAAATTAAAACTATTGCATTAAATATAAACGAGAAGATCGTACTTTCTTTGAAATCCCGTTGCAGCTACAGAAACAACAGCAAGGATTATTTTAAAATTAAGTAGCAACTTGATACCATTGCTAGCTTTGACACTATTCCAAGAGTTGGAGTTTTTTCTTTCTCATTGTCAACTACGCTGGTTGCTGGCAAAACATTATGAGCTTCTATTAATGGTTCTCTTTCCCTGCCGCTTCTCTAGTAGCGTGTAAGCTTGACAACAATGCTGTTGGCATGTGGCAGACGCTTTAAAAAGAAAACAAAAAAAAAAGGATAAACTAGCAATGGTAGCGATAACTGGAAGTGGGGGCAGCAGCAGTGTGCAAATGTCAACAACATCGAGTGACAACATACACACACACACACACACATCTTCACACGGTCTCATATTCATAGTGCTAGTGTCAAGTTTTTGTTGTTGTTCGGATCAAGTGATGTGTTGCCAACATAAAATATAAATAAAAATAAAAAATATAGCTATTGTTCCCGTTAAGATTGTTGTTGTTGTTGTTTCTACTGTTTTCGCTACTGCTGTGCTTTAAATGTTTCCTTTATTGTTCTCTACACAAATAAAAGCGCGCTCAGTTAACTTCAAAGTGTTGTCCTTTTTTGCTCAAGCGTCCTGATAATAATCCAACACGAAGTCATCTAAGTTAATGGTGGATGCGGGGAACGCAAGAGTGATGTTTTAAGTGTTCTTCGCATTATTTTGTTGTTGCTTAGCAAAAGGTTAACAGAACATGCCAAAAAACGTCTAGACGGCGCCAATTCTTTGGGTGTCCTTCTACACACATATACACACATTCACAATGTGCGCTACTTTTTTGCGAAAAAGGCGCAAGGACCCAAAAATAGAAATCTATCGAAGACGCAGCGTAGAATATGAAGCGATGAAAAACTTATTTATAACGGTGTTTAATCTAGCTCAAAGTTAAAGAATCGTGAAGAATCGATAAGTGATCAATTTGCCGCTTTTGGAAATTCTGAATTATTAATTCTTAAATAAATATTTGACTAAAAATAAAATATGTTTGTTTCCGAGACTTTTATTATCAAATAAAAGCAAAAGTATGATGTCTTATATTGGAATTTCGTCAACGAATTTTTACAAAAATCTTTCAAAACTTGATGAAAAAAATGCATTATTCGACAGACAACTTATCTTAACTTAAGGCTAAGGAAATGTATTTAATGTCAAAGCCCTTAGGAAAGAAAAGTTGAGGTCAATATTTTTTTTTGCTAAGGCAACATTTTTTATTTTTATGATACTTTTCAATACAAATTATCGGTTTACAAAAATTACAAGCTTTTTTTTTTTGTTGATTTTGAAAAAAAAAACTTATAAAAAAAGAACACAAGATCACTTGCGGTATAATGGGGTCATCAGACCCATAATTTTGCATGGGGCTGCAGTGTGGTGGCCAGACTTAAGCAAGGTTAGTTATTATGAGAAACTCCAGAAAGAATGGGATCTAGTATATGTATCACCGGTGCCTTGAGAACAACCATTTTTCATCTCTTACCACTCGACTTGGTTCTCAAATACACAGCAGTCTTGTGAGCGGTTAGACTAAGAGTAATTGCGGCATGGCTTTTAAAAACAAGTCATTCATCTATACTCAAACGCTATAACCTCATTCCAAACTAATCTGATTGATATACACCCTCTCTATCCTTCTATCCTATCTGTAATGGTGCATCTTGAAAGCGAGGTTGTGCCTTCTATTTACCAATGAGTCAAAACTAAATGACCAGCTATGGTACGGGATCTTTTCAAATGAAGTATCTTTTGCCTTTAGGCTGCCTGACCAATGAAGCATTTTCCATGCCAAAATAAATGATATAAGGGAAGTTCATGGTTATCAAAAAACTTAATCCCAAAACGATAAATATACTAACGTCGCCATTCGAAAAGTCAGTAATTTTTTGAATAAAAGGTATTTTTTCCAGGAAATAGCTATTTATTTTTCCTCTAAAAGAAGACTATGATTCTATTAGATTGATTAACTTAGTTCAGCGTTTTTCCAAATTTTTTTATTCGTTCCAAATAATATAATAGGCGTTTGCTTCAGTGAAGAATCTCTTACCATCGAGCTTTTTTTTGGGTTTTGAAATAGGAAATGGGCTCAATCTGGAGAATTTGGTGGATGGCGAAGCAGTTCGTAGGACAATTTATAGATTTTTGAGAAGTGTTGACCTCTTCATTCGACCCAAATCACTTGCCACCGAGCCATTTTTTCAAGTTTGGAAAAGATAAATATTCGCAAGCGGATAATTCTAAAAAAGAATGGTGGATGGCGTATCAGTTCGTAGCCCAATTTATCAATTTTTACCATGGAAATTATAGACGTGTGCACCAGTGCGTTTTCATGATGAAAGAGCTGTTTTTCTTCACCAAATGCAATCGTTTTTACTTCAAATCAATGTCAAATCTGTCCAAAAGTTTTCAATAATATTAATATTTTACCCTCTTCGGGGTAATCGATGTGAATGATTTGGCATACATCCCAAAAAACAGTCGTCATGACCTTGTTGGCCGACAGACTAGGACTTCTTGGCTGATTTGACTATTGCTTGGTCTCAGTATTATGTTGTGATGTATCCATGTTTCGTCTAGGGTTACGAAACGGCCGAAAAAATCCTTGGGATTCCGGTTGAACATTGCCAAATTGAACATGTAACGAACTTTCTAGCCGGGGTAAGCTCGCCGGATAGCCGGGGTTCGTACAAAAAAATTTATTTCCGTAGTCTTTTAAATTATAAACGCAAGGGTTCATTTACTTCACTATTAAAGTCTTTATTTCAAATGTTTGTTTTTCACAGAAGAAAAAAAAATCATTTCACACATTTTTTTATTCGTTTGCTAAATAATCGCCGTTGCTCCTGATCTCCCTCGAAGTCCTTTGAAATAGGATCCGTGAATTCCGTTCGTTTGTCTGTCCTCTGAGTATTCGCGAGGGGCCTTCCGGTATAGAACCACTCGGGCCAGGTGTAAGCTTGGTCGTTGTCCTTGTACAAGATATGGTCTGAACCTAGAGGGCGATCGACTTGGATGCTTTTAGAGCAGACCGTCCGGTATGAAACCACTCGGGTCGACAGAAAAAAACAACTTTCGTGATGCCTACTGGTATGTTTTATGACCGGCCGTCCGATATGGAACCACTCGGGCCGACAAGAAACACTGTTCACCAGGATGAGCCGTCCGGTATGAAAAACCACTCGGGCCGGATGTAAAAGTCGGTCGTTGATGTTGTCGCAGTGTGCTGAACAATATTAGAGCGTGCACGTAGATGCTTTTAGAGCAGACCGTCCGGTATGGAACCACTCGGGTCGACAGAAAAAGGACACCGTTCGTGACGTCACTAGTGTGCTTATCGCCGGCCGTCCGGTATAAAACCACTCGGGTCGACAAGAAACACTGTTTTGCTACTGCCTTTAAGTCACTCGTGCGCCGTCACTCGTACACTTGTACACTTTTTCACTTTGTCACTAGTTCTCTCGGTCACTTGTTCACTATGTTATTCGTTCACTTGACTCACCGATCTGCGTTGTCTGCGTGTTGACTACAAAAGAGGCCCACTGTTGGTTCGCTGACTCCTTTTATCCACAAAAAGGGTAACGGGACCTTGTTTGTGTCGCCAATTTCCATTTGATCTCGACCTTGAATTTTTCTCGCCTAGAGATAGCGGCAACCTTTTGCCTTGCATGTTATTGTTGTCATAGTCGCTGTTTAATGACCCCTATGTGTTTTGTTATTGCCACGTGTGGGTGCATAGAATGCATGTTGTTTGTGTGTTTTTGCTTGTGACTTCGTTATATTGTTTTGTTGTTGTGCCAATTGATCAGGCCACTGGCTTGCTATATGTGTTGTTATTGTTGGTTTGCGGGTCACAAACATTTCTTAGTTTGTTGTTGTTGTGCCAATTGATCAGGCCACTGGCTTGCTGTATGTGTTGTTATTGCTTGTTTGCGGGTCGCCCAGCTGCGTGTTTTATGGACAGGGGCGGTTCGCGGGTTCTTGCCCAGGTGCGGTTTAGGGTTGCAGGGCGGGTTCATGTTTTTCGGGGCCCTTTGTGCAGCGGTGTTTTATAGGGAGCTGTAAGGCATAAATTCAGCGAATTTATGTTTCCTTACAAACATCGCCATATTAGCAATCGCGGAACCCATCACGCGCCTAGCTTTTTCATGCCCAAGTTTTCATGTAAAATATAATGTACCCGCTCAGTTGAGATACCTATAGACTCAGCCACCTTATGCACTTTCAGTCTCCGATCGCCCAATATCAGTTCATGAATTTTATCGACGATTTTTGGAGTTACGACCTATTTTGGGCGACCTGTCAATCAGCGACACTTAGCTGTTACGTTTAAGTGTCTTAACTTTTTCGAATTTTTCCTGGAGAAACTATGCAATTGATTTTTAACAAGGTATCATTAAAAAAAAATCAATTTTTGGCGTCCTTGGCGTAGTTGGTTTAAATGCGTGGCCGCTATGTCAACGAACCTGGAGACCCAGGTTCGAACCCCAGCAGCTACAGAAAATTATTTGAATTAAAATAATTTTTCTGTACGGCTGCCACCTCTCTGCAGACAATGGCAAACCTCAGAGAGTAATCAAAATACCATGCAAAGCTTCTTGAAAATAAGAACATTTCTTTCATCGCCGTTCGGAGTCGGCGTTAAGCCTGTAGGTCCATTTCTCGGTCAATTGTGTACAAACTTAATAAAACGTACAACACAATTGATCCTAAGAAGCTAGGTCAAAGTCATTTCAAGGGCTGAAATGGCCAGTTATTTATTTTTTTTTTATCGTTAAAAAAAATTGATGTGGCTTTCAGAAAGTACTTAATTTTCAAAGGTAGATTCAACCCTTTGCCTACCAGACCACCCCAAAGTCAAAAATCTTAATTTTGGCAATATATTTGGAGCTACAAGTACAACATTTTTGGAGATGTTGTGGACAACCTTACACTTTCTAACAAAAAAATATAGTCCACTTTGACTGTCCACGCAACCACTAAAACTAACGGGATGGAGAAAACAACTAACAACAACAACAGCTTTGTATAGAGCAAATCATACAACTGACTAGACAGACTGTTTCGTTGGTCGCTACACCAACTCATCAGTAGTCTTGCATGACTTTCACTGTGATCCTCTCAGTTACTAAAGTTTGGTAAATTCTGACTATTGTCGATAAAATGTCTGGGAATTTACTTTTGGCTGAAAGAACAAATCTTTTTATTATTACCAACTACAGCGCTTTTATCTAATTTCTTTTACATACTATCAGAGAGAAACTCAGATACTACAAAGATGGCCAGATATCAGGTTATTTTTTTAGCTACTTAGAGCCAGTAGTCGTTGGGGGCCAAATCTGGTGAATACGGTGGATGAGTAAGCAATTCGAAGCCCAATTCGTGGATTTTTGCCATCGTTTTCATTGATTTGTGACACGGTGCATTGTCTTGGTGAAAAATAATTTTTTTTCTTCTTCAAATGGGCCCGATTTTTCGCCATTGCTCAGCTTGGACGGTATTTTTTTTCTATCAAAAAAACAGTGATAAATCAACACACGGAATTGCTTTGAATCCATTATTTTAAAAATATCAACAGTAGCGTCACTTAATCAATGCAACTTTTGAACTAAACGTTAGATTGTCATGAATTTTTAAATGTATTGTTTGAAGATTTGAACTTTCGAAATATTATATCGATATTTCGTTAAAGGTGCTACCTAGTAGTTAGTGTTGGGACTTCTACTTTGGGACTGGGACCGTAAACTTTTCGTTCGCGCACTGTCAACGAGAGGAAATATTCGAATATATTTGTATAGTTGACCATTGGGACATATAGGTCCCATGATTTTTGACATTTTTTTAGGTAAAAAACTCTTTTTCGCCACACTTTTATTTAGTAAATTGTGGTCGCTGAACACAAATCCGGTGTCGCATTCGCAAATTTCTTAGACGTTCAGGAGTGGACTTCAAAGGGTTAATGCGAATACCGTCAGAGCCATTCGTAAGATAAAGTCAGAATTTGATTTTGCTTTTGCTTTTCCTTTTGCTTTTGCTTTTGCGTTTGTTTTTGCTTTTGATTTTGCTTTTGCTTTTGTTTTTGATTTTGCTTTTACTTGCTTTTGGTATAGATTTCGATCTGTTAGGTTTTTAACCTCCAATCTGTGTTTTCTTAAAATTGATATTAGCTTTTGAACTAAGCTTCAAATAATTCCATGCAACAATGTTGTAGTGCTGTTACATAAGCTGTCTGTTACTATCGCGACCTAAGAATTTATAAATTTTTTTTATTTATTTTTGTCGTAAGGCCAACAACATATCCTTCATTTTCATTTCACTATATTTACTTCACTATATGCTTAGCGCATTTCCAAGTAATATTTCCAGGCAACGCAGGCAATGATTGTTGCATTATCGATCTTAGAGCAGCTGTCTTCGTGGCCTCATAACATGGTGAATTTTGTACATTTTTGTCATAAGGACTAGAAGCAGCCTTAAATATATATTTTTTATAATAATTTTTTTTTTTTTTGTATAATATTTTTTACTGTAGCATCTTACTCGGAGAGTAATAATTCTAAAAAAAAAAAAAATTGGAGTTTCGTTGATTAGGCAGCTCCCTTCGCGTCCCTATGGCACCATTAATTAATTTTTCAATTTTATTTTCATAATGTCAAAGAATAAACGTTTGCTGCCTCTCTATCTCTTTGCTCTTAGTAGCTCTTAGTGTTATGCAACATCGATGCATTGTGAAAAATGTCTCTTTTAATTTTTTTTTTTAAAGCTACAGGTAAAACGTAATGTTTTCTCGTTAAAAGGGTGAGTACTTGAAAATTAGAAACCCAGAATTCTAAAAAAAAAACAAAAAATATTTTAGATTAGATATACATAGATGTTCCAAGTAACGCCTTATTTTAAACAAGAAACGGTATCTTCTAAATAAGATTAACCTTTTTTTCAACGGATCTTTAGCATAAAGTCTCTTTCTAAAAGGAATGTTTATCAGTAGACGGTTTATCAGTTTTGAAGACAAAAACTGTTGATCTTATAATATAAAACAACTCATAGTTCTACGTGACAGAGCACACAAGAGATGTAAGTAATTCAAAACAGCGGAAATTTACAACGAATTTAATAAGATGCGAAAGATGGTAGTAAAGGAACAATATTTGGCAAAATTGTTCTATTATAGTCAAAAGTTTGGTAACGCTGCAGGAAGTAAGCAGATGTGGAGGGAAATTCGTTGCATTTGAATAGGGAAAATCAAGTTAAGTTGCGCGAAAATTACCGAAATCAACGAGTTGAATACAAAATTCGGTCATATTCCCAGTGGTCACAAGTACTCATAGCTCGAACCTTGATGTCTCTTGTACTATCACACAAGAAGAACCTTTCAGTTTTCATTGCGTTGACCAAGCTGATGTCCTTGAAAGCATACTTGCGGTCAAATCAAATGCTATGGGTTTAGATGGGTTACACCCATTTTTCTTTAAAATTCTACTTCCAAAAATTCTTTCATTTTCAATACAGCAATAACCTCCTCAACTTTCCCAGAAAGCTGTAAAAATTATACCGATACCCAAGCTCGGCAATGAATATAGACCCATTGCTATTTTATCATTTCTCTCTAAAGCCTTTGAGCGAATTTTACATAAGCAGATCAACAAGTTTATCAAGACAACTTATTAACAATTCGACAGTCTCTATGTTTTGTATAATTGCTCCTATACGCATGTATGCTGACGATGTGGAGTTATATAAAAGCTGCAACCGAAATGCAATTAGTAAGGCTGAATTCCAAAACGTGTTTATACAAAGCATCAGTGTGAATTTTTTTTTAATTGCTCAGCAAAGCATGCTTAAAAATAACAATCCAGTTGCGTAGTTTTAGTGAATCTACCAAGCAAAAATTCGAAGAAAAACCACACTGATGCTTTGTAAAAACACGTTTTGGAACTCAGCCTATCTGTGTCAATTTAGTTAATTTGTACTCTCAGCGACATACATCATTGGGCCACGTGAAATTGGCTGTGCTTAAACCCAAAAAAACATAAATGTCTTGTGATATCAAAACGGCTAGCAGGTATGACTGATGCCCTAAAATTAGCTATAGGAAACTGCAACATTGAGTATGTAGAAATAGCAAAAAAACTTGGGTATTACATTTAAGTGCAGACTGTCTTGTAATAATCACATTAACTCTCTTATTGGAAGGCTCTATAATATGCTGCGCGAACTATGGGCTAGGCAATACTTCCCTTGCTAAAGAATACTACTTGCTAAAACATTTCTTGTTCCAACTTTGCTTTATGGTCGTCAAAGTTTTGCAAATTGCGACTTTTCCAGTAAGCAACTATTAAACGTGGTATTTAATAATATCGCAAGGTATATTTTCGGATTGCAACGTAGAGATCATGTTTCCCTTTACGGCAAAAAGTTGTGTGGTATGACTTTCGAAAATCTGCTTAAGTTTCGTAGGTTGGTTTATTTATACAAAGTTATAACAGCCAGTGAACCATCTTATCTATTTGAAAAAATTACTTTCGCTCGGTCGAATCACGTAAAAACAGTAATATCAAGGCACTATTCGTACTTAATTTCAAAGCGGCAATTTTTTGCTTTTTCTACACATCTCTAGAACGCACTTCTACACAATTAAGATTTATTAGTAAATATAGTTTGAATAATAGTTTTATATCTCATTCTTAGTTTTTTTGTTTATGAAAATTTTTCGCGATATTTTTTTAATGTTAAAATTTTAGTGTTCAAGCCACAAATATATATAGTTTTAGGTTTTTTTTTTCATTTTTCTGGGGCTTTGAAATGCTTTTATGCGTTATTATTTCATATTTTAATGACAGTGTTTAATGGCTAGACTTTTAATAAATTATTTTCATTACTATTTTATAAATTTTAATTAATACTTTTTCAATTCATGAAGCTGGTGCTGTCATATAAGATCTCGGGCTTGTTGTGCTAGCTATAATATAATATAAATAAATAAATAAAGATATATATAAGAATGTTCCATTAGTTGAAAACAATATTTACTGAACAAGATTCCAGCTTTTCCTTAACTTTAAAGAAATATCCGGGATATAAGTCTAATATTCTCAAGTGAATTTCAAAGCAGTTAATTTTTGACGTGACGAAGTTACGTTGTACAGATCAAGTTTCCAAAAAAGTTGAAAAATTAATTTATTAAAAATTCATTTGCGTTACATTGAATTGTTACTCGCTGAGTATAAGCGCTATGATTCAAAAAATGGTATGACCGTAAAGGCTAATTCTTTGACTTCATTATAAAAATAAAACCAAAATTCAAAACATCATTGGGTCGCAGGGGGAATTGTTTAAGCAACACAACTAAAAATTTGTTACATGGTATTATTATTCGCCGAGTATTAGTGCTAGGATTAAAAATGTGATACACCAATAAAGGCCTGCTATAAGAACTCACAACGAAATTATAAAAATAATTTAATAAGTCAGGTAAAATTTAAAAATTCAATAAAATAATAATTTAAATAAGTCAGGGGACACAGAGAGACCAGCTCAAAAATCGACAATGCATGAATATTGCAGCAGCGTTGCATTGAATTTTTACTCGGTGAGAATATAAGCTACGAACAATGTTTAAAAAGGAAAATGATGGATTTATACTTGGCCTTACGACAAAAATAAAAAAAAATTCTGACGCAGGTCGTATATACAGCAGATTATGTAAAAGAAATGTAATATGGTTGCATGAAATTATTACTCACTCAGGAGACGTGCTGCGGTAAATTTTGTTTTACGACAGCATAGATGTGTTATTACGCCTCACAATTAAAATGCATAAAATTCCTTTCGTCATGGTTTCAGGATGACAACCACATAATGCAGTAAAAATACTACATCAATGAAAAACCGTTGTATGCAATTTTAACTCTGTGACTACTGGCGTGACGGTAAATTTTAAAGAACGAAAATGAAGCTGAGGACTTCGGGCACATAATAAAAATAACAAAAAAATTACAGCATCATAAGGCCCCTCAGGGTACCGCCTAATGTGACGCATATGCATCACTTTTGCTGGATAAATTGCATGCATATAAGGCTAAGTTAATGCACCAAGGAAAAGCAGAACCATTGGAGAAGCAAATGAAAAAAAAACAATACCACCAACAACACCAACAAAAGCAACAACAACAGCAACAATAGCAAAAACAAAAACAACACCACCATCAAAAACAGCAACAACAACAACAACAACAAATGTGGTCAGTTATAATTTCAATAGTTTTTTTGTGGCAACCAATACTGCTCACAAACAACAAACACAGTGAAACCGGATATGAAAATGGAAATAGGACTATGACATGAATTATGATATGGATTAGGACAAAAATTAAGACACACCTTTCTAAACTAGGAAAGGGATGCAGTATATTTAAAGTCAAGAATTTGGTCACGGATTAAAAGAAAAGTTTGGACATGAAATAGGAATATAAAGAAATAAAGTCAAGTCAAAACCTACGGTTGTGTCTACGACAGAGTCAACTCTTTTTTTCAACCTTTAGCATAAAGTCTCTTTCTAAAAGGAATGTTTATCAGTAGAGAAAAGTTTTTAGGACAAAAACTGTTTATCTTATACAGCTTGCAACTTTGATAAAGACGTCATATCCGTAATAAAAATAAATAAATAACTGGCCATTTCAGCCCTAGAAAGGACTTCGACCCAGCTTCTTATGATGAATTGTGTTGTGCGTGTTATTAAGTTTGTACACAATGGACCGAGAATCGAACCTACAGGTTTAACGGTGACTCCGAACGGCAATGAATGGAAGGTTCTTGTTCTCAAGAAGCTTTTCGTGGCATTTTGAGTACTCTCTGAGTTTTGCCATTGTTTGCAGAGAGGTAGCGAACGAACAGAAAAATCATTCTAACTCAAATAATTTTCTGTCGCTGCTGGGGTTCGAACCCGGGTCTCCAGGTTTGTTTACATAGCGGCCACGCACTTTAACCAACTACGCCTCGGACGCCACAACGTCATATCCGTATTATACTATTTTCTTCAATTTTAAAGACCCCATTTTTACATCTCAAACTACTAATTATGACAGGAATTGTGACACTTAGAGATAAGATATGATGGCGAAAAATAACCTTCAAAATCGTGATCAGGGTTCTTAAATTATTCTCCAAAAGTTGAGAATTCCAAATACTTTTTTTACACTGTGTGATCATAACAAAACAAAAAAAAAAAAAAATAATGTAAACATTTTTATTCATTTACTATTTGTTATTTCGTCAAGGTCATTTAAGAATTCTATCACAATGCATTACGCACACGACAAGTGAAATTTAAGAAAATCTATTGGAAAAATCAGAAGAAGGTCACTTTAGTTGAAAACACACTGAAAATTAACATTTTACTGAACCAGATTCCAGCAATTCCTTACCTTTAAATAAATATCCGGGCTAAAAGTCAAATACTCTCAAGTTAATGTTTTGTAGAATTCAAACCTTTGACTCTTGACAATGTTTAATAATGTAATTAATCTTAACGTCAGATCTTAAAATCAGAGAAATAGCTAATGTATATATTTATTGTAAAGTTTATCTTACAAAGTAATGCTATTACATTTAACTCATGCATAATGATGCCAATACTGAAAAAAAATATCTTTTTTTACTTCTTCCAGGTATATCATCATTCTAACCACTTCTAAATTTCGGGCCAACATAAACTCAATAACAAAACCAGTTATGAAAATTTAAATAGTTTTGTCGTCCTGCTGCAAGCGTTTTGGGATCAAAAAGGTCACGTACAACAATTTATGAAGCCTACTCAAGTGCATCATTAATTTTGAGCACTTAAGTCACACAAAGCTAGCCACCAATAACATTAATCAATGCCGAACCCGAAGCACTGCACCAACCAAAGAAGTTTCCAAACAATCTAATAAAGCGAACACGTATCTAAGCACGATAACAAGTGGGAATCAGTCCGCCTGTTTGGGACCGAAACCACTTACAAAAACCTCAATAAATAAGGGCTACAATTGGTCAAGTGATTTCAATCAGAAGGCAACACAATGTATCAACGTCAATCTTCATCTGTCAGTGTCACTTCTTTTTTTATTTTGGCACTGTTACAAGTACCTGCAGCACAGAGAAATACTTAAAATGCTTCTCGATTTCCAACCATTTCTGCCATTGTGTACGTGTGTGTGTGGCATTTTGTGAAGTGACAACATCAATGCAAATTTATGTTCTTTCATTGCTATTTTTCTATTTTTGTTTTTGGTTAACTCAATTTGACCTTTTCTTCAATTTAGCAATACATCAACCTAAGCAGAAAATAAAATGTGCAGCTCTTTGGTTGCATGAGGTTAGGCGAGCAGAAGGTAAAATTTTCATTTCAACTTTATTCACATGCATATCAAATGAGGAGTTGGCAGCGGAAATAAGCTTTTCAAGTTTTCCGATTATTCTGCTGATGTACGAGCAAGTGTGGGGAGTGTGTATGCGTGTGTGTTGTGAATGTGCATGTATGGAATTTTGTTGGTCTAACTGTTCTATTTTGGTTTGGAATTACTGAACGATTTGAAATTCTCAGAACCAATGATCGATATCTATTTTTTAAACATTATCTGAGCACAGGAAGTGAACATGTCAGTGTGTGTGTGTGCATATGTAGATTGCTTCAATATTATTTAATATTTTTATTTTTTTATTTTCCCCAGATAGCTAACAATTTTAACTTTATGCATGTCAAATTAAAAAGAAAAAGTTTCTTATCACAATTTTGCAATAGTTTCCAATAATAATTTGTTCAAATGAACTTTTTTTGTGGTTTGAGTAGTTCACCGAAAGTCTGAATTTCTTAAAAAGCATGCACATAAATTGACTTAAAGTGAATCAAATATATAATTCGAGAGTAAGACTTTGATCATGATGCGAATAGTTATCAAACAAAATACTAGAAATATATTCAACTTTAGCAACAGTAAATTCTAGCAACCCATAAAATTATAGCAGCTCTCTCTATAGAAACTTCACATAAATGTTTGGCACTCACAGCAATATAAATTCCTTTAGCCCTTTTTTTAACAATTATTTGTGTGTCACTTCATCTAATATTCAGAGAAAGGTAGATATATATGAATTAAATACTTATTCCTAAAAGTTTCATTTTCTTCCAACTCATCTTTCACTTTTATTGAACAATAATGCACCATAATGCCATTGAGCAACACCAGCAGGAGAGTTAAAATCGGGAAGGACCTCACTCCTCCATTCGATATCAAACGAGGTTTCAGACAAAGTGATTTTTTATCGTGTGACTTCTTCAACCTAATGATGGAGATTTCCGTTTTCCATCCGAGTTGCTGATTTGAGACGTAGAGGCACGATATTTTACAAAAGTATTATGCAGCAGCATTCTCCAAAGTGAAAAAGTTGAGTCGAATGGGTCCTGCAGTGAACGGAGATAAGACGAAATACCTAGTGTCAACAAATAAACAGTCCCAGCGTCTTGGAAACCACGTCACTGTTGACAAAATCTCCTTAGAGGTTGTTAAGCACTTCGTCTACCTGGGATCCAGCATAAACTCTTTCAACGATCTCAACGATTGAGATAAGACGAAGGATAACTTTTGCCAACAGGTGTTACTTTAGGCTGAATATGCACTTTAGAAGCAGAGCCCTCTCTCGACGAACAAAACTCATGCTCTATAAGTCAATAATCATGCCCGTCCTAAGTATTATATGCAGCACAAACCTGGACGTTGAGCAGTTCTCATGAAAAGAATTTGGGAGCCTTTGAGAGAAAGATCCTTTGTTAGATCTTCCGGTCCAATCTGCGTCAATGGCGAGTACCGAATTCGATGAAACCATGAGCTGTATAAGCTGTACGCTGTCATTGACATAGTGAAGCGCACTAAAGTCGAGAGGCTTCGATGGCTAGGTCATGTTGAGCGAATGGAAAACGACGCTCCAGCGAAAAAAATATTCGATTCGGTGCCCGGTGGTGGTCAACGCAGAAGAGGACGCCCACATCTTCGTTGGAAGGATAAGGTGATGTATAACTTGACCACGCTTGGTGTTTCCAACTGGCGCCAGTAAGCGCAAATCAGAAATGGCTAGCGCAATTTCTTATACGAGGCCAAAACCGACCTACGGTTCTAAGCACCAGATTAGAAGAAGAAGTAATTTATGCTCTTTGGTCTCCCAGTGGCGAAAAAATAGACATGTCGCTATTAATTCGGTAATAAAACAAAACGTTGGAAGCTTGTGTCTCTTCGAGAGGAAGATAATAGAGAATAAAGAAAAGATAACTAACTATTGCCAGACTCAATATTATGGTGCTTTGAAATTAGATTAGAATGAGAATTTACTTTCCAGTAATGAAAATTTTGCATCTGACAATATTGAGTATCTAATGCAGTGATGCACACGAGATGCTTTCAGAGCCGCTCGGCTTTCACATACAAGTCGTGTGTGCGAAGGTACCGAACTTATACGACGCTAGCAGAGAATCAGTTTGCGTTTGTACTTCATGGAGTGAAGGTCTCATGCGCAAATTATTTTGTTAAATGCTGTACAAACGCAATATATGAGTGAATTAATCATGTTTCGACCTTTTTGGCAATTTATTTATTTATTTTATTTAAACCCTTATTACGAGTCTTAATCTATCTATCAAAAACACTTTATGCTATCATTTTACTCAATGAGTGTTAAAGTATTTGCAAAAGTATTTTTTTTTTTCAGTATTCTGCTCGCACACACATACTAAAACAAAAAAGTTGCTCTTGTAGTGAAAGTTCTGCCAACGCTGTGCATCACTGATCTAATGCAACAAAAATGAAGTGTGGTGAAGTGGAAGTGAATAAGTGCATTTAAAATTAAGTAAAACTTTAATAGTTTATTCAACTTTTGTTATTTTTTTCTATACTCTGTTTAAATATTTTAAATTAAATTGTTGGCTTTATATTTATTTAGGATAGGATAGGATATTTTCGCTATCCTGTATATTTTTTATTTCGATTCAAGCCGTGAATAAAGAAAAATGAAAGATCATGGAGAGAGGAGAGAAGCATAGAGAGTAGAAGAGCAACTTGAGCATAAAACAAGAAGAGTGTGATGAGAAACAAATTTAAAGCAAACACACGAGGCAGAATTAGGGCTGCGAGATGTTGGCACCCCATTGGTTTAATTTCGACTGACCAATTGCATCATTTAAAAGGTCAGCAAAAGGTCAGTAAAGGTCAGTAAGTTTCAGTAATAGGTCAGCGATAGAAAATTTTTTATTCGCGGTTTAAATTTTTCAAGGTCACATTGAGATGTTGGCACCCCATCATCAATGAAATAAAAAAAAAATATATGAAATCAATAGAATATTGTCTGCTGATAATAGGTCAGCATAAATGAATAATAGGTCAGTCGTATTTCTTAACCAAATTAATTAATTAAGTTGCATTTTCGAGATCGCCCATGGCGTATGAGTGATTTTAATTAATATTATATCCCATTAATGTTGCGTATACGCTACGGTGACAAGATTTCATCAAACAAAATACGGTGTATGGAAAAATTATATTAGATAAATTAAGTTTTATAAATAATTTTTTGTGCTGCTTATACAATGGCCAGCATGGATTTAAATGCATGAATTCTTAAATAATTTTAAGGATATATACTATATATAAATGAAATACATGAAAAGTTTTACCAAAAACGTAGTACCCCTTAGCAGGATGAAAGAATTATTAAAATTGGTTCAGCGGTTGAATGAATCTTAGCCCCGTTCACCCCGTGAGTGAACGAAAAAAATCCGAGAGAACACTTTTTATGATATTATAGATTTTATTTTTTTATGTTTTTACTCAACACAAAATCTTTATTTTTTTCTTCTTAGTTTGTGAGATATTTTGATAATGTAACAAAAATGAACTGTGCCCTAATAAGCAGCATCATCTCCTACGAAAATTGCTGCAGTTGGGGTTCGCATTTCTTTGGGTGACATGTCATTATGAATTTCCCATTGATTATTGGTCCTTCTCCAGTAAGCCACAAAATGACTTGTGCTATAACCAATGATTCCTTTAATGCAAAAAATACGCAAAGTGCAAAAACCCCCTTACAGAATTTATGAAAGAAAAGGAATAATTGAAGTTGTGTGTGAACAGCGCGACTTTTTATAACAATATGTCATGTTTTGTTATTGTAGCTGGAAGTGCTAATTTAATGAAAAAAGTATATTTTTTATTTTCATTGGTTTTTAAGTTTCATTACCTTTTTAACAATATAAAATGAAGGTGTGGCCTTAAACAAGTTGAAAACTGCCAACTTTAAGCATGCATATTGATGCTTAATGCACGCATACTTTGTATGAGCGACACCCCGTAAGCTTATTTGTTTTTAACTTATACTTCAGATACTTTAATGCGTACATGCGTGAAAAAAAAGATCTGCTCGTAAATATTTAATATATTCCGATCTAGAGAAGCTGTTTTTTCATTAAGTGATTTTTGCAGACAATAAAATAACGAACAAAATGGTGTTCATTAAAAATAATTTTAGTTAGTTTAGCGTCATGTAAAACAATGTGAAAAATTAAATTGAAGTTATTTCCTTTTATTTGTATATTACCAATGTTTTCTTAAAAATAACCCGTAAGCTAGCCTTACCTTTTTTTAGAGAAATCCTGAAACAAGCATCTATCAATTATTTTTATGTATATTAACTGTAAAGAATACTCAGCCGATTCTAAAATGTCAAGTAGAATAAGGTGTGCGATTTATAAAAGAATGACCCATATTCAAAATTAATTATAATCAAGATTTATTAATTAATTATAAATATTATTGAATATTTATCTAATATAATTTTTCCATACACCGTATTTTGTTTGATGAAATCTTGTCACCGTAGCGTATACGCAACATTAATGGGATATAATATTAATTAAAAATCACTCATACGCCATGGGCGATCTCGAAAACGCAACTTAATTAATTAATTTGGTTAAGAAATACGACTGACCTATTATTCATTTATGCTGACCTATTATCAGCAGACAATATTCTATTGATTTCATGTATTTTTTTTTATTTCATTGATGATGGGGTGCCAACATCTCAATGTGACCTTGAAAAATTTAAACCGCGAATAAAAAATTTTCTATCGCTGACCTATTACTGAAACTTACTGACCTTTACTGACCTTTTGCTGACCTTTTAAATGATGCAATTGGTCAGTCGAAATTAAACCAATGGGGTGCCAACATCTCGCAGCCAGAATTAGCGCTGAATAATTATAATTATAGCAAAATAATTTTCTCTGAACGTCTCCTTTTTTCGTTCACTTTGTTCGTTACATTTTCTTGTTCTTTTTTTTTTCTCTCCGAGCTAAATGTAATAAAAGATAAAAACGTAATCGCCTTTTGAATACAATAGTTCATTCAATTTTAATTGTAAGAAAGTTAATGGATATGCAGCACATTGATAATTGGATTCCTTCTCATGAAGGAAAATACATGAAGAATTAAAATTAATCTCATCTTATATATTAATACGCAAACATCGAATGTTGTCGTACACTTTTTCAATATTTATTTTAGAATAAGGACAATGAAACGTACATCATTCGAAAGGTACTGCACCGTAGATGTGCCGAATTATGTTAGATTTTAAATTGATGACCTTTGACCGGAAATATTAACGTTGAAAGTATATATCAATTTTAATTAGGGATCTCAGGACTGGGAAGAAATAGAATGAAGAATGAGGTATCGGATGAAAGGTCTGGCTGAAAAATATGATTGACTATTAGATTGGTGAAGTTTGACCTTAAATGTGAGTGGAAAAATAGCACTAATTAAATAAAAGCTAAACTGTAAGAGATGGAAAAACATGATATAAGAGAGAAATTTAGTTATTCATAAGATGTGCAAAAATACTTTGATATTTTTCACCATCGTTTACGGTTACCCTACAACAAACACTTTTTCATTTAACTAGTGTCAATATATATTGTGATGGCGAAATTGCTTACAAATAGTAAATTTTGAAAAATTTCCTGTATTTTGACATCAAAATTATTGAGATATCTCGAAAACTATAGATGTTTTCAGTACAACGTTTTTTGTATGAAAATTCGTTGGTTGAGAAAAATTACGGTATACGAAACCTTTTTTGCTAATATTTTCCACTAATAGTATGTTAAAAATATTTCCCGTTATTATGACATCAAAAGTATTGCGATATTTCGAAAGCTGTAGATTTTTCCATGTAATGCATTTCTTAAAGGAATGTCATTGCCTCAGAATGAGAAAAAAACAATTGATATTTCAAATTTTGATTTTGCATGCAAATATCTCAGCCATTTTTCAATCGATTTTCCCTAAATTTTCTTTGTCTGAAAGCTTAATTAAATAACTTTTGAGAAATAAGAAAAGATTTACCGTTATCTTACTAATTCAATTTCTTATGTTGTTTTCAAAAAAACTCTAAAATTTTAAATTTTTGCTCAAAAATTAGACCAGACATTCTTTTTTTGTAATTTTATTTTTGTTTTTCTTTTTTCTTCCCTCACACTCTTTCATATACCATATCATTTATTTGCAAAAATTGCTTCATTTTGACACATCATTTAATTAAGTGTTTCTTTCATCGAAAATCATGACCCCCTATGTTTTTTTTTATGAAAATTACATTTTTTAAAATGTTGTTTTTGTATTTTTTACAAAGTTCTACAGCTTAAAAAATAATTTCTGTGAAAAAATTTTCAAATATTTCAAACCACTCCAACGTAATCCATATATTAATACGCAAACAAAAATCTTGTGGTACACTTTTTTAATATTTATAATACAAAAAAGGCGTCTGTGGCGTCCGTGGCGTAGTTGGTTAAAGTGCGTGGCCGCTATGTCAAAGAACTTTGGAAACCCAGGTTCGAACCCCAGCAGCGACAGAAAATTATTTGAATTAAAATAATTTTTCTGTACGGCCGCCACCTCTCTGCAGACAATGGCAAACCTCAGAGAGTAATCAAAACGCCATGTAAAGCTTCTTGAGAACGAGAACTTTCCGTTCATCGCCGTTCGGAGTCGGCGTTAAGCATGTAGGTCCAGTTCTCGGTCAATTGTGTACAAACTTAATAACACGCACAACACAATTGATCATAAGAAGCTAGGTCAAAGCCCTTTCAAGGGCTGAAATGGCCAGTTATTTATTTTATTTTTTTTTTTAATACAAAAAAGGGCATGATTCTTATATCAGTCGAAAGGTAATGAGCCACAGATGTGCCAAAAAATGGAAAAAATATATTATGTGATTATAGCAGTTTAAAAGAAGTGTATGCACTCTCACTCTCATGGCTGTAATTTGAGTCTCACTGCTTTTCTTACTCGAAAGGAATTAAAAAAAAAGTTATATTAAAGATAAGGAGTAGGAAAAAAATTTGGACAAAGATTAAAGCATAGAATTGGACAATGATAAGGACGAGAATTCAGACAGGAATCGAGAAGAGGAATTCGACAAGGACTGAGACAAGGGTAAGGACACAAATTGATACTTACCTAAAACAATATTTGGGACAAGATTGGCAAAAGTATAAGGGTCAAGAAATGGGACAAGGAATAGAACAACGATTTGAACACACTTAGGACAAACTTTAGAACAAAGATTTAGAAATAAAGTTGGAAAAGGATTAGGAAAGGATTCGAATGAGGTTAAGGTCAGGAATTTGGATATGGATTAAAATAATAGTTTGAACAGGAAGTAAGACAATTGAAGAGTCGACGTGAATAACATTGTAAGTGTCAAAATTATAGGTTTTCAGGAATTGCAAAAAAAAAACGGTTTTAATGGCGGACTTAGAGCCATTTGATTTGTATGTCAATGCCCAAAAATGTATGGAATTTGAGAAACTATGTGCTCTTATAATAGGCTAGAGCATTTTTAACGTTAGTATGCAAAACAACTATTTTTGATGAATATGTCGCTTACAACGTTCATCGCGTCGACTCTTCAATTATTAGTTTGGTAACAAATGAAAGGAACGGGACAAGAATAAGGATAAGGACAAAGATACACTGTCAAAATCCATGGATGGGTGCACGATACAGCCAACTTCTTTTTAACTTTACCAAGCTTTTTTCAATATATATAAATAAGAAAACAAGAGAAAAATCAATTTTGATATGGTCGAATTTTGACCACAGGCGATACTAGTTAGTTATAAATCTTTGAAAGTGTTACTTAAACAGAAAAATTTGTGCTATATGTGACATCATGCTTATTAAATATATTAAAAATTGTAATTTAATTTTGTATTTATTTAATATTTCTATAAGTTTTAATTTATAGAAATATCTACTTTATAGATGAAAAGAAAAGTTTTTATTTATTTTTGGTATGATATAATTGTAGCATTGAGTTTTTATGTTAAAAGAGTTTCACATATTTTACAAAAAAAAAAAAAAAACAAGGGAAATAAATGAAAAGAAAAAATAATTAACTTTCACATCATTTTTAGTGTGTTTTGATAAATTACTACTTTGTATCTATTTTCAAGTAACAAAGTACCCCTAAAATTTCAAAAATACTTCTCAAAAACTGAAATTTCACTAATATTAAATATTTTGAAACAGCCAGCACAGGACAGAATTATTTTTGAGCCAACGCGTACTTTCTGCAGTACGTGGATCCCTTCTGTCGTTGAAGACGTGGCGAAGTAAAGTCTTCCAAGTCATTTTGCTAATTTGTTCGAAAATGTCTTCGACGACAGTAATGAAAGTGGAGCGATCCGTCGTCTATGACGGAGTTAGTGTCTTGAAGACAACTTCAAAGACGGATCGATCCATTCGCCACTGGGCTGCTCTGTACTCGCACGCATACATCCAAATACACACTGTTACGTGACGATTTCTACCACTTCACTACCCGCAAGCTGCGTTAAAGAACTTCGTTCCAAAACTACATTTATACATTAGAAAAAAGTAGTTCAGCGACCGAGGCCGAGAGCGTTAAGAAATACGTGAACCGCCTGATTTTAATTCGAGACCAGGTTCGATCCCCAGCTGATACATCATAAAGTTTTTTCAATTAAAATTAATTTTGCTCAGAGAGTTAATAATGTCATGTTAAGCTTCTTGAAAAATGCACTGTTTGGAGTCAGCATAAAAATTAATAGGTCCAGTTCTCGATCATTTGTGTGCAAAAGATTTAGTAACATGTATTTCACAATATAATCGTAAGAAGGTCGATCAAAGTTCTTTAAGTAAAAAATGGTGTAACTTTCCATACATATTATATGGTGACTACAATTGTAGTGGTGAAATATTCTCCACTCGTGAAATATTTGTTAATGATGTTATCAGTCAAAACTACTACTACTACTTAAAATGTATACTCAGCTACTGAAGACTTCAGACACTTATAGTGATCGTACATCCATAGAGGTCAGACGTGCCGGCTGTCTGGCCCCGCTCTGTGTTTAATTTAAATTATTTATGTTTATTTTTATGTTTTATCGTTCCGTCGGTCGGTCTGTTTTACTCAGTGTTCACTGTGTTCATCCCAACAGTTTGAGGGTTTCTCATCTACAACATTTAAGATCTGATTCTGATTAGGATCTTAGGAAGTCCCCAGTGATCGATGTCTTCTATAAAAGAACCCGAATTTATCCCAACTCTTGAAATAACTGTGTTCATGACAGAGGAAAGACAACATTTAAGCGTAAAACTGTTTTTTTTTCTGCCCACAACAGAGGAAAATCAATTTCCACGTTTAGAAAAATAGAATTAATTCAAATTGATTGCAGTACTTTTCAAAAATGCTGACGATGGATTTCTACTTTTTTTTTTTTTTTTGGCGCGCTTACAATGAAATTTTTGCCGAAAAAACAAAAGAAAACAGAGAAAAAAAGCCTAAAACAATGAAACAAAAAATTAAATCAACAGCAACGGAAAAAATAAATCAAAAACGTTTCCAATATGGCGTCGATGCATGCGAGAGTTTATTGTTGTACATGTTTGCAAAGCTTTCAATGAATGCCTAAGGCATGAAATATACATGTGTGTGTGTGTGTGTGTGTGTGTGTATGTTACTCTGTAATATTGGAGTTTTTTCTATTGCTTTTATTTTTATTGTTGTTACAAAATCTCCACATGCTTTGGAGGTGATCCACCACGCAAATGCGTGTGTGTCTGTGTGTGTCCGACGCTGCAATATTTATGCATTGCAACGTCGATTGTTGATTTTCCTGCCACAGCCACGCTTACTCATTCACTTACCAATACACACACGCACATAAACGTACGCACACACACACAGAAATATACAGTTCGTCACTTCTGCCAACTGTAACAACTTTGAGGCTCAATAAACATGATAAACAGCATTTTTTTTTTGGTTTTGTTTTTGTTCTGTTGAATTTTCCCACCAGAAATGATTGCGAGTCAGTGTTGGTGGAATACAAAGTGAAAGAAGAGCGCAAAACAAAAAAAAAAAAAAAATTCTAAATCGGAAATTTATTTCTTGAAAAACCTTTCGAAGCGTACGCTGACCTAGTTATAAAAAAAATGTACTTTCAGTTATAAGGTTATATTTTTTTCTGCCCCTTTACGTAGTGCAAGAATTTTTGTCAGGGTTTATAAAGGTTGCCATTTATAGACGAGTTTTGTTTGTTTTTGTAGTAATTCCAGTTAGAATCCAGCAATATATCTTCATGCTTGAGGAATGTAGTGCATGTTGCTTGTTTTGACCGAGTTGTGTGTATTTGTGTGTGTCTCGTGAGTGATGCGGCTTCAGTCAGAGCTTTTTTGTCCATGTATTAAAGTTTGTATGTATGTTTGTTTGTTTGTAGTCTCTTTTCCTGCATGTAGTTTGATGTTGTTTAGCTATGTAAGGTTAAGATTTAAATTGACTATTTTTCCTATTGAGCTTTCCTAATTTTTATTTTTCTTTTATGCTCTTATCTACTGTCAATCTTGCCATCCAGAATATCTTTTGTCAAGCAAGAGTTTGTTTATTTTAAATTTTTCTGACAGATTTTAAATCTGTCTAAACCTTCCTCTTTGATTTAGATCTCTTATTTATGTTGCCAGTATTTGTCTTTTTTTATTTATTAGAAAATTTGGGAATAACAAATCACTTTTTATATGACTTGTTATAGGTATCAATAAAATTTTTGATTAAACTTATTTTTTTTTTAATACTTTTTTTAATGAAAGGAGGTCTAAGGCTAATTTGGGCAAAAAATTACCCATTTTTACGAGTTTGTTGAGGCTATACTGTTAGTGGAAGTAACTTGAGTTGAGGTATGAAATGAAGCAACATTTCAAGAATATCTAGTAAAAATTGTATTGAAAAATGTCAAGAAATAACAAAACAGCGTCCGTTTTGGAACCTTTAAAAATGGATTTTGCGGAGAACAGCATAGCCCATCAGCAGATCAACTGAAATAAAACAATAATGATGTTTTGAGAAGCTAATAAGATGTCCGAGGTAACGCTGTCAATTTTTTTATGACCGAAAAAAAAAACAAAACCAGAAAAATCGATTTTTGACCAAAAGAAAACGACATAGTCCGGCAGCCAGCAATCGTAAAAGTTCACTTACACGGATTACAAAATTTTTTTTTTATTAAGGGATAGTAAATAGCAATACGAATAAAATAAGCCCGGTATGACCTCCTATACTTTATAAATACCAGGCATCAGTATACTTTCCAAATTAATTATTTTAAAAAAAAGTTAATAATTTGCACTTATAGCGGAAATTAATTTTAACCTTTAAGGAGATTTCAAGACCGTCGACTTTGTTGCTAGATTATCTGGATAGAGCTACAACTACTGATATCTTTTATTAAAAGCGTACGATAATAATTATATATTAGTTTTTAAATTATATTATTACATATAAGAAATTTATTTACTATTTTATTTTATATTTCTTTATTCTTTATCCTTCTTTTAATTTGTTTCATATTTTTCTTTTACCTTGTCAACTATATTTTAAATTCATCTATTTCTTTCTTCGCATTTTGTCTTTTTGTTTTTGTTTGTTTTTATTTTGTCCGTTGTTTTGTTTTTAGCTGCTTGTTTTTTGGTTTGTTTTGTTTTATTTATTTATTTTTTTTTTTTTTTTTTTTTTCTCTTCGTTTGTTTGTTTACATATGGCTGAAATTAGTAGGAGACTTACCAATGGTGCTATAGAATGTTACAAAGCACTTATTCAAGTGCTTTGTAAACAAGACAAGGGTCTCAATGTTATTCATTTCAATGCTAGGAGTTTGAATGGACTTAAATTGGACTATGCGAGATACATTTTCGAATATTCGGATGTAGATGTAATTTGCGTGACTGAGACATGGTTTAAAAGTCATGTACCTGATTATTATTATAACTTTCAAGGATTTAAACTTTTTCGTAGTGATAGGCATGATAAAAGAGGAGGGGGCGTTGCAATTTATTGTCGGTCTTGTTTGAATGTTCGGTTTGTTAACAAAAGTAATGATGTCTGTGAGTTTTTAAATGTTGAAATCACTGATAACTACTCTAAAATATTAATATCTTGTGTCTATAACCCTAATCGTTGTAATACAGTTGAACCCTTTTTTAATGACCTGCTTAATAAGATTACTAGCTATGATTTTTTAATTGTTTGTGGCGACTTTAACATTAGTTTGTTAAAAAATTATGCTTTAACTGAAAGTTTTTATTACCATACCACAACTTGTGGCTTGGCGTTGGCAAACCACTGCATTCCAACAAGATATGCGAACGATTGTGAACCCAGCTTACTTGACGCCTGTTTAGCTTCTGATGTATCTGTAGTGTTGAAATTCGATCAAATGACATTTATTTCTGACCACGATTTGATATTCTGTTCTATTAATGTTAGCTTTAACCGTACTGCCCAGTCCTGTTTTGCATTTCGTGACTATAAATCTTTGAATATAAATACTCTTTGTGATGATATGTCTAGTGTTAGTTTCAATGACTGTTTGATGTATGACTCAGTGGATGAAAAGCTTGGTGTTTTTATGGATAAATTGAATGCTGTTTTTGATCAAAATGTTCCTTTACGTACTGTGACTGTCTCTAATAATCGCTGTCCTTGGTTCACTAATCGTGTTTTAGGTGCTATAAGGTTAAGAAATAGGCTATATTCTAAATGGAAATATAATCGCTCTAGCCAAAACTGGGAAAATTATAGAATAAGTCGTAACAATGCTTCAGAAATAATTAAACACGAAATGATTAATTTCTATAATTCCAAACTAAATCCTAATTTGAACTCGAAACAACTTTGGAAAAACATTAAAAGTCTGAGAGTTTTTGGGAGCGAATCAGTTGAATGTAATTTAGATCCTGATCTTCTTAATGATTTTTTCCTAAGCAGTCCAAATACGAATACCAGCTACGATAACTTGCCCTCTATGCAAAATGATTTTGTTTTTCCATCATTTCAATTTACTCCTGTCGATGAAGACTTTGTTGCGAAATGTATTATGCAGATAAAATCCAATTCAGTTGGCATTGATGGGATGCCAATTAAATTTATTAAAATTGTTCTTCCTTTTATTATTGAGCCTTTGACCCACATTATTAATTGCAGTTTATCTACTTCCCAATACCCTAAAATGTGGAAAGCAGCCACAGTGACTCCGGTACCCAAAACATCTAACGCTTCCAACTATAAGGACTATAGACCAATAAGCATACTACCTGTCTTAGGAAAGGTGCTTGAAAAAATCATGGCTGAACAAATTTCTCAATTTGTAAATGAATATAAACTGCTATCGCCTTTTCAGTCAGGGTTTCGAGCAGGGCACAGCTGTTCAACAGCGTTATTAAAAATTACAGATGATATCAGGATGGAGTATGACAAAAATTTCATAACATTGCTGTGTCTTATTGATTTCTCAAAAGCTTTTGATTCCGTAAATCATACTTTGCTCTGTTTTAAACTTTCAGAATATTTTAATTTTAGCCAACACGCTATCAGTTTAATTAGACATTACTTAGAAGGAAGGACGCAAAGAGTTAAGACAGGCCATAATTTTTCATTTTTTAAAAACATAAACACCGGTGTTCCACAAGGATCCATTTTAGGTCCCCTCTTGTTTGCCATATTTTTAAATGATATCTTTGAAGCATGTAAATATTCTTCTATTCATGCATATGCTGATGACATTCAGCTTTACCTGTCTCGTCCTGTTGGTCTGTTAGAAGATTTAAGTTTCAGACTTAACTCTGACTTATCTTCTATTTATAACTGGGCTGTTGCCAACTCACTTGTTATAAATCCTTTAAAATCCAAAGTTATGGCAATTTCTAGAAATTGTACTAGCTTAGTAGACATTCAACCTTTATTTATTGGATGTGACCAATTAGAAATTGTTGCAAAAGCTAAAAATCTTGGCTTTATAATGAATTCCAAGTTCACATGTACTGACCATATAAATAGTACTGTCGGAAAAATATATGGAACTCTACGAAACTTACGACTCTCCTTTGCCTATACGCCAGTTGAAACTCGTCGAAGACTTGTTGTGCAGCTTATAATGCCACTTATATCTTACGCTGAAACTGTTTATTCTCAACTTGACTCACAGTCATTACACAAACTATTAGTGGCGTTTAACAGTGCAGCAAGATATGTCTATGGTGTTCATCGATATGATCACATTTCTGCTAAAAGTAAAGAAATCTTAGGATGTGATTTGGTAAGTTATGTTAAAATTCTTAACCTTATTTTCTTGCATAGACTCATGCTTACTAAATGTCCGGAATATCTTTATGATAAACTTCAATTTTTTCAATCCATGCGATCTATGAACTTCATTGTTCCTAGGTATAACTACCTCAACAGTAGCAGGTACTTTTTTATTAGCACCATTGGAATTTGGAACTCCTTACCGATGAATATTAAGCAAATAACTTTAAGTAGCAGCTTTAAAAGAGAAATTTATAAATATTTCGAGCCATCTAACTAAATTTCTTAATCTCTTCTTATTTTTTCTTTCAGCTTATCATTTCCTTCTATCGTTGGTTTTACTATTCTATTATTTGTATACCTTACTTCTATTTTTCGTATGACAAATTATTTTACTTTATTCAGTTATGACCTAAAGAATGTTGTTTTTTACTGATAATTTAATCCAGCTTTGATTTAATTTTATTTAATTTAATTTAATGTATTATTTAATTTAATTTTATTTCAATTTTTTATTGCTATAATGTTTAATCTTAAGTTATCTTACATTGTTATTATATGTCCAATGATGTACTATAAAAGACCAAGTCTTATTGTACCAATTAAATCAAATAAATATTATTATTATTATTATTATAAAAACTAGTAAGAAATGATCTTCGACTGGGCCGAAGTTAAAATACCCCCACGTCTGAACCGAAGTATATTCAAAGTTTTAAGCCGTCAATAAAATGTTTATTTGTATAAAACATTTTTGTTATACCTACATCGTTTTAACAGAAAATATTCGCTTTCATTTTTTATAAAATCACTTTGTATGGGGGGTGGGTGTGGTTTTCACTCGATTTGGTTGAATTTTATACACAAAGTGTATGTTATATATCAAAGTTAATAAGCAAAATTTCAAGTCTATATATTATTTTTTGTGGAATTTAAAGAGATTTTACCTTTTTGATGAAGTCACTTTGTATGGGAGGTAGGCGTGGTTTTTATCCGATTTGATTGAATTTCATACTTAGAGTGCACTTTAAATATCGGAGCTCATATGCAAAATTTCAAGTCCATATATTAATTTTTGTGGAATTCTAAGAGATTTTACCGTTTTGAAAAAGGCACTTTGTATGGGAGGTAGGCGTGGTTTTCATCCGATTTGGCTCATTTTTGAACTTAACCTTAGTTTTTTAGATAAAAGCTTAAATATTGAATTTCGTGATGATAGCTTGAAAATTACGGCTGTAATCGTGACGACAGACGGACAGACGGACAGACAGACGGACATGGCTAAATCAACTCGGGTGGTGATGCTGATCAATAATATATATATTTTTCTATACCTACCACGCCTCCTTATGGGCGTTACAAACGGAGTGACAAAATTAATATACCCCCATTTACGTTTTTTAAACGTGGGGGTATAAAAAAAAACCTTTATGTCAATAGCAGAAAAATTATACGTATGTCAGCACAGCAGCATACCCGGGTATGTACATACATTTTGCATGGGAAAAAGCATGGCCTGGTGACAAAAATGTGAATATTCAACATATTTCTTTTAATCTTCCGAACATTTAATTGTTAGGTTTTTGGAAAATATATTTAACTAGTAAGCCCGTATGGCGTTAAAACTCCAAAATGCGCTCACAATATCTTCGTTGTGAGGCTTAATAGCACATCTATTCTGTCGTTAACTAAAATATACCGTATCACGTCTCCTGAGCGAGTTATAATGCAACGATACTAATTTTCTGTTGTAAGCTGCTATCTTCACGACCTGACATTCCTGACATCAACAGTGCCAACGTCACTGTTGATGAACAACTGTATGCTAACCGTGGTGGTACTGGTTTCACATAAAATTTTCCATCAAAATCCGCCAAATACGGAATAAAAACACTTGAAGTCTTCTACAAGCCGGCGAGGGATGTTCCTTCAACAACTTAGTGAACAACTGGAGAAACCTGAAATAGAAGTACGGACCAATAACAGTCGAATATCCAGAATATTCCCTACACGCACCGCCATTGAAGCAATAAACGGCGGTCACTTGAGGATTTTGGAGGATGCAGTAGGAGGCGAGGAAGAACGTGACAGCATGGGACGAATCAAAACAAAGGGTAATTGTAACATATGCTTTAAACGTCGCCCAACAAGGAAAACCTGCATACTATGCAAAAGACCCGTGTGCAATAAATATTTTGAAAACATAATAATTTAGATTTTATTATTTATTTTTTATATTATATTTATTATTTTATTATATTTTCATTATTTTCATGAACTACTTTAAAAATTTGATGAATAATTGAGTTTACTTTACAGTTATATTCACATACTTGCATGCGTTTTCATATATGTACATACCCGGGTATGCAGGTGTTGACGTATGGGGTAGGAATCGAAAAATTACCATATCTCTTGCCCAGATTGTTCAATCACATTTAGATTCCATACTTGAGATTATGATGTAAAATACTTTTGCTGAGGATATCGTAAAGTTTCAAGTCGATCCGATTGCTAGTTTCCAAAATATAGCGATTTGAAAATGCAAAACATACCCGGGTATGTTGCTGTTGACATAAAGGTTAACCAGCGCATTTTATTATTAATGTTATTATTGTGACCAAAAAGTCTGTCATAAAAAAAAAATAATAAAGTCTGTCATACCTATTTTAAAAATATAACACATGGTTCAATAAGTCCCAAGACTAATCTCGATTTTTCGCGATTTCATCCTTCAAACGCTCCAACAACGCTATATAATAATCGCTGTTGATTGTTTTTCCCTTTTCGAAATAGTCGATGAACAAAATTCAATGCGCATCTCAAAATACAGATGCCATAACCTTTCCAGCCGACTGTTGTGTTTTTGGTCGCTTTGGTCTGCTTTCATCGGTTGCTCTCCACTCAGATGACAACCATTCTGATTCTGGTGTGTAATGGTGGATCCATGTTTCGTACATTGTCACATACCGACGTAAAAATTCATCTTTATTCTGTGTAACTGCCTCATTGTGGCTTCCTGAACGTTCAGCATCATTTGTGTCTGTATGACCAAGTTTAAACTGAGCACACAATTGGCAAATGGTTGCTTTTGACGGACCAGAGACTGAATAACACTTTCGAAGCCATTGCTCAGCTTGGACGGTATTTTTCCCATCAAAAAACAGTGATGGATCAATACACGGAATTGCTTGGAATCCATTATTTTGAAAATATCAACAGTATCGTCACTTAAATCACTGCAACTTCTTAACTAAACGTTAGATTGTCATGAAATTTTTACACGTATTGTTTATAGATTGGAACTATCGAAATATTTTATCGATATTTCGTTAGAGGTGCCACCTATTAGTTAAGGACTTATTGGACCTTGTGTTAGATAAGCATATTAAATAGTTACATACGAGTACTCTTAAGAGTAAAAATATACGAGTAATACTTTTAGAGATACAAAGGTATCCGAAACTTTAAAAATTCATTTAGCATTGTAATGTTTTCAGAAAAGCCAAATAAGCGTAATATGACTTCACGTGCTCATGATGGCTTAAACTCATCGGTCCATTTTTTTTTCTTTAATGTGCCAACAACCGGGATGTTTAATTTTGCCATTGGTTTACGTTTCTGATGTTATATACTTTTCGCGTAGCTATTTACCCACGTGGTTAATCGCAGGCCCATCAGACATTTATACCGTACTTCAAAATGTTGGTAACTTGGTAATTTTTTCAATACCTTCTCCATTACTCTTAATTCCAAGTGGGATCTTTCCCCCTAGTCTGTTCTCTGCTGAGCCACTGCGCTACGGAATCATCTTAAAGCTAAATTTTAATATTACAAAAGCATTAGTACAACAAGATGAAAACACCGACTTATTTTTAAGATGTGAATATAATAAATTCATCTAGGCCACCCAGGTGGTTATTGGTAAAAGATGTGTAAAAAATCTTTGGCAGTGGTATGGTTAACATAATCTACTCTTACGTAGGTTACTGCATATATTTCGGAATTGAAAATATAAAAATCAAATATTTTTCTTTATTTTTTTTCGTAATATTCTCCTTTATGATTAAAACACATTTTTGCATACTTTTGAACCATTTGTCATAACATTTATCCCCTTCCGCTGTAAAAACCTGCAAAACATTGTTTTTGAACGCATCAACGGCTTCTTCTGGCATCGAAAATCGTTGTTTACGCAATTTGTCCTTGATGTACGGTGACAAAAGAAGTCATTAAGTGCAAAATCAGGACTGTACTGTATAGATGACGTTTAATTCGATGTTTTTAGTGCTCAAAAGTGTCTTTATTTGAGCTGATGTGTGGGAGCTCGCATTGTCTTGATGATGAATAATTTTTGGCGCTTGTTTGTTTTCCTTATTTCACGGAATATTTCTTATTTTTCTAAATGTCTCAAGTGGTGCCGCGGCAAAAATAGAAAAAATATTTTGTCTATTTTTAAAATCGACTATTTAAATAAAATAAAAAAAAAAATATTGGTCTGTATATTTTTTTTCCGTAATATGTTTAAAATAAATATTTAATTTCTTGTTAAATACCAAATCATCAAAAGACTCTTAAATCAGGATATAGAAAATATATCCTAAAAATGTTGCCTCTGGAGTATTAATAAGCATGTTTGTTACTTTATTCGTTTCATGTTTCATGCTTTTTCATTATTTTTTTTTTTTTTTTTTTTTTTGCGAATATTTTTCAACTGTTCAAGTATTTTGCATAACTGAGTTGATATTGATTTTACTAAATACCTGTAGGATGAATAAATATCTTAATGAAACTATGGCTCTGTTATTTTTTTTTTAAATTTTTTGGAAAGAATTTCAACCTCAAAAAAAATAGTTACATTGTTTTGAAATTAACTCACTTATGGTCAATATCGAATTTATGTTATGACTTATATTGCAAAAAAAAAAAAACAAAAATGGTTGATTTTATTTTTTAATATGGGGTCTTTGTTAATATTTTTTTCGAATGTGCTGGAATGTTTACATTGCACATTGGGACAGAAATTTAAAAAAGTGGCCAAAACTCTTATCTTGGCGATGCATAGACAGAATTAAATAAAAATTGGTACAGAATACTTAACACAGGACCTTCTTCAAGCACAAGAAAAAATGGGCGGGAATCAACAATGGGGCGTGGCAATATCAATAAAATACTGTATGTCGTCTAATAGTGGGACTAGGTTATCAAAATTAGGTACAGTGCTTTACGGGATCTTTTCCGAGCATGATGAAAAATTGGACTGGATTTAACAAAGGGGCGTGTCACTATTAGTAAAATGCCGTATCTCAGTTAGTGTTAGGACTAGGGTATTGAAATTGGGTATAGGGGTGGGTACAATCGTTTCCGAAAATTTTAGAAAATTTGAGTGGGATCCAACAATGGAGCGTGGCACTATTTTATAAAAACTGTAGTTTGGTTATTATTTATTTTTACGAGACAGATCAAGGCGCTGCTTTTACCGAATCTGACATGTGATGTGTGAGCTAAAAATAAATATTCAAGGTTTTAGAAAATAACACTTTTAGAACAATAAATATGTTATGAAATCGAGAAACAAAAACCCGCAATTAGCCTACATAAATGACATATGTTGGCTAATTTCAAATTTATTCAAAATGATTTCTGCAAGTGGTCAAGTAAAATATTCGCTTATTTTTGGTTTTTTTTCCGAAATTTCCGAAAGATCTATCACGTAAAATCAAAATTACGGATCTTATGACGCTTTCCATATAGAATTTTTTGGCGAAAATGAGCAAACTTACATGGGAAAATATCAAATTTTTCATACGTTTCACACGCAATTAAAGAAAAATGGCAGTTTTGATTTTCTTTATTTTTGAGTATGTTTTAAAACAACTTTTTCTAAACAGATTCCCAAAGTGTTTATTCTATTTAATGAAATTCAAGTTGATTTTGTTCTCTACACTTTCTACAATTGCAGATCAGAGGCGTTCTTATGGGGGCGAGGGGGCGGTCCGCCCCGGGTACCACCATTTTAGTGGTGACACCATTTCGATATTTTTTTTAATTTCTCAAACAGAAAGAAAAAAGTACAAATACATTACGTTAAAAAATGTGTGTCCCGTGTTGTCGCATTGAAATTATTACTAACAATTTGTGTATCAGTAGTTTCATGCGAAAGGAGTTTTTCAAAGCTAAAATTAATTAGAACTTATTTAAGGTCTTCCATATGACAGGGCAAGGCTTTCCGATCTTGCTATTTTATCCATTGGAAACGAGCTTGCAAGTAATATTGATTTCGATTAGGTAATTTCAAATTTTGCAGCTCTTAAAGTAAGAAAATTTAGTTCTTAAGACAAGGCCATTAATAAAATTTCTTTGTTTTACCTTATACCTACATATAAATACAAATATGTACCTGAAAATGTAATGTTTTTGTTCCGTTAGTTTTTAAGACTGCGAAGTTAATAAGTTTTCTTTTTTGCCTTATGCCTACATATCTAAATATCGGCGATTCCATGTCAAATCGGACGCTTTTCTCCAAAAATGGATTTTGATGACGCCGATTTTTTTGAAATTTTGTACGTCGATAGTACTTTAAAAAATAAAAATATTTGCATATTTTTTTTATAATTTTTTTTTTTGTTTTTGCAAGTTATACACAGTGGAAAATTAAAAAAATTATCAAAAATTGTGAATAGGACATGTGCTCAAAAAACTATATCTGCAAAACCGTTAGTCCTACAAAAAAATTAAAAGTATTTTGTATGTAAAAATTGTGTAGACACTTTTTGAAAAATTCCTTTAAAATAGAAAGCATTGATTCTCCAACATAAAATTTTGAGACTGCATTAAAAATGAATGCTTCAATAAGCCAATGTTTTCAAAACAAAGCAAAAGAGTTCACCAAAAAAAAGACTAATTCAAGATCTTTGAGATAAATCTTCATAATTTTTTTGTAGGACTAACGGTTTTGCAGATATAGTTATTTGACTACATGTCTTATTCACAATTTTTGATAATTTTTGTAATTTTACACTGTGTATAACTTGCAAAAAAAATTTTATAAAAAAAAAATATGCAAATATTTTTATTTTTTAAAGTACTATCGACGTGCAAAGTATCAAATTCTTACAAATATGTGAGTTTCGAAAAGCGTCCGATTTGACATGGAATCACCGATATGTAGACACTTGAAAATGTAATATTTTTGTTCTGTTTTTTACAAATTCTTATTGTTTGTCATATCGTCGTTCGTAAGTTATTGTGTTCTATATCACAAAATTGAAAAAATTGAGATAAGACTGATATATAGGCAAATTTTTCGAGATCTATCGATCTGTGTCATCAGATTGCTTTTATCTTTTATAGTTTTCGAAATATGAGACATCGACTTTGTGCTATACAACACTGTTGTGACAAGCTTCGTAACCTATTGTGTTCTATATGCAAAAACTCGTGCATATAGAACAAAAACGCAGCAAAAATACTAAGTAAAAAAAATATTTTTTTATTTTGTTCTATATGCAAGTCTAAATATAGTTATTAAAGTTATAATTGGGAGGTCTTTGTATTTTGCCTTTTTTTTAGTTTTTTTTTTTGGTTTTTTTTAGCTTCACATTGCACTTGGCAAATGAAATGAAACAAAAAAGAAAAAATCCCACTTTAGAATGCAGTTGGTAAATAAAATGAAAAAAAAAAGAAAATAAAATACCCATCATAAATAACATAAGGTTAGAAGTTAGATTTTACAACAACTTATAAAAAAAGGTTAATACTAAGAATAAGAATGGATAAGCAATAGATAAGAAGATATCATCGGAGAAAGTAAATGATGTGAAAACTTTATACAACTTTTTATCACTTGATGCAGTGGCATACTACAATAGGGGTATTCACGGGTTGATGCGAATTGCAAGAATGCGAAAATGCAACATATTTTTCGCACTAACGCGAGAACATCAATATTGTAACTTTACGATAGCGGAACGAAATATATTGCCACCTTATTTCAAAATAACAAAAACTTATTTAAATCAACGTACAAACTTAGCCTTTTTAAAGTTTTACCCAGATGGCAACTATGCTTGAAAACACTCACAACATGAATCAGCTTTTTCGCATCACTGTTTGTGCGCTTTCGCAATAGGTTTGAGCAGTGCGTAATTCAAGAAGAGTTGCAAAATTGCTTCTAATGTGTTTGTTGTTGGAATGAAGCAAAAATTCGCAATCTTGCATTTTCGCAACTGTGTTTCGCATCAACCCGTGAATACCCCTAATTATTTGTTTAATACAATTTAAAATATAGGTACAAATTTTTGTCTTCGTTTTTTTAACAAACTTGCTTCAATTAAAAAATCTCCTTAAATCAAGCATGAACTTCGTGGAATCGAAGTCAAATGAATTTGGTTAATTTTTTACTTGATTTTGTAGTCAAAACTTACCTTTTAAGAAGTTAACAGGTATTGATTTAAGTGGACTCATAAGAACATTTGCATAAGATTAAGTTTAAAATTAAGTTAATATTATAATATATGAAATAAAGTTTTTGTTGAGTGAAATCACATTGCTTTTCATTTCTCCAATACATATTACATTTTGTTCTATATGCTATAAAACAAGAAGAGTTTCGTAAATAAGTGCATATAGAACAAATTATTTTTTTTTAAACGCAGCTTACTCTAAAAAACGCTTCCAAAGATGAACATTTTTTTTGACAGAAAGAACCACAAACTCTTGAACTTTCCTTGGTAAGCAAATCGCGGCAGATTTTTCGGTTCAGTTTTTTACTAAACTTTAAACTTGATTTACCAAAAAAACATTTTTGTCATATATAACACAATAACTTGCGAACGACGATATGTTGTTTGTTTTTTTCCGGAAAACATAAAGATAATAATAAAAACACTTAAAGGTCATATGCTCAGGTGTATGGAATAAATAAACAAAAACCAAAAAATTTGTATGGGAGCCCCTTAAAGAGTGATCGGAAGGAATAGGTGTCAAAATCAAAAATGTTCCTTTTGCAAAAGTAATGGGGTCGGTAGTACATATTAGCCCTCTTCGGCCATCTCTTAAAGGTCGTATGGTCAGGTGTATGGAATAAATATACAAAAACCATAAGATTTGCATGGGAGCCCCCCTAAGGAGTGGTTGGAGGGAATAGAAGTCAAATTAAAAAATGTTCCTTTTGCAAAAGGTATGAGGGTCGGTCATACATATTTACCCTCTCCGGCACTCTCTTAAAGGTCATTTGCTCAGGTGTATGGAATAAATATTTTTCTAAATATTTTTTAAAAAAGATGTTATCAAAAACGAATTGAATAATTCTACGTCTTATGTTACGACATAGTCGAAACTACTGTATCGTTTTTTTTTCTTAGTATTGTTTTCTTTGTGGCGTCCGTGGCGTAGTTGGTTAAAGTGCGTGGCCGCTATGTCAAAGAACTTTGGAAACCCAGGTTCGAACCCCAGCAGCGACAGAAAATTATTTGAATTAAAATAATTTTTCTGTACGGCCGCCACCTCTCTGCAGACAATGGCAAACCTCAGAGAGTAATCAAAATGCCATGTAAAGCTTCTTGAGAACGAGAACTTTCCGTTCATCGCCGTTCGGAGTCGGCGTTAAGCATGTAGGTCCGGTTCTCGGTTAGTTGTGTACAAACTTAATAACACGCACAACACAATTGATCATAAGAAGCTAGGTCAAAGTCCTTTCAAGGGCTGAAATGGCCAGTTATTTATTTATTTTTTATTTTTTTTATTGTTTTCTTTCATCTAATAAATAAAAACTGTTAATAAAACAGAAGAAGGTTTTACAAAACGCGAACATGCGAAATATATAATTGCCCATGCGAAAAGCATGTTAGTTCAAAATTAATCCCACACACTTCCAACGATTGGTCTTGAGATTTGTTGATTGTCAGGGCGAGTGCAAGACGAACCGAAAATAGAATGCGTTTTAATTCCTACCATTCGAGTTCAAACGATTGGAATTTATGAAATTATCGGAAAAAGCACTTCCTCCCTTGAATTTGCCTTTGAGTATCCTTTCTTGAATGGCATTCTTGTTGAGTTGCTTCACGACTAATCTTGTTCCATTGCACAATTTCGGTTAATTGAGGTTTCGGAGAATGATGATAACAAATTCAACCTTCGGTCTCAAGGAACTTCGTTGGATAATTGGTTGCTTCGTCCGGATTAGTCACACAATCAGTTGATTTAAACGAATGTAATTATACAGCAATTGCATTTTGAATTTCAAAATTCAAATTATCGATATCCTTTTTTTTTGCTGCCAATATCACATGTGCACACAGCCAATCGTGGTTGACATTATTTTCCCATAATTCGGGATGATAGGAAAAGCATTTGCAAGTAGTTCCTTTTTCGTCGTTGTGAGATATCATTGCAGAAATTTGGCAGGAACGAAATCAATTTTATTGGAACTTCTACTGTTGCTGCTACATTGCCAAAAGTCAATAATTGATTCGAGCAAATCTTGGAAGTAACAACATGCAGATTCATCGTTTACCACAGCTTTTTCACATACCGCCTCAAATTGTAAAGCTTAAGGCAAGCGTTGATTTCATTGGCTGCCGTTGATCTCGGAATGGGAGGTAGCGTTTGTGAAAAATCGCCTGCAAGCAGATTCATTGCGCCTCCAATACCTCTCGCTACTGCGGAAATCTGTCATATTCCGGTCCTTTGGAGTGCCTCCAATGCTCGTTTGTGTGTCATTGAGCATATGTCCCACATGATAATCTTTGAACTCTGCAACATTTTCACCATTGCGTAATTCTTTGCAATTTTGCATGTCAGCCCATCGATCAGTTGGAGATTCAACGGCAGCTTCAACACAGAATGAGCCCTTCGACCACCTTCCAACAATGTGGCTGCAATTGCAGAATAGGAAACCACCAGCGCAATTTCAGAAAGAACCAAAACCAAAAGTTATGAAATAAAGAACGTTTTGTCAGTTCCGTCAGGTGCATCGAGCCTCCGTTTCAGTTGGCAATATCTTTCATCAAAGTATTGTAAACGTCATTTTGCTGGGGAGTCAACAACGAAACTTTTTTTTTCGACTTACTTAGCTGAAATCTACTAGATCGTACTCTCGTATTCATCGCACGAGGTAGTAACGTTGGACACTTGCTGATGCGATGCAATCCTTGACAGTGAGTGCACCTCTTGTAATCTATGGAAGCCACATTATATTCCAAAGCGCGCTGTGGTGATTGGGGCGCAGTGCGCGTATTCAGACTTGAGGTGAATGCTTCCGCAGTGAGGCTTGGTGAAGTCCTTAGCCACGATATGATGTCTGCATTGTGACTATGGGCACGTTTTTTCAAAATCTTAAGCAAATCCTCTAACTTCGGAATTTCATCACCATCACCAGTGCATCCCGTGTGTCCACTGGTAAGCCCATGACGAGCAGCGCACGTATTTACTCTTCCATCGTGTCGACTATACCAAGCAATGATTTTGCTGTCTCTTCTAATGCTGGCCGAATATTAAGGAATCTGGAAACGTGTATCTCTGTCAGCTGCCTCTTGTTGTCATAACGGTCTTTGAGAGCTTCCCAGACCTCAGCATAATCTCTAGAGTACAATCCGGCAATGAGGGGAAAAGCATTTCATACACTGCCCGAGGCAGCTTACCTAGCTTGTATGCCTATAGGAAGTTCGTCTTATCCACCAGCCTCTCAAAAGTCTCTTTGAAGGAAAGCCATGTACGGAGTGCCAACGAAGTTTGAGATGGCTAACAATTGGGATGCAAGCAATGTTCCAAAATCAGATGGAATCTTTGTTCATGAATTTTTCTTTTCATACTCCTCCCGCATGAACATTTGGTAACTCTTTGGGAGGAACAGATGAAAAAAAAAAAAACAATCAGGTGGTTAAATATGCCCCATATGTTTAATTCCGTTAAACCTTTTTGTGACGTTTCGTAATATGTTGGCACTATGCGTATAGATCAGAAACAATCCAGACCCTTAAGGCAAATATTGTTCTAGCGTGAGATAGAGTCAGAAGATGCCCAACGGAGGAAGCAGGGTCAATTGCTCTTAAGTGACTGGTCCCGTGATAGCTCAAATGTAATCTATCACAGGACAGGTGTAATATTAATTGTCACCGAACAGATTCTTTGTGCTTGATACGAAAAGGGTTTTTTTTACTTAACACGGGACCAATTTAAAATAATACAAGAGGAGACCGATCGATTAAAACTCAACTACAAAGCTGTATTTGTATCGTGTGGAAATTCAAAGTTGAAAAGAAAAAAATTTGCATCTGTCATATATCGCAATATCAAATGATTGTTTAGCGAACAAACGAAATTGCTCAACACCCTGTCAACGCCATGTAAAAGGGACCGGACGGTTTCATATGTTGGTGGCAGAATTGGGACTAATCCCTCTCCCTTGGGGACCTATCACGTGATAATTTCAGAACCGGTTCTTTTCTCCGTAGGGTGTATATAAGATTTTGGATAATTGAGTTAACAGGATGCATTACTATGAGGCCAGAAGAGGCAGCTGCATGAATGGAATCTTTTTAAACAATTAATGGAACGGTTTTTTTTGTAATAAATCGATGACATATGAGAGGAAATTGAGTTTTAATTAATTTTATCTAATCTTTAAAAATATATTAACATACCAAACACCCTGTACCCTGTATGAATCTTTTCCATCTAACATCTCTTTTTGTCCAAATTAAGACAATACTTTTAATTTCTGCGAAGCAACTCAGATATTGCGGTAATGCGTACAAAATTATTTTTGGCCATTAGCTCTTCCAAATTTATTTCGTGCGGCGAGCAAAAGAAAAAAAAAATTGCATTTAATACCGCGTCTTGATTAAATTGCAAGACATTAAGAGAAAGAGATAGAGATAATTAGAGCAGTTAAGCGCGTTGTTGTGCAACTGGCGAATGCACTCAAAAGATCCACCGCAACCGGAAGAAAAAAGTTTACTTATTTCTAAGCACGCTGCTCTCGCTGACTAAAATAACACAGTGTTGCAGAATATTGTCGCAACCAGCAGAATCTGGCATCACATCGTTGTTCGTTCTAACAACATATTCAGCTGTTGATGATGCAGATGACTGCGTTTTTATGATGATGCGATGATGTTGCATGCTTTTGGGCACCAGCATTGTTGGCATTGCAGCAGGTGAGCTTTAACAGCTGGTTGCAATTTCACTCTAAGAAGGTTTGTGTGTGTGTGTGAGTGCATGTGTGTACGTAAATGTGAATTGCGCAAATGTGCTGGTATACATGTGAGTGTGCTTTTGTGAAAATGACACCTTAACTGCACACATACACTTACCTTTACCTGTTCTCATGCAATTCAACTGCCAGCTAATGTTGTTGCCCTCGTTTCGAATGCTGCTGCAATTAAATGTTGCACTTACTTGTAACGCGTGTAGTTATTACTGTCTTTGTTGTTGCTGTTGTTATTGTCGTTGGCCTCTTCTGTTACCTGTTTTATTATTGTGCCCTACTAGCAGCTGCTGTTGCCGCAATTCCAACATTATGTTGCTTATCAGTAATACAAGCAACTTTTTTATGGTCTTCTTCGTATACTAAAGTACGAGCATTTTTTCATGCAAAGAAATTAAGTGAACATATTTATATACAAATATATAAATATATATAAATATTTGTAAATATATATAAATATATATACATATAAAATTACGTTAAAAGTTTTGATGAAAGTGCACTGTGGCGTATGAGTGACATTAGTTCAATTAAAATATTTTAAATGAATAATCAGCTGTTGGCACCCCATTTGTTTAATTTTGACTAACCAATTACATCATTTAAAAGGTCAGCAAAAGGTCTGTAAAGGTCAGTTAGTTTCATTAATAGGTCAGCGATAAAAAATTTTTTATTCGCGGTTTAAATTTTTCAAGGTCACATTGAGATGTTGGCACCCCATCATCAATAAAATAAAACAAAATTCATGGAATCAATAGAAAATTGTCTGCTGATAATAGGTCAGCATTAATAAATAATAGGTCAGTCGTATTTCTTAAATAAATTAGTTAATTATGTTGAGTTTTCGAGATCGGCCATGGCGTATGAGTGATTTTTAATTAATAGTATGCCAATTAATGTTGCGTATACGCTATGGTGACAGAGAAAGGACGACCCTGGGTCCACAAAAATTTATAAATTTTGGACACTTAATCAATCAATCAATCAATCAATCTTTTAATGTTTCGTTTTAATTTTATTTCTTCTTAAACCTAACAATGGTTGGAGATGGTATGCTTGTAAACTAATTCACAATTGAATATTTCTCTCATAAGTAATTAATATTAATTAATTAATATAATAATTATTAATCAAATATTCATTCAAGGGCAATAAATAAAAAAATTTAAGATAAACATTTATATTGATAAGAATTCTTCAATATATAATATATTTCTTTTATTATAACTTCACCATGTCCTTGCGATACAAATCCTGGGCTATCGACTGTGAGTTTCGTCGTTCCAGCGGTGGTGGTGTAACGCAAGCGTTTCTGGTGCCGTGTTCTGGTTTACCTAATAGTGAAATCAAGTGCCTTACAAATACTGGTGAAGATTCTTAAAGAGGCACGAACAGGGTAAAAACCTCGCTATCGTGATATAATTACAACTTAAATGTCTTATAGTAACGTTATAAAGGTCCTTAAAGAGGCACAAACGGGGTAAATACCACGTTATCGTGACATAACTAGTAATAGTCGACAGAGTAGACAGGGTAAAAACCACGCCAATACTATAGACGTAAAGAGTAGCACTGTTAGTAAGTGATGCTACTGATACCTTACCTACAAAGTGCTTAAAGAGGCACGAACAGGGTGTTAACCACGCTATCGTGATATAACTAATGATAGTCGATTGAGTAGACAGGGTTAAAACCAAGCCACTATTATAGACGTAAAATAAATCTGATACGGATAATTGAATATTTTTTTTTTTTAAATAATTTATTTGCAATCTATTTTGTGTTAAATACTAAGCAAATTATTTAGAGTTTAAGATATAACAGGAATTGCAAAACTTCAGTAAGCATTAAAATATATGTTCACTACAAGTTTATTAACAATTTAGGTACAAACAAGGATAAGTCTTATGTTTAATTTAGTTTTCAAGAGTATAAGTTAAAGTAAGTTATTTTCTAAATGGTAGATCAAGTGGGTGGAATCTTTTAAGTCTTTGTACTTCATGAGTGTCATCTAGAAGTGAGATAGCCAGTGGATTATTATGATCACTTAGCCTCTGCAAGTATCTTTCGCTGAAATTTCTGATCTCGTCCTTTACTTGCGGTATGGCAAGGTCTCTTTTTATAGATATATTTGTAACAAACCAGGGTGCATTTGTTATAATTCGCAGTGTTTTTGAAAAAAAAAAAAATAGTTGAATATGAAATGGAAATATAAGTTAGATAGGACAGATGATAAGAGATCAAAGAATTTAAAATATCGCAAGGCTTGCATAGACTTCTGCACTGCTCTTTGGGGGAACATATGCATTAATAACATATACATTAGAATTACAATGTAACACCTTAACGCATATAAGTTCGATATTAGAAGAGCAGGGAATATCAATTAAGGAACTGACAAAGGAATTCCTTACAGCTAAAAGGACACCACCACCAACAGCAGAAATATTGTCAGTGTGTCTGTCCTTTCTAAAAACTTGAAAACTATTGTCAAACAATTCCAAGTCAATAATGCTTCCGTTCAGCCATGTTTCTGTTAACGCGATAATATCCTCAGAGAAATTCTGGGACGCCAAAAATATGTCAAGTGTTTTAGAACGTAATCCCCTTACATTTTGATAGTAAAGGGATAATCTACTTAGTTTTTTTGGGTCTGATGGGCGATTTTATTCGTCCTTCTAGACTTATTTTTAGGCATAAACTCAGAAACGAGAATATTATCGGCCCACATTTTAGAGTTAAGAACAGATGCAAACTCTTCAGCTGCAACCGTTGGAATAAAGGAGGCGTGGGAAGGCTTGTTACCAATTTTTTTGCATGAACAGAAAGCATTTTGCCTAAATAATATATTTCGTTTGACAAACGTCAATACATTTTCAGTTGTTGTGTCGGGCTGAAGACGTGAAATGAATAAGAGTTTTCGCCTCGACACTGCCCTTAAATTAATTATTGGGTTATTGGGCTCGGTTGAAATCACATTAGGACTATTAGCCAATGGAGGAGTATAAGAAGGAGGTGAAGAAATAATTGTATTATTGCTTATTGAAGGCATAGCTGAGGGCTGCCTAGCCTGAGGAGGGTTTGAAGACGTCATACGACGCTTATTTTTATTTTTATTTTTATTTTTATTTTTATTTTTATTCTTCCTCTTCTTTTTAGAAATATTCTGGTCTTCTTCAGACTGGTTTGCTTGCGTCCCGGAAGAGATTGTCTGAGACAAAGAAGGCGAAATTTTTTCCGGTGAAGAACATTCATCGTAGACGCTGATACTGGGTGCGGCACTAACTTCGCTAAAAAATGTAACAATTTCCCTAAAATTGTTATTAAGCAAGTTGAGACTTTCACCAAAAAGCTTAATTTTAGAATAAAGCTCATCTGGCGGAAGGGCCCTGCACGAAGCACAGTACCAGCGAAGACCAGACCGGACAGACATTAAATCGTCTAAACACGATTTGGATATACCCGCACATCTCGAATGAAACATTCGCTCACATGGGCGAGAACAACTGAACATTGGGTTCAAAATATTCTGGCTTTTGCATAGCTCGTTTAGGGAACAAGCAGCAATATTTTCAATAGAAAAATAATCCATGTTGTAAATTGAGCAGAACGTTCCTAATGGGTTAAAATTCTGTAGCTATGTATATATGAAGTGCACAGTTAAAAAACAAATACAACACTCAATACGCTTGATAATAGCAAAACACAGCACAAAGAAGAATAAAATTAAAACAAAAAAAAAAACACAGTAAGCAAGCAAGCTAGCAAGCAAGCATGCAGACGAAACAAACAAAACAAGAATATAACTAGCACAAACCAAATATCAATTATAATATTAATTAAATATATAAAAGAAACTTTTCAAATTTACCGCAATTACAATGTTTTAAATTTTAGTTTATAAAAACACTCACAAATTACTGAAATTAGATTAAATATAACACTGAATATTTATTTTTTTTTATTTACAAACAAAAACAAACGCAATCGTTACACTTCACAAAACACTTCTAACACCGACTAATAGACGAAGTCAACTGATAGGAGTTCTAAAATAAGAGTGGTGGACACAGTTACCTGAGTAAAAACCACGCAGTTACTATGGCCGGTTAGTTATGGAATTTTTAGTGTTCGATAGGTATGATGGGTGGCAAAGATAATCTGAGTTAAAACCCCGCGGCTAACTCTGCCGGAAAGTTATTAGATAGGAAAGATTGAAAGTTTAATTAAAGTTACTAAATAAATTAGATAGTAAGTAGATAAGATACAAAAAAATATATATAAAAACAAACAAAATCACGCATACCACCTTGGAACACACACGCCTCACCACTCCGGCTCGTTGTCTCACAGAGATCCCTTAGTCCCTGGCTTCGCTGCTGACGTGGATGTTGTTGGCTGTTGTATGCGGATGTACGCTGTCGGCGTCCCTTGATGCCACTGCGTGCTGTTGACGTTCAGTCTTGACTATTCGCTGCTGCGCTCTGTCGACGTCCACTATATTTTTACTTATTTTATTCGCTGCTGCGCTCTGTCGACGTTCACTATATGTTTTCTTATTTTATTTTCACTTGACTTGCCACCACCGTGGCTATAGACCAGCGCAGGGCACTCCATAGCTCACTGAGCTCTCTAAGAGCGTAACTTTTTACATGTACACAAGGCTCACAGCAGATGAGAATATAATTCAGTCGTTCGCAGATGGGGATGCTGTTAGGTCTATGTCGCTTTGCGCTGCATCTTTTATGTACACTCTTAAAAAAACCAACCTATTGATTTGTAGGTTTATAATTTTTATGCTTATATTTCCTTATTTTGTAGAAATTATTATTATTGACATATATTAAGGTTTCATATAATTCATAGATACATATAACCTATTATGATTCTTTGTATTGTTAATTCATATTCTTGTATTAATTTTTTTATAATTGATTTTTTTGATTACTTGCTTATTTCACTTACTTACTTATTGTTTACTTATTTCTTTATTATTAATTTTTTTTATTTTTTTTATGTTATATGTGTATATATTAAGGTTTCATATAATTCATCCATATAACCTAATTAGATTTTTGCATTACTCATTCATATTACTTGTAATAATCAATTTCATAGAAGAAATAATAAAGTGTGCCGATAAAACAAAACAAGCGTTTTAGCGTTCTCTGCCAAAAATAAATTCCGGATAACTTTCTCGGCATATTGGCAGTATAAGTAGAACCAAAGTAGCTTGAGTGAATCACAGTGTAAAGTCATACAAAGGCTACTGATGAGTTGGTGTAGCGGCCAACGAAACAATCTGTATAGTAAAGCTGTGTGATTTGCTCTATACATAGCCGTTGCTGTTGTTGTTGGTTGTTGCCTTCTTTGTTCTTCATGTTGTCTTGTTGTCAACATGCTTGGCTTAGAGCTCAAAAATTTGTTTTCAATATAAATAATGAAAGGCCGTATTAAAAGTGTTATTATAAAACATTGAGATTAAACGTTTAAATTTTAAATGAACATTAAAAAAATTTCAGCGATTATTAAAAAAACAAAAATTCACATACATATATTATTCAAATTATTATTAATATTATTATATAATATAATAACTAAAATTAATTATATTAAAATGTGAAATAAATAAGTAAATTCAAGGAAAAAACATTAATTTTGTTATTTACTTAATTTGAATAAAAAATATGTATAAAAAAAAATTAAACACAAGACTTAAAAAATCCCTCATTGAATTAAAAAATCTCATGGAAATTCCCACATCCCACAGCAATTAAAATATCCCACAAATGGGAAATTTCCCACAAAACTGCCAACTATGGGCGGGTGGCGTGATCGAATTCTCACGTTTTCTTCTCACTATCACCTGTTTGTTCCGTTCCCAGCGCTAGGCATACAAGTGGCGTGATTTTCTTCTCCCTTCTCTTCTCACAATCGTCTGTCTGTGGGTATCGCATCACACGAGTTTACCGGTTCCATTGGGACACGCGCATACATGAAAATAAAAATAAAACTAACTGAAATACTCTCGAATCTATGCTACCAAAAAAAAAAAAAAAAAAATAAATGCTTTGTCGTGGAGTTGAAACCTAAGGGGGTCCTACCCTATTATTCTAAAATAAAAGTATTTCTTAACATTTTTTACGACCTTATTTCAAATGTTCAACTTTTCTTCTATTTTTCAGCTATGTTTAAAAAAATATGTATTAAAATAAAATACAAAAACTATTTTCATATAATAAAAATATAAATTGTATACAGCGGCCGCGGTGCCTGTCGTTGGATGGCCAAGGTAAATTCCGATCTCCCGTCTCTTGGTGTTGGGCTGAAATAAAGGTGGAAGCACATTATGTAGGTCAAAATTTATGACCAAAATTTTGGTCCATACACATGAAATTTCTAAATTTTGGAATAGTTAGATATCGTCAGTATTGCGGAGATGTTCTTTTAATTGGTTGTACGGAATGTGCTTTGTGAAAGGTGGCTTATGTTATATGACTTCATTGTATAAAACAATCATTTTATGTAATCCTCAAAATCGAGCTCAATGTTGGTACACATTCTTGGTCTTTCGCCAGTAAAGAAATTGTTTCGGAAATAAAAAATGTTAGTTACTGGAGTGTCCAGGATTTCGTTGCGATCATCAAAAAGCATTGATAGTGAATTATTTTCACTATGCGTGTAAAATTCATTTTTTTTTTACCACTTTTTGAAACAAATCACGCAATTTTTCATTTAAATGAAGTGTCCGTCTACCTTATAAATTGGCCAAGTAAGCAAGTGTCATAAACTATTTATTTATAATATTTGATGTTGAAATATATGGGAATGTACACTTTTACGACACACTAAATATACAAGGTTTTAAATTTAAATTGGATGATTTTTCTGAAGCTTCATATAAAGATGATATTCTGCTAGCTTTTGCAATCCAATGAGGATATGAAATGGGACCTGGCTTGATGTTTGCTTAGTCTGGATAACAGTGACCTTCTGAAACAGCATGTGTTGTATTAAACAAATATTTTACATAGGTAGAAAATTCTCTTTCATCTGCAGTAATAGGAGGCATGTTTCCCAATTCGATTCGTTCAAAATCAAGCACCGCATAATAAATTTAATTATAATAATCAAAGCCTTAAAAACAGAAAATATTAATTTAAAAAAAACATAAAAAAATTTAAAATTTACCTTTTATTGTTAAAGGGGCGGATGATGTTTTCTCTAGTTTTTATTTTTTAATTATTTATTTTACCAGTAACACATTATTTAAACATTCATAAATTGAACTTGGACCAAACGAACCCACTAACGAGTTCTGTGCTAACAAAATTCACACTCTGACTTTAATGCCCAACAGCAGCTGTCGCTGTGGTGTTTAAACACACAAACTTATGCCAGCACAGAGACAAACATACCTTAAGAAGCGCATTAGGATCAGGACTCAAGGGTCGCATTTGTTTACTTTACCAATATCCGATAGTTTACTTCCGCTTCCGTTTTAATGCGCCTCTGGTGGCGATGGCATTGGCAGCGAGCAAAACTTTTGCTTGAGTGGCGAATAGTTCGCTGCAAAACAGCAGCAACAACAGCATTATATAAGATAAGCGACGGGAATGCAGTGAAGAAAATGGTTTAATTTTTGGCGCCAAATAGACAAAATATACAAATAAAAAAAATAAAAAATGTATAAAAACAAAACATAAACAACTACAAAAGGAAGCCAACAGCTGTGGCAGCCAAAGTTACAGAATAACTTTTGCCTAGGCCAACAAAGTTTTCCGGCCAACTTTGGTGGCTACACAAGCGCGTCCTTAACACATACACTCACACATAACTTGGCAGCAAGCATCAAATGCACACATAAATATGGCGCCCAAAGATATGCAATGTTATTAACAAATATATAAAATAGGCAATATTGGCCATCAAGCAAAAAAAACAAGATAAACGAAAAAGTGAAGCAACTTCGGTTAGAGAAGACTGCTTAGGGATGAGTGCGCTAAGCCGTAAGGTGGGCGTGTGTAAATAATTATGAGTAATTATTTAATGGGGTGATTAAGGTCAGCACTGAGTGCAACTTTTAGAGCACATCGCTGCAAGCATCATTTCTGGGCTGCACCCACGGAAGGAAATAAGGAAGGAAGTCATAATATAGTTTTGCTATTTGGCTTTGGCGAAAGTTTTGGGCTTTAGCTGTCACTGTTTTTGGCTTTTACAAAAAGTCAAGCGGTTGTATGCTTTTATATAAATGAACAAAGCTTTTAAAAGTTTTTCATCCAAAGCAACTGCTTCTTGCTTGCTAAAATGCTGCGTTCTTTTTAGATAAAATTTTGCTTAAGAAGATTTTCTGAAATGTTTTCTTAACATTTCATACTCAATAGTTCAAGCCTTCAGTAGGATAATAAATGAGGAAAAGTGATCTCTGCTATAATACTTCATTTAGAGAAATGTGAAAAAAAATTTTGAATATACCTTTTTCCTTTATTTGAGCCAATAAATGAGTAATTTCTTGAAATAAATTTCACTTCAAAAATGTTTTTTATTTTATCAATGTTCTTTCTAACTACTAATGGCAAAGATTATAACATTTAACCAAAAAATCCTGAATACATGAGTGACAATGAGGATAAAGTTGAGTTACGATATATAAGATCGAATAAAAATATTTAACTTGCAATAGAGCAATATATGAGTAGTCTAAATGTACTCGTTTAAGTGGGTCCAAATGAGTCCTTGTATCCAAAAAAAAAAAACAATGTAAAAAATTTGTGCAAAATACAAGGATTTCGCAGCATGAAGAAATAATCCATTAAACTCAATAAAGAAATCTATGACTTCTGTTTGGATTATATAGTTTTCTTACTGGGAATAACAATTCCCATAATTATTTTTTTTTTTTTTATTTTTCTATAGCTGAGTTATTTTTCTATTGCAAAACATAGAATTTATAAAAATTTATAAAATGTATAATTCTCAAAAATATTTGCAAGCAAAAGTGAATCATGCTTAGAAGTAGCTTTACCATTTCCCAGAATAAGTGGGTTTATTGCAGAATAAGTTAAGAAAAAAACCGAATTGGCCATATCAGCCCTTAAAAGAACTTTCACCGATCTTGAAACGATCAATTGTGTTGTATGTGTTATTAAATATTTTGTACACAAATGACCGAGAACTGTACCTACTGATTCTATGCCGACTTCAAATGTGCATTTTCTCAAGATGTGCATGTTCTGAGGTTCGCCATTATCTGCAGTGAGTTGACGACCGATCAGAAAAATTAATTTCGTTTGAAAAAGTTTCTGTGTCAGCTGGATTTCGAACCTGGTCTCGAATTGGCATCGATTGGTGCACGCACTTCTTCATGCACTCAGCCACAGCTGCCAAAATTTTAAGATTAAGTTGTGATTTTGATAAATTTTTGTGATTGAACAACTTCGACGAGACGAATATGGAAATTGACGGATGAAAAGTGGAAAACATCATGAACTTTTTTAGTAATTTTTGTTTTAATTGCTAAATAATTGTTTAGATGGAATTTTTGACGTAGAATACGTCGTTCTCGGAGGTAAGTAGGGTGGTTGATAGTGCTCAGGTGTCGGTATTTACATTACTTTTTGAGCCTTTGGTGGGCCTAAAGTACTAATCGTACAATGTTGATCTTAGCACTTGTTGGTCTGCTTGATCCTCAATGCGACAAAAATTCATGTTAGAACTGTCTAACTTATATCAATTTTACACAATTACATGAAATATAAAGCCAACATTTGATGTTTTTGTTTGCTTAAACTTGCTACCTATTTATCGACGGCTTCCGGTTTTTTCGACGGCGAAGACAGCGCCATCTAGCGTGAAGACATAAATCTTATAATTAAAAAAAAGCATACTTTTGGGGGCATGTTGTTTTTAACAGACTCGCGTAGCCCAGTAATACTGAGTAATTTTGAGGGGCATGCTTTTTTAACAGAATCTGTTATTGAAATGTCAAACGCAGCCAATTAAATATCCGGGCATATTATCGACAGTGAAATTTTGACACATGGGTTGTTGAACTTGATAGCATTGAACAAATTTTTTTTGCTTGTTTAAGTTTTCTACCTATTTATGGACAGTTTCCGGTTTTATCGACAAAAGCATATAATTTGTATGGGAGCGCCCCTAAGGAGTGGTCGGAGGGAATAGGTGTCAAAGGCAAAAATGTTCCTTTTGCAAAAGTAATGGGGGTTGGTGATACATATTAACCCTCTCCAGCACTCTCTTAAAGGTCATATCCTCAGGTGTATGGAATAAATATTTTTAAAAAAGATGTCATCAAAAGCGAATTGAATAATTCTACGTCTTGTGTTACGACATAGTCGAAACTACTGTATCTTTTTTTTTTTGGACAAATTTTCAGCGATTTTTTGTTCCGCCAAAGTGGAGTAATGTTCAAACTTTAGCGATCTTTCAAAATCGATATATCCTTTCAGGCTTCTTTGATACTAGTTTAAACTCGAGCACAGTGTCAAACCTATGTCCTTGTGCTTTTTTGCCATACATTTTACGGGAAATGCATCCCCAAAGGTTCTTCATAGAGTTTAGATCGAGACTGCATGCCGGCCACTCCAAAAGTGGTATGTTGTTCTCCTGGTACCACTGCATCGAAAACTTCGAAACGTAAATAGCTGCGTTATCTTGTTAGAAAATGCTGTCTTGATCTATTTTTTTATTCAAAAATGAGATGAAAGCATCCTCCAACAAATCAGTGTATTACAACGAATTTATTTTCGGTGGAACAAAGCAAATATTTGCCTGGCCAGAAGTAGAAAACGCTGCCCATACCATAACGCTACTGCCACCCGAGATTCGTTTCGACATGTGTACGTCGTCGCACAATGTAACGAGCCCATATAGCGAGTGGACAAAAATAGAAGGAGTCATCCTAGAATGAAATGAAATGAAATTTTGTGAAAATGAGTTTTACTATTAAGGAATTATTTTTACAAAATTTCGTTCAAATTGAATGAACTGCACGCCTATCTTCCATTTAACCGAAATCAGTAGTATGAAATACTAGTAAACCCGTATGGCGTTTAAACACCAAAATGAGAAAAAAATTTAGTTTAAAATTGTTTTGTTTTTATTATTAGAACTGTTATCATTTTTTAACATATTTCTGTGTAAACTACCATTTGATGTTGCGAAACTTGTACTGTTAGTTAGGATGAGCTGCATACTCTTTTCTTTCCTAAAAATGTTCACATCAAAAGAGCGGATTCGACTTATTGTCAAATATTATTAGCAGTGTGCGAATTCTTTACAACTTGCAACTTGCAACTTTACAACTTTTCTCAACGACTGTCTTAGGCTCTTATTAAGAAACTTGAAAACGCTGCATTTTAAATGGAAAAAAATGTTTTCGATGGGCTGAGCTTAATTTTTGGTATAAGAATTCGCTGACCAATGCTTGCACCGGTTAGTAAAATGCATTCGACAGTATTATTGTAAGGATTAAAAATCTGAAGTCGGGTTCTATCGACAAGTCCTTTCACTGTATTATACAAAACAGCAAATGCTTTTATACATAACTTCTAGATAAGATAATAGTTTAATTACTAACAAATTCATTTTCAAACCATATTTCGTCTGTTGGTGAAAGAATAGCATTTTCTTGAATAGCATCATTGTTTATGTCGTTTTGTAGTTTATCAATAATAAAATCAATCTAAAATATCCGTGATCTTAAAGGAGCTGATCAAGAATTAATTGTCCGGTACTATCTCTACGTAGTGTGTCACAGCCAACTTGTCAGCAAATGACTTGAAAATTCCTTTTCGCCTTTGTCTAATCGCATGTTTTTTCCAGCTTCATTGTTTTTACGTAAGACCACAATTTTCCATTGTTACAACGTGTCCAGAATAAGAGATTTCTGGAACTGTTTCCTTAAAATCACCAAAAAATACAACTTTTCAAAAAACAGTTTACGAATGTCTGGTAATAACGCGAAACATATGATCAATTACTGTCAGTGCTACTGCAGGAATCATACTTGCTTCATCAATAATGATAAAATGGGCATAATCCAAGAAGATTCCGTGCTCAAAATTGGGCTTCAGGCGTTAAGCCGATACTGATGTATCTCAAGAAGAGATCTAGGAAGTTTGAATTGTCTGTGCCAGATACTTCCTCATTCAACGACGCTAGCGGCGATGCCAGTAAAGGCTACTGGAACAGCGATTTTGCATGAACTTGCTCTTTTGTGGCTGGTACATAAATATAACATGTATTTGAATGTTTTTCGCTTTGCTCAAATACTTTAATTATACAAAAGAATAATTTTGGAAAATTTCAGACAAAAATATCACATACTTTTAGGCATCCCATAGAAAACTTACCCATAGAAAACTTACTTAAACTAAGATTGTTTTGCTTTTTTTGTTTAAATACACAATATTTTAGAAAAATCAAGACCCTATTGCAAATCTGCAGACCAATACCTTTCTATTGATATCTCATTTATGAAAATCGCATTTACGGTATAGATTTGATGGTCATCACAAAAAAAAAACGCTTGCGTAATAATAATATAGATTTCCACAAACTATTATTCTAGATCAACAAAATTTGGTACACATAATTCGTTTAGAATTATAAACAGCTGATGTCAAAATGAACTAAATCGATTGACTAATATGATCACCTCCCTTATAACTGAAATCGGTAATCAGGTATATTTACACAAAAACTTACCCCAGATCCTTTTAATTTACTACACATAGTTCTTTTGGAGCTATAAATAACTGGTGTGAAAATTAACCAAATCGGCCGACTAGCATGCCCACCTCCCATATAACTTATTTTTCAGTATGAACGTGAAGGCATTTTATCGAAAACAAAATTCAGATAATTTCCATTACTCCTTTTTTTTTTGCTTTCGGCGAACCAAATTTAGGACAATGTTGATAAAGTGTTTTATTTGAAAGTTGTTTAAAACAACTTATTTTTTTTTTTAAGTTTGAGAAAATTTTTTTATTTTTCATATAAAATTGCTCATTTTCGCCAAAATATGCTCCAGAAAAGTAGGCGTAAAGTCTTTATTATTGAGTTTCGGAAAACCAAGTTTTGGGAACATATTGAAGTAGTGTTGATATTACATATTTTAAAGTTAAAAAGCAACAAAAATGCCTTTTTTTATTTTATAGCGTTTTGAATTTTGTGAAAAATTTGTAATTTTTTCATAAAAAATTGCTTGTTTTCGCCAAAACATGCTCCAGAAAAGTAGGCGTAAAGTTGTTATTATTGAATTTCGGTAAACCAAATTTTTGGAACATGTTGAGAAAGGGTTGGTATTAGACATACTAAAACTAAAAAAAAAACATAAATGCTTTTTATTTTTGTTATTGTTTCTTAAAGTTTCGGTTTTTTCAGATTTCTACAACCTGTCTTTAGTTTTTATACAAAATTTTTTTTACGTTTGCTTTTAATTAAAAGATTTTTACTAAAATGTATAAAATATATACAAGTAAATTTTTGAATTTAAAACAGTAAGAAATATACAGTGTCAAATTGGAAAAAGAAAAATTTCATCATAATTTCAAGTCAAATTTTAAAGACTGGCATGTCCGTAATTAAAAAGATATCGCAAAGTGCTCTAACTTTAAGAATATTAATACTCTAAACTATTATTCTGCATATTTAGGCATATAAGTTTATGATTTTTTTTCTATTGAAGCTATTTTTTTCCGCACTCGTAACACTGTGCATTTTTACTAAACTTTTTTGTGGAACATTTTAACCCATTCTATCCTTGTTTTATGGGTCTTTTTTGCCTTTTATCACAAAAGGGTAAAAAAAGATCCATAAATTGAGAAATTAGGGGGTAAAAATGTTCCACAAAATATTCCTCGTAGTATTTTACATAAATCCTCAGAACACATCCTATATCCAAAATGTAAGGATGAAATAATTTCCTATGCCGATTCACTATAAAAATGTTCAAAAAGGGGGAATATGGAATCCCCCCTTAAATAAGGCTCATACAGTGTTGCGCAAAACAATAGCAACAAAATCAGTGCGCTGCTACAAAATCGTGTATCTTTTCTAATATTGGGAACACCCAAAAAATTTATAGGAACCAAAGCACATATTTATACATCATATAAAAAAACAAATCATATTCAAATTTGGTTTGGTTTTTTTTATTAAATTTAGAATTAATGTGACTGCATTCAATTTGATTGAGTGCAAAACAAAAGCAACAAAATTTAAAAAATGTAAGAAGAGAACAGAAGTTCCAAAAAATAACGGTAAAAGTTATTTTATTGTATAGCACATGTTGTTTGTGAGTCATAAACATTAAAGTTTTGTTTTGTTTTTGCACTAATTGTGACATTGACTGTTCCATTTATAATGGCACGTGATAAATACTGTGAAGCTCTAAAATTACAAATTATTTCCGAGTATAAAAAGGGAAAATCGCAAATATCTATCGCGAAACAGTTTAATATTAATCGTTCAATAGTATGTAAATTAATAAAAAATTATAGCATCACAAAAGACGTAACAATGGTACATTCAGGAAGGCGGCCACGGAAGACATCGCTGCGTGATGACAGGAACATTTGTGGCGTGTTCAAGCGAAATCCATTTGCCACCTCCAAACAGGTTTTTCGGACACTTGATTAAGATATCCATCACAGCACTGTTTGCAAAAGAGCCGTTGAGAACGATTTAAGGAGTTAGAGACCGGCAAAGAAACCTTTGCTTACAGCTAAACATAAACAAAAAAGGTGAGATGTTATAATTTAAACAACTCTGTCTGAAATTGTGATAACGATATTGGACAACGATAGAGCACCTAAATTGGACCGTTTAAAAATGGAAAACCGTTTGGTTTAGCGATGAATCAAAATTTAACTTGATTAATTCAGATGGGATATGCACTGTACGGCACCGCCCAGGTACACGACTTGAAGCCCGAAACTGCAAAATAAATTTTAAGTACGGAGGCGGTGGTATCATGGTCTGGACTTGTTTTTCCTATGATGGAGTCGGACCATTTCATAAAATCTATGGTATTATGGATCGATTTGTATGTAAAGACATTTTAGAAAGCAAGATGCTACCACATGCAGAGTGGAATATGCCGCTCCAGTGGACGTTTCAGCACGACAACGACCCGAAGCACACATCAAAGCTCATCAAAGATTTCACTTTAGACAATGAAATTCAAGTCCTTGATTGGTCTGCACACTCACCAGACTTGAATCCCATCGAAAATCTTTTTGAGGTTTTGAAGAAAAAAGTTTCTGGTCAAAGGTTTCCTAATAAGTCTGCACTTTATGAAGCCTTGAAACTTAATTTGGAACAAATACCTAATACCACCATATCAAATTTAATAGAGTCGATGCCGCACAGATGTGCAGCGGTAATCAAGAATAATGGGTCTTACACCAAATATTAATTATGTTGGTGTTGTTTTGCACTCAGACAAATTGAATGTAGTCACATTAATTTTATATTCAATCAAAAAAAGAAAACCAAATTTGAAAATTATTTGGTTTTTATATGATGTATGAATATATGCTTTGGTTCCTATAATAATTTTTGTGTGTCACCAATATTAAAAAAGATACAAGATTTTATAGCAGCGCACTCATTTTGTTGCTATTGTTTTGCGCAACACTGTACGTTAACTTCCAAAACGCCAATACACGTGTATTGTTTTTTTGTCCACTCTACCAGAATCCATTGTTGGAACTTTGTTATTTTGGAAAAAAGTTGATTTTGTTTTTCAGTGTTATCATATAATTTAAGTTGTACTTAAGGGGAGCAACGCAGCCAGAGGCCGAAAAAAAAGGTCATGTTTGTGAATTTTTTTAAGGAAACCTATGGGATATTTTTAAATGAAGGTTTTTATACCTAAAAATATACACATTGAAGAATATTTTTAGTTTTTTTTTTATTAAAAAAAATTTAATATTAAGGTCGATACAGCAGTTTTTGTAGAGCGCTCTGAAAAAAAGGTGAAATGCGGTGACCAAGATTGCTCCTCCTTAATTCATCTGAAACAAAAAAATGAAATATACTATTAAAGTAGATACTTAAAACTCGTACTTGTCATAGCCGTTTTTGAAAATATTGATTTTTCACAAAATGGCGGACTTTCGAACGTAAAAAAACGATTTTCGACCAAAAATTCGTCATAGTTTTGCCTATAAAAAATGAGCGAATCTAAAAAAAAAAAAAATCCTATTACAAGTACGAGATTATTATGTGTACAATAAACCTGTGAAAAAATCAAAACGATCGGTTCACTGAGCTTCGAGAAATCTTGGTCACCGACTTTGAAAACATGGTTTCGAGAAAAACGCGTTTGAAAATAAGCGCCAGCACTGCGCGCTCTAGAAGGCGGTTCACTCAGTAGGCTATAACTTTGTTATTTTTTGAGATATTGACTTGAAATTTTCACCACATATTCTTAAGACTTAAGGCTTTAAGAAAATGCAAAAATTTTTTGAAAAAAAGAAAAGTTCTGACTGCGTATCTCCCCTTAATATAAAGCATTGAAGGCTGATTAAAAATAATGTTATATTATTAGTTTCGTGAACGACTTGAATATTAATGAAAAAATTTGTATTTGTAATGTTCAACTGTGCCATTACGAGTCGTAAAATGTTATTATTATTTATTATATTTCGCACTAGCCTTTTCCCGTTGCGCGTTGCTGCACCCTGCAACTATAAATATGGGGACATAATAGGTGTATTCAAAACTTTTCTTAGACTCATAGTTTGACACCACTATCGTTTTCTACTGCCTGTTACAGTTTCCCAGTAGCAGGAGATCACCAAATAATAACTCCATTTTGAATTTGTATGTAAGTACTGTTACTTTTACTTCCAAAGCTATGTGATATTACAAATTTTAATTGTATGGGCGGAGCCACATCCCCTTATAAAATGCCCATCCCAGTTTTCTAGTAGATGGACATTATTCAGTTTTAGTACAGTTGCCGACAGTGAGCATACAAAATAAATTACCAAATTGCAGCAAAAACCATCGGAAATATAGCATTTTTATTGATTTGTGAGCGGTAAAAGGAGGTGTGGCAAAAATACGAATCCATCAAACTCAAAATTGTAAAAATCGAGGACATCACCCAATAGTAATTCCATGCTGAGTTTTATTGTAATGCGACATTTATTTCCAAAGCTATTCGATATCATATTTTTTAATTATATGAGCGGTTTCACACCCCCTTGTCCAATTCTTGCTCACTTGTGCTAGTCGAAGGACGCGGCTAAATAGTACGCTCTTACCAAGTTTCATTGATGTGTGACTTACAGCTTGAAAGTTATACCGAAAATTTGGTCTGCTGAAAAAGTGCCACGCCCCACGTAAAATTTTACCTGTAGAAAGGCACTTGTAAATTGATGGCGGCCTCGGTAGTCGAGTTGTTAGCATGCTCGACTGCCACCCCAGAGGTCCCGGGTTCCATTCCCGGCCAGGCCATAGTCCTTCGCTTTAAAAAACCTTTCTAAATTTTCTATCCTCATTTCTAATCAACTGAAATTTAAAATTCATCAATATTTACGACTTGAAGTTGTAGTTGTAGTTGATGGTAGAAAAGTTAGGGGATGAGATTGTCTTATAACTTGAACTGACTGAGGTCAAGGCATAACACTTACCTCTGATTCAAATTCACATGTTTCTTTGGCTTTTCACCACGCTTAGAACATTCTACACATGTTTCACTTGATTGCCCTTTCCTTCCCACTAATCTATCACCCCATTTCGAACCAAGGCATACTTGACTGAAAAGGCATTCCACCTGAAATCCTTGGTTCAAAGCTAAAAAAAAACCTTCGTGTAACAATTACAAACAAACTCACAGAAGGAAGTTTCCAATTTGGTCCAGTCGTTATCAAGTTTTAAGCATCCGAACGAACCAAGATCCATTTTTATATATCAAGATTTTGGATAAAGATTATTGGCTATAACTTTTGATTGGTAAGAGATATTATGATAATTTTAACGTAGAATACGTTATACGGGGGTGTTAATCTGGAGCACAAAATTTTGAGAAAATGTTTGTCACTTTCATTATAAGTTTTTAATACTTTATGCATGCATTGAAGAAAATTCAAGTATGGTCGTAACATATTTTATATGTCTTCTTTTGATTTGTATTTAAATAATCATATTGCTACATATAATTTTTTTGATTCTATAAGTAAATCAAAATTTAACTCCTTCAAATTTTGTATTAATTTTCATATGCTTTGTATTTTATGTATTATAACATCATGTGTAAGAGCAGTACGATTATCTGTGTGTTCATCACAGAACCAGTGTGAGAAAGAGAAGAAGTATAATGACCAAGTAGCGAACGACAATCATGATAAATACAACCATGATTTTTGTTTGTCTTTTCTTTTAATATCAAAGACATGCTCCATATGCGCCCTTTGCAGCATTTTTTTATGCGGCGGCCATTGTAAGTCCATAGGAATTCTTAATTTTTGTAGAGATTTTCTATAGTTCAGACACAAACCTTACAATCATAAAGCCTAGTATGCTGTAGAAACGAAAATTTCTTGGCATATAACTCTACACCCGAAATATTAGTGTAGAGTCAAAAATGTTTGTGTGGAGAAAAAAGCAACTACAGTCCGACCTAGCTCAATGCAACTAATAGAAATTCGGCCAGTTGACGTAGTTAATGTTGAAGAAACGCAATGAAACTTCTAAACATAAAGCTTTATGGCTCTGAATCCTAAATATTGTGGTTTAATGTATTAAGATATGCACTTTGTTTCCTTAAATAGTGTTTTAAGAGATTTTACGTACATCAAAAATGTATTTTACAAGAAAAGAAGAACTCAAAGTAAATAATATAAAAGTTTATGGAAGTGTACGTAAATGGAAGTTGCGATAATTGTGCATTTTTTTTTAAGTTGCGTTTACTGAGTCAACAATATAAATTTTTGAGTATTGCGATAATCGAGTGTTGCGTAAAGCGAGGTCGTTCTGTTTCTTATTGAAAGGTCAAAATTCTGGTGCCAATTAAATGCCCGAACATATAATCGACAGCGAAATTTTGACATTTCAACTCTCCACATGGTTATTGTACTTGCTAGCATTGAACAAATTTTTCACCTCTACAGCGTACTAAGTAGCGAAAAAAAATTCCGCTGCCTTTTCGCTGTCAAAAACTCAATGCATTCCATATGGAAAATTTCTTTCCGCTTCTACAGCATACTGGGCTTTAAGCAGAAAATGAAAAAATGTTTATGAATAACAATGTTAGCAAGGTTGCATAGAAGCTGCGTAAAGCCTTAAACAGTGCGTAACTAAACAAGCGTTTAAAGGTTATTTAAGGAAATCTATTGAATAAGGCTGTTAATGACTAACGTACTCTACGTCTGACCTATGCGCCCGTGTTATCTAACACAGGCTTGAGCTTTTTTTCTAATAAATTAGTTTTTTAGCTTGTAAATTTTTTCAAATATATAAAAACACAATATTGGAAAAAAAATTTTGTTCGAAAAAATCAGGGGTTGGCCTTGTTTTTTTAATCACAAAAATTTCTACAACAAAAACAAATTTTGAGCCTTTTTTTGAGGAAAACTCCAAAATTTCAGACCTTTTTTAAAAAAAATATTTAAAATATATATACTCAACTAACGGTATTTTTACAATAAGGCTGTTATAGTACTTTGATGAAGCTTTAAGATAAAAAAAAATTTAACAAAGTCTTTAAAAAAGCAGCGGAGATATTTGAATCGAAATTCACAAAATTAAATTTCTGATTGTGTTTTTCTCATTTTGAGCACGATGTTGCATTAAAAATATCGTTGTAGTACAATTTTTCGTAGTTTTCTAGATATGTTCATGTTTTTGATACCAAAATAGCGCACATTTTTTTAATTTTACTACATTTAAGAAATATTTTATATTTTGTAAATATTTGCACATGTAACCTAAGAAAACAACTAAAAATATGCGATTTTGTAAAAACTGTGTACTACAGCACCATCTGGTGTCCAAGGTGGTTCAAAGGAGATAGTGCGTAAAAACTCATCGTACCTAAAAACTACTATATACCAATTTTTATTCTAATCGCGTGAGCGGTTTGGGAGTTTTAGGTGGTTTTGTAAAAAATTTGTACTATAGCGCCCTCTGGTGTTCAACAAGGTCGAAGGCGATAGCACTTGAACACTGAACGTACATTAAACCCACTGTATACCACTTTTCATTCTAATCGCATTAGCAGTTTATGAGTTCTAGGCAGTTTTGTAAAAAGTTTGTACTACATCGCCCTCTGGTGTTCAAGGTGGATCAAAATTGATAGCTCACAAACACGCACCGTACCAAAAAACTTCTATACACAAATTTTCATGCTAATCGGATGAGTAGTTTAGGTGTCTATTGTGTACTTACAAACATAACCTCGTTTTTTATATATATAGATATTTCCGCCAGCGTTCTCTTAACTAATCCTGATGCAATGGAAGATAAACCCTTAAACATGACTTTCGTTTTTGATGAATAAAATATTGAAAAAATATCAACGTAAAAGTGCGGTATCTACAAAAACAAATGAAAAATGCGACATCTACAAGTAGATACGGCATTTTGGCTCTATTTATTTAGATACTGCATTTTATCATGGAACGCCACTTAATTTTGTGTAGATGTTGCAATTTCAGTTAAAATATTTAAACTTATGGGCAAAAGTTCGTGATTTTTGTTTTTTACAGTCTTAGAGGTATATGGAAATGAAACAAAATCAATTTTGACTTTTATGCTAGATGCCACACTTCTCCCTTTAACGGCAGAATAGATGTTAAACCAGAAATTCATGGTTCAAAGCTAAAAAAAAAATCGAATATTTCTCATATTACGGAGTTTCCCAGTGGTTTTATACCAGACATGCACAACGTAATCAACAAAATTTGTTGTGTTTCGTTAAAAACGAAAAATAAATTATCAGAATTATTTCGTTTCTCTAAAAACGATAAAAAAAATATCAAAACAAATTTAGTTTTTGCTTTGATTGAGCAAAAAAATCAAAAAAATTTTATTTTGTTAACTACGAAACGATATAAATATTTTTCGTTTTTTGAGATAACGTTATTTTTTTGAATTTTTCGATTTTGCTTCAACGAAACAAAATAAAAATTTTGGTTATCGTTAAAATTAACGTTAACGTGCATGTCTGTTTTATACTTTTGTAAAACTTTTCTTATCTCTATTTCAAAACCTCAAAAAAGGAAGGAATAAAAAAAAAATAAGAAAGTTTGGAATTTTTTCTATTAAAAATAAAAATGGAGAAAATAATTCTCCTGATTTTTGTTTGTGTTTCAAATTATATACATATATATATAAGTGTATATTAGGGTGGGTCACCTTATATGGGGGATAAAATGAATATAAAAAGACACCCCCTAGAATGAAAGCTTACCTCAAAAGTGTTTCAGCACCATACAAATTTTTTTTAGGGAGTCCCAAAAAACAGCCAAAACGGTCTTTTAGTTATAAAATCGGTATTTTTGATCCAATCAGGAAGTTCGGTATATCGTTGGATAAGCCTCAATAAATACTATGCCCTGTTCTTTGGTGTCGTGGGCCTAAGATGTCATCTTCATGTATATATTTCAAAGTTTTTATTTTTTGTACTAGGGACCCCAACACTTCGACTTAAAATTATTATCAAATCAAATTTCATTAAAAATCAATATACTCTTGTGAAGGAATTAATTAATTTTATTCACTAGAAAAAAGTTACAAAAGTAAAAAGTTTCAGTGCAACTACTGTATTTCGAGGTAAGCTATCATTCTAGGGGGTGTCTTTTTATATTCATTTTATCCCCCATATAAGGTGACCCACCCTAATATACACTTATATATATATATATATAATTTGAAACACAAACAAAAATCAGGAGAATTATTTTCTCCATTTTATATTCATATCCATATTATATTCATTTTTGGTGACTCCCCCTAGTGTATATATAAAAGTAACTTTCTGTTTGTAAAATATTTTAAATGAAATTTTTCAGGCCCTCTGCAGACTTTTGTGGAAAAACTGAAGAGGAGATTTTTACTAACATTTTTAGAACTACTTTTAAATCTTCTCTGTGAAGCTACTAATTATTTACTGCCACGCTTGTAATATTAAAATAACTTGATGGATGTAGCTGCAGGTAGTAAAGCTTTATTTTATGCATGGCTCCTATAAATAGAACCTTTCTTGCCTCTTTATGTCATCTAGTCATCAGAACTACTGGGCATAATTTAAGACCAACCGTTCCAAGGTCCTTTTTGGACATTCCAACTCAACGCTTCATTGAGTCGAAAGTAAAATAAACACACCCTAAGGGAAGCAGAAATTTGCTTAACATGAATTTTGCTGTCAAAGAAAAATGTAAAAGCTCCAACGACAACGTCGACGACGATGACGACAAAGTCTCTGTGTGAAAATGAACAAGAAACTTAGTGTGCAAAGATGCACAGAGCAGAGTGTGTGTGTGTTTGTGTTTGTGAAAATAAAAGAAAAAACCCTAAAATAAAAATTACATTTTGCATGGCTAAAATAAAGACTAAACGAACAAGCTTAGAAAAGAAATACAAAAAAAAAAAATAGCTCGACTTTGAGCTAGGACTTTACTTTGCCAAGAGCTTGTCGAGGAAGCGGTATAAATTATGGTACAAATGAGTTAAGACTAAAGTAAATTAATTCTCAGCATGCAGAGCATAAGACACACACACACACACATTCTCACTAAAATAAAGGGAGGACAACCCACTCGAACGCACGGTTGCATGTTGCTAAATATACGAGTACTATACGTTGAAGACGTTACGTCGACGTAGCTCATTTATAAAATGAGAAAATAATTTAATTTATTACCAAAATAAATGTTAACTTCAAAATTGTACACGCAGTAGAAGAAGAGGCAAGATTTTATTTTAAGTTAATTTCTGTGAAATCGTGCAAATAAATAAATACTAACCACATGTAAAAACAAAAACAAAAAGTCTGCAACAGTAACGTAACATCAAATGTTAGCAGGCATGTATCTTAAAGATATTTGTAGCCACGTTTACATTTGTCAGTGAACCAATGAAGTATGAGCAAGAAATTCAGAAATGATGTTCATGTTCATGTTCATGAAGAGAAGCGGCAAACCCAGTTGTCAGTATTTTGATGACATGTTTGATGGGTGACTTCTAAGCCGTACTATAAATTCGAAGCCTCTGCTATAAAAAACCTTTAAAAAAGCACAACTGGGAGTTGAACCTACGGGCTATAAAGGTTAGTTCATCGTGCTGCAGCTATGTCATAAAGCTTAAATTTCTTTACGTTTGTTGTTAATTGAATTGACTTGTTCCTAAATTTCACACCAATGACACTTGCACATGCCATATTTTGTCTACTGGGCACTTATTTTTTGTTACAACTTCGTAACTCGGCTCATAACTCATGCATGTCGCTGAGTTGATTAGCAAATGTAACTGAATTTGAACCCAAATTCAACTGAGATGAGGTGTTGTTCTATATGCGTGGCTGAGTGGGTTTCTGTGTGTGCTTGTGTATGTGTTTGAGTAAAATATAGCAGTTCTTGTTCATGTCTTCTTCATGTGTGTGTCTTTTGAATATTCATGCCTTGGATGCTGTCAAGTTTATGTACACTATTGCAAAATCGTGTCAAGAACTGGTGGATAATCAAGAAATTGTATTAAATTAATTTTTGATACCTTCTGGGAAATTGTGTGAAATTGCTTTTGGAATTTAAAATGAAAACTCCGGCAAGAATAAAGGACCTTGAAAAATGTTTTAAAAAACAAAAAAAAAAAAGAAATTGGCTGTATAGTGGACACGCGTGTAGGTTTTAACCTTGTCCTTATTCTTTTCCCTTATATTTCCTCTCTTACTAAATTTGTCCTCATCCATATCTTTATTCTTATATTTGTACCAATTGCCAAAACTCTTGATTTAATCCATGTTCGAATTCCTAACCTTGTTCGAATCTATTGTGTTTTTTTTTTTTTCTTACTTCTCCTAATTTTTGTTCTAAACCTTGTCTTTCTTGTATCCAAACCTTTAATCTATCCCTTGTCTTATTTGCTTATCCATATCCTTTTTCAAACCTTATCCAAAACAGTGTTTTAGGTATGTCTAAATCTTTGTTCTTATCCTTGACCCAATACTTGTCTTAGTTTTTTTCTCAAGTTTTGTCTGAATCTTTATCCTAATCCTTCTCCAAATCCATGCTCTAATCTTTGTCTGAATTTTAGTTCTACTTCTTATATTCTACTCCTTACCTTCTTCTTGGTACTTTTTCCTTATCCTTGTCCTAATCCTAATCCTAATCCAAATCATTGTCCCAATACTTATCCATATTTTAGTTTAATATTGTTTTTGTTTTAATTTTTCTTTTATCCTTGTCCTAATACTTGTCTTAATTTAAAATTTAATATATTTTTTTTTTGTTTTTGCATTTGGTGCAATCAGGTTACTTTTAGGGGCTCCCTGAGAGACCTTATAGACTCATTAGTTTCTGTTTTGTTTTTATCATGAGATCAATATCTTCAACTTTACTGTCATTCCATAAAATTGACCATAGCGCCATTAATCACAGAGTTATAATTCCATGCAACGTTTTTTTAATTGTTGTTTCATTTTTACTGTACTAAGGAGTTGCCTCAGAAGTGTCGTGGCTCCAAAAAAATGTTGCTTCCTCTCGTTGTGAGATCAAAGAACCATTTTTTGCTGTCATCTTATAGAACTTTTCGTAGCACATTCACTCAACGAGAATTAATTCCATGCAACAATATTGCATTTTTTATTGCATAAGCCGGTGCCAACACGACTTGACGACGCAATTATTTAATTTTTTTATTTTTGTTTTAAGGCCAATTATTAAACCTTTATTTCTGTTTTATAATATTTCAGTTGCTGCATATACTCAGCGAGTAACAATTTCATACAATGATGTTGCATGATTGATGCATTTTTGATGTCGTAACTGCTCTCCTACATTTTGTATGTTTTTTCTATAAGGCTTAAGAACCAGCCTTAACTGTCGTGCAGTAGTGTTAACCGTACCAGATTTACTAAATAATAGCCAGTTAAAATTACATGCAACAAATTTGCAGTTACGTTGCTTAAGAAGCTCCATTTACATCACGATAAAGTCTTTATTTTTTGTTTTATTTTTGTCAAAAGGTCAGAGAAGAAACCTTTACTGTCGTACAGCAATTTTCATAGTAGCACATATACTAAGCGAGTGAAAATTCTATGCAACGCCAATGCATTTTGAAATGAATTTTTCTACTTTTTGGAAAGTTGCGTGGTAAAAGATAACTTTATCACTACAACAAATTTCTGACGTCATGGGAACACAGAAAGAGCCTCTCAAAGGTAGACAATGCAACATTCATATAGCGGCGTTGCATTGAATTTTTGCTCGGTGAGTATACAAGCTACGATAAATGTATAAAAAGAAAAATGAAAGAATTATAATTAGCTCTATGAAAAAAATAGAAAAAAATTCTGACGTCGTTAGGTCATGAATATAGCAGCTTATGTAACAGAAATGAACCATGAAAAAACGTTGCATGGAATTTTAACTCTGTGCCTACTGGAGTAAAGGTATATTTTAAGGAACGAAAATAAAGGTGATGTCGTCGGATAAAAGATACAAAAGTTTCGACTATGTCGTAACACAAGACGTAGATTTATTCAATTCGCTTTTGATGACATCTTTTTTAAAAACTATCTAGCAAAATATTTATTTCATACACCTGAGTATATGACCTTTAAAAGAGTGCCGGAGACGGTTAATATGTATGACTGACCCCCATTACTTTTGCAAAAGGAAAATTTTTGCCTTTGACACCTATGCCCTCCGACCACTCCTTAGCTCCCATACAAATTTTATGGTTTTGTATATTTATTCCATACACCTGAGCATATGACCTTTATGAGAGTGCCGGAGAGGGTTAATATGTATCACCAACCCCCAATCCTTTTGCAAAAGGAACATTTTTGCGTTTGACACCTATTCCCTCCGACCACTCCTTAGGGGGACTCCCATACAAATTGTTTGGTTTTTGTATATTTATTCCATACACCTGAGCATATGACCTTTTGAAGAGTGCCGGAAAGGGCTAATATGTATCACCGACCCCCATTACTTTTGCAAAAGGAACATTTTTCCCTTCGACACCTACTCCCTCCGACCACTCCTTAAGGGGACTCCCATACAAATTTTATGGTTTTTGTATATTTATTCCATACACCTGAGCATATGACCGTTAAGAGAGTGCCGGAGAGGTTTAATATGTATCACCGACCCTTATTACTTTTGCAAAAGGAAGATTTTGGCCTTTGACACCTATTCCCTCCGACCTCTCCTTAGGGGGGGCTCCCATACAAATTTTATGTTTTTGTCGATATTTAACTTTCGTTTTCGATTCGCATTATATTTGCTGTGATTCGTTTTTGATGACATCTTTTTAAAAAATATTTAGCAAGAATGTATAAATAAAGCAATAGCGGAATGTTTGTCCTACCTAGTAAACTGCTGAGTCGAAAAGTTTGTTCAATGCTACCAAGTTCAACAACCCATGTGGTGAGTCGAAATTTCAAAATTTCACTGTCGATAATATGCCCGGATATTTCATTGGCTGCGGAGTTTTGACATTTCAGTAACAGATTCTGTTAAAAAAACATGCCCCTCAAAATCGCTCAGAATTACTGGGCTACGCGATTCTGTTAAAAACAACATGCCCCAAAAGTATGCTTTTTTTGAATTATAAGATTTATTTCTTCACGCTGGATGGCGCTGTCTTCACCGTCGAAAAAACCTGAAACCGTCGATAAATAGGTAGCAAACTTAAGCAAACAAAAACATCAAATGTTGGCTTTATATTTCATGTAATTGTCTAAAATTTATATAAGTTAGAGAGTTCTAACATGAATTTTTCTCCCAGTGAGGATCAAGCAGACCAACAAGTGCTAACATCAACATTGTACGATCAGTACTTTCAAATTGTGATACAAATACCGACGCCTAATCACTATCAATCACCCTACTTACCTCCGAGAATGACGTATTTTACGTCAAAATCCCCTTTCCAAACTAGGAAAGGGATTGAGTATATTTGATTAAGTCAAGAAATTGGTCATGGATTAAAACAAGAGTTTGGACATGAAGTAGGAGTATAAAAAACACCCTCCCGTCAAAATCTGCGTGCCCACGACACAGCCACCTCTTTTTTTTTTTTTTTTTTTTTGCTTGAAAAATGTCCTTTTCTATCTGTGATTCGAATAATTTCTACTTTCACCTGAGCGGTCCGTCATGCTGATATCACACATTAAATATATGATAAAATATTGATATTTACTTTAAATTTATGAATTATTATGTGTACACTAGCTATGGAATAGTGCAGGATTTTTCGATTTTGATACGCATGAATTTTTTATTTTTTGAGGTTTGATAAAAAAATGCATGAGCCAAAAAATTAGAGGGATGGGAAGGGGGTAAATGGCGTCGCATCAAGGTCAAAGTTGAAAAATTTACGAGATTTTCAGACAAATCAGCCTGCAGATGCTCAGGAGTTGCCGATAAAGCAGTGGTTTGTTTGAAAAACCCTCAATAGTTTTTTATCCCCAACATTTTTTTCAAATATACTTACCCCCTTTCTCGACCCCTTTGGTAACTTTCCATACAAAAGTGTCGTTTTTATGAAATTTACTCCCAAGCCTCCCACTGCTACCAGAATGCCCCTAGAGGATTCATGTTTATGCCCAACCCCCATTTATTTGTTCTTAGCAACATTTCTTCTAAAGAAACTAACCCCCTATCTCCACCCCTTAAGGGGTCCCCTATACAAAATTGACTTTCTTGATGGAATTTCAAGGTTTCCAGTGTGTCATAAGAGATATTCTTATCAACATTTCTTTTGACTATAGTAACCCACTATCTCCATCCCTATCTTAATCCCTTTGTATAAAACTCATTTATTGTAATTTGTATTTGTATCATAAATAAGTTTTATTGTAGTTTTGTCGCATTATGATTGACAGACTTCGGAGACTATGTCGACGACAGGCGGTCAATCAGTTGCAAAAAGGCTATGAAAGAGAAAGGTTCAAATAAATGTCGGGTTTTTTGAGCTTCGGCTTTTTTCCCGACGGTAAATAATTGTGTGTGTTTTTATTTAATTAATTAATTTCTTAAATTCGCTTTTGTTGTGAACACCCTTATACAAACTTGACTTTCTTACAGAATTTTGGTCTGTCTAACCCTCAAGCTTGCTTGGACCGCCTTGATACTAAATGGTTGGATGTTATTACCAATCCACATTAATTTTTCACACCTGTATTTTTTGTTCAAATTACTTCCTTTCTGCTACTTCTAGGAGGTTTCCTAAGCAAACAAACGTAAAAACCCACTTTTTTAATCATATTCATTCAGTTTTATTATGTGAAGGAAATTCTTTGCGGTTGGCGCTGACGACCTGAAGTAAAAATTGTTTTTCTTTTCATTTCGGCATAGCACGTTGTTATATTCCTCTATTAATTGTACGCCTCTTTTGACAGCATCGTTGACAACGACCCAAACTTCAACTTCTGAAAAAAGGCTACTGAAGCTTTGAACTTTATTGACCATTTTGAATGTAATACACATCTTTTACACATCTAATTAAAAATCATATGATTGTAAATATATAATAAAAAAACATTCCTAAAATATAGGAGTTCTAAACCTTTTATTAAAACAATAAATCATACAGAACAAGGAGTTCCGATACAGGACATCTGCTTAGAACAGAATGAATGATCACTGTACGCATATATATAAAAAATATTGTCATATTTTCTGAAACCATTCTCTTGTTTTGTCTTTTGAAAATATTTTAGTACTTAATAAAAATTTATTTTTATGGTTCAATAACTAGCAATGACCAAATTTTATGTATTATCAAAGTTTTTTGGTCAATTTATGAGTTTCGTCAGTTATTAATGTTTGAGTCATACTTCAATTTAAAACCTTTTCCTCATCAAAAAGCAAACAATTAAAACTTTTGAAAAATTAACTTCATTGATTTTTACTGAAGAGTAAAAAAGTACAAATTCTCAAAAAACTAAAAAGCCAACAAAGTGTTGAACAGTAATTTCCTGCGAGGCATGCTGCAAATGTGCAGCAGGACAGCACCAGTGGTCGCCAACTTAGCAACTAGAAGGGACAGTAAATATAAAAATAGCACGGTACAAAGCAGCCTGGACAAGCAAAAATGGTTACAGTGGACAGCATTTGCACCGCAGTGCTGTGAAGCCGCATAAGAAAAGCAAGCAATTAAGTAAAAAAAAAACAAAAAAATAAATATAATATATATCTACATACATAGAAACTTCAGTAAAAATAAAATGAATTTTTGTGAATAAAAAGACTCCGCTGCACAAAAATGCAACAAAACTAATGAATTGCCTTGCAGTGACCAGTTTTTCCTGCTTTTGTTGTTATGTATTTATTTTTTTTTTTTTTGTTTTTGTTTTACTCTATTGCACTCAGCATACTTTCATGGCTGCCTGTCGTAATATGTTCGGTTGTTAGCCAAGCTCGGTATGCGGTTCATGCCTGGTTGGTTGCTGGTTCACATATTTTGTGGCAAAGTATTTGTCAGACACACATACAAGAATGCAAGATCCATACTCTTGCATATAAATGCATGTAGAAAAATACACATGCAAACATACACACACACACGTATGTTTCTTACTTTTAGTAAGCTAGTAGAACGTGGTAACAAAGCGCTTCGGGTATCCAATAATTTGGTCAGCAATGAGATGTCAAGCACAGGATGTTGCTGCAAGCATTCGATAGCTAACTTGGCACAAAGAGCTTTAGACAAGCATTGGCAAGGGTGTGCAACATTAAATATGTTAAAAGAAATGTTCTACACATTATCTGAAAATTCATTCATTACATGGGTAAAACTCTTTTCACTTTCACGCTATTGTTATCAGAGAAGCAGCACTTAGACGGTAAATAATTGGATTGTTGTAAATTTATTTGGTTTAAATAGGATAAAATGTTAATGCTCAGTTTGGGAAGAGTTTTGTAGTTTCTCTGTTATTTTGTATTCTTCCATGATAAGTGATATTATACATATATACTTATATATATCACATATAAATATATTCCTGTACTTTTCAAGTTGAAAACAGTTATATTATAACAGTTATAGTTATCTAACTTGAGAGGGTAAGAAGAAATATATTTCAAAATGAGCATCAAATACAAAAACCATGGGAACGTAAAGTTAACAAATGTAAAAAACTTTTAAAGCAAATCAATTTGTGAAAAACATTTAATAGACTTTTATATTTTCGGTGTGTGAACTGATCCAGTGAATCATGAATCAGCACAACTTATGTACGTTGATGGCATTAGCAAATCATGAAACTCAAATACGAAATCCTAGAATGTGCGAGAATCATAAAAGTTAAGGGGACGACTAGTGTGAAATTTTCAAGAAATCGATTTTTTTTGCTACATTATTTAATAGTTTATACTTTAAAAAATAACATTCTAAAATTTTAAGGTTGGGTCTCTAATAGTTTTTGTGCTACAGCCTTCCCAATAACAGCAGCTCATCGGTTAGAAGTGCACTTTGCTTGAGGGCCCTACCTGAGTCAATGCTCGGGCTCTGTCGACATTGTAATTAATCATAATAGCATTGGGGATGCTATTGTTGACCTTTAAACAATGCTATTGTTGACTTGTTGAAAAACTAAAGTGCTTTTTACATGTGAAAAAAAAGAATGGGATCACGTTTTCACAATTTTAAGAAACAAAATAAGAACCGAGGAAGAAGTAAAATTGCAGTGAAATTAATTGATCAGTTAATTAATAAACTTCGAAAATACTACGGCCTAGCGCTCATGAGAAATCAAGAGAACGTAGATTATATGTACAAAGCAATCAGGGCTACATTTCAACATTTAAGTTCGACAGATAAGAGTCCAAACCATGGAAACTGTCCGGAAGGCGCAGATAGCTGGTGTGCTTATCATCGCTCAGAAGCTAATGGATTGAACTTAACTAAATTCAAGTACGATTACCACCTACTTAATCTGAAGATTCAAGAAGCTCTGAAGCCAACATTGGAGGACTTGACTCGGCGTGAATTGAGTGACAGATCTAAAGGAAACGACACAGAAAATAACAATGAAAATTACAATGGCTTGCTGTGGCACTTTGCTCCGAAACATCTTTACAGTGGTTTCAAAATCGTTGGTTTATCTAAGTACCTTCTTGTTTAATTTTCAATGACGATTTCGCAGCAATTTTGAAAATTTTCAGTGTGCTGGGAGATATATAGATTTCGAGCAAATTTTGCTAGCAATCATGTTCCTAGTGAAACGTATGTGCGTGACATAATCAAAAAATTCTAAGAGACTGGCTTAGTGCACGACATAAAGTCACCGCAACACTTCGCCCCGAATGTTTAATCGAAAATATCGAAGCAGTGAAGTAAAATGTTGAAAACGACTCAAGCATCTCGTCTATACTACCACAAATATTGACTGAAGTTCGGGTTCTGCGTGTGTAAAAGGTTGAATTGAGGGCAACGAGAGGGCTGTACTTTTTCGATAATCATGATCGGGTATGGGCACCACTACAAGTAGAGCTTCTGTATTGTTTCTGTGCCTGTCTTTTGTCTTTGATTTGTTGTTGCTTTTTGTGTTGTTACATAAGCCTTTGCTCTCAATTCTTGCTCTCAGCGCTCCAAGAGCGCTCTCTGCCCATAGCTGATCATGATGGATTACAATCGAGTCCGCTACAGAGACATGATAAGCAATTTTTTCTGTCAGAGATAGATTATACGGCCATGGATGACCTCTACTTTCAGCAGGATGGTGCTAACAATCGAGTTATTGATCACAAAGTTCCTTGGTCACGTAATTTCGTGTTTTGGAGACACCAATTAGTGACTAAGACTTTGAAACTAAACAACGTTAGACTTTTTTCTGTGGAGTTATATACATAAAGGGTTTTCCATTACAGCCATTCCAAATTAAACGCATCAAAAAAACATAAATTACGGGTTGACCACCTTCGATTTTGCTAAAATTTTCAGAATTGATTCTTCTCATGAAATAAAAACACTAATTTGAGTAAAAAAATTTTTACATTCTTTTTCAAGTTTTTACGTAACATTAAAATTTCGTCAAAATGGGAGAAAATGTGAAATTGCCTTACTCTTGAAAAATCATATATTCAACAAAACTAACTCGATTTTTACGTTTGAGGTATTTTCGAAAAGACAATAAATAGTTGTTTTTTATAAAAATATAAAAGAGACAAAATTATTTTTATAAGTTTCTTAACTTCAAGGTCACATTTTGAAAGTCATAAAAATAGGATTTTCCCCCACTTTAAAAATTGAAAAAAAATATTTTCAGTAAGTCCATTTTATTGCTTTTCCATCTGCCAACATCATGAGGTATTATTTTTCTTTCTATTTTAATAATTTATTTAATATTTTTTAAACGACCACCTACCATACTACTTCCATACAACCATACTATGTACATAAGACTGTACCTCAAAAAAAAAAGTGCGCCGTATACTGGCGAATATGACGCGTTTTTGCAAGACAAATACGAAAAAAAAATTTTTTTTGACTGAACGTAGGTGTCGCGCATTGACATATTCTTCATATCTCTGGTGTTTACAGTCGGATTTTAAAGTTTAGTAATTTAATGTTTTTGACGCAAGGAGACCAATATGACCTCTATAGAGGTCATTGACCTCAAGCACACGGTTCTAGTACTTACCTTCCAGATCTGAGTTCCTACCATTCTAATGTACCACCTTAATATCAAAAAATAAAGCTCTTCAAATATAATTAATCTTTTGCTCAGGAAGTATATCGATATTTCCAGCAGAACTATTTTTAAAAAATTTTTCAACATTTTTTGACGAACGTAGGGCTCCCTTTTTTCATTTTCATCATATCATCGGTATTAAAAGTCTGATAATATTGAGTGACATATCGATGTTTTTATCTGAAAGAGAAGAATTATTTTTTAAGACAAAAACATTGATGTACAAAACTTTAAAATCCGACAGTAAACACCATAGATATGAATAAATATGTCAATGCGCGACCCCTACGTAGGTAGGTGGTGGTCGCCCTATGGTAGGTGGTCGTTTACAAAATATTAAATAAATTATTAAAATAGAAAGAAAAATAATACCCTCGTAATTTTTGGCAGATGGAAAGGCAATAATATTTACTTTCTTAAAATATTTTTTTTCAATTTTTAAAGTGGGAAAAAAATCCTATTTTTATGAATTTCAAAATTTGACCTTGAAGTTAAGAAACTAATAAAAATAATTTTGTCTATTTTATATTTTTATAAAAAACAACTATTTATTGTCTTTTCGAAAATACCTCAAACGTAAAAATCGAGTTAGTTTTGTTGAATATATGATTTTTCAAGAGTAAGGCAATTTCACATTTTCTCTCATTTTGACGAAATTTGAATGTTACGTAAAAACTTGAAAAAGAATGTAAAAATTTTTTACTCAAATTAGTGTTTTTATTTCATGAGAAGATTCAATTCTGAAAGTTTGAGCAACATCGGAGGTGGTCAACCCGTATGAGTGGTACGTTCAAAATGGAATGGCTGATCAAGGACTTGATAGCTTTTTTTTAAATAAAACGCAAGCCATTTGAGATATTTCAAACACTTTTTTATAGGCTTGAAGTACAATCAAAATATTTACGAATGGAACTCTATTTCGTTCATATGACCACCTCGGCACATAAGCAGCGGTCGATTCTTTGGACCCTATATTCGATGACTCGGCCACACATTTCGACCAAAACGGCCGCTATTTCGCGTTCAATATTGGCTCTGAGCTCTTCCAACGACGTCAGCCTTTTGACATACATCAATGACTTGACGTAGCCCCAAAGAAAATAGTCTAGAGGCATTAGATCGTACGAACGAGGCGGCCAATCGACTGGCCCATTTCTTGAGATAACACGCTTATCAAACTAACTCTTCAATAAATCGATTGTAACGTGTGCTATGTAGCTTGTGGCACCACATGTCGTCCAAGTCCATATCTTCCAATTCGGGCCATTCACAGTATCTTTACGATCGTTATCGTCGACGAAAAAATATGGTCCAATGACGCCACTGGCATGCTAACCGCACCGAACAGTTATTTTTTGTGGATGAAGTGGTGGTGATTCATGAAGCTCATGTGGATTTTCACCCGACCAATAACGCATATTTTGCTTATTGACGAACCCATTGAGCCAAAAATTAACTTCATGATCACTGACTCCGAATTTCGGTGTTAAATTTTTATAATTTGCAGACGTTGTTCGTTCGTGTACTTTACTATGATGAAAATTTTGAGTTCGTTGAATAAAATGACAGTGACAGTTCAATGATTAGTGAATGGGTGAGTTCAGAAATTTAATTCAAAGTTATCAAGTCCCTATTCGAGAACCCTGTATATATACAATTTTCAAAAATGTAAAAATTCTTCGGTGCGCGTCCATTTTCTGAAAATTCCATTCCTAATAAGAACAAAAATGCCTTAAGACCCAAAAAAATTTGACCTCTAGATATTGCTGAAATCGTTTAAAGGTCATTTTGGAGCTATTTATGACTTAGACCATACTGAATAATATGTTGTCCAAACCGAAACACATGATGATTATATTGTAATGAAGAATCATTTATAATAATCTAAGCTATTTTCATTTTTTTTTATTTTTTTTTAAAAAATGCATCTTATATGGCGGAGTGTTTTTATTATTTTTTTCATGTTATGGTCCAAAACTTATGCAGTAAGTTATATAGAAAGAAACCTTAAGTTTTGCACAAAAATACAAAATTACAAACAAAATGTCACTGGAACAAAATAAGAAAAAAATTTTATGTGGAAATACGATAATTTTACCTAAGGAGTTAAATTGCATTTTCAAAGCTCCGCCAAAAAATATAAGATGCATTTTTTAAAAAAAAATAAAAAAAATGAAAATAGCTTAGATTATTATAAATGATTCTTCATTACAATATATTCAACATGTGTTTCGGGTTGGACAGCATTTTATTCAGTATGATCTAAGTCATAAATAGCTCCAAAATGACCTTTAAACGATTTCAGCAATATCTAGAGGTCAAATTTTTTTGGGTCTTAAGCCAGTTTTGGTCTCATTAGGAATGGAACTTTGAGAAAATGGACGCGCACCGAAGAAAAAAAGACCCATAATTTTCCTCATATATTTTTGAACCGGTCTTATATACATTTATATTTTTTTTTTTAATTTTTTATTTCCATTTTATTGTTATTTTTATTTTATTTTTTTCTTCTTGTGCATCATTGCTATTTTTACAATTTAGTTTTACGGCCTCATTAACTGTAACATAAAGTAAAGACGTTTACTTATTCATGGGAATAGCTATGAGCTTCATTGTGTGTGGGTGTCTTTTATTTTTCATAAAATATCGACATGTTTTTCACTTACACTCAGACAAACAAATTTCGACAAAAGAGTAGGGCATAGATGGGTATGTATTTGTATGTGTGAGTATTTGAGGCTTTGTACCTACGCATGAGTTGTTATAGTTTTACTCTGGTTGTTAAGTTTATGCAAAGAAAATGTTTTTTGTTTTGCCTTTTTTGGGAAATTTCCATTTTCATTTCATGCATAAACAAATTATGTAAAATAATTCAGAAGAAAAATGAACAGAACAAACAGACAAAAAAAAAAAACATACCCGACGAAAGATAGTAAGATGTATATGAATATGAAATGAATTTAAGGTTAAAAATAATCAATTTGTTATCTCAACAAAGAGCAGTACAAATGAAGATGGAAGATAATTTGGAAAAGTCAGGAAATATGTTGTAATATATGAGAGTTTGTTATTTTATGGTTGGCATTTTTAAGGGGCAATCGATTGCATATAAATGGTTTTAATAAAAACATAGTTTTAAATTTTGAGGAGATTTTACATTTTTTATGTTCATATTTTCACTTTTGTAGCGAAATTTTTTTTATTCGAAATGGTTAAATTTAACTTAAAGTTACTAAATTCAAAGCTTTGTGGTACATCTTGGCAAAGTTAATGTTTTTTCCAACAAAATTGTTAAGTATCATGAAGTAAGTTATAAACTCTCTATCTAGAGCTTAAGTTCAGCTTGTGTTTAAGTGACTTTCTTGCAGCTGAAATTACAACAATCAAGCGTTTCCACCACAGCTTCGCTTCGGCAACTTCCACTTTCGAAGAAAAAGTGTAAGAAGCAGCAATTAATGCCAAAGTCTAAGGTAAAGAAAAAGCACAAAAAATTACTCATGGGCTCGATGTTGCAGCCTCTTCACAACATTTACGCAAATTGCTAGTTGCAATAATTATCTTGCCAGCAACGCCAACGAAAAGAACAACAACAACAAAAACAACGTGAAAATCGATGCAAACAATTAAAAGTTTTTTACTACCCAAGGCGCTGAACTGCTGCAATCTGGAGCTGATGATGCTTAATCGTAACGCTTAAGTGCAGCAGTTTTTCCACTTCAATTAATAAGAATTGTCTTCAGCGGCAAGTAAAAGCAAAATAAAGATTCAAAAATTCATTGGCTCTAATAGAGCCAGGTTGGTAACACCTTTGCCCAGAGCACAGGGCAGCAAATAAGATTATTTTCTTTACGTGGAACTTATAAGTGATTGTGAGGGTTTGAAACTTAATTTTCAGTACCTGAGCACTGTTTTTTTTTTCTTCAGCCGAAAATTTATGGAAGATTATGCACAAGATGCATAAAGTTTTAAACTCTTTGCTATCATTGCATCATTTAGTTTAATATTTCTACTTCAAAATTAATGGCTAACTGCTTTTCATTGGTTTTTGACGTAGAATACGTCATTCTCGGAAGTAAGTAGGGTGGTTGATAGTGATCAGGTGTCGGTATTTATATAACTTTTTGAGCCTTTGGTGGGCCTAAAGTAGTGATCGTAAAATGTTGATGTTAGCACTTGTTGGTCTGCTTGATCCTCAATGCGACAAAAATTCATGTTAGAACTCTCTAACTTATATAAATTTTACACAATTACATGAAATATAAAGCCAACATTTGATGTTTTTGTTTGCTTAAACTTGCTACCTATTTATCAACAGTTTCCGGTTTTATCGACCAAACCATAAAATTTGTATGGGATCCCTCCTAAGGAGTTGTCGGAGGGAATAGGTGTCAAAGGCAAAAATGTTCCTTTTGCAAAAGTAATGGGGGTCGGTCATACATACTAACCCCCTACGCCACTCTCTTCAAGGTCATATGCTCAGGTGTATGGAATAAATAAACAAAAACCATAAAATTTGTATGGGAGCCCCCCTAAGGAGTGGTCGGAGGCAATAGGTGTTAAAGGCAAAAATGTTTCTTTTGCAAAAATAATCGGGGTCGGTCATACATATTAACCCTTTCCGGCACAAACACAATAAAATTTGTACGGGAGCCCCCCTAAGGAGTGGCCGGAGGGAATAGGTGTCAAAGGCAAAAATGTTTCTTTTGCAAAAGTAATGGGTTCGTTCATGCATATTAACCCTCTCCGGCACTCTCTTAAAGGTCATATGCTCAGGTGTATGGAATAAATAAACAAAAACCATAAAATTTGTATGAGATCCCCCATAAGGAGTTGTCGGAGGAAATGGGTGTCAAAGGCAAAGTTGTTCCTTTTGCAAAAGTAATGGGGATCGGTGGTACTTATTAACCCTTTCTGGCACAAACACAATAAAATTTGTATTTGTGCCCCCCTAAGGAGTGGTCGGAGGGAATAGGTGTCAAAGGAAAAAATAATCGTTTTGCAAAAGTAATGGGGGTCGGTGATACATATTAACCCTCTCCGGCACTTTCTTAAAGGTCATATGCTCAGGTGTATGGAATAAATAAACAAAAACCATAAAATTTGTATGGGAGCCACCATAAGGAGTGATCGGAGGAAATAGGTGTCAAAAGCAAAAATATTCCTTTTGCAAAAGTTATGGGGATCGGTGATACACATTAACCCTTTCTGGTACTCTTTAAAGGTCATATGCTCAGGTATATGGAATAAATATTTTGCTAAATATTTTTTAAAAAAGATGTCATCAAAATCGAATTGAATAATTCTACGTCTTGTGTTACGACATATTCGAAACTACTGTATCTTTTTTTTTAGCAGAGCAGTAGAAGATCATTCGATAGTCCATTTTAAAGGGTGATAGTAGGAAGCATGTGAGGGTCAGGGGATGATCTTCACATGTCAACGTATCTGACTGTCATAACCTGGCGAAGCCAGCATTATCCACATCAAGTTTACTCAAACCTCCTTTAGAAGGTTTAGACAAACCAGCAGTCGTCTAGTTTCAAAATGTTTTGCTTTGGGATTGAAGCCAACCATGTAAGAAACAGATTTAGATAAACTCAGAGAATAAAGAATAAATAAAATCAAATTCAATGATGTTTATCACAAACGAACAACTGACCATGACATAGGTATCCCTCTGGGAAAAATTGAAAGGCTTCGAAATTGAAAAATATGTACGTAATTTCGAAATCGTATCTAATCGTATCTTTTGGAAACTTATGGGAAGTTTCAAATTGATATTGTTTCCAAAATCGCTTTCTTACGAATGTATGTGGAAAAAGCAGCATTAGAATTGATGGGGAAACATTCTTCATCATATCTTTTGGAAAATTATGGGAAGTTTAAAATTGATGTTGTTTCCAACCCACTTCTTAAACAATGCATGTGGAAACTTTTGATTTTTTTGGAGCAATTTCAATTTCAATCTTCTTCTAATAATAAAATTTCGAATAATAAGGTAGCCTTGGTAGGCGAGTAGATATCACTGCCACTCCAGAGTTCCAAGGTTTGGATCCCAGCCAGGCTAACTATTTTTCATTGTTATTTATTTGTTGTTGTTTCCACTGTAAAGAAGCTCCCGGTCTTTCAGATCTATAGCTGAGGTAAGTTCGCCGGGATTCCAAGGTCCGTTACAAAATTTGTAATGAAAAAAGGTGATTGTACGGGATGGTTTGTATGGTTGTACGGGAACTCGACACTGGTTTCGACTAGTAGCAGGTTGGGCTCGTGTCCGTTGGTGTATTTGTCTGTCTCCGTTCCCTTATTTCAGTGACGGATCTGATGACCTGAGCACTGAGGCAGCTCCTGCTTAGAGTGATCCTGATCTGACGACCCAGAGCACTAATACGCTCCTGCTTAGAGTGATCCTGATCTGAAGACCCAGAGCACTGATATAAAACTCCTAGTTGCACTAAATATGGCTTACAATATTTCTCATGCTTATAGTGATCCTGATCTGACGACACAGCGCACTGATTCGCTTCTGCTTAAAGTGATCCTGATCTGACGACCCGAGCACTAATACACTCCTACTTATTTTGGATCTTATGATCCCTGCGTCTGACGCTAGTCCTGCTTAAGTGATCCTGATCTGACGGCCCAGAGCACTGATACCTAATATTTCTATGCCGTAACTAGGTCCTGACCATCCTTCCGTCCGTTTGTCTACACCTTACCTGCTGATAATCTCCATCAGGTCCTTTGAATTCCTTTCCCTTAAAAACAAATAAATAAATAACTGGCCATTTCAGCCCTTGAAAGGACTTTGACCTAGCTTCTTATGATCAATTGTGTTGTGCGTGTTATTAAGTTTGTACACAATTGACCGAGAACCGGACCTACATGCTTAACGGCTACTCCGAACGGCGATGAACGGAATGTTCTCGTTCTCAAGAAGCTTTACATGGCATTTTGATTACTCTCTGAGGTTTGCCATTGTCTGCAGAGAGGTGGCGGCCGTACAGAAAAATTATTTTAATTCAAATAATTTTCTGTCGCTGCTGAGGTTCGAACCTGGGTCTCCAAAGTTCGTTGACATAGCGGCCACGCACTTTAACCAACTACGCCACGGACGCCACATTCCTTTCCCTTGGCCTATTTTATTTGGTGCAGCTTCACAATTGCGCAGCAACGTTTGTGGTAGCAACTTCTTTTAATTTATCGTCCGTCTGCAGCTTTTCTGGGGCACTTACTTCCTTCTTGGTGGTTCGTCAGCAACTTATTTTTGAGGCATCTGCTCTTCTCGGTGGTTCCTCAGCAACTAACTCTTTGGGGCATCTGCCGGCTAACACTAAGCTCGAATGACTCAATTGTATTGAGTGCTTTGCATTAGCTTGTGTGTGTGTCTGTTCGTTTCCCCTGCTTTCGTTTTCATTCTTTGTTGCACACCATTCCTCGTACTCCGATCATTGGTATGTAAAATGCATTAGCTTGTGTGTCTGCTTGTTTGTGTGTCCGTTTGTCTCTCTGCTTTCACTCTACTTTGTTCCTGCTCGTTGTTATGCCGCATTGACCATTATCCCATCATCGTTGTTATTACAATTCAACTCTTAACTATATAATATAAAGATAACTTGATTTTTTACGACCACCGTTGCCAGATTGGGCGATCTATCGCCAATTGGGCGCTTTTTTCTTGTTTCTACGCTTAAATTTAGAGGAAATCGCCAGGCGATTTTTTGGGCGATTTTTGTGAAAACCACGCTTTTTTATAAACTCATCTAATGTGTGTGGAAAAATGTTTGGCAATATTTGTAAGTTGGCATTCATCTTTCTTTCCTTGCCACATTCTAATGCATTTGTGGAAAGTATTTTCTCCGTCAACAGCTTCATGAAGGCTCAAAACTGTTGTTGCAAGTCGCTGCCAATATCCGATGATATGATTTCAAAAATGAATAAATCAATGTGTGATCTGAACAATACTTCGAGAATTGACAAAACGGAGGAAGAGTCTAATATGGCTGAAGTATTAAATAGAATGGAATTACGTTTTTTGTAAAAAGTTTTTATTTTTAATCCTAATATTTAAATACGGCCTTTCATTATTTATATTGAAAACAAATTTTTTGAACTCTAGGCCAATCATGTTGACAACAAGACAACATGAAGAACAAAGAAGGCAACAACAAACCAACCGTATTCAAATATTAAGATTAAAAATTTCTGGGAGAGCACGCCCGTTAAAATGTTAAAAAAATAATTAGTTGTGTGTTAATCACGTAAACAACAATGTCTTTCACAACAAAAATGGTCTCCACACCATCTTAGGTGTACCATCAGTTAACCCTCCGATAAGTGAGAAGGTCCCTAGAAACCTTTTCGATTTTTGTTTGTTCATAACTTTTTTTTCACATATTTTAGAAAGCTAATGCTACATGTATTCTAAGAAAAAATAATGCTGAATCGATTAAATAAGGTGTCGAAGCAACGCAAACACTCATTCGTATTTTATTCCCTTTTAAACATATTTAGTACTCGGATTAGTGACAAGGTCCCTAGGGATCTAGTACTATTTTTTAAAGATCTCGAAAATAATTCTTATTAAATTATGTTTGGCTGTCGTATAAATATGGACTGCGTTGATCGACATACGAATATACTTAGAAAATTTTTCCAGCCGTTCAATTACGGCCATGACATCGGTTTTTTCAGTGTACTTGCGTTTTCTGCGGCATCGAAAATTAATCATGTTGAATCGTGTTTGGCTTTCGTTTGAATATGTATGTACTTCGGTGATCTTCATATCAATACCAGGAGCTTGGACCGTTATATGTTGAATTGTGCTTGGGTGTTTTTCTTTCATTTTTGCATTGATCACCGAAGATATTGCAATATCATCCTTCGCAAAACGAATCGAAAAGCCAATCAAGTAACAGCTGCGTGGAACGTTTCAAATCCAACAAAACAAAAGGTGTGGAAACCATTGACTCTTAAAGAGTTTGATGCATTTTTGGCTATCGTTTTGTATGCTGGGCTGTCTAAGTCAAACACCGAGCCTGGTAAGGGGTTCAACACATGCCGCAATATTCAAAGCCGTATTGTCATTTGATCGATTTATGGCTATAAAAATGTACTTCGCTTTGAAAACGTGAACTCACGGTCGGAGAGATTAATCACTAGCAAAACTGCTGCTATTGATGATGTATGACTGATGTTGCAGGCCAATTTGGCAGCAGCTTACAATCCGCATGATTTACTGACCGTGGACGAGCAATTATTTCCGCATAAAGGTCGCACACGTTTTAAGCCAAGTCAAAACCAGCCAAGTACGGAATAAAAATATGGTGGTTGTGTCACTCGAAGTCCTTCTACCTCCTCAAAGGTGTGATTTACTCAGGAAAGGAGCGCGAAGTTAACCAGGGCCAGAATGTTGTACAATAATTGGTTGAAAAATATCTTCATACGGCCGTTTAGTTTATGCCGACAACTTCTTTTCATTGTTGGATGTGGCACTGATACAGAAGAATGCATTTGTTGGAACAGTACGCTCAAATAAAACATTTATTCCGCCTGAGTTTTTAAAAAGTGCTGCACGTCCCGTTTTCAGCTCATTGTTTGGGTTTCGTTGTTCTCATATGTGCCCAAGAAACACAAATCGGTCTTGCATTTGTCCACAGTGCACTACACTTGTGAAATAAATTCAAAAAGCGAAAAGCAAAAGCCAAGGGTATCCTGGACTACAATACCCATAAATCTGGGGTATTTTACTGGGGGGAGGGGCTAAGCAGCAGCACAAACATAATTTTTTTTACTTTTTAATATTTGATTAAAAATAAAAAATAAAAAAAAAAAATAATAAACTTTCAACAAAATTATTATTATTTCTTCATTTTTATTTGTTTGTTACCATTCTTTATGTATGTAAGTACTTAATACATTAAAAAACCAACATGCAAATCACTAAAAACACACATGTATTATGAAAACTTCAAAAAATTCATTGAAGGTCCCTAGGGACCTTGTTACTTGTTAAACGACACCGGAACTGTCACTTATCGAAGGGTTAAACTAACTGAACCCTAAAAATCGAAGTGTGGAAAAAGGGAGGAGCTAAACAGCAAAAATAAACAACAACTTCAATATGCTCTGATAGCAGTAAACCGCTGTGATCGAATTTCGAAGATGCACATGAATTAAGGCAATGCCTAAAAGTATGATATGATCTAGGTTAACCTTGGTACAGTTTGCATCAAAAGTAGATAAGAACTCAGTTACAAAAATTCAAGCGTTCTCTGCCAAAACTAAATTCCGGGTAACTTTCTCGGCATAATTGGCAGTATAAGTAGAACCTAAGTAGCTTGAAGGGCTCACACAGTAAAGTCATACAAAGGCTACTGATGAGTTGATGTAGCGGCTAATAAAACAGTCTGTATAGTCAAGCTGTGTGATTTGCTCTATTCAGAGCCGTTGTTGTTATTGTTGGTTGTTGCCTTCTTTGTTCTTCATGTAGTCTTGTTGTCAACATGATTTGACTAGAGCTCAAAAAATTTGGTTTCAATATAAAAGTTTTTATTTTTAAAGTTGCATATTGAAAAATTCTAAATAGTTACAGTCTCTAAAAAAATGTATATAATTTATTTTGGTTTTTTTCTAATATAATAAATTTCTTAGAAAAAATTGCGATTTTGGCGATTTTTCTTTTATTGGGCGATTTTGGGCGATATTTTTTTTTAAATCTTGTGCTTTTCTCAACAACACTGTTTACGACTTATACATAGTTACTAAATCAACAACACTGTTTACGACTTATACATAGTTACTAAATCTTTAACAGGGTAAGTATTAATGCAATGTTTATAAATACTTAAGTCTTAATTTCAAAAAAAGGAAACCATGATCCAATCGAAAAGGGAAGTAATAATAATTATAAGAAAATTTATGTATTAAGTAATTAGATAAATAGAAAGATAAGTAGTTGGTGTTTTGGCAAGAATTTGTGTGTGTAAAAGTCGGGTAGCTGAGTTGTACTCGTCACACCACATTAATTTTAAAGACAATAGAGTGGAATGTTTCCCTCCAATGACATAGTGTGTATAAAAACAAATGTAGCGTCTAAAGCAAGGAAATGCTTCCTACATTCTATGGAATGTTTTCTGCTTATATTCGGGAATGTTTCCATTTCCCAGAGGGGATATGCACTTGGGAAGGTAACTCTATTAAACTTATCTAATTATATATTGGAAAGATTTAAAACTGATGTAACTGTAGACGATGGAAGGGACAGGTTTTCTAATGACAAGCATTCTGTGATAACTCCTGTAGCGATCATGCGGAGATGTACGAGCTTGGATGAGGATTTTTAGTTAACAAAAGGTTACCATATCATGCGCTTTAAGTGTCAAGCATATTTATGAACTTACCTAATCCGCTTCAAGGACGCACGCTACAATAAAAGACAAGCACGATGAAGTTTCTAAAAGCACCTTGAAGATGCCTACGATCGCTGCCTCCGTCAAGATACAAAACCTTTTCTTAATAATTTTTACACAAGGAAGGCACGAAAATGCTTTTATTCTAACAGTCGGCAACTTCAGTCGCCTTGACAATATTTCTGATAAAGAAATAAGGTAAAAAGAATTCAATATAAAATTAATAACATTCATAATGCCACCTTTTCGCATGTATTGCCTGATCAAAAGATGTGAAACAAAATGTTTTCACGTTTTGATTGACGGAAGCCGCTATTTACGTTTTTTGTTTTTTGGATGTAGCAGAGAGTTGGATAATTATCTTGTTGCAACCAAGATCCATGCACATTTGTGTGCTGTTAAGAATGCACGCGACCCTCTACGCAGAAAACCAGACCAGACGTCGCAAAACTGCAATAAAAATGGACAGCCCTCGGTACTCGACCTTCACTCCTACTTCAAGACGTCAAGCTTTCTCTGTGCTGGATTGCGCGCATTCTTGGTTGTGCACTAGAAGAGTGCCTTCAGACAATCAAAACGTGATCAATTTGGTTGCGCGTCTTTTGATCAGGAGACAGCCAAGTTGTTTTATGAATATTGAGATGCTTGAATCTAGTGCAACCAACGACCATGTTTCGCTCTGCGGCAAAGTCAATCAGCCTCATTCTGTTATCGAAGGTATTGTCGTGGAGGCTGAACTTTCCGACTGTTGTTGGACCAAAGATATTTTCTTTTCCCACCTTGGCGTTAAAGTCACCAAGCACGATTTTTATGTCGTGGTCAGGCGCGGATTTAGAGGGGGGGATCTGGGGGGTTCAAACCCCCCTCCCCCCGAAATTCTAAAAGAACCTGTATTTAAATGGGATGTGCTGATGTTTATTATGTGGGCTAAGGGTACAAAAAAGAAAAAAAATTGATTTTTTATAATTTACTTTATATATTCACACCCCTATGCTGTAAACGTTTGTAGCTGTTTCTACACGTATTGCTAAAACACTGAGTTTTGTTCCAGTTTTTGTTTGTTTTTTACGATATCGCGCCTGTAGCTGCAAACAGTCATACATACAACCGCAACCTGCAATCAAAAAAACACCGCATTTGTCGGATCAAATATATGCAAACACCGCACAGTTTTAATTTTAAAAAACCACAGTTTCGATAGTATCGGAAGTGTAGACATAACAATCATATGGAATGAATATGGAGTGAAAGGTGGATAGCTTCAGTGGTTCAGCCGTGATGCTCTTTTATACATACGCACCAACGTTTTTATATATTAGATAATTCGAATTTATTCCGATATTTAACAAAAATTTTAATAACACAGCGACCATACGAACTCTCTGCATCTGTAAACCGTTAAGTAGGGTACACATTATCGCTCATGAATGTCAGTTGAGACTGAATTTGAGCTTGAGTCATAGTATGTACACTTGACTGTTGAATTGTTATTCTGTTAAATTATATCAAAACGAATTGTTGTATCCTTCCTTAGAGTTTTAGATTTTACACGTAATTTATACGAGGTGTATTATCAATTTCATTTTGTTTGGTATTTTGGCAAAGAATTGAGGCCCAACGATCCCACCCAATTAAAATCCAAAATAAAAAAACAAAATATTTAACTTTTTTATCAACGAGGTGTATGAGTAAAATTGAATTAAAACAAAGCTCAACGGCTTTTACAACAAATAAATGGATCATTACTTAGGTGTCAATGATTTAGGGATCAATGATTTAGGTGAGTAAAATAAGTACTTTGTTTGAATTTGAAAGATTTCCATTGAATGAAGCAAAAATAAAAATCATTTGTTTACCTTTAAGACGTCAGTTCATGGGTGGAACGCAAAAAAATAATGAAAAGTAATAAATTTCTTAAACCTCAATAAGTTCCTCAGTTCGCAGATTTTTTTATGATTTTTGGGAATTTTTTTAAGAAAAATAAAACATAAAAATTAAGTAAAAAATTGAGTTTGATCTTCAAAAACACCATTAAATATCGCACCTACATAAAAACAGTTGCATGGACAGTCTTACCTGTTTAATTGTATGTCGAAAAGAAAAAAAAATTAAGACCGTTAACTGTTTTTAATAAAGTTACAGAGCAAAAATTGTTTGAGCTTTTTTCAAGCAATTTTAAGCCCGTTTTTGGTGTTTTAATTGAAAACCGGCTGGCTATTTTCCACTAACGATACCCGTTTTTTGATGCAGAACTTATTTTTTAACCTCATTTTATTAGAAAATGCTGGTGGAGCGAAAAAAAAACCAGCTTTGCACATATGGGTGCTCTAGTGTATATATATAACGTATATAAATTTATATATATGTATTTATTTATATTTATGAATTATAGCGTACATAAATATTTTTGAAAGAACCCCCCCCAAAATATTTTCCTGGAACCGCCCCTGGTCGTGGTGGGGGCTTCACTTATAGGCCTCTTCAAGGCGCTCGTAGAAGATGTCTTTGGTCTCATGGTCTTTGTCTTCTGTCGGAGCGTTCGCACATATCAGAATCATATTAATTATTGAAGAAGAAGATTCACACATCATATTGAAGAATTTAATCTTCAAACTGATTATGGCAAGTCGCTCGTTCACAGTTGTGAATCGCAGGACATGATGCCGTAGTCTCTTGCCAACCACGAATCTGCATCCAAACTAAACCTCTGCACAAATGCACTCGTTTTTTCCACAACAGTAGATCCAACAGTGCAGAGTTCAGAGCTTGACAGAACTCTGTTAGTCAAGCAGAGCTTATCCAAGTCATTTAATAACAACAAACAAGCACTGCAGAGCACTCGTCGACTTCAAAGAGAACTATGTTCGCCGTTTGCTTTAACAGAGCACGATGTTGTTTGTTTAATAAAAACAGAACAATTTATAACAGCGAAAAATGCACCAATCACACCTAACACAGCAGAACCATGGCGAAGTAATTATTTTTGTTTCGTAGTGAGTTTTAAACAATTTTTTAATTTTTATTTTTTTTTTTTGAGAAAATTTTGTAAATAATTGCTAAAAAGAATGGAATGATTATAATATTTAATATTATATATTTATTATAATGAATGTTTAATATAATTGATTTGTGTTTATTTTTTGTTCAATCATTAATTTATATAGTAATTTTTGTGTAATTTTTTTTTTCAAGTTGTAAAGTTTGTTTGTGTGTTTGTTAGTTTTTGTTGTTAGTTAATATTGTTGCTTGTTTTTTTTTTCATTCCTTTTTGCACGTCATTTGTTTATTAATATATATATATATATATATATCAAGCACAGTTAACGTCTGCATTATTGCTTCTTTTTTCAATTCTTTGCTAAGCATTAACCCTTTAAGCGGCAGAACCTTGGCGAAGTAATAATTTTTATTTCGTAGTAAGTGGTGCATTTTTTAACAATTTTTTGATTTTTTTTTTTTTTTTTGGAGAAAATTTTGTAAATAATTGCTTAAAAAAGTGGATGTGAATGACGTACGTATGTTATTTTAATTTTAATTTTATTATAATGAATGTTTAACCCAGATAGCGCCAGAAATTTTTTCTTTTTAATCCAATTTTATTGCGAAACTTTAGTCGTTGTGGGTTTTAGACACTTCTTATTCAAGAACTTTTTCATACAAGCAATAGTTTTCTCGGAATCGAAAGCTCATCAACAAGAAGAAACAATAATAAAATAAAAAGATTTCCACAATAGACCAACAATCACACAAACATTAATACTACCATAAACAACAAACGAAATCATCATCAGCAACAATATCAACAATCCAACATCATAAGAAACTAACTACACCAGACTTACAATATCACCAAAAATAATAAAAGTAAAAACACACCTACAACTACATTATTGTAGTATTTATTATTGTTATTTTATATAATTTGATGAATTTCTTATATTTTGTTACTTACAAATTTTTAAAATTGTAACTTGGTTTTAATTAAATATTATTATTAAAACGGAAAACATGCATTTTAATACAAAACAAATAAGTCTTCTATTATAATTTGAATAATTAATAAGAAAATCCCTTATTTTAGCTTTTTAAATATATGCACCTAATGATTTTTTACAAGAAAATGTAGAATATGAAACTTAAATAACACAGCATAACTTCAAGCGTTCTGCTGTTGTTTACATAACTTTCCAGTCAGTGCAGACTTCTTTTCCGAATCGTGCCTAACATTGTTTTGGTTTTTATTTGTTCTTGTTCTGTTCAAGCGACGAGTGCTCTCTGTAGTGTTAGGCTTGATTTCATTGATGAGATCAAAACATAGCAAAAGCTTGCACCACAAACGAGTGCTTTGAAACACATTTCAAGCGCACTCGTGCAGAGGTTTAATCCAAACTCGTGCTTCTACGCATGGCCGCTGTAGTATAGATACCATAGGATGCTTGCTGTGAGCAACCATGTCCCTTCTATCGCGTCTCTTGGGTTGCAGTGATATCAGCTTTGTATCTTTCTAAGATATCTATCAGTTGGATAGAGGCACCATCCCAATTAAGGGTTCAGACATTCCAAGTGCATATCCGTAAATCATTGTCAGTTTTTCTATTCCGGTAGTCGTCATCAGATTTGGGGATCATTCTTATCTTTTTTCTTAATTGTTTCATTGAAATGTGTTTTTTTACGTGGGGGGCTTCAAAACCAACGCACAACCCTTTAAAGGCAGGTAGCCCGTCGCTCAGATTAGCCGTCAAGCTAACGGTTCCCAGTTTGCCTTTTCTAGATTACACCACTTGGGTGTTTGAGTCGACTTGAAACAATTTCGACATGAATAATGCTGGCCTTTCCAGGTTGAGGCAGTCAGACACGTTGCTATTAGAAGATCGCCCCCCTCACCCTCACGCGTTGCCTTGTGAGGATCGTCCTGCTTTATATAGTAGATTATATAATAGAGTTAAAAAATCTTGTTAAAAAGCTTATTTCGCTTTTTTAAACCATAAACATCGTTTATACCCACAAAAGTAATGATAACAATTTTTCTCGTCTGACTTGCACTTAATAATGCACTGGTACAAAATGTTTTCCTGCTATCCCTTAAATCCATTTTCGCCTTTCATTTCTCTATAACAGAATCTTTTACATGCCTCAAATGCCTTGTTTTGACTTTAGTAGGGTGCACTAAAGTCAATTTAGAACTTTCTCCTTGCATAAGTTTCAAACAATGCTCAGGCAATGTTGCGTTAAAATGGCGCAATTTTTCTTATTTTTAGATATTCGAGCAACCCTTTGTTCAATTAATGTTGCAAAGCGCAACTTTTAGAAAGTGCAAATAGCAGAAAGTGGAAAATTTCAAATATTAATTTTAAAAGATAAAACAAAACGCAAGTGCAAATAACCATTGCAACAACTTAAATTTTAAATAAATAGAAGCATTTTTGTTGAATTCTTTGCTGTTATTTTTGTGTAACGCTCATTTCCTGCAAGCATCGTAAAGCACTTCTATACCAGCTATGCACTAGTGGTGCAAGCTCATCAAGTTGCATTATTGTTGTTGTTGTTGTTGGTTTATTTTCATTAAACTTCCATTTCGATTTCCATTTGCACTGTATTTGCGAATAAATTCAAACTTAATTGCATTGAACTGTGTGTGTGGGAAAAAGGATAAACATGTTATCTATAATTATATGTGGCACATTTTAAACATGCAAGCTTAGCTGAGAAGTGCTGTATATGCATGAGTGTGTGTTTGTGTGCTTGTGTGTAATTCGTTGTTTGTTTGTGCGCATTTGTTTGAAAAATTAATGCATTTCAAATTGCGTTTATTTGTATTGACTTTGCTGTTCACATAAATATGCGAATTAGTTGGTAATGCAAAAAATTAACATTGGCAGCTAACAGGACGATAGCATATCAAATATAGGAAGGAAGTATTGAATTTGATATTGATATAAATTTAATGCTGGATAATTTTTAGATATATTTATGTTGAATTTATTTGCTTTATATATTGCATCCACCATATTAAGTTTTAATCAAATATATATTTAATCATTTTATAACTTCAACATCATCAAAATTTTTAAAATCAATGCGACGTTCTTGATTGTCCCGACATTTTTGACGTACTAGATCGTAAGTTCCAAAATGCATCGGCGTTGCATGGAATATTTTCTTGCTGAGTGTAAGTGTTACGATAAAAGTTATGGGAAGACAGTATAGGCTCTTTCTTTTTTTTCTTTTAGACCTCGTGATGAAAAAAAAAAGAAATAATGATGTCATTGGGACACGGAGGTAGCTGCTTAAGATACGAAACTGCAAATTTAACGCAAGAAATTATCACTCGCTAAGTAAATAAGCTACGGTTAAAAAAATGTCAGTCCAGTGAAACCTGGTAAAGATCATGACATGTCAGAAACAGATAAAAAATTATATGACTTTATGAACTCATGGAGAGAATCGCTACAAAATCTTAAATGCAACAATCATCCAAAGACTTTACATGAAATTTTTATTCCGAGGGTATGTGCTCAGTATATGATCTAAAACGAAAATTATGGGTACTTTGACTTATTTTTTGACTTTACGACAAAATTAAAAAAAAATAAAAAATAAAAAAAAAATAAAGAAATCGCACAGTAGACTGAGCCCATAGAAATGTTGGTAAAATATTTAAGGAGTGCTGATATGAAATACAGTTGAAAACGATTAATAAATAGGTACCTTCCTAAGAACATATTAATTTTTTACATGATTTTGTATGGGAGGTAAATACAAAAGTTTACCGATCGTAACAAAACTCGATCAGAATGCTAGAAAGATATATATATTAATGGATGTATACTGAAAATGTTCAAAATATATTCGACCCTAGCGGTACCTCCCTTGGACCCATATAAAGGGTTTTCCATTGAGGACTTGACAACTTTTTTTTTAAATAAAACGCGAACCATTTGAGATATTTCAAAACCTTTATTATTGGAAGCAAAAGCGAAAGCAAAAGCAAAAGCAAAAGCGAAATCAAAAGCAAAAAAAAAAGCAAAAGCAAAAGCAAAAACAAGAGTAAAAGAAAAAGCAAAAGAAAAATCAAAAGCAAAAGCAAAAGCAAAAGTAAAAGCAAAAGCAAAAGCAAAAACAAGAGTAAAAGCAAAAGCAAAAACAAAAGCAAAAGCAAGAGCAAAAGCAAACGCAGAAGAAAAAGTAGAAGCAAATTAAATCGGAAACGAGAGGAAAAGTAAAGGCAAAGGCGAAAGCAAAAGCAAAAGTGAAAGCAAATTAAAACGAAAGCAAGAGGAAAAGTAAAGGCGAACGGTCTCGAGCCACGGGCCCTGCATCTGAGAGGGCCTCAAATTCAGAATATCATGTAAGAAAAACAAATTCAACATAAATGTTCAGATGAAAAACTTTCTACACGGCTAATCAATGTAAAAATATTTACAATTAGCATACATTTGGATCCATCTAATGAGCAGTAGGAAAACTGCAAACCAAGAAGAAAATTTAAATTCAATCTAGTAGGCGGCGACAAAATAATTACAAAACGGATTTTTTTCAACTTATTAGTATAAATTATAAAGTAAGTAATAAATAACGCAGTTAACAAAACATTAAATATGGGCAATTCCATGATTGAGCACGCGACATTCGTACGCCTTTGAGGAACAAAAAATAAAGAAAACTCAAAAAGACATTTTTTTTGTTTCCGAGAGAATTTTAGTAGCAATATGTTAAGTAAAAAAATGTAGATTCATAAATTTTATGTTTCCAATATATTGGCAATTAACAGGAGATGTAGCACGCGACAAGAAATGGAACTCGCTTTCGACTGCATATAGGAAAATGCAGACATCTGCGAAGCGCAACAAAAAATTTTAAGCCGATTTATTTTAAACTTAAATCTATGATGATAGTTGTCATGTTGACATACTTACACTGTTTTTTTTTTTATTAACCCTTAAATAAATATTGGGGTCTGGCCAGACTGTTTTAAGTTTTATTCCAATTTTTGTAAATATTTTTACTTATCGTATCGATTTCATATTTCACGAATTCCTAGAGAAACATTTTCTAAATAACTTTATAAAAAAATATTTTTCAAAAATACAGGGTGAGCCTTCTTTTTTAAAAAATTAAAATTCTAGTTATAATCGTAACGCTGGGGTCCAGCCAGACCCTTTACATTTTGTAAGAATATATTTTGGAATTCCGCTTTTTTTTATTTTTTTTTCTTTGTTTTTTATACTAATTGGTTACCAGAAGTGTTACCATATGATCCGTACAGAAGTGTTGCCATATGATCCGCCATATATCGGATTTGTTACGATTTTCAGACGCGAATCAGACTGTCTGATATTTGCTCATAGTTCTTTAATATGTTACGATTTCATTAAAAATAAATCCGATCCGATTTCATATAAATTTTTTTCATATGTATGTATATGCGTAGTGGCCATGGCACAGTGAGTAGAGTTAGTGACCAATACGCCAGAGAACCTTGGTTCAATTCCGACCAGGCACAGAAAGTTTTTTCAATTGAATTCATCTTTCTGTTCAGCCGTCACTTCTATGGCAGATAATGGCAAACTGCAGAGAGTAAGAACTACATGTGATGTAGTTATAATAATTAAATTACCATTCGCATAAAATGTACATCATATGTACATCATAAGTGTAAAACACAACTGAAAATATCTACGTTGTTGTTTTTCAGAATTTCACTAATCAACACAAAATTTCACAATTCTTTTTTTTTTAGCTTTGAACCAAGAATTATAGGTGTCAAACCTATTCATTCAAGTCCACCTTGGTTCGAAATGGGGTGACTGATTAGTGGGAGGGAAGGCACAATCAAGTGAAACCTGTATAGGATGTTCTAAGAGTGATGGAAAGCCAAAGAAGAGGCAAGTGTTGTGCCTTTACTTTAATCAATTCAAACTTCTCTATTATCAAATACAACTTCAAGTCGTATAAATTGATGAATTTTCAATTTCAGTTGATTAGAAATGAGGATATAAAATTTCAAATGGGAAAGGTTTAAAGCGTAGAACCATGGCCTGGCCGGTTTTCGAACCAGGGACCACTGGAGTGGCAGTCAAGCACGCTACCTACTCCACTACCGAGGCTGCCTAAATAGAACTTCGCAGTAATGAGCCACATACTATAAAACGATTTGCAAGCCGATTAGCTATAGAAGGATTCCGGTAATGATTCAGATATGTATCTATTTTGGATTTTAATGCCAGTTTAGTGGGACCAACGCTTTGAAAAAAACGTGATTGTCGGTTAGTGCCATTTCAATGATAAAGCTCAGCGTAGAACTCGTTTCTACTACGAAATATGTTCGATCCTGTTTGCCAGCAGCATTCCTTACAATTGCTCTTACAAATGTTTTGAATGTACTCGTAAAAACAAGTAAACAAATTAAATTAATACGTTTTTAATTAAAATTATTCATTACACCTGTTTATATATTCGTACACCTCAAAAATAAGAACTTTATAGTTTTAAATAAAACTATTAACAATATTCTGAAATTTTTCATTGAAACTCGTATAAATATGTATTGGGTCTGGCTAGACCCCTGCATTGTTAATGTGACAATTAAAGTGGTCAACACACGAGGGTTAATGTTAAGTGTAATGTAGCACGCGACATATTTTCACATCGCGTTTGTAATAAGTATAAGTTCAAAAAATTTCTACTCAAGATTTCATTCACAACCAAAAACGTCATATATATTATTTGTAAGTTTTATATTAGTAATATTAATAAAAAATAAATTATAATACATATGAGGCAAGTGGATTTTTTTTTTAATAATATGTCGTTTGAGCTATTATTAATTTCAAATGTTCGTCACAGGAGATCGAATATAGTTCAATATATATCAAATATAATCAAATATTATAGACCGAATGCCTGGAATATTTGATATATCCTTCCATTTATCAATCAAATTTGGAGAAATCTCTTTAATTGAGTCAGCACTAGAGATGGGTCGTTCCGAACCTGTTTAGTTCGCGGAACTTTGTTCACAGTCGGACATAGTTCCAATCATTCCTTCCATTCATTTTTAGCATGTTCAAACAGTTCCGGCTTGCAAGATTTTTTTTTTAAGCAATCTGAACCGATATCTCTTTCACACATATTATAGTCTACACGAATTTTATGATCGACTACAAGTGCAAATATGATGTTTTCAAAAGAACGAAACAACTGATGTGTGAAATGGTAAGATGATATTTCGACGTTCTTGTTGCGCGCAATGCTCTGTTTATTTCGTTTTGAACATGCCTTCATTCAATCGAATGCAACTGCGGAACTAGATAGTTTCGTGGACATTTTAAAATCTGCTGCATATGAGTTGCATAAGTTTCATTCAATGAAATGGAACTGCGGAACTATATACTTCCGGGACATATTTTGTAACTCGAGAGTACTCAATTTGTTCTTTTTAAGCACTTATAAGTTACATACGAACGGACGGACAGACAGATGGACATGGCCAAATCGACTTGGGTGATGATGCTGATCAAAAATATATATACTTTGCTATACCTACGCCTCTTTATGGGCCTTACAAACAGAGTGACAAAATTAATATGGCCCTATTGCGTTTCTGTATGGGAGCCCCCCTAAGGAGTGGTCGGAGAGAATAGGTGTCAAATGCAAAAATGTTCCTTTTGAAAAAGTAATTGGGGTTGGTCATACATATTAACCCTCTCCGGCACTCTCTTGGAGGTCATATGCTCAGGTGTATGGAATAAATATACAAAAAACATAAAATTTGTATGGGTGCCCCCCTAAGGAGTAGTCGGAGGGAATAGGTGCCTAAGGGAAAAATGTTCCTTTTGTAAAAGTAATGGGGTTCGGTGTTACATATTAACTCTCTCCGGCACTCTCTTAGAGGTCATATGCTCAGGTGTATGGAATAAATATACAAAAACCATAAAATTTGTATGGGAGTCCCCCTAAGGAGTGGTCGGAGGGAATAGGTGTCAAACGCAGAAATGTTCCTTTTGCAAAAGTAATGGGGGTCGGAGATACATATTAACCCTCTCCGGCACTCTCTTAAAGGTCATATGCTCAGATGTATGGAATAAATATTCAAAAACCATAAAATTTGTATGGGAGCCCCCCTAAGAAGTAGTCGGAGGGAATAGGTGTCTAAGGGAAAAATGTTTCTTTTGCAAAAGTAATGGGCATCAGTCTTACATATTAATCCTCTCCGGCCTTCTCTTAAAGCCCTTCTTTTCAAGTGTATAGAATATATATACAAAAACACATTTGGTTACAATCATTACGTAGCTGCTCTGAAGTTGTAAGCCGAACATTCAACGAGTTCGATGCAAAATTATTGCTTACAACGTAGAGCAACATATTTAATAAGCACGAAAAATTGGTTCTACAGCTCAAAGGAACTACATAGTTCCGCGAACATGTTTCTGCGAACTAATTCCGCTGTACAAAAGAATCGTTCCATGTTCGTTCCGGCCCCGGAACTGTTTAGCATAAGCCTAGTCAGCACCAAAGTACATGATGTAAGTGCCAGTTATGTGCTCTTGTACACATTTAAAGAGAGAAAATGCATCATTTAAAAGTGTTGCATAATGCATCATGCACGTGTTTTCCCCATCTGGATAAATATATGTAGAATAAGTTAAGTTTATTTAAGATTGTATTATTTATATGTAGAATAAGTTTAGTTTTATTTAGGCAACTGATGAGAGGCAACTGATGAGAGGCAACTAATGAGAGGCAGCTGATGAGAGGCAGCTGATGAGAGGCAATTATGTTACATATATATGAAAGTTAAAATAAAATGATTTTTTTTTTAAAGTTATACTTACGATAGCAAACGCTTTGTAAATCAAAATTAAGTTTTTGGTATAATTGTTATATGAAGTCATTGTTTTTTAAGATGAGGCCACCAAATTTGGCTTTAATTAAAATTTATAAACACTTGCCTAGAACGATCGCGAAGTACTGATAACAAATGGTTATTCAGGTACAAGAACACGACATTGTAATACCAATGAAAGCAAAAGAAAAATTTCCTATGCAGCGGAGGCAAAGTATTTGAAAAAGTCAAAGGTTTTGTCTAGAAGTGGGTGCAATGCTTTAAGGAATCTAATAAACGTCGATGACCTTCCCGATCGTGGCTCAACAAGGAACGTGACGAAGACGGATGAAAAACTTATAGTAAGTTTGTTTTCGCGGAATCCTAGCTTAAGCTTGTGTCAAGGGCATGTGAAATTGAGGCAAAAAGATCTAAATACATCGCACGTAACTATTCGTAACCATTTGCGTGCAAATAGTTTGAAATGGCGAAGCACAATGAAGAAACCACTTTTGTCCGAAAAACACGTTACTAAAAGAATGGCTTGGGCAACAGAAAACATTGATCGCGATTATAGTAACGTACTCTTCTTCGACGAATCTTCTGTTTGGGGTTATTCGATCGTACCGTGGCACAGTGGGAGATTCGTGGCCATACATAGAAAAAAGTATAAGTTTTAAAATTGTAAAAATTTTTTCACTAATCGACAGTTAATACTTCAGATGAGAAACACCAAAAAAATCACTCAGAAAACTTTTCAGGTTTGGCCAGAAAATGGCTCGAAATTTCAACTTTTTTTAATGACAAAAATTTGAGAATATCACTTGTTTTTACTACCTGCAGTTGTACGTGCTCCACTTTTTTTGTTTTTATAAGAATGAAATTAAAATGAAAGAATAATATCAATATGATATTTTTTGTTTCATAATATGTAGATTTTTTGTTGTTATTAAATTAAATGTTTTTTTTTTGTGATTTTGTAAAAATAAGCATTTTTAGTGCAAAAAAGCTAAAAAGTTTGAAAACTTTATCAGTAAAAAAAAAACATATAAAAACATATTTCGAGTTTTTTCAAAATAGTATCCAGAAATATATATATATATTTATAGAAAAATATGGTTCTTGCTGCCCGAACTTGCCCCAAATGGGTTTAATGTGATTTTTTTCTCGTTGAATGTCAATTAAAAAATATTTTATTTTATTCTATTCAGCGTATCTTCAAAATGATAATTACATTAAAATAACAAAAGTAGGCCGATTTGGCTCAATTTTTTGCAGTTGTTCATAATGACCAAAAAAGGATTTTGCGAAAGAAATTTTTTGGAAAATCCTCCATAAAAATTGGGAAATTGGTAAAGTCGAAAATTGACTTATTTGTTTAGAATTTTGTGTGCAATTGTTTCGGAATGGCTTTTCGAATAGAAAAATAGGAAATTCTTAAAACGCAAAAAAATGTGAATATTTTTTCGACGAAATTGAACACTGTAAAGGTGGAAAATTCGTAGTGAGGCATAGAAGATTACTGATGATTGTTAAATTCATTGTGATAAAAGACGTTTTGCGTGCATTTTTTGTGGAGAAGTAACGAGATAAATAATAAATAAATGATTATTTTTTTTGGATTTGTAAATTGTAGTGATAAATAACAAAAAAAGTCACGCCAATTTGTCAAAGCATTTAAACAACAATAAACTTATGGATTCGTTTTATGGCATGTATTCTAAGCATAGCGTACAACATTGAATTTAAAAAGGGTTTTGCGTCATGTGAAAATAAAATAATAAAACAAAACAAAAAGAGAAAATCCAAAATAACTAGAGAAAGTCTCTTTCAATCAATGTGGACTTTGTTAAGCTGGGATATGGAACCACCAACGATGGAAACACAGCTCGACTTTTTTTTTCATGGATATTAGGAGTAACTGAGGACTTTATCAAGAGGTTCGCAAATATTTTGCAGGTAATTCCTAGATTTGTGGTTCATAAAAATAAATAAAGACTTATTAAAAGCTTTCCAATGATTTTTGCACCCGAGAAACAGTTGAACTGTAAATGCAGTGTTACAGATGGTACAATATGCCTCCAACTGTGCACAAAGTACTAATTCATGGGAGCAAAATAATAAAGGAGTTAGGCGATTCAATTGGACGCTTGTTAGAAGAAGCACAAGAGGCATCCAACAAAATATTTAAAAACGCACGTCTACACAATAGCAGAACCTGTTCCAAGACTGCCAATAATGAAGACATTTTTCACCATCTTTTAATATCTTCCCATCGTCTTGTCAGCCATTTGCGACTGAAGAATGACAAAAAATACAAAGAGATGTCAGAAGAAGCTGGAGAACTTATACAAAATGAGCTTTATGAGCAATTAAATATATTTTTAAAATTGTAAACTAGCTTTTTCAATTTTATGCCGACTCCTTACGGCTTATGCTTATGTTCTTAAGAAAAATGTTAAAACCTATAGAATTTAAACTTTTATACGAAGAGTTTTATAAGTGTTATATGGTAATAAAGAAGATTAGGATAAAAGTGGGAGTCTCTGTCGGCAAGTTTTGCTTAAATTCGGAAATTAAATTTTTTTCCAATACATTATACGAGAATATTTTGTAAAGACTAACTTCAAGATTACAACTTTTTTTAAAAAATAAAATGGGCGTGTCTGTGGGTGAATTTGATCCAAACTCATATACATATATTTCATATTTAAGTATGCAAAGCATTCATACCAAATTTGAAAGCTCTACGTTTATTTTCACTATGTTCTGCAAAAAATTTCGTATTGGCGTCGGTTCGTGGTGGGCGTGTCTGTGGGCGGATTTGATCCAAACTTATATATATTTTATATTTAAGTATGCAAAGCATTCGTACCAAATTTGAAAGCTCTACGTTTATTTTTAGTATTTTCTGCAAAAAAATTCGTATGTAAGGTGGGCGTGTCTGTGCGCGGATTTGATCCAAACTTATATATATTTCATTTCTAACTATACAAAGCATTCCCACCAAATTTCAAAGCTCTAGGTTTATTTTTACTATTTATGGCCAAAACTTGTATGAAGTCCTCCCACTGTGCGTGGGCTCAGTCTTTGTCGTTAATAATTTTGTCCAGCGCACCGTTAAAAAATAAAAAAATAAATAACTGGCCATTTCAGCCCTTGAAAGAACTTTGACTTAACTTCTTATGATCAATTGTGTCGTGCGTGTTATTAAGTTTGTACACAATTGACCGAGAACCGGACCTACATGCTTAACGCCAACTCCGAACGGCGATGAACGGAATGTTCTCGTTCTCAAAAAGCTTTACATGGCATTTTAATTACTCTCTGAGGTTTGCCATTGTCTACAGAGAGGTGGCGGCCGTACAGAAAAATTATTTTAATTCAAATAATTTTCTGTCGCTGCTGGGGTTCGAACCTGGATCTCCAGGTTCTTTTGACATAGCGGCCACGCACTTTAACCAACTACGCCAGCGCACCGTTATACATCCCATTAAAATTCATCTTTGAGGATGCTTCTCTAAAAACGGTTTCGGTATTTTTCACCTCTTTACCGAGAACCTTAATGCTACCAGAATGGTCAAAATTTATGAGAAGGCTTTATTACCGACTGCCAAATTCCAATTTATAATCAAAAACGAAGACTGGATTCTGCAGGAGGACAATGACCGCAAACACGGCAGCTGCCTCTGCACAGACTGGAAACGTGAAAAAGTCATCGTCACATTAGATTGGCCTGCACAATCGCCTGATGCTAATCCCATCGAAAACGTTTGGGGCTACATCAAGCAGAAGTTTCGAGGGAGACCCACTTATACTTTAAAACAGCTCTCCCGAGAAATTCGACGCATTTGGAGAGCTCTTCCTGTCGAATATGCCAAAAAATTTAGTGAAAAGTATGCCGCGGAGATGTCAATTGATTATTAACGCTGGTAGTGGCGTCGTGCTTCGAAACATATATGTATAATGAATGAATGTAAAGAAAAATTTTCTTAAATAAATTTTTTAATAAAGTATGCCGTACACGCTCTTACTTAACAGACGGTTAAGACTCGTATGACCAAAGTCCATACAACAGGATTAAAGATTTTGTTTTTTTTTCATTATCTTTCCTCATCGGCTCTATTCTACAAAACTATGAAGCGCTTCATTGACTCAACGGATTCAAAGCAACCAATTTTAATATGGTTGATAACAAAATATTTTTTAAAAAAAGTCCTTTGTTCCCATCACTAAGCTTTTAAAATCATAACTAACTGTGTAACTGAATATTTCTCACAGAATCACATATGGAATAATGCATATTCAAATACATGTACATTGTACAAACACAAATACATATGTGTGTATTTGTGGCATGTTTTAGCTTGCGGCTTCCTGTGACAGTACCGCATCGTTTGTGTTCCGCAACGTTCAGTTATATCTAGTCTTTTATTTTTGTTGCTGTTGTCAAGCAGCGTTGTCTACTCGCTGTTTTTGGTTTTTTTTTGTTTGCTCCAAACCGAGAACATAATTTCGACATGCTGTTGAGTGAACAATTGTCAAGTTGTATATTTCGCGATGCTCTTGCAGTTGCATTCAGCAGCAGTAAAGTTTAACAATTGCCAAAAATGTTTGTTGAAATTTTGACATAAAAGTTGCCGTTGGTTATAAGGCTGCATGCAACAAAGTGCTTACATTTTTGTTGATGTGAAATGAAAGTACAACTTTAGGTAAAATTATTTTTGTACAATCTTCAAAAGTTGGTTTGGGGATGTGGCTTACAAAATAATTTTTAGAAAGTTATTAAAAAAATGTTTGTTATTTTTAGCAATTAACCACTCCAAATTTGACTTGCCAATGAAATCCTTAAAAACCTTGCAATCCAAAAACAATAAAGTTCTCTTCGAAATGCATTTTAATGAAGAGCTGATAGTTCTTGGCACATCCTGGCAAACATGACTGCTATGTGCGACAACAACGACCTTTCTGTCTCCACAGACATCAACGCTAACACCAAGACAGCACAGTATGTTGTCGTCGTATCAATTTGCAACAAATTGACAACAAGCAACAGCTAGATGATGCTCAGAATGTTGTCGCGCAAAGAAAACACGAAGGTCTCAGTAGTACTCGAAGCAAAGAAGAATCTGGGTAGAGAAACTCATCTGCATAGTAATTGCTTAAGTTTTACAAAAGGATGCAACAAGGACATTGTCGCATGAGCTCAACAAAAGGATATGCTATGCTAATGAAGCCAAGCCTAGATAGCGAAAAAGCAATAGAGATACGTAAGGTGTGGCAGAGAGAGGCAGGCCAAAGACGAACAAAGACAAGCCACAGTGCAACAGAAGCTGCTGTGTTTTCAAGCGTTGCCAGTTAAATGCGTCTTGGTGTTGCTCGCATGTGCCACAAAGTGGTCACCCTCAAGCGGAAGCGGAAAGATAGCTTTGAACTGGCTGTTGGTGGTGCTGCTGTTGCCTCTGCTTGCCAGGCTGACAAGTGAAGTTGTCGTGCTTATGTTGTGTATGGAAATAGACTCAAGTGGCATAAAACTGCAAGCTATAAAAAAACAACAACAAAAACAACATGCACACACACATGAATGCACACTCAAGGCGACTGACAAGGAATCTCTCAAGAATGTTGAAAATCTCAAGGAACTTGAACTATTTAAAATGAATGCCTTAAACGGCTGTGGTTGTGGTTTGAAAGGGGGCGAAATGGGGTTGGCTGATGTTTCTGACTTTGATAACAACAAATTTTGTTGTTGTTGTCTGCCACAAAGACATTCATGCCAATGTACAAGCAAGCAACACAAATAAAAAAGCCACTCAGTAGCTTGTGTAAAGCTTCATATAAAGCTTTGTGACGCAAAAAGCTTAGCATAAAGCTGCTTATGAAGTTGTAGTCAACTTGGTCATAGAAATAAATCATTTTATTAAATATCTTGAATATGCTCCAAAAAGTAGCAGCTTAGAAAATGTAATAAAAAAACTTGCACGCCAACAACACACAGGCACATACACACACACCAACACACACACCAACACACACACTTGAACAAACAGTTAGTCCAAAGCTTATGCTTGCTTGCACATCCTTACAGCTTACTTTACTGCTCACCTAAAAAAAAACAGAAAAAAAAGCCCAACAAAAATCAAAGCTTCAAAAAGCTCTCTGTAAGCACCAAACTACTTTGCCTGGCTGGTCATGAATTCTGTGCGGAGCCGCATTTAATGCCAAACCACTATTAAAAAGGACCTTAACTTCAACAACATTATGATTTATTCCTAGCAGGATCTTCTGCTAATGGACCACCAAAGACGCAAGAGGATTCACCGCTGTGGTTTGGGCTGCAGCACATCGAGTGCAGCAAAATCAGGTAAGATTGCATTACAACACACAGGCGGCCATGGTAGCTATTAGCCAAGTGTGCGAGTGTGTGTTTTTGTGCGTGCGTGTGTCGCTGGCACTGTCAGGGTGCTTAGCTAAGATCTACAGCTACTTCGATATTTTTTATGGTTTTTTTGTTTTTTTCTCGGTATTCGTTGCTGCTTGATTTATTGCTGCAAACTTCGGCCATTTTTGATAGGAAATTATTACGATGCTGCCAGGGAGGGAAATGCATGTGCTTGAAAGTGTTCTTGTATAAGTGTGTGATAATAGCTCTCTATGAGTTATGTTAAGTATGGCGTGCTTATTTGCGTGTTTGTGTTCATGTGTAATAGCCAGGGTTGGTTAAGCTAAAAAAAACTTGAGGCGAAACTCAAAATTTTGCTAAAATAAAATATATTTAGCACTCAATTTTATAGTGTCAGTCGTATTAAATTGAATTAATTGACATTTTTTAAAGTAACTTGTATTGTTAAAACACTTTTTTCTTATTAAAAGTGTATCAGCAAAAGGTTTAGGGTTGCAGAGGCGTATTTTTTAATAGCTGGTTGCTTTGGTTGGATTGGTTGCGACTCGTGACATTTTTCTTGAGAAGCTTTCACGATATAGCTAACATCTTCCGACAGTTAGCCAATAGGAACAGCAAAGTTTTCAATAACGTCAGCACCATGAACAAGGATTTTATGAACGCTCACAGGCATTTTATACCAACTATATTTGCTGATAAATAGTTTGGCGGTGTCTAAGCAGTATTTTTGGAATTTAGTTGTGTCAATTTTCAGACCGGATGAAAGAGTAGCCAGAACTATTGAAAAACGTTGCACGAACTCGTAATCAATTCCAATTATACTAGCTGTTTTTGCAGGGTCCTTGAAAAACAGTGTTACCATCCAGAGGCGCAACCAGGAATTTGTTTTTGGGGGGAGGGGGGGGGGGTTTATAACTATCTTATATATAAAAATAAGTTGTATTGTGTATGAAATTGATGTTCTCGGTAATGCGTGAACCGATTTTGTTTCTGGAAATTTCCCATGAAAGGTGACATCAATACAAAGGTTTTTTTATGTATAAATGGTCTTTTTATGTGTGTTGGTTCATGAATTATAATCATTTTAGTGAACTTATCAACAATACAGCTGTGAAAAAATACAGGTGCGCACGGTATTTGCAAGGATAATTGGAAATAAATGGAATATTGGAATAATTTGGCAAGTCTCACATTAGTTTGCATTTGCGCGAAAAATAAAGGCATAGTAAAAATTTTCCATACCCCTTTTTCCCCATACCCCCTTTACCGCCTACAAATCAATAAAAGTGCTATATTTAAGACGGTTTTGGTCGTATTAGACTAAATTTGGTTAACAAGTTTGTATGGTTACTGTCGGCAACTATACTAAAACTGAGCGTGGTCTAACTATATATACGCCCACTTTTTATAGATTATTATTTTTCCTGAGTTGTACATGTTTTGATAATGAAACTTGATATGTAGATGCTATGAGCCCCAGACTATATATTTGAGCGAACATTAGACAAGGGGGAATTTGGCCACAAAGGCCAAATTTATGATATCGACTTGCTTTGGAACTAAATGTCGTATGTAACTATGCAATAGACTCCTAAGCTACTCATCCGATTAGCATGAAAATTTGTGTATAGTAGTTTTTGGGTACGGTGCGTGTTTGTGGGCTATAAATTTTTATCCACCTTGAACACCAGAGGGCGCTGTAGTACAAATTTTTTCCAAAACTGGCTAAAACTCACAAACCGCTTATGCGATTATAATGAAAAGTGGTATGCAGTGGTTTTCTTGCACGTTGAGTGTTTTGCTGCTATTTTTTTGACCTATCTTGAACACCAGAGGGCGCTGTAGTACAAATTTTTTGCAAAACCACCACATTTTGCATGAATTTGTAGACATTGTGACAAAGTTCGGGAGAATTTTTACTTAAAACATTTTGTTTTTTATTTATAATTTTGACTTAATATAAACTTATGTTTTTTTAAATAATCACCCTGTATTACTTTTCGTTCCGAAATTGGCAGAAGTATGAGAAAAATAATAAGAGCGACAAAGCAAAAACAATAATGCAGAGCTCGTATTAGAACGGTTATAGCAGTCATCGAAAAAGTGCCAAGCGATCGTAGTTAGCTAATTCACTGGCAGGGCAGCGCAGAAGAGTCAGCGGCAAAGCACCGCAATGAACGACTGCATTCAATCAAGTAGTAGCAGTAGATTGTTGATATTACTCGTCATACCGAATCGATCGGTTAAGTCAAATAAAATCACTGGCAAGGTATATCAACAAGATATAGAAATAAGATTACACGTTCCGCAAATGAGAGAAAGAGAGAGCATGACGTCATCCAGCGCTATTGTCAGGCTTTAGAATAATTTTACTTTGTGCCCAAGCCTAAATACTTTTTTAAAATATGTATTAGAGTGTCCCTTATTTTGCGATTTTTGGAAATTTCAAGGGGCTGAAAGGTTTTTTATGCATTTTTATATTCTAAGGGTGGCGTCCGTGGCGTAGTTGGTTAAAGTGCGTGGCCGCTATGTCAACGAACCTTGAAGACCCAGGTTCGAACCCCAGCAGCGACAGAAAATTATTTGAAATAAAATAATTTTTCTGTACGGCCGCCACCTCTCTGCAGACAATGGCAAACCTCAGAGAGTAATCAAAATGCCATGTAAAGCTTCTTGAGAACGAGAACATTCCGTTCATCGCCATTCGGAGTCAGCGTTAAACATGTAGGTCCGGCTCTCGGTCAATTGTGTTCAAACTTAATAACACGCACAACACAATTGATCATAAGAAGCTAGGTCAAAGTCCTTTCAAGGGCTGAAATGGCCAGTTATTTAGTTTTTTTTTTTTTATTCTAAGAACGAAACCAAAACAAATTTTTTTTTTACGACAACGTTTACCCGTGCCAATCGGGCCCGAAAGTTTCGAAAAAAGTCCATATTAGACCATATTTCGACGGTGCTAACGAAAAAAATCTGAGAAAATTGCGGCTAAGAAAATCTCTTTATTCAAAATGCGGCAGAAAAATCACTTTTATCAAATTCGGCGAAAAAAATAACTTTTATATAAGAATCATTTTATAGAGTACTGTAAGGAATTATAAAGCTGAAATAAAAAGAAAGAAATAATTATTTGAAAATATAATTTTTTTCAGAAAAATTGTTCCCACTGCTTAAAAAATGCAGCATTGTTAACGTCACACTCTGAAAAGAGATTTTCTTCGCCGAATTTTAAAAAAACTGATTTTCTTCGCCGCATTTTTTGATATGGATTTTTTTCGCCGCATTTTGTAAAAACAGATTTTTATCGCCGCAGTTTAAAAAAAAAAGCATTTTCTTGATCGCGTTTAAAGAAGAGATAGTCTTCGTAGGTACCGTCGATTTGCACAAATTAAAAAAAAATCTTTTCTCTGCTTTTTATAAATGTTTTGCATTTTTTTCAACACATACATACGAAATATGATGTCTACAAAGTTTTTTATGGTGGGCGTGGTTACCGCCCCTACTGCGTCGAAATTTCTCCCGCAGCCTTTTCCCACTTTTTCATGAAATTAGTGCAATTTAGGTATTAAAATCAACAGTAAATAAATACATTTTTTATATGCTAGAAGTATTATTACATTCCATTAAATTTACATTATGTACTTACAAAAATTAACATAAAATTAAAAAAACTAGTATTTTACCCTGCGGCGGGCACGCAATAAGCTAATACCTACAAGCAGTCTTATTGCGGCTTTTCATGCGAAATCATAGTTTTCTTTTTATAAATAAAAAATATCAAAAAGCAAAAATGTATGCCCCTGGAGGGTTTAATTATCATAAGAAATACAAATTAATTAAAAAAGACAGATCCTTATTTGGAGCTTTTATGCTTTTCATTTTTATCGAAACCCGTCAAGTCTGTATTTTTGTAGTTCTACTATACATCAAAGTCTTATTTGAAGCTACTAATAGCATAAAAGCTCCAAGTCAGGATCTGTATTTTTTTAAAAGATTTGGTCGCATACAACACAATTAAAAAAACATATCCATCGCTTTAAGTCAAAAATTTGGTCGGCATCTTTGATACCTTGGCGAAGAACTTGTAGCACTCGCTTTTTTCGATGATGCGATTTCTATTGAGAGAAAACGCAGCATGGTGACAGCAAGCTCAGAAGCTTCCATGTAATTATCCAATCGCAAACCGATATTCTTTAAATGAATGGACAAAAAAAGATTAAGATTGTTTTGCATCTTGTAGAACATGAAATCTATTTCGTAGGTTTAGATTGACAGCCAATTTTTTAAAATATGATCCTGTCGAATGGGAAAAAGATGCAGAATACCAGAGAGTAAAAAATTATTTTAAAGATCTCTGTGTTGTAAATGATGTTGCGGAGCGTGTTGTACAACTTGCTCAAGAATTTCTCGAGCTTACAAAATCAGAAGCGCAGCTACAAAATCTACTTATTATGGCCCAAAATACTCGAAAAATATTCTCGAACTATAAAAAAAAATACAGTACACTCTCACAAATTCGAACTTTCCAGAAATTAGAACCTGCCATTTCAGTATTGAACGCTCTGTTATCAGAACCTGGTTCTAATTTCTGGACGTTTCTTTATTTATTAAATTCAAAAGTGATCTTTGCTCATTGATATAAATATAAATAGGGGAATTATATGAAATTTTTGTTAAAAAAAAACTTTAAATATTAATAAATAAAAATTCTTTTGTGTTAACATAAATTTTTTTAATCAGTTTCATTATTTTCTTTTACATTTCTGTGAAAAAAAAAATGTCCAGAAATTAGAACATTTCAGAAATAAGAACCACGCGTGGAACAAAGTGGTTCTAATTTGTGAGAGTCTACTATACTCTTAAAAAAAAAGATACAGTATACCGTGTATACAGTAAAGAAGTGAAACTTCTTCTTTGTATACACTCTTTCTTTTCTAGAATAAGAACGATTTTAGTGTAAAGGCTCGATTATGCAATCGTAAAGCTACGCAACGTAACGTGGCGTAGAGTTCTATCTGGAATAGAACCCATCGCTGCACTAGGGAGAAAACTCAGAGCGTAGCTTTATAGAAAGTTTGAGAGCGAGAGTATGATCGTGAGAAAATCAAGTGTTGCATATTCCGCATATTAAGAGAATAATTTCTTAAAAAGGGATTTTTTATTTTACATAACTACAATGAGCGATTTTTTTGCCAATGGGAGCTTCAGGTGCATTTATAAATTTGTTTTTCAAAAATTTTTTTTGGCATATTAATAAGGAGTTTCACAGAACAATGTCACAACAATAAATCTACCTCAACTGTAAACTTGATCTTAACTTTCATTTTTATTTCTGCCTTAAAAACTAAAAATCAAAAATTACCCGTTATTTTGTACTCAAAAACTATGGGACAAATTTTAGTTATTATTTTTGCTTTAAAAAAATTAAGCCTTATAAATACTTTTTTGTTCAAAACTTTAAATGTGAAAAGCTATCTAAAACTTTCACACACAGATTATACTTACTATTATTAATAGTAAATAGTTCGATATAAAATTATATAACTAAGATATGTATAAAATAGTTATCTATTGAAAGAACTTATTCCAACTTTTCTTGCGCACAGTGTCAAGTTGGCGTCATGGAATTGCACAATTATCGCAACTTGCATTTGCGTAAACTTGCATAAACTTTTATCTTATATTCTTTCAGTTCTTCTTTGCTTGTAAAATACATTTTTAATGAAAAATCTATTCAAACAATATTTAAGGATACAAAGTGCATTAACCCACAATATCTAAGATTCAGAGACATAAAGCTTTATGTTTAGAAGTTTAATTGCGTTTCTTCAACGTTAACTATGTCAATTGCCCAAATTTCTATTAGTTGCATTGAGCAAGGTCGTACTGTAGTTACTTTTTTCTCCATACAAACATTTTTGACTCTACACTAATAGTTCGGGTGTAGAATTAAATGCTAAGAAATTTTCGTTTCTACAGCATACTACGCTTTATTCAAGAATGATAGAAAAATAGATTACGCATTGCGCAGGTCCGTTATGTTGTTTACTTTTCATTTTGACATTTCTAGCTACGAACAAAGTATTTTTTACGATCATGACGTCACGCTAGACCAAGTTTGTTTCTTGAATCTTTTGCCATTGTTTCATATTTGTTCACATTTTTAACAAGACTTGGCAGAAAGCCATATCGTAAGCTCATATCGTAAGTCTATCGTAACGTAGCTACGCAGATCGTAGAAAATTATTTTTACTATCTGCGCAATCTATTTTTCTATCATTCTTGGGCTTTATTCATAAACATTTTTTCATTCGCTGCTCATGTTTGTAAGGTTTGTGTCTGAACTAAAGAAAATCTCTACAAAAATTAAGAATTCCAATGGATTTGCAATGGCCGCCACATAAAAAAATGCTGCAAAGGGCGCATATGGAGCATGTCTTTGATATTACACGAAAAGACAAACAAAAAACATGGTTGCGAAAATGTTTATGAATAGCGTTTTCTTGTTTAAAGTTACACTGCCTCTAAAATGTGTTTATGAATAAGGCTGTTATATTTTCCCGCTAGGAGCGCTGTTTATTTTCCCGATGGGGATCTACAGCAAAAGTAGTTCGATTTATTGGTATGTAGACTATATTTATATATGAAGACTTTAGCCCTGTATATATCACGTTGACTTTGTAAAACTGAGATTGCAGGTTCGATACTCAGCGCTGACAAAGAAATTTTTTTCAGTCTTTTATACAATGTATATCTCTCTCATTCTCTCTACTGTAAAACATATCTTTCTTCTCTATCGTGTAACGAAATGAAGTAAATTGACCTTGAAATTTCACTCCTCAATATTCTCATTCAAATTTCGAAGCGCCGCCTAAGAAGTTTCACTTCAAAAATTTATAATTAATTTGTATTTCGTATTATAATTAAACCCTCCAGGGGCATACATTTTTGGTTTTTGATATTTTTTGTTTATAAAAAAAAAGTATGATTTCGGTTGAAAAGCCACAATATGACTGCTTGTAGGTATTAGCTTATTGCGCGCCCGCCGCTGGGTAAGATACTAGTTTTTTAATTTATTGTTAATTTTTGTAAGTACATAATGTAAATTTAATGAAATGTAATAATACTTCTAGCACATTTAAAATGTATTTATTTATTGTTGATTTTAATACCTAAATTGCACTAATTTCATGAAAAAGTGGGAAAAGGCAGCGGGAGAAATTTCGACGCAGCACGGGCGTTAACTCCTGTTACCTAACGGTTATGTATGTGTTCCAAAAAATGCAAAACACTCTTTTTTTAATTTGTGCAAACATGGTCTAATATTCACATTTTTTCGAAACTTTCGGGCCCGATTGGCACGGGTAAGCGTTGTCGTAAAAAAAATTTAGTTTGGTTTCGTTCTTAGAATATAAAAACGCATAAAAAACCTTTCAGCCCCTTGACATTTCCAAAAATTGCAAAATAAGGGACACTCTAATATTATGTATATTAGAGCAAATCACATTTGCATGAATTTTTTTAAAGTATATTAGATACTCCGTGCCCCCCCCCCGCCCCCCTAAAAACACGATGGTTGGAAATGAAGTAATTAGAACCCTTGAAAGTTTAAAAATTGTAAAAAATGGCCCGGTGCTGTTCGAAAATCCGGTTTTCGGGGGGACATTTTAGAAGAAATGTATTTTACTTTTTCTTTTGCATTTCAAATTTACAAAAAAAAAAACAAAAGTACCTACTTCCACGTTAGACTAGCTGATAAATCTGATTCCGGACTTAGATTTAAACTACAATAAAGTCCGGTCCAATAAACGTATTTAAAAACAATATTTTAAAATTTTTTCATATGATTTTTTATTCATGTGTGTCCTTTGCATTGAGCTAGGACATTTTTTCAAGATTAACTAATGCATTCTTTCAGCGCATTTTATGGTAATAATGAAAAAAAAAAAAACATGATCGACCCATTTTTGAATGAAATACGATATTTTTTGTACAGTGACTTTTAATGCAATTTATTAACATAGTAAAGTACTTCTATGTTAACCCTTAAACACATTTTAAGTTTTGACTTATATTTGGCATTTAAGTTCAATTTTAAGCATTAGTGTATTGAGAGGCTTACAGGAAAATTTTATGACAAATTTTATTGTGTAATATCTTAAGCCGTTATATCCTTGGTTTATGGGTCTTTTTTGCCTTTTAGCAAAAAAGGGTCACAAAGACCCATAAATTGAGAAGTTAGGGAGTTAAAATGTTGCACAAAAATATATCTCGTAGTATTTCACATAAATCCTTAGAACACATCCTATACCAAAAATGTAAGGATAACATGATTTCCTATGCCGATTCAATATAAAAATGTTCAAAAAGAGGGAAGTTTAAATCCCCCCTAAAATAAGACTCATACGTAAACTTTCAAAACGCCTATAAACGTATATTTTTTCTGTCCTCTCTACCAGAATTCATTGTCGGAACCTTGTTATTTTGGAAAAACAAATTATCAGATTTTCTCTTTATATTGATGAAATGGTAGAGAATTTTTCTCTTTTGGCTTGTGCATTTATTTGATGACACTGCTTGCATGGCCTTGGAACATCCATGTATATTTTGGCAGATGTGCTGAATTTAAAACTTCTGAATCTCTTTAGGCGAAATCTAGATGTCGTTTGGCATTCACAGATCGACATCTTAAATTTACTCTTAAAAAAGTTGCCAACCCATGATTCTTCAGATCGCCTTTTATGAAAAGCACTATTCATCAAATTCGTTACTTTTATAAAGTTTTGGGTATGAAGATTTTATCATTTTTGAGAAAATGGAGGATGTGTTCTTTGGTGAGAATGGCCGCACTTGTAAACTTTTTCGTATATTGTCGATTTTGTTTTTAGAAGTTGACACAACAATATCATCTAGTTCAGAAAAGATGGTACTTGTAGTTCTTCGCCTTTTTCAGTAATTTTTTTTTAACAAGAATTTCAGAATAAGTTCCGGCTGCTGATGAGCTCAAACAGTAGTTTGGTTAATGATTGCAAGAGCACATAGATATTCATCATTGCTGTAGCAACAGCAATGTCCACAATGTTTGTTTCAGTGATAAGCTCTTCATTCGATCCAAATCTCGTACCAAATCTCTCTTTCTAGTTTGGAAATAAGAAATAGGCGCAGGGGACTAAATCTTGGTAATATGGTGGATGAGGAAGCAGTTTGTAGCCTAATTTATCGATTTTTTTCCATGGCAACTAAAGACTTGTGCGCCTGTGGATTTTTAATCTATTTTTAAAAATAAATAAATAACTGGCCATTTCAGCCCTTGAAAGGACTTCGACCTAGCTTCTTATGATCAATTGTGTTGTGCGTGTTATTAAGTTTGTACACAATTGACCGAGAACCGGACCTACATGCTTAACGCCGACTCCGAACGGCGATGAACGGAATGTTCTCGTTCTAAAGAAGCTTTACATGGCATTTTGATTACTCTCTGAGGTTTGCCATTGTCTGCAGAGAGATGGCGCCCGTACAGAAAAATTATTTTAATTCAAATAATTTTCTGTCGCTGCTGGGGTACGAACCTGGGTCTCCAAAGTTCGTTGACATAACGGCCACGCACTTTATCCAACTACGCCACGGACGCCACTATTATCTATTTTTTAGCATTTTTTATTTACGCCAAATGCTTGAATTAATATCAAAATTGTCCAACAGCTGTGAACAATATTCGCCGGTAATCGTTTTACCCTTTCAGAGGGAATCGATTTTAATGACTTTTTTGGAATGCATGTGGATTCCAAAAAAGTGTCGTTATCCTTGTTGGAAGACAGACCCATCTTGGCCTTCTTTGGTGTATGTTCACCAAAGAACAACCGATGGTGTGTCGGTAAGATTGATGCTAAGATGAGGCTAGCGTATACTCACGCTGATGTGTTGATGAGTTAGACGCTTCGATGAGGCTAGCGTCTAACACATCACTCAGATGTGTCGGTGAGATTGGTGCTTCGATAAGGTTATAGGTGTGGATGGAATCCTGGAGAGGACTCTAGAATTCTGTCTATTGTGGGTCAAGTCGCAACTTATAAACAATACGTATAAACAATATTTTATATATTTTCCTTTTATCCGCTAATTCCTCGATGTGTTTATCCTGTTTTTTGTAACGCTAATTTCTCGAAGTCTTCTGTATAAAAATTAAAAATATTTTCGCAAACGAAAAATATAAATTTTTTAAATTTTCAAAATGTTTGTCTCCTAAACCATTCAAAACCGACAAAATAGGTTTAAAAGGTCCATATACATTAGACCAAGTCAAATGCTACTTTGTATGGAATCCTCCGTGCAGGGAAGTTGTCTATGTAATCCTTATTTGTCAACTTCTAGACGGAATCACTAACTGTCCTGCTCTGCTCCAAATTATGTCACTTGATACGAGGGTCGTTTGATAATTCCGTGAAAAATGAAACAAGGAATGATTTTTACGGCAAAAAAAGTTGTATTTCTCAATATAGTCTGCTTTTAGCTCAATACACTTCGTCCAACGTTCCTCCAATTTTTTTATCCCATCCCAAGTTTTCGGAAGGTCCTCAAAATAGGCCTCTGTTTCGGTGATGAGCTCCTCTGTGGTGGTGAATCTCTTTTGGCAGAGCCATTTCTTCATGTTTGGAAACAGAAAATAGTCGCGGGGGGCCAAATCTGGAGAATATGCTGGATGAGGAAGCAATTCGTACTTCAATTCATTGAATTTTGCCATGGGAGCTGGGCATGTGTGAACGCGTGCATTGTCTTGATGGAAGAGTATTTTTTTTCCTCTCCAGGGCATGTGTGAATGAGTGCATTGTCTTGATGGAAGAGCGCTTCTGTCCTCTCTAAATGGGGACGTTTCTCTTTCAAAGCGTCGCACAATAGTTCCAAATCGAAAAAAGACGGCCAAAACCTCAATTTTTAAAGCAATTTCAAAAAAAGTTTTTACTTCAGATATCTATTTAAGATGGACAAAGGAAAAAAACTGCGTTCTCAATTTTTTTTTTTTATTTTTTAAGGCTTTTTGAGGCCTTCAAAGTCTGTCAAAAATTCTACAAAAAAATATAGTAATATTTTAAGCCAATTTCTAGCTCTTGTTGTTTTATTTGCATAAGTTATTTATAAAGCTTTCTAGTTTCATGTATTGGAGCGAAACTTAAGTAATCAGAAAAAAGTAAAAGTTTTAAAAAAAATACAAAGGAAATGTGCATTTTTTTAAATATTTGACTGAGTTAAAATGGAAACAACGAAAGTGTTTTCCCCTTCTTCCTCATTAGAAAGGTATTGGTTCCTATGTGGGATATCTTTTTATACTAATAAAAAAAAAACTTTTGCCACAAAGTGCCACTGTAGGAAAATGTTAAGAAAAACTAAAATGGTGTCGGAAACTAAAAAAATATTTTTAAGTATTATTTTTATTTTTTTTTTTTTGTATTGGTATTAAACATACTTAGTTAATGAGTTCTACTTTGTGTTTATATTATTATTAAAACATTAAAATTTACATGCCTACCTCATTTGTCGCATTATCGAAACTAGCTGAGTAGGCAATTGTTTTCACTTTAACTTCTGTGCATATGATGTGTGCAGAAAATGATAATATACAAAAAAATCTATAAAAACGAAAATCGTTAATTTTGTGGCAGAAAAATTAAAATGTGCAAATAACTGTGACGTAAAAAAAAGATTCTTATTGATTTATATAAAAAAATTTTTAAAAAATATTTTGAGAGGTGCAACAAAAGCAAAAGAACAAACATCCGTTTTGTGGAACAAAATAAATAATGGCTAAATTTTCAAGCCGCTATTTTCAATTTTAAATATTTAACTTCAGATTCCTATTCAGTGACCCCGAAAACTTTCGGGGCAGCAAAATTATACTGCATAATATGGTTGTTATAAAAATTAGCATGATCATGGCCACCATTTTGAATTTCGAATTTTTGACTTCAGATTCGTGATCAGCGACCCCATAAACTTATCAATCATCATTTTCATGCAAATTAGACAACTCCTTGATATTTTGGACGTCTGTTTGCGATTTGGAACCATTGTGCGTCGTTGAAACGGTCCAACTCGACTGCATAAGATTCACCATTGTCGTTCTTTTTGGTGAAAGGTAATCGATGGAGATTATACCGCTTTCATCCCAAAAAACTGTCGCCATAATCTTTCCTTTCCTTCTTCGGAGTACGTTCACTCGGTGAAGTCCACTGTTTTGACTGTTCCTTTATCTCTAGTACATAGTGATGGAGCCATGTTTCGTCCAAGGTTACTAATCGACGGAAATATTCCTTCTTTTTTTGTTCAACATCGCCAAACGCCTCTTTAAATCAGTCACACGATTTATGGTTTATGGTCGAGAGTGGACAAACGCAGAACCCATCTTGCAGATAATTTTTTCATATCCAAATGATTTCAAAAAATATTCCATACCCATTCGTCTAAGATGCCTACGGCCTCAACAATATCGTACACTGTAACTCTGCGATCGGCTAACATGATATCGTAAATTTAAGTGACCATTTCTGGTGTGGTGATCTCATTTGGGCGTCCAGCATGTTCGGCATCACTTGTGCTTGTACGACCGCATCGGAATTCGGTAAACTACAAGGTGGCGCAAAAATAACCTTCCGATGTTTTTTGGCTGTAATTTAAAAAAAAATGAAAAGCTTTGATTCTTCTTGTGGATTATTTTTATTTGGTCTTTTAATTTTTTTTTACATCAAGTCGAGAATATGATGTCATGTTAATGGCCGCCGCCACAGTTGATTGTCATTCGAGCCCTTTTTATGGCATTTTCCATCACTTCGGCCAAAACTTCCGGTGATAGGTCCTCACATTCTTGACGGATATTGTCTTTAAGAGCTGCAAGAGTCTGAGGCTTGTTGACATAAACCCGCGACTTCAAAAAGCCCCACAAAAAGAAGTCTGGAGCGGTCAAATCAGGCAATCTTGCTGGCCAGTGCAAATCGCCAAATCGGGAGATTAGGCGCCCGGGAAATGCATCCTTCAGCATATCGGTTGTGGCACGTGCAGTGTAAGCCGTTGCACCGTCCTGTTGGAACCACATGTTTTCCAATCCCAATTCATCAAGTTGAGGCAAAAAGAACTCGTTGATCATTGCTCTGTAGCGCTCACCATTCACAGTAACCGTTTGGCCCGCGACGTCTTCGAAGAAAAAAGGTCCGATGACTTTGAGCGGGTGTAATGGCTCTTCGTGGGTTACACGCGGATTTTCAGTGCCCCAGAAGCGTAAATTTTGCTTATTTACGTACCCGCTAATCACTCACGATTATTTTTGATGAAAAATCATCTTCCTCTTGGTGGTGGCAATATTCCGCGTTCTGGAGCATTGTTGCGTAACATTGTTTATTAACGTATATTTCGCATGTGTTTACTACACAAATGTCAAAACAGAACTGACATTAGGGGCCCATCGCAAAATTTATAGCATTTTCTGATAGGAGGATTACTTTTGCGCCACCTTGTACTTGTGAATCACTCCATTCGGCGGAGCCCATAGTATTTATCTTGCCTTGGTTTGTTTGATGGTTTTTTTGCGCAAAATATAATGCTCAATGAGCACACGAAATTCACTTTTTTCCATTTTCGCCAAAATTCACATGATTGTGTGTTGTCGCAACGAGCTGAAATTTTGACAGTTGTCTATTAACAGATGTTAATTGACAGGATCAGAGTTGCATTTAAAGTTACTATGTGGGAAATTAAAAAATTCACTAACTTCCCAACTTGCCCTCGGACCAACCCATGCAATCTTCGGCCTGTACCTCTCTTCCACCTCAAATTTCGTAGGACAAACATTGCCAAATATATTTAATATAATTGAAATAATGTTAAGAAAATAGTTTCCTTGTGGAGTATATAGGTATATATTTCCTTAAAATTCTTTCTTTTTTTTTTATAAATATATAAATTCTTAAACCTATTTTGTGGTCAATTGAAATTGAGAAAATATTATTGTATGACTGGTCATCTATAAAATTCTAATAAAATTCAACAAAACCCATCATCTGCTGGATTTCTTTTATTCAGTTTTATATAACAAGAGAACATAACCAACCTTTGCCAACATAATAATAATAAAAATTTTTTCCAATTCTCTTACATTCTTCTTTGAAGGTTAGGAAAAAGAAAAAAATAATGCATAAATAAAATATAAATATTTATTAAAATTTATAAAGAAACGTGATGCGCATGTATGTATGTATGAGAAACTTATTTTTTGATTTGAAATAGACACATTGTTTGAAATTTCAAGCATTCAGGACGATGAGTCCTGTTTTAATACAAATAACATTTTATAAAAATACATTAAAATGTTTTCTTCTACTGCTGCAGATGAAAAACTCATGCATTCCAACTACAACCAAATGTATTCAAAATTATACGTATCTGCATATCTACATTGCATACTTTTAGGCATGCTCCCTTAGGAATAGTTTTGCATTATCCTTTAACTGAATTTTCATATGTGAACAAGATTTCTTTTTAGAGACATGCAACAAATACAATGTTTCCTGCTACAGTTTGCTTCCAAACAAGAAAAAGGCAAACAAATTCATTTAAGAATTTATTTGATGACAATTTTTGTAGCATCCCAAAAGTATGCAATTTCAAAGATAAATGCCAGACTCAGAGCTACAGCTAGCAGCAACAACATCCGAAAAATTGTGTAGAATTCCATCTCATTTCACAGTTCCTAAGAGATTTTTACTTAGATCCACATCCTTGCTAATTGTCCCTGCAACATTGCGTTAAGCTGACTGCTCTGACTTGAAACTGTTTATGTATGAGTTTAAGAATAATTCATGATATGCATAAAAGCTGCGCTTATGTGAAATGTGGCTGACATGATGAGCTGTTAGTGGGAATAGATATGTTTTTCCAACTTGGCTCTCCACCAGTTGTCACCATTTTTTGTGTTTATTTTTAATTTTATTTTTTTTTTTGCACTGACTTCAACTTAACTTGACTTCTCAAACAGCTAAACAAGCAAAAGTTAGCGCAAAATTTGACATTTATTTGCCAAGATGACAGCTGAAACAAAAAACTGGCATGTACTAACATTTGCATAGTAATTAATAATGCATTTTTGCGAGAGTTTTGTTTGAAAAAAACAAAAAAAAAAAACAATAAAAACCAGCACCATGTAAAATAAACAAAAGTCAAGCGTTGTGCATTCAACGAGACTCAAAGCAAAAGTAACAAAATGAGTTGCAAACGGAAATGAAAACTTCGTCAACTTTGCTAAAGGAGGAGTCCTTCTCCAACGTAGTGAAAGTGCGCCAACTAGTTAGAGTTGGTAAATTAAATGCAAAAACTTTCTGTTGACTTGCATTCGGACACTTTTAATAGTGTTGACATAGTGCATCATCTGAAGCATTGCACTGCACCCACCAAGGAATAAAAAGTTTCTTTTGTGTTGTCTTCGTAAAGTTTTTGGTGGGCAAAGCAAAAAAAAAAAAAAAAAAAAAAAAAAATAAAAGCAAAAACTTTGAAATTTATTTCCGCGTTTATGAGTAAGAAAAATATATTAAGTCTGTTTGCCCTCATAATAAGCCTAGCTATTAATTACTTAATTTCAAGCAAATTAAGTGAGATACATAACAAAAGAATAAAGTAAATTTTAGAAATAACAATATAACTGGATAACAACATCGGGCTGGAGCCCTACTAGAATTCTGTAAAGTGATCAAAATGATGAAGCATAGATGCAAATAAAATTACCTGGCTTTATTATCCGCACGGAGGTTTAACATGCAATAACAATCGAGTTTAGCTACTACAGCTTTTTCGCACATTCTCATCATTAACACATTTAAAGTCACAATCCAGTTATCTTTGAAATTTTCAACGATATTAATACAAGTGGCTCAAAATAAGTTTATGTGAGAAAAATTTACCCACCAAAATATGGTTGGGCTCAAGGACAACACAAGACTTTACGACTAACCATGCAAAAACATAACCCTGTTATAACACGATAGTTTTTAATCTACTCTTGAGTTGACCTTGAGACAAGTTAACATCAAAAAAGCTACAATTGTTAACTAATTTACTCATACGGTTTAAAGGAGCAGTTCGATCAACATGCACATTGTAACTTGGAGACCAAACTTGACTTGCGTACTCCAAGTGAGGACGCACTATTGCATAATACAACGTTGTGGTCGTAATCGTGCTATTAAATTCTTTGGTCCAGCGTTTAATAAATCCAAGCATAGAAGATGCTTTTTTACAAATGTTATAAATATGAATGTTAAAGGAAAGCTTAGAATCCATACATATTCCCAGATCTTTAACGACATCCACACGACATAAAGCAGTATATTTTATTTTATAATCAAAAACTAATTTATTCCTTTTTCGCGAAAAGGTGATAGTTTGGCATTTATCTGGATTAAGAAACATATTATTTTTAGAACACCAAACTTCGAAATATTTCAGATCGGACTGGAGTAGGGCTGAAGTGTCTTGAGAATTTATTTTTCTGTATATTTTCATGTCATCCGCAGAAATAAGCAGATGAGAGTTTTTAATGATGTGGGTCACATCAGTAATGGCTAAAATAAACAGAAGTGGACCTAGGTGACTTCCTTGAGGAACACCTGATAACGCAATAAACTCAGCTGACAAAACGCAATAAACTCAGCTGACAAAACCCGGAATCGTATTTGATAAGACCGGTCTGTCAAATACGATTTTATCCAGTTTACAAAATATTGTGGAAATCCAATGGACTTAAGTTTAAATAGAATTAAATTGTGTGGTAACTTATCAAATGCCTTGCTAAAATCAGTGTAGATACCGTAGATCTGCCATTAACAAAACCATGCTGAGGAGTTGTTATGACTTCACGACAGCGAATTTTTACCCGATCATACACGATTCGCTCAAAAAGTTTTGGAATCGATGACAGTTTAGGAATGGGCCTGTAGTTAATAACATCATTCCTGCAACCTTTTTTATAGATAGGACTAATAAATGATTTTTTCCAAAACAGTGGAAAATAACTTTCGTTTAAAGATTTATTAAATAACAAAGAAAGTGGTTGACACAAAATTGTACCATATTGAGTTACCACTGCGGCAGGAATTCCATCAGGTCCAGCGCTAAAATATTCATCGATCGAACTAATATATTTTGAAATATCCTCTGAGGTAAAAGATAAAGAGTCCAAAGAAACTCTGGGTGTAGAATTCCTATATTCAAAATACCCCTCATTAGGATCAAAAGAATCCGAACAAAATGACTCTTTAAAAAGATTTGCAAATAAACCACAAATAATGAGGGGATCGTCAGTAATTCCATCAATAGTTTTGAATGATGAAGGGAATCCATCGGATTTTTTCTGTGTATTTATGAATCCCCAAAACTTCTTTGGATCAGACAGTATTCTCAGCTTTATATTGTCTAAATATTCATTATATAACGCAGCTGAGCTATTTTCTAATTCCAGAAACAAACGTTTGTAGATTTCCAGGTCATTTGAGTCTAAACTACAGACATATTTCTTCTATGCCCTATTCTTGTTGTTGCGAAGAGTTTTTAAATCCTTAGTGTACCAAGGGTATGCACAGTTTTTTGCAAATTTGAGGTTATATGGTACGGACTGAGAGAACACAGTAAAGAGCTCCGTAATAAAAAAAATTTATGGAATTATCAAGGTTATTTGCATTTATTTATTTATTTATTTATTTATTTATTTATTTATTTAATATTAATATTAATCATTGTACAAATAAGAATTCTCTTTTAAATATGTACAAACAAACTTTGGAATAATTATTATTATATTTCATAAAAATTAAAAATTAAAATTAAAAAAAAAAATTAAAAAATTAAAAATTAAAACAATGTGAGCGACATAATCCGCAATTTTAAAAGTTATAAAAGTTATCTCATATGATCTAGATTCGAGACAGCGTGAAATTATATATTGAAAGACAGGACAGGAAAGAAAATGAAAAGAAATAATACAATTCTCATTTATTGAGTTTCAATAAGATGTTGCAAGATTTTTTGGTGTCAGTGCTTAATGTTCGCTTTAAGTCCGTGAGTAACGAATACCACAAATTTATCGCATACACAAAGAAATGCCGTGAGGTAGTTAGATATTTAAGCCATGGTAAAATGAGCTGCATTGTTCTTTGTGTCCTATCGAATCTTAAAATATCAAAGAGATAATCTGGTTGCTTAGTTTGAATTATATTCTGCAAAGAAATCATTGTACGAAACTTAAATAAATTGTTTAAGGAACAACCAGCGATTTGATTAGAAAAGCCGGATATGTGGGTATGTCTATCTATATTGAAAATAAATCTTGCGCAACTATTGTAGGCTACAGTAAGCTTTCTCTTACACTCTTGATCTAGGTTGGAGAAGACTTCGCAGCTGTAAGCAATGATGGGTAACACAAAAGACTTCACAAGTTTAATCAATATATTTGTGAGCATTTATATCCTTTTCATCTATCATATATTTTATCTCTTTTCAAGATCAGACACTTAACTTCCTCCGTAAGCCAAGGGTGACTGTGAGGTTTGATTCGTTTGCTTCTCACTGGGACGTGCTTAGTATACAGGTTCTTTATTTTATTATTAAATAGTTTAATTTGTATACTTGTGTCGTTCGTGGCATAAATTGGGGTCCAATCTAATCTTTGACAGTCTAAAACAATTGAAACAATTGAAAAATCTTGAATATTTAACAATGTTTCCTCAGATGTGTCTGGATATATTTCTAACGAGAAAAAAATTTGCTCGTGGTTGGAAAAAGCTGGTACGGAAAATTGATCATAGTGCAAAACCAATTTTAAATCAGAAACCAAAAAAACATCCAGTAAAGATGGTATGCAGTTTAGCTTAAAATGTGTTGGAAACAGAGTGTTAACGAGTTAGAAGTTGAATATATCAATAACTTCAGTGAAATTTGCATTCCTGTTGCCTAATATATTAAGATTGAGATCTCTAAGATTTAAGTACTCAAAAATAACATTTAGTTTGTTATGAAGTTTTGAACAAAAAAAATTGAATCGAAGATAGAGAAAAACTATTCGAGAAGAAAATAAAATAGACGACTGCTTTTTCGAAAGAAATAATTTCAAGTGAAAATTTTATTCGGAATTTTCAATGAATATGAATATTGACAAGTAAAGCGAAACATCTGAAACAAATTATTTCAATACTCCCACTATTTGTTCAGAATGTTTGATTAACATAAATTACATGATAATACAAATACAAATTAAACAATACAAATGTTTAAAGTTGTTTTTCAATCTTAACAATGTTCATTAAATTTAAAAGATTTTGAAAACGACCTTTAGGAAGTGCTTTTGTTAATATATCAGCAAGCTGCTCGTCGCTTGTAACATAGTTAAGTTCAAAAAACTTTTCCTCATCTTTCTCCCGAATAAAATGGTATCGTATGTCAATGTGCTTTGTCCGTTTGTGGAATTCAGGATTTTTGATTAATCGAATGGCACTTTGATTGTCCATATTAAAGACAGTTGGGATAGTCCTTCCGGTTAATTCTTCTAAAAGTCGCTTCAACCACACAAGCTCTTTTACTGCACTGGATGCTGCAATATATTCTGATTCAGTTGTTGACAAAGCCACCGACTTTTGCCTCTCGGAACACCAACTTATCAATGATGATCCGTGCAAAAATACATGCCCTGAAGTCGATCGCCTGGTCTGCATGTCCCCTCCGTAGTCCGCATCACTATACCCAACAAGTTCCATTATCTTTTGACTGCTTAAAAGAATACTGCAGCAAATGGTTGATTTTATGTATCTTAAAATTCGCTTTGCAGCATTAACATGCACCAATGTTGGTTTTTCAAGAAATCGACTAACGACTCCCACTGCGAAACAAATGTCTGGCCTTGTTGAAACTGCTAAGTACATCAAACTCCCTACTGCTTCACGATATGGAAATTTTACCTCTTCTGAATCCGAAAAATTGCTCAAGATTTGATTTGAGTCAGCAGGTGTTGACACGCCACTACAATCTTCCATGCCAAATCGTTGGAGCACCTTGTTTGCATAGGCTGTCTGTACAAGATAAATTGACCCATCCTTCAATCTGCTGATCTCTAATCCAAGAAAACATTCAGCATTAAAGAACTTAATTTCAAACTCTTTGCGAAGATATGCTATTACAGGTTGAATTGCAATATCTGATGCAGCTGCAATGAGACCATCATCTACATAGATTGCCATAATAATCTTTGTCTCCCCATTGCACACGAAAACGCATGGATCTGATTTACACTGCACAAAATTAAATCTTCGAATGAATGTTGTGAACTTCTTATTCCAACAACGCGATGCTTGCTTTAGTCCATACAGACTCTTTAAAAGCTTGCATACCTTGCCGCTCCCATCATCGAAACCAACGGGTTGCCTCATGAAGACATCTTCATTCAACTCACCATACAAAAATGCTGTCTTTACATCAAACTGCCTTAGCACCATATTATCTGTAGCTGCTATAGAAAGAATGGTCCGTACTGATGTAAATCGGACTACAGGACTGAAGGTTTCGTAGTAATTCACTCCATATTCTTGCGTGAATCCTCTGGCAACAAGACGTGCTTTGTATCTCTCAACATTTCCATCTGTTCGATATTTTATCTTAAAAATCCATTTATTATCTATTACCTTATGATCTGAAGGCTTCTCCACCAAAACCCAAGTTTTATTTATTTGAAGTGAATGTATTTCGTCATCCATTGCAGCTATCCAATGATCCTTCTCAACCGATGCAATTGCTTCCTCATATGTTCTTGGCTCTTCCATCGTACCTAACATAGCAATTGGATTTATATCTGCCAGCTCACCACGCTTTTGCTGCCTTGTACGAAAACGATCAGGAACGATATTATTTGCATCTAAATTGCACCAACTATCAGACTTCTTCTTTTGTGAAACCCTCACACATTGTTTTGGCGATCCCTCTGCATCTTGAAAATCTTCATCTTCTAAGATTTCCTCTGGAGTTATAGATTCTTTCTGCTTGTCTTGAGCCACAAAATCATCTACTGGAACTGTTGCGATATCGTCTGACTGCTCGATGAACTTTACATCGCGTGCTACCTCAATTTTGCCCTTGGCTAAATTCCAGACGCGAAAACCTTTTACATTTTCGTCATACCCCACAAATAAACATTTATCCGCCTTCTGATCTAGTTTCTGACGCTTTTCTTTCGGAACGTGTACAAAAACTTCAGCTCCAAATGATTGCAAATGTGTAAACATAGGCTTTTTACCGCACCACAGTTCATATGGGGTTTTGTTTGCAACTGTGCTCGTTCCAGTTCGATTAAGTACAAAAACTGCTGCATTGACTGCTTCTGCCCAGAAATTAAGCTCCATACCACGTGCATGAATCATTGTCCTTGCTGATTCCACAATTGTTCTCATTTCCCTTTCTGCTGATCCGTTCTGCTCGGGACTGTACGGGACAGTTTTCTGATGTCGGATTCCTTCGCTCTCAAACAACTTTTTTATATCTTTGTTGATAAACTCTGTTCCATTATCCGATCGAAAAATCGTTACTGCATGACCATATGCATTTTTACTCAACTTCAGAAACAATTTTACCCTCTCAATGACATCGGACTTTTGCTTAATGCAATATATGAAGCGGAAATGTGAATAATCATCTTTCAAAAGTAAGAAATACCTTGAGCCTCCGATTGAAGTCACTTGCATTGGCCCGCATACATCAGCGTGTATTATTTGACCGCACTTCGTCGACTTTTCTTCGCTTGTAGAAAAACTGCTACGATGGTGTTTTCCATACAAACAAGCTTCACATGTAAACTGCTCATCTATATATGTCACATCGTTCGCTTTTAAAAAATTTCTAACGTGAGCTAGGTTTTGATGAGCTAACTTTTCGTGCCACACCCTGAGAGTCATCTTTTTCTGATTCATCGCAACGTTAGCTTCATTTCTTCGAACCACTTCAATTTTCATTATTGTAAGACTTCCACAACGTACTCCCACTATCATCGGAAATCCATCGTCAATACGCTTCAAAATAGTAGTAGAGCTTGTCCCCTCAATCTTAAGACCTTGATCGAGAGCATGATTTTGGGAGAACAAATTGTTTTGAAGCTCTGGAACATATACAACATCCAAAAGATGTCCGTTTTGCCACTTTTTACCATCGAAAACTCGAATATCGATTGTTCCGACTCCAGTACCCATCATCATACCTTTAGCAATCTTAATTGGCTTTTCTTTAACTTGAAAATCCCTAAACCAATCGCGTCGATTTGTCATGTGATGGCTTGCACCAGAATCCAGAATCCAACTCTCGTTTGTCATCTGAATTTCAATCGCATCACAATTGAAAGCATGATTTTTTTCTTTGTTGCTTGCAGTTTTTCGCGACTTAGGACAATCCCGCTTCCAGTGGCCGGAATTGCCACAGCCAAAGCAATTGCCCTTTTTAGCAAACTTTTGCAGCTGCTTACCTTCGTTGTTGACTTTGCGTTGCTCGTTCGTTTTGTTCGCCACTAAAGCTTCCACAGGTTCTGTAACACCACGCGCTGTAAAACGGTCTTCTTCGATCATCAATCTGGCTCTTAAATTATCCAGCGTTCTTTCACTTTTTGCAGCTGACTCCCATGCACTACTAAATGCGCCATATTCGGCTGGTAACGACATTATTACCTTTGTAATTACCATTTCTTCAGAAATATTTTCCTTTAAAGCTCTTAGACGCTCGACAAGCTCTTCCAGCCGAGCAATAAACATCACCATGTTCTCTGAGACGTCTTTTGTGAATGAGAAAAACCTCTGGTACAACAAAAGAAGGCTTGTTTCGTTTTTCTTCTCAAATACGGAATGCAACTTGTCCCACATTTCCTTGGCCGTCTCGTAACTCTGAATGTGTGTAATTTGCGTAGCTCCAACGGTGGTACCAATTATACCCTGCGCCTTTGCATCGCTTCGCTTCCATTCCTTTAACTTTACTTCATAGTCCTGTGCAGCGACATTACCTGGACGAATTTCATCCCCTGTAACCACGTCGTATACATCTGCAGCTATGAGCGTGATCTTGACTTGAAATTTCCACGATGACCATTGACCCTCGTTCTGCAGCTTCTCAATTTTAGCATGATGCTCCATTTTCTTCTCTTTAATAAGTGAATCTTTTCTTTTAATTAATGTGTTATGGCGTTGCTGGGCCCATAACCTTTTGAACAAAAAAAATTGAATCGAAGATAGAGAAAAACTATTCGAGAAGAAAATAAAATAGACGACTGCTTTTTCGAAAGAAATAATTTCAAGTGAAAATTTTATTCGGAATTTTCAATGAATATGAATATTGACAAGTAAAGCGAAACATCTGAAACAAATTATTTCAATATGAAGTAAATGATTCAACTTCAAAAAATCAGCTTTTTTAAAATTGAATTCATAAACCTTATCGATTGAACTCGAATTTACTATGCTCTCTCTATCCGATTTATACCAAATGCTCAATGGTGGATGGTATTCATCTACAATAGTCAGAGCATGGAAGGCCCTCTTAACAATCACATTGTTACTGTCTGTAGTTAAAAAAGGTTAAGAGGTTGGTCTTTAAATACCACAATGTACCACAATCAGCCACAATGCCACTTTTAAATTCAACTCCGATAGAAAAATATATGATTTTTTTATTTATTACGAATACGCTTATAAAAGGAAAATATTTCATTTTCCTACAATACTCATTCCTGGCAATTCCTCTAACGGTGGAGGTGTGTTGATTGCGGTCAAATAAACACATTACTCTCAAGAAATAGATATCCGAGAAGCTGCAGACAAAGAATTTGGTTGTGTTCATGTAAAGTTGGTTTCCTTGAGTATCTACATGACGTGCTCATATATCCCACCATTTTCTAACTTAGAAGTTTATAACAAACATTTGCGCTCTATTAGTAAAGTTTGCCTACAGCTTCATCCAAATGATCGTATATTAAAACTGGTGACTTTAACCTGCCCAACGTTTCATGGAACTGTTGTTCCGAAAACCCTTCAATATTTATATTTTCCTCTGAAAGCTCATCTGACAATTGCTTTTAAAATTATCTCTCAAGCCAAGGTCTTTTCCAACTAAACTGTCACTTGAACAAGAATAGTCGTTTGCTCGATCTGGTAATTTTTGATGATAGCAATATTGCTTTAGTGTCAAGGTCCGATCCCTTGGTCACTCCCGAAGATTCTCACCACCCGACTATAGAAATCTGCTTAAATTTTCCTAAACCATCTGTGCAGAATCATACTATTCAACCGCTCACCGAATTCAACTTTAAGAAAACTAATTATGTTACTTTGAAAAATAGTTTGTCCAATATAAATTGGTCACCTATACTGAATCTAACTACAAAATGCTTATGCGGTCTATGCGTTTAACTCAACGCTCATGGATTGCTTTCTTAGTTTCTTAGATCTATTCCTCAACGAAAAGCCTCTTTCATTTCTGGCCCCGTGTGGTATACCAATAATAAAAATAAAAATAATAAATAAATAAATAACTGGCCATTTCAGCCCTTGAAAGGACTTTGACCTAGCTTCTTATGATCAATTGTGTTGTGCGTGTTATTAAGTTCGTACACAATTGACCGAGAACCGGACCTACATGCTTAACGCTGTCTCCGAACGGCGATGAACGGAATGTTCTAATTCTCAAGAAGCTTTACATGGCATTTTTATTACTCTCTGAGGTTTGCCATTGTCTGCAGAGAGGTGGCGCCCGTACAGAAAAATTATTTTAATTCAAATAATTTTCTGTCGCTGCTGGGATTCGAACCTGGGTCTCCAAAGTTCGTTGACATAGCGGCCACGCACTTTAACCAACTACGCCACGGACCCCACCAATGGTATACCAATGAATTACGAAAATTGAGAAACTTGAAAACTAAATATTATAAAAAATATCAAAAAACACATAACATATGTGATATTACACGTTATACTTCGACTAAATATAGTTACCAACAGATGTGCAAGCAATCCTATAACATCTACCTCACAAAAGTAAAATTAAACATTAAGTCTAATGCAAAATCATTCTGGAGCTTTGTAAACAACAAATGCAAAATTTATTCCTATCCTTCTTTAATGAAATACAATAATCTGGAATCCGATAATGACAATAGTATCTGTAACCTTTTTGCTGATTTTTTCAAGTTGACTTATTCATCATTTTCTTTCAATAATGGCAGCTATCCCCATTATGTTCAATCTGGTGATATTTGTCTTCCAATAGTTGATACCAGTACAGTTCTAGCCTTCTTAACCTTTATGTCAACAGCAACATACCCGGGTATGTTTTGCATTTTCAAATCACTATATATTGAAAACTAGCAATCGGATCGTCTTGAAACTTTATGATATCCTTAGCAAAAGTATTTTACACCATATTCTCAAGTCTGAATGGGATTGGACAATCTGGGCAAGAGATATGGTCATTTTTCGATTCCTACCCCATACGTCAACACCTGCATACCCGGGTATGTATATGAAAATGCATGCAAGTATATGGGTGTTTCCATGGTTATGTACGCGACATTCGTACACGTTTAATTGTGTTTGAATATTGTGAAAATAGAAATGGAATGGAATTTTAGAATGGAATTTTAAAATCGTTGCATTATATGTGATGAGCTCTTTCCAAAAAGTATATATATTGGAAAATTGAGCACTGGGTACCCAAGTTCCATGCAATCAAAGTTGACTTACGCACGTGACAAAAAATGGAAGTGCCTTTTAGAGCCGTAAGATAAAGTGCGAAAGTGCGAATTGTATGAGATTTTTATTTCGGAAAATGTTTTTATATAGGTTAATAATGGACCTTTATAATCATGTTTGGTTCAAAAACAACTATGCATGGGTTGGCTAAGAAAAAAATAAATTGTTGATTACGCACGTGACACTTTTTACCTTCATACATATTTTAGTAATTTTAAATATATTTGCAGAAGTTTTTAGCAAAAAAATTAAACTTTTATTCAAAAATGAATAATAAAAAATAAAAATATACTACATAATTAATCCAACTTAATTTTTTCCTTAAGTGAGTATCCTGTTCGAGCAACATTTATATATTTATTATCTTGGTAGCAATGCATTTTTTGTATTCCTGGAATACAGCGGGCAATTTTCCATTTTTCATTTAATGGTGGAGAAAAATCTTCAATCTCCTTTGCTGAGATATATAACAGACGAACTCCCTTGATGATTTTGCGAGCGCATTCATAAAATGCATCCGGTAAAATAATATTATTTGCCTTAACCGCTTGCCAAACTTTTCGCTTGACCACAGCGCCTATTCCATCGACTGCACCTTTGCCATGCGAAGTCGCAAAGAAGTTCCACTCTAAATGCTTACAGCCAAATTCGCTAACAAAAGAAGGAATGCTTGTGAGAATATATTTATTTTTGAATTGACTGGTGCTGCCATCAGAGAATATGAAAATCTTGGAAATTTCTTTGTATTGAATTTGAATTTTGAGCACAATTTTTGTAAGGAAACAATAGACGTCATATTTGTTGTGGGTTAGTTTGTCACTTATGACAGCAAAAGATTCAGTTCAAACTCGCAGCCAAGCAACGCAAGTAAAAATAGTTTTAAGGATAATACACCGCACGGATAGGTATAAATTTATTTATTTCAAGAAGCACAACTTATTTGTTGGAGAACAATATTTGAAGTAGAGTAAAATTTTTCATAACATGAAGTATCAATATTATAAATACAAAATATATGTGATTGAACAAACAACAAAGTATATAAAGTAAATTTCTAACAGTAGGGATATTAAAACAAAAACATTAACATAACAAATAGTAACTTGTTGGTAGCTGAAGTGAGCTTCTTGGATCTCATTCTGATTGATCAATCGATTTTTTTTTTTTTAGACTTAACCAACGCTCAGGGGATGCCCCCTATGAATGCGAAAGCATTGTGTTGATTCGGAAGACGGGTGATAGTTAGTTGGAGGGTGGAAAGATAGAGTAGTGTCGGTGAAGATTTGTTTTAAACTTACACAGCTCGAAACTGTCGGGGAACACGCTCGCAGAGAGATTGTTCCACAATTTTGCTGTACGACTAAAGAACGAATTATCCCGGTAATGCGAGGTTCTATTAGGCATCAAGGCAATGGTAAAGGGATGGGCTTGGTGAGCTGCCCGAGTGGACTGGGAAAACACACGAGTTGATGGCGTGAAGTCATGTATCTCCCTTGAACACTTCCCATGGTAGTACCTGTACATAAGGCTTAGGCAACCAACATTGCGTCGATGCCCAAGAGAGTTGAGAGAAGACGAAATTTTTTCATCCCCTATCAGATATATCGCACGTCGTTGAATTCGGTCCAGAAGCTCCAAATAAGATCTTGAAGCCCCTGCCCAAATGTGCGAAATAAATTATAACTTAAACTTCATTATAAAATAATGAAGTTTAAAAGTTGGCAGCTGAATTTCCAGTTCATGTAACAAATCCGCTAATGGAGCTATGATATAGCTTAATGTTAAGTGATCATCAACTTTTCTCCAATAGCTCCATTTGACATTTTCTTCCATTTTGGGTAAAAAAGATATAGGTACCAAATCATGTGTTACATCCCGTATGTATTTCTCACAGTCACTAACCATACACTTCTCGTCCAATACATTGCAACATGTTAATCTCAAAAAAGGTTCAAAATGATATGGAAACAGAGGCATAGCTTTAGCGAATCTCTCTAGCAAAAATGCGAAGTTCGCATGGTATTTACAAACACACATATTGTGCGGAAGTTTTTCCAGTAATTTAACGTGACTGGGTCGATGGTGAAAAAATTGTGATTTACAAAAACATTCTGAAGTGACCTCGCTTTTGTACAGTTGATAAGCTTCTGATACAGTTACAATCATAAATCGCTTCGCAACTTCTTGCTTATTGCAGATTAAAGTATCCTTCCGGCCGGGAGATTGAACACTTATATCATCTCGGATATAAAACTCATTTGAGATATGGTGTCTCAGCTACATTATTCAAGACTTTGAGATACTTTTCATACAAAGCTTGTAGCATTTCATCTTTCTTTATTGCGTCCATTGGTTACGCCCTCTCTACCTTCTTTATAGCTTTGCTTAGTGTTTGTTTACACAAGTAACCACTTTTGAATTGGGTGCTTGAATTTTTCTTGATTGCTCTACACTTTTGTTGCCGAACGCGATCTCTATTTCTATTTTCTTTCAATACTTTTGAGTTATTTTTGGCCTCATATGCTTTTCTCTTACGATATTCACGCATTCTTTCAGCTTGTTCTTCTTTATGTTCTTTAAGCTTTTTTTCATCCTGCTTATGCCTTTTCCTCTACCGATCTTGATTTTTAGCATTACTTGAGATCTAATATGTATTGTTAAATTAAAATAATATTATCAACTGGACATAAATTAACAGCATTGAATTTTTCGTACTTACTATTACGCACGTGACAAAGTTCAAAAGTCCAAAAAAAATTTAATTTTTGTATAAGGCTATTAATTTCAATAAATTATTTCAGCAAACAAAAAACTTGCATTAGAAACTAAACAACAAGACACTTCAACTGATAATGAGCAAATAATGGCACTATGTGGTTCTTTTGCTTTACGCACGTGACAAAAGAATGTTGCCGAAAAAAAACTGTAAATATACCGTTATTGATGCACAGTTTGCTCTCATCTCTCTTTTTTATACTCATTTGTTGTTGTATCAATTACTTGTATACCAAACTGCGAATTACATTTATATTAATTTCGTCAGCAGCAATGAAAAGTAATGCATTCTACAGCTTTTAAATTGAATTTTAGTGTCATACGTTTTACATATAATTTTTTTTAATTTAAAATTAAAAAAAGCTGAACATTTTTTTTACATAGTAAAATCTCACGGTGGACCATTTCATGCAAATGCCCATATAGATATAACTGAAAAGTAAACTTTGTTATTCGGAAAATTTTTAAAATAGTTTATAAAAATAATGATAATATAATAAAATAATAAATATAAAATAAAAAATATATATAATAAAATCTAAATTATTATGTTTTAAAAACATTTATTGCAATGCTGCATGTCAGTAGAGTGTTCAACACACACGGGTCTTTTGCATAGTATGCAGGCTTTCCTTGTTGGGCGACGTTTGGAGCATATGCAACAATTACCCTTTGTTTTGATTCGTCCCGTGCTGTCACGTTCTTCCTCGCCTCCTACTGCATGGCGTTGCGTACAGAGAATATTCTGGACTGTAGAGAATATTCGACTGTTAGTGGCCCGTACTTCTATTTCAGGTTTCTCCAGTTGTTCACTAAGTTCTTCGCCGGCTTGTAGAAGACTTCAAGTGTGGATTGTTCTCTACGTAAATTATGTGCGCAGCAAAGGCAGCCACATCCAGAATATTATTAAAGAATGCCAAAGGCCATCTATTCTTACGCCGCTTGGTTGAATATTCTGAAAGGCATTTATCCATGTTATCACGTTTGTTTTTATTGTAATATAATATCAGTAGTGGCTTCTTTTTAGGACCTTATACTTTGGTTGTGTAATGCGTTGTTAATAGGACTACAACTGATTCATTTTTCTTCGGCACGTAGGAACACATAGTAATATTGTTGCTTAATCCAAATATGGTGGATTCCACTGCACATTCTTTTGGAATAGCAAATTGTGAATGTACAAATTTTCTTTCTTTATATATTGTACCCAACATCTATAAATTGTTGTCCATCATCAAACTTTTTGCTAAATTGTAGCTAGTGAAAAAATTATTGCACAAAATGTTTTTTCGCTGACACCTAAAAGATTGACGCACAAATCCTTCAACACTCTTTCACCAACGTTTATTTCCCGTTCACCGGAAGCCGCTCTTCCCGTGTAGATTTGCCATTTCAATGGTTAAGACGATACACAGTCGCATACCCACCAAACTTTTATTCCATATTTGGCGGGTTTTGAGGGTATGTATTTTGTGAAACCAGTACCACCATGGTAAGCATGCAGTTTTTTATCAGCAGTGACGTTGACTCCCGCTACATTTTTCAATTAAATATATTTTGCAAAAACATAATTAAATGTTCAGAAGATTAAAATAAAATAAATTTTATCACCACGTCATGCTATTGCATACCCGGGTATGCTGCTTTTGACGTACGTATAATTTTTCTGCTGTTGGCATCAAGGTTAATCGCTCTACCTTAGAATATGTTTGTTGTATTTGGAGTCCATCGTATTCAGCCAGTATAGCGCGTATTGAGGCTATCCAAAGAAGATTCACTAGATTTGCTATTCATAAATGGAACCCGACGGATGATTTGTCATCAAATAGGATTCGATGTGCTCTTATTGATTTAATTTATTTGAAATCGAGGAGAAAATGTTTTTTGATCATTCTTGCGAGAGATATAATAAGTAATCATATTGACTGTTCTGAACTAATTTTGCTATATAATTTGTATGTTCCTTCAGTATCCCTGAGGACTAGAAGGATATTTTTTTATATTCCACGTCCGATCCTATACCTAAGTCTTGCCTTGAGTTTAACTCACTTTGTTTAGAGTTGAAAATTACTGACAATAGACTTGTACTTAAGAAAAATTTCTTAAATTTACTAAGAAACTAACATAAGTTACATTGTTCCATAGCCTAAGAAAGCTTTGTACTTGATAGATGATAAATGAATAAATAAATAAATTAAATCATTTGTTTAAAATTTAATGTAAAGGGTGTTTTTTTAGAGGTATAGAACTTCGAATTGAAATAAATACAAGAAAATCGTTTTAATGTCCATCAATTTGGCTTTATTGGAAGGATAATTTTATGCCATTAATGTTTAAATATGATTTCGGGCATGTGGCCGCCGCGGCTGGCTCGAATAAATCCAATTCTACAGGTCCGATTTTCAACCACTTTTTCGAGCATATGGGGCCGTATGTCGGCAATAACGCCACGAATGTTGGCCTCCAAGTCCCCTAACGTTTCTGGTTTGTTGGCGTAGACGAGTGACTTCACATATCCCCAAAGAAAATAATCCAATGGTGTCAAATCACACGATCTTGGTGGCCAATTGACAGGTCCCTTCCGCGAAATTATGCGCTCATCGAATGTTTCATGTAGCGCCATCTTGTTGGAACCACAATTCATCCACATTCATGCCATCCAATTCGGGAACAAAATAGTCGGTTATCATGGCTCTATACTGGTCTCCATTAACGGTAACTGAATCTCCAGCATTATTTCGGAAGAAGTATGGCTCAATGACTCCACCAGCCCATAGAGCACACCAAACAGTCAGTTTTTGTGGATGTAATGGCGTCTCAAGGATCTCATGTGGATTCTCTTCACTCCAAATGCGGCAATTTTGCTTGTTGACGTAGCCATTCAACCAAAAATGAGCCTCATCACTGAACAAAATTTTGCGATGAAAATCAGCATCGAGATCAATCTCATTTTCGGCCCATACACCAAAATCACGACGCATTGCATGGTCTCGCGGCTTTAATTCTTACACAAGCTGGATCTTGTAAGGTCGCAAGCCAAGATCTTTGCGCAAAATCTTCCATAAAGTTGATGGACAAAGCTCCAATTGCTGTGCACGGTGGCGAATCGATTCATTCGGGTCCTCTTCAACATTTTGCTCTACAGCGGCAATTGTTTCTTCGGTGCGCACTGTTTGACGTCTCTGCGGATGCGTATTATCACATATATTATCACATAGAGTAAACGTAGTGCGAAAACGACCCATGGTTAACCGAATTAATTGCTCTGATGGACGATTATGTCGACCATAAAATGGACGGAGCTTGCGGTAAACTTCGCGAACTGAACCATTATTTTCGAAATAAATTTGCACGATTTGCAAGCGTTGTTCTTTTGTCAACCTGTTCATGATGAAATGACAAACTACACTGAACATAAATGACATTAGAGTTGCCAGATTTGACCACAAAATGCCAGTTTTATCTCTATTTGAAAAACAAACCCCAAAAAAAAGCACCCATTATATATTAAGCCATTTAATATCAAAAAGTATTTTTTTTGTTTTGTTTTATTTTTTTAAGTTACGTTCCTCCTCTCCATTAAGTATAATTGACTAGCATTCAAGCACATCTCCTTGAATTTGAAAAATATAATATATCAGGTAAATATATCAGGTAGTATCTGCATAAAATAAGTTGTCTTTATGACTTATTTAAAAATATAGAAGTTTATTTTTGATGAGTAAAACTTATTAAATGAATGCTTTTTCCAGAGAAAATTAAAGAATTTTATTTAGAAAATTTAAGAAGAAGAAAAGAAGAATCCTTAATTTTTTTCTTTATGCTTAATTTTTCTCTATTCATTTTATTTTCTAAAAGGCAAGTTTTATCTGGATGAATTTTTTAAAAACTGAAAATTAGTATCATCGTCTGCCATTTTAATACGATGCACTGCATTATATTGCTGCAACCTTATCGCAATAGTTAACAACATGTGGCTTAATTAACACTTTGCTGATATGAACACAATCTAACAAACATACATGTTAGTTTAACGCATATATAGAATAACAAGACCATTTTTACCGCACGCACTGAATTAACAACAACAACAACAACAACAACAACAACAACAACAACAACAACAAGAACAACAACAACAACAACAACATCAACATCAACAAGATAGCTAGAGTCACTAAAACCAAAGTGTGCTGCCACAAGCTCAGGGGGCAACGCGGAAATGAGGTTAAGTGCAACACGTTTGTGGAGAAAATACATAAAATTATATGTGTGGAGTTCCTAGTTAGATAGTTAATAATAAGCAGTAAAAAAAACCTATAAACATCAGGTTACTCAAACCACGGCAAAGACTTTAAATAATATTTTACTACCTGCTAGTTAAGAGGTTAACATATAATGGTAATGACTATTTTTTAACACCACTACGCGACAAGGTTTTAATTCAAGAAAATTGCTCCAGTTTTTAGAGTAAAATGTTTGAGTTTTTTACCCTATGTGCAGTGTTCATACAAAGACTTGAACAGATATTTTCAGCTTTAAAGCAATATGGGAAATTCAACAATCATTAACCCTCTCATGCCCGAATTGAAATGGGCGGGTCTAAAAATTTGTTTATGCATGATATATGTTAGTCTTGAGTCAGATATGAACTGACAAAAAAAAATTCAAAGTCCTTGGTATCCTGGTTCGTCAGTTACAGGATGTTGCCTATAGGCAACATTGGGCAATAGTGGTAAATTTTAATTTTTTTATTGAAATTTAAGTATGAAAAGATACAAAACAATTTTTTTGTGGATTACAGCACAAATATACGTTGCATTTGCTACATTTAGAACGCGGATAACCAGTGTGGCATAGCCTGCATCTACCTTTTGCTCCCCATTCTACCCAGTGACCAATATTGTCAAATCGTGTGGATTTGGCAGGTTCTGCAACATACGCTCTTTTATGGGAGCTTGATTCTGAGGCCGTCGAAAGAACTGGTGATGATGGAGCCGATGGTATAGAACCTGGTAATGACGGAGTTGACTCCATCGTTGAAAGAAGAGATGTTGGGCGACCCCTTTTCCTTGGTAAAACTGCTGTTTGAGTTGCGTTCAAAAGCTCGTTAGCAATGTCCAACTGGAATTTTATTAGTGGTATATGCTTCACTTCGCCGTCTGTATGTTTGAGGTCTCTGCGATACAACAGCCAACTAATTACTATAGAAGAATTTATACACCAGTATACTATGCGCATATACCATTTGTTTGAGCGGTGTTTGATTTTGTATAATTCTATTAGCATGTCAGCAAGATCAACCCCTCCCATATGTTTGTTATAGCATTCAACTATACCTGGACGAGATATTGTCATAAACTTCTTCTCTTTTCGGCACCATCTCTTGCACTCACTCATGGGGTTTTTACTTGTATAGTTGGAAACCAGTTGTACACTCTTGTTGTACCAACGGCAAGCAATCAAATTGTGCGTTGCCTCATATTTAACATCGCTTGAACCCCGTCCTCGTTTTTGAAGCTCCTTCTCACTGCTTAGAGCACAGTTCTTCAAACGATTGCTTCGGATTGTCCCAACGGATAATACTCCTCGTTGACGTAGCGCAATAATCAAGCTTATTGATGTAAACCAATTGTCAAAAAATAATTTGAAGTTTTGGTTCATCGGAATATTGGATGCTAAAGCTAAAACAACCAGCCCTAGTGAACATTTTGAATCCCCACTTGTGGGGCTTGTTTGGCAGATATTGTTTCAAACTGTGTTGACTTAATAAAAAATATATTTCTGCATTAGATAGAAAGCTATTTATATATGTACATTAAAATAATTACCCTTATATGCAATCATTTGCTCATCCACACTTTGGAATTCTTCTTGGGGAATTTCATTGAATTTTCTCGTTATAAAAATCAGCAATGGGCGAACTTTGTATAATTTATCATACCCAGGTTGACCCTTTTGAGGCTGAACAGAGTTATTGTTTAGATGAAAAAATTGTTTAATTTTTTCAAATCTATTTCTTGGCAATGCTTTTGCAACAGCCATCAATTTGAAATTTTGCGCCCATGCTATTCTATATGTTGGAATATTGACTACAGCAAGGTATAGTAATATACCAACATATCTTTTTTATTTCAGAAACATTATATTTTAACTCCGTTCCATTAGTTTGTACCGCATACAAGTTTGTCTCGTCACAAATCTTCTGCCAGACTTCATCTGTAAAGAACTGGGTGAAATATTAGATTTACATTCGACATTTAGCTAAAAAAAAAAAAAATAAAATAAAAATTTTGTGTCACATTCGGGGAGTATTCCTGGTTGGAAGGCTGTTTTTGGACCCTTTTTGAAAAACTTCTCATTTGAAGACGCAAAGAGTTATTTAAATTTTTTTTTTTATTTTATTAAAAACATATTAAATTAAATAAAAAATGTTTTCCTTGGTACGAGGGCTGTTCAAAAAGTTGTCGGAAAAAAAAGGTATGCTGCTTGCGGCCTGGATAACTCGACTTCTGATCATCTGAAATGGAAAAGTAAATGGCGTTAAATTTAGTACAGATGTAATTCTGATCCCTGCATCAATCATAATTTTGTGATTATATTTTATAAAATGGTGGTCATTGAAAAATAAAAAACCGATTTTGGGTCTTTTTTTTGTAGTTTAGTGTAAAAAAAAATAGTAAAAAATTGTTTTCAATTGTGATTGAGGTACGAACTAAAATGGCCACAATTTTACGTTGATTGCGCTTTGTTTCATCAAAATCGGTTGAGAAGTACGGGCGCTATCTGGGTCGCAAGCTCGAAAAACTTGGTTTCGAGATAAACGCGTTTAAGTTTGAACTTATTTTTTTTTTTCCTCAAAACAAAATTGAAATGAAAAACTTGAGCATGTAGTTTTAGAAATTTTATAATTATGCGTCGATTACACTTAGCTTCATCAAAATCGGTTTTGTAGAACCGGAGAAAAGTGACTTCGAAATTCAAAAACGTGATTTTGAAAAAACTCAAAGAAAATTTTAAGCAGTAAAACATTTTTTTTTTTTGTGAAACACTTACATATATCAATCTGCAATGCCAGTCCCATAAAGAACTCCTTCCTTTTTTTCAAAAAATGAGGACTCAGCGGCTCTTTGTGCCCTTCGGGTAGTTCTACTTTCTTTTAATGCTGCTAGAGCTCTGGCTTCGGAGCTTTTCAAACGTTCTTCGTTCCGAGACATGGCGAAATCAAATGTGACGTTGCCAATCGGGATGCCCATTAGGTTCATTGTTTGAAGTATTGGCAAAAAACCTTCGTTTAATATATCAGTTGCAATAGAATTGGCAATCTCAATAGTGCATGCGCCAGTGTGCATATGCTTCGGTGCGAATAACCACAGCACTGCGTTGAAAGATTCGTTGCTGTTTTGAGTTTCGGACCCAAGGCATCTGTTCAACAAATCATCGGCTGACAGTGCTTCATAAATAGGTTTAATTGCTTCCTGGACTCTCTGATTTAGTGATGCATACGTATGCTTGAAGCTGTCGATTGTCCCTTCTGCTACCACTTTTTGCCAGGCGCACCAGCTCGACGCACCGGTCGGACAGTTTTGGTGCTGTGGAGCTTCATCAGTCGAGATTTTGTGTAAAAACGTTGCCCAAACAGCCTTCTTTATGTCAGCAACCGACTCTGGATGACGAAGAATAGATAGGCCATAATTTTTTGTTAGTTCAGAGATAACTTTATCTGTGAGTTTGCCTGCACCCTTGCCGCCAATGCCTCTGTTCTCTTTTTTGGCCTCGCGGAGTCTGGTGCTTACTCTTTTTTGCACGTGCGATATACATTCTTTTTTTCGACGATTGGGTCGCCATCGTACGGATTGTCATCTATAATAGTTTTGAATGTTTTTGAGTCGCCATCGCCGATATACTTGCAGTATTTTACGCCATGCTTTTGGACTGTATTCATTTAATTTTAAAATGCGTATACAAACAAGTTATTTCCTACTAAAGAACGCGTTGAACGGAATTCGGTGGTTGCTTCAAACCGTTGCATTTAAAAAGTAGTCAAATTGAGCAAATCACATTTTGGCGAAAACATTGCTGGACAAAAAAGCCCATATCTCCTAAAGTATTTCAAATTTAAAAAACTCTTTTAGGACGATATTCTCAAATATCCAAGCTATAAAAATATGTAAAAAAAAATCGAAAAAAACTTTTTCCCAACCAGGAATACTCACTTAATAAGCTTTTTCATACTTAACGACAAGTCTTGGAGAAGACCCTAGAAAAACAAATCGACACACACCATAGTTTTGTCGATTATAAAGCCGCCTTCGACAGTCCAATACGGACTCATCTATACTCCACCATGTCTGAATTTGATATTCCTGCAAAGCTCATCCGTCTTTGCAGAATGACACTGAGCAACACCAGCAGCACAGTTAAGATCGGGAAGGATCTCACTTCTCCATTTGATACCAAACGAGGTTTCAGACAAGGTGATTCCTTATCGTGCGACTTTTTCAACCTGATGATGGAGAAGATCATCCGAGCTGCTGATTTGAGACGCAGTGGCACGATATTCTACAAAAGTGTTATGCTGCTGGCGTATGTTGATGATATCGATATCATTGGCCATAATACGCGCGAAGTCAGCGCAGCATTCTCTAGGTAAGCGAAAGAGTCGAGTCGAATGGGTCTTGCAGTGAACGCAGATAAGACGAAATACCTAGTGTCAACAAATAAACAGTCACAGCGTCTTGGAAACCACGTCACTGACAACATCTCCTTCGAGGTCGTTAATCCTTTGACGACCATTGGGACACCGATGACCCTTTTACTTTCGAATTATTCCTGAAAAAACTATAAAAACGATGTTTCATTACAAGGTATCATTCAACAGGGAATAAATGTGGCTTCCAGAAAGTACTTAATTTTCAAGGGTAAATTCATGCCTTTGCCTACCAGACCACCCCAAAGCCGAAAAATCTTTACCTTTTCTCCCCCTTCTTCTTGCTGCAATTGGGGGGTAAGAGGAGCTATAGGTAAAAAATGTTTGGGGAAGTTGCGGGCAAACTTCCAATTTTTAACAAAAAATACCAAAAAAAAAAGATAGTCCATTTGGGCTATCCACGCGACCACCAACTCTGATGGGACCTATATGTCCCAATGGTCGCCAACGGTAAAAATCTAAGACATATTTACTCTTGTTGAAAAGTTGATTTATTTGAAATAAAAATAAATTTGTTTGCATTTTTAATCAATACATTGAATTTTCATTTTCTTTTGATGAAATTTTAAGTTATTTCGATCATTGGTGAAGCAAAATGGTTTTTTGCAAAATGCACATATAGTATTTTTTCGATGGCCTTTGTGTTGTTTTGAGCAGAAAATACATCCTTACATTCCGTTTCACTTTTGCAGAATTGTCGGACAGGGAAGTGATATCCGCAAGTTTAAATATCTTAAAACTTCGCGGTTGGTGACCGAATTGATCATTTGAGTAGCCAGTTGCCCACGGACTTCTAATGCATATATAGAAAATGAATCATTATTCGAAGTAGAAATTTTATTGTAACCACAGTGCACAGCGGCGGATTTACATACGGGTTGAAAAGGCTTTAGCCGCCATCCCCTTTGAAGAATTTTTTTGTGTGGGAAAAAAAAAATTGAAAAAAAAAGTTAAAAGCCGTTTCAGCCTCCCCCTTAGACTATAATACTGTTAGCTCAGTCCTTCCCCCCTCTGGTGAATCCTAGATCCGCCGCTGATTGTGCAAACTCAAATCAAAGCGATCACAGAAAAGACGCAAGTAGAATTTGGTCTTTGATTTTCAATCGTGTTCGTAGTAATACTGAAATAAAAATACAAAATCAAAAGTGTAATTTTCTTTCTAATAGTGGTACTTTGGCCATTCTACGACTATTGGTCCAAAAGATATTTACAAAATAGGTCAAAGATTCGGTAAAAATCCAACAAATTTTTTATTACGGAGTTTTGTTTTGCATCAAATGAATGATCCGATTTTTTGGAAAATTTAACGTTTTTATGATATTTTGAATAGTCGTAAAGAGGTCAAAGTACCACCATTGGAAGGTTATTTTTCAACCTTTTATTGGATATCAAACATTATGCCGTACATTACATAGAAGGCCAGATGTTATGATAGAATTTTTGGTGTTTTTTAACAATATTTTTAAATATTTTGGGAATATAATCATATAAAGGTCAAAGTACCATTATTGTAAAGGTTATTTTCAAACTTTCATTTATAAACCTTTAAAACAGATTAAAAATAACGAGTTCTCATGGAGTAAATCAAAATTCAACCTGAAACTTTTTGTTCGTATACTGTCCAATAGAGAAAATAGTGGTATACATTTTTACCGTTGACGACCATTGGGACATTTAGGTCCCGTGATTTTTCACACTTTTGCAGGTAAAAAAATTGTTTTTCGCGACACTTTTGTTTAGTAATTTGGAGTCGCTTAACACGAATCCGTTGTCGGATTAACGAATTTTTCAGCGGTTCAGGAGCGGTCGTCAAAGGGTTAAGGGTATGCAGTTGGCTGAAATACCTTTCTACCCCCCAATCAAAATGAAATCGGTACGCCTCTGGTCACTGTAAACCATTGAAAGAATAAACTTTTCATAATCATTCAAAAACTTCATTTTATAATTTTTACAGCAGTTTATTTTAGGTGTTCAGTAGCTGGGCCGATTTTTTCGGCGATTGATTTTCGAAAATTTTGCTAGATCGAATGCCAAAATTGCATTTTTTGGAATTTTTAAGTTCCGCTCAAAAATCTTATTAGCAATTGAACTCAGCTTTTAAACAAAACCAAGAGCTCTGAAAAATTCTTTTTAAGCAAAAATTATGGCCTCCAAAGAAAAAGTGTTCAGTAGGTGGGTATCGTACCCTATGTCCATAGTTGCCAACTAATATTCCCATACAAATTCTCTTTTTCCCACAGCAATTAAAAAAAACTCCCACGTGGGATATTTTTGCTAAAAAATTCCCACAGCAATTAAATATCCCACAAAAAATCCCACAGCCATTAAAAATCCCACAAATGGGAAATTTTAGAAAAAGTTAAAAAACATATATTGAGAACTTCTCTAAAGATGTTTTTAAGGGAGATTAGTTGTATAAAAATTAAAGTAAATAAAAAACAAAATAAAATATACAAAATTTTATTTATAAGTAATAAACTAACTATTAACATTGAGATCAAACGTTTAAATTTTTAATGAACATTAAAAAAAATTCAACGAGTATTAAAAAAACAAAAATTCACTTTCTTTAAATTATTATTAATATTATTACATAATATAATAATTAAAATTATTTATATTAAAATGTGAAATAAATAAGTAAATTCAAGGAAAAAATATTCATTTTGTTCTTTAATTTAAATTAAAAGTGTGTATCGAAAAAAATCATTTAAATTTTCTTAAATATACTAAAAATAATGGAAAACAAAAATTTGGCTGTTTTTTCTTATAATAAAAGATTGCATAAAAAAAAACATAAAATAGTTCACTAGTATAATACACTAGTTATGAATAGTAGTTCATAAATAAATTCTTTTAAAATACAGACTTTAGAGGCAACATTTTATTAATTCTATCCGTCTTGACTGTCTTGACTTTCATACATTTTTGTTGTAAGCAAATTGTAATGTGTTTTGTTAAAAACAGCCTGATAGCTCTTTTTATTTTCAGTAAGCCGCTTAGCATGCTGAGTTCCTGAAAGCATTTCTGTAGAGAGTCTATTTCTAACTTTATTTTTATTTAAATTAAATTGAGAAAATATTCTCTCTACATTTGCAGATGAGTGTGGAAGACTTGCCACATAAATAACTAGTTTCCTCTTTTCAGGGAAAACATATTTATTTTCGTCATCATTTTGATTACGAACCGATTTCCAAAATTCTGAAAATGACAATTTAAAATCTATACCTAAATTCTTAATTTTTCTAAATTCCAAATGAATCTTATTAATTTTATCAAAAGTAATAATGTGCGGAACCAGCCGCACTAATGGTATTATTGACCCTGTTCTTACTTTTTTCGGATCTAAAACAGTAATGTGTTTCCACATTTCCATGTTCTCTACAGGAAATCTTTTTAGTAGCTCTTTGGCAGATTTTTTCAAAAAATTAAGGCAGTTATTTTTAAAAGAGGTTATATCGACATTCGACTCAATTGTTTCTAATTCTATTAAAACTAATGCTCCTAAATCTAGGTTCTCAAAATTATTACGTAAACAATCCTCGTAGACTGTATTTACATAGTTATCAGAATATAAGGTATTATCATCTATTTCATTGGAGATATTTGAAAAATTTCCTATGAGAGATATATACATTTTCTTAATTTCAGAATATACCTTGCATATTTTAATTTTGGAAGATTGCATTTCGATATTTATATCTGTAAAAATTGGAAGAATATAATCTAAAAACAGTAAATACAATTTTGTCAATGGATCGAAAAGTTGTTCGAATATTTCGAATGCGTGAATTTTTTCCATCAGAGGACTAAAATGTTTGATGACTCTTTGTACGCATTTGTGTAATGATAGCCAACGAGTAGGTGCAGGATGAGGTATTTTTTCCGTGCTTAGTTCGAACATTTCTTGTAGTATTTTAAACTTTTCAATTATTTTTGTAGAAGAAAAGTAGTTAGCCAAATTTTTTAGAAATATTTCCAAAACATCTGGCAATTCTTGGCAGGCGTAGGATGCACAGAGATGAAACGAATGGCAAAAACATTTCATAGCGAACAAGTCTTAGAAATTAACAGATTATATTAAGAATTACATATTAAAATATATGCATCTATATTTACTTGTTATATCGCTTTTTAATAGCGTGCAAAGTGAATTGCAAACTCTAAACATTACAGCCGTTCCATCAAAACCAAACCCATTTAAATTTTTCTTAAAATCAATTGAATTTTTTTCAAAAAAATCGAATAAGAATTTATAATTTTACATTCACATTCATTTCAGAAGTTTTAAATTCTTGCCAATGATAAGTAATCATTGATTACATTGTATAAATCTATTGCTTTTCCTTTTTGAAGTTCAAATACTTCCAAGAAATCGTCATGGGCTTGAAATTTTTCGTCCACATATCTGGCTACGATTGCTAACTGCTTTGTGCAGTCAATAGCGGTAGACTCATCACAAACTATTGAAAATTTATTAGTTTGGAGAGTCTTAACCAAATGCTCTTTTCTTTCTGCCCCAATAACATTTTTTATAAGACACCTGGCCTCAGTTCGTCCAAGTGTGGTTTTGTGTTCTGGACTTATTGTGTTGCAGAGGCCATTAAAATCATTTGCCAAATTCTCAGACAAATTGTTGTGAACAATAAATTGTGCCATTAAGAGCTCGTGTTTTTTTTAATATTTATATCCTCCAAGGATATACTCGAAGTGGTAGATATATTTTTCATATTTTTAATATGTTTTCTTCCCAACATATGCCTTTTGGCTTCTTCCTTACTGGCTGTTAGTTTTTTACCACCATAAGCACGGCAAATAAAATTATACTAGCGACCACCGGTGCGCGTGGCTGCCCCCAGCAACTATAATAATAATAATGATAATATAAGAATAAGAATAATAAGAATAATATAAGAATAATAATAATAACAATTGAGTGAAATGTGAGCGGAAAATTGCAATAAAAAAACTTGTATGTATCTTGGTTGCGAGCGTTCAGCGCGAGCAGTTTGCGAAAGCTTTATATTTGTCTGACTTTAATTTTGTTGTTAAAAGACGCTCTATTAAGAAGAGACAAAAGAGAGCGAAATGTGAGCAGCGAATAGTTTTGCTCTGAGTTTGATAACGTTGTTCTCAGCTGCTCTGTTAATAAAAGAAAAAACAACATAACAACAACAATTATATGCAATTATATGCAAACTTTAATAAGCTATAACTTAAGAAATATAAATTTTTAAGAAATAAAAAGTCCAGTTTGCACATCTACAGGTCTAAACCTATCAAACCATACTAAATTTATTAAAATTGGACTTGTACTTAAAAAGCCTTACGCCGGACAAAATTTGGGTTTGCGTAATATATATAAAATTTTGAATTTGTATCCGCTTCCATCCAATTACAAAATAATTTATTGCGGAGCCATTCTTTTTGAAATCCCACAAGTCTTAAAAAATCCCTCATTGAATTAAAAAATCTCATGGGAATTCCCACATCCCACAGCAATTAAAATATCCCACAAATGGGAAATTTCCCACAAAACTGGCAACTATGCCTATGTCACACATTTTTACTTATCGTTGTTGTGCATACAAAAAGGTTATGTGTTTTTGAAAGATTTTCACGGACACGAAAAAAAAAACATTTTTGTTTGTAAACAATTTCAATACTGTTTTCACATAGCCAGGAAACTTTCACATTTTCTTTCTTCTGAACCAATAAAAAATCAAAAAACCATTTGGTCAGCATACATATGGCTATTAAATGGTAAAATAAAAAAAAACGAAATTTCATACATAACCTTTTCTGTACGCACAACAACGTTATGTATCTCATAGACCAACAATGATACAAAAATGCTTGATAGTTAATTAAAAAGTTTGTTGGTTTAGTTTTAAGTAAAATTTTTTGCATCATGTGGATAGGCCCTGATTTCATTTCTGAAAAATGCTGGAAAAACATGAAAAATATAAAGCTCTCTGTAACTCAAAAACTAAAGCCAATTCTACAAACATGAAAACAGCATTAAACTCACAGTGAAACTTTTATTAAAAAACTGTTGAAACATTGTTAAAAAATTTTAACAATGAAAGACCAACGTTATTCGCTTCAAAATCAGTCAATAGCTATAAAGTTGAACTGAATCTAAATGAAGGACTTTGTTGCACGATACTTTTAATCATGAGATTAAAAATTTGTGGATTTATTAAAGAGCTCATCGTAAAAGTTCTAGTTTAAAAAATGCTTACACCTTTTTTTAAGGTATCATATAAACCAAAGTGCATAACAAACTTTTGATGTAGAACAGATAAATAAGTTCGTTAACGCCTTTTAAGTGTGGCGTTAACAAAAAAGTGCAACAAGCTCAGCATGCGGTCAAAATTCACAAAGCAGTGAATTAAAACCGTAAACTAGGAAATCCACAGGAACTCGTAGCAAAGCGTTAAAGTTTTGGGAAAGCGTTGCATCGCTGGAAGGGGGAAAGAGCGGGCGGACAGACATATGTATGTTGCAATGAGAACAACTATTTTTAACCAGGTTTCTGCTGATTTCACAAATTAAAGGCGTAACTCAGAACAACTGCCAGTAGTTGCAATGACATTCATTGAAACACAGCACATGCAACAGAAAAAGCAATAACAACAACAACAATAACAGCATGAAATGAGGGCGTAGACTAGAGTTGTGCCATATATATTAATTTAGCCAAATAGTTTAAAAAAAAAATAAATAACTGGTCATTTCAGCCCTTGAAAGGACTTTGACCTAGCTTCTTATGATCAATTGTGTTGTGCGTGTTATTAAGTTTGTACACAATTGACCGAGAACCGGACCTACATGCTTAACGCCGACTCCGAACGGCGATGAACGGAAAGTTCTCGTTCTCAAGAAGCTTTACATGGCATTTTGATTACTCTCTGAGGTTTGCCATTGTCTGCAGAGAGGTGGCGGCCGTACAGAAAAATTATTTTAATTCAAATAATTTTCTGTCGCTGCTGGGATTCGAACCTGGGTTTCCAAAGTTCTTTGACATAGCGGCCACGCACTTTAACCAACTACGCCACGGACGCCACCGCCAAATAGTTTACTTTTCTAAAAATATTTGAAAAAATTCTGCAAAATAAGACTAAGAAAAAAAATTAACTCCCTATTTTTCATGTTTTTTTAATGTTTTTATTTGGTCGCTAAATTGCTTGCTTTACGCCAAACGCTTTCCAATGGCTCGAGTTAGTGCTGGGCAATGCATAAATAACACATTTTATGAGTTTTAGCTGCAGCGCAGCATGAGCTGGCAAGCAGCCGGACTGGTAAAAAGGATGCTGTAAGCGATTTACGCTCTGCGGTACTAGCTGGCTTTCATTTTTTTTTCCACCTGCAGTGCCACAACTGAACGTTGCTAACTGCTTATATATCACATGAGTGTGGGTGTATTTGTAGCTAGTGTGTGCTCATGTGTGTGTGTGTGTGTGCTTATTTGTGGCTTTTGTTTTTTGGTCATTAACTTCACATGTTGCGGTGGTTTGCTGCACATAAAATTTTATTGCCAGGTAAACATTGCCAGCCAACAATGACAAACATTTCTGCAAGCATACAAGACCACATAAGTACTAAAATACATATATATATATCCATCTATGTTGCAACGTGTTAATGGCATTGCGCATGTGTTTGTGTGGCCCATAGCTGCAAGTATGCATAGAGCGTTTGGCATAACATTAACTTGCATTTTTGTTGGCCTTTTTGTCTGAGCTTTTTATGCATTTTTAAGCGAATTTTAATACTTTAGGCAATTTCTAGGCTTAGAAAAGCATAAGTGAATAATTACTTCTGCGTAAACTAGTTTTGATAAAATTTATAAATCAATCATACGCCATGGTGAGTAATTTGAAAATAAATCAATGCTTTTAAATTTAATTTATTGCAAGTTGAAGCTTATGTTTTATGTTTTAGCATAAGAACCTTATCAGATTCTTTTTTTAAAATAGAATGTTTTTCTATAAACTATCTTGCGAAAACAAAAACTGGCTGCGGTTTTACTATCTGAAAGGTAAAAAGCTATAAACGCAATCGTTAGCTCATGAGGTGATATCATTCCATCTGAATAAGCAACTTACTAGCCTTATCTGAATCATAATAAAACCATTTTTGTTATAGTATATGTTAAGCCTTCCAGCCTACATATATTCCTAAATTAAAAAATTCGTTGATTAAAAATCATGTTTAATAGTTTTGACTTACAAGGTGGGGCAAAAGTAATCACACTATTGGAACACCCTTTAACTTTTGCAAAAGGCGCCAAATGTCAATTCGGTTTTGACATTTGTGAGAAAAACATACGCAGAATACAATTCGACAAGCCATGAATCGCTTTACTCCGCAAGATCAAGGAATACTTATTTCCATTGTTTTTTTCAAAATAATCGTTTCTGAGGCACCAAATCCGTGTATCACCCACGAAGAACCATTACACCTGCTCAAAGTTACTGCGTGGTGTGCTGTTTATGCTGGAAGAGTCATCGGGACTCGCGCTACAAAGGCATGATTACCAAATTTTTTCTTTCTTAATTAGATGAATAGAGACTGGAGAAATGTGGTTCCAATAGGACGGTGCAACGTCGCACACTACTTGAGCCAAAACCGATATTCTGAAGGAAACATTTCAGGGTCGCTTAATCTCTCGTTTCGGTGATTTGCACTGGCCGGCCAGATCACCCGATTTAGCCGTTCCAGACTTCTTTTTATGGGGTTTTTTGAAGTCGTGGGTGTATGTCAACAAGCCTCATACTCTTCAAGCTCTTAAGGAGAATATTCACCAAGAATGTGAGAACCTGTCGCCCGAATTTCTGGAAAGAGTAATGGAAAATTCCATAAAACGAGCCCTTATGATCATCAACTCTGGCGGCGGCCACTTGGCCGATATCATTTTCACAACTTGATGGAATAAATTTTAATGGATTAAATTAGGTGTGGGCACAATTCTTGCACGTGCTGCGACTGCGTGTAAGCAGCGAGCAAGCAGCGTGCGAAATCAATTGCACGATGAATTTGGGGGTGAATCAGATTGCGGAATGGAAAATCATCTCTGTAATCCTCTCACAATATGAAATCACAAGAGCGCACTTGAGATTGCGTTAGTGCAGAAAAATATGTATTCATCTCACTTACAGAACTATCAAAGCTTCAGTTTTCAAGCGAACGTCAAGCAGGTAAGATCTGCGCTCGCCTGTTCCTTGAATAGATGAAGTCAGATTTTATTTTTTGTTAAAATCATTCAAGATCTACATATAACAATTTCTTTGTTTCAAAAATCAAATCTTACATTGTATGGCCTTTTTTTGGTTTTTTTTTTTATTTTCATGTATCATTTTCCCATGAACCCATCGCCGTCCCATTGTAAAATTTTTTGCACTTTTAGCCAAGATACACAAACCAAAATTTAATATGAATTGTTTTCAGCTTTTTACATGTCCGTTTGCTTATCTGTATTTCACTTTATCCATCTGTCAGTGTGTTTAATTTTTATAATCCGTCCTCTACATATTTATTTCATTTCGCAGTATAAATCAGAGCAAAGAAAAAATCTCTAATACCTATAAGACTTCTGCAGAAACCACTTTAGCACTACTTTGTTTTCAGTGTGCTTTATAGAAACCGTAAGAGCTAGAGCATGCTGTTGTGAAAAGTAAGTGTTGCATATCTAGCATATTTTTAAAATTCCTACCACCAGCTATAAAATCGCTTTGCAAAATCAACTTTTTGGCATATTTATAAGGGTTTTGCTAGAGCATGCAACCATTATAATTCTATATCTCCCTCCTAACATATTTTTAACTAATAGTTTTGTAGAACTGAATCATCATAATAAATTTATACTTTTATTTTGCGCGTAACTAGTTAAAACAAGTGTAGGACACAAGACGTTATCGAGGTATAAGCATGATTAAATTCAAAATATGAAATAGTAAAATTATAAAACGCCCTTTTCTATATAAATGGCATGCAACACTGATAATGAACTGCTCTGAGCGCAATGAGCGTAATTCTATATAATAATCTATATTACGCTCTTCTTTCGCTCTATCTTATTATATTTGTACATGTCCCTCGTTTCCTTCACCATCGAATTTATGAAGCAATGCTGTCGCCCGTGAAGCAAGCAGCGTGCAACCAAAATACACGTACGGGCAAAATGCCCATACGTGTAATTTTACCCACCCCTAGATTAAATTAACAAATTTCACAAGCTAAACCAAAGTTTTTCATTGAAAACAAATTACAGCAAAAGAACATTGAGTGATTACTTTTGCCCCACCTTGTATTAATAGAAAAAGAAATCAATTGACTAGCAATAAACACTTAAAACTGGAGACGTCATCTAAAAAAAATGGACCATTTCAGTCCTTGAAAGAACTTTGACCGAACGTCTTATGATAAAATTGTGTTATGCGTGTTATTAACACTTTGACGACCACTGAGATACCGGTGACCCCTTTACATTCGGATTTTACTTGGAAAAACTAAGCAATCGATTTTTTTACAAAAGAGAATAAATGTGGCTTTTAGAAAGTACTTAATTTCCAAGGTTAAATTTATCCCTTTACTTATAAGACTAACCCAAAGTCCAAAAATCTTTGCTTTTTCCCCCTTCTTCTTGCTGCAAAAATTTGGGGTGGGAGAAGCTACAGGTATAAAATGCTTGGAGAAGTTGCGGGCAACCTTCCACCTTCTAACAAAAAAAAAAAAAAAAAAAAAAAAAAATAGTTCACTTCGACTATCCACGCGATCATTAATTCTGACGGGCCTCTATGTCCCAATGGTAGTCAACAGTTAAAATATATGACACATTTAATTATGTTGAAGATTTAATTTATTTAAAACTAGCTCATATACCCGGTGTTACTCGGGGAAAAACGTAAAATTTTGATGTTTAGGTTTTATTCGTTCAGAAGATAACGATTTTTAGCCAGAAAAAAATAAGCTTTTGACTTAAAACGTATGGAAATATGAAAAGTGGTTTTTTTGTATTCTAAGGAAAAGACGTTATTAGAAAAAGACGTTGTACTAAAAATTTGTGCAATCTTGAAGATATGTGATTTTTTTAGTGTCAAAATTACAGAATTTTTTTAAAAATAATTAATTAGTTGGTTGATTTCCCTTACTTGTACAAGAATGGAAGAGGCGTGGTCAAAACTAATTATGCCAAAGCATAATCTAAGATTCAAGTAAAATGTGAGCCAATTTTGAGTTAAATTCGTCGAGCTGTTAAGATTTGCATTCTGGTCAAACAAACAGAAAATGATTTTTATTAATGTAGATAATTAACTTTCATATAATTTTTTTTCCGTGAATTTTTCCGATATTTTAAAAGCTATTTTGCTAGTTGGGGCAAAGAAAAATCCAAAAAATAAGAGATTACTTAAATCGGTCCCACCGATCTTTATATGTTATATGTAAATGGTATAACTAACCCGACTTTATTTGATTAATTACGATTTATGTGATAAAATTAATACAAAAAATTTATTAAGCACAAAAACCAAGTATTTCAATAGCGTATCAGCAAGACATTTACTTTATTGAAGCTATGTATTTTGCTGCATGAAGTGTACTCGGGTTGATTGTCTTCAGTGAAGCACCTTGTGATATACGACATTTTCTGATTTGTTATCAGGTGCAAGAATGAGGACTTCCTCACCTTTGAATTTTCCTTTGAGTATTATCGCGTGAATGACATTGATCATTAGTTTTCTTAACGCCAAACGCGTTCGATTGCATAGTTTTGGTTGGTTAAGATTTCGAAGCATGATGACTACCGAGCCAACCTTCAGTTGTAAATTGTGCTGTGGCAAGCCAGGCACATCCAAGGAGTTTAAAAATTCAGTTGGATAATTGGTGGCACAGTCAATAGATTTAAATGAATGCAGAGTTCCAACGATTTTATTCTGAATTACGAAGTTGATGTCATCCACATCTTTGTTCTTAGCCGTCAAAATTGCTCGCTCACTCAACCATATGTTATTTTTGTGGTTAGCAATGATGTTCGGAAATACTTTGTTGCTGAGCTCATCTTTCGAAGAGACAAAATTGCAAAAATTCGGAGGAAACGAAATCAACCCGCTCGATCCGTCGACAGGAACACGGCCATTACCGATAGTCAGCAATTGCTTGGAGAAATCTTCAGCAGATGGATCGTTCAGCAATGCAACTCTCATGTTTGATGTCAGCTGAAGTTTTTTCACATAGCGCCACAGATTTGATGATTTGAGGCAAGCGCTTTTTTCATCATCAGCAGTCGATCTTGAAATAACCGGTAGTGTTTGGCGGAAATCACCAGACAATAAAATCATTGCGCCTCAAAAACATCTCGAGCTTTTGCTTGCAACGTTCGGTTAAGTGCTTCCAATGCGCGTTTGTGCGTCATTGTGCATTCATCCCAGATGATAATTTTAGATGCTACTAAAACTTTGGCCATTGCAGAGTGTTTCGAAATGTTACATGTCGGTTGTTCAGTTGCTTGAAGGTTTAAGGGCAATTTGAACGCTGAATGAACCGTACGGCATCCTCTTAACAATGTGGCCGCTATTCCAGAAGAAGCAACTGCTATTGCAATGTCGGATCTCGTACAAAATCATTGACATGAGGAATGTCTTCCCAGTTCTACCGGGGGCATCTAGGAAAAATAAGCCACCTTTTCCATCATCAATTGCCTTTATTAATGTATCATACACATCCTTCTGTTGGGGATTTAGCAGGGGTACATTTGTTCGAACTGATTGGTCGATCATATTCACGTTCACGTTCTAATTCTCGATTAAATGCGTCATTCATTCCACGATCTGGCGGTGGCATTGCTAACCTGACTAACAAACTGCCGCCATGAGGTAGTGGGATCGATTCCCACATTGAGCGGAACAAATGATTTTTAAAAAATTTTTTTTCTTAAATTTATTTTTTTTTTTTTAGGGAAAATGCAAGAAAATCAACTTTACCAAAAAGCAATGAAGATAAAAATCTCTCTCAATTGCAAAAGTTGCTGTTTTAAAATTAAAAATGAAGAAATTTTTATTCGTTTAGAAGATTTGATTTTGATTATTAAATGCCAGAAAAAAGTTAGTTTTTGCAGTAAAGTATATTGAATTGAATTTAGCTTGTGTGGGCGAAGCCACGCCAAGTTTCCAATGCCCGTGCCAGTTGTCCAGTAGAAATGCCTGACCGATAAGTAACTCCGTACTGAATTTCATTGTTATATGATATTTATTTCCAAAGCTTTTCGATATCAAAAATTTGGCCTGTATGGGCGGAGCCTCACCCCCTTGTTCAATGACCATCACGGTTTTCTAGTAGAAGGATATCACCCAATAGTAATTCCATACTGAATTTCGTTGTTATACGATATTTAGTTCCAAACCTATCTGATATCAAAAATTTAAAGTGTGTGGGTGGAGCCATACCCCCTTTTCCAAAGCCCATCTCAGTTTTCCAGTAGAAGGATATCACCAAGTGGCAAGTCCATACTGAATTTCATTGTTATACGGCATTTAGTTCCAAAGCTATTCGATATCATAAATTTGAATTGTATGGGCGGTGCCACACCCCTTTGCCCTATACTTGCTCAATTTTGCCAGTCAAAACACACGACCAAATAGTACGTTCTAACCGAGTTTCATTAATGTGTGACTTATAGCTTGAAAGTTATACTGAAAATTTGAGCTGCTGAAAAAGTGCCACGCCTTACATCCAACGCTCATGAAATTTTACCAGTAGAACGGCAAGTGAAAATTAAGATCGAATACTGAATTCCGTTGCGGTTAGACCTATTATTCCAAAGCTATTCGATATAGAAGATTTGATTTGTATGGTGGGCGCAACGCACCCTGAGTTTTTCCGATATTTTAATAGTTATTCTGCTATTCGGGATGAACACAAATCCAACAAACATAAGATCATTAAAATCGGTCCAGCCGTTCTTGAGTTATAAATGGTGAAACAAAAACGACTTTGTTTTATGTATATAGATTTACTGCCTATTTTGAATTTCTAATCAGTTCTTAAATTTAAATTTTTTTTTTAACGGCAAAATTAATTTTAACATTTATAAATTTTACCATAAAATTTGCAGAATGGGATCTAAATTAGTTGAAGAAATAAATCAATTAGAGTACGTGCATGTCATATTGGCCACTTGGTAAAGTTGGATGGTTTGTGCAAAAAAAGACAGACCTACATAGTAAACTTGATGTAAGGTCACATATTTATGCATAAAGAAATACATACTCTGAACTAGTTTTACATTTGATACCTATACACTCTTTATGATAAATTTATGGCTAAATAAAACACAATTGTATCAGAAGAAAAATATTTAATTTTTGTTTGCTTTTGTTTTTTATAAAATCACTTTGTCTGAGAGGTCGGCGTGGTTTTTACTCGATTTCGTTGAATTTCATACTCAGAGTGCTTATTAAAGGAAAATTTCAAATTCATATATTAATTTTTGTGGAATTTAAAGAGATTTTAACTTCTTGATAAAGTCACTTTGCTTGGGAGGTTGGGTTGAATTTCATGCTCAGAATATATGTTATACAGTGGTAGACATTCGTTTATACCCACACCTCTTTTTGGCAAAACAAGCTAAACAAAAGAATTTTGGTTGGTTTTAAAAACGTAGGATCATGTATTTATCCATTTTTAACTTAAATATATACAAGAGTTAACTTAAAATTATTCCATTTACTTTATTTTCTACAAAAAGCGAGTTTCAGGGTGGACATTTGCTTATAAGCAGTATAGTATTTTGTGTGGCCTCCTTTTTTTTTTGAATGATAGAAAAAATTCAATTTGGCATAGAGTTAACTAGCCTTTGTAGAATGTTCGACCCGATTTCACCCCAAAATTGGCGAATCGCAGTTTTTAGTTCGCTCACGCTGTTGTACTGTTTCCTCTTTACCAGCAAGTATGCCCCAAAGGTTCTCGCTTTAGTTACAATCTGGACTGCAAGCAGGCCATTGCAGCAAGTTGATGTTTTTTGAAGAAAACCACTCTTTCGATTCCGTGTATGTTTCGCAAATCATTTTTGGTGTGATGAAGATAATTAGTGTCGCTAAAATGTATGAAAATGCTCCCCAAACCATTATCGTTCCTCCACCGAAATTCCATTTTGAACGTACTACGTTGTGCTTGCTCAAATCATGCCAATAATAACTGTAACAGTCCTGCCCTTCCAGATTAAACTTTTTTTCTTCCGAAAAAATTACGTTTCGCGATTCTTCACTCCAGGACATGTACATATATGCGGCCAAACTCCAATCGCTTGGTCTTATGAGAATCAGTCAAGTGTGGTTTTCCCTTTAGTTTTGTTAATTTTATCCTAAGTATGGCGCTTAAGACTTGTGCGACATGTCGGGAGTATCGGGTAGATCCAATTTGTCCCTGATTTGTCGAGAAGGTAATAAATTCTGGGTTGCTTCGTAACAAATTTGTCCTTTTTGGCGCAACGCTAGCTTCGTGTTTCCTCCAGTTGGAGCTTAAACGCCGTAATTTTGGCTCTTTTTTAAAAATCAAAATTCTTATTACTCCCATGGCTATAAAATCAATAAATAGATAAGCAAAACACAATTGTTAAGAAAAAGTTGCCACACTTCCTTTTAAGTTACATAAAAGTAATAATTTTATCTTTTTTCATGTAAAATAACATAAAATTACTCATTAAAACTCAAATGCGCATGAATTTCGCGTCAAAAATGTGTGCACGTGTTGCTGATCAGTTGCCACAATAAGAAGAGTCCCGTTATCACCAATATATGTATTTGATCAAGACTTCCTCATACAGTAAACAACACAGAGCATATGTGACAAAATGAAATTTTTTAAAAACGATCATGTCCTACTCAGTTTATTACAAAAAAAAAAAATATACAGTATACCGTGTATACAGTAAAGAAGGCAAATTTCTTCTTTGTATACACTCTTTCTCTTCTAGAATAAAAACGATTTTAGTGTAAAGGCTCGATTATACAATTGTAAAGCTTTGCAACGTAACGTGGCGTAGAGCTCTATCTGGAAAAGAACCCATCGCTGCGCTAGGTTACGTTATGATTTCACTAACCACTTGCACGTATTATTCATAAGATAGAACACTACGCCACGTTACATTGCGTTGCTTTACGATTGCATAATTGAACCCTAAAGGCAAAGAGAGAGCTTTTCAAGCAAAGGAAATACAATAAAAAGTTTTTATAAAAAAATCGGAACACCGGTAACAAAGATCACCGAAGCCAACTCGTAACAGATATGGAGCAAGCTCTACACTCCATCGCATTCCAAATATTTAATCCATTCGTAGCCAGAGACGTGTGCAAGATCTTATATGTCGATAATTAATATACTTTTAGACCTATGGCCGAAAAGCAATTAATTCGGTGACCAATTTGCGTCGTATTTACATTAAAGGAAATAACGCATATTAACATTATCCACGCCTGAGTATATATTTCATTTAAATACAGAGTGGCGCACGAATCGTGCTACAAGAACAAATCGTTATAACTTTTTTTCTAATCAATGTATTTAATTTTTTTTTCTTTTTTTGTATAGATAATTCAATTTTATTTTATTTAATTAATTGGTTTTGAAAATGATAGACCGTAAATGACCTCCATGCTCATTCACGCATATGCGACACCTGATCAGAAAATTATTCATTGTGGCCTGGAGGGTAGCTGTCGGGATCGCCTCAATTATTGTTGTAATGGACTGCTTCAATTCAGTCAAATTCCTTGGTTTCGTTTTATACTCCTCTTGCTTGACATAACCCCATAAACAAAAGTCTGGCGCGGTGAGGTCAGGTGACCTTGGGGGCCAGCGGAAAGTGGTGTTTCTGGATATTAATTTATTTGGAAATTTTCGTTGGAGCTCCGCCATAACCGGTCTGGCTATATGTGAACTTGCTCCATCTTGCTGGAACCAAATGCTGTTAAAAGGGATATGTCTTCGCCGCAGTTCTGGGTAAAAAAACTCCTTCAACATGTTTAAATAACGGTCCTCATTTACGGTTACTGTTACACCGTTTTCCTCGAAGAAGTATGGCCCGACAATGCACCTTAATGAAACTGCGCACCACACAGTGACACGTTCTGGGTGCAGTTCCGTCTCATGGAGTATTTCTGGATTAGATTCACTCCATATACGGCAATTTTGCTTGTTTACATTGCCGTTTAGACCAAAATGGGCTTCATCAGACATAAACAAGCAATTTATTAAGTTGTTGTCTTCTTCGGGCATTTGAATCATTTTTTGGCAAAATTCCAGACGAATAGGCAAATCCAGAGGGTTTAATTTGCTTGTACTTTGGAGTTTGTAAGGAAACAAGTTTAAGTCATCTTGAATTATCCGTTGTAATGACCGTCTGCTTACTCCAATTTGCGCCGATAAGTTTCGTGTTGAAACGCGTGGATTTGCCTGAATTGCCGATGCTACAGCCGCGATTGTGTCTTGCACCCGAACATAGCGATCTCGATGGTATGGTCTGCGTGCGATGCTTCCAGATTCGGCAAACATGTTTACCAACCTCATAATGGTCCATCTACTAGGGGGAGTGCCGCCAAACTCCCTCCTAAATTCCCTTTGGACGGAAATGATGGACTGTAAAGTATGGTACCGCTACACTACCCAAATCCTCTTTTCGGTATCCCAAGCATCCATTTTAGTAAATCTAAATACTAATCTGCAAAATAAGCCGATTACTCACACAAAAAAAAGTTATAACGTTTTGTTTTTGTAGCACGATTTGTGCGCCATCCTGTATTAACGTGGATAAATCATATATTTTCCTCACAACTCGTTTTTTCCCGTATTTAAATTTTATTTATGCCACACACTGACACACATATTCCATACAGCTGCCAAGCAGCAGCAGTTGCAGGTCTTATAGTTCTCATTTAGTTAATGTTTCAAGGGTAATATATCATGGATATTTGGCAAATATGATTTGTGAGTGCGGTGGTGAGTGCGATGCATGATGAATTCATGTAAGGTGGAGTGACAACTCGGTATTTTCTCAAGAATGTCACTCCACTCTACATGATTTCATCATGCATCGCACTCACCACCGGACTCAAAAATCATATTTTCATAAAAAGAAAATAAAATATACCACTAAATGGCGTTTGATATGGACGCAGCTCATGGGAAATATTCAAATAAATTGTTTTTCAATTTCAATATTTTTATATAAATTTTCCTTAAATGCGATAGTTTTATTTTCAAAATATAAATATTTGAAAGATATTTAAATATATTCGTGCATAATTTTAATATATTTTTTATTAATTCTGTTTAAATATTTAAATATTTTATTTAATTAAAAAAGTATTTAAATAAATTTTAAATATTTACGTAGTCGATTTAAGTAAATGCGTTATTGGTGCAAAAATGACTCGCTTTTTGGATAAATTCAAAAAGTTTTTGGATAAATTTATTATTTTTTCCCTTAGTGCACATGTTTAAGAAGCAGTCAATGCAAATGTGCTTACTGGAAAGCAGTAGGCAGGCTGGTCGCAGCAAAATACGTTGCGAGCGAAACCATTGTATGTTTGTGTGTGTAATTTTTTTGTCGTTTAATTTATTTCGTTTGCAACACTCTGTGTGTATAAACGAATGTCTACCACTGTATATCAAAGCTCATCACCGTTTTGATAAAGTCACTTTGTATGGGAGGTAGTCGTGGCTTTCATCAAATTTGGCTCATTTTCGAAGTTGATCTTTATTTTTTAGATACAAGTTTAAATATCGAATTTCGTGATAATGTCTTGAAAATTACGGCTGTAATCGTGATCACAGACAGACGAACAGAGAGACAGACAGACGGACAGACAGGTGGACGGACATACGGACATGGTTAAATCTACTAGGCTAAATCTACTTGGCTGATGACGTTGATCAAGAATATATACTTTTCTATACCTACCACTCCTCTTAATGGGCGTTACAAATGGAGTGAAAAAACAAATGTACGTCTTGGAAGTAAATGTATATACTCCTTTTACGTTTTTTAAACGTGGGGGTATCAAAATCGTCCTGTGGTCAGGCCAGACCATGTAGGTTAGTTTATTGCCAAGTAGCTGCCTATCCTAAGGTTTAATCCAAAAATCGACTTTTGGCGGGACAAATTTCGCTGGGTACGCTAGTAGACATGTATTTTACTTTTATATACTTATTATTTTATTTTCTTATCACTGTATAATTGATAGAAATTTCATGTATCATGGAGACATCATGCAATGTTCAATGAAATGAAAAACCAAATCAAACATTATTAAATACAAATTTCCAAAGAAAGGCATGGAAAATTGTTCATTTGGTAAAATTTATTTATTGCATTTAAGAACTTACTTACTATACATTCTTTGTAATTGCAATATTTAAAGTTTCAGTCTTTGCTTCCATTTTGGACTAGACATCTTATTAGATGTACAAGACATACTATGTGATTGGTGCAAATTCTATTGAAGATACCTCAAGTAATTTTAAAATGTTAAACGTCCTAAAGAAAACATTTGGACTACTCCATAAAATCTTGTTTCAAGAGATTACTTCAATAGATAAATTAATATTATGTCATAATAGTCGCATTTGGATGATAAAGATAAACTTCAAAACCCCTTTAAAGTGAAGCAGTTCTAATGAAATGAGTTAAACACTTGAATATTCCAATTTTTGCATAATTTTCCCAACATACAATTAGCTCATAAAGTATTAAAAAATTATTCTTCAACTAATGTAAGAAGGTAAAACGTCACACAAGCAATGAAACATGTTATGGCAAAAAAAAAAAAAAAAAAAATACCCAAAAATGGAGTTAAGAGAATTTTGACCAAAATTCAATATTTATGCAATAAGTAGAGCTAACATAACGAAGCATTTGGTTACATTTTTGCTGGTTTAACATGTAAAATTTTAAGTGCATTCAAAAATACGAACTAACAAACAGACACACACGCATTTCAGCACTCATACCTACATTTGAATGCAGCTGTGTTCTAAGGACGCACACTGGTGTGTCGATGTGCATGTGTGAGTTTTGCACGCTCTGCTACTTATTTGCATAACAATCAAATGCAGAAAATTTCCATTCTTCTAAAATAATTCTTCTTATTTTCTAGCTGGGAGTGTTTGTGTGTGTATGCGTGTATATGTATGTGATATGAGCGAACATGCATGCATACGAATATTAGGTATGGTTGTGTGGGCACATGTGTTCGATGTGCTTGTAATGCAAAGTTTTGTGTCGCTGCTTTAACTTTCCTCCTTCTTCTTCCTCTTCTTCATCTAGTTATATTTATTTCTCTTCACCTCCCCCTCCTTCTACAACTTCTTCTTCGTTTTCTCTGTTTATAGATTTTCGTAAACTATTGTTGCTCTTAGTTTTTCCTCTCTATTAAGTTGCATTTAAAATTTTCCATTTTTCTATGCTTCAAAATGTCCTACTCAATTGTTGTTGGGAAATCGTAGAGAATATCCTTTTGAATACAAAAAAATAGTACAACAAAGACATTAAAGAACTTAACTGTGGCTGTGAGTGCCAACAAAATCAGGCAGCTGCATATTAACCCTTCGTGGGACCCTAAGGTCCGTAGAGACTTTTTCGATTTTGAATCGCAAATTACTCCTATTTTGGCCACTACGACCCCCTCCCAAAGTTACCATGTATTCCTGAAACATTTAGTTTTGCGTCTTTAACGGGTTCGATCATTAAAATCGGACCAGTGGTTACCTAGATCTAAGGATTTACTTTTACTGCCTACGAGAAAGGTCCCTAAAGTCCCCTGGGACATAGTATGAAAATTAAGCAAATTAACGGTATTACTTCGTGGAATTCATTGTTTTATGGCTCAAAATTGCAGCTGCGTTTAGTTTCAAGGTAAAATAAATATTTTTGCTAATTGGGTTTTCCAAGAAATGAGCAAGGGGGAGGTATAAGTTTGCTTATTTTATTGCTTTGTTCATCCCTGATGCATTTGTTTGATGCTCTAACAGTAGATGAACAACTGTTTCCATATAGAGGACGGATATCATTTACACAGTACATTCCATCAAAGCCTGCAAAGTATGGAATAAAGGTGTGGTGGATATGTGATGCAAAAACCAAATATCCGCTCAAAGGTATCATATACTCTGGAAAAGCACCAAGACAGGAGCGTGAAACCCAGCTGGGCTACAAAGTGACAATGAAGCTCGGGCAGAAATACTTATTTACTGGCCGCATTGTGTATGCAGACAACTTCTTTTCGTCTCTTGAATTGGCTGAAAACTTGATTACCCAAAGAACAGCATATGTTGTCACCTTACGCACAAATAAAGCTTGTATTCCCAGTGAGTTTAGGAAGAATCGCAATCGCCCAATTGATAGTACATTGTTCGGCTACCATGACAACAACGTTGCGCTATGCTCATATGTGCCGAAGAAAAATAAAGCAGTGGTACTCATTTCAACAGCACATTATACAAACGCCGTCAAAGGAGCACATAAAAAACCAATGGCCATTGTGGATTACAACAAAAATAAAGCTGGAGTGGACACGATGGACCAAATGCTAGGTACATACACGTGTAAAAGAGGTACTAAACGCTGGCCACTGGCCATGTTTTATAATATTGTGGACGTTGCTGCATTGGCGTCATTTATCGCCTATAATGACCTCAATCCGAGCCAGAAAAGCGACAGGAGGCGGTCGTTCTTATACAAATTAGTTCAGCAGTTGGCTACTCCCGAAGTCGAAGAAAGGGCGCTCAATAATCGTATAACCCGCTACCCCCATATCAAGAGAGCTATGATGGACTACAACGTCATACCACTAGAAAAGAGCATTACAAGCGAAGCACCACCAATCCAATACAGGGATCAACGGAAAACTTGCTATTTATGTCAACAACACAATAACAGGCAACGTAAAACAAGATTTGCATGCTGCGATTGCAGGAAGTTTGTTTGTATGGAGCATTCAGACCGTTGCATGCCGTGCAAAACGTCCAGGATTCAGCGAGCAGAACAATAAAATAATATTAGATTAAGACTATATCTCAATAAAAATAATTAATATTTAATTTAAAACCAAAATTTGCCCGTGTTCAATCATTTTTAGTGCATTTTATAGGCAATTTTCATAATATGTCCCAGCGGACCTTAGGGACCTTTGACGTATAATAATTTACTTAGGGTCCCACGAAGGGTTAATATCTATATTTTTATTACGTTCTGTTAACAAAAAAAAAAAATGAAAAAAAACGAATACAAAAAATTTTTTTAACCAACTCCAGTTTAGTAAAGCGTAAGTTTGAGCAGCATGTTTTTCAATTGTGTGCGTATGTGTGTTTATGTGTGATGCCATCCATTGCAGTTCTTTGCCAAAGTGGATTCAAAAGAAAATTTCTAACTAGCTTGACAAAACTTTGAAGCACTATTGAGCGAATGAAAAGACAAACTAAAGAAAAAAAAAAGGAGAGAATTTTAAAAGTTTTTCTTATAACTTTTCATCTCTCTAAACTTATCGAAACATATCGCTTTCGGCTAGTATCTTCTATATCTCAAACATTTATTGGCCTGCTATAAATAGTTTCTTCAGTTATTCAAAGCATATATTTATGCGGAAAAAAAAAATGCTGGCCAATAGAGTTGCAACTTATACTATGTCTACAGAGAGAGTTTAGTTAGAGTTAAGTTTGAGTTCAATGGTCTTTACATAGAGATACTGCAGTTGAAACACGAAGCATCGCAAACACTTCAATAACAACTTGGAATTTTACAAGAAAATACTCAAAAATTCTATATTAATTGATCTGTCAGTACTAAATTTGAAAACTGCTTTTAAAGGGTCTTTCAACAAGAGGTGTCATTTTGTATTTCCCCCATTTTTGCAATTGGCAATATACAACTATCATTTGGTAACGTTTGACAAAGAAAAATTAGGAGATTTTCAAATACGGCTCGATAAACACTCGCACAACGCATTAAAATAGTGAGAATTCACTACAAAAATGGTGAAATACCTTCTTGCACAGCTTAGTGAAGTTTATCGATAAATTCGAACGTTTCGGACAAGTAATTAGTAATGCAAAGACCCCCAACACGTGTTCGTTCGCCTACGTCAAATGAAAATATTGCAGCTATAGCTGAATATTTTCTGGCTGAAAACCCAGCTTTGTCCATTTCGAGATGATCACAGAAAACGCAGAAGAGGATGCCCACATCTTCGTTGAAAGGATCAGGTGTTGGATAACCTGACCACGCTCGGTGTTTCCAACTGGCGCTAGCAAAGGGCACCAGATCTGCCAAAGTTTACATAAAAGAGTGCTTCTAACGCCGACTTATACCTTTTTATAGGAAACGCAATATTTCAAAAATATTTTGGCCTGACTTAGCCACTGCATACTACATCCAGTCAGCAATGAACTTGCTTGAAGAGAATAACATCAATTTCGTTGCAAAAGCTGAGAACCCACCAAATGCCCCTGAATTTTATCCAATAGAAAGGTATTGAGGCATTGCGAAGTGAAACTAATGGAAAGGTCAAGTTGCTTGTGATGGTGACATTAATAAATTTTAATGAAACTGGACTAAGTCAAGCAGTGCCGTCACAAAAAACGTTGTGCAGAATTCAATGGAAGGAATGCAAGGAATCAAATGATTCGATTTAAATTCAGAGAATAGTTTTTTTTAAATTTCAATGAATATTTAATTGAATACATTTTTGAAAAATGTTGCTTTTAATATTGTTGATGTACTCTGCCATATTTTTAACAAAAGCATAAGTGCTGGAATTTTTCCCGACCAGTTGAAGAATGCTGAATTTATACCTCTATTTAAGAAAGGTGACAAATCTGATTTAAACAATTATAGGCCAATTTCTCTGCTTCAGTCGTTTTCTAAGGTTTTTGAAAAAATAGTTAAATCTAGAATGTTAAGCTTTCTTAAAAAAATTAATTTCTTTAATGATTCTCAATTTGGGTTTAGAGAAGGAAGGTCTACCGAAGATGCGCTTTTGGAGTTTTGCTCCAATATCTACAATAGTTTAAACAATAAAAAAACAACAGCTTCTCTCTTCATTGATATAACTAAAGCCTTTGACACGGTCAACCATGAAATATTACTTTCTAAATTATATAAATGTGGGTTTAGAGGCTCTATTCATAATTGGTTTTCTTCCTATTTGTCCGATAGACAGCAAAGAGTAAAACTCAATAATAAGTTTAGCTCTTTTATAAAAATCAATATAGATGTTCCCCAAGGTTCTGCCTTGGGACCTCTTTTGTTCTTGATTTACATAAATTCAATCTTTTTGCAGTTTTTTTTGAGTAAAAAAATAGCCTTTGCAGATGATATGGCTTGTACTTACGAATGAGATACAGTTTTTAACCTTGTGGCTGAGATTAATCACGGTCTAAGTCTCTTAAGGCATTGGTTTTTGAGGTAGAATACGTCGTTCTCGGAGGTAAGTAGGGTGGTTGATAGTGATCAGGTGTCGGTATTTGCATTACTTTTTGAGGCTTTGGTGGGCCTAAAGTACTAATCGTACAATGTTGATCTTAGCACTTGTTGGTCTGCTTGATCCTCAATGCGACAAAAATTCATGTTAGAACTGTCTAACTTATATCAATTTTACACAATTACATGAAATATAAAGCCAACATTTGATGTTTTTGTTTGCTTAAACTTGCTACCTATTTACCGACGGCTTCCGGTTTTTTCGACGGCGAAGACATAAATATTATAATTAAAAAAAAGCATACTTTTGGGGGCATGTTGTTTTTAACAGACTCGCGTAGCCCAGTAATACTGAGTAATTTTGAGGGGCATGCTTTTTTAACAGAATCTGTTATTGAAATGTCAAACGCAGCCAATTAAATATCCGGGCATATTATCGACAGTGAAATTTTGACACATGGGTTGTTGAACTTGATAGCATTGAACAAATTTTGTTTGCTTGTTTAAGTTTTCTACCTATTTATGGACAGTTTCCGGTTTTATCGACAAAAGCATAAAATTTGTATGGGAGCGCCCCTAAGGAGTGGTCGGAGGGAATAGGTGTCAAAGGCAAAAATGTTCCTTTTGCAAAAGTAATGGGGGTTGGTGATACATATTAACCCTCTCCGGCACTCTCTTAAAGGTCATATCCTCAGGTGTATGGAATAAATATTTTTAAAAAAGATGTCATCAAAAGCGAATTGAATAATTCTACGTCTTGTGTTACGACATAGTCGAAACTACTGTATCTTTTTTATTCATAAACTTATTTTGAGTGAAAAAACAAAAATTATGTGTTTCAATATTGGAGGGAAGGATCTGTATCTTGACAACTTTATCTTCCATGGCGCTGGATGTGATAAATTTGCTATTGACAAAGAAACATGTGGCTCTTCGTCCCAGATTATTACTTTCAATGATTCGCATATTTGTTCTTCTAAATGTTTCAAAATTGATTTTGTGCAGAGTTTTAAGTATTTAGGACTAGTCGTTGATTGGAGAGTAAATTGGTTGGACCACACAACTGCTCTCAAACGATATCTCTTGGCTGCCATAAGACAGCTTTACCATTTAAGAACTTTTTGCTCCAAAAAGCTTTTAACTTGTATTTATCATGGCATTTTTCAATCCAAGCTGCAATATGGTTTAGTCGCCTGGGGCGGAGCTAATAAGAATAAAATTCATCCCCTACTAATTACTCGAAAACATGCCATTCGGATTGTATGTAATAAAAGTCGTGTTCATGATAGTATGCAACTTTTTCGGGAAATCAAGATACTTCCTTTGAAACATCTTTACTTTTTTAAAGTTTTAAAATTGTTTTTTATTAGATCGGGCTACCTATTGAATAGATTAAATGCTCAATATGATTTAAGAATCAATGATCGCAACTTGGCTTTGATTCCCCAGCATAATATTCACCATTTTCTGAACTTTTACGATTCTGTTGCACCCAGGCTTTATAATACCCTTCCAGCTTCAATAAGAAATCACCGCACCAAACTTTATTTCATTAATGAACTAAAATCTTGGCTTTTTCAATTAAACTACTCTGATATTGATAGTCTTCTAAATGTGCAAATATGAAATATTTTCCTTCTTTTTAAATTTGTTGCTTACTCATATTTTTATTTATTTTATTATAATTTATAAAAAAATTCATTATAATTTTTAAAAAAATGCACTATAATTTATAAAAAATATTTTAAATCTTTATTTTTACTTATATTTTAATGTTAACATCATAAAAAATTTAGTCTTCAACCTTATTTACTTTCAAGAAGCTACATTCGACACTAGTTCCCTAGGAACTACAGAATGTAGTTATAAACTTCTTTAATTTTTGAGCATATGCTTGTTAATATTTGTGTTCTTTCTCATAAGTACTTTTTTCATTGTCAATACGAATGTTGCATATTCTATTGCTCAATATAAAGGGTGATTTTTTTGAGGTTATGATTTTCATGCATTAGTATTTGACAGATCACGTGGGATTTCAGACATGGTGTCAAAGAGAAAGATGCTCAGTATGCTTTGACATTTCATCATGAATAGACTTACTAACGAGCAACGCTTGCAAATCATTGAATTTTATTACCAAAATCAGTGTTCGGTTCGAAATGTGTTTCGCGCTTTACGTCCGATTTATGGTCTACATAATCGACCAAGTGAGCAAACAATTAATGCGATTGTGACCAAGTTTCGCACTCAGTTTACTTTATTGGACATTAAACCAACCACACGAATGCGTACAGTGCGTACAGAAGAGAATATTGCGTCTGTTTCTGAGAGTGTTGCTGAAGACCGTGAAATGTCAATTGGGTTTGTGTTATTCGACCACATGGAAGGTTTTACGCAAAGATCTTGGTGTAAAACCGTATAAAATACAGCTCGTGCAAGAACTGAAGCCGAACGATCTGCCACAACGTCGAATTTTCAGTGAATGGGCCCTAGAAAAGTTGGCAGAAAATCCGCTTTTTTATCGACAAATTTTGTTCAGCGATGAAGCTCATTTCTGGTTGAATGGCTACGTAAATAAGCAAAATTGCCGCATTTGGAGTGAAGAGCAACCAGAAGCCGTTCAAGAACTGGCCATGCATCCCGAAAAATGCACTGTTTGGTGTGGTTTGTACGCTGGTGGAATCATTGGACCGTATTTTTTCAAAGATGCTGTTGGACGCAACGTTACGGTGAATGGTGATCGCTATCGTTCGATGCTAACAAACTTTTTGTTGCCAAAAATGGAAGAACTGAACTTGGTTGACATGTGGTTTCAACAAGATGGCGCTACATGCCACACATCTCGCGATTCTATGGCCATTTTGAGGGAAAACTTCGGAGAACAATTAATCTCAAGAAATGGACCGGTAAGTTGGCCACCAAGATCATGCGATTTGACGCCTTTAGACTATTTTTTGTGGGGCTACGTCAAGTCTAAAGTCTACAGAAATAAGCCAGCAACTATTCCAGCTTTGGAAGACAACATTTCCGAAGAAATTCGGGCTATTCCGGCCGAAATGCTCGAAAAAGTTGCCCAAAATTGGACTTTCCGAATGGACCACCTAAGACGCAGCCGCGGTCAACATTTAAATGAAATTATCTTCAAAAAGTAAATGTCATGGACCAATCTAACGTTTCAAATAAAGAACCGATGAGATTTTGCAAATTTTATGCGTTTTTTTTAAAAAAAAAGTTATCAGGCACTTAAAAAATCACTCTTTATTAATTAAGACGATATTGTACTAAATGTGTAAAAGATGTTGATAAGTAGATATAATACAAAATAATAAAAAAAAAAAAAAAAAAATAATAATATTGGTAAAGAAAAACTTATAAAAAAATAATAAAAACCGCTATGTTACTAGCAAATAAAAGCGTTCACTTTCGTTTCGGTTCAATACTTATTGGTGATTAAACTTACAAATATATATAAAGAAAATATGTATATATAATACCAGGGCTGCGGAGTCGGAGTCAGAGTCGAGGAGTCGGAGTTGGAGTCGAGGAGTTGGAGTAGGACTCCTCGGGTGTAGGGTGAAAGTAGGGTGAAAGAGTCGGAGTCGAAGTCTTAGAAAATACACCGACTCCGACTCCAATAAAAAAAATCATAACCAATTTTTAACGAATATCACCATAGAACAAAATCTTATAGAAATATTATTAATTTTTAAAATTATCTTAATATGAAAAGGGCACTATAGACGAACAACTAGTAGCAAAACTGGTTGATAAACTGGTTACTGGTTGCTTAAAAAAAGTCGTCTGTTGGTGCTTGAGGTGTCATTTCTAATGTTTTAATCAGTTAATCAATCAGTTACCAAATATCAAAAAGTTTTAATTTTTTCAGTTTTACATCAACCAGTTGCTCATCTAGTTGATGTGTTAGTAACAAAACAAAACGAAAAATGTTCATTGTGAAATTGGTTCGTTTGATGAGTGAAAATTTAAAAAAATATTTCAAATAAGTCAGTTGCCAGTTTTTCTTATTAGTTTTCGTATAAAGGGTCCGCCATCTTACGTTTTTTTTTCAACTAGTGCTTATTTCGTAATTGGTAACACTTAGTACATGTCTGATTTGACAGATAATTAGTTTTATCCTTCCGCTGAACGAATATGGTTGTGTATACGGTTGAAAAACGCGGGGAAATATTGCGACATTACTTTGAAAATCATGGTAATGTTTGCAGAATGTGTGCGAAAATTGCGTACGGATTTTGGAAGAACAGAAGCACCGTCAGCTCCGTATGTTCGTTATCTTGTGAAAAAAGTGAAAGAAACTGGCATCCTCATCGATAAACCAAAGCGTGAAAAGCCAAAAACAGTGCATACACCCGAGAATATTGCTGCTGTGGCAGAAAGTGTGCGTGAAGCGGCATCAACATCAATTCACCATCGTTCTCAACAAATGAACATTTCAGAGACATCATTGAGACGAATTTTGCATAAAGACCTTGGTATGACGCCATACAAAGTCCAATTGGTTCAGGAGTTGAAGCCAACTGACCATCCAATGCGTTTTCGCTTCGCTGAGTGGGCCTGCGATCGACTTACAGAAGATGCCGATTTTGCCAAAAAAATCATCTTTTCAGATGAAGCTCATTTTGATATTGGCGGGTATGTAAACAAGCAAAATTGTCGCATTTGGGGCCCAGAAAACCCGCACGCATACATTGAAAAGCCGATGCACCCAAAACGAGTCACTGTTTTGTGCGGATTTTGGTCCAGAGGCATAATTGGGCCATTTTTCTTCGAAAATGAGCAAGGAGTGGCCCTTACAGGCAATGGTCATCGTTATCGGGCCATGTTGAACGAATTTTTGTTCACAAAAATTGAAGAGGAGGATATTGGCAGCATTTGGTTTCAACAGGACGGCGCTACGTGCCACACAGCCGAAGCTACACTCGATGTTTTGCGCCCTGTTTTTGAAGATCGAATTATCAGCCGCAGAGCTGGTGTCGTTTAGCCACCTCGGAGCTGCAATTTGACACCGTTGGACTATTATTTGTGGGGTACCCTCAAAGATAAGTGTAACGCCGACAAGCCAGAGACAATTGACGCTTTAAAGGACAATATTCGTGAAGCCATTGGTGAAATTCAGCTGCACACAATCGATAATGTGCTTAAAAAATGGACCGATCGTGTAGGCTACTGCAAGGCCAGCCAAGGCAGCCATTTGAATGAAATTATTTTCCATTATTAACCGGAAGGATTGTATATTCAAATAAAAAAAGAAATTTGAGAAAATATTCAGTAGTTTTTTTTATAGCATTTTCGAAAAAAAAAAAAAGTTATTTGGCGGACCCTTTAGATTAAAATTATCTATGAGTTTAATAAATATAAAAGGTGATTTTTAGCGTTTGCTTTTTGAAAATAAAAAAAAAATTTGCTATAGTGAATGAAATATTTATTTGGAGCGATACATCAATATCTGTCATTTACTTTTTAAGGATTATTTCATGTTAATGTTGCCCGCGGCTACGCCTGGTCCATCCGTAAGCTTCAATTTTGGCATCCTTTTTCCAGCATTTCGACCAGTATCTCACCAATGGCATCTGTTATGTTTTCTTCCAGGACTGAAATTGTGGCTGGCTTATCCCTGTACATGAGAAACTTCACTTGCCCCACAAAAAATAATCAAGTGGGGTCAAATTACATGATCTTGGCAGCCATTGGACTGCTCCAATATGTGAGATTAATTGCTCACCAAATTCGCCTCTCAATAGGTCCATGGTATCGCGTGCCATGTGGCATGTGAAACCGTCCAATTCATCGATTTTGACTATAACGTTGTGATTTTCATTATTTTTAAAAAATAACGGTCCAATGACGGTCAGAGTACATTGGCAGCTCTTGAATTGCCTCTGTCTGCTGTTCAGACCAAATTCGGCAATTCTGTTTGTTAGCGTACACTTTGAGCCAAGAATTAGCTTCGTCACTAAAGACAATTTTTCGATAAAAAAGTCGATCTTCATCCAACTTTTCTAAGGCCCATTCACCATACAAACGACGTTTGGGTAAGTCACCCGACTTTAATCTTTGCGACAGCTGTATTTTGTATGGTTTCATACCGAGATTCTCACGTAAAATGTCCCAGGTGGTCAAATAACACAAACCTAATTGTTGGGAATGGCGACGAATTGACATATCACGATCTTCATTGGCCCGATATAGCAGTATTTATTTAAATTTTAATGAATTTGAACTCCTTTCCTCATATTTTTAACTTCCTCATTTAACAGATACATACATACAAATTTTTTTTTTTTTTTTTTTAATTTTGCCTTTATTTATTAATGTACAATAAGAACAATGTTCTTTTATAGTACAAAGTTAAAATAACATAAAAAGTTGAATTTTTATAATTAAAAAAGAATAATTTTAATAAGATTAACCCTAGAACTGTATCGTGGGGTGAAAAAGCACCCCAGATTGGCTTAAATCTCACGCCAGACACAAACGCCTTTCGTTTACGGCCCGGGACCGTAACCATAATTCTGTTTCAACGTCTGAGAGTAGAGGGAGCATGCTCGCGTCATCCGTACCACGAGCTTGCTCAAGCAGTGAACATAAGAAGTGCGTCTGGGGTGCTTTTTCACCCCACGATACAGTTTGTGTATATTTTTCGTCATCTTAAAGTTTTCTTATTTTCGTGTTGTTTAAACTTTTTGGACAAGTAATGAGTGTATAGTGGCCCCACTTCACATATATTTACGCTCTCTATATACGCTCCCTTCAACTTGATTAGTCGCACTTGTTTTAATAACAAAAAATGCTTTGCTCTCAATATTGGTTAAAAAAATAACAACAACAACTACTTGGAATAAATCCTTATTGAGTGTACTTACCAACAACAACCAAAAATGTGCACTCTCTTTAAAAAAACGGTACCTGCTAACAAGTATTTAAACAGATATAAAAAATATTACAATTCTTACTCGTTCATTAGATTAGACGCAGTACGAAATTAAAGTTTTCAGTGATACAAGTTAACTTTGAATGATGAAATTTTTTTAATCAAGTGTTTTTGAGGCGTAGTACTTTATAAATTTTAAATAAAGATGTTTTTTTCCAATTTGAACGAGATTCTTATTCATTGTAACGATCTGTGCGGCAAAAATCGTTTTTTTCAAATTCTTGCAATTTGCGCACTTTGATTTCTCAAAATAAATAGCATTTTCGGAAAATTAGCCAAAACCACTATAATAACCCTTAAACATAGTATCTCCCCTTTAGAACTCTGTTGGAATTACTAGATTTAGTCAAAAACTCACTGAGATATCGTAATTTTAACGGAAAATTTCACCCCGCGAAACAGGAATAGGTAAAAAAAAATAGCGATACAGTTCTAGGGTTAACAATAGAGATTAATATACAAAAGAGAAGTAGAAAAAAAAAAGAGTTGGCTGTGCCGTGGACACACCCGTAGGTTTTGACGTGACGAAGTTTCTTGCTGTTGTTGTTAATGTTGATGTTGATGTTGATGTTGACGTTGATGTTGATGTTGATGTTGATGTTGATGTTGATGTTGATGTTGATGTTGATGTTGATGTTGATGTTGATGTTGATGTTGATGTTGATGTTGATGTTGATGTTGATGTTGATGTTGATGTTGATGTTGATGTTGATGTTGATGTTGATGTTGATGTTGATGTTGATGTTGATGTTGATGTTGATGTTGATGTTGATGTTGATGTTGATGTTGATGTTGATGTTGATGTTGATGTTGATGTTGATTTTGATGATGTTGATGTTGATGTTGATGTTGATGTTGGTGTTGGTGTTGATGTTGGTGTTGGTGTTGGTGTTGGTGTTGGTGTTGGTGTTGGTGTTGGTGTTGGTGTTGGTGTTGGTGTTGGTGTTGGTGTTGGTGTTGGTGTTGGTGTTGGTGTTGTTGTTGGTGTTGGTGTTGGTGTTGGTGTTGGTGTTGGTGTTGGTGTTGGTGTTGGTGTTGATGTTGGTGGTGGTGATGGTGTTGGTGTTGGAGTTCTTGTTGGATTTGGAGTTGGTGCTTTTCGTTTAGCTTTTTTTTGCTTCCCCATTGGTTGTGCTCTAATTTCAATTAATCCAGCAAAAGTGATGCATATGCGTCACATTAGGCGGTTCCCTGAGGGTTTTTGACACGCCGTCAATTTTTTTTTTTATTTTTGTCATATGTCCGAAGACCTCACCTTTGTTTTCGTTCCTTAAAATTTACCGTTGCACCAGTAGTCACAGAGTTAAAAATCCATGCAACGTTTTTTCATGGCTGTAGCATTTTTACTGCATTATGTGATTGCATCCCTGAAATCATGACAACAAAATTTTTTTTTGTAATTTAGTTGTGAAGCGTAATAACACATCCCTGCTATCGTAAAACAAAATTTACTGTAGCATTCCTCCTGAGTGTGTAATAATTCCATGCAACGATATTACATTTCTGTTACATAAGCTGCTATATTCACGACCTGACGACGCCAGAATTTTTTTTTTATTTTTTAACTCCATTTTCCTTTTTAAATTTTTATCGTTGGTTATATACTCATTGAGTAAAACTTCAATGCAACGCCGCTGCATGAATGTTGCGTTATCGATCTTTGCGCGGCTCTCTCAGCATCCCCATGATGTCAGAAATTTTTGTCTAATTGTGTTGTGAGGGCTTCCAGTAGGCCTTTATTGGCGTATCATATTTTTAATCCTAGCACTAATACTCAGCGAGTAATAATTCCATGTAACAAATGTTCAGTTGTGTTGCTTACGCAGCTCCCACTACGTCCCTATGCCGTATTAAATTTTTTTTTTGTTTTTTTAATATAGTCAACGAATTAACCTTTATGGTCATATTATTTTTTTAATCATAGCTCTTATACCCAGCGAGTAACAATTCAATGAAACGCAGATGAATTTTTAAAAAATTCATTTTTCAACTTTTTTGGAAACTAGAGCAGTACAACGTAACTTCGTCACGTCAAAAGATAAAAAGAAAGCAAAAGCTGGAGACAAAAAAGAAAGTAGTAGAGAAGAAAAAAAAGAAAAAAAAAAAGAATGAGATCTGTTTATTTTTAAATGATACGTGATGAAAAATGATCCAAAATGGCATGCTTGAATTTTGCCTTTGACTGTATAGATTTTAAATGACTTGGCTATGAGTTCTATAGCCTAATAGCGTTAACAAAGAATAATCTTGTAGAATTTAGAAAATTATAACTTGGTATAATCAGAATTTGGATTCTTGACGATTGACCAAACTGCAATTTTTCATATAGATAGTTTGGTGTTCTGGATTGAATGAGTTTGTGCAAAAAAATACAGTTCCTGGCATTGAGGTAGCTTATAATATTACAACCAAGTATACCATTTCTAAATGTGGCTAAGTGGTCATATCTATGAAGCCCATATACATAGCGTGTAGCATGATTGTACGCAACTTGTAATTTATGTTGTGATTGCGAATCTAACTTACTATAGACAAGTTCAGCATATGTTATTACTGGTATGACCAGTTGAACAACAAGCTTGCGTCTTGTATCAATTGGTGTATACTCAGCTGACAGTCTTAGTTTACGCAGTATAAAATATATTTTACGGACCACATCGTTGATATGATCTGTGCACGTTAGAGAGGAATTAATATTGAACCCAAGACTTCGAATATTACGGACAAGTTTTAGGTTTTTGCCGCCAATGAAAAGCTCAGGAATATCCCTAAAACTTAATTTCTCTTTGGAAATGGGCAACACATACGATTTAAGGGCATTTAACTGAAGATCATTTTTGATAGCCCACTGGTTTATGCAGTTCAGATCTTCATTTAGCTTACATGACAAATCTTTCAAAAGGTTTGTTTTACCGGACAGGTACAATTGTACATCATCAGCATAAGCATGTAATGACGCATATGTGCAACTATTAAAAACTAGTATCGCCTGTGGCCGAAATTCGACCAACATTAAAAAAGGTATTGTAATTTAACTTTATACAAATTTTAAATTCTTACCTTGACGCCATTAGGAAAATGTGAGGTAGGGCAAGAAGGAAGATTGAGTTAATGACAAAAATGAAATCAAAATTTGAAATTCGTTTTAAATCATTAATTAAAATTTTTCTGATAAGATAATTAACTTAAAACAAAGAAGTATGGTTTTATTTAAAAAAAATCAATAGTTATTAGGTGGGTTCAATGAAAAACTTCCGTATGAACTATATTCTTTGTGAATACTATCTCATCATTCGCCAAATGATCTTGTTACCTACGTTCAGAAACATAAAACTTTAAGCTATAAAAAGATCTAACTCTACTTGTTGCGACACATAATTGACCATGTATAAAAACTGGCTGTATAAAATAAGACCCCAACTTTTTCGAATGTTTGCCCCTGAGACTTATTAGTAGTCATTGCAAATGCAATGACAATTGAAAATTCTTTTCTTTGACACTGAAATGGTAGAAAAGTGCTGCAATATGTTAAGTTTATGCGTGAAATCAGAATACTCGTACATCGTGCGATCCCTGTTAAAACTTCTCAATCAATAGCATTCTTATGTAAACATTTTACACGCATTCTTGTTCCATTAACTAATGTTTTCTTTGTATTTAAATTTCCAATGATTGAAATATTTGAAAAATTTTTTCACAAAAAAATTTTTTTTTAAGCTGTAGAACTTTGCAAAAAATACAAAAACAACATTTTGAAAAATGTAATTTTCATCAAAAAAATCATAGATTTTCCATCTCATATGTGTCAAAATGAAGCAATTGTAGCAAATAAATGATATGGTATATGAAAGAGTGTGAGAGAATAAAATAGAAAAACAAAAAAAAAAAATTACAAAAAAAGAATGTCTGGTCTAATTTTTAAGCAAAATTGAATATTTTAGGGTGTTTTTAAAAACAGCATAAGAAATTGAATTAGTGAGATAACAGTACATGTTTTCTTATATCTCAAAAGTAATTTAAATAAACTTTCAGACAAAGAAAATTAAGGGAAAATCGATTGAAAAATGGCTGAAATATTTGCATGCATAATCAAAATTTGAAATATCAATTGTTTTTTTCTCATTCTGAGGCAATGACATTGCTTTAAGAAATGCATTGCATGGAAAAAATCTACTGGTTTTGAAATATCACAATACTTTTGATGTCATAATAACGGGAAATTTTTTTAACATACTATTCGTGGAAAATATTACCAAAAAAGTTTTCGTATACCGTTATTTTTCTCAACCAACGAATTTTCATACAAAAAACGTTGTACTGAAAACATCTATAGTTTTCGAGATATCACAATAATTTTGATGTCAAAATAACGAAAATTTTTCAAAATTTACTAATTGCAAGCAATTTTACCATCACAATATATATTGACACTTGTTACATGAAATAGTGCTTATTGTAGGGTAACCGTAAACGATGGTGAAAAATATCAAAGTACTTTTTGCACATCTTATGAAGGTCTAAATTTCTCTCTTATATCATGTTTTTCCATCTCTTATAGTTTAGCTTTTATTTAATAAATGCTCTTTTTCCGCTCATATTTGAGGTCAAAGGTCACCAATCTTATATTCAATCATACTGTGCAGCCAGACCTTTCATCTGATATCACATTCTTCATTTTACCTCTTCCCAGTTCTGAGATCCTTAACTAAAATTGATATAAACTTTCAACGTTAATATTTCGGGTCAAAGGTCATGAATTTAAAATCTAACATAATTCGGCACATCTATGGTGCAGTACCTTTCGAATGATGTACGTTTCATTGTCCTTATTCTAAAATAAATATTGAAAAAGTGTACACTGAAAAAATAAATTAGCTTAAAATTAAACACAATGTGTTCACAAAATGTGTTGTTAATTTGACTTTTTTTTCATATATTTTTCAAAATTTTTAAATACATTTGCTCTTACTTTGACGAAATTTGTTGCAAGCTATTTTTTAAACACAAATATCGTCAAATTAATAACAATTGTCGTCAATTTTAAAACATTTTTTTTTCAGTGTACGACAACATTCGATGTTTGCGTATTAATATATAAGATGTCGTTGATAAAAACCGAGAAAAGAAGCGGACCAAGGACCGACCCTTGGAGGACACCACTGCAGACCAACTTTTGCTGTGAAAAACCAGTACCAACTCTTTGAGTTCTATCCGTTAAGTAGCTCCTCAATAGATCGACAGCATTGTTACAAAAACCATATAAGTACTTCAGCTTATGGCAAAGGAGTGCATGATTAACGGTGTCGAAAGCTTTTGAAAAATCAAGCAGACAAAGCAAAGTTACTCGGCCATCATCATACAAAGACTTAATGTCATCCAAAACTTTCAGGGTAGCTGTTGAGCAACTATGACCCGCACCAAACCCAGATTGCAGTGGCGACATAAGACTATTTTGTGTTAAAAACGATGATATTTGCTCAGCCATGATTGCTTCAACAACTTTCGATAATGACGACAGGATACTAATTGGTCTGAAATCTTAAGGTTCACACGCTGTAGATTTTTTTGCCACAGGCGTTATAACAGCAGTTTTCCAAGAATTAGGAAAGGAAGATGTAGCAAAACAATGATTAATTATGTGTGTGAGAGGGCTCAAAATATAAGCTATGATGAGTTTAACAAATTTTATATTTATACCATCTGCGCCAACCGCATTCGATTTTATTTTCATTAATGACTTTGCTACATCATCCTATGTTACACTAGAAAACTGAAAACGTTGGAGAATAGTGTGGTTTGTAAATTCAGGTGTTATGTTTCGTACAGAAAGGGTGTTAGAAAGAAAGTAATCATTAAGAACATCAGGATCAATGTGACAGTCAGAATTTTTTTTATCACCAATACCAAGCTTTTTAAGGTTTCTGCATAGAACCTTAGGAGGAAGAGAAGACTTCAGTTTAGTGGAACAGTATCTTATTTTTGACTGTCTAATAATGGACACTGAGGCATTTCTTGCAAATGAAATTCTATGCATGAAAAAAAAAAAAGAAATGATTTTTAATTTTAGGGTCGGAGTCAGAGTCGGAGTCGTGATTTTTCGAACCGACTCCGCAGCCCTGTATAATACCACTAAAAAATATTTCGATCCTGTTTTCAGCAATACTTTTAAGAAAATGGTCTTACCAATATGTGTTCTTTTTTAATTTATGTGGAATAGTGCTATTAAGGCACGAACCTAATTGAATTCACTTTGTTTTCTAGCTTGGCTTTGTTTAACTTGGCGTTAGTGTAAATGACACTTTTACGATATCCTCGTTAATTTTCGCTTCTTATTGCTTTCAGGACTTGCCTTAGCCAATCACCATGATATGCTCACCCTTAAGCCTAGCGACCACACGCTAGTGCGCTACACTAATGAGTCGCTCATCGTTGAATGTCGCAGTGCCACGTCTGAGTCAAAGTTACATTGGAAATCGCCCAAAGGTGATGTCATCAAGGAACACAAAGGACGCATACACATCGAGCAGAGTTCACCAGGTTAGTGACCGCAGCATGCCATCAATTTATGCGTGCTTGTAATGCTTGAATTTGTGCAATTTTTTATATTTCAGAAAAATTGGAAATAGTTTTTGCGCACATCTCGTTGGCAGACAAAGGCAACTGGACCTGTGAAGATGCCGCAGAAGCCAGTGATGGCAAGGCAAGCAAGTTCTTCAACTTGATTGTCTATCGTAAGTTATTGGGTGGCTTTAAAGTTGCATTTCAATTGCATTAATAAACATTTGTCTATTTTTTTATTGTAGAAAAAATAACCTTCACCGAAAATGCCACCATACTGACGGTGCGAGAGGGCAACAACGCTACAATACTGTGCGAAGTGAAAGGCGAGCCGCAGCCAAATGTTACCTGGAATTTCAATGGGCAACCCATCAATATTGAGAGTATGTTACGCTTACTTATTTGAGCGTTCTTGTGGCTTGTTTTTTCTAATGAAATGCATTTTCTTTTTTACATATTTCGTTCTCGTTCACACAGCTGCCAATTCTACAAAATTCCGTGTGCTCGGTGATGGATTGCTCATCAACGAGGTAACCCAGAATGACACCGGCGAGTACACGTGCCGCGCATATCAAGTGAATCCGATTGCGTCCGACATGCAGGAGCGCACAGTTTTGATGAAAATCGAACGTGAGTATTACGTTGAGTACGCTTAGAATACCACATACCACAAAAAACTAGAAAAACACAAATAGTGAGCATTTTTTTTTTATTCTACATCTAGTTAAATGCACAAAGAAAAAAAAAAAGACAGAAAAAACAAGATGCCATCCATAAATCGCATCGATGTAATTTTTTATTTTCTTTACTCCGTCTATTTTTATATGTGGCAAAAGTTCGAAATTGCATTCCGTGTTTGCTAAAGCATCCTTAGGCAACACAGGCAAGACCATGTTGCCAATGCGAAAATAAAAATTCTTTACACTTGGTTGCTTGGCATAGCCTGCATATCGCATTGATGAGTGCCACATTTTTTCCCCCTTCCTCAACCTTCCTCAACCCAAGCAGCAGCTGTTTGTGGTTTTACCACTTTTAATGCAATATTGATAATTCTGTTGGCTGCAGGCGGTGATAAGGGGTGTAGAAAAAGGAATGTGATATAAAAAAATCAGCAGTCAGCTAAGTTGAATTCCAAATATTTTTAAAATTGTTTTACGTGTAACTTCCAGCACATATGCTTTAAGCATTAAACGATAAACGCTGTTTTTGAGCTATCAGAGATTCAACCACCGAATTTAGCATTAGTTGAAGGAGTGTTTCAAGTTGCATAGCTTGGAAATTTCAAGCGACGTCAGGTTGTCTAATAATGGATTATCCATTTCGTGGTTTCTAAAGTAACTTTAAATAAAGGATATGTAAAATGAGATTTTTTTGTAAAATACTTTACGTGACGAAATCATTGTTTACCACGCAGATTTCCAAAAAAAGTTGAAAAAATTATTTTCCAAAATGAATCGGCATTGCTTGGAATTGTTTCTCGCTGAATAAAAGTGCTAAGAGAAAAGTGATGCGTCGAAAGACAGGGATAAAAAATAAAAATAATAAGATCACCGAGACGCGGAGGGAGCTGTTATGAAAATTAAACTGCAAGTTTCTTAAATGGAATTATAACTCGCTATGTATAGGTCAGTACGTCAATAAAGGTTTGTTCCTAGCCCTCACTTTAAAAAAACAAAAAAAAAAATGACATAATGAGACTGGAGAGAGAGCTTTGATGGCCTCGGTAGTCGAGTAGGTAGTATGCTTGGCTACCATCCGAGAGGTCTCGGGTTCGAGTCCCGGCCAGGTCATAGGCCTACACTTTCGCATTTTTGCATTCCTGTCCTCTTTTGTAATCATCTAAAAATGGAAACTCATCAATATTTACGACTTGAAGTTGTAGTTGGTTGGTGATTTTAGGATAGCAAGATGGTCATGTTTTGTTATATGTATGCATACATAAAAAAAAAATTATAATCAAATAAAAAAAATATTTTTGTCTTTTTTTTAAGGGAGTACTACCAATATTTTAGTAGAAAAGAACATACATTTTCAATATTGTTTTTTTTTAATCATATTTATTAAATATCAATTTTAAACTTTTTGTGACATATTTATAAATGTTTAAAGATAACAAAAAAAATTTTTGTTTTTTTTATTACTTCTTCAGCCGGTAGAAGGCCGGTAGAGGGCGATAGAAAAAACATATATTTTTAATATTGTTTTTTTTTTCATCATATTTATTAAATATCAATTTTAAACTTTTTGTGACATATTTATAAATGTTTGAAGATAACAAAAAAACATTTTTTTTTTATTACTTCTTCAGCCGGTAGAGGGCGATGAAATCAAGCACTTAAAAAAAAAGGTTGTCCCGCTGCTGCAACTTAATGTCAGGAACGGCTAATCTGAAACAAAAAAATCAAATTTGCTATTATTGGTGATAACCTCTAAACGTGGAAATTAACCACATTTAGGGAAAAAGTCCCCTATGTAAAGGGGAGTATCCAAACTTTACATAAAAATTTTGCCCGTTTTTCAAGATTTTTTTAAAAATTTGTATATTTTTATTTTATTTTTGACTTTTTTCCCTAAATATGGTTAATTTCCACCACTAATAACCAATTTGATTGAACCAGCGGGCAAGCAGTGGGCGAAATCAATTGCAGGATGAATTTGGGGGTGAATCGGATTGCGGAATGGAAAATCCTCTCTGTAATCCTCTCACAAAATACGACTTTCTTTTCAAAATACGACTATTTATAAATCTATCATTGTATGACATTTTTTGTCTTTTTTATTTTCATTTATCATTTTCCCATGAACCCATCGCCGTCCCATTATAAAATTATGTGCACTTTTAGCCGAGATATACAAACCAAAATTTAAAATGGATTGTTTTAAGCTTTTTACAAGTCCGGTTGCTTATCTGCATTTCACTTTATCCATCTGTCAGTGTGTTTCATTTTTATAATCCGTCCACTACACATTTATTTCATTTTGCAGTATTAATCAGAGCAAAGAAAAAAGCTCTAATACCTATAAGATTCCTGCAGAAACCACTTTAGCACTACTTTGTTTTCAGTGTGCTTTATGGAAACCGTAAGAGCGAGAGCATGCTGTTGTGAAAAGTAAATGTCGCATATGTAGCATATTCAGAGGATTGCTTATTAAAAGGGAGTTTTTTTTTAAATTACTACCAGCAGCTATAAAATCGCTTTGCAAAAACAACTTCTTGGCATATTATAAGTGTTTCGCAAGAGCATGCAAGCATTATAATTCTACATCTGCCTCCTTACATATTTTTAACTAATATTTTTTTAGAACTGAATCACCATAATAAATTTATACTTTTATTTTGCTCGTGACTACTTAAAAGCAAGTGTTGGAAACAAGACGTTATCGAGATATAAACATGATTAAATTCAAAGTATTAAATAGTAAAATTATAAAACGCCCTTTTTTATATAAATGGCATGTAACATTGATTATAAAATGCTCTGAGCGCAATGAGCACACTTCTATATAATAATTTATATTACGCTCTTCTTACGCTCTATCTAATTATATATGTACATGTCCCTCGTTTCCTTTACCATCGAATTTATCAAGCAATGCTGTCGCCCGTGAAACAAGCAGCGTGCAACCAAAATACACGTATGGCAAAATGCCCATACGTGTAACTTTGCCCACCCCTACCTTAGACAACTCAAGTTGTAAATCAATCTCATTCACAAACTTCTCTCCTACCAGCTATAACTTCAAGTCATAAATATTGATGATTTTTCAATTTCAGTTGTAAAAACTAAGGTAAAAAACGAAGAAATATTAAACCGTTCGACCATCGCCTGGCCAGGTTTCGAACCCGGGACGTCTGGGATGGCAGTCGAACAAGCTTACTTCTCGACTACCGAAGCCGCTGTTAGTACTTTATTATGTAAAAAGTTGTCTCAAAATTTCTTGCCTAAAAATCTTAGTCGATTTTTTTTAGGTTATCTTGGAACTTTTACACATTTGGGGCGGTACCTATGAGCCATACAAAATGGCGTCAAATCGCATGCCGCAAAGTGAAGTTACGCGTCCGGGAAACTTCTCGCGCAATAAAGGCAAAATCGTGTCGATCATGCTGGGTGGGTTGTGAAGCCATTTTTTTTTTAATCACATATAGTTTTAGTCGTAATTTTCAATCCCAAAGCAGGAAAATGTGTTATGATACGACTAAAGCTCGTCGGATTGGCGGTAATGTCTATGGTAAATATATATTGTTTTCGAAAAAAAAACAAAAACGGTTCAACGACACCTTCAGCCCATAATGCGCACTTTGCAACGGATTTTCATAGCCCAAAATGTCATTTTTTTTGTGAATTTAAAGGCCTCTGTTCAGTTATTTGAGCATTTTCAAAGCCTCCAAATGCGAAAATTTTGATTATTTAAGTACCCCGGCATTGTATTTAACATTGAAATTAAGAATTTGTGAACTAACTGAAATTTTTTTCAAACCGTTATATTTTTCACTTAAAATACATAAAGCAACCTTTTGAGGGATACCCTTTTTATGAAAATCGAACTTAAATTGACTGAGCTACGTTGTCTCAAAATAGACCTTGGCAGCGAAAAATTATTCTAAATATTTTTAACTTCGGATTTCGTTTTCTTATCAATAAAGAAATCCAAGAAAAAAATTTGAGCCAAATTGGAGATGGTCAGTACAACTGATATTACACTTCAATGTGAAATGGGCGATATACTGAAAACCACCCCACCAGCCAAGTATGTATTTTGACAAATTCTAAAACATTAATAAAAACAACAATTATTACATTCTTTTAAAAAGAAGTGTGTAGTTGCAAAGCCAAACAATAAGAAGTTTACAATGAAAACTATTCAAGACTCCATTAAACTCAGAAATGTCCTTCTTCTTATGTATAAAAGTTTAAACAAATTGATAAACTCTAAGAACAAAACTTCTCCAACACTAACAAGCATTACACTCAACCGGATGCTGTATTATAAAAAATGTTAAATAAATAAGTTTTTCAACTAATGTGTATGCTTTGTTCTATTGTAAGAGCACGAACAAGAAATAAAAATAAAGAAAAAGAAAAAACAAAAAAATAGTTAAGAACCTTTAAAGTATGTACGAACCTGTCATATACAAAATGTCATCGAGATATCTAAAGTATTAGCTGTTGTTAAAGACAGACTCGCAGATGAAGTTGAAGTTGAAATTGAAGTTTAAGATGAAGATGAAGCCGAGAATATAAACTTTTTCCATTTCAACTTTGTTTTCTACTTGATCAAAGTAATCGAATTCAATCTACTTCAATTTGCAGAATTTTTAAAAGCTTTGCTGTATGTGCTTGTGTGGATGTTAGATATGTGTACTTGTACACATATGTGAATGTGGGTGTTTGTGTCATGGCAATTAGCCTGAAGTAATTTCGAGAGTTGGTAAATTGCTTTCAAGCACATCTGCCAGCAGCCAACATTTCATTATTTTTTCCACGTGATTGAATTTTATTAATATAGATAGATTTATATTCAAGGAAGTTTGATAAGTGGGTAGGAGTTACAGGAAATTTAATATATTTAACTTTTATTATATAGGGCCATAGGGGTAAATTATACGTAAGCAAATTTTGGAATTAAAATTTTAAAAAATTTAAGTACTTACGTTACTGACTCAATTTACTTGCAGTCCACGTGTTATTTTTCGATGCAAGTCACATTGAATATTTCGTTTAAGTTTGGAGTACATATCATCCATTAAATGTCTATAAACTATTAAAAGTACCATTAAATAAACTATTTAATAAGTATTGGCACAGAAAACTCCTAAAAATATTAAAATTGAAGAACTGAGTGTTTCAGTAAGAAGTTGAAAGTTTTTGTTTATAATATTTTTTTTTTTTAAATTTAAATTAAATTATTTGTTTTTCTTTAATTTTTAAAAAGGATAACAAAGTGTATATTGCTTGTCGAAAGAGGTAAAAAAAATTTAAAAGCGAAAAATAACGTGGTTAAGTTACCACGGCTTAAGTGATTCTCGTGAATTGTGGATAGTAAATGTTGATCCATGTAGGCTTGAATAAAAAAAAATATAAGATAATGTGAATATAAATAACGATGAGGAGCCTTAAAAATATAAAAGTTTTCATGAAATCATGAGTAGTATCAGTTAAAAAAGGAGTTCCCTGCACCGTGGACACACCCGTAGGCTTTAACTGTCAGTACAGCTTTGTCCTTGTCCTTATTCTTGTCCATATCCTCTCCTTTCTTCCCAAACTATCCCCCACCTAATCCTTATTCTTTTGGGGGGGGGATAACAAAATTTTGTTGTTATCCTTGCCCAAATTCCTGATCTTACCTTAATTGAATTCCTTTTCTTATTCTTGTCCATTTCCTTCTCCCAATATTTGCTCTAAATCTTTTGCTTAGTGTGTCCAATTCCTTTTCTATTCCCTATCCAATTTCTTGAGCATTTAATTTTTCTCAATCTTGTCCTAAATATTCTTTTAGGTGTGTCTAAGTCATTGTCCTAATCCTTTTCATAGTTCTTTTCAAAATCCTGTTTTAAAATTGTTGTCTTAATACATGTCTTATAACATCATACTCTAATCGGTTTCCATCTCTTTGTCCAATATCTAAAAAAAAAATAAATAAATAACTGGCCATTTCAGTCCTTGAAAGGACTTTGACCTAGCTTCTTATGATCAATTGTGTTGTGCGTGTTATTAAGTTTTTACACAATTGACCGAGAACTGGACCTACATGCTTAACGCCGACTACGAACGGCGATGAACAGACTGTTCTTGTTCTCAAGAAGCTTTACATGGCATTTTGATTACTCTCTGAAGTTTGCCATTGTCTGCAGAGAGGTGGCGGCCGTACAAAAAAATTATTTTAATTCAAATAATTTTCTGTCGCTGCTGCGTCTCCAGGTTCGTTGACATAGCGGCCACGCACTTTAACCAACTACGCCACGGACGTCCAATATCTACTCCTTATCTTATTACTCTTGCTCTTATCCGCATGCAAGTCCTTGTCCTAGTACTTGTAATTATTTTCATTTTAATTTATTTTGTTTTATTTTTATTTTTGCTTTTGCTCTTGCATTTGGTGCATATAGTTTATTTTAAGAGGTTTCAAGACGTAATATTTTTGAAGTGAAACTTCTTAGGCGGCGCTTGGAAATTTTAACGAGAATTGAGGAGTGAAATTTTACGGTCACGGTTACTTTACTTCATTTCGTTACACGATAGAGAAGAAGGACATGTTTTATGCTGAAATCGCAATACTGCGTTAGGTCGGTCGTGCGCCGATCGTACGTTATATCGACGTTTCAAAAACTTTACGAGATAAGCTGTCAGAACGCACGACCTTCGAATTTTGCACTCTCAATATTGCGTTAGTAGGTCGTGCGTCTGCTACATAGATGATGCCAATTAAACCAGCCATGCAAGAAATCCCACAAAAGTTGTTTTCCCCACAATTCTAAATCCCGAAATTTTCTATATAAATGCCTTTAATTTATCGCGCTTAAGGCGGTTCGTGAAAAGTATGGCAATAAGTATTGCTTTAACAGCATGAGTTATAAAAAAACATTATATAAATCATAAATTCCAACGATGATAAACGAAATCTCATGAAAATCTATCTTTGCCAGTGAAGCTATAATACACCCCCATACTAAGCTCTTTCAACGAAAATGCAACTTTGCTATACCAAGAAATGTCAAACGCACGACCGAGTCGAAGTTTTCTCTACTCATCTCGTTAGATCGTACTTTGATCGTACTTTACCCCTTCGTATGATATTTACGATCAAAGTACGATCAAAGTTTGAGGTCGAATTGCGAATTGCTACATAAGAACACGTGAGTTTCTACTCGAGCTGTCAACGCACGACCGACCTAACGCAGTATTGCGATTTAGATATTATAGTAGTGAGAATGAGAGAGATATGCATTGTATAAAAGACTGAAAAAATTTCCTTGTCACCGCTGAGGATTGAACCTGCGAACTAAAGATTACAAAGAAAACGCACTATCTATCGAGCTAAACTCTTCATATAAAAATATACTCTATATACCAATTAATCAAACTACTTTTGCTGTAGATGGCAAAAGCCGCAGATTGTGTGCTGATTGCGTTCTATGTGTGATAGATAGGGAGATTGCCATGATTCGGGTAGAAGAGAGACAGATTGAGCGAAGCAGAAGTGAATAAGAGAGTTGCCCTGAGCGCATTATGATTTTCGCAAAGTAGACCACTGATGTTAACGGCACAGTAATTACTGTTTTCTACAGTAATTTGACTGCTCATACAGTACGACAGTAATTTTTTGAAATATCAAGTAATTTCAATGACCGGACAAAAATATAAAGTTTTTTAGAAAAAATTTGCTAAAATCACATTTGTAACATCTCTCTTCCCCTCATAAATTTACCATCTTTGGAATTTAGTGCAAAATGGAACGATGCCTTGATAACTTTGCAAATTATAGTGTACACATGGCTAGCACCAACAACCGTACAATTCCAAAGAAACCATTTTGCGCTTTAAGGAAGATCTATGTACGATCATTTAGATGAATAATATCTAAAATTCTTAATTGTTTTAAGTGTATTATGTATCCAAACATATTTGTTTAGTCTTTTACAATTTTCTTATTCATAAACATGTTGTAGCTGCTTTGTAGTTAAAATAGGAACACTTTCGATTTGAAGTGGGAAGAGTGTCAATAATGATTTGTATATTAGATAAATTCAATGAATTTTATTTGTTTGCCACAATTTCGTCGACATTTTGATATTTAGATAGAAAGATATGTTGTTCAGTAGATAGAATGAGAGAGATATACATTGTATAAAAGACTGAAAAAAATTTCGTTGTCAGCGCTGAGTATCGAACCTGCAATCTCAGTTTTATAAAGCCAACGTGCTATATGCTGGGCTAAGGTCTTCATATCTAAATGTTGTCTACATACCAATTAATCAAACTACTTTTGCTGTAGATGCCCAGCGGGAAAATAAACAGCGCTCCTAGCGGGAAAATATAACAGCCTTATTCATAAACACATTTTAGAGGCAGTGTAACTTTATGCCTCTATCACCGTCTGCGAGTCGAACAAAAATTAAGACGAATTCGCCAAGTTGGTATCACCGTCAGCGAATGTTCAAAATTTTATTCGACTGAAACGTCAAAAACAGACGAGTGTAAACATTTTGTGAGAAGCCGGCGAATAAAGTTGTTTCATTTTTATGATGAGCATATAAATGGAAAATCATAGGAAAAAGCAAGTAATTTGCAATTTTTTTTGCGATTTAGTTTTGATTTTAAACAATTTTTTAATTATTTATAGTATGAAAAAACCAACAGCCGGCAATTCTAAAAAATGTTGTAACTGAAGTAACAAAATCGTAATGTTGCCACTGGCCTCTGAAAATTCGGTTCCATTAAAGTAAGCTATAGGGAGTCGTAGCAAGATTTTGCTGCTTAACTTATCTCACTCGGGCCGCCTTAGTTAAGCCTAAACTAATACTAAAATCTAAAAAAAAGATTTAACTGAAGATCAACCGGTAAGATGAAAATGATCACAGGTGGAACTCCTAGTGGATTACATTTGTTTCTTATTCTGCGGCGTAATCTTCAACAAAGTTTTCTCCAATTTCTCTAAAAATATAACTTTAAGCTGCAAATTATTTTTATTTATTTGTTAGGTTTGACGTTTCTCTGGTAAATTTTGTATTTTCTGCTTTGGTTGCACTGAATCTGAGGCGAATAAGTAGGCTCGCAAACAGTGATACCACAAAAAGAATAATTCGCCAGTTCATTCGACTCGAGTGAAGCATTCGATTCGCAGACGGTGATAGGGGTATTAAACAAGAAAACGCTATTCATAAACATTTTCGCAACCATGTTTTTTGTTTGTCTTTTCGTTTAATATCAAAGACATGCTCCATATGCGCCCTTTGCAGCATTTTTTTTATGTGGCGGCCATTGCAAATCCATTGGAATTCTTAATTTTTGTAGAGATTTTCTTTAGTTCAGACACAAACCTTACAAACATAAGCAGCGAATGAAAAAATGTTTATGAATAAAGCCCAAGAATGATAGAAAAATAGATTGCGCAGATAGTAAAAATAATTTTCTACGATCTGCGCATCTACGTTACGATAGACTTACGATATGAGCTTACGATATGGCTTTCTGCCAAGTCTTGTTAAAAATGTGAACAAATATAAAACAATGGCAAAAGATTCAAGAAACAAACTTGGTCTAGCGTGACGTCATGATCGTAAAAAATAATTTGTTCGTAGCTAGAAATGTCAAAATGAAAAGTAAACAACATAACGGACCTGCGAAATGCGTAATCTTTTTTTTCTATCATTCTTGAATAAAGCGTAGTATGCTGTAGAAACGAAAATTTCTTAGCATTTAATTCTACACCCGAAATATTAGCGTAGAGTCAAAAATGTTTGTATGGAGAAAAAAGTAACTACAGTACGACCTTGCTCAATGCAACTAATAGAAATTCGGGCAATTGACATAGTTAACGTTGAAGAAACGCAATTAAACTTCTAAACATAAAGCTTTATGTCTCTGAATCTTAGATATTGTGGGTTAATGCACTTTGTATCCTTAAATATTGTTTGAATAGATTTTTCATTAAAAATGTATTTTACAAGCAAAGAAGAACTGAAAGAATATAAGATAAAAGTTTATGCAAGTTTACGCAAATGCAAGTTGCGATAATTGTGCAATTCTTTTTTTTTAATGTTGCGTTTACTGACAATGAGTCAACGATATACAGCCTTATTGAATAGATTTCCTTAAACAACCGTTCGACGCTTGTTTAGTTACGCATTGTTTGAGGCTGTACGCAGCCTCTACGCAATTTTGCTTAAGTTGTTATTCATAAACATTTTTTCATTCGCTGCTTAAAATATACACATTCAATAGTATGTTTAGTTTTTTTTTTATTAAAAAAAAATCAATATTAAGGTAGATACAGCACTTTTTTTAGAGCGCTCTGTGAAAAAGGTGAAATGCGGTGACCAAGATTGCTCCTCCTTAATTCATCTGAAACAAAAAAAATTAATAATATTATTAAACTAGATACTTAAAACTCGTACTTGTCATAGCCGGACTTCCTAACGTAAAGTAACGATTTTCGACAAAAATTCGTCATTATTTTGCCTCCCACAAACAAAGTAAACAATAACTAATGAATGAAGCTACGAAAAATAAATCCTATGACAAGTACGAGATTATTGTGAATAAAATAAGGCTTCAAAAAAATCAAAACGATCGGTTCACTGAGTTTCGAGAAATCTTAGCCTAATAGCCTTATTATATAATATAAGATTATATAAAATCTTAACTAATATTCTATTAGAATACTAACGTTGGTATGTATATCCTTAATTCAATATATGAATATAACCTCTATGAATTTTGCTCATATTACACATATTAAATTATTATTCATAATATTGCGATATAAAATTATATAGAAACCCTAAATTCATATGCTGTCGCCCATGACGCCAACTTGACACTGTGCGCAAGAAAAGTTGGAATAAGTTCTTTCAATAGATAACTATTTTATACATATCTTAGTTATATAATTTTATATCGAACTATTTACTATTAATAATAGTAAGTATAATGTGTGTGTGAAAGTTTTAGTTATCTTTTCACATTTAAAGTTTTGAACAAAAAAGTATTTATAAGGCTTAATTTTTTTAAAGCAAAAATAATAACTAAAATTTGTCCCATAGTTTTTGAGTACAAAATAACCGGTAATTTTTGATTTTTAGTTTTTAAGGCAGAAATAAAAATGAAAGTTAAGATCAAGTTTACAGTTGAGGTAGATTTATTGTTGTGACATTGTTCTGTGAAACTCCTTATTAATATGGCAAAAAAAATTTTTGAAAAACAAATTTATAAATGCACCTGAAGCTCCCATTGGCGAAAAATCGCTCATTGTAGTTATGTAAAATAAAAAATCCCTTTTTAAGAAATTATTCTCTTAATATGCGGAATATGCAACACTTGATTTTCTCACGATCATACTCTCGCTCTCAAACTTTCAATAAAGCTACGCTCTGAGTTTTCTCCCTAGTGCAGAGATGGGTTCTATTCCAGATAGAACTCTACGCCACGTTACGTTGCGTAGCTTTACGATTGCATAATCGAGCCTTTACACTAAAATCGTTCTTATTCTAGAAGAGAAAGAGTGTATACAAAGAAGAAGTTTCACTTCTTTACTGTATACACGGTATACTGTATCTTTTTTTTTATTACATACAGTGGATCACAGCTTATTTGAACCAGTGCTCGATTTAATTTTAAGACTGCCCTATCTTTTTAACTAAATGGGGCATCGTTAAAGTTTAAATGTATATTCGTTGATGCAAGATCTACGAAAAAATGTTTGAAAAAAAAATATGCGATAAGTAACGAATTGCACTCAGCAAGTGGGGAGAACCCAATTACGCAGCAAAAATTGTGCTCACAGCTTATTTGAACCAAACACTTGCGTCCGACTGTAGCGTCAAATAACGGCCCTTTTTTTGCAAATGTTATATTTTGAATTATTTTAATAATTTTTGACAATATTTGTGTTGAAATGAGAGCAAATAATTTTAGAAATGCTTTGTGAGGAGCTTATAGTATGTTTCAACCATTTTGAAAATTCACCTTTTTATAAACAAACATTTTCAAACATTTCCTGACATTTTGTTTGTTTTTGATACATTTTGAAATAATTTTATATATTTTTGACAAAATTTGTGCTCAGATGAGAACAAAAAAACATAAATTGTAAAGGGGTTTATTTAAGTTTTCAACCATTTTTAAAAATATCTCAATTATGAAGCGTTTTAAACGCTATTGAACGTTTATGAATAATGCTTTTAAATTTTTTTCTTATCAAGGCTTTATAAGAGGTTCATAATATTTTATGAATACATCTGATATAATAAAACAATTCTACAAAAATTTTTATAGTAATTCCACAGTAATTTTTTTCAGTAATTTTTCGTGCCCTACACAGTAATTTCAACAAATTATGTTAACATCACTGAAGTAGACTAGGGCTGCCATGCCAATATTTTTTTAGAATACTAACATTGGTATATTTTTAATTCAATATATTAATGTAACCTCTATGAATTTTGCTCTTATTACACATATTATATTATTATTCATAATATGGCGATATAAAATTATATAGAAACCCAAATTCATGAAGCATATGCTGTCGCCCATGATACCAACTTGACACTGTGCGCAAGAAAAGTTGGAATAAGTTCTTTCAATAGATAACTATTTTATACATATTGTAGTTATATAATTTTATATCGAAATATTATTAATAATAGTAAGTATAATATGTTTGATATATGTAATATTAATACGTACATATATTGAATTAAAAATGTATCAAGTTGTATTCTGAAAAAATTTGTTATATGGCAACCCTAGCGAGAGCCTGCATCATTGCGAAAATCTTCATTGCGCTCAAATCAATGTTGCTTGCTCAGTGATATCATATAAGGGCTATTTTATAACTAATCTTCAATGCTTTGCATTTAACGCAGAGACCGGTTTGAGTGTGCAAAAAGATTTAGTTATATTTTCACATTTAAAGTTTTCAACAAAAATGTATTTATAAGGCTTAATTTCTTGAAAGCAAAAATAAAAACTAAAATTCGTCCCGTAGTTTTTGAGTACAAAATATCCGGTGATTTTTGATTTTTAATTTTTAAGGCAAAGATAAAAATGAAAGTTAAGATCAAGTGTACCGCTGAGGTAGATTTATTGTTGTGACATTTTTCTGTGAAACTCCTTATTAATATGCCAAAAAAATTTTTTGAAAAACAATTTTATAAATGCACCTGAAGCTCCATTGGCAAGAAAAAAAACATCCCTCATTGAAGTTATGTAAAATAAAAAAAAAAATCCCTTTTTAAGAAATTATTCTCTTAATGTGCAGAATATACAATACTTGATTTTCTCACGATCATACTCTCGCTCTCAAACTTTCTTTAAAGATACGCTCTGAGTTTTCTCACATTTTTCCGTTCTCCTTTCGGAGTTACTCCAGAATTCATCAAGCAGAAGCAGCGTACACTGCCACAGAATGTTGCAAACGAAATAAATTAAACGACAAGAAAATTACATACACAAACATACAATTGTTTCGCTAGCAACGTATTTTGCTGCGACCAGCCTGCCTACTGCTTACCAATAGGCACATTTGCATTGACTGTTTCTTAAACACGTATATTTCTCAACTAGTTTATTCACATCTATTTGTAAAAATTATGCAAATTGGTTATCGAATTAATTGCTTTTCGGCATAGGTCTAAAAATACATTAATTATCAACATATCTTCCACACTTCTCTGGCTAAGAATGGATTAAATATTTGGAATGCGATTGAGTGTAGAGCTTTCTCCACATCTGTTGCAGGTTGGCTTCGGTGCAGTGGCGTTCCTAGGGGGGGAGGCGGGGGGAGGTCCGCCCCGGGTACCACCATTTTAGAGGTGACACCATTTCCTTTTTTTTTATTTCTCAAACAGAAAGAAAAAGGTACAAATACATTACGTTAAAAAATTTGTGTCCCATTTTGTCGCATTGAAATTATTTCAAAAATTTGTGTATCAGTAGCTTCATGCGAGAGGAGTTTTTCAAAGCTAAAATTAATGAAGACTTATTTAAGGTCTTCCATGGGACAGGCAAGGCTTTCCGATCTTGGTATTTTATACATTGAAAACGAGCTTGCAAGTAATAGGGTCAATTGCATACAAAATCCTCCTCTGAGAGTAAAATAGCAACGCCTGCTGAAAGAGCACGAAGATATCGGGAAAAAATAACGCTAGATAAGGAACGAAATGAAGAAATAAACGAAAGCAAAAATAATGGTACCTATGTATGACTTTGACCTCATTTTTGCTTTTTGTGTTTACTAACTGATATAGCCCATTTCACATTGAAGTGATCAGTTGCACTCCGATTTCTCTCAAATATTTTTTTTGCATTGGTTTATTGATTTGAAAACCAAGTTTGAAGTTATAAATTTTTAGAATAGAATATAATAATAGAATATTAAATAATAATAATAAATTTTAGAATTGTTCGCGGCCAAAATAGGGGCTATTTTGAGACAACATAGCTCAATCAACTTAAGACCGCTATAACCGGTAATATAGTATCATTGGAAAAGTTATTTCATCTATTTTGAGGAAAAGTACAAAATTTTTGAAAATATTGCAATAAGTTGACTCATTCTTAATTTGTTTAAGTTCAATACCATGCCAGCAACACGAGCTATAATTTTTTTTTTGTTTTTAATTTTAATTTTTTACGTTTTTACGTTAGGTTATACCTTTCCAATCATATAAAATGAAGATGTGGTTTTAACGGGCTTAGAAGTTATATTGTAAAACGTTAAGTCTTAATAAATTTTCAATACAAATTCAACTAGCTATTGAATTTTTAAATTTCTGTAAAAAAATAGAGAAAAAAAAATGGATGAACATTTTATGTATAGCTGAATTATATACTTTATATTTAGTTTTTTTTTGTAAAAGAATAAACCTGTTTTTTGTTAAACTCCCAATTTGATTTAAATTATTTGATTAAGCGCAACAAAATGTATTGAACGTCACAAAATGTATTGAACGTCACTCTGTTGTTTTTTCTGAAATTGCTTATTATTAAACAGTTTTTTATTTTTTATTGCTGCAGGTCTACTACTTTGAAAATAACTTCTATGTTGATGTCTTTTTGGAGAAAAATTTAATTTTTTCCGTTAAAATTGTAAAATATGTAAGGATTTTTGGTAAAAAATTATTATTTCTTTAACTGAAATGGCGATTTTTGCAAAATCTAATTTAACTGATTAAATAACTCAATAAACATCACAGTAAGCTTACATTTACAACTTTTGTAAAATTTTTAGTGATTTTTCCCGTATATCTACTGTGTGACGTTCAATACAAAATTCGTATAAAACCATAGAAAAATTTATTTTTTTAGGGCCTAAAAACAACTTCGAATTCTCCATTAACTTTCACTTAATTTGACTACTCAACGGGAAAATTTAAAAATCATTAAAAACAAAACATGAAAACCTCTTTGTGTACGTTTTTTTCGCAATTGACCCAATATTGAATTCGATAAGGTTATATCAAATTTTGGAGCTCTTAAAGTAAGAAAAGTTAGTTTTTAAGACAACGCCATTAATAAGATTTCTTTGTTTAACCTTATACCTACATATACAAATATGTTCCTGTAAATGTAATGTTTTTGTTCCGTCAGTTTGTAAGACTGTGAAGTTAATAAGTTTTCTTTTTTACCTTATGCCTACATATCTAAATAAGTAGACACCTAAATATGTAATATTTTTGTTGTTTTTTACAAATTCTTATTGTTTGTCATATGGTGTTTGTTTTTGTTTTCGCAAAACATAAAGATAATAATAAAAACACTTAATCTCATCGAATTGGTTTCTTTTTGCATTTATAAATTTTTTTATAGGGGTGACACCATGAGTACCCGCCCCGGGTGTCATCAAGCCTAGGAACGCCACTGCTTCGGTGATCTTTTTATTGTATTTCTTTTGCTTAAAAAGCTCTCTCTTTGCCCTTTAGGTTCGATGATGCAATCGTAAAGCAACGCAATGTAACGTGGCGTAGAGTTCGTCATTATTTTGCCTATAAAAAATGGACGAAGCTTCGAAAAAAAAATACTATGACAAGTACGAGATTATTATGAATAAAGGAAGCCTAAAAAAAAAAACCAAAACGATCGGTTCACTGAGCTTCGAGAAATCTTGGTCACCGACTTTGAAAACATAGTTTCGAGAAAAACGCGTTTGAAAATAAGGGCCAACACTGCGCTCTCTAGAAGGCGGTTCACTCACTAGGCTATAACTTTGTTATTTTTGGAGATATCGACTTGAAATGTTCACCACATATTCTTGAGACTTAAAGCTTTTAGAAAATTTTTTGAAAGAACAAATTTACAAAAAACATCCACTTTCTTCTGCCGTCAGGTTCTTAATTGTTGTTTTTAACATACTTCCTGTATATGTGTGCTCATGGTATAATAATAGAGGTAAACTCGCTAGATGAGAGCGTACTGCCGCGAATGTCAAAACGAAGTTGACAACTCATATAAAATCTCGAAGCTATGAGAATGACAAGAGAAAGCAAGAATTGGCAAATTGTAAACGAAGTTAAACGGTTGAAGCTGTCTTGTTGCATTAATTTAAAATCGTAGTAAATGGTTATTTTTCGTGTTTTTATTGATATTAAACTAATTTAAAATTGTTTCCAGCCAACCATCAATAAAAATTAAACGCAAAAACTATTAACCGCAAGCAGGGAGCACAACTGAACAACAACAAAAGTACAGCAGTAAGTACACAGCTGATTCTGACAATATCGGCAGTAATGACAAAAGAGAGCACAATCAGCGCTACGACTACCTCTATTATTATACCATGTGTGTGCTCACCTGTCTGTGTCTGTTTTGAAGTTCTCTTGAAAACAGACACAGTTCTCTTCAACAAACACATCTCCTCTTCTGGTAAGCTTATGATGTGGAGCAAATTTTTCAAATTTTTGAAAAAAAAAAAGTTCTGACTGCGTATCTCCCCTTAAAGCCGATAATAAAGTTTTTGAAATATCTGAAATGGTTTGTGTTTTATATAAAAAAAAAGTTGTCAAGTCCTTAATGGAAAACCCTTTATATCGTCTCTAAAGTAATTGTTCTCTTGTTGTAATATCTCCACATTGTCAAAATCAGGCGTGTGTCCTGGGCATGTTCCTTACAGTGGGCTGCAAATTCTGTTTTCTATTCTAAAAATCTGCGAGCTTTTTGGCCCGATCGATGCAACGAAATTCGTGTCAGTAGCTTGTTTTTAATTGTTCCAACATATGCTTGGTCACATACGTTGGATCCGTCACCGTTGCATGTAATTTTGCAAATTACATTGGATTTGTAAAGTTTATCAATTTTTGTTTTTGTATTGCTGTACAATTGTTGTAGTGTATTATTAATTTTTAAAGCTAATTTTATTTTTTCTTTGTTATACAACCTTGAATTTATAATTCTTTCCGAAAGTCCTGGAATGTAGGTTATAGACTTAAATATTTTGCTGTTATTGCTTTAAGTAAAAAAAATTGTTAAAAAATGATTGTAAATGTTTTCAGTTTTCCCTGATGATGATTGCCGACGGCTATCGAAATATTGGAAAATGAAATTTAAAATTAAAAGAGAAAACTTTTTCCTTTTTAATATTTTGGACCTTGAGCCCGCAAAATTCAAAATAAAATTTATTCAAAAAGGTCAAAAAATAAATATATATATGTTTTTTTATGATGTGATCGAAAACCTCCGCTTTTTGTGGTTCCATAAAATTTACTGTTGCGCCAATACCCTTAAAAGTATTTGACTATTGTTTCATTGTTGTTTCATTTTCACTGCATTAAGCGGTTGCCTCCATGATATCGTGGCTTCAAACTTTTTTTTTCATTTTCGTTATGAAGTTAAATAACCATTTTTAGCTATCGTAAAATTAAATTTTTCTTAGAACTTGCATTCAGAGAGCTAAAGTTTTATATCTTGGAGTAACTCTCTTTGTAACCTTACAAAACTGACCTTAAAAACATAAATCACAAAAAAAGTTTTATATATAAAAAAAAAAAAATATAAAAGAAATACATTCGCCTTTGTAAATAATATTGATCTTACTTATCCTTCCAATTAATACTTACAGACAAACCATTCTGGACGTACAAACACCACCTTAGTCTACAGTATGCCTACCTTAATGGCACCGCTACGATTACATGTGAAGCGATCGCTGAGCCACCTGCCAATTTCAGCTGGTACCGCAACAAAAAGCGGTTACACAACGATAAACACTATACAATCACCGCCGAGTCCTACATGTCCGAGCTGAGTATCGCTGTTCGCGATCTAAGTGTTTTTGATACTTATCGCTGCAAGGCTCAAAACAGTCAGGGTGCGCTTGAACGTACAACTATCTTGGAACGTGGTGAAAAACCACCACCACCTACAGTGTTGCAGTTGCGTGGCTTTAATTCGAACACTTTCGATGTGGATGTCGGCTCAGTGCGTACCTCACCTGTGCGTACGCTGATGGAAGTGAATGGCTTTCGTATCGAATACATGACAGACTATGAATTTCGCTCAGATGCTGGCAAGTGGACAAATGCCAAACGCAAAGACTTTCCATTCGAAGATGGTGAGTGTAAGGGGCAGTGGTGCTTGATTACTTTATTATTATTTCTTGTTTTCATTCACTTTTCTAATGAAATTTATTAATTTTATCTTCATTGTTTTTGCACTTTCTAATGCACAGGTGCAACTTTCCTGATCAACAACCTGGAGGAAAATACAACGTATTACATGCGCGCTGCTTCCAAAAATCTGGCTGGTCTCAGCGACTGGACAAGGGTTGGAAAATTCTACACACTCTCAAATGAACCACCTAAATCTTTGGCCATTGCTGCTCAATCGGTTACGCTGTTGCAGATCTTATTTGTTGCTTTGGCTGGAGTTTGCTTTAGCCAGCAGCTTAAGTTAAGCTTTCAGCTATTGGACAACCGTTTGTGAGTTGATGCTTTAAGTAAAAGTGTTGGTCATGCTTTAAGTTCAACTTAATCTGTATGGAGTCTAAGTGCGGGGGGTGAGGACGGAAGACTTTTGTTTTATATTTACAGTAAAATAGGTTTATGTTGCTTGAAAAATAAAAAGGTAGTAAAAAAAAAGAAATTATTTGATATAAGTTGCTCTACAAAATAAAAGTAACTTTTCTTAGTTGGTCAAATCTAATTTTAAATAATATAAATAAAATTATCTGGATGATTAAGTTTCTAAGATTAATCAACTTGAAGAAATTCAGGTGCGCATAACAGTTTAAATTTAATAAGTGTACATTTTTTATTTAAAATAATCTTTTTAAAGAAGTTACAGAAATAATTTTTACAAACCTGATTTAATGTTTTAAGTTAATTTTTTTTTAATTTTTAAATTTAAACTAAATTTTTCTTTTAATTTTAAATGCTGGAATTAAGGTTTCTTTATTTAGCTTAAGAACTGACTTGGCTTAATTTTTTCCTAAAACTTAAAATTAATATTAAATGCATACTAACTATCGCCTAACTGTAAACTTTATTTATCAAATGTTCAACTTACAACGTTTTAATTTCCTTCATTGCTTGATTTAAGAAAAATATGGGCCCAGTGTTTAAATAAAGATTCATAAGACTTTCTTTCGATAAATGCAGCAAAGCTATGTCTATGAAACTATAACCATAAAAATCTAAGCAAAAAAAAAAGTGTTCACAACCCCCATTCTTACATCACTTTCAAGGTTCCGATTATATGACTCTATGAAATAGATTGAATGGAATAGATGAGAATAATTCTGTTGTTTATTTACATATATAAAAGTTTTTTTTTCAGAAGATCACATACAAGAATTACACCTTTGGACAGAAAATAAAGCACATTTCCATTTCCAATTAATACATTTTAGATTTGTATAACAATTATGTTAAATCGATATTGATTGAAAGTTTGCCATACTTTAAAAAATATTTAAAATTAATTACGGCATTTTTCTTTATTTAAGCTATTTAAGCGCTTTTTAAATTTGGGTTCGCAGTTAGACTAAACGAAAAAAAAACAAAAACTAAAGTCATACAGCGGCATCACCAAATATTGATGTGCGACAGTGAACAAAATAACAGCATGCCACTATATAGGTTCGATACTATGATCAGTGGTGAATATAACCCTAGCGCGGTTTCGCGAGTTTGACGCCCGTTTCATTTTTATGGCCCATTTTATATTGTGGGTTTTAGCGATTTTGCCAAAAAAAGGTACTATCAGTTTTTCTTCAATAACTCCGTCAGAAATAGATATACCGGTTTATTGTCTTTGGCAAAGTTATAGCTAACAATCCAATAAACAAACATATAAACAAAACATACTTGTAAAATAATTTGTTGTAATTTTTTTTTAATTTAAATGTCAAAAACATTTTAATTTTTTCGGTTTTTTGGGTATAACTTGAAGGGAATCCAAATTTTGCCTATACTATCTTCTACAAAATTGTAGCCGAAAAAAAAAATCAACAACTCTTGTGAACATACTTATGTGATCTGAACGTGTCTACACTAAAGAGCTGCACGACTACATTCAATTGCCGTTTCAAAACATTCTCATTAGAACGAAATGAATTTCAGCAACTACATTAAGGCATGGTATAATAATACAAGGTAGCATTGACAGTTGCTTGGGAAATCATATACTGTCAAAAAATACACTCAAAAAGAGAGCGCTCACAATCCGCCATTGAAAACACAAGCAATGTTGAAAACGTTGAAGTGAAAAAAAACAACAACCACAGCAGCTGTTGATGTATTTGCACAACAAGCTGTGTTTGACAGTTTATGTTTTCCTGTTGAAGAGAAAATAAGCAGTTGTCAATGCTACCATGTATTATTATACCATGCATTAAGGGAACGAATGGAATGAGAGTCCACACCATGATACAATTATAAGGTAGGCCCAATTCGGATACAAAAAACACGAAAAAGCAAAGCAAAGCAAAGAAAATCAAAACATTGGCGTAGGTATAATGTCATTTTTAACAATTGACGTTTATTCGTTCAACGATAGGGATGTATAATTCACTTTTAACAGTATGAATCTGGGTATTGGGTATTGAGTACCCAGATTTTATGTGGAATAATGTAAGAAAAGTAAGCAAAAACCTTAAAAATTTAACAAAATGAGCTATGTTTTAAGATATAATACAAAATAAATTGTATGTTAGTTTTCAACGAAGGAAATAAAAGTGAACTTTTTATATAATTTTCATTCGACTTCTTAGTTCGCATCGCTTTGTATTGTATTTTGACATTATACCTACGCCTTTGTTATTGTTTTGTTGTTGATTTGTAGTCATAGAGAGTGTGTTTTTCCTGGGCTTACCTTATAATTGTATCATGGTCCACACGAAGCGCTTAGAATGGAATGGAAGGTGGGTCTTGTGTACAAGGAATACTCTCAAAGGAGTACTCTCAATTTTAGAGTATTCGTTTGAGAGTACTTCCAAATGGCTGAGCGGAATGTAATTGAATAAGCGAAACTGAAAGTTTGATATTGTTTTTTGTTGTTGTCTTATTTTTTTATAGTAAATACTAAGATATATATAAATATAGTACTAAGATAAATACACAAAAAATTATTAAAAAAATAAAATTCTTAGTGAACCAAAATGTAATTTCATGATTTTGGAACATATTATCCAACTCAGTTTTTCCCATATTATTATGAACGAACATTATTTCGTTGGCAAATTCACAATTTATGTCTATTTGTTTGTTAATTTGTAACTCACATTAATGTTATTTTTTTATTTTTTTTTTATTTAAAAATTAAAAAAAATAAAAAATTTACTAAAATTCATATTGTATAAGAAATAATTTTATTTCGAAATAAAATATAAAATATTTGAAAACATTAAAAGCAAACAACACTGAAGCAAACACCAAAATTCAGCGAAACTATTTTAGAGTGCTCTCAATACTTCGAATGCATTCCATAAAAAAATAGGTACAAACCATGGTACAATTATACAAGGTAGCATTGACTATTGCTTATTTTCTCTTCTACAAGAAAACATCTCCTGTCAAAAACAGCTGTTTGTGAAAATGCATCTGTAGCTGCTGAGGTTGTTGTTTTTTTTTCACTTCAACGTCTTCAACATTGTTTGTGTTTTCAACGGCGGATTGTGAGCGCTCTTTTTTTGAGTATATTTTTTGACAGGAGATGTCAACTTTTCCCAAGCAACTGTCAATCCTACCTTGTATTATTATACCATGGGTATAAACAACAAGATTGTAAATATTCATTTAATTCTCTCAAATAGAATGGCACATTTATTCGCTCTGGAAAATTGATGTTTCGCACTCATTCGTTTCTCTTTGTAAATGACTTGAGAATATGGAATACTCGCTTAGAATGCATAGAATGGTAAACAAAAGGAATACATTCCTGCAGCTCTTTAGTCTACACTACTTAAAAAGCTCAAGACCTACCTTTTTATTGTATCATGATATGTACAAGTACTCAAGCCCGACTTTAATAAAAAGATTATATAAAAGGTTTTGCATATAACCTCACTTATGGTTTCTTTCCTTTGTCAAAAATGGTCGCGAAAATTTTATTTATTGAATTAAATTTTTTAGATTTTGTATCAAATAAGCGAAATTATTGATTCACTTGGGTTTTTCGTTTACTAAAAAGTAACTTCTTCATTTTATAGCTCCATATCAATTGCATTATCATCATTTATCACTCAAGTATATATTAAATAAAAAACATGTTGTTTTTGAGCTTTTTAAATACTGTTGGCCTGTTAAGATTATATAAGTATGTTCACAAGAGTTGTTAAATTTTTTTTCGGCTACAACTTTAAGGAAGATATTTGGTTAAAAATTTGCTTAGTTTAGAAGTTATCGTCGAAAAATTACGAAAACAGCCAAAAAAATTAATATTTTTCACTTAAAAAATTATCTTCTTGAGCTTTTTAAGTAGTGTAGACACGTTCAGATCACATAAGTATGTTCACAAGAGTTATTGAATTTTTACTTCGGCTACAATTTTTTAGAAGATAGTATAGGCAAAATTTGGATTCCCTTCAAGTTATGCCCAAAACGCTGAAAAAAATTAAAATTTTTTTGACATTTAAATTAAAAAAAAAATTACAACAAATTATTTTGCAATTATATGTTTGTTTATTGGATGGTTAGCTATGGTAACTTTGCCAAAGACAATAAGCCGATATATCTATTTCTGACGGAGTTATTGAAGAAAAACTGATAGTACCTTTTTTGGCAAAATCACTAAAACCCACAATATAAAATGGGCCATTCAAATGAAACGGGCGCCAAACTCGCAAAACCGCGCTAGGGTTATACTCACCACTGATTGTAGTATCGAACCTTTACAGTGGCATGCTGTTATTTTGCCAAAAGTGTGTTTTTGTGTCATAGTGTAATCGGACACTAATTTTCCCCTGCAACTGTTTGCATTTAATGAAGAGAAAACAATTTTTTATATATATTTTAAACATGTATATTAGTATTTTTGAAGCAGAAGATATATTAGATGGGTTTTTTTTCAAAAGTATTCCAGAATCCAGATTCTGAATCCTGGAGGTAATATAAGCACGTGACGCAAAAAAAAAATCCAGAAAATTCTCAAACTGTATGAGTGCCGCTAAAAAAAGTTCATTACAGAAGTGTAAAATGGAAGTTTCAAATCGTGTTTCCTATTTACATTTAAGTCATACAAAAACTTTTGACCTATCCTAATGTAAAACCGCCCGCTTAACCCGAATATGCAATCAGATTTTTTTTAAACATTTGTGTTTTACACAAAATTGGCCTACTTTATTAATAATTTCCTAATTTTTTTTTCGATTTTGAATTAGAAGCTTTTCCCTTGCCAAGGTCGCTGTAACTTTCTCAAATTTAAATGCTTCAGGATTGTTGGCCATTTTAGAAAAATAAAAAAAATTTCATAAATCGGATAATTTTTATGGCAGAAAAACAATTTTTTTTTTTGGGCAAGTATTGGAAATACATTGTTACACATCCTTCTGACAATTGTCATATATTTTGGACTGTTAATCCATAACTGTTACATTCCAAATATGTTTTGAAGTAATTTAACAAGCAGTTCAACACACTTAATAAAAATATAAATATATAAAGTATAAAATAAAAAAAATATCGAATGATTTGTATGTAATTGGTTAGTTTCATACTGTGTCGAATTTTTTGTCGTATTTAGTGAAATGCATTTTTGCGGGTTAATATTTATAGAAAATACTTTGCGATTATTTGTAAAAGTAACATTACAAACGTACCAGCAAGTGCTAAGCCGTTTATTGCATCTAAAGGTACTGGACAATATAACGCTGAATCAAGCATATCGTGGCTGATTAAGTGAGAGTTTGGTCAAATTTATACATCATCACCAGGAAAAAATCAACAATAAAAGCTGTTATTGAAAAGTTGTAGGAGTATAAAAATTTTCGTAAAGGCAACAATTATCGAAATATTACAAATTCAATAAAAAAATAAATGTGTTCCCAAAAGTCGGCTTAACTATTTGGATATTTTTTCTTTTTTATAAACTAAACTTCATAAAAAGGCCAACAATCCTGTTGGAATTTAATTTGAGAAAATTGCAGCGACCTTGGTGAAAGTGAAGCTTTTATTTCAAAAACGAAAAAAAAAATAAAGAAATTTGTTATAAAGTAGGCCAATTTTGGTTCAAGGATAAATTTTTTAAAATTCTGATGGCATATTCGGGTTAAGATCTTACATTAGAACATGTTATGGTCAAAAGTATTTGCATGACTTAAATGTAAATAGGAAACACGATTTGAAACATCCATTTTACACTTTTACAAATTCACGGTTTTTAGCAACGCCCATCTAGTTTGAGATTTTTTTGGTTTTTTTTTATATACCTAATATAAGCGTCACTTACTTATATTACATCCAGAATTCAGATCCTTACCTTGCAGAGAGGTTCTGCAATATGTTAAGGAGGAGTAACATTTTTAAACTTTTTTTCTATTTTTCTGAAGAGAAAACCTTTTAAGAATATTCTGTGAAAATTTGAGATGAACCGGAGCAAAACTCACGAAGTTAGTGACTGCCCATCATACTCAGAACTTTAAAGCATTTTTCACACATTTCATGTTTTCAAAGTCGGACCCTTATAACTTCAAAACAACTATTGCTGTACATAATTTACGAGGTAACGCCATTAGTCATTTTGGTACAATAACAAATTAACCAAATTTTTGACAAAAATCGCGTTTTTCAATTCAAAGTTTTTCCAAAAATTTAAAAGTTGAAATTTTAAAAAACTTTCATAGAGTTACCTTTGGAAAGCGGTTATCTTGCGGAAAAATTTTGGTTATGATGGTCACTACAATTTTACTTTTTTTCGAGACGCTTCCGAATAATTGCTTGTATTGCCGTTTTTTTTTATTATTTTTCCATGAAAATTTAGAGAATATATTTCAAATCCTATTTTTTAATGTATCATTAGTTTTATAAATAGATTTTAACTGTGTCGTCAAAACAAAAAGAAACATAAAGATGTGCCCTTTTTTTGTTTGTACGAATAACCGTTATCCCTCCTTAAAAAAATGTATGGAACCCAAAACGCATTCATTTATATATACATATCGCTTATTCCAAAAAAAGTTTACCACACATCCGTTAAATCATTACAGTTCAATTATTTTGAAGATAACCAAGACCCAATTGGTCAAAATGGATACCAGATTCGCACTCAAACTGTTTTGTTTTTTGTGTGTCAATTTAATATTAAATTATTCATGAAAAAACAAAAAAGTCCCAATGCCTTACAATTTGTGTCCCGATGGCATACGAGATAAATAGAAGATATTTTTTCATTGAATTGACCTATAAAGATTATAAAGCTATATTTGCAAATACTGCGTGTCGGACGTCACATTCGGACGCATTTTTTTGCATTTTATGTGCTGAAAATATTTTGTTTAGGAAAAAAGAACTAGTGCACCATTAAGTATTAAGGGGCTGCTATTTATATATATCAGAAAAAAATACAATATAAGCGTGAGTACATGAACAGTGGTTTTGATATTCAGCGTTCAGACGTTATTAAAATAGAAGTAGTTTTATTTTATAAATCTGCTATTTGCAGCGAACTGATTTGAGCTACGAGAAAATATGATACGAATAAAACGTTAGGAATTAACTGAAATATACAAAAAAGTTAGCATAGTCACTAATTTTTATTATTGTTTTTATTTTGGTAATATTTATTATTGTTTGGACGCCATGTGTCGGACGTCATTAATTTTGCCACCATAACAGTATTTAAATTATAGATATTTTTTTCATTTATTTTTAATATTAACATCTCCGTTACGTTTAAAAAAATTTGCTGTTAAAGCATCTCGATGCAACAAAAATTACGAGATGTTTGAAGTCCTTGAAGATATATTTTTAATATTTTGCCATCTATTGTGGAACGGTGTTACGGAGTTTTAAATTTTTTTTTACGTTTATAGACAATGTACATTACTTTAATTAATGAAATATATACCTTGTCTATATTTCTATAAATTTTTTGCAAGTTATGGTATGGTATGGTATGGTATGATAGTATTGTCTAATGGTATAGCATGGTGGTAAGATGAGCATGAAATGATGGCATGGTATAGTTTTATGATACAGTATGACGATATAGGTTGTTAGTATGGTATGATGGTATGGTATAATAACATTTAACTTTTCGAAATTGTACATATTAAAACAGATTTAATCTTATCTTGCAATTATATGAAATGGGACTTTTTTTAGTAAGACTTTATTTAAGAGTAAATCAATTTATCAGGAAATAGTCTCTACTTTTTTGGGTTCAAGATTCACTTCCACCGTGCATGGTGGCCCCACACATATTTCAGTTTTATTTTTTCCTTCAACTTTTTGCGATAAATACGCTATTTCTACGTTTCTTTTCTACAAAATTCGTCATCAAGTTTTTTTTAATTATTTTGCTATTTTTTGGATCTTTCCGCACTTTTTTTTAATATTTGGCTTACCATCTACAAAAGTTATATACAAAAGTTATTTCCACGTTAATTCTATTTGAAAATGCCGCCTACCGTTTGGACGTCACTAATTTTGCCCAGTTGATATGAGCTAAAAATTATTTATATTTTAAATCAGCAGTTATATTCGGGAAAATGTGCAAAAACTTGCTTTGTAACAGGTTTAAATTTTTGTTTTTAATTTTATTTAATAATTTTATCTAAATAAAACCCTTTCTATGTGTCGGACGTCAGAACAGAGTTGATCATATTAATTTTGCAAAATACACCGTTATACCCAAATTTTGTCAACCCTATTATGTTGCCACTTTGCGAAGAAAGGAGTGAAAAGGGAAATAAAAAAACTTTTATACGTAACCTTAGGTCTACACGAGACAATTTGTTATAATAATTCCAATACACTCACACAGTTTTTACTAACACACTCACATTTTCTCAGTCGGCAGCTCAATTGCCTCAACAATCAGGCAGACAATTGAACTAACAACGATTTGACGTGGGCTGACAGTTTTTGGCGTTTTCTTTTGAATAATTTGAAGTCTTGGCGTTTGTTTGTGAAAAATATTTTTGAAATTGAAAAATCAATATATACAGTGTTGTGAATATTAAAAGCAAACAAAATGGCCGTAGCAAACTTCTTCATATTTTTTTATCGTCTTACTTCTTTCCCCAAAATTTAAATAGTTATTTTTACTTAATTATGTATTACGCTCAATATAGCATCAAAAGAAATGAATTAAAAAATAGCGGTATTTCAGCAATGAGAGCAGTATACAGAAAGCGATTTTTGACTAAGCATAACAAAAGCATCCTACTTAAGTCAAATAATTTTTGCTCCGATTATCGGTAAATGTCGGTTATATTTCTTTAATTTTTCTTTAGTTTATGTTGCTTTAGTTATAAACAGCATAATTTGTACTTTGTATTTTATTTATTATAATATATATTTATTATAATAATTATGATTATTTTAACAGTGGCTTTTTTTGGTTGCTTTTGATATACAAAACACTGTATATAGTCTGTTGTTTTTTCACGTTCACAAGCAAACTTGGTATTTTTTTGAAGTTTTCTCTGTTATTTCTTTGCAATTTCAAAAGAAACGTGTAATAAACTAAACACATGTCGTTTATTGTCATGCAATTGTTAATACGTCACGATAGACAATTTTCTTCGAATTGAAAAAATATTGACAACTAATATAGATTAAAACACTATTATAACAATTGTCTTGTGTAGACGCAGCGTAAAGCTTTTATATCAATAGCTTTTTTAGATCAGTAAACAACCTGAAAAAAAAAAAAAAACTTAATTCGAATATTGACTGTGAATTCCCAGCAGAAAAGTGGACCAAATTTGAAATAGTTCTGAACTGGTTCCAAAAAGGACCAATACTAGTTTCACTACAATACCCTTTAACATTCAACGACCTGATGCTTTTTGCAGGTTGATGTCAAAGTAAAAGACAATTGTCCATTTAAACACTCCTTTTTCCCCCTATTTGAACTAGTTGCATTAGCAACATATTTAAATTGGTTGCTTTCGCAGTAGCCTAAAAGCGATTCTTTTTTAACTAGCTTTTAAGTAAACATTTTAAAAGAGTGAAAATTTAGTGCACTGGAGTAAAGGTCCTAAGGACCTGTACGATATTTTCCATCCACAATCCAGAAGAATTTTGTTTATAAATGTCTATAAACATTTTTTTTTTCTTACTATATTTTCTTGTGCGCTGCAAATTTTAAAAAATAACCAGAACGCGTTTATTTTTTTCAGGAATACTTTTGAAAACAAAAGTAAAGTGAACTGTTCTACACTGAACGTCTTTTGTACTTTTTCAGAGCTACTTCGAGCTGCACTAGAAATGAACTATTTCACTTTTCAATTGACTCCAAAATAACTCAATAAAAAAATTAATTGGGAACTTAAATGTACATATATTAAGCATCTTATAAACAATGATGCTTTTGAAAAAGGAGCATCTTTAGTTTCTCACACTTGATGGACTATTTTCGGGATTTGCCCATATATTGAAGGGGTAATTTTTTACACAAAATTCGTGGAAAAACTAATATTTGTAAATGTATCCAAATTGCAAAAATTTGTGTTGCAAAATGTCTCACAAAAAGAAAATTCTCTGTGTCCCGGTGGCTGATGGTTTTTGATTGCATGATTCAAAAAAAGTCTTGCAAATTTAGTATTAATATAAATGTATTTGGTAAGGACATAAATAGTTCCATTGTAGAAAAAAATTAAAAAGATATTCTACAAATATTCCTCAACTCAAATTTATTTCCATTTGCCAAATATGTACTCCAAATGTTCCAAGCCTTATTTGGAATGAGCGATATATATAAAAAGTAATAAAAAAAACAAACAAATCATATGCTATACCATCCGAACCATGAAGATTAAACTTGCTATAGTCTGTATAAAGAACCTTAATGAATAAAAGTAGCTTATTAAAAACAAAATTTTAGGTTCATAAGTAGCTTTTACCGTAATCCAAAATTCTTTTGAGTAATATATGTATAGTCCTCTGAAAATCTTATCCAATAGTTTTTTTTTTTTTTTTGGGCCATGAAAGGTTCTTTTTGCAAATCTGCCATGCAAATCATTTTTATGCAAGGTGTTGAGAATGGTGGGAAGGTAAACATATTTTCCGGTTTTTTATGCAATGAAACTTATAACTCTTTCGTCGTTTCGAAATGATTGATTTTTATTTCCTTGATATTCCTCTTCTATTCCATTTAATATTTTTACTTGTACTTTTCAACTATGTTTAGTTTATTTTATTCTATGTGCCTTGTTCAAGAAAGTCAAACGATACTTTTTTTATATCATTAATATGATTCTTATAGTTTATACTAATTATGTATTCATATAAATAAATTTTCAAGGTACTATAAAAATAAATTACCTTGTCAAGTGTAGGAAATATAAATGTATTTATAAAAATTTACTATTAATATCAATTTGAATTGCAAATTCCTCCTCCCGATACTTGTTTTATTTGAAATTATTTTTTTAAATAAATTATTTATAAATTTATTACATTTATATAACTATTAAATTTAAATAATATAAAAAATAAAATTATCTTATTATGTAATATAAGAACCTAAAAGTATGCCTGATATATATATGTAAAACAACTTTTGTTAGAACCCGTCCGTTTGTAATAAACTAATAGGAAAAAAAGCCTTTTGTGTGAATTCTCATGTTCAAACTGATGCCAGCGCGTGAATTTCTAACAATAAAACTTTATTAAAAAAATGTAACTGAATACAAAGTAAGTCGAGTTGGGCTATAGTTATTTATCTCAGTGACCATAGGTCATGTAGTAACTAGAATAAAACCTACTTGATGAGTTGAGCCTATTAATTGAAATAGTATAAATATTAATTCCTTTTAGCCAAAAACAATTTAAGAACCATAGCCAAATTTTTCTAAATGCCAAAATTTACAAATTATTAAAAATAAAAATGCTCTTTGGGGCGTAATTTTTTTTCATAAAACCTATGATATATTATATAGATGTATGTTTACAAAATTATAAATATATACAAAAATAAGAACATTATTGTAACTGTAATGCTTAATTTTCGAAATTATAAGTTTAATAAAATAATACACTCACAAACACAACAAAACAAATGTTTTTTTCATTTTCAAACAATTGAGCGAAAAGTTGCTTAAACTAACTATCTGATAGTAAAACTAAGAGCAATTAAAACACTCTTTAAAAAAAAATTGGAAAAATGATATTAAAGAATCTTTAATTTGGAAATGGAAAAGTTCAAGCCTTTCTGACTTCCTATTCAGTACAATTCAACAAACATTTAATAGTTTTTCACTTTAATGCTTTTCCGTTTCTTTAATTTCAAAAGCACAGAATAACTATTTTAAAGCTAGTTTAAAATATGTTCAATATAAAATCACCGAGTTCTCAACATTTATAGCTCATATTATTTTATTTATGTCGCTTTCCGCAGCAACCTCAAAATGGTGCAACACTGCGTATGAGTGACATTAAATAAAGAAATTTGTCAAAATGGAAAAATTGTGTATTTATATGTATGTCTGTATTTTAATACTTGTTGGTAAATTAAAAATCCATTAGCAAACATGTACACATGCACAAAAAAAAATATCGGGAGTATGTTAAAAAAATTGCCGCAAACAAATAGTGGCCACTAAAAATTCAATAAACAAGTAAAAATGTAGCAATAAAAACTTCAAAAACCTCAAAAAATAAACATGCAAAAACAAAAACATAACATCAGTACAGCAGCAACAACGACAAGCGAAGCAGAATTAAAACTGGTAACGAAATGAAATCGAATTTTAACCGAATTGAATGCTTTGCACCACACACAGGGCTGGCAAAGAGGGTAGAGCTAACCAAGAACGGTTTGGTTAAGCCACGACACAGAATCAGCTACGACCAGCCAGAATTTAAAAGAGGTCAAAAAATGTCCTCTGACAAAATAATAAAAAACAGTAAAACGTAAAAATAAAATATGTAACGCAAAAGGCGTAAAAACCACTGTCGTTAAAATGCGGAAAAAACACTGTTGAACGAATACAAAAAGCAGTGCAAAATATAAATAAAATACCGGCAAAAGAAGAAAAGAGCTGGTTGAGTCAAACAATGCAAAATCACACAAAATTGCAGCGCTTTAAATTTACAAAAGAATGAATGAATGAATGAACGGATGAATAAGTGAATGCACCAATATTAATGCAATCTTTTCCGCGCACATGAGCGTGCACACAGTGTACAACGATTGAGTAAATGCATTACTGAATGAATGACCAGATTTGTACGAAAAATAGCAGCAACAAAAGCAATGTTAATCGAATCTGTGTTGCGTTCATTAACCCATTATTTCGCATGGACGTTTTAAGTTTGCACTTTTCAGGTAGTTTTTCTAAAAAACACTGCAATGAAAAAAAGAACTGTAAGCCAATTAACTTTACGATGAAAAATTAGCTGAGTTTTCAGAATCTGTCATAATCTGTTTTAAAGAAATAAACATTATGTTTATTTACCTTCCCTCTGGGTAATGAAAACATTCCCGGATATAAGCAGGCAACATTCCCTTTCGTTAGACATTCCATTTCTTTTTATACATACTATGCTATTGGAGAGACACATTCCTCTCCGCTGTCTTAAAAATTAATGTAGAAACATTCATTTTTGCTGTCTTAAAAACTAATGTGGAAACAACAACAAACAAATAACTTCTAAAAATTATAAGCCTGGCCGGGATTCGAACCAGAAACCTTTGGGATGGCAGTCAAGTAGCTACAGCATCGCTTAACAAGGCTGCCTTAATTAGTCGAGATTTTATTATTTGAAATAAATTTAAATTGCCCCAAAACAAGCAAAACTTTCCACATGCACTCCTTAAAAAGCGATTTGGAAACACCATCAATTTTAAACTGCCCAAAATTTTCCAAAAGATACGATGAGGAATGTTTCCCCATCACTTCTAATGCTTCTATTTAAAACTGAAACAATATCAATTTAAAACTGCCCATAAGTTTCCAAATCACTTCCATATGGAAGCCTTCCTGTTTTTCTCAGACGGATAGATCAAATGTTAAGCACCCCATACACTTATCAATTTACCAAACAACTGAGTTGGCAACTGAGTGACATTTGAGTCGAAGACTTCTCCACTCACTATTTGATCGAGCTCCCAACTTGATGAGTTGTGTCTAAAAAATCAAAATATTTTAAATTTTCTTCAACCGACTCGACAACTGCCACAAAAATCAACTGACTGCGCCACACACAAGTTGATTTTCTGATAGTTCTGTCGAAATTGGTCGGTAAGTTGATAAGTATATGGGGTGCATTAAAGATCATGAAGATGACAAACATACATCAATGCAGCTATTTTGGATTTTTGTGGTTCAAATAATGCCAAAGAACATCGCACGAGTTTCTTCCAAAGAGAGAGAAAAAAAAATTGCTTTCTAGAACACTCAGAAAAAAGTTGGTTTTTTAATCAAAATACGCGAATTTTTTATTCTAAAAATATGATATTCTTTAATTGCAAGGAAATTTATTTTTTAAACAAAAGCATATGCATTTGCTTGAAGTAATGGAGATTTTTAATTGGAAAGTATAAATTACCTTGTTTTAAAATTTTTAATAAATTTTTAAACAAAATTTTAACAATTTTTATGTTTTTATTAATTCTTTTCAATTCGGTTAAAAAATACTGAAAGACAAAATACTTCCCTCTCAAACGTATTTCAAAAGTATCTGAATAATGTTTCTACAACCATCAGAAGCGTGGAGTCAAATAGCAAGTGCTGCCAATAATAACGAATCAAAACGCAGCAGAATCAAAATATATTGCTCTAACAATTAAATTCCCATCACAAAAGAAGTCACAATAACAATACCTAACAAAAAATTAAAGCATGCTTAAAAGCACTTCGTAAGTAATCAAAATACAACCGTGGTATGTCAATTCAGTTTTTGTGCGGCTAATGCTATGTTCATGTCAGTCAAATGATTGAAGTTCATCACGATTTTTTACTCTCTCTGAAAATTTTGACATACGCCTGCTCACACACAATACTTTGATTCATGCTCTGACGACGCCATTTGTTACTTTTCTGCTACCTACTATTCTGTGAATTCATTTCAGATTACATCCTTTTCTCTTCAAAAAAACTACCTTTATTACCAAAATACTACTAATTTACTACTGTTCTTGACATATTTTCCTTCTAAACAACAAACAAATAAAATAATGCAACCATTTGACTGATTGATGCAGGTCTAGAGCTCAATCAAAATTTTGACTGACGAGAGAAGATTTTGGAGTTCATTTTCGCTCTGAGATAAAGTTCATTTTCTTTTACATAGGAAAGCAACAATAAATTTTGACTGATTCAATCATTTGACTGATGTGTGAACATAGCCTTTCACGAAGAAAAGCAAGAATTGTACATTGCGTTAAAATTAAAATTTTTAAACTTAAATGTCTGCCGCTGTCCAAAAATATGCTGGATTTTCTACTCTTTGAACGCAGCTTCAGGGTAACCAATTTGAACACGTTTTAAATTGGTAAGATCATATCTGCATCAAGAAAAAATTTATAAATTGATTTATATTCATGTTAAAATTAAGAGCATGGATTCAAAAGTGAAAGTTTGCCTTTCTTAAAGCCCAGACACTTGGATATAATAATCCTAACTAATTTAATTTAGAGCCAACGATTTAAGTTCTAGTTCAGTTTGTTTCTTTAGCTAAGTTTCGAATATATTCTTAAGCAGAGTGCAATAGAAAAATTGCTGCTAAAATATTCCAAAGATCAAAGGTGCCTTAAAAGTGATCACAGAAAAAAAAAGTCACGTGCATTGTTAAGCACATGCTCAACCAAAACATTGTCCCAGACATCATAACCTTTTAAGAAATTTTGAAGGGCATTCTTAATTTATTTTCGAAAGACGATCCGGTAATCTATATAATGAAAAAAGCTTAGTTGAGCAGATTTTTAAGAATTTTTTTTTTCGACAGCAAATTTACTTCGTACACACCAAATAAAAAAAGCCTCATGGTTTCCTTTATACAAAATACCACAACAGAGTATTTAAGCTGCGAAAAATTGGAGTCTTAGAAAAGGTTGCCGCGAAACCTTCAACAGTAAAAAAATAGACCACAATACTACTTCAAAAGTCTATGAAGGTAATTTTACAGGTAATTGATTGATAAGTTAGTTTTAATTTTTCTCCGTTCTTTACAAAGGACAGAAATAGTGTAGTCATTTTGGAAAAGTTTCATTCTGGAGTCTTCGAAACTGGTAAGTTTAATGTAATGGTCCGATCAGTCTTGCATTGCCCAGCAGTGCATACGAAGTAGATCAACAGCTATCACACATCAAAATAAATGGTGATTATGCAATACACAGAACTTCGTCAAATACAGGTGTTTAAGCGAAACGTCAAATGCGTAGAAGCACGCAGAAATCAAAATGAAACTAAACTTCTGTGTTTATGTATGCTTTCAGAAATAATTTTCGGTTTTTGTCTGGGCAATTCCATATATTGCTGTGACACTTGTTAAGCTATGCGCTGCTATCCTTTACGAGACCAATTGGAGCGTAAGATACAGTGGGTATCCATATTATTATACTCCAAGAACATTTTTGTATTTCTATTGTTTTGTATTGATTCCACATAGCTTTTTTATTTGAAATTCAAATTTTTTTACAGGCGTCCAAGATACAAAAGTGGCGATTTTACTTTACTCTGTTCTTGTGCCAACAGTGAGAACAACGAAGGAATTACGAGGCGGAAAGAAAAAAAATTTATAAATCATCAATTGCGGAATCCAGGAATGCCTTTTTGGTACATATATGCAGAGACAGAATCCGAACTCAAGTAAACAATTAAGTCTACTATAGATGAGTTCTTTTAAAATTAAAATTGTATTATATTTAAAGCTTAATAAATTCCTTTTTATTTCAACATTTGTTACATTTTTGATTTGAAGAAAAATTTTTTAGTTAAATGAATGCCCCTTTTTGTTTTTAAAATGTATTCCCTTTTTGATTTGACAAATTTGTAATTTTGTTGAAAACACAATTTTTTTTTATTCAAGTTTCCTTTTTTTTTGTTCTTAAGAAACTCCTTTATTTTCAAAAACGATTTAGTTATTTCTTTCAAAGATAAATTTCCATTTGAAATGAAAAAAAAATACCTTAACGCTAAAACAAGTAAAGTTTTCTTTAAAATTAAGTAAATTTTCTTTGATTTTATAATGCTTTTTTCTTAGTGAAGAATGCTCTCAATCCATACAACAAAGTTGAATGAATTTTCTTCTACAAAATAGTCATATACGGAATGCTCTTTCTATACTTACTTACTTATCTGGCGCATAGAAATATCGATCGTTTTTGGCTCCGACCAAGAATTTAAGCCAGCCTGTTATGCGCTTGCTGGTACCAGTTGGAAACACCAAGAGTCGTCAGGTAGACCAACAATTGGTTCTTCCAGCGGTGAATTTCTAGATGTGTGCTGCATATAGTACGACGGGCATGATTAGTGACTTATAGAGAGTAAGTTTTATTTTTAGGGAGAGAACTCTGCATCTCAATTTCCTATTCTATCTAAATTTACACCTCTTATCTATCAAAGGTAAGTTATCCTTTGTTTTAAGGGGACATATAGGTTACAAATTTTTAAAAAAAATTTTATTTCGGGAATTTATTTTCGTAGAAGGAAATATGATCTCGTTGTCAAATTTTGCACATATATTAAGTACTCAGCAGTAATTTTGGAGTCAATTGAAAAAGTGAACTAGTTCATTTCTAGCGCAGTTCGCAGTAGCTCTGAAAAAGTACAAAAGGCGTTCAGGTTAGAACAGTTATCTTTGCTTTTGTTTTCTAAAGTATTGCTGACAAAAATAAACGCGTTCTAGCTACTTTTTAAAATTTGCTGCGCACAAGAAAATATAATAAAAAAAAAATGAAAAAATGTTTACAGACAAAATGGTTTCTGGATTGTGGATGGAAAAGATGGTACAAATGAGATCTTTAGGATCTTTCCATTGCACTAAATTCTTACACTTTTGATATGTTCACTTTAAAACTAGTTAAAAAAGAACCACTTTCAGGCTACTGCGAAAGCAACCAGTTTAAAAATGTTCCTAATGCAACTAGTTCAAAAATAGGGGAAAAGGAGTGTTTCTGGGGACAATTGTCTTTTCCTATGACAAAAACCCGCAAAAAGCGTCAGTTCGGTCAATGTTAAAGGGTATTCTAGTGGAACTAGTACTGGTCCTTTTTGGAACTAGTTCAGAACTATTTCAAATTTAGTCCACTCTTCTGCTGAGTAACATTTGAAGAATACATAAAAAAATTTTCAGAATTTTTGAAGCCGTTTTTGACGTTAATTTATTTTTTTTAAAAAATATCAAAAAATTGACGGTGTGCAGGATATCACCAGTCTGGAACATGTGAGGAAAAAATAAAACAAAAACAAATTAATCCTTGTCTAAGTGGCCACCGCCTGAACTGGGATAATTTTTATCCGCCGAAGAAAAACAGAATGGCGACCGATTTTGTAACCTCGAAAATCGATTTTTTTTTCAAATGGCCACCATTTTGTTTTCTTTTTTGGCGGAGAAAAATAATCTTAGTTTAGGCGGTGGCCACTTAAACAGGGATTAATTTGTTGTTTTTATATTTTTTCCTCACATGTTCCAGACTGGTGATATCGTGCACACCGTCAATTTTTTGATATTTTTTTAAAAAAAATCAAATAACCTCAAAAACCGCTTCAAAAATTCTGAAAATTTTTTTGTATTCTTCAAATATTAATAAATATATGTGCAAAATTTTAAAAAGGGATCTTTTTTCCTCCTATGAAAAAAAATTCCCGAAAAAACATTTTTTTTTAAAAATTTGTAACCTATATGTCCCCTTAATTCATTGCTAACTTCGTTGGAGGAGTTTATACTGGATCTCAGATAGACGAAGTCATTTATAACCTCTTCGGAGGTGTTTTATGCTATGTTCACACATAAAGTTTAGTTTGAGTTTGGTTTGAGTTTAACCAAAACTATTTACACAGAGATGGGTCGGCTGAATTGACTTTTAAATGCGAGTTCTTCCTTGAGCTGCGCAAACCGGAATTTTTACCGGCCTATACTCATATGGAGGCCTCATCTTCTACACTTGTTCAAGATTTTTTCTTCGCTTTTTTGATAATTTTTTACAAATAGTAAATTGCACAACTTTAGAAACAGATGTTTTTGACAGCATACTTTTAGGCATTTCTCAAATTGATTTTTGATAAACTCAGAAAACAAATTGAGTTTAAGTTTAGTTTCATCATGCGTAATTGTACTGGAAACTCAAAGGCTTATTTTGAGTTCAATGGCAAAACTCAACTTTGAACTGGTAACTCAAATTAAACTTTATGTGAACATAACGCTAAACAGTGAAGACTATTTCTGTGTAGACATAAGGTATTTCTTTTCATCTGCATCCACTGCAATACCATTCGACTCGATATTGACCAATGATATTGTATTACTAGTAAACCCTAGCAGCATAATAAAATTGTAAAAAATTGTGCCACAAAGTCTCAGATCAGCAGCTTGGACGATCATCTCCATCATTAGATTTCATCACATGATAAGGAATCACCTTGTCTGAAACCTCGTTTAGTATCGAAGGAGAGGGATATGTCCCTCCCAATTAAAATTGTGCTGCTGATGTTGCTTAGTGTCATTCTGCAGAGATGGTGGAACAGGGATATCGAATTCCATCTCCAGTACTCCACTATTTCTTATTGGACTGTCGAAGGTGTCTTTTTTAACGAGATAAAGATGTGTGTTGATTTGTTTCTTAATGGTGTCCTTCAAGATTTGTCGTCGACAGGAATTTGTACTTAACGCTTTTAAATTTTTTTTTTTGTCATTTCGTGCAAGAAGCCTTGTTGGATTTCTTATCTTTTTTGAAAAACTTCCAGACTTCGGAGTTCACGTCAAGCTGTTGATAATTCAAAATATTTTGTGAAAAAGAATGCATTGTAAAGTAAAAACCATGTGTAACTTACATTAAATACGCAAGCCGCTTGTAAATACTGTTTAAAAAAAAAAAAGCAAAAAGAAATGACCAAAGCATAACATATGTTTAAACAACCTCAAATAAAGCAAAATGAAATAGAAGCCAGATATAAGAAATGTTAAAGCGTTAGTGAATTATAAAAACATCAGTAGAAAAAAAACAGGGTTCTTAACTATTCGAGAAGTTAAGTTAAGAAGAATAATTCGAGGCAAAAAAACTGGTTTTCGAATTATTTGAAAATTGCGATTTTTAAAAAAACCGGTTCGAATAATAAAAAAAAAAAACCGAAACGCCGAATAATTCGAACTGGTTTTGCATACCCTATTTTACGCCTCGTTCTGCGATTTGCTGGAGTGAAATCTGAAAAAACGATACTTTTTTCCGACACCGTGTTTCTTAGAATAAATATTGTTTTTTGAACTCAATTGAACTCATTCCCCTCTACTGATAGTTTAACGCTTTAACCATCGAACCGAAAACCTTCGTTGGTAAATAATGCTGATTCAATATTAAGAATTAACTAAAGCTATATTGCAGTATATCAAAATAATCTATTTATAGGAATGTGTATTGGCTACATATCCTTCATCTCCTACAATAACCACTAGCCAATACACAATAACCACTATAGATTGTGTATTGGCTATACAAACAAGAGTAGTAAAAAACAAAAATGTTGCTTCTATTTACTACTAGATGTCGTTATCCCTTCAGAGGGCGCGCCGCGGCAAATTAGCCGCAAACTGCTTTATTTGTGTTTTTCAAGTATTTATAATGGTAGCTGGCCACTGCCACTCAAGTGACTTTGTTAGTTTTGAGATGCAGCGTGGTTTACTGTTAACCGCTGGTTGCTACGATATTTTGTTTAGGTGTTATTTGTGTTTAAAAATTAGAGTCTCGTTTTTGCGGCTAAATTGCCGCGGCGCGCCTTCTCGTGTAACAAAAAAAATCAAGTGTAACTTGCAAACATTTTTTGTAGTTAATTGGAAAAAAGTGTTTTGATGAAGGTGAAAATTTCTATTATTGTTTCGTCTGAGTAAAAAGTATAGGCACATGCATAAAAAAGTGTAATTTTTATTGTGTTGGGTAAAAATTTTGTTACGTTATGATATCAAAAAACCATTAGTACAAAACTTACCTAGGGATATATTGATGTTTTTAAATCTACATCGAAGCGAAATCAGGAGTTTTTTATATTTGTCGACCGCACAAAAATAATAAAACAAACGTTTGTTGTAATAATTGTAATAAAAATGTCTGCAAAAAACATTGTAAGCAAATTTCGGAATGTGTTGAATGTATGAATGTGTAATGCCTCTGTTACCGATAATGAATAAGAATTTAAAAAATAAATGCATAAAAAAAAATTTCAAAATCAATAGAAAGCAATGGTTTGTTTTATTTAAATGGTTTTTTACTATAAATAGGAAAAATTCCATTCGACACTATTTAAACTACCTTGCGGCAAATTTGCCACGGCGCGCCCTCCTGTGTTACTTTTCAGAGCGCGCCCTCCGAAGGGTTATGCTACAAACAAATTTAATGATTTTTTTATATTTATTCCCTACAACTGAACAGGGGCGCTTTAAGGGAGGGCCGGATAGGGTTAATATGTATGATCAACCCCCTTTATTTATCCCCTCCGACCACTCCTTACGGGTGCTCCCAAACAAAAACGTAATTGGGGTATATTAATTTTGTCACACCGTTTATAATGCCCATGAGGAGGCGTGGTAGATATAGAAAATCATACATATTTTTTTATTTTATTTTATTATTTTAAAGTTTTTGTCGTTTGCTGTAGAATGCAGGCGGCGGTAGAGGCGGCATCGGTAGTCGAGTTGGTAGCGTGCTTGACTGCCACCCCAGGTCCCGGGTTCGATTCCCGGCCAGGCCATGGTCCTTCGCTTTAAACCTTTCTTAATTTTCTTTCCTCATTTCTAATCAACTGAAATTAAAAAAAATTCATCAATATTTACGACATGAAGTTGTAGTTGATGGTAGAGAAGTTTGTGGATGAGATTGCCTTATAACTTGAATTGACTGAGGTAAAGGCATAACACTTGCCTCTGATTCAAATTCACATGTTTCTTCGGCTTTCCACCACGCTTAGAACATCCTACACATGTTTCACTTGATTGCCCTTTCCTTCCCACTAATCTATCACCCCATTTCGAACCAAGGCAGACTTGACTGAAAAAGGTATTCCACCTGAAATCCTTGGTTCAAAGCTAAAAAAAAAAAAAAAAAAATTTAACCCTTCGTTACATGATTTTTTCTCCTTGTGTATAAAAATTTTGTGTGTCTGTATTTGTGACTCGAGAGGCTTAGAGAATGTATAAACGAAATTTTGATGTTCTACAATGAATAGGAGTGAAGTAACGCAACATTGCATATGTGCAATATCTAACATGAAAATACACAAAAATTCTACATTCATTGATCTTACTTACTTACTTCGGTCGGTTTTGGCCTCGTATAAGAAATTGCGCCAGCCATTTCTGTTTTTCACTTGCTGGCGCCAGTTGGAAACACCAAGTGTATTCAGGTTATCCAACACCTGATCCTTCCAACGTAGATGTGGGCGTCCTCTTCTGCGTTGACCACCACCGGGTACCGAATCGAATATTTTTTTCGCTAGAGCGTCATTTTCCATTCGCTCAACATGACCTAGCCAGCGAAGCCGCTCGATTTTAATACGCTTAACTATGTCGATGTCAGCGTACAGCTCATACAGCTCGTGGTTTCATTGAATTCGGTACTCGCCATTGACGCAGATTGGACCGAAGATCTTACGAAGGATCTTTCTCTTGAAGGCTCCCAAAGTCTTTTCATCAGAACTGCTCAACGTCCAGGTTTGTGCTGCATATAATAGGACGGGCATGATTAGTGACTTATAGAGCGTGACGAACAAAACCGTCGAGAGAGGGCTCTGCTTCTCAATTGCCTACTTAGCCCAAAGTAACACCTGTTGGCAAGAGTTATCCTTCGTTTTATCTCAATACTAACAGCGTTGAAAGAGTTAATGCTGGATCCCAGGTAGACGAAGTCCTTAACAACCTCGAAAGAGATGTTGTCAACAGTGACGTGGTTTCCAAGACGCTGGGACTGTTTATTTGTTGACACTAAGTATTTCGTCTTATCTGCTTATATATGCAATTAAGCCATTTATTTTATTAAATTAAAGTTATTCACTTTTTTTTCTACGTATAGGACAGACTTTGTTCGAATCAATATTTTGGACAAACTAAGGTATAATATACGTGTAACAACCAAAAACAGGATCTGTTTTAAAAAAATTTTTTTAGATATAAGAAGTTATTATTTTTTTTTTTAATTTATACAGGTTATTGTACATAATAAATACTTTATAAAAATATTTTTTTTTTTATTTACAGTTCTGGCTTTTATATAGAGGGCGCTGAAAATGGCATTAAAAAAAAGACATCCAAAACGGTTCGATGGATATCGCCTTTCCCATGTATCGGAAACAGAAAAATTAAATGACATTTTAAAGCATAGACCTTATATTAAGCATCCCCCCTACATAAGACCCCCGGGGTTTTGTTTTTTAATTATGGCGGAAGTTGAAGTAAAAAGTTAAAAAAATAGATACATTTTCGCGCGATTTTTTGTTTATATAAAAAAAAAAACAAAAAAAAAATTGATACTTGAATTTAGGAGGGATGCTTAAAGAACAAAATATCGAACACAATGCAAAAAAAATCATTGAAATTGAACCAATATTTTTCGAGTTATCTATCGAACCGTTTTAAAAAACTAGTTTCGAGGAAATCGCGTTTAAAGTTTTTTATTTGTTGTATGGAGCTTCGACATAGGTTAACGAAAACCGATATAACTTCTGTTATTTTTTAAATATCGATTTAAAAATATGTTTGTATATTCTTAAAACTATAGAGAACACATCAAACAAAAAAAAAATTATTTTTTTTCGAAAAATTTACACGTACATATATTACCTTAAATCACCAATTTGACAAAAGAAGACAACAACTAATAAAAAATTGTCTAAATTTATTTTTAAATAAAATTCCGTTAGGTATATTCACAGGGTGTGTATGCTATATCTCTTTGAAGTCAACATTGCATATGTGAAATCCCATGCAACGAAGGGTTAAGCTGGTTTTGGGACAAATCTTGTGTCGGTGCGGTAAGCTTTATATTAAAGGTTGAGATTTCATATATTTTTTGTTTTCTATATGTAGTGACCCGTCTTAATGGCCAAGTCTCACAACTTTCAGGAATTCAATTTTTATTTCTCGTTTTCAAAAGCAGTGGTGCCTAAAGTTTCGAAAATTACGATCCCGCGTCCATTTCTCCCGCTTGTATTTCGTTCCAGATTTTCATTCCAGTATGAAACTCAACCACTGTATGTCATTAACTTGCCACAACAACGAGGGAATGAGTTTGTGTCGAGTTATCGAGCCAATTTAAAATTTGGCATTAATTTACGTATAATTCTATGATTTTTTACTCTATTCTTTGGACTGATTTTTATTTTATTTTTTCTCTGTGCTATTTCCATTGAATGCAGCCACAAAACTTTTTGCTGTTGGCCACATTTTTCTGGTAATCCTTTTTAAAATGGCCAACATTTTGTACAGTTTGTATGAAATTCTGATTTATAATTTAACAGCAATTCCATTTTGTTGCTGTTGTTGTCGGCGTTGATGCTGTGTTGTTGTAGTTGCAGCGTTGCATGCTGTGAGCTGAATGACGCATATATAACTACGCTTTGTTGCAGAGACACGACGCGGTTGACAGCGCTTGGTTGGAATGCGTAATTTGAATTCTGCCGAAACTTGTCATTTTTTAAATACTTCTGTGAATTTGTTTGTTTTTTTTTTAACTCGTTTACGTTTGTAAAATTCCAGCATTTTGCTTGGCTTTAAAACAGTTAATTTTTGTAATAATGTTAATCTTTTAAAAATGTTGTGGCTTTTCAAAGTACTTGGAATGAAATGTTGTGATATTATATTTGCAACTTTATTAATTAAAATGTTTCGCATAAAAGCCACAAATTTGTTTAAATTTTAAATGCAGAAATTAAAACAAAATAATTTCAACAAACTAACTCAGTCTGTAACTCATTCATTGTATTGATTTCCAGGACGGCAGTTTAAAGGTGCGTGAAAATTAACAAATACTCAAAATTATTTCCCCACGTAATGCTAGATAAAGCGCAATAAATTCGCATTGACAACACTGTTTATTGAAGTTAGCTGTTAGCTCATTCATTTGATTTAAGCCGCGGCATTGTTTTCACTCTCACAGAATTCCAATAATTTTGTTTGCTTGATTTGTGTTTGCATGTTGATTGCTCTAGCTTCCGGTGCATGAACTGCTACTGTATGTTATTGTTTCTATCATGCCCTGCATTCAAAATGCTTGCAGGCACTAAATATGCTTCTGTTTCCTAGAGATTCTTTGATGCTCATTTAAGCTGGATGATCATTGCATGCGTTTTATGCGATTTATGATAATTTGCAATTGCATTTTCGTAATTGAACCAGCTATCCAGCGTCCGTTTCATCACATATTACAAATGTCTCCTTCATTTCGGTTCCAATTCCTGTAATTCATGTTAATGCTGAATAAATTACAAAGAGAATTTGATATTAGATTTTGAAATGAAATTTTAGAAATTTGACAGAATATTAACGGAAGTATTAACGGAAACCTGGAATCATATCATAGTTGAATAAATAAGGTTGTCTCGTGGCTGATCGTACTCTCTTCTCAGTACCCATAATTGTCAAAATCAATGAAAAGCAACAACAACAACTTCAACGGCTTTTTATGTTATTAATTTTTGTTTTCAGATTTTGTATGAACTGTCAACTTCGGTTTGACATGTATGGGAACTCGCTCTCACCCATGCGACAACCTTATTTATTCAACTATGGAATCATATAGTGTCAAACCTATAAACAAGGTATGACCATGATAAAATTACAAGGTGGGCTCATATTGGAGAACAGGGTCAGCGAGTTATCAAAATCAGATGGAAATTTGAAGTTGTTCTAATTGTTGTTGTTACTTGTGTCGTTTGACATTTATAGCTCCTACGTCTTTTTTGTTGCAAAATTCATCATTTACATTTGAGCAATCATTTGAATGATTACCTTGTAATTGTATCATGGGTATGACAACATAAACAACCCTAGCGGCAAAAATGAGACGGCCAATGCTTTGATTTGCTTTTGAAAATATCGAATACATATGAGACAGAAAGAGGATTTTCAGCAACGAGGCTGCTGCTTTTGTTCTGATAGCCTGTACTTTTTTACTTTTCTGCTTGTAAAAATTTGTAAGTGATCCTATTGTAATGCATAAAGCTGAATGCATATGCTTTTCCACTTTTCTATTGTATTGCGTTCAGCGAGTAGACGGACGCACATGCAAATGAAGTCAATGAATTTCTAACTTTATGCATTATATTAGGATCACTAACAAATTTTTACAAACAGAAAAGTAAAAAAAAAAAAGGAAAGAAATGGACAGGATGACAGAATAATATGTGATTGAAATTGTTTTGTACTACATATTTACGGTTGATGGCTTAATTTCATTGTTAATGCAATATCTACCATGACAATGCATATGTCCATCGTGTTTTCTTACTAAAAGTTTTAATGTGGAATGGATTCGTGAATGTATTTATGAATTATCATCTTTTGACATGACAACGTTAGGTTTTGCCGCGGAGGTTTCCAAAAATTGAAAAAGTTATTTTTCAAAATACATCGGCATTGCATGGAATCGTTACTTGCTGAATATACAGGGTGGACCAAATACAAGTTTTTTTTTTAAATGCAATAAAATGAACAAAATTTAATTCTTTACAAATTAAATAAAATCGACTTGGAAAGTAGGCGTGTTTAAAAATATCAAGTTTTTTCTGCTCTGTGTAAAATTTTTAAAAAAGGAAATAAAATAAAAAATTTTCTATTAAAATATTTTATTAAAAACAAGCAAACAATATTAAAACAAAAAAGAAATAAAATAAAAAACGCCTTAGTGCACACGCTTCTAGCGCGTGTCCTTAAAAAAAGCCTTAAACAATTAAACAAAAATTAATAAAATAAAAGGCCAAAAAACATCGCATCAAGTGAAAAAATCGCAATGAGCGACGCAGGCAATGAAAGTGAAGACAGTGCATTTAACTGGCAAGTTTACAAGCCCAGAAGTGCTAAACGTAAAAACATTGAATCACCAAAACAAAACAAAACAATTGTGAAACGCATTCATCTTGATAACCAACAACAAAATCAAAACCGATTCTCAGATCTGGATAATGATGACCTACTACTTTCGAATAGTAGTGACGACGAAGTAAGTGACGACAACAAGCCCAATGAAGATCAACCGAAACCACCACCTATTTTCATACCAAATGTTGTTAATATTACAAAAATGATCAAAAATTTCGGTACAATTATTGATAAAAGTAGTTTTATGTATAGTTCATCAAATGATGGTCAAATAAGAGTAACAACTAAAACAATAGATTCCTATAGAAAGCTTGTCTCATATTTGAATAGTTACTTGTATAATATAGTATTTCATACATATCAAGTAAAACAGGAAAGAGCTTACAAAATTGTTATTAAAAATCTTCATCATTCGACTCCCATTTCCGATATCAAGGAAGAACTTAGCCAGGCAGGGCATATAGTTAGAAACATTGTTATTGTTAAGGGACGCATAACAAAAATTCCCCTATCTATGTTCTTTGTTGACCTTGAACCAAACGTAAATAATAAGACTGTTTATAACATCACACATATTAACAACGCAATTGTCAAAATTGAACCACCGCATAAATCAGACGATCTTGTCCAATGCCACCGCTGCCAACAGTTTGGACACACCAAGAGGTATTGCAAGAAGCCATTTATATGCGTCAAATGTGGACTAGGGCATCCAACAAGTGATTGTCCAAAAGAGAGAGAATCGCCTCCTAGATGTATACACTGTTTGCAGAGCCACACTGCTAATTACAAAGGCTGTAAAGTTTACCAAGAGCTCGTTAATAAAAGAAACAATAACAAAAAACCCGTAAAAAATGTCCCTTCAGTAAGCTTTGCCCAAAACACAAAGTTTCCCAATCTTCACGAAGGTGGCTTTAGTTACTCTTCTATCGCAAATAAGGAAACATATGCAAATGCTGTCAAAAATACGTCAGGCAGCGCAAACGAAAATAGTATTATGTCAAGAATAGAAATAATGCTAAACAAGCAAATTGAGCTTACTACTACCTTGATGAATATGATGTTAGCATTAATGGCAAAAATATGCAATTAAATTTACGCATAGGAATATGGAATGCCAACGGGCTTTCCAATCATAAAAACGAAGTGGAAAATTTTTTACAAAACCAATACATTGACATACTGCTAGTATCAGAAACTCACTTTACTGATAGATCGTACTTTAAAATAAAGGGTTACGATCTTATAACAGCAAACCAACCAAACAACAGAGCTCATGCTGGCTCAGCAATTCTTATTAAATCTAAGTTTAAGTATGAAACCCTCGAAGCCATCAGGCAGCCTAGCTTACAGGTCACTTTAGTTAAACTTAGATGCTCAAATAGAGATTTAATAATAAGTGCCATATATTTTCCGCCACGGTTCAGCTTTAAGAAGCAGGACTACATTGAATTCTTCAATAAGCTTGGTTCAAAATTTATTGTAGGAGGAGACTTTAATGCCAAACATCCTTGGTGGGGCTCTAGGCTGTCCAACCCCAAAGGCAAAGAGCTTTATGCGTGCATATCTGAAAAAAATTACGACGCAATCTCCACTGGCAGCCCAACATATTGGCCTACTGACCATAGAAAAATTCCTGGCCTAATGGACTTTGCCATATGTAATGGAATTTCAAGCCAGTCAATAGCTATAACCGAATGCGAAGACTTAAGCTCAGATCATTCTGCTCTTATACTCAACATAGCTGCAATACCACAAATGACTTTAGCCTGCAAACGTACTTTATTTAAATACACAAATATATCATCATTTCAAAACTGGATAGATGCTCACACGGATCTCAATGTTGTTATTGAATCAGGAGCTGATTTAGATGCAGCCGTCGAAAATTTTTCGCGCCTTATACACGATGCGGCTTTTATTTCAAGCAGGCAACAACAAGCACCTAACAGACCGAGCACTACAAAATATTTTAATTCAGTTGAAATAAGACAGCTAATCATATAAGATTAATTAATTAATAAGATTATAAGATTAGAATCAATAAGACAGATAAGCATAAGAGATCCCTTAGAAGAAGATGGAAACAGACTAGAAGTCCGTTCGACAAAGCTGTTTTGAATAATACCACAAAAGAGCTCAAACAAAAACTAGCTGAACACAAAAATAAAAGCATAAGTGACTTTCTGGAAAACTTAGATGCCACAAGTAACAATGAGCATTCTCTATGGAGAGCCACAAAGTATCTTAAAAGGCCGTCTGACAGAAATGTCCCAATAAAAGATGCGAATGATCTCTGGTGTAGATCAAGCAAAAGCAAAGCAGAAGCCTTTGCAGTTCATCTTTACAATACTTTTCAGCCACTTAACCTTAACTTAAATACAAAAAGTATTATGGACTATCTTGACAGCCCTTGTCAGATGGATCTTCCCATCAAGCACGTGACACTAGAAGAAGCTCAAGCCGAAATTGCAACGCTACATACAAACAAATCACCAGGGTATGATAACATAGACGGTAAAACGGCCAAACCCTTACCAAAAAAAGGAATATTATTTCTCACACTTGTTTTAATACAATACTTCGGTTAAACTATTTTCCCACCCAATGGAAGTGCGCAGAAGTAATCATGCTTCCAAAACCGAGCAAACCCGAAAATAATGTAACTTCATACAGGCCAATTAGTCTCCTTACTGTGTTCTACAAAATATTTGAAAGAATATTCTTGAGACGAATGCAGCCGAAACTAGAAGAGCGTAATATCATCCCAAATCACCAATTCGGCTTCAGGAGAGAACATGGAACTCCAGAGCAATGCCATCGTATTGTAAATACTATAATTAATACAATGGAAAATAAACAATATTGCGCTGCAGTGTTCCTAGACGTTCAACAAGCGTTTGATCGCGTTTGGCACGCAGGTCTATTATATAAAATAAAAAGTCTTCTTCCTACTCCTTACTACCACCTTTTAAAATCGTATTTAACTCCACGATACTTCTATGTTAAAATCAAAGACGAAAGCTCACAGATATACGAAGCTCGAGCAGGAGTACCGCAAGGCAGTGTACTAGGCCCTATACTTTATACACTTTTCACGTCAGATATGCCTACAAATAATGATGTGCTTTTCGCAACTTATGCTGATGACATAGCCATACTAGCTTCTTCGGAATCTCCCGACACAGCATCAAGTTTGGTGCAGCAACAATTAAATCGACTAGAAGCCTGGCTATGTAAATGGAATATAAGAGTAAATCCCAGCAAATCAGTAAATTTTACGTTTACACTGAGAAAAAACGAATGTCTAAGACTAACTTTAAATCAGGAAGATATTCCGATAGCTAACTGCGTAAAGTATCTAGGACTTCATCTTGATAAGAGGCTAACATGGAAAAATCATATAAAAGCCAAACGCACACATCTAGATATCAAAGTTAAAAAAATGTATTGGCTGCTTGGCAGGAACTCGAAACTAAGTATTCAAAATAAATTGCTTTTATACAAGAGTATTTTAAAACCTGTATGGACATACGGCATTCAACTTTGGGGCACAGCTAGTACATCAAATATAGAAATACTACAGCGATTCCAATCCAAGACGCTTCGCATGATTTTTAATGCACCGTGGTATGTTTCTAATAAAACGTTGCACAGAGACTCCAATACTGCTTTCATCAAGGACGAAATCGAAAGATTCAGCGAAAAATATATTGAACGTTGAACGTTTGGACCATCACCCAAATCCTTTGGCAATAAACCTTCTAGACAACAGCGAAGACATACGAAGACTTAAAAGAATTCATATCCTAGACATGCCATTAAGATATTAGGATAAGTAATTATACGAAAATAATGTCAAATTTAATTTAATTTTTAAATAAAAATTTATATTATATAAATGAATAATCTAATGTAAAATATTATATTAATATGAATTGTTAAATGTACATATTTTCTTTTAGCTGAGTCTGTTGAAACTCAGTAATAATGTTAACTTCACTGTATTTTAAAATTTGCCTATTGTTACTGCGACAGATTGCAAATATATTTAAAAAAAAATAAATAAATAACTGACCATTTCAGCCCTTGAAAGGACTTTGACCTAGCTTCTTATGATCAATTGTGTTGTGCGTGTTATTAAGTTTGTATACAATTGACCGAGAAAGGGACCTACATGTTTAACGCCGACTCCGAACGGCGATGAACGTAATGTTCTTATTCTCAAGAAGCTTTACATGGCATTTGATTACTCTCTGAGGTTTGCCATTGTCTGCAGAGAGGTGGCGGCCGTACAGAAAAATTATTTTAATTCAAATACTGCAAATATATTTTACTGAAATAAAAAAAAAAAAAAAAAATTCAATAAAATGAACAAAATTGAATTTTTTTTTCTATGTATTATGGCTTGATTAGAAAGAGCAAACATTCCCATTAATTATGGAGCACAACGTCGTTCAAGTGGCTGCCTAGGCTGGCTTCGCAGCAGAGCATTCTTTCCAAGACATTGGTGCTGGTTTCGGGCTGTAGTCCACGGATTGCTTGGACGATATAGGCCTTAAGTACTTGAATCGTTTTCGGATTGTTGGTATAACATCGGTCTTTCACGGGTCGTCAGAAAATATGATTTTTCGCCCAAAATCGTTGTTCAATTCGTACGATGACAGGGACCATAAATGTTGTTCATTAGCATACAAGTCTCACGAACTTTTTGCACAAACTTGCGAACAGCAGGCACGGTGGGTGCATTAATTTCGGCCAAAACTTCTTTTCAAATAACGCACTGTTTGGTCTACACAGCACTCACTTTGATAGTAAGTTTTCAATATTTCTCAACGTTGTTCAAACAAAAAGCGACTCATTTCTTTCTGTGGAGGTATAAAACTGACTTTATGCCAAGATTTCGAGCGGAAAACAGCTGTCAGTGTCAAAATAATTTATGATTTAAAAAGAAACCACAACACGGCCGTAGGTTTTGACTTGCCAGTGTTTCTTTTTCCTTGTCCTTTTTATTGTCCCTATTCTTTCTTTCGTTAAGAAATTTTCCTATTTCTTCCGTTATTTTCATTTCTCCAAACAATTTTCTTACTTAATATCCAAACTCTTGCTTTAATCCTCTCTTTGACTTAATCACGAATTCCAAATGGAAAGGATTTGTTTGTTTGGAAAGGTGTGTTTTAGATGTGTCTTAATTTTATGTGTGTCCTTCGGTTGTGTTTTTTTGTTGTTTGTGAGAAGTGTTGGTTGCCACGAAAGAAACTGTTGAAATCATAACTTTTGTTTTGTGCACTTGTTGTTATTGTTGTTGTTTTTGTTTTTGTTGTTGTTGCTGTTGTGCTGTTGTTGCTGCTGCTGCTGCTGTTGTTGTTGTTGTTGTTGTTGTTGTTGTTGTTGTTGTTGTTCTTGTTGTTGTTGTTCTTGTTCTTGTTGTTGTTGTTGTTGTTGTTGTTGTTGGTGTTGTTGTTGTTGTTGTTGTTGTTGTTGTTGTTGTTGTTGTTGTTGTTGTTGTTGTTGTTACTTCTCTGTGGTGCATTAACTCTGTGCTGCATTACCTGCATACAATTAATCCGTGCAACAATGATGCATTTACCTTACATTAAGCGATTCCCTGAGTGGCCTCATGACGTCGTACATTTTTTTTTTTTTTATTTTTATCATGTGTCCGAAAACCTTACCATAATTTTTTTTCTTTCCACAAAATTGACCGTTGCGCCAGAAACCTTAATGTTAACATTCTATACAACTATTTTCACTGAGTTAAATAGTTGCCATCCTGAAGTCAGATGATAATAATTTTTTAAATATTTCGTTATGAAGCTTAATAGGACATCTATTCTGTCGCAAAATATACATTTTGTTTTGTCGACAAGCCAAGTATAAGTCTTTCATTTTCAATTTTAAACATTCAGCATAGCTCATATACATCTATATATATAAAAAAGGAGCTTATGTTTATAAGGCCGCAATAGACTCCTAAACTACTCATCCGATTAGCATGAAAATTTGTGTATAGAAGTTTTTTGGTACGGTGCGTGTTTGTGGGCTATCAATTTTGATCCACCTTGAACACCAGAGGGCGCTGTAGTACACATTTTTTACAAAACTGCCTAAAACTCATAAACTGCTAATGCGATTAGAATGAAAAGTGGTATACAGAGGGTTTCATGTACGTTGAGTGTTCTGCTGCTATCGTTTTTGACCTACCTTGGACACCAGATGGTGCTGTAGTACAAATTTTTTACAAAATCGCATATTTTTAGTTGTTTTCTTAGGTTACATGTGCAAATATTTACAAAATATTATATATTTCTTAAATTTAGTAAAATATAAATAATTTCCGTTATTTTCACATCAAACTATGAAAAATTTTACTACAACGATATATTTAATGCAACATCGTTGCTCAAAAATGAGAAAAAAACAATCAGAAATTTAATTTTGCGACTTTCGAGTCAAATATCTCCGCTGCTTGTGTATACATTTTGTTAAATTTTTTTTTGTCTTAAATCTTCATCAAAGAACTATTTAAACCTTATTGCAAAAATACCGTTAGTTGAGTAAATATATTTTAAATATTTTTTTCAAAAAAGTTCTGAAATTTTGGAGTTTTCCTCACAAAAAGGCTCAAAATTTGTTTTTGTTGTAAAAATAATTTAAACTCAAATTCGCAAATTTTTAATTCTATTTGAAAACTATAACATTTATAAGCAAAAGTTATTTCAATTTTACGCAAAAATTAAAAACCATTTTTGTGATTCAAAAAGCAAGGCCTACCCCTAGATTTTTTCGAACAAAATTTTTTTATAGTTTTTTTTATAGTCATTATAGTTTTGAAAAAATATAAAAGCTAAAAACTTAATTTATTAAAAAAAATTATCTAAGTATCTCTTGCCAATCAAAAGTTATAGCCAATAATGTTTATCCAAAATATTTATACAAAAAGCAAAACGCTGTCTGTGTGATGGCTGGAAACTTCAAAATTACTTGGCTAAGTAATTTCTTCTATCGGCTGATAGAGCTGAAATTTTGGCAGTACATTTTTTTCAAGTACGAGATGGCTTAAATTTCTGTCACACCCCCTTTTACCGCCCACAAATCAATAAAAATGCTATATTTCTTACGGTTTTCGTCGATTGGGCTACATTTTGGTAGTTTAGTCTGTATGCTTACTGTCGGCAACTGTACTAAAACAGGGTAATGTCCATCTACTATAAAACTGGGATGAGCATTATATATGAGGGTGTGGCTCCGCCCATACAGTTAAAATTTGTATAATCGAATAGATTTGAAAGTAAAAGTAGCAATACTTACATACAAACTCAAAATGGAGTTACTATTTGGTGATCTCCTGCTACTGGGAAACTGTAACGGGCAGTGGAAAATAACAGTGGTGTCAAACTATGAGTCTAAGAAAAGTTTTGAATACACCTATTATGTTCCCATATAGTTGCAGGGTGCAGCAACGCGCGCCGGGAAAAGGCTAGTACAAAATAAAAATAAATAACTGGGCATTTCAGCCCTTGAAAGGACTTTGACCTAGCTTCTTATATCAATTGTGTTGTGCGTGTTATTAAGTTTGAACACAATTGACCGAGAAATGGACCTACAGGCTTAACGTCGACTCCGAACGGCGATAAACGGAATGTTCTTCTTCTCAAGAAGCTTTACATGGCATTTTGATTACTCTCTGAGGTTTGCCATTGTCTGCAGAGAGGTGGCGGCCGTACAGAAAAATTATTTTAATTCAAATAATTTTCTGTCGCTGCTGGGGTTCGGACCCGGGTCTCCAGGTTCTTTGACATAGCGGCCACGCACTTTAACCAACTACGCCACGGACGCCACAAACTCAAACGTCAAAATAATTTATGATTTAAAAATAAACCACAAGACAGCCGTAGGATTTGGCTTGACAGTGTTTCTTTTTCCTTGTCCTTATAATTGTCCCTATTCTTTCTTTTGTTCCGAAATTTTCCTATTTCTTCCGTTATTTTCATTTCTCCAAATAATTTTCTTACTTCATATCCAAACTCTTGCTTTAATCCATGGCCAAATTCTTGACTCAATCAAGGATTCCGAATAAAATGGATTTCCTAGTTTGGAAAGGTGTGTTTTAGATATGTAAATTTTTGTGTTGTTCGGTTGTGTTATTTTTTTGTTTGTGAGAAGTGTTGGTTGCCACGAAAGAAACTGTTGAAATCATAACTTTTGTTTTGTGCACTTGTTGTTATTGTTGTTGTTGTTGTTGTTGTTGCTGGTGTTGTTGTTGTTGTTTTTGTTTTTGTTGTTGTTGCTGTTGTGCTGTTGTTGCTGCTGCTGCTGTTGTTGTTGTTGTTGTTGTTGTTGTTGTTGTTGTTGTTGTTGTTGTTGTTGTTGTTGTTGTTGTTGTTGTTCTTGTTCTTGTTCTTGTTCTTGTTCTTGTTCTTGTTCTTGTTCTTGTTCTTGTTTTTGTTTTTGTTTTTGTTTTTGTTTTTGTTCTTGTTCTTGTTCTTGTTCTTGTTCTTGTTCTTGTTCTTGTTCTTGTTCTTGTTCTTGTTCTTGTTCTTGTTCTTGTTCTTGTTCTTGTTCTTGTTCTTGTTCTTGTTCTTGTTCTTGTTCTTGTTCTTGTTCTTGTTCTTGTTCTTGTTCTTGTTCTTGTTCTTGTTCTTGTTCTTGTTCTTGTTCCTGTTCCTGTTCTTGTTCCTGTTCTTGTTCCTGTTCCTGTTCTTGTTCTTGTTCTTGTTCTTGTTCTTGTTCTTGTTCTTGTTCTTGTTCTTGTTCTTGTTCTTGTTCTTGTTCTTGTTCTTGTTCTTGTTCTTGTTCTTGTTCTTGTTCTTGTTCTTGTTCTTGTTCTTGTTCTTGTTCTTGTTCTTGTTCTTGTTCTTGTTCTTGTTCTTGTTCTTGTTCTTGTTCTTGTTCTTGTTCTTGTTCTTGTTCTTGTTCTTGTTCATGTTCTTGTTCTTGTTCTTGTTCTTTTTCTTGTTCTTGTTCTTGTTCTTGTTCTTGTTCTTGTTCTTGTTCTTGTTCTTGTTCTTGTTCTTGTTCTTGTTCTTGTTCTTGTTCTTGTTCTTGTTCTTGTTCTTGTTCTTGTTCTTGTTCTTGTTCTTGTTCTTGTTCTTGTTCTTGTTCTTGTTCTTGTTCTTGTTCTTGTTCTTGTTCTTGTTCTTGTTCTTGTTCTTGTTCTTGTTCTTGTTCTTGTTCTTGTTCTTGTTCTTGTTCTTGTTCTTGTTCTTGTTCTTGTTCTTGTTCTTGTTCTTGTTCTTGTTCTTGTTCTTGTTCTTGTTCTTGTTCTTGTTCTTGTTCTCGTTCTTGTTCTTGTTCTTGTTCTTGTTCTTGTTCTTGTTCTTGTTCTTGTCCTTGTTCTTGTTCTTGTTCATGTTCTTGTTCTTGTTCTTGTTGTTGTTGTTGTTGCTGTTGCTGTTGTTGTTGTTGTTGTTGTTGTTGTTGTTGTTGTTGTTGTTGTTGTTGTTGTTGTTGTTGTTGTTGTTGTTGTTGTTTTTGTTGTGATTGTTGTTGTTCTTGTTGTTGTTGTGGTTGTTGTTGTTGTTGTATTTGTTGTTGTTGTTGGCATTGTTGTTGGCATTGTTGTTGGCATTGTTGTTGGCATTGTTGTTGGCATTGTTGTTGGCATTGTTGTTGGCATTGTTCTTGGAATTGGTGTTGTTGTTGGCATTGTTGTTGTTGTTGTTGTTGTTGTTGTTGTTTTGTTGTTGTTGTTGTTGGCATTGTTGTTGTGGTTGTGTTTACTTCCCTGTGGTGCACTAGCTGTATACAATTAGTCCGTGCAACAATGATGCATTTACCTTACATTAAGCGATTCCCTGAGGCCTAGTGACGTCGTCAATATTTTTTTTTTATCATGTGTTCGAAAACCTTACCTTCATTTTTTCTTTCCATAAAATTTACCGTTGCGCCAGTAGCCACAGCGTAAAAATTCTATACAACTATTTTCACTGAAATAAATAGTTGCCATCCTGAAGTCAGACGATAATAATTTTTTTTTTAATATTTTCGTTATGAAGCTTAATAGGACATCTATTATGTTGCAAAATAAACTTTCATAATTGCATAAATGTTGCATTATTGATCTTTGAGCGGCTCTATCTGTGGCTCCATGACGCCAGATGTTGTTTATCTAATTAAGTTGTGAGGGCTGAGAGCAGGCCTTTAATGGCGTATCATGTTTTTTTATCCTGGCACTAATACTCAGCGAGTAATAATTCCATGTAACAAATTTTCAATTGCGTTGCTTAAACAGCTCACACCAAGTCCGGATGACGTCTTTAATTTTGTTTTTATTTTTTTGTAAAGTCAATGAATTTACCTTTACTGTCGTACCATAACTTTTACCATAGCGCCTATACTAAGCGCATAACAATTCAATACAACGCCGATGCATTTTGACAAATAGGCTTTTTCCACTTTTTTGGAAACTTACGCGGTATAACGTAACCTTGTGGTCATCATTTGAAGAACACAACAGCTGCAAAGCGATATGTTAAAAAGTAATTGCTAGAAATGCAAAAGGAAAAAACAAAACAAATGTTGTAACATTTTTAACCGACTTAAAAAAAAGGAGGTTCTCAAGTTTATTGGTTTCTTTTTTTTTTAATGTATGCACATCGATAACTCCTAAAGCACTTACCCGATGGCCGTCATTTTTTTTTTTTCAATGGATAGAGACCATGAACATGGAGTTACCCTTCTAAAAAAGTGGGAGTTATACGGAAAAGGAGCGCGTCATCATTAGAAAAACCCTGTATGTCGGTTAATATTGACACTAGGGTATTGAAATTTAGTACAGGGATAGGAAGAATTATTACAAACAACGGTCAATAAACGGGGCAAAATTCGACAAATTTGCAGTATAGTGTATAGAAACGAAATAGACAACACAAGTGGAAAAAATCGATATCGACATCCATATCCTTCCTTCATTGCCAAAAGAAGGCACTCGGAACCTTGACTAATCACTTCTTACGAGCTCGAAGATTTGACGAAGGCATTTATACCCCTTACGTAGCTGCTCCATACAAAAAGAGATATGGCATTTGATAGTGTTGGGGTCACGCCAAGTAGCTATCTTGGGATGATCGCTTTTCCTACTGGGAGGTGATACCTTAGATATTCTTTACTGCAAAATTCAAGAACATTTATTACAAGAGCAGAATAGCAAGTAAGTAAATATCAAGAACTCATTTCATCGTGAGTGTGTGTAGTGCATGCCAATTTGAAACAAAATAGTGTTTAACTCTTCCTACAGCAAATTCAAGCTTTATAAGATAAAGTTCCGCTTTACTCTTCAACTAAACACCCATAAATTCTGATATATTAGATAAAAACACTTTATTAGAAATATAGAAAGTTATAACAGTGGGACCCGACCATAATAACGGCATTCGAACCATAGACTCAACCTTAGCAGAATAGTGCGATTTTACTTGCATCGTCGAAGTCACCAATGAAATTTAAGGAAGCTCGAATGAAACATATATATTTCGTCAAGTTGGTAGACAAAAGTTTCACTCACATACAAAATAATACTTTGAAGACGTTTTAATGCAACACAGGCTTATTACTGACTCATTTCTTGACTCCGCTGACTTAACGCCTTAGCGTCTGCCGCGGGAAGTACATCGGCCCCAACGTCCTCGACGCCCACGTGATGTAGCCTTTGCGCGCACAAATGAGGAACGTACTTTCCGTGGCGCACTCTTACTACGCACACGCGGTATAACTCGACGCAAATTTGCTGGTGGTACTTTAGAGAACTCCGACCCGCCGTTGCGAGCTTTTGAGGACCCGTTTTTGGAATTCTGAAATATAAATTTAAGAACGCTTTGTAGTAATAACGGGAGAGATACATACCTTGCGTAGTTGTTGTTGTTGCTGCTGCTGTTGTTGTTGTTGTTTTTGCTGTTGCGGTTGTTGCTGCTGGGTAGTTTTATCCTGTGACTTTTCAGATTTTCCACTTGGCTGTGCATCCGACAGATGCGAACTGGCTGCAGCCGTAGAAGGTGCCTTGGAATTTTTGCGTTGACGAAAAGAGAAGGGCACACGGATGATTTCGTTGGTTAAGGTTATAATGCCTAGACTCTGACCAACGCCAAGAGCACGCTGAATCGAGTTCTTAATATTACCGTACTTGCTATTCTGCTCTTGTATTAACTGTTCTTGAACTTCCCGGCAAAGATTATCTAAGGTATCACCTGTAACAACAATGAGAATATTTGGATTTTTATCGTTGGCCGGTTAAGTATGAGAGTGACAATGGAGTCAACAAAGCAGGTATCCTTCTTAAAAACGCTTTCTTTCTTCTTACTTAATTCAGGCTTGCGGCTCAGCGTTTCTAAGATATAAGGCAACAACGTTGAATTTGGATCTTCCATCGATAATTTAGTTAAAGAAAATTAAAACAGTTAAAGAAAAAAAAGAAAAACAAAAATTATATGACATACAATTTTTTACAGAAATTATTTAATAAATTTTGTTTCAATTCTTGAAATATTTCAATTGATGACCAACTTTGTTTGTTTTTTTTTTTTATTTCTTCAATAATCGAAGAGTGATTTTTTTATTAAGAGATTTTTAGGGTCGTTGGAACCATGATACAATTACCAGGTAATGCTTTGATATTTATAAAAAAAAAACTACGTATGTCTGAAAGCAACAGTAAGTATGGGCTTTAACTAGCAATATATTGCTTAACGCGATGCCACGCACAATTTTTATCCATAGCGTCCTATGTGAAGGATATTCGAAGCTAAATTTATAATCGAGATAGCACATAACTTTTGATTATTTCTTAATTATATAAATTTTAGTGGTATTAATTATAATGTTAACGTTTTCCTTAAATTTGGCGAATTAATACTTATCATATTTTTTGTACATCCACTTTCCTATTCTTGAGAAATGTATACCTTAACATAATTTTTTTACTTTTTCAAAAAAATTAATATAAAATTTTTTATCTCGGTCACCCAAAATGGCACCAAAGCAAATTTTACCAATTTGGATTCTTAAAATATTTCTAAACAGTACCCTGTCTAAAAGAATTTATTTGAAATATCAGCTTACGACCACGATTATATGTATTTGTATTTTGATGTTTAAAAAAAAAAATATTTCCTAACATTCATCCATAACATGAAATTTAAAAATTTCATGAAAAAATATCAAAGTAGAAAAAAATCGTGGTCTCAAGCTGGTATTTAAAAATTAATACTTTTAGACAGGCTGTGGTTCAGAAATATTTGAAGAATCCAAATTGATAGAAATTTCTTCGTTACCGTTTCTGATGCCTGAGATAGAAAATCTTATATTAATTGTTTTGAAAAAGTTAAAAAATTGAGTTCCAGTAAACATTTCTCAAAAATAAGAAAGTACATATGCAAAAAATATAATAATTATTAATTCGCTTAGTTGAAGGATTACGTTAACATAAATATAATAAAATAAATAACTGGCCATTTCAGCCCTTGAAAGGACTTTGACCTAGCTTCTTATGATCAATTGTGTTGTGCGTGTTATTAAGTTTGTACACAATTGACCGAGAAATGGACCTACAGGCTTAACGCCGACTCCGAACGGCGATGAACGGAATGTTCTTATTCTCAAGAAGCTTTACATGGCATTTTTATTACTCTCTGAGGTTTGCCATTGTCTGCAGAGAGGTGGCGGCCGTACAGAAAAATTATTTTAATTCAAATAATTTTCTGTCGCTGGCTGGGGTTCGAACCTGGGTCTACAAGGTTCTTTGACATAGCGGCCACGCACTTTAACCAACTACGCCACGGACGCCACACGTTAACACTATAATTAATACCACCAAAATTTAGACTACAGGGTAACAACCAAAAGTTATGTGCTATGTCGATTACAACTTTAGCTTCGCATATGTACTTCACACAGGACAATGTGGAAAAGAATCGTGACTGGCATCGTGTTTAGCAATATATTGTAAGTTTAAGACTATATTTACTTTTACTTTAAGACAGACGTAGTTTTTTTTATAAAAATCAAAGCATTTTAAGATAGTTATTTTTTACTGTTTTCCTCAAAAAACAACTTTGTCCTTGCGGGACAGGAAGACATACTTTTTTTCAATAAAATTATTTTGAGTGATCTTGACAACCCAATCCAACTTTTGAGATGTCTAAGAGTATGATTTAAATTTTTCGATACGCCCTATTGCTAATATCATATAGTAGAGTGTAGAGATAGTCGACGGAGTAGTCTGAGTTAAGCCGCGTTTTCATGCTATCACTTACGATCTCCCACACAATCACATTTTAACGTAGAATACGTTATACGGGGGTGTTAATCTGGAGCACAAAATTTTGAGAAAATGTTTGTCACTTTCATTATAAGTTTTTAATACTTTATGCATACATTGAAGAAAATTCAAGTATGGTCGTAACATATTTAATATGTCTTCTTTTGATTTGTATTTAAATAATTGTTATTTGCTACATATAATTTTTTTGATTCTATAAGTAAATCAAAATTGAACACCTTCAAATTTTGTATTGATTTTCATATGCTTTGTATTTTATGTATTACTAGCCTTTTCCCGGCGCGCGTTGCTGCACCCTGCAACTATATGGGAACATAATGGGTGTATTCAAAACTTTTCTTAGCCTCATAGTTTGACACCACAGTCATTTTCCACTGCCCGTTACAGTTTCCCAGTAGTTTTAATGTTCACAGAAAATGATTTTTATTAATATAGAAGATAAGAATTTGAAAAACAGCTTGGTTTGTGTCTAAAAAAAAATATATTTATCGCGATAACTTTTGATCGGAAAGAGATATTGGTATAATTTTTTCACATAAATTATTCTTTGAGCTTATCTATTATATAAAAAGAATAAAAACAACTTTTGAAAAAAATGAATTTCTTTAAAAAATCACTGGGGGTAGGGTCATGTTTTTTGTAAGAGAAACAGGTAATACATTTTTTGTAAAATTGGAAGCATTTTTGCTATTAAACGCCATGTCATGTGAAAGGTAGTTGAAAATTGAAATTTGAGTTTTTATTATTTTAACAACAAAAACAACTTTTGTGTCATGTTTTGAGTAAAAAGTCAATATTTCGGACCTTTTTTGAAAGAAATATTAAAAATATATCCGCTAAGATAACAGTACCATATAAATTGTTTTTATTAAGTGCTTGAATTGGGTTTATCAACGAAAAAAATTGGAATGAAATATATTCAAAAACAATGGAGTTATTTGCATCGCAATTAAAATATACGAATTTCTGATAGTTTTTTTGTTATTCTAAGGAAACGATGTTATTAGAAAAAGACGTTGTACCAAAAGTTTGTCCAATTTCAAAGATATGTGAATGTTTTTGATGTCAAAATAACAGGATTTTCTTAAAATAAAAAAGTCGAGCATTTTCGCTTGAAAAAAATACGCTAGTAGTTAGATTTGCGTTACTTGTAAAGGGGCGGGGTCAAAACTTAGTATGCCATAACCTAAGTAAGGATTCAAGTAATATGTGAGCTGAGTGTGAGTTAAATCCGTTCAGCCGTTAAGATTTGTATAGTAGTCAAACAAACAGAAAATGATTTTTATTAATATAGATAACATCATGTGTAAGAGCAGTACGATTATCTGTGTGTTCATCACAGAACCAGTGTGAGAAAGAGAAGAAGTATAATGACCAAGTAGCGAACGACTACCATGATAAATACAACCATGATTTTTGTTTGTCTTTTCTTTTAATATCAAAGACATGCTCCATATGCGCCCTTTGCAGCATTTTTTTTATGCGGCGGCTATTGTAAATCCATAGGAATTCTTAATTTTTGTAGAGATTTTCTATAGTTTAGACACAAACCTTACAATCATAAAGCCTAGTATGCTGTAGAAACGAAAATTTCTTGGCATATAATTCTACACCCGAAATATTAGTGTAGAGTCAAAAATGTTTGTGTGGAGAAAAAAGCAACTACAGTACGACCTAGCTCAATGCAACTTATAGAAATTCGGCCAGTTGACGTAGTTAATGTTGAAGAAACGCAATTAAACTTCTAAACATAAAGCTTTATGGCTCTGAATCCTAGATATTGTGGTTTTATGTATTCAGATATGCACTTTGTTTCCTTAAATATTGTTTTAAGAGATTTTTCGTACATCAAAAAAGTATTTTACAAGAAAAGAAGAACTCAAAGTAAATAATATAAAAGTTTATGGAAGTGTACGCAAATGGAAGTTGCGATAATTGTGCATTTTTTTTTTTTAAGTTGCGTTTACTGAGTCAACAATGTAAATTTTTGAGTATTGCGATTATCGAGTGTTGCGTAAAGCGAGGTCGAACTGTTTTCTTATTGAGATGTCAAAATTCTGGTGCCAATTAAATGCCCGGACATATAATCGACAGCGAAATTTTGACATTTCAACTCTCCACATGGTTGTTGTACTTGCTAGCATTGAACAAATTTTTCACCTCTACAGCGTACTAAGTAGCGAAAAAAAAATTCCGCTGCCTTTTCGCTGTCAAAAACTCAATGCATTCCATATGGATAGTTTCTTTCCGCTTCTACAGCATACTGGGCTTAAGCAGAAAATGAAAAAATGTTTATGAATAACAATGGCTGCATTCTGGCAGAAACAGCGCTCAGGTAGCGAAGTAGCATAAAGTGATACATTTTGCTGAATGGGTTTTTTTGAGAAACGTCAAACTGAAGCTGCATAGAAGCTGCGTTAAGCCTTAAACAGTGCGTAACTAAACAAGGGTTTAAAGGTTATTTAAGGAAATCTATTGAATAAGGCTGTTAATGACTAACGTATTCTACGTCTGACCTATGCGCCCGTGTTATCTAACACAGGCTTGAGCTTTTTTTTTGTTAGAGAGAAAAAGTATGTGGCCCCCGCCATATGGGATTGACCTATGTGCGTGTGAAACAGGCATTCATTTTTTGTTTTTATAGCATATGATATCCCCTGTGATTTCATGTGATACTACCCCCAGCTAGAACAGTAACTGTTGGCTAACTTGTTATTTATCGCGAGTCGTTACAGAAAATCTGTTAGGCCCATATAAAATTCTCCATACAAAACTCGTTATATTTGTTCAGGCGGTGGGAAAAATCTAACAAGTATTGTCCTATAAGTGTGATTTTGCTTTTCGTTCTGGGACCCATGTTTTGTTCCTTTAAAAAGACTAAAGCTGCACTCCACACACCAATAGGAAATTACAAAAGAGAAATCATAACAAATGTAGGCTTCTTATTTAAAAAGGCAGTTAGCGGCCACTCGCCGCTTGCCCACCGTAGCGTAATGGTTAAGGCCCTAACATAATAGGTTCGAGCTGGCTGCAGCTAATGTCCAAAATAAACGAAAAGCTAGCTCAAGTTCTGTCATATGCTTAATTTGACCAAAATGAGTTGAGCAGCGCTCGCCTTTATGTCATAACCATGATACAATTACAAGGTAGGCTCATATTAAAATGGCTGCTCAACTGTGAAATTTTGCAACAACAAAGCTGTAGAAGCCACAAACGTCAAACGACAAAAGCAACAACAACAACAAAGAAAAACTAAAAGCTATCAGCTGATTTTGACAACTAGCGCACCCTGCTCTCCAATATGAGCCTACCTTATAATTCTACCATGGTCATAACTACTTTTCACATTTGCTTTGAAAAATTCAACAATTTCTACATCAATTCGTTTTGTTCGTTTGAAAATTCTTAGAATGGTTTGCGGAAATAAATTTATAAATAAATTAAAACAAACGATTCCTTACGGAGCATACGATTTGAATTGCTCTGGCTGCAGCCAGATCAAGTTAACGAAACTTGACGAAAAAGCTGTCTCGAGCTATTATGGCTTGTACGCATCATTTCTATATAGTCGCATAAAATTTGACATTAGCTGCAGCCTTCTCGAGCCTATTATGTTTGGGCCTTTAGAGCTCAGACCTTTAATGCCAACGTTAATTTGGACCTCTGTCCGAAACGCGAGTTCAAACACTGGCTCAAACAAAAACACAAACTTTTTTTGTTACTATTTTTTATTATTTTAATTCGGTATTTTCTTTATAAATGTAAGGATGTTAACATATTAATTTTAACTAAACAAAAAGGAAACCAAACTTAAAACAACAAAATAAAAACAGCACACCTTTTTCACACCACATATTTGCTATATTATTTCACTTATATTTTATTATTTTACATAATTTTATTTTATTTTTTCGGAAACTCATTTGCACCGCTCACTTTATTTTGACTGTTGTCAAATGTTTTTCGATTATATTTTGATGGTAAAAGAGCAAGATATTCAATCACATATAATTTTCCCTGTTTCACATAACATGACACGGTATGAATGTGTTAGTGTACACAAAATATTATTACATTGTGTTCGTAAACTTGTTAGCGTTGTCTAGCAGGGTAGGTGATAGAAAAAGTTCAGTTTTAATAAACACATATATGAAAAATATTTGGGATCGGACAAGAAACGCAGAAGCTATAACGAAAACAAAAAAAGCACCATAGGGACCATTTCAAGAAAAAAAAATTTGTTTTTTTTTTAAATGTCTAACGATTGAGGTGGGGTCAAATAAAGGTTAGTTTTGGTGATACGGTCTAATGTATATAAAAATTAATATTTGTCAGCAAAACAGTTTTAATAGTACCAGTTGAAGAAGTCATTACAAAATTTTTAGGACCAACTGGTCGCGGCTTACTGCGTACATATTGTCTAAGAACGGCATCATCTGTTCATCTATCGAGTCTTAATGTCCTTTAATCCCAAGCGGGACATAGGGATTCAACTACGCCTACGCGCCATCGTGTTCTGTTTCTGGCAGTCGCTTTGAGCTCCTTCCAATTCTTGCCAAGTGTACTAGCTTCGCGTTCCACCGTCCTTCTCTATGTTTCTCGTGGTCTGCCGGGTGCTCTGCCCCTCGCATCGAGGGGGTTCCATTACATTGCTTTCTTTGCGATGCTGTTGTTGTCTTTGCGGAGAGTGTGGCCTATCCACTTCCACTTTTGTCTTCTAACCCTGATGTATAAGGGCTCCATATTTGCTTTGTGGAGCAGTTCTTCATTACTTATTGTGTTAGGCCAAAAAATTCTGAGAACAATTCGAAAACACCGATTTACGAAGACTTGCAATCGCTGGGTGATTACTTGGGTTATTTTCCAAGTACAGCAGCCGTACAGAAGCACAGATAGAACATTCGATTTAAACAGTCGAACTTTTAGGCTTGTGCTCAGGATGTTGTTTCGCCAAATATCGTTTAACATACCAAAAGCCGCTCTAGCTTTCCTGATTCGGACTCAATGTCCTCCTCAGTTCCTCCTCCAGCAGCAACTTCACTTCCCAGGTATGTAAAACTATCGACCAACTCAATGGGATGACCAGATATTTCTACTGGACCGCTGTTATTTTCCGCCAGGCTTAAAACTTTGGTTTTTCTGAAGTTAATTTTAAGGCCGGCAGACGTCGCCTTTGCATTTAAATTGTCCGCCATACGTGTAAGATAGGCTAGCCAGTTAGCAAGGAGGCAGATGTCATCAGCATAGTCGATGTGTTGCAAAAAGCTCGTCATTGTTCACCTCAGACCGCTGGTTGGTATTTGGTGTAAAGGAGAATTTAAAACTTCTCTTATCACAAGAAGAAACAAGACTGGGGACAAAATGCAGCCCTGACGGACACCACTGTGGACTTCAAAGGGATCAGATAGTTCTCCCTTGTGTAGAACTCGACACCTAGCGACTTCGTAAGTTGATTTGATTATAGCGATTATCTTCTCCGGTACACCCCTCCGTCGAAGGGCAACCCATAAGCAGTCCCTGTAAACGCTGTCGAACGCTGTCGAACGCTTTCTCGAAGTCAATGAACATCATGTGAAAATCGGATCTATATTCCGCACATTGCTCAATGATGATACGCACTGTGTTGATATGGTCCGTACATTAAGAACCAGCACGGAAACCTGCTTGCGCCGCATCGATCATCGCGGAAAGGTGGTCTTTCAATCGCTCTAGTACTACTTTCGCTATAATTTTTGAAACCGCAGGCAGCACACAGATTCCATGCCAATTATCACATTCCCTCAAATCGCTTTTCTTCGTAATCTTGATAATTACGCCGTTGGACCACTCATCTGGAAAACTTTCATTTTGCTATGCTATACGGATAAGCGGCCACAGAAGCTCAGCGGACAGTCTTGAATGAACTTTGTAGAATTCCGCTGGTATTCCGTCACTTCCTGCTGCCCTGTTGTTGGTAATTGACTTTATTGCGTCGCAAAGCTCGCTCACGCTAGGTGGATTTGCGTTTATTCGGATATTGGTGTTTATATTGGACAAGCCCGCCGTGACATTTGGGGCGTCATCGCCCATAATGTGGTTGAGAACCGCCGAAAAATGACGCTTCCATCGTACCAACTGCTCGTCCTCCGAATGTAAAAGTCGACCGCTTTCATCCTTCACGGGCTGTTCGATTGTGAGGTTTTTGTCGATCAGCTGCTTTGTAATCTTATAAACGGCGCTGCTGTCACCGCGGTATGCGGCCTCTTCTGCTTGGCGGGCTAAATCGTCTATACGGTTTCATTTGTCGCGTCTTACACTTCTTTTCGCTTCTTTTTGCTTCATGCGATACTGCGTTTCAAGCTCTTTCCGCCGATCTGGGGAAGTAGTTGCGCTTATGTTAATCTTGAGCTTTGCATGCTCTGAAATCAGGGTCCAGGTGTTTTCGGACATCCAAGGGCGGAAGCCGCATGGTGGCCTGCCGACAGCTTCATCTCCTGTTGAGCGGTACAGTGCCTTTATTTCTTCCCAGTACTCTGTTGTTGTGAGTTCCGGGGTCATGGCAAGGTTGGATGTACGCTGCTCTAACAGTTTCCGAAAGTTGGCTGCAGCTTTGGGGATTTTCAGCTTGTCGGTAAAATACACAGGCGCTCTCCGATTAGAGCTCAAACAATGTTGTACTGCTGCGGTGCGAAGTCGAATGCACGCTATCATTAGATGGTGGTCGTGAGCATATCCGATATCGGCGCCTCTCCTGTTTCTTACGTCCAAAAGGCAGCTTCTAAGCTGGCGCGTGATGACAGAGTGGTCGATTTGGTTTTCTGCTCTTCCACCGGGGGAGACCCAGCTAACCTTGTGGCAGAGTTTGTGCTGAAACATGGTTCCACCTATAGCCAGGCGGTTTATATTGCAAATTTCCACAAACCTTCCACCATTGTCATTTTGGTAACCGACGCCATGTTTGCCCATAACGTGTCTCAGGTGATCGTTGACTTGCCCGACTTTGGCATTTAGGTCGCCCATCACTATTATTATGTCTCCTCTGGATACGGCGTTGTAGGTGACGCTTAACCTACTGTAGAAGGCATCCTTTTCGCTGTCAGGAGAGCTAGCTGGGTAGGCGCGTAAGACTGTGTGATGGTGATATTCCTGACTCTGCTCCGGAATCTCGCAGTAATCTGATCTGATATAGGTGACCATGACATCAGACTTTTATGGGCTTCTGATGTTAGCAGGAATCCAACACCAGATTCACGATTGGATCCTGCGTCTTTTCCCGAATAGGGGAATACAGTGGAGCCGAGTCTGTTGGAGAGTTGTATGTTCCATTACCGAGCCAGTGAACCTCGATTACTTCCAGTATATCGATGTTGTATCGCATGAACTGGCGTTCTAGCTGTAGGAATCTGGCCTTCTGACTGGTTTGAGCACGATCGTCAAGGAGAGTCATAACATTCCAGAAACCAATCTTTGTCCGGGTACAATACCTAAAAGTTGTCATCGTGCGAATCTTCTTTTTTATCCGAGGCTGTGTTGTCGAATTTTAGCTGGCTTTTGGTTATTCGGTGAACATGGACGCCGACCACAGGAGATCACCCTAGCCTGATGATGGGGCTGCCATCTTGCAGAATCCAGGCATTCTGTTTGTTTGTATTTAGCCGCTCGCTCCGAAGCAGACTCTGTTTGCAGCTGCCCACTATGGTTCAAACTGTAGCTTCCAAGTAGTCCAGCCTCACAGGGACTGTAAACGCCACCGTTAGCTCGCTTCTGAGTTCTTCCGCTACCGTTTTTGTTGTAGTTCGCCTTGGAAACGCACTCCAATACGAGAGAGAATAAAAGAATCGAAATGTCAAAATTGCGTCAGTCAATCAATAAGAACTTTTAGTGGCTGGTGCGCTTCCAACGATTCTCTTTTCTCAATCTCCCTCCCACCCCTATCCATCTGTCTGCGCCCCGCGGAAGCGGCTTGCCTTATCCGGTTCACGCCCGCTAGCTGCACTGGTGGCACTCTCTGACTTCTAGGAGGCTGGATAGTGAGGAGTTGTTAGACGAAAATTCTTGGAATGGCAAGGCATCGAGATCTGGTAGCATCAATGACTGGTTGAACCATTCAGACCTTTACACTAGTACGTTGTGACTCTCACAGCAGGCACACTGGTGGTGTCTTAATTTATGTGCATAATTCGATTGAATTTAGCATTAAATATAATCAATCAATAGATCAAAATCTTTGGTGTATTTTTGTCCAGTTTAAGCATATTAACCCTAATTGCCAAATTGGAGTTGTCTATCACTCCCCAAGCACAAGTGATGCAAATTTTATTAATTATTTATGTAATGTATTAGGAAAGACTTGTGAATCGTCTGAAAATACTGTCCTTATAGGTGATTTTAATATTAACTTAAATAATCCATCTACTTATAGCTCACAATTAATTGAATTGTTTCGATCACACTCTATTCAACAAAAAGTTAATTTTAATACTCGTGTTACGGATATATCCGCAACTAAAATTGATTTACTTTTTTCGAATAGCAATGATATCATGAAACGATTCAATTTATAATTAAACTTAATAGGAAGTTTGAAATGAGAAGTAGATTAAAAATAATATCTTGGGAGTTTTATGATGTCGACATGCTTTTCGATCAACTGCGTCTATGCGACTTTAACAATTTTGATTTAATTGACCTGGAGAGCAAAGTGTTGTTGATTAACCAAAGTGTTTTAAATATTATGCGAAGGTTGACATTTGAAAAAGAAATTAAATTAAAGATAATGAACAAATGGTACGATAGTGAATTAACTAGGTTGAATAAAGAAAAATTTGAACGATTTAGGGCCAGTTTTTCAGTGCGAGTTTAAACCTTGTTTAACTTAAGATTAGTTAAACGTAGATTAAATTTGATCTGAGTTTAACTAAGGAATCAATTTTTCAGTCGTGGTTTAAGAACATGCAGATTAGGGATAAATAATATGGCAACACTTGCAAACGTCAAAAATTTATTGATAATTTTTAACAGCTGACAATAAAAAAACTCATAAAATAAAAATAAAGTGCAAATAAGTGCAAGTGCATCAAAATGAGCAATAAAAGAAGCAACAATTTCAACTCCGAAGAAATTGAATACTTGCTGGCGCTGGTCGCAGATTTTAAAAATATAATTGAATGCAAGCAGACGGACAGAACCAGCAGTGAAGAAAAAAACAAGGCCTGGAAGGAGCTGGAGAAGAGATACAATTCGCAGTTTGGAGGAATATACAGAACTGCTGCCACTTTGAAAACAAAATTTAACAACATGAAGAAAACCGCGAAGAAAAATTTTGCTGAAGATAAGCGGCACACGTATATCACAGGAGGTGGACCCAAGGCAAAGTCCGCTGTAACACATATTGACAACAGTATGATGGAACTATGCGACAGTGAGCAGATGGTCGGCTTTGAAGCTTTGTACGACGACGATGTTATACTAAATGAAGGTAACTATAATTTTTTTTCAATCATGTTATGAACTGATCGTTATGTTGTTTTTACGTTTAAATTTTTTAGATATGCATTCCAACATCAATTGTGATGAAAGAGATCACAGAGAAGTGAGCCAAGATTGTGTAAAAAATACACCCTCAAGCCATGAGAACGAAACAGGTATTTTTTTAATTTTGTACACATGATATCACTGCTTAACACATTTTTATATATTTTCCTTTAGTTGATAAAGAGAACACTGCATCATCCTGGGCTAAGTACACCCCTAACCTTTTGAGAACGCCAAGGCATAGTGTACTGAGACAAGAAAAACAAAGGGGTACGCAGGAAATTTGGGCTGACGTAGCACTAAAAAAAGAAAAACAAATTAACGTAGAGATCAAAATTTTAAAGAGGGAAAGCCGTCAAAAAATTATATTTTTGGAGAAAGAAAACGAACTGAAGTTGAAAAAATTGAATTTAGAGATTCAACTTCTGGAAAATCAGAATAACGCTTACTCTTCCTAATTTCAATTATGCTAAACCTCTTTAATTCTCATAGCTTGAGGGTGTATTTTTTACACAATCTTGGCTCACTTCTCTGTGATCTCTTTCATCACAATTGATGTTGGAATGCATATCTAAAAAATTTCAACGTAAAAACAACATAACAATCAGTTCATAGCATGATTGAAAAAATTATAGTTACCTTCATTTGGTATAACATCGTCGTCGTACAAAGCTTCAAAGCCGACCATCAGCTCACTGTCACATAGTTCCATCATACTGTTGTCAATATGTGTTACAGCGGACTTTGCCTTGGGTCCACCTCCTGTGATATACGTGTGCCGCTTATCTTCAGCAAAATTTTTCTTCGCGGTTTTCTTCATGTTGTTAAATTTTGTTTTCAAAGTGGCAGCAGTTCTGTATATTCCTCCAAACTGCGAATTGAATCTCTTCTCCAGCTCCTTCCAGGCCTTGTTTTTTTCTTCACTGCTGGTTCTGTCCGTCTGCTTGCATTCAATTATATTTTTAAGATCTGCGACCAGCGCCAGCAAGTATGTTTCTTTGCGTTTTTTGTTTTAATTACTACGTTTTGTTTTAAAGTTGCAAGCAAGCACTTTTTTTGTTTACATTGACTGAAATATTTTTTGTTTTAAAATTAAGTTTTTGAAAATACTTTTGTGTATAATAATATATAATTAATAAAAAATCTCAAAAATTATTACAATGACTCATATTAAAGGGTCAGTGTTTTCTCTTTTGATTGCAAAAAACGGATCGTAATTATTATAAGCGATATCCAAGAACTCTTAAGTTCAATTATATTTTTAGATTTTTATTTTTCTGTTTAAAGCATAGTACTGTGTTCAGTTTCACGTGAAATTCCACGCAAATATCCACACAAAAAATTATAGCTGTGAAATAAGCGTGAAAATTTCACAACAATTTCCTCAAAGTTGTACTATGTTTCGCTGCGAAAAAAATCTATTACTATATGTCGCAACATGAATCTAGAAACATTTTTTCATGGCAATTTAATTGATCCGACAATTTATTTTGGAGTGAAAAGTGACAGTTGTCATTTGAAATAAAAAAAAGCGCAAAGAAAAAAAGAAAGTTAATTTCTTATTGGAAATATAATATTTACTATAATTATTTATACTAATTTCAGTGGATATAAATTTTCTCAAAAAGAAGAAGAACCAACTCAACGAGACGGAAAAAAAAGGTTGGTGTGCTCCATCAAGCGACGACTCTTTATATGGGACAAGCAATGCAAGGAGCACAGCAATCCGAATGCTTTAAAGAATGCTTGGCTAAATGTAAGCCTTGAAATGAATAAAAGTGGTAAGTGTACTAATTTGTCTTTTTGTTAATTTTGTTAATTTAATTTAAATTTTCTAGTGGAAGACTGCAAGGCTGCATGGAAGAGTTGGCGGTCACAAATCTCCGCAGCTTGCAGCAATAAGCTAATGGCTTGACCAGCTCCACAGCAAAGAATATCATCCATTTGGGTATCCATTCTTAAATATTTATTTCTTATTAATATAATCACAAATTATAAAAACTTAAGAACTTACATGATTTTCTGTTTTTCGTCTGATGAACTGTTGCTTTTTCAATTGTTTTGTCAGAATTTTTAAGCTGTTCATTAGCAACATATTTTTCTATCAAAATTTTCACGCAACATATAAATGGATGTTGCCTGCGAAATTTCACACCAACGAACACAGTACTATGCTTAAGAATTGTTTCTCAATTTGTATTTTCTCCTCAAATTAAAAATTATTTCTGAATTTTTATTTTTACGCTCAGAAATAAACGTTATTTCCCAATTTTTATTTTTTTCGCTCAAAAGCAAAAATCATTTGACCAGTTTTATTTTTTGTAGGTAGGGCATAAATATATAGAAATCATAAAATTTGTATGGGAGCCCCCTTAAGGAGGGGTCGAAGAGAAAAGGTCCCAAACACAAAAATGTTCCTTAAAAAAATTAAATGAGTTAAAAATTAAACGGTTTCAGAAGAAATGGAAATATTTATTTTAATTTTCAAGTAAATTTTTAAAATATTCATTTATTAATACACGTCGTTGTATATTATTGGAGTTTGCACTGTTTACAACACCATTGTTTGGTACCGATAAAACCCAATCTATTGCGTCTGCAGAATCTGCAGATAAGCTGGGCAGCTCTGTTTCATTATTAAGGCAGCAGATGTTGTGTAAAACGGCGCATGCTACTACAATGCTCTGTATTTTCGTAAAATTTAAACGAACTCCAAGTGATAAAATTGGAAAACGTCTTTTCCAAACACCATAGCTTCTCTCAACACAGCTGCGTGTTCTTATTTGAGACTCATTGTACAGATTTTCTTCAGCTGTTTGAGTATTAATCAGTGGAGTCATCAAATACTTTTTGATGGGATATCCGCTATCGGCGAGAATAATGCTATCATCAAACTCTCCATTTTCAAGACGGGCATATATCCTTGAGTTCCTTAAAATATTTGCATCGTGCGCAGATCCCGGCCATCGTGCCACAATATTGATAATTTTTAAATCCGCATCACATATAGTTTGAACGTTGATGGAAAAGAAACCTTTGCGATTTCGAAAAAGTTCGGCATTACTTCCACCTGCATATTTAAAATTGTTTATTACACTGTGCAACACAATTTTCTAACGAAGAATCGGCCAACACAGGTTGGTAGTACTAGCCTATAGTAAAAAATCCCTAAAAGGGTTTTGCAAAGTTAGCTCGCTTTTAAGAGATACAGGCATTGAAAGTTTGCCTCTTGCAGCGTATTTTAAAAAAATGAAGTGCTAATTACTCGAATGATATTTAATATTTTTTACTTCTTTCTTCAGAGAAATAAGGATAAAATGTCAACCAATTTCAACATTATATGAGTTTTCCATACTAAGAATTTTAAACTATACATTTCATAATGTTTTTTATAAAATAAGCAATACTATTCAAAAAAATTTTTTATTCATTTCATTTGCATAATTTTCATAAGCCTAACAATTTTTAGAATTGTGAATTCCCGGATCGAACCATAACATACGTATACCAAAACGTAGTGAAGTAACTTTTTTGCTTTCCAATTTAAAATGTCGGCATAGCATGTGTTGCACACACTTTTCGTAGCCCACGGTACACTACAAATAACTTTTTGATTAAAATATGATTCATACGCTTGTATGAAATCTTTTGTAAATGGTCTAATGCAACTATATTTTTTTACGGGCTTGAAATAACCACAAACATAACAAAAATTGTCGATATTTCCTTTGCACTTCATTTTTACAAACTGAATACTTAATCCAATGCACTTAAATTAATAACAGAAAATGACTTTTTACACATTCTACGCTTTGTAAGCAATCTCCCGTTATGTAATTAAAAGATAAAAAACAACAAGTATATTTATGTATATTTGTATATATTTTTCCAGTTTTATATAAAAAATTTAATTGAAAAATACAGTAAAACACCTCAACTTTCAAAGGCTATAACATTTAAAAGCGAGCTAACTTTCCAAAACCCTTTTGGGGTTTCGTTGGTCTAGACCAGCACTATCGATCTGCGTTAGTCGCTTCACCGTTAGATTGCATGACCCTCAAATTGTTGCACAGTGTTATTAAGTAACTTCATAACTTCTCATGATATTAATATTTTACCTGGTGATATTATTTTAATATGAGTACAATCAAGGGCTCCAATTACTTTAGGGAATTTGGCAATTGCATAAAACCGTTCCTTGTTTTCGTACAATTCTTCAGCAGTGGTTGGAAATTTTATGAATTGTTCCCTTAGCAGAGCTATGTTATGTGACACAATTGTGACCACTTTGGAAACTGTTGACGTCGAAACTTTAAATATATCACCAATAGACCTTAACATTCCTCCAGTTGCATATATTCTTAAGGTTATCAAGAGCATTTCTTCAGCAGACAAAGCATTATTCCTGAAAGAAATGTTGGAATTAAAAACGCAATTTTATTATCAATTACCTATTTCATTGTTTCGATTGCGTGCAGCTATAAAAACATTTCAACCGTATTCTTACAATGCATTTCAAGTTAGCATAGAAGTTGATATAAAAAAACCCTTGTAATAGAAGATTTGTGGGAATGATCTACTTACCACGATGTTTTATTTTTGATTTGTGGTCGAATAAGTTCCAGGACGAGATAAGCTGACGACTTTGAAAGTCGAAATCGATCATAAAAACATTTCTCTCCATACAAATGAAAATAATCTGGACGCGATTGAATTGTTTTAACTCTTCTTAAAATTGTTATGTTAAAAATTTCATAATTTTCAGCATCACTTATGTCTTCCTGGTCCGATAAAGAATACATTTTATTTCGATTTGATTTATATTTGTAATTTTACTTAATAAATTCTCGTCAAGTAATTATGTGTCAAATAAATCATATGTCAAATAGCAACTTAACTAGAGTTTAAACCACCAACTTTGGGCGTTTAAACTAAGTTTAATCTTTGATTACAGTTCACTGAAAAACTCGATTCATGGTTTAAGCTAAGTTTAAACTTAAAACAGAGTTAAACTTCCACTGAAAAACTGGCCCTTAAAGTCGCAAAAATATCAGGAAATTGGGAAGAGTACCGAAATGTTAAAAAATCATACAAAAAATTAGTAAAAATTAAAAAAGCTAAATACATGCAATATAAAAGAGACAGCAATAGTCACGACAGTAGATTAATGTGGAAGTATTTGAAACAATCTATATGTATGGTAAAAGAATGTTCCGCTATTAAAACGGTTGTGATAAACGGCCATGTGTTCGAAAACGAAGTAGATATCGCTAACAATTTAAATAAATATTTTGTGGATAGTATAACAGAAATAAGCAACAACATAGAGTTTGTCAGCAGGCAATTTATTTCAGTAAATCCATCAAATACGGTTTTTAAGTTTAGCAGAGTTAGATCGAATGATATGGAAGTTTTAGTTGGGAAGTTCAAATCTAAGATAGGCGAAAAAAAATTACTATCGGAAGGGGTTATAAAAGATATTATGCCGTATTTGGGTTATTTTTATGCACGAATCATAAATGAAAGCTTAAGTAATGGCATAGTTCCAAATATATGGAAAATTTCAACTATCGTGCCAATCGAGAACTTAAAAAAAAACACTTTAAAAGCAGAAGAGTTTCGACCAATAAATACGTTACCCTAGGATGAAAAAATTTTAGAAACTGTAGTAAAAATTCAGCTAGTACAATATTTAGATACGAATAGGATTCTTATACCTGAACAGTCAGGATTTAGACAAAAACATTCTTGCGAAACTGCACTTAACATGGTTTTAGCTGAATGAAAAGAAGATTTGAACAATAAAAATTCGATAATAGCAGTGTTCCTCGATCTGAAAAGAGCATTTGAAACGATTGATCGACAAATTTTAGAAGATAAATTAACAGCCATCGCACATTGGGTTGAATAGTACCAAAACAGAGGATTAATTCAAAAATGTAAGTTATTTTGTGATAAAAATTATTGATACCATATTAAAGAAGACAGAATTCAACATCAATAACTGTCAATAAAACAAGCGTTATTAATTTTCTTCTTCCGGTATATTCTCTCAAAGTTCAAAAATTTGTGTGAATTTAAAGTTTGGTTGTAAAAAGTGGAGCCCTCGAAATTGCAAGTGTTTTTTTCCATTTGTTTTTCAGGAAAAAGTGTCTTTAAAAATGTATCCATTAATTTCAGGCATTAAGAAAAATATATAATATAACTTTATTTAGATAAGAGTTACACAAATATTTTTAATTTTTTTTTTTTATAAGGTCCTAAAGAAGGAAATTTTTGATAAAAATGTTGGATTTTAAAGTATTTCAGGATGACATTGGGTAAAATCGCTTATGTTGTCTGAAAGCACGTGGTTTCTGCTTTCTATTTCAAAAAATACATCTTGCAGGTTTTTGCATGAACTCAAAATAATTCCTTTTTTGTTTAAAAAATAAGTAGTTTAAAAATATATTTGAAATGTACAACTTTGAGTTTTCTTATTAAAAAAATGTAGGGTTAAAATATGACCCGAGCATAACATGTGTATTTTTTTTTTAGCATAGCAGCAGGGTTAAAGTAGGCAAAATTAAACGTCAATAACTGTCAACAACACATGTATTCTTTATTTTCTTGTAATTTGTAGTAATAACGAAAATTATGTTCTATATACTATGTAACTCGGTAAAAGGTACATAGCTAATGATTACATTTTGAAGCCGCCATTTAGAATTTTAAATTTTTGACTTCGGATTCATGATCAGCGACCCCACAAATCCCAGAATACAAATTTTTACCTCCATTAAACGTTTTTTGCAGAACATAGCTTGTTCATGCCGCCATTTTGAAGCCGCTATTTTGAATTTCAAATTTTTGACTTCATATTCTTAATCAGCGACCTCACAAAACCTTGTATACAACATTTTACCTCCTTTAAACGTTTTTTGTAAAAGTTAGCTTGTTCATGGCCGCCATTTTGAAGCCGCCATTTTGAATTTCAAATTTTTGATTTCATATTCTTAATCAGCGACCCCACAAAACCCTGTATACAACATTTTACCTCCTTTAAACGTTTTTTGTAGAAGTTAGCTTGTTCATGGCCACCATATTGAAGCCGCCATTTTGAATTTTAAATTTTTGACTTCATATTCTTAATCAGCGACCTCACAAAACCTTGTATACAACATTTTACCTCCTTTAAACGTTTTTTGTAAAAGTTAGCTTGTTCATGGCCGCCATTTTGAAGCCGCCATTTTGAATTTCAGATTTTTGACTTCAGATTCGTGATTAGCGACCCCAAAAACCCCCAAAGTACAATTTTTGTTTCGATAAGTGGCCCCTGTCAATTAATCGTCACTTTTGGCATAAAATACCCCGCTGTGCATCGGTATTCGGGACGTCGAGTTAGCCTGGTTTGACAGTTTTTTAACGAATCGTATGCAATGTACAATTATTGGATAGGAAAGATCTGAAATATCTGACGTTAACATAGGTTTGCCACAAGGAACAGTTCTGGCTCCTATTTTATTTAAAATTTATATTAACGATATTAAATCAATCTTAAAGTGTAGTTCGATTAAGCTGTTTGCTGATGATGCATTTATTTCTATAAGTGGTAATAATGAAAATGATTTAAGGGAAAAACTTCAATCTGATTTAGATGCTCTTTATTTATGGCTCTATGCAAATAGACTCAAAATTAATATTGAAAAAGCCAAATATATGATTATCTCAAGAAAGAAAAATTTAACATTTTGGAAGCTTGGTAATTAATAATAAAACCATTGAAAGTGTCAACAAAATAAAGTATTTAGGGATACAAATTGATGATAATTTGAAATTTGATGACCACATTTATACAAAACAAAACAAAAAAGTTATGGTTTATAAAAAGAACATGTAAAAATTTAACTAAAACTTACAAGGCAACAGTGTATAGATCTATAGTTGAACCTCACTTTATATACTGTCCGACAATATTTTATATTATGAAAGACTCTCAAATTGCTAAGCTCCAGAAAATGTAAAATAAAGCAATGCGATTTATATTAAACAAGCCTTACGACCACGGTTGCCACTTTGGGCCAATTGGCTCAAAAATGGTCCATTTTTTAACGTTTGGTCCACTGGTCCTTTTTTTTTTATTTGGCCCCTTTTATGATAATGTTTACGTATATAACTAAAAAAGTGTTTCATTAAGACAGAAAAAATATAATTACAAAAATCAACACTGTCCTCAACAAGCGAAACATTTGGTCCGTTGACAACACTTGATAAAAACCGATTGCCACCAGCCCATAGCAGTAAAGATGGTAATGCTTCTTTTTGTCTGGTCGATTATTACTTTTTGGCAGTCGATTGTTACTTTTTCACATCTTCAATTGCAAGTCAAAAGTGGAAAACGGTGGAAAATTCAGAGTACCTCTGCAAAACAAATGCAAAATAATATTTTAAGTTAATTTACCATGGACAAGTAAGTTAATAAATCAATCGGATGCATATGCAATTGTAATGTTTGCTTAATATGATTAGTTGCTTAAGGTTATTAATAAAGAAAGCGAAGGTTGCTGAACAAGAGGCACACATGGAGTCAGACGAAAGCGATAGCAGTGGAAGGTAATAAACACGTATTTCATGCTACTAGCATAATATTCATTACTTATGTGATTTTAGTGACATAGTTAGCGAAAAAAAGGATACAATAAAACGCAAGTTTCGAAAGGAATGGCTAAGCCAATTTCCTTGGCTCAAAGAGCAAAATGGAAATGCATACTGCATCGCTTGTGAAAAGTGCATGGCAAACCACATTACAAAATTAAAGCGACACACACAGCAATCAATTCATGTTCAAAATGTAGCCAAGAAAACCGAAGTTAGATTATTTTCTTAAAGAAGAAAATAATACTTTGGAAAAGCAGATCCGAAATGCAGAATTCAATTTAGTGATGTTCATAATGGCGCATAATCTTCCATTTATTCTTATGGATTATTTGCCACATTTGCTGGCCGTGTGTTGTACGGACTCCAAAATAGCGCAGGCTTTACGATGCGGCAGAACAAAATCAACCCAGCTAGCAGAGACTTTAGGGAACGAAGCAATGAAAAGAATAATATCGGATCTAAGAATGTGTAAATTCTCTTTAATTGTGGACGAAACCACGGATTGTTCAGCAAAAACATGCCTGGTTTTGGTAGTAAGATATTTTGAGAAGTTATCAAACAGTATTTGCGGCAGATTTTTATCACTAATTGAACTTTGCAAAACCGATTCAGAAACAATATACCAAACAATTAAGACATTTTTTCAAAAGCATAATGTGCCTCTAAGCAACTTGATAGGGCTTGCAACTGACGGAGCCAATACAATGGCAGGTGAATTTAACGGACTAAAAACAAAATTAAAAAATGATACTAATATATTTTACATCAAATGCACTTGCCACTCGCTACATTTGTGTTCAGGCTACGCCTGCAAACAGCTACCGGCAGAAATTGAGAAGCTATATAGGAATATATATAAATATTTTTCTCATAGCCCAAAGCGAATTAACGAATTCAAGGAATTCCGGGATTATTGAGGCGTAAAGCCACATAAGATCCTTGGAATTTCTTTAACTCGATGGCTCGCTCTGGAAAGTGTAATTGCAAGGATCAATGAACAGTGGGAGGCGCTTCGGCTATATTTTGTATCCTCGTTTCTTGAAGTAAGTGGCGTTAGTGCATTTGAATTAGCACATTCAATGGCTGATCCGGAGTTAAAAGTTTACATGTTGTTTTTGAGCTACATATTAAAAATTATTAATAACCTGAATAAAGAATTCCAATCGGAAAGGGTTCGCTTACCATTTTTATATTCTCAAATAGAAGTACATTTCAAACTAATTTTGAGCAATTTTATGCACAACGACTTTGTGAAAAGTATTGACTGTCTGGAAAATTTTAATATCCACGATAAAACAAAGTATGTTGAAACAGAAAATATTTTTATAGGAATTAAAGCAGAAAATCATATCAAAACCGATAACTTCATGGATGGGCAACGAATCAGAATTAAAACAAATATTTTAAAATTTTATATTGAATTTTTGAAACAAATTCAAAAACGCTTCGACTTTGGACCAGTTGATATAAAAAATTTATGCATAATAATACCCACTAATGTATTATCTGAAACGGAAATATCAATAGTTCCTTTAACTATAGATTTTTCTCATTTAATTAAATGTGATATAGATATTATAATTACACAATGGAAACTCTTAAGACTTTTAAATAGTAATTTAAAACCTGATATGGATGTTTGTGTATTTTGGGAAAAAGTAAGTTTATATAAAAATGGTATAGATGAAAAATGTTTTCAGGAATTGACTGATTTTATTTATGACTTACTGAGCCTTCCACATAGTTCGGCGGCAGCAGAACGAAAATTTTTCGAACTATCTCTGATTAAAACCAAACTAAGGAACAAATTAGAGTTTAATACAATTAACAATATCATGTTATCCAAATAACTATGTGCACAAAATTCAGAGCCTCATTACGTCAGTAAAAGACATAGGCTAGGCTTAAAAAAAATTAATGATTTTTTAAAGAGGCTTTAATAATATTAATTTTAAAATATTTTGAATAAGTTTGATTTATTTTTTATAATCGTTGTTCGTTTTAAAAACTTAATAATATCCAGTCTGTATCTTTACCAATGTTTACGTTCTTATTTTAGTATCCAGCTATGAAATAATATACCCGTATGTGATAAATTATATTTTAATTTTGTTTTATGTGCAATTTGAACTCAAGCACTTTTTGTTATGGCTTAGAAACCAATGTTACGTTCAATTTTTTAGTATGTGTTTTGTTATATAAAATATTGTAACCAGTACTTGTATATAAATAAAAAGCAAAACAAAATGGTCCCTTTTTTTCATTTTGGTCCTTTTTTTATAATTTTTGGTTCAAAAAAAAAATTTGGAGTAAGCAACCGTGCTTACGACACCTCAATAAATGAAATGCTGCAAAGTTTAAATTGGCTAAGCATTAAACAACAAACTTTTTTTCAAGCAATGACATTTATTTACAAGATTACCAATAGTTTTTTGCCGGATTATTTAAAAACTAATATTAAATTCAACTACGAGGTACACGGCATAAATACTAGAAACAGAAATCATTTTAAATTACCTTTATATAGAACAGAGTCTGAAAAAAATAGTCTTTTTTATAAAGGGTTGAAATGCTACAATGAATTACCTGAAAACATAAAAACCTGTGATATCAATGTGTTTAAAACTAAACTGTATGGGTACACCAAATCCTTACAGATCAGATAAATGTTTGTTCTGTGATACATGTTTCAAGATATTAAATGTTACAAATAAGATAGATGTTGTTTTTTCTGTGATACATATTTAAATATTTTAACTTATTTTTAATATTTTAATATAATAATATAGTTATAAGTTTGAAATTTGTTTTTTTTTTATTTTATTTTAATGGAATTTCCTTATCATGTTATGAATTAGGCTCATGAAAGCCGTAATAATAATAATAAATAAATAAAGCTTCCAGAGATAATTTGAACTTGGTTCTTCTGGAGTTTCTGCAGTGTCGACAAAATGTAGGCATTTTCTTAAAAGAAACAACCGATTTCGTGTCATTTTTGCAGAGGTGATGTTTGTGCCGAACTTCTGCTCCCAGTAGATCCTCAAACGAGGGAGTTTGATGAAATCAAAATACAAATGCTCGCCGTATAACTGTTTTATTTCGAATGCATCTGTTTGTAGTTCAGTGGCAAATTTTTGGATGTGATACATATTGGTGTACTGTACTGCTTTTGCAATGGTTCAACAACGATATTAGTATCAACTAAATCAGTATCTCTCCTGCCTTCATCATCAAGATCGGAGTGCGGAGAATGAGTAACTGTCCGAATCAATATCAGATACATCACAAAGTAAATTGAGGACTTCTTCCACATCCGCTTCGTTTTCCAAATCATATTTCTTTGCTGTGTGACGATAATGAATTGAGTTAGTAAAATCCCATACTACACATATGTGTAGGCACATATTCTGTTTATAAAAACACAGCATTATTCCAAATAATAGCGAAATCTTTATAAATTTATCTAAGTATATACAAAATATATAAATTTCGCTTCAAAAATACGTTAAATTTGCCTACTCATATGTGTAGGCAGGGACGGAGAGGGTTAAATTATTTAACTTTTCGCCGTTTGTCGTGAATCTTATTGCGTCATATCTCTCCGATAGGTCGCAAGCTGTCTTCACCAATAACGTTTCGTCAGTCGGTTTTTAAGCGATGTGAAATCTGTATTATAAGCGGGATTGGTTTCACAATTTCTTTTCATATTTTTTTTTATTTTTTTTTTTATTTTAAAACAATTGTTTGCTAAAAATCTTGTTTAAATCATGTTGAGCAGAATGTTCCTAGAATGCAGTCAAGCCCGAAAAAAATATTTTTTGAGCTTACAGTTATTCAGCGTATAGACTTTATAAACAAAATACTTTTAAAAGCTTTTTTAATATAAAATATCCAAATTAGTTAAATTCAAATATCACACAAATATATTTTGTTTTGTAATTAAAACTACTATAAATTTAAAAACTAAAACATAAACAAATACTCAAACACTGTGAACTCTAAACGTAAGATCACACTTCTCCTGCGCTAATCAATCCCAATCTCGATTTCACTTCCGATCATCATCAACGAACTCAAAAGTATGCTTAAGTATTTGATTCTTTTGCGAATGTGTGTTTTTAGCATCAACAATGAAGAATGTCATGATATCCTCAAAGAAATTGGTCTGGTTGGCACATCGAATGGCCAACTCGGTGGCATAGAGACAGGCAATATGCTCACCCGAACTAATAACGGCAATATTGATGTGATACAAACCGTTTGACTGCAGCAGAATCGTCAGAGCAATTTCGTTGACACAATACTGACCAAGGCGTCGCATCACCTCAACACACAGGTCATTATTATCAATAATGGGATAGTTCGAATTATTACAGTAGCGACAGAAACTGTTGCTTTGACCAAGGGTAGGCTCATCTCTTGCTCTGCCATAGCTGCCACTGTTACGGTCATAGCTGCTACTGCGAAAGCTGCCGTAGTAGTCGTTTTCACCGTGGGCAGTATCTATAGGTGCATCTTCCGTGCATGTGTCCTTATCTTCTGTGTTTGTTGTTTCTGTTTCACAGTCTTTACGAGAAGGTTTTTCTCTATCTACGCCACAGTTACACTGAGCTGCAGCTAGGCCAGCCTCAATGCCGGATTTCCTACAAATTTCTTGCAAGGCCTCCTGTTCTGCTATCATAGCCAGCTCTTCCTCATCATATTCTTCTTCTCCTTCTTCTTCTTCTGGCAAGTCATCTGGCAACAGCATGCAAGCATCTCTCTTGATTTTGTCATATTTCTCGCAATCACAATTGTCGCAGGTGCACTTTTTGGTTCTGATAAAGATACAGTTCGCTAGTTTTCGAGCAGCATCTATATCGCTATTGCAGTCGCATACTTCGCACTTAAATGGTTCAGGAGTAAGGTCAGGCTGTACTACAACCGAATCTACACTTTCGATTGATTCAAGTTCTTCTTCTGGTTCTTCTTCTTTCTCGCGTGATCCGCGCTTACCGCGTTTGCCCGGTGCACTGTATGAATCTCGTGCAACGGGCGTAATTTCTTCACGACGACGATTTTGCAATCGAGGGGGTGGGGCGGGCGGTTGTTCTACTCTTGGCTCTGGGGTCAGGCTTCTTCTGACATATTGAGGTGGTGGCGCGGTCTGTTGTTCTACTATTGGCTCTGGGGTCAGGCTGCTTGTGGCAAACGTCAATGGATATTGCGATGGTTGTGGCAAGCGGCTTAATTCTCCTCCGCAATTTTGCTTCATGTCATTAATTAAGAAATTCAGTTCCAGCAGACGTTTATCCAGAGCGCTAAAGCGAGGATTTTCACCGCCGTTTGGCATGACATCAGTGCGTATGCCACTCAACTCCATACGAAGCTGCTCCAATTGATTCTCCAAAAGTCCGATACGGTCACAGCCCAAGTTACCATATTGCTTGGCAAAAGCTTGCTGACGACTAATAGCTTTGCGGTATGCGCACGAGCGATCACAGCATCTTTCGCCGAAGATAACTCTCTTGCTACTGTACGGATCCTGGGATACTGATGATTCCAGTACTGATTCTCGTCGTCTGTTGGTTGCTGTGCTTGATTTACTAGGTTCATCTTTCTTTTTTTGCCGAAACCAACCTTTTTTGCTTTTATCTTTTCCATTTTTTCCATTTCTTCCATCTTTTTCATCTTTTTCATCTTCTTCATCTATATCATCTCTTGCACCCCTCTTCTTCTTTTTCTTTTCTTCCCTTGGCAGCGGTGCGGGTTCGCGAACAGGACTAACAGTGTATCCGCGTAAATTTAGCAAACATTCGCGCCGGGCAGTCATGGGCACGGGACGAGGGTATGGAGCTGGTAAATCTTCCTGTGCACTGCGAAAAGAGTCTCGTCGAGAACTGCTTATAGAGTCACGAAGAGAACTGCGTCGATAAGTACTATCGCGTGGACTGCGTGACCTTTTGTTATCGTTGCCACCAGTTAGGCGATCTTTGTCATCATCATCATCAGCAGCATCATTGTCTTTGTCATTACCATCACCATCAGCATCAGCATCACCATCACCACCACCACCACCATCACCATCACCATCACCATTATCATCATCAGTGGCACCATCATCCGGGCTATGATTTTCACTTGAATTGCCACCCGTAGGTGTAATGTCATAAGTTAGATCATCGTTCATTCTTGTGTTAGGAACTATGCGCTCCTGACTCTGAATCTTGCTGAATTGGTTGAGGTCTTGACTTTCATATTGATTTTGACTTACGTATTGGTTTTGAACTTTGTTATGATATTCTTCTTGGTTTGCGTATGGACTTTGAGTTCGGTTTTCACATTGATTGGGATATTCTTCTTTATTTTCATATTGAATTGGGGTTTGATTTTTGTTTTGATTTTCGATTTGATTTTGTTTTTCTCTTAGAATTTTATTTTCCTTCAGATTATCATATTGATTTTGGGTTTGATGATTTTTATGTGTTTGATTTTTATTTTGATTTTGATTTTGATTTTCCTGAGTTGAATATTTGTTTAGATTGTGCCTGAAATTTTCACATGGGTTTTGGTTTTGGATTCTGTTTTGATTTTGATTTCTATTTCGGTTTGGATTTTGCTTTGGACTTTGCTGATTTTGATTTGGTGATTTCATTGGAGTCTGGCTTAAGTTTTTGTTCTGATATGGATATTGATTCTTGGACTTAGTCAGATATGGAAAAGGTTTTATAATTGGCTTAATTGTTGGACTTGAATTGTGATTTAGGCTTGAAATAGGATTTTGCTTTAGAGTTATATCTTGAGTAGCTTGCTGACTTTGAGCTTTATTTTGAATTTGAATTTGTTCTTGATTGATATTAAGTTCATTTTGGTTCGTGCTGACAAAGGATTTGGAATTAAGTTTCAGATCAAAACTCGAATTTAAATTTGGATTTTTAATTTTCAGTTGATTTTCAGTTTGATTTTGTGGTTGAATTTTACTTTGTTTATTCAGCTTCAGTTTCAGATTTTGATTTGGACTTTGATTTTGATCCAGATTTTGACTTTGATTTGGCGTTTTGTATTGATTCAAACTGGGACTTGTAACTGTCTTCGCTATTGTATATGAATTAGCACACAAATGATGGCCTTGGCTTAGATTTCTACTGTTTTGTTCTCTTGCATAACGATTCGAACTTGGATTGGGACTTTCACTCTGACTTCGAATCTGATTTCGATTTCTTTTTAAATTTGGTGGCTTTGTCAAATATTCTTTTGGATTTGATTGAGTTTTTTGTTTCTGACTTTGATTTAACTTTAGATTTTGATTCGTAGTGGGAATTTTATTTTGATTTTCCTCCTGACATGGGTCTTGACTCTTGTTTTGACTTGGCTCTGGACTTTGTTGGTCTAGGCTCTCATTTTTACGTTGCCCTTGATTTTGAATTTGATTATTATTGTTTTGCTGATTTCCATCTTCACTTTTCTCTACTTTTTGATTTTCTTCGCATGATTTTAACTGACTATCTCTTTTTCGCATATCATCTCGAATCTTAATTTCTTGACTTTTTCGAATGCGATCAATAATCATTTTCTTTAAGTTTTCCAAGTTGCTGTCAGAACACAAATTCGCTTGATTACTTTTATCGGAACTGGATTTTACGGGAGTTCTCGTCGTAAAATGTATGTGCTCTTTAGTTTCTAACTTTTTGCTATGATTACTTTTATTTTCAATAGTTTTCAAATCATTTTTCTGCTCAGTACGCTCCGTGCTATGTTGCGTTAACGTTGTTGTTGGCAGAAGGATTTTAGCATTGGTCGGTTCGTAGTTTTTATCAATTGTGATAAATTTTGAGTTGGCGAGCAAACGGAAAGCATCTGCAACAAGAAAAGAGAAATTATTTTTAAAATTCAAAAAAATGTTGAACCACCATTTCAATATTTGATATTTAAATAAAAATTAATAATTCAAATTTATCGAATAAGTAATTCAGAATTCACTAAAGTTAGATAAATTCAAAAATTTGTCAAATGAACTTGTCTTCGTTCTTTCCGTTATTCTTATATTTGTTCTTATAATTGTCCTTCTTCCAATCCAAACTCTTGTTTTAATCCATGTCCAAACTCCTGATTTTATTCTAGTTCAAACACTTTCCTTATCCTTGTTCCACTTCCTTTCCAAATCTTTATCCTAAATTTTGTTCTATTAGTTTTCCCGTTTCTTGTCCTTATACTTTCCTCAATCTTGTCCCAACTATTGTTTTAAGTATTTCTCAATCTTTGTCCTTACCCTTGTCTCAGTCCTTGTCGAAGTCATCTTCCCCATCCTTGTCCAATTTTTTACTCTTACCTTTGCTCAAATTTTTGTCCTACTCCTTATCTAATTGCTCGTCTTAATCTTTGCCCAAATGCTTGCTCTCATCCCTTGTCTAATCATTGCTTTATTGCTTAACCAAATCCTTGTCCTAATACTTGTCCTTATTTTAAATTTCAATTAGTTTTTTAATTTTTGCTTTTGCCTTCGCTATTGTATTTGTAGCATTCAAGATTCCTGAAATGTCTTATGACGTCATTCATTTTTCTTTTATTTTATTTTTACCATGTGACGGAAAACCTCAGCTTAACTGTGGTTCTACACTGGTGAGCGTAAAGATATACACACCACTCTATTTCGTTGCAAATGAACTTGAGGGGTCAAAGTCCAAAAACCGAATATGAGGAATGAACGAGAATCAAAAACTACACTTTTACATCCAACAACAACAAAACTGTATTTTGCTTAGTTTATCTTTTGTGCATTTCTTTACTTTATTGAGCGATCCGTTACAGTAGCGCCAAAAATCATTCATGAAATTATAATTCCATGCAACGCTTTTTTATTGCTTTTGCATTTTTACTACATCCAAAAAAATTTTGGATCTTGTAGCGCATCTCATGACTGCATAAATATTTTGTCTATTTTTGTCGAACAGATAGAAATTTTATGTTTTTTTGTTCTTTTTGTTTTTTAAAATTAAGGGAAAAATTCGAAAATGCTCTGTTGGAGAGTACGAAGTAGTACGCCACTACTGTATCACTACTATTTCTTTATTTTGACATTTATCATACACACGTTATGTACATTCAACTCTAAGTTAGGTTAACAAACACATTTATTCTTTATATATCACTTGAATTCTAATCGTCGTTAAATAAAGAACATTAAAATTCTAACAGGTTATGGGCCCAGTGCCAAAAACTGCCATAACTGAAGAATAACTTCCTAAACGGAATTAAGTTAAACATTAAAAGCGTTTTCGTATTTAATCCGAATTGCGCAGAAATTCAAGTGACGGTAAAAGTTTTATTTAACAGAAAAAATAAATAAAAGTATTACGAAGAGTAATATGGCCGGTGCCGTGGTAAGAATCGAGCCGTTAAACGCGAACAATTATGACACCTGGAAGCTGCAGATGCAAGCAATTTTAGTAAAAAACGACTTATGGAATTACGTCGATGGAACGACACCCTGTCCAACTGGTGAGGCAGCAGCAAAATGGTTGGCGAATGATCAAAAAGCCGGTGCCGATATAACTTTGTCTATGGCACCAGCCGAGCTTGGCCTAATAAAGGAAAGTAAAACTTCGAAAGAAATGTGGACGAAATAAAAACTTTTTAACAAAAAAAAAAACCCGACTTCAAAATCACTACAAAGTAAAAAATAATTTTAAATAACTTTTCCCATTCATTTCTTGGTCATATTTTAAAAGCTATTTATACGTGTTATAATATTGGAAATCTTATCATTTTCATTTTTTCTATTTTGTTTTTTTATCATCAATATACTAATAGCTTTATGTACATAAAAGCTTTGAAGTCGGCGCTTATCTTACTATGTCGAAATCTTTTTATTTTAATTTTTTCTAATTTGTTTTATCATAAAAATATTATTAACTTTATGAATATAAAGGCTTCTTAGCGATTTTTTTTCTTTCAATTGGCAATTTTCGAGTACGCTGAATGTAGCCAATGTGTTCCATGCATTATTTGTGCAGCTGTTACACACTATGTCAAATTCAATATGAGCTTTACAAGCTCACCCAAACCAGTTTAGTGAGAATTTTTATGTGTACAAAGCTTTAAAAATTACTACAGTGTCACCAAGGCACCAAATAGTGCACGGATGGTAAAACGTCATGATTGTGTATCAAAGATGAGCGCCGACTTCAAAGCTTTTATGTTCATAAAGCAATTAATATATTGATAATAAAACAAAATAAAAAAAATGAAAATGATAAGATTTCCAATATTATAACACGTATAAATAGCTTTTAAAATATGACCAAGAAATGAATGGGAAAAGTTATTTAAAATTATTTTTTACTTTGTAGTGATTTTGAAGTCGGGTTTTTTTTTTTGTTAAAAAGTTTTTATTTCTTCCTTTTTAGATAATATGAAATATTTTATGCAATAGTATTTATTCTTGAGGAAAATTTTAAACTTGAAACTTTGTTCTTAACAAATTTGATTTATTAATTCCTGAAAGTTTGTTGGGTATTTTCCATTTCTACTTCTTTACAATTTGTAGTGCCACGCCCTTTCTCTAATCCCGCCTAATTTATTTACCGTACCATATAATGATTCTACCTACCCCTGTGCCAAATTTCAGTTTCCAAGTATCAATATTAATCAATATAATATAGTACTTTCCTTAAAGTGACACATCCTGTGTACAATCCCGCTCACTTTTTTAATGATTCTACCTACTTATCTACCTTGATACCAAATATTAATACGCTAGTGTCAATATTAACTAAGATATAGTATATTTATAATATTTACACGCCCCTTTGTTGAATAACGCCCACTTTTTAGCTGTAATTTGCAGTAACTGTACCTACCCATGTACTACATTTCAACACCCTAGTGTCAATATTATTCGATATATAGTGTGTTTCTAATATTGCCACACCCATTTGTTGAATTACGCCCTCTTTATTTACAGTGATTTTTAAAAATTGTGTCTACTCCTGTACTAAATTTCAGTACACTCGTGTCAATACTATTCGAGATACAGTGTTTTTCCAATATTGCCACACCCATTTGTCAAATAACGCCCACTTTATTAACTGTAATTTTTAATAACTATGCCTACCCATGTACTAAATTTCAGCACTCTAGTGTCAATATTATTCGATATATAGTGTGTTTCTAATATTGCCACACCCCTTTGTCGAATAACGCCCACTTTCTTTACAGTCATTTTCAAAAATTGTGTCTACCCCTGTACTAAATTTCAGTACCCTAGTGTCAATACTATTTGAGATACAGTGTTTTTTTAATATGACCACACCGCTTTTTCAAATAACGCCCACTTTTTTGATCGTAATTTGTAATAATTGTGTCTACCCCAGTGTTTTTACTGTAAATTTCAGTACCCTAGTGTCAATATTAAGTGAAATACAGTGTTTTTCTTATATTGACACGCCCCTTTGTCGAATATCGCCCACTTTTTTAAAAAAGGACCTCCGCGTTCATGGTATCTATCTGTTGACAAAAAATTACGGAAATCGGGCAAGTGCTTTAGGAGTTATCGATGTACATACATTTAAAAAAAAAAAAAAAAAAAAAAAAAAAAAAAAAAAGCGCGGACAAACCAACGAAATTGAGAACCTGCTCCTTTTTGAAGTCGGTTAATTAGAAGCAACGTATCAGTCAAGTGGGCCTGCTAGAAAGGCAACTCTATTAAAGAAAATCGCGCTGACACGTGCAAAAGAGGATGATGATATTCGGGAGCATCTTAATGCATTTTTTGATGCTGTAACTAACCTAAAAGAAATAGACGTAATGGTGGGAGATGACCTGTTGGCAATATTGTTGTTGTATAGCCTGCCCGAGTCGTTTGAAACATTCCGTTGTGCCCTTGAAACGAGAGATGATTTGCCATCACCTGATGTTCTAAGAGTAAAAATATTAGAGGAAGATCAAAGAAGAAGAGCAAAAGAGGAAAGACACGAACAAAATGCTATGTTAGCAAAATTTAAGAGAAATCATTTCAACAAGACAAACTGGAGAGAACAGCAACAAAAAGATGACAAGAGCAAAAAAGAACAAAAAGTTGGAAATGGCTGTTGCTTCAAGTGCGGTAAACAGGGCCATTATGCACGAAAGTGCAAGTCAAAGTACTATACAAAAACAACAACGCTGTTGTGTGAAGTGAAAAACACAAAAGAAACACACACACGTACACAAGATGAAGAATCATTTTTTTGCAATGAAAACAGTTATTGGTGTTTAGACAGCGGCTGCACCGCTCATATGAGCGCAAGTAAAGAAAAATTTTCTAATTTCAAAGAGCTGAGTAAAACTCTTAATTTAGCTAACAGCAAAACAACGAAAATAACTGGCTATGGAGATATCAATGTTAGTGTCAGATCCAACAAGGTAGAGAACAGATTTAAAATAGAAGAAGTAATGTACGTTGAAGACTTGAGAGCGAATTTGCTGTCAGTTTCAAGGCTAACTGACAAAGGGTTCGAAGTGACATTTCATAAACGTTTTGCAACAATAGCAAAGAAAAGTGAAAACATTATGGTGAAAGCAAAACGCATTGGAAATTTATTTTATTTGATGGTCGAACCTAACCCTCTAACTCCCACGCCCGCCTCTAGACGGGCTTACCCTAATGACGTAAAACTTACGCAGGTTCATTTTTTTTTTCCAGTAACTGATATTGATAGTTTTTCTTATGTATGTATGTATGTGCTGATATGTTTACCGTTATTGTAGCACGTGCTTTTTAGAATTTGCATCAGTTGAAAGTTGGAATTTGCCGAAATAACACGTTTTAAAATTTTCGGTCGAAAAGTGTATATTAGAAAATTAATATAAAATCTATTTGTGATCGTATCGAGTTGAAAAAATTATCTGTGAGTAAAATAAACTATTCTTTATCGTGTAGTGTTGAAACTTATTGTCTGAAGTGTATTTGAAATCACTAATTTTAGGATTTTGTGAGGCCGTCTGTAGGCGGGGTTGGGCAGCGAAGTGATATTTTTTGTGTAGTGCATTTCAGCATAAGTTTTGAATTAGTATATTTTTTTTAGCTATTATTTTTGCAATATTCACTAGTTTTCGTTTTAAGGTTTTGTAGATATTTGTTATTAAACATGTCACGCGGTAAAGAATTTTATAAGCTGTCGGACATGTCAGAGGTCGAAATTGAAGAATTGATGAATTCAATCGATTCCGACATTGAATCTAGTGGCGAAGACGATTTTGATAGCGACGATGACATTGATCCCCCTTACGCTTTTGACGAAATGGATAATTTGATTGATGACTGCCTGAATTCGACCGAGATTCAGAGTATAAACCTGAGCAATATCAGTGCATTTGAAAATGATGTGGCAGCATCTTCATCATCGTCAGTGGCTTGCACAGCGCCTGCTTCAAATCCTGACGTCCTTGAATCTGTTTCTCAGCCCAGATCTTCTAGCAATTTATTCCGAAACAAGCGTTTTTACTCCACCGAAATAGAAGAGGAAGCAGATGGGCCAAAAACAAATGTGCAATTCAGTGGAAACGTAAATGAAATAAAGAATGATTCGCATGAATTCAAAACGATGATCTGGAAAAAGAAATATCTGCAGTTGCATGTGAACGAAATTGTATTTCGTGGTAAAAAAGAAATGCCCGATGATCTGGCTAACCTCAAAACGCCACTCGATTGCTTCCAATATTTTGTTACCAATGAGTTTTTTGAGTTCCTAGCCGAACAAATGAATCTATACGCGCATCAATCAAACATAGAATCCAGATTCATCACCAATGCGATGAAGGTCCGTAAATTCATTGGAATATTGATGTTTATGTCAGTCTACCGTTATCCCAGCATCCGTGAGTATTGGGCACGACATTCTTTCGAGGCAATCAGACAGACAATGTCACGCAACCGATTTGATGTAATGCGAAAAATGTTACATTTCAATGACAACTCTTTGGATCATGGAGACGACAGACTGTACAAAGTGCGCCCCTTGGTTAAGCACTTCAATGAACGATTTGGATCTGTTCCAATGTTGCAGCGTCTTTGTGTCGACGAACAGATGTGTGCAACGAAAATGCGTGGCAACCCAACTCGCCAGTATATGCCAAACAAGCCACATAAATGGGGAACCAAACTTTTCGCACTTTGCGACTATACAGGATTTTCGTATTCATTTGAAATTTATTCTGGAGCTGGTGATAACGTCATTCCCGAAAACGCACCAGATCTTGGCGCTGCGTCAAATGTTGTCATTCGACTATCCAGCCAAATTCCCGATAATGTCAACCACATTATATATTTTGACAACTTTTATACGTCACTAGGCTTAATGATATACCTAAAATATCGTGGAATCTATAGCTTGGGTACAGTTCGCGCGAATCGAGTTCCGAAGATAAAATTATCTTCCGAAGCCGAGTTGTCCAACAAAAAGGTTCCGCGAGGTTATTCCGAGGAATATGTTGCGAATGTCTACGGAATCGATATAAGCAATGTTTTGTGGCGTGATACTAAAACTGTGCGTTTGCTGTCTACTTACGCAGGTGTCAAACCATTTACGTCCCAGAACATTCAACATCAACCTCTTAAAGCTATAAGATGGGACCGAAAAGCACATCAACAGACCGACATTGACTGTCCATTTATAATAAAGGAGTACAACAAACATATGGGAGGAGTTGACCTCATGGACGGGCTGATAGGCCGTTATCACATTCGCATAAAAACTAGGAAGTGGACCAATCGGGTTTTTTTTCACATTATGGATATAGCAATGGTGAATGCATATGTCCTTTTCCATCGCTTGCAAAAGGGAGAACAAGGAATTCAGTTGCCAAAATTTCGAATAGAAGTAGCTGAATCACTATGTCAGGTTGGTTCCAATTCTGAGAAGCGGCAAGCGGGTAGACCGATGACCACCCCACAGCCTAAACCAAAGAAGTGCTACATCCCTCCTGATGACGTCCGATACGACAGTGTTGGCAAAAAATATGCAAACTACCAGGATGTAAGTCAGAAACGCAATCATACTGCACAAAGTGTAAACTAAACCTATGTAACTCTACATCAAAATCTTGTTTTATGAAATTTCATGTTCGTAACTAAATTTTGCGTTATATTTCATTTGTGTGCATTGATTTTCATAAATATTTTCTTAATAAAATAAAATTTAAATTGCATTCCATATAAAATTTTTTTTGTACTGACGACCCAGGCCCGCCTACAGGCGGGGTACACTTTTTTCACTCCTCAGGCTAAAAAAAAACACTTATTGAAAAATTTGAGACGGCAGATAATTTTTTTGAAGGGTTTTTAACATTGTGTAATTTTATGACCGAAATCAAAAATTTGGGAGTTAGAGGGCTAATTGTGCAAATATTGCAGACACTGGAAATGAGATAGATACTTGGCACAGAAAAATGGGTCACTTAAATGAACGAGATTTGAAGCATATGGCTAATAATGGTTTAGCCTATGGGATAAATATAAACCCAAATCAGAAGTTACCTCCGTGTGACATTTGTTTATCCGAAAAACAGTCGATGGACCGCTTTGTTACAACAGAAGAGCAGCGAACTACAGATTTATTGGAGATTGTTCATAGCGATGTTTGCGGCCCAATGAGAGTGGCGTCACATGCCGGTTCCAAATATTTTGTTACTTTTGTCGACAACCAATCGCGTTACTGTGAAGTAAGTTTTCTTAAAAATAAATCAGATGTATTTAAGGCATTTCAGAAGTACAAAGCAGCAGCAGAAAACTTTACTGGAAGAAAAATAAAATTCCTGCAGACCGACAATGGCTTAGAATATCGCAATGGAGAATTCAACATATATCTGGAACAGTGTGGCATAAAGCGAAGGTTGAGTGCCCCACATACGCCACAGCAAATCGGCATAAGCGAGAGAATCAACAGAACCTTACAAGAAATGGCGAGATGCATGTTGAAGCAAGCTGGTGCTCCACAATCATTTTGGGCCGAAGCTATTAATAATGCATGCTACATAAGAAATAGATGTCCAACTAAATCATTAAAAGGTGAACTACCAATCAAGTTGTGGTCAGGCAGAACCCCTACACTGTTGTACATAAAGTCGTTCGGTACGCGAGCATTTGTGTTACACAAAGGAACAAATCGTAGTAAGTTTGAATCGAAATCTGAAGAAGGTATGCTCGTTGGCTTTTCAACGTGTTTGGTCACCTAGCAAGAAGCGAGTCATTATTAGTCGTGACGTCAAATTTATTGATGAAATGTTTTACAAATCAAATGTTACCAGAGACGTAGAACAAATCGACGCAATTGAGGGTGTTTACAACAAATTTCAATCCAGTGACATATTTAATGAGAGTGTTGACGAAAAAAAGGCCATAGTTGAATCTAAAGAGGAGAGCCCTGTTGAAGTGCATCTCGAAAACAACGTTCGAAAAACTTACAACTTGAGAAGCCGTAATCGTGACGGAAAAGCTGCCGAAGGTGATAAAATACAACGAGAGCACCAATCACAGCACCCCGATGACAAAGAAGAAAATTCAGAGAGTGAGGAAAAGCACGAAGAATCTGAATATGTATATTTGGCTACGATGGACGATCCTCAAAACACCGATGAAGCAAAGAATTCTGACGATTGGCCTAGATGGTTGACAGCTATGGAAAATGAATACTTAGCCCAACTAAAAAATAATACCTGGGATATCGTCGAAAGACCACCAGAAAGAAAAGTTATTGGTAATCGCTTAGTTTTCCACACAAAAGCAGAAGGTATCAAGAAGGTGCGATTAGTAGCAAAAGGGTGCTCACAACGTCCAGGGGAGGATTTTAGCAAAACCTATTCGCCAGTGGCAAGGTTATCTACAATCCGTCTATTAACAGCGATTGCAGCCGAGAAGGATTTAGAAGTGCATCAAATGGACGTCGTTACAGCATATTTAAATGGTGAGCTTGAAAAATGTGTCTACATGGAGGTTCCCTCACAACTGAAAGAAGTTTTGGTAAAATTAAATAATAAAAAAATATCTGAAAATACAAAACTAAGAGACAAAATACAACTGTGGCTAATGGCGTTGACAAAATTAAAACAACCCGTATGCAAATTGGTAAAATCGTTATATGGCTTGCGTCAATCTGGTTTAAAATGGTATGAAAAACTCTCAGCGAAGTTAAAGGAGCTTGGATTAAGCGCATCGAATCAAGATCCATGTTTATTTGTACGTATCAAAGGAGACAGTATAATGCTTATTACCGTATACGTAGACGATTTACTCATGGCATCTAACAACAAAAATTGGATACAACAGATAAAGGAATCTTTATCAAACACATTCGAGATGAAAGACATAGGTCCTGCTAAGACATGTTTGGGTATTGAGTTTGTGCAGAAAATGGCAAATCACCAAGTATTCCTGAGTCAGAAAACTTACATCGAATCAATTTTAGCGAGGTTCAATATGGAAAATTGTAAGCCGGCTAGGACACCTATGGAACTAAATTCAAAGTTGGAAAAACCTGATGTACCAAACGATAATGAAATGAGGAAATATCCTTATCAAAGTCTTATAGGAGCATTGATGTACCTAGCTGTTACTACTAGACCAGACATTGCTTTTACGGTAAATTTTTTATCACAATTTAATTCTAATTACAGTGTTGACCATTGGAAAGCTGCAAAGCGAGTTCTACGTTACATAAAGCATACTATCAATTATGGTTTGAAGTATCAGAGGAACAGCAAAGAAATTTATGGTGTAGCTGATGCTGATTGGGCGGCGAATCTAACCGACAGAAGATCATATTCTGGATTTGCTTTCATATTAGCTGGCGGTGCAATTAACTGGGAGGTGCGCAAGCAAAGAATAGTTTCATTGTCGAGCACGGAATCAGAGCTGTCAGCAATCACTGATGCTACCAGAGAAGCCATCTACTTACGGAGACTGATGAATGAAGTTGGGTCGAATATTAAATGCATTACAATTTTTAATGACAGTCAAAGCGCTCAACATTTGATTGAGAGCTGTGGATTTCATTCACGAGCAAAGCATATTGATGTTAGACACCAGTTCGTTCGTCAAAAACAAGAAGAAGGCGAAATAATTTTACAATATATGTCCTCTGAAGTAATACCTGCGGATGTATTAACTAAGAGTTTAAGTTCACAAAAGCATTTCAAAAATATCCATGACCTTGGAGTAGTCGCTTTATCATAGCTTCCTACTTCGAGGGGAGGTGTTGGAGAGTACGAAGTAGTACGCCACTACTGTATCACTACTATTTCTTTATTTTGACATTTATCATACACACGTTATGTACATTCAACTCTAAGTTAGGTTAACAAACACATTTATTCTTTATATATCACTTGAATTCTAATCGTCGTTAAATAAAGAACATTAAAATTCTAACATGCTCGTTTTTCGATTTTTGAAAAATGGTGGGGTGAATCGTTTCACCAAAAGAATCTTTCCGTTGTCGTATATAAATATCAACATAAATCAGTTTAATGGTCTTGGGCAGGCTTCTAAGTCAGCAAGAATCTAAAATACTAAACAAAAGTCATCGAATGCAAATTTATTATTCATCGCTAATGTCAAGATCTGACTCGCAGTTTTGACAGTTGTAGTAGCCATGATTGCCCATGTCAATGCATTTCAAATGATATGAATTGCAAAAGGTCAAAAAACCAATAAAAACGCATTAAACGCACAAAATTACTAAATACGCATCAAAACGAATTTTGTGGGGTGAAACGTTTCATTTTGAAAACACGGCATTACACAACCACTCGATGGATATTCCACAAAAACTTCATATTTGTTTTAAGAACAACATTAAACCAACACGACTGATGTGTGATATATTTTCGAATTTTTGTTGAGTAGTTGACATAAAACACGATTAATTCACTCGATCAAAAACACAAACACAATGTACGTCTGAATACTTATCTGTATCATGAAAAATTGTGCTGTAATGAAAGCAACACGTAACGGTGACAATAGGTGAAACGCTTCACCCACCGAAACGCTTCGCCCCCGCCTAATTTTATTATTTTTTGCAATCAACATTTTTTTAAAATCTTTATATGCAAAGTTCTTAAATTTGATAAATTAAAAAATAATAATGCTAATCCTTCATCCTGTAATTCGAAAGGAAATAGTGGCGAATGCAGGTAGAATTAATTTATCAATACCAAACATGCCCACGTAGTGGCCCGTATGGCCCATACAAATTTTTTTCTATCTTAATTTTGTCTTTACGATGAGCCAAAATTAAAGAACGCCTGCAAAACACAACAACACGAACCGCACACGTTCAGTGCTCAGCACATTTTCCAGCAAACTTTACAAAAAGAAATAAAAAACGCACACTCGATGATGTCGATGCTGAAGGTGATTGTCCCGTTACTTGTGTGTCGAGTAATTTTTCATGCAAGCATTGTTATTGCAATAAAAATTAAGTCTTGTCGCAGTGCACTGGCAGTGTACTTGTAATCTTATTACATTGTAATTGTTTTTTTTTCTGTTTTATTTGATTTTTTTTTATCAAAAGCAACGATGACCAACATTTTGTTTTTTTTTTAAGCATTGGCCCGCGCTTAATATTTCTTTGGCCCCACTGATCTATACTATTATTTAAAAGGTTTCTCTTGGATTTTTATCGTTCAATCACGGGGTAGCCGCTGAAGCGATTTTCATAATTCTTTCACTATTCAATTGCTATAAGAAGCTACCCTGCTACTGGTTACTACGTTTCTGGTAAAACTCTTTATTTAATTATTTAATAATTTATGCATTTTAAACCATGCTGCCATTATATGTATAAGCAGCACAAAATAACAGCAAACAATAGCTTAAGCTCTTTGTTGAGAGAGAGAGAGGTGAAAGTCTACAACACACCGCGCTGCCATCTTTAGTGGATAGTTCCACTCCAAAAATAATAAATACAAGATTATGCCATGCGCATGTCTGCCTACATCATGAACGACACATTGTCAAATCAGCTATTTTTCACTGAGCAAAACATAAACAAACAGAACTGTAGCTGAAAAATAAATCGCACAGAACTATTTCGCACTATATTTCGTCTTTTCTTGCACGAACAGAAAATCAGTGAGAAGAACAGAGAAAGTGTTTTTTTCTATCTACGTCACGAAAGACCTAACGTCTTGCGCAGAACGGTGCAACTTTTTCTGCCTCTAATGGCGTAATCTGATTTCTATTATTTGTGTTTATGAGTGTAAAATCTAGTAAAAAAATCTGAGTAAAAATCTGAGTGTTTTTACTCTCTCTAATTTCCGCAACAAGGACACTGTGTCCATAAGTGTCGAGACGGGCCATAACAGCTTGTGGCTTGCATCAGCATACTTGGCCCACGACCACGAAGTCCTCCAGGAAGACGTCTTAAAAGACCTGGTCTCCAAAGCGGCAGCAGAAAACAAGGACCTGATTATCGGGTGCGATGCTAACGCCTACCATGGGATCTGGGGAAGCTCAGATACCAACAAACGGGGTGAGTCTCTTTTTGATTACATCCTTACTACTAACCTTATCATAAGTAACGTGGGTTGTGAACCTACCTTTATTATTAGCAATAGGCAGGAAGTTTTAGACATTACTCTTGCCTCCGATAATATACCCAGCAGAAAAGTGGACCAAATTTGAAATAGTTCTGAACTAGTTCCAAAAAGGACCAGTACTAGTTCCACTACAATACCCTTTAACATTGAACGAACTGACGCTTTTTGCGGGTTGATGTCATAGGAAAAGACAATTGTCCCCAGAAACACTCCTTTTTCCCCATATTTGAACTAATTGCATTAGGATTATTTTTAAACTGGTTGCTTTCGCAGTAGCCTGAAAGTGGTTCTTTTTTGACTAGTTTTAAAGTGAACATATTAAAAATGTAAAAATTTAGTGCAACGGAAAGGTCCTAAAGATCTCATTTGTAACATCTTTTCCATCCACATTCCAGAAAACATTTTGTATATAAACATTTTTTTTTATTATTTTTTCATTTCATTTTTTCACATTTTTCCACCAATTAAATAAATTGGACCCACACCGTTTGAAGAAAAACAGCCCCATAACATGATAGACCCTCCGCCGTGTTTAATAGTCTTTTTTGTGTATATTGGGTCATAGGCCGTATTCGGGGGACGTCGTACGTAAACTTTCTGATCGAATCCAAACAAATTTATTTTTGTTTCGTCCGACCATAAGACATTTTTCCAATGTAGGCGGTCGATGTGTCGGTTATCAAACGCTAGTCTCCATTTAATGTTTTGTGCGGATAACAATGGAACCTTTCGTGGACTTCTTGCCGGCAAATTTGCATCTTTTAGTCTGTTTCTTATGGTTCTTCTGGTAACTCCGATATTTAGGTCCCTTTTTAGTTCCTCTAATGTTTTAAAAGGGCTTTTTTTACTGTAACGTACCAACAATTTGTTCTGGCGATCAGTTGTTTTTCGTTTCCGTCCCCTGGTTTCAGCCGTCCATTCCGCATGAATTGAGAAAAAACCTTTTTCTTGGAGCATTTCATAATTTTCGCAATTTCTTCCATTGTTTTTCCGTTTTCGCGAAGTGCTGTCATCACCTTTTGCTCCGCTTCAGTTGAGTGGCTTCCACGACCCATTGCAGTTATTGTTTTTTTAAATTTTGAGATAAAACGAAATAATTAATTTTTGTAATTTAATTATTATCTAACAATAAAACTCACTACAAGAATTAATTTAAAATTGTACGTACCAGATAAAAGGCAAAAATCGAACTTGTTTCTATTATTTTTTCAAATCAAACACGTGCCTGCATCACTCGAACGAACGTAAAACAAAAATGAATTGAAAAAGAACCAAATGCAAATAGCCTCAAGATGAACCGTTAGTAAACGTTGACTTACAGTAGAGAACATCAAATTTGAACATTTTATTTAGACAAAAAAGCACTTAAAAATAAGTTTTAGTTTTGTTTCTATTATTTTTTCCACCACTGTATATATATAAGATGTATAGGAGTAAAACAGATTGAAAAAATGTTCGAACCGAATATTGGAAAAGATTTTAAAGGGGTTGGATATAATAATAAATCCACTAGGATCCGTAGAAATAAAGGAAGTTTGGAAAATTATTTTATAAGATAACTTTTGTGTCTTTCACCGAAGAAATAGGCGATAAAAAAAAAGATGGTAGTAAGGGACAACTAATGGGCGATTTCACAAAATATAACTTTTAGAATACTCCTGAGCAGATACGCGTTTTTTTTTATCCAATTTACCATCCAATTTTTTTACAGTTAAACCTTGATGCGACGTTTTGTGAGCTTAATTAACTCCTGCAGAAGATTCCACAATTCAGTTCAAATCTTGGCATAATTCGAACTGCAAAACCTTGTACCAGAAGCTTTTGCATTGGGAGTCATTACTTACTATGCTTTAGATGCTATTCCTACTCATTTTATATTCATCAAAAATTGACAGCTTTATCTTGGCAACTTGCTTCTTATTATGAATATCTGTCTAATTTAGAGGTAAGCTGAGATGAAGAAAAATCTTTATGAGCTGCTTGTGATTGGGTGAAGATAAAGCCCTACTATTTAACCCTAATCAGAGCCAGGAGTGCCTTTGAGTCACATTATTTTTTTTTCAAGTCCCTGTTACTTTTTTTAAAAATATTAAATAATTTTCCTTAAAAAAACAAATTAGCAGAAAAACTTTTGAAGCTAATTTGTTTTTTTTTTAATTTAATTTAATTTTTTGAAAAAATAAGAAGCTTGATTTATCCTGCAAACACACAAATAAGAAAGACAAATAGGGCAATAACCTTTTGTTGTATATAGCTCGGCGCACCATAACATGGTCAAATTGGATAAGAGATTGATGAGATTTACCATACTTTGGAACTTTAAAGGTCAAAGGATCGGGCAAAATATTTTATTTAATACGACTTCTATCTATTTATAAGAAAAAAAAATTCAAATTCATTAACATGAATTCGATAAAATGTTTAAAACTTGCTGATTTCTGATGAACTTCTAAGGGCGAGTATTTCAGTGCGAGTTTAAACTCTAGTCAAGTTAAACCGAGGTTAACTCACCAAAATTGGACGTTTTAATTCGGTTTAGGCAAAAAATAAACACATAATATGATAATTTAAGTCAATTTAACTTCAACGAATGCAAAAATATCTAATTCAACCGAGTTTAAACGTCCGATTTTGGTGAGTTAGCCTCGGTTTAACTTGACTAGAGTTTAAACTCGCACTGAAAAACTGACCCTAAGTCAGTCACACCCTGTTAAGATATTTTAGGATTAAGTCTCATCATCCGTCAAAAAATGAATGATTTTAAAAATTTTTCTTATTACGCTGAAACTGTAACAGAAGTCAAGAATCACGAATTGTAAACTTTGGCTGAGCATGATACATGTTTTCAATCATAAAAAGCACTTTAGATATGCATCTTATCACTCCACATCAACATGACATTAATTATTCTGTCTGAATCTTCAGGCCAGCTGATATAATTTTTTATTCAAACTTCTTTTCCAATTCGTTTTCTTCGAGAAGCGCACATAACTAAAATATATCCCTATATCACCAAAATCGATCAGCACTTTGCTCGAGTACGTGATGTGTGAGATCAGGGGCCCTACTCTGTATTGCGATACAAAAAAAAAATCGCAAAATAGCGTAATCGGCACTCCGTAATGAGATAACCACGTGCAATTTGCTATTGAATGCGTATCGCGTTTCATTTTCTTAACGCAATGATTTAAGCATCGCAATACGGAGTAGGGCCCCTGCCCTTACTCACAATGAAGTTCCATCAGAATCCAGTACATACTAGAAATTCCAGTGAAATTTGTGTACATTCTTTTTTTTTTTTTTCTTACAGTAACTTGTCTTATTTGTATGCATTCTATATGTGTCTTTACTATTCTTCAATACGACATATTCAGTATTCATATATTCAAAGTTATTTTATTGCGATTTTGTGATTACTTTTTTTTCTGAAATTTCTCGCCGCAATTGTTTTGCTATAACAGGTATTGAGTTATAAGATTTTATTTATGTATTCAATTCACTCAAAAAATATCTTAACATATTGATAAACATTAGAAAGCATACAGAAGAGAATCCATTGACATGAGAATTCAGTTAAAGCGACAGAGTTATGAACTCAATCATGTAAACATTGTGTACTCTGAGTTATGGTAAATATTCCTAAATATCTTAATTTTCGTTTAAAATGTTCGATATATTTCCGAAGTGTATTTATAACAACAAAAACATTTAATTGTGCAGACTGGCTGCTATTTTATTGGTATTTCGGTTTTTCCCACGTAAAAGGTGTACAAATATAACACTACCTGAGAGCATAGATGATAATGAGCACGTCAGAATATTTTCAATTAGCACAATTTGATTATAATAATTATAATAAGAACATATTTATAGGGTGTTACCAGGTAACTACGTGCGGGCTAGATGAAAGATGTTGAGGTATTTTTTATAGTAAAAAACAAAAAAAAAAATATATATATATATAAAAAAATTAAACAGTCTAATTTTCTACGGAGTACCTTTAGTTTTTTACAGGTAAAAATCTAAATATAATCTAAAAACGATCCTTGGGTTTTTTGAGATCTCTAAACTGAATCTAATGGGTTAAGACTGGGCCTGTGCGAGCAGTTCGATCTTCGAGTAACTCGGCACGATTCGAGTCGAGTATTTCGAATCGAAACTCGTATCGAATAACTCGATTATTCGAGTAACTCGATGGTTCTCGAGTAACTCGATGGTTTTCGAGTAACTCGATGGTTTTCGAGTTACTCGATGTTTTCGAGTATTTTGAGTTTTTTTCATTTCCCGTTAATGCTGTTGATCTTAATCAGTGTTGTGACATATTACTTTTGAAAGTAATATGTTACTTATAACATTTTATCGACGCCTTATTGTTATAATATGATATAACATATAACTTTAAAATTAGAGTAATAAGTTACTTATTACTATTACCTTTTGAATACAATTTCAAGAGATAGAAAAACACATTACAAAAACCAATTAATTTTGTCTCTTATATAATTGTAATTAATTTATTAGCCAAAAAGTTATAAAATTGCTGCATAATACATATTAATTCTGCTGAAAGTAATATGTTATATTACCGGTCTAGAGACAAAGAATTAATATTGACTAACATATTATATTATTTTTCGTTAAAGTCACAACACTGATATCAATCGACATGAACACATATCTGTGTGTGTTGTCAGAAACATGAATACAAGTGTGTGCTTTCACTCATCAGTATAAAACACCCAGTAGAAAATTAAACAGCATGGATTTTTCAGCATAGGTATATATGAGTATGTGTATGAGTTTTATTTCAATATTTCTTTTTACAATAGCAAGTTTAAGTTTTCTTGTATCCCGCGAAGCCTTATAGCGGAATTATAATGCGGCAGTGGTAGCGTCAGTAGCAGTGGCAGTATCAGGGGCAGCAGCCGTGTATTTTTAATTTTTCTTTGTCTTTTTATTATTCGAATGTTGCCTCCCTGAATTTTATCGTTCGTTTGCTTGGTAGCACTGTGGCAGTGGCAGTGAATTTAGAAATAGGGCTAACCTCGACAGTACTGCTTAATGCCGCTGCTGTGATGTAAGTGCTACCATTCAACACCATTATTCCTAAAAAAACAGCTGATCACTGCCACTGCCACTGACGCTGCCACTGCCGCATTGTAATTCCGCTATTAAGGCTTGTCTGCAAGAAAGTTTGAAATAATAAGAATATTATAAAACTAAAGTTGAATATAAACTAAATATAAGTAATTAAATTCATTAAAATATTAACAAAAGAGTAATATAAATTATTAAATTCAGCAATTGGTTATATTAAAAAAGAAAGTACTTAAACATTTTGCGAAAAGTTAGCTTACATTGGAAGCTAATGAATTAACGAATTAGCAGTATTACATTGTGATGCATTGAAGCGATGTTTTTGTTATAAGCCTTAATTTGTCAAAATATAAAGATAATGAGGTAATAACTTAGTCAAACTTTCGGGTTTGTGGATAAAATCAAACATACATATTGGGTTGTGGCGGCCGTGGCGCAGTGGGTAGAGTGTGTGACCCATACGCCAGAGAACCCTAGTTCAATTTCCATCTGACACAGAAAGTTTTTTCAATTGAATTAATTTTTCTGTTCGGGCGTCACCTCTCTGCAGACAATGGCAAAACTCAGAGACTAAATAATGTCATGTAAAGCTTCTTGAGAACATTCACATTAGCCGTTCGGAGTCGGCATACAACTAGTAGGTCCAGTTCTCGATTAATTATGTTGAAACATTTAGTAATACGCACAACACAATTTGATCATAAGAAGTTCGATCAAAGTCCTTTCAAAAGCTGAAATGGCAAGTTTATTTATTTATTTATTTTATATGAAAGAGTTAAAAGAATTTTCAGTAACATTTAATTTTTCCAAAACCAAGATGACATTGTTTTTTGTATTGCTGTGTAATGAATACCATAAAGAAATGTTTTGTTATGATGGCTTGCGTTATAATTTTATTCTATTTGAATTTTTGTTTTATTTTGAATCCCTTCTTATGCATAGATTTCAATATTGAGTGTTTTGGAAATATGTTTCTATTTCCTATTGGGGTAAAATGTTTAAAACACTCTTGAATCTTAACTCATAGCTAATGACAGTGGAATGGTTTTAAATATAATCGCATATATTTAATGTGAGTAAGTTCAAGCAGTTCTAATGAAATAAATATTATATAAAACAACTTTAATTGTAAATAACTATTTTAAATTTAAAATTTTTCAAATATAAGCAACATACACTCTCAGTTTTATATACATATATGAACTTTCAAAGTGTTTTGAAACAAAATGTAATGATAATCATGAATATTTGAGTTAATTTTTCCTAGTGGACTAACATTGAATGCGTCGTAGTACAATTAACTTTTCATTCAAATAAGCTTTATTTTTTATACACGTACTAGCCTTTTCCCGGCGTGCGTTGCTGCACTCTGCAACTGTATGGGAACATAATAAGTGTATTAAAAACTTTTCTTAAACTCATAGTTTGACACCACTGTTATTATCCATTGACCGTTACAGTTTCCCAGAAGCAGGAGATCACCAAATAGTAACTCCATTTTGAGTTTGTATGTAAATACTGCTACTTTTACTTTACTTTTACTGCTACTTTGCTACCCTTTATATAATGCCCATCCCAGTTTTCTAGTAGATGGACATTACCCAGTTTTAGTACAGTTGCCGACAGTGAGCATACAAACTTAATTATCAAAATGTAGCCAAATTGACGACAACCGTAGGAAATATAGCATTTCTATTGATTTATAGGCGGTAAAAGGGGGTGTGACAGAAATTTAAGCTATCTCGTACTTGAAAAAAATGTACTGCCAAAATTTCAGCTTTATCGGCTCAGTCATTTTGTAGTTTCCAGCCATCACACAGACAGCGATTTGCTTTTTGTATATATAGATTATTGGCTATAACTTTTGATTGGTAAGAGATACTAAAATAATTTTTCCAAAAAAATTAATTTTTTAACTTGTTTATTTGTTCAAAAATATAAAAACACAATATTGGAAAAAAAATTTTGTTCGTAAAAATCAAGGGGTAGTTTTTTTAATCACAAAAATGGTTTTTAATTTTTGCGTAAAATTGAAATAACTTTTGCCTATAAATGTTACAGCTTTTAACCTTAGACCCGTTTACATGTTTTACAACTTAATCCCGTTTTTTTGGGTCATATTTGTATGAAAATAGGTGATACCCGACGCGTTGCTGTCGTAGCGGAAATGATTTCTATCTCTATCTCCATCTCCATCTCCATCTCCATCTCCATCTCCATCTCCATCTCCATCTCCATCTCCATCTCCATCTCCATCTCCATCTCCATCTCCATCTCCATCTGCATCTCCATCTCCATCTCCATCTCCATCTCTATCTCTATCTCTATCTCTATCTCTATCTCTATCTCTATCTCTATCTCTATCTCTATCTCTATCTCTATCTCTATCTCTATCTCTATCTCTTTCTCTATCTCTATCTCTATCTTTATCTCTATCTCTATCTCTATCTCTATCTCTATCTCTATCTCTATCTCTATCTCTATCTCTATCTCTATCTCTATCTCTATCTCTTTCTCTATCTCTATCTCTATCTCTATCTCTATCTCTATCTCTATCTCTATCTCTATCTCTATCTCTATCTCTATCTCTATCTCTATCTCTATCTCTATCTCTATCTCTATCTCTATCTCTATCTCTATCTCTATCTCTATCTCTATCTCTATCTCTATCTCTATCTCTATCTCTATCTCTATCTCTATCTCTATCTCTATCTCTATCTCTATCTCTATCTCTATCTCTATCTCTATCTCTATCTCTATCTCTATCTCTATCTCTATCTCTATCTCTATCTCTATCTCTATCTCTATCTCTATCTCTATCTCTATCTCTATCTCTATCTCTATCTCTATCTCTATCTCTATCTCTATCTCTATCTCTATCTCTATCTCTAAATCTATCTCTATCTCTATCTCTATCTCTATCCCTATCTCTATCTCTATCTCTATCTCTATCTCTATCTCTATCTCTATCTCTATCTCTATCTCTATCTATATCTCTATCTCTATCTCTATCTCTATCTCTATCTCTATCTCTATCTCTATCTCTATCTCTATCTCTATCTCTATCTCTATCTCTATCTCTATCTCTATCTCTATCTCTATCTCTATCTCTATCTCTATCTCTATCTCTATCTCTATCTCTATCTCTATCTCTATCTCTATCTCTATCTCTATCTCTATCTCTATCTCTATCTCTATCTCTATCTCTATCTCTATCTCTATCTCTATCTCTATCTCTATCTCTATCTCTATCTCTATCTCTATCTCTAACTCTATCTCTATCTCTATCTCTAAGTGGAACGACTCGTGTAAATTGATAACCAAATTTCGAGGCTATGCTACTTATAATTCCAAAGTTATTCGATATCGCAAATTTAGCTTGTATGGGCGGAGCCACACCCCTTGTTCAATGACGTCTCAGTTTTCTAGTAGAAGAATATCACCCAATAGTAATTCCATACTGAATTTCGTTGTTAAACGACGTTTAGTTCCAAAGCTATCTGATATCAAAAATTTTAAGTGTATGGGCGTAGCCACACCCCCTTTTCCAAAGCCCATTCCAGTTTTATAGTATAAATATATCACCAAGTGGAAACTCCTTACTGAATTTCATTATTATACGGCATTTAGTTCCAAAGCTATTCGATATCATAAATTTGAATTGTATGGGCGGTGCCACACCCCTTTGGCCTATACTTGATAAATTTTGCTAGTCAAAGGACGCGACTAAATAGTACGCTCCTACCAAGTTTCATTGATGTGTGACTTATAGCTTGAAAGTTATACCGAAAATTTGGTCTGCTGAAAAAGTGCCACGCCCCACATTCAACGCCCATAAAATTTTACCTCTGGAACGGCTCTTGTAAATTAAGGTAGAACACCGAATTCCGATACTATGCGAACTATAACTTCAGAGCTATTCGCTACCGTAAATTTGGGTTGTATGGGAGGTGCCACGCCCCCTTGTCATTTTCAAACAATTTTTTTTTTAAAACCATCTAGAGAACGTACCCTACAAAATGGTATCGGCAGATTTTTTTTTTACCCAGCCGAACTCTCAAACACTCGTCACAAACAGATTTGACAACATTTTTTTATATATATAGATTTAATTTATATTCTCGTATCTGTATGTTTCACACACTGTATGATGCGTTCAAGGTTAACTATAAAACAACTCATTGAATAGAATAACGTTACATCAGCTCATTTGTTTCTGAACAGAGTTACCATTTTTCATTTGAAACACTGTTCTTTAAATTACGATTATATTCAGGATCTCACTCACTCTTAAATTTTTCCCGTTTTTCTGAAAAATAGGACCTTGAAATTCATTCCGTAAAAATGGCTTAGGGTGAATGTTGTTTCAGTAGTAGTTTGATAAAGCTTAACAGTGGAAGAGTCAGGCAGTGAAATTAAATTGATTAATTCAGAAAACACCAATGAGGCCCAAGAAAACCGAACCGATATATGGGATTGTAAGAGAAGTATTGCTTGGGACTATTTTAGCTTATGTTTGATAGGATATTAAAAGGCTATTTGTAATTTTTGCTCAGCTATTATAAAACTGCCCACAGGTAAAATTTGCATCAGAGTTAATCAAAAATGTTTGCTAAATACTTAATTTGATAAAGGATCCACTACAGCAATGTTTATCCATCTCAAAGGAAAGCACAGTGAAGTTTGGAAAGAATGCTCAGAAAAGACGCTGAAAGAAATGAATGGAGATAAAAAAACTAGTGAGGTAAAGCGGCAAAAGAATAGTTATCTGAATCAGAGAAAAGTGAAATTGATGAACTTATTATGGAAATGATAGCAAAAGATTTGAGACCATTTTCATGTGTCGAAGATCATGGGTTCCGCAAACTCATTAAAAAACTAGCACCAGACTACAATCTTCCTTGTCGAACAACGATGGCTCGTACTTTGGCTCCAAAGATTTATAATAAAATAAAAAATAAGTTACTGAAAGATGTGTCTTCGGATAAAGCTTCAAAATTAATGAGTGTATCTTTTACCACCGACTGCTAGAAATCCCGATCTGGTGACTGTTATATATCCCTTACGCTGCATTACATGACAGATGAATTTATGCTAAAAAATGTGACTTTTGGAATGGAGCAGATTGAAGAAAGTCATACCGGAAAAAATCTAAAAAAAAATTTGCAATCAATGCTCTCAGAATGGAATTTGCTCACTGTGGAGAATGTCCCAACTTTTTTTGTAACAGACAATGCACGAAATATTAGTAATGCTATTGCAGATGGTGGATGGCTCCACATTTTCTGCTTCGCCAATACTTTGCAGCTAGTAATAAATGATGCAAAAAAAGAAAGTAATGGAGTTGAAGAATTGTTAGTAAAAGTAAGTTCAATTAATTACACTATATCGTCGTTGCGCATACAAAAAAGGTTATGTGTTTTTGATCAATTTTTCAGGAGACGAAAAAAACATTTTTGTTTTTTAACAATTTCAATACTATTTTCACATAGCTGGCTAACTTTCACATTTGTTTACTTCTGAACCAATAAGAATATCAAGAAACCATTTGGTGAATAGATGGGGCATACAAATGGCTATTAAATGGTGAAATAAAAAAAAAATCGAAATTTTTCACATAGCCTTTTTTGTATGCGCAACGACGATATGTACTTCCAATTGATATATAAATTATTTTATTACAGTGTCGACGCATTGCTACCCATTTCCATCATTCAGATCCAGCCAGGCGCGAGGTAGAAGATGCTCAAAAACTTATTTGCTGTAATCAGAAGCCATTACATTTAATTCAAATGGTTAAAACGAGATGGAATTCTGAATACGAAATGTTGGAAAGAATGAATAAGCTGCGCATAGCACTGTCGCAAGTTCTTACTAATTCAACGAGAATGGAGACTTTAACTGGACTTGAATGGTCACAAATTAAGAACATAGTCAATGTCATGAAGCCAATGTATGATGCCACAAAAATTTCTTGTGGCTCAAGGTATCCAACATTATCAATGTGATCTCCGTATCACAAAATATTTCCATGTACCGGGGGTCTTAGAATGTGGCTTTTTGATAAGTAATATTATTCTTTACACTAGAAAATCTTATGTCCAATGATTTAATGACAGTTATGGAAAAGCTTTTTGCAGGTTCTTCTTCAATGATATTATTGAAATGGATATAATTAAGTGAATGCTGAATTCCTTCAAGAAGTGGCAATAGTCGAGTTGCACTACTCGACTCGACTCTAGTTAAGACATACTTCAAAAGCCATTTCTATGTTCAACAAATTTTTTACTTTTTTGAAATCAGACAAATTTCTAATTCAAATAAATAAATCAGAATATCTTGAAAATGCGATTTCGGCAAAAAACGAGTTACGCCATTTCTATATTAAGCCATCGTTATGTAGGTTTGGATTTTAATTCAGCTTCATAATTTAATGTAAATCTTTTTCCAGTGATAGCTACATCTCTTGAGATTGCGAAAAAGATACTCTCACGGGGCAATATCTGGAGAGAACGTTGGATAGAAAAGCAATTCAAAGTGCGAATGGCTGCCATTATTTTCTATACTTAGGTCACTGCATATATTTTGGGAAAAAAATATTAATTCCGGATTAAAATTCCACTCCATTCCGCATGAGAAACCTCTATAAATTAGTTTTTAAACGCTTTTTCTGGCGTCGTTGTCAACACGGTTTATCATTGTTTGGTAGGCACACTAAAATAAGTCATTGGGTGCCATAACAGGACTGTACGGTGAATGACCCATTAATTCGATGTTTTGCGTGCTCAAAAACGTCTCAAGCTCACAAGAATAGTACTTCGGAGCTTGTTTGTTTTCCTCAAGTGGCAAAAATTTAAAAATATTGTTTTTTTTAACTGAAAAAAATCGTTTTTTATATTGACTCTAGAAATATATCGATGGCTTAATATAGAAAAGGCGTATCTCGTTTTTGTTCGAAATCGCATTTTTAATATATTCTGGTAGACCACTCTCAAATACACCTCCCTTAAAAAATCAATGCGCTTTTTTGTTTTTGTTGTTATCTATTTCAAATATAAATACCATTAAAAAGTTTTTATATCCAAAGTTCTCCAGATTCTATTTAGTTCTTTTATTCTCCTGTAAAGTAACAAAAAATCGAGTTACGCCTTTTCTATATTAAACCATCGATATGTAGGATCCCTGATAACTTGTTGAATGTTACATTATTTTGCAAAAAAAAAAAAACAAAGCTATTTTCTTCTTTAAATTTAGTAAATTTGCTTTGAGTGCATATTTTAAATGATCCAATAACACTGTATAATATTGATATTATATTCTTTTCTTAAGATAGTCGATCAATAATATTCCTTTAGAATCCATACACCACTGCCCAAACCTTTCCGGCGGATTGTTAAGTCTGTGGCCGCTCTAGAGCACATCGATTGGGTCCAAATCATTGTTATCCTTGTCGTACCAATTCAGGTGCGTACAAGTGAATTCATGTTTCATCACAGGTCACGAATCGATATACAAAATCCTTCGGATCAGGGTTAAACATTGCTCAGAATCACGACCATGTTGTCTGTTTTGGTCGATTCATAACACACGTGGAACTCAGCTTAAAACGAACTTTTTCCTACACAAACTATTATTCAAAATAGAATCCGCCAAGCTTATTGATATCTTTGTTGCCTGAAATACTAGTAGCTCGTGACTTTCAGATTGTCAACGATATCATGGATTTTTAGGATTATTTAAACAGTTGTTACTACTTTTGGGGACCCGAAGGTTCTTCATTAGAAGACCACGTTTAAATTAAGGAAACCAGAAAATTGTGTTAATTTTGATGGAGCAGCTTTACTATAACATTTATCAATACATTTCTTTGTTATCTCTGTGTTTTTATCCATAAAAGAACAATGCTAGTGATAACTCTAAATTCATTTTATCCGTTGTTACAAAAATAACAAAAGTTGTTAACCTAAAATAACTGTCACTCACAAGCTACCGCATGAAATAATCTCAAATTTTGAGATCGTTTTAAAGATGTCTGATGCCTAAAAAACAAAAATATCGATGTGAGCCAAGTGATGCCATCTATTTAAAGACTACTTCAACATTAATTTAAATCTACTATATAACTTCATCTAAATAGTTTTTCATTATTAGATCTAAAATTGGTTATCAATCACCAACTGTGTAGAATTTACCATTTTCTTGGAATTCCTTGCTATATTTGTGATATTATACAGGAAAAGGGACTTATCTTCCCAAACCAAATTTTTGAAGAGAGCTAAAAATAGACGTTTGGGTAAATTTCATAGGTTTTTAGGTTAAGGTTGATAATACTGCCCAGACAAGTTCCGATTATTTTACAATCGGTTTTAAGTCGATTATTAATCTCTTCAGGGACAGTTTTTTTGGGGAGAAAAAAGTGACTTCATTTTTTTTGGAAATAACGTTATCAAGGAAGCCAAACAAAAAAAAAATACTTCTCTTAATGAAGGATTCTGTAGTGAATAATCTGTAATAAAATTACAGGTCTATTTGGGCGTGGTTAAATCAGAAATAAAAAAAAGATATTTTTCCCAGCCTCTACATTCTTGATGAAAGAAAAACCTTATCTTCCACCATGCATTTTAAATGGAGAAGTTAAGATCCCTTTTAATTGTCAAACTTTGAATATCAATATCTCAAATCTTGAGATTTGTATGCTAAATATTCAAAATGCTACTATAAGTAAGCTTAATTTTTTAAATTATTGATTCCGGAAAGAAAAGGTTCCCTTTCCTTTGAAACATCACATTTGATACTTCATTTCATGCTTTATCTGATACCATGGGCGTCCGCAGGAATTTGTCGAGGGGGGCCAAAGGTATGCATTGGTGTGCACGTTTATGAAAATGAGCCTGGAATGAAAATTAGCTGTTTATGAAAATGAGCCTATGAAATTTTATTGCCTGAGATTTTCTGTGCAAAGTTTGTAAGCACGGTTATTATATGAAAATTTATATTTTTCAATTAAACATTTAGTATAACTAATTTTTGGTTTATAAAATCATATTTACATTTATTAAATGTATATAAAAATATTTAAAATAATTGTCGTTCGTTTTTAAATATAGTTAAAGATCCGTGCAGACTGAAAAAAATATTTTCAAGGTATTTATTTTATTTTATTGTCATGTAAAATAGCTTTTTTGATTTTTTCTTTTGTTTGCATGAATGCGTGTGTGCATAATATATAAAAAGAGTGCAGAAGTCTATTTTTTTTTGTGTTTTAAAAATTTTTTTTATAATCGTTTTTCTTGAATGCTCATTCAGTTATGAACGGAGCAACATGCTTAATGTTTTTTTTTAAGGTACTATTATCGTCTAGAAATTTCAAAAAATTAATTTTTGGTTTTTTTACATTTTTAGGTTCTTTATACCTTTGATAATAACTGTCTAAAATATTAAATCAAAATTCAAAGCCACTGCCGAGATATAACGCAGGTGTAAAAAACTTTACACGCATTTTTCTCGAGTTTAGGTTTTTTAACTGGCGGACAGTTAATCTCGGATCTACTAGGCCGTTATTAATAATATTTGCAGCATTTTGTTTGTTTTTATATCCTGTGTGATAATTTACCACAATTTGACTACAAAACATGTATGGCAGCTACCGCGCCCACTTGTTCAATCACGCCGAAATTTTTCCACTTTTTTGAAATTACATACAATACATCTACGTTTAATTTTGTTATCGTAGTTTATCTCATTTCTAAGATATAGCCCCCCGCCTCCGATAATATATCTAATAGAATCAAGAATTGGAGAGTTTCAAAAGAACATTCCTTCTCTGACCATATTTATATTCTTTTTGACATATATGACTTTGCTCTGAGACACGTAGTTTCCGTAATCTCAAGCAAGTCAACTGGGATCTCTATACAGAAACACTAATAACAGAACTTCCTAACGGACCATCTTGTCTCCCCACTTGTAAAAACTCCTTAGATGACTTAGTAGACAAACTCACTGAGTCAATGAATAAAGCTCTTGACACTGCGTGCCCGCTCAAAACACCAAAAGGAAAGAAAAAGCCACCTTGGTGAGGCACTAAGCTAGAAGAGCTCCGAATGAAGAGCAGAAAACTCTTCAATAAGGCAAAAGCCACTCGATCCACAGATGCGTGGACAATCTACAAAATGGCTCTAAAAGAGTATAAAAAAGAATTACGCAAAGCTCAACGACAATCCTGGAGAAATTTTTGTGAAGAAATATCACAAACCTCCAAGGCGTCGAGACTTAGGAAAATTCTGGTATCTAGTCCACCTAACCCAAGCTTCATGAAAAAAGAAGACGGAACCTGGACCACCAACAGTGAAGAATCTCTTAATATTTTGGTAGAAACTCACATCCCGGGCTGTTCAAAGATAGGGAATCCTCCAACACAAGAGGTGCATTTTCCATCCATTGACAACTCTCTACAAATAATTACACAATCGAAGCTAAAATGGGCCATAGAAAGCTTCAAACCGTTTAAGTCTCCAGGACTTGACGGCATAGCCCCAATTGAAATTCAAAAAACTTACGACATCATAAGCCAGTGGCTTATGATAATCTATCAAAGCTGTCTTGACCTAAATCACATCCCAAAACAATGGCGACACGTGAAGGTAGTCTTTTATACCTAAGACAGGGAAAAGCTCGCACGTAAACCCAAAAGACCTTTGACCAATTAGTCTCTCATCTTTTCTTCTTAAAACTCTCGAGAGACTAATAGACATCTACTTGGGACAAAAAATAGAAGTAAATCCTATCTCACCCGCACAACACGCCTACACCAAGGGCAAATCTGTGGAAACGGCTCTCCACTCCATAGTATCTATCATTGAAAAGTCCCTTCATCACAAGGAATATACAATGATAGCCTTCACTGACATAGAAGGTCACTGACAAACGCTAAGATCTGTACCAAGGGGAACACCTCAGGGAGGAGTTCTCTCGCCTCTACTCTGGAACCTAGTGGTAAATGAACTACTGGGTAAACTAGAACGAGAGGGGTACAGGGTAATTGCCTACGCCGACGATGTTGCTATCGTCACCTCAGGTAAATATGTGTCCACCCTCCGAGATATTATGCAAAATTGTCTTAACACTCTCGCAAACTGGGTTACCGGCTGTGGACTTAGCGTTAACCCCGATAAAACCGAGTTAGTGATCTTTACCAGACAACACAACTTGCCCACTATCAGTCCTCAAAAACTGGGAAATACAAGACTAAACTTCTCAGAACAAGCAAAATACCTGGGTCTCATTTTAGATAGCCAAAAAAGCTAATATAGCCCTATACATATGTAAGAAAGCAGTGGGTAGCAAATGGGGATTACAACCTAGGGTAACTCACTGGCTTTATACAGCTGTTGTTAGGCCAATATTGTTATACGGTGCTATAGTCTGGTGGCCATTACTAAACAAACAAACACACCTCAATATACTTCGCAAAGTTCAACGGTCAGCAGAGCTGTGCATCACTGGAGCGCTAAGAACCACTCCTACTGACGCACTCGATACTATGCTCCATATAACTCCACTAGATATCCTAACAAAACGAATAGCTGCAAACACAGCGATCGTCTAGAAGCCACTTCCCAATGGAAAGAGGGCACAATAGGACACTGACACCAGGAAACTCACTCCTCAAATACCCAAGAACATAGACTACATCACTCAAAAACTTTTATTCCACAAAAAGTTTGATGTATCAATCCCCTCCAGATACGAATGGGAAATTGGAAGCCCTCCACCAAACAATGCCACTAGAATCTACACTGATGGATCAAAACTAGATGGCAAAGTAGGGGGAGGAGTCTATTCTGAATCCCTAAACATTAACCATGCCTTTAGGCTCCCCGACTACTGCAGTGTCTTCCAAGCGGAAGTCACTGCCATACATGAAGCTCCATGAAGTCACTTGGCTTCAGATGAACGAAATATTAGCAAAAGATATTTGCATTCTTTCTGATAGTCAAGCCGCTTTGAAAGCCCTGGCATCTGTTGAAATAACATCAAAAACAGTCCTAAGTTGCCGCAGATCTCTAAATGAGATGGCAGAGCAGCTCAATAAATTCCTATACTGGATCCCCGGACATAAAGACTTCCAAGGTAACTGCAAAGCAGACGAACTCGCTAGAAACGGTACCATCAAACCCCTATCGACAGATAAGGAACAAATTGGAATACCTCTCGCAACATGTAAGCTACTGATAAATGAGCTATCCCTTGAAAACACCAACATCAGGTGGTCAACGGGTAGTACATGCAGTATAACGCGTCAAGTTTGGCCAACACTGAACTTAAGACGCTCAAAAGAACTAATATCCCTTAGAAGGGACCAAATAAATATCGTAATAGGCGTTCTAACAGGACACTGCCTAATTGGAAACCATGCGTGAAGACGGAATATTCCCCATAACGACTTCTGCAGAAGTTGCAGAGATGAGGAGGAGGTTGAATCCACAACACATCTTCTCTGCACATGCCCAGCGCTGGCCAGAAAGCGCCATATCTTCCTAGGTAACTGGTTCTACAGTGACCTAGACGAACTCTCAAAAACTTCGGTCTACCGAATACAAAGCTTCATAAATAGCTCCAACTGGTTCAGATAGAGTGGAAATAATTAACCCCTGGTATCACAACGGGCCAAACTGGCCTAAGTGTGTCTCATAGGAGACAGCCACGTCAACCTAACCTAACCTAAGATATAGCCCGAAATGTGTTTTATTTGTATGGCAGCTGCAACGCCCACTTTCTCAATCGCGTCGAAATTTTTTTCACTTTTTTCAAATTGCATACAAGACGTTTACATTTAATTTTGTTACTGTAGCTTAACTCATTTCTAAGATATAGCGAAAAATGTGATAAAGTTTTATGGCAGCTGCCACGCGTACTTCTCCAATCGCGCCACAATTTTCTTCACTTTTTGGAAATCACATACAAAAAAATGTACGTTTAATTTTGTTGTCGTAGCTTATCTAATCTAAGATAAAGCGCAAATTATGTTTCAGTTGTGTGGCAGCTGCCACGCCCCCTGGACCAAAATTTATGAAATAGATTTTTTTTGTATTTGTTTTTACCTAAAACACCGAAAACTACCAAAAACAATCCACAAAATAATATTTTCCGTCTAACTTGTACCAATCGCATCACTGTGCGGCTCCAAAGAAATCCTTGTTTATTTTTGTTTTTCTTGGTTTAAAGTCACCCTTTGCTGTCAACGGAAACAGCTGTGCCTATTTCTTTGCAATAAATAAATAAAAATGGATGCAAAAGAATCGTAAGCTTATTGCCCCAAGCGGTCAATGGGCCAATTAGAAAATCTGTATCAGAACTTCTTGTTGAAATCATGAACATTTTTTTGAGAGGAAACTATTTTATCGGTGATTTTAGGAAAATGATAAATGAGTTGAGATAAGGTATGGTTGCTGATAACAAACAATTCTATGACAATCATGATGTCAGTAATGTTAACAAGCTTTACTATTTTCAAAAACTGTCATCAGCTTATGCGGTTTCAGCATTATTAAGCGAAATATTATTTGATATTGTGTCTAAATTGAATGTTAACTACATTTGGATAGGATCAAAATTCCCTCTATAACAAGGCTATAATTTTTGATGGGGGAGAACTATCATTCTTCAAAATTTCGTCTCAGATTTTTTCTCAGTTTTCGAATGTGTAGGATCAGCAATTATATTTCAAATGTATGCCAAAGTTTAATTTTTTTATTGGGTTTTCAGACTCCATAACTCTTCAGGATCCACAGTTAATAATCATATCTACGAAAGTAATTTCGTATTGCACTGTATAATTCAATACCAGAATCACGTTGGTAATTATAATCTCTATTTCTTCTCTTAAAAGCACAGAGAGGAAGGTTTCTCTTTAGCTTCTGATTGTATGAGCTCGATCTCAACAAATTCGTCTTTGAATTTACAGTTAATTACCTTTAAAAATTTTATTTTCTTAAAATTATCGATCTAATTATTTATTGCTGCAATAAACGCACATGTTGAAAAACTTCCCATGATTTACCTTTTCTGCCAATTGAGTTAAAGCAGGTAAAAACTTCGCACTAATAGTTTGCAAAATCATTGTGTTATATTTTTAGAAAGATACCAGCTACCTGTTTCTAGTTGGCTATCATAGTCCGCGAATTTCAATTAACTACTTAAGCCCCGCGCAGGCTCATCGTTGCAGCACTCGAAGTCGACTAAGGGACAGCAAACAAATCCATGCCATCGATTTTAGTTCTTATTAAAATATAAAATAATCGTCTTAACACCTTTGATTTTTGAAGATATGGGAGCAAATATTAATGCAAATATGAAAATGGTAAGCTGCTAGAGTCAATATTATATTTGTGCTAAAATAATAATTCAACTTTTGTCTTTTCCACAGAGCCGACGGCAAATGCGTCTATGTCAGGCCTTAAAGTTGCTTCCGGTTTATCCAGTGGCTCCACAGGCATTGGAGCATATGGAAGATTATGATAGTGGTATTGATAGAACATCGCCTGAAACAATTTATTTTCAAAATCAATCCATGACAGAAGAAATTGTTGTAACAACCACAGATACAGAGGAGGAAAGTAAAAATATGCCGCCCATCTCAAATGCAACTGAATTAACGGCTAGAGAAGTAAAAAACGAAGTGCTAGAAGAAGTTGAAGAAACTAAGGATCATGTGGAAGAAGAAATAGTTGAAAGTATAGTTTCCGATAGAGAAAGTCTTACTCCAACGGATTCAACAGAAAATGATATGTATCTGGAAATGGACTCAGAAGAATATGATTATGAAGAAGAAATAGAAACAAACTACGAGTCACAATCTAAAAATGCACTTCCAACAATGTTTCTAAGCTGTGGTGTCAGACAACAAGCATTCGACAGGGACTCCTTTGTGGCAAATGAAAGCGCATCCTTTAATGAGACGAGAGTAAAAAAACTCGAGTTATGGCAGCAGGAAAAATTGAGCGCCTTTTTTGAAATTGAGCAAAAGCTTAAAGAATTGATTTCAATCAAGGGAAAGGTAAAACGATTGAAACATAGTAGAAAAAAGCTCCTCAAACTTAAGCATAAACAAGAGAAAATAATTAAACGAGTAAAAGAAGAGAAACTAACTGCAAAATATAGATCAGATGCAACAAAATCGAAGCAAAACCAAATGATCAAGACAGAAATTGAAGACATCAACTATGACTTGGTAGAAACATCTTCTCCGCCATCACCAGCACCATCATCGTCAGCAACTTCTTCGCAATACAGTCTATCGCCGTCTACAACGGCTACAACGACACCAAACCACAAATTTAACAGATTCCAATTAAACGCCGCTTCCACGCCTCTTAAACGTCCCGTTGCTATAAAGTTGGATACATTCAAAACAATTGACTTCACTACCATGCCTTGTGACAAATACGATCTACTGACCATTGGACCGAATGGCACTAAGGTAGCCAAAGCTGCACTGCAGAATATCAATTGGTCTCTATCGGGAGCTGCTGTAACACGAAAAATACTTATGGAGGTCTTCGATCGCGAAACATTAGCCTTCCATACGCTGACAGGAAAACCGTCACCAGCTTTTTTGGATTGCGATAAGCCGATGAAGGGCCAACTGGATCCACTTAAAGTAGCTGATATCATTTACATTGTGACCCAGCATTTAAATTTAACTGAGAAAGAGGTGCGTCAAGCCATAACCACAAAATGTGCCGACGAAAATAAGATGTTTCGTCAACGAGAACGAAAGCGCATAAGCTTGGAACAAGAAGAGTAGCTGGAGCGTGTTCACTTTCTTACAAGCTAAGTGAAATTCTCATGTATCTAAACCTCATTTCCAGTGTATATTTCAATATCGAATCGGTTCCTTGTGTTTCTAAAATAAAATATACAAAACAATATAAACGGTATTTTGATTTATTTACAGGAAATCTAATTAGTTGGCCGAGAGTGGTTAAATTTTTTGTATGGTCTGATTTCGTACGATGACAAAGGCAATTAAGGATAATTCCTTTTATTCAAGTAGTTCTAAGAACCCATAAAAGTTCCTAAGACATTGCGATTAAGCTATACACGCCCTAAATTCATTATTACTTTTCATTGCTATGTACGGGTCAAAATTCGTTTCACGAGTTTCAAAGTTTTCATTTGAAAATACGAATTCCCCTATGTATGAAAATTGACCTTAAAGCGAATTCACATTTTCAAGCGATTTTCTCATTGCTTTTTCATTATTTCTTATTTTATTTTTATATTTTTTTTTTCAAGAACATTTAAGAATTTACTATAAAGAATTTCTCATACAATTTTCTTTTCCATTTGATTCACAAATAATAAATTTAAGACACAAGCCATATTAAGATAGTGTGAAAAGAGATAATTTTTCAACTGACGAATTTTTACATAAGTGTATGAAATGCAAAACCTAAGTATGTAGTTTTCAAAACAAATTCAAATATTTGAAATACGCAAACACTAAAAAATTTTAAGAAAAAATTTTGCAAATTTAATTTACCACGTAGCTACCTGGCAAAATCGTAAAACACATACCCTCGTTATAAATGTGAAGTTGCGAGTCTGAAAATCATTTCTTTTCTGGAGACCAAAAACGCATTTTTTACTCAACAGCAATTTAGCGTGGCCATCATTATTGTTCTTGTATTTAACTATATTTACATAGTTTTATTTTTGTGAGGAGTCAGACTAGGAAATTTGGCACAGCATATAGTTCCACTTAAGCAATAGGATGCAATCGGAAAAAAAAATCAAATTCTTCAAATTTACATATGTATGTAATGACGATATTAAACCTAATGATGCAATTTTTTTTCTAATTTAAGTCATCAAAATATTTTTTCAAGACAAACGTTTTGACGTGGCAAAGTTAAGTTTTACCGCGCAGGTTTCCAAAAAAGTTGAAAAATGAATTTTTTCAAAATTCATCGGCGTTGCATAGAATTGTTACTCGCTGAGTATAAGAACTATGATTAAAAAATGGTACGACCGTAAAGGTTAATTCCTTGACTTCATTATAAAAACAAAATAAAAGTTCAAGACGTCACACAGTGGTCTAGAGTCACAATTTAGCACGAAAAAAGTCAAATCAATTGAATTACTATGTTAACATAATAATTAAAGTAGTACTAATAATTTAGTATTGTGTATAACTGTTACACATACATTTACGCACATTTATTTAAATAAAAGATAACAAAGATATTAACTTAAATTAATTTCACTATTTACAAAATATGACAAACACACGTTAATATACGTGTAAATTTTTCGAAAAAAAAAATGTTTTTTTTTGTTTAATGTCTTCTTTATAGTTTTAAGAATATACATACACATTTTTAAATCGATATTTTAAACAAAACAGAAGTTATAACGGTTTTTGTTAACCTATGTCTAAGCTCCATACAAAGAAATAAAAAACTTTAAACGCAATTTTCACGAAACTAGTTTTTTTAAACGGTTTGATGGATAACTCGAAATCTATTGGTTCAATTTCAATGATTTTTTTTAGCATTTTAACGTAGAAAACGTTATACGGGAGTGTTAATCTGGAGCACAAAATTTTGAGAAAATGTTTGTAATTTTCATTATAAGTTTTTAAGACTTTATGCATGCATTGAAGAAAATTCAAGTATGCTCGTAACATATTTTATATTTCTTCTTTTGATTTGTATTTAAATAATCATATTGCTACATATAATTTTTTTAATTCTATAAGTAAATCAAAATTTAACTCCTTCAAATTTTGTATTAATTTTCATATGCTTTGTATTTATGTATTATAACATCATGTGTAAGAGCAGTACGATTATCTGTGTGTTCATCACAGAACCAGTGTGAGAAACGTACACACATATTCCATACAAGCAAGCAGCAACAGCATCGCACACGTACACACATATTCCGACAAGCAGCAACAGCATCGCACTCTGTTCTCTTGCAGTTGGAACCTTAGTTCTTATAATTCTCATTTTGTTTTTGTTGCAAGAGTTGTATAAGAGGGATATTTGGCCGTACGTATTAGCCTGCTCAAATAATGCAATTTTGTGGGGTGGAGTGACAACTCGACATTTTCCCACCAAAATGTCGTACCGATTGTCATTCGCCTGCATATTTCGCCTTATAAGTTTGCTTTTTGTTTTTTCTTAAAATATACATTTTTTATTTTTTTTTTTAATCAATTTTTAGTAAATTGTAATTTTTATAAATTTCAAGCGAAGAACTTATTTGTTTTCAGTCATTTTGTTTTTGTTTTTTTATTATTTAAGCTCAGGTAATATCGCGAAGGCGCGGGTTCAATTCCGGCGGCTGGCATGATTTGTTTTTTCAATTTCGCATTATTTATTATTTTTTTTAAATAATTTCTTAATAAATAATTCTATAAATAAAATTTTGAGCAAAAAATTTACTTCTTTGCAATAATTTTATTTTGTTTGAAAAAAAATTTGATAGAAATGGCAATTACAAACACAATCACAAAATTTAAATGATTTGTGATATTCGCAACAAGAAGAAAACCTGTTTTTCTGAGTAGCGCAACATGTTTCACGATTTTATCAAAAACACAACATGTTTCACTTTTCGATGGCCCGTCAAGTTCGCTCACGAAATTCTGTTAAAATAACATTTTGGAGGTCTTCTCTTTTTATGTTTTTGTCATAAGCAGAAAATGAAAAAATGTTTATGAATAACAATGTTAGCAAGGTTGCATAGAAGCTGCGTAAAGCCTTAAACAGTGCGTAACTAAACAAGCGTTTAAAGGTTGCTTAAGGAAATCTATTGAATAAGGCTGTTAATGACTAACGTATTCTACGTCTGACCTATGCGCCCGTGTTATCTAACACAGGCTTGAGCTTTTTTTTTTGTTCGTTATTTTGTCCTTTAAGCATCCCCCTAAGTTCAAGTATCTATTTTTTTTTTTTATAAACAAAAAAGCGTGCGAAAATGTATCTATTTTTTAACTTTTTACTTCAACTTCCGCCATAATTAAACCCCCGGGGGGTAATAAAAAAACTCCGGGGGTCTTCCGTAGGGGGATGCTTAATATATGGTCTATTCTTTAACCCATTAATGACGAACGGTAAAAAGTTTAGCAATCAATTTGAAATTTTGTGTGTGTGCTGTGGTAGGATATAGAAACAAAACTAGAAGAACAGTTTTTTTTCCTGGAAGTTGGATTCGGCTGCTTGGCCCTCTACATATATGTTATGTAACAATAGGCGTAACATCAGAAAACAGCTTCTGTCTAGCCCTCTACATATATGTAACAACAGGCTTCAGATGTATGCATACATTTATTAAAACAGACTTTTAAAATACGGTTTATTACTATTTATTATAAATACATTATGGTAAAATTACCATCAAGAAATGGATAGCATATAAGTGTAGTATGAAAAAAATAAAAGATAATACTGAATTCACTTGAGTATTGCATGAAAAGTAAAAGGTATGAAAATGAACGTATGAATGATATGAAATATGTATAAAAGTAAACAGGTAAAAAATTATATGTTTTAAACATTTTGCGCATAGATTTTATTAGCTTTTCTCCAATGCAGTTGTGCATGTTTTTCCTGTTGCTTTTCTTTCTTGGCTCGAGGAAGCTGAGGTCGTCGTGGTTGTGGTCTTATTTTCAGTGAACGAGTTTCCAGCTTCCGTGGAGTAATTTCTACAAGCTCTTGAGCATTATCTTTTTCAGGCGTTTCTTGAGGATCAAGAGATGGTGTTGAAGCTTCCGGAGGTGATTGCACTGTTGATGCTGATGCTGGTGGTAATATCGACTTTGAAATCGAACCATATAATGTAGTGGGAAATGGGCAGATTGATACGATGGGGGCGAACTCGCATGATGAGTGCTAAGCTATCCGCAATTCTTATTGGTTACGACGACGCCTACTTATGAGTGTGATTTGTTATGAATTCTGTGTCAATAAGCAATAACAACTTAAGTCGGATTTCAATGTTTTGAGAAATCTTGCTTCAAAGTTTGGAGAAAATGTGGAGATATATTCAAGGAATATAGCAACATAAATTACACAGTTCTGACTTAATAATAATATACGTGTAATTTTTAAAAAAAAAAATTTTTTTTCTTTGGTGAATGTGTTCTTTATAGTTTTAAGAATATACATACACATTTTTAAATCGATATTAATCTGTATCGAAAAAACAGAAGTTATAACGGTTTTTGTTAACCTATGTCTAAGCTCCATACATAGAAATAAAAAACCTTAAACGCGATTTCCACGAAACAAGTTTTTTTAAAACGGTTTGATGGATAACTCGAAATCTATTGGTTCAATTTCAATGATTTTTTTTAGCATTTTGTTCGTTATTTTGTCCTTTAAGCATCCCCCTAAGTTCAAGTATCTATTTTTTTTTATATACAAAAAAGCGTGCGAAAATGTATCTATTTTTTAACTTTTTACTTCAACTTCCGCCATAATTAAACCCCCGGGGGGTAATAAAAAAACTCCGGGGGTCTTCCGTAGGGGGATGCTTAATAAATGGTCTATTCTTTAAAATGTCATTTGATTTTCTTGTTTCCGATACATGGGAAAGGCCATATCCATCGAACCGTTTTGGATGTCTTTTTTTCAATGCAATTTTCAGCGCCCTCTATATAAAAGCCAGAACTGTATTTAAAAAAAAAATATATTTTAAAAAAGTATTTTTTATGTACAATAACCTGTGTAAATTTAAAAAAAAAAAAACTTCTTATATCTAAAAAAATTTTTTGAAAACAGCTCCTGTTTTTGTGTGTTACACGTATATTATACCTTAAATTACGATTTTGCCAATATTTATTAACTGATGATTCACTATCTGAACTCGAATCGACTTTGGCACTTGTATTGAAAATAGATGGGCATTTCAGTAAATTTAAAGCTTCAGGATCAAGCTTGTTTTTTTCATTTTTCTTTTTAAGAGAAATTTGTGAGATCATTGGGTCTGAAGATAGAAGAAAATAGTACGATGAATCCTATTAAAATTCACAGAATGTCATGGATTAGCAGTGTCATTTTCTGTTTGGTCTAATTTTATAAATAGTTTCAAACAATCTTCATTTTTTAACAAAAACTTCCAAAAACTTCCCGCGGTCTCTGTGACAAGGACTCCAGCGTAGTTCATGTTTTTTAATAAATTTTTCCAAAATTGGCTTGAGAACTTGAATGGGAAATTATCCATAACATATGAAATCAACTCATTACCAGCCATATCTCTTGCCAGATGCTTACATGAATGTCATTTCCCGAATAACTCTAAATGAGTCAATACTGAAAAAAATTAAAAATAAATTGACGGCGCACGTAAGGGCACTTTTTTTTTTTCTAACATTGAGACCCTAAATTAAACTACAAGAAAAAGGTAATTCCAAAACCTGCAAATGCCTGCACAATTTCTAAACCCTCATATCTCGAGAATGACTTGCAATATTTTTATTATTGACCGTTATGATATTTCTACACTATAACAATGCACAAACTTACCATCATTGGTATCGGACATAATAAGTAGACCTCGGATTTTGCATATTTGCATATTTTTCATCAGATTGATTCCAAACTTTGTATCTAGACGTTTTATTGTTCAAATATAACAAATTGTAATGCATATCAAAAATATGCAAAATATATGCAAAAAATATGCAAAAAAATATGCCACAAATATGCAAAATATATGCAACATATGCAAAAAATATGCAAAATATGCAAAATATATGCAAACGAATTTCATCAAACAATCGAATTCCAATCGTTAAATATTAAAGTGCGATCAATGCAGAAGAGTACATAATATATATAGCATATATACGCAATATATACGCAAAGCAAAGTGCACCCAAAAACCGGTTTGATTTGGAAGCAGGACTCATCACGTGATAAATTTATGATAACATATTTCTTGTTTGGTCTTTATTTATTTTGGGCATTTTAATTGCGCGTTCGTCGCATAATAAACTACCACATAAATATGTGGTGCTCTCACAAGCCACACAATCACATACACATAAAAAATGCACTTGCACTTTATACACTTGTTCTTTTAAATTTAATTATTAAGAAATTTTCAAACAATTTTGTATCAAATTTATTTAAAAATTTTGTATAAAACCACAACTAGTACATTTAAGTTGAATGAAGTGTAGTGTAGTGAAATGCCAAAAATCAACAAATATGCCAGATACAGGCATGTGATGGAAATCGTTCGAATTCAAAACGCAAACGAAATTGTAAATATACAAATAACACTACTCAACAAGATTTTCCACAAAGAATTGCGATAACATTTTCTATAGTAAAATTTTCCATAGAATCCGAATATCGTAATGATTTTTTTTCGATTGGCCCCAATTTTTTATATAAATGGTAAGATTAAAAAAATCCACTAATGGGAACACATACTTCACATAAATGCTTGTAAAAACATACATGTTCAGTCAATGAATTTAATTGCATGTAGTAGAGGAGAGTCAGATAAAAATTTTAAGATATAATATTTGTCAATAGCATCAGTGATATGGCTGTTATGATCGAAAACAGGTGAAAAAATTACTTTTTTCGTTTTTTTATAAACATATTTTATGTTTGAAGCCCTATATCTCGAAATAATTATATCGGAGGGAATAAGTTAGCCCTCTTATGTGATAGAGAATTTTATTACAAAAATTTCAAGTACACACATGTCTAAAGACATGTTAGCCCTCTTATGTGATAGAGAATTTTATTACAAAAATTTCAAGTATACACATGTCTAAAGAAAAGTCATAACTCACTAACTTTTTTAACATCAATGCAAAAACCATTTTTTGTTACAAAAATATTTTATTGCAGTTAAATTAAGAAATGCATGCATACAATTTTTGTTTTATACCATTAGGTAAAAATGGGTCGCTGAATCTGAATCTGATGTCAGAATTTCAAAATTATGATATTTTACCAATAGGGTTGCCACATAATAATATATTTTTTTAAGAGTTTTAAACATTATCCAATAGTTTTGGGGGGTCGCTGATTTCGGATCTAGTATCAGAATTTTAAAACTTAAGATGGCTGATAGGGTTGTCACTTAATTTTTTTATTTTTACGAATGCGGTGCTGGGGTGAACACAAGGTATCCGTATTATACCTTCAAATTTTTATCTGACTCTCCTCTACTACATGCAATTAAATTTGAATTCATTAACTGAACATGTATGTTTTTACAAGCATTTACGTGAAGTATATATTCCCAATAGTGGATTTTTTTAATTTTGCCATTTATATAAAAAATTGAGGCCAATCGAAAAAAAATCATTACGGTATTCGGATTCTATGGAAAATTTTACTATAGAAAATGTTATCGCAATTCGTTGTGACGTTGAAAGAAGCTTTTCTGCTAACAAAATGGTTTTTGGAGAGAAACGTCAAGGCCTCTCAATTTATAATTTAGAGAAATTTATTGATATATATTGTAATGCCAATTATATTCAATAATTTTTAAACCTATTAAATATCTTATGTATTATCACTTCCTCTCCTTTAATATCTGACAGTAATTAATAAAATTTCAATATGTATACTACCCTATGAATCGCTTTTATATTATTTTTTGATTTTTTTAACATAGGAAGTTTATGCATATTTTGCATATGTTTTGCATATGTTGCATATATTTTGCATATTTTGCATATTTTGGCATATATTATGCATATGCATTACATGCAAATATGCAAAAAAATTTAAAATATGCATTTCGTTTTCAACTCTATTTTTAATGAAACGAACTTAGGTGTCATCAGAATTTACCTATCTTAATCCTTAAAAAATATGCAAATATGCAAAATCCGAGGTCTAATAATAAGGAACACTGAACACAATATTAGACACAAAATAACGTGAAAGTAATGAACTACTACGTTTTAACATAAAATAGCAAGCATCGAGTTAGTCAACTTTAACTGGTTGTCGGGTCTGAATATCAACAGATTTTTTTGTAGTTTCCTACAATTTCGATGACATACGTCATAATGATACCGTTATACCTTTGAATCATTCAAAAATAGCACATTAATTTTTTTACTTTTTTCGCGCTAAAATACTGTTCTAGACCATAGTGCGTCATTGGGATGTGGTGGGAGCTGCTTAAGCTACGCAACTGAAAATTTGTTACATGGAATTATTACTCGCTGAGTATTAGTGATATGATTAAAAATATGATGCACCAATAAAAGCTTCTTCTAAAGCCTCACAACAAAACTAGACAAAAAAATTTCTGACGTCAAAAAGACACAGAGAGAGCCGCTCAAAAATCGACAATGCAACATTCATGCAGCGGCGTTGCATTGAATTTTTACTCCGTAAGTGTATAACCTACGTCAATGTTGAAAAGGAAAATGAAGGATTTATACTTGGCCTTATGGTAAAAATATACAAAAAAATTCTGACGTCACCAGTTCGTGAATATAGCAGCATATGTATTGCATGGAATTATTACTCAATCAGGAGACGTGCTACGGTAAATTTTGTCTTACGACAGCATAGAAGTGTTATTACGCCACACAACAAAAATACGAAAAAAAATCTTATCGTCATAATTTCATGATGGCACCACATAATGCAGTAAAAATATACAACCTTTAAAAAACGTTGCATGGAATTTTAATTCAGTGACTACTGGCGTAACGGTAAATTTTAAGGAACAAAAATTAAGGTGCGGTCTTCGAGCATATGATAAATATAAAAAAAAATTGACGGTGTCATAGGGCACCTCTGGGAATCGCCTCATGTGACGGATATAACATAAGTACATCACTTTTGCTGTACTCGAAATTACAGTAATTGCATACTGCTAAGGCAAAGGAAATGCACAACCAATGGAGAAACAAATAATAAAAAGCAAAGGCAATAACAACAACGACCACAACAACAAAAACATTACCACCAACATCAACATCAACACTTACACCAACAACAACAACGGCAACAACAATTAAGTTGTTGTATTATTCAAGAATAAGTCAATAATTTGGTCATGGATTAAAGCAAGAGTTTGGACATGAAATAGGAGTATAAAAAACACCGTCACGTCAAAACCTACGGGTGTGTCCACGACACAGCCAACTCCTTTTTTTCGGATTGACGAAATTTTTTAAAATAAGTTGAACCGGTCAAACATTTTGTTATCATCACAAAATTGTAATCACAATGTGAATAATGCCACTTGAGCGCATCATCTCATTTTAAAAAGTAATGTGACCAGGGACCCATGTTACTGGGCGTTTGACTGACATTTAGCGCATTTGTGACCTAATTGTTACCATTTCTTACTTTGTGATAAAATTGCTAATAAACGGTGAACTTGGGGGTCAATTTTGGACACATTTTTTGGAAATGTTTGACGGGAAACGTGCCCTAAACGTTCAGTTTTTTGTTTGAAATTTAGTTGTTATCTATATATTAATATGCAAAGATAAATTTTATCGTACAGTTTCCCTGTTTAAACGTCAAAATAGAATTGTATTTCAGTATGTTGTCATTAAGATAAGTAAAAATAAGCGAACGCAAACGCCTTTTTTCCTAATGGGACAGTGAGTAACAACAACAAAATATATAGCCATACAGCTTGATTCTTCATCCTTGGTTTAGCATACACGAGGAAAAATAGACACTTTAACAGTAAAAGCGATTGAGTAAAGATCATGCAAGAGGCTGCGCAAAAATACTTTGCGGCCTCGGTAGTCGAAGATGTTGTAGAAATACCACAAAATTTAGTTGCCGCGAGCCGAGTAACATCGTTTAACGGTCTGAGCTTTTATGTTTCTGATAATGATGGAGAAGGACATTTGGCAAACGATAAAAAGGTGTTTACAAAAGACATTGTTTACACAGAAGTGTTTATTTGATAGAAAAATAATTTAATAATTATCATCTGTGATAGTTGCAGAATTTTATTTGATTAAATTAAGATCGATTAAGAATTAATGATTGTTTTTTTTTTGTCATAATGCGGTTAGTTGTTCTAATGGTCAACTTGAACAGATGATTCCTGTTTTTGAAATAGCTAAATCATATGCTAATAATTACCCGACATCTGCAGAGGGTCAGCAACATGAAGAAGACGACAAATTGCTTGGTGCTTTAACGACCATGGTATGGTAGAATATTAACCACAGGCGATACTAGTATCTATTAATATTCTTATATTGAAGTCTCCTTTAGTTATATCAAGGTTTATATACATATTATTGACAATATAACGCACTTATATTAAACTTTTTTATTTTATTCAGTAAAAATTTAAATTTTATCAGCCAAAGATAAACTTTCCACTGAGCAATGTCTCCAAATATTGGAATTTTGCATTAAAAATAACAACTCGAAAATTATGCTGATTTTCATTAAGTTTTCATTCTACTTATTTTTGGAGGAGCTCATTTCTGGCTAAATAGCAATGCCCATAAATTGTCAGAGATGTTAGATGGATCTGTTTTTCCACCAACAAATGTAGACGGTGACCCAACTAATCATCCATAATTGGTACTGTTGCTTGCCAACATTGGTTGCAATCCATGCATTAAATTTATTAATTTAAATCAGGCCTAATCAGCGAAATGAATAAAAGGGCCAAAGCCTAATTAAGAAAGATGATCGCCTGGTTAAAATAAACAACAAAATACATTAATAACAACAAAAGCGAACATGTTAGCGTCACCACCATCGACGGCAACCTAATTTGTTGCTATTCGCAAGTGCAAAGGATGTGTTGATAAAAAAATCCCAAAAACAAAATACATACGCGACAAGCATGCGTAATAGAACACAAGATCGTCTGAATTTCTATTCCACTAACAAAACACACGCACAACAACAATGCTGTATGTTTGGTGGTCGCGCAGCACACTTGTGCGTTTCGATGAGTATGTTGTTGTTGTTTGTTATAGTTAATTTTCGCAAGTGTATTTCTTCGTAAATTTGGCGCAAGCAAAATGTGAGTTTTACTCAATTTTAATAAATGGGCCAATTATTACAAAGGCCACAAGGGCCACCTTTGTGATTAGGCCTGATTTAAATAAACACTTAGGTATGGTGTGTAACCGGTGTTGAAACTACTATGACAGAGCGTTGGTCGCGTCTGTAGTCATGGAAGTGACGCCCAGGAGAGTTCGGATGAACGTTGTATTTGTATTAGCATGGTACTAACGTCCTAAAGGTTTATCTGCTGGGCATAAATTCCATGAACCTCGACCCCATTTCCATGGGGCAACGTGAAATTACGCCTATACGACAGGTGTTCACGTTTCAATTAAAAGGAATTTCAATCTAACAGACATACATATCATCACAAAAATTATGGATATGAATGACTAAACGATGTGTTTGTGTTTGTGTGTTATGCTATGTGACATTGAAGGAAGAATAAACTAGAAGCGCAGCTAGAAATCATTTCAAAGGAACACAAAAGTACTATATAGGCCGAGGAACTCTATACTGCATTGATGGTTTTGCGGAATATACCCACACCAAAAACTTATTTGAAGTAACCATATTGATAAACTGTCTTACGGGTCAGTCCGCCGAGAGCGACCACAAAATAGCAAATTCGGTCGCTCGACTATTTTAAAAAAATTTTATTTTTTTACCATAAATTTCGTAATACTTCGGCATGTTTGAACTGCTTTCAAAAAAAATATATTTGTTGTATTTTCAAAATGGCGGCCATATTCGTCATGCAACCACAAGCGATTTTCGTATCTTAGAGAGTTTGCGGTAATTATCATATCAGGCTATTATCTTGCATATCAGAAAAATGAATTGGGATGTTACTTAATTTAAAAAACAAGTAAAAAATTTCCAAAAAAAATCGTCAGTTTTGGTAACTTTGAAAAAAAAAATTTTAATGGAAAGAAGCTAGTGGCAGACCTATTTTTCTTGGTATTAGATACGTCTTAGTAAGAACTTAAAAAATAAATTTTTTAAAGTGACTAGATCATAAACTTTTTGGGTTATATCGCTTTGAAAAATAAGAAATCTCAAATTTGCCCCAACTTTGGGGTCAAGTATCTCCAATACGCTCGTGGTTGCTTGACAAAAATGGCCGCTATTTTGAAAATACAACAAAAAAATTTTTTTGAAAGCAGTTCTAAGATGCCGAAGCATTACGAAATATATGGTAAAAAAATAAAAATTTTTTAAAATAGTCGAGCGACCACTATGTGATCAATCTCTGCGGACTGACCCTTACATGTCTGAAAACTAATTATAAATGAAACAAAATTTTGCTTTCAATAAATAATAGCCCAAAAAATGTACATCAATACTACAACAACAACTACTTTTTAAAATAAAACCTAGGAAAAATTATCAAAGAGCTTTGGTTGCACAAATGTTTGGTGTCGTATAAAACCGTTCTACAAGCTCAACATTTAAACTCTATAACTAAAACATCGCACTTAATGTGTTAAAGTATTTTTTTTGGATTATGAATTGTTGACTGAAACTAATTTAAATTTCTATTAACACCCAAAATTCCTTTGTTTCAACTTTAGTTGCTTTTTTAACTAAACATATGAGTAAACGCCAAATTTTGGTGAGTAAAACTTGGTTTAAGGTGACCAAGTACAACCAGCATAACCAGCACTTGAAACAATGTCTTAAGTTTTTAAGACTGTCGGGCACCGTCCATTGCTCCAAGTTGCTTTAAAATAACAGTCTAAAAAATAAAAGCCCTACCCTCCTGATTTGTTCGAGCCGTAAAGCCAGCAGGTTATAAATGTAACTTACTCAGAATAGTTTTGCCTTTTAGAAGATCGTCCGCCTTAACTTGAATTTTTTCATGAGCCTTGATTACTTTTCCTTCGCAGCGACAGCATTCCTTACTAGTCGTTGGTGATTTGCTACCTTCCTCACCATGTTGTTTGCGAATCGGCTTGAGAGTAACAATAAATTTTGTTGTCTCCAATTTATTCCGATTATAGGCCAAACTGAAAAAGTTCAATTACAAAAATTTAACACTTCGATAAGTCCGACCAAGACTCGCCCTAAACTTACTTGGTGCCAAAACCACTGAGCGTGGCTCTGGCCGCAACGCTTTTTTGTTTCGGCTGTGCTTTAGTATTGCACGATGAAGTCCACATTTCTTTCAGAATTTAGCAAAAGATTTGCATGCAAAATTGTCATTGCGGAGAATTTTTCAAAATAATTTTGTTTTCTTTTTGTTTTGTTTTCTTTTTGTTTCGTCTGCTTCTTATGGTAATTTTTTTTTTATTAACTACATTAAATAATGTTGAAAATGTGAACAAAAAATGCAGTTTTTTGTTTAGCTCTTGCATGCTTACCTGAAGTCAAGCAACAGTTAGGTTTTTTTTTTTGTTTTATTTTATTAAAATATTTAATGAAGACTTTCCCGCAAAAATTATGCGAACAATTTATGAACTTTTTTAATTATATAAATAATTTTATAAATTTTGATTAATTTTTATGCTGTCAAAAAAATTTTGTCAGTATGAAAGCTTTTTACAAATTCAATGTTCGATAGTTTTTGGAGTAGGTTGGCCTTGGAGATTATTGACAGGCAGTTTTACTGTAGTGCTTATTATTATTTTTGTTGCAATTTGCACTACGACCTTAAGATCGATTGTGCCCTTTCATGGATATACATAAACTCTTTTAGTCCAATCTCTTAGAAAAATGCTTGTAACAATGTGTCCTATATATCTTGATTTGAATGAATTTTCGAGTATTATGTGGTAATCCAGATATTTCTGTCTCGTTTGAATAAGTGCCGCTCACTGTCCTACGATGTTAATCGCAGTTTTTTCGTCCTCCATGCAAAAAATCTCAGTTTTGCAAGGTGATAGTTTGACCTACTGTGATCTGTTGATAGTCCTATGATGATACTTAGATCTTCTTTGTTAGCTTCTACCATTATTTGGTCTCCACCATCTCCTTAGGTCGTATGGTAAATTTCCTCAGCATTTTCCTTTTTGTTTTTCTTCTTCTATTCTAACTGAAAGAGAGAGGACTGCTTTGCCCGTCCCACAGAGTGGTTTGGGACCAACAAGAGGAGTAAATGCTCCTTTCTTTGTCAGCTCGTCAGCAATTTCGTTCTCTTCTATACCTTTATGTCCCGATATCTATACGATCCAGAGTCGGTTTCGTAGCATAAGCGCCTAAAGTTTGTTAAGACTCTTCTTCACCATTTTTAAGGTAACCTGATGAAATTTCAGTGTCTTGATAGACGTTTGACTGTCGGTTAGAATAGCTATTTTATTTGAGTGTTTTATTAGTTCATTTATTTATTATCCAAGCAAGGTTGCCTTAATTTAACTTAAATCTAACCCTTTCAGCTCCAAATTAGCCCTGCTTTCCTAAAAGATACTACAAACATTTTTACAAGTATTTAAAAAAAATTTTACAAACTCCAGCGCTTTAACCCTGCAAATATTTTCAGAGTGCCTAAAAAAAAATTACTCTAAAAAGATTATTTCTTATGCGTGTTTTATGAGTCACCAATAAAAGGACTCCTAAAGGAGTCTTTGATATGATTGTAAAATAATTGCTCAGAAATTACAAATATTTAAAAAAATATTAAAAATTCTAGCGATCTAACCCTGCAAATATTTTTTGAGTGTCTCAAAAATATTGCTCTAAAAAGAGTATTTTTTATGCGTGTTTTATGAGTACACAATAACAAGACTCCTAAGGGATTAAGTGATTGTAAAATGATTGCTCAGAAATAAGACTATAAAAAGAGTATTTTTATACATGTCTTATGAGTACGCAATTAAAACAGGACTCACAAAAGAATATATATATATATATACGAGTGTTTTATGATAACTCGACAATTAAGACCTGAGAGGATTTTTTAAACTATAAAAAAGTTATATTTTTATCTTCTTAGCAAGCGATACCCGGCGCGCGTTGCTGCACCCGGCAAGTATATTGGAAATAATAAGTAAATTCAAAACTTTTATTAGTATTTTAGTCTGACACCACGCTCATGTTCCACTGCCCGTTACAGTTTCCCATTAGCAGAACATCACTCCCAGGTGACAGTTCCATTATGAGTTTTAATGTCCTGTGGTTTTAGCTTCCATAGCTATTCTGTATAGAAAATCGGGCCACACCCCCTTTTCCAATACACATACCAGTTTTCCAGTAGAAAGACTTTGGCAATTAGTTACTCCATAATGAGTTTTATTGTCATGCGACGTTTAGTTCCAAAACTATTCAATATCAAAAATTTGATATTCCTATGCCCGTCCCAGTTCTCTTGTTTATTTATAAAAAAACTTATTGAATTACACAATGTCAATTCTATAAAGTAAAAAGTCAGCCGTTTGTCCCTTTTGTTCTTTTATAAATTACAGGAAAACAACCGTCAAAACATGTGTAGAAAAGTTGCATGCAGCGAAACAAATAAACATACGTACATACATACATACATCCATACATACATACTTCAAGTCGGATTAAATCTCATTCTCATCAAAAAAATCCTCAACATGCTAAAGGTGGTCAGTGAATCCCCTTTTAGCAAAACTGTGTTAGATTAATTCTTCACATCAAAGCTATTTTGTGGCTAGTGTATCAATATAAAATATATTTGTACGTTTTTCGCTTCGCTCAACTGCTTTAATAATACAATAGTATGAAATTGAAAATTTGAGAAAAAATTGATCACATAGTTTTAGGCATTAAATAGAAAGCTGGCTTTCTTCGTAGAAGATTGTTTTGGTTTTCTTATTTAAATACAAAATTTTTAAGAAAAAGTAAGACCTTATTGCACATCTACAGAGCAAGACCTTTCTATTGATACCTTCTTTATAAAAATCGCATTTACGGTATAGATTTGATGGTCATCACAAAAAAAGCGCTTGCGTAATAATAATATAGAATAGATATTGGATATCCTAGGATGAAAGCGCTTCTTTACAAACAAATAGTTAAAAAGCTCTTTAAAAAAAACAAAAAAAAAGCTAGAAAATTTTAAAAGATGCGGGGATTGAACCCGGACCACTGGCATTTGAGCATTGCAATCAAATGTCTTACCGCTCTGCTATTACCACGCTGTTTTGGATGCGAACAAAATGTGGATAAAAATCTGAAAAGCACATCCTCAAAGCATATCAAAACTACACATAAATAGCGGTGTTTCTAGGAACGCTTTTTATTTTGCCGCTGGGCATCTACAGCAAAAGTAGTTTGATTAATTGGTATATAGAGCAAAGTTTTGTATGAAGAGTTTAGCTCATTGGATAGAGCGCCGCCTTTGTAGTCTTGAGTTCGCAGGTTCGATCCTCAGCGGTAACAAGCATATTTTTTAAGTCTTTTGTACAATGTATATCCATCTCATTCTCTCTACTGTAAAACATATCTTTCTTCTCTATCGTGTAACGAAATGAAGTAAATTGACCTTGAAATTTCACTCCTCAATATTCTCGTTCAAATTTCGAAGCGCCGCCTAAGAAGTTTCACTTCAAAAAAAATTTATTTAATCAATTTTTTTTTTGCAACGAAAAATTTTTGAGATAATTACCTCTAAATTATTCGTTATTCGAATAGATATCGTCGTATGTGGAACTGTTGTCTTCAGGTTTTGAGGTCATCAATTCGTGGGAATTGATGCACAACTGAATCGTATGAATTTTGCAAATTGTTTGTTTGTCACAATATTTTCTGATAACAAAAATTGGTTGATTTAGGCGCTCTGTGTTTAGTTACAAAGAATGTTGGTGGTATTACTCGTTTATTTTTCCTTAGAGTCCCAACCAGTGTTGTTTTATGATTCAAAAGATGCATAGCTAATGAGTACGTCGTAAACCAGTTATCGGTCGTTATATTTCGGCCAACGCCTTGAAGATGGCTGGTTAATCGTTTTGCCACTTCTTCTGGCTTATTACATAAAATATATGGGCCAGGATGTTGTTTCCCACAGTAAACTTCGAGTTTTGACGTATAGAATGACGCAGAGTCAAATATCAGAAAATATTTTAGTACCATATTTTGCTGGTATTAAACCATTTCACTATTTTAATTTTACTTGAGAAAAAATAACACTATAGCAAATAAACTAGCATGATTACTTATGTGGGTGTCAGCCACCCGAAATTCTTGTTCCTACAATACTAACGTGGGTGTAAAACATCCAAACAGTTTTTAACATGGGTTATTTTTATAATTTAGTTAAAAAAAAGCACTGAATTTTGTTTAAAAATATAGCAAAATATAAAGAAAGAGATTACATTTGATATAATGCACGTACCATTTCACTATCAATTAAAAATTTCTATTTTTTTTCAACTTATGGGTGTAATCCACCCTAGCGAATGTAACGGAGGGTTAAAGATACTTATTATTGAAATTTCGAAAAGAAAATAACAAATGAACCTTTTGTAGCACAAATGTGATATTTTAAAACTTATTTCAAAAAAATCGGACCAGTACTTTTGGAGTTTTGCGGACACAAAAAATGCTCACTTTCATTTTATATAATAGTATAGATAGATATAGATATAGATATAGATATAGATATAGATATAGATATAGATATAGATATAGATATAGATATAGATATAGATATAGATATAGATATAGATATAGATATAGATATAGATATAGATATAGATATAGATATAGATATAGATATAGATATAGATATAGATATAGATATAGATATAGATATAGATATAGATATAGATATAGATATAGATATAGATATAGATATAGATATAGATATAGATATAGATATAGATATAGATATAGATATAGATATAGATATAGATATAGATATAGATATAGATATAGATATAGATATAGATATAGATATAGATATAGATATAGATATAGATATAGATATAGATATAGATATAAATATAGATATAGATATAGATATAGATATAGATATAGATATAGATATAGATATAGATATAGATATAGATATAGATAAAGATATAGATATAGATATAGATATAGATATAGATATAGATATAGATATAGATATAGATATAGATATAGATATAGATATAGATATAGATATAGATATAGATATAGATATAGATATAGATATAGATATAGATATAGATATAGATATAGATATAGATATAGATATAGATATAGATATAGATATAGATATAGATATAAATATAGATATAGATATAGATATAGATATAGATATAGATATAGATATAGATATAGATATAGATATAGATATAGATATAGATATAGATATAGATATAGATATAGATATAGATATAGATATAGATATAGATATAGATATAGATATAGATATAGATATAGATATAGATATAAATATAGATATAGATATAGATATAGATAGATATAGATAAAGATATAGATAGGCAGATATAGATAAACATATACATAGATATGTATAGATATATAAAAGCGTTGGTGCATATGTATGTCTGACCATCACGGCTGATACTCTGTAATTTTTAATGTGATGGTAATTTTTTAAAATGTAAATATTTGAATCTAAAAATATATATCAACCTAAACGGATCATTCTTACTTCTATGAGTTTTGAAAAAGTCTTCATTATGAGTCTTTAAAGATTCTATTACATGATTCTTAAAAGAGCATTTAATATGGCTATAAGAAGAGTCTTCATTTATAGTCCAAAAGGCTAATTTATATGAGTTCTAAAAGAGTATTTATTTTGAGTATTTAAAGAGTATTTATTATGAGTCTTAAAAGAGTATTAAATATGAGTCTTAAAAGAGTTTTAATTATGTGTTCAAAAGACTAATTTATATGAGTTATAAAAGAGTCTTTATTATGAGTCTTTAAAAAGCTTTTATTACGAGTCTTAAAAGAGTATTAAATTTTAGTCTTAAAAGAGTCATTATTTTGAGTCCAAAATGAGACATAAATCAGTCATTATTATGAATCATATTTTGAAGCCCATAACCTACGAAAATGTAGTGATAAAAGAGTCTTTTTTGAGCGCATTATGACGATAAAAACCCATTAACATGAGTCTTAAAAGAGTCTTTTAAGAGCGATAATGTTTGGTTTGAAATATCACATATTTCTTGTAACTAAAAATGTACATAAGATCTCTTATATTTGTTCTTTTACATTTAATTACATTTAGCTTTAGAAAATTTTGGAAAATATTTAAAAATATCAGTTTTTAATTTGCTCTTTTTTGAAGTCGCGGGATCGCGCACATAAGTTGACTCGGAATAACTTTGAAAAGCATGTTGTAAAAATTCATTTTCGTATTTTTAATTTTGTCCTCTTATTCACCACATTTTAATCTATCATTAAAAATCTATTGTAGAAGATTGTTATTTCCTTTAACTTGAAGGGAAAAGATCAAGTGAGGAAATAAAGAAATGAGATTAGAATGTTGAGTAGGAAGATGAAGCAATGTATTAGAACGAAAATTGGACTTGAAAAGATTTTCTTTAAAAGTGAATTTAGACATTGGAGGTAAGTAATACTCGCTGATATTATTGACTTCTCTAGAGCATATCTTAATCGGCTCATTACTTGTGTAAGCAGTGTGATGCTGATCTATACATAAATAGGCGTATGCAGAAGAGTTAAGAACAATTTTCTCCCGTGTCATTTAACTGATTTTAATAATTTTTTTTTTTTTAATCAATAAGAGTAGGATGAAGGAATGCACCAAATATCGGGCGTGGTAGATCCCACACAACCCAAATTTGCGATATCGAATATCTATAGAGTTATAGGTCACATGGCCTCGAAAATCGATTTTTTGAACCTCAGAGAGTAATCAAAATGCCATGTAAAGCTTCTTGAAAACGAGAGCATTCGCATTCCGTTCATCGCCGTTGGGAGTCGGCGTTAAGCATGTAGGTGCGGTTCTCGGTCAATTGTGTACAAACTTAATAACACGCACAACACAATTGATCATAAGAAGCTAGGTCAAAGTGCTTTCAAGGGCTGAAATGGCCAGTTATTCATTTTTTATTTTATAAAATTTCACCAACTTTAAGTAGTCTTGCTTCACTCATTCTCTCTTATAGGGTTTGCCTTTGAAATATTCGAAAAATATTGGATCTGCCAGACAACCCTTTCGGGGACGAGACGAAACTTTCGGAGTTTATTAGCTCTTTTATCATCTCTTTTGTGCCACCATGCAAGTTTTAAGAAGTAAATAAGAGTTTTTAATTGGTGGTCTAAATCAAGTTTTAAGAAGTTTATTGAAAACAAGTTTTTCGAGCTCTAGGCCAAGCATGTTGTCAACAAGACAACATGAAGAACAAAGAAGGCAACAACCAACAACAACAACAACGGATCTGTATAGAGCAAATCACACAGCTTGACTATACAGACTGTTTCATTGGCCGCTACACCAACTCATCAGTAGCCTTTGTACTTTTCAGAGTGCTTTTCAGCGTTGTGGAGCTCATATTTTTATACACATTCTGTTCATACCGACAGCAGCGGGAAAATAGCACAGCAGTAAGACATTTGATTGTAATGCGAGAGGTGCGAGTTCAATCCTTGCATATTAAAACAATTTCTCGGTTTTTTTTTTGTTTTTTTTTTTAAAGCGCTTTTTAACTATTTGTTTGTTAAGAAGCGCTTTTTAACTATTTGTTTGTTAAGAAGCGCTTTCATCCTAGGATATCCAATATAAATTTTAATATGAATTTGGTTTACTTAAAAAGCGCTTCAGATGTGTGAAGCGCTATGGCAGAAGCGCTTGTTTAGGGCTTTTGAAACGCTTCGATTACCACTGGGTGGCAAAAGCCGCAGATTGTGTGCTGATTGCGTTCTATGTGTGGTAGACAGGGGGGTTGCCATGACTCGGGTAGAAGAGAGAAAGATTCAGCGAAGCAGAAGTGAATAAGAGAGTTGCCCTGAGCGCGTTATGATTTTCGCAAAGTAAACTCTCATACAAGGGCTGCCATGCCAATATTTTTTTAGAACACCAACGTTGGTATATCTTTAATTCAATATATTAATATGTATAACCTTTATGAATTTTGCTCATATTACACATATTATATTATTATTCATAATATTGCGATATAAAATTATATGTATAAAAACCCAAATTCATGAAGCATATGCTGTCGCCCATGACGCTAACTTGACACTGTGCGCAAGAAAAGTTGGAATAAGTTCTTTCAATAGATAACTATTTTATACATATTGTAGTTATATAATTTTATATCGAAATATTATTAGTAGTAGTAAGTTTGATATAAGTAATGTTAATACGTACATATGTTGAACTAAAAATATATCAAGTTGTATTCTGTATTCACATCTATATGTAAATACGACGCAAATTGGTTATCAAATTAATTGCTTTTCGGCCATAGGTCCATACCAATGAATATTAAATATACAGAATACTTTTTTAAAAAAACTTTTTATTGAATTTCTTTTGCTTAAAAGATTCTCTCTTTGCCTTTAAGGTTCGATTATGCAATCGTAAAGCAACGCAACGTAACGTGACGTAGAGTTATATCTTATGAAAAATAAGTGTAAGTGGTTAGTGAAATCGTAACGTAACCTAGCGCAGCGATGGGTTCTATTCCAGATAGAACTCTACGCCACGTTACGTTGCGTAGCTTTACGATTGCATAATCGATCCTTTACACTAAAATGGTTCTTATTCTAGAAGAGAAAAAGAGTATACAAAGAAGAAGTTTCACTTCTTTACTGTATACACGGTATACTGTATCTTTTTTTAATTAGTGGTCCTGGCCTTTAAATAGATGCCAGGTCATCTATATAAAATAATCAGTTTATATATCTTCGAGGTGACGGGGTCATTTGCTCTGGCACTTGTTAGTGTTCCCAAGGGTGTGTTAATCAAAGACTTCTGAAAAAATTTTCAGTTGAAATATGTTTTAATACAGAAAATTTGTAAAAATCTATAGAAAACCTTGCGTACTTTTCATTCAAAGTGACGTTATCAAAATAGCAAGACCATAAATTCCACATAAATTAATGTATTGATTTCAAATATCTAAAACGTACAAAAAGGTTGAAATTTTTTACTAAATAAATTTAGTAAAAACCACTCCTATCCGCCATACAAACTGTCGTCATTATTACAATTAAACCCTCATTATTTCGGAAAGTTAACTTCGGCCAAGTCGTTAATAATAAATTCCTTACTAGTTTTCTTCATAATACGATGTATTTGTATTAATAAGGATGCAATTTTGACCTAAATTCTTCCTTAAATTAACTAAAAATATGCTCTTTTATTCCCAACCACTCCTTATCGCTGTTTCATTAACACCCACCAAGTTTGAGCTATCCCATTATTGTAGTGTTTGAGCTTCACTCATTGCTGCTTTACTAATTTTCTTTCCTTAATTAATCCCATAAGATTTTATATTTCATTAAAAAGGATACACTATGAGTAACTACAAGTCAATTACGTAGACATTAAGTTTAAGATTAAAGGACGCAAGAAGAGAGAGAGAAAAATTATATAGTAAAAATAAAAATAGTCTGAAAAAAAACTACGAATAATTGTTCTGGTGCTAGGATTGTATGCAACTAGGTACTGCTGATAGTTTGCAAAATTAAATTCTATTTCTTAATCAGTCATTGAATAAAACAGGATCCTAATACGAGGGCTTTTTAAGTATGTTTCAATATATTTGTAATGAACATATGATAACTTCTAATCAAAAATACTCATGATTGCTTTTGCGTTTAGTGATGGAGAGAGTGGATTCTACTACTAATAAGTCAACCTACAGCAAAGAGTGCTTCCAGCATCTACAAATCATTCCTTAAACGAATATGTTGCTATCAGCTAACTAGAAAAGAGGTGCAAGGGGAAGCTATAAAACAAACAAACGAGATTTAAGACCAATGTTTACGCAATCTTTTCTCCTCGTTTTATGTTAGTCAGAGCGCTAAAAAGATTGAAGAAATTAAAATCTGCAATAAAAAAATACGTGGCTGTTGTTTTTTTTTTTAATGCGGCTTATTAAAATTGTTCTCTCAGAGAGAAAAGAACAAACAATATCATCACTTTAATTGCTTCTTCCAAGCACTTAAACATGCGTTTTTATTACTAATCTTCTGCTACTTTATGCTCCTTGAAGTATGCTTTGTTTTTCTCATAATGTGTTCCAATTCGTTGCATGCACAGTACAAGTGATGAAACACGTGAAGAAGAAAAACATGAAAACTTTTAATGCAAAATGATTTTTCTTTCTCAACTTAGCAGACAGATGAATTCATTAAAGAATTCACAACGGAAGTGAATGCTTGGTATGAAGACATTACAAATCCAGAATTGATGTAAGAAGACATCATTATAGGGCACATTTTAACGTTAGTTTTAGTATTATTTGGAATTAACACTATATAAATATAATTACTAACTTGGAATTTTCATTCTTCAAATCAAAAAATAAAAATTACATCTGAAATTTATGAAACAAATCCACGAAAAATCCTCGAGAACAAAATATTTTTCTTTCATTTGTAAAGTAACTAGTAACTATCAGTGTAAAATAAATCGTATAAATCTATTTTAAATATTTGTCTTTGGCGAGTAAATCAAAATAAGAAAAATATATGCTAATATAAGGTAAATGACAATAAAATAAAATCATAAATTATTTCGAAAAGGCTCTGGATTAAAAAATTACAACAGAAAAATACTAATCGCTTAATGCTATCCACATAATAAAACATATGAAAATTGTGCTTTATCTCATAAAAAAAAAAACAAAAAATAAAAATAATAAAAAATAAAAAGTTAAAAAAACCATTTCAGGCCCCTGAAAGAGCTTACAGGGAGCTTACAGGGCAAAGTGAGAAGTCTCAGAAAAATAAAAATGGTGACACAATCGCCAATTCCATGTGACATTTGTGAAGTACCATTTTTTGCTAGAACTCATTATAATTAACAAACTGATCTGTCATTCTGATATGTTTTGACACACATCGAAGTCATGCAACTCGGGAGAGTTCTCTTAAGACGACAAGAAGTGAATTTCTTAAACATTATTTTTAACAAGCCAAACCATCATCGACTGCAACAATTCACAAGTAGCTCACTGATTTCGTGTAATAGTATTAGCAGAAAGGGCGCCCCGTCGAACGTTCTAGTCGTCTGCTTTACGTTACAACGTCAAAAATCGTCCAACACATACCATGGACTTTATCCATTGGCGATTAGCGAGCAAAAGTTCCGACATTGCTGAGGCTATGAGCATCTCAATCGAAGGGGTATGGAGTATAATTTGCTAAACTTTTGGAAATGTGAAAGCTACCTGCCAGATGGTTGTTGCAGTTGCTCTCTATTGACAGAAAGCGCTACAGTGTGCCATCATTAAATAAGTTTTTGAAGAAGTTCAAGTGCAAAAAGAAGGAATTTTTCCGCCGTTTTCAACATGAATTCCTCACAACATACAAGAGACCAAAGTCTTTGTTTGAGCAGATGTGCGAGAGCTCGCATTGTCACGATGTAGAACAAGTTCGATGACTGGTGCCAAACAAATGGTCGTATACCATTCAGAATTGACCATTTTACGTTGCTCTAACGCCACTGTCGACACATGGCCGGTTCTGCCAAAGAAAAAGGCAATTATTTGCTTCAGTGTCCTTCTTCCGCGAACATCTTTTGTTGAATTAAGCTCGTTTTACCCATACAGTCGATTGTTATTTTGTTTAGGGCTCATATGCATAAATCCATGATTCGTCATGACCCGCTATGGGCAGAGAGCGCTCTGGGAGCGTTGAAAGCAAGAATTGAGAGTAAAGGCTTATGTAGCAAAACAAAACGCAAAAACAAATCGAAGGCAAAAGACAAACACAGAAACAACAAGGAAGCTTTAAATGTAGTGGTGCCCATAGCCGGTCATGATTAATGATTAATGAATTAATCCATGATTAATTCCATTTTTTGTTCAAAATGAATTTTTCAACAAACTCCAAACACCACAAATCACATTCAAACCAATAAAGACATTAATATAAAAAAAATTATAATAAATAAGACATCATGAAAAAACGGCGATTAAATGACACATAGATGGCGTTACTAGATTTTTCCGTATGATTTTTGTTTAGTACTAACCTTCCAACGATACGTATATAAATTTGACAACAATCTGACTATTGATTTGTGAGTTATAGCATTTTGTATACAATTTTTGTTATTGAAAAAAAAAATGCAAAAAGTGAATTTCGAGTTTTGATAAAGCATTGCATTTTGGCGTCAATGGCGTAGTTGGTTAAAGTGCGTGGCCGCTATGTTAACGAACTTTGTATACCCAGGTTCGAACCCCAGCAGCGACAGAAAATTATTTGAATTAAAATAATTTTTCTGTACGGCCGCCACCTCTCTGCAGACAATGGCAAACCTCAGAGAGTAATCAAAATGCCATGTAAAGCTTCTTGAGAACAAGAACATTCCGTTCATCGCCGTTCGGAGTCGGCGTTAAACATGTAGGTCCGGTTCTCGGTCAATTGTGTACAAACTTAATAACACGCACAACACAATTGATCATAAGAAGCTAGGTCAAAGTCCTTTCAAGGGCTGAAATGGCCAGTTATTTATTTATTTATTTATATTGCATTTTGATTAAAAAAAAGAATACAGTGGAAACCAAACAATGGCTTGATAAACATATTCCGGAAACATAAAAAAAAAACCCACAAATTGGTTATGAACGAGTGCAAATTAAAGGTGCACGATCTTACACGAGCTTACATTGTAAAAATATCAGATGGTAGTGTAAAAACATTTTACACGAACATTTGGGTATGCGGAAGCGTGGTGTGCAAAGTGGGCGCCGCGTGAGCTCACAGTCAACCAAAAACAACAACGAATTGATGCTTCAGAGGAGTGTTTGGCGCTGTTAAACCGCAATAAAATCGAATTCTATCGTCGCTTTGAGAAAATGGATGAAACATGGCTTCACTAACTATGACACATCAGAATCAAAAAGACAGTCAGCTGAATGAACAGCAGTCGACGAACCGAATCCAAAGCGAGCAAAGAACATACAGTCGGCCTGTAAGGTGATGGCGTCTGTATTTTGGGATGCGAAAGGAATAACACTCATCGACTATCTTCAAAAAAGGAACCAGCATAAACAGCTACTATTACTGTGCACTTTTGGATCGATTGAAGGCTGAAATCGCAAAGAAACGGCCACATTTGAAAAAGAAAAAAGTGTTGTTCCACCAAGACAATGCACCTTGTCACAAATCGATGAAAACGATGGCAAAATTGAATGAATTGGGCTTCGAATTGCTTACCCACCCACCGTATTCTTCAGATTAAGCCCGCAGCGAGTTTTTAATGTTTTCAGCTCCAAGGGAATGCTTGCTGGAAAATAATTCAAGTCCAATGATGAAGTAATCGCTGAAACTGATGCCTATTTTGACGAGAAAGAGAAATCGTACCACAAAAGTGGTATCGAAAAGTTGGAAAATCGCTATACTCGTTGTATCGCTCTTGAAGGCAACTATGTTGAATAACATAATCGAGTTTTATCAAAAAAATTGTTTTTTTCTTACTTTTCCTACGGACTTATTGAATGACCTGTTTTAATTGTAAACAGCAGAAAAGGAAATAATTAACATTGAGTGGCCGTTGTAGCCATATAGTTTCTATGCTGTTTATGTGAAGCAATATATTAAAATAATGTTGTGACAACACAGGCCGGACGAATTTACTTGTCACATCAGTAAGAGAAAGATTAATGGGTTATCTTTTTGGTGGAAAAAAAACCGAATTGAATGTAACCTTGTACTAGAAAACTGCTTGATTTTGGAGATTACTCTGACTTATTGACGTGACAACGTAACGTTTTACCGCGCAGGTTCCCAAAAGAGTTGAAGAAGGCCTTTTTTTTAAATGCACCTGGGTCCATTAAGTTCTTACTCGCTGGTGAAAAAAATTGATATCTACGACAGTAATTCTTTAACTTTATGAAAAAAATAAAAACAAAATTGAAGACGTCTTCGAGACGCGCAGAGAACTGGTTAAGTAACGCAACTGAAAATTTTTTTACATGGAATTATAACACGATATATGAAGGTGATAAGGTAAAAATAATAAAACGCCAGTAAGGCTTAGACATAGCCTTCACGAAAAAATGAACAAAAATTAATGACGTCATAAGGCCGCAAAGATTCTCGCCCCAAACTTTAAAATGCAGCATCATGCAACGTCGTTGCATTAAATTATTACTCGTGATGTGTATGTATTATGGTAAACATTTTTAAACGAAAGAAAAAGGTCTAATGGTTAAACTTGATCTGACGGCAAAAATAAAAAACAATATGACGTCATCAGTTTGGTTGCAGATAATGCAACAAAAATACAATACTGTTGCATGAAATTATTACTCACTCTGTAGAGGTGTTACGGTATATTTTATTTTACACCAGCAAAGGTTAGGTCTTTGACCTCATAACGAAAATATTAACAACAACAATTTTCTCGCCATCACAATATGGAGGTAACCGCGTAATCAGTTAAAATGAAAAAAAAAAAATAAATAAAAAAACGTTGCCATTATAACTACGTCACCATTGACGCTACGGTAAATTTTATGAAATGACAAAAAAGTTGAGGTTATTGGTGACATGATTGAAATATAAAAAAAAATCTATTGTTTCACGAAGCCCCGCAGATAACCGCCCTATTCAACGTAATTGCTTCATTATTGCATGAATTTATTGCATCATCCTAAGAAAAATGCTGATGTACCACACAAATATAAAATTAAAATCAAAATATATTAGAACAATCAAAGTCTAGACAAGGATTAGAAGAAGGATTAGAAAAAGGATGGGGACAATCATTTCCACAACGAATGGAAAAAGCACAATTACAAGGATTTACTCAGGAGAAGGATTCAGACAAGAGTTCAGACAAGGATTAGAAAATGATTAGAACAAAAATTTGGACAAAGCATAGGATTGAGACAAAAAGTGGAAAAATAACTACATATGAAATTGATTCGGACAAGAACTAGCACTCTTGTCCTAATCTATTTGGATATTTGGACATGGATTAAGACTTTGCGGACAAGGATACATGTCAGTATGTGGTGAAACATACGAATAAAGATAATGATGGGGAGGTTTAAGGACAGGGATACGGTTAAGAATAAAAACGAGGATGAAGGTATGAGGATGAAGGCACGAGGATGAAGATAAGAAAAAAATTGATTTTATTTTATTGGCCTGACCTGTGTTTTTTTGTATTATAATAATAATTATATTATTGTATTATATACTTATATTATTAATATTAATAAATATATTAATAAAATCAATAATTTTACTATTAATAAAATTATTTATTGAATTAATAAACTTTGGACACTACTTGTTGTCCATCTTATTTGTCCTGTCGTTCATTTTCCAGTTTATGAAGTTCTTGCGAGCGTTAAAGCATAATTATTTATACATCTTCCTGTTGGGGACCATTATTCCTTTTTTCATTTGTGTTTGTGTGTGTGTTCATGTCTGTGCAGCACCGCAGTTTATCTTCGCATCGGATACCACGATGCCACTGCAAACTTTATTTTCCTTCCGGCTTTGGAGATCACATTTCAAGTTAGAAGGCTCAGTCCGATACGCGGCAGACTGTTAAGGGTGAAAATTGATTAGACAAACATCGGTTGGCAAGTGAAAAATTAGTTAAGCTCGTACGAGGTGATGTAAGTTTCAGAGGAGAGTGTTGGAGTAGGAGTGCATTTAATTCTTAGGTTCGACTGCTGCAACCAGCCAAATGAAGCGACGACGCAAGAAGACAACCCGCAAACAACATAAGTGACGGATGTGAGAACAAATTAATTGGCAACACGTTATTCCAACGTGTCTTGAAATGTTTTTCTTTTGAAACAGTGGAGTAAATTAAGATTTTTCAAAGGATTTTAATAAACACTTTGTTATTTATTGAATTGACCATAAACAGCCGAGATAAACACATACTTTAAGAACAAACTTATCAAGCAGCTTATACACTTTGAGTCTAGCTATGCCTTTACATGGTACGAAAAAGATATGACTTAATTCATTCTTACAAAATGGCTTATGTGTAATTCTCCAATGTAGTTAAAAACTATGTGTCAATAAACAATAGTAGCTTAAGACGAATTTCAATGTTTTGAGACTTTCTTAGTTCAAAAGTCGCCAAATAGGTTCTATGAAAACTTCATTGGTTTTTGTGTCATAGCTTTGGTTTGGTTCATGCTTGAAGCTACAGATTTTGTGTGTATATGACGATATATCAAGAAATACTGCAATATAAATAACTCAGTTCTCACTTAAATCCACTTAAGCGATTATTGCTAGTGATCACAGAAATAATACGCATTCTATATATAGTATATATATTTTTTTTCAGTACTAAAATTTTGAAAATTTTAAACTGAAATTTCTTTATAAAAATCACTGTATTGCCAGAAAATTTCATCCATACAAATAAAGAGTCCGTTAAATTGAAAACTAAAACGATCTTTGGCAGTTAAAATCGAGAACGAATTCAGGTATTTCCACATTTTGATGAAAAATAATTGTCTTGTGAACTATTTGCTTATCTTCTTATATATTAATACGCAAACATCGAATGTTGTCGTACACTTTTTGAATATTAATTTTAGAATAAGGACAATGAAACGTACATCATTCGAAAGGTACTGGACCATAGATGTGCCGAATTATGTTAGATTTGAAATCGATGACCTTTGACCCAAAATATTAACGTTGAAAGTTTATATCAATTTTAGTTAGGATCTCAGAACTGGGAAGAGGTAGAATGAAGAATGTGGTATCAGATGAAAGGTATGGCTGCACAATATGATTGAATATAAGATTGGTGACCTTTGACCTCAAATATGAGCGGAAAAAGAGTATTTAATAAATAAGAGCTATACTATCAGAGATGGAAAAACATGATATAAGAGAGAAATTTAGACATTCATAAGATGTGCAAAAAAAATTTAATATTTTTCACCATCGTTTACGGTTACCCTACAATAAGCACTTTTTCATGTAACAAGTGTCAATATATATTGTGATGGTAAAATTGCTAACAAATAGTAAATTTTAAATAATTTCCATTATTTTGACATCAAAATTATTGTGATATCTCGAAAACTATAGATGTTTTCAGTACAACGTTTTTTGTATGAAAATTCGTTGGTTGAGAAAAATAACGGTATACGAAAACTTTTTTGCTAATATTTTCCACGAATAGTATGTTAAAAAAATTTCCCGTTATTATGACATCAAAAGTATTGCGATATTTCAAAACCTGTAGATTTTTTCCATGCAATGCATTTCTTAAAGCAATGTCATTGCCTCAGAATGAGAAAAAAACAATTGATATTTCAAATTTTGATTTTGCATGCAAATATCTCAGCCATTTTTCAATCGTTTTTTCCTAAATTTTCTTTGTCTGAAAGTTTAATTAAATAACTTTTGAGAAATAAGAAAAGATTTACCGTTATCTCACAAATTCAATTTCTTATGTTGTTTTCAAAAAAATTCTAAAATATTAAATTTTTGCTTAAAAATTAGACCAGACATTCTTTTTTTGTAATTTTATTTTTGTTTTTCTATTTTCTTCTCTCACACTCTTTCATATACCATATAATTTATTTGCAAAAATTGCTTCATTTTGACACATAATTTAATTAAGTGTTTCTATCATCGAAAATCATGAGCTACCTACCCCCTTTCATTTTTTTGATGAAAATTACATTTTTCAAAATGTTGTTTCTGTATTTTTTATAAAGTTCTACAGCTAAAAAAATAATTTCTGTGAAAAATTTTTTCAAATATTTCAAACCACTCCAAAGTTATATACACAAATATATGTTTTAAGCCATTTCCTTATCTACTTTATATATTATACATATTATTATTATTATATATCTATATATAAATAGGTGTACGAAGAACAGTTAAGAAACATTTTCTCCCGTGTTTTTCAACCAATTTTGATAATTTTTTTTTTAAATCAATAAGAGTAGGGAAAAGGAGTGCACCGAATATCTCTCAAATCAGACGTTCCATTCCACTAGTTACATTTGATGGGCGTTCAAATAGAGGCGAGGCACTTTTCATCAGCCCAAGTTTTCGGTAAACTTTTGAACTATAAGTCACAAATCAATGAAACTTGGTAAGAACTTCCTTCCATGACAAAGGGGGTGAGACACTCATACAACTCAAAGTTGTTATATCAAATAGCTTTGGAAGCATTTCTACTAGAAAGTAGAATAAGGGTAAGTAGGGTACTGTGACGGGCATTGGACAAAGGGGTGTGGCTCCGCATATATAAGCCACATTTTTGATATTGAATAGCTTTAAAAGTAAAAATCACAGAACATGGAAAATCAGAATTGAGTTACCGTTTTGTGATTTCCTGCTGGTGGTGCGTTTGGTGATGTAAGAGTTCGGTTACGTTTGCATATGAGTGAATAAAAATACAAAAAAAAAAAAAACCATTTTTAAATGGTCGAATCACGACCAAAGGTGATACTAGTTATTATAATTTCAGACACCTCTTAGTAATTAGACACCCAACTAAGATAAATTTTAATTATATGTATATAATAAATATATAAACTGGCCATTTCAACCCTTGAAAGGACCTTGACCGAACTTCTTATAATAAAATTGTGTTAAGCGTGTTATGACAAATAAATAAATATGTTAAATAAATAAATAAATAAAATGCACATTAAAAAAAAAAAAGTTGGCTGTATCGTGTACACACCCGTAGGTTTTTGACGTTTCATGTTATTGCTGTTGTTGTTGTTGTTATGTTGATGTTGATGTTGATGTTGATGTTGATGTTGATGTTGATGTTGATGTTGATGTTCATGTTGATGTTGATGTTGATGTTGATGTTGATGTTGATGTTGGTGTTGATGTTGGTGTTGGTGTTGGTGTTGGTGTTGGTGTTGGTGTTGGTGTTGGTGTTGGTGTTGGTGTTGTTATTGTTTTTTTTTTTATTTGCTTCTCCAATGGTTGTTCTTTTCCTTAGCTTCATGTAATTTATCCAGCAAAAGTGATGCATATGCGTCACATTAGGCGGTTCCCTGAGGGGCTTCATGACGCCGTAAATTTTTTTTGTTATTTTTATCTTGTGCCCGAAGTACTCACCTTTATTTTCGTTCTTTAAAATTTACCGTTACGCCAGTGGTCACAGAGTTAAAATTACATGCAACGTTTTTTCATGGTTGTAGTATTTTTACTACATTATGTGGTTGCCATCTTGAATTTATGACGGTAAGAATTTTTTTTTTATCTTACTTTTGAGGCGTAGTGCAACTTCTATGCTGTCGTAAAACAAGATTCACTGCAGCACGTCTCCTGAGTGAGTAATAATTCCATGCAACGATATTACATTTCTGTTACATATAATGTTGTAATTTCAGCCTGGTGACGTCAGAAATTTTTTTTTTTTTTTGTCGTAAGGCCAAGTATAAATTCATTATTCGCCTTTTAAACATTTTTCGTAGCTTATATACTCACTGAGTAAAAATTCAATGCAACGCCGCTTAATGAATGTTGCATTGTCAATCTTTGAGCGGCTCTCTCTGTGTCCCCATGAAGTCAGGAATGTTCTTATAATTTTGTTGTGAGGGCTTAGAGCAGGCCTTTGTTGATGTATCATATTTTTAATCCTGGCACTAATACTCGGTGAGTAATAATTCCATGTAACAAATTTTCAGTTGCGTTGCTTAAGCAGCTCCCACCGCGTCCCGATGACGTTATGAATTTTTGTTTTGTTTTTTAAATTAAGTCAATAAATCAACTTTTACGGTCGTACCACTTTCCTAATCATGGCTTTTATAGTCATCGAGTAACAATTCAATGCAACGCCGATGAATTTTGAAAAAATGAATTTTTCAACTTTTTTGGAAACCTGCGCGGTAAAACGTAGCTTCGTCACGTCAAAATCATCGAAAACTACCTCAAAAGAATCGAGTTCAGAAAAAACCCAATGGAGGACTTTTAAATGATATTTTGTTTCACGTATTATGGCAAAATTATACCGAAATACAAATTTTTTAAATTTGTGTTTTTTTAACTTTACTATCCGAAGGAGAAAAAAGATAACCTATTATTCTGGGAATAAATAAAAATACAACTTAATTTAAATGATAAACAGTAGGCCTGCAGTAATCCCCCCCCCCCTGTAATCCGGCATTCCAAGAAAAATACCTACAATCCACGTTTATTACGATAAATCCTCGACAATGCGCGCTAAAACTAGTTGTGACTTTCAGATTTTTATAAGAATGTATGTAATTAGTCGGATTTCAAGGTAGTACTTTTCAAAAAAGTTTCGTACTACAAGGGGTCGGTCGCACTATTCTCTAATCCGACTAATTCAATCATCCAACACCGCCTTGCAAAACATTTGTCGGATTAGCGCAGGTCCACTGTACTTTTTTTCTACCCGCACATCAAAAACCAACTAAGTGGACAACGATTTTCGACGCCAGAAGAAGCCGTCGATGCGTTAAAAAACTATGTTTTTGTTGTCTGAAGCAGAGTGGGATAAATGTTATTGAAGCCTCAGGCGCTACGACTTTTCATCCGACTTAGCCAAGTCGTACAAAAAGTCGGAGTGTGTGAGGACAAGTCGTATAAGAAACTGAAGTCGTACACCCAGGTCGTATGAATATCAAAGTAGTTTGATTTTTTCTCAAGTTGAAGTAAAAGTCTGAGAGTGTGAGGGCAAGTCATACGACTTCACGCTCGTTTTCATTCATCATTCACATTTTGTAAAGCATGCAAGCAGAATAATCTAAAAAAAATTCTAAAATTAAACTGCACGCAGACTGAAGTGTGATGAAAAGTAGTATGAAAAAAATGTAACGTATACAGGGGCGGTTCCAGGAATATATTTCGGGGGGGGTTTCAAAAATATTTATGTACGTTATATATATAAAGGGTAGTTAAATTTTAAAGGCCGATGTTGATTTTGAATAAAACACAAATTATTAAGGAAATTATTGTCATTTCTTTTTATTATGATAATATTGGTACGGCTCAATTATGTATGGAACAAAATATCGGCTAAATAGCCGCCGCGACCTCGGCGGCACACCTCCATCCGATGGTCCAAATTTTCGATGACGCCGATGCATAAGTGAGGTTCTATGCCGTTAATGTGCCGAATTATCTCATCCTTTAGCTTTTGAATTGTTGCTGGCTTATCGACGTACACCTTTTCTTTCAAATAACCCCAAAGAAAGAAGTCCAACAGTGTCAAATCACATGATTGGCGGCCAATTGACATCGCCACCACTTGAGATGACACGGCCATTGAATTTGTCGCGCAAAAGAGCATTTGTTTCGTTTTAAGGAGGGTTTTGACCAGTGCGTTTTAATTGCAATTTTTAAATGTTTGAAAAATAAAAATTCAATTTTTACCCGACGTTTCGTCAATTATTTGTTGACATCTTCAGGGGTGTTTTTTTTACATTAAGCGAAGAAGATTACAAAGAATTCACAACAAGACAAGCACACATATTCAAACATATTGTCCACAACACGAACCAAGCACTCGACCGAAAAATAGAAGAAATCAAAAACAAACACATCAAAAAAATAGGATTCATTTACAACGAAGATTGGTTTGTTAATAAAACGAAAGTTTAGTTCCCAGCAGACAGCAAGTGGCTTCTCTCACTTGGACGAAAATTTACCCTTCCCATCACAAAAGGAAACTTCTCTCCTATACATGTGATCACTGATCTTGAACAACACATTCAAACAATAGAGTACGAGAGAGAAAAAAGCGTTGCCAGATCAACAACAGCTAACAAGATTATATCTTTTAAGAATAGGATTAGAAATACGGCTAAGGAAAAATTCATTATAGCGACATACGAACAAACTAAGACATTTATCAAACGCCACGCGGAAGAGATAATAATAACACAAGCAGACAAAGGTAACAAAACTGTAGTTATATACAAAAACGAATACAGAGAAAAAATGACAAAACTATTAGAAGACAAACATACATACAAAACAACAAGAATCGACCCAACCAACAAACTACAAAAAAAGAACAATACCATAATAAACTTCCTTCACAAACAAAATTACATAGACACATACCAAAAATTTCGATTGACGTGTCCGTCCGCTACTGCACCCCGTCTTTATGGTGTACCCAAAATACACAAAGTAGACGTCCCTCTCAGACCAATATCTTCTTCCACTGATGTCCCCTGTTATAGACTCTCAAAACACATTGGACAAATTTTAAAACACTTAATATCTGCGGAATACAACATACAAAATTCAGGTCAACTTAAAGAAAAAATAGGAAATTTTAGACTTACAGAAGAAGACATAATAGTATCTTTTGACGTCGTTTCCCTTTTCACTAACATCCCGACGCACTTAGCCATTAGAAACATTATGAAACAATGGGACGTAATAAAGAATTTCACCAAAATACCACGACAATATTTTCTAAATATTTTAGAATTCTGCCTCAAAGACAATAACTATTTCATATTTGACAACTTAGTGTACCATCAAATATATGGTATGCCTATGGGCAATCCCCTATCACCAACAATAGCAGACATAATTCTGGACAACTTACTGGACGACGCTATAGAAACCCTAAAAAATAATGGTACAAAAATTGCATTCATATGTAAATACGTTGACGATATTTTAGCCATAGTAAAGAAAAAAGACTTAGACATCATTTTAAAAACACTTAACAACCAACACAAAAACATACAATTCACCAATTGGAAAAAAACCACAAAATCGCTTACTTAGACGTTGAATTACACAGGAAAAATGACCAAATAATTTTTGACTGGTACTCAAAATCGACATCATCAGGTAGAATTATTAATTATCATTCGACACAACCCATGCAACAAAAAATTAATACTGTGAAAAACCTTATAAATAAAGTCTTCACAATATCAGACACACGATTCATAGAGAAAAACATTGCAAAGATAAAAACAATACTAAAAAACAACGACTATCCAAGACACTTCACAAATTCCCTCATCGACCATAGGATTTCAAAAAATAAACAACACACACAAATAACAGATCAAAAACAACAACCTGGCAACCCTACGAAGGAAAAACAAAATTACCTCAGCATCACATACATACCAAAACTGACAAATAACACACACATACGGAGACAAATGAGAGCGGACAATACAACATTTGCATATATAGATCAAACGCCACCTTGGACCGAATATTCACAAAGACAAAAACTAAAACAAAAAACGAAGATAAAAACAACGTTGTCTACGAAGTACAGTGTAAAGGCACCGAGCAAGAGAACTGTAACAAAACATATATAGGGACAACAAAAAGAGCGCTTAAAATTAGAATGACAGAACATAAGCTGGACATTAAAAACAAAAAAACAACAACAGCACTAGCTCAACACATACTACTTACAGGCCACACAGCTGACTTTGAGACTGTTAAAATATTGGACATTGAAAGCAAAACAAAGAAAAGACTAACTTTAGAAAGTTTACGAATACAACAGAAAGAGAAAAGGGCAATAAATTTTAAAGAAGACACGGACAACATTAACAATAATTATGCAGGAGCACTGGACGAACAAAGTTAATTTTAAAAAATGTGAAAAATAATATTAAGTAGGTACAATTGTAATTTTTAGCATAAGAAATAATATTTGTGTTTTTTAGTATAATTTAATAAAAACACCCCTGAAGATTTCAACAAATAATTGACGAAACGTCAGGTAAAAATTGAATTTTTATTTTTCAAACATTTAAAAATTGCAATTAAAACGAACTGGTCAAAACCCTCCTTAAAACAACAACATAAACAAAAATTTGGCCCAATAAATTACACAAGCCTTTGTTTCGTTAGCCGTGTGGCAAGTGGCACCGTTCTGTTGAAACCACATATCGTCCACATCCATATCTTCCAATTCGGGCCATAAAAAGTTCGTTATCATATCACGATAGCGAACACCATTCACAGTTACTGTCTGACCGGCCTCATTTTGGAAAAAATACGGCCCAATGACGCCGACAGCCCATAAACCGCACCAAACAGTCACTCTTTGTGGGTGCATTGGTTTTTCGACAATCACTCTTGGATTATCATGCGCCGAAATGCGACAATTCTGCTTATTGACGAATCCACTGAGGTGAAAATGTGCCTCATCACTGAAGATGATTTTCTTCGAAAATTTATCATCCACTGTTGCCATTTCTTGCCACCATTCTGACCGTGTAAATGCAAGTCTTTATGCATAATGTTCATCAACGACGAGCGTGAGATGTGCAATTGTTGGGCACGACGACGAGTTGAGGTGGACGGCTCTTTAGCCACACTATCGCGAACAGCCGCAACATTTTCTGCAGTACGAGCTGTGCGAGCATGCACTAGTGTTTTCACATCTCCTACAGACCTGGTTTGTTCAAATTTTTGCACGATTTTTCCGATTGTACGCACATTTGGACGATTAAATTGACCGAAAAAATCACGGAGTGCTCGATATGCATTTTGATTTGAAAGCCCATTTTCATAATATGCCTGAATAACTTTAACGGTTCAAATAGAGTTAGTCTGAAATTGAGAAATGTCAAATGAAATGCAGAAAAAACTTGACATTTAGGTGTGGTTTATATTCAACATCGGCCCTTAAAATTTAACCACCCTTTATATACACTCTAAACTATTTGATGAAATTTACTATCAAAATAAAAACTTTTTAACAAAAAAAAAACACCGACTTCAAAATCACTACAAAAAAAAAAATAATTTCAAATAACTTTTCCCATTCATGTCTTGGTCATATTTTAAAGCTATTTATATGTATTATAATATTGGAAATTTTATCGTTTTCATTTTTTCAATTTTGTTTTAATATCATCAATATATTAATTGCTTTATGTACATAAAAGCTTTTATACAGCTACAGGCGCGATATCGCAAAAACAAACAAAAACTGGAACAGATTTCAGTATTTTAGCAATACGTGTAGAAACAGCTACAAACGTTTACAGCATAGGGGTGTGAATATTTAAAGTAAATTTTAAAAAACCAATGTTTTCTCTTTGGTACTCTTAGCCCACATCATAAACATCAGTACATCACATTTAAATACAGGTTCTTTTAGAATTTCGGGGGGGTTTGGGGGGTTCAAATCTGGATCCGCGCCTGAACGTATGATGAGAACGAACGACTCAGTCATACTAGTTACTAGGTAGTATGAAAAGTCGTAGCGTCTGAGGCCCCTATTAGGATAAGTGGTTCGAACGCATGCAAAAATTTATTAATCATAAAGGTGAATATTCAGAAAACAGTAAAGTAAAAATTTTGTCTTTATAAACAATATATTCCCAAAATATATACAGTAACCTACAGCCGTGCTCAAAAGAACTAGGCACCCTTTAAAACCACCTGAAACAAAGCGATTTGTTAGTTTTCAACCAAACTAAAAACGCAGAAGATGATTGTTTTAAATTATTTATTAAATAATATTAATACTTTGTTGGTCCCCCCCTCATTTTTATGACCTCCCTTACTCTACGCACCATACTATAAACTAAGTTTTTGCAGGCTTCTTCAGCTATGTTGTCCCATTCTATTTTCAAAGCATTTTTAAGGCCTTCTTCTGATGTAATGTTATGTTTCCTTATTGCCTGCTTTAATTGTGACCACAAATGCTCGATGGGATTTAAGTCCGGCGACTGGGCAGGCCAATCAATGAGCGGCAGGTGGTTTTGTTGAAACCAGCGCATAACTGTATCGGACTTGTGACAAGGTGCGTTATCTTGTTGGTAGACAACGTTTTCCATGTTGGTATTGCCAAAAATCCGTGTAAAAGATGGTATAAGTGCATTGTTGAGCGTATGTATGTACCATTCGCTATTCATACGACCCTCGCAAACAACCATTTCACCTTCTCCACTCGCAGCCATGCAACCCCAGACCATTATACTGCCTCCTCCGTGCTTAACAGTAGGTACCAAGCAGTCGGGGTTATATTCTTCACCTACTCGACGCCTTACGTAGGTAACACCAGGTGATCCAAAAATCTAAAAAATCAAAAAAATAAACGTGATTTTAGCTCGTATAATTTTAATGGGAACTGTGTCCTTATGTGATGAAAGTAATTTTTTCATTAGTTAACAATCTAAGTAAATATACCTGGAAATTTGACTCATCAGACCACACTACATTTTCCCAATCTTGTTCAGTCCAATATTGATGCTCCAAGGCCCAATTTAGTCGCGCTTCCACGTTCTTAGGTGAAAGCCATGGTTTCTTCCTAGCTCGGCGACCATTCAATCCTGCTGCTGCAAGACGTCTTCTCACCTTCTGAGAGCTGATTTTGCATCCTGAACGGACTTCCAACTCAGAAGCTAACTGAGAAGATGTTTTTTTCCTATTTCTTAAGGACGATCGCATCAACTGCCGGTCCATACGACTAGTTGTCACCAGTTTTCGGCCTGTTTTTGGTTTTTTTTCATGAGATGCAGTTTCGGCATAGTGTTTTAGAGCATTCTGGACACCACATCTGCAACACTTCATTACTTTTGCAATTGATTTCTGCGAATATCCTGATTCATGCAATATTTGTATTTTTACGCTGTCATCATGCAAAATTGGTTTGCATTTTCTTCGGTTTCCACTAGAATTCATGTCAAAAAATTTCACTTCTATGATATAATTCAATTTCCGTTTTTATATTGACTAAACGACAAGTAAACTTATGATAACTAAATTTGGAAAAATTGTATACTTTAGCACTTTCGACAAGAACATCTCATAAATTAGACTGTATGTCTTTATAACCGGTTTTAAAACTTTTTGTTTTTCTCTTTTGTTAAGTGTAAATAGAAAATAATAATTAAAGATTAATAATTGCTTTGTTTCATGTGAATTTATAGGGTGCCTAGTTCTTTTGAGCACGGCTGTATATATAACAAAAATTTTCACTGAAGTCACCCCACTGTCAAGCAATTCATTCTAGTTACAAATGTTCTTCTTGCTAGACATATTAATTTAGTGCACATCTTCCATTTATACTGATGCCAAGCAAACAGCAAAATCACGGACAACTACAATAAAACCTACAACAAACTCAACAACAACAACAACTATAAAGTGCAACAGGCAACACTGCAGAGCATTAAACTTTATTACGTCGTTATCGAATATTCCAATAATTAGTTCGAAATTTAATGAAATTTCACTAGATTGAAAGTAAGTGCGCAGAACTTGATTGGAAAAATCTTCATTGAATCCTTTGATACACTTACAGCTACAGCAGGACAGACCGGACGAAACGGACTACTTTTTTTACATCCTTTTAAATAACGAATAGTTTATATTGAACTTGCTGTGTTTTTGTTTTTTTTTTGTTTTTTTTTTTTGTTTTGTTTTGTTGGGATTTCTGGACTAATTAAATATTTTTTTCTGTAAACTGAAATGAAACAGTGAGTTCTTCAACACTTCAGCACAGCTAATTGTATAGGTGATGTTCCCTGCTAAGCCGCATGGACAGTGAAAATTTTATTACTTCAATCTGCATTGATTAAATGAACGTGTTTTATTTCTATCATTGCAACAGCGGTGCATTGCAAATTGTTGGTGCAGCTCCCTGGCACAGGGTTGAATATTATTGTGAGTAACCAGTGTAAGTCAGCAATTGGCTTTGTTGTATTGAGCGCGTCTTTGTTAGATGGTTGCTGCAGCTCCCTGGCCCAGGGTTGAATATTGTCGAGAGTGACCAGTGTCAATTGGATGCTCATTAAGAATTATTGAGTTGTACAGCTGAAGCGTGTCTTTTTTATTATCTTGGAATTGACGCGAAATCTGGAATAGCATCGTAGTATTCGAGTTATTGCAGAAACTACTATTGATTGCCCATGACAACCATGATGGTGGTCTTTGTTGCAGAATTATATTAAATTAAAAATTATGCAATGTAGTTGAGTTGCCGTTCAACATCCAAAGGTCAATGTTGGATGTTGAATTTACATATGTATATGGAAGAAAAATTATGTTGCCTGGTGTCGTATTTGTTAAGAAATTTTTTAATTCATATAATTCATAAAATTTATCAGGAAGTATGACGGTTAGGTACAACATGAAAAATAAAATATACTACAGTTCAGCTAGTAGCTGGTATATGCCTGTCTTGCACAAATTGCTTTTATCTCAGGGTCATCTGAGAAGATTTCTGACAATTTTTGTGTGGACAGCCAATTTTAAGATTTCCTCTTAATATTAATGAGCTGGTAGAAACTTAATGGTTAATTAGTGACAAGTGTTTTTTAATTATGGACAATTAAGGTTACATAAGATTTACACAAATTAGATATAAATATGAAGTATCTTGTAAGCTTACCAGGAGTCTAAGAAATCAAATATTCACTCTTAATTTTACTTCTATTATTCAATAGTGACTTTAGTGATTATCGCAGGTGTTTTCACCAAGGAAGAGAAGACGCAAAGATGTTCTGCCTTGTAGAAGATATATACAGTGTGAAGCTGTTGACGATTTTGCAGCTTTTTGGAAAGTAATCAGATTCCCGAAAGTTGAAACTGTTCCTTGTAAGTACTTACAGAATATACAGAACACTTTTATTCGATACCAAGGCTACACTGCATCCAGACACTGTATACTAGTGAAGTTTTGTGCAGCAGCTTTTTAGTAAATACATTGGTCTGTTTCCGTACAAACTTGATGAAAAGTTCAAGTAAAGTTCAAGCTGTGAGAGTAATTTTATTTTCTGTCGAAATGAGAGAATTTACCGAAAAGTACGGAAACGACTTGTAGCGAGTTTCAAGCACAAAAACAGCTTATTGCCTAAAAACGTAAGCAGCGCCAAATTTATTTACACCAATTTGATACTTTCTTCTTGATGCTTATTCTTATTGTTCTCGAAGAAATTGTTGAAGCAAAGTTCAAGCGAGTTTCGAGAGAGGGGCATTTTGCTTGTTCTTCTTCTCTCTCGAGTTCGAAAAATGTGTAAAGAAACACCTTCAAGCCATGGCATAATAATACAAGGTAGCATTGACAACTGCTTATTTTCTCTTCTACAAGAAAACATCTCCTGTCAAAAACAGCTTTTTGTGTACATGCATCTGCAGCTGCTGTGGTTGTTGTTTTTTCACTTTAACGTTTTCAACATTGCTTGTGTTTTCAATGGCGGATTGTGAGCGCTCTTTTTTTGAGTATATTTTTGACAGGAGATGTTTTCCCAAGCAACTGTAAATGCTACCTTGTATTATTATACCATGCCTTCAAGCAACTTCAAGTAACTTGAAGTGCCTACAGAAAGAGACCTATTATATCTGCTTTCACTTTTTCCTTTTATAACAGCAATTTGCTGTAAAGAAGATGAATGTTATTTTTTTTGTTCTGTTTTTTAAGAGTGATATAAAACAGGCTAACGAGGGAAGTTGATTTTTTTTTTTCAATCCGTTTAAGCCAGTGTGGGGCGCCATGAACCAACAAGAGAAGATCAAGTAATCAGCAGTGCAAGAAAAAAGTATTTTTTTCTTGCTACGTCATCGGTCACAAAACAAGCTATATTGCATACGTTTTTCATGCAGAACATGTGAAAACATAGATAAAAGTGGAAAATTATAAAATTAACAAGTTTAATTCGCGAAAAAAGTGTTTGAATACTTTGTTTGTTTATAATTTCATGCAGTAACGAAATCTGAAGTAATTTTTTTTGCTGTTCCAATTATTGCACGTCGCTACAACACACTTCATTTTTATAAAAAACACAAAAAATTACTGAATTATAAACACTAATAATTCTTTAAAACTTCAAGAAATAACACAGTGCGACAAAATGGAACGAAGTTGAAATACCTGGGAGATAATGTTATTTTTCTGGTAGGTCGTATTGAGTTAAAGAATGTTCTATACTTCAAATTTGCCGGACACCCCCAAAATCTGGACTTATGGTCTAAAAACCGATTTTGCCTATCTTTGCCCACTTATTGGCTTATAACTTACCTGATTGCCAACCGATTTCAAAAATTTAACCGGATCCTGAAAGACGATACTTGAACCTTTCCAACGATATATATACTGTTTGGGACAATTTGAGAAAGCTGTGTGTATTTACTCTGCAAATACAACTTTTTTTCAATTTTTTTTACTTTTTTCAACTTTGACGATTTTTCAATACACTAAATTATATTGAGACCACACTAGTCCTGCACGGATTCATAAAAAAAAATTTATTAGGAATTGTAAAGTAATTAAGTTTATGAAAATTGGTCAGTAATTGACAAAGTTATTGAACTTTTCATGAAAAGAGATTTTTTTCCAAAAATACATTTTCGGTATGACAACTCAAAAATGTTTGCTTGATCTTTTTTTTTAATTCGGCATCATTAGTTTCGTGTTGTAATGACCAGCAATACTCCGAAATCATTTCAATTTTATTTTTTCCTTAAAAATGTTTTTCTATTGTTGCCATTTCATGGTGAAAATGTTCTCCTTGCTCATCGCTTAACTGGCCTAAGTTCTCTGGGAAGAAGTCCAAATGCAAATGGAGAAAATTAATTTTTATAGACATTTTGCATCCCATTGCACTATATGCACTTAAAAATTCATTTACAACTGCGACATAGTCGTCGCTTCTACTTGTTCCACAAAATTTGCATCTCTCATGACTTTTTGGATTAGAGTTCCAATGAAAATACCTTTATGAAGTTCATAAATATAAAAGGATTAAAAAGTAATAGTTATGAAAAATATAAATTTTACCTCCTTTTCTTTTCGCTTCACTTAATTTTGGAAACACCCCTTTAAGATACGCAAAATCCTCGCCGTTTACATCTAATTTTTTAACGCAATGTTTCATATATCCAAGCTTCAAATGCAGTGCTGGTAGAATAACGTTCTCAGCCTTGATTAAAGGAACGTTAAGAACGTTTTGAAAGCCTATTTCATGTGATATTTTATGTGATACAAATTTTGTAAGGAAGTTAAATTTCGTGGAACAACGTCCGTGGAAGAGTTTTGTTTAGCTGTGCACTAATTTCCTCGGGAACCATAGAAGCGACGAGTCTGTCGCAATTGTGAATGAATTTTTATGTCCATATAGTGCAATGGGATGCACCACGTCTATAAGAATTTATTTTCTCTATTCGTATTTGGACTTCTTCCCAAAAAACTTAGCCCAGTTAAGCGATGAGCAAGAAGGACATTTTTACCAAGAAACGGCAACAATAGAAAACATTTGCAAGAAAAAAAAAAAATAAAAATGATTTCGGATTATTGCTGGTCATTACAACACGAAACTAATGATGCCGACTTAAAAAAAAAAAAGATCAAGCAAACATTTTTGAGTTGTCATACCGAAAGTGCATTTTTGGAAAAAAATCTTTTTTCATGAAAAGTTGAATAACTTTGTTAATTACTGACTAATTTCCATAAACTAAACTGCGTTACAATTCCTAATAAATTTTTTTTATGAATCCGTGCAGGACTAGTGTGGTCTCAATATAATTTAGTGTATTGAAAAATCGTCAAAGTTGAAAAAAGTAAAAAAAATTGAAAAAAAATTGTATTTGCAGAGTAAATACACACAGCTTTCTCAAATTGTCCCAAACAGTATATATATCGTTAGAAAGGTTCAAGTATCGTCTTTCAGGATCCGGTTAAATTTTTGAAATCGGTTGGCAATCAGGTAAGTTATAAGCCAATAAGTTGGCAAAGGTAGGCAAAATCGGTTTTTAGACCATAAGTCCAGATTTTGGGGGTGTCCGGCAAATTTGAAGTATAGAACATTCTTTAACTCAACAAGACCTACAAGAAAAATAACATTATCTCCCAGGTATTTTGGACTGTCGCACAGTGTAATTTTTCACATCCAATCGCTACACGTAAACAAAAGAATTTGTGACCGATGACGTCAGACTTATCAGCTTTGTTTTGTTTACAATATGGCGGCTCTTTTGTTTGCATGATCTTTATATCTTGGTTTATGGTGAGGCGCGTTGTGGCTCGCGTGCTAGAGACTCGCATGGTGTAATAATAATAAGGTGTTAGTGAATTTTACACTTCTCTCTCAAAATGATAAATTTTTTCGCCCCGCTAATGTCAAAAACAGCTGATGGTGGATTGGAATGAAAATAAATCAGCTAACGTGTAGTCGGTCGAAGCTCAATGCCATGTCCACTTCTTTTGATGGCTATTATCAGTTGAGGTATTGAACATTCTTTCATCGCATTCGATATTTTCTTGAAGCAGTCGACGTGAATGCAAGACAATTTGCATGCTTGCCAAAGCTTCATGTCGGTGGCACCTTCCAGCGCACGTTTTTGATAAAATGACAAAACCATTCAATGGCGAACTTGGCAAATGAGCGAAGACAACAGCGATAACTTTTTGTCAACACAACACGGCACAATTAATTGAATTAAATATTTATTTAAACTTTATTCGCACAAATACCTATAAAAACTATAACATATCATCATCTAGCAACTCAAACAAATAACACAATTTAACAACTATCAACGGCTCCTCTCTTTCGCTCTCAATTTTTTGACAGAAAGAAAGCTATTCTTGGTGTTGTCAAAAATTCACTAACACCTTATTATTATTTCACCATGGAGACTCGTAGCGATTATGGTAGAATTATAAGGTAGGGCCGACTCGGAGAAGAATGGAGTGGAAAGCAGCGAAAAAGGGGGCTAGTTGTCAAAATCAACTGTTCATATCGAGTTTCTTTATGTTCATGTTTCGCAGTTGATTTTAGGTTAAACTTTTTACAAGCTTTTTTTCAAATTTAACACTTCCGCGGCATTTTATAGATTTATTTACAATGTTTTTACAATATTTCCACTCAAATTAACACAAACTTAACACACGTGTCCGCACTATTTACAAATTGAAAACATGATATTTCTTTTTTCATTTGACATTTCCACCAACTTCGTCATTTTGACAACTACCCGACCTTTTCACTATCCACTATTCGTTGACGCGTGAGGGCACTGAGCGACCCGGCCCTACCTTATAATTCTACCATGGTAGCGATTCGTTTACGAACTCTCTCTCGTGTCTCATATATATATAAACACCGACAAGAAGTTTTTTTAATCAGTTGGCGCTGAAATTTCATGTTGTGGAGTTTACGCTCCTTGATATTATAACTTTATGATGTTATGCACCGAAAAAAATAGATAGGCAAATAAATAAGAATTTAATGAATAAAGTAACCACTGAGGTCTATATTATATTTTTGGATCGAAGACTTGTTTTGTTTTTGTTAGATTTGAATTTTAAATTAATTTGGTTTTTTATTAAAAAAAATCGTTTTTTAATAATTTTAATTGATTTATTTTAATTTTGATCTTAAAATCAAAACAAAAATATGAAAATAAAATTAAATCTAAACATAAAATAAAACATTAAACAAACGACCTGAGTCGTCGTATTTATTGATACCTGCACAATTTTTTTCAGTGCTGAGAGCGCGACTACACTACCACAAGCCACAAAATTACAGAAAATATAATAGTATTAGTGTGCCCATCACTACCCAACGGGACGGCATGTCAGCAGCCATGGTATAATAATACAAGGTAGCATTGACAAGCTGCTGTGGTTGTTGTTTTTTTCACTTCAACGTTTTCAACATTGTGTGTGTTTTCAATGGCAAATTGTGAGCGCTTTTTTTTTGAGCATATTTTTTGACAGGAGATGTTTTCCCAAGCAACTGTCAATGCTACCTTGTATTATTATACCATGGTCAGCAGCTTCCTACAGGAGCAAACCGTCAGCACTTATTTTTGTTGTTGTGCAAGTGAACAGTACTCTGAGAGCGTCAGTAACGGACACAACAAAAAAACGAACAATGGAAAAAACGAACAAAAGAAGAAACGAACAAAGGAAAAAACCGCGTGGTATGCAAATAATCAGTTGTTTGATGCAAGTGCCTGTAAGCAAGTGTTAAAAATAAGTATTTTTTTGCAAGTAAAATTTCTTAAGTAAGTGAATTTATCTTTAGTTAGTAATTTATTTACTTCATACATCAAAAACTATTAAAAATTTAATTATTTTGAAAATGGAAACATAGATGTAGTAATTATTTCAGAAAAAATGCAGATTTTTCATTGATTTATTCAAAACAAAAACGAACTGCTGACCCAAAGCTTTCTAAGGAAGGCCTTTTGAAGCAGTATCGATGGTTGCGAATCTAACCCTTATGTTCGATAAAATTAACAATATCTCTCCTACTCTCTCTCTCTCTCTTCCTCTCTGCAGCTCTCTTTTTGAGGTAGACAAAATTGAAAAGAATGCAACGAACTGCTGACCCAAAGCTTTCCAAGAGAGGCCTTTTGAAGTAATCCAAAGTCAGCTAAATTGGAGTGCTTCTTTCCAATGACATGCAATGTTAAAATTACAATGGTGTGTCATACGTAGGGTCAGCTGACTTATAAGCACTCCAAAAGGCCTTTCGGCCTAATATTATCATAACAAAAACAAATGACAATAATTTCCTAAATAATTTTTGTTTTATTCAAAATCAACAGCGGCCCTTAGAATTTAACTACTTTATATAGTATTTTTAAAATAAAACATAAGGTAAGTGAATATATTGATTATCTATACTATTATATAAAATGAAAGCGAACATTTTTTGTGTCCGCAAAACTCCAAAAGTACTGGTCCGATTTTTTTGAAATAAGTTTTAAAATATCACATTTGTGCTACAAAAGGTTCATTGGTTATTTTCTTTTCGAAATTTCAATAATAAGTATCTTTTATTAAAGTGTTAAGTTTTTTAAAAAATCATCCACAATGCCAAGCATTGCTTGATCGTTAGCTTTTCATGCGTTTGTGCTGCGAGAGCCTCAACAAACTGCATGTTGCTCTCTACTATACTCTTTTTGTTCTCAGCAAACACAAAACAACAAAACAAACAAACAAATACATATACATACATACTTTGGTGCGCTTAAAGCTAATTGGATCGAAGTACATTCTAATATGTTCAAAGTAGTTTTGATGTGGAGAATTAATCTAACACAGTTTTGTTAAAAGGGGATTCATTGCGCACCTTTAGCATTTTGAGGATTTTTTTGATGAGAATGAGATTCAATCCGACTTGATATATGTATGTATGTATTTATGTTTGCATGTACGTATGTTTATTTGTTTCGCTGCATGCAACTTTTCTACACATGTTTTGACGGTGGTTTTCCTGTAATTTATAAATGAACAAAAGGAACGGGTGACTTTTTACTTTATAGAATTGACATTGTGTGATTTAATAAGTTTTTTTATAAATAAACAAGATAATTGGGACGGGCATAGGAAAAGGGGTTATGGCTTCGACCACACAAGTTAAATTTTTGATATTGAATAGCTTTGGAACTATACGTCGCATGACAATAAAACTCAGCATGGAGTTACTAATTGCCAAAGTCTCTTTTTACTGGAAAACTGATATGTGCATTGGAAAAGGGGGTGTGGCCCGATTCTCTATACAGAATAGCTATGGAAGCTAAGATCACAGGACATTGAAACTCATAATGGAGTTGTCACCTGGGAGTGATGTTCTGCCACTGGGAAACTGTAACGGGCAGTGGAACATGAGCGTGGTGTCAGACTAAGGGACTAATAAAAGTTTTGAATTTACTTATTATTTCAAATATACTTGCATGGTGCAGCAACGCGCGCCGGGTATCGCTAGTCAAAATATAAAATCAATTAAAAAATATAAGAGACAATTGACTACAATTGTATTGTAGTATGAACATATAGTATAGTATGCATTTTATAGCACGAACACACACATCCTAGTACTTCTTCAGGCAGAGTTATATAATCAAAAAACATGTTCGTGCATCATGCGGTACACTCAAGAAACTCTCAATGCGTCCAAGCAGCGTTTAACACCGCAATCAACAAATTCAAATACCAATAATGTATTAGCTACACTTGTGCCAGCACAATCGAAACACACACTTACTCACACATGCTTCAACAAATACAAATACGTGTACATATGTGCGTGTGTGTGCCAGAACAAGCAATCGTATGCATGCACGAATTTTCTCAAATATCCTCGCATAAATAATCTCAGTCAGCTACTTTACGATGCTCGTCCTGCAAATCCCAACAAAGTTTGAACTCATGCATCATCAACAGGAACACCAACAGCTAAAGGAGGTGCTGGTGCTTTTTGATTGTGTTGTTGTTCTTGCAGCAGCCGTTATTGTTGTTAATACCAAAATATGAGCAACTCATAAGTAAGCAGCAGCATTTTAAATAGGACAACAATGTGTGCTGCTGCTGCTGCTGAGCCAACAACAGCTGACGCCCTCGCAGCAGCAACCCACAATGCAAACAACAATCTAGCATGAACCGGAAACGACAAAATACCAAATTGGAATTCGAAGTCAGGTACTCGTGCAATATTGCATTTGTTTCAACGACAGCAACAAAACCAACAACAATATGCAATTTTGATGATGGTATTGTCGACAAGAACAACATGGCACTCAGTGTTGCCAGACCAATACAAATTCTACTGCAATAAATAAGCAATAGCACAGAGCGTGGGGAGTTTATGAAATATTGACCTTATGCAAGGAAGTGCTTACTAATACAAGCGTAAACATAAACACACGGCAGATGCAGTGGTGTTTGTGTGAATATTTTAAAGTTTGATTGCTAGCTATTTACAACATTTCTGAAATTTTTTGAGGTGGCAGCTCTAAAATATAATTTTTTTTTTTAATTTTTCCGTTAATTGTTGTTGCATTTAGGAAATTTATAATATTTTCCTAGCACAAACTAGACTATGTTTTTTATATTGAACTTTAGAGTTTGCTCACACATTTGCCCAACTTTTCCAAATAACTAAGAAACTGAAAAGTACAACAACAATTATACAAGATTTCCAACAAAATGAACAGTATGAAAAACAAAAAACAGCAACAAAACACTGTCAAGCAGGTCACGCGATTTTCATTTCGCATTCTTGACATGCAATTCCGTGTCCACAGCTGTTTCTAAATTGCAGCTTGTTTTGTTCGTTATATAAGTATGTATTTCCTACACATACATGCATATTCCCAGTAAACCAAAAGAATCGTTTTGAGTTAATTTATGTTGTGCAAATGAATCATTACAGAATGAACCGTGAAATTAAATTGAATCACAAAAGCAACGAAAACTGTACTTTTTGTAAGTAAAAACCTTTTAAAACTAACTTAAACTTGAAAAATTCTATCATAATAGTTTCAAGAATAGAAACTAAATATAATTAATTTTTAATTCGTTCTTGATAAAAATAAAAATTTGGTTAAAAAAAAGATTATTTCATGATTATATTACTATACTAGCAATCCTCCGCAGCTTTGCCCACGATGCACAGTGATGCGATTCATACAAGTTAGACGGAAGATATTATTTTGTGGATTTTTTTTGGTAGTTTTCGATGTTTTTTGAGTATGAAATTCAACGAAATCGGGTGAAAACCATGCCTACCTCCCATACAAACTGACTTTGAATATACTTTGGTTTGGTCGTGGGGCTATTTTAATTTCGGCCCAGTCGAAGATCATTGCTTACTAGTTATAAATTAAATTTACTATGAATATTAAAAGCACTAGCAGCTTAGGCTATCGACTTATCACAATTATAAAAAACAGTTGAAACCTGGTTTTAAAATGTAAATAAATAGCATTTTTATGACCATCAAACATGTAATAAAACACGGAAACCGGCCATTTGTGCACCTTGGCACTTTTAGAGCTTAAATAAGACATAATAATGGTTATATAAAAAATATATTTTTGCAAATATAAAATGGTACTTTTTTAATTTTACAAAATATTTTATCAATTTTTGCGTTTAAAAAAAAACCCCAGCTAAAATATTTTTTTTTATTTAATATATATTACAATATTTTTTTTTAGTGTAAAAATATTTTGTAATGTGTTGAGAATATTTAAGCACCATATACAGTCTAGTCGACCTCAAATTCAATACATTTCATACTAAACGGTCAGGTCCTAGTTTATACATGCATTTTTAGGACCATCAAACAGGTTAAAAACAAGGCAACTGGCCATTTGCGCACCTTGGCACTTTAAGAACTCAGAGTAGACATAATAATGGTTAAATAAAAATACATTTTTGAAAATACAAAATGGTCCTTTTTTTATTTTCCAAAACATTTCACCAAATGTTCATTTTTTCCGCAGTTATATCGATAAATACCGTTTTATAGCGCAAACATTTAAAAGATAGGTAATTTTTTATTTTGAAAGATCTTATCTTTTTCATAAAGTATGCCGATTTTCAACTCTTTCGAGTACTGGAAAATATTAAAAAAAAAAAATTAAGTATAACTAGAAAACTCATTAGCAAAAATTTCAAAAAATCACTTTTTGGGTCAACTTTCAAGAATTTTTGAATTTTTTGTAGAAAGCGCAGGTAACTAAAAAAAAAATATTCCTGAGATCAATGGATATTATTTAACAGTTTTAAACATGTAAAATGTAAAAATTCGATTTCGACTTTTTTCCGTCTAGAATGCCCTTTCGCTTCATTGTGCGATGTATCTTAAAATAAAGTAACGCATTTTTTGTAAAAAATTTGTCTTATTATCGTTTTAATAGGTTTATTTTTGCCATGACATATAAATTACAATCCTGTAAGAATTTTTGTATAAACAATGATAAAGAACAGACAATTTTATGTCGATTTAAGGAAACATGGCTCATAACCGGAAACATTCCCCTACTTATTTAACCATATTATTAAATGGTATGAAAATGCATTTTATGCAATGCACTTGGGCTAATTAACACAATTTGTAGCTCAATTACATAAAACTCGTATTCGATAACGTAAATTGTTTTGGAAAGATATTGGTTTTAATAAGTCCTTACCTTTTCAAATGTAAATTTATGTTTATGGAATGAATTAAAAATACTTTTTTTTTCACTTTCAATAAATGAAATCAAATTAAGTTAAAATATTTTCATATTTTCATATATATTTCAGTGACGAAATTATACACTAATGCTATGTAATGACGTAAAAACATGATGAAAAAGCTATTCAACCCACACCAATACGCAGCTTCAAAGCTATGTAATTTGCATCGCACGGCGTTTCAATTTAAGCTTAAATTATTGCCATAAATTTCATGCACTTCTATTTTGCAGCTTAAAAATTCCGCACGCAGCTTTTCAACATTTTGAATAGAAAAACTCTCTCTGAATAATGAATCAATGTTTCAGCAGCAGCAACAAACGACGCGCTTGGAGAAAATGCTTTAAATTTTAATAGTCGGGCATTCTGCTGTTCGCGAACAAAGAACTATCTCTCTCTGCTTCCATGCAGGGAATCTCTTTTCTGAGCATTGAGCAGCATTTTGTAGCGAAAACACAACGACATTCTGCTAGCTGCAAGCAATGACAGCGTCGAAGCCAACAAACAAATCAATGCTTGCAAGAAAATGATTGAATTTTTCAATAAAATATGAATTTCATTTCATCAATTCATAAAATATGAATAGTACCAAACTATTAATCTTAGATGCACGTCACCACCGACTTTTTTGTTGGAATCGGCAAGATCATTCATTTGTCCATATATCATATTCACTTATCTTTTACGGTTTAAGCAGAAAATGAAGAAAAGCGCCAAATTTTTCCAAAAATACCGAATTTTGTCAGTTTCTCAGCCAATAACTTCTAAGCTTTGAAATATTTCAAAATTTTAAGTACACGGTGTCAATCTACAATTATTTACGATTTGAATAGTGAAAATTTCATTTAAATCCGTTCAGCCGTTCTTGAGTTTACTTGCATCAACGCCAAAAAGGCAATATTTCAAGTTTCATTTTAATATAATAGTAAGATCAGATAAGATAAGATAAGATAAGATAAGATAAGAAATATTAATTATTTTAACTTGTAAGCAAACTCAATGTTCAAAAGCAAAACTTTTATAAAAAAAATCCCAATTCAAAGACTAGCACTCTCGCCAAACCATCGCTTGTGGTTCAGTGGGTAGCTATTTATGTCGCTGTTTAACAAACAGTTTTGCTGGTTCGAAGTTATATTTTTGATATTCAATACAACACTCTGAGTACAATATGTTAACCAAAAATTAAGTTTGTTCTGGAACTGATATTTAATATTCTATTACAACTAAAATTTTATTCAACTTAATGTGCATTTTAAAAATTGAAAATACAATGATAAATGTGCTTTATACATTAAATTTTTGGATTCAATTTAATATGACCTTTTCATTCAATTATATTGAAACAAATTGTTGAGCTCTAGGCCAAGTACGTTAATGAAAAAAAACGTACTTTTCTTCATTAACTAACTAGGAAAAACTTAATCCTTAGCCAAAGCTACAACACCGTTCCATGCCCAGATGCAGCTTCAATAGAAACAAATATTAATTACTTAGAATTAGTTTCAGCATTATCATCACTCATAGGCAAGACACCATGAATCGATCGTATTTCATACCCCATGATTAAGAACTTGCCCTATGAAACAAAACTAAGACAATTGAAATTCTACAACAAAGCCTTCAATGTTTACACCCTTCAGCAATTCAAAATGGGAATAATTATCCTAACACTAAAGACAAACTCGGATAGAACACCAATTAAATCCTACAGGCCAATATCCCTTAACCCATGCCAAGGAAAAGTATTGGAAAAGATAATGGCAAATAGACTTTGGTGGCTCCTAACCAAAAAAATGTTTGATTCTCAACTATTGATTCTCTACTATATGTGGATTATCAGTTAGCAAATTCCCTTTCCCATAAGAAACATCTCACTATCATCTTCCTAGACTTCGAAAAGGCATTTGAAAAGAGGATTGCATACAATTATTGACCAAATTTCTGAGTGGAAAATTGGACCCAAGATTGTTAATTTCATAATAAATTTTATGTCTAACAGGAAAATGTCAATTCGATCTGGTTCCTCTTACTCCTTTCCTTTTACCACAAGGCTCGCCTTTGTCGATGATATTATTTTTTATAGCCTATAATAAATTATGTGGCATCATAGCCTTGCATAAAGAAATTGACTTTACAGCATATGCAGATGGCTTTAATTTAATTGTTAAATCAAATAGGGATAAGAACCCTATACTTAACCTTAGCCAACTCTTCATTGACATCAGCACATGGTGCAGTTACTCTGGGCCGTTCTATCATCTTCTAAATGCAAGTATATGCACATATGTAGAAAAAAAATTGCACATGCCACATCCTCTCAAATAATATTGTTCTCGTTGAAATTGACCACCTTACTATCCTTGGAGTAACTTTTAATAAGAGAGCTACTCTGAACACACACATTGAAAATTTAAAATCTAAATTATCAAAACCGCTTAACGTTATTAAATCCTCTCCAGTCACAAACTCAATTGTAACTCTTCTATTCTGATAAACGTTACAAAAGCGCTCATACTATCGAAAATTAATTATGCATTAGTCATTTACGGCCACTGTTCTAAAACTATTTTAAACAACCTCAAAACAACAATAAATTCGGCTGTAAGATTCTTCTTGGGAGCATTCTGCTGTACACGAATAAACAACTTGTTATTTGAAGCCAATATATTACAACTGGAAGAACAAAGAAATTTTCTCACAGCCAAACTTTTTAAGCCCTTACTACACAGTCAAGACACTCCCCTATTTACCATAATCAAAAAGATCAGCAAGGCAAATAGAATGCCTAAAATACCCTCTGCAATTTACAGAGCAATTATTATCGGTAAAGAACTAGGGATACCATATCTTCCAATACATTTCCCAAAACAATCTAAGCCCAGCTGGAAATGGAATGATAAAACATGTAATACTTCTCTACAAAAATATGTCAAAAACTCCACACCGACTGAACTATACCATTCTAGTTTCTAAGAACTCAAAAACACATTAAAAAGACACACCTTTATATTTACTGATGGCTCAAAGAAGAACGATAATACTAGTTTAATAACTTTTATATTTCACAAATAAGAAATGAACTGATTGCACTCTACCCCAAAATAATAATTATTTGGGTTCTTGGTCACTCTCAAATTTCAGGTAATGAATTCGCAGACAAGATCCAATAAGGCTCCTCTACTAACAACACAAACTTTAACATCAGAGACATAAATAATTTCCTTAAATCACACTTTTCAAATAGACAGAATCAACTTTTCCTATCAACCTACTCCTGGTATCAACAAGTTAACTACAATAAACTCACAATCAAAGAAATCCAGAAGTTTAATGTAAAGAACAACTTTCATAGAAAAGATATAATAAAATTTCAACGACTTAGACTCGGTTACTCACGTCTATCACATGAATATCTGATAAACAACGATTACAGATTGCAATGTTCCTGTCCACTTTATCCCCAAGACACAAATTATAATTACCACATCCTAACCTTTTGTCCATATTTTCATTTCTGTCTCGTCGTTTTTCAGCTCGTCGGTTGTAGTGAATATTTTTATACCCCACGTTTAAAAAACCTAAAAGGGAAAAATTTATTTCAGCGGAAATTCTATTAATTCTAACTGGGCCTTTTAGAATTCTATTATTTCTAAATAGAGTAGTGCAACTCGACTCGATTTTCAAATCGAATAACTCGTTGTTTCGATTACTTCGAAATTACGAGTTACATGAGAAATTATAGAGTAAATCGTTATATTTTCGAGTTACTCGTACATTTTCGATTTTTTTTTAACTCAATGTTTGTTTTTTATTATTCCATGTTCTCAACTTATGTCTAAACAGGGTTACCACTTCTCTGAGAATACATAAATATTATTTTTTAGGTAAAGATATGTCAAAGAAACTATTTTTTTATCCCAAAAATTATTTAAAGTCAAATTATCAAAAGAATAAGAATGAGAGCAAGATAAATGCAACAACATGTGTGCCTATGAATTTTCTCAAAATTGTTTATGCTGAACTGACCATACAAATAAAGTTACAAACTACAAAATTAAGATTTTTATGTAAAATAAAATGCATGATACCGTTTGTGGTATAAGATGGTATTAGATGACCATTTTCCATTTACCAGCTGGAGAAAAAAGACTCTCACTCTCGACTGACGTACATGGAAACGATAGATATCGTTATGTCATGGATGAAAGGAATGGACAAAAAAAAACTAAAGAACTACTGAACCGATTTTAATATTTCTTTTACTAATGACGCAAGGCGTCATTCTTAACTTAAGCTATTGCATACTTTATTTTTTAAAACCTACCATAAAAAGTTATTAAAATTTGAGATTAAATACCATCTTAAAAACTTCATAGAAAATTATTCATAAACTCTGCATTAAGCAGAATAAAGTGCCTCTTTTTTATGTGTGATGGTACCACGGCCACGACATAATAATGGTTATGCTAATTTGATGAAAGTAATTAATCCATATTAGCTAACCAGGAGTAGCAAAATAAATACCTTATATTGTTTATAGCTGGAAAAGTATGAGCGCATTAGTTTATAGTTGTAAATATGAAATCCATTTATATAAAAAATAGTGTACATTTTTATGTCACCACTTACTGCGGAGACGGGTCGACCGATTTCAACCAAAATTTCAGGGTACGTTGGGAAAGTTTGAACGAAACTGGCCTATTGCTTTCGGAGATATGGCATTTTAAAGATATCTGTATATACATAAAAAAAGTCGTGATTTGTGTTTGTAATTCCATAATTCAAGAACGGAGCGTCCGATTTGCCTGAGGTTTTCTTTGTTGTGTTCTTATTGGCCGTATCATGGTTCGTATGTGAATATTTTTGCCGCAACTCTTTTATCGCCCACAAATTAATAAAAATTTTATATTTCAGAAGGCTTGGGTCTTATCAGACTAAAATTTAGTACTTAAGTTCATATGGTCACTGTTGGCAACAGTACTACAAATGGGGGGAGAGCTAAATAAATATGCTGGGGGTTCCCCCTCTCTTATATATGTATATCTATCTATATTCTTATCTATCTTGGTTTGTGCGGTTGCTTAAAACTTGAAAACGACACGACCAAATTGGATACTTCCTTCTGCGAATATGTGATATCGAATATTTTTGGAATTATAGGTCGCTGTGTGACGAAATTTGATATTCGAATGAAATTTTCACGTGCCGTTCCATTGGTGAAAATTTATGTGCGTTGGACGAGGGGTGTGGCACTTTTCAGCAGCCCAAATTTAAGGTATAACTCTCGAACTATAAGTCACACATCAATTTAACTCGGTAAAAACGTACTATTTATTAGTGTGTTTTGGCTGGCAAAATTGAGTGACCATTTGACAAGTCTGCACTGCCGATACAATTCAATTTCAGGTATCGCATAGCTTTGGAAGTAGAAGTCACATAACATTGAAACTCAGAATGGAGAATGTATTTTTACAAGAGAACTGGGACTGGCATAGGAAAAGGGGTTTTGGTTTCGACCACACAAGTTAAATTTTTGATATTGAATAGCTTTGGAACTAAACGTCGCATGACAATATAACTCAGTATAGACTTACTAATTGCCAAAGTCTTTCTACTGGAAAACTGGTACGTGCATTGGAAAAGGGGGTGTGGCCCGATTTTCTATACAGAATAGCTATGGAAACTAAAATCGCAGCACATTGAAACTCATAATGGAATTGCCACCTGGGAGTGATATTCTGCTACTGGGAAACTGTAACGGGCAGTGGAACATGAGTGTGGTGACTAAGGGACTAATATAAGTTTTGAATTTACTTATTATTTTCAATATACTTGCCGGGTGCAGCAACGCGCGCCGGGTATCGCTAGTAAAAATATAAACTGGCTATTTCAGCCCTTGAAAGGACTTTGACCGAACTTCTTAAGGTCAAAGTTTGCACACAATTGATCGAGAACTGGACCTACTAGTTTAATGACGACTCCAAACGGTTTTACGTGGCATTATTTACCCTCTGAAGTTTGCCATTGTCTGCAGAGAGGTGACGACCGAACAGTAAAATGAATTTATTTTATTTATTTATTTTATTTTATTTATTAATATTAAATTAATTAAAAAAAATTTAATTAAAAAAACTTTATGTGTCAGATGGAAATTGAACTAGGGTTCTTCCGGGGTATGGGTCGCGCACTCTACCCACTGCGCCACGAGTGGATGAGAGCGTTGAAATATTTTAAGAGCAAGCGCTCGCAACATTTTTTTGTGTGCCTTTTTACGTCGCACCTTAACAAAGTCGCATATTTGTGGAAAAATTTTTTATTTTGTTTTTCCAAAAGCTTCCTTTAAGCTTTTATACTCTAACTCACGAAATTTTAGTCTTTTGTTATGAACAATAAACTTCAAATGAGCTACTGCTTGAAATTGGCTCTGACTTTTTGATCAAGCTTATTTTGTTAAATCTTTTTGAGTTGCATGTGTGCCATTGCTATCTAAGAATATCGAGAACAACATTTCTACATCTAAATCATAAAACATGCTTTTCTTCAAAAATCTTTTTTTTTTCGCGCACTCGAACTCATTTTCACAACAAGCTGTAATCCAGAAGTATTTCATCTCCGTCGACTTACTTGTTGTTGTTGTTGTTATTGTTGTGTGCAACGACAAGCACATATCCTCAAAATGGTTTATGAGATTTACTGCAAATCAGATTGAAAAATTTCAAATATTGACATTCAACGTACTAGAGGATGGTATTGCTTTCACCTATGCTTAAAATAAAACAGGAATGTAAGAAAAATGTGCAGGATATAAATTGCAATGAAACAATTTCAAACACAGACGCACACATACACGCACACACCCACTCAACCAAGCCGGAAATTTGGTCTTATAATATTGCCAATCTCAACATCCCGTCATGTCGTGAGCAGCACTGAGTCAGTTCAGTCAGTTGCTGCTGCAATGCCAGCATTGCACTTGAGTTCTGAACTCCTGCAGGACGAAACTTGCTATTCATTCTCATGATTTACGAGTATCGTGAGTGTCGTCAACGCCGGAGACAATCAATTGCAATTCAATTTTAAATTCATGCGATGCAGTTGTTGTTGTTGTTGTTATTGTGAATAAATACCAATGCCAACAACAAAAACAACACTCTGACAAAAAATGCAATTCGAGCAGATATCGAATCAACAACTAGAAAAGCAGAAATAACAAAATTCAACTGGTATAAAATAACACTGCGTTGAATGGTGAAAACACAAGGATCAAGCATGTGAGTGCTTAAGAAATAGGAACTAACTGCATCAACTTCAGGATATGTGCTGCTCTCAAGCAAAAACAATGTTGATGCGAAGAACACGTTTTATTTTCTCTCATTTCACTTTAATTCGTTCTTTTGTGCTCTTTTAGCAAAAACTAGAAGGTAATCTAAAGCGGATCCTTGTTTCACAAGCTTTGATTTCTGCAGCTTTCATATTTTCTGAAATAAGTATGAAAATAAACATGTCTATATATATATTTACAGCTCCTCGTAAAGGAAAGAAAGAAACTAGTTGTGAAAAAATTGATGGCATGAATTCCCTTAACATTAATAAGAATTCGCAAAAGCATCAGCAACATCAGGAACAGCAGCAGCAGAGGCAGCAGCAGGAGAAAAAGTCAAAATAAAATGTTCACAAGAAGGATTCACTCATTCAGTTCGAAATATATTTGCGCTGTTTGCACTCTGACTGCAAATAATGTAACGCCATCTGTTGCCGCATCTATGAAGTCAAGCTAGTCGTGCTTGATTAATACTTATATTTTCCTTTGAGTGTACGAAAAAAAATAAAAGCGAAAAAAAAAATATAAAAATACAATTTGTTTCGCTAGCTGTTGCATAACCAATCCTGATGAAATGTAGCGCGGAACGAAAGTGCTGCTTGTAGAATATGAGTTGTTGTAACGGTTGCTTGCAATGGGACGGTATATTTCAGTATTTTGCTGTGTTGTTATGGCACGAATGCGGTGTCATAGATTTATGGCACAATATTTCTTAACATTTTCGCATAAGTGGTCATATTTAATAAATTGTATTTTGTATTCGTTCCTTTTCATTGAAGAAAATACGATATTCGAGCAGTTGACGTAAAGAAGGTGAAAAGTCGAAAGTGGCCATACCCACTTTATATTCAAAAGAAATGAAAAAAAAAAATGTTTATCGATTATACTACCCATTACATACTTCGGTATATTAAGAGCTATTTGAACTGACTATCTGATTGACTGACTGCTTAACTTACAGTCAATCAATAGTTGTAATAAACTCTTACGACTCAATAGATGGGCATTAGTCCCCAATAGACTACAGTAACGCAAAATTGATAGCAAATTGGTTGATTTTTATTGAATATACTAAGTTGTTAACAGCATAGTTTTACCGCTCAGATTTTCAAAAAAAATTAAAAAGGGATTTTCCCAAAATGCATCATTTAAAAAAGGATTTTTCCAAAATGCATCGGCTTTGCATGGGATTGTTACTCACTGAGTATAGTTGTATTGATTAAAGTTATTTTACGACAGTAAAGGTTAATTCTTTGACCTTATAACAACAATTAAAAATAAAAATTAATGCCCCTATTATGATTTACAACTTTGCTTAAAGTTGAGTTGTAAAATCAAAATCGGTATCATGGCTTACAACCCAACCAAACTTCCAGCTGCAAAGTTGTCCTTCCAGTTGTGTATGTACAATTTTTGGCATCAGGTCTGTTTCCGTACTTTACACTGTGTAAGATTTGTGTAAAATGTGTGCAAGAGATTAAAAATTAAATCTGAGAATAGTTGCAAAAGTACGGAAACAGCTTCTAGTAAGTTTCAAGCACAAAAGAGCAAACAGCCTTTTTAGGCACACAATTTGTGAATTTATTTATCGCAAAACATAAACAATTATGAAATGTGATTTGACATTTGCTTCTTCTTATTGATGCTTATTCTTCTTGATGCTTGTTCTTACTTTACTCGAAGTCTTGAGTTCTAGCACTCTCTGTGCACTTTGTGTGCTCGAGAGAGCGATTTTATGCTTGTTTTTCTTCTCCCATTTTAAGCACAGAAAGTACGGAAACAGAAAATAGTGTCCCACAAGTTACACAGTGTGCGTACAGAAACAGACCTATTATAAAATACAACCAGACTTGGATGCGGTTGTGTCAAATGTCAAAATTTTACAACTGAATTTTTGAGGTTGTCTGTTGGTTGTATTTAAAAGGAAAGATGGCAAATATATTGTAAGTTGCAACACTTATTAATAAAAAACGATTTTAATTAATATAAATACCATTTAGGAAAATTACTAACAAGAAACAGTTTGAGAGGATGGTTTCCTTAATGGAGAAGCACCCAGATATGGCCAGAGGAAAAGGACACTTTGGATCAAGCAAGCAGCTGACCAATGAGCTCTGGGAACAGTTTTCCGTTGAGCTCAACTGCATTGGGCCTCCAACACGCTCATCGCAGGAGTGGCAAAGGGTTTAAAGGTTGTTTTTTCTACAAATAGGTATGGATACACTATAAGGCCAACTTAAAAAGAAAGTTGGTAAACAACAAAAAAAATTTGTCCGCAGCAGGAGGAGGGCCGTCCGAAGAAATTAGTTTGAGCCTACTTGAAGAAAGCGTGGCAGAACTAATTAAACTCCACACCTCGATCACACCACCCGGCCGAGCTTTTAAGTTATAGATTCAGTACATATAGACTCAGCACAAACACCTGCACATTCCATACATATAATTTGAAAACACGCTTACTTAAATTTTTGGCACAAACAACTATTAATAATCGTCTTCAACAATTCTTAATAATTGTTTGCGCAACACAATATATTCCAGCTAATTTTGTCTGAACGACATCCGTTCCCATAAAATGCAATATTTAATTCGGTTAAAAGCTTCGCTTGCATTTATTTTGGCAGCGCTGACTGTTGCAGCGCTGCACACATATGTACACCTGTCTCTCATCTATGTCGAAATATATAAAATAATATATGTATTATAAGGTAGAATTAAGAGAACTGTAAAAGTAACAATCAGTTGATTGACGACTCGAAACAAATAAAGACGTTTTGTATTAACGAAACTTATTGTCTTTTTTTAAAAACGCGAATTGATCGCGAAGGAACTTTACTGGCGACGAGGATGGGAAAAAGTATCCTTTCAATAAAAATTGTGAAACTTTTTTTTCATTTCAATGAATTAACCGTTCATAAAAATTTCTAAGAGGAAATTTGGAAACGAATTAACCGTGCATAAAAAAAAATTTCTAAGAGGAAATTTAAAAACAAATTAACTGTTTATAAAATTTTTTGAAGTGAAACTTCTTAGGCGGCGCTTCGAAATTTGAATGAGAATATTGAGGAGTGAAATTTCAAGGTCAATTTACTTCATTTCGTTACACGATAGAGAAGAAAGATATGTTTTACAGTAGAGAGAATGAGATGGATATACATTGTATAAAAGACTTGAAAAATATGCTTGTTACCGCTGAGGATCAAACCTGCGAACTTAATATTACAAAGACGCCGCTCTATCCAATGAGATAAACTCTTCATATAAAAATTTGCTCTATATACAAATTAATCAAACTATGTTACTTTTGCTGTAGATGCCCATCGGCAAAATAAAAAGCGTTCCTAGAAATAGCGCTTTTTATGCGTAGTTTAGATATGCTTTGAGGATGTGCTTTTCAGATTTTTATACACATTTTGTTCGTAACTAAAACAACGTGGTAATAGCAGAGCGGTAAGACATTTGATTATAATGCCAGTGGTCCGAGTTCAATCCTCGCATTTTAAAAAATTTTATTCCTTTTTTTTTTGTGTTTTTTAAATAGCTTTTTAACTATTTGTTTGTAAAGAAGCGCTTTCATCCTAGGATATCCAATATCTATTCTATATTATTATTACGCAAGTGCTTTTTTTGTGATGACCATCAAATCTATACCGTAAATGCGATTTTTATAAAGAGGGTATCAATAGAAAAGTCTTGCTCTGTAAATGTGCAATAAGGTCTTACTTTTTCTTAAAAATTTTGTATTTAAATAAGAAAACCAAAACAATCTTCTACGAAGAAAGCCAGCTTTCTATTTAATGCCTAAAACTATGTGATAAATGTTTTCTCAAATTTTCAATTTCATACTATTGTATTATTAAAGCAGTTGAGCGAAGCGAAAAACGTACAAATATATTTTATATTGATACACTAGCCACAAAATAGCAAGTTCATGCAAAATCGCTATTCCAGGAGCCTTTACTGGCATCGCCGCCAGCTCATTTGAAGGAGAGCATACTTTGCACAGCTAATTCAAACATCCTATACCTCTTCTTAAGACATCTGTATTGGGTGATAAGCCCAATTCTACGCACGGAAGGTCAGGTCGTGAAGATAGCAGCTTATCCAACAGAAATTTAGTATCGTTGCATTATAACTCGCTCAGGAAACGTGCTACGGTAAATTTTAGTTAACGACAGAATAGATGTGCTATTAAGCCTCACAACGAAGATATTGCGAGCGCATTTTGGCGTTTTAACGTCATACGGGTTTACTAGTAAATTTTAATATGAATATGGTTTACTTAAAAACCGCTTCAGATGTGTGAAGCGCTATGGCAGAAGCGCTTGTTTAGTGCTTTTGAAGCGCTTCGATTACCGCTGGGTGGCAAAAGCCGCAGATTGTGTGCTGATTGCGTTCTATGTGTGGTAGACAGGGGGGTTGCCATGACTCGGGTAGAAGAGAGAAAGATTCAGCGAAGCAGAAGTGAATAAGAGAGTTGCCCTGAGCGCATTATGATTTTCGCAAAGTAGACTCTCATACTAGGGCTGCCATGCCAATATTTTTTTAGAATACCAACATTGGTATATCTCTAATTCAATATATTAATATAACCTCTATGAATTTTGCTCATATTACACATATTATATTTTTATTCATAATATTGCGATATAAAATTATATAAAAACCCAAATTCATAAAGCATATGCTGTCGCCCATAACGCTAACTTGACACTGTGCGCAAGAAAAGTTGGAATAAGTTCTTTCAATAGATAACTATTTTATACATATTGTAGTTATATAATTTTATATCAAAATATTATAAATAATAGAAAGTATAACTTGATATGAGTTATATTACTCATTTATATGTAAATAATCACATTTAAATGTAAATACGACGCAAATTGGTTATCAAATTAATTGCTTTTCGGCCATAGGTCCATACCAATGAATATTAAATAAACAGAATATTTTTTTTATAAAAACTTTTTATTGTATTTCTTTTGCTTAAAAAGTTCTCTCTTTGCCTTTAAGGTTCGATTATGCAATCGTAAAGCAACGCAACGTAACGTGACGAAGAGTTCTATCTTATGAAAAATAAGTGTAATGCACTGAACACATTGACGACGGCAACGACATTACGACATCTCTCAAATTTTTTTTACATGTATTTCTTATGGAGAGAATTTGGTCTAATGTCGCAATGTCGTGTCGTCGATATAGAACTATTCCTAATTTGACAGCTTGTCGTCGCTGTCGTCGTCAATAAGTTCAGTACATAAGTGGTTAGTGAAATCGTAACGTTACCTAGCGCAGCGATGGGTTATATTCCAAATAGAAATCTACGCCACGTTACGTTGCGTAGCTTTACAATTGCATAATCGAGCCTTTACACTAAAATGGTTCTTATTCTAGAAGAGAAAGAGTGTATAAAAAGAAGAAGTTTCACTTCTTTACTGTATACACGGTATACTGTATCTCTTTTTGTTTGTAAAAACTGTTCAGTGAAAAATTTTAAAAGAAATTATAGTTAACCGTGCATTAAAAATTTCTAAGAGGAAATTTGAAAACAAATTAACTGTTTATAAAATTTTTTTGTAAAAACTGTTCAGTGAAAAATTTTAAAAGAAATTTTAGTTAACTGTGCATAAAAATTTCTAAGAGGAAATTTGAAAACAAATTAACTTTGCATAACAATTTTTAAAAGGAAATTTGAAAACTGTAAAAAACAAAAAAGGGAGAAGAAAAAAAATCAAATAATTTATTAAACAAACACAACAGAATAACTCACTAACTGTAAAAGAAAAAAAGAAACAAACATCATAAAAACCTCACCACCTACAAAATTATATATATGCTGCATTCCGAAGAGAGAAACTATATCAACACCAGAACTCCGCTAGAACAAATCCAAGCGAAGGAAGATTAACGATTGAATCATTCATCATAAAAATCTCACCATCTACAAAACTATATACTTGCTGCATTCCGAAGGGAGAAACTACATCAACACCAGAACTCCGCTGGAACAAATAAAACCACAGAAAGATCAACGCAAGTTTTATACTATATATTATACTCTACCACAATATTACTATTACTGTTATTATACTATTTTATGTTATCAATTGATAAGCAAAATTACATATATTTATGGAAGAAAGATTTGAGTCATTAGGAAGAGTAATTGAAAGTCTTGATAGAGAAATATCAATACGAGGAGAAATTTTAACAAGAAATAGCTCAGCATTAGAAACAGACGAAATGACTATCCCAGCTCAATTAACAATAGACCCCCTTAAATATCTCGACAGACTTCCGGAATATAACGGACAAATAAATGACTTACCAACATTTGTTGGGTTAGTAGACAGGATCTACCCTCTTTTGACAAGGTACGACACATTAGCACAGAACATATTCTCAGATATAATCAAGTCAAAATTGAAAGGAAAAGCGAAAGAAGCTATTGAAATCGATAGCAACGCCGTGTCTTGGAAAGACATTAAAACAATCCTGTTAAATAATTTTTGCGATAGAAGGTCGACAGACGAACTTTTCAACGAAATGAGAGGACTTAATTTTAAAAATCATAGCATGGAATTTTACAATGACTTAAAATTCATCCTAAGACGACTGAACATAAAAACCAGAATGGAACGTACGAACGCTACAACAGAAGAAGAGATCGAACAAACCCTCAATCTAAACATAAAAGCCGCTCTTCAGACGTATAAAACCAAATTGCCCGAACCGATGAGGTCCATTTTGTACTGTAGAGATCCGAAGTCATTAGAAGAAGCCATTAATATACTACACGAAGCGAACTACGCTTACTTTAATCCGTTCAAGTTAGAAAACAGAAGACATAATGAACAAACTAAAAGATCAGAAGAACCACAACATAAACGACAAAACAATAACCGACATGACAGAAACGAGAACAATTATAGAAACAACCGTAACAATAACAATAACAATAACAACTCTAACAACTATAACAACAATGTCCAAAATAACCCCAATAATAACATGAATACTAATCGTAACAATCGTCATAATAGTTATAACCGCAATAACTTCGAATCAAACAATTATAGAAATAATTACCCGAACAACCAGTACCGAGGTAATATAAACCCCTACGAAAGAAATACAACTGATACTAGACATAATAACCCTCCTTTGCCTCCCGTAGAGCCAATGGAGATAGGAAAAATAGAGGTAGGTTCGACATGCCTAAATTTTCCCCCACCTGCCTCCGGAACGACTTACCATTTATAAAAATAAAAACAAAGTTAGGAACGTTAAAGTTCGTTATAGACACGGGAGCGACCCAGTCCATAATCAATCCCGGATTATGTGATCCCAAGTGGAACGTTCCGACAGGTATAATGAATATACAAACATTAAAGCATATCATTCAGATTAAAGAAAAAATAGCAATCCCTTGTTTTAAGGAATTTGGTGATTTAAATTTTAAATTAGAATTTTTAGTGAACAAATTTCATGATGTTTATGACGGATTGATAGGCAATAATATATTAATCCCACTTGAAAGTGTAATTGACTTAAAAGAGAAAAAATTAAAAATAGGCAAAAAAGAACTAGAATTACAATTTTTAACAGAGGATGAGAGTAAAAATTATTTCATCAATAAAGGAGTTTTTGATATTGAAATACCAGTTACTTGCAAGGAAGGCTTAGTTTATATGGAAGGAAAATCTAGCCATGATAATGAGATAGAACTCATGAAGGGTGTATTTGAGGCCAGTAATTACAAGGTTGATGGAAAATTACACATTAAAAATGATGGATCGAAAAACGTTATAATTAGCACACAGGAATGCGTACAAGTTACAGATAAAGATTTCTGCATATATTCATTTGATGAAAATGATGAAAGAATAAGAAATAAATCCTTGTTAGATCAAATCAGACTGCAACACTTAAACACTGAAGAAAAAGAAAAGTTAATCCCAATAATAAAAAAGTACTCTAAGATTTTTTACGACGAATCGTCTGACCTCAGTTTCACCCATGGAATTAAACACGAAATAAGAACGACTGAGGATACCCCAATTGCAGTTAAAACATATAGATACCCATATATACATAGAAATGAAGTAAAGAAACAAATTAATGAAATGCTCAACAAAAACATTATCAGGCATAGCCAATCACCTTTCTCTGCACCGGTCTGGGTAGTCCCAAAGAAACTGGATGCAAGCGGTCAAAACAAGTGGAGACTTGTCATTGACTACAGGAAATTAAACGAGGTGACGATAGATGATCGTTACCCAATGCCTAATATCGACGAGATACTAGAAAAGCTCGGTAGGTGTCAATATTTCACCACACTTGATCTGGCTAAGGGTTTCCACCAGATTGAGATTGCCGAGAAGGACATCCAAAAGACGGCATTTAGCGTTGAGGGTGGCCACTACGAATTTCTTCGTATGCCATTCGGGCTGAAGACAGCCCCAGCCACTTTCCAACGTTTAATGAACAACGTCCTTGGTGAATTCATAAATAAGATATGTCTAGTATACCTAGATGATATCATTGTGTTTTCTACGTCCTTAACAGAACATTTAGAATCGCTCAAGAAAGTCTTCCAGAAACTAAAAGATATGAATCTGAAAGTTCAACTGGATAAATCTGAATTTCTGAAACAAGAAACAGAATTCTTAGGGCACGTCGTGACGAGGGACGGTATTAAACCTAACCCTGAAAAGGTATCATGTGTGAAGAAATTTCCATTGCCTGAAAACCAAAAACAAATAAAACAATTCCTGGGCCTCACTGGGTATTATAGAAAATTTATTAGGGACTTTGCCAAGATAGCCAAGCCAATGACTAAATATCTAAAGAAAGATATGATGAAAGTAAATATTAACGACACTGAATATAGGAACAGTTTCGAAACACTAAAATTATTACTTATGAACGATCCTATTTTACGCTATCCAGAGTTCGATAAACAGTTCACGCTACAAACAGACGCAAGTAATTATGCTCTTGGTGCTATCCTTTCGCAGGACGGACATCCGATTTGTTACGCTAGTCGTACATTGAACGACCATGAACAAAATTACAGCACTATCGAAAAAGAGATACTAGCAATTGTTTGGTCAACACAGTATTTCCGACCATACCTATTTGGTAGAAAATTTACTATCGAAACAGATCATCGACCGCTTACCTGGCTATTTTCAATTAAAGAGCCAAACTCAAAATTAGTAAGGTGGCGACTCCGATTAGCGGAATATGATTATGAAATAAAATACAAAAAAGGAGTGCAAAATGGCAATGCAGACGCACTTTCTCGTGTAATTATAAACCATAATGAAACCGCTAACCCCCTACTAATTGAGGCGAACTGTCCGATTAACTTTTATACTCGACAAATAATTATTAAGAAAATAACTTCTGGATCGATGAAAATTAAAAACCAACAGATCTTTAGAAACAAAAGAAAAACTATACTAACTAAAGAGTTGGATAGAAGTTTAATAATTACATTAGTGAAGAACCATTTTGATAGCGGTAAGACAAATGCAGTCTTCGTTGATGACGAATCATTTAAAAAGAACTTTACCGAAGTAGTACAGGAAGTTTTCAACAATAATAATACCAAATTTAAAATAGTTTTATGTTCCAAATTGCTCAAAGATATTACAGACGAAAACGAACTTGCGACATACATTGAAAAAGAACATCTCAAAAACAACCATAGAGGCATTAATGAAAATTTCAATCAACTTAAAGAAGAAATATACCACCCACAACTAAAAACACGAATTACGCAGTTTATTAACAACTGTGACATATGTAATACAGAAAAATATGAACGAAAACCAGTCGTACAAAAATTTAAAATAACCGAAACCCCAAATAGCCCTAGAGACATAATACACGTAGACGTATTTTATAGCATTAACAAAAGCTTATTCCTAACGTTTATCGATAAATTTAGCAAACATGCACAAGCTATCAGAATAGCAAACAGATCTTGGGTAGAACTCAAAAGAACGCTTCTACAATATACAAGTTCAATAGGAAACGTAAAGAAAATAATAACAGATAACGAATTGGGATTCAAAGCTATACCGTTACAGAACTTTTTCACGGAATATAACATTGATGTACATTTCACTTCAAACAACAACCACAGTTCTAATTCCGACATAGAACGCCTACACAATACAATAAACGAACACTTAAGACTATTACGACACAATGAAAACACAGACACCGACACTGTAGACGAGAAGTTATATAAAATTATTAACTACTACAATAACACAATCCACTCGACAACGGGTAAGAAACCAATCGATTTCCTCTACGGAAATATCGACCATAACGAGTACCCCCTGATAAGAGAAAGAATGATAAAATTTAAGGCAAAATGCATTAATAAATTGAATGAGAATCGAGAGGATGTCGATATTAAATTAGGTAAACAATTCATAAAAGAAGTAAGAGGTGGCAAAAACCACCGCAAATTTAGGAAAATAATTGCACAAGAACTAGACAACGAACATATAATCACGCCAAGAGGGCACAAGTACTATAAATCACATATTAAAAGAAACAAGAAATACCAAAACAACGATAACCCTACTATCAGAACTAACTAAACTAACTAAGACCCAACTATCTAACTATTTTCAGGAAGATGGAACTAACATTGCGAACACTCTTAGGAATAACTATTCCGATACTAGCAACAACACAACTAATAGAAATACAGAACCTGAACGAAAATAATGGTTATATAACTATCAAAACAGGACAGACCAGGATAATAAAGGATTACGAAAAAATCCTACACATAATAAATATAACCGAATTCGAAATTAATAGGGACAATATTATCTTTAACATAAACACACTGAAAAAACAGGTAAAACAAGACGATGCAGCATTCCTTACGATGCTAAATAATTTTAATCTACTCCAATTAAAAATAAATGGACTCAGACCACATATAAGGAAAACCAGAGGTTTAATTAACGTACTAGGAAAAGGACTTAAAGTAATTACCGGAACGATGGACAGCGATGACGAGGAATTTATAAAAGAAAATATTGAAAGACTATCAAAATCAAACCACGACTTAATAATCGAGACTAACAAACAGATATCCATAAATACCCAACTATCCGACCAAATTAGTAACATTACAAAATATATAAACAATCAACAAAATCAAATAAAAAACTCACTATCTATATACGCAAATCAATTGGAAAATGAACTAGACATATTTCGCCACATTTACCAATTAAACTACGACATAACTTTACTCCGTAATCATATCGACGATATAGAACAAATAATCCTAACAAGCAAATTAAACATACTCTCTAGAAATATTTTGACAGACAAGGAACTGGAACTAATTTCAGATATTGAAGCGTTAAAGGATATCAAAATTTCGGTAGCTTACTATAAAAATCAAATTGTTATTGTAATACTCTTACCATCGTATTCGAACCAATATTTCTCAAACATAATTATAGAACCAATCCCAAATACAAATAATAAAACCTTATCGTTACAAGAAACAAGCTATTTAATAGATGACAATAAAAATATCTTTAATAAAACAGTAAAAGATAATCTCAAAATCAATCTAAATCCAATTCAAGACGAATGTATTTGTAATTTAATAAAAGTAACTGAAGCAAAATGTAAATTTGAAACATTTAATAAAGAAACTATAAAAGAAATTTCAAAAGGACTAATTATTGTGAAAAATATGGAAAATACAAATATAATACAAAATTGTAATGATGAAAAATTGAAATTATTTAAAAACAGCCTTATAAGGTTTGAGAATTGTAAAATTACTATTAGAAACATAACATTTAAGAATACATTTGTTAAGATGAGAGACAATGTTATGTTACCATATGTTAGAATAAATATAACGGAAAAAATAAAAGAAAACATAGAAAATGATAAAGAATTGCAATTGGAATATATAAAAAATACAAGAAAACTATTAGATGAAAATATTAATAAAAACTGGATAAAATATTCAGCTTCGAATATACCATCTATAACATTTAGCACTTTGATTTTCATTACACTTCTTATAATTATAAAGTTCAAGAAAAACAAGTCATACGTTTTCTCAAGTTCTTTGACCTCGCCGGAGTCTCGGACTAAAGGTGGGCGAGTTATAGATTCAGTACATATAGACTCAGCACAAACACCTGCACATTCCATACATATAATTTGAAAACACGCTTACTTAAATTTTTGGCACAAACAACTATTAATAATCGTCTTCAACAATTCTTAATAATTGTTTGCGCAACACAATATATTCCAGCTAATTTTGTCTGAACGACATCCGTTCCCATAAAATGCAATATTTAATTCGGTTAAAAGCTTCGCTTGCATTTATTTTGGCAGCGCTGACTGTTGCAGCGCTGCACACATATGTACACCTGTCTCTCATCTATGTCGAAATATATAAAATAATATATGTATTATAAGGTAGAATTAAGAGAACTGTAAAAGTAACAATCAGTTGATTGACGACTCGAAACAAATAAAGACGTTTTGTATTAACGAAACTTATTGTCTTTTTTTAAAAACGCGAATTGATCGCGAAGGAACTTTACTCTTTTACTCATCCAGCTGCAAGCTGCACCACCACCTATGAATTGGAAAATGATTCAGGGCTGTTAAACTGCCTAGTGAAAATCGATCTCCACTACATCCTAGCGAATCACCTACACTTCCTAGCCGATCTGATCCTACCGCATCTCTTCACGTCCTAGCCAATCTCTTCTAAATCCTAGGCGCAGGCGAACCAATGAGAGTAAGAGCATTGAGGAGCAACGTCTCAGTGCTATTATAACACAAACTAAAAACCATACAGAGATTTTGCAAACACTCAAAACGTTAGAAAAAACTAGCTACAAAAACTATTAACTAAACAAGAAGACCTACGAACTCAAAAAGAAAAAAGTTGCATTGTTGGAAAAACAAATTGCTCAAGCAAGAGAGCTTCATGAGGTGAACATGGCATACAAAGAAAAAAATTGTAAATGTTGAATGGTGAATATCTAGTATGAGCTAGATGCAACTTTTTGCTTTTCAGTTCGTAGGTAGGTATTTTTGTTTAGCAAATAGTTTTTTTCTAGTTTCTTCTAATGTTTTGAGTGTTTGCAAAATTTCTGTTTGGTTTTTTGTTTGCATTTTGAAGAGGCAGGCTTATTTGAATAGCTATTTTTATTTTTTATTTTATTTCATATTATGTAATACCAATGGTACCTTTTACCAATGCATATATTTTTTTTTAGTTTTAATACACATAAAGTGATATTTTGAAGTGAAACTTCTTAGGCGGCGCTTCGAAATTTGAACGAGAATATTGAGGAGTGAAATTTCAAGGTCAGTTTACTTCATTTCGTTACACGGTAGAGAAGAAAGATATGTTTTATAGTAGAGAGAATGAGAGAGATATACATTGTATAAAAGACTGAAAAAAATTTCTTTGTCAGCGCTGAGTATCGAACCTGCAATCTAAGTATTATAAAGCCAAAGCGCTATTTGCAGGGCTAAAGTCTTCATGCATAAATGTAGTCTACATACCAATTAATCAAACTACTTTTGCTGTAGATGCCCAGCGGGAAAATAAACAGCGCTCCTAGCGGGAAAATATAAAAGCCTTATTCATAAACACATTTTAGAGGCAGTGTAACTTTAAATGGGCTTTAAACAAGAAAACGCTATTCATAAACATTTTCGCAACCATGTTTTTTGTTTGTCTTTTCGTTTAATATCAAAGACAGGCTCCATATGCGCCCTTTGCAGCATTTTTTTTATGTGGCGGCCATTGCAAATCCATTGGAATTCTTAATTTTTGTAGAGATTTTCTTTAGTTCAGACACAAACCTTACAAACATGAATAAAGCCCAAGAATGAGAGAAAAATAGATTGCGCAGATAGTAAAAATAATTTTCTACGATCTGCGCATCTACGTTACGATAGACTTACGATATGAGCTTACGATATGGCTTTCTGTCAAGTCTTGTTAAAAATGTGAACAAATATGAAACAATGGCAAAAGATTCAAGAAACAAACTTGGTCTAGCGTAACGTCATGATCGTAAAAAATACTTTGTTCGTAGCTAGAAATGTCAAAATGAAAAGTAAACAACATAACGGACCTGCGCAATGCGTAATCTATTTTTCTATCATTCTTGAATAAAGCGCAGTATGCTGTAGAAACGAAAATTTCTTAGCATTTAATTCTACACCCGAAATATTAGTGTAGAGTCAAAAATGTTTGTATGGAGAAAAAAGTAACTACAGTACGACCTTGCTCAATGCAACTAATAGAAATTCGGGAAATTGACATAGTTAACGTTGAAGAAAGGCAATTAAACTTCTAAACATAAAGCTTTATGTCTCTGAATCTTAGATATTGTGGGTTAATGCACTTTGTATCCTTAAATATTGTTTTAATAGATTTTTCATTAAAAATGTATTTTACAAGCAAAGAAGAACTGAAAGAATATAAGATAAAAGTTTATGCAAGTTTACGCAAATGCAAGTTGCGATAATTGTGCAATTATTTTTTTTTAATGTTGCGTTTACTGACAATGAGTCAACGATATACAGCCTTATTCAATAGATATCCTTAAACAACCGTTCGACGCTTGTTTAGTTACGCATTGTTTGAGGCTTTACGCAGCCTCTACGCAATTTTGCTTAAGTTGTTATTCATAAACATTTTTTCATTCGCTGCTTAAAATATACACATTCAATAGTATGTTTAGTTTTTTTTATTAAAAAAAAATTAATATTAAGGTAGATACAGCACTTTTTTTAGAGCGCTCTGTGAAAAAGGTGAAATGCGGTGACCAAGATTGCGGTGACCAAAATTAATAATATTATTAAACTAGATACTTAAAACTCGTACTTGTCATAGCCGGACTTCCTAACGTAAAATATCGATTTTCGACAAAAATTCGTCATTATTTTGCCTCCCACAAACAAAGTAAACAATAAGCTACGAAATGAAGCAATGAAGCTACGAAAATGAATCCTATGACAAGTACGAGATTATTGTGAATAAAATAAGCCTGCAAAAAAATCAAAACGATCGGTTCACTGAGTTTCGAGAAATCTTAGCCTAATAGCCTTATTATATAATATAAGATTATATAAAATCTTAACTTATATTTTATTAGAATACTAACGTTGGTATGTATATCCTTAATTCAATAAATGAATATAACCTCTATGAATTTTGCTCATATTACACATATTAAATTATTATTCATAATATTGCGATATAAAATTATATAGAAACCCAAATTCATGAAGTATATGCTGTCGCCCATGACGCCAACTTGACACTGTGCGCAAGAAAAGTTGGAATAATTTTTTTTCAATAGATAACTATTTTATACATATCTAAGTTATATAATTTTATATAGAACCATATACTATTAATAATAAGTATAATGTGTGTGTGAAAGTTTTAGTTATCTTTTCACATTTAAAGTTTTGAACAAAAAAGTATTTATAAGGCCTAGTTTTTTTAAAGCAAAAATAATAACTAAAATTTGTCCCATAGTTTTTTAGTACAAAATAACCGGTAATTTTTGATTTTTAGTTTTTAAGGCAGAAATAAAAATGAAAGTTAAGATCAAGTTTACAGTTGAGGTAGATTTATTGTTGTGACATTGTTCTGTGAAACTCCTTATTAATATGCCAAAAAAAATTTTTGAAAAACAAATTTATAAATGCACCTGAAGCTCCCATTGGCAAAAAAATCGCTCATTGTAGTTATGTAAAATAAAAAAATCCCTTTTTAACAAATTATTCTCTTAATATGCGGAATATGCAACACTTGATTTTCTCACGATCATACTCTCGCTCTCAAACTTTCTATAAAGCTACGCTCTGAGTTTTCTCCCTAGTGCAGCGATGGGTTCTATTCCAGATAGAACTCTACGCTACGTTACGTTGCGTAGCTTTACGATTGCATAATCCAGCCTTTACACTAAAATCGTTCTTATTCTAGAAAAGAAAGAGTGTATACAAAGAAGAAGTTTCACTTCTTTACTGTATACACGGTATACTGTATCTTTTTTTTTCAATCGTTCCATTTAAGTTTTTTTCAGTTTAGCTATAAATGCAGTTTTTTGAGTTTTGAAACATTGAAATATATTTATAATTATATAATAACTAGCCTTTTCCCGGCGCGCGTTGCTGCACCCTGCAACTATATGGGAACATAACAGGTGTATTCAAAACTTTTCTTAGACTCATAGTTTGACACCACTGTCATTTTCACTGCCCGTTACAGTTTCCCAGTAGCAGGAGATCACCAAATAGGAACTCCATTTTGAGTTTGTATGTAAGTATTGCTACTTTTACTTTCAAAGCTATTCGATAATACAAAGCTGTATGGGTGGAGCCACACCCTCTTATATAATGCTCATCCCAGTTTTCTAGTAGATGGACATTACCCTGTTTTAGTACAGTTGCCGACAGTAAGCATACAGACTAAATGTAGCCCAATCGACAGACTAAATGAAGCTACCAAAATGTAGCCCAATCGACGAAAACCGTAGGAAATATAGCATTTTTATTGATTTGTGGGCGGTAAAAGGGGGTGTGACAGAAATTTAAGCCATCTCGTACTTGAAAAAAATGTACTGCCAAAATTTCAGCTCTATCGGCTAAGTAATTTTGAAGTTTCCAGCCATCACACAGACAGCGTTTTGCTTTTTGTATATATATTTTGGATAAACATTATTGGCTATAACTTTCGATTGGCAAGAGATACTTAAATAATTTTTTCTAATAAATTAATTTCTTAGCTTTTATATTTTTACAAAAATATAAAAACACAATATTGGAAAAAAATTTTCTTCGAAAAAATCAAGGGATAGGCCTGTTTTTTGAATCACAAAAATGGTTTTTAATTTTTGCGTAAAATTGAAATAACTTTTGTTTGACAAATGTTATAACTTTTAAATAGAGTTGACTATTTCTGAATTTGAATTTAAAGTAGTTTTACAACAAAAACAAATTTTGAGCCTTTTTTTGAGGAAAAATCCAAAATTTTAGACCTTTTTTGAAAAAAAAATTTAATATATATAAACTCAACTAACGGTATTTTTGCAATAAGTTTTTCATAGTACTTTGATGAAGCTTTAAGACAAAAAAAAATGTAACCAAATGTATACAAATGCAGCGGAGATATTTGAATCGAAAGTCACAAAATTAAATTTCTGAATGTTTTTTTTCTCATTACTAAGCAACGATGTTGCATTAAATATATCGTTGTAGTAAAATTTTTCATAGTTTTCAAGATATGTTCATGTTTTTGATGTCAAAATAACGGAAATTTTTTTAATTTTACTAAATTTAAGAAATATTTTATATTTTGTAAATATCTGAATATGCAACCTAAGAAAACAACTAAAAATGTGCGATTTTGTAAAAAATTTGTACTACAGCACCATCTGGTGTCCAAGGTGGTTCAAAGAAGATTCCGTCAAAAATATCATCGTGCCTAAAAACTACTATATACCAATTTTTAATCTAATCGCATGAGCGGTTTGGGAGTTTAAGGTGGTTTTGTAAAAAATGTGCACTATAGCGCCCTCTGGTGTTCAATATAGGTCAAAAACGATAGAAGCACAACTCTCAACGTATATGAAACCTACTGTATACCACTTTTCATTCTAATCGCATTAGCAGTTTATGAGTTTGAGGCAGTTTTGTAAAAAATTTGTACTACAGCGCCCTCTGGTGTTCAAGGTGAATCGAAATTGATAGCCCACAAACACGCACCATACCAAAAAACTTCTATACACAAATTTGCATGCTAATCGGATGAGTAGTTTAGGAGTCTATTGCGGCCTTACAAACATAAGCTCCTTTTTTATATATATAGATTATAATTGCAAAGAATTTTTTTTCAAATAAAAATATATGATTTTGTTTCCAAAAAAGTTGTAGTTTTTGTGTTAAAAACTTCGCATGATATCATTTCTAATAGCTCTGGCGTACTCAATGCTCGTATCTGGAACATTATTCGGAACATCTTCGACATTGAGAGTAAAATGTTCTTCATCTATAGGTTCGACGTTAAAATGTTGGCAAATGTTGTGTAAAGCACAACACACATTTACAATTTGCGTAGCCTTTTCTGGTGTGTAATGCAGCGCTCGACTTGAAAGCAGACATCTAAATTTGCTCTTGACAACACCAATCGTTCTTTCAATTATATTTCTGCCTTTGGCATGAATATGATTGACGCGAGACTCTGGCGAATTAGTGGTAGTGGCTCGAAACGGAGTCATCAGATAAGGCTCTAAAGGGTATCCAGCATCACCTTAAAAAATAATTTTTTTTTAAACTTTAATTGTATTATGAACTCCATGAGTTTTCTTGAATATTGTTTTGCAAGAACTGCTTGTATTCGCTCATGTTCCAAATCAACGAGTCGTGATTGGAGCCTGGATATCGAGCATCAACACTGCGTATCCTCATTTTATGGTCACATGCCTGAGATAACATTTTTTATAATTTATGTATTTAATTATTTAAGATAAACATTTGATTATACTAACAATCATCACATTCAAACTCTAATAACTTTTCCTATTAAGGTATAGATGCTGAACTTCTTTTTTTGGAGCAACAATTCGAACATGTGTGCCATCTATGCATCCCACAACTCCTGGAAAACCTGTCCTTGAATAAAATTATATTTTGGACTCATTTTGTTCCTCTTCAGTGAGTTTGGCGTTTATCCATGTTCCACAAATATGTTGCTCCATAATATTTAAGACTTCACTTAACACCAAGGAGACAGTTGGTTGCGCTAGCCCTAAATTGAAGTCATTACCAGTATATTTTTGGTAGCTTCCTTCTCCGAAAAATCGTAGGGCTGCACATAGCTTCAATATTGGCGATATTGCTGAATCATTGATATAAGGCTTGAAGAAAACCTCGACTTTCTCCAAAAGATAGCAAAATGTATCTTTGTTGAGTCTAAAAAAACTTACAAATCTACAAAATGAAATATTGAGTTATAAAGTTGTGGCATATTTTAATAAGTTTATTTCTTTTATAATTCTTAAAAAACATATTTTTTAAGAATTATATTGTGAGCTTAATGCCAAATAATTCATGAAGCAACAGGTTGCTACAACAACAAAGTTCTTTGCAGAACTTAAACCAAGCTGACTAGACCATGGTTTCGTCGGACGCTACTCCGACTCATCAGTAGTCTCAGTGGTTCTAGCAGTCCACTAACTTTGACAAGCTAATAGGCGCAAGATCAATAAAACCAAAGAGGAATTATAGAAGCGCTATACTATGTCAAAGCAAAACAAATTTTGCGACTAGCAAAAGAGTAGAAAAACATTGCTTTGACAAAGTATAGCGCTTCTATAATTCCTCTTTGGTTTTATTGATCTTGCGCCTATTAGCTTGTCAAAGTTAGTGGACTGCTAGAATCACTGAGACTACTGATGAGTCGGAGTAGCGTCCGACGAAACCATGGTCTAGTCAGCTTGGTTTAAGTTCTGCAAAGAACTTTGTTGTTGTAGCAACCTGTTGCTTCATGAATTATTTGGCATTAAGCTCACAATATAATTCTTAAAAAATATGTTTTTTAAGAATTATAAAAGAAATAAAAATGAAATATTGTTTAACAGTAATTGAAAAATATGCACTTTACTTAGAGTCCGGCAATTCTAAGGGGTTATTTCGATCCCGCAACGATTTTCGGATGCGCGCAACATTTACGTTGCTTTCTTCTCTGTCGTCAAAATACAAATCGATACTACTTTCCATTTATGATTATTTTTTAACTATATTTTTTAATCCAAAAATTTGTGAACGCAAAAACTACAAATTAAAAACAGCTGTTTGTACTTATATTCTGCTGTCAAAAATTTCTGGTACATTCCATTTTAAGACTGGAAAACTTCCTTACAACTCAACTTAAAATGGTTGTAAGTCACAATACCGAAAAAAATTCCAGTTGTCTTTCAGTTGAGTTGTATCCGAGACAACTCAACTTAGTTTGGTTGTAAATCACAATAGGGGCATAAAAACAAGAGGAGAGACAAGACAAAAAACAAGTGGAGAGACAAAACATTGAAAACAAGACTAAAGACTAGAAGAGAGCTGCTTATGTAACATAACTGCAAATCTTTGCATAAAATTATCACTCGCTAATTCAATGTGCTACGGTTAAAAATATTATAGGTTAGTGAAGGCTGACTTTAGCCGTTATGGCACAAATAGATGAAAAATGCATGACATCGTGAGACTGCGGAGAGAGCTACTACATGATCGAACATAAAAAAAATCATTCAACAGCGTTACATTGAATTATAACCCAACAATTTTATTCTTAACGGTAAATGTTTTAATATAGAAATGAAGCATTTATACTTGGCCTTACGGCAAAAATGAAAAAAATAATTATGACTTCGTCAAGTCACGTAGGTAGCGGCTTATGCAACAACTAAGCAATATTGTTGTATGGAATTATGACTCACTGAGTGGTAGTGCTACAAACAATTTTATTCTATGGCAACAATGAATGGTTGCCGTAAAATCCCTCATAACGAAAATAAAACAAATGTTGAAGCCACGACTCCATGAAGGCAACCACTTAATGCAGTAAAAATGCAAAAACAATGAAAAATGTTGCATTGAATTATAACTCCGTGACTAGTCACGCTACGGCAAATGTTCCATAATATTAGCCAGTAAAGCTGAGGTTTTTGGTCTCATTATAAAAAAGAAAAAAAAAATGGTGTCATGAGGCCTTAATTAAATAGAAAAAGCAATAATAAAAATTATAAAAAAATTATTTTTAATTAAAATAAAAATAAAGGATAAGGATTAGTGCAAGGATTACAAAAAGGATGATAACAAGAATTTGGACAGAGTCAGAAATAAGATAAGGAGTAGGACAAAGATTTAAGTATTCCAAATTGAACAAGGATTAGAAGAAGTTGGAGTTGGAAGTAGTTGGAGTTGGAAAAATACTATGACAAGGTTTGGGACAACGATGAGGACAAAGGTTAAGAGAAACATCTAAAACAATCTTTTAGATAAGATTTGCAAAAGGATAAGGATAAGAAATGGGACAAGGGATAGAGCAAGTTTCTTCACACACTAAAGACACGATTTTGGACAAAGATTAGAAAAGATGTGAGATAAGGATTAGAAAAAGGATTCGAACAAGGAAAAGGTCAGGAATTCGGATAGGGATAACTCAGAGTTTGGAAAAGAATTTGGCCAATAAGATTGAGGACAACTTTGGTAATAAATAAAAGGGTAGGCACAAGAATACAGACAAGGATAAAAATATGTTGTCACGTCAAAACCTAAGCGTGTATGCACGATACAGCTGACTTCTTTTTTTCATCAAGTTAACAATAATTTTTAAAAAAATCAAAAAAAGAGTTATGACAATACCTACAGTGAAAATGCATAATACTTCCGAATGTATCTTAACTTTCATATTAGGGCAAGTTGATTAGCACCAGAAAAGCACTTATTAACACTTCGGGCTACGTCATGCTCGCTAACAGCAACAAACTCAAACAGTAAAAGAGACTCAGAAGGAAACGATCTATTGTCAAAGACAAGCACATTACTGGAAGACGTAGAATTGGAAAAGAATTATTCATTAAGAATATTGTGGTCAATCTCACAATCATCAGATTTTGCTTCGCACACTACTGATTGCTTCTGTTCCATAGATTTTTGGATGATTGTGCTGAACTCAACTTGGGCATAAAGAATACACGCTTTGCTGATTTCACTGTAGCGTTAGCTACGTTTCTTAGTCTTTTGTGCTGTTCCCAATTTGATGCAGTTGGACTTCAGTCAGTCTAGTATTCAGTTCTGTTTTGAAACTCATCAAAAGCAAGCAACCCTGAAGTTTTTTGTAAACATGAAAAAATCAATAACCAAACGTTATTTCTTGCGTAGACAAAAATTAAGCAAGGGTCATTTGAAATAAATGCAAAAATTCCAGTGGTTTCTGATAGCCATTGAACTATAGAACTTATCGTCCAAGGAAATTTTCTGGGTTAGCTCAATAACAAATTTTTTCAAGGTCAACTAAGTAAAATTTTGATTAAGAGCCTGTAAAAAATTCTTCTAAATTTAATGTTTTTTTGTAAAATAGGGAAACATTATTTTTGATGGAAGGGTAGGTTTTTTGTATTATGTTTTTCTGCACAGTTATAGATAATATGATGAAAGGTTTGTTTGTAGAAGTAATGAAAGTGATATCGTCCAGAGCTCCCAAGATATAATACTTTTGACGTAGAATACGTCATTCTCGGTGGTAAGTAGGGTGGTTGATAGTGATCAGGTGTCGGTATTTATATCACTTTTTGAGCCTTTGGTGGGCCTAAAGTGCTGATCGTACAATGTTGATGTTAGCACTTGTTGGTCTGCTTGATCCTCAATGCGACAAAAATTCATGTTAGAACTCTCTAACTTATATAAATTTTACACAATTACACGAAATATAAAGCCAACATTTACTGTTTTTGTTTGCTTAAACTTGTTACCTATTTATCGAGAGTTTTCGGTTTTATCGACAAAACCATAAAATGTATATGGGAGCCCCCCTAAGGAGTGGTCGGAGGGAAATGGTGTCAAAGGCAAAAATGTTCCTTTTACAAAAGTAATGGGGGTCGGTCATACGTATTAACCCTCTCCGGCACTCTCTTAAAGGTCATATGCTAAGGTGTATGGAATAAATATACAAAAACCATAAAATTTGTATCGGAGCCCCCCTAAGGAGTGGTCGGAGGGAATAGGTGTTGAAGGCAAAAATGTTCCTTTTGCAAAAGTAAGAGGGGTCGGTCATACATATTAACTCTCTCCGGCACTCTCTTAAAGGTCATATGATCAGGTGTATGGAATAAATAAACAAAAACCATAAAATTTGTATGGGAGCCCCCCTAAGGAGTGGTCGGAGGGAATAGGTGTTGAAGGCAAAAATGTTCCTTTTGCAAAAGTAAGAGGGGTCGGTCATACATATTAACTCTCTCCGGCACTCTCTTAAAGGTCATATGATCAGGTGTATGGAATAAATAAACAAAAACCATAAAATTTGTATGGGAGCCCCCCTAAGGAGTGGTCAGAGGGAATAGGTGTCAAAGGCAAAAATGTTCCTTTTGCAAAAGTAGTGGGGGTTGGTCATACATATTAACCCTCTCCGGCAGGTCATATGCTCAGGTGTATGGAATAAATATTTTGCTAAATATTTTTTAAAAAAGATGTCATCAAAAGTGAATTAAATAATTCTACGTCTTGTGTTACGACATAGTCGAAACTACTGTATTTTTTTTTTTTAAGTTAAAGGGGTTTTTGACCCTTCTGTGTAAAAATTACGGGGAAATAACGTTCATAAATTTTACAGGACATTAAATTTGAAAGAATTTTACTCAAGGTCTTAAAACAAAATTTTACTTAGTTTAGGAGTTAAAGAAAATTAACTATGACCCCATAGTATAATATGTTACCTTGAAAAAATCGGTCCTTTGAGCTAAACCAGAAAACCCCTTGTACGTTCTATGGACCAATGGCTATCAAAAACCATTGGAGTTTTTTCAGTAGCACAGTGAAATCATTTGTTAAGTATAATGGAAACTCTTTTCACCATCGATTGAAGCGATTCACAGTGGTTTACTGATTTCCTTAGAGTTGTGGTAATGTGAGCACTTAGTACACCGAACGTGCTGGTTGTTCTCTTAAGGTTACAACAGTGAAATCGTTGATAAAATTCCTGGTCTGATTTTAAACGATCACTAAGTTCACAATACATACTGCTGAGATAAGTCGAGATTGCGGAAGCTATAGGCATCTCAACCGAACGGTTATGCTATGTCTACACAGAGAGTTCAGTTTGAGTTTTGTTTGAGTTCAACTGAAGTTGTTCATAAAGAGATACGTTGGTAGAATTGAGTTTAGTGCGACTTTTCTTTTTTACTTATGGGTTCTCATGTTTTCTTATTTGTTCTGCATTGTGCTGCGCAAATCGGAAAAACTCGTGTCGATTGGTACAAGGAAATGCTGAAAAAATAAAGCGGGGGTGGTACGAAATACATCTACAATATCACCACAGCTGACGAATCTACGCTTATGAGCCCGAAACAAAGCAATAATCCACTGTTTTGGTCTTCAAAGTGAGCAAAACATGACAAAAGTTGTCCACGGAAGTATCCCATCCAAGCAAATGATTGTCAGTTTTTTCAGGAAAACCGGTTTAGTAAATAAACATTTGTTTGCCGGAAGTTTTCTGAGAATTAAGGAAAACCAACCGCCGAAGTAAAATCATTCTCCATCATGATAATGCCAGTTCCCACACATCAGCTCAAAGAGTTTTTGAGCACTCAAAACGTGAAATTGAAGGGTCATCCGCCTTACAGTCCCAACTTGGCACCCAATGACTGCTTCTTGTTTCCTCACATTAAGAAAAAAAAAAGCGCGTCGAGCGTTTTCTACGCCTGAACAAGCCGTTGAGGCTTTCAAAAACCTGGTTTCGGAAGTACTAACTTCAGAATGGAAAAACTGTTTCGAAAATTGTTTCAAACTAGTGCAAAAGTGCACTAATCATCTTGGAGAATACAATAAAAGCATTTTCACTGATTAACCACTGTTCTTTTATTGTAAGGCGCAAGACTAAAAAGACAACCCTCGCAATCTGCGGCTCTGGGTCACTAATGCTGGTCTAGGGTGCACAGACACAAGTGAAAGTGGTGAGTTCCTTTTTGGACTAAGAACTTAAAAGTAATATTTATGTATGTAACATTATAGAATTGCCGAAGTAATTTTTTGATTTCATCATCTTAAGAATTGCTAATTTAATTGAGATGGCGCACCCTGTAGTGTTTTTTTTCATTATCTTGTAAGGTACTTCGTCTCACAGTTTTTCTTAACCATAACAGAACTCTAAATACTTCAAGAAATGTTTCCTTTCAGTTTTTGATCAAATGATCAATTGATCAATTGATCAAATGATTGCACGAACTCAACAAAGTTAAGGGTTTTCAGATAAAAAAAAAAAAATTTATATTAAATTTCCATTTAAAAATGACATATTAAGTTTTTAAACGTATCTAAAAATTTGTTCGCACGTAGATTAAAAAATAAAACAGCAACATTTTAAGCCCTTGAAGGAATAACAAGAAAGTTTAACAGAATAAAAAAATGATTTAAACTTTTCAAAATGGATTAAAAAATAAAAAAAAACAACCACCAGTTAAAGAATTGATGTTATAAGTCCTAAACAAGTGTACTTACTCTTGAAAAAAAAATACTAAAATGTCTTTTTATCAAATAAACCGTCAGCTTTCGGAAAATCGGGCTAAGTGCACAAGAAAATACATTTTATAATCCACCTTAATCCTTTGCGTAAGTTAAAGCCAACCTTAAGAAGCAGGCGATAAAAAAATAATCCTCATATCTTTTGCCACAAACAACATAGAAATAAAAAAGAACATAAAATAAAGCCATTCTGTACTCAACCATCTACAATTACACCCACTCAACTGTCCTACCACTTGAAACAGGTAAGTATTGCAAGTGTTGACCAAAGAAATTAACTTGGCAAAATTGCATAAACATCGAGACAAGGATCATTAATTTAGTAGCAAGAACAGGAATAATAACGAACGCAGGTTACGGAAGAAATACTCCCTTTTAAATGCAAAGGAAAAGAGGTGGCAAAAACCATCAAGACGACCGCAACAGACAAAAGGAATGGCAGTCAGCATAGTCTTTGCTGGAGAAGAAGAAGGCAGAAATGTGGGTGTACTTTTGCGGCTGCGAGATGTTGGCACCCCATTGGTTTAATTTCGACTGACCAATTGCATCATTTAAAAGGTCAGCAAAAGGTCAGTAAAGGTCAGTAAGTTTCAGTAATAGGTCAGCGATAGAAAATTTTTTATTCGCGGTTTAAATTTTTCAAGGTCACATTGAGATGTTGGCACCCCATCATCAATGAAATAAAAAAAAAATACATGAAATCAATAGAGTATTGTCTGCTGATAATAGGTCAGCATAACTGAAGAATAGGTCAGTCGTATTTCTTAACCAAATTAATTAATTAAGTTGCATTTTCGAGATCGTCCATGGCGTATGAGTGATTTTTAATTAATATCCCATTAATGTTGCGTATACGCTACGGTGACAAGATTTCATCAAACAAAATACGGTGTATGGAAAAATTATATTAGATAAATATTCAATAATATTTATAATTAATTAATTAATCTTGATTATAATTAATTTTGAATATGAACATTCTTTTATAAATCGCACACCTTATTCTACTTGACATTTTAGAATCGACTGAGTATTCTTTACAGTTAATATACATAAAAATAATTGATAGGTGCTTGTTTCAGGATTTCTCTAAAAAAAAGGTAAGGCTAGCTTATTCATTATTTTTAAGAAAACATTGGTAATATACAAATAAAAGGAAATAACATCAATTTCATTTTTCACATTGTTTTACATGACGTTAAACTAACTAAAATTATTTTTAATTAACACCATTTTGTTCTTTATTTTATTGTCTGCAAAAATCACTTAATGAAAAAACAGCTTCTCTAGATCGGAATATATTAAATATTTACGAGCAGATCTTTTTTTTCACGCATGTACGCATTAAAGTATCTGAAGTATAAGTTAAAAACAAATAAGCTTACGAAGTGTCGCTCATACAAAGTATGCGTGCATGAAGCATCAATATGCATGCTTGAAGTTCGCAGTTTTCAACTTCTTTCAAGGACACACCTTCATTTTATATTGTTAAAAAGGTAATGAAACTTAAAAACCAATGAAAATAAAAAAAAATTATAAAGCCTATTGCTGGCACAGTATTAAACGTTGAAATCAAGAACAAGATAATTGACTGCAATTTTCTCAAAATTTTTATATTTTTCCCTTAACCCTCACTTTGGCACCAATCTTTTACTACGTAATCTGGCACTATTTACATTTGTAAATATTTTTTTGGCATTATTAAAGATAAATAGAAACTCAAAATTAACATTATTTTTAGGTGGAATATGAGTATTAATACCTTCTAAGTCCAATTCCGCAAAAATTTCACGCCGCTCTTAAGTGGCTTAGGAGTTATAGAGTTCGCAAGTTGGGAAAATGGGCCTGGAAAAGTTGTGTTTTTTTTTTAAATTTCTAACAAAATCTAGCATTATGGGTATCAAAAAAAAAGGTTATTCTGTAACCTATTCAAAAAGTTATTAACCATTGAAATCCATGCATTACTTCTTACGATAAACCGTTTTACATATTACGCACACTTGACGGTCCAGCCCTTTGCGAAATAACCAAAATGTAAATATGAAGATCAAATTAACAAAAAATTATTAGTTCTAGTGAATAAACAAAACCAATTTCAATAAAAAATATACTTTTTTCATTAAATTAGCACTTCCAGCTACAATAACAAAACATGACATATGGTTATAAAAAGTCGCGCTGTTTCCACACAACTTCAATTATTCCTTTTCTTTCATAAATTCTGTAAAGGGGTTTTGCACTTTGCGTATTTTTTGCATTAGAGGAATCATTGATTATAGCACAGGTCATTTTGTGGCTTACTGTAGAAGGACCAATAATCAATGGGAAATTCATTATGACATGTCACCCAAAGAAATGTTAATCACACATGACCCAACAATAACCCCAACTGCAGCAATTTTCGTAAGAGATGATGCTGCATATTAGGGCACAGTTCATTTTTATTACATTATCAAAATATCTCACAAGCTAAGAAGAAAAAAATAAAGATTTTGTGTTGAGTAAAAACATGAAAAAATAAAATCTATAATATCATAAAAAGTGTTTTCTCGGATTTCTTTTTCGTTCACTCACGGGGTGAACGGGGCTAAGATTCATTCAACCGCTGAACCAATTTTAATAATTCTTTCATCCTGCTAATGGTACTACGTTTTTGGTAAAACTTTTCATATATTTCATTTATATATAGTATATATCTATAAAATTATTTAAGAATTCATGCATTTAAATCCATGCTGGCTATTGTATAAGCAGCACAAAAAAATATTTATAAAAATTAATTTATCTAATATAATTTTTCCATACACCGTATTTTGTTTGATGAAATCTTGTCACCGTAGCGTATACGCAACATTAATGGGATATTAATTAAAAATCACTCATACGCCATGGGCGATCTCGAAAATGCAACTTAATTAATTAATTTGGTTAAGAAATACGACTGACCTATTATTCATTTATGCTGACCTATTATCAGCAGACAATACTCTATTGATTTCATGTATTTTTTTTTTATTTCATTGATGATGGGGTGCCAACATCTCAATGTGACCTTGAAAAATTTAAACCGCGAATAAAAAATTTTCTATCGCTGACCTATTACTGAAACTTACTGACCTTTACTGACCTTTTGCTGACCTTTTAAATGAGGCAATTGGTCAGTCGAAATTAAACCAATGGGGTGCCAACATCTCGCAGCCTACTTTTGCTGGTTAAAAGTAATAAGATTTGCGTAAGTAGACGCTGCCAAGATAATCCTTTAAAGAAATATACTCCTACTTGTTCAGGTGCACACGAAGCTAACTTTTGTAGGAAGATGAAATGCTGAAAAAACAAGATGGGCAAAGAAAATGATTTCTTGAAAGCTGGAAGTGATTAATGCACAACTTACAGAATATTTAAGTACAAAAATCAAAATAAATATTGACTTTATGAGAGATAAAGGATATTTTTGGAATTCGAATTTATAAATTTATAATCTTTCATACGATTACACCTTCGCAAGTTTTTTAAGTGGAATAACCTAAATTAAATTAAATGGGTCATGGATTTGAATGGGTTAATGCTCAGAAAGTGCGAAAAAATGTAGTATTTTGCTGTTGTAAGTACAGTATGTACAATTTTAATTATATTGCTGTTGTATGTACATTAGAGCTGTCCTCCAGTTGTATGGAGCCGAAGTTTTTTTGGAATTTTAACTGATACTGCTCGGAAAAACGTGACATTTGGCGTCAAACCGAGTTTCCAAAATTTTCATGCTGATCGCGTAGTGCCTTACCCTGCCTAGTTGGGCTAAAAGTTGAGGTAATGGGGAAAAATGCCAATATGTCACTATTTTTTAGTTTTTGGTAATTTTTTGGACACTAGTTTGTTTAAAATATTTTCATCGTAAAGTACACATAATTACCTTTCCAACAAGCAAAATAAGTTTAAAATCGGTTGATATACAACAAAACTCTGTGCAATCGAATTTGATGGAGATGCCAGGATTATGAGTCTCAATCCAATGAATTTCACCAGTAATGAATTTGGTATAGAACGTAATTTCAAAGCAATTTTAACATTATTTTCATTATTCACTCAAGCAATAGTTAATTTTATCAATGTAAGTATGATAAGACTTTTCGCAATATCATCTGCGCCTGAGGTAACTGCGTTTGATCGTTTTGAAAAACAATGAAAAAATATAGATGCTACCAAGTATGAGTCAGAAATTATTGATGAAATTATTTAAAGAAGTATCAGTCTTGAGGAATGCTAAGAATTTAAAGCTTTCTGTCGTTTGCATCTACAGCAACCGCGTGAAGACTAAGACTTCTTGGAAGTGGCAGTTCTTTTTCTAGGCAGTGATGATAACAAGCTTCGTACTTCTAGAGTAATTTCTCATGCTCGCTTTATGGCCAAGGCCATTTGCTCATTTAAAATGTTCCTGTTTCAGAATCAATTCCACATAGTAAGAAAAGAGCTGGATGGCTTGCATGAAATATACAACGTCTTGATCCGCAATTATATTTAGAAGCCCCGATGAAACACTTAACTTTCATATAAGAAATAGTTAATTACCCAAATCCAAAATTTTCTGCTGCTTTGGTTCACAAATTCCGAAGACATGTGTCATTTCTATCGGAAGAGCCAGCTGCATTTGCGTTCTTTGATCAACTAGTGCCATTAGAAACGAAGAAGAAAATGTTAGCAGCATTGCACATTGATGACGAAGATTACACAGATTGTCGCACAAGAAATATTGTTTCTGTTCAAGAATTCAAGTCGTTCGCTGAAAGAGATGTAAATGCAACCAACAGCAAACGATTATTTGAACATTTGGAAACAAAAATGGATTTTTTAAAATGCGATCCCTCAACATGGAGACTTTGCCACAGGATTGCAAATTTGTAAGAGTATTCATGTCGTAAATGATACCGCTAAAAGAGCGGTTAAATTGATCACTGAGTACAATCACACGTTTAGCCAAGGCGAGGAAGAGAGACAGTATTTGTTGCAAGTAAGAGAATTTTATAAAGATAATTGGCCATCTCACAAAAAATCTGATCTTCTGAAGTGAAAATGAAACTCAATGAGTTAACATTCTATTGCGGCCTCAATAGTCGAGTAGGTAGCGTGTTCGATTGCTACCCCAGAGATCCTGGGTTCGGTTTCCGGTCAGGTCATGGTCCTACGCCTTAAACCTTTCGCATTTGCAATTTTCTATCTTCATTTCTAATCAATTCAAAGTGAAAATTCATCAATATTTACGACTTCAAGTTGTAGAGAAGTTTGTGGATGAGAGTGCCTTATAACTTGAATTGACTGAGGTGAAGGCATAACTTGCCTCTTCAAAATCAAATTCACATGTTTCTTTGGCTTCCCACCAAGCTTCCCACATCCTACACTTGTTTCACATAATTGCCCTTTCCTTCCCACTAACCTATGACCCCATTTCGAACCAAGACAGACTTGACTGAATAGGTACTCGACCTGAAATTCTTGGTTCGAAGATAAATAAAAAAATTTCGAAAACTTTAATATTCTCATGGAACCTCAAATCTCAACCGATTTGAACTCATATTGCTCGTTGGAAAGGAAATTATATGTTCTTTACGATGAAAATATTTTCAGCAAAGTAAATGGATGCCTGGTGTCCAAAAAATGGCCGAAAAAACAAGATTTGTGAAATTTTGGACTATTTTCCAATCATCTCAACTTTTAGCCCAACTAGGCAGGGTAAGGCCCTACGCAATCAGCATGAAAATTTTGGAGACTCGATCTGACGCCAAATGTTACGTTTTTCCGAGCAGTATGAATTAAATTTCGAAAAAAATTTTTTTAGGACAGCTCTTATGTACATATGCTGAAGAAGAATATGGTACTTGTACTAAGAGTTTTCATGAAAAGAATATTTCCATTATTGGGCACGACTCTTCCACTGATAAAAATGGAGGCATGAATTATTCAATTCGATCTAAATTAAAATATTGTAGTAAACTCCAAAATTTATATTTAAGAAGGTTTGGATTGTTTGCTTATAAGCTTTACTCAAAGATTTTTTTTGTAGAAAATAGTATTGACACAACTAATCTTATACGTGGTTCAAAAAGTATCGGAAATTTTGAAATTTCGAGGGCTGTATTGGTTTCTTGTATTAACAGGCATGTTTAAAAAGTATCTATACATTTTCAGCCATATTGGTTGTTTGCTTTTTTAGCAGCTGTTAAGAGAATAACACGTGTTTTGGTAGTATTGGAAATTTTTCATTTTCATTTGCATTCAAATTTATTATGATATAAAGTGCAAACTATATAGTTATAATTTATAGGTTTTATAAAATTATGTTAAGTGCAAGAAAGTCTTATAAATGTTAAATATTGCTTTCGATGAATCTGCTAAGAGTAAAACAAAAGTTTAAGAGTGATAAAATCGTTTTCAAGATGGCCGTGAAGACGTTGAAGATGACGAGTGTGCAGGTCGTCCTAGCACATTAACACACGATGATAACGTGAAAAAAGTGAAAGAATTGATTATGAATGATCACCGAATCACAATTGGAGAAGTTGTTGATGATTTTGGTGCTTCAATTGACTCATGACATGAAATGTTTGTCATTGGTTCATGCCATTTTCTGATGTTTTGGGTATGAAAAGTGTTGCAGCAAAATGTGTTCTAAAAGTGTCAAATTTTGACTAAAAAAATCGGCGAATGAAAGTTGCTCAGGAGTCGCTGAACGATGCATAACTATTAAAACGTATCGTTATAAGTGATGAAACATTATTTATGGTTTATTGTAGAGACTAAGGCGCAATCGTCTCAGTCTCAAAACGCGTGTCAAACTTTCAACAGCTGACAAAAAGCAAACAAACAATATGGTTGAAAATGTATAGATACTTTCTAGACATACTTACCACCACAACAACAACAAAATAAATCGTGCAAATCGGACCAACACAGTCCGCGAAATTTATAGATTCCGTTACATTTTGAACGAACCTTATAAATTCGGTTTTAAAACATAGAAGTGATTGCTGATTAAGGTAAGTGATTAAAATATAGGAGAAGGAACTCGGTTTTTGGAAATAAATCTTCAAACAAAAGACCCTGCAAGAAAACCGTGTAGCACGTCTTAATCAATGATTTCATATAGAAAGAATACATTTCTTAGCAGAACATTAGAAAATATTTGCTACTTTTCATGGTGAGTGGTGTACACAAAAAAAAAAAAAAAAAAAAAAAAAGTTGCATCGTTTTTATAAATGTTCACCCACCCTTACTTTGAAAGGGATATATTTACTTTTTCACTCTGTTAGTAATGACCATAAGAAGGCGTTGTAGATATAGCAGAGTAAATAGACCTTCTGTTCAAAACTGAACCGGACTGTGCGAATGAAACAACAACAAACCTTCAAAATCATCACCATCGGGGATGATACACGTTTTTTCTGTTCTTGAAAGGAGTTTTGATAGGTCGATTTTGGAATAGTCTTTAGTTTCCTTTGCGAACTCTCTTTGATGACTTCAATCGCCTCAAAATGTTCCCAGTGAACCAAGACAACCGTTTTCGAATTCATTTATGAACCTTTTCGGGTAGAAACGTTAATTTTTAGCACTCAGAAATTAACCCTTTGTGTATTATTCGTCGGGCTAAAATGCCTCTCAAAAATTAACCTTGTTTGGTTCGGAAATGAGGTAGAAAATTAACCATAGAAAAGTAGCAGTACTTCCAGCTCCTTCTTATAGCGAGAATCAATACGCACTGGTAAAAAGTTTATAATTACGTTAGTACGAAGGCTTACATTTTAATTTACTACTATAAAAATATCTAAAAAAGGTGTAAAATGTTCCTTTTTTAACTCATTTTAGAATATATAAAAAGATGTATTTATGATTTATATCTGAATTCATTTATGAACAAAAAATGGTTCGTTTATGAGAAATTGTTTGTACTGATGTGATAAAAAAATCATTATTTTTTTAACTCATTTAAGAATGTAAAAAGAGACATTTATTATTCATTTCTGAACTCATTTATGAACAAACCTGTTTCATTTACGTAAATGACTTTGTCGTTTTGCTTCAAAAAAAATTGACATCAACTTAATTTTTTAATGACTTTGTTGTTTTTTGAAGCGAAGCTTTTTACGCCTAGTTCTTCGATTTGCTGGAGTGAAATCTGAAAAACGACACTTTTTTCCCACACCGTTTTTCTTAGAATTGATATTGCTTTTTGCTTGCGTCTATTGCAACAAGAAAATTTTTATTAAACATAATTTCTTGTCTTCGTCAGGTATCGAAACTCATTCCCCATGAGTGATAGTTCTACGCTTTACCATCGAACCAAAACCTTTGGCTGGTAAATACTGCTGATTGAATGTTAACAATGAACTAAAGCTATATTGCAGTAGATCAAAACAATCTATTTATAGGAATGTGTATTGGAATACATACTCCTATACTCCATACTTCATCTCCTACAAGAACCATTAGCCAATACACAATAACCACTATAGATTGTGTATTGGCTATACAAACAAGAGTACTAAAAACAAAAATGTTGCTTCCACTTACTACTAGATGTCGTTATGCTACAAACAAATTTAATGATTTTTGTATATTTATTCCCTACAACTGAACATAGGGCTTTAAGGGAGGGCCGGAGAGGGTTAATATGTAAGATCAACCCCCATTATTTTTGCAAAAAGAAAAGTTTCCCTTGAGGACCTATCCCCTCCGACTACTCATTACGGGTGCTTCCATACAAAAACGTGAAAGGGGTATATTAATTTTGTCACACCGTTTATAATGCCCATAAGGAGGCGTGGTATTCTATAATATATAGAAAATTATACATATTGTTTTAAGCTTACTTTGTTATTTTAAAGTTTTAAATTTAAAAATTATTTTAATCGAAAAAAAGCCATTAAATTATCAAATCTATGAAATTTCGAGAATGATTCGCTTCTCTCGTGTGTCCAGTGTCACATCTGTGTTTTTTTTTTTTTATTTTGGGTTTCGGTTCATCTGGATAGCGCCACTCTGCAGATTGTTGAGCTGTTCTGACGTCATACTCATAAACATAAGTCTCATCACCAGTAATGATGCGCTGAATGTTCGTATCGTCCATTTAAAGCATCTCCTGAGCTACAAATTTGTGAAACTCTTTTGAAGGAAATTTTGGCACATTTGGTTGTCTGTAACATTTTCAAAGCATCCTGACAAGAAATTCTGTTGGTAAAACACAATTTCAAACACACTCTTTGCTCATTTTTTTTTTTTTTTTTTCATAATGAAATCCGCATATGACTCGAGGTGAATTTGTTAAAAAACCAATTAAGAAGAAACTACGTGACAGATCGCGCTAAAAATTAACATCCAAGCCTATGGCAGTGTTACTAGCCTTAAAAAAAAAAAAATTCATTAGCTTTACCGCAACTGTTGTATCATACGCACAGTCTGGTTAGAAGCTTCTATCCAATCATTCTACCAGTAGTTGACCACTATGAACCGATCTACAGCAAGGAGCACTGTCCTGCGTTATTGCTTGAGGCCAATTTTGTTTGACATTATTCTAGATAGCACCATAAATGCTTCAGCTGCTTTTTTGTGTCCATACTGAATATGCTGCTTGAATGATTATCGGGAGTCGATTCCATCCACTTTTTCAGTCTTATACTCAGCCAGGCTAAGCCCAACAATATTGACAACGAGCCTTATAACACCATCGAACATGATATTTTATAGCAAACGGTAGTACTCTTTGAAGGATGATAATATATGTGAAGTGTAGATAAAATTGATATATTTGTTAGTTTAATTGTTATTGTACTTACTACTTTACTTGTATAGTTAGTTGGTGCTCACAGCCGTGAGTTGGTTTTAGCCTCATTCAAGAATTTATGCAGGCTTTTTTTGTTATGCGCTGGATACGTTCAGTTAGATATTCAAGCTTTATCACGTAGTCCAATACCTTTCCAACGTAAATTCGGATGTCTTCTTGATAACCAACGCCGGGTACCGAATCGATTATTTTTTTCACCTGAGGGTAATTTTTCATTCACTCAACATGATCTGGGTTAGGTTAGGTTGACGCGGCTGTCTCTTATGAGACACCCTTAGGCCAATTTAGGCCCGTTATGTTACCAGAGGTTAATTATTTTCCACTCTATCTGAATCAATTGGAGCTATTTATAAAGCTGAGTATGCGGTAGACCAAAGATTTTGAGAGCTCGTCTAGGTCACTGTGGAACTAGTTACCTAGCAAAAGGTGTCACTTGGGCATGGGCATGTGCAGAGAAGATGTGTTGTGGATTCTACCTCCTCCTTGTCTCTGAAGCTTCTGCAGAAGTCGTTATCAAGGATTTTTAGCCTTCGGGGATGGTTTCCAATTAGACAGTATCCTAGCTAGCGAACCCGCTTGATTTTTATACATTTGATTGTCAGTGCTGGCGTACAGCTTGTGGTTCCAACTTGGTACTCGCCATTGAAGCAGATTGCGGCGAATATTGGATTTCAATATTTGCTTCGTTTTATTCTTATTTTCAATTTAATTTTTTTTAGCTGAAATACATTCTAAACATACCAGTTGTTTTATACAGGGTTTTCCAATAAGAGGTGTTATTTTGGTATTAAAAAAAAATGACATTTTTTGAGATAAATGATCGGATGTTTATTTCGTAATAAAGAGAAAGGTATGCCGTTAATAATGAAAAACAACATTAGCCAAATGGCCACCACGAACACGCTTACAGGACAATATCATTTTCATGAAATTTTCCATAACCAAGTCGCTGATACAACCTCATTTTCGAAAATGTAAGGTCCAATGACCTCGCCGGACCATAAACCGCACCAAACAGTCACACGTTGAGGATGGAGAGGCTTTTCAACAATAACTCTTGGGTTTTTCGAGCCCCAGATGCGACAATTTTGCTTGTTGACGTAGCCGCCGAGATGAAAATGCGCTGTATGCGCTGAAAATAAACTGCGACTGCAAGATTTCCACCATTTTTGTTGTGAATTTAAATAATTCCAATGCTTTGTTGAAGCGTGTTTCGTTCCATTTATAATAATGGCGTAGTTTTTTCTTGTCAAACGTCAAAGAATAAAAGCTTTAAAAGTGAGCGATTCACAATAGCGGGCGATTCACAATAACACCTCTTATTGAAAAATGCTGTATAAAAATTTTAATGCATAAGAAAAAGTTGTCTTCTTACTTTGCGCATTCACTGGGCATCACTTACTAAGCTCCAACCTAATCTCCTTCCTAACCTTGTTGCCCGCTATTTAAATACACACTCGTTCATCTAAAGAAGTAACAATTCTGGATACAGTTTGAACATTCGTAACCAAGCTCCACCTAGTTGCGTTCCTTTACCTTTTACAGTTTAAGTTTCAGTTCAGTTATACTTCCGGATGATTTGCAAATATTTACACGCCGACACATACAAATGAACTCGAGCACACACACACAAACACACTCACACTGTTCCTACACAACTAGCAGCATTTATTTGCTAAGTTTTCGCATAAAAAAGTTGACTTTGTTAAAATGTAGAAAAACCTTGGAATTTCTAGGCATTTATTTACCTTGTCAGACTTTTTAAGTGGCGCTGCGGTTTCAAACACTGCAGTTAAGTCAGGAGGGAGTAGGGAGTAGGGAGCTTCGTTTACTTTTTGTAACAGTAGCTTAAGCGGAGATGAGGCACTTTGTCCTGCAGCAATACTGTTAGTTGTGTTAACGTCAATGTTGATGTTTGTGTTTCTATTGTTGTTGTTTTTGTTGTTGTAGTTGTTACAGTCGTCATTGCGTTTCTTTACTCTTAGCAGCTCAATTGAAGAAAGAACTTTGTGCCATTCCTTCAATGAAATGAATACCATAAAGTTGGCAGGACTACTGAACTTCTATGTTTGAGTGTGGTTTACATTGAAAAGGATGTTGCGGTTAAACTGTTTAAGTAGGCGGAGTAAGCTAGAAATGTTTTCATTGAGAGAAACACAATGAAATGAGTTTTTTTATTAATAAAATAATATGTCCATTTTTAAAAGAGTTTGACCTTAAGATGGAAAGCCCAACTTTGCAGATCCTCTTCTTCCAAATCTATTTTGGAGTAAAAAACGAAAAAAAGGGCACCACGTCCTATTGAAGTGGGATTTAGCTTATTACGTTTCTGATGTCAGAATTACATAATTTAGATGGTTGATCCAAAATGGGGATTTATAATTTTTGTTTTTTATCACAAAGTCATGATCAGCGACCCTGAAAATCACCACACGCAAAATACGGGACGAGATATTAAAGTTTTCGGTTCTTAGCAAGCTTTAAGATACGCTTTAAGTTCTCACTGCTTATTACTTATTAACTTACAATTACAATTACTTTCAATAAAGACTACATACAGTAGTGGTCTTATAATTAAGGACACTCAAAAATAAAAGTAGACTTCTAAATAAATGCTTTAATTTTTTAGTTGTTTCATTTACTATGACACCACTGTACAATGTAACAGTAAACACAAATATGACACATGTTTTAAGGAGAAAAAAAAATTGTCACTTCAATTACTTCCTTATCTTTATCAGAAGAGTAGCGAGTTGAAGGTGCTTTCGGTTAGTTACGTATTAAGGGACACATAAAGTTTTTTAAGTTTTATTTTTTTTAATTAAGTACGAAAAGTGGTATACATTAGTGGTATTCCTCTTAAATACGAAATTTTTCTATCCAATCTATTTTCAGATATGGGTCGTAAGAAAAGCTGTACCCTAGAATTACGGAAAAAAGAATTGTTCATAGTACGTCAAGGAGAAAAAGATCTTTTGTGTTCAAAATCAATGGTTCACAATTGTTCGCAATTGTTCATTATGGAAGCAATGGGACAACTGAAAACAAAAAAAGGAAGCCACTGCCAAAAAAAACAAACAAACGAGTGCAGCAGAAGAAAGAATAATTTGCAGAACAAGCAAAGCTGATCCTTTTCTGACTTCCACGCAAATCCACAGCCAAATAAAGGAACAACTAAGTAAAATCATATCAACAAGAACCTTATGACGCCGATTACCTGATGATGGACTCCGCAGATGTATTGCAAAGAAAAAGCCACTTGTTTCAAAAAAGAATTTAAAACGTCGAATTCAGTTTGCAAAGGAACATGCCGAAAAGCCTTTAGAGCTTTGGAAGGGCATATTTTGGAGTGATGAATCAAAATTCAACTTGTTTGGATCAGATGGAAAAAAGTATGTGCGTCCCCTCACAAACAAAGAACTCAATCCTTTCTATACTTTAAAGACCATAAAGAATGGAGGAGGGAATAATATGGTTTGGGGAGCTTTTTCGTGATTTGGAGTAGACCCTATTTGTAGGATAACGGAGCGAATGGACCAAAATGTGTATAAGGATATTCTAGTAAACACAATGAAGCCATTTGGCGACGAATATATGCCTGCTTCATTCGTTTTTATGCAGGATGACGACCCAAAACACGCTGCTTAGAGCGTTTAAGCATGATTTTCTTCAAAAAATGCAAACGTATTAGATTGCCCCGTTCAAAGCCCTGACTTAAACCCGATCGAAAATATCTGGGCAAACGTTGAGAGGGCGTTAGAGAAGAAAGCAAGTAAAAATGCAGATGAATTGTTTCAAAACATAAAGGAAATATGGCAGAACATTTCAATTGAACGATGTCAGCATTTAGTGGCTAGTCTTCCAAAAAGATGCAATGCAGTTTTTAAATCCAAGGGATATCCGACAAAGTATTAGATTTAAGTTAAATAAAATTAAATAATTTTGTGTAATATTTAAAAACACATGATATTGGGAAAAAGTTTAAGTGTCCTTAATTATTTGCCCAAAATAAAACAAGAAATGGTGAATTTTTACTACTTTTTTTTTACGTTGCTACGAATGTTTTTATTCTTTTCTTTTTTTTTTTTTTGCAAGCTGTGTACATAAATACACACATAAATACATACATAATTGTTAATTAATAAATAAATAAATAAACAAATTCCTACAAAAAGAGTGTCGATATTACAAAACGTCAATTGTTGTCCCTAAAGCCCGTATGATACTTCATTTTTTTGTACAATTTAATTTTAACGAAACAAGTTGCGCATGGGCAAGACAGATATGTTTTGTGCGAATGGGACAAAAGCATACATTGTAACAAGTGTCAATTTTTGGCAGCTCAATGAAGTTGTTATTTGAGTTTGTGAAATTATTTATTGTGTTGTGCTGAAAAAGTTAAAAATGAAAATATTGTGGACTGAAGAATATACGCTCCATTTGATTTCAAATGTTCAGGCAGCTGATTATATCTGGGACTACAGATGTGTCAGCTATAAAAACAAATTGAAAAAACAACTTTTTTGGACCTCTCTAGTTGACGAATTCAATTCGCGTTTTGAGCCAAATGTTCCCTTTGAATATGGTAAAATATTTTGCAATGTACATTTGTAAATACAATATAAACTTGAAATTTTTCCAGAATTTAGGCGAACTTATTCGAAAGTGGAACAACTTGAAATCATATTTCATGATAGAAAAACATAAGCTTTTTAAGGCAACTAAAAGTGGCGCCAGCTCTGATGACATTGAAGCAATAAGTGGCAATTGGAAATATTTTAATGAAATGAATTTTCTCTCGTCAACCATAAATCCCACGCCATCAATTAATAATTTCAGCAAAAGAAGTTTAAATGTAAGTTTATTCTGAAAAAAGTACTTTATTTATATAGTAAATAATCCGATTATTTGCAGTTCTTGAAAAGTTCAAGCGACTTAGAAGAATCGCAATTTCCTTTGCTATCGCCTGTTATTTCTCCACCTCAGTCATCATCACCAGCTATGCCGTCGCCATATATATTGCCACATACTTCAACATCAGCAGCTTTGCCATCATTATATACATCGCCAAGTCTTTCAACATCACCAGTCATGCCAGATATACCATCGCCAGATATATCACCACCGCTTTCAATATCACCAACCATGCCATCGCCATATAAATCACCACTTTTGCTTACATCACAAGCCATGCCATCACCACATAAATCACCACATTTGTTTAAAGCACAAGCCGTGCCATCACCAGCTGTATCACCACCTATTTTAACATTACCAGCCATGTCATCGCCGGATGTATCTTCATCACCACCTACTTTTTCACCACGATCTCAACTTAATGCAAATGAACATATACACCCTACGAAAAAACGCAGAACTGGAAAAGAAAATCAATCCTTAGCAGCTTCATTAATTAAAAAATCGAATGAGTTAAGTGAAGCACTTACTAAAAGATTGAATTGTGGCTCAGAAAATATCAATGATAAAATGCCTTTCGGAAATTGGATAAGTTTTGAGCTTAATAAACTCGAAGAAGACCTATAGTTGCAAGGCCAGCGAGAAATTTTTAATATCATTTGGAATTTGAAGGTTGAGCAGCTAAAAAGAAAATCAAATTAAAGGGACTCCATATTTAAAACTTCATAATTTGTGTTAATTCTTTGTTATTATACCCCCACGTTTAAAAAACGTAAATGGGGGTATATTAATTTTGTCACTCCGTTTGTAACGCCCATAAGGAGGCGTGGTAGGTATAGAAAAGTATATATATTATTGATCAGCATCACCACCCGAGTTGATTTAGCCATGTCCGTCTGTCTGTCCGTCTGTCCGTCTGTCCGTATGTCGTCACGATTACAGCCGTAATTTTCAAGCTATCATCACGAAATTCAATATTTAAGCTTTTATCTAAAAAACTAAGGTCAAGTTCGAAAATGAGCCAAATCGGATAAAAACCACGCCTACCTCCCATACAAAGTGCCTTTATCAAAACGGTAAAATCTCTTAGAATTCCACAAAAATTAATATATGGACTTGAAATTTTGCATATGAGCTCCGATATTTAAAGTGCACTCTAAGTATGAAATTCAACCAAATCGGATAAAAACCACGCCTACCTCCCATACAAAGTGACTTCATCAAAAAGGTAAAATCTCTTTAAATTCCACAAAAAATAATATATGGACTTGAAATTTCGCTTATTAACTTTGATACATAACATGCACTTTGTGTATAAAATCCAACCAAATCGAGTGAAAACCACACCCACCCCCCATACAAAGTGATTTTATAAAAAATGAAAGCGAATATTTTCTGTTAAAACTATGTAGCTATAACGAAAATGTTTTAACAAATAAACATTTTATTGACGGCTTAAGACTTTGAATATACTTCAGTTCGGACGTGGGGGTATTTTAACTTCGGCCCAGTCGAAGATCATTTCTTACTAGTTGTTTTTTATATTTTTTGTTATTGTTCATTGCCTTATTATTTAAATTGATAATATTAAAATCGGTTCGGGAATTTAATATTTAAATTTTCGGTTTTAAAATTTTCGTTCGGGATTAACTGTTGAAAGGAAATTCAATTTCAATCTCAATATTTTTTGATTTTCGGATCTAAAATAGAATTTAAAATTGTTCCACTTTCTTATAACTTCATTGAACATGAAACATTTCGTTTAAAACAAGAATTGAGTTCTTTTACAACAAGTGATCAAAAAACTTGTTTTGTCAAGTTTATTTTTGAAGCTGGATAAAAAGTTCCTTTTCACTCATCTTCAATTTTTCCTAAACTTTTTCTATAATATAAAGAGTTTATTGAATTTAGTTTAGATCTTAACAAATTATAAAGAAAGTTATGTTTTGAAATGTTAATTTTTTTATTTAATATAACAAAAAATCCAATATTAAAAGAAATCCAATAAATGAATTTAAATCATCCAATAAATTAATTTACTTTATTGAAAAAAATAGCATTCCAATGTTCTTCTCAAATTTTCTGCGTTTCTGTTTTGTCTTCTATTCCCAGAGGTAGTTTCATAAAAGTTTGTCCGAATTATTTGATCAATGTCTTCGTAAGAAATGTTGTCAAATGAAGTTGAATTTCTAATGTTGGCACTTCTTAGAAAATTGTGTAGACACACACAAGCTAACACCACTTCGATCGCTTCAGTTGGAGCACGATATATAGGAGCGAATAAAACTTGAAATCTGTTCGCTAATATTCCGAAAGCGTTTTCCACAACACGACGATTTCTTGACAACATATAATTAAAATGCTGTTGACTTGGTGTCAACCTTGTCAATGAATAAGGTTTCATCATGTATTCCGATAAAGCGAATGCATCGTCAGCTAGGAGAACGTATGGAAAAACGGTTTGTGTTCCTGGTAGATGACTTGCAGTAGGAATACAAACTTCGTTTTTCTCAATCGCATATTTGAGATCGGAACGTTGCCACACACCTGCGTCACCTACACGCCCGTTGACTCCAACATCGACGTACAGAAAGCGATAGTGTGCATCCGCAATAGCCATTAATATAAAGGAATGTGTTCCTTTATAATTGAAGTACGTTGATCCAGCTTTTTTCAGCGGCTTTATTCTGCAATGCTTTCCTGAAAGATGTCATTTCATTTAGTATAAAGTGACAACATTTATTTTGCTAGTTTACCATCGATTGCACCGATACAATTAGGAAATCCCCACATGTTGTAAAAGTCCTTGGAAATTTTTAGCCACTCATTTTCTGATGATGGAAACTTGAGGAAATCACCTTGCAGCGCCGAGTATAAGGCTGGAATGGTTTCCTTGAGGATTCTTGAAATGGTTGATTGCTGAATCCGGAACGGCAATTGCAGGGATGTTTGAGTTTCACCTAAAATAAATAAGTAGAGAACATGCATTTTTAAAGTAATTGTCATATTCTTCACCTGTAGCTAAGTAACGTAGTGTTAATTGTAGTCGTTCTGCTGGCCCAATGCAATTTCGAAACGTCGTGTCCTGTTTCGAAATGAGGGGACGAACTCTCTCCAATATATCTCCGAATTGCGCTGGAGTCATTCGTGGAATGTTGCGATATAGTTTGGTGTCTTCGCAGCGAACTTCCTTTATTAATTTGTGAGTAAATCCTTTAAGAAATAAAGTTAAAGCATTTAAAGTAACTATTTTTTAAAATATATGCGTGCAGTGTGCACTGTGATGGGAATATGTACCAATTTGTTTTTAATATATTTACCTTCATCTTCTCTACGCAGCAACCACTTTGAAGAATATTTCTTTTTTTTATTATTATCTTCTTCTAATAACACGGTGTTACAAAATGAAAAAAAATCAAAAAACTCGCCTCGAGACATAGTAGAGGTTGTAGGTCTGGTTGAACATAAGATAACTGCATACTTAGTTTTTTTAATATACCCTCAAAATCGGGATTTGTGGTCAAAAAACCGATTTTTGGTAGGTGCATGTATAGTTTGTTATGTAACTCCGTTATATCTAGCTCAATTTTAAAAATTTAAACATTGATAAAAAGAAGAAAAATATACCTTTAATATAATATACAGACCATTTTTAAAAAAAAAGAATTGACAAAGTTACAGGTAAAATCATTTGAAAATTTCTCATTTTTTTTTACTTTTTTCAACTTCAACAACGTTTTGTTCACAAATTTTGTTTTGTGGCACTATTAGTTTTAGCAGGATTCTGAAATCCTGTTAAATTTTGCGTTCAACAAGCTATCATTTACTTCAATTGGCTAAAATACAAAAGCACTATCGAATTTTTAGTATTCGTAATAAAATACAAAAAAAAAATTTTTTTTTCTAAAAATGATTTTTTTTACCTTTTTCGTTTATATATATTAGCATAAAGCTAGTGTATTGCCCGGATGTGACGGAACAGTTTGCAGTTTTTAACCACAAACACGCTCCGAATGAATGGCGTTTGGTTATTGAGGGATCTTGCAAGAGCATGATTTATTTAAAAACTTTTTGTGTGATTCTTGATATGTTAAATTCTGATATATGTAGGTTTGAAAGCTGTGCTATTACACAACAAAAATGAGTTACCATCGGTTCCTTTAGCTAATGCAACGAACATGAAAGAATCATTCGACAATTAAAAAAAAATTCTTCGTTTTATAAATTACAACACGTTTAAATGGCAAATAGTCGCCGACTTAAAGGCTCTAACAATACTGTTTGGAATGCAAGGTGAATATACCAAGTATCCTTGCATTATTTGCGAATGGGATAGTCGTGCGACTAATAAACAAAAGCAAAAGGAATGGCCACTGCGTGCTTCATTTCAAGTTGGCAAAAAAAATGTTTTGAATACTCCACTGGTGCGACCTGAAAATGTTATCCTAGCGCCTCTTCATTTAAAATTAGGTTATATGAAAAAGTTTGTCAAGAAAATAAACTTTATTCATTTCGGTTATTCTAAGGTTTATTTGTGGGCCCACAAATTCAAAAAATTTTCTTGGACACTGATTTCGTTTCTAAATTAAATCCAGTTGAAAAAAAGAGCTTGGAACAGTTTTATTTCGTTATGCATTTATTTCCTCGGCAGCAAGAAGAGTCGAAAATACTTAGATGTTGTAAGTTAATTTTTAAGTGCCAACGAAGAAATGGGCTGCAATATGTCAATTAAAATACATTTTTTGCACTCCCATATAAACTTTTCCCCGAAAGCCTTGGGCAGTTTAGTGATGAACAAGGAGAAAGGTTCCACCAGTAGATGTAAGCTATAGAAACCAGCTTTCAGGGAAAAAATTCCATAAACATGCTGGCAGACTACTGCTGGTCCCTAAAACGTGAAATTGATAATATATATAAACGAAAAAGGTCAAATAAACATTTAAAAAAAAAAAATTTTTTTTTTTTGTATTTTATTACGAATACTAAAAACTCAATAGTGCTTTTGTATTTCAGCCAATTGAAGTAAACGATAGCTTATTGTACGCAAAATTTAACAGGCTTTCAGAATCATGCTAAAACTAATAGTGCCACAAAACAAAATTTGTGAACAAAACGTTGTTGAAGTTGAAAAAATTAAAAAAAAATGAGAAATTTTCAAATGATTTTACCTGTAACTTTGTCAATTCTTTTTTAAAAAAAAAGGTCTGTACATTATGTTAAAGGTATATTTTTCTTCTTTTTATCAATGTTTAAATTTTTAAAATTGAGCTAGATATAACGGAGTTACATAACAAACTATACATGCACCTACCAAAAATCGGTTTTTTGACCACAAATCCCGATTTTGAGGGTATATTAAAAAAACTAAGTATGCAGTTATCTTATGTTCAACCAGACCTACAACCTCTACTATGTCTCGAGCCGAGTTTATTTTCACTGTTACACCGTGTAATAGATGAGCAGCTGCATTTAATAAATTAATATTAGCTGCACACATTGCTACCAATTCAGCATCCATTTTTCTTAAATGTTTTTGTTTACTTTTGACAAATTAATTATTTACAGCAAGATTTTTGACAGTAAATATTTGATCGAAACTTAACGACGAGCGAATTGAGAGAAACGTCAAAAACAATGCATTAAAAATACAGTCCGTCCCACATTTTTTCCTCCAATTCGTACTTTATGCGTACTACTCACACCAATTGAATGTATGCATTAGTACTATTTGAACTGCTTTGTTTTAATTTTTAATGACAAAAAAATGAGCAATTTAATGAAGTATCATACGGGCTTAATTATATGACCACCACTGTACATACGTATGCTGATGATATTGATATCATTGGAAAAAAATCTGAAGACTAAAAAAAGAGTGGAGTCAAATGGATTTTCAGTGAAAGTAGATAAGACAAAAATCCTTGTGTCAACAAGTAATGACAATGATGACAATACCTTTTTCTATGTAGCTTGATCTGGAATGTATTTAAGATAAAAAAAAGTTAAATTAGTACTAAGAATAAGAAGAAACAAATATTGAAATAACTTCAAGTTACTTGAAACGAGTATGGAAACAGACCTGTGGCGACATGTTGTAACTTCACTATCGAAGCGAACATCGAATCGAAGTTTTCGATCAGGCAGTATGTTGTAACATTTTCGTTCGACAGGCGATTTGGTTTGTTTCGAAGTTATGTTCGAACATTTTTCAGTTGCACGCAAGCCTTTTTTATAACAAATAAAATTCAATGATAATAAAATTCAATAAATATTATTCTATTATGAATTCTTCAAGTGCGATTGAATTTAATTTAATTTGATTGCATTTCATGCGACAGTTAATTCTTGCCACAAACTATGCATGGTTTGGTTGTTGTTGGTACACATAAATGCCTTGCTGGCCATATCAGGGTGCCGCTCCAGAAAGTCTACCAACCACTCAAATTGTTTTGATGTTATTTTTTTTTAAGAATTTCTGGAAGTGAGGATAGGTGTAATAAGTTAAGTTTAACTTAAAATATATACTTTTATTTAAGCCTACAGTTTTATTATTTAACTAATTTAAAATCATAATTCAACATTTCTGTTATTTAATAAGAGAAACCATGTTTAAATAGATAAATACATATATTTATTTTTGTTTCGATTCTCCTTCACCGCCACCAAATCGAAGTGATATTTTATCGCAAATATCGCCTGTCGAAAGTGTTAAAACATACCGACTTTCGATAAATTCGACAACTTCGAAACTTTCGAAGTTACAACATGTTGCCACAGTTCTTGCATACATTCGTTGATTATTAAAAATCGTCATGCACATGTGCAAAAAAAAACCGTTCAGAATTCAAATTTTAAATAAAAGCTTTCTCAAAAAAAAAAAGTTTATTTGTTACAATCAAAAGTAACAACAAGTTTGTACCAGAACCATTGCTTTGGCAGTTAGCAAACTTTGAAGCCCTTGAGTTGACATGGTTCTGAACAAGTAAAGCTAAAGGTTCGTGTATAAGAAAAGGAGAACAGGCAGCTGTATTTGAAAGGCTTTTTATTAAGCTTTTTATATGAGCTTTTCAATGAAAGCTACTGCGCTGTTATAAAAGTTCGGATAAAAGTTCACGGTTCTGAACAAGTAAAGCTAAAGGTTCGTGTATAAGAAAAGGAGAACAGGCAGCTGTATTTGAAAGGCTTTTTATTAAGCTTTTTATATGAGCTTTTCAATGACAGCTACTACTGCGCTGTTATAAAAGTTCGGATTAAAGTTCACAGGACTTTATAATATAAATATTTGCCATGCTTTTGCTGTGTTCAGTAGCAAAAGTAGTACAAACTGATTGATATAGGGAAGCCATAGCAACTTAAAGGAGCGCTATAGTATGTATAGAGTGTATGTTATTGCAAGTGTATGTTTTTTTTTATGTGAATTATCTGTTTAACAGATAGAGTTAAGTTGTTTAATAGAAGTAAAAACAGAGGGTTGGTTACACTCATAAAACCACCTCAACAGTTTTAATATAGGTGTTTGTGTTCAACAAAAATGAGCGTTTGTTGTTGTAGCAACCTGTTGCTTCATGAATTATTTGGCATTAAGTTCACAATATAATTCTTAAAAAATATGTTTTTTAAGAATTATAAAAGAAATAAAAATGAGCGTCTAAGAAATCAATGACAAGAATTTTATAAAAATATATATTTTATTACAGTATATATTCAAAAGAAATTGGCCAATAATATTAGAAAGGAGTTCAGTCACTATAATTATATGTAATTACCGACTATTTTCTAGTGCAATTTTCCCCTAATTTGTACTTTTTGGGCACATACTGCACAATTGATATTTTTTCTGTAAAGAAGAATTGATTGGTAAAGACAGGAAGCTTACGAAGTTGGTTTTCTGATATTTCTGGCAAAAATGGCTTATTTTAACGGACAGTTCCGACAAGAGTGATCTTTTTGTTAAGTAGTTCCAACGCCAGGTCCTGTGATGTAAAAAAATTATCTGTTGTTATGTTTCGTCCAGGATAATTTGAAACCAAGTCCATAACAACTCGTTTCCCTTGATTTTTTTCTGGGGCAGCATTTCAGTTTTCTTTTCCCAGGTATAATTGAAAATTCAAACAAAACCCAATTTTAGCATCCGCAGCTACCCACGCTTTGATGCCATACTTTCCGGGTTTGCTGGGAATGTATACCTTGAAGCGGCATCTTCCACGAAATATGATGAGTTGCTCGTCAACTGTGACATTTTCGTGAGGACAATATATTGATTTTAAATTTTCGACCCATTGTTCATACACGTCTCTTATCGGTGAAAGCTCATTGCCACGCATTTGTGACCGACGCAGCTCCCTGTTTCCAAACGCCTAGATACGAGAAATATTACGAAATCGCTTGAGAGACATGATTGATTTAAAAATGGGCCGCCCATGATTTTCGTTCCACAAGCTTTTTAGGTTTTCACCATGTAAACGATATACACCTACATCGTTTTTTTATTTTAATTGTTGCTTTTCAAAAATGTATTCTTCCTTTACCTGTCAGGAGAAAAAGTCCTAAGAAAGCATTCAATAGCATCCAAGCAAACGAAGCTATCTCCAAACACCTTTTGTCCCTCAATATTTGTCAAACGAATTATATTCTCTCTTATAGCGACTGGCAAAGATACGCTGAGAGAATCCTTCAATTCGGAAATTCTATTTGCAGCCAATGCGGTAATGTCAACACATCCTCGGATAATATTTTCGGAATGGGCTCTGGTCAATGCATTGCTAGCAGGAGGCTTTGTGTGCCATTTTGTCTTCCTTTCTAAGATGCTCAGAGGGTTCATTAGAGTTACTTATGTCATTGATATTCTCAAGAACCTCCTCAATATCAATATCCTCAAAATCGCTACCATGGGATTGCACTTATGGTTCACAATCAATATCATCACTATTGCTAAGCTCATTTTCAAAAGCCGCAAGGCTGAACTGGAATGATTCCAGTATTTCTCGAATTTCATCATCCCTCATGCGCCTGTTCTATAGACAAGCATCATATCTAATATGTTCAACACAGCAATTGAAAAACTTACTCGAACAATTCTAAATTCTTCGGCCATTTTTTAATTTTTTTGGATGAACAAATTATTTTTTGTCAATGACTTCTACACAAAAATGCAATTTTGCAGTGTGAACAGAATAACGATGCTTGCGAAAGTGAACCAAAATGGGAATGAAACATTGTGAATAATAAACAAAAGCTTGCTAATGTCAAAGAAATAACAAGTGAAGAGGTTGCAGTGTGAAGTTCAAAAATATTATGCAAATATTGTAAGAGAGTCAAAAATAGACCCGAAGGGACACAAGTGTACGATGGTACTTTTTTGATCAAATTGAAAAAACAAATAAAAAAATAATTAATTTTTCGTAAATAACTTAAGACAATGAGCAGGAAGAAAAAATAAATTTAAAAATCATTATCACAACGAAATATCACGTTAAATTCATTTCGGGTCTGAAAATGACCCTAAGATCATTTGAGTGTTAAAACTATAATGTCCCTTAAAAATTCCAGTGCCACTATAGAAAATATTCCTCTAATTTTATCAAAAATATAGTCTTTAACATATCGGACATCCTTTGTTACATTTTAAATAAGAGTTTGGATAGGGTAGTCTTCCTGCAGCACTTAAAATTGATCAAGTTATTTCTTTATTAAAAAAGGCGATAAAATAATTTGAATAACTATAGATCTGTGTCGATTCTACCTACTCTCTCAAAACTCTTTTTATAAAAGTAATTAAAATTAGTCAAAGTCAAAGTCCTTTCAACGACACAAAAAAAAACAAAGCGAGACAAAATGATCTAAATTGACAAACTAAACTAAATTATTTGAATTTTGTCAATAATGCAGTTACGATTTTGCATGTTCTTACATATAGCTTAGAACATTTTCGAGTAGATTTTTCGTGACTAAATTAATAGTTCCCATATTTTGGTGACTGATCTCTATAGGGAATAAGATGGGTGTTTAAAGTTGGTCAAAAGTAAAAGAAGCATCCAAATTTTGAAATTAATTAATCTATATCTATATACATATATAAAAAAATGTTGTCAAATCTGTTTGTGACGAGTGTTTGAGAGTTCGGCTGGGTAAAAAAAAAATCTGCCGATACCATTTTGTAGGGTACGTTCTCTAGATGGTTTTAAAAAAAAAATTGTTTGAAAATGACAAGGGGGCGTGGCACTTCCCATGCAACCCAAATCTACGGTAGCGAATAGCTCTGAAGTTATAGTTCGCATAGCATCGGAATTTGGTGTTCTACCTTAATTTACAAGAGCCGTTCCACAGGTAAAATTTTATGGGCGTTGAATGTGGGGCGTGGCACTTTTTCAGCAGACCAAATTTTCGGTATAACTTTCAAGCTATAAGTCACACATCAATGAAACTTGGTAGGAGCGTACTATTTAGTCGCGTCCTTCGACTAGCAAAATTTATCAAGTATAGGCCAAAGGGGTGTGGCACCGCCCATACAATTCAAATTTATGATATCGAATAGCTTTGGAACTAAATGCCGTATAATAATGAAATTCAGTATGGAGTTTCCACTTGGTGATATATTTATACTATAAAACTGGGATGGGCTTTGGAAAAGGGGGTGTGGCTACGCCCATACACTTAAAATTTTTGATATCAGATAGCTTTGGAACTAAACGTCGTTTAACAACGAAATTCAGTATGGAATTACTATTGGGTGATATTCTTCTACTAGAAAACTGAGACGTCATTGAACAAGGGGGTGTGGCTCCGCCCATACAAGCTAAATTTGTGATATCGAATAACTTTGGAATTATAAGTAGCATAGCCTCGAAATTTGGTTATCAATTTACTCGAGTCGTTCCACTTAGAGATAGAGATAGAGTTAGAGATAGAGATAGAGATAGAGATAGAGATAGAGATAGAGATAGAGATAGAGATAGAGATAGAGATAGAGATAGAGATAGAGATAGAGATAGAGATAGAGATAGAGATAGAGATAGAGATAGAGATAGAGATAGAGATAGAGATAGAGATAGAGATAGAGATAGAGATAGAGATAGAGATAGAGATAGAGATAGAGATAGAGATAGAGATAGAGATAGAAATAGAGATAGAGATAGAGATAGAGATAGAGAAAGAGATAGAGATAGAGATAGAGATAGAGATAGAGATAGAGATAGAGATAGAGATAGAGATAGAGATAGAGATAGAGATAGAGATAGAGATAGAGATAGAGATAGAGATAGAGATAGAGATAGAGATAGAGATAGAGATAGAGATAGAGATAGAGATAGAGATAGAGATAGAGATAGAGATAGAGATAGAGATAGAGATAGAGATAGAGATAGAGATAGAGATAGAGATAGAGATAGAGATAGAGATAGAGATAGAGATAGAGATAGAGATAGAGATAGAGATAGAGATAGAGATAGAGATAGAGATAAAGATAGAGATAGAGATAGAGATAGAGATAGAGATAGAGATAGAGATAGAGATAGAGATAGAGATAGAGATAGAGATAGAGATAGAGATAGAGATAGAGATAGAGATAGAGATAGAGATAGAGATAGAGATAGAGATAGAGATAGAGATAGAGATAGAGATAGAGATAGAGATAGAGATAGAGATAGAGATAGAGATAGAGATAGAGATAGAGATAGAGATAGAGATAGAGATAGAGATAGAGATAGAGATAGAGATAGAGATAGAGATAGAGATAGAGATAGAGATAGAGATAGAGATAGAGATAGAGATAGAGATAGTGATAGAGATAGAGATAGAGATAGAGATAGAGATAGAGATAGAGATAGAGATAGAGATAGAGATATAGATAAAGATAGAGATAGAGATAGAGATAGAGATAGAGATAGAGATAGAGATAGAGATAGAGATAGAGATAGAGATAGAGATAGAGATAGAGATAGAGATAAAGATAGAGATAGAGATAGAGATAGAGATAGAGATAGAGATAGAGATAGAGATAGAGATAGAGATAGAGATAGAGATAGAGATAGAGATAGAGATAGAGATAGAGATAGAGATAGAGATAGAGATAGAGATAGAGATAGAGATAGAGATAGAAACCATTTCCGCTACGACAGCAACGCGTCGGGTATCAGCTAGTACACTATAATTTTTAATGGTAATTTTTATGTAGTGCTTGTTTAAGAATTCTTTCCTAGTTAATTTTTACTTATTTTATAAAAAACTATGCTCTTATTTTAAAAAAAAAAAATAAAAATTAGAAAATATGTTATATAGTCGATCATCTGGCAGCATTAACAATTTATATATTATTGTAAGCTCGTCAATGTGAAGAACAAAGATAGTAATAGGACCAACAATAGATTCTTAAGGGGTTAGGCCACTCTAGAATTTTTGAAAAATCGATTTTGTTTTTTTTTATGATCTCAAAAAAGATATCTCAAAAGATTATGGCCTGGAAAAATTTCTAAATACTTGGTTTTTGAATTTTAGTATAAGCCGCCTGGTACTTTTACTACTACTATTGTTCAAAACTTCAAATGCGTTTATCTCAAAACTGTATTTTTTAAGTTAGCCAGAAACATAACTCAAACAATTTTCAACCGATTCACTTGAAACTTTGAGTATATCTTGAAAAATATATTGTTAGTGGAAGTACGTTGGATTTTTTTTTATATTGAATGGGTCATTTGTTTTTAACAATAATCTAATGATTTTTTATGCAAATTTATCACTTTCTAATATAGAAGTGCGCCATTTGGCCTAAACTCAATATACCAAAAATATCTTACGTACTTCTATAGCAGATATTATATAATCATAATTAATATTATATAAATCATTGGCTTTTATAACTAAAAAATTACAAGAGCTGTTTGTCCGACGGTAGAACCTGAAAAAACGGAGATGTCATTTCAAAAACGCTGCACAGCAGCAATTTTTAAAATAATAGCTTCAAAAAAAAATATTGTATTTAGTCATTGATATGTTTTATTAACTCCTTTTTTTTTAAATCTCAATTTATTGTGTAGTATTTCTGGAAAAAAAAAAATCCAAAGAAAGCTTATTTTTATAACCTCATCAATTTAATTTTTCTCGCAGTAAGGATGAAAAACACACCAACAACTACTTAAATCAAGGTTTTATGATGATTACTTTAAGCACACTAAAAAGACACTTAGTGTGACATAAACATCGTTGATTGCTGATTGCAATCAACCACCCTACTTACCTCCGAGAATGACGTTATTCTACAAAAAAAAAAAAAAAAAAAAAAAAAAAAAATTATGAGCTGCAGTTTTTGTTGACATTACAAAAGCTTTTTATACAGTTGACCCCAAAGATACTATTAAATAAAATGGAAAAAATGGATTAAGGGGTGTAATTTATAATTGTCTTTCTTCATACCTATCAAACGTAATGAGTTTAAAGTTAAAAAGTTAAAGTAAGTAATCAGTTCAGTAGTTTCATTAACATTAACATAGGTGGCCCTTAAAGATCAGACCTAGGCCCGATCCTATTTTTAATTTATTTAAATTCGTTGTTCTCACAGAATTATTTCAGAATTAATACAGTAGTATTCCATTGCTTTTGCTGATTATATGACTTGCACCGATTCATGTAATTCTCTTCCTGGTTTTCAAGGCATAAGTTGGTCTCAAGTGATATAAACAAACTTATTTTTTAAAGTGTTTGTAGCTGGTAAAGATATAAATATATAATGTGTAGATAACTTTACTTATCACAATGCCAATTGGGCAAAACCCTTTCCACCAAACTAGGAATAATGCTTGACTCCAAAACGAGCTGGCTTGACACACTAAGGCACTAAAAAAATATTTAATGGTTGTGATAAAACAATTTGATCACTTAAGACGATTTTGCTACGCATGCTAGGCATACCTGATAAATAAGTAGTAAATTTTTTGTTTATTATATCTCTTATATTAATATTATATACATTATATCTCTCTTATATATAAGAGAGCTAAACCATGTCAGCTAAAGAGCTAAATTAAGCCGTAGCATCTTAACCCTTTAACGCCGGCACCCAGTTCCCGTGGACAAAATTTGATGAAATTTTAACCAGGTGCTAGTTTGAGGTCTGGATTAATAAATATTTTTTTTTAAGTGGGTCCATCCACGCCCATTTCCCAGCCTGTACTTTATAAAGTACAACCGGCGGATGGGCTTACACTATTGTTCGGTAGAAACAAATTTTAAATGAGAATAATCTTCTACTCATTTTTATTTATTAGATATTTATTTTATTTATATGTGTGTACACATGAATGATAATTATCGGAACGAAATTTACAACATAAAAAAAAAAAATAAAATCTGATATTTTGCGAAGCATTCCCGTTTGATGCAAAGTGTTTTTTGCATATAGCGTACGATCACATGCTTCGTTGATGGCAGACGACACATCGTAGCTGCGATTCGTTCTTTACTGGAATCTTTACTGGCCACTTGCTTCTCTTTCCACTGCTGACGCTGTATGGCGCCTTTTTCTGGAAGTTGTAGCTTTTCCTTTAATTAAAGTTTTACGAAAGATTGCACGTCGGAAATTTAACTGCGGTTTACATTTCCAAGAGTTGGTAACAAACACATCAATGAGATATGTGAAAATGACCTACCACCATTTTTTCCCCTTCAGAGCTTTTTGATCAACATAATCGACCTCTCCAATATTCGAATTGTATGTAGCATACACATTCACCTTGCTACGATTTTCTCTTGACCAACGCTTTACACTTTTCAATGGCATCACAGTGTCATAGTAAGTAAGCATTGAACACACACTGTTGTCCACCCATTTCACTGCTAGTACATCATTCGTCGTATCGTATCGATAATCGAAAGTACCACTAGGTTTCTTGGCGAAAATTTTATTTTGCTGCAGTTTGCAGTTATTGATTCGATTTTCACGTACAGTTCCACTTGCGCATATCCTTTAGTAGTTTCATTAGAGCATGTGCAGTAAAGAAATTGTCAAAAAAATTATGTAATTTTGTAGATGGGCGATTTTTTCCAGAAAATTTAATATTACTTGTGCACCAAGTAGGATCGAATGAGCTTCAGAAGAATTTTTGCAGCAGTTGACATCGAAATCATAGCAAAAACCAGATGAACTTGCCAGCATCCAAACTTTATACAAAGCGTACTGATTTGCCTCTTATAAATTGTTTAGAAAGATGTCTTCCAAAATATTTATAAATATATTATAAATGTGGAATAATTAACAGAAACAAAAAAAAAAAAATATAACCACTTGATACCAATTGATAGGTATTTTGGTGTAGTTGACTCGTCCGGTTTAGATGTTGATGTCGAAAGGTGAGTGGCACAACCATCATCTTCATTGTTGACGAGTTCTACCTCAATAGTTCCAGGTAAATCAATTGGTAATTCGTCGTTGAACAAATCTTGGTCGTAGACATCTTCCGAATCAGTCAATTGGTCTAATTCTGGTGGTATTATTATTATATTATAATCGGACGATTCATTTTTCTCTCCTTCGTCCTCTTCCAAGAGCGCTGTAACAGCTTCCTGAAGCCCTTTGAACTCCCTTCGGCCTTCAAAAAACGTTTTTCGTGGATTTTGTGCCATTGCAACTTTTTCGATTTTTAGTACCTTTCTACCGGTTGTACTTTATAAAGTACACCAAAACAAAAAAAAAAATAAATTTGTATTTAGCAATATTAGATAATTACTATATATTTTTATATGTTCACTCACTTTTTATGAAACGTATCACATACAAATTGGAAATAAAATCCAATCAAAAACACTTTTTTTTTAGTTTTTTGTGTAGAGGTCACAAAAATTCTCGATTTGCAATTTCACAATTTTTCTGGGAAAGCAAAATGACATATAATGACTCTTGAGCCGGCTGATAAAAATTAACACGGTTACTACAACCGTATAGCTATAAGAAAATGTGAATATGAGCGCACAGTGTTCAACGGTCTTGGAATAAACAATTTTTAAAGACCACCTATTTTGCTGTACTTTATAAAGTACAACCGGCGGGAAAGGGTTAAAGCATTTACATATTTTCCATATCTCATGTACTTACCGAGTAAATGAGAAATTTTAGACTGACTTCTAAACTTTTCTAGACTTTTTCAATTTCTGGCGTAAAAACACTGGTACTGTCAAATTTTGAACAAACTGCATCATTTAGTTTGTGTGTGACAGTCATTGAAAGCAAACAATCTCTTCAATTTCGACAAAAATGGAAAACGTGAACTTCGTGTACTCATAAAGCATTTTTTTTTTCGTAATAAAGCCATCACCGAAACCAAAGAAAGGCTTTATAAATAATATGTGGACTCTGCACCATGTATCACAATGGCTAAAACGTGGTTTACTGAATTCCGTTTTGGTCGTACAAGTGACGCTGAATGTTCAGGTCGACCAACAGAGATCGTCACGCCAGAAATCGTCGATAAAATCCATGGAGAATGAAAGTGGGTGTGGCGGCTAAGGCTATAGGCATCTCAACTGAACGGATACATCAAATTTTGCATGAATATTTGAACATGAAAAAGCTATCCGCGCGATGGGTGCTGTGATTGCTCACACTCGACCATAAGTGAAGCCGTGTGACCACTTTAAAGGAGTGTTTGGCGATGTTCAACTGCAATCCGAAAGGGTTTATGAACCGTTTCGTAACCGTAGACAAAAAATGGATTCACCATAATACACCAGAAACCCAGGTACAATCAAAGCAGTGAACTTCTCTGGGTGGATGTGCACCAAAGAAGGCCAAGGACGGTCCGCTGGCCAACAAGGTCATGGCGTAGAATGTATGGAGTCAAGGTACAACGATCCCCGGAGAAAATTATTCACAACGATTGGACAAATTGGACAAAAACTATTGGACAAAAAAACAGCCGCATTTGGCGACGAAAAAGTTCTCGTCCAGCATCACAACCAACCCACAAGCGCAAACATCTGTAGTCGCTATAGCAAAAATCTGTAAATTGGACTACGAACTGCTACCTTATTCACTTTATTCTCCACAGTCAGCCCCCTGTGACTATTTTGTATTTTCAAACCTGAAAAAATGGCTCGGCGGTAATAGGTTTGGGTCGAACGAAGAGGTCATCATTGAAATTGTGATAATGAACTACATTATCTTCAGATGAGAAGTAGGAAAGTGATTTTTTTCGCTCATAATTTTAAGGCTAAATGCCTCTATCCAGCTCTCAAGTAATTACTTGTTACTTATATTTCTTGAGTGTGAAATAGAAGTAGGCAAGGAATTTTTTCAGTACAATAATTCGCTTACTGACCTCTATATGATGTTTGCTAAAATTTTACTTATAGTAATAATGAGATTTGCATATACAGGGTTCTCCAATAGGGACTTGACAACTTTGAATTAAATTTCTGAACGCACCCTTTCACTAATCATCGAATTGTCACTGTCAATTTATTCCGTACGCTCAACATTTTCTATCATGGAAAAGTATACGAACGAACAACGTCTACAAATTATAAAAATTGATAGATAATGAATTTCATCATAAAATCATCTTGAGTGACGAACCTCAGTTTTGGCTCAATGGGCTCGTAAATAAGCAAAATATGCGTTATTGGTCGGGTGAAAATCCACATGTGCTTCATGAATCACCAATTCAGCCACAAAAAATAACTGTTTGGTGCGGTTTGCATGCCGGCGGCGTCAATGGGCCATATTTTTTCGTAGACGATAACGATCGTAACGTTACTGTGAATGGCCATCGTTATCGCACCATGATAACCGATTATTTTTGGCCCGAATTGGAAGATATGGACTTGGACGATATGTGGTTCCAACAAGACGGTGCCACAAGCTACACAGTATACGTTACAATCGATTTATTGAAGAGTTAGTTTGATGAGCGTGTTATCTCAAGAAATGGGCCAGTCGATTGGCCGCTTCGCTCGTGCGATTTAAAGCCTCTGGATTATTTTCTTTGGGGGTATATCAAGTCAAGTCACGACGTTGGAAGAGCTCAGAGCCAACGCAAAATAGCGGCCGTTTCGGCTGAAGTGTGTGGCCGAGTCATCGATAATTATGTCCAACGAATCGACCACTGCATACGTGCACGCGGTGGCCATATGAACGAAATTGAGTTTTATTCAAAAATGTTTTTATTGTACTTCAAGTTAATAATAAAGTTTTTGAAATATCTCAAATGGTTTGCGTTTTATTTAAAAAAAAAGTTGTCAAGTCCTTAATGGAAAACCCTTTATTTCTTGATGTTCACAGTGCTACCATTATCACTGGTTTTATGGAAAAAAGTAGTAAAAATAACAAATATTTTGCATTTACGAGCTGCATTTACTTTCAAGTAGTTTTGACAAGAGAACATTACTTTTTGATTACTTTTCAGTTTTTTTTTTTATGAAAATAAGCTTTACTTGAGAGCTGGAAAGAGGCCTTAAAGATTGACAGATTTAAAATTGAAAGTGACAAAAAGAAGTTAAGTTCATTCATCTTTAACGTACATTCTTTCGATTTTTTTATTTCTTACTTATTTCCGAATGTCACCGAATTTTTAGCCAAATGTCCCTTAATGCCGCAAAAGTGAGATGGTCACACTAATTAAAAATGTTATTGTTTTCTTTTATTTGGACAACTTCCTTTTCAACGATACCAAACATGTTGGGTTTCTTTTCCATGAATTTTTTTTTATTTTTGTCCAAGGGACGGAGTACTGTGCGTCGTGGGCAAATAACACGCTCTATAGTGAACAAACCTCAAATAAGCATTTTGACATACTTTGTTGTGCTATGGCCACGTAGCGGTCCTGCCCGATCTGATGTTGGTATCCACCTTTACCCACCGTTGCCAGATTGGGCGATTTATCGCCAATTGGGTGCTTTTTTTCTTGTTTTTGCGCTTAAATTTTTAAGAAATCGCCTAGCGATTTTTTTGGCAACTTTTGTGAAAACCACGCTTTTTCATAAACTCATCTAATGTATGGAAAACATGTTTGGCAATATTTGTAAGTTGACATTCATCTTTCTTCCCTTGCCACATTCTAACGCATTTGTGGAACGTATTTTCTCCGTCAACAGAATGAAATTAGATATGCTAACTTCAATCATTCGCGTAAACTGCTTTATGAAGGCTCAAAACTGTTGTTGCAGGTCGCTGCCAATATCCGATTATATGATTTCAAAAATGAATAAATCAATGTATGATCTAAAAAATACTTCGAGAATTGACAAAACGGAGGAAGAGTCTAATATGGCTGAAGTATTTAACACTTTCAGTGCCAAATTAGCCCTGGCAATGCCAAACATTCCAAACTTCGTTCAGGGTCAGTTTTTGACTAAAATAAGCTGAGTATGAATTTTGAAAGCCGTATTGATTTCCTAATAGATACTACAAAAATTCTTAGCAATAGTCAAAAAAATTTTAAAAACTCTAGCGCTATAAATATCACATATTTTTTCTAACTAAAAGTGTAAATAAGATATCTTACATTCGTAGTATTATATTTAATTACCTTAAGCTGTAGAGAGTTCTCGGAAATATTTAAAAATATAATTTTCTAAGTTGCTCTTTTTTGAAGTCGCGTGGCCGCGTGGTCGCGCTCATGAGTTCACTCGGAATAACTTTGAAAACATGTTATAAAAATTAATTTTCGTATTTTTGATTTTCTCTTCTTTTTCATCACATTTAAATCTTTTATTAAAAATGTATTGTTAAAAAGCGGGGTGCCCCAAACTAGAAACAGAGCCACAAAGCAAACTGTTGCCGTATGGCAACAAATATGCCGAAAGGGTTAAAAGAATGGAACAACGTTTTTTGTAAAAAGTTTTTATTTTTAAAGTAGCATATTGAAAAATTCTAAATAGTAATAGTCTCTAAAAAAATGTTCTTTAACAATCAAAATTCTCGTATAAAATGAAGTATTTTTTTTATAATTCTTACAGATCTCAATATTATTTCAATAAATATGAAAATAAGAACTAATATATATCTTACTAGCCTTTTGCTGGCGCGCGTTGCTGCACCCTACAACTACATGATAACATAATAGATGTATTAATAACTTTTATTAAACTCATAGCTTGACACCACTGTCATTTTCCACTGACCGTTACAGTTTCCCAGTAGCAGGAGATCACCAAATAGTAACTCCATTTTGAGTTCGTATGTAAGTACTGCTACTTTTACTTTCAAAGCTATTCGATAATACAAATTGTATAGGCGGAGCCACACCCCCTTATATAATGCCCATCCCAGTTTTCTAGTAGATAGACACTACCCAGTTTTAGTACAGTTGCCGACAGTGAGCATACAAACTAAATTACCAAGCATTTTGCTTTTTGTATATATATTTTGGATAAAGATTATTGGCTCTAACTTTTGATTGGTAAGAGATACATACTAATAAAATGTTTTCTAAAAAATTAATTTTTTAGCTTTTTTATTTTTTCAAAAATATAAAAACACAATATTGGAAAAAAAATTTTCTTCGAAAAAATCAAGGGGTAGGTAGGCCTTGCTTTTTGAATCACAAAAATGGTTTTTAATTTTTGCGTAAAATTGAAATAAATTTTGTTTACAAATGTTATAAATTCTAAATAGAGTTGAAAATTTTTGAATTTGAATTTAAAATAATTTTACAACAAAAACAAATTCTAAGACTTTTTTTGAGGAAAAATCCAAAATTTTAGACCATTTTTGAAAAAAAAAATTTAATATATATATATACTCAACTAACGGTATTTTTGCAATAAGGTTTTCATAGTACTTTGATGAAGCTTTAAGACAAAAAAAAAATTTAACAAAATGTATAATAAAGAAGCGGAGATATTTGAATCGAAAGTCACAAAATTTCTGATTGTTTTTTTCTCATTATTGAGCAACGATGTTGCATGAAATATATCGTTGTAGTAAAATTTTTCATAGTTTTCAATACATATTCATGTTTCTGATGTCAAAATAACGGAAATTTTACTAAATATTTTATATTTTGTATATATCTGATTATGTAACCTAAGAAAACAACTAAAAATATGCGATTTTGTAAAAAATTTGTACTACAGCACCATCTGCTGTCCAAGGTGGTTCAGAGATGATACCGTCAAAAAACTTATCGTACCTGAAAACTACTATATATCAATTTTCATTCTAATCGCATGAGCGGTTTGGGAGTTTTAGGTGGTTTTGCAAAAAATGTTTACTACAGCGCCCTCTGATGTTCAAGATAGGTCAAAAAAGATAGCAGCAAAACACTCAACGTACATGAAAATCACTGTATACTACTTTTTATTCTAATCGCATAAGCGGTTTGTGAGTTTTAGGCAGTTTTGTAAAAAAATTGTACAACAGCGCCCTCTGGTGTTCAAGGTGGATCAAAATTGATAGCCCAGAAACATGCACCGTACCAAAAAACTTCTACACACAAATTTTCATGCTTATCAGATGAGTAGTTTAGGAGTCTATTGCATAGTTACAAACATAAGCTCCTTTTTTATATGAATAGAAGATATATAATACGTAAACCCAAATTTTGTCCAGCCTAAGGCTTTTTAAGTACAAGTCCAATTTAATAAATTTAGTATGGTTTTATAGGTTTAGACCTGTAGCTGTGCAAACTGGACTTTTTATTTCTTAAAAATCTATATTTTTTAAGATATAGGTTATTAAAGTTTGCATATAATTAAATATAATTGTTGTTGTTATGTTGGGGTTTCTTTTATTAAGCCTTTCGGCATATTTGTTGCCATACGGCAACAGTTTGCTTTGTGGCTCTGTTTCTAGTTTGGGGCACCCCGCTTTTTAACAATACATTTTTAATAAAAGATTTAAATGTGATGAAAAAGAAGAGAAAATCAAAAATACGAAAATTAATTTTTATAACATGTTTTCAAAGTTATTCCGAGTGAACTCATGAGCGCGACCACGCGGCCACGCGACTTCAAAAAAGAGCAACTTAGAAAATTATATTTTTAAATATTTCCGAGAACTCTCTACAGCTTAAGGTAATTAAATATAATACTACGAATGTAAGAGATCTTATTTACACTTTTAGTTAGTAAAAATATGTGATATTTATAGCGCTAGAAGTTTTTAAAATTTTTTTGAATATATCTAAAAATGTTTGTAGTATCTATTAGGAAAACAATACAGCTTTCAAACGTCATACTCAGCTTATTTTAGTCAAAAACTGACCCTGAACGAAGTTTGGAATATTTGGCATTGCCAGGTCTAATTTGGCACTGAAGGGTTAACAGAGCAGCTGAGAACAACGTTATCAAACTCAGAGCAACATTTCGCTCTCTTCTGTCTCTTCTTAAAAGAGCGTCTCTTAACAACAAAATGAAAGTCAGAAAAATGTAAAGCTTTCGCAAACCGCTCGCGCTGAATGCTCGCTACCAGTTTTGTCAGAAATTTTTGGGGAAAAAGGCTAGATTGGCTTTAAAAAAGGGCTTGAACGAATAAAAAAAAAGGCTAAAAAAAGGCTAGATGGTATTTTTCGAGGCTAGACGACAGAAAAAAAGGCTAGACTGGCAACACTGCTCGCAACTAAGAAACATACAAGTTTTTTTTATTGCAATTTTCCTCTCACATTTCACTTCATTCTGCCTCTTCTTTATAGAGCGCTTGCAAACAACGGCAAATCTCTTAGAATATTATTATTATCTATATATATAAAAAAATGTTGTCAAATCTGTTTGTGACGAGTGTTTGAGAGTTCGGCTGGGTAAAAAAAAAATCTGCCGATACCATTTTGTAGGGTACGTTCTCTAGATGGTTTTAAAAAAAAATTGTTTGAAAATGTTTTGATTTGGTCGAGTTATATGTGTTTGAGTGAAGGGTTTTGGACCTATTGGAAATTTTTTTTTTTGCAAATTTGATTTTAATTGATATGAAAAGTAAATGTATGAATTTTATGCAGTTCAAATTGTGTACATACGCGCTATTTTTGTTGGAAATAGCAATCAAAATAGCACGCAACCAATAACAAAGGGAAAAAATGGTCATACGACAAATGAACGAAATTTAATTGAATTTTCAAATAAAAAAAAATATTTAAATTGGTTTTCAATAAATATTCGTTTGGTTTTGTTTGTTTCATTTTGCTTTGAAGTTGTTGAATTGTTTATCAGTTTTGAGAGTGTAAACATACATCGATATCAAGTCAGCTGTTTATATTTTGTGAGAGTTACAGTAAATGGAACGTGGAAAGTGATTTGACAATAGTCTGATTGGAACACATTGGAATTACAGTTCATTTGGTATCAACCTGTTGTTTGTTTACAAAAGTGGATATATTATTCGAGTGGAATCTCAACTGGTGGATGGAGTTTGTTACATTTTGAGAATTTTATTGGATTTTTGGATGTTTAATCACAACAATTGCTGCTTGATTTTTGCTATTAATAGGTGTGAACATTTTAAGCATTCAAATTGGATTTTTGGCCGTTTATGAAACTTGGTAGGAGCGTACTATTTAGTCGCGTCCTTCGACTAGCAAAATTGAGCAAGTATAGGCCAAAGGGGTGTGGCACCGCCCATACAATTCAAATTTATTATATCGAATAGCTTTGGAAGTAAATGCCGTATAATAATGAAATTCAGTATGGAGTTGCCACTTGGTAATATATTTATACTATAAAACTGGGATGGGCTTTGGAAAAAGGGGTGTGGCTCCGCCCATACAAGCCAAATTTGCGATATCGAATAACTTTGGAATTATTAGTAGCATAGCCTCGAAATTTTATTATCAATTTATACGAGTCGTTCCACTTAGAGAAAGAGATAGAGATAGAGATAGAGATAGAGATAGAGATAGAGATAGAGATAGAGATAGAGATAGAGATAGAGATAGAGATAGAGATAGAGATAGAGATAGAGATAGAGATAGAGATAGAGATAGAGATAGAGATAGAGATAGAGATAGAGATAGAGATAGAGATAGAGATAGAGATAGAGATAGAGATAGAGATAGAGATAGAGATAGAGATAGAGATAGAGATAGAGATAGAGATAGAGATAGAGATAGAGATAGAGATAGAGATAGAGATAGAGATAGAGATAGAGATAAAGATAGAGATAGATATAGAGATAGAGAAAGAGAAAGAAATAAAAATAGAAACAGAAATAGAAATAGAAATAGAAATAGAAATAGAGATAGAGATAGAGATTGAATTTGAGGTTGAGATTGAGATAGAAATCATTTCCACTACGACAGCAACGCGTCGGGTATCAGCTAGTTATTACTATTATTATTATTATTATTATTATTATTATTATTATTATTTTTATTATTATGATAGTTGCTGGGGGCAGCAGCGCGCACCGGTGGTCGCTAGTATATTACTATTAACAGCTCTCAATATTATTTGAAAAAAATGTATATAATTTTTTTTTCTAATCTAATAAATTTCTTAGAAAAAATTGCGAGTTTTGCAATTTTTTTTTCATTGGGCGATTTTGGGCGATATTTTTTTTAAATCTCGCACTTTTCTCAAAAAAGTTCTGGCAATACTGACCTAAGAATTTAAAAGAGACAGCGAGTTTTGTAATTGATTGAATTGAGGTGGAGCAATGGGGTGGAGGCAACTCTTTTTTTATGCTGTTAAGAACATACCTGAACACCTCTTTATTTAATCTAAAGTTCTTAACAAACCTATAAAAATGATGATAAGATAGCACAATATTGTTGCGATTTTATTATAGGAACAGTCACGAAGTATTCTCCTATCAATTCGTTCGTGGTGGTCGAACCAAATCGCACCTGAATCCATATTAAAAAAAAAACACTATCAAAAGCTAAATATTTAGTTAGATATAAATTAACTCTTTCAAATCTTGACATCTTGCCATGCGTGTTTTGACTGCTTTCTGCTTTTACATGTTTACTTGACATTTTCAAACGCAGTGTTGTATACTTTTTACAAAACAATTTCTATACGCATGATTGGCAACGCTCATACTCATGTGAATTGTTAACAGAAAACGATTTTTTTTAGAATAGCATTTTGTTTTCTAATCGCATCAATATTCGAATCACATTGCAGAGTAAGGCCCCAGCCGTCAGTACGTTATCCATTTATTTATATTATGCTGAAAAAACACAATTTCCGTCAGTGCACATAAATCTCATAATAATTCTCGACTATTTACTCGAGCGTATTTCCTAAAATAATCTGTAATATTTTAAGTAGAAGCAAACCACGTGTTTAAAATCCTCACACCTTCTTGAATGTAATAAGGAAACATGAAACTTTATCCATCAAAACATAATCAGAATCCTTGCGTGACTGCGAGTCCTTAATCCACGTGGATGGATTAAGTCAGTAAAAAAATTTGGAAGCATTTCAACTTCACTCCCCAAACACTTTCATTATAAACCCATAAATGTTAGAATATAAAAACCAGAAAAAAACACTAAAAGGACGTCAAGTAAAGAGCACATAACATATAATAAAATTTAAATAAAAACCACGCAACTTTCAATGAAAAAAGTTAAGACCACCACACAGCAATGAAGTTACATTTTTTTATATACGTTTTGTTTTTTTTTTTTTTGTTTTGCTTCTGCTACAATTTCTACATTGTAATTTTTTGTGTTTTATAAAAATTTTTGTTTTATTTTGCTTACTACTAGCTACTTATGCAATTTATTTATTTTTTTTTTCGATGCTGATGAAGATGAATGGCTGACGTTTTATGAGCGCCACTAAAGCTCGTTTAAGATTTTCGTGCAGTCATATGCGCACGACTTCCGCTATTAAAAAAAGAAAAAAAAAATGGGGGAAAAATTCAAAGGAAGTATCAAGAAATTTTGAAATATTGATTGAGTGGTATTTAGAAGACCAAATCACGAAGTTGTGACATAAATTTAAGCTATGATAGAAAATTGCACAGCTTTAAAATTAATAGGTCAGCGGGTGGTAAAAAATACAACAAATTACTACAAAATTCTGACAATTTCGATCAATAGATAATATGACTGGCTTATTGTCAGTATTTTTGTAATTTAAACGAAAGTATTCATAATGTTTTTACCTTACACCTCCATACCTTACAAATCATTTAAGCTTTCCAATAAAGTAAACGTAAAAATATACAATAACAACCTGTTTTTTTTTTTTTTTTTTTGGTAAAATATGAAAATATTTTGTCAGGTTTTCTCATAAACAAAAATGGATCCTTATACGAGGGTTACTTGTGCATGTGTTTGAATCAATTGTCGAAGCACTTTTTCCGCTAAAATTGAGGCAACTCCCAAACAAGGCTCTGAGGCATTGGTGAAAAAAAGCCTCTGATTTGCATACAAACAAATTTTTTTCGCCATTTTTAACTCCTAGTTTTCGTGTTTCTTCCTCTGTTTCTAAATTAAAAAAATAAATTAAAAAAATAAACCTCGTATATCTAGTTTATATATATATCTAGTTATATATAAAGAGCTCGTCACCAAAAGTTTACTCGTTAACATAGAGTACTATTTATATTTCGGGAATAGGATATAATAACAAATATTTTGAAATGAAAATGACTACTGTTTAAATATTTCCCTGGATAGTCAATACACTTTTGCATTCATTCAAATCATTTGTCATATCATTTGTCATAGCAGTTTTTTCATTACTCTTGAGACACCTCCAAAACATGGTTTTTGATAGCTTCAACAGCTTCTGCGGCGCTCGTAAATCGTCGACCACGCAGTTTACCTTTGATATTCGGGGACAACAAGAACTCATTGGGTGCCAAATCAAGACTGTATGGAGGATGAGTCATCAATTCGACGTTTTGACTGCTCAAAAATTCACATTTTTGACGAGATGCGTGAGAGTTCGCATTGTCATGATGGAGAATGATTCGTCTTTGGCGGTTGCGAATTTCTTCGAAGACTTCCGGCAAACAAATGGTCGTGTATCATTCAAAATTGACCGTCCTACGTTGCTCATGCCGAACAGTGGCCACATGACCCATTCGGTGGAAAAAACAAGCGACCATTTGCATCGCAGTGCTTCGTGCGCGAACAACTTTTGTTGGATTTGCCTCGTCTTGGAATACACACGGTCGATTGCTGTTTTGTTTCCGGCTCATACGCATAGTATATTCATGATTTGTCAACTGTCACGATTTTATACATGTTTTTTGAAGCACCACGATTGAACTTTTTAATCATTTTCTTACACCAATCGACGCGAGACTTTTTTTGAGTGATTGATAAATTATGGGGTATCCAACGAGAGCAAATTTTTTTACAGATAACTGTTTATACAAAATTTAATGTATTGAAGTGGAACTAATGTACAAGGATGCCTCTATCTCACGATATATCATATGACAATCTTGCATTATTAGTTCACGTACTGCATCGATATTTTGTGGCACAACAACCGATTTTGGACGACCTTCACGGAATTCGTCGGCGACCTAGCTACGACCACGATTGAATTAACTATACCAGCGATATACTGTAGTTTTTGATGGTGCATTATCGTCATACAAAAAACTGAGTACATCGACACACTATTGTTGAGATAATCCACGTCGAAAGTTGTGAAAAAAAATCCAACGAAAACCTTCTCTTAAAATTTCAAAGTTTTGAACAAATTGATTTTCTAAACTCACTGTGAACAAAACAAAAAGCACTTGAACCTCAAAACATTGTGAGTACATTTATGCTAACAAATGTCGGACTTTATTATGGTGATGCCAGATTTTAGCTATTGATATTAGTGTTGCCAGTTCGCGAAATATAAATAGTACCCCTCGTAGTTTAAAAAATTGTACTTTTCTCTGCTGAATTATGTCATGCATTTGGAAGTAATTTTAAACGTAATGAATATTGATTGAAATCGCTGCAATTACAAAAATTTAGTTGGAATTTCTTTTATTCTCTTTTTGTTTATTTTGATGGTAAATAAAGCACTTAAGGGGCTTTTTAGCGTCATCTACAATTTGTTCGAACCTCCGCATTTACTCACATTCAGTCATTAATTATAGACGAAGTGTAGACTCATTTTGCATGTGTCAATGTCCACTCTCTATCCATTAAGTACATTAATTTTCATGTGTTTGTGCGTATATGTATATTATTGCTATGTTTGCCTCATCTATTTTTATTCGAATGTGCTCGGTCACTACTAATGCGTTTATTCGCTTTGTTTTTGTATTGATGGTATTTCAAAAATTGCCACCTAGGGACACATTGGAATAGCTTTTAATATACTATAGAGCACATATAGCAATCAGCAATCAGCAATCAAAAATCAACAATCCATTTTGTCCCTTTGTAATAAAGTGTGATGTGATGATTGTTTTTGCTTTGGTTAAATTTTATTGTTAATATGAAATGTATATAATACAATTGCCTGTTTCTATAATAACCGAACAGATAGAAAAATGACCAAACAGATATAATACCAGTTTATTGAAAATTAGTTTACCCGTGTTGTTTTGTAGGAATGCCAATGCCGCCCATTCTTTTTTTATGATTATGTCTTACTAGTATCAAAGCCCGTCCTACGACTGGTTGTAATCACTCAGAGTAAAAATACAAAAACTATTTGTTCGATTTATGCACATCACTGTACAAAAATAAAATTTCTATGCATACTTTAAGGCTAAAAACTTTAAACAGCACTGTAATAGCAAAAAATAATTATAGTTTATGCAATATTAGCTATGCAGCAGCACGCTTACCTTTTATGTATTACTTTTTATGACCCGGCAAACGTTGTTTTTCTCAAACTGAATATTCAATGTATCCGTTTTTTTTGTTAATAGATGGCTAAAAACTGAATGTGTTTTAACTGAGTTAACTGAAAAGTAATAAGCTTTCAAATTTCTAAAATTTATTTATGTCTAAAATGACGTAAAATTTATTAATTCTTTATGCCAATTTTTAACATTTTAGTTATCGATTAAATAAAAAAAAAATAGCAAAAACTATGAAAAAGGACAAAATATCCAACAACACAAGAAACCATTTCAAAATTTGCTTGTCAAGTAACTGTTCTTCTTATGAACAAATTTCAATTTCCCTGGAATTGATTTGACGGGGATTTTTTGAAATTTTGTTTTATTCGATACTTTTCTTGTATTAAGTTAATTTTTTTCATGACATTTAATTCCTCTATACGCGTGTTCTTTAAGTTTTACTCTTAAAAAATGAAAAAATCAAAATGCCGTGATCCAACTGATTTATTAAAATTATACAATTGGGAAATCTGTTAAAAAACTATGTGAAAGATTTTGTAAGTCGAATCAAACTATTTAAAACATACTAAAAACCGCGTCAAATTGATCGAAAACTGGACCTACTAATTTTATGCCGACTCTGAACGGCTAATGTGCATGCTCTCAAGAAGCTTTGCATGGCATTATTTACTCTTTGAGGTTTTTTCAATTGTCTGCAGAAATGTGACGTCCAAACAGAACAATTAATTCAATTGAAAAAACTTCCTGTGTCAGATGAAATTGAACCAGCGTTCTCGGGCGTATGGGTCTTGTACTCTATCCACTGCGCCACGGCCGCCACTTCTTTTGTACAATCAAAAGCCAACATGAAAATAAATGAAGACGCATATGTCTTATGAAAAAATCAAACAATTCTCTGAAAGCCCCTAGAGACCAAAACTGTCAGTAATCGAAGGGTTGAATACAATAAAAGCTTTTGAGTTTTCTAAATAAACACCAAGTGTTTTCGAAATTCTAAATAAGCGATCTTATTGGTTTCCGTTTAAAAACAGTTCAAAAATATGTACAATACCTCTCAAAAGTATTCGGAATAGATAATCTTTCGAAATTAACCACAATTTTTTTTTTAATATAAACGAATTCTGTCAATCTAAAATCACTTCAGTGCATTTTACAGATATGATTACTTTTAAATAAAAATCAAAATAATAAAACCTTCAGAAATCAACAAAAATCAAAATATACTAAATTTTACTCACGGAAATATTCGGAATATGCTCAGTATCGGGCTTTTTTTTAAAGTACAGTTATAAATTCCACTTAATTTGGCAGCAGCATTGTTTCTATGCATGTGTGCGTTCATTTATGGTATGAATTTTGCAAAGTTAGGCTTGACGTACTTGCTGTACGTTTTTATTACTTACAGAAAAATGAGTAGAAAATCCGCCGCAACTACTAGTGAAGAAAGAAAAATAATTTTTAGATTGCGTGATGAGGGGAAAACGCTTAAAGAGATTTCTAATTCTACAAAAAGAAGCATTTTAACTATTCCTTGTTTTTTAGAAAGAAACAAGCTTCGTGTTGGACAACGATCAGGCACGCCAAAAATACTAAGTACTCCCAATGAGTCCATAATACCAAAAATTAAGAAACAGTCTGGAACTTTTTTACCATAGGCGTTAATATGAACCTTACCGAATATCACGGCATATATGAAAGTGATGAAACTGTTCGGAGGAAGCTTAGAGCTACTGGTTACAATGGAAGAAGCGAAAAATATCATAAAAAAAACCGAATTTAAGAAAAAAATATCAAAATCATGACATTAACTTTTGGTCACGAGTAATATTAAGCAATGAAATAAAATTTAATATTTTGGACCGGATTGTGGAAATAAAGTATCCAGATAGAACAATACTGAATTGGACCAAAAAAATACATGCCCTTTTGTTAAACATAGAGGTGGTAATTTGGGAAGTTAGTGAATTTTTTAATTTCCTGCGTACAAGCTTTAAATACAACACTGATTCTGTCAACTATTATCTATTAATAGACTATTGTCAAAATTTTAACTCGTTGCGTCGATTAGTTTGTGTTTGGCAGCCATTGACAGCAGACTATTTTGTGAATTTTGGAGAAAATGAAACAAAGTTAATTTCGTAATATCAAAAAACCATCAGGCAAATCAAAGGAAAGCTGGATAAAGACTATGGAGACTCTGCACCATCGATTGAAATAATTCCTAAGTGGTTTACTGAATTCCGATGCGGTCGTACGTTCTAAAATGCACGATATCATATTGGGCGAAAGTAGAGTTAAAATGCGAGATTGTTGAGGCCGTAGGAATCTCAGAGGAACGGGTGTGGAACATTTTGCGAAATCATTTGGATATAAAAAAATGATCCGCAAGATGTATTTGTATTTGTATTTGTGTTTTGTGCTTTATTGTTGGCAAATAAGATTTAATCTTTTGAATGCCACATTCATAACGGAGATAACAACAACATGTGTGCCGCGTTTGCTCACTCTCGAACACAGACGCGATCGTGTGACTGATTCAAAGGTGTGTTTGGCGATGTTTGACAGAGATAAGAAAGATTTTTTTTTCCGTCGATTAGTAATCGTGGACGAAACATGGATCCATGGATTACTTCATACTAGAGACAAAGGAACAGTCGAAACAGTGGACTTCACCAACCGAACGTGCTTCGAAGAAGGCGAAGACGGTGCTATTGGCCGGAAAAGTTATGGCGACAATATTTTGGGATAAACGCGATATAATCTACATCGATACCCTTCTACCGAAAAGAACGATCATTAGCGAATACTATGTAGCCAAATTGAACCCTTTCAATAGCACTTCGAAGAAGAAACGTCCCCATTTGGCAAGGAAGAAAGTGCTCTTCCATCAAGACAATGCGCGCGTTCACGCATGCCCAGCTTCCATGGCAAAATTCCATGAATTGAAGTACAAATTGCTTCCTCATTCAGCATATTCTCCAGATTTTGCCCACAGCGACTATTTTCTGTTTCCAAACCTGAAGAAATGGCTCGGCGGAAAGAGATTCACCACCAGAAAAGAGCTTATCACCGAAACAGACGCCTATTTTGAGGACCTTCCGAAAACGTATTTTAATGGGTAGATTTGGAGTGATCTATTCGAAAGCATCCTTAATATCAAAGGAAGAATTTTTTTATTTATAACAGAAGAATGGGCGAAAATTGCATCACACCTGATATTTATTTTAAAGTTTTTATTACTCTACTATTATTTTAAGTTGAATTCCGAATACTTTTGTGAGCTGATTTTTTTGTAATTTTGTTTTTTATGTGAATATTTTAAAAATGCATTTATTTTTACCTTTGTTTTTTGTGCAATAAATATAAGCAAGCAATTTGATTGATTTTTATTAAAAAGTATTTATAAATGGTAAGATACAGTCACACAAAAAACTAAGCGTAAGCCCCCCCCCCCACGCATTTACAAGTGCAATGTCACATCTGTTCAAACATATAAAAAATTGTCCTGTTTATTTCGCGTTTCTTTTGTACAAGCAAATGCAACGCATATTGCAGCACAGATAAGTATACGTACGATGCAAACGAAATAGCGGGATTTTTTTCATATTTCTCTGATTTAGAAAAAAAAAAACAAAAAAAAAACGAATTTGATTCCGCTTCAGTTTTCGTTTGAGTTTTGACAAAAGAAGTTCGTGGTCATAAGTAGAAAAAAATATTTTTTAGTGAAAATGAGCACAAAGTGAAGAAATTTTGTCTTGAAATACGAGAGCAAATAATAAGATTAAAAAAGAGGAAAATTCTATCAACTCTATTGCAAAAATAATTGGTCGTGACAAGTCAACAGTGCAAACAATAATTTAAAACTATTACGTCTCAAAATCGTTACCTAACAAAGCTAGAAGTGGACGTCCACCTAAGATATCTTCAAGGGTTCAGCGGTAAAATCCGAGAATAACAGTTGTAGAAATTCGGAATATCTTGAAAACCGACCACAAGCTTATGGCCTAATTCTGTATCCCTAACGAGCAACTCAACTAACGAGTGCTTGGCGAACGATGTTGTGTTCTAATTGAAATCTGTATCTCTAACGAACTTGCTCGCCAACCCTTACGGCAAGCTGAAGTTTCTTACGTATATTCAAACTGTTATACACAAGCAGTTGTCAAACTCAGCATTGCAAGATCAAACATTTCCAAAGTTTTCTGAATTTCACCTATTTTCTTAAAGATTTCTTAAACTTTTGGATTTGTTTCTTGTTTGTTGGCAACACCTTTTTTCAGTTTGTTTATGTTTAAAAACAGCTGTTCTTGTTTATAGTTGATTTGTGTTTTATGTGAAAAGTCTCAAAAAATTACTTACTTACTTACTTACTTGTGTTTTATGTCTGTGAATAACATTACATATTAGTGAAAAAGTGTAAAAATGTATGCAGCGATTGCATTATTAGATTTTGACCAGGCCAATGGAAATGAGATGAGGCTTCAAAGGCGAAGACTGCGAGACAACACAAACGTTTTAGAGCTAACAGACGCTGAGTAAGTTTTGATAAATATATACAAATTTTCAAGTGCTTCACAGTGCTTTTGGCCACTGCAAGGGGAGCTTCACCCTTATCGAGCCAACGTCAGCTACATGGAGTGCTGGTGTGCAGCACTTGTAATAGTTTAATTTTAAAAGCTACAAGTCGAACTGCACATATGCTTTCAACATAGGTTCGTAGCAGATTTTCGTGTTAGCAAGGCGGTGTTCCAGCACATTTTTGATGATGTGAGCGCTCACATGAAAACAACACATCGAAATACTCATTTGCCACCACAACTAAAGTTAGCAACTTTTCTCCGATTTCTGGCTACTGGAAGCTACCAGAAATCAGTTGGAAATGAATCGGTTTCCTGTATGTCCCAACCGACAGTCACGAAGGTAATAGCGGAGTGCCTACAAATTTTCGAGGACCACTTTTGCCAGAAGTGGGTCAGATTTGAAAGGACAGAAGAGGAGGAGAGTGTTGTAAAGGAACAGTTGGAATACCAGGTATGGTAGTATGGAATACCAGGTGTTATTGGCTGTGTGGATGGAACACATATAAGAATAAAGTCACCTGGAATCAATAGCCGGCATTTATTCTATAACAGGAAAGGATTTTACAGTTTAAATGTTATGGTTGTAAGTAAAAAGTTGTCACTCAATATATTTTTTCATACAGTTCATTTTGCATAAAATTTAATACATCAAAGGTTTGCGATCTTAACATGATAATAACATTTGTTGATGCAAGACACCCTGGCGCAAACCACGATTCCTTCATATGGAAGTATAGTGCAGCAGAGCAATATCTTAGAGCTAATTTTAATAATGGAAAGACAAATACTTGGCTGCTCGGTAAGATAAAATGAATTCACTTTTGATATATCAAAAACTAATAGCCAAAAATAATACAATAATTTCAGGTGATTCCGGCTACCCTTTGGAGCCATTCTTGATGACTCCATTTAGGAATCCTGACGGTCAATTTCAGAGGCGATTTAATGAAAGGCACTCCAAAGCACGAAATGTTATTGAACGTTGCTTTGGAGTATTAAAAAATCGGTTTCGCTGCATAATAGGTTCAAATATTAAATTACATTTATAAAAACTTCAATAACGATATGCATCTTGTTATAGGTTCAAGAGGACTTCATTATTCACCAGAACAAGCAACAAGAATTGTGAATGCATGCAGTGCAATTCATAATGCATGCATTTTTTTCAAAAATGATTGGCCTGAACTAAATCTAACAGCTACAGGTGAAATTGCCCAATACTCTCAGGACTACGAAATCACTGAAGACTTGCTAAGCACAGCCGCAGGCATTAGAACAAGGATTGCTGAAAGTTTGCAATAAAAAATTTTGCATTTTCTACTGTGAATAAAATAAAAATGATAATAATCATAATAATAATGACAATAATAATAATATAATAATGATAATAATAATAATAACATAACAATTCGTCAAGCAGCAAACGAGACAGTGCTGTCCGGTCTGCTTGTGATTTATAAATCACTGGGACCGCTGATGAGTTGGTGTGGCGGCCAATGAAACAGCACTAGTTAATATTACAAACTGAAATATATCCTTCATATATTTAAATGAAGTAGTATTCGTATGTATGTCTTCATTTTACATAAAGAGTGCATATGTATTGAAAATTGTTATGTAGTGAAAACTTTGATAAAATTTAATAATTAAGAGCTACAAAAAAAATCAAATTTAATTGAGATCAAGATTTATTTATTGCTTCATGTAATTCATAAGATATAAAAAATTCATTATAATATTAATATATGTACATATATTGTAAAAAGGAACACTTGTTGGCAATCACATTGAATAAGTAAAAAAAATAAAAAAAAAATATACCATATTAAATAAACATAAAACTATAAAAAAAATATAAAGAAAATCATATGAAAAATCAAGTATTTTTCATGACTTTGATGAACTCTTCAAACGCCTCTGTTTGCCGAGCTTGAATTTGAACAAGCTGTGCCAAGTTTTTTGAAAGGGCTTTCGTGGCTCTAGCTTGAATTTTTAAAGCAACAGCAATTTGCTTCGATGCTTCTGCTTGCATCTTTGCAGCTTTAGCCTGGTCTCTGGCTGACTCAGCAATTCTATCTTGGAAGCTTCTCTTCCTCGGTAATCTCCTTGAATTGCTTCTTAGAATGTTTGGAGTCGTTGCATTGTCCGTTGTTGGTCTTATGGATGTCACTTTTGTAGGTGAAACTACCCCTATTTGTGTCGTTTGTCTCGTCGGTGTCAAAAGTATGTCTGTTTGTCTTGTCGGTGTTTTGTTGATTTCTGGCGCTGTTAGTTGTCCAGTTAGCTGTGCTGATGACCTTGCTGTTGGCTGTGATGTTGATTGTATCGTTGGCTGTGCTGTTGGTTGTGCGGTTTGTTTTGCAGTTGGATGTTCTGCTTGCTGTGCTGATCGCATTCCAAGTATTTTTCCGCTTGGTGCTGCTGCCTTCGACATCAGTAGAATGCGATCGATGGCCTTTTCCGTCTCAGTGAGCGGACAACTTTGGAATGGACCACCACCAGTTGCTTGCAAGCTAGCATTGTTCTCCGCAATTTTTTTTTTGGTTCTGCTTTTAAGATCGAACCAAATCTAAAGAGAAGAACAATAAAAAAGTTTTGTCAAAAGATTTCCATAGTAATTAGGCAATATCTTTGTCTTACCTTCTTCCAATCTGCTGCACTTCTTTGCGGCGGACCGTAGGAATTAACCTTGGCTGCAATTCGTCGCCACAACTCATCAACGGTCACTCTATCGGCTCCAAACGTAGGGGCGCCTCTTGCCAAATCTGGGTTCGCCTCCAGTTGCTTTACAAGCACTTCGAATTGAGTGCTTGTGGTTTTTTTTATAACTAAGAACTTGTTAAATTATAATTTTTTGCTTGCATTTATACAATTGATTATATATTTACCTTTTTTTGTTGTGGTATCCATTTTTAAGAAAACAATATTATTACACACAACTTTTTGATAACACAACGATGAAATGAAAGTGTTCGTTTGATTTTGACGTTTCTCCTCGTGATTTGATTGGCTGATAGAGATACATATTCCAAATATTTTTGTGTTTTACGTCATCGTTCGCCAGCTGATCAGCTGTTATCGTTAGTTGACTATGCTCGAATTACATATTTAAAAACCACGAACGAGCAGTGTTTTGCACGAGACGAGTGTTCGGATAGGGATACAGAATTAGGCCATTAATGTGCTTTCGAAAACAGTTCGAAGTGTTTTGAGAGAAAATGGATTTCATAGCCGAGTGCTCAAAAAAAAACCATTTGTGTACTCTTGCACGAGTATTGTTGAACCAAAGTTGGTTCCGGGGTTCCACCGAACAAACAAAAAAAATAGACGAATAAAAGTTATTTAACCAAATTTAATTCTATTTCCGAAGTCACTTTATTGTCCAACGTGTTCCGGTTTAAAACATTAATATTTTTTAGACTTAAAACTAGCGTGTGTCCGTCGCTTATGTTAAACCGTTTTTAACTGCCTCTTCTCCTCAAGAGCATTTAATGCTGAAGGTGTCGTTGAGAGTCCAATATAAAAATATGACAGATGGACAGTGTTGCCTTTGTGAGGGTACAAAACCGTTCATGCCGCCCCCAATGCTGAAACCAGCATGATGCTCGAAAACGTTGCTTTCTGGAAAATTGATTTAATAAATTTTTTGATCAATTGATTAAAAGTACATGACAACCTGGGGAGGTGTTTTGCCTTTTTTTTTTTTACAGAAAAGGAAAACACCAAAGAAAACTTTCGCAGGATTGTAGCTTCCTTCAGACGATGTATAAAGAGACGAACAAAGACAAAAAAGGTAAGTGTGCTTAATTGATTGCTTGGCTAGATTGTATTATACGGTTGCTTCGCTATAATTGGGAAGTGGCAGGCGACAAATTTTTGATATAGAGCGCTTATATACTCCGTGTTGAGTACGGACCTCGACGACACGGACCAAGCCATCCTTTCCTGGGTACAACTCGACTACTCTCCCCATAATCCATTCGTTAGGAAGCAGATTGTCATCCTTGACGATAACCAAATCGTTTATGCTAAGGTTACTCTGTACATTACGCCACTTCGGGCGAGCTTGCAGGTGGGATAACCAGTCTGAAGACCACCTACCCCAAAACTGTCGAACCATTCGTTGCATTTGTTGGTATTGTTGGCTTAAACAGAGTGATGTAGACTGAGCTTCTGGCAATGCCAACAGAGCATCCCCTGTCAGAAAGTGTCCTGGAGTGAGAATCGATAAATCATCCGGGTCTGACGTCAAAGGGCACAACGGCCTCGAGTTCAGACAAGCCTCTATACGCACAAGAACCGTCGAAAGCTCTTCATAGGTTAAGCGATTCCCATCAGTAACTCTTTTTAAGTGGTGTTTCACAGATTTTACGTTCGCCTCCCATATACCCCCGAAGTTAGGAGAATATGGCGGGTTGAAGTGCCACTGAATCTTTTGGGCTGCAAGCTTGGGGATAACTTTTTCTTTTATTTCATTGATGTATGTCTGGTGGTTAGACTTCAACACCCGATCAGCTCCCAAAAAATTGGTGCCGCAGTCGCTATATAGGTCGCTACAGATGCCTCGTCTACCAATAAAGCGCTGTAGTGCCCAAAGAAAGTTCTCTGTGGATAACCCGGTAACCGCTTCTAAATGGATTGCCTTTGTGGCCAGGCAAATGAACACCGCAATGTATCCCTTGTATATGGTATTTCCTCGAAATTTAGATGACTTTAGCTCAATGGCGCCCGTATAGTCTACCCCGGCAGCATGAAATACGCGTTGTGGAGGGTTTACGCGATTATATGGTAGATCGCCCATTAGCTGACCTGTGACTTCAGGTTTGTTGCGAAAACACTTTATACATTTTCGAATATGATTGCGTACAGTTCGTCTCGAATTTATAATCCAAAATTGTTGACGAATGTTAGACAGAGTTAACTGAATACCTCCATGCAGCGTATTTTGATGAGAATTTTCGATTACTAAATACGTGAAGTGATGATCGCTCGGCAAGATTATCGGATGTTTTTTACGAAAAGATATATTTGCGTGTCTCAATCTGCCTCGTACTCGTAGAACGTACTCGCTATCTAGGAAGGGTGTTAAACTTCTGAGTGGGCTTTTAGTCGGTAGTGAATCATTTGATTGAATTGACTGAATTTCTTTGCCAAAAGTCTCTCTTTGAACCATTCGCACCAGCTGTAGCAAACTCTTTTGGAGTTCATCGACTGTGAGTGGGCCAGATTTCCTATGGTGTGCGTTAACAGGTTGACTATTGTAGAAGAACCTTAAGACATAAGTACAGACTCGAATTAATTTGTTGAGCGAAGAGTATTTTAATAAAATCGAGGTAGTTGAAGTTGTAGTGGTCACCTGTATCTGTGGAAGCTTTTCTTCAGCAATTTCTGGCTGAAGTTCACTTTCGGCTTGATTCCACGGAGTCCAGCATTGTGAATCCTGAGATAACCACTGTGGGCCAGACCACCATAAGCTAAACTCTGCTAGTTGGGATGGCGTTAGTCCACGGGTGGCACAATCTGCAGGATTATCTTCGGTAGCAACATAATTCCACTGTATGGGTGAGCTGCTTTCTAAAATTTTCCCGATTCTATTTGCTACAAATGTTTTCCAACGGCTAATATCGCCGTGAATCCAATGCAAAACAACAGTAGCGTCTGTCCAAAAGTAGACTGGAATAACATCTTTCGTTATGCGAAAGTGCCTCTGAACCCATTTCATAAGTGTTGTTGCAAGAACCGCACCGCAAAGCTCTACTCTTGGAATCGTGAGCGGTTTTGTTGGAGTAACTTTGCTTTTGGCCGTAATTAGTTGGGTAGAGATACTTCCATCTATTTGTTTTATTCGCAAGTATACATTTGCAGCGTATGCGGAAGAAGATCCGTCGCAAAAAACATGAAGTTCTATGGCCTTTACATAGTGCGGATGGTAGTTCAGCCATCGTGGAATAGCAATTCGTTCTATTTCTGACAAGCCCTGTAAAAACTGTTGCCAGCGAATGTTGAGCATTTCGGGGAGTTCATCATCCCATCCTAAAGTATTTGTATGGTCACCATCCTTGAGTAGCCGTGTTGTCCAGACACTTTTAAGCAATATCTTTGCAGCAACAGTAACTGGTGTTATATAACCCAATGGATCGAATAATCGTGCGATGGTTGACAGCACCGCTCTCTTCGTTGGTGTAGGGTCTATTTTAAAATTAAGCTTGAATGTAAATCGGTCACAGTTTGGTTGCCAGCAAAGCCCAAGCGTTTTGACAGTTTCTTTGCTATTGAGTTGCAGTAATGTGCTGCTGGATTGATGTTCTTCGGGTATGCCGTGCAATAAAATTGATGAATTGCTTGACCATTTTCGCAATTCCATACCGGCAGACTGTAATGCTGAAATCACTTGATCGCGTATCTCTAACGTAGTTTCCAAAGAGTGGCTACCAGTTTGCACATCATCTACATACATATCGTGCTTCAAAACCTGTTCTGCTAAAGGATATTCATGCTTCAAGTCCTCCGCAATTTGATGAATGACGCGAATTGCCGTGAATGGAGCTGATGCAGTCCCAAACGTTACTGTGGTAAGACAATATTCTTGGAGGCTTCCATACTCATTTCGCCACAAAATCCTTTGATATTGTGCATCATCCGGATGCATGTCTATGCACCGATACATTTTTTGGATATCGGATGCAAACACGTATTTATGAAGGCGCCAATTGAGGATGACTGCGGACAGATCGTTTTGTAATGTAGGGCCTACGCACAACAAGTCATTAAGGGATTTGCCATTAGAGGTTTTGGCGGAAGCGTCAAATACTATTCGCATTTTTGTAGTAGCACTTTCCTCCTTAATAACTGCGTGGTGGGGCAAAACACAAGAGGCTACTGATACTGTGTTTGCGGTGTTGGTGAAAATGGTTTGGTCTTCGCTCGATGATGCTGGTACAATCTGGTTGAGAACAAAATAGTCATTGATAGCATTTGCATATTTTATATAAGATTCTTTATCACGATTAAGTCGACGCTCTAAGTGATAAAAACGATTTTGCGCTAGTTGCCTGGATCTACCGAGAGTTTGAGTCGGATCAAACCTTGATTTTAGCGGTAAGCGTACTAAAAATTTTCCATTCGACTGACGTGTATGGGTTTTCTGAAAGAACCCTTCACACCATTGGTCTTCCGTTGACATGGCTCTTACGTTGGAAACTGACTCTAATTCGTAAAATTTGCTAACCAAATCCTCTAATTCAACAGACGCGTGATGGCACCTTACAGTGACGGTATGAACAGATTTGGAAACCGCTTTGCCTGATAGAATCCAGCCCAGCTGAGTACGTTGAGCGATTGGCTGGTCAAGTTGACCCAGGCGAGTACCTGTTTGAATTATATTGGCAAAAATGTCTACACCGATTATAAGATCTATTTTTTTGGATTTATAATACAATGGGTCTGCGAGAGCAAGACCATACAGGTGTGGTAAATTTTGTTGTTCAACGTCTTGGCTAGGAAGTTCTGTTGTGAGTGAGCTCAAGACGTAGGCTTTGTCAACATGCATTGAAAAATCTTGGTTAACGCAAGACCTAATCATGAAGCTTGAAGTTGAAGTTGATTTTCTCGATTTTGAAATGTAGGGCAGGCTGGATTTAATGACGTTGATGGCTGAATACTAGTGTACTGCTGCGAAGTCTTTGAAGCTTGTGGAAAATGGATTAATGTGTGATGGCGTTGGCCACATTGTAGACAATTCTTGGTGCTCGTGCACTGAGACATTGTATGAGACTTGCTTAGGCAATTAAGACACAGCTTTGCTTTATCAACGTAAGCCTTTCTTTCAAAACAATCTTTTGAAAGAAATGTTGGACAGCGCCTAACAATGTGTGCGCCATTGCAGATGAAGCAGGAGTCTGTCTGGCCAGCATTGTTGGATCTGGCAGCTGCATGGAAAGTTTTCTTCTCGATTTTGGAAGAATTGCGTTGAAGTTTGTTGTATGAATTATGTTGAAATTTGGTTTGAGTAACATTGGGTTTTGGCGAAGCTGGCACTTCATATGAAATATTCCGATTTTCAATGACGTCAAGAGTGATTAAGCGATCATTCAAGAAGGACTCTAAATTTTTAAATGTTGGGATACTAGTGTTACTGCCCATATGATGCTCCCATGCTTGATGTGTTTCTTTCGACAATCTGGTTGATAAATAATATGCCAACCAGTGATCACACTGCCCAATGGGAATGTTGAGTCCGGTAAATGCATTGAGGCAAACATTAGATACATTAAGCATAAGTTTAATGTCTTCCGCACGTTCTTTAGGCAGAAGAGGTAAATTAAAAAGCGTATTCATGTGGTGCATGAACAATATTCTTGGGTTATTGTATCGCTTAACAATTAATGCCCAGGCGGTTGCGTAATTTAAATCTGTCATAGTCATTTGTAGAATATCAACGTCTCGGTCAGTGGGTAACGCCTGTTTCAAAAAATGAAATTTCTGTATGGCGCTTAGTTGGGGATTTTCATGCACTAGATGGGTAAAAGCATAAAAAAATGCAGGCCACTCTAAAAAGTTACCCGTAAATGACGGCACTGGTAAATGAGGCAATTTTACTGAAGGTAGTATAGACGTCGCTGAATTATCTGTTTGTGCTGATAAATTTTTGTTGGCTACAGCATTTGACGATGTGGAGGGAAAGAGTTCTTCACACGAGTCTGTGATCAAGCATATGGCTTCTAAATAAATCTCTTCAAATTCAGATGACACTTCCTTTTCGAAATATGGACCGTTGTTGTCTGGTTGCGAACAAATAATAGTTTCGTGCGACGCGGAAAATTCTTTGGATATCGATTCAAGTTTGTCGAGGCGTGCGGTAAAATAAGTTTTCGTTTTTCGCACCGTAGAATCTTTTTTAAAGTTTTTAATAAGTTGCTTCACTGCTTTGAGACGCTCATATTGAAGTCTAATTAAGCCAGCACAAACATCAGCTGCATTGTCGCCGCTCACTTGTTGCTTTCCATTTGTCATTTTAAATAAAGGCTTTCCTCTTGTCTCTCTTCTAAAGTCTAATCAAAGCACACTTACCTTTAATGAGTCTCTTACGCAGAACTACACTGATGTCTTCGTTTTACCTCCGTGCTCTTCTCTTTGATGCTGTTAACGCCGATTTAGAGGCTTACTGCGTAATGTTGATGATCTCTTCGATGAACTCAGGGAATGCGGTGAGATGAAACACGTAAACTGAAGAACGTAATCTTTCGCCAATAACACTCACAATTGTTGTATGTGCCGTTGGTTTTGCTTTTATACACAGTTTATGTACTTCGTTTATGTACTTCGTTTATGTACTTTTTGTGGTTTGATTTGATGTCACACTTTGTTGGAATGCATGTACCGTTTGATTATTTCTTTTAGCAAGAATATAATTTGAAGCTGAATTGCAACAATAATTTGTAACACGGTTTTAAGTTATTAAATTGTTATTAGTTTTCTGTTTTTTTTTTTGTTTTAATGAGTTAAAATGAGGTTCCCCCCATGGGCCACCAATTTATGTGTACTCTTGCACGAGTATTGTTGAACCAAAGTTGGTTCCGGGGTTCCACCGAACAAACAAAAAAAATAGACGAATAAAAGTTATTTAACCAAATTTAATTCTATTTCCGAAGTCACTTTATTGTCCAACGTGTTCCGGTTTAAAACATTAATATTTTTTAGACTTAAAACTAGCGTGTGTCCGTCGCTTATGTTAAACCGTTTTTAACTGCCTCTTCTCCTCAAGAGCATTTAATGCTGAAGGTGTCGTTGAGAGTCCAATATAAAAATATGACAGATGGACAGTGTTGCCTTTGTGAGGGTACAAAACCGTTCACCATTCATCAGCCAAATTAACAAAAAGAATCGACGAATCGACAGATTTCTGGACGAATGTGTTGTTCAGCTATGAAATTAAGTTCAATTTATTCGGTTGTAATGGCAAACAAAAAATATGGCACAAAGCGAATGAAGATCTGCAACCGAAAAACCTCATCCCAACTGTGAAGCATGACGGAGGTTCGGTCATGGTGTGGGGCCGTATGTCGGTGAATGGAGTTGAAAAACTAGAGTTTGTGGAATCCAATATGGACCGGTTTGTTTATTTAAACATTTTGAAAAGTAGTTTGAAAGAATCGGCAAGCAAGTTGAATCTATGTTGCACTTGGTATTTCTAAAGGACAACGAGCCAAAGCACACATCCCATATATTCAAAGAATGGTTGATTTACAACGTGCCAAAACAACTCAATACGCCATCCCAGTCCCCCAACCTCAACACAATAGAGCATTTGTGGGATGAATTAGAACGGCGCATACGTAAAAAATATTTCGCAACAAACAGGAACTGAAAGATGCCTTGAAGCGTGAATGGATTCAAATAACGGCTGAAATAACAAAAAATACGTATTCTTGGCGTCCGTGGCGTAGTTGGTTAAAGTGCGTGGCCGCTATGTCAAACAACTTTGGAAACCCAGGTTCGAACCCCAGGGCGATAGAAAATTATTTGAATTAAAATAATTTTTCTGTACGGCTGCCACCTCTCTGCAGACAATGGCAAACCTCAGAGAGTAATCAAAATGCCATGTAAAGCTTCTTGAGAATAAGAACATTCCGTTCATCGCCGTTCGGAGTCGGCGTTAAGCATGTAGGTCCGGTTCTCGGTCAATTGTGTACAAACTGAATAACACGCACAACACAATTGATCATATGAAGCTAGGTCAAAGTCCTTTCAAGGGCTGAAATGGCCAGTTATTTATTTATTTTTTTTTTTAGAGACAAACGGAGGGTCCGACTAAATATTAAATAAACAATTCAGATACTGTAAATATTTATTTAAACTAAATATAAGTACATTTTCTTTTAGAGTACGTATACTTTACTGCATGGGCGTCCGCAGGAATTTGCCGAGGGGGAGGCAAATGTATGTATTGGTGTGCAAGTTTATGAAAATGAGCCTGGAATGTTACCTTTGAAATTTTATTGCCTGAGATTTTCTGTGCAAACTTTGTACACACTGTTATTATATGAAAATTTATATTTTTTAATTTAACTTCCAGTACAACGAACTTTTGGTTTACAAAATCATATTTACATTTATTAAATGTATTTCAAAATTTTTAAAATAATTGTCGTTCGTTTTTAGATATAGTTAAAGATCCGTGCAGACTGACAAAGATATTTTCAAGGTATTTATTTTATTTTATTATCATTAAAAATAGATTTTTTGATTTTTTCTTTTGTTCGTATGAATGTGCTTGTGTGTGTGTATAATTTATAAAAAGAATGCATGATTATCTTGTGTATGTATTTTAAAAATTTTTTTATATTCGTTTTTCTTGAATGCTGGTTCAGTTATGAACAGATCAACATGCTTAATGTTTTTTAAGGTACTATTACCGTCTAGAAATTTAAAAAAATTAATTTTTGTTTTTTTTACATTTTTAGATTCCTTATACCTTCAATAATAACTGTCCAAAATATTAAACCGAAATTCGAAGCCAGTGCCGAGATATAACGACTCAATTGAAGCGCGCTCTCGGCTCGCAGGTGTAAGAAAAACTGTACACGCATTTTTCTGGAGTTTAGGTTTTTTAACTGGCGGACAGTTAATCTCGGATCTACTAGGCCGTTATTGATAATTTTTGCAGCATTTTGTTTGTTTTCATATCCTGTGTGATAGTTTACCACAATTTGACCACAAAAAAATATATACAATTTTTGAATCTGAAAAAAGGTTGAAAAAAGGTGATTTTTTAAAAACATTTTCAAATGTCCGCCATTTTTTTAGCAGCAGTGTTTTTTTGAAAAGAGCAATTTCAGCGCCCTATATTAAATGTACAATTAATAGAAAATAAAAATAAAAAAATTTTTTTGTAATCTTCAAGAACTGTTTAATACTGTAAAAAAAGTTTGATAACCATATACAATAAAGAAAAAGAAAAAAATTGTTGAATATATGTTAATTTTTAGTATTCTGGACGGTAATAGTACCTTAATTAGACATGAATGTTTATTATAATTCAAAAAATTTCTTTTGATTAGCCTTAGTTTTTTCGAATGTGTAACATTCAGTCTATAGAGGGTCGGTAGAATAATTTTTATTTTTAAATCCTTCTGATGAGCTTACTTGGTGGTAAGCGAAAAGAATTCTTAAAGGAAACACACGCGCCTACACGGCTTTAACCAGGCATTAGGTAATAGGTCGTTTTCCACTTTTTTCATCGGGTTGAATATCTTTTTTATATTTTTTCGGCTTCCTTCGTTCCTATTGTTAAGCTCCCACCTAGCAATGGGAAAATCCTATCCTAATATTCAACTTTTTATTCATTAAACTTCATTCTCTTTTTTAGATGAGCTAGGTTTTTGTTAATATTTATTCAAACAATTTTTTTATTTCAGATAGTAAATTATCTGTTTAAGTTATATTTTTATTCATTATTATTATTTATTAGGAGTTAAATTTTGATTTACTTATAGAATCAAAAAAATTATATGTAGCAATATGATTATTTAAATACAAATCAAAAGAAGACATATTAAATAGTTTACGACCATACTTGAATTTTCTTCAATGCATGCATAAAGTATTAAAACCTTATAATGAAAGTGACAAACATTTTCTCAAAATTTTGTGCTCCAGATCAACACCCCCGTATAACGTATTCTACGTTAAAAAACAAAAGTTGCACAACAGACGATAATTAGAGAACAAAATCGGTTGTTGATCGTTACTCAGGGCTGGTTATGCAAACTTTACGGAGCGTGTCGTAGCGCTACTCAAATTTGCTATATGAACAATGCCCATAAGTAGTTAATGAAATCTTAACAAAAAGTGACAATACTCAGATGAAACTAAGTTTCGTACCACCTAATATCGTGTTAACATTACACATTTAACTATGCAGTTTGGCTATAATAGTTTGGTAACTGTTTCTGGTGTTTACACTGCCAGTAACGTAGTTAACTTTGTCATTATTTGACGTTAAGTTTTCGTTGATTCACATAATTTTGAGACATATTGTAAATTTAGTTTTCATGCAAAAAAAAAAAAAAAAAATTAAAAATATTACAATATTTGTGATAAAAGCCTTATGGGAGTTTTTGTTCATCATCAGCAGGAAGTGTTTTCTAAACTGGTGGTCTTTGACCGAATCATCAAAAGAAAAGGAATTGTTTTCAAATATTTTTTTGCTTTTTTTATGTGACATTTCCTTGTCATTTCTTTAATTTCCTTTTGTTCTTGATAAAAACACAGTGTTGCATAGCAAAATGAGATGATTTAGGTCGCAGTTTCAACTTAACTGCTTTGCGAGATAGTTAAGATTTTGTATGGGAAACTATGCAGTTAAGTATCCAGTTTCAAAGTTAACTGTGTAGTTTCGAGGTAATGTAAACATAGTATAAGAAATCAGAACTTAAGAGCTTAAAACTTTGTAACATATAAACAAAAATTTTACATATACACATAGGAAATAAAAATATATAAAATTTTTCAGTTAAGGGGGGTACTTGCCCCCCTACCCCCCCTGTGGACGCCCTTGCTTTACTGTGCTGTGAAATTAGATTTTTGTGTTTTACAGGGTTTTCCAATAGGAGCTTGACAACTTTGAATTAAATTTCTGAACGCACCCTGTGACTGTTTAACAATCGAACTTTCACTGTCAATTTATTCAGTAAGCTCAATATTTTTATTATGGTTCAGTACACGAACGTACAACGTCTGCAAATTATAAAAATTTACTACCAAAATTCGGATCGCAACTTTCAGAGCGTTAACTGCATTTTTCGGTCGTAATTCTCGCCCTGGTAGACAGACAATAACAAGTTTAGTTCAAAAATTTAAGTCTACATATTCGTCGTGTGATGTTGCTGTGCCAGTGAGAAAACGGGTTGGTTGAAGTGTTCAAGCGTCCGTAGCAAACGTTAAATAAAACAGTAAATTCCACGGCGTTCTCAAGAATTGGGCACCGCCAAGACCACTTTATGGCGAATTTTGTGTAAGGATCTTGGTTTACACCCACACAAGATCAAGCTGAGTCAAGAATTGAAGCCGATGGACCATTTGAAGCGACGTACGTTCTTCGATTGGGCTTTGGCAAATAGGTGCCAAGATTATGAATTTCATCGCAAAATCATCTTCAGTGACGAAGCTCATTTTTGGCTTAATGGATTCGTCAATTAGCAAAATATGCGTTATTGGTCGGGTGAAAATCCACATGTGCTTCATGAATCACCACTTAATCCATAAAAAATTACTGCTTGGTGCGGTTTGCATGACGGCGGCGTCATTGGACCACATTTTTCGGCGACAATAACAATCGTAACGTTACTGTGAATGGCAATTGTTAACGTGCCATAATTAACGATTATATTTTTAATTTGTTTTTTTTTTTTGCCTGAATTGGAAGATATGGGCTTGGACGATATGTAGTTCCAACAGAATGGTGCCACAAGCCACATAGTACACGATACAATCGATTTATTGAAGAGTAAGTGTGATGAGCGTGTTATCTCAAGAAATAGGCCAGTCGATTGGCCGCCTCGTTCGTGCGAAATCATTGGTCTATGCCAACAAGCCGACGACTTTGGACGACATTGAACTCGAAATAGTGGCCTTTTCGGCAGAAATGTGTGGCCGAGTCATCGAAAATTGGGTTCAACGAATCGACCGCTTCATACGTGCCCTCGGTGGCCATATGAAGGAAGTCAAGTTCCATTCATAAATGTTTTGATTGTACTTCAAGCCGATAATAAAGTTTATTAAAAAATATCTCAAATGGTTTGCGTTTTATTTAAAAAAAAAATGTCAAATCCTTAATGGAAACCCCTGTATATAATATAAAATTAATATATTTTATTTTACATTTGAACCACGGATTAAACATTTCTGATCTGATGTGTTTTTTTTTTATTTTTTGGTTGGTATTTTTTTGGAAGTTTTTTTTTTTTTTGGTATATTCACTTTTTTAAAATAAAGCCTATTTGCATTTGTACGCGATATTCCTGAGGGGTACGTTTACTTTTCTGCGTGACCGTATATATGGGCATGGATTTGAAAAATAACAATTCCAAATACTTTTGTGAGACACTGTCTAAGAATTTGTAATCATCCATTGTTATCTCTTAACAATCAAAAAGATTATTGCTTTATTTAAAATAAAAGAAAAAATAACTTGTAATGCTTTATTTGTCCAAAGCAGCCTGATGACGAATACTGCTATGCAGGTCATTCGAGAGTCAACTGGAAAATACTAAATGTCTGAACGTGGTATTGGTTAAATGCCAATAAAGACATGCATGTTATTCATTCAATGCACGATTTAAGCAAAATTTTTATTGAACTTACAACTTACAACAGTGGACAATGATTTGGGGGAACTTGTGCAGTGACTGTGCAGTTAGTATTTTCCAACGACAATATAAAAGAAGAAGGATATCCAATTACTTCAACACATGCTGACGATCTAAAACAAAAACATGTTGGCAGAAGGCGATTTTTTCGCAAGAACCTACCCAACTGCGCGAATTGAATATTTTTTATTTTTTTTTTTTCAATAACAATAAATGATGTACAACTAAAATAACAAAGGCACAAAACAACAAAAAATGTTTGTTGTGTCATTGGTAGAACAACAACGTTGTAACAGCAGCGGTCAGTGGCATTTAGTTTTTATTTTTATTTTTTTGTTCTACATCTTTTTTGGGCTTTAGTAATTTTCGCCTCGGTGTTTTGTTTGAGATGTTGCTGCTGTGTTTTTTGGCAGCTTCAAATTGTTGGGTGTTGTTTTATGCTATAGACCCTACATATATATTAAAGGAAAGTATGTTGTATAATTTAATGCTTGGGCTGTCATTGGTCCTGACCAATAAAAGTAATATTGTTTATGACTTCAACAATTTCCGTACAATGATGAAACCAGCTGCTAGGGCAACACTTAAAGAAGCCATTTGGGAAGGTTATTTCCTTTTGATATTCTGCAAATAGCTTCTAGACTTATTTGTTTTCCTTTAAAAAATTCAATGAAATTTAATTGTTTAAATCGTGCCAACACGCCAAGGCATGATGATGACTTAAATATGAAATAAATGAATAAAACATTTAATGAAAAAGAGATGTCAAATAAATAAGTTTTTATTCAAATGAAACTCCAGGACCTCATCATAATTTAATTGCGGTCGTAAATGAGCTCATGCCACAAAACTTTTGAATTAACCATAAAAATAAGAATTTATTTTACTCACAAACACGCACGAACACACACACGCCAGCATATATTTGCATAAAGGTATGTGATACTGCACAACGGAAATTCGTTTGCTTGTAGCTTCTGCTGGCGTATCTTTGCCATAAACCGCTTGCGATGGAAGCTGCAACCGCATCCGCATTCACATCCTAGTGTTCCATCATTTATCATTGTGTTGGTAGAAAGAAAAACGAGAACTCATGCATACTCAAACAAAAAAGCTGATTGTTGAGGAACAAAAACAAACACACACATGCACACATACACATAAGCTCTAACGTGTGTTCACAACCAACTGACAAACTCACACAAAAACAAACTCATTTATGCAAAACAGCTAAAAGTTAGCGTTTTTTAACGTTTTATTTGAATTGCAAATTCTGTTTCCTCTTTATTTTTTGCTACAAAAATAATAAGTGCTTTGTTTTCAAAACTCGCACACACTGACATACACACCAATGACGACATCCACCCACACTTGTAAAGAAATTAGATTACATTCACATTAAATATGTGGCTTCTTCTCACAAAGTTAAGTTTTGCCTTGAAGTTCATATTCAAGCTCCCATCTTCTATCCCTTCGTCTAGAAAAACAAAACAGCAACTATAACCACCCATCAGTAGAGGATGTGCATGTTCCCAAGTAACAAAATTGTTACACATTTGTTTGCATTTTAATATTATCAAAATGTAAGTTTAATTTACTTTGTTCGTTGTTGTTGTTGATGCATTTGTTATGAATTGCAGAGGATTCATGAGCGGTTTGGAGTGGTTTGAGGCGATTGTTTTATTTCAATTTAACCTTAGCTTTGTGGTTTGCTTTTTATTTTCAATAAATTATTTTTAAAACCTAAAAAACAATATTTAATTGTAGCATGTTTAGAAAGCCGCATGGTACTTTATGGAGAAAAAACGGTCATCCGTTCGGTATCTCAAAGTTTGACAGAACTTTTCTCTAAGAAAAATTTTTTAGAATAATTGTTTTTGCGAACGGAGTTAGTTCCTCTCAGTAGCGGTTTTGGTTCTCCTAAAGGCCTGGTTTTGCTCTTGAAAGCCCTTTGACATCAATTTATAGACAAACTACCTTTTTTCCGGTAAGCTTTACTGTACCTTATAAGTACCGAAAAATGTTGCAATGCTTCAGCGTCATTATTTCTAAACCATCTCGAACTCAAAACATAGTTTCTACACAAATTTAAGCTCAATCGACCCAGTAGTTTTGTAGTCTATAGCAGCACCCACTATCGTAAATTGTTTGCACTTTTCATTTCCCATTAGCAGGATATTACAAAACAGTATATAACTTTCTATGTTCTACGATGTGTTCTATGTGCGATGAAATAGGACCAGAGCTATTTAAATTATTTAAATAAAAAAATCTAAGGAAATTTCGCATTTTTAATTTTTTGTTTTAATAGGTCAAAAAGAATAATTCATTAATTTAATATAAGTACACTAATTAATTAAGTTAAGTGTGAAACATAAACGAAAATTTCAAAATTCAATGATATGTCCTCTTTCGGATGTTACTTGAAATAGAGCCAGAAATAGTTACTTGATTTTAGCCATGACTTGTGATTAGAAAATTTGAAATTTCATGATAAAATCAATAGAAATTACTGAAATATAATAATTTCTACCGCAATATTTGGTAGAGTATCCATTATTTCTGATAACTGCTGAGCAACGCCTAGGCATCGAATCCACTAGTTTTTGGGAGTTAGTAGCTGGAATTTTCTCCCATGCGTCCTTGATTAACCTCCAAAGATCATCTTTGTTGATTGGATATTTGTCTTTAAGAAACACTTTAACCTCTTGCCATAAATTTTCGATAGGATTAAGGTCTGGCGACTGTGGCAGCCAGCTTAAAACTTCGATGTTTTTTTGTCTAAACGATTCGTTTGCCCGTTTCGATGTGTGTTTCGGGTCGTTATCCTGCTGAAACACCCATCGAAGCGGCATATTTAACTCTGCATACGGCACCATGGTTTCACTTTAAATACTGGTGTATTTTAAAGCATCCATCTTTCCCTCGAAGCGAAATAAGGGACATGTGCCATTATATGAGAAACACCCCCAAACCATTATACTCCCACTGCTATGGTTAACAGGTTTTTATAGTGTGTTGAGGGAGGAATTCGGTATTGGGGGGGGGGGGGGGGGGGTTTCTCATAGAAATGCTGCCTCGGTCTGAGTTAAATAAATTAACTTTGGTTTCATCTGACCAAGGAATGTTTCGCCATTTGCTCGTTGGCCAATCAGCATAATCCTTTGCGAATTGAAATCGCTTGCGGACATTAAATTTGGTCAGGAATGGTATCTTCCGAGCAGGTTTAGCCTTCAATCCGTTTTTAATTATAAGCTTTCGACTCGTTGAAGTGTCCATATCCAAGGGATATTGTTTTTTGAGAGCGGAAGAGGTCACAAACGGATCTTTTTTTACGTGACGTAGGATTCGTCTTTGCAAACTGGTACTTATTTTGGGTTCTTTTTCTCTGGTGTCTTTTTTTTGTTATCTTTAATGCGTTCTCAACCATTTTCTTTGAGTACCAACTATACTGGCTATTATCCTCTGGCTTTTACCTTATTTACACAAATTTTTTAAAATTTTTCGGTTTTCAAAACTGCAGTGCTTAGCTCTTCCCATTTTTAGACCTAATTGTTTGAAACACAAAAATTTATTTTTATATCGTAAAACTGAGAACTCGTACTCACGTTCTGTAGTAAAATTTTTTTAAAAAAATCTTTTTAAATTAAAAAATTTTTAGTTATATAGGTTGGCTCTATTTTAACGCCGACACTTTAAATGCAACAATATCACAGTTTCACAGATTAGCAAAAAATAAAGGCGCAGTTTTACTAAAAGACAACTGTACAATGTTTATGGGAGAAGTGGTTTTTAAACTACGTTTGGTTCAAAGCATGCCAAGTTGTTACAAAAAAATTTAATTAAAGTTCGCGTATATAAGATCGACCACGTCCATTTTTAGTACAGTTTACCACAATAATCATACAAACTAAGCTACCAAATTTTAGCATAATACGACCAAAACCGTCTTAAATAAAGCTATTTTATTGATTTATGGGCGGTAATAGGGGGTGTGGCAAATTTTTGCTATGCCTATATTTTTCGCGAAAAGTGCAAACTCAAACCAATGAGACCTGTCAAACTATTCCAATAGTCCATTTATTTCCAATTTGCAACTTAACCTTGTAAATATTTTCTTATATAGGCATAAATACAGGTATGTTCACTAAAATGTCTATAACTTCTGAACAAAAACACATACAAAGACCGTATACACATTAATACCTTGATATTAAGGCTTGTCGACGTAAAATTGGTACGAACTTGATGAGTCATAACTTTTTAGTTTCCCACCCAATTTAAACAAGATAAAGTATTTTTAAAGCTTGTTTATTTTTCTTCAAAAAATAATGTCATAAAGGTCAGTTTTGGCTGCTACGAATAAAGTGGCAGGTGTTTCACTTGTTAGTCGGCATAAGATTCTACACACATTTTTGGTTTACCTATTTTTATTTAATGTTATTATAGTTATCTATTAACGTATTACTATTTTTCTTTAAAAAAAATAAAATAAATAACTGGTAATTTCAGCTCTTGAAAGGACTTTGACCTTGCTTCTTATGATCAATTGTGTTGTGCGTGTTATTAAGTTTGTACACAATTTACCGAGAAATGGACCTACAGGATTAACGCTGACTCCGAAGGGCGATAAACGTAATGTTCTTATTCTCAAGAAGCTTTACATGGCATTTTGATTACTCTCTGAGGTTTGCCATTGTCTGCAGAGAGGTGGCGGCCGTTCAGAAAAATTATTTTAATTCAAATAATTTTCTGTCGCTGCTGGGGTTCGAACCTGTGTCTCCAGGTTCGTTGACATAGCAGCCACGCACTTTAACCAACTACGCCACGGACGCCACTATTTTTTTTTAGCCGGTCATATTTTCTTAACCTATGTTATATTTAACAAGGGCGCAATATCTTTCGATCGGGCGAAGATGTGGACAGTTCAGTGGAGCCATTTCTTGCGGCATAACGTCGACCTTGTTTGCTTTATTTATTCCCGTGTCGCCTTGGAGTAATGGCATGAAGTCAAGTCTGGCCAAAATTTTACTGGACCTTGGTGCCGCCGAATATAGGGCAATACGCGTTTTTTTAGGCACTCTCTAACCCGATAATGCCCAGCACTTTTTTGCCTCAGATTTTATAATAAAGACGTATACTTATGTATTTTGACCACCTAAGCACAAAAACTAAGTCCATTTTCCGAAACATTAGTACACTTTTCCGGGAAATGTGAAAAACCAGCGTTACCATATGGAAACCGTGGGTCTCCTAGGGTGCAGGTTTTTTATGAAAGAAAATATTATTTTTTAAGTTCTTTTTTAAAAATATGTCACAACATATAACTGTTTTAACGCAGTTTATTTAAAATTATAAGTAAGAAAATGAAAAATTTATGTAAATAAAAAAAGAGGGATACAAATTAAGCTGAAATCAATTATGGTTTGGTATGGTAGTTGGCAACTCGCACAATGCCTACGATTGGATGGTACTACATAATGCCCAGTTTGATCATAGCGAAGAGTGTGTTCAACTCGACCTGGTGGCTGGGCATATCTGTGGGAGGGCATTGGACCAAGTGATTTTGCTGTCGTACTATGATGTTTGAATTAGTATACATCCAGTTGTCGGTGAAATTCGAGTTGAGTCATTTTCGGTTGCACTTCTCTATAAAGCCGCCAGCCATTTTGAACACAAGCATCTATCAGCCAGGTAAAAATGCTAGACCACCACTTTTTTCCTCTGTATGCGATGCGGCATTGCGCTAAATTATTGGTCGAACCGGTCTACTCCGCACAATTATTTGTTGTATTCCGTGATCGCACAAGGACGGGGTATATTTATTTTGGCTCCACTTTCATTCGAGTAACGCTGTGCCATTCATTCGGGGTTTTCACCAAGGTTAGTTAATAACATGCAGACAACATTATTATCTTTCCATTTGACCAAACGAATATCAGTGCTCTTCATCGCAATTGATTTCGAATAACCTCTTTCCATTGATTTGAAGTTTTTTTTGTGCACCAGTGGACAACTTGCTGGAATACAATTTTCACGGATTGTTCCCGTGGCATTATATCCGCATGATTTGAGATAAGCCATCAAAGGATAACTTGCAAAAAGATTATCAAAATAAAACGAAAATGGCAGCGCTTTCAATGCATCAGAAAAGTCATCGATCATACTGACCAAAGGAGCGGAGGAGTAGGAATACTCTACATTCGAGCGAGGATTCTTTCCTTGGTAAATTTCTGTAATTGGCTTGATAATTGTAGCCAGTAATGATTAATTAAAGATACAAGGCTGATATCACTGCAATCCAAGAAATGCGATGGAAGCGACAGGGTTGCTCACGGCAAGCATCCTGTGATATCTTCTACAGCGGCCATGCGGAGAAGCACGAATTTGGATGCGGATTCGTGGTTGGCAAGAGACTACGGCATCATGTTCTGCGATTCACACCTGTGAACGAACGACTTGCCATAATCCGCGTCAAGGCAAGATTTTTCAACATAAGCCTGGTTTGTGCGCACGCTCCGACAGAAGATAAGGACGATGAGACCAAAGACAGCTTCTACGAGCGCCTCGAAGAGGCCTATGAGCGCAGCCCCCGCCACGACATAAAAATCGTACTTGGTGACTTCAACGCCAAGGTGGGAAAAGAAAATATCTTTGGTCCAACAGTCGGAAAGTTCAGCCTCTACGACAATACCTCCGATAACGGAATGAGGCTGATTGACTTTGCCGCAGCGCGAAACATGGTCGTTAGTAGCACTAGATTCAAGCATCTCAATATTCATAAAGCAACTTGGCTGTCTCCTGATCAAAAGACGCGCAACCAAATTGATCACGTTTTGATTGACGGAAGGCACTCTTTCAGTGTTTTAGATGTACGCACGATCCGTGGTGCCAATATAGACTCGGATCATTATCTTGTCGCAGCCAAGATCCGTACACGCCTGTGCGCAACCAAGAATGCGCGCAATCCAGCACAGAGAAAGCTAGACGTCAAAAAGCTGCAATCAAAGCAAACAGCCGAAGACTTCGCTACTCGACTCTCACTCCTGCTTCAAGAAAACACTCCTCCGATCGACGATATATGCGCGCAGTGGAATCATATTTCCCACTCTATGCGTACGGCTGCCGAAGAGGTGATTGGCTATCACCGCCCTCGCCGAAACCAGTGGCACGACCAAGAGTGTCGCGAAGCCACTGCATAAAAAGACGCCGCCTACTAAGCCACCCTGCAGTCGGTTGTAACGCGTGCTGCTAAGGAGCGATACAAAGAGAAGAGGAGGTAAGAGAGACGCATTTTCAGGCGAAAGAAAAGGGAAGCGGAAATGCATGAGTGCGAGAAAATTGAGATGCATGGTGACAGGAATGAGGTCCGAAAATTTTTCGAAAAAATAAGACGCCTGGCCGATGGTTTCAAGACCGGGGCCTCTTCCTGCAAGGATGAAAATGGGAATCTAGTGACAGATATGCAGAGTACACTGATGATGTGGAGGGAACACTTCTCTAGGCTTCTGAATGGCGACGACGACAACAATCCCGCCAATAGAGATGATATTCCGGAATCCCCAAATTTTGACGACAGCGTTGAAGTTCCGCTGCCCGACCATAGTGAAGTCTTGAAAGCTATAGCTCGGCTTAAAAACAACAAAGCCGCAGGAGCCGATGGCTTACCTGCTGAGCTCTTCAAGAATGGAGGCGAAGCTCTATTTAAATGCATTCATAAGCTTCTAAGCATAATATGGTCGGAAGAATGCATTCCAAATGATTGGAACCTCAGTGTGCTCTGCCCAATCCACAAGAAAGGTGATCCCACAATTTGCGCCAACTACCGTGAGATAAGCCTTCTGAATATCGCATATAAGGTTCTGTCGAGCGTACTATGTGAAAGACTGAAGCCCATCGTAAACCAGCTGATTGGACCTTATCAGTGTGGCTTCAGACCTGGCAAATCCACCATAGACCAGATATTTACGCTACGACAAATCTTGGAGAAGACCCTAGAAAAACAAATCGACACACACCATCTTTTTGTCGATTACAAAGCCGCCTTCGACAGTCCAATAAGGAATCATCTATATTCCACCATGTCTGAATTTGGTATTCCTGCAAAGCTCATCCGCCTTTGCAGAATGACACTGAGCAACACCAGCAGCACAGTTAAAATCGGGAAGGACCTCACTCCTACATTCGATACCAAACGAGGTTTCAGACAAGGTGATTCCTTATCGTGCGACTTTTTCAACCTAATGATGGAGAAGATCATCCGAGCTGCTGATTTGAGACGCAGTGGCACGATATTCTACAAAAGTATTATGCTGCTGGCGTATGCTGATGATATCGATATAATTGGCCAGATTACGCGCGAAGTCAGGGCAGCATTCTCCAGATTAGGGTCTTGAAGTGAACGCAAATAAGACAAAATACCTAGTGTCAACAAATAAACAGTTCCAGCGTCTTGGAAACTACTTCACTGTTGACAACATCTCCTTCGTCCCAGGTAGACGAAGTCCTTAACAACCATCTGTGTCAATGGCGAGTACCGAACTCGATGGAACCACGAGCTGTATGAGCTATACGCTGACATCGACATAGTTAAGCGTATTAAAATCGAGCGGCTCCGCTGGCTAGGTCATGTTGAGCGAATGGAAAACGACGCTCCAGCGAAAAAAATATTCGATTCGGTGCCCGGTGGTGGTCAACGCAGAAGAGGACGCCCACATCTTCGTTGGAAGGATCAGGTGTTGGATAACCTGGCTACACTTGGTGTTTCCAACTGGCGCCATCAAGCGCAGAACAGAAATGGCTGGCGCAATTTCTTATACGAGGCCAAAACCGACTTACGGTTGTAAGCGCCAGATAAGTAAGTAAGTAAGTAATGATTAATATACCGATAAAGTCTCGAAGCTCGCTGACTGTTATATTTGGGTTTGGTCTATTCTGTCCGATTGCATATATTGCACTGTGTTCGCAAAATATAGATATATTTATTAACAGCTTTAAAAACACATAATGCGCGACTCGAAATGCGAAACAGCACAGAAAATCACTTGAAACGCAAAAATAAACATGTACCCTAGGCGACCCACGATTACCATATGGTAACACCTTAGATAAAATGTAAATAATAGTAAAAAAAAAAATATTTTTTTATAAAACTTTCTTCGCATTTCATAGTTTATTTCATTAGATATCGATTGGTATAAGTATTATTGAAATCGGTCGCAAAATAAGGAATTTATGTGTGTACTTACCAAAGTGCCGTATCGGAAAACTGAAATTATTATCTTTTGTTTTTGTCACCTCACTTTGACAAGCGATAGCTTTGCTAATTGAAATCAGAATAACACAAACTTACACTTATTGGCAAGGTACAAATGTTGCGCGTAAAATAACGTTTTTCGTTTGTAGTTTCTTTATGTCGCTTTCAAGTTATCCATGTAAATATAACGGCACATTTTGCATTACCATATGGCAAACGTGGGTTATTTCGGGTTAATGTAGGTTGCTGCATTCATATTCGAGGAGGTAACCTCGGGTCTTTATTCCACAACTACAAACACCTTGCCTAGCTAAACTTTTCTTGCCATATTTGTCAACTCCAACGTACTTAAATTTACGCGCAAGATCTCCACGTTTCTTGACAAGAGCATATTTTGCTCCTGGAAGCTGATTAAAATTAATTTTGATATAAGTATCGTCGTTCATTAAAATGCACCTCTTCAATTTTGTCAGCACATTAGTATAAAGCAATCGAGCTGGCTTTTTGGTATCAATATTTTTCTTTATGGACCAATTGGCAAACTTAACGGCATGATAGGACTTAAATCCATTATTGATGCGGATTCTTCTAGCCGTACTTCTGCTAGTATTCAATTGTTTTGCTTAATCATTGTCAGAGAATGACGGGTTTTGCCTGATTAACCTAATAATATTTTGAACGATTTGTACACTAAGTTAGTTAAAATTTTTCAATTACTGCTGTAACAATAGTTTTTGGAAATGTTAACACATTTGCTATACTCGAATACGACTATATTGGATTACGCAGAAATGTGTGCACAATTTTTTCGAGACGTGTTTCTCCATCTTCTCTAAAAACTACAAAACTGAACGAAAAAGGTAACTTTTTTTTGGTTTTTGGTCAGCGGTGCATACATATTTTTGCAATAAGTACTCATACCCACATTTTTTTCTACGGGCCACAGGGTGAACAGTAACGAGTCTTTAGTTCGTACCGATTTTACGTGGACAATGCTTTAACGTCACCTTTTATGGAAAATTCCAGAAACAAAATCGGTTCACGCATTACTGGGAACATCGATTTCAAATACAGTGCAGTTTATTTTTATTAGATTTTCTTGAATACTTAATTTTTATAATTCTTAAAAAACATATTTTTTAAGAATTATTTTTTGAGCTTTATGCCAAATAATTCATGAAGTAACAGGTTGCTACAACAACAAAGTTCTTTGCAGAACAAACCAAGCTAACTAGACCATGGTTTCGTCGGACGCTACTCCGACTCATCAGTAGTCTCAGTGGTTCTAGCAGTCCACTAACTTTGACAAGCTAATAAGCGCAATAGCAAGTAAACCAAAGCGGAATTATAAGCGCTTATTAGCTTGTCAAAGTTAGTGGACTGCTAGAACCACTGAGACTACTGATGAGTCGGAGTACCGTCCGACGAAACCATGGTCTCGTCCGTTTTGAGCGAGGATAATGCATACATAAGTTACAACAAAATCTCTACTTCGAAAACTGATTCATTCTTCTCAAATGATCGATTTGTTCACCAACCGCAAGAGAGCACCTCGCGAAATTGTAAAACAGGGACCTGAGCAATTCAATCTTGCGGAGATCACTACTCTGTCCGATGATTATCTCTGCAAAAGTGAAACGGAACGTAAGGATGTAATTTCTGCTCCAAGCCACACAAAAACCATCGAACCAATGCTATTTGTGCCTTTTGCAAAAAACTATTATGCCTCGCCAATGATCGAAATTGCTTCGAATTTTATCATAAAAAAATTACATTTCAATGTATTGATCAAAAATGTAAACAAAATTATTTTTATTTCAAATAAATCAACACTTCAACAAAATTAAATACAGTAGAATCCGGATATAGCAACCTCCAAGGAACGGGCGAAACTCCGTCGTACTAACCGGACGACGAACAAAACGGATGAATAAATAAAGCTTGTCTTTTACACATTGAGCGTTTCCGTAGCCTTCAGAGCTTGAGAAAGACTGCAATTAGGAGTAGTTTCCTCTGGTTTGTCATCAACACCGTCGCTGTCTTTACTATTGCCGTCGTTGGCGATGATATTTTGCACTTTGTTTTCATCAGACGGTGCTTCACAAGTGTCGACAGCATCATCAATACACGCATGTTGTTCAAATTCCTCGTTTGTTATTTGTAGCTGATAATCAATAGTCCTCGTCCAAACCCTCAGTGGTACGTCGTCTTCTTTGTCAAAGTCATCTACATTTGGAGTCAATTCCACATTGCTTTGGACAAAACCGGCGTGTTTCTAACAGTTGAAAATGCGTCTCTTGCGTGAGTTTGGTCCACGCATCATGAATCGTTAGAATATCATCTAAACAGTAATTTTTGGGTACTCAGCACTACTGCTTCCACATCCCTCAAGGCTTTGGAAAATTTTCAGGATAAGGTTTTTGCGAAATTGTGATTTCAAGGCTCAAATAACCCCTTGATCCATTGTTTGCAATACCGAAGTCATGTTTGGCGGCAAAAACACGAGGGTTACGCTTCTCAAGTTAGCAATATGGGGATGTGCAGGACAGTTGTCAACAGCAGGATTTCTTGTTCTTTTTTGAAAGTTCACGATCCCATGCGCGTACCCAATTGGTGAAAATGTGGCAATGTGAAAATATAGTTAGCTTTTCCTTGAAACGTCGTCCGTGGCGTAGTTGGTTAAAGTGCGTGACCGCTATGTCAAAGAACTTTGGAAACCCAGGTTCGAACCCCAGCAGCGACAGAAAATTATTTCAATTAAAATAATTTTTCTGTACGGCCGCCACCTCTCTGCAGACAATGGCAAACCTCAGAGAGTAATCAAAATGCCATGTAAAGCTTCTTGAGAACGAGAACTTTCCGTTCATCGCCGTTTGGAGTCGGCGTTAAGCATGTAGGTCCGGTTCTCGGTCAATTGTGTACAAACTTAATAACACGCACAACACAATTGATCATAAGAAGCTAGGTCAAAGTCCTTTCAAGGGCTGAAATGGCCAGTTATTTATTTATTTTTTATTTTTTTCCTTGAAACAGGGGCCCATTTACAAGTATTCCCCGGTCACGCTGAAGCTTGAGCCACTGTTACATTGCGTTATCTATCTGTTTTTGTGTTGATGTCCAGACACGTTTACATTTCAAAACATTCGCATTAAACATGGGTTCTTGTTTATTTTTATTTTTCTTAATTATTGATATTGTAGAATAAGACACGCCGAACTCCTTCGAGAGAGTTACATTTGATTCAACTGTGAACGGTGTAATCTACCACTTTTTTCTTTTATCGAAAAACATTGTGTAGAGCCTTTAACTATGTCACAACAGATGTTAAACATTGACTGACGCGGGCTTTGCTTTTGCTTTTATAACTTTCCGCAGTCAAAGGAAATCAAAAGCATACGAAATGTAAAAATTTACAGCTTCTTGAAAGCTGAAACAAAACACTCTTTGTCGTTCTAAGTGGACGAATTATCTATAAAATAGGTCGCTATAAGCAGATGGTCGCTTAACTTGAGTTTACATCGTGGTCGCTAAATACGGTAGGTCGTTATAAGCGAATTCGTTATATCCAGATTCTACTGTGTGTTAAAGATTTTTACCGTTGACGAGCTTTGGGACAAAGAGCCCGCCAGATTTGGTAAGCGCGTGGATAGTGGAAGTGGACTATCATTTTTTGTTATATTTAATAGAAATTGGAAGATTGTCCACAACTTCTCCAAAATTTTGTATCTGGATCCTTACAGCTCCTCTCCCCCCTCAAAATATTACCACATCCATTCCCTTTTGAATGATGCCTTGTAAAAAAAATCGGTTGCATCGTTTTTCCAGGAAAAATTGGAAAGTGAAAGGGTCACCGGTGTCCTGGTGATCGTCAAAGGGTTAAGTTGCTAATCTTCTTAAATCTATATCTTACGTATTATTTTTTGTGTGTACATTGTGGGATTTAATTTCAGTACTGGCGTATTTTGGGTTAAAATTTTAAAAATTTAAATAAATTGTTTGCTCTTTAATCATCAATTTTACTTATCATGGCTTCTAACTTACAAAAGAACCACAATGCCATGATTTATTGAAAGCGTTGATTTACTCAAAAAAAAAATCTGATATGAAACACGTGCAGACAGATTTCTATAGCTTAATTTATTGATAATAACTTGAAAAATACGTAAACAACAAAAAATATTTACTGCTAACTCAGTCTATTGTCTACCGGCTATTGATTTTTTTTTTATGTTTTTTTTATATATTTTAAATACATATTCATGGGTTTTTGTTTTCTTACGATAGCATAAATCATCATTTCACGTGGAGCAAAAAAGTTTGAAAATTAATGTAAATATTTTCAAAAACTTTATTCAAATACAAACAAACGAATTATTGTGTCCTTGCTTACACTTGCACTTGTGTGGAATCAAACTTCAAATAAACACGTAGCTTGATAAAAATTCCAAAAAAGGTACTCTTCCTCAAGGTCACAACCTAAAAACTCTTCATATGTTCTATGCCCATGAAGCAACCTCGTTAGTTTCGTACTATTTCTAAGAAAATGGAATTTCTTGCATTTTATTGGAGATATAAGATAATGGAAAAACAAACTTAATAAGAAAAAAAAAAACGGACAAAAATTCCATCGATGAATGCCCTAAACACCAAGAAAACATAACAAAAAAAAAGCAATAAAAATAATAGAGTTGAAATCGAATGGGGAAAAAATTAAGTGGTAGAATATCACAAGCGGAAATACAAATTAGGAGAGGAAGATTGAATGCTCGATGGCTAGGAAAGTGTGTGAGTGTAAACCAATAAATATAGATATAATGAAAAACTAAATAACATGGAATTCAATACCATAGTAGACAAGGCAATAAAGAAAGAAAAAGTTTAGTTTTATGGTATTTATTAAGGAGCAAAACATAACAAATAATTGCGGCAACACTTGATTTAGTAAATATATAGGAATAACACTTATGGGAAAACTTTTCTTTGGCACTTTCATAACTGGGGAAACGTAGTGAGTATAAACAAATAGTACCTAGGTGACCGAGCTCCGCTCGGATTCCCACAAAATCTCACCTATTGCACTCATGCAGTATTGCACATTGGATAAACATCTAAGCTTTATAATTTTCATTACAAAAACTAAATAAGAACTATACATCAATTATAACTCGGCGAGTATGAACGGAACTGGAAATTTTATAAAACAGATATGAAGAATTTATGCTAGCCTTACGACAAAAATAAAAAAAAAAAAAATTATGACGTTGTCTGGTCGCGTAGGTAGCAGCTTATTCAATATACCCATAATTATATATATATATTGTCATATATTATATATTTTTATTATTAAATAATTACTAGCCTTTTCCCGGCGCGCGTTGCTGCACCATGCAACTATATGGGAACATAATAGGTGTATTCAAAACTTTTCTTAGACTCATAGTTTGACACCACTGTTACTTTCCACTGCCCGTTACAGTTTCCCAGTAGCAGGAGATCACCAAATAGTAACTCCATTTTGAGTTTGTATGTAAGTATTGCTACTTTTACTTTCAAAGCTATTTGATAATACAAATTTTAACTGAATGGGCGGAGCCACACCCTCTTATATAATGCTCATCCCAGTTTTCTAGTAGATGGACATTACCCTGTTTTAGTACAGTTGCCGACAGTAAGCATACAGACTAAATTACCAAAATGTAGCCCAATCGACGAAAACCGTAGGAAATATAGCGTTTTTATTGATTTGTGGGCGGTAAAAGGGGTTATGACAGAAATTTAAGCCATCTCATACTTGAAAAAAATGCACTGCCAAAATTTCAGCTCTATCGGCTAAGTAATTTTGAAGTTTCCAGCCATCACACAGACAGCGTTTTGCTTTTTCTATATATATTTTGTATTGTACGAGTTTTTGAGCTCTAGGCCAATCATGTTGAGAACAAGACAACATGAAGAACAAAGAAGGCGACAGCCAACAACAACAACAACAACGGCTCTGTATAGAGCCAATCACAACAGCTTTGACTATACAGACTGTTTCATTGGTCGCTACACCAACTCATCAGTAGTCTTTTGTGTGACTTTACACTGTGATCCACTCAAGCTACTTAGGTTCTACATATACTGCCAATATGCCGAGAAAGTTACCCGGAATTTTGTTTTTGGCAGAGAACGCTGGAATTTTTGTAACTGAGTTCTTATCTACTTTTTGATGCATACTGTACTAAGGTTAACAACCTAGATCGTAACATACTTTTAGGCATAGCCTTAATTCATGTGCATCTTCGAAACTCGATCACGTGGTTTGCCGCTATCAGAGCATATTGAAGTTGTTGTTGTTTTTTGCTTTTTAGCTCCTCCCTTTTTCCACACTTCCATTTTTAGGGTTCAGTTAGTTTAACTGATGGTACACCTAACATGGTGTGGAGACCATTTTGTTATGAAAGACTTTGTTGTTTTTGTGATTAACACACAACTAATGATTTTCTTAACATTTTACGGGCGTGCTCTTCCAGAAATTTTAAATCTTAATATTTTTGAATACGGCCTTTCATTATTTATATTGTACGAGTTTTTGAGCTCTAGGCCAATCATGTTGAGAACAAGACAACATGAAGAACAAAGAAGGCGACAGCCAACAACAACAACAACAACGGCTCTGTATAGAGCCAATCACAACAGCTTTGACTATACAGACTGTTTCATTGGTCGCTACACCAACTCATCAGTAGTCTTTTGTGTGACTTTACACTGTGATCCACTCAAGCTACTTAGGTTCTACATATACTGCCAATATGCCGAGAAAGTTACCCGGAATTTTGTTTTTGGCAGAGAACGCTGGAATTTTTGTAACTGAGTTCTTATCTCTGATAGCGGCAAACCACGTGATCGAGTTTCGAAGATGCACATGAATTAAGGCTATGCCTAAAAGTATGTTACGATCTAGGTTGTTAACCTTAGTACAGTATGCATCAAAAAGTAGATAAGAACTCAGTTACAAAAATTCCAGCGTTCTCTGCCAAAAACAAAATTCCGGGTAACTTTCTCGGCATATTGGCAGTATATGTAGAACCTAAGTAGCTTGAGTGGATCACAGTGTAAAGTCACACAAAAGACTACTGATGAGTTGGTGTAGCGACCAATGAAACAGTCTGTATAGTCAAAGCTGTTGTGATTGGCTCTATACAGAGCCGTTGTTGTTGTTGTTGTTGGCTGTCGCCTTCTTTGTTCTTCATGTTGTCTTGTTCTCAACATGATTGGCCTAGAGCTCAAAAACTCGTACAATATAAATAATGAAAGGCCGTATTCAAAAATATTAAGATTTAAAATATATATATTTTGGATAAACATTATTGGCTATAATTTTTGATTGGCAGATACTAAGCAATTGGCAGTTGTCATGTTGACGTACTTGCATTTGTTTTTTTTATTTATGTTTAGTGTAATGTAGCACGTGACATCTAGCACGCGACATATTTTTACATCGCGTTTGAAATAAGTATAAGTTAAAAAAATTCCAACTCAAAATTTCATTAACAACAAAAAACGGCATGTATATTATTTGTGAGTTTTATATTAGTAATATTAATAAAAAAATAATCTAAAATACATATGAGGTAACTGAAAAAATAATGAAGTATTAGTTTTTTAATGAATATGCCGTTTGATCTAACATTAATTTCAAGTGTTCCTTATAAGAGATCGAATGCAGTTCCCGGATACCTGGAATATATGTTATGTCCTTCCATTTCTTTATCAAATTTGACGAAATCGCTTTAATTGTGTCAGCACCAATATACATGATGTGAATGCCAGTTATGTGCTCTTGTGCACATTTAAATAGACAAAATGCATCATTTAAAAGCGTTGCATAATGCATTATGCACGTGTTTAACCCATCTGCATAAATATATAGTCTATTTATATGCAAGTTAAAATAAAATAAAATTGTTCTTCTTAAAAGTAGCACGTACGATAGCGAACGCGACACACTTTGTAAATCAAAATTAAATTTTTGGTATAATAATTTTATGAAATAACTTTCTTTTAAGATGAGGCCACCCCATTTGTACTGTAACAAATGGTACTTCAGGTACAAGAACGCGACATTATAATATCAATGAAAGCAAAATAAAAATTTACCGTTAATCGACCTTTATTTGGTCTCTTTTCATTTTTTTAGTATTTATTTGTCTTTTTTAGAAAACTTTCATAAGAAGAGAGAAACCATAAAATAAATATATAAACAAAAAATACTAATGAGAAAAAGGCATTAAAAGTAGCTAAGGTCAAGAAAAACATATTTTTAGTTTTCAGGCAAATTTTCTCAAAATAACAACTGAGATAAGCTGTAAATGCATTATATTATAAAAATTTATGCATTTTTTTATATAGTACATATTAGAAAAAAATTATATGTTTATTAACATTTTAGTTTTCGATCCCGGTAGACCATACTGTGGAAATGCCCATATATAAAAATAAGTTGCATTGTATATGAAATTGATGTTCTCGGTAATGCGTGAACCGATTTTATTTCTGGATGATTTCCCATGAAAGGTGACGTCAATATGAAGGTTTTTTTGCATAAATGGTCCTTGTATGTGTATTGGTTCATGAATTATAGGCATTTTAGTGAACTCATCAACTATACAGGTGTGAAAAAACACAGGTGCGCACATATGGTGTATATGGGGAAATATTTGATAGGATAATTGGAAATAAATGGAATATTGGAATAATTTGGCAAGTCTCACTTTAGTTTGCATTTGCGCGAAAAATTTAGGCATAATGCAAATTTTCCATACCCCTTTTTTTCCATACCCCCTTTACCGCCAACAAATCAATAAAAATGCTATATTTAAGACTTTTTTGGTCGTATTAAACTAAAATTTGGTAAATAAGTTCGGATGGTTACTGCCGGCAACTATACTAAAACTGGATCCACTTTTTAGAAATCATTATTATTCCTGAGTTGTACATGTTTTGATAGTGGAACTTGATATGTAGACGTTATGGGCCCAAGAGGTAGTTATTATATATTTGAGCTAACATTAGACAAGGGGGAATTTGGCCACACAGGCAAAATTTATGATATCGAATTGCTTTGGAACTGAATATCGTATGTAACTATGCAATAGACTCCTAAACTACTCATCCGATTAGCATGAAAATTTGTGTATAGAAGTTTTTTGGTACGGTGCGTGTGTGTGGCCTATCAATTGTTATCCACCTTGAACACCAGAGGGCGCTGTAGTACAAATTTTTTACAAAACTGCCTAAAACTCACAAACCGCTTATGCGACTAGAATGAAAAGTGGTATACAGTGGTTTTCATGTACGTTGAGTGTTTCTCTGCAATCTTTTTTGACCTATCTTTAACACCAGAGGGCGCTGTAGTGCAAATTTTTTGCAAAACCACCTAAACCTCCCAAACCACTCATGCGATTAGAATAAAAATTGGTATATAGTAGTTCTCAGGTACGATGAGTTTTTGACTGTATCTTCTTTGAACCACCTTGGACACCAGATGGTGCTGTAGTACAAATTTTTTACAAAATCGCATATTTTTTGTTGTTTTCTTAGGTTACATGTGCAAATATTTACAAAATATAAAATATTTCTTAAATTTAGTAAAACTAAAAAAATGTCCGTTATTTTGATATCAAAAACATGAACATATCCTGAAAACTATGAAAAATATTACTACAACGATATATTTAATGCAACATCGTTACACAAAATTACGAACAAAAACAATCAGATATTCAATTTTGTGACTTTCGATTCAAATATTTCCGTTGTTCTAATTTCAGAGCGTGTAATGTATTAAAAACGCTAGTTCTAATTTCCGAAGGATTCGAATTTCCGAGCGTCTACTGTATGTTGTTTGATTATGTAGTAATATGATAAGAAAATTACGACTTTAGGTTTTATAACGATAATTCTCAACAACAGCATTTATTCATGGTTATATCTAAATTCTTAATTTTGAGCCGTGGCTATCCTGCAAAAAAAACTTGATATTGTCTATTTTATCATGTCTTACCCACTTATTAAGGGATAAAGCCCTAAATTAATAATATATACATACATATGTTGAATTTATTAAAATGAATTGACAACAAAGAAGCGTTCGCAAGGGGAGTTGCCTGTTTGGGAACATTGCAGGCAATAAGAAATCATTAATTATTATTATTATGTTTGGACGTTAGTCAATATTTTTCTCCTTGCCATTATTTTTATTCTTATTCAACAACCCATTAATTCAGAAACATGTGTTTGGAACTCCTTTGTTACTTTTTAATATTACATTTCACCTAGGAACTTATTGTTATTTAATAATTATGTATTACAAACCTTATTTAATGTAATGATTCGAGTGTTTATATTCTAATCACGTTTGTGTTTTTTTTTTTTTGTTTGAAGTGAAACTTCTTAAACCTCGTAAAAGAAAATTGAGCCGGAGTAAAACCGATAATAAGAAGCTAGGTCAAAGTCCTTTCCAGGGCTGAAATGGCCAGTTATTTATTTTTATTTTTTTAAAACCGATATACCGCAATGAAAGTAAACTGTCGCTGTTTCGGGCAACCTTTCCCGCATGTATATTTTAACACTTAATTTTGAGCCAAATATTGACGAACAATGAGTGAGAAAGTGAAGTAAGAGACAAACAAATTTTACACAGACCTTTGTTTTGCCCAAATTCTCGTGAAGAATTCTTCACAAATTCTATTTTCGAAAAGTCTTTTTGCTAATGTTTAAGTCCTCTTCCATCATTCTCATTAAAGCATTGCAACAAAATCACTTATTTTTTAATATCAGGCGTCCGAACTGAAATGGGCCTTCCTGTGTGTTTTTTTTTTCATTCATTATGTCATTTAAAAATAATATTTCTACCTAAACAATCATTACGATCAATCAAAATGTTTCTGATGCATTTTTACCATGTTTTGCGTGGAATTTAATGACAACTACGACAACGGGCACTAGAGGCAATCCTGCAAAATTAGCTTGAGCAGGCATTTGAATAGATATTGAATCGCCGTAACAAGTGTATTGAATCGGGATGAGAATATTTTGAATAAAACACCGAAAAATATACAGAAACCGTGTTGAATAATGTTTTCTACAGCCTGTTTGTGGTATTATTATTTGACAAGCCGTGTATGATTATGAAACGCATCTTATGATCCTTTAATCCTATAATCCCGTACCTTTTTTGAGTTGTTATTATTTTCATAAATGTTAATTCACATTGTACTCTAAAAGAGCTTGCTTTTAGTGTACCTATGCTTGTTCTTTTTAAATAAAAAAAAAAAAAAAATATACTTTCCTATTCCTCAAATGCCTTTTCTTCAAACCAAGTGAAAACGTTCATTTACTCTTTACGCAGTAAACGTGTTGGTAAAAGTATACCTCTTCACGCCCTTGGCCCCATATGTGGTCTATTATAATTATAGTTACTATCAATAAAAAAAAAGATCAAAATTTTCATTACACATTATTCACTACAAAGTCCCACAATAAGAGAAGTAAATTTTTTTTTTTGGTTTGGCTGCACTAATAGAGTTATTTCCGATCAAAGACGGATGAGTTTTACAGAATTGCTTAGTAAAGATATGATGGAAAATGGGTGACTCCTTATTAGATTGTGAAAATCGGCATTTTAATCGCCTTTCTTGTGCATTGGGCAGAGCACACTGAGGTTCCAATCGTTGGATTACACTCTTTTGATAATATTCTGGAGAGTTTCGCGTCCATTTCTGAAGGGCTCAGCAGGTAGACCATTTAGACCAGTTTTTAATCTTCTGAAGAGTTTTGTGAGAGAACCCTCTATGAATTTTGCCAAATAATTACCATTTTTCTTCATTAGACCAAGGAGTTGTTGAACAGACAAGTATTAAAATGGGATGATGGCATTTGAAATTATCAATTGCGAGCAATAGGGCGTGGCAAATGCTATACGTTATTTATAAAAAAATTACTATTGGGAGATGCGCATACAGTTATTGAACATTTCTTTAGACACGTTATCAGTGAAACCGATCCCTGGCGACTCCGAAACATGTTGAAAATCCGTACACGCAAAGAAATTTTTCGTTTACCACAACTGAAAAATTCACCAACTATACTTCGTTTGCGAGCTGTATTTGCCGCAAACGAATATTCAGTTGTCTCAACTTAAATATATATCTTATATATATATACCGCAAGCTATTTCGGTCCTTATTATTTATTATATTAATAATCCTTCTCTTTATGTCCGTCCGTCTTCTTATGGATTGCACCTCCGTTGCTATCTCCGTCCGCGAATTAAGCAAACTACCAATTTCCTTATGTAGTAACAATTTGTCCAAAAAGTAACTCTAAACTATAAGCGTTATGTTTCTACAACGAAGGGAAAAATAAACAAAATTTTCAGTTATGAAAAACGAAGTTTTCAATTGCTGCAATTTAAAAATTACTCGCGTTTATGACAAACGAAATTAATTTCCTGCAACTATATGACGCGTTTCTCGCAACTGAACTGTTATTATGACAACTGTTGAAACGTTTGCAAATAACGATTTCAAGCACGACAAACGAAGTTCGTTTGCCGCAAACTGGCGATAAACGTTTTTTTTCTTTGCGTGTAAGTATTGAAAATATAGGTTCATGTCATTTTTAGTTGTTAAAATCAAGCAATAGGGCGTGGCAGCTACTACAATTATTTTATAAAAAAAAAAATATAATGCTACAAACATACTCATTAAACGATGTTTTAGTCATTTTATCAGTGGAGACTGGCCCTATTGAGACCGGCTGTTATCAGAGAGCTTTTAATAGTTTCCCCAATTTCTCTTAACAAACACATAAAAAAAAGTATCCGTTTAGTCTCAAGTCAATTTGAGAGATGATTTATAAGAAATTTTATTGAACAGTTTATATGTGTCATCTTTCTATAGATCTATTTGCCTTAGTTTTCAATATTTGACAATATCAGTTAAGATAAAAGTTGATATATATGTACGTATGTTATTTTTTAAATTGAAATTCATATTTGGTTAAATCATATCTAACAAGCTCAAATATTTTTTTTAAAATTTGTTATGCAACATTAATTTATAGAACAACCAATTCAATAAATGAGTTCTTTTACTCATTTCCTAAGAACATACAATTATTCGAAAAATAAATACAAGCATTCAATGGTTTACTCAGTTGTGTATGTTAATGATTCAAACCGCATTTGAAAAATCTACAGCGATTTAAACATTCTATTGATTTGCTTAATTTACTAGAAAATTGGACAAAAGTTGACCGATAAAAAATTGTAATTTTATTTCATCAGAAATGGTGAAAATGTTGTTGGTTTCATTTTTATATTTTATCATTTCAAGGATAAACCGCAACTGTATTAACAACATAAATTATTTAGCTGTGTGGCATAACTTAAAGTAAAAGTTAAAATTGGATATACAGGAATTAATTCATATGTTCTGACTTGAATTTTCAGTCAATGAAATTGAAATTTTTCCAAAAATTATTTAATAAATTACAAACATCTAATTTTTTGTTTTTAAAGTGAAAATTATAATGAGCATGAGTTCAAGCAAACAATTATATCATTACTAATTTTCCAAATTTTTGTTTTCATAGAACACATTTTTCATGAAGTGAAAAAGAAGTTAGCTGTATCGTGGACACCCGTACGTTATGACGTGACAGCATTTCTTTATAATTGTCCGCATTCTTGTCAAAATCCCTTCATTTGTTCCCAAACTTGTATTAATACTTATGCTTGATCTTATGTTTGTACTAATAATTGTTCTACTTCCTGCCTAAACTCTTTTCCAAACATCCCCTAAATTCTTGACCTTATCCTTGTTCGGATACTTTCCTTATCCTTTTCCGACGTCTTTTCTCAATTTTTTTCCTAACTCTTTTCCTTAGTTGGACAAAATCTTTGTTCAATTCCTGGTGCTATTTCTTGTTTTTATTCTTTTCACAACCAAGCCTTAATTATGTTTTATTTAATGTGTCTCTAAATCTTTGTTTTAATCCTTGTCTGAATTTTTGTCCTAATCTTTGTTCAATTACATGCTCTAACCTTTGTCTAAATCTTTGTCCGACTACCTATCTTATTCCTGGTCCTGATGCTTTTTTTTTAAATTCGATCCCAATCCTTTTTTGAATCCTTGTTTTAATCATTATCGAAATTTTCTTCTGGACAAGTTTCTCCATATTTTAATTCTCCATATTTTAATAAAACTCAGCGAGTAATAAGTCTATGTAATTCATGCATTCATGCATTATGCAATTTTGCATTTTTGTTGCATAAGGTGCTACCTCCTCAACCTGACGTCGTCATAATGTATTTTTTTTTTTTATTTTTGTCGTAAGGTCAAGTATAAATCCATATATGTAATACTTCTATATTTGCAGCAACCTAAATTTTCAATGAATTTCAACTACGAAATCAAAGAGAGATAGCCTACATAAGATTTTTTTGTTTGTATTAGTATATTTGAATAAATGAAAATTACTACAAACAAGAAAATGTCAAATCGTCACAGTGGCGGTTGTTAAGAAAAACATAAGACAAAACAGAATATACATATTTGTTTTGCATAAATCATAGATACGCACCAATATAAAACAATTATAACACCAACGCGTGAAATATAATTAAAATTTAAAAAAAAAAGTCAAGCAAGCAAAATTTTATCCATAAAAATTCAAACAACAAATATTTTAAATGGAATTTTTGACAATGAAAACAGCGCTCCTGAGTTTTTTTATTATGAAATTAAATTTCGGGTACATTCGTTTATATATTTTCTCGCTCATATAACAATATATCTGCACTCTAATGTTGGCGAATGTACCTTGAATGTACTGCCAATATAGAAGTATTAAATATATGTATAAATCCATATTTGCATTGCTATATATACTCACCAATAATTCATTTCATGTCTTTTCAATTTTGAAGCGGCTCTCTTCGCGGCCTCATTATGTCATGAACTTTTTGTCTAGTTTTGTCATGAGGGCTTAGAAGCAACCTTATATAATATTTTTTACCGTAGTACATATATTTACATAGAGCATTTTTATTACATGTAACAAATTTTGCAGTGTCGTTGCTTAAGCAGCTCTTACACGTACCGATGAAGGCTTTAATTTTTTTGTTTTTATTTTTATTTTTGTCATAGAATCAAAGCAAATAATTTTAAAATTGTTTTATGAGGGGTTTTTGAAACAATTCATGATATAATAAATAGAGGTAGATGCAGACCTGACTGTGCTCTCTTTTAATACTGCCGTAACTGTCAAAATCCATATAAAAAAAGTTGTTTGCTTACATTTAATTTCTATAAACTTTTTTATAGCTTTGAGATTTTATATGCGTTGTCAACTTCGTGTTGACATTCGCGGCAGTACGCTGTCATCTAGCGAATCTGCCTGTATTTATTGTATCTTGAAACAATTTGATAAATTTTTGACAAAATTTGTGCTCAGATAAAAACAAAATAAAATTTTAAAATGCTTTATCGAGGGTTTATTGAAGGTTTCGTCCATTTTTAAAATTCTCTCATTTATGAAGCATTTAAAAGATATTTTTAACGCTATTGAACGTTTATGTATAATGTTTTTCAATTTTTTTCAATTTTTTTCGTTGAAGGCTTTATAAGAGGTTCATAATTTTTTATGAATACAGCCGTTAATATTTAATGTTTAATTTGGAAGATAAGTGCTATAAAGGTTTATTTAGCTTATTTGAATAATCCACTTTTGTGTGTTATTGAATACGGGATTTAAAAAATTTGAACAGATGAAAAGAGTTTTTGGCGCGTTTTTGCTTTCCAACTAACAACGACCAACATTTTAGAAAGAACAACTCTTATATAGGAACACATTTGTATAAAAACTATTTTTTATAAACGGAAATTATTCCATTGAGTCTATAATTTTTTTTAATGTAATTTATTGATTGATTTGATGATGCCAAATTTATAAAACGAGTAACTTAGGGTCAAAGAGAAGTCAAAGTACCGCCATTGGAAAGGTGTTTTTAACGAAATATGGTTGTCCAAGTGTTCCCAAATATGTTGGGCGAAATTTCACTTTTCATTTTTGGGTGATTTTTCGTTTTTTTTTGGGTGATCTTTCGTTTTCAATATTAAATAGGAAACGTCAATCAGTTCTTAAAGATACAAAGAAAATAAAAGAATTGATTTATTACCTAAACTAGTTTAGCTAATGTGAAAGTTTCTATTTCACCTAATCTTTTCAACAACTTTTCTACTTGCACAGTTAATTTAACAATCATGCATTAGGTAATTCACCTAATTAAAATTAGTTAATTCAACTAAAATTTTGCTTATTAAATCATCTAATTCTTCTAGTTATTTTACCTAATGCAAGTTGTCGATTTGTTCGTACACTAGGGAAATAACGCATATTAGCATTATCCACGCCTCAGAATAAATTTTATATAAATATTTACATGGATAAATCAAAAGCTTTCCTTACAACTTGTTTTTTTCCCGTATTTGAATTTTATAGGAGCACAGCGCTCTCCTATAAAAAACATAAATAAAAACAAATTGAGAAAATTTTACAAAAATTAAAGCCTCATTGCGAGATTTGAACTCGGGCCGCTGGCGTTATAGTCAAACGCTTTACCGCTGTGCTGTTACGCCGTTTGATAATTTGTGAACAAAATGTATATAAAAATATGAGGTCCACAACTCTGAAATTATGTTTCCACAGCAATTTGATTAATTGGTATGTAGAGTAAATTTTTGTATTGGAAATTTAGCTCAATAGATAAGGCGTTGGTTGTTGCAATCTTGAGATCACAGGTTCGAATCTCAGCGGTGGCAAAGAAATTTTTCAGTCATTTATACAATGTAATCTCTCTCATTCTATCTACTATCAAACAAATCTTTCTTCTCTATCATGTGACGAAATGAAGTAAAGTCACCTAAGGAAAGTTTCACTTCAAAATAGAAATTGCAAAACAAAAAACATATTTTTTGCATATTTTTTGCACGGCATTCCCACTCTTAAGTGGGAATGCTATCTAAATAATTAGATGATTTTTCTACACTTAGTAGGTGGCTTGCCTAATCTGAAGTGGTCATAGTTTAAAAAAAATTAGCTAATTCTTCTAATAAATTATGTGTCTTATCTATTTTATGGTTGAAGGTACACCTAAATATTTAGGTTTTTTTAGCTACTCTCGCAGTTAAACTACCCACTATAATTGCATATAATTAACATTTAGAAATTGGTAGCGCACCTAATCAAATTCGTTGACTGAAAATCACCGGATTACTTTAGCTGAATTGACTACATTTTTAGGTAAAAGTTCTACTCTTTTTTTTCTGTGTAACAGTATTTAAAGTAAAAGCAGCGGTTCTTCTTTTGTTTTTCTTTTGTATTTGCATCATTTGCTTGAGTTTGCTTGGTCAAGTCAAAGGAAATATTTAGTACCGTGCCCGCGCATCTACCCTCCCCCTTGGAGAATTTTTTGTATGGAAAAAAATGAAAAAGTCCAAAAAGACGTTTCAGCCCCCCCTTTCACGAATGCTAAAGAAAAATCAGCTTTATCGTTGCAATAATAGCTCTATAATAGTTTTTATGCCAATAATAGTGGTTAATAAATAACTTTATTAATAAAAAATAAATAAATAGTATTTATCTCATCAAATGATTGAATTAAAATAGACTTTAAAAAAAAAAATACTGGCCGGGAAAATGCTCATTTCGTATCTCGTGTGGGAACACAACGTAAAATATTGGGCGATTTTTCATTTTTTTGGGTGCATTTTCGCTTTTGTTTTTGGGTAATTTTTCCAAAAATGTTTGCGATTTTTTTCGTTTTCTTGGGTAAAATTTCGTTTTTCGTTTTGGGTGATTTTTCATAAATTTTGGGTCATTTTTCATTTGGGTGATTTTTCTTTTTTTTTTTTTGAGCGATTTTGCGGAGAGCCCCATGTTTGTACCATGGATTGGTTTTGCTTAGTTTTTGATCTCATGTCTTCAATACAAAAAGAAGAGCCAACTCTGCACTTGGTTTTCTAAAACATTGGTCCAGTGAATTCTCCAACCGATAATTTATAAAATCTCTCTACCGGACTTTTGCAAGACCCATCCTTGAATATGCTAGCCAGGTCGGGTCTCCTTTATATCTTATTCGATTGCATATTGATGCTGTATAGCGTAGATTCATTCGATTTGCTTCACGCGGCCTTCCTAAATCCATCAAAATCGTCCCAATCTACCTCATAATGCTGATTTGTTAATGTGCAATTAATCATGATTAAACTGAAAACTTTTCAAAAACGCAGAGAAATTTCCGATATTCTCTTTATGTCCTGTCATGCTATCTTGCTCTACTTCAAATAATATCCCTAAATTATCCAAACTAACGTAATCTTAGTTCTGTGCCCTACTTTCACATCAACTTTCATCGCACCGAAATAAATATGTGTTAATAAATCTAAATATTAATACGCAAACATCGAATGTTTTGGTAAACTTTTTAATATTTATAATAAAAGAACGGGAATTAAACTTACATCATTCGAAAGGTACTGTGCCACAGATGTGCCGAATAATAAACATAACAAAAAAAAAAATTTAATATATCATGTGATTATTACATTTTTAAATAAATGCATGCATCTTTGCATGCAAAATTATAAGGACAAGTTGAATGCTAGATTGAATCAGACACATTAACAGAGCTATGTAACATTATTGATGTTGTTGCTTTTTCTTAATTTTTCTCTCTGAAATAGTCTCATGACAAAAATAGCCAAAATATTCATACCGTTCCGATACAGCGGAGAGAGCCGCTGCAAGAACTAAAATTCATCAACGTAGTTGCATAGAATTATTACTTCGAGTGTATATGAGGCACGACAAATATGATAAAACAAAATTATACTGCTACGAAAAATTTAATTTTACAACAATAAAAAATGAATTGCATCATAGCGTCTCTCAGGGAACCCATTTATTAAAGTAACCAAAATGCACTAAATGCAAAAGCAAAAAAAAAAATTAAATTAAAATTAAAATAAGGAAAAGTTTTAGAACAAGCATTATTATAAGGATTAGAAAAAGGATAAGAACAAAGATTTGGACAAAGATTAGGACCAGAAATAAGATAAGGGGTAGGACAAGGTTTAGAGTATAAAATTGGACAAGTAGTAGGACAAGAGTTCTGTCAAGAATTGGGAAGATGACTTCGACAAGGACAAGGAAGATTGAGACATACCTAAAACAATATTTGGGACAAGATTGGGAAAAGTATAATGACAAGAAATAGAACAAAGATAAGTAGAAGTATTAAGAAAGAAAGTGGGACAAGGATTTGAGCAAGAATAAGGTCAGAGCTTTGGACATGGATTAAAACAAGAATTTGGACCGAAAGTAGGTCAATTATTAGAACACATATAAGAATAGAAATATGAAAAAAGACAAGTTTGGGAACGAATGCAAGGATAGGGGCAAGAATAAAGATGCACTGTTACGTCAAAATCTACTGATGCGCCAACGATAAAGCCATCTTCTCTTCAACTTTGCCAAGCGTTTTTCAATAAAAAAAAACAAGAGAAAAATTGACATTGGTATGGTCGAATTTTGACCACAGGCTATACTAGTAAACAGAAATGAACGTGTCGTCATATCGCTCACTAAAGGTATTTGTGTTATAATGTGATCTGGTCGTCACATCGGGTAGTCTGAACGATTATGTGCTGAGCGAGTTGTTACTAAGGTTGATTGAGGTAATTCACGCAGGGGGCAAAGTGGAATAAGAAGAAGCTTTTATGTAATAATCCAAATGTGCTTTCTAGGACTCCTATCCTAGCTCGCCCTATCCTCGCCCTCCTCATCAGCATGCCAACACCAACGTCAGAATTATGAAAGCCTCATCGAAACGCTAACTACATCGGGCTCCAGCGACACAGTCGCGCCATCGTCATCGACACCTGAGTGTTACCAACTGACCAACATAGAGCAGATTTCAACAGAAAATTACGCAATGGAAGCCGTAGCCTACTGCGCTGCTTATAGCATCAATTACATTTAAGACTACATAATGTCTTAACCAGGTACCCAAAATAATTGTTATTTTTTATTTCACAGCAGAAAAAGTTGGGCGATTTTAATCCATAAAAAATGCGTTATGAATAACTTTTATTTTTAAGAAACAGTTTTTTTTGGTTGCCGCATAACTTTTTTTTTTTTGAGGAATAAATTTTTAGGTTGACTAATAACACTTACTTTTTGAAATTTTGATATTTTTGGTTATTCGTGTCAAAAATTACAAAAAAAAAATGTACTTTTTTGTTTTGGGACCTCTTAGCCGTGTTCGATACTCGTATGAGGAAATCATCTAACGTCATCTAAGTATAAGAGTTAATATAAAATCGTTGGTGCGTACTCATGCTGCTTAATATCTCACGACCGGTACCACCAAATTGAGAACACATGCTATTAAGGTTAATATCTAGCAGAGCTGTAAAAGTGTGAATTCATTTTCACTTTTCATTCTCTTGTTTAAAATTTCAAAAGCTGAAATCTTTTTTTCTATCATTCAAAGTGTGAACTCTTTAGGCTCAAGCCTATAGGCTGATAAAAATTGTCTTAAAGTCATGAATTGCAAAACGTAAAGAATCCACACTGAACTGAAATTTTAACGAATGCAGCCACCGATGGCTTCAGCCGCGATGGCGATCCCATGGTTGTCTTTGCAAGCAGTGAGGCCATGCAAGGGTTGACACAAGCCCTTATGGGGTCTTGTGTTCAGAGCCAGATCAGTGTTAAACAGGAATATGACATCTGTACCTGCACCACCAACTTAACGGTTACGAATTACCGAACGTACCTTGAGGCCTGCCAGGGTTTTAACGGGACGGCGGCGCCTGTAGCATTAGCCTGAAAGCCATTTCAGCAGGATTTCACTCCTGCTTACTGAGGTAACAGAATACTACAGCCGTCAGCCCTTAAAGCAAACTTTCTGAATGAATTTGTCCAGTATACCATAATTAAGGCCTTACTGGGTTCAGCATTAATGCGTTTTCAAACGCGTTTTGTGGTTTTTCTGCAAGGGTGTCCTTCCCTTTAGAAAACTGCCGTCCCTCTGGGATCAGACGCAGACCAAGGAGCCGCCCAATCTGGGACAGACGCTCTTGGGTTTGGTGATGATTCTGTTTGGTCCGCGGGTGGTATTTTATTTCCCACCTACCCTGCATGACTGCCGAGCTTTCCCCTATCCGCCACCTGGGGACGCACACTGTAGGGATACAGAACCCTCCTAGTGAAGTTGTTTTGTGTGTATTTGTGTATGCGTGTGTGACTGTTGGGCATGACTGTGATGGGTTGCCTTTGGCTTATATCATGTATAGAAAAAGTATTATTTATTTTATTTTTATTTTATTTATAAAATTTATTCTATTTTATGTGCAACAAATTGTAGAAGTTAATTTTTATACATTTTGTAAATAATATTTATTGTAAATAAGCACATTATTCTTCCAGAAAATGTCAAAGGAAAAACAAGAGAATGTCGCTAAGATCGGCCGTTGAAAACAAACGACAACAAATTAGTAGTATTTAATGGTAGTAAATAAAGAGTTGAAAAGAATTATAAAACTGAGTGCATTCATCAGATTTTTTAAGCCAACAAGAATGGGATTGATATTTCCATAAGTCCCATTCCTTAGAGAGCATTTTATCTTCAAAGAATGATGAATTGTGCATTTTTAATTCATTTACTCTACAGAAGCATTAGATTGCAATCTGGTTGATGCAGCTTTTGAATGCATTAAGAGTGTGTGCATTCCGAAATGATTTAATATTTTACAGCTCTGATATCTAGTTTAATAAGGTTAAATGTTTCCACACCCACTTTTACCGCCCAAAAATCAATAAATCGGTCTTAGTTGTATTGCACTGATGTTTGGTAATTTAGTTCGTATGGTTTACCAGTAAGAAAGTAAGTAAAAGCTATTTATATACGGTGAAATAGATTTTATTTATTTATTTATTTATTTATTTTGTTTGACAATCTAGTGTAACAAGAATAAAATCTTATAATATCTACACTAGAAGCACGAAGCTATTAGCGTTGAATTGGTTAACAAACATGTGTATAACTAATAAAACAAAAGTGTTATTAATATTATGCTCAATAGTGATGATTGCATATAAAAAATTTAAATGAAAATTAAACTAAAATTAAATTGAATTAAATTAAATTGACTAAGTTCTGACAAGATTATTGCATCAAATGAAAGTATATATGTGACCCGGTCTACGAAAAGGGACCTTCGGTGTAAAAACAAGTTTTCGAGAAAACAGCTGTTTATGTTTATTATGTTATAATTCAATGTCCAATTTTTTTTCATTTTCACTCATTTCTGCTCTTTTTTTGGAAAATTCCTGACAAACTTCTTTACGAGTTGGAAACTTCTGCTTTGCGCCATTAGAAAGAGCACACATTAGTCTATCCGAATCGCCAAAAAAGTGAAAAATGATATTTTCACACCGAAGGTCCCTTTTCGTAGACCGGGTCACATATAAAGTTGTTTTTTAAAATGCACAGCGTTGCTTATATTTCTTAAATATATAGGTAAAGTGTTCCAAAGACTGATGGAAAAGACAAAAATTGTCGCTCTGATGTCAGACATTTGTGTCTGAATGGTATGATTGAGTTGGCGCGATTCGAGCGAGAGAATTGAATTCTGTTAAATAGGTATTGCGGCTCCCTGGTAGATATTACCTTGTGTAGAAAAATCAAGGTTCGATATTTTAAAAGATTATTAAAGGTGAAACCGTATATTTGCTTAGCTTTCTCTGAAACATGATCAGTTCTTTTGAGACCGAATATATATCTTGTTATATTATTAAAGAGAACATTTAGCTTTTGCATACTTCTATAGTCTGGGTTAGAGAACAGTTCACATCCATATAAAATAACAGGAACGATATATGTTTTGGCAAGTAGAGTTCGAATCTTCTGAGGAGTGAAATGCTGTGTTATCCATAGGGACCTAAGCATCCCATAAGCTTTACCAATAGAACAATTAATGTGATTATTCCAGGTCAACGTCCTATTGAAAGTTACGCCTAAATTTTTTGCAGTGTCTACATATTCAATTTCACAATTATCCAGTACTAAATGAGGGACAGATAGAAGATTTATACATCTCTTTGATATTACAATGCACTTCGATTTATTAGGATTTAGACAAAGCCCATTTTTGGAAGCCCAATCATTAATACGCTTAAGGTTTTCGTTAAGAATAGTTACGAGGTCATTTATTGATTCACGTTTGCAACTTGCATATACTTGCACATCATCTGCATAAATGTGAACGTTACAGTTTCTTAACATTGAAGGAAGGTCATTAACATATATTGTGAAGAGTAGTGGTCCCAACACTGATCCCTGTGGAACCCCTCTTGAAACTGGTAGAAATTCAGAGGATTTATAATTAGAACAAACTGCTTGCAATCGATTTGTTAAGTAGGATTCTAAAAGGCTAACAGCTGTTGAGGAGAAGTTAAACATTTTATTGAGTTTGGTCAGCAGAATTCTATGATCAACTGTGTCGAAAGCTTTGGAATGATCAAGGAGAATTAAAAAACTTATTTCATTTATATCCAATGCAACCCGAATTTCTTCCGTAACATCTAGTAATGCTGTAATGCAACTTCGTTGGGGCTCAATGTGACTGAACTCAAGTCGCGTCGTAGATCTGCAATTTTTTAGCCAAGCTCCTCGAGTAGATTTTTTTTGCTCTCTTGTATAAGAGCTGCAATTGTTTCGTTCTGTTTATCAAATCGTTGATCTAGTAGCTCCATCAGGCGCTGAGAAGGTTCGTCGTTGAGGTATACGGAAGTTTTCGGTGGCGAATGCACCGCATTAGAGCGGAGTCGTTTTAGTGTTGGCTGTGACATTTTTGAGAGTTCGTCTTTGTTGTATTATATTATTGAAGTTATTTTATTTTGTTAACCGTTCGAGTGATTTGTTTTATATGCTCTGCAAAATGTTTTATTTGGTTTTTGGATTTCAAGTAGGCTTGTGCAGTTCTTTGCTCTGCACCTTTTACAAAGTGCCATTTTGTGAAGCAGTGTTATTTGTTATAACTTTTCGATTCATTATTCTTAGAACAATCTTTCCCGTATTCCAACTTCAATTCCCAGTTTTTTCATTGATGAGTCCTCAAATCTAAGCACTACATTTTTGCTAATGACGACACAAGGAAGGTGAAAGCTGCGTATACTGAAATTGAGAATTTCAAGCCACTACGTATAGACATTGACGCTGACCTTCTCGAATATTGGAGTAAGCAGAAATATGCATCACCCTTTTTATGGCAATTATCTTGCATTGTCCATGCAATACCTGCAACTCAAGTTACTGTGCAGCAATCTTTCTCAGCTTTAAAGATTATTTTAAGTGATCTCCGATGCAATGCCCTGAACTGTACCCAGCACCAAGCACATCTGCACGACCAGCAAAGAAGGGACGGAAGGACTGTGCTTGGTGCAATACTCAGCATGACAAAAAGCGGCGAAAAACATTCTTGTCATGTGGAAACTGCGAAAAATTCATGTGCCTTGAACAGGATTCTATGAAAAAAATTTGCCTGTGCCATGCATGTGCTTCTGAAGAGTCATAAATTCAGAAAACCCCCATTTACAAACCTCGCCTCAATGGTAATTTCTTTTATTTATTTTAAATCATTAAATAAATCACTCTCGAGTTAACTTGTGCAAATACCCAAACCCCCCACCTCAAGATATCCCCTTATAATGATACACACACACATCTATTGCTCCATACAACACATCTATTCAATAGAAGCTGTCGACTATCTCGACGAAAATGATAAGAATAGCAGGAGATAGCTTATGGGCCTTGCGAGGCCCAGCAGGGTCACTTACCACTTCCCAGGTAGCCACACATCCTTGGATTACTAATGGCATTATCTCGAAAGTTCCAGTAATAAATATTTATTTCGAAATCTGGAAATCGACGAACAAATATCGAAAATCTCAGCTGGAAAGAAAGGTTCGTTGCAACCTATTTTTTGGCATATTTATTTAACAAAGGAGATCATAGTTCCAACATCAGAAAACTGTTGTTTTACCTTTATTTTGATATCAAACATGACCCCGTAGCCAATAAAATTCAAGAAATCTTCATGAAAGTTGCTAGTTCAATTAAAAATAAACTTAAATCAAAATTAAAATCGAAAAAGATCTGGCCGGACTCATGTACAAAACGGAGGGTTAATCAGATGAATATAATTTAATATTTTTTTTTTTTTTTTAATTTGACCTCTCAAATAAATTTTTAATGAAATACATTTTTAATGAAATTAACAGAAGTTTGTTTGATGTCTTTCAATATCCATGGTCATAATAAATATTGATTTCGGTATTATAAGGTAGGATGTTGTGATTTTTTTATTTTTATGTTTTACTCGCATATTTATATGCAATGCTTTTTAATGCCTTTTTTATTGTTGTTCTGTTTTTGTTGGTGTTTTTATTGAATATATGTTTTCTGCACAAGCATATTAAAAAAACATATAAAAAGTAGTCACCGTTCATAAATTTTCCACAGAAATTAATACAAGTACTCTCAATGAACTTAATGTTATTCACAGATTCACAAAAAAAAAAAAAAAATAAATAAAAGTAATGCGAAAAAATCTTACTTAGAACACGCGGAAATTTCTTTAAATGTCTAATAAAAATAATCCCATTCACAACGCTTTGAAATTTTTCTGTGGCTGTTGTTAAAGCTTTCAATGGTTCACTAAGTCCAACCAACATCAACCCCCTCCCCCCTCCCTCACCAAACAACCGTCCTATCTACAGCTTTTACAATTTTCTGCCACTTATTTTTGAGTAAAAACAAACTGGAAAAAAAAAGTTGCGCAACAAATAAAATTCAATTGAAAAGCACGCAAATCCAATGGATTAAAAGCTCATTAGTGTTAAAACCAGCGTAATGGCAAAAGCTTTAAGAACCAAATGCAATGTCCTTGGCCAGCCAAATGGTTGAACCAATGCAATCAACTCTACTCAGCATGAAATGAACGCACAGTGACCCAGCTGGGCTCCAGTCACCCACTCCTCCTCACTCCTCCATCCCCGCGGCACACACACATAACTTGGACAACTTTAAGGCAGAAAATGATCTGCTCAAAAAAAAAAAAACAAAAAAATTCTTAAAACAAAACCTAAAAATTACATTAAATTAATTTCAACTTATGCGGTCGACTAATATAACAACAAATCTTAAAAGATAAGCTCAGCAGTGATAAGTGTGCAAAGGAGCAGCAAACTCAAGAAACGAAGAAGCAGCGCATACCTAAAAAACAACCATTCGTTGAAAGTGGAAGAATTATGATGGCATCCCAGCCTAGTACAGGATTTAATTTTAATGTCATCATTTGTCGCAGCTGACTTTTCTGCAAATTTGATTGGTTGTTTTTACCAAGGACAAGGTCACGACGCGCATTCCAACAACGCACTGACAGGACGTTGAGATCCTGAATGTTGGACGCGAATCACGCGTAATGAAACACATTTACGATTTTTTAAATTAGTTTCTTACGCTTGAATACAGTTTAAGCTGCTTGCGGGTGGTCACAAGATTGCTCCTCGATGCGCGATGGCAAGCAGAGTTAGCGGTTTAAATTGGCTGTGCTGCCTGATGAACGGCATTAAAATGTCGTTCAGTTTTTTTGCCTTCTCGAACTTTAAAGTTTTGACGTTAAAAGTTTTTACTCACCATTTGGCTGTTAACGATGTTTTTGTGCGGTTGCTTCAGGAGCAGAGAAAACAAATTAATGCTTCAATTAAAAATATTAAAACGTCAGAGTGACAGCATCTGACATCAACTGTCGGAAGCAGTTAAACAGTTTATGTAGCGACTGTAAAATGGTAAAATTATCGTTTGAGTTTCGGGGATTTTTATTCGAAAATCTTTGAAATTTAAAAATTTTATTTTTATTCTTGCAATGCTTCAGAATGTTATGACACATTTGAATTTATATTGATAGTTATGATAAGCATGATATACATACATTTATTTACTATAAAAAAACAAATTAAACGTATTGTATATCAAAGTTTATGTTTAATTAGATAGTTTTTCTATTTAAGACCTTTACTCACTCATCATTCATAAGGCACTATCAATATCAATATCAATATCAATATCGATATCAATATGACTATCACTATCACTATCACAATCACAATCACAATCACAATCACAATCACAATCACAATCACAATCACAATCACAATCACTATCACTATCACTATCACTATCACTATCACTATCACTATCACTATCACTATCACTATCACTATCACTATCACTATCACTATCACTATCACTATCACAATCACTATCACTATCACTATCACTATCACTATCACTATCACTATCACTATCACTATCAATATCACTACCACTATCACTTTCACTAACACTATCACTTTCACTAACACTATCACTTTCACTAACACTATCACCATCACTATCACTATTACTATAACTATCACTATCACTATCACTATCACTATAACTATCACTATCACTATCACTATCACTATCACTATCACTATCACTATCACTATCAATATTACTATCACTATCACTATCACTATCACTATCACTATCACTATCACTATCAGTATCACTATCACTATCACTATCACTATCACTATCACTATCACTACCACTATCACTTTCACTAACACTATCACTTTCACTAACACTATCACCATCACTATCACTATCACTATCACTATCACTATAACTATCACTATCACTATCACTATAACTATCACTATCACTATCACTATCACTATCACTATCACTATCACTATCACTATCACTATCACTATCACTATCACTATCACTATTTAAAGTTAAAAATAAAGTTACAGTTAAAGTTAAAGTTAAAGTTAAAGTTAAAGTTAAAGTTAAAGTTAAAGTTAAAGTTAAAGTTAAAGTTAAAGTTAAAGTTAAAGTTAAAGTTAAAGTTAAAGTTAAAGTTAAAGTTAAAGTTAAAGTTAAAGTTAAAGTTAAAGTTAAAGTTAAAGTTAAAGTTAAAGTTAAAGTTAAAGTTAAAGTTAAAGTTAAAGTTAAAGTTAAAGTTAAAGTTAAAGTTAAAGTTAAAGTTAAAGTTAAAGTTAAAGTTAAAGTTAAAGTTAAAGTTAAAGTTAAAGTTAAAGTTAAAGTTAAAGTTAAAGTTAAAGTTAAAGTTAAAGTTAAAGTTAAAGTTAAAGTTAAAGTTAAAGTTAAAGTTAAAGTTAAAGTTAAAGTTAAAGTTAAAGTTAAAGTTAAAGTTAAAGTTAAAGTTAAAGTTAAAGTTAAAGTTAAAGTTAAAGTTAAAGTTAAAGTTAAAGTTAAAGTTAAAGTTAAAGTTAAAGTTAAAGTTAAAGTTAAAGTTAAAGTTAAAGTTAAAGTTAAAGTTAAAGTTAAAGTTAAAGTTAAAGTTTAAGTTTAAGTTTAAGTTTAAGTTAAAGTTAAAGTTAAAGTTAAAGTTAAAGTTAAAGTTAAAGTTAAAGTTAAAGTTAAAGTTAAAGTTAAAGTTAAAGTTAAAGTTAAAGTTTAAGTTTAAGTTTAAGTTTAAGTTTAAGTTTAAGTTTAAGTTAAAGTTAAAGTTAAAGTTTAAGTTTAAGTTTAAGTTTAAGTTTAAGTTTATGTTTAAGTTTAAGTTTAAGTTTAAGTTTAAGTTTAAGTTTAAGTTTAAGTTTAAGTTTAAGTTTAATTTTAAGTTTAAGTTTAAGTTTAAGTTTAAATTTTTGTTTACATAACATAAAGCTTATGTTTATGTTGCATCCCAGGTGATGCTACTTTACACCCTCTTGCTGTTTAACCCATTAAGTCCGGGAAGAGCACAATTTTAATATGATGTTTGAGACTTATTTTCTGCTATTAAAAATTGGAATAAAAAATTCCAAACATACCTATTCTACTATTTTTGGGGTCGCTCTTTCGATTGGTGCAGTCGGATTTGCATAATAATGACTTTTGGAACCAATATGGCGCATTTTAATTAAAAAAATAACGAAATTTTTTGCGTTTTTCTTTTTTGTGAATCTTTTTCGCATAAATAAAGTTACTGAATCGGTGCCAAACTAAAACCAAAAGTGCACAAAATATCTAAAGTATAACTATGAATATTTTTTTTTGGTTTGAATCAACCTAACCTCTTCAATATATCAATACGTAAAAAATTAACGTTATTTGGTAAATTATGAGTATAATTAATAAAATGTATATCTCTAATATTATAATTGTCCCAAAAATATATAAAGAAGGGGTTTTTGAGATCGCTGATCACGAATTTGAGGTAGATTTTCAAAATTTAAGATGGCGGATTCAATATGGCCAACCAAATTTCATGAAATCTTCAAAATTACAAGAAAATGTGTATAAGGCGGTTTTTGAGGCCGTTGATCACGAATTCGAAGTTAGATTTTCAAAATTCAAGATGGTCGATCTGTAGCCGATTAAATTTCATGAAATGACTGAAACTAATGCGATAATGTTGACTGAAACTAATGCGATAATGTTTATTATACGGGGTGTTTACGATAAAAAATTGGTTCCGTCCGTTAGCCGTTTTATAAACGCTTCCTAACTGGAACCTTGTAAAACCTTTATATTTTTATAATTCAAACGAAGTTATCTAGCATTTGTAAATTAAGTCTAATATTTTATCTTGAAATATTCGTAATTTTAGATACTTAAAAAATCCGAAATCCTAAGGAAAAATAAATAAAAAAAAAAAAAAAATTAAAAAAAACATATAAAAAATAAATAAAAAAACAAAATAAAATAAAAACATAAAAAAAATTAAATAAAAAAAAATAAAAAATACTCTTGGCGTCCACCTTCACCTGGTTTAAGTTGGGAAACATTTATACAACGACTAACGGACGGAAGCAATCAAACATCGTAAGCACCCCGTATAATAAACATTATCGCATTAGTTTCAGTCATTTCATGAAATTTAATCGGCTACAGATCGACAATCTTGAATTTTGAAAATCTAACTTCGAATTCGTGATCAACGGCCTCAAAAACCGCCTTATACACATTTTCTTGTAATTTTGAAGATTTCATGAAATTTGGTTGGCCATATTGAATCCGCCATCTTAAATTTTGAAAATCTTACCTCAAATTCGTGATCAGCGATCTCAGAAACCCCTTCTTTATATATTTTTGGGACAATTATATTATTAGAGATATAAATTTTATTAATTATACTCATAATTTACCAAATAACGTTAATTTTTTACGTATTGATATATTGAAGAGGTTAGGTTGATTCAAACCAAAAAAAAAATATTCATAGTTATACTTTAGATATTTTGTGCACTTTTGGTTTTAGTTTGGCACCGATTCAGTAACTTTATTTATGCGAAAAAGATTCACAAAAAAGAAAAACGCAAAAAATTTCGTTATTTTTTTAATTAAAATGCGCCATATTGGTTCCAAAAGTCATTATTATGCAAATCCGACTGCACCAATCGAAAGAGCGACCCCAAAAATAGTAGAATAGGTATGTTTGGAATTTTTTATTCCAATTTTTTATAGCAGAAAATAAGTCTCAAACATCATATAAAAATTGTGCTCTTCCCGGACTTAATGGGTTAAGCAAGTTAAAGTGTAGAAAATCCCAAACTACAATTGAAAACATTAACACAAACATACTGAAATAGACATAATTTGAAAGCTTTGATCGAGTTACCCACACATTTGCCAAAGACGCTCTGTGTAGAAGGATTAAGTTGTTAGAATTGAGGTGGCTGTGTGTTAAACAAATTTTAATCACGTATGTTGTGTCGGTCACTTATCTGTCAAGTAGCACATTTACAACAAAAACAACAACGAATGCAAAAACGTAAATGCAGCAAAGGACCAACTTGAATGCAACCAAAAATGCAATTTTGTCTTTTTTGCTGTAATAAAGCTCTTGTAGGTATGTATATGTGTGAGTGCACGTGCTGTTTAACTTGGAAGATTAATGTTGAAGCCATTAGATGAAACTTAGCACATCCCAATAATTCATCATGTGTTGCTGCCTACACGATATGATACAAAATTTTTATCTTATTACTGAAACTGTCAATCATGATGTTGCCTCTGTCGCGCCTCTAAAAGCCACCTTTTTAATACATTAATTTTGAATAAGTAATTTTGGCCCATTGTACTTGAACTCCGGGTCGAAGTACGAACTCAGTGACTGATGACACGCTGTTAGCTGTTGCCACAAATTTACTTGCCTGGCTGATGCTTTGCCGTGCATGGAATTCCTCTCCTCGGATTGCCAAAATATTTTGCTTAATTTTTTATTATTTTTTTTATTTTTCCAGCTCTCAGTTAACAAAGTATGCTGAGACAGACAGACAAACAGTCATGTTTCTGACACGTGACAAGCTGGGATTATATTAATTTTAATAAATTCTGCATGCGTAGCAATTGTTTTTTGTTTTGTTTTTTTTTTTTTGTTGGTACCTACTGACTGATATGCTGGCGGTTTTGTCATCGAACTCCAGCTGGGTGGGCTGAAAATTAATTTAAGTGCGGCCTATGCGTTGACATTGAGGACTCGTAGACGAGTGTGTGTGTGTGTGTGTTTTAATATTTCAGTGTCATGGAGTGTTGTTGTTGTTGTTGTTGTTGTTAATAGCTATTGGATTTGAGTTTTTATAATAAAACAACAGATTTTTATCATCCCGAATAAACAATGTCATCTGCAAAAACCACACATTTAAGTTATTGATTTGTGTTTTCAGTGCGTATCGAACAAATGAAGAGCAAGTGGAGCCTGTTCAAGGCATCAAATTAATTTTATGATATTTATGATATATGCTATTTAAACCAGTATTTTTTTCTTGGCAAAAATATCAAATCGATGCACTGCAATGCATATAAAAAAATGGTTATTCACTCATACACACAACATGTGCAACCCATCTGGTTCAGTTGTTCCCAAAAACTTTGTTTTCCACTTTTCCTCAGAGACTCTTTATTTCCACGTTTCATCACAGACGCTTCATCATAAAAACAATTCATTCAAATTTCGTGCCTTTTTGAGTGCGAGCCAGATTTTCTGCCATCTTATCTTTATGCCAATCGAATTTGTACATGACACATTGTTGTCAATTCAACATCGACATATGTATGTAAGGCTGAATGTATATCAATATATAATGGCATATGTTTATATAAGTTGCTGTTTTTTCTTCATTCGCTCGATAACTCGAAGATATTCAACAATGTCCTTTTTTTATGGCCACTCTACAAAAAGCTCAAAGTCAATGATTGTCTGTGATGCTTGTATGCTTTTGAATGTGCGCCTGGCTATGTGTGTGTGTGTATGTGTGTGTGTTCAAGACATGACAAAAGTTGGCAACAAATTGGCTCGTAAAATAACATATGGAAAACTGATTTAGTGTTGATTTATGTGAAAAAAGAAAAAACAAAATTTAACTGCTTATTTTGCAGCTATTTTCTTGGCAACATTCAAGGATGTACTGCTTTGTAAGTTTGCAAATTTTGTAAAATGTATGAGCAGTCCTTGCGAGTGTAATGCTTGCTATTTATTGCTGTCTTGGGTACTTCCGCTTTCTTAAACTCATTCTTGGTATGTTGTTTTTTTATGTACCAAAAAAACTATTTTTCTCACTTTGTAGTTAGGAAGAGAGGATACAATATTCCTACTTAGACAACAGAAAAAAATTATTATTTAAAAGCCTTTCGATTTTTGTGAGTACCCTCGAAATTATTTTCAAAATTTTTCAATCGACCAAAAACAAGCTTTTCCTACACGCAAAGAAAAAAAACGTTTATCGCCCGTTTGCCGCAAACGAACTTCGTTTGCGAACTTTCAACAGTTGTCATAATAACAGTTCAGTTGCGAGAAACGCGTCATATAGTTGCAGGAAATTAATTTCGTTTGTCATAAACGTGAGTGATTTTTAAATTGCAGCAATTGAAAACTTCGTTTTTCCCAACTGAAAATTTTGTTCATTTTTCCCTTCGTTGTATAAACATAACGCTTATAGTTTAGAGTTACTTTTTGGACAAATTGTTTCTATATAAAGAAATTGGTAGTTTGCTTAATACGCGGACGGAGATAGCAACAGAGGTGCAATCCATAAGAAGACGGACGGACGTAATGAGAAAGATTATTAATATAATAAATAATAATGTCCGAAATAGCTTGCGGTATATATATATAAGATATATTTTTAAGTTGTGACAACTGAATATTCGTTTGAGGCAAATACAGCTCGCAAACGAAGTATAGTTGGTGAATTTTTCAGTTGTGGTAAACGAAAAATTTCTTTGCGTGTAGAACTAATTTCTAGTTCCATATGAATTCTTTCATTCTAAAGATCATTTCTTATTTATCGGCTCTGATCGAGCTGTTAGAAGTCAAATACAAAATATATTTTTTCAATTAAAAAATAAAAACCGAATTGGCTATTTCAGTCCTTGAAAGGACTTTGGCCAAGCTTGTTATGCTCACAATGTATTGTGCATGTTACACAGTGTGACGAAACACAAAAAAACTTTTGATTATAAGAACCATTTGTAAAAATTCTCAAAGAAGAACCTTCTGGGAGTTCAACGCACCTAGTGTGATCTCTCAATGTCATCACAATTTTTTTTTATTAATTTTTAAAAGTATGACTTCGAATCTTGTTTCGCCGACATTCAATAACGTTTGACAGATATTTCCCTTATCGGAAATGGAAAACTAAATCCACTTATATTCAGAAGAATTTATGGTAGAATAAGACTGGCGTCCGTGCCGTAGTTGGTTAAAGTGCGTGGCCGCTATGTCAACGAAGTTTGGAGACCCAGGTTCGAACCCCAGCAGCGACAGAAAATTATTTGAATTAAAATAATTTTTCTGTACGGCCGCCACCTCTCTGCAGACAATGGCAAACCTCAGAGAGTAATCAAAATGCCATGTAAAGCTTCTTGTGAACGAGAACATTCCGTTCATCGCCGTTCGGAGTTGGCGTTAAGCATGTAGGTCCGTTTCTTGGTCAATTGTGTACAAACTTAATAACACGCACAACACAATTGATCATAAGAAGCTAGATCAAAGTCCTTTCAAGGGCTGAAATGGCCAGTTATTTATTTTTTTTTTTTTTTTAGACTGTGCAAAATGAAATCCGAAAAAGAGCCAAACGGAGTGCGGGGCGAAGCCAGTTCTTGCAGTTTTTTGAGTTTTAGTTTTGAGTTTTATTTATTTATTGTGATCAACTAGTACAACAAGATTTATAAAGAAACCTTATAGTTACAGCACTAGCTTCATGCAGTTAATAATCATGAATATAACTTACAGAATAACATAAATTATGACTTAAAATTAAATTAAATAAATTATAAAATTATTCGCAGTATATATATTCGATTTTTATATTATATCATTGCAACAATGAGAGATACATGGAAAGCTTATTTTTGTATTGCACAGCGTTATGGGTAGATCTTAGCTCAGTAGATAAGGAGTTCCAAAGACGTATTGCGAAGATATAAAATTGTCTTTCCGAGGTTAGGCAAAAATGTCGTATTTGGATCAAAGTTCTAGTTCTATTTGAACGCGAAAAGAACAATCTATCGCGTAAATATGAAGGTTCACCAGAGTATATAACTTTATGCAGCATTACCAGAGTACGAAATTTTAGAATATTTTCAAAGGTCATATTGCAGATTTTTTTAGCATAATGTGAAACACCGTCGCGACGTTCCAGTCCATAGACGTATCTAGTGATGTTGTTGAATAGGACACACAGTTTTGCTTTGGAAGCAGCATCACAATTAGAAAATAGTTCACATCCGTAGAGGAGAGTGGGCAGAAGATAAGTTTTTGCAAGAACTAATCTAATCCGTTGTGGAGTAAAGGACTGAGTTATCCACAGTGTGCGTAACATTCCGTATACTTTACCGACGGTAATCCTAATATGCGTGCTCCAAGACAACGTTCTATTAAAAACAATTCCAAGGTTTTTTGCAGAATCTTCGTATTGTATTGCGCAATTGCTAAGCATTACTTTTGGAAAATTAGAAATGTCTATAAGCTTTTTTGTCATGACTAAGCACTTTGACTTTTTGGGATTGAGGTGTAAACCATTTTCACTTGCCCAGTTATTAATGAGACTCAAATCGTAATTGATGTTAGCTACACAATTAGATTCAAGATTGCGACTGCAACTTGCATACAGCTGAACATCATCTGCATACATATGAATGTTGCAGCTTTGTAGAATATAAGGTAAATCGTTTATGTAAATCGAGAACAGGAGTGGCTCAAGGACAGATCCCTGTGGGACACCACGTAAGACTGGTAAAAAATCAGATGTCAGATTATTTGCGCATACCGCCTGCGATCTTTTGAGTAGATACGATTGCATTAAATTTGCAGCAGTTGATGAAAAGTTGAAATAGTTTAAAAGTTTAGTATAAAGGATAGTATGATCGACAGTATCAAATGCCTTTGAATGATCTAAAAGGACTAAAAAATTTACTTTGTTTTCATCTAAACTAGCGCGGATGTTTTCAGCTACGTCAATTAATGCAGTAACACAGCTTCGCTGAGCTCTAAAGCCTGACTGTCTATCACTGATTAGGTTATTTTCGTATATATGAACTGATTTGCCGGTGAAGCAAAATTTCTAATGCCTTAGATAGGAAGGGTAAAATAGCTATCGGGCGAAAGTCGTTGCCTGATTTAGGTATTGGTATTATTTTAGCTTTTTTCCAGCTGCTTGGAAAAATAGATGTCGTAAGAATGGTGTTAAAAATGTGGGTAATGAATGGCAAAAGCACGGGTAGAAGAATTTTTAGAAATACAGGGTGCATCTCATCGATGCCAGTAGCATTAGATTTAATTGCTAGAATGCTCTGAAGTACTTCACATTGATCAACGCAACAAAACGAAAAAATTAAATTTTTATTTAGATTACCAAGTCTGTTAGAGTATACATTGGCAGTTACCATGGGCATGGAAATATTTATAAATTTCTCGTTCAGATCATTGACCTCAACAACGTTACTACTTGTGGTTTCCTTACCAATAACAATTTTACGAATTTCATGCCACATTTTCTTACCTCCAATCGCATTTTCGAATTTTTCACTGTAATATCTAGTTTTGGATTGTTTTACTTGGATACAGACCTCTTTTCTCAATCGTTTGAATTCAGCATACAGTTCAGGAGTTTTAAATCGCTTCCAACGTTTGTATATACTGTTGCGATCAGCGATAGATTTTTTTATTGAGTAATAGCTCCACTGTTTTTGTTGAGTTTTTATAGTTTTAGTTTGATAGGGGACACATTCATTGAAAAGCACATTCATTCATTGAAAGTTTATCTGATCTTCAACTGATGGCATACCAAAGATCGCACTCCAATTTATATTGTTGACATTTTGATTTAGTTGCGGATAGTTGATTTGCTTGAAGTTACGAAAACTAAATGATGTTGAATTTTTATCATATTGGAAATCATACGTAAAGAATATGAGATCGTGTTTAGAAAAAACAGGTACTTCTAGTTGATCATAGAGGAGGACTTTGGTTTTGTCAGTTACGAAGAAAAGATCTAGTAAGGTATTATTACTGTTAGTGAAATGTGTAGGCATGGAGGAATTGACTGAGTAGAGGCCTAAGGTATCCATATTTTCTGTTAGGTGTTTTTCCAACAGTAAGTTGCTATTGAAGTCACCTGCAATGACGATATTCGAAAACGGAAGTGATATATTTTCAATTGTACTAAGTAATAGCGTGTAATCTAGAGATCGGTTGGGTCGATAAACACATCCAACGAGCATTTTATTATTACCATTCGCAATTGAGACAAAGACAAATTCGATTGGACTACCTATATCAGATTTGCAGACAAGTTGACATGAGATATTATTTCGCACATAAATTGCAGCGCCACCTGCATGACCCTGTCTGTCAGCACGGAAGATACTAAAGCCATCCAGTTTGAATAGTGAATTAGGCATCTCAACATTAAACCACGTCTCAGATATGCAAATTATGTCTATACCAGAACCTTCAAAAATATATCTAAATTCGTCAATTTTGTTAATTAAGCTGTGTGCATTAATGTGACATACCCTTAGTCCGTTACGTACTTTACAGAGAATACGAATAAGATTGAAAATATTAGGTTTGTTCACTAACAAAAAATTTGTACAAATTGTTACAAGTTTTTACCAGTAAAGCGTTCACGTACTCGAAAAACTTGCAACGAGAGAGGACAACGAGAGCGTAAAATAGTGAGAGAGAAAAAAGTAGCTACAAGTTTCTGCTAGCAAAATTTCTACTTGCAAGAACCATGGTATAATAATACAAGGTAGCATTGACAGTTGCTTGGGAAATCATATACTGTCAAAAAATATACTCAAAAAGAGAGCGCTCACAATCCGCCATTGAAAACACAAGCAATGTTGAAAACGTTGAAGTGAAAAAAAAACAACAACCACAGCAGCTGCTGATGTATTTCCACAAAAAGCTGTTTTTGACAGTTTATGTTTTCCTGTTGAAGAGAAAATAAGCAGTTGTCAATGCTACCATGTATTATTATACCATGGCAAGAACTTGCAACTACCGAAAAAAACTGTTTGTCAAAAAAAAAAAACAAGCTGTCAAAAGTTATTTCTTGTTGATTTCGTATTAAAATGGATGGAAAAAGAAACATTTGTGATGCTGAGGAAAATTTAAGTATAATGTTAATGTTGGTGAGACCCAAGGAATGAATTCAATAATTTATAACCATTTATTATAGCAGAAAAAACAGCATATGATGTCAATTCGTTTGATCAGCTGTTAACTTGCAAGTTTCTACTAGTTTTCTGTTCACGTACTTTTTCTGCTATTTTTCTCTTTGTAAATATTTTTATCTCAATTCTTCTTTTACTCTCTCCCTGCAAGTTTTTACAAGTAAAGTACGTGAACAAACCTATTGTCTTCGGAACTGTAAGTGTTGTTATCTTGAGTGAACATTTGTAACAAAACAGAAATTGTTCCTAACGTGTGCAAAGTTTAAAGATTGCTGTTGCAATGAAATAATTGTAATACATTCAAATGATATCAAAACAATAATGAGTTTAAATATATAATAAAAAAGAGTATAAAAGCATTTAGGTAGAAACTGCAATGAGAGAAAAAATATTAATTTATACTTATTTATGTTACAAAGAACAAAAAAGCGACGGTTTGAGTTGACGATCCGAATAGATTGATGAGCATTAGATCTGCAACTCACAAAAAAGCGAGTTTTCATTGATGTTATAATTTTCTGCGTTTAATGTCTGATTCACATTACTGCTAATGTTGTTGTTATTGTTCTTGTTGCTGTTGTTGTTGTTGTTGTTGTTGTTGTTGTTGTTGTTGTTATTTGCTAAGTATTGACGTGCGCTAGAATCAATAAGATAATGCAAGCTATTAATGCTTTCCACATAATCTGTATTTACGCCTTCTCTAAGTTTTATGTAGACTAGGCCGCGAAGAGTAAAAGCTCCAACAATTTGTTTTTTTCCTTTTGTATTGCAGTGCAGTTTGTAGAATTGTGTAGTTTGCTTTGGTAAGACTTTCATTTGCATAGAATGGTTTGTTTGAATCATACCCCACATGTTGTAGGCGAAGTGGAGATTTATTTATGCGACGAAATTGAGCGATAGCTTTGAGTACACTATTGCGCGCATACGGCGATTCGAATTTAACAATAATCGGTGCATCGGAATTATTGCGCGAAGATTTGAAATTTTTCAAGCGAAAAATATTTTTGATTTTTTTTTTTTTTTTTTTTTTGGATTCGCCCGGAGGTAAGAAATCTTCATAGATACGTATGACCCGCGCCATACGCATGCACGATTTACATTCTAAGAAGTTCCCGGATCAGCCGGACTGATAGAATGCACCTACGTGCTAAAACTTACCACCTGTTGGCAAATAATAGCCTCCACTAAGCACAATTGCTTGGCCTTTCAGCGGAAATTAAAATTAAATAAAATTTGAGAATTTTTTGTGCTTATGTAAACTTCATAATCATCATCGAATAAAAGCACATTCTTCATAATACGAAGCAATACAAGACAACATCCAAAGTTATTTATTAGACCATATATAACCGCATTTATAATTGTTGTCGTTCGGCTTGGGGCTACTGTCCAACCCAAGATCCTACGTGGAAAAGAGATGCAACTCTCAAACACCAAACCAATACCAAACATAGCACAGATATACAAGTATATATTGTGCAGGCACAATATATTTATATATTCGGGTCACTAAAATAAGGGAACACCGAGCTAAAGTTATTATTTGGATATGCATTTGGGCCAACGCAGGTACAAACTTGTATGGAAAAGAGATAAACTCTGACACACCAAGCCAAGAGACACGGTATACATGGTCAAATAAGGAAGAACTAAAGATCTAAAATAATTTCATGAAAAAATAAAGCAACGAAATTGAATAAAACGAAAACTTAAAGTATCTATCATATTCGATGATGCTTATTTGTTAAATCGTAAAATCTACACAATTATCGCGAGTTATATTTGTTATCACAAGGAATGCGTTAAGTATTCAAATGTAATATCATTTTGCGTTTTAAGACATCCACCGAGTCAGAAAAATTTATCAAGTTCAAGTTGCCATTAAAATCACTACACATACATCGCAAAGGGTCGTGAAGGGCATAATTAGAAGTGCAGTGACTCAACTTAAAAAGCTGGAAATGTCTGGCTCCGCTCCTGGGGATGTTGAAGTTTAATGAAGAAAGGAGGTATTGTGAGTCTATATCACCACTGAGTAATTTGTATAAAAAAGAGACATTGAGCATAATTCTTCTGCTTCTTAAGGAAGGCAGGGAAATAATTTTGAGGCGTGTTTCATAAGGGGGAAGAATAATATTGGGGTTCCAACGATAATGTAAAGCAAAAAGTAAGAATTGTTTTTGAACCGATTCTAATGCATCGATGTGGACATTGTATTGAGGGTTCCATATTACGGATGCATATTCAAGAATTGGTCTAACAAGAGAGGTATAAAGTATTTTAGTAGTGAAAGGATCGTTGAATTCTTTAGCCCATCTTTTAATGAAACCAAGGACACCTCTAGCCTTATTTACCACCAAATTAACTTGAAGATTGAAACGAAGTTTAGGATCCATAATTACACCTAAATCAAGAAAACTGTGTACAATTTCTAAATTAGTATTATTTATAGTGTAATTTATACTATTAGCAATTCGACGTGAGAATGTCATTTGCTTACATTTTTTTAAGTTTAATTTTAAAAGGTTAAAATTACACCACTCAACTAGACTGTTTAAATCCGATTGTAAGAGTTGTTGATCTTCAGGCGATTTGTAAGTTAGGAAAAGTTTCACGTCATCGGCGTACATTAACCCGAATTGTCCCAGCGGCTCCATATGGAGACACAAAAGATGATCGTAAACTTTGTATTGTGTAAAGTCTGGAGAATGTTATTTTATTACTTTAAAGACGTCAATATCTTACTAAAATATCTATTATTTAGATTTAGTAACTTTTTTCTTCCTAGGTTGCATAACTTTTTCACCACACTCGTACTAAAAACCATTAAAAAAAAAATTGCTGAAAATTGCTGTTTTTGAAAACATGGTTATGAAAAATGATTTTTTTTTATTTATTACGAAAGTTTTTTCCCATAAATATTTATATATTTCGAATCAGAAAAAATGACATTTTCTGCCAAAATGAACTTTTTTTATATTTTTTTTCTTTTAGTTTAAAAAATTCAAAGATTTTCTTAGCTGGTCCCATATGGAGCCTCTGGGCACAACTGCGTATTTGACTTTGAAAAATGAAATATGCAGTTGTGCCCAGCGGCTCCATATGGTACCGCAATAGCAGAGTGCATATTTTTAAAAAATAATTTTAAAAAAACTGTAATTAAATATTTAAACTGAAAATAAAAAATTATTCATATTAAATAGTTATTTATACTTTTTTACTTAATTTTAATAAAAAATATAAAAATACCCAACCCTTATTATGATTTGCTCTTCAAAAGTAAAATGCACAGTTGTGCCCAGCGGTCCCATATGGGACCATGCTTTTCCAAAAAAACTGAGAACAGAATATTGAAAATTAAAACAAATTTATTCTTTCTGAGGCCAATTGACCTTAATTTATGCAAAAAAATCGAAAAAATCCACAAAAATAATTGTGGGACAAATAGGGTTAAGACGTTAGAGTGTTTTTTTACAGAAGGAAGGTCATTTATAAACAGTAAAAATAAAACCGGACCAAGATGACTTCCCTGCGGAACACCAGATGTGACCAAAATATTTTTTGACATAGAATTCTTATATAAAACTTTTTGAGAACGATTCGACAAGTACGAGTTAATCCAGTGTAATAGTTTGACGGGAAACCCAATTAGATGAAGCTTTTTCAGAAGAAGATAATGATTGACACAATCGAAAGCTTTGCTAAAGTCTGTATAAATAACGTCAGTCTGTCGTCCTAAAGTAAAACCTTTGGTGGTGGATTTATTTTAAGCGTGGCGCATAGGCAGTCGAAAAAGTTTAAGAGATTTTCACCGTTGCTAGAAGGGATTCCATTTATGCGTAGGTCACTCGCAACAGTAGAGTTCTCTTGCCTGACTAGTTGATTTTTAAGCAAATCTATCTCAGACTTAAGAGAATCGATGTTCACCGCACTCATTTCAAGCTGAGTAACCCTATCAGAGACGGCATTGAGATCTTTTCTTAATGCAGTTACATTGAGTCGAAGATCCTCTAAGATTCTCTTTTCACTCTCTTTAATTGCGGCGGTAAGCTTTTCATACACTTGAGAGGTAATTAGCTCACTATGCTTTGCGAACCTTTGATCCATCATTGCACTCTGCTTTTCAAATAGATCAATAACAAAAGAAGTTGAACCAGAATCTGTTTGCAGCTTGGGACATGACTCATGCTTTTTGGGAGAACGTGTATCCCGTTGGCAAGAACCAAGAAATAAAGATCATGCAAAGAAAAGAGCCGTAAACAAAACAAAGCTGGTAGGTCTGACGTCATCGGTCACAAATTGTTTTGTTTACGTGTAGCGATTATATGTGAAAAATTATTTCTTGAAGTTTTAAAGAATTATTAGTGTTTATAATTCAGTAATTTATTGTGTTTTTTACAAAAATGAAGTGTGCTGTAGCGACGTGCAATAATTGCAACAGCAAAAAAAAAATTACTTTAAATTTCGTTACTGCATGAAAATATAAACAAACAAAGTATTCAAACACTTTTTTCGAGAATTAAACTTGTTAATTTTATAATTTTCCACTTTTATTTAAGTTTTCACATGTTTTGCATGAAAAACGTATGCAATATACCTTTTTTTGTGACCGATGACGTGGCACGAAAAAAAATACTTTTTTCTCGCACTGCTGATTGCTTGATCTTGTCTTGTTGGTTTATGTCCCGTTGGCTGGTTGTTTTTGCTAATGCAGACACTGCTCTGTTTGTATCTCTTTGTGTTGCTGATGTTGCTGATTTTGCATGCTGCGTGAGGGACGAACTCGAGCCAGACTTAGTTTGCTTGTTGGTCTCATCAGAGAATGTTGGTAACGGTGACGATTTGTTAGCAACAATCGGTGGAGAGCAAATAGAAGCGCGCCGAGCAGAGAGACATGATGTGCATTTAAATGTTTGATTGTTCTTAAGCATGAATTCGATATCACTTTTATTCAAATTCACACATTGGCAATGAAAATATTCATTGCAGTTGACACATTTTATTTTTTTATCTTCGTCCAAATGACGATCGACTCTTGATAAGCAAACAAACGGCATTTTTAGTTATTTTAGCGTTTATTTTAATATCCAAACAAGAGCGCCGAAAAAATACGTGTTGATGCCACGACGAGAGAATAAAAAGTTTTTGTAAATTTCCCCAAAAAATATGTGATTCTTTTAATTTTATTTAAATAATGTGCCATGGAGGACATTTGTTTTTTCACGGAATTAACCTGAACTATAATAGAGCTTTCCATTGAATCCAATAACATAGACATCGGTTTAGAATTCGGTAAATGGCAGCAGTTTTAACTGTTTTTTTTGTCATTAATTACTGATTCCCAATATATTTCTGCTACCAAACAAAGTGGTCCCATTTAGTCAAGCAATAACCGATTTTGGTCATGTTTATCTCGTTGAAAAGACAATATAAAGCAGAATATAATTTTGAAAAATAAAAAGTTACTTTGGTACGATTTTTAGTTTGTTTTATTTTTGTGCACAGGACACAGTGGAACGTATGACTATTTCAAATTTAGAATATTGGAATGCATTAAGCATTAGAAGAAGTTGTAATGTTATAGTTACAGTACACAATGGTCCAAATGACCACTATTGCTGGCCAAAACCTACTTTTTTCACACTCTGTTATTGTTTTATTGTTATTGTAATCTAGTAGTAAATACTTCAAAACAAACAAAAATGCACTTTGTTTTTGTAAATACTAATTTACCGTTTAACCGCAAACCATCAAAGTTGAGCTTTCTGAGTAAAATTTTGAAAGCAACTGCGTGCGCGTTTTTTTAGGGTTTTTTTTTAAGGTTAAAATATGGAAAATAACAGTGATAGTAAGTAATTTAATTTTTATATGTATAATTTCTAAATAAAGATCTGGTGCAGTGATAAAATCAGTTGCTTAAGGCAACCTATTATATTATTGTGTTCTTTAATTCTTAAGTTTGTGTGGACTTGCAAAATTTTGCCCCAGTTTGCCCCGCCTAAAACAAAAATAAAAAAATAAGCTTGATTTATTATAGATTGTGTTTCGATTTTTAGCGATTTTTAACCCTTATCCTGTATTTAAAAATAAAAGCGCATTTGACAATAGTGGGTCAATTTAGCCCAATATATGAAAAAAGTCTTTAAAATATTATATATTATTTTTATTCAATGAATATGAAATGAAATTATAAATCTAAAATTTCTCAAGTGGGTTTTGAGCAATAAGTGCAGCTTATCGTTGTTTCGGAATGAGTTTTGCAAATAAACGTTTTGCAATTAGAACATTTATTTAATATTTTGTGCTATTTTAGCGACTTGGACAAATAAAGCAACGTCCTCGATTTAAACTTGTAGTTTGTAAAACTGTATCTGCGATATTTTGAAGGCTTCTTACAACTGCTTTTGCTGGACTGCTATGAATTTTCTGCGTGAATTTTCCTGATCAATGAGTTCCATACCAAGCCCCTCTAGGAATATGCGACGCTTGTAGTGTTTATTTCTATTCCATTCAGGGTTAATAAGAGTAAAAAATATAAAAGCATTGTATGCACTTATGTCAACCATATTATAAAACAAAGCCTGAGGCCAACGATTTGTTCTACGTTTGCAAGTATACGTCCTACAAACTTTCAAGTGCCTCACCGTGTGATCGAAATACTCCAGCTAATAGAAAAAGTTCAAAATATCCCTGAATAAATATTTTATCTACTTAAATCCTAGTATGTCCAAAAACACAATGGCCTAAAAACAATTCGCTGATGTTGTCATTTGTTAATAGCTAAAGAAAATAAATTAACTTCTATATAAGTCATCTCGATGATTTTGTTTACAATATCATGCGGCATGAATGCAAAAAATGATGATCGAATGCTATCTAGCAATACCAATGCAGTTGTATCAATACCATATCGTGTAATACCAGGCACAATATTCATAACGTTATCTTTAGAACGTCTGCCAGCTCCGCTTGCAATTGAGTTTTTAGACCACACATATTTCCCATTTACTGAAGGATAAATTTCTGAGACACCGTTCTTAGGGCCAGCAATTTCTTCTTCGATCCGACTTCGGAAGCATCGTCTTCACTGGCAGTATCGTTTGGTATTTTCTCATCAAAATCAGAGTTTTCTAGTAAAGCTTCAAATTTCTTCTCTATTCATTTTGCACTGTAAAACACAACCGCAAAGTTCAAAATTTTATTATGAATGCACAACTGTTGGCACAGAAACTGAGCAACAGCTTCAATATTTTTATAATTGTTGTAATTCGCTGTACGTTGCAAAATTTCCTTATAAAATAACCAATTCAAATAATTGCTATTCAGGTTTTAATATTTTTTTATGTTGACGCTTGTAAGAAAAACCACTCATAATAACAAACTAGTTATTATATTGGGCAAATTTGACCCACATGTACAGCTTGTGGAACTTTTTTTGCCCAGCCCTACTTAAAAAAGGTAATTTAACAAATAAATAATTTTTTATTGTAGTTTTATGAAAAAATAATTGTCAAGAAATTTCATTAAAATATGTATACCTAGTGCACAAATATTCGATGTTAAACTCATCCTGGGCAATTTTGAATGAGAATGCCAAAGATAAAAAACATGCCTGTGTTATGAACTATTTGCTTGAAAAAAATGGCGATGAAAATATTGATAATGTATTTTTAAAATATTTATCAGAAAAAATGCGCAAAATGTGCCAAAAGTTGAAGATAAATTGGGAAAAGTGCCATAGGAGACTAGAAGTTTATCAAGTGCGAAGTGCTGCGTGGCTTACTTCCACAACAGTGTTTAAAATGTCAAAAGAGGTAGTAAAGGAAGAAAACCGAGTAGAAACAAATCAAGAAAAAGCAAGTTCATCAGGAGCTGGGCGTCCACGACTGGAATTTTCTGAAAAGTCAGATCGTCGCAAAAGAAGGGAAGCAGCGGAACTTTCGGCATCTATACCTAACGAGACGAACCTACTGGTTCAAGCAGCAGCAACATCAGCTCGTAACCAAAAAACACCGATTGTAGCTTCAGAGGAGAAGGCGTTAGCATTTCTGCTTGAAAACAATTTCACAAAACAGCAATATTGCAATATAAGTATAAAGGGTGTTTTTTTTAGGGGTTTGTTTTTCAAATAGAGATAAAACTGGCATTTTGTGGTCAAATATGGCAACTCTAATGTCATTTATGTTCAGTTTGGTTTGCCATTTCATCATGAACAGGTTGACAAAAGAACAACGCTTGCAAATGGGCCGAAAATGAGATTGATCTCGATGCTGATTTTCATCGCAAAATTTTTTTCAGTGATGAGTCTCATTTTTGGTTGAATGGCTACGTCAACAAGCAAAACTGCCGCATTTGGAGTGAAGAGAATCCACATGAGATCCTTGAGACGCCATTACATCCACAAAAACTGACTGTTTGGTGTGCTCTATGGGCTGGTGGAGTCATTGGGCCATACTTCTTCCGAAATAATGCTGGAGAGTCAGTTACCGTTAATGGAGACCGGTATAGAGCCATGATAACCGACTATTTTGTTCCCGAATTGGATGGCATGAATGTGGATGAGTTGTGGTTCCAACAAGACGGCGCTACATGCCACACAGCGCACGTCACAATCGATTTATTGAAGGAAACATTCGATGAGCGCATAATTTCGCGGAATGGACCTGTCAATTGGATCGTGTGATTTGACACCATTGGATTATTTTCTTTGGGGATATGTGAAGTCGCTCGTCTACGCCAACAAACCAGAAACGTTAGGGGACTTGGAGGCCAACATTCGTGGCGTTATTGCCGACATACGGCCCCATATGCTCGAAAAAGTGGTTGAAAATTGGACCTGTAGAATTGGCTTTATTCGAGCCAGCCGCGGCGGCCACATGCCTGAAATCATATTTACTATGATGGCATTAATGGCATAAAATTATCCTTCCAATAAAGCCAAATTGATCAATTCGAAAACAAACCCCTAAAAAAAACACACTTTACATAGAAAGCAAAAAAATTGTTCTACAGCGCTCTTTGGTGTTCAAGGTGGATTGAAATTGATAGCTCCATGACCCGCCTCGTACCAAAAAACTTCTATACACAAAGATTTATCGCGATCGGATGAACGGTGTAGAAATGTATTCAGGACACACAAACGTACTTTCATTTTTATTTATAAGAAGAGTTTTATTTGTTCACTCAGAAATAAAAATCATTTGTCCAGTTTTATTTTTTGCAGGTAGGAAATAAAGAAACAAAAATCATAAAATTTGTATGAGAGCCCCCATAAGGAGTAATCGCAGGGAATAGGTCAAAAGTAGTAGGGGTCGGTCAGAAATATTAACCCTATCTGGGATTTCTTTAAAACCCCCTATTCAGGTGTAGGAATAAATAAAAAAAAAATCATTTAGGAAGTGCCGTAGAGGGTTAATATGTATGACTGACCCCCATTACTTTTGCAAAAGGAACATTTTTCCGTTGGGATCCTATTCCCTCCGACCACCCCTTATGGGGACTCCCATACAAATTTTATGATTTTTATATATTTATTCCTACCTACAAAAAATAGAACTTGACAAATGATTTTTCTTTTTTAGCGGAGAAAATAAAAATTGTGAAATAACTTTTATTTCTGAGCGGAAAAATGAAAATTGAGAAATAATTTTTATTCTTGAGGGAAAAAATATAAATTGAGAAACAGTTTTTATTCTTGGGCAAAACAATAAAACTCAAAAAATAATTCTTATTCTTGAACATAAACATAAAAAAAAAAAAACTTTTATTTCTGATCAAAACAATATATATCATAATATAATTTTTATTGTTGAGAAATAAAATAAAAATCTAAAAATAGTAATTAAACTTTGAGTTTTTGGGATATCGCTTATAATTATTACGATCTCTGCTTTTTAGCTTCATAGCAAAAATATAAAAAAAAATTCTTATCGTCATTATTTTAGAGTGGCAAGTCACATAATGCATTAAAAATGCTACAACAATAAAAAAACGTTGCATGAAGTTTTAACTTGTCTGGCGCAACGATAAATTTAATTGAATGAAAAGTAAGGTGATGTCTTCGGGCACATTAAAAAAGTAAAAAAAAATTGACGGCCTCATGAGGCCTCATTATTGTTGCATGAATTAATTCCATGTAGCTAGAGCAAAATTAATGCACTAATGTAGCAATAATTAAAATTAATTAAAGAAATGGCAAAAGCTAGAGCAAAAGTTAAAGCAAAACCAAAAGCAACATCAAACAGCCAACTTCTTTTTCTTATATATAATTAGATTTTATTTTGTTTTTGATTTTGCTCTTGCTCTTGTCTTGCTTTTGCTCTTGCTCTTGCTTTTGCTCTTGCTCTTGTTCTTGCTGTTTCTCTTGCTTTTGCTTTTGTTATTTTCTTGTTTTTGCTTGTGCTTTTGTTTTCATTCTTGCTTTTGATTTTGTTTAGATTTTGCATGCGATTTCGATTTTGATTTTGCTTTTCCTTTTGCTTTTGCTTTTGATTTTGCTTTTGATTTTGCTTTTGCTTTTGCTTTTGCTTTTGCTTTTGCTTTTGCTTTTGCTTTTTATTTTTATTTTGATTTTAATTTTAATTTTGCTAAGCAGCATGGTCAGCAAAATTCAAGTGGCAATTGAGGTGATGATGAAACTTGAAAGACATTAAAAGAGTTTATTATAGGAGGAAGATGTGTTTTTCTAGACCCAAGAGTTTTGGAATTTTAAGGCTTTTAATCCCGGGATCCCGAAATATCATAAAACTAAAAGTTGAGCAGTTCGGGTGAAAAGACTTTGGAAGCCTTCGAGTGAAATATTCTTCGTAAGATTTTCGGTCTAATTTGCGTCAATGACGAATACCGAATTCAATGGAAACACGAACTATATTGAGCTGTACACTGACATCGTCATAGCTAAGCTGGATTTGCTGAAAGCAGTAATTGCTTGATTCTTGAACTAGGCAAAAACCAACCGACGGTTGTTAGCATGAGATAAGTAAGTTAGTAATTATTCAAATCATATGTTTAATTTCCGGAAAGCTTTACGAAATAGCTTTTTTAAAAAGCGTTCATATGTTTTATTCACACGAACGCTTCGTTTCTCTACTTAATTAATCAAGACATAGTTGAGAACTTTGTCTAAAATGTTCTTGCATGCTTGCTAGGCCGAACACACAACTAAACACAGAATGTGTGTCTGACCAAACAAAACCTTTTGCCTTGTTCTTATTTAATTTATGATTCATATTTATACATATATAACAAAAAGTAACAACGATAACAATAGGACACATCTAATGACTTCTACAAAAGTTTTCATTAAGATATCTTAATTAGCAAATTTTGCAAAGGTCTGCAATAAATGTGATTGATAGTTACCAGATCAGAGCGCTTTAAGTAGTCTACTAACCAAAGTTATGATGTAACAAAAGATTCGGATTGAGATATTGAGCATTATTTATCTTAGATCTTGTTTTATTGAAATTTCCCATCTCACTCCGAAATGATATTTCATATGATTTGCAGTAACTTAGATTCATTTTTAATTTTTAATTTTTAATTTTTAATATTTAATTTTTAATTTTTAATTTTTAATTTTTAATTTTTAATTTTTAATTTTTAATTTTTAATTTTTAATTTTTAATTTTTAATTTTTAATTTTTAATTTTTAATTTTTAATTTTTAATTTTTAATTTATTATTTTTAATTTTTAATTTTTAATTTTTAATTTTTAATTTTTAATTTTTAATTTTTAATTTTTAATTTTTAATTTTTAATTTTTAATTTTTAATTTTTAATTTTTAATTTTTAATTTTTAATTTTTAATTTTTAATTTTTAATTTTTAATTTTTAATTTTTAATTTTTAATTTTTAATTTTTAATTTTTAATTTTTAATTTTTAATTTTAAATTTTTAATTTTTAATTTTTAATTTTTAATTTTTTATTTTTAATTTTAAATTTTAAATTTTAAATTTTAAACTTTAAATTTTAAATTTTTAATTTTTAATTTTTAATTTTTAATTTTTAATTTTTAATTTTTAATTTTTAATTTTTAATTTTTAATTTTTAATTTTTAATTTTTAATTTTTAATTTTAAATTTTTAATTTTTAATTTTTAATTTTTAATTTTTAATTTTTAATTTTTAATTTTTAATTTTTAATTTTTAATTTTTAATTTTTAATTTTTAATTTTTAATTTTTAATATTTAATTTTTAATTTTTTAATTTTTAATTCTTAATTTTTAATTTTTAATTTTTAATATAAACTTTTAATTTTTAATTTTTAATTTTCAATTTTTAATTTTTAATTTTTAATTTTTAATTTTTAATTTTAAATTTTTAATTTTTAATTTTTAATTTTTAATTTTTAATTTTTAATTTTTAATTTTTAATTTTTAATTTTTAATTTCTAATTTTTAATTTTTAATTTTTAAATTTCAATTTTTAATTTTTAATTTTTGATTTATAATTTTTAATTTTTAATTTTTAATTTTTAATTTTTAATTTTTAATTTTTAATTTTTAATTTTTAATTTTTAATTTTTAATTTTTAATTTTTAATTTTTAATTTTTAATTTTTAATTTTTAATTTTTAATTTTTAATTTTTAATTTTTAATTTTTAATTTTAAATTTTTAATTTTTAATTTTTTATTTTTAATTTTAAATTTTAAACTTTAAATTTTAAATTTTAAATTTTTAATTTTTAATTTTTAATTTTTAATTTTTAATTTTTAATTTTTAATTTTTAATTTTTAATTTTTAATTTTTAATTTTTAATTTTTAATTTCTAATTTTTAATTTTTTATTTTTAATTTTTAATTTTTAATTTTTAATTTTTAATTTTTAATTTTTAATTTTTAATTTTTAATTTTTAATTTATTATTTTTAATTTTTAATTTTTAATTTTTAATTTTTAATTTTTAATTTTTAATTTTTAATTTTTAATTTTTAATTTTTAATTTTTAATTTTTAATGTTTAATTTTTAATTTTTAATTTTTAATTTTTAATTTTTAATTTTTAATTTTTAATTTTTAATTTTTAATTTTTAATTTTTAATTTTTAATTTTTAATTTTTAAATTTTAATTTTTAATTTTTAATTTTTAATTTTTAATTTTGAATTTTTAATTTCCTATTTTTTTATTATATTTTTCTTGTTTTCTTTTTTTTTATTTTTTGAGTACAACTTCTATTTTTACTTCAACTAATATCCGAACTACCTACCACTTCTACTATTAACAAAAGATTCCCTTCTAAGTTCTTCTCTAACTAGGTACTTAACCACTATGTACCCAGCCTGCACGTTCTTTGAGTTGTGTGACCTTTATTGCGCCCATCTGTGTCTGAGAGTTGATATGCAAAAAGTGGCTTCCATGCTGCATTGCGGCTTTTCTAAAAGTGTATGTGGGTGGGTAGCTTTATGGACTCGTCTCTTGTTGGATGTTTACATTTAATTGCTATTTGGTGGTTATTTTTTGACCTTTATTGTGCATTTATTTCTGTAATGTTTGTCAAATTAACAGCATGAAACAAGTAATGAACATAAAATTGTGACTTAATTGTTGTCATTTTTAACAAAATTGAATATTATACAAGCCCGACATAAAAGCTGATGTATTTTACAGAGCTCTGTTTAACATGATAATTTAATGAAAATTCTAAAATGTAAAGTTTTCTTGCCTTTTAACAACATAAGCCTTTATATCTGACAAAAATTATGTTCTCATAAAAACTGTCACTGTCACCTACAAGCAAATTTTAGCAATAAATATACTTTTAAGCCTTAGCTAAAATGAACAAGCTGTTGACACTTTAAAGCTTTATGTTTTATGGATATCTTGTTCTAAAAAAAAAAAATAAATAAAAAAAAAAATCTGAAATCCTCTTTAATAGGTATATAATAAGAAATCCATTTTATGTAAAAATCATTCACATAGAAGGTACTGCAATAAATGCATGACACCGCACGCACACACGCATACACAAGGCATAAAATTGTAACCTTGAGTTGAAATGCTTATTTCACACGCCACTGTGTCTGTGAGCAATGAGTTTTGTCAAAATATTTTACGAAAACAGGGGCAATATTCTTATGATTATTCTATGAACCAACAAGAAAAAAATTACTTAAATAAAATCAGTTGTAAAACAAAATTTAAAGAGTCTGGGTTTAAAAAAGTGGGCAAAAAAAAAGAAAGACGTTGATTAAATATTTTATTAAGAGAGACTACAATGAATTTGTTGACTGAAAAAAAAAAAAAAAATTAGAAGATGAAAATAAAGACGGGGAAAATTCAGAAGCATGGCAGGCAAAAAAACGAGCAAATGAAGATGTAAATAAAATTGGATTAAGAATTGAGAGACATTTTAACAAGGGAAATGAAAAAGCGATGAGAGTAAAATAAACAGAATAGAAGAATTTAATATCAATAAAAATAAATAATAATAAGAAAATGGAAAATTAAAGAAACCATTACAGAATAATTACAATGCAAAGCCTCAAAAGAGGTAGAATAGAAAAAAAAGAGAAAAAGAGAATAAAGTAACAAAAATGGATATAAAAACTTATAAAAGAATGCGTAAAAAGAATTTGGAGAAGGAAATGAAAATTATCAAAAAGATTAAATTTGAAATGGTAAAAAAACTAACGACTGAAAAGGAAAAACAGGTCATCGTCTGGGGATTCATGAGTTCTATGTGCAAAAAACCCATTTTGGGTAAATCGAAGTTAAAGTTTGAAGCCATTTTTTTGCAAAAACTATACGATTGGATTTTCTGAATATCTCACGCTTAGTTTGTGCAAAAATGACAATCACAAATATATATTCAAATCCTTGTACTCACGTAAAAAGGGACATTTTTTAACGGTAAAAAAAAATATACTTTGCTCTATACGCCTTTTCAAACTAATTTAGGTGTGAAGACATACACGTAGAGAAAAGCAGCATTAATGTCACACATTATTGTTCATCAGCAATTTATTCATTTACAAAAACTAAAAAAAGTAATAACTGCTCGGCAGCTATTCTCATTATGTTTGCTGTTTGGAAAGAAGTAAGTGTTGTTGATGTTGATGTTGATGTTGTTGTTAATGTTGATGTTGATGTCAATGTTGATGTTGATGTAGACGTTGATGTTAATGTTGATGTTGATGTTGATGTTGATGTTGATGTTGATGTTGATGTTGATGTTGATGTTGATGTTGATGTGGATGTCGATGTTGATGTTGATGTTGATGTTCGTGTTGATGTTGATGTTGATGTTGATGTTGATGTTGGTGTTGATGTTGATGTTGATGTTGATGTCAATGTTGATGTTGATGTAGACGTTGATGTTAATGTTGATGTTGATGTTGATGTTGATGTTGATGTTGATGTTGATGTTGATGTTGATGTTGATGTTGATGTTGATGAAGACGTTGATGTTGATGTTGATGTTGATGTTGATGTTGATGTTGATGTTGATGTTGATGTTGATGTTGATGTTGATGTTGATGTTGATGTTGATGTTGATGAAGACGTTGATGTTGATGTTGATGTTGATGTTGATGTTGATGTTGATGTTGATGTTGATGTTGATGTTGATGTTGATGTGGATGTTGATGTTGATGTTGATGTGGATGTTGATGTTGATGTTGATGTTGATGTTCGTGTTGATGTTGATGTTGATGTTGATGTTGATGTTGATGTTGTTGTTAATGTTGATGTTGATGTCAATGTTGATGTTGATGTAGACGTTGATGTTAATGTTGATGTTGATGTTGATGTTGATGTTGATGTTGATGTTGATGTTGATGTTGATGAAGACGTTGATGTTGATGTTGATGTTGATGTTGATGTTGATGTTGATGTTGATGTTGATGTTGATGTTGATGTTGATGTTGATGTTGATGTTGATGTTGATGTTGATGTTGATGTTGATGTTGATGTTGATGTTGATGTCAATGTTGATGTTGATGTAGACGTTGATGTTAATGTTGATGTTGATGTTGATGTTGATGTTGATGTTGATGTTGATGTTGATGTTGATGAAGACGTTGATGTTGATGTTGATGTTGATGTTGATGTTGATGTTGATGTTGATGTTGATGTTGATGTTGATGTTGATGTTGATGTTGATGTTGATGTTGATGTTGATGTTGATGTTGATGTTGATGTTGATGTCAATGTTGATGTTGATGTAGACGTTGATGTTAATGTTGATGTTGATGTTGATGTTCGTGTTGATGTTGATGTTGATGTTGATGTTGATGTTGGTGTTGATGTTGATGTTGATGTTGATGTCAATGTTGATGTTGATGTAGACGTTGATGTTAATGTTGATGTTGATGTTGATGTTGATGTTGATGTTGATGTTGATGTTGATGTTGATGTTGATGTTGATGTTGATGTTGATGTTGATGTTGATGTTGATGTTGATGTTGATGTTGATGTTGATGTTGATGTTGATGTTGATGTTGATGTTGATGTTGATGTTGATGTGGATGTCGATGTTGATGTTGATGTTGATGTTCGTGTTGATGTTGATGTTGATGTTGATGTTGATGTTGGTGTTGATGTTGATGTTGATGTTGATGTCAATGTTGATGTTGATGTAGACGTTGATGTTAATGTTGATGTTGATGTTGATGTTGATGTTGATGTTGATGTTGATGTTGATGTTGATGTTGATGTTGATGAAGACGTTGATGTTGATGTTGATGTTGATGTTGATGTTGATGTTGATGTTGATGTTGATGTTGATGTTGATGTTGATGTTGATGTTGATGTTGATGTTGATGTTGATGAAGACGTTGATGTTGATGTTGATGTTGATGTTGATGTTGATGTTGATGTTGATGTTGATGTGGATGTTGATGTTGATGTTGATGTGGATGTTGATGTTGATGTTGATGTTGATGTTCGTGTTGATGTTGATGTTGATGTTGATGTTGATGTTGATGTTGTTGTTAATGTTGATGTTGATGTCAATGTTGATGTTGATGTAGACGTTGATGTTAATGTTGATGTTGATGTTGATGTTGATGTTGATGTTGATGTTGATGTTGATGTTGATGAAGACGTTGATGTTGATGTTGATGTTGATGTTGATGTTGATGTTGATGTTGATGTTGATGTTGATGTTGATGTTGATGTTGATGTTGATGTTGATGTTGATGTTGATGTTGATGTTGATGTTGATGTTGATGTTGATGTTGATGTTGATGTTGATGTTGATGTTGATGTTGATGTTGATGAAGACGTTGATGTTGATGTTGATGTTGATGTTGATGTTGATGTTGATGTTGATGTTGATGTTGATGTTGATGTTGATGTTGATGTTGATGTTCGTGTTGATGTTGATGTTGATGTTGATGTTGATGTTGATGTTGATGTTGTTGTTAATGTTGATGTTGATGTCAATGTTGATGTTGATGTAGACGTTGATGTTAATGTTGATGTTGATGTTGATGTTGATGTTGATGTTGATGTTGATGTTGATGTTGATGTTGATGTTGATGTTGATGTTGATGTTGATGTTGATGTGGATGTTGATGTTGATGTTGATGTTGATGTTCGTGTTGATGTTGATGTTGATGTTGATGTTGATGTTGATGTTGATGTTGTTGTTAATGTTGATGTTGATGTCAATGTTGATGTTGATGTAGACGTTGATGTTAATGTTGATGTTGATGTTGATGTTGATGTTGATGTTGATGTTGATGTTGATGTTGATGTTGATGTTGATGTTGATGTTGATGTTGATGTTGATGTTGATGTTGATGTTGATGCTGATTTTGATTTTGATGTTGTTGTTGTTTGTGTTGATGTTGATGTTGATGTTAATGGAGATATTGATGTTGATGTTGATGTTGATGTTGATGTTGATGTTGATGTTGATGTTGATGTTGATGTTGATGTTGATGTTGATGTTGATGTTGATGAAGACGTTGATGTTGATGCTGATGTTGATGTTGATGTTGATGTTGATGTTGATGTTGATGTTGATGTTGATGTTGATGTTGATGTTGATGTTGATGTTGATGTTGATGTTGATGTGGATGTTGATGTTGATGTTGATGTTGATGTTCGTGTTGATGTTGATGTTGATGTTGATGTTGATGTTGATGTTGTTGTTAATGTTGATGTTGATGTCAATGTTGATGTTGATGTAGACGTTGATGTTAATGTTGATGTTGATGTTGATGTTGATGTTGATGTTGATGTTGATGTTGATGTTGATGTTGATGAAGACGTTGATGTTGATGTTGATGTTGATGTTGATGTTGATGTTGATGTTGATGTTGATGTTGATGTTGATGTTGATGTTGATGTTGATGTTGATGTTGATGTTGATGTTGATGTGGATGTTGATGTTGATGTTGATGTTGATGTTCGTGTTGATGTTGATGTTGATGTTGATGTTGATGTTGGTGTTGGTGTTGGTGTTGGTGTTCGTGTTGGTGTGGGTGTTTGTGTTTGTGTTGGTGTTGGTGTTGGTGTTGGTGTTGATGTTGATGTTGATGAAGACGTTGATGTTGATGTTGATGTTGATGTTGATGTTGATGTTGATATTGATGTTGGTGTTGGTGTTGGTGTTGATGTTGGTGTTGGTGTTGATGTTGATGTTGATGAAGACGTTGATGTTGATGTTGATGTTGATGTTGATGTAGACGTTGATGTTGATGTTGATGTTGATGTTGATGTTGATATTGATGTTGGTGTTGGTGTTGGTGTTGATGTTGGTGTTGGTGTTGGTGTTGGTGTTGATGTTGATGTTGATGTTGATGTTGATGTTGATGTTGATGTTGATGTTGATGTTGATGTTGATGTTGATGTTGATGTTGATGTTGATGTGGATGTTGATGTTGATGTTGATGTTGATGTTCGTGTTGATGTTGATGTTGATGTTGATGTTGATGTTGATGTTGATGTTGATGTTGGTGTTGATGTTGATGTTGATGTTGATGTTGATGTTGATGTTGATGTTGATGTTGATGTTGATGTTGATGTTGATGTTGATGTTGATGTTGATGTTGATGTTGATGTTGATGTCAATGTTGATGTTGATGTTGATGTAGACGTTGATGTTGATGTTGATGTTGATGTTGATATTGATGTTGGTGTTGGTGTTGGTGTTGGTGTTGATGTTGATGTTGATGTCGATGTTGATGTTGATGTTGATGTTGATGTTGATGTTGATGTTGATGTTGATGTTGATGTTGATGTTGATATTGATGTTGATGTTGATGTTGATGTTGATGTTGATGTTGATGTTGATGTTGATGTTGATGTTGATGTTGATGTTGATGTTGATGTTGATGTTGATGTTGATGTTGATGTTGATGTTGATGTTGATGTTGATGTTGATGTTGATGTTGATGTTGATGTTGATGTTGATGTTGATGTTGATGTTGATGTTGATGTTGATGTTGATGTTGATGTTGATGTTGATGTTGATGTTGATGTTGATGTTGATGTTGATGTTATGTTGATGTTGATGTTGATGTTGATGTTGATGTTGATGTTGATGTTGATGTTGATGTTGATGTTGATGTTGATGTTGATGTTGATGTTGATGTTGATGTTGATGTTGATGTTGATGTTGATGTTGATGTTGATGTTGATGTTGATGTTGATGTTGATGTTGATGTTGATGTTGATGTTGATGTTGATGTTGATGTTGATGTTGATGTTGATGTTGATGTTGATGTTGATGTTGATGCTGATTTTGATTTTGATGTTGTTGTTGTTTGTGTTGATGTTGATGTTGATGTTAATGGAGATATTGATGTTGATGTTGATGATGATGTTGATGTTGATGTTGGTGTTGGTGTTGGTGTTGGTGTTGGTGTTGATGGTGGTGTTGGTGTTGCTTTTGTTTATTTTTTATTTGCTTCTCCATTAGTTGTGCTTTTCCTTGGTGCGTTAGCTTTGCCTTAGCATGGAATTAATCCAGAAAAATTGATGCATATGCGGCACATTAGGCGGTTCCCTGAGGGGTCTCATGACGCCGTCAAGTTTTTAGTTAATTTTATCTTGAGCCCGAAATCCTCACCTTCATTTTCGTTCTATAAAATTTACCGCTACGCTAGCAGTCACAGAGTTAAAATTCCATGCAACGTTTTTTCATGGTTGTAGCATTTTTACTGCATTATGTGGTTGGCACCCTGAAATCATGGCGGTTAGAATTTTTTTTTTATTCTAGTTGTGAGGCGTAATAACACAGATATGTTGTCGTAAAACAAAATATACCGTTGTACGTGTCCTGAGTTAGTAATAATTCCATGCAACCATATTACATACCTGTAACATAAGCTGCTATCTTCACGGCCTGACGACGTCAAAATTTTTTTTCTTATTTTTGTTGTAAGGCCAAGTACAAATCCTTCATTTACCTTTTTAAACCTTTATCGTAGCTTATATACTTATCGAGTAAAAATTCAACGCAACGCTGTTGTTTGAATGTTGCATTGTAGATATTTGAGCGACTCTCTCTGTGTCCCCATGACGTCAGATATTTTTTGTCTTATTTTGTTGTGAGGACTTAGGACAGGCCTTTATTGGTGCATCATATTTTTAATCCTAGCACTAAAACTCAGCGAGTAATTATTTCATGTAACAAATGTCCAGTTGTTTTGCTTAAGCAGCTCCAACCGCGCCCCGTTGACGTTTTGAACTTTTTATTAATTTTTATAATGAATTCAAAGAATCAACTTCTGAAGTCGTGCTATTTTTTTAATCATAGCTTTTATACTCAGCGAGTAACAATTCAATGCAACGCCGTTGAATTTTGAAAAAATGCATTTTTCAACTTCTTTGGAAACCTGCGCGGTAAAACGTAGCTTCGTCACGTCAAAATGATTTGCTTTTCGTTCTCTGACGTAGTTAGTTTCTCATTGAATCCGTTCATAAGATTGTCTTAATTTTTGTCCAAATACGACGAGTTGACAAAAAGTAGGTGTTTGCGGTGATGAAGTTTTTTTTTTTTAATTCAGAAATTTCCATTGAATTTATATTGATAGTAGCTTTCTTAATTTCTTCGATGGAGCAGATTTGGACAAAAATTTGGGTAAAACGGACAACCTCAGTTTCTTGCAAATCGACCCCATCCGATAGACCAATAACAAAAATTTTTGGGAGCTCAAGAAAGCGTCAGAAATATTTCCTTCGTTAATGACTCTGCAGAGAGGGCCATCAATCTCATGAACGGATTCAATGAGAAACTATCTACAACGAAGGACGAAAAGCAAATAATTTTTCAAGTAGTAAAAGCTGATCAGAGGATTTTCCCGTACAGGAGCACTTCGAAAAAACATATTATTACAAATATACAACAGATGTAAAGATTTTTTTAATAACACTGTTCTACATGAAAACTGTACAAGACATCCCACACATATATTCCATTAAGTGGTAATTTATGATGACTTTCTGCGTTTACAGAATTTTTGTATCAATTCTAATTTTTTTTCAAGGACCTCATAAATGAGCCAATTCAAATTTTTGTACTTTGCCTAACTTAGTATGTCATAACATGGAAGACTGCAAGTATAAATATTAATAAAAATTTGATGAATAGAAGCAAAGTTATGATACATTAAGTTAGGCTAGGTACAAAAATCGAAGTGACTTATTAAAAAGGTCTTTGACGAAAAAATAGAAGTGATGAAATCATTCTAAAAATGCAGAAAGTTATCATATAGATCGATAAAATAAAAAATATTGGTGGGAGCTAATTTAAAACTGCCTTAAGTTTTTAGATTAAAAAAATAAATATTTGTTTTACAGCGTAATTTTCGCAAATATACATTCAAATTCACATTTATCGAAAAAGTACTTTCATATAATATATCATATTTTGCTTTAATACTGTGCAATTTGTAAAATTTTTTCTTAAAATACCTTAAAAACTGTCGAACCGTTTTTCAATGACCTGCTTAATAGAATTACCAATTATGATTTCTTTCTTGTATGTGGTGATTTTAACATTAATTTGTTGAACAATTATGCTTTAACTGAAAATTTTGATTACCATTCCACAACTTGTGGTTTGAGGTTGGCAAACCATAGAATTCCAACAAGATATGCGAACGATTGTGAGCCCAGCTAACTTGACGTGTGTTTAGCTTCTGATATATCTACAGTGTTAAAATTCGATCAAATGACATTTCTTTCTGACCATGATTTGATATTCTGTTCTGTTAATGTTAGCTTTAACTGCACTACTCAGTCCTGTTTTACATTTCGTGATTATAAATCTTTAAATATGAATGATCTCTGTGATGATTTGTCTTTAATTAGTTTTAATGACTGTTTTTTGTATAACTCAGTGGATGAGAAACTTAGTATTTTCATGGATAAAATAAATGTTGTTTTCGATCGAAATGTTCCTGTACGTACTGTGACTGTCTCTGTCTAAACCGCTGTCCTTGGTTTACTAATCGTGTTTAAGGTGCTATTAGGTTAAGAAATAGACTACATTCTAAATGGAAAAACAATCGCTCTAGCCAAAACTGGGAAAATTATAGAATATGTCGTAACAATGCTTCAGCAATAATTAAACAAGAAAAGATTAATTTCTTTAATTCAAAACTTAATTCAAATTTGGACTCAAAACAACTTTGGAAGAATATAAAAAATCTCAGAGTGTTTGGGAAAGAGTCAAATGAATGCGATTTAGATCCTGATCTTCTAAATGATTTTTTTCTTGAGTAGGCCAAATATAAGTACCAGTTACGATAACTCACCTTCTATTCAAAATGATTTTATTCTTTCCTCGTTTGAGTTCACTCCTGTCGAAGTTGACTTTGTTACGAAGTGTGTAATGCAGATTAAATCCAATTCAGTTGGCGTCGATGGGATGCCAATTAAGTTTGTTAAAATTGTTCTTCCTTTTATAATTGAGCCTCTGACACACATTATAAATTATAGCTTAACTAGTTCGCGATACCCAAACATGTGGAAAGCTGCCTCAGTGAATCCTGTACCCAAAACTGCTAATGCTTCTGACTGTAAGGACTATAGACCAATAAGCATACTTCCCGCCTTAGGAAAGGTGCTCGAAAAAATCATGGCTGAACAAATTTTTCAATTTCTTAATGAAAACAGTCTGCTATCGCCTTTTCAGTCAGAGTTTTGAGCTGGACACAGCTGTTCGACAGCGTTATTAAAAATAACTAATGATATCAGGAGACCCAGGTTCGAACCCCAGCAGCGACAGAAAATTATTTGAATTAAAATTGAATTAAAATAATTTTTCTGTACGGCCGCCACCTCTTTGCAGACAATGGCAAACCACAGAGAGTAATCAAAATGCCATGTAAAGCTTTTTGAGAACAAGAACATTCCGTTCATCGCCGTTCGGAGTCGGCGTTAAGCATTTAGGTCCGGTTCTCGGTCAATTGTGTACAAACTTAATAACACGCACAACACAATTGATCATAAGAAGCTAGGTCAAAGTTCTTTCAAGCGGCCACGCACTTTAACCAACTACGCCATGGACGCCACAATCCGTGAATCTTTTCTTATCTTTCTCAATTTTCAACTTATCATTTATATTGTTTTTGTTTTTTCTTTCTTAATATTTCTTTTCCTTATCTCAACTTTTTTTTACATTAAATTATTATTTAATTATTAATTCATTAATTCAATTTAACCCTATAGTTCCCAAGAAGGCCTGTAGACATCACCAACTTAAAAAATGTCTGTAAATCGCAACTTAGGATTATTCCTGCTAATTTTTTGTGTATGAAAAGATGAATCCCTATTTTATAAAATAAATTCAGTCAGCTAGCGCTACGCCACGCACAACGGCAGCAATTATTAGTCAAAGTTTAAGATTTGTGTTAAAGTGATGAAATAATGGTTTTTTAAATTGCGTGAAAAGGAAAAATTGTTTAAAATAAATTTTGAGCTTCAATATACTTAAAAAAATTATAAGTGAGTAGCTATAACTGTGGTCTTTAAGAAAATAAAAAAAAAAAAACGAAAAAAGTTGTTACACTCCTCCCACCCGACAAAAACCGTACAGTGTCTGTAGGCCTGCTTGGGATGCAAAGCGTAAATAGGTTGTAATGGTCATCGAAGAAAATCTGTTGGCTATTCACACTGCTTCTGAAGCAACTTCAAGTTGACTTAAAATGGCAACGTAAACTGAATGTCTCCAAGTGTTTGTAATGTTTTTCTGATGAAATATCACTTTGAATTAAAATCCTAGCTGATTTCGTTTTGAAAATATCTCAATATTTGCATTTTGACATGATTGAACCAACGTTTGCATTAGACAGCAATATATTCAAGTATAAAAGTGTTTATATATGTACGTATGAATATATATATATATATATATATATATATTATACCTACGTATGTGTGTGTGTGTGTCTGTGTGTGTGTAAAATATTGAGTATTGGGATATTGTTTCCACACCATCTATTGAGATAAATATCGCGGCGCGTTTTTTTAAAGTGGTATCCCCTGTAGGCCTATTCCGCAACCGGTCCCGTCCATAAATTACGTAATAACTTTTATACGTAAATTGGGTCAAAGCCTGCAAAAAATATACATCTATCATATACATATTACAAATGTTGCGAAGTAAATGTGACTGCAGCATTTTTTAAGCGACTTGAGTAAGATGAATCTTCGATAAGATTTATTTTAAATCTTTCCCAATACTTGTTAAATTCCCTGTGAATCGACTTTCCAGCCTGCTCCGACCACAATCCCAAACCATCTCCACCTAGTTTTATAATAGCATCCTTCAAGTGATCTAATATAACATGTATTTTTATCGTCTGCGAGACACCAGTACTCTCAATGGCTTTGCGGAGAGTTATCAAATTTTTTTCTAAATCGGTTAAATTGGCTTTTTTAGTTGTAAAACAAGAGTGTACAATTTTATTCATTGTCTGAAAAGCACACTCAAAGGGCTTCAAGGCATAAGGTCCAACCGTTTCGTAAATATCGGGGTCATCAAGTTTTGCAGATTCATTTAAAAGTTGTCTGCATGCATTGCCTTCAAAGATCTCTCCTTGATAATTTTTTGCCACTAGTTTCAACTTTGTGGGCCAAATCAATGCTTTTTCCCGCCCAACAAGAGGTACGATACCACTCCAAAACAAATGATTGACAAATCCCTGCAAAAGATGAAGTTCGGGAAGAACACATTTCTCTAAAACAAACATTTTTTATCTTCATCACCTTCTTTTTCGACTAAGAGAGGATGATTTACCGTACTGTGGCATTCTTTTGCAAATTTTTTCTGATAGCCAAATTGCTTAAATTTTTTGAAATCTTGCTTTAAATTTTCGAATGTTTTTAAAAATATATTGTTTTCCTCTTCTTCAAAGTCAATGCACTGATTTAATTTGTCCATCTTACTCAAGGTGATAAAACAGTAGGGGCAAGGATAGATTGCCGATGCAGTTTGTTGACGAATAACTATTAAAATAAGTTTGAAGTCAGCTGTTAATTTGAAGGGTATTTCATTCAGTTTAGTTAAGTTGAATAAAATCTTCATGTTACGATGAGTTTCTTTGATTTTTGGGACTATGCAAAGTAATATCAATCTATTACTCGGGTATCTAAATAGTCAACTTAACGCTTTCACTTGCAGGTCAACACAATTTCCCTGCGCCACCCACCTACTGACTTTAGAACTTTTGTTCTAATTAATGATTTTAAATTTAAAAATAACCTTTTTTTTCTAATATAGCCCTCATTCTTTATTTATTGCGTGCATGTGTGTGTGTATGTGTGTGTGTGTGTGGCTGCAGAGTCGATTCACAGGGAATTTAACAAGTTTTGTGAGAGATTTAAAATTAATCTTATCGAAGATTCATCATACTCCAGTCGCTTAAAAAATGCTGCAGTGACATTTACTTCGCAACATTTGTAATATATGGTAGATGTATATTTTTTGGAGGCTTTGACCCAATTTACGTATAAAAGTTAGTACGTAATTTATGGACGGGACCGGATAGTGGAATAGGCCTAGAGGGGATACCACTTTAAAAAAAACGCTCCGCGATATTTATCTCAATAGATGGTGTGGAAACAATATCCCAATACTCAATATTTTATACACACACAGACACCCACACACACATACGTAGGTATAATATATATATATATATATATATATATATATATATACATACGTACATATATAAACACTTGTATACTTGAATATATTGCGCTGTCTAATGCAAACTTTGGTTCAATCATGTGAAAATGCAAAAATTGAGATATTTTCAAAACGAAATCAGCTAGGATTTTAATTCAAAGGGATATTTCATCAGAAAAACATTACAAACACTTGGAGACATTCAGTTTACGTTGCCATTTTAAGTCAACTTGAAGTTGTTTCAGGAGCAGTGTGTATTGGAGCTATTGCGCTCAAAATGTGTTTACATGTTCAAAATAATTTTGGCTGCAAATGTCATATATCGTTTTTGTAAATCAAATTAAAAAAAACATAGCAAATAACAAGACTTGTTCTGAAGAAGCCTTGATTTTGTAGAAATTATCAAACAAAACGGTTACAATATTGCTTCGGTTTGAATATCGAACATTTTTTCAATTGCATTCAAATTTACAAATGGCGTGCAAAAAAGTGTTGAAAAACTATATTCTGTATTTGATAATTTTTACAAAATGTTTATAATTACTCTTTAGGAACCATTCATTCCAATAGGATCCCTAAGTGTAAGATGCTGATCTCAAGCAAAAAGAGTGTGGGGAGTAGATTTATCGACAACTGTGTGGAAAGATAACAAGGTTGTTCGATTGGCTTCGACGTACGTAGGAACGGAACCATTCTGTGATCAGCAAAATTTTAAATCTACAGTTTCCCGGTATAATCGTGCTACCAAAACAATATGAGAAGGTCACATGCCCGAATGCAATTCATGAGTTTAACCGTCACATGGGTGGTGTGGGCTTGATGGATGGACTTATCGGGCGATCCAAAATTCATCTCAAGACATAAAAATATACCAATCGCTTATTTCACCATTTGCTCAACTTGGCAATGGTCAACGCCTACATTTTGTACAGACGGATCAACTTGCCAGGCAAGCACGATAAAGAGTTCCAACTACCACAATTTCGGGCTCAAGTCGCGCAGGTATTGTGGTCAATTATGAAGGTGAATGTACCACGAGCTCCCTGTCCCGGGAGCCCACGCCGAGTGATTCCACAAAACGAAGTTGGTACAAAAACATACTTGCCGGTCGCAGATATTCACTACGACGGGTTGAATCATTTTCCAAAATTTTTGCTAGGTTCTGACCGACGGATATGCAAAAATACTGGTTGTACATCAAAACACAAATAATATGCCGAAAATGTAATATAAATCTTTGCTTCACCCCACAAAAATATTGCTTCTTTGAATTTCATTCAAATAAATAAGTAGCGCAATGTATATTTTTAAGGTTTCCTTGTCCTTACACCGCATCCCCCACCCCCATTACACCATTCCTCATCCCACCCACTTTCGATTTATTGTCACTTACTCCTTACAATTGAATTTGTCACCCGATATATATGTTTTTTTCAAATAAAAGTTAAAATAAAAAACAATTTCAGAACTCCATATGAAGAATTTTTTGGCTTCGTTGCCCAAGCAGGCCTCTAGGTTTGCTATCTTCTACACTCCCTACCACACCACCTTTTAATATTAAACAATTTTTCTAGAACAAACATTGCTTCTCCACCTCAAAACTATCTCTGGTAATTTTTTTAACAAGATTCAAAACTTGGGAACTAGAGGGTTAATCATCAATTCAATTATTCAATTCATCTTTGACTTAATTTTTGATTTTGAGCTTTGATTTGATTATTTTCAATACTTTAATACTTATGTCCACTGATGTACTATAAAAGATCAAGTCTTATTGTACAAAATAAATTCAAGTAATAATAATAATAATAATATTTTCTACATTAGTTGTGTTTAATTTTGAAAAGAACATCAGTATCTACCAGATTGAGAGATTTGGAATAATAACTGAGTGGAAAAAATCAATGACATTCGCGTTTATTGGCTCCTGTAGTGGAATTCTGTAACTTTTTCGCAACTTCCGATCGGAATCGTAATTTGCGACTTTTTTCGGTTGTCATACCGAAAACGGTATTCACTAACTTCTACTTCGCGACAAATTTCGGTCGAAAAAAATTTACGAATTTAAGTGAAAAAAGTGGCAGCACTACTTATTTATCGGTGAGAAATGACATTTTTATTCAGTTACTCGCTGATAGACCCGGTTTAACTCGGGAAAAAAATGCAAAAATTTTGATATTTAGTCATTGTTGTCATAATTTAAAAATCCAAATAATGAGAATGGCCCTAAATACACTGTAGTGCTCAGTCTGCGTGAGCAGTCAATCATTCAAAAACACACTGCACTGATCAGTCTGCGTGAAACCAGTTTTATTTCGTGTACATGAACTGTGTTTGATTGTATTAGTGTGGTAAATTTTGTGAACCCCTAAATAAAATATGACGACTTGACTTATGTGTGCGTGTCAGTCAATCGTCACTACAGCTTTTTCGGTGAGTGAAATTTCACGCACTTTACGTCCGCTGACTCACCTCCCTTGCCATAGAAACCCGGTTTCACGCAGACTGAGCACTACAGTGTATTTTGGGACAATAAGCTCCACTCTATCTGTTGAAAATAAAGATATATCGAGGGCCCGAGAAAATATATTTATAGCGAAAAACGCTATGTCATGTTAAACCCTAGAAGGACATGCTTCGTCGAATCGACGACGCATTATTTACCTTGTGTAAAACATGCCAAAAAACTCTAACTGTGAAAATTAATGTTTTTTATTAAAAACTTTTATTAATAAAATGCATTGCAGTTTTCCTTGACTCTTAATAAACTTAATAATTAAGAACAAGTGATTTTTAAAGATATTGTCGGATAGGAAATCAGCATGGCCATTTTAAAACATGTTGTCCAATTCAAAATGGTCAAATCGGCTAGAGTTGGTAGCAGCCAGTGGCATAAAAGCGCAATGCTGCAAAACTTACAAAAAAATAGAAAAGTTCCAATATGTCTATGAATCATAAAACAATATTTACTTGATTTTCATCTAATAGACCAGTGATTCTATTTCACTGTAGGCGGTCTTCTTATAAGTCAATGAGCTCATGAGTTATATTTGGCGTGATGCGATACAAATTTTTGAATTTGATCAACTGCAAATCAAAGGAGAATCAACTCTTTGAAGAAATGATAGTTCAAATGATAGTAGCATCCATTGTCAAATAACTAAAAACCATTTTAAGCTTCAAAAAATTACTAGAAATTTAAGTTTGTTCTTTTAAAATTAATTTATTATAAATAATTTTAATTTGAAAAAACTTACAGATATTTTCGATTCACTTTTCTACAAGAAAATATTCGTCGCAAAGTTGTGCGATTCGTTTGCGACAAACTTCCGATACTTTCACCGACAAAATCGGAAAAAGTATTTACTGAATACCACTTTTCGAAAATTATCGCAAACAGAACTTTGCGACACCGAATATCGGCCGAAATGTGTTACAGAATCCCACTGCTGGTGACCGTAAATTTCGGTCGTATTCAGCAACGAATTTTACATGAGGATAGTTTTTTTTCATAACTTTCGTTTAGCTTTAATGCCAGTATGAAAATTAATAAATTGACAATAACTCTGAGGGCCCGAAAAAACACGTTTTTAACAGTTGCTCATCCAGTTTATGAAAAGTGTGGTCTTTTTAGGGCCTTTTACTATTTTTATGTAAGCACCTTTCATATGAGGGGGGGCCACGGAGAATCAGACGCAAAGAAGGATTTGACTGTATCTAATATATATAGCATGCATTCAGAGTGATTATGCTAAAAAATCGTCAATAAGATTAATGATGAAAGCTAGTTTAGAATATTTGACATTCATTTCTTATTGTAATGATTGAATTTGAGGAAAAGGCTAGGTCCAATTATAGAACGATAAAATAGTATGTGCGTTTTATTTGGTGATACAATTCGAAGTAAAGAAAAATTTTCACAAAACTTATTGAAACATATTGAAATCTAAATGAGAACCAGATTTTATATTTGAACAAGTAAAACAAGTATTGTATAAATAAAGTTGATTTTCAATACGCCTCCTCAACATTATTTATTTGGTGACATCATGCCCATAGATTGAATACAGAAATGGTGCTTGATCCTTGGCAATGGTTTTGTTAGAACATCAGCAGTCATCTCACTCGTTGACAAATATTGGACATCCACAATTTGGTCTTCAATTGCATCTCGAATGAAGTGGTACCTATAGTGAATGTGTTTAGTTCTTGAATGGTGTGAGCCGAATTTCGCCATGCTTTGAGCACTCTGAGAATCACTGTAGATTACTGTTGGGACAAGTGATTTATACCCAAGTTCCTCTAAAAGATATCCCAAGTAACAAGCTTCTTTTGCTGCTTCAGCTAGTGCCATGTACTCGGCTTCAGCACTTGACGTAGCAACCACACGTTGCTTCTTGGATTCCCAAGAAATAACAGCACCTGCGAGAAGAAAGCAGAAACCAGTTTGTGATTTTCGATCATTAGTATCTTGAGCCCAATTGGCATCAACAAATCCTGTAAGTGGTAAATTTGTTTTGCGATAAGTTAAAACACAGTTTTTAGTTTCTTTTAAATATTTAATAATATGTAAAGCTGCGTTCCAATGTTGTTTTCTGGGGTCTTGGCAAAACTGCGATAATTTATTGACGCTGCAACTAATGTCTGGTCTGCTTAATACTGCTAAGTGTAACAGAGAACCAATAATTTCTTGATATTCAGTGATGTTTACTTTTTCTCTTTCTCCAGAAATTGTTGGCTCTTTTTCTAAATTGATTTTGGCTTGCATTGGTATCTTAACCGATTTAGCTTCTTTCATACCATATTTTGCAACTAAATTGTCGATGTAGCCCGGTTGAGATATTGAAAGAGTTCCACAGTTATACTTAATTTCTAATCCAATGCAATGCTTAGGAGTTTTCATATCTCGTAACTCAAAATTTTTGTTTAATATCCTAATAAATTTTCCTGTCGTCTCTTTAGAATTTGACGCTATAATAATGTCGTCAACGTAAATTGCGACTATTGCGATGTCCTTGCTGGATTTGTAAATGTAAATGCATTGATCATACTTGGACTGAGTAAAACCTGTACTTTTGATGACAGCATCAAGCTTTTTGAACCACTGTCTACCTGCTTGTTTTAGTCCATATATAGACTTTTTCAATTTACAGACTTTGTTTTTTGACATCTCCTCAATAAAGCCTTCCGGTTGAGACATATATATTTCCTCTTGTAGATCGCCATTTAGGAATGCGCCCGAAATATCTAATTGTCTTAATTCAAGATCTTTTTCAACGGCTAATGCGTAAATAAGGCGAAGAGAACTCTGTCTTACTACAGGCGCGAATGTGTCTAAATAGTCAACACCATATTCCTGTGAATATCCTTTCGCGACAAGTCTTGCTTTGCGTTTTTCAATTGTACCATCTGGTCTGTATTTAACTTTGAAAACCCATTTACATCCTACTTGGGCTCTTCCTGCAGGTAGGTCTACCAGTTCCCACGTTTGGTTTTTTATAAGAGAATTATATTCTGCATCTAACGCATGTTTCCATTCTCGACCATATGGAGATGCTAGAGCTTCTTTTAGGGTTTTCGGGTCACCCTCGCTCTCGATTGCTGCTATTTGGCAAGCTTCTTGACTCTTTGCGAATGACCATGAACGCAATCGTTCTTTTATGGAGTTTTTCTGAGTTTCTACTTTTGTTGGTTCTATCGGCAGAGATTCATTTTCATTCAAATTTACTTCTGAACTGTCGAGATATATTTCATCCTCTGATTCAGTAGTTTCCTGTTCTCTGAGAACTTTTCCCCCTGATTCTTTACTTTCATTTTCTTTGGCGACTGTCTGCTCGTCGAGATTTAAATTAAAATCAAATTCGTAAAACCCTTTACATTCATCTTCAATTTCCTCACTAGTGGCTTCAATCTTACCTTCAATAAATTTCACGTCTCTACTTTTGACAATGGTTTTTGTACCACGCTGCCATAGACGGTATGCCTTCGATTCAACACAATAACCAACTAGAATAAACTGCGAGCTTCTAGCTTCCCACTTGGACTTACTCGGCTTCTTGTCTAGTGCAAATGCATGACTTCCAATTTGACGTAGATGCTTTACGACTGGCACTCTTCCTGACCACATTTCTTCTGGTGTCTTTAATTTGTTCAAATTGGTTGGACAACGATTTCTGATATAAGCTGATGTGTGAATCAACTCAGCCCAAAGAAATTCTGGTAACTTTGCCTCTATCATTAAGCACCTCGCCATCTCAACCAATGTTCGATTCATTCGTTCAGCCACCCCGTTTTGTTGAGGAGTGTACTCAACTGTTAATTGGCGTCTGATGCCACATGATTTAAGGAAATCTTCGAACTCATGACTTAATAATTCTTTGGCATTATCTGATCGAAGTGTTTTGATTTTCCTGTTTGTTTCCAATTCAACTTCCTTTTTTAACTGCTTAAATGCTTCTAAATATTCGCACTTCCTTCTTAAAAAACTGACATATACTTTTCGTGTATAGTCGTCAATGAAGGTAGCAAAATATAGCTTCCTACTCATGGACTCTACCCTCATCGGTCCACATAGATCAGTGTGCACAAGGTCCAACAATCCTTTAGAATTTTTGTTATTTTTATGAGGAAATGGCTCTCGAGTTTGTTTACCTCGTATACAAGCAACACAATCTAACTTTTGACTTCGAAATTTTGGCAAACCTATAACCATGTTGTGAGCATTTAACTTATGTAAATCGGATGAATTCAAATGGCCGTATCGCTTATGCCATAACTCAGTTTCATTATCCATCTTCGCTGATACTTCTTTGCATATTTCGTTATGAAAGTTATATGAGTTAACTAAATATAAGCCGTGTTGCTTACAAGCCTCGAGTAAAACTATTCCGTCCTTACAAATTCTAGCTTTTTCCTTTAGCATGACTACCTCACAATTGTTGTCTGTCGCTTTTGCAGTCGATATTAAATTACACTTCAGATCTGGTACATAAAGAACTCTATAAAGTTGAACAGACTTTCTAACGTTGTTTACGTCTACTTTAAGTTCAACCGTACCAATGCCTCGAATATCCAACTCTTTTTCATCTGCCAATCGAACTTTCCCAATGTAACTTCGATCCATATCGATAAATTGTGCCTGTGAAAAAGACATGTGGGATGTAGCTCCACTATCTACGTACCACACATTACAATCTGCATTTGTAGCATCGCCTATATAGCAATTCTCTGCATCTACAATAAATCCTGTCGATTTTTCTACGCAATTTGACTGCTCTTTATTTTTGTCAAACTTGCAGTTCCTGGCCATGTGACCCTTTTTACCGCATTTATAGCAATTAAATGAAAAAATGGAATTTGACTTACTTTGCTTCTCAGTATTTTCGTCATTGTTGCTGTACCTTTTCTTATAATATTTCTTCACCTTCAAAGCGTTATCGTTTTCATTTCGATTATCCGATTTATCACCGATCTCCAGTAGTCTTGAACTCAATGTCTTGAGAGTTGGAAACTCGTTTGCTGTGTCGAATGCAGCCTTCACTTCTTTGTAACTATCTGGTAAACCATCTAATAAAATAACAGTTAGCAAATCTTCATCCAAATCTGTTCCCATCTCACGCAAATATGAAACAATTACATCGAATTCAATTACGTACTTCGAAATGCTCTTCGTCTCGTCCATTTGTATACTTATAAATTTTCGATACATTTCCGCTTTACGCCTGGTAGACTTCCTGTCGTACGTCTCCTGAAGAAATACCCATATCTCGTTCGAAGTCTTGAAATTCCTGACCATCCTGACTATGTCGGCCTCCAAAGCAATAATCAAATCGGCCCGTGCATCCTTGTCCTTGTCATCATGGTCCTCCTGCGCTTTCTTCTGCAACCGCTGCTTTTGTAGCTCATCTGCCGTCCCTAGCGACGACACACTTTCGACTTCCGGTCTTGGTTCACGACCTTCCACCATACGCAATAGCCTATTCTTATGTAATATTGCCTCCATCTGAGGCTTCCACGTCATATAATTGGTTCCATTCAGCAATGGAATTCGTCCAGCGTTCGACAGCATCATTTTCTTCTCTTTTCTGTACTAAAATTTATTTTACAGATTTTTCTTCTTGGCGGTTAAGGACTGGGCCCATAACCTATTGTAATGATTGAATTTGAGGAAAAGGCTAGGTCCAATTATAGAACGATAAAATAGTATGTGCGTTTTATTTGGTGATACAATTCGAAGTAAAGAAAAATTTTCACAAAACTTATTGAAACATATTGAAATCTAAATGAGAACCAGATTTTATATTTGAACAAGTAAAACAAGTATTGTATAAATAAAGTTGATTTTCAATATTTTTAGAATAAGATTTGTTCCTAAAGATCAATATAAAAATTTAAGACATTAATAACAAAAAAAAAAAATCTTTCCCATTTGCCCCACTTTCTAGGAAGAAGACAATAAAAATAATATATCACTCTAAAGTATGGCCAACCAACTAAAGATGAGTTATTAAAGGAAATTAACTGTTATCGCAATTTAAGCTACTTTAAAAAGAGTCCGAATTTGATAAGCATTTTAGATAAAATAGTAATAATAATAGGAAAAAACAGAGCAATGAAAATAATTTTGGCAGATAAATAAATTTCTATAGCATTAAGTGCTTTTCTCAATAACTGTTAAGTGTCCTGCGGGTGTAGTTCACACAATTTCGCCTACACAGACCCATCAGTAAATATGTTAATTTATATAACGGTTTATTACTTTCGTGTTATTTACAAATAACTTGTACTGCGTATGAGAAGCTCTTTCATCGCACTTGCTCAACACCCCATTCTTTGTCTGTATCTCGCTCTCTCTCTCTCTCTCTCTCTCTCTATATCTATCTTTCTTTCAAGCGTGCTAGTGTGAATCTACACATTGATCGGTGTCAACAGTGCATTAGTGTTTGTAAATTTTCTGGCTTATAATGTATTCTCTAATGAGCGAACTCATTACTAGATAGAGGCACCACCCCAAAAGTATGTTTGTGTGCCCCGTTAAGTAAGCCATTGTATAATTTGGTCTTCATGCTTATGGCTGTTGCATATCTATGTGTGTGTATGTTTGGGAGTGTATGTCTGTCTGTGTGTGCACGTTAATGTTTTTGTGAATGTGTTTCAAAGAGCTGATGATTGCCATTTAAGCTTTTAATTAAATGTGTTTGATAAAATTAATCAATGTTGACTAACTGTAAAGATTTAGTTGAAGGTTTGTTGATATCTTAATCAATACAAAGCAGCGTATAAAAGCGTATCACAGACAACAATTATGTGATTGTAAGTTTATTGGATTTTGAAAGGTTATTGATATAGCTCTGAAGATTTAATGAAGTGATTTAAGAAGTGCTTTGCTGAATTCCGTTGTGGTCGTACCAGCTCAAGTGGCACTGAACGTTCAGGTCGCCAAAAAGAAGTCGTCACGCCAGAAATCGTCAATAAAATTCATGGACTGATATAGGACGATGGGAGAATGAAAGTACGTGAGGTGGCTGAGGCTGTAGGCATCTAAACTGAATCGGTGCATCACATTTTGCATGAATATTTGGACATGAAAACGCTATCCGCTCGATGGGTGCCGAGATTGCTCTCACTCGCCAATAAGCGCAGCCATGTAATCACTTCAAATGAGTATTTGGCGATTTTAAACCACAACCCGAAGGAGTTTTTTCACCGTTCCCTAATCGTAGACGAAACATGGATATATCAGAATATACCGGAGACCAAAGAACAGTTAAAGTAGTGGTCACTTCAGTCAAAGTTCCACGTGAAAGTGCACTTAAGAAGGCCAAGATGAGTCCCGGAAAACAAGGTCAATTACATCGCCATACACATCGATTACCTTGAAAAGAGTAAAACTCACCGGCGAATAGTATCCACAGCTGTTGGAAAGATTTGGCATTTATTTGAAGCAAAAATTACCACTTTTTGTGAAGAAAAAACTCACTGCCGCACACGTCTATAGTCGCCACGGCAAATATCCATAAATAAGTCTACGAACTGCTACCCAATCCACCATATTCTGCAGATTAAGCCCTTACGACTATTTCCTATTTCCAAACCTAAAAGAATGGCTCGCCAGTAAAAAATTTGGGTTAAAAGAAGAGGTTATTATTGAAACAAACGCTTAATTTGAGGACCTGGTTAAACGCATTAAAAAAAAAATCGAATTGGCCATTACAGCCCTTGAAAGGACTTTGACCAAGCTTCTTATGATAAAATTTCGTTGTGCGTATTATTAAATGTTTTGTAAACAGATGACCGAGAGCTGGACTTACTAGTTTTTATGCCGACTCCAACATAAAATTTATGCGCATCAAAGTTCTCCATTTTTGAAAACTGTTAAAATATGACTTCCAAAGAAAAGCAGGAAAAACTGGATTGGTTTATATGTTTTTAATGTAAATAAACAGCTGAGCACATAAAGTTATACATACGTCAACATTTGATTGACCTTTGACGATAAGTGTGACGCCTACCACAAAAAAAAAAATGCACTTTCTTTTTGAACAACCCGATATTTCACACTTAATTGGAATGTGTATTCATTCTTATAAGCCAGAAATTATTGAAAAATAATGCACGGTATTTTTTTAAATGTGCTCAATGGCTCAACCTTAATACAGTATATTCCCGGATAGCCAGACAATGTCACATTATTTTCTTAGTTTTAAAAATTTGAGAACTACATTCAGTTGAAAATTTGTTACGCAATTAAGAACCAATAAAAAGTGTAAATCTATAGATATTTCAAATAGGCCTTCAGGTATTTAATTGCCTGTAGGGTGTACACCACAAACCGTATGTCACAACTTACTACTTTGTAGAAAATATTTCCTTTTTTATTTTCTTATAGATAACGGTCATTCAATAAGTCCGTATGATAAGTAAGAAAAAAACAAAATTTTGATAAAACTCGATTATATTATTCAACATAGTTGCCTTTGACAGCGATACCACGAATATAGAGATTTTCTAACTTTTCTAACTTTTATAGTACGATTTCTCTTTTTCGTTAAAATAGGCCTCAGTTTCAGCGATTACTTCATCATTGGACTTGAATTTCTTTCCAGCGAGCATTCTCTTGAGTTCTGAAAACAGGAAAAAGTCGCTGGGGGGCTAAATCTGGAGCATACGGTGAGTGGGTAAGCAATTCGAAGCCAAATTCATTCAATTTTGCCATCGTTTTCATCGATTTGTGACACGGTGCATGGTCTTGGTGAAATAACACTGTTGTCTTTTGCAAATGAGGCCGTTTCTTTGCGATTTCTACCTTCAATCGATCCAAAAGTGCACAGTAATAGTCGTTGTTGATGGTGTTTCCTTTTTGGAGATATTCGATGAATATTATTCCTTTCGCATCCCAAAATACAGACTAATACGTCGACTGCTGTCCACTCAGCTGACTGTCTTTTGGATTTTGGTGTGTAATAGTGAAGTCATGTTTCATCTATTGTCACATATCGACGATAGAATCGATTTTATTGCGGTTTAACAGCGCCAAACACTCATCTGAAGCATAAATTCGTTGTTGTTTTTGGTCGAGCGTGAGCTCACGCGGCACCCACTTTGCACAGAGCTTTCGCATACCCAAATATTTGTGTAAAATGGTATAAACACTACCATCTGATATCTTTACAATGTCAGCTAGCTGGTGCACCTTCAATTTGCGATCATTCATAACCAATTTGTGGATTTTTTTGATGTTTTCTGGAATAACAGCCTCATTTGGGCGTCCACTGCGCTCTGCATCATTTGTACTGGTACGACCATGTTTAAGTTTAGCAATCCACTGTTCTAACATTTGTCTCGATAGATTACAGTTCGGATAATGTTTATCAAGCCATTGTTAGGTTTCCGCTGTATTTGTTTTTTTTTATCAAAAAGCAATGCTTATCAAAACTCGAAATTCACTTTTTCCATTATTTTTTTTTCAATGATAAAAGTTCCACACAAAATGCTTTAACCCACGAATCAATAGTCAAATTTTTGTCAAATTTATATACGTATCGTTTGAAGGTTAGTGCTAAATAAAAATCATATGGAAAACATCTAGTAACACCATCTATGTGTCATCCTATGGACTTTTTGAACGCACTTAACTACCAAATTCAGCAAGCCATATTTGAATTACTATTGGCAAATTTTAGTGATGATGATAGTGATTTTATTGGTGGTGAATTAAGTGGTAATGAGGACGATATACTAGGAGTAAGCGATCATCAATTGGACTCTGAACAGGAAGGTGACTCAGTCGCAAAAAACAATTTAGAAGATATTGACGACATAATTGGTTAGGATGGCTCAATTTGCAAGAAAGATTCATTTACTCGAAAAAAACTCAAGCAGAAAATATATTCGTTGGTGCTTCAAAGCTTCCAGATTCCTCAAAAAAGTGTTTAAATGCCACTTGAAGGTGGGAGCTATTTTTGAGTTTTCTCGATAATATTGTTGATAAAATACATACACAAATATAAAAAAAAATAAGAACCCACATTTTATATATGTTCGGTTTACAGATCTAATAGAAATAAAGAGTTGGTTTGGTCTTCTTCATCTATCTTCATCTATTCTCAATTGCATGTGGAGGACGTATGGGCAACAGATGACGCGAAGTGGTTTCAAATTGAAATTAAATCATTTTTTCATGTTGTAATTTTTGTTCGTTTTTTTTTTTTAACTTAAGCTTAGAAATGTTTCAATAACATCTTTAAAAAAAATCTAAGACAACTCTTCTCAATTTTTGTGGACGAGCAGTGAATTTCGGCAAAATTTTTCTTCCCAAAAACAGCCATGATTTTAAGCCGGATTCCGGTAGGAACTGCTCCGACATAATTGCTTGTATTCACTTAAATCTTTTTATATACAATACTAGCCTTTTCCCGGCGCGCGTTGCTGCACCCTGCAACTATATGGGAACATAATTGGTGTATTCAAAACTTTTCTTAGACTCATAGTTTGACACCACTGTCATTTTCCACTGCCCGTTACAGTTTACCAGTAGCAGGAGATCACCAAATAGTAACTCCATTTTGAGTTTGTATGTAAGTACTGCTACCTTTACTTTCCAAGCTATTATCGAATAATACAAATTTTAATTATATGGGCGGAGCCACACCCACTTATATAATGCCCATCCCAGTTTTCTAGTAGATGGACATTACCCAGTTTTAGTACAGTTGCGGACAGTGAGCATACAAACTAAATTATCAAAATGTAGCCGAATCGACGAAACCGTAGGAAATATAGCATTTCTATTGATTTGTGGGCGGTAAAAGGGGGTCTGACAGAAATTTAAGCCATCTTGTACTTGAAAAAAATGTACTGCCAGAATTTCAGCTCTATCGGCTCAGTAATTTTGAAGTTTCCAGCCATCACACAGACAGCGTTTTGCTTTTTGCATATATATTTTGGATAAATATTATTGGCTATAACTTTTGATTGGTAAGAGATACTAAGATATTTTTTCTAAATAATTAATTTTTTAGCTTGTTTATTTTTTCAAAAATATAAAAACACAATATTGGAAAAAAAATTTGGTTCGAAAAAATCAAGGGGTTGGCTTTGTTTTTTTAATCACAAAAATGGTTTTTGATTTTTGCGTAAAATTGAAATAACTTTTTCTTATAAATGTTATAGCTTTAAAATTGAGTTGAAAATTTGCGAGTTTGAATTTAAATTATTTTTACATTAAAAACAAATTTTGAGCCTTTTTTTTGTGGAAAACTCCAAATATCAGACCTTTTTTGAAAAAAATATTTAAAATATATATGTATACTCAACTAACGGTATTTTTGCAATAAGGTTTTTATAGTACTTTGGTGAAGACAAAAAAAAATTTAACAAAGTGTACAAAAAAGCAGCAGAGATATTTGAATAGAAAGACACAAAATTAAATTTGTTATTGTGTTTTTTTAATTTTGAGCACGATGTTTCATTAAATATATCGTTGTATTAAAATTGTTCATAGTTTTCAAGATATGTTCATGTTTTTGATGTCAAAATAACGGACATTTTTTAATTAACCTAAATTTAAGAAATATTTTATATTTTGTAAATATTTACATATGTAACAATTAAAAATATGCGATTTTGTAAAAAATTTGTACTACAGCACCATCTGGTGTCTAAGTTGAGTCAAAGAAGATACTGTCAAAAATTCATCGTACCTGAGAAATACTATATAGCTACCAATTTTTATTCTAATCGCATGAGCGGTTTGGGAGTTTTAGGTGGTTTTGCAAAAAATTTGTACCACAGCGCCCTCTGGTGTTCAAGATAGGTCAAAAAATATTGCAGCAAAACACTCAACGTACACGGAACCCACTGAATACCACTTTTTATTCTAATCGCATAAGCGATTTGTGAGTTATAGGCAGTTTTGTAAAAAATTTGTAGTTCAGCGCCCTCTGGTGTTCAAGGTTGATCAAATTTGATAGCCCACAAACACGCACCGTACCAAAAAACTTCTATACACAAATTTTCATGCTAATCGTATTAGTAGTTTAGGAGTCTATTGCATAGTTACATACGACATTTAGGGCCAAAGCAATTCGATATCATAAATTTGGCCTGTGTGGCCAAATTTCCCCTTGTCTAATGTTCGCTCAAATATATAATAACTACCTCTTGGGCCCATAACGTCTACATATCAAGTTCCACTATCAAAACATGTACAACTCAGGAATAATAATGATTTGTAAAAAGTGGGCGTATATATGCTTAGACCACGCCCAGTTTTAGTATAGTTGCCAACAGTAACCATACGAACTAATTTATCAAATTTTAGTCTAATACGACCAAACCCGTCTTAAATATAGCATTTTTATTGCTTTGTAGGCGGAAAAGGGGGTATGGAAAAAAATAGTATGGAAAATTTTTACAATGCCTACATTTTTCGCGCAAATGCAAACTAAAGTGATACTTGCCAAATTATTCCAATATTCCATTTATTTCCAATTACCCTTGCAAATATTTCCTCATATACACCATATGTGCGCACCTGTATTTTTTCACACCTGTATTGTTGATAAGTTCACTAAAATGCCTATAACTCATGACACATACAAAGACGGTTTATACAAAAAAACCTACGTATTGACGTTACCTTTCAATTTCCAGAAACAATATCGGTTCACGCATTACGGAAAACATCAATTTCATACACAATTCAACTTATTTTTATATATGTATAAGATTTAGTCGATCTACGACGAGTTGTTCCTGAGTTTTAGATGCAAAGCTAATTTTGTGTGGGAGGTGGGCGTGGCAATTTATTTTTAAATATACACATATATTTTATATTCTTTCAAGGTTATATCAAATAGCTTCAATAAAAAGAAAAAATATCGTTTAAAATTTTTGTGTTATAAGGGAGGTAGGCGTATTTGTAGGCGGATTTGCAAAATTTTTTGTAAGTGCTCTTATATAGTTCATTTCAACTTATGTATATACCAAGTTTTATTAGTATACGACTACTCCATCTTACTGCTATGCAAATATCGTATAAAAAGTATTGGAGATGGGTGTGGCAATTTTGACGTAGAATACGTCATTCTCGGAGGTAAGTAGGGTGGTTGATAGTGATCAGGTGTCGGTATTTATATAACTTTTTGAACCTTTGGTGAACATAAAGTACTGATCGTACAATATTGATGTTAGCACTTGTTGGTCTGCTTGATCCTCAATGCGACAAAAATTCATGTTAGAACTCTCTAACTTATATAAATTTTACACAATTACATGAAATATAAAGCCAACATTTGATGTTTTTGTTTGCTCAAACTTGCTACCTATTTATCGACAGTTTCCGGTTTTATCGACAAAACCATAAAATTTGTATGGGAGCCCCCTAAGGAGTGGTCGGAGGGAATAGGTGTCATAGGCAAAAATGTTCCTTTTGCAAAAGTAATGGGTGTCGGTTATACATATTAACCCTTTCCGGCACTCTCTTAAAGGTCATATGCTCAGGTGTATGGAATAAATAAACAAAAACCATAAAATTTTATGTGAGCCCCCCTAAGGAGTGGTCGGAGGGAATAGGCGTCAAACGCAAAAATTTTCCTTTTGCAAAAATAATGGGGGTCGGTCATACACATTAACCCTCTCCGGCACTCTTTTAAAGGTCATATGCTCAGGTGTATGGAATAAATATTTTGCTAAATATTTTTTAAAAAAGATGTCATCAAAAGCGAATTGAATAATTATACGTCTTGTGTTACGACATAGTCGAAACTACTGTATCTTTTTTTTTTAATCTACATACATATGTATTTCAGATCTTTGAGTGAGTTGTTTTGATATAACTTCAATACGAAAAAAACTATAAAGCTTTTTAAAATTATGTGTTATATGAGAGGTAGGCGTGTTAGTGGGCGAATTTAAATTTTCTTAACAACTTCTAATAGAGGTAATTCTAACTTATGTACCAAATTTTATTGCTCTACGATGACTCCTTCTATTTTTTTCCAAACTTTGTATGGGATTAAACCACTGTAAGAAATTTTTCCAGTCACTATGAGTTACGCACGTTTTCAATTTTAAATGCAATGCATACGTTTTGATGATATATGAATACGCGAAATTTTCTCATATTTTGAAGGAAAATTGTCTTTCAAGCAGTACATTCCATCGAAGCCTTCCATATATGGAATAAAAATTTGGTGGGATGCCGATGCTGCTGTTCATTATCCACTATGAGTCGAAATATATTATGGCCGTCAGCCTGGTCAACCGATGGCCAGTAATATTGGCACTAATGCAGTGCAAGCACTCGTCAAACCATATTGGAGCTCTGGTCGAAACATCACAATGTATAATTTATTTACCAGATTGGATTTGACTCATCAGTTGGTGGACAAAAAGTTGAGTGTCGTCGGCACAATGCGCAAGAACAAGCGCTGTATTTACTAGGAAATGCATTGGACATGTAACAAAAAAGTGGGCTAATCTTTGTTCGCCTTTCGCCAAGACGTCACATTGGTGTCTTACTGCCCAAAGCCAAAAGAAATGGCCTATGTTTTGTCCTGGATGCATTCCAACAACGCCATTGATGCAAAAACTGGGAAACCAGAAATATTTATGGAATATAACTTTACAAAAGCTGGCGTGGACACCATGGACCAAATGCTTGGCAATTATACGTGCAAGCGGAAAACGCGTCGGTTGCCATTAGCAATGTTTCTCAATATGGTGGATTTGTCGGTATGGCTGCATACGTGCTGTTTACAGAAACGCATGGGACCAGTAATTCTCATCGCAGTTTCATTATTGCATTGGCGAACGATTTGACCACTCTAAACATTAGGCGCCGAGCACAGATTAGCAAAGTCAATCGTTGGCCTGCTGGACATGCTGGGCACTACGAGTCTTCGATGAGATCAGCCACCGCAACAATTCCAAGCGAATGAAGGAACAGTAGGTATCAAAGGCAAGTGAGTGTTTTGCGCATTAGAGAAAAGACAATGCGTTACCTGAAAATACTGCTCTCTTTGCGCCAAAAAGGTGTGCGATACACACTGTGTCACGATTACAAAGTGCCCGGAATGCAAATAAATTATTAAAACTTTCGTCTTACTTATAATAATTTATATTGAATCTAATATAATGGTCTTATTTATTTGAATTTCAAATAAGATTTTAATCTATATTAATAAAAATCATTTTCTGTTTGTTTGACCACAATACAAATCTTAACGGCTGAACGGATTGAACTCAATTTCGGCTCACATATTACTTGAATTCTAACTTAGGTTATGGCATACTAAGTTTTGACCACGCCTCTTCCGCCCCTTTAAAAGTAACGCAAATCTTACTTATGGCGTATTTTTTTCAAGCGAAAATACTCGACTTATCAATTTTAAGGAAATCCTGTTATTTTGACACAAAAAACATGCACATATCTTTAAAATTGCAAAAGCTTCTGGTACAACATCTTTTTTTACAAACATCGTTACCTTAGAATAACAAAAAAACTATCAGAAATTCGTATATTTTACTTGCGATGCAAATAACTCCGTTGTTTTTGAATATATTTCATTCCAATTTTTTTTCGTTAATAAACTCAATTCAAGCACTTAATAAAAACAATTAATAGGGTACCATTATCTTAGCGGATATATTTTTAATATTTCTTTCAAAAAAGGTCCAAAATATTGACTTTTTACTCAAAAAATGACACAAAAGTTGTTTTTTTTTGTTAAAATAATAAAAACTCAAATTTTAATTTTCAACTACCTTTCACATGACATGCCGTTTAATAGCAAAAATGCTTCCAATTTTACAAAAAAATGTATTAACTGTTTCTGTCATCAAAAAACATGACCCCACCCCAGTGATTTTTTAAAGAAATTAATTTTTTTCAAAAGTTTTTTTATTCTTTCTATAGAATAGTTAAGCTCAAAGGATAGACAATTTATGTGAAAAAATTATACCAATATCTATTTCCGATCAAAAATTATCGCAATAAATAGTTTTTTAGACACAAACCAAGCTGTTTTTCAAATGCTTATCTATGTATATAAAAAAGGAGCTTATGTTTGTAACTGTGCAATAGACCAAAACTACCCATCCGATTAGCATGAAAATTTGTGTATAGAAGTTTTTTGGTACGGTGCGCGTTTGTGGGCTATCAATTTTGATCCACTTCGAACACCAGAGGGCGCTGTAGTACAAAGTTTTTACAAAACTGCCTAAAACTCATAAACTGCTAATGCGATTAGAATGAAAAGTGGTATACAGTGGGTTTCATGTACGTTGAGTGTTTTGCTGCTATCGTTTTCGACCTATCTTGAACACGAGAGGGCGCTATAGTAAAAATTTTTTACAAAACTGCCGAAAACTCCCAAACCGCTTATGCGATTAGAACATGAACATATGTTGAACACTATGAAAAATGTTACTACAACGATATATTTAATGCAACATCGTTACAAAAATTTCGAAAAAAACAATCATAGCTATATTCAATTTTGTGATTTTCGATTCAAATATCTCCTCTGCTTTTTTATATATTGTGTTGAATTTTTTTTTGGCTTAAAGCTTAATCAAAATACTATAAAAACCTTTTTGCAAAAATACCGTTAGTTGAGTAAATATATTTTAAATATTTTTTCAAAAAAGGTCTGAAATATTGGAGTTTTCCTCACAAAAAGGCTCAAAATTTTTTTGTTGTAAAAATAGTTTAAATTCAAATTCGCAAATTTTTAACTCTATTTAAAAGTTATAACATTTATAAGCAAAAATTATTTCAACTTTACGCAAAAATTAAAAACCATTTTTGTGATTCAAAAAATTCAAAATTCTTTTTTCCAATATTGTGTTTTTATAATTTTGAAAAAATATACAAGCTAAAAAATGAATTTTTTAGAAAAAATTATCTCAGTATCTTTTGCCAATCAAAAGTTATAGCCAATAATGTTTATCCAAAATATATATACAAAAAGCAAAACGCTGTCTATGTGATGGCTGGAAACTTCAAAATTACTTAGCCGATAGAGCTGGAAAACTGTAACGGGCAGTGGAAAATAACAGTGGTGTCAAACTTTGAGTCTAAGAAAAGTTTTGAATACACGTATTATGTACCCATATAGTTACAGGGTGCAGCAACGCGCGCCGGGAAAAGCCAGTTACAAAATAAAAAATAAACAATGATTTTTTGCTATTTTATACATATCTCCATACATTATACATATGTTTACCAAACCAGTCAGCCGTTTAGCGGGTAGTCTTGAAAAACAGGAAATATCAGGTACAAAAAAAATTGTGTGTACTTCTTTCTTATTTTATTTGATTTAGAAATGAAGTTGTAGTTCTATTAGGAAGTTTCAAGAAATTTGATCAATTTAAATATAAAAAAACGCTTTAAAGTCGGAAAGTTTACATTTGTAAACTGTCAGCTGTTTGAGGGTTAAGGGATAAATCAGGGGGTTATCAGGGTGTCCAGCAACTGAGTGCATATATTTACGGAGGTGAAAGGTGATGTCGAATTGAGCAAAAAATTGTATAGGAGGGGGGGGGGTCTATTTTCACACTCTTAGGATCTACAGGATTCATTAGTATTTCATGATTTTTAATTAATTCAACAGGGAACCAAGTTTTAAGTTTGAGCCTCTTTTAGCTTTCTTTTAACTCCATAGCAATACTCAGATTTTGTTAACTTACTCGTAAATGTTGCACTATTGAACGACTCAATTAGCAGTTAAGGCAGAATCAAATCAAAACTTTATCTGATTACAAAACTTTTGACTTGAAGATACTTGCTTAATATGAGATGTTTTTTCGTTTAACTAGTTCGAAGATCAACTTTAACATAAGCTGTTTTATATATCACGTTTGGCATATGAAGCGTTTAAGATAGCTTTCAACCATTTTAAAACAAAAAACTTGAAAAACCTTTTTGTGGCCTCTTCAATGAGAATAAGTTCACTGGCATGTGTACAAAATTCTTTGAATATTTTCAAACTATTGGATATTCTAATTAATTTAATATCCTTGAATTGACTACATTTTCGAGTTCTATTAAAGCTAAAAGCTTAGCTGGGTGGCCTTTCGTAGAAGACCCTCAATCATTGGCGTACAAATAAAGTAATAAAACTAACACGTTTTCTCTTAATTATGGCCATTAAATGCTAACAACCTACAACAAGTAAAAAGCAGGTAAGACAACAAACACAATAACACACAACTACAGCAAATACCATCATTACATGAATATAAAAGAAATACCATCAAATTAGCGTGGATATAAATCACGCCGCATACCAAATAATTCAGCGTAACTTAAGTGTAGGTATAAAAGATATAAAAAAAAAGAAGAAAAAGCTATAAGCAAACGAGAACAGAAGAAAAAACAAAGTGAACAAGACAACCGAAAACTTTCAGGTGAAGCAACGTAACGTAACGAAACCCTCATTCAGCCTAATAAGAATGAGGTTTAATGAGCTTCATCAACGCACATAAAAGTCGGGCATTCATCATAATACGCTGAACAAGTACGTTACAAAAACGGCAGCCAGGTTAAAGGAAGCTTACGAGGTTTCATGATTGAGCACAAAATGCTTTGTCTTGACTCTTAGACTCTCAATGAACAGCTGGGAGTAATGTAGACAGGGTCTTGGAATCCTAGCGTAGAGTGCATGTCATGGAACGCTGGCTGCCAGTTGAAGGCACGCGCAACGGATGGAAAACGTTTGACATTCATGACTGTCAATATCAAGTCTAAGAGAAATATTAAGGATGTTTATAACAAAGGGGTTTTGTTTTATTGTTATTGTTGTTTTTCCTCTGTCACCCAAGCAATAAAAAAGGCAACGCTTTGCATACATTTTCAAATGGCCGTTAATGCTGTGTAACATAAATATAAGTTAACTGGATTAACATTTAATGGCTAAGACATTTAATGCATCATTTATATAATTAGCGCTTGAAACTAAAACGCTTTAAGTGAGTGACTGAAAAATGTGCAAACAAGAGCAAATAAAACATTTTCAGGGATTTTGGGTAAAATGTTTAAAAAATGTTAAACAAATCCTAGCTAGCTTAATATTCAAGGTAGCTCCTTTACTGACAGACACACTCACTGCCGCTTAAGCTCAAAAAGCCATTTATAATCATTGTCAGCTGTGCGTAATGTTGAAATGATGATTTATTTATTTATTTATTTTACGTTTTTGACCTAGCTAATTCTCTATTGCCTTTTATTTTGACTGCCTCTTTAAAAGTGCTATTTTAACCTTTCCTCTCTTTCCCCCGTATAAAAGTATGTTCAGTGCTATGTTTGTAACATTCCAATTGAATGAATATAAATGATTGTTTGAATTGTTCGCATTGTTGTTAGTAACTCAACAGATGATGTATCCATTTATGTGCTTAATTGAAATAAATTTATGCCGGTTTAAAATAATTCTGGCATGAACAATCTGTTGAAAAGCAGTGCAGTTGACATTTTGATATCGTGGCGTATGAGTGTTATTAATTATTAATTTATACTTTTATTAACTGGAGTTAAATTCAAATGATGCAAACATAAAAATTGTAAAATAACTATAAATAAGGTCGGAACATTAACGTTTTAATAAGTATCCAAAGTTTCAATTTGTTAAGGATTCATCTTTCAAGTACTCTGACACGACGCGCAGTGGTTGAATTCCAAACAAAATTTGAAATATAATAGATGAAAAAACTTCTCAAACCAATCTTAATAAAATAGATATAATTATTTCGAAAACACAAACCATAACTTTATATGGGTTTATTTCGAAACCACTTTTTCGCTATTGGTTGTGACTCAGACAGCATTTTATGATTTATGGACACTTGATGGACTCTCATTCATAAAAAAAAACTGTGCAAATAGTTACACAGTATATAAATATTCCACAGTGCAATAGTTATGCAAAGTCATGTGGCCTGTAAAGCTGGCTCAAAATCCTGCCTTTTCTTCTTTTGTCCTATTTTTTTCTCATTTTCTGCAATTTTTGCACTTTAGTCGACTTTATGTTAATTATTTATATATATTTTTTTTTTTTAATAATAAGTCAAAAAATTCCATTTATATTTCCCTATATATTACGCTCATATGATCCCCGATCACGTAATTTTTTACGCTCTTTTTTCATTTGATCATCACTTTGATCTGTGATGAAAGTATGTTATACAGACGGTCATTTGATCCCTGAACACTAGTACACTTCTTGCTACTTTCAATACTTTATGCAAAAAAGTATCACGAGTTTGAGTATGGTAGGTTTCATTACTGCTTTCATGCATTTCGTACTAAAAGTGTACTATTTTCATGCAAAAACACCGATGTTGTGAATAATTGCACAGCGTAATACTGTTTTGATATCGTGATTCCATATTGTTTTCGAATCATTTGGTGATCATTCTGGGCAAAATAAATTCCCTCGCTCACTCTCTCAAATTTCCTTTTACATTGAAACAACAACAATGCGTGCCGTGATGAGCCCGTGAGCATTTTTTTAACAACGGCCTTACCCTGTCTGTGCCACTAATTTTTTTAACTTGTCAAAATGACGAAGAGAAAGTGTGTGTTAAATAATCAACTTCAAAAAAGAAAATTATTCCTCGAAAAACAAAAAGTGTCGACAGTAAGGTGTTCCGCTCAAAGTGTAAAAGAGTCATTTCAATAGCATCAGAGGGAATGCAGACATAGGACGGTGTTTCAATACAGCTAAGCACGTAAACATTGGTACGTACTTCCAATGGACATTTAACGCAAAAATGCAGAAGTGAAGGTCATTTCGACATATCAAGCTATAAATGGAAACAACGGCTTTATATCTTCAGATTGTGCGTCAAAAATGTTTGAATATTGTTTCCATATTTTAAGTTTAAGCTGCAATTTCTAAGTTTAATAATAAGTTTTATAATTTCATCAATGAATATGCTTATTTAATTCTTTGAACATACAATTTACGATAATTTTTCGACTTTAAACTGAGTCCTGCCAAAAATGTCCTCTTTTTGTATGAGACTTCCTGTCAAATCTTAAATATTTAATTTTGTGCTGGTTTTGGAGCGAAAGGAAAAGAGAGCGTTGAATATACCGCCAACAGTGATGTGTGAGCTGGTGCAATATCGTGGTGCAAAAACCATTAATTTTTCTTTCATAATTCGGGCATCTTTCGTCGAAAAATCTCACGCAAACGCTTAAAACACTGAAATAATTGTCGCATATGATATGTAACATCTGACACCTCACATTGGCAATAAAATGAAAAAACGGGTTTGCCATTATCTGCCTTGGTAATAACCCTGGTTAAAAACATTTATCGTGATTAAAATCATCTGAAAAGTTTTAAAAACAATCTGCAAGTCCCTGTTAAGCTGGATTGAATTATTCTCAATTTTTTTGTCTTTACCATTTCCAACTTTAAGTTTTTCCTATTTTAAAAAGCATATTAAAAACAGCGTATTTGGTGTTTTCATCTTTTACTTTGGATGTTGGAAAAAAATCTATATATTAATACGCAAACAAAAAAGTTTGTGTTCCCTTTTTTTCTGTGTTACCTTCAACATATTGACATAATACTTATATCGATGGGTAGGTATTTTCGAGTAGATTTGACCAATATAATTTTTATTCGAGTTTGTTTTTATTAAGATAGGTAAAATTGAACAAATGTAAAACGTTTTTTTTACCAATGGGACAATGAGAAACTACAAAGCGACAAAGCTCTGTTGAACATCGCTGCTGTATCTTACAAAAGCAAGAGTAGAATGCGAATTTCTCTTAATTTCTCTCAGCGCTAAAAAAATAGTTAAACTGCTGCTTGCTTCATATAGCACTTGACGCCAAGCCATTGATAATTGTTTGTTTTGTTCAATACTTGGTGGTTTATTTCGAGATGACGCTGCGACAGAGAGCGCTGCTGATGCCGTTCATTCTGTTCAGGCTATGGGTTGGTGCGTTCAGCACGCACAGATTTATCTGGAATGCCAAACGTTATACATTATATGACATGTGTTTTTCAAGAAGTGTTTTCGAACAAAAACTACTCAAATTGTGTTTTCTATAAATTTTCGAACAAATTATTTGAAAATTATATAACAATATGACTCCACGAAGAACGCTTACGGGGAGAGTTCAGAGACAAAGAAATAGAGACTGCCAAATTTTGAACTCGAAATGTGAGAAACACAAGAGATTTAAATTTAATTTAAAACGATGATCAAGATAATAATAATCCTTTTGTTGAGTTACACAATCTATATATAAATAGGCGTAGGCAAAACAGTTTAGAACCATTTACTCCCGTGTTTCTCAACCGATTTTTATAATTTTTTTTTTTAATTAATCAGAGTAGGGAGAAGAAGTGCATTGAATATTTTTTAAAAGAATTCACCTGTGAATAGGTAAAACGATTTAGGATGTTTTTCACGCATTGTGGCTTCATAAACACGAAAAATATCCGCACAAAAAGGAGAGAAAAACTTTGGGCATTATTTCGTTAGGTTATTGTTTTTACACTGTGTTATTAGTTCTCTACGCTCATGCGAACTTTTACCCTCTTTTTCTCAATTTATAGACAACACATTTGAATGAAACTTATATCATTTGAAAGGTCTGGTTTATACTAACTGAAGAATATAGTTTTTATTCAAATGTTTTGTCATTAAGATAAGTAAAAATTAGAAACTAAAAACACTTTCTTCCCCATATACAAAAAAAAAAAAAAAACAAACAATGCCACACAATTTTGCTGTTGCTGCACAACGTTGCTGTGATTGAGCAGAAGGCGAGAGAGAAAGAAAAAGCTTCAACCCAACTGTGTGGTTGTTGTTGCTTTTTCTTTCCTCTTTTCGGTTCATTCAACGGTGTTGCATAGAATTATAACTTGCAGTATATATGAGGCACGATAAATGTGATAAAACAAAAATTATAGTGCTACGAAAAATTTCATTTTCAAACAATAAAAAAGCTTTCTATGACCTTATTAAGAAATTTTTTTTAAATTAATTTAACATATTGCCTCTCAGGGAACCCCTTAAAGTAACCACACCGAGAAAAAAACAATAGTAAAATCACCTAAGCCGGGCTTGGATGAAAACAATTTGTATGGAAATTGAAAACTTATGTTTATTCACCAAAGTAATTTATTGTTTTATACAAAAAAGGTAAAATAAAAAATGACAAAGATTTGAACGCAATAAGTATAAAGATTTTGACAGGAAGTGGGACAAGGATTAGGAAAGGATAGGGTCAGGAATTTCGACATTGATTAAAACAAGAGTTTGGACTGGTAGTAGGTCAATTATAAGAACAAATATTAGAATATGAATATGAATGAAGACAAGTTTGGGAACGAATGAAAGGATCGGTTGTGTGAATGAAAGATACAACCAACTTTTTTATAACCCTCTAATGCATGATTTTTGCGTGCGAACCGCTCACTTTTACAATTACAACTGACAATAGTTACAAAATGCGGTAAGCTAGAAAATATTTCCGTTACAAAAAAAAAGGTACCCGAAGTGCATAGAACCGATATATAATATATGATTTAAATTCTGAATTTGGGAAAAAGGTTTTCAGACCTAGATTTGAATACAAACGTAAGAGTGCCTAAAAGCATTGTTATGCAGTAGAGGGTTAACTTTACCAAGCGTTTTTTAATAAAAATAAAAAAACAACGAGAGAAAAATCTATATTGGTGCGGTCAAATTTCGACCACAGGCGACCCTTGTAAGGTTATTATTTTTCTTTTACTTTGACATTTAGCGAACAAAAAAAAATGGGTACAGGTTTGTGACTGAACTTAATATTAGCATGCGCTGTTGTTAAATAAAATTTAAGGGAAATTGTGGCTTCGTTCAGTTTTCTGTGATTTAAAACAGATATCAATGTGGTTTGTGTTTAAAACACATATTTGTGGTTTGTGTAGCAGCTATTCGAGCCTAAAAGGCACTCTGAGAACAATGTTGGAAGCTCTGCAATTAATTGTGTGAAAAATTAAATTGCGCATGCTTCCCGGACTTCCTGTTACGCATTTGCGTTGCATTTATTTTTATTTGTTTGTTTTCTTACTGTCAACAAAAATGTTTAACAGTCATTGAATCATAATCATTCATAATATAGATAAATTGTGGAAATATTATTAAATTATCCTATACAATATTTAACCTTCGTATACTCGCGCATTGGTCTCTCAGACCGACGATTTAGGTTTGACAAATTGTTTTCTTAACATAACAAAAGATGTTAAAAGACTGTTATTAGACAATATTATGTAATTAGCTTTTAATGATCTGTTACTTAAAACATGCTAAAATGGACCTAGGAATCTCGGTCTGACAGACCGTGCGGGGGTATATGTTACGTGTTACACTATTTGACGCGAGTATACGAAGGTTAATACATTTTGTTTAAAAGTTAATCTACTCTGTGTGAAATCTATTCGAGCAAATACAGAATTAAACGCAGAGCTTATATTACAGACCGGATCAGTTCGCCCATAGTTAGTTCTATGGTACGGAATGTGAAAGAAATCCCTTTGTCTAAAATGCCTTTCAGGGGCATAGATTCTAAAAAGTGCAAGAAGAGGAGTGCAGTCAATGTTATTTATCAAGAGATCGCTAGCAAACATTATAAGAAAATACTTTCTTCTAGAAGCCAAAGTGCCAAGGCCAAGAAGGGCACATCTAGATGAATAATTTGGCACAAAATCCCAGTTGAGTTTACCAATTACAAACCGAGTAAAACATCTCTGTACTCTTTACTACAGTAAGTGTACAATACTGTAGAGCTTGTTTACTGTACACCAATTATGAATACGGTCTAAGTCATGTTGAAGTAGCAAATAATCATCATGTGAATATACAGATTTAAATATTTTCACATCATCAGCGTACATAAGACATTCCGAGTGGTGTATGTAATGGGTGTTTTTTTTAGGGGTTTGTTTTTCGAATAGAGATAAAACTGGCATTTTGTGGTCAAATCTGGCAACTCTAATGTCATTTATGTTCAGTTTGGTTTGCCATTTCATCATGAACAGGTTGACAAAAGAACAACGCTTGCAAATCGTGCAAATTTATTTCGAAAATAATGGTTCAGTTTGCGAAGTTTACCGCAAGCTCCGTCCATTTTATGGTCGACATAATCGTCCATCAGAGCAATTAATTCGGTTAACCATGGGTCGTTTTCGCACTACATTTACTCTATGTGATAATACGCATCCGCAGAGACGTCGAACAGTGCGCACCGAAGAAACAATTGCCGCTGTAGAGCAAAATGTTGAAGAGGACCCGAATGAATCGATTCGCCACCGTGCACAGCAATTGGAGCTTTGTCCATCAACTTTATGGAAGATTTTGCGCAAAGATATTGGCTTGCGACCTTACAAGATCCAGCTTGTGCAAGAATTAAAGCCGCGAGACCATGCAATGCGTCGTGATTTTGGTGTATGGGTCGAAAATGAGATTGATCTCGATGCTGATTTTCATCGCAAAATTTTGTTCAGTGATGAGGCTCATTTTTGGTTGAATGGCTACGTCAACAAGCAAAATTGCCGCATTTGGAGTGAAGAGAATCCACATTAGATCCTTGAGACGCCATTACATCCACAAAAACTGACTGTTTGGTGTGATCTATGGGCTGGTGGAGTCATTGGGCCATACTTCTTCCGAAATAATGCTGGAGAGTCAGTTACCGTTAATGGAAACCGGTATAGAGCCATGATATCCGACTATTTTGTTCCCGAATTGGATGGCATGAATGTGGATGAGTTGTGGTTTCAACAAGACGGCGCTACATGCCACACAGCGCACGTCACAATCGATTTATTGAAGGAAACATTCGATGAGCGCATAATTTCGCGGAATGGACCTGTCAATTGGCCACCAAGATCGTGTGATTTGAGACCATTGGATTATTTGCTTTGGGGATATGTGAAGTCGCTCGTCTACGCCAACAAACCAGAAACGTTAGGGGACTTGGAGGCCAACATTCGTGGCGTTATTGCCGACATACGGCCCCATATGCTCGAAAAAGTGGTTGAAAATTGGACCTGTAGAATTGGCTTTATTCGAGCCAGCCGTGGCGGCCACATGCCCGAAATCATATTTAAACATTAATGGCATAAAATTATCCTTCCAATAAAGACAAATTGATGGACATTAAAACGATTTTCTTGTGTTTTATTTCAATTCGAAGTTCTATACCTCTAAAAAAAACACCCTTTAGTTTGGTAGATCATTTATAAATAAAACGAACAAAAGCGGTCCAAGATGGCTACCTTGCGGTACACCTGAAAGGTTCATAATATCTTTTGAGAAGCTTTTACCTATGCGGACAGTTTGGCAACGACCTGAGAGGTAGTCTTTTATCCAGGATAATAAAGAAGAATGAAACCCCATTAGTCTTAGCTTGCTTACCAGTGTCAGATGCTGAACCCTATCAAAGGCCTTAGCGAAGTCTGTGAAAATGACGTCAATTTGATTTCCTGATTCTAATTTATTTTTTATGAAATGAGAAAACAGAGTAAGATTTGTCGATGTTGATTTTCCTGATACAAAACCATGCTGATTTTCAGATATTAAGGTTTTTATGCTGGCATAAATTTGTTTTTTTACAATTGCTTCAAACAATTTTGGAATTAACGGTAGTTTTGATATCGGACGATAATTAGAAACGTTCTGTCGGGAACCAGATTTATGGATAAGAATTATGATAGACTCCTTCCAGATATCTAAAAACTGTCCTTTTTTTAGGGACAAGTTAAATATAATTTTAAGTGGCGTCGCTAAAACATTTGCACATTTCTTAAGAAAAATTGGTGGGATATTATCCAGACCAATACCTTTATTAATGTCTAGAGTTAATAATTCGCGCAACACATCCTCTTCAGAAAGAGATAGAGATCCCAAATCTGTGATAGGGTCACAGTTATAGAGCGGATATTCGCTAATCGCGCCATCAACTAAGACAAAATTTGACTGAAAATAATCAGCAAACAAGTTGCAGGCATCTTGGGAGTTGTTCGATGTTTTTTCATTGAAAAACATAATTTTAGGGAATCCAATGGTATTCCTTTTCTCATTCAAGAAATTCCAGAATGCCTTCGGGTTGCACCTTATATCCGACTCAAGACCACGTATATGTCTTTTGTAGAGGTGCTTCTTAAGATATTCATATTCTTTTCGCGTTTGAAGATAACTTTGACGAAAATCTATATTAACCTTGCTTTTAATGAATAGTTTATTCATTCTATTTTTTTAATATGGATAAATTTCTACTAAGCCATTTCGGCTTAGAATTTTTCTTTAATTTTATTATTGGAACAAAATTAAAAAACGCATCGTTTATGATATTAATAAAAAACTGGTAATTTTGTAACAAATTGTCACCCAAAACCACATGCCATTCTACACTTGATAAGTAGTTTATCATTGCAACGTAATTTCACGACATAGCTCCCACATGTTGGAAACCGATGGGTAAGATATTACATATCAAAAAACAGTCAACATCACCTGCATTTTTTAACGAATTTATCGTGGTTTTTTTTTATTTTCGACTCATCTGGATGCGATAACACTCTGCAGATTGTTGAGCCGTTTCGACGTCATACTCGTAGACCCAAGTCTCGCCACCAATATTGATGCGTTGAATGTCTGTATCATCCATTAAAAGCTTCTCCTGAGCGACAGTTTTTCGAAACTCTTTCTGAAGGAAATTCAGACATTTTGGCACAATTCGCGCTGTAACCCGTCGCATGCCTACAATATCAGCCTAAAAAATCAAGTTGATATATCAAGCTCGGCAGCTATATCACAATTGTCTTTTCTATTTTGACATATTCATCGTTTATTGATGTTGATGGACGAGAAGGGTGAGTCAAGTTGTCAACTGATGTAAGATCTACTTTAAACAATTTTGTAATTTGTACGAATGTGATAGACCGAACGACGTGATAGAGCAGAGACCCCATAGGTTTTCTGCAACATTTTCAATGCATCCGGAAGAGAAATTCCGTTTGGTAAAACACAATTTCAAACACACTCTTTGCTCAACTTTTTTTCCATTGGAAAATTCGCAGGACAGACTCGAGGTAAACTTGTTTACAAAGCAATAAGAAAGAAACTACGTGACAGATCGCGCTAAAAATGATCATCCAAGCCTATAACAGTGTGATCAGCCTTAAAAAAATCATTAGCTTTAAAACAACTGTTGATATTTCATTCGCGCAGTCCGATTCAAATTTGAAAAGAAATATACTGTGAATTGTCGAAGTTTACAATGAATTGACGAAAATTTTGCGATGTACTGAATTAATGCAATTTTTCTTGGATACCAACACATAACAAAAGCATTTCAAATTTAGTTCAGTTTTTATTGAGAATTTTTGATTTTGAATTGTTGCTGTACAACTTTTGTCCGGCACAAAAACTAATTTACAACTTTTTTGTCCTGTCAAATACCACAAAACATCAACAACATATTCGCAATAACATTATGAAAATGCCAATACTTGAGCAACATGAACACACACACACATATATATATTCACTCTCACACTAACATATCAACACAAAACATGTTGTTGTCAACAACAAAATTTATAATTGAGTTACTAACAACACCGCCTAAAGTTGTTGAGTTATGTATTTTTTTGGTTTACTTTTGGCACTACAGTGCAGTGAAAAATAGTAGTAGATGTTTTTTTGAAGGAAGGAGGAGTAAAGCAAGCTCGTCTAATGTTTTGCGCCATGTTCGATTGTCCTTTGCAGGCAAGCAACATATACATATAAGTTTTTGATGGAGAGTGCGGATGTGTGTTTGTGTGCAAGTGTGCTGTTGCTATTGTGCAATTTATGCAGCAACCAGCCAGCATTGCAACAAAAACATAAAGAACAGCAAAAACATCAACAACAGCGAGTACAGCTCGAGCAGTTCGAGCCTAGAATATGAAATCAGTTTAAGTTGATTTAGTTTTTGTTGTCGATGTTGTTGCAGTTATTGTTGTGTTTGTTGTTTTTTTCCTGCCGAGTAATTGAATGCAGATGCTTACCACGTGGTCTTAAATTCACTTTATTGAGTGCAACGGGTTTTGATATTGAAGGATATCAACAACAACGAGAACAACAAAAAACAGCAATGAAGCTGCTTCGCTCGACTAACCAAAAAGACTGCGGAAGATCCTGTGGTTGTTCCTTTAAGCAAGTACAGAGGAATTAAAGTAAAAAAGTAAAATTTAACTTATTGTGAAAAAATTTTCCAAGTTCTTTTTTTTAACATTTTGTGCATAAGAACTTTTCAATTTGTGCAGAGAATTTATTTTATGCCTACATAAATTATGGGCAAAAATTTGTTTTGTGAAACCACTCACGGAAAAAGTGAAACTTATAACACTTACAAGTGGAAAGTAGTGATATGTTATCGTAAAATTCCTCTATTAAGTGCGGATGAATTATCGTTTACGTTTTATCGTCCCACTGCCATTTCTCATTAAGTGATTCCATAATTCATACCGTAGTAGAGAGCCTAACATTAAAAACTTCCCATTTCTCTAAGGGGTAAGAGCAGATAAAATGTGTTTTAATACAATTACGAAAAAATTTAATGCTCATGAAAAATATAAGAAGAACTTCAGGGTTAGGTGATAAGTAGATGTGATAATCGATTAATTGCGAATAGTTGAGCGTTTGCGAAACAGATGAAATAGAGGTACACGGAGAGATAAAAGCACATGCTTGAAACGAGCAAATAAGATATCAGTTTACACTCAAGCGTAAATTTCTCAATTCAAGCATTATTTTGCTAGAATAGAGTAAATTTAAAACACATGACATTAAGAATAATGTTAAATGCAAGAAACATTTGTTTAAAACTCAAGAATATTTTTACTAGATTCAAGTCTAATATATTGGTTTTCGAAAAAGTTCGGTTACAAAATGCCGCTAGTTGGCTTTAAAATTTAATATCTCTGGTAATATTAATTGCATCTGGTAACGCTATAGCTTGTTTAAAAGATGGTATTTTTAGCTTCACCTTGTTAGAAGAAATGATTAAAATCGCATTTTTCTGTGAAAAGCTATCTAAGTTACAATATTAGTGAAAATTCCAAACTTTATTGTCATATTTTGCTTTTCCATTATAATCTATATATGTGACCCGATCTATGAAAAGGTGCCTTATGACTCAAAAACAAAATTTCGAGAAATAACTAAATAAAAAATTCAATAAAATGCAGTTTTTCTTTCATTTGTGCTCTTCTTTCTCTACATTTTTAGTACACTTCTAAGCAAGTTAGGACTTTCTGCTTTTCACCATGTGAAAGAGCGTCTCAAACTCTATCCGAACCAAACAAATAAAGAAAAATAATTTTTTGAGTCATAAGGCACCTTTTCATAGACCGGGTCACATATAAAAAAAAGGAGCTTATGTTTGTAAGTACGCAATAGACTCCTAAACTCCTCATCCGATTAGCATGAACATTTGTCTATAGAAGTTTTTTGGTACGGTGCGTGTTTGTGGGCTATCAATTTTGATCCACCTTGAACACCAGAGGGCGCTGTAGTACACATTTTTTACAAAACTGCCTAAAACTCATAAACTGCTAATGCGATTAGAATGAAAAGTGGTATACAGTGGGTTTCATGTACGTTGAGTGTTCTGCTGCTATCTTTTTTGACCTGTTTTGAACACCAGAGGGCGCTATAGTACAAATTTTTTACAAAACCACCTAAAACTCCCAAACCGCTCATGCGATTAGAATAAAAATTGGTATATAGTAGTTTTCAGGTACGATGAGTTTTTTGACAGTATCTTCTTTGAATCACCTTGAACACCAGATCGTGATGTAGCACAAATTTTTTACAAAATCGCATATTTTTAGTTGTTTTCTTAGGTTACATGTGCAAATATTTACAAAATCTACAATATTTCTTAAATTTAGTAAAATAAAAATAATTTTCGTTATTTTGACATCAAAAATATGAACATATCTTGAAAACTATGAAAAATTTTATTACAACGATATATTTAATGCAACATCGTTGCTCAAAAATGAGAAAAAAACAATCAGAAATTTAATTTTGCGACTTTCGGGTCAAATATCTCCGCTACTTTTGTATACATTTTGTTAAATTTTTTTTTTGTCTTAAAGCTTCATCAAAGAACTATGAAAACCCGATTGCTAAAATACCGTTAGTTGAGTATATATATTTTAAATATTTTTTTCAAAAAAGGTCTGAAATATTGGAGTTTTCCTCAAAAAAAGGCTCAAAATTCGTTTTTGTTGTAAAAATAATTTAAATTCAAATTCGCAAATTTTCAACTCTATTCAAAAGTTGTAACATTTATAAGCAAAAAATATTTCAATTTTACGCAAAAATTAAAAACCATTTTTGTGATTCAAAAAGCAAGGCCTACTCCTAGATTTTTCGAACAAAATTTTTTCCAATATTGTGTTTTTATAATTTTGAAAAAATATACAAGCTAAAAAATTAATTTATTAGAAAAAATTATCTAAGTATCTCTTGCCAATCAAAAGTTATAGCCAATAATTTTTATCCAAAATATATATACAAAAAGCAAAACGCTGTCTTGTGATGGCTGGAAACTTCAAAATTACTGAGCCGATAGAGCTGAAATTTTGGCAGTACATTTTTTTCAAGTACGAGATGGCTTAAATTTCTGTCACACCCCCTTTTACCGCCCACAAATCAATAAAAATGCTATATTTCCTACGGTTTTCGTCGATTTGGCTACATTTTGGTTATTTAGTCTGTATGCTTACTGTCGGCAACTGTACTAAAACAGGGTAATGTCCATCTACTAGAAAACTGGGATGAGCATTATATAAGAGGGTGAGGGTCCGCCCATACAGTTAAAATTTGTATTATCGAATAGCTTTGAAAGTAAAAGTAGCAATACTTACATACAAACTCAAAATGGAGTTACTATTTGGTGATCTCCTGCTACTGGGAAACTGTAACGGGCAGTGGAAAATAACAGTGGTGTCAAACTATGAGTCTAATAGCGTTTTCGTTTTTCGCGATAATGTTGCATTTATTCTGCACTGCGGCAGGGCTGTCAAATTTTCGTGTTCTTTTCCCAGCATATTCATAGGGTTGCGTGTTCTTTTCTCAAAATGTTGCACTCTGATCTGGCAAAAGTGCGCCATTTTCTACCCTAGTAAAATCGTAAGTGTGGAATGAAACATTATCACAAGAAAAGAAAACTCTATAACAGTGAGCGTTGCACACCGGATTTTTATGTAGCGTTTACAATTGATAAATAAAGATTTTGTTATAATGGATGTAAATTGCATAATTTTATTGAATTCAATAAATAAAATAGTGAACGAGTTGGCGGATTCATCCTCATCCTCAACTGATGATGAAATTGAGACGGTAGTTCTTGGAAAAAGTTCACGGCCGACAGTGACACAATTTTTGGATGACGTTGTGAGTTCTTATTCTGAGGCAGAGGTAAATAAAACAGTTTTAAATCAAATGAAACTTCTTTACAATCTGAAATTAAAGTTCAAGAAAAACTTCCGTATCAGTCGTGACCTTACCGAATATCTCGTAGTCAAATATTCTGCGAGCACATGGTATACAACAAGGAACTACAAAGGGGGAAGGCTGCAAATGCCAGCGGAATCTCATATACTCGCATTTTTGTGGTAGGCTAAATGCAACGTTTATAAGCGAAACTTCATTTATATATATTTATTTATATTTTTTATTCAGGTTTGCCGCAAACAAAACAACTTTTAGAGAAGTTGGAAATCTATTTGGCATGTCTTTGTCAAGTACCTATACTAGTTTCAACAAAGTTTTGAACTTTCTTGTCAAGGTTATCGCACCGGAAGTAATTAGATTTCCAAATGAAACCCAAGAAAAAGAAGTCATCTCAAAAGAATTTGAAAATGTTAATATGAATCAATAACCTAATTTACTCATAACTAATATAAATGTGTAATTAGCAGATAGCTGGAATTCCGAATGTCTTGGGTTGCATAGATGGAAGCTTCATCACAAGCAGAAAACCAAAACATAAAATACGGTCTACATATACAAACAGACACGATTGTGTATCCATCACTCTGCAAGGCATATGCGATGCGAAGTTACGTTTCTTGGATGTATTCACTGGAGTGCCTAGCAAAGTCCATGATGCAAGAATTTTGCGATTGTCCTTCATTGGAAAGGAGTTGTCGAGTGCATGTGCTCCTAAGTACCATTTGCTAGGTGACTCAGCATATCCCCTAAGGGAGTACTTACTAACACCATACCGGGATTATGGAAATTTGACAGAAGCCGAAAAATTTTACAACATGAAATTTTGCCAAACTAGGGTGAAAATAGAAAATGCCTTTGGGATCTTGAAATCACGATTCCGTCAGCTAATGCTCTTAGATTTTCACAATGTTCAGGCGATGGCGAAGTTTGTTATAGCGTGCTGCGCTCTTCATAATATTTGCATGGAAAAAGACGGCGTTCTTGACTGCAACACCATAGATGATGAGATCGGAAATATTTACATGGAAAGAGGAGATAGGAGGGAACAACTACTTTCACAATTAGGCCAGATTAAGCGAAACGATGTTAAAAATCAACTATACATTCAAAGAAACCTTCAAAGAAATTAATGTTTTAATTCATTTATTTAATTAAATTATATGTATGTAAAAGAGTAAAAAAATTCATAAATACTTTTTTAAAAATAAGGTACTTTAATTATTTTTATTAAATAACAGGATTGAGAAATACTCTCAAAAAAAAATAGGTTCTTAAGTCTTTCCTATAAGTATCAACATATGTAAATTAATGTATGTTCTACATACAGGCACTTTCATTTTAATTTCGATAGTTTTCCAACAAATTCACAAGAAGTTGTTGAATATTGTTGAGCGACTCCAGTTTCTCCCTATGTCTTCTTTCTCGAGCCTCTTCCTTTTTATTTGTAATTTCGAGCAGCGTCTGTTGGACCGATTTCATTTTTCCACCTCCTTCGCCTTTGGACTACGTGTACTCGTAGCTTTCATTATTTCTACTTGGCTGCTCATTTGTACTTCAGGCTCTATTGAGTCATCCATCGCACTAATATTTTCCAGCTCTTCTGCGAACTCTATCCGTTGCCTCTTAGCGCCAGAGATGTGGTTATTTTCAACCGCTGCTTTCCTTCTTTTTAGAACAGTCTTATACCCTTCTTCACACTGTTTTGCTGTCCTACCCTGTATTTCAGTTGAGATCTTCTCCCACATTTCCTTCTTATTCCGAAGAGCCTTCATCGGTCCAATCTCCGGAAAATAGCTGGCGTATCTGTCGAGCAGAAGCCGGGTGTCACCGTCTGACCACACTGCAACAAAAACATAAAATTATTGTTTTTTTTTCCACTTAAGCTACTTATGTATATGTATTTTTATACTCACTTTGTATACGTTTGAAGCACGGGTTTTCGATTGCTTGCTGCTCCATTTTAATATATCTAAAATTTATTTACTTTTAACAATCCCTTATTTCTGCGTCACTATCAAGTAAATTTTATCAGTAAAAGAATACTGTCGAATATCTGATTTGTGACAGGGTTGCATTTTTTTGTACTTTTCTCATATTAAAAATGTAACATTTTCGCAGGGACTATGGCAATATTTTCATAATGTTGCCATCTAATGAGGTAACATTTTGATCGAGAAACGAAAACGCCATAAGAAAAGTTTTGAATACACCTATTATGTTCCCATATAGTTGCAGGGTGCAGCAACGCGCGCCGGGAAAAGCTAGTATATTATAATATTATATTATATATGAAGTTTACAGAGAAGATGCTGTAAGAAGAAAAGCAGCAGTGAAGTGGTTTCCTCATTTTCGATCTGATAATTTTGATGTTAAAGATGTACCTCGATGGTGTATGGTCGACCAATCACTGAAAAAGTCGATGAACTCATGGAAAAAATTGAGAAAAACTGGCGCATAAGCAGCGTGGACATTGTTAGGGAACTAGACATTCAACACCAAACAGTTATCAACAGAGAAAGCCCAATGTTTGAGTGCCACATGAATCAATACCGAAAAAATTAATTGATCGAATATCCATTTGCGATTCACTGCTAAAACGGGAGGAAATCGAACCATTTCTGAAGCGAATGATTACGGGCGATGAAAAGTGGTTCAAAAAGATCATGGCCGAAAAAAGGTGAAGCTTCGCAAACGGTGGCAAGGCCAGGATTGACACCTAAAAAAGGTAATCTTAAAGGCTTTTGGTTGGACTGGAAGCAAATTGTTCATTATCAGCTTCTACAACTTGGTCCAACAATTTCTCTACTGTCAACAACTAATGATATTAAATCAAGCAATTCAATTAAATCAACCAGAATTGATCAACAGAAAAGGTGTTGTGTTCCATTATGACAACGCAAGACAACACACTTCTTTGATGAACCGGCAGAAACAACTTGACTGGGAGGTTTTGATGCATCCACCATAAAGCTCAGATCTTGCACCCTAAGATTATCTTTTCTTGTGATCTCTGCAGAACTCTCTTAATGGAGTAAATATAAATTCTTTGGAGGCCTGCAGAACACACTTGGAAGAGTTTTTCACTCAGAAAATTTTTGGTCAAATTTGTAACCGAACTTTTTCGAAAACCCATATATTTGCTTGAACTGAAAAAAATTTACTTGATTTCTGAATCAACAAATTTATGAAAATTAGATTAATTTACTTGATTTAAGAACAATTTGCTACATCCAAATAATTAATTTAATCAATTTAATCGGAGGACGATCCTCACAAGGCAACGAGTGAGGATGAGGGGGGCAATCTTCACATGGCAACGTGTCTGACTGCCACAACCTGGCAACGCCAGCATTATCTAGTCTTCGACTAGATAAGTTGACTCAAGCCTCTCCATGGTGTCATCTCGAAACGGCAAACTGGCAACCGTTAGTTTGACAGCTTATCTGAGCGGCAGGCTGCTTGCCTTTAAAAGGTTGTGCTTCGGGCTTGAAGTCCACCACGTAAAAATACATTTTAATGAAACAAATAATAAGAAAAAATGCTATCAAAAAGGATAGCCGAAGACTTCTCTACTCGGCTCTCACTCCGGCTTCAAAGAAGCACTCCTCCGATCGACAATATATGCGCGCAGTGGGCTAACATTTCCCACTCTATGCATACGGCCGCCAAAGAGGTGATTGACTATCACCGCCCTCGACTAAACCGGTGGTACGACCAAAAGTGTCGCGACGCCACTGCTGAAAAAGGCTCCGCTTACAAAGCCACCTTGCAGTCAGTTGTAACGCGTGCTGAGCAATACAAAGAGAAGAGGAGGCAAGAGAAATGCATTTTCAGGCGAAAGAAAAGAGAAGCGGAAAAGCGTGAGGTACGAAAATTTTTCGAACAAATAAGCCTGAGCGATGGTTTCAAGACTGGGATCTCTTCCGCCAAGGATGCAAATGGGAATCTAGTGACAGGTATCCGGAGTGACTGATGATGTGGAGGGAACATTTGTGTAGGCTTCTGAATGACGATAACAACAATCTCGCCAATAGAGATGATATCCCGGAAACTCCAATTGTGGACGAAAGCGTTCAGCTGCCCAATCATAGTGAAGTCTTGGAAGCTATAGCTCTGCTTAAAAACAACAAAGCCGCAGGACCTACTGAGCTCTTTAAGAATGGAGGCGAAGCTCTATTCAAATGCATTCATGAGCTCCTATGCAAAATAAGGTTGGAAAAATGCATTCCAAATGATTGGAATCTCAGTGTGCTCTGCCCGATCCACAAGAAAGGAGATCCCAATATTTGCGATATTTACCGTGGGATAAGCTTTCTTAATATGGCATATTGGTCCTGTCGAGCGTTTTAAGTGAAAGATTGAAGCCCATCGTAAACCAGCTGATTGGACCTTATCAGTGTGGTTTCAGACCTGAAAAATCCACCATAGATCAGATATTTATGCTACGACAAATCTTGGAAAAGACCCCAGAGAAACAAATGGACACACACTATCTTTTTGTCGATTTCAAAGCCACCTTCGACAGTCCAATAAGGAACTATATAAGGAACTAGATAAGCAAAGCTCATCTGTTTTGGCAGAATGACACTGAGCAGCAGCAGCAGAACAGTTAAAGTCGGGAAGAATCTGACTCCTACATTCGCTATCAAACTAGATTTCAGACAAGGTGTTTCCTTATCGTGCGACTTTTTTAACCTAATGAGAAGATCATCTGAGCTGCTGATGTGAGACGTAGTGGCACGATGTTCCACAAAAGTATTATGCGGCTGGCGTATGCTTATGATATCGATATCATTGGCCATAATACGCGCGAAGTCAGTGCAGCATTCTCCAGAATGGGTCGTGCACTGAACGCAAATAAGACGAAATACCTAGTGTCAACAAATAAAGAGTCCCAGCGCCGTGGAAACCACGTCACTGTTGACAACATCTCCTTCGAGGTTATAAAGGACTTCGTCTACCTGGGATCCAGCATAAACTCTTTCAACGATGTCAGTATTGAGATAGGACGAAAGATAATTTGTACCAACAGGTGTTACTTTTGAGCTGGTTAGGCAATCGAGAAGCAGAGCCCTCTCTCGACGAACAAAACTCACGCTGCATAAATCAGTAATCATGCCCGTCCTATTATATGCAGCACAAACCTGGACGTTGAGCAGTTCTGATGAAAATACTTTGGAAGCCTTCGAGAGAAAGATGCTTCGTAAAATCTTCGGTCCAATCTGCGTCAATGGCGAGTACCGAATTCGATGAAACCACGAGCTGTATGAGCTGTACGCTGACATCGACATAGTTAAGCGTATTAAAATCGAGCGGCTCCACTGGCTAGGTCATGTTGAGCGAATGGAAAACGACTCTTCAGTGAAGAAATATTTGATTCGGTGCACGGTGGTGGTCAACGCAGAAGAGGAAGCCCACATCATCGTCGGAGGGTTCAATAACCTAACTACGCTTGCTGTTTCCAACTGGCGCCAGCAAACGCAAAATAGAAATGGCTGGCGCAATTTCTTATATGAGGCCAAAACCGACCAAAGCTGGTAAGCGCCAGATAACAACAACAACAACATTACACTGAAAAAAAAATGTTTTAAAATTGACAACAATTGTTATTAATTTGACGATATTTGTGTTTAAAAAATAGCTTGCAACAAATTTCGTCAAAGCAAGAGCAAATGTATTTAAAAATTTTTAAAAACATATGGAAAAAAAGTCAAATTAACAACACATTTTGTGAACACATTGTGTTTAATTTTAAGCTAACTTTTTTTTCAGTGTACGAACACATGCGCCATCCATTTCCAAAAAGAAATTTTCAATTTTTCTGAGCCATTAGAATCTTTAAACTCACTTTGCCGAAAAACGCAAAAATGCACATTGGTGTTTTTTGCATGAAGGCGACGATATTAAGTTTATGTTTGTATAAGTCGGCGTTTATTATTGTTTGGTACAATATTTGTCAAAATCCTCTTAATCATCTCCATTCGAGCCATACAAAATTCCATTTGAAAGAAAAAGCCTTCGAGGGTAATTTTTTAAATATCAATAATATGCATTTCACATACAATAAATATAAATCCATAACCTTGAACAATTTTTACTGTTTCCTTAAGCTCGCCACCAAAGAATTTCCTTTTTCCTTCACGACTTCCTCTTCATCTTGGCGTCATTTCATTCAAAAAAGGTTTGACTGCCTTCACGCTTCTAGCTACTTTAAAAGATTTCATATTAATTTGCACTCAGTTCAATACAACCGCAAAATAAAGGATGTAAAAGTTTGTCATGAATTCAGCCTTGTTGCTTGGGCCGCACCATGATGCTATGACACAGTGGTATTGCAAAAATGTCAAAGTGGCTGTTGGCAACGCGATGCCAATTTCCTTCAAGGTTGTGCGCTGTAAATGCCTTCCAGAAAGTCTCTAAAGCGAATGAGTAAACCGCAAATCGTTACTTAACGCTACTCAAGGCAAATAGGAAAGTTTCTGTTAACCGCAAGAACCAAAGAAAGAAAAAAAAAAATAAAGGAACTAAAAAAAAAAAAAGGAAGCGTAGAGGAAACGAATGTCGCATAAAAGCCAGACGAGATGCAGTAGTTCCGCATGTTACCAAGGTAATGATGACATTTAAGGAAGCCAGAAAAAAAATAACTGTATATGTGTGCCTCCAAAACGAAATCAACAAGAATAAACGGGAATATATAAGAGTATGCAATGGTGAGGAATGCAATGTTTTTTCTGTAAGTAAACTGCAGAGTAAAAGTGAAGAATATCTGTTGTGGTAAACAAGCAATCAATGAAGATGATTTAAATGTCATAGGAAGGTCTCAATAAAAGACTTCATGATTATACTTCAGACGTTCGAACATTTTATAATTCAGTTACACAAAATGTTCTTATAAAATTATATACAATTAAAATTATTTGAAGTTAACTACTACAAAGGAATATGCAATTAATATCTTATAGAGTCCATCTAAATATAACAAAAAAATGTAGAAAGAATTTAATTTTATTGACTTAAGGATTCTAGTCTAAAAATTTGAAAAAATCGAAAACATTTTCATTAGTGTAAACAATAAAAAATATGTCTTTAAAAGGATTTCTTAAAATTCGAGTTATTAACGAAGTTAAAGCTATTTTAGTGACGCTACAACTAAACTGACCCAGATGAAACTCAAAACTTTAAACACGTTTTTCTCGAAATTACTTTTTCCAACAAGTTTGACATGATATCTTAAGTTCTAAAGGAATGATAACTTGAAATTTGGTGTGGACCTATTTTATATATTCCTCTATGAACCGGAATAGAATTATGTAAAATAATTTTTTTTTTTAATATTTAAACCTATATTTTTAAAACTTAAAAAATACCAAAAAACGTCGTTTTTCAAACAGTCGCCATACGACGTTCGGGATATAGCGTCATTATTACACTAAGAGAAAAAATACTAAATTTATCCAAAAACTTTTTTAATTTATCCAAAAACCGATTCACTTTTGAACCAATAACGCATTTGCATAAATCAATTACGTAAATATTTAAAATTTATTTAAGTACATTTTTAATTAAAGAAAATATTTAAATATTTAAACAGAATTTTTAAATATTTAAATATTACACAGAATATTTACTTTTTGAAAATAAAACTATCGCATTCAAAGAAAATTTATATATATTCTTAATGGCTTTATAGTTCTCGTTTGGTTTTTGTAATAAAGATTATATAGCCGAAGCCTTGACAACTGGTTATTTTCTCACGACCTGCGTCCATCAAACGCCATTTGCTTGCATATTTTATTTTCCTTTTTACTTTTTTCGTTCTCTAGTTTAAACTATTTTTGACATTTGGTGCCATTTCATCGCACCATATTATTGACAAAAAGTAGAAAAGAAAATAAAATGCAAAATATGCAGGCAAATGACCATCGGTGCAAGACACTCGTGAGAAAATATCGAGTTGTCACTTCTACCTTACATAATATTATCATGCACTCAACCATCGCACTCACGAATCATATTGGCTAAACATCTAGGCTATAAAATTTTCAATACAAAAACCAAACGAGAACTATAACTATAACCAAAGTCAGCGACAGACAAGAACATCAATTCTAAAAACTTCATTGATAAACTGCAGGAACAGAGAGGATGTTGTTGCTGCTTATCGGCTATTTCAGCTGTTTGACATAAGTCAGAAGCTTCACTGTGTGGTATACATAAAATTTAAATACGAGAAAAAACCGAGTTGTAAGGAAAATATTTGATATATCCACGTAAGTGGCGTCCATGGCGTAGTTGGTTAAAGTGCGTGGCCTCTTTGTCAACGAAGTTTGAGACCTGGGTTCAAATCCCAACAGCAACAGAAAATTATTTTGAATTAAAATAATTTTTCTGTACGGCCGCCACCTCTCTGCAGACAATGGCAAGCCACAGAGGGTAATAAATTGCCATGTAAGGCTTCTTGAGAACAAGAACATTACGTTCATCACCGTTCGGAGTCAGCTGTAAACCTGTATGTCCGGTTCTCGGTCAATTGTGTATAAACTTAATAACACGCATAACACAATTGATCATAAGAAACTAGGTCAAAGTCCTTTCAAGGGCTGAAATGACCAGTTATTTATTTTTTATCCACGTAAATATTTAAATAAAATCTATACGCAGGCGTGGATAATGTTAATATGCGTTATTTCCCTAAGTGTACTACTTAAGAATCTTTTTTTTATCAGATTGCTAGAAGAGTTAAAATCATGTCAAGATAGTGGCACCTTTTTTCACTTTTTTACCACTCCCCACTCTACCTGCCTGTAATTTTCACAATTTTTAATTTTTTTTTTTTTCACAATTTCTTGTACAATTGAAATATAAATAAACACATAATAAAAAATGGATGGTAAAAATATTTTTATTTTTTTTAATTGAATTTTAAAAACTAAAAATTTTAGTATCTTATTTAAAAAATATATTAGTTTTAAATAACTTTATATGTGCAGAAAATTTAAGAAAGGTTTCGAATTAAGATCTGCGATAGTTTTTCGAAGAACAGAGTTTAAAAGGGACCAGCATAAATTCGATTTTTCAAGAACTACCATTTAGTTATCAGGAAGATATGTTCCCGTTGGATACCCCATAATTTGACGCTTGATCAAAACAAAGCGGGGTCGTTTGAAACATGTCAATAACATCATCACAGTTAACGATCTACGCTTATGAGTCCGAAATCACACATCAGCAGCAATTCACTGTTTGGTTCTTTCCTAATGTCCGACAAAACTTGTTCGCGGACATTGTTCCGCGGCTGTCTAATATAAAGCATAAACATCCGTGGTATACTAAAGGTTTAAAGAAATTAAAAAATCTAAGAAATAAGTTTTTAAAATTGTTTAAGGCAACAAATGTGCCCGAGCATGAATTAAAATATAAACATTACATGCGTGAATTTAATTTTCTGAATAAATTTTTGTATAAGCAATATATTTTGAGAATTGAATCAAATCTGATTTCTAACCCGAAATCTTTTTGGAACTTTATCCAGTCGAAAAGAGGTGGTTCACAAATTCCAACCTCAATGGTTTTTAATGAAAAGTGCTCGGTTAACATTGCCGACACAGTGAATATGTTTGCTGATTTTTTCAAGTCTAACTTTGTTGTTGATAATGGCTATATGAACGATAATGTTATACACTCTGTCGATACTTTTACTGATTTTGGTTCCCTTTCTGTCTCAGTTATTGATGTTGTTAACTCAATAAGAGATATGAAAACATCTTTTAAAGAAGATACTGATGGTTTTGCATCAGTTATTTTTGTTAAATGTTCTCTTGCTTTAGCTGCTCCTTTGTGTATAATTTTCAATAAATCTTTATCCGAAGGAAATTTTCTGCAGTGTTGGAAAATTGCCTCTATAAGCCCTATTTTTAAGTCTGGCTCTAAAAGCAATGTGGCAAACTACCGGCCAATTGCTAAGTTATCTAATGTATCTAAACTGTTCGAAAGTGTTGTTAAATTAAAATTAAATTTTTTGATTAAACGTTACATCTGCCCCGAGCAACATGGTTTTGTTGCTGGGCGGTCCACTGTATCCAACTTGGCTATTTTCTCGGAGTACTGTGTATCTTCATTTGCTTCTGGAAACCAAGTTGACGTAGTTTATACCGATTTTTCAAAAGCGTTTGATAGAGTTTCTCACAAAATTTTACTTATGAAACTTCGGAAAATGGGTTTACATTCATCCTTCTTGAGTTGGATAAAGTCTTATTTATCGAATAGGACATGTTTTGTCCGTATAAATAATGTTAACTCTTATAAGTTTGTAGCAACCTCAGGTGTTCCTCAGGGTAGCATCCTTGGGCCTTTGCTTTGCTTTTCATTTTATTCATAAATGATATATCTAAATATATAAGAAAATCTCGTTTTCTACTATACGCGGATGACCTAAAACTTTTCAAAAAGATAACATGTTTAGCAGATGTTTTTGATCTACAGTGTGACGTTTCAAGTTTATTGTCATGGAGTGTAGCTAATTGTTTGCCTTTAAATGTTTCTAAATGCTTCCATCTCACACTTTCTAAACTCTCTCTCTTAAATACAATCAGTAATTCTTATTATCTCTCTAACTCTATTATTCAAACCGTTTCTCTTTACCGTGACTTGGGGGTTATTTTTGATTCTAAGTTCACATTTACTGACCACGTAAATTTTCTTATACCTAAGGCCTATTCCTTACTTGCTTTTATTCGTAGGCACAGTAAAGAGTTCTTGGATCCATATACTCTTAAAACCTTGTACACCGCGTTTGTGAGGTCGAGATTAGAATATGCTTCTATTATTTGGAGTCCGTTTTATGTCTCAACTTCTTTTCGGCTGGAAAAAGTTCAAAAGAATTTTACTAGATATGCACTACGTACTTCCAACTTTCATGAGCCTTTGCCACACTACGATGCTCGTTTAATGCTCTTAGGTTTAAAATCTCTTGAATCAAGGCGCAAGATCACATCTCTTTTATTTGTATTTGACATTATATCTGGATCAATTGATTGTCAAGTGCTATTAGAACTTATTACTTTTAATATTCCCGTAAGGAGCTTAAGAAAATCTAAATTGTTTTATATAAAATATTACAAAACTAATTATGCCCTAAATGAGCCAATTACAAGAGCTTTATTACTTTTTAATGAGTTAAGTGTATCCTACGACATTGATCTTTTTGTTCCTAAGCAATTATTCAAAAATTCTGTTAATAGTATTTTTTTAACATAGAATTTTATTATATTCTTATTTTATTTATAAGAATTGTTTTATAAACATTGTTGATTTTTTTATTTTTATCTACATTTAGTCTGTAAGGAATTGTACTCCAAAGACTTCTATTAATAAACTAAACTAAACTAAACTAAACATTAGGACGAAGAATCTACAAAGCACATCCTAGGACAGTGTCCCGCACTTGTTCAAACTCGACATAAATATCAGGGTTACCACATAATACCAGATAACTCATTAAAATCAAGAGATATAGGACATATGCTAGCATTTATTTTAGAAATTGGTCTAAAATTGGTCTAAAATACGTTTTTTAAGTTCATAAAGGGGCACAATAGATCTTAAGGTCACAATGCAAATCCCAACAATAATACTAACTCTACAACTTGAGCAACGGAGAACTATTAATGCTGAATGGTTTACAACCATTTTTTTTGGCGGAAGTCTTCGAAGAATTGAGGAAAGCCAACCAGTGAAGGAAGATCATCTTCCATCACTACAATTCTAGTTCCCACACATCAGCCCAAACAAGAGTTTTTGAGCACGCAAGACGTAGAATTGATGGGTCATCCGCCTTACAGTCCCGACCTCGATATCCAATGCCTTTTTCTTGTTCCCTCACAACAAGAAGAAATACTTGGCCAGCGTTTTTCTACGCCCAAACAGTCCGTTCAGGCCTTCAAAAACCATGTTTGTTTTACTGAGTCAGGCGTATAATAAAAAAAAAAATAAATAACTGGCCATTTCAGCCCTTGAAAGGACTTTGACCTAGCTTCTTATGATCAAGTGTGTTGTGCGTGTTATTAAGTTTGTACACAAATTGACCAAGAACCGGACCTACAGGTTAAACGCCGACTCCGAACGGCAATGAACGGAATGTTCTTGTTCTCAAGAAGCTTTACATGGCATTTTGATTACTCTCTGAGGTTTGCCATTGTCTGCAGAGAGGTGGTGGCCGTACAGAAAAATTATTTTAATGCAAATAGTTTTCTGTCGCTGCTGGGGTTCGAACCCGGGTATCCAGGTTCGTTGACATAGACAACTACGTCACGAACGCCATAATCAGGCGTATAATGGTGAATCCAATTTCATCACAGATCGCAAATTGACGCACAAAATCCCTCGGTTTACGGTTAAACATGGCTATGTATTACTCAGAATCACGAACTCGTTATCTGTTTTGGTCGCTTTTTAACACACACGGCAGCCATCTTGCAACCAGATTTTTCACACAAAATGAAAACCACTTAACCACGTGATATCTCTGTAGCCTCAACTTTCTCATGTTTTTTCACTTTCGGGTTGTCTTATACAAATTTATGGATTCAGTTATTCTCTTATTCAGTTGCTTCCACTTTTGGGCGACTTGAACGTTCTTCATTAGAACAGGCACATTAGCAAGGATCAATGTTTTATTTCTATTTCTGATCGAAAAAATAACGATAAAAAAATAATTTTTATTACTGATCGGAAAAGTAACGGTAAAAAATATTTGCCTTATTTGATCGAAAAATTATCACAAGTAATTGGTTTAAGGGGGATTATAAACCCAGAACTTTTTTTCTTTATTTTTTTCTTAACCTATTAACCGCGGCTCCTAAACGCCTCGTACGATTTTTTTCATGTGCTTACTTCTAAGGGTTATAGAAATTACCACATTAAATTTCAACTTTATATCTTTCATCGTTGTCGAGATATGAAATGGGTAGAAAAATAACCAACCGTCGTTACTGTTTTCTTAAAGGGCACAAATTCTGCACCAATGGCAGCACTATTTTTTATCAGCTGTTTTAAGAACGTAAGCAAATCGAAGTGTCAAAGTTGTTTAAAAGTTTCTTGCCTTCAAAATATAGAACGTGTTAGCATTGTTTAATAATTAAAAGTGCAGTAATTTTATTTTAAACAATAAATAATTCAGGCGTTTTGTGGTAATGCTTAGACAACGAAAGTTTCTGACTGCATTGGAGCTGCAGGCTGAAGTGGAGGGATGGAGCGATGAAGATGATGATGCTTGCTACGCAGATGAGATTGATGTGCTTATTATACCACCTGATGTTGTCGACGAGATTAGTGACAACGAAGATTTGGACGAAAATGTCCAAATTATCAACGAAGTTAAAGACTATGAGCCTGTGGTGCTCTCACAAGACACACAATCACACACATATAAAATACACTTACACTTTATACACTTGTTTTTAAATTTTAATTAAAAAATAAGTTATCAAAAAATTGTTATCAAAAACTATCAAAAATATTTTATGAGATAAAAAAATACGATATTCAAATTGATATCTAAAAATGTTGTCTTAAAAAAATTAAAATTTAAATAAAATAGAATTCAAATAAAAATATCAAATAATTTGTGAACCACCACAACTGGCGATCCTGTCAGGAGCGATTCTGGCACACAACCAAAAATCGTCATCTACATCATTTGAAACGCCCAGTACAACGACCAAATCAACGCAGTCAACGAAGTCGCGTTCACCAGGTCTGCTGCTCTCACACTCACCTATATTATTGTATTCAATATATATGAATGATATTGATATTCAAATTGATATCTAAAAATGTTGTCTTAAAAAAATTAAAATTTAAATAAAATAGAATTCAAATAAAAATATCAAATAATTTGTGAACCACCACAAGCCTATTTGTGAAGTGGCAGGCAACTTTGTTGTGGAGTACGCATACAATAACGACAATAATAATTTAGGACGAATTTCTGCTGCCAATGAGAGCACCAAGCCGCATGAGTCTTTTTCCAAGGGCACAAAGAATAAAAACCAGTGCAATAATTCAGTGTCAAAGTGGAGTCGAAGAACTAGCTATAAGTTTGAAAACCAGCCCCATGACGATACCTGTAATACGCATAAGGTGTTGTATGAAAAGATAGGTAAAGACCGTATATTTCAAAGTTTGTTTTTTCACATATGTATGTATTCTAATTGATATTTTTCTATAAGGATCATATTCTCCATTACAACTTTGGGAATGTTTTATGGACCAAGAAGTCCTTCAGTTTATCGTCAAATCTACAAACGAGTACGCAGGACAACAAAATATTCCTGGCTTTAGAACAACAATAGAAGAAATGAAAAATTTTATTGGCATATTGTATATTACCGGGTACCATACGTTGCCTAACATAGAATCATACTGGTCCAATCGTGAGTCCTTGGGTTGCTCATATATAAAAAAAGCAATGACCAGAGACAGATTCCGGGTAATCAAAAAATATTTGCACGTTTGCGACAACAAGAAGTTGAATTCAAATGATAAGTTTTCAAAAGTTTCACCTTTCAATGAGATACTAAATCTAAAATTTATGCAATTTGGTGTTTTTTCGCATAATCTGTCTATTGATGAACAAATGATAGCCTATTACGGGCGCCATAGTTGTAAAATGTTCATAAAAAGCAAGCCAATCAGATTTGGTTATACTCGTAAATACTGGTGCATGGCCTCCTCTGAGGGATACTGCTATCAATTCATTCCGTATGCTGGGGCTTCCTCAACTAAGGATAAAAATCTTGGACTAGGTGAGGATGTAGTTTTACAGCTGCTGTCCCACCTTGAGATTGCAGGAAATCATAATGTCACATTCGACAACTTTTTTACCAGTCATAAGCTAATGTGTCTTATGAACTCTAATGGCTACTTCGCGACTGGAACTGTGCGTGATAATCGGACAAATCATGCTCCTTTAATGGATGTAAAGGCTATGAAAAAGAAGCATCGTGGCACAAGTGATATATTATTTGACAAAAATAATGATGTGCTTGCTGTACGCTGGAACGACAACTCGGTAACTATATTGTTAACAGCAGCACTTAACTTCAAATAAATGAACTTTTACATCAGGTTGTGACTGTGATGACAAACTTTTCGAGTCATGCGCCGATGCAAAGCACTAAACGGTATGATCGAAAAATTCATAAAACGACGACGATTGAACAGCCGTTGCTTATTCATCAATATAATCAGCGAATGGGTGGAGTGGATTTGTTTGACAACGCAATAAATAACTACCGCATCAGAGTACGTGGCAAAAAATTGTATTGGCCACTGCTTACTAATGGATTCGACGCAGCCATGGTTAACGCCTGGAAATTGCGTGTAAAATAAAAAAATAAATATGAAAATATGAAAATACAAAGCCTAAAAGTCAGTTTGATTTTCGCATTAACGTGGTGGAATCTCTTATAACCCTTGGAAAGGTTCGTGCACCACCTGGGCGCCGTTCTAAAAACGAGCAAGTTGTTGGCATGCGCACAGACGGCTTAGAACACTTTGTGCAGAAAATGGAAAGACGTGCTCGTTGCCGTCAATGCGGTGGCAAAACTTTTTATGGTTGTGGAAAATGTAACAACTCACTGCATCCAAAAAAATGTTTTGCGGACTTTCATCACAGCGTTCCACAAGATCAAAAGAAAGTAAAAAAGGCTCAGTAATACTATATACGAGTACATACATGCATTCAAAAAACGTTTATATATTATTAATCTATGTAGATACCTACAATATTAATAAATAAAATAACATGAAATAGCTAAATATTTTATGCAAAATATCGTTTACATATACCTTTTTTTTTAATTTTTGAAAATTTAGAACTCACTATCGTCGGTTGGGTATTTTTATACCCAAGGTGGCAGACTCTTTATAGAATCTATCAGAGTGATGCAATCTTGATTTAAGAATTTTCTTTCTTAAAAACAGCTGCTATCGTATGTTAATTGGCAGCGAGAGCTTTTAGATTTTTATTATATATTAAATTTTTTATAAATGATAATAGAGCATATATTATGATTTTCAAATTCTATCACATTTGACCTTGAAAATGTAATATTTAACGTCAAAATTTCTGGGAACACTTCAAAAACAATTTATAGCTCCATGTTCTGTTAAACCAACAAAAAAAAATCTTAGCTTAAATCAAAAGTTCTTAGCTTTTACCAATCCCGAGATATGATCATTTCTGTGGAAGCATTTTCATGGGTAAAAAAATATCCATCCGTAGTTAATGGATTAAAGCTTCAAGCCTCAAGAATATGTGCTTAAAATTTCAAATCGATATCTCAGAAAATAATAAAATTATAGTCTAGTTAGTGAACCGCTTTCGAGAGCGCCCGTGCCGGCCCTTATTTTCAAGCGCGTTTTTCTCGAAACCATGTTTTCAATGTTGATTTTTATTTTTATGCAGGCTTATTTTATAAATAATAATCTACTACTTGTCATAGTATATTTTTCGTAGCTTCGTTCATTAATTATAGGCAAAATAATAACGAATTTTTGGGCGAAAATAGTAACTTTATATTCGGGAGTCCAACATTTTGTGAAGAATCATTATTTTCAAAATCGACTATGACAAAAAGGAGTCTTTAGTATCAAGTTTAATAATCTTTTTAATTTTTTTGTTTGAGATGAATTAGGAGGAACAACCTTGGTCACCGCTTTTCACCTTTTTTTCACAGCGCTCTATAAAAAATGTACCTTAATATTAAATTTTTTAATAAAAACAAAAAACTGTACGAACTCTTGGATGTGTATACTTTTAGGTATGAAAACCCACATTTAAAAATATCCCTTAAAATAAAAAAAAAAAAAAAACAAATAACTGGCCATTTCAGCCCTTGAAAGGACTTTGACCTAGCTTCTTATGATCAATTGTGTTGTGCGTGTTATTAAGTTTGTACACAATTGACCGAGAACCGGACCTACATGCTTAACTCCGACTCCGAACGGCGATGAACGGAAAGTTCTCGTTCTCAAGAAGCTTTACATGGCATTTTGTTTACTCTCTGAGGTTTGCCATTGTCTGCAGAGAGGTGGCGGCCGTACAGAAAAATTATTTTAATTCAAATAATTTTCTGTCGCTGCTGGGGTTCGAACCTGGGTTTTCAAAGTTCTTTGACATAGCGGCCACGCACTTTAACCAACTACGCCACGGACGCCACAAATATCCCTTAGGTTTTCTTAAAAAATTCACAAACATTAACTTTTTTCGGCTTCTGGGTACATAATCCCCCTTAAGTTAATTTCTATCTTTAAAATCATGAAAGAGAATCATAACAAAAACAGAATCTCTTTCTCACTAACTTCATATTGCTACATTTAAAATTATTTTACATCTTTTTATATTATAATCAGGGGCGGTTCCAGGAAAATATTGGGGTGGGGGGAGGTTTCATAAATATTTATTTATGTTATGTAACGGGTGTTTTTTTTTAGGGGTTTTTTTTTCGAATAGAGATAAAACTGGCATTTTGTGGTCAAATCTGGCAACTCTAATGTCATTTATGTTCAGTTTGGTTTGCCATTTCATCATGAACAGGTTGACAAAAGAACAACGCTTGCAAATCGTGCAAATTTATTTCGAAAATAATGGTTCAGTTCGCGAAGTTTACCGCAAGCTCCGTCCATTTTATGGTCGACACAATCGTCCATCAGAGCAATTAATTCGGTTAACCATGGGTCGTTTTCACACTACGTTTACTCTATGTGATAATACGCATCCGCAAAGACGTCGAACAGTGCGCACCGAAGAAACAATTGCCGCTGTAGAGCAAAATGTTGAAGAGGACCCGAATGAATCGATTCGCCACCGTGCACAGCAATTGGAGCTTTGTCCATCAACTTTATGGAAGATTTTGCGCAAAGATCTTGGCTTGCGACCTTACAAGATCCAGCTTGTGCAAGAATTAAAGCCGCGAGACCATGCAATGCGTCGTGATTTTGGTGTATGGGCCGAAAATGAGATTGAGCTCGATGCTGATTTTCATCGCATAATTTTGTTCAGTGATGAGGCTCATTTTTGGTTGAATGGCTACGTCAACAAGCAAAATTGCCGCATTTGGAGTGAAGAGAATCCACATGAGATCCTTCAGACGCCATTACATCCACAAAAACTGACTGTTTGGTGTGCTCTATGGGCTGCTGGAGTCATTGGGCCATACTTCTTCCGAAATAATGCTGGAGAGTCAGTTACCGTTAATGGAGACCGGTATAGAGCCATGATAACCGACTATTTTGTTCCCGAATTGGATGGCATGAATATGGATGAGTTGTGGTTCCAACAAGACGGCGCTACATGCCACACAGCGCACGTCACAATCGATTTATTGAAGGAAACATTCGATGAGCGCATAATTTCGCGGAATGGACCTGTCAATTGGCCACCAAGATCGTGTGATTTGACACCATTGGATTATTTTCTTTGGGGATATGTGAAGTCGCTCGTCTACGCCAACAAAACAGAAACGTTAGGGGACTTGGAGGCCATTATTCGTGGTGTTATTGCCGACATACGGCCCCATATGCTCGAAAAAGTGGTTGAAAATTGGACCTGTAGAATTGGCTTTATTCGAGCCAGCCGCGGTGGCCACATGCCCGAAATCATATTTAAACATTAATGGCATAAAATTATCCTTCCAATAAAGCCAAATTGATGGACATTAAAACGATTTTCTTGTGTTTTATTTCAATTCGAAGTTCTATACCTCAAAAAAAAACACCCTTTATATACACATAGTATATTTATTAAATAAGTCATCAGTAGATCAAATTTTGCATGTTTTAGATTAAAAAATTATATTAATTTTTCTTGGCTTTTTCCATATAATGTCGATTACATTTTCGAACGTTACTTCCACGTCACGATGCACGTTCAACAACGCCAAACCGTTCAATCGGCCTTCACTTGTCCCAAAGCTCTAAGAGCGCTCTCTGCCCATAGCTGCTCATGAGCTTCACTTAAGTTCGTTAAATTTCTCTCTCATTCTGCTTTATCCATTACCAGATTATCATTCATGCCGTTTTCATTAAATTTCATTCATTTGCGAATATCGTTCAGTAAATATTCAATAAAATCTTCTAAAAACGCCTTTTCTGCATCCATTTTTTAAAAACCGAACCACAAGCGATGTGGACACAATTAGAATTTTGAACGAATGTTGAATTGAAAAAATTTTAGCACACATTGTCAAACAACGAGCAAGAACTAACCCGTGACGGACGTGATCACAAAAATTTTTGTAAGCGATCAGTCAAGAATTGCAATTCAACAGTCAAGAGTTCATACTATGACTCATGCTCAGATTCTCTCTCAACTGAAATCCATGAACGATAATGTGTACCCTACTTAACAGTTTACAGATGCAGAGACTGCGCATGGTCGTTGTGTTATGCCGTGGTTATGCTTACCAAACATGTTTGGTGTTTATTTTCGTCAATTTCTTCTCTTCTCTGAAATGTTTGTTGGGTGGTTATGCTATGTTTGTTGAACAGTTGCATTACATGTAATAATGTGTCAAAACACAAAGTTTTGTAGTTTTATACATACTACCTATTTATTATAAAATGAAAAACTAAATTAAGAATTAATTCATAATAGAATTGTTTATGCAAGGGGCATTATATTTTGAAAAAAACCAACGTCGAATCATTTTGCAACATACAATCGAAGTTACTGAAGCTATGTGGCATTCGGAAAAATGTAAGACGAGCACATGTATTGTGAAGGAATGGATGAAAATGAGATCAGAAAGGCTATGTTCACACGTCAGTCAAATGACTGAAGTTAATCACGATTTTTTACTCTCTTTGACTCTCTCTGAAAATTTTGATTGATGCCTGCTCACACACGATCTTTTGATTGATTCTCTGACGAAGCCATTTGTTACTTTTCTGCTACCTACTATTTTGTAAATTTGTATCTTGCTGTAAACAGAAAGTAAACACAACACAATAAACGAATTCCGATTTTAAATTTTTTAATAGAAAAGTTGTGTTGCATTTAATTTTGTTCGCAAGGGTTACAGATTACATAATTTTCTCTTCAAAAAACTACATTTATACCCAAAAAACTACTAATTAACTACTTTTCTTGACATAGTTTCCTACTAAACAACAAACAATTAAAATAATGCAACCATTTGACTGATTGATCCAGGTCTAGAGCTCAATCAAAATTTTGACTGACGAGAGAAGAATTTGGACTTCATTTTCGCTCTGAGATAAAGTTCATTTTTTTTTTTACATAGGAAAGCAACAACAAATTTTGACTGATTCAATCATTTGACTGACGTGTGAACATAGCCAAAGTGTTTAAAATTAGAAAGAAATAAAATGTAAATTTATTGCACACAAATTCTTCCGTCTTGCTTGCACTTTGTGGTAAGGGTTGCTTAAACACAAAATAAATCATACTTTTTAATACTTTTTACTACTTTTTTGATGCTATTATACAAAATGCCTGCAGGCAACACCGGTAGTTCGGCATGTTTGGTGTTTCGATCAGACAACAAAAATGTTCGGTCTGAGAGCGAGAGAATGAATTTGAGAAAAAGTTCATTTCTCAGTTTATACGTGAAACAATAACAACAAAAAATGTTCGGCAATCATGTTTGGTAAGCATAACCACGGCATTATGAAACTATTTTTTAAATTTCAGAATAAATTCGAATTATCTAATATATAGAAGCGTTGGTGCGTATGTATGTAAGAGCATCACGGCTGAACCACTGAAGCTATCCACCTTTTACTCCATATTCAGTCCATATGATTGTGTGGTGCTCAGGATTATTTTTTTGTGTTAAATGCCCCCAAGGTGACTCTGGGGTGGAGATAATTATAATAATAAAAGTAATTTCTCTGTTTACTTGACCCGAAAACAAATCTAAACGGCTGAACGGATTTAACTCAAATTCGGCACACTTGAATCCTATATTAGGTCATGGCAAACTTAGTTTTGACCACGCCTCCTCCGCCTCTTTTTCACCTCTTTTGACCACGATTAATTTTAATTAACATAAAAATGAATAAAAATAACAAAAACCAGAATTTTTCTCCATTACTGTATAAAAAGGAATTTTATGTCTTGATGTCTAAACTGTGGGTTTTTAACGTAGAATACGTTATACGGGGGTGTTGATCTGGAGCACAAAATTTTGAGAAAATGTTTGTCACTTTCATTATAAGTTTTTAATACTTTATGCATGCATTGAAGAAAATTCAAGTATGGTCGTAACATATTTAATATGTCTTCTTTTGATTTGTATTTAAATAATCATATTGCTACATATAATTTTTTTGATTTTATATATAAATCAAAATTAATTCCTTCAAATTTTGTATTAATTTTCATATGCTTTGTATTTTATGTATTATAACATCATGTGTAAGAGCAGTACGATTATCTGTGTGTTCATCACAGAACCAGTGTGAGAAAGAGAAGAAGTATAATGACCAAGTAGCGAACGATGTGTACATACACAACATTGATAAGCGAAGCAGAGAAACAAAATTGTGCTTACCCAGTTGGCCACGTCTTTAAGACATCCTCAATGTCTTACAGCCTTATTCATAAACACATTTTAGAGGCAGCGTAACTTTAAACGGGCTTTAAACAAGAAAACGTTATTCATAAACATTTTTCGTAGTTGTTTAAGAGCTGCGTAACTTAAACGCCGAAATTGGCGTTTAAAGGTTACGTAAATACAACCATGATTTTTGCTTGTCTTTTCTTTTAATATCAAAGACATGCTGCATATGCGCCCTTTGCAGCATTTTTTTATGCGGCGGCCATTGTAAATCCATAGGAATTCTTAATTTTTGTAGAGATTTTCTATAGTTCAGACACAAACCTTACAATCATAAGCAGAAAATGAAAAAAATGTTTATGAATAACAATGTTAGCAAGGTTGCATAGAAGCTGCGTAAAGCCTTAAACAGTGCGTAACTAAACAAGCGTTTAAAGGTTGTTTAAGGAAATCTATTGAATAAGGATGTTAATGACTAACGTATTCTACGTCTGACCTATGCGCCCGTGTTATCTAACACAGGCTTGAGCTTTTTTTATATTAAAACTGTGCGGTGTTTGGATATATTTTATCCGAAAAATACGGTGTTTTTGTAATTTCAGGTTGCGGTTGTATATATGACTGTTTACAGCTACAGGCGCGATATCGCAAAAAACAAACAAAAACTGGAACAGAACTCAGTATTTTAGCAATACGTGTAGAAACAGCTACAAACGTTTACAGCATACACGCAAAGAAAAAAACGTTTATCGCCAGTTTGCCGCAAACGAACTTCGTTTGTCGTGCTTGAAATCGTTATTTGCAAACGTTTCAACAGTTGTCATAATAACAGTTCAGTTGCGAGAAACGCGTCATATAGTGGCAGGAAATTAATTTCATTTGTCATAAACGCGAGTGACTTTTAAATTGCAGCAATTGAAAACTTCGTTCTTCCCAACTGAAAATTTTGTTTATTTTTCCCTTCGTTGTATAAACATAAGGTTTATAGTTTAGAATTACTTTTTGGACAAATTGTTACTATATAAGGAAATTGGTAGTTTGCTTAATACGCGGACGGAGATAACAACAGAGGTGCAATCCATAAGAAGACGGACGGACATAAAGAGAAAGATTTTTAATATAATAAATAATAATGACCAAAATAGCTTGCGGTATATATATATAAGATATATTTTTAAGTTGTGACAACTGAATATTCGTTTGAGGCAAATACAGCTCGCAAACGAAGTATAGTTGGTGAATTTTTCAGTTGTGGTAAACGAAAAATTTCTTTGCGTGTAGGGGTGTGAATATATAAAGTAAATTATAAAAAATCTGTTTTTCTTTTTGGTACCCTTAGCCCACATAATAAACATCAGTACATCACATTTAAATACAGTTTCTTTTAGAATCCGCACCTGATTATGATGGTTTGATCTTAAAAATCAATCCTTTGACAACCGCTCCTGAAGCACTGGGAAATTCCCAGCTATCGGAAACCGCTACTGGATTCGTGTTCAGCGATCCTAAATTAAAAGTGTCACGAAAAACAATTTTTTAACCTGCAATTTTTTTAACCTGTTTTTTGATCGTGGTGGAAAGTCGTAGAAACATGTGAATTTGAATCTGATCTGAATCTGAGGCAAGTGTTATGCCTTTACCTCAGTCAATTTAAGTTATAAGGCAATCTCATCCACAAACTACAACTTCAAGTCATAAATATCGATGAATTTTTTCAATTTCAGTTGATTAGAAATGAGAATAGAAAATTGCAAATGCGAAAGGTTTAAAGCGAAGCACCATGGCAGGGCCGGGATACAAGCCCAGGACCTCTGGGGTGGCACTCAAGCATTCTATGTACCTACTCGACTACCGAGGCTGCCAAACGATTCAAACTGTAAAAGTGAAACGGGACGTAAGGGTGTATTTTCTACTTCAAACAGCATAAAGACCATCGAACCAAGACCATATTTGTACCTTTTGCAAAAAACCATTGCTTCGCCAATGATCGACATTGCTTCAAAATTTATCATAAAAAAATAACATTTCAATATAACTATTCTAACTATTTATATATAATATAAAAAATAAATCAACTTTTCAACAAAATTAAATATGTCATAGATGTTTATCTTTGACGATCATTGGGACATAGAGGTCCCGTCAGATTTGGTGGTTTTTGTTATTTTTTGTTAGAAACTGGAAGGTTGCCCACAACTTCTTCAAAAATTTTTAAACTGTAGCTCCTTCAACCCCCAACATATTGCAGCAAGAATAAAGTGGAGAAAAAGTAAAGATTTTTTACTTCGAGGTGGTCTGGTATGCAAAGAAATGAATCTACCCTTGTAAATTAAGTACTTTCTAAAAGCCACATTCTCATTTGAACTATACCTTGTAAAAAAAAGATAGTAGACAGTAGTTTCGACTATGTCTTAGAATTATTCAATTCGCTTTTGATGACATCTTTTTTAAAAACTATATAGCAAAATATTTATTCCATACACCTGAGCATATGACCTTTAAAAGAGTGTCGCAAAGGGTTAATATGTATCACCGACTCCCATTACTTTTGCAAAAGGAACATTTTTGCCTTGAACACCTATTTCCTCCAACCACTCCTTAGGGGGGCTCCCATACAAATTTTATGGTTTTTGTTTATTTATTCCATACATCTGAGCATATGACCTTTAAGAGAGTGCCGGAGAGGGTTAATATGTATGACCGACCCCCATTAATTTTGCAAAAGTAACATTTTTGCCTTTGACACCTATTCCCTCCGACCATTCCTTAGAGGGCTCCCATACAAATTTTATGGTTTTGTCGATAAAACCGGAAACTGTCGATAAATAGGTAGCAAGTTTAAGCAAACAAAAACATCAAATGTTGGCTTTATATTTCATGTAATTGTGTAAAATTTATATAAGTTAGAGAGTTCTAACATGAATTTTTGTCGCATTGAGGATCAAACAGACCAACAAGTGCTAACAACAACATTGTACGATCAGTACTTTAGGCCCACTAAAGGCTCAAAAAGTTATATAAATACCGACACCTGATCACTATCAACCACCCTACTTACCTCCGAGAATGACGTATTCTACGTCAAAATCGATTGATTCGTTTTTTCCAGAAAAAATTCGAAAGTTAAAGGTTTACAAAGGTCGACAAAGGGTTAAAAAATAGCAAAGTTCACCATATACTTTAGTCATTCCTTTGGTTGCAGTGTTTTTTCCCCATTAATAAATAGTGCTGCATAGAATCTCAAAATAAACTTTTTTCCATTGCAATGCATTGTTACAAAAAGAACAAAAGTTGCTACCTTCAAACGAGTGTGACTCACAAACTCAAATCGCCAGTCATCGTTTCGTCATCATTCGATGATATCGATACTAAATTGAGCAGTCTAGTAGGTGGAGGGCAGTTTCTCCAATGGCCGTGGTTTCGTTTTCAATGAGCCTTTCCATATGCCTTCGCAATGCATCGATTCTTTAGTTCAGTCTTTTTTTCAGTTCCAACATGCCAGAAATGGTTTTCAGCCATCTTTGCTCCATCAAAATAAGAGTTGTTTTGTTCTTACTAACAGAAGACAACATTTGCTTGTCCTTTCTCTGCTTTAATGCAATCCTTTTCAACCATAAGAATTTCAATTGCATTGCATCCGACCACCTGTGGCTGACTTTGTCTTCAATTCAACATTTTCAACAAGCGATAAATTCAATTTCATGCTTGCCATTGTCCCATGTATTTTGTCCATGCACAACACCATCAACACAAGCTGCACTAGATGGACAGAACATGGTAGCAGAAGAAGAGATTGAAAGTAGAGTTTGTTGGGATGGATGGTTGTGGGCAGTGAATGACAGAGAGTCATTCATTGGTCATTAATTCAAATGTGTTCCGGTTGTCGTTTTAGTCGCTTGTTTTGTTGTCTTATCCTGTTGCAGTCATGCATGCAATTATGTGTCCTTTATCTGATTCTCATGCCATGCTGTTTCATCACTCCATCTCTTGCTGTCGTCAGCATTCAATTTTATCTTCGTTAGTTTGTTGTTTTTGTTGTTGTTGTTGTTGTTGTTTTTGTTGTTGTTGTTGTTGTTGCTGTTGTTGTTTGAGCAGCATGCGTTCAATTTCAGCTTGACGTTGAATAAATTGTCTCCTGCCTATGTTATTTATTTCCTGTTTTGTTACTGTTTCCGCTTTGACCTTCATGTCTCCTTTGAAAATCTACTCTTCCAGCAACTGTTGCTGTCGGGTTTGTGCACTTCGGATTTGTTTTTTATTTTTTATACTTGACCTATTAAAGGAACAGGTATTCAGAAACTTTGCTGCAACAAGAAAGTTTAAACAAAGGACAACTTTAACCAAGCAGGTGCTGCAGGTGGCAATATTTTAGTCGAGCAGTTCTTGGAGTTGAAAATTTTCTAACACGTTCTTCGCTCAGTTATGAGTTCCTAAAATTCAGCTTCCTGAATTAAAATAATTCTTGAATATTCCATCCTTTCGCTAGTTCTTAAACGTTCGACCGTTATCAAACTAATACACATAATTATGATGTGCCTCCTGCGAGCACTTTAAGCAGGACATCCTGCAGTGTCGTGCAATTTTCGCCTGAAGTACTTTGCTTAAATTTTTTAAATAATTCGACCCTTGCTCTTAGCTTAACCTTCACTTAGCTTAACTTTCACTTTGTGCTTGAACTTCTTTGTGCGCTTCATTCGCGCGCTTTTCCTACTTTCATGCGCTAGTCCTCCAATATTGCTGCTATTTATGAAATGCAGCCCTGCGGCCAATACTTGCCTGCTTGCTTGATATGTAAACGAGGTGTAAAAATGCCGCAGATTTATAACGACAGCCGGAATGAGCAGCCAGCAAGAATTTCGCAGCATTGAAGCTATTAAAGTCGCAAAAGGATTTCTGGAATTAATTTATGTACTTGCGTGGGTATTGCGGGAATTATGGTTATATTAACTTTTTTTTAAGAATTGTTTCGATGAAAAAGCTGAAAGTGCTGCTGAGTTTAAGTAAATCTTTCAAAGCTGGGAGCACAACAAAGTTGTTCTCTTCAAAATGATGCAAAACTTATTCATGCGAAAAATATTATTTTCATGGTTTGGGGATTTGTTTTTCTGCCTTTGATACCGGAAACATAATGAGCGCAGGATGTAAGCACGGATTATATTCATTTCCTTAATTAGAATGAGAAGCAGCGTAAAAAGCGGATGAAAATTTAGAAGCCGCTTTACAAGAATCACAAAAGCTTTTATTTGTTTATTTCATAATTGCACAACTTGGAGTTTGAGAGTTGATCAAGTTACAACGAATACCACCAAAATAAGCCAAATAAGCGTTTAAAATTATAGGCGTATTAGCTAGAAATGTTTCAAACCTCTAAAGAACTCTTACATTTTTCCACAAATAAAGAAGTTTTATGCTTGTTTTCCAAGTCAATGGGAGCAAATTTTAACTTAGCTCTCAAAGGAAAAGAATTCATAACAAATTAAATTGGTTACAAGAAACTTATAGCATCATTTTATAAATCCCTGCACATCACTTCACGCTGCGTTGTTGAAATTCGCAATTTATAAAACGCAACGCTTCACGCCGTGATCTTCAGCGTTGACTTACGCAATAGCGTAGTGAAAACAGTACAAAGTTAGCATTTTATAAAACGCTGCACTTGAAATTCGTTCACTTGAACTGTCACTTTCATCACTTGCTCTTGAGCTGCCGTTAGAACGAATAAGTTGGCATTGAAAGGGTAATAACTGTTTGTTTCACTCATATATTCTTAAATGTTTACATATATCGTTTGAATATAGGTTAAAGACAGCAACAACGAACCAACAGTTCGAAATGTTGCTAAAAGAAACAAAAAAAAAACTACCGCAGGTAGCAAATGGTACGACAGTGTTTGGCGTTTACATTGCAATTTCAATTTAATGATGGCTGAAAAGAACAGCTGATATGGTTGCCAACTAGTCAGAATTTGGTGAATCTTAAATATTTCAAAGATTTGCAATAATGATGGTAGTTTTATTTCACATGTGACAACCCTAAACTGCTGTTGGCTGACAGTTCACCGTGGTAACGTAACATAGCTAACGCACAATAACGTAGTGATTAATAAAATGCAGATTTTAAATCAAAGTGATGCGCCGCGTTAGCGTTGCGTTTCATCACGGTGATTTATAAAATGATGCCATTAATTTGCTACGTTATCAAAATTCGTCGATTTTATTAACGGTCACTAGCCTTGGATTAAATATAAAGTTTTTATTTTCATCTTTGAAATATGTTCTTAATACCCAGAATTCTTGAATTTTTCGAAACTTAAAGGATTTTTTGAGGTAAGAAATCAAATATTGTTCCTAGAGAGAAAGTGTATAATTCGCAACTAATGATGACTAACGATTATTTGTTGGAAAAAAAATGATATATTTATTTATTTACATTTCTTCAAGCAGAGACAATGTCTCTTACAGACTACTTAAGAATAAATAACGGGTGTTTTTTTTAGGGGTTTGTTTTTCGAATAGAGATAAAACTGGCATTTTGTGGTCAAATCTGGCAACTCTAATGTCATTTATGTTCAGTTTGGTTTGCCATTTCATCATGAGCAGGTTGACAAAAGAACAACGCTTGCAAATCGTGCAAATTTATTTCGAAAATAATGGTTCAGTTCGCGAAGTTTACCGCAAGCTCCGTCCATTTTATGGTCGACATAATCGTCCATCAGAGCAATTAATTCGGTTAACCATGGGTCGTTTTCGCACTACGTTTACTCTATGTGATAATACGCATCCGCAGAGACGTCGAACAGTGCGCACCGAAGAAACAATTGTCGCTATAGAGCAAAATGTTGAAGAGGACCCGAATGAATCGATTCGCCACCGTGCACAGCAATTGGAGCTTTGTCCATCAACTTTATGGAAGATTTTGCGCAAAGATCTTGGCTTGCGACCTTACAAGATCCAGCTTGTGCAAGAATTAAAGCCGCGAGACCATGCAATGCGTCGTGATTTTGGTGTATGGGCCGAAAATGAGATTGATCTCGATGCTGATTTTCATCGCATAATTTTGTTCAGTGATGAGGCTCATTTTTGGTTGAATGGCTACGTCAACAAGCAAAATTGCCGCATTTGGAGTGAAGAGAATCCACATGAGATCCTTGAGACGCCATTACATCCACAAAAACTGACTGTTTGGTGTGCTCTATGGGCTGGTGGAGTCATTGGGCCATACTTCTTCCGAAATAATGCTGGAAAGTCAGTTACCGTTAATGGAGACCGGTATAGAGCCATGATAACCGACTATTTTGTTCCCGAATTGGATGGCATGAATGTGGATGAGTTGTGGTTCCAAGAAGACGGCGCTACATGCCACACAGCGCACGTCACAATCGATTTATTGAAGGAAACATTCGATGAGCGCATAATTTCGCGGAATGGACCTGTCAATTGGCCACCAAGATCGTGTGATTTGACACCATTGGATTATTTTCTTTGGGGATATGTGAAGTCGCTCGTCTACGCCAACAAACCAGAAACGTTAGGGGACTTGGAGACCAACATTCGTGGCGTTATTGCCGACATACGGCCCCATATGCTCGAAAAAGTGGTTGAAAATTGGACCTGTAGAATTGGTTTTATTCGAGCCAGCCGCGGCGGCCACATGCCCGAAATCATATTTAAACATTAATGGCATAAAATTATCCTTCCAATAAAGCCAAATTGATGGACATTAAAACGAATTTCTTGTGTTTTATTTCAATTCGAAGTTCTATACCTCTAAAAAAAACACCCTTTACAACATAAAATTAATAAAAACATTAATTATATTAATAACGAATAAGTTACATGTAAAAATTAGGAAAGGTGACAAATAAATTAAAATTAAACATTGTTTAAAAAATAAGACGTATGAATGTATGTGCAAGATATAGGCAACTAACAGAGGACGAGACCAAAGCAAAGCATCAAGTAGCGTGATAAAGACAACCACTAGTTAGTAACATTAGGTAACGCAGAAAACTTGGAGCAGGTTGAGATTTATTTTGAATTGAGTTCTTGAAACGGCAACGGCAAAACAATATTGGCCTCAATAGTGCAACGCGTAAAAGGCTCATTTCGAGCATATTCCGATATGTGAAAAGGAACCCGAAAGTTAAACTGCCTACAAAGATAGCGGGTCGGGGTAAGAAAATCAAGCAACACAAGTAGAGTAGGACACTGGATATGATGATGAACCAGGTCATGAATAAAAGTGACTGACTGCATCTTGCGTCTTGATTCGAGGAAGCAGATATCAATTAATGCACATCTAGTGAGTGGGGTATGGAAGAGGCTGATGGAGGTTCCAGTTAAGTTTAGATATCACATATCTCGTGAACTTTTCGTGTACTCTTTCAATTCGCAAGTATTGAATGGGAGAAGAAGTATTCCATAAGATGGAGCAGTATTCTAAATGGGGTCGGACTAAAGAAAAGTACAAACATTTGAGGGTGTAAAAATAAAAATAAAATAAAATAAATAACTGGCCATTTCAGCCCTTGAAAGGACTTTGACCTAGCTTCTTATGATCTATTGTGTTGTGCGTGTTATTAAGTTTGTGCACACTTGACCGAGAACCGGACCTACATGCTTAACGCCGACTCCGAACGGTGATGAACGGAATGTTCTCGTTCTCAAGAAGCTTTACATGGCATTTTGATTGCTCTCTGAGGTTTGCCGTTGTCTGCAGAAAGGTGGCGGCCGTACAGAAAAATTATTTTAATTCAAAATAATTTTCTGTTGCTGCTGGGGTTCGAACCTGGGTCTCCAGCGTTTCTTTGACATAGCGGCCACGCACTTTAACCAACTACGCCACGGACGCCACACCATTTGAAGGTGTAGGGATCCCTAAAATCCTCTGAGTTCCTTATAAGGAAGGCAAGCATCGAGTTTGACTTGTTGATGATGAAATTTATATGATCTTTAAAATTGAGGCGAGGATCAAATATAATTCCAAGGTCTTTCTTAGTGGCAACACGTTCAAGTGAACTTGAGTTAATAAAATAGGAGTTTATTAACGGAAGTGTTGATCTATAAAAAGAAAAACATTGGCATTTGGACATGTTAAGTGGTAATTCATTCTGTTCGCACCAGGCGAAGATTGAATCAATATATGTTTGGAGAAGAATGGCATCCTCATTTGACTTAATGGATCGAAAAAGCTTCAGATCGTCGACGAAAAGAAGGCTTTGGGAATGACGTATGACCATAGTAAGATCATTAATAACGAAAACGAAGGTGAGGTCTTCGGGCATATGACAAAAATAAAAAAAAAAATTAACGGCTTGTCAAAGACCCTCAGGGAATGCCTAATGTGACGCATATGCATCACTTTTGCTGGATTAATTGAAATTAGAGCACAACCAATGGGGAAGCAAAAAAAAAGCTAAAAGAAAAGCACCAACTCCAAATCCAACAGCAACTCCAACTCCAACACCAACACCAACACCAACACCAACACCAACACCAACACCAACACCAACACCAACACCAACACCAACACCAACACCAACACCAACACCAACACCAAAAGCAACACCAGCACCAACACCAACACCAACACCAACACTAACACCAACACCAACACCAACACCAACACCAACACCAACACCAACACCAACACCAACAACAACACCAACACCAACACCAACACCAACACCAACATCAACACCAACACCAACACCAACACCAACACCAACCTCAACACCAACACCAACACAAACAGCAACACCAACCCCAACCCCAACACCAACATCAACATTAACATCAACATCAACATCAACATCAACCCCAACACCAACATCAACATTAACATCAACATCAACATCAACATCAACATCAACATCAACATCAACATCAACATCAACATAAACATAACCATTAACATAACCATTAACATCAACATCAACATCAACATTAACATCAACTCGACATCAACATCAACATTAACATCAACTCGACATCAACATCAACATCAACATCAACATCAACATCAACATCAGCATCAACATCAACATCATCATCAACATCAACCATTAACATCAACAACAACACCAACAACAACAACAACAACAACAACAACAACAACAACAACAACAACAACAACAACAACAACAACAACAACAACAACAACAACAACAACAACAACAACAACAACAACAACAACAACAACAACAACAACAACAACAACATCATCAACAACAACAACAACAACAAGAAACAAGAAACTTCGTCACGTCAAAACCTACGGGTGTGTCCACGACACAGCCAACTCTTCTTTTTTCAACAAATAATCGCGTACAATATGTTATGAAATGTACGATTTAAATGAAACACATTTTAAGTTTTGACTTACATATTTCTGGCACTTAAGTTGAATTTTCAGCTTTAGTGTATTTAAAAAGTTATAGTAGAATTTTATGACAAATTTTTTTGTGCAGCATTTTAACCCGTTATATCCTTGCTTAATGTGTCTTTTTTGCATGTTATTATAAAAGGGTCAAAAAAGACACATAAATAGAGAAGTAAGGGGGCTAAAATGTTGCACAAAAATATTTCTCGTAGTATTTTACATAAATCCTCAGAACACATCCTATACCCAAAATGTAAGGATAACATGAGTTCTCATGTCGATTCACTATAAGAATGTTCAAAAAGGGGGAAACTTAAATCCCATCTAAAATAAGACTCATACTTGAACTTTCAAAACGCCGATACACGTATATTTTTGTCGCCTCTACCAGAATCCACTGTCGGAACCTTGTTAATTTGTAAAAAAATTAATTTTGTTGTTCAGTATAAATATGCAGGATGAAACTAAACTAAACTTACCCCATCATTCACTATCACGAAACGAGGCACGAACGACAAAAAAGAAACGATCAGCAATACTTTCTTGCATTCAAAAATCTATGCTTATCGTGTCTTGCTTATCATTGGTGTGCTTTTTCGTGATACAGAATGAAGCAATTAACTTTTTTTTCTGTGTTTATCATAACTCAATTTGAGAAATGCCTAAAAGTATGCTATTGTTTTTATAAAAAGACACGTTCAGATGCAACTTTTTATATTTGTGGTAAGAAATGTCAAAAACAGCTGTTCAAAAATTGTGCAATTTACTTTTTGCAAAAAAAGAACAATCAAGCTAAGAAAAGAACTAGGGCAAGTGTAAAATAAGGTATATTTATCAAGGTAGTTTCGTCTCGGAGGGGTGGGTACAGCAGCTGTCAAACATAAGAAGAGCATAAAAAAGAAAAAAAAAACAGCGAATAGAAAACTGTTTACTTTTATTCGTAAACAGCTGATTTGGACAGATGCTATACCCACCACAAGAGAGAATTTTAACAACTAACACTACCTTGTTAAATATACCTTGGTGTAAAAGATGAGGTTTTCATAGCAGTATGGGCCGATAAAAATTCCGATTTGAGCAACGCAAGGAAGAACTCGCATGAGTACGCAGATATAGCTGCAGCCTTGTCCTCAAGTGCAATTGATGTCACGATGGTGCAAGTGCCGAAAAAATAGAATTAAAAGAAATGTCACGGTAAACTAAATTCTGCCGACGCAGCTCTGTGTGAACAGCTATGGTTGAACTCAAACTAAACTCTCTATATGGCATGGCATTAAAGTCACATGTGTGGGGTTTTCTTAAAGTAACAGAAGGGTTTACTTTACCTGGAAGTTTCACGAAAATTCAAGCAAATGCAATTAAAAAAAAACATCAATAACTTTGTTCCCAAGCTTTTTTTGTTTAGAGCACAGCATTTTGTAAGTATCATGCCCTTCGGTACAGCCAAGCATAATGAATGATCAACCTGCTCGCATCAACATTCAATCCTAATCATGGATAATATTATGTTTCGCATCCAATTCTTTTAAAGCAAACAGTTGCAGGGTGAAAATTAGTACTGCTAACATAAATCCATAAAGTCCTTTGACCGTCCTTAAATGCTGCACATAACTTTTTCGTTTTGTTTTGATTTTTCTTTTTTTCCTATTACAGAATAATAAAAAATATTTTTATGTTTATGTATAGTCGTTAATATGTTTGTATGTACCTTCATTTACCCATGTTTAACCATTTTGATTTTCCGACTTTTTTTTCTGTTTCTGTTTTTTATGTTTTATTTTGGATGAATGAAAGCCTTCGTTGCCGCCTACGAAAACGTCCCTGGAGTAGCATAAAATTGATGATGAGTTTGTTGGCTTGACCAGCCAACAAGGATTCAAGGGTTTGCTTAATCACAGCACTATGCAACAACTCAAATAAAATTGCTACAACAACTTTATTTACATTGAAAAAAAAAAGAAAGAAAAATGATTACTGTTGGGAAGTAAATCATAATTAAGCTTGATGATTTATAATTTAAGAAATCGTTATCTTAAAAAATTACTAAAAATTCCAAGAAACAGTCTAAGAAAGTAATAGTTGTCGGAAAATACATTTTTTTGTGTGTAACTGTAGGAAATTGAAGCGTGTACAACATTGAAATGGTCCTGATGTCTTCATCAACCCAAACCACATTATGTCAGGAAGAGCCATAACAGGCACCTAAGTGCAAGTGGTAGCATTAGGGTTAAGGTGTTGGCTTAAAATAGGAAATAAGGAAACAACTTCTGTCCGGCCAGAGCCTTGAAACTTTCTCTGTGGTAAAAACATAAAACCGCATAATTACGAGCACTAATTCAACAAGACCATTATCTGCAACATTCATAATCAATAACTTGTAATAACAAGAACAACAACAACAAAAAAAGAAAAAAAAGGTTACAACCACAACAACTTGTTGAAGAACTCAATTGAAGTTGAACAGCAGGCAGCTACTTTCAGGCAGCAACATTTTGCAATGTTAATTAAAAGGACGAAGAACAAAGAAGAGGCCAGGATACAAACTATACAACTACAAGTTATGCAGTGTTTATTGAAATGGCTTCCACTGCTGGCAGCACATCCTGTGCAGTGGCGAGTGGGAGCATGTGTGTGTCTGTGTGTTTGTCTAAGTGTTTAAATGTGTGTTTGCTTGGCTGCAATATTTGCAGCGCACTAAAGCAACATGCACAACATTTTGTATTTTTTTTTTATTTGTGTTTTTGTCTTGTTGCTGTTTAGAAAAAGAAATAGCAAATAAAAACCATGCTCTCGATGTTGTTTCTTTTTTTAAGGCACCCTTTTTATTTCTTTTTTATTACTTTTTTTCTTCAGTCACCTTTTGAAGCGAGCTATTAAGAGCTTTTTAATAAAACAAACTAAATGAAAAGAGTGCGCGTCCAAGTTGGCAGCATCCGGTGCATTCTTTACGGTTATTCTTGATAGCTGCTGCTTGTAAAAGATGTTTGTTGTTTGCACTGGCAGCTAAGGTAGGGGGGGTGGGGGGGGAGGAAGAGTGTAAATATGTAAATAAAGCGTACAATTCTTTTGTGACTTACTGTCACAGCATAAAATCTTCCTTAAAGCTTAACTGGCTTTGGGCTCTTCGAAGCATATCGCTTAAAAAGCCAGAGCAGTAGAGCATCAGCTAGTGTGGTTTACAGAACATTTTTTAAGTGACTTGTAAAAGTTTTGAATTTTTTGTTTTTTCTTTGTTTTTTGAACTCTTAAATATCAGCATATAGTGGTGTAGAAGTTATTTTATTCATTTAACAAAACCAGTTGAAAACATTTTCAAATATGAATCGTCTTTCGATTACCTTCGAGCGCGCTACAACTTCGCGTTCTGGCTCAATGTCAACGCGAAATTCAACAATCATAGCGCATCGTCTGTCAATTTATGTGCCAAGTTTATTTGTGCCAACAACAAAGGATCCACAGAAGGTAGGTTAAGTCAAAGAAATGGAAAAAGAAAATAAAAAGGTATGTTCTATGACTTCAAAGTAACTTGTGACTGATCAATTAAAGTAATGAATTTGAAATCATGCAAATTGAATTCAAAAATTAAGTAAACAAGGAGCGTTTTTATAAGATTTTCGTAATTCTAAAGTTTATTTTCATACAATTTATATATATATAAATAAAATTTATGTAAGTTAGAAGACACAAAGCTTATATTATTTGTCAATCAAATTTTGTATGCCAAATAAACACTAATTTATTAATGGATATGGATATAACACGGATAGAAAAATATACTCAAATTCAGTGGGGATTAAGAAAATTGCGGCCACAGATAGCACAAAGCGAATAATAATAAGCTTAGATCAAGTATATTATTTTTTGATGTATCAAAATAAATATTCCAGCCAAAATCTACTTAAATCAAATGGATATTTGCTGCGCTATCAAAATACACACTCCATATAAAATCGCAAGTATTTTAATGTCTTGCCGAACACAGCTGCTCTGCTCACACTAACAACAAATTCCGTAAAGAATTTAACAACAAACTCAGCTGTTTATTTAAGTACGCAGTTTGAGTCCCGCAAAACCTTTCCACCACAGTGTAGTGGTTAGAGCGCTGGCTTTAAGGTATACGGTATTTGTTTTGTTTAATATGTTCTTTATAGTTTTAAGAATATACATACAAATTTTTAAATCGATATTAAAAAAAAAACAGAAGTTATAACGGTTTTCGTTAACCTTTGTCTAAGCTCCATACAAAGAAATAAATAACTTTTAAACGCGATTTCCTCGAAACTAGTTCTTTTAAAACGTTTCGATAGATAACTCGAAATCTATCGGTTCAATTTCAATGATTTTGACGTAGAATACGTCATTCTCGGAGGTAAGTAGGGTGGTTGATAGTGATCAGGTTTGAGCCTTTGGTTTTGAGCCTTTGGTGGGCCTAAAGTACTGATCGCACAATGTTGATGTTAGCACTTGTTGGTCTGGTTGATCCTCAATGCGACAAAAATTCATGTTAGAACTGTCTAACTTATATAAATTTTACACAATTACATGAAATATGAAGCCAACATTTGATGTTTTTGTTTGCTTAAACTTGCTACCTATTTATCGACAGTTTCCGGTTTTATCGACAAAACCATAAAATTTGTATGGGAGCCCCCCTAAGGAGGGGTCGGAGGGAATAGGTGTCAAAGGCAAAAATGTTCCTTTTTCAAAAGTAATGGGGGTCAGTCACACAAATTAACCCTCTCTGGCACTCTCTTAAAGGTCATATGCTCAGGTGTATGAAATAAATAAACAAAAACCATAATATTTGTATGGGAGCCCCCCTAAGGAGTGGTCGGAGGAAAAATGTGTCCAAAATAAAAATGTTTCTTTTGCAAAAGTAATGGGGGTCGGTCATACATATTAACCCTCTCCGGCACTTCCTTAAAGGTCATATGCTGAGGTGTATGGCATAAATATACAAAAACCATAAAATTTGTATAGGAGCCACCCTAAGGAGTGATCGGAGGGAATAGGTGTTAAAGGCAAAAATGTTCCTTTTGCAAAAGTAATGGGGGTCGGTGATACACATTAACCCTTTCCGGTACTCTTGTAAAGGTCATATGTTCAGGTGTATGGAATAAATAAACAAAAACCATAAAATTTGTATGGGAGCCCCCCTAAGGAGTGGTCGGAGAAAATAGGTGTCGAAAATAAAAATATTCCTAGTTTTCGAACTTTTTACTTCAACTTCCGCCATAATTAAAAAGAAAACCCCGGGGGTCTTATTATAAGGTCTATGCTTTAAAATGTCATTTGATTTTTTTTTGTTTCCGATACATGCGAAAGGCCATATCCATCGAACCGTTTTGGATGTCTTTTTTTCAATGCCATTTTCAGCGCCCTCCATGTATATAAAAGCCAGAACTGTATTTAAAAAAATAAAAATATTTTCATAAAGTATTTTTGATGTACCTATAATAATCTGTATGAATTTAAAAACAAAAATAATAACTTCTTATATCGAAAACAATGTTTTGAAAACAGCTCCTGTTTTTGGTTGCTACACGTATATTAAAGAAAAAATGCGCGGGTTCAAACCCTTCACCAAATAAAGCCAAATTTGTTTTCTTATAATTTATTTAGAAATGTTTTATTTCTATTTTTATTAATGGGTAGTATTAACAAAAGATAAATTTAAGCAAAACATTTAGAAAAATAAAAAAACAAAGCCCCAGAAGAAATAACGTTGTTATTTTTTGCTCTAGCACGGGAAACTTGCTTGTTTCTTTAGAAAGAAGGAGTTATTTGTCTATTTTTAATCACTGTTCACTTTTGGACTTTATTTTATTAATTAAACTCAATTGAAAATGTCTATGTCTCATGCGATATTTGAACCGCGGTCCTCTGTCATATAAGTTCCATATTCTACCCTCAGCGCCACGGCCGCTATCAAATAAATTGGTTTTTTTAGAATATTTATTGCGTAACTTACACTTGCACCTCTTGAAGTTTTTTTCACACCCTCAGCTTCTTTGATGCGTAATTTAATGTTTATATTATTGTCTCATTCTAACAAAACTGACAAAAGTGAAATTACTGAGAGTGTATTAGTTTTTGCTGCAAATGTTGTGATTGTGTTGGAGTTTCAGTAAGGCATGTCTTGCAGGTAAGTGTTTGTAACAGTGAACTGCTTCAACTTGGCAATAAGAAAATAATTTGTTAGATTACGCATAATGTATATAGTACTGGAAAAATTTTTTGAAAACTGAGTCAGTTATTTTCTTGTTGCAAGAAACTCAAATTTTTGATTTCCACTAAAATTAATTGAAATTACACTTGGTGCTAGTAGAAATCAGTTGAGCGTTTTTTCTTCTTAATAATTGTAATTTTTGACGTGACGAAGTTACGTTGTACTGCTCAGGTTTCCAAAAAAGTTGAAAAATGAATTTTTTAAAAACTCATCTGCGTTGCATTGAATTGTTACTCGCTGAGTATAAGAGCTATGATTAAAAAAATGGTATGACCGTAAAAGCTAATTCTTTGACTTCATTATAAAAACAAAACATAAATTCAAAAAATCATCGGGTCGCAGGAAGAACTGTTTAAGCAACACAACTGAAAATTTGATACATGGAATTATTACTCGCTGAGTATTAGTGCTAGGATTAGAAGTACGGTACGCCAATAAAGGCCTACTATAAGCCCTCACAACAAAATTAAACAAAAAATTTCTGTCACCATGGGGACGCTGACAGAGCCGCTCAAAGATCGATAACGCAACATTCATGCAGCGGCGTTGCATTGAATTTTTACGAAATGAGTATATAACCTACGATAAAAGTTTAAGGAGGAAAAAGAAGGTTCTATAAATGGCTTTACGACAAAAATAAAAAAGAAAATTCCGGCATCGTCAGGTCGTGAATATAGCAGCTTGTGTAACAGAAATGTAATATCGTTGCATGGAATTATTACTCACTCAGGAGGAGTGCTATGGTAAATTTTGTTTTACGACAGCAGGGATGTGTTATCACGCTTTACAACTAAATTACAAAAAAAATTCTTGTTGTCATGATTTCAGGGATGCAATCACATAATGCAGTAAAAATGCTACAGCCATGAAAAAACGTTGCATGGATTCTTAATCTGTGACTACTGGTGCAACGGTAAATTTTAAGGGACGAAACCGAAGGTGAGGTCTTCGGGCATATGACAAAAATAAAGAAAGAATTGACGGCGTGTCAAAGATCCTCAGGGAACCGCCTAATGTGACGCATATGCATCACTTTTGCTGGATTAATTGAAATTAGAGCACAACCAATGGAAAAGCAAAAAAAAGCTAAACGAAAAGCACCAACTCCAAATCCAACAACAACTCCAACACCAACACCAACACCAACACCAACACCAACACCAACACCAACACCAACACCAACACCAACACCAACACCAACACCAACACCAACATCAACACCAACACCAACAACAACACCAACACCAACACCAACACCAACACCAACATCAACACCAACACCAACAACAACACCAACACCAACATCACCACCAACACCAACATCAACATCAACATCAACATCAACATCAACATCAACATCAACATCAACATCAACATCAACATCAACATCAACATCAACATCAACCTCAACATCAACATCAACATCAACATCAACATCAACATCAACATCAACATCAACATCAACATCAACATCAACATCAACATCAACATCAAGATCAACCTCAACATCAACATCAACATCAACATCAACATCAACATCAACATCAACATCAACATCAACATCATTATCAACATCAACATCAACATCAACATCAACATCAACATCAACATCAACATCAACATCAACATCAACATCAACATCAACATCAACATCAACATCTTCAGATCTTTTCAGAAAATCTTCAAGATCTTTTCAAAAATGCAGCCCAGATTAGGTCTGAAGTGCAACAGGAATGTCAAATTAATATTTCTACAAGAACAGTTCAAAATCGCATGAAGGATATGGGAATGAAGGCAAGAAAGTCTGCAAAAAAGCCACTTCTTACCAAAAGAATGAAGAAAACCGCTTAGAATGGGCTAAGGGCAAACAGAATTGGATAGAATCCGACTGGTCTTGCATCATATTTTTAGACGAGTCAAAATTTAACCTAGTAGGACCCGACCTTTTCGCACTGTCCGTCGTAGAAAAAGTGAACGATATTTAGAAAATTGCATTCTTCCCACAGTGAAGCATTCCCCCTATGTAATAGTATGGGGATCCATTTCTAAATAAAAAACGGAGTCGATTATCATGTTAGAAGGTAAAGTGAATGCTGAAAAATATAAGGACATTATATTAAACGGGGTTGTACCAAGCTTGGAGTCTGTAACAGAAAAGGAAGAATAGGGCACGCTCTGTAAGTAATGTCATGAAACCTTACTATCTAAGCAAATTTTTTTAGCTTAATTATCTCTTGTTTAACATTAGATTTTAAAATTGAAGGAAGACCTTGGCATTATTTCTTTGGATTGGCCTGGCAACAGTCCAGACCTAAATCCGATCGAAAATGTTTAGGCCCAGATGACAGTAGCTATTCGAAAAAAGAAGCCAAAAAACAATAATGGAACTTAAAACAACGATCTAAATGAGGAAATAACGGCGGAGTATTTAAATACTTTGATTGCTTCTATGCCCAATAGGGTCAAAAGTGTTATTTTAGCTAAGGGCGAAACTACAAAATATGAAATAGAATTTAAAATTAGTACGGACTTATTTTATTATTATTTACAGTGAGCGTCAAAATAAAGTGTACAGTGTACACCATATGCTTAAATACTTTTTACTTTATTTCAATATTTTAAAAAGCAATTTTATAAAAAATTTTAGTACTTTTGGAATTAATAACACGGTGTTACAAAATGAAAACAAATCAAAAAACTTGCCTCGAGACATAGAAGAGGTAGTAGACCTGGTTGAACATAAGATAACAGCATACTTAGTTTTTTCAATATACCCTCAAAATCGGGATTTGTGGTCAAAAAACCGATTTTAGGTAGGTGCATGTATAGTTTGTTATGTAACTCCGTTATATCTAGCTAAATTTTAAAAATTTAAACACTGATAAAAAGAAGAAAAATATACCCTTAATATAATGTAAAGACCGCTTTTTTACAAAAAGAATTGACAAAGTTACAGGTAAAATCATTTGAAAATTTCTCATTTTTTTTTAATTTTTTCAACTTCAACAACGTTTTGTTAACCAATTTTGTTTTGTGGCACTATTAGTTCTAGCAGGATTCTGAAAGCCTGGTAAATTTTGCGTTCAACAAGCTATCATTTACTTCAATTGGCTGAAATACAAAAGCACTATCGAATTTTTAGTATTCGTAATAAAATACAAAAAAAATTTTTTTATTTTTAAAAATGTTTTTTTGACCTTTTTCGTTTATATATATTATCATAAAGTTGGTGTATTGCCCGGATGTGATGGAACTGTTTGCAATTTTCAACCACAAACACGCTCCGAATGAATGGCGTTTGTTTATTGAGGGATCTTGCAAGAGTATGATTTATTTAAAAACTTTGTGTGATTCTTGATATGTTAAATTCTGATATATGTATGTCGCCGACTTAAAGGCTCTAACAATACTGTTTGGAATGCAAGGTGGATATACTAAGTATCCTTGCATTATTTGCGAATGGGATAGTCGTGCGACTAATAAATATAAGCAAAAGGAGTAGCCACTGCGTGCTTCATTTCAAGTTGGCAAAAAATATGTTTTGAATACTCCACTGGTGCGACCTGAAAATGTAATCCTACCGCGGCCTCGGTAGTCGAGTTGGTAGCGTGCTCGACTGCCACCCCAGAGGTCCCGGGTTCGATTCCTGGCCAGGCCATGGTCCTTCGATTTTAACCTTTCTTAATTTTCTATCCTCATTTCTAATTAACTGAAATTAAAAATTCATCAATATTTACGATATGAAGTTGTAGTTGATGGTAGAGAAGTTTGTGGATGAGATTGACTTATAACTTGAATTGACTGAGGTAAAGGCATAACACTTGCGTCTGATTCAAATTCATATGTTTCTTTGGCTTTCCACCAAGCTTAGAACATCCTACACTTGTTTCACTTGATTGCCCTTTCCTCCCCACTAATCTATCATCCCATTTTCGAACCAAGGCAGACTTGACTGAATAGGTATTCCACCTCGAACCAAGGCAGACTTGACTGAATAGGTATTCCACCTGAAATCCTTGGTTCAAAGCTAAAAGAAAAAAAATCTGATTGCAGCGTTTCCTGGGTTAAGTGAGTCCAGAATCAAAGAAAGTATCCTGCACGTTCAAATCTTTTATAAAAGTTATTTATTCATTTCGATTATTCTGAGGTTTATTTGTGGGCCCACGAATTCGGAAAATTTTCTTGGACACTGATTTCGTTTCTAAATTAAATCCAGTTGAAAAAAAGAGCTTGGAATAGTTTTATTTCGTTATGCATTTATTTCCTCGGCAACAAGAAGAGTCGAAATTACTTAGATGTTGTAAATGAATTTTTAAGTGCCTACGAAGAAATGGACTGCAATATGTCAATTAATACATTTTTTGCACTCCCATATAAACTTTTTCCCGAATAGCCTTGGGCAGTTTAGTGATGAACAAGGAGAAAGATTCCACCAGGAGATGGAAGCTATAGAAACCGGCTTTCAGGGAAAAAATTCCATAAACATGCTGGCAGACTTCTGCTGGTCCCTAAAACGTGAAATCGATTATAATATATATAAACGAAAAAGGTCAAATAAACATTTTTAGAAAAAAAAAAAAAAATTAAAATTTTTTGTATTTTCCTACAAATACTAAAAATTCGATAGTGCATTTGTATTTCAGCCAATTGAAGTAAATGACAGCTTGTTGAACGCAAAATTTACCAGGCTTTCGGAATCTTGCTAAAACTAATAGTGCCACAAAACAAAATTTGTTAACAAAACGTTGTTGAAGTTGAAAAAATTAAAAAAAAATGAGAAATTTTCAAACGATTTTACCTGTAACTTTGTCAATTCTTTTTGTAAAAAAACGGTCTATACATTATATTAAGGGTATATTTTTCGTTTTTTTATCAATGTTTAAATTTTTAAAATTTAGCTAGATATAACGGAGTTACATAACAAACTATACATGCACCTACCTAAAATCGGTTTTTTGACCACAAATCCCGATTTTGAGGGTATATTGAAAAAACTAAGTATGCAGTTATCTTATGTTCAACTAGACCTACAACCTCTACTATGTCTCGAGCCGAGTTTATTTTCACTGTTACACCGTGTAATTTATGCTCTTGTTATATACAAACTAAAAATATTAATTATTTTACAACAAATTTTCACATAATTCAAAAACGAAAAATACTCCATTTTCTTCGAGTCAAAACAACCCGAGTGGAAATTTGCCTGAGGATAGAATCATAAAATGACCAGGAAATCCTTATTTTGATAAGGATCGGATCAGGTCACCAGATCAGCTGCCGATTTTAAACGTGACGCACTTTTTGATAACCATCCTGATCAGGTAACCTTACTATGTAGCATTGTCAGGTTGCTATATTAAACCTGATCAGGTTACTTGCTCTTAGACTACCTTCTCTAATCAGTTTGGCATAATAAACCTGATCAATTAACCTTATCAGGAAGCCTTATCAGTTTTGAGCACTAGCCATGAACAAATTTTCCTGATCAGGAACCCTGATTCAGATTTGTATTATAAAATTATTTTGATTTTACTTATAGATTATTCTTATACCATAATATGATCACACAAGACTAAACCTAAACTCTTCCAATAAAACGCAATTATCTTTAAACATTAAAAAAGAATTTAAAATTTATTAGAAAAAACGTATAGTCAATAATAAACTTACAAAGGAATAATAATAAAAATAAAAATAATACATGGAAAACGAACACGATATTCGTATTAGGCCTTTGCTAGTCGCCAATCCTTGGCATTGTTGAAAGCTTTGCTTAATCCTAGTTCGAGGTCATGCTTCCTAATTTTATTATTTGTGATACCATCCTGATACCACCTACTTGATACCACCCTGATCAGGAAAGAACTAGTATAACTCTAGGTGAATACAAAAAAGGTAACCTGACAAGACAACCTGATCGGTATTTCATAAAAATGCCCTAAGGATCAGAAAAGGCAATCATGATGCAAACCTAATAAGAATAAAATAAGGTATATCTTATAAAAAAAGGAAAGGTTTCCTGGTATTTACCTGATCATCCGTTCTTCAGGATTCCTTAAGTAATGATGAATTCAGGAAAAAATGATACGCACCTGATCAGATATTAATAAGGCTTCCTTAAAAGGGCTATTCATATCATATCCAGATCGAATTCGGATCAAAATACGGTTTGCCTTAACTGATTTCCACTCGGAAAAGTGGCGTCCGTGGCGTAGTTGGTTAAAGTGCGTGGCCGCTATGTCAGCGACAGAAAATTATTTGAATTAAAATAATTTTTCTGTACGACCGCCACCTCTCTGCAGACAATGGCAAACCTCAGAGAGTAATCAAAATGCCATGAAAAGCTTCTTGAGAACGAGAACACTCCGTTCATCGCCGTTTGGAGTCGGCGTTAAGCCTGTAGGTCCGGTTCTCGGTCAATTGTGTACAAAACTTAATAACCGTACAACACAATTGATCATAAGAAGCTAGGTCAAAGTCCTTTCAAGGGCTGAAATGGCCAGTTATTTATTTATTTATTTATTTATTTATAAAGTGTACACTTAAAGTTGTAAGTAAGAAAAAATAAATTCATTCCAATTATTAATATTTTTTGTTTTCCTCGTGCTGAAATTACAGCTTTTAACTGCCTTGGTATTGATTCCACAAAAATCGTTGTTACGTTTGATGAAATTTTGTGCCATTCTTCAAGTTAAACGGTTCTCAGCGAGTCCTTGCTGGATATCGTCCTCTTTATTATTTGTCCATCCAGATGTTCCCACAAATATTCTATAGGGTTGAGGTCCAGTGATTGTGGGGTGTGATCCGGCTGTTTTCAAGTTTTGCTCAGCAACCATTCCTTCACTACCTTGGCTGTATGTTTCGGATCGTTTTCCTGCTGAAATATCTACAAGAGACCCAGTCCGAATTTGCTAACACAATGTTCTTTTAAAATATTAAAGTTATCGAATTTATTCATTGTTCTGTCAGTAAACTTTTAATTTCCTACGCCGTCATACACTCGCACTCCATCACCGAGCCCCCACCATCCTTTATTATAGAAGTAATATTTTACTCCTTGAACTCCTAAGTTTTGCTTCTTCATATTTTTTGTAGATTTTTTTATTCCAAAAATTTCGAATATGCTTTCGTCACTGAAAACTATATTTTTCCAAAATGAAATTTCATGATTTCCATACTTTTTAGCAAAATCCATGCGTAGCCTTTGATTTTTTCTGATATAAATGGCTTTTTTCGAGGGACTCTTCCAAATAGACCATTTGCTTGCAGTCGGATATTTTTGCAATATTCTGACCACTGATCGTATTGCGGTTTCACAGAGTTGTTTTGGTCTGCCCATGGTCGATTTTCTAGTGCTCCAAATTTTTTGTATTTGTCAATGATTTTCTTGATGGTATAATGATCTCTATCAAAAATTGAAGCTATTTGCGAAGTCATTTTCCTGCTTTATGGAATTTTATGACTAATCCCCATGATTCAATAGAAGTTTAACTACGCATTTTAAAAAAGTTTTCTTACAACTTGCTTCCTCACATTACCAAAAGCGAATGATGCAGAAACATTACCTAGCATCATTATTAACCAATTTGAGAATGCTACCGTTACATTTGTTTTAAATGTTTGAAATTTCTAAACTAACTATACAGGTGTACACTTTATTTTGACGCGATATATATGGACTTTTTTTTGTTTTTATTAAATATTTTGTTGTTGTGGTAAATTATTTGCAAGATATTATCTTCCATATACATATATATAAAAATAAATTGCATTGTGTATGAAATTGATGTTCTTTGTAATGCGTGAACCGATTTTGTTTCTGGATTTTCCATGAAAGGTGAAGTCAATACGAAGGTTCTTATGTATAAACGGTCTTTGTATGTGCATTGGTTCATGAATTATAGGCATTTTAGTGAACTTATACAGCAATACAGGTGTGAAAAAATACAGGTGCGCACATATGGTGTATATGGGGAAATATTTACAAGGGAAATTAGAAATAAATGGAATATTGGAATAATTTTTCAAGTCTCACTTTAGTTTGCATTTGCTCGAAAAATATAGGCATAGTAAAAATTTTCCGTACCCCTTTTTTTTCATACCCCTTTGACCATTCACAAATCAATAAAAATGCTATATTAAAGACGGTTTTGGCCGTATAAGACTAAAATTTGATGAATAAGTTCGTATGGTTACTGTCGGCAACTATACTAAAACTGGGCGTGGTCTAACTATATACATACGCCCACTTTTCAGAAATCATTATTATTCCTGAGTTGTCCATGTTTTTATAGTGAAACTTGATATGTAGATGCTATGGGCCCAAGAGGCAGTTACTATATATTTGAGCGAACATTAGACAAGAGGGAATTTAGCCACACAGGCCAAATTTATGTTATCGAATTCCTTTGGAACTAAATTTCGTATTAGAATGAAGGTCTTTGTACTGAAAAACTGGCACTGGCATTCAAAAACGGGGCGTGGCTCCACCCATATAAGCCAAATTTACGATACAGAATAGCTATAGAAGTAAAAGTCACAGAACATTGAAACTCAGAATGTAGATACCATTTAGTGATGTCCTTCTACTAGAAAAGGTGACATGCATTGTGGTGTGTCTCCACCCATACAAGCCAAATTTATAACACAGAAAAGCTATGGAAGTAATAGACAAAGAACATAGCAGTACGAATGAAGTTACTACTTGGTAATATCCTGCTACTGGAAAATGAAAAATGCAATAAATTTACAATAGAGAACGCTGCTATAGACTTCAAAACTTCTGAGCCCATTGAGCTCAAATTTGTGCAGAAACAATGGGGTCATTCATAAATTACGTTACCAATTTAGTAGAGAGAGGTTTTAAAATGTACTACGATAAGTAGAGAGTGGGGGGAGGGGGTCTCAGATATAGTTATGTAACCAAAAATAAAAAAAAACTCGAAAAAATTTGAATTAATACAACCCAACATTTCACCATCTTCATCCTTACATCTTCATGTTTGACCGTCTAAATTGACTGTTAACTATTGGCAAGTGTAGTAAGGGCATAATTTTTCTTTGCTTGCTTTTCGACAGTTATTTTTATATTTTCGAATATATTTTAATCAATTAATTTTTTTATATGCTTCGTTACTTTATGGGGTTGGAGGGGAGTGTTTTTGAAATGCACTACAAAGAGTTCCGGAGGGGGTAAAAAAAAATTGAAAATCGGTCACGTAATTTATGAACGACCCCAATGTTTCGAGTACGAGATGGCTTAGAAATAATAACGCTGAAGGCATTGCAACATTTTTCGGTACTTATCTAGATAAGGTGCAGCAAAGTGCACCGGCAAAAAGCTAGTACTTATATAAAGAGAGACTTTAATAAGAATTCGAAAGATAATAAATTGACACACATACTAAATCATTGTTTAACTACTTCATGTTTCCCTATTTCATGGAAAATAGCGACTTGATACCAATTACAAAAAACTCTAATCCAACTACCATGAAAGACTATAGTCCCATTAGTATCCTGTCATCGCTCTCCAAAATTTGTGAATGAATAATGGCTAAACAAATAAACGAACACTTAGTAAAATTCAACCTTCTCTCACCATATCAATCCGGTTTTAGATCTGAGCACAGCAGTACCATTGCAATGCTTAAAGTTCTGGATAACATTCGAGTTCCGTATGATGTTGGACATGTTACTATCCTCTGTCTCTTGGACTTCTCTAAAGCTTTTGATTCCGTCAAACATGATTTATTAGTTCGGAAGCTTAAACTACTTTTTGGTTTTGATAATAGTGCTCTTTCATTAATAACCAATTATCTTGCAGGAAGAACGCAAAGGGTTAAGGTTGGCAATATATTTTCTAACTATAAGAGTATTAAGTCTGGTGTTCCTCAGGGTTCAATTCTTGGGCCCCTCCTCTTTAGTGTATTTATTAATGACATATTTAGCGTTTGTAAGGATATGATGATGCATGCCTATGCTGATGATATTCAGCTCTACTTTTCTAATCGCGTTGGTCTGGTTGAGGACTTATGTTGTAGGCTTAATGAAGATTTATATGCTATTGCTAGGTGGTCATATTGTAATGATCTCTATATAAATGCTAGCAAATCCTATATTCTGCCAATATTTAGAAATCAACTCGACCTCCTGGAAATTCGGCCTATTTATCTCAATGCAAATCGTCTCCAAGTAGTTGAGAAGATTAAAAATCTAGGTTTTTATATATCAATTCAAAATTATCATCCTCTGATCATGTTAATTATATAATTAAAAAGTGTATTATACATTACGCTGCCTACGCCTATCTGCTTCTTTGGTTCTTATTGAGATAAAAATAAGACTTGTTATTCAACTAATAGTACCTTTGATTACTTATTCTGAATTAGTTTATAGTAAACTTGATTATCATTCTGCTCACAAAATTCAAGTTGCGTTTAATGATACTACGAGATATGTTTATGGTTTGAGACGATATGATCACATTTCAGTTAGGAGCAAGAAAATTTTAGGTTGTACTCGTAGTATAATTAACTTCTTAAATGCTAGGAATTGTCTCTTTTTGGATAAGTTGGTACATCATAGAACTCCATCATATCTGTTTCAAAAAATACGATTCAGTGCATCGACTAGAACAAGCCACTTGATAATTCCAAATCATACTTGCTTACAATCAAAACTAATGTTTTTCATTAACGCCATTAAACTCTGGAATTCATTGCCGCCTAATTCGAAATCTATCGTCAGTACGAATATATTTAAAGTCTCCGTTCACTCATTCTTCTCTAACTCATAATTTTAATATTTTTCTAGCTCACTTTACTCTTGAGAAATCCTTTTCTTTCTAATTTCTTTTCTTAGCTATATATCCAGATTATTGTATGTAAGTTAGAACCTTCTTAGCAGCGATAATTGTAATAATGTTTACTAAATTGTTGAAATCATATTTTTGTCAGATATATTTTACAGTTTTGTTGTAAATGAACCTTAAACAAATTCCAGATAAAATTTTAACAGAATTCTGCAGTTTTTATAGCATTCTACTGTCTCAAACATCAAAACATCAAAAAAACTATAATTCGGCTTTTTTTATGGCGTTGGGTGTAAGTATGCAGCTTATGTATTTATATAAATAAAAATGTTAATATATGTTTGTACAAAACCGCAAATCTCCTTAAGTTCTACACCGATTGCATTGGAATTTTGGCACAATAGTTGTTTTTAATACGGTCGTGTTTTTAGTTAAAAAAATTTTGCCACTCTTTCTTTTACCGCCCACAAATCAATAAAAACTCAAATAAAATTTGGTAATTTTATTCGTATAGTTATTGTTGGCAACTGCGATAAAAATTGGCATGGTCAAACTATAATACGCCCATTTTTCATAAATCATTACAATTCCGGAATTGCACATGATTTTATAGTGAAATTTGGTATGTAGGTGCTATGGGTCCAATTGCCGGTCACTACTTATACATTAAAATTTTGCAGCGAACACTGTTACCGCCCATCTATATATATAAAGGGTGATTTTTTTGAGGCTATGATTTTCATGCATTAGTATTTGACAGATCACGTGGGATTTCAGACATGGTGTCAAAGAGAAAGATGCTCAGTATGCTTTGACATTTCATCATGAATAGACTTACTAACGAGCAACGCTTGCAAATCATTGAATTTTATTACCAAAATCAGTGTTCGGTTCGAAATGTGTTTCGCGCTTTACGTCCGATTTATGGTCTACATAATCGACCAAGTGAGCAAACAATTAATGCGATTGTGACCAAGTTTCGCACTCAGTTTACTTTATTGGACATTAAACCAACCACACGAATGCGTACAGTGCGTACAGAAGAGAATATTGCGTCTGTTTCTGAGAGTGTTGCTGAAGACCGTGAAATGTCGATTCGTCGCCGTTCGCAGCAATTGGGTTTGTGTTATTCGACCACATGGAAGGTTTTACGCAAAGATCTTGGTGTAAAACCGTATAAAATACAGCTCGTGCAAGAACTGAAGCCGAACGATCTGCCACAACGTCGAATTTTCAGTGAATGGGCCCTAGAAAAGTTGGCAGAAAATCCGCTTTTTTATCGACAAATTTTGTTCAGCGATGAGGCTCATTTCTGGTTGAATGGCTACGTAAATAAGCAAAATTGCCGCATTTGGAGTGAAGAGCAACCAGAAGCCGTTCAAGAACTGGCCATGCATCCCGAAAAATGCACTGTTTGGTGTGATTTGTACGCTGGTGGAATCATTGGACCGTATTTTTTCAAAGATGCTGTTGGACGCAACGTTACGGTGAATGGTGATCGCTATCGTTCGATGCTAACAAACTTTTTGTTGCCAAAAATGGAAGAACTGAACTTGGTTGACATGTGGTTTCAACAAGATGGCGCTACATGCCACACATCTCGCGATTCTATGGCCATTTTGAGGGAAAACTTCGGAGAACAATTAATCTCAAGAAATGGACCGGTAAGTTGGCCACCAAGATCATGCGATTTGACGCCTTTAGACTATTTTTTGTGGGGCTACGTCAAGTCTAAAGTCTACAGAAATAAGCCAGCAACTATTCCAGCTTTGGAAGACAACATTTCCGAAGAAATTCGGGCTATTCCGGCCGAAATGCTCGAAAAAGTTGCCCAAAATTGGACTTTCCGAATGGACCACCTAAGACGCAGCCGCGGTCAACATTTAAATGAAATTATCTTCAAAAAGTAAATGTCATGGACCAATCTAACGTTTCAAATAAAGAACCGATGAGATTTTGCAAATTTTATGCGTTTTTTTTAAAAAAAAAGTTATCAGGCACTTAAAAAATCACTCTTTATATCAAAAGAAAAGCAAGTCAATTACAACACGGGTGATCTTTTATCGTATGTGTAATCAAATATTCCTAAGCTAACGCTTGAGCAAAAAGGGATTTACAATCAAATAATGCAAACTGTCAAAAATGGAATTGGAGAAATGTTTTTTTTTAGATGCGCCAGGAGGAACTGGTAAAACTTTCCTAATTAAATTGATTCTAGCAGGAATTCGATCCCAAAATGACAAAGCTTTATCTCTTGCGACATCCAGAATAGCTCCGACATTGCTATCATGGTAAAAGTACTGTCACAAACAGATCGTCGCACATTTTTTCTCCAATTCGTACTATATGCGTACTCACTCACACCAATTGGATCAATGCATTAGTACTATTTGAACTGCTCAATTTTCATTTTTAATGACAAAAAAATGAGCAATTTAATGAAGTATCATACAGGCTTAATGAAAAACAAATGAATAATGAATAAAAAATTAATAATGGTAAAAATATGAATAATGGGTAAAAAAAAAATTATTGAAAATTCTTTGTGAATTGCATCCTTTGTGTATAGTTTTCATATGAATAAAAAATTGTCAACAAAAATGATTAATTGAAATGAATAATAAATCAAGTTTTTAAAATTAAATGTGTATTAAAATTGTAATTATAAATCAATTTTGCATTAATTTATGGATTTTTATGTCATTATTCAGTTGTACTATTTAGTTATTCAGATTTTACAGCTCTGAATACAGATCAAGAAAAATATCCCTCACTAAGGTATCGCTGCCATAAATATCACAACAGTTCAGTTTGCTGAATGTGACCAGTAACAACAAATGTAAGCAATGGCAGAAAATGGGTCTTGCTACCTGTCAAATTAAAATTAAATTCTTTGTACCGACAGCATAAATAAGACCTGTAAGGGTAAATTAGTGATAAGAATGAAAAGCAGCAGTCAACACCTTTCCAATGATACCTTGGAATTGAAAATCAGGCAAAAGATGGAAGAGTTATACATATTTTAATAAAAATTGCAAAAAAAAAAAAAATATGTATAAAAAACCACTGCGAAAAAGTACATTTCTTTTGTGTTATTGATGCAGAACTCTGTAACTCTTTGATTTACACTATTTGTGACAATTTTATGTACTAAAAATAGCATGGCAAAAAAGTTATCCATACATTACGCGATTTTTTGAGTTTTTTTCGGAAATTTTTTCGGAAATTTTTATGGAAAAACATATGTTTCGCACATTAATTTTCTATCGAATTTTATTTCAATGCAATTAAAACTTCAAATTTGATTTGAATTAAATGCGTTGTAAAATCGAATTCCTCTGTAAATTTATTCTTACCAATCCAGAAGACTATGAAACTTAAACATAAACTACAGTTCTCCATGACTGCATACCAATTTATTTATGTTTTTTTTTTTTGTTTTAATATAATCTTTACGAAATAAATCAAACTATATCGGGTCATTTTCGCATGGATTTTTGCAATGTGCGTGGACTGAGAGCGAATTTTTTCTCGGTTTATGCATATTGTACTCTTAATAGGCCTCAAATAATGGCACTGAGTGAGACCCAGGTGAGCGAGGATACAGATCCACGGGATTTTCATATACCTGGGTATCACTTACTGCCATTGTTTTCCCTGCATAGGGGCATCGCCCTTTACATAAGAACAGATGTAGCATATCAGTGCGAGCGGAGTCTGAACGTTACCGATCCGGAGTTTTGTTCCATGTGGGTGAAGTTCAGGATCCGCTCTCATTTGATGCACTTCTGCTACATCTATAAAAGTCCGAATCTAGGGAGGGAGTCCACTTTAAACAAATTGGACTCTCTCTCTGATTCTATTACGCACATTTTGGGGTTGTTCCCTGACAGCAAAATCGTTGTAGCCGGCGATTTCAAGGTCCACAACCCGGCTTGGTTATGCCACTCAGGCCAAACAACACCTGAGGGTCAGTATGTTGAGCTCTTTGCTGAATCGAACCAACTGATTCAACTAGTGAAGGAACCAACTTTCATCCCTAGAGTTGGTCTGCAAAGCCATAAAATCTTAGACCTTTTCCTGATTTTCACACCATGAAAAATATGATGTGTCTGTCCATGCACCTCTTGGTAATTTGAACCATTGCACCATATCCGCTGCTTTTTCATATTCTAACCTAAGCACTCCTACGCCCAAAGCCCCGAAGAGAATCGCTTGGTTTTATGGAAAAGCAAATTGGATTGCGTTAAATAATTCTTACCGCAATTTCAATTGGAAATTATGTTTTGCTGATAGAAAATGCCGCGGCTCTTATGGTACAAGAAATTATTTTATTGGGCATGTGGTCTTTCATCCCCAATAAAATGAGAAGCATTAAGCCTAAAGACCACTCCTGGTTTAATGAGACATGCAGGATTGCAGTCAGGTCCAAAGAGGAAGCCTTCCAGAATTGGCATTCCAACAAGAATGCTGAAACTAGAAGACTTCGCAGTGAGGCTAGGAATAGCTGTAATGCAGTTTTAAAACGCGAAAAGTTTCTTTACGAATCTCACATCAGAGAACAGGTTCTTCTCTGCCCCAAAGGGAGCAAAAATTTTTGGTCATTCGTCAAGAGAGTAAAAAATCAGACGTCTTCGTCGATTCCTACTCTTTTAAAGTATGACCAAATCTTCACTGACTCGGCTGATAAAGCGAACCTTTTGGCTGGATTGTTTGCACAAAATTCCACAATCCCGGCTAGCAATCAGCCATTGCCCTCTGTAGAGAATAAATCATCTTCAATGCAGGAGATATATTTTCGAACGAGAGGAGTTAAAAGAGTCCTTGCAAACCTCAACATAAACAAATCTTCTGGCCCTGATGGTATACCACCAATTGTGCTAAAAATGTGTGTAACCTCTTCAACATCTCCTACAGGACAGGAGTATTTCCATCTTGTTGGAAGGTCGCAAACGTCCAGCCGGTACCCAAAAAGGGCGATGCCACGAACCCTGAGAGCTACCGACCCATTGCAATATGCTCAACGCTCTCCAAAGTCATGGAGAGTGCAATAAACTTCCACCTTATGAACTATCTGGAGCGCAACGAATTGCTCAGTCACCGGCAATATAACTTCCGAAGAGCTCGCTCTACTGGTGACCTAATGGCGTTCCTCACGGAGAAATGGAACCAATGTGTTCACTTCTTTGGTGAAAGCAGGGTTGTTGCTCTGGATATTTCTAAGGCGTTTGACCGAGTGTGGCATAAAGCGCTCGTGTCGAAACTTATTGCATATGGTGTTGGTGGTAGCTTTGCTCGATGGATCACGTGTTTTCTTAAGGACAGGTCGATTCGTGTCGTAGTCGATGGAATTTCGTCCAATGAACATGCCATCGGTGCTGGAGTACCGCAGGGTTCAGTCCTATCGCCAACTTTGTTTTTGGTTTTATCAACGACCTTCTGTCGTTGACTCATAACCCAATTCATTCGTTTGCGGATGACAGCAGCATTTGTCATTCATACTCCTTCAAAAAACGCCCGAGCTCTTTGGAGATTGAGAGAAAGAGGCAAAATATGAATGACACACAGCTTAATGACTTAGGAAAAATCTCTGAGTGGGGGCTTGCTAATAGAGTTGAGTTTAATGCTAGTAAGACTCAGTGTTGCCTGTTAACCCACAAACGAATGAATTGCCCCTTAGCTCCCCTCAATATGAACGGTGTGGATCTTGCAGAGTCAGATGCTCTTGACGTTCTGGGCATATCGATCAAATCTGATCTTCGTTGGAATGATCATATTTTTGATGTGTCGAAAGAAGCGTGATCTACACCTCATATATAAGGCCGAAAATGGAGTACAATTCGCACATTTGGGCAGGGGCTTTAAGATCTTATTTGGAACTTCTGGACCGAATTCAACGACGTGCGATATTTCTAATGAAAACATTTCATCTTCTCTCAACTCTCTTGGGCATCGACGCAATGTTGGTTGCCTAAGCCTTATGTACAAGTACTACCATGGGAAGTGTTCAAGGGAGATACATGACTTGACGCCATCAACTCGTGTGTTTTCTCGGTCCACTCGGGCAGCTCATCAAGCCCATCTCTTTACCATTGCCTTGATGCCCAATAGAACCTCGCATTACCGGGATAATTCGTTCTTTAGTCGTACAGCAAAATTGTGGAACAATCTTCCTGCGAGCGTGTTTCCCGGCAGTTTTGAGCTATGTAAATTCAAAACAAATCTTCACCGACACTACTCTATCTTTTCACCCTCCATCTAACTATCACCCGTCTTCCGAATCAACACAATGCTTTCGCATTCATAGGGGGCATCCCCTGAGCGTTGGTTTAGTCTAAAAAAAAAAAAAAAAAAAAAAAAAATAAATAAATAAGTAGCAAAATGAAATAAATTGTTTTTAATATTTAGGAAAAATTTGTCATCACAATATTCGTGATTAAAATCATTTATTATAACCTTAGCAATTGAATTTTTCTAACGATTTAATTCTCAAGATTATATTGAATACCCCTTATATTCACATGGATCAATTACATAAAGCCTTTGTTTCAATACACTAGAACACACACATTTATCTGTACTTATTTCATCTTTTCTTAAATATATATTTTACAAGTTAATCATTGCTGAAGTAATCCATATATTCTATAATATAAGCCATATAGTCTATACGTGGATCATCCATCCTCTTTAATAATTTCACGTTTTAATGAATTTCCATTTTAAAAGCATATTTATAAAATAGGCCTTTATTGCTATTCTACGTGAGTTAAAACTTTTCAGAGATCTCTGCATTGAAAGTTGTTAAGATTATTAATGAATGAAATTCTTACTATTTATTGAGAGCCAAAAACGGAAACCCAAAAAAAAATCTAATTCATGTGAAATAAAACCAAGCACGAGAAACCAAAAATCTCAAAATTTGAATCATTTTTAGAGCTAACTTACACTCACCGACTCTCTCACATATAAACGGGAAAAAAGCCGAAAGAGACTGAGATTTTTTAGTACAAAATTTTGTTGTTACTTTGCAAAGGATTTAAAAGAGCTGCAAAAACAGCTGATAGCTAAATCTTGAATATAAAAACCTATCCTAGTGCAATGTCGTAGAAAAAAAAGCACATAAGTGCGAGTGTCCTTAAGAGCACATGGTAGACAAATTAAAAAAAAAAAAAAAAACCTAGAAAGCAGTGCAAACATACACAACACAAAAAACGTTATACCAATAAATAAGAAAAAAAATAAAAAAACATGCGAAGCTTTGCCGCTGAGAAAAGCACAAGCCTGTAGAAATCAAAACATAAACAGAGAATCCTTGCGCTGGTTTCTTGCTCCTTGATGCGCAGTTACTCTACTCTGTGTTGATTGCTGCTGCTACTGGCTGCCACACAGGAAACGCATGAAAGCTGCTGTGTTTAGTTTCATGTCAGCTGTCGAAACGTGCGCTTCAACTCGTGACGTGGAAGAAAGTTCTGTTCGAGTTTTCGCTTGATTGAAAAAACAAAAAAAAAAAAAGATCAAAACATAATAAGTTAAAATCTAATCGAGTGCTGCACAAACAAGCAGCGGCTGCAGTATTGCTGCTAACGCTGCTCTAACCGTACTAGCCTGATTTGGCAGTATTTTTCAATTGATCCCACGGGTCGAAAGAGAACGCTTTGTGAAATCGCATAATTTTGCTCATTTTTGTTTGCCTACAGTTAGCAAAACAAACATAATTCCAGAAGACAAAAAAAACAACAAAAACAAAAAATAATATAACAACAATGTGCAAATAGTAACAAGACATCCGGTAGATCCCGGGCGTATCCTAAGCCTTGTTGATGCTACTTATTTCTGGTTAGTTGAGTGCGGCTTATTTTTTTTTTATTAATTTTTTGTTGTACGTGTATATTTCTTTCACTCATTTTGGTTCATTATTTATTTAACTAGCATAAATATGTAATTCACTTCAAATTCTTTTGTTTATTTGATTTTATTTAGTATATGTTTAGTTTATGGTTAAGTAGTATTTTGTTTACTTTTTGTGTTTTTTTGTTTTTTGTTTTTGCTATTATATGCAGCCAATATTATGAAAACTGAGCACGATCCGTTGTACGTTTTGTATGTTTTTATTAATTATTTGTTTGCATACATTAGGGCTCTATGGCCGAATCCTGCCATAGGGTGGTTCTGCTTGTTGTCTTCACTAACAAAGCTAATTCAATCATTTCGGCTGCGCGCTGTTTGTCCAATAATTTTTCCCCAAAGACTTTTTTAAGTGGTGCACTGAGAGAAAAATAGGCGCTTAAGTACTGGATGTGAGTGTATGAAAGAAATACTGGCCACAAATAATGAAATTGAAAAACGAACGATTTTGTAAATAAAACAAGATATAAAAACAAATAAATGAAAAATTAAATTTAGTGAAATGCAGTTAATAGTTAAGGTGGCAAAAAAAAAGAAAATAATGCTAAATGAGACATGCTAAAACCTCTGTTGTAATAAACTCGCAAAAATTCTGAAATAAATTAAAAATTTTTTGAAATTTTGATTATATTTCTAAAAAAAAAAATAACAATCCTATATACAATAGTATTCACCCAAATCAGGATCGAAGCTTTAGCAAATAAATAAAAAAAAAAACAAAGCGGACTGTGTAAGACAAAAATAAATAAACAAACAATAAAAATCATTAAAAAAAAAAATATAAATCGCTTAATTTTCAGATCTTGATAAAGATATACTGAACCAAAAAGGTACATCTATATATATAAAAACGGAGCTTATGTTTGTAAGGCCGCAATAGACTCCTAAACTACTCATCCAATTAGCATGAAAATTTGTGTATAGGAGGTTTTTGATACGGTGCATGTTTGTTGGCTATCAATTTTGATCCACCTTGAACACCAGAGGGCACTGTAGTACAAATTTTTTACAAAACTGCCTAAAACTCATAAACTGCTAATGCGATTAGAATGAAAAGTGGTATACAGTGGGTTTCGTGTACGTTGAGTGTTCTGCTGCTATCGTTTTTGACCTATCTTGAACAACAGAGGGCGCTTCAGTACAAATTTTTTACAAAACCACCTAAAAATCCCAAACCGCTCATGCGATTAGAATAAAAATTGGTATACAGTAGTTTCCAGGTACGATGAGTTTTTCAGCACTATCTTCTTTGACCCACCTTGGACACCAGATGGTGCTGTAGTACAAATTTTTTACAAAATCGCATATTTTTAGTTGTTTTCTTAGGTTACATGTGCAAATATTTACAAAATATTAAATATTTCTTAAATTTAGTAAAATAAAAATAATTTCTGTTATTTTCACATCAAATTATGAAAAATTTTACTACAACGATAGATTTAATGCAACATCGTTGCTCAATAATGAGAAAACAAGAATCAGAAATTTAATTTTGCGACTTTCGAGTCAAATATCTCCGCTGCTTTTGCATACATTTTGTTAAATTTTTTTTTGTCTTAAAGCTTCATCAAAGTACTATGAAAACCTTATTGCAAAAATATCGTTAGTTGAGAATATATATTTGAAATATTTTTTTCAAAAAAGGTCTGAAATTTTAGAGTTTTCCTCACAAAAAGGTTCAAAATGTCTTTTTGTTGTAAAAATAATTTAAATTCAAATTCGTAAATTTTCGACTCTATTTAAAAGTGATAACATTCAAAAGCAAAAGTTATTTCAATTTTCTTACTGATTTTCAAAGTGTGGTTCCTTGAATATCAATGTACACTTCATTGAATTCAATGAACACGTTCATTAAAAAAAATGCCTTATTTAATGTAAAGTTCATTGAATTCAATGTATAGTTCATTGAATTCAAAGTATATTTCATTGAATTCAATGTATGGTTCATTGAATTTAATGTATTCTTTCATTGAATTCAATGTATATTTCATTAAATTTAATGTATAGTTCATTCAATGTATTCAGTTCATTGAAATTAATGATACATACATTAAATTCAATGATTTATTTGTTAATCCCTTTCTAAATAATTTTAAAATAAGGAATTAATTACAACAGAGTCTGTTGTAACACAAAGTTTTGACGATTTTGAAAAATTGTTAAATTTATAAAAATATACTTCAACAAACTCTCACACGAGCGGGCATGCCATAGGATATTTTAATTGAAATAGTTGAAAAATTTTGAAGCAGAAATCTACTGCTCTAATATAGTTACCGAATTGAAAATTGATACCATCCATGATCACATAAAATTGTTGGAATGATGAGAAGTTCTTCTCTCCAACAGCAACGATAAGTGGTTGATTATTTTTGCCTTTGGTTTTTAAAAACTCAATATGCTCTTCGACTTTCTGGATGCTGCTTCCAACAAAAACTTCATACTTTTTGGGGTGGGCACCAAATACCCATGAAGGCTCCAAAGAAGTTTCATACCAGAACTGTCTGAAAAGATAATTGAAAAAAAAAATAAAATTTCTTTATATAGCCTCGAGTAAAATTGAGCTTACCACTGTAATTAGTGAAGTCATTAATTTCTTCCAACTTTACCCGCACAGCTTTACCTTTAATGTGGTTATCATTTTAAAAATATAATTTTTTGGAAGTGATGGCTCCAGTCATTTAGAATTCCAGATATATTTCCGATAGCGATCTTTATCAATCTAGAAGATATAATAAAATATAATTTATTTAACTTTAATTTAATGAGACTTTTTCGTTAATTACATTGAGACTAATTTTTGATTTCGAGGCCAAGAGTGTTAATTCTCCTCAAAAGAACAAAAGATAATATTTATAAGCAAACTGCGGTGCTCATCCAGTATTTAACTACTCTTGATAATACTCGGTAATAACACCGGAATTGGGACTGTTGTTCAGTATGTTCACAAATGTCACGTTGCACTCAGAGGTATCGGGAGAGCTGAGTCCACGTGAATTAGAACGTTAGCGTGAACTGCTCTTTGAACGACATGTATGCGGTTCGTCAGCATAACTTGTGTTTTGGGGAATTTGAGTAGTACGTTGCTTCTTCCATTCAGTTAAGAAATGTTTGAACAGACAGTATCCTGTCACCTAGCTCGATGCCTATGAAAAGTTCCAAGATGTCGTCATCTTGCATTAAGGGAAGTATTTGAAAATTATTTTTTTTGAGCTAAAATATAGAATTTTTTAGTTAAAATGTTAAATCATTCAGAACGTAAAAAAATTGCGTCATAAAAATTATAGCAGATAAAAGTTGAATTTCCTTAAACAGAACTTACAAATAAGCAAATCAGTCAAATGCTCTAAGCTTCAACTTTTTAATACTGCATGTAACGAAGAATTTAATTTGGTCCTGTATACTTTAAGTTATTTGTGGCGCATTCTGCTGTTGGCTCCTCATGAAAATATGTGATGATCTGCAAAGTGTTTTTATCTGCATTTATCAACGAATCTCCTTCATCTTCCAAATGCACGAAGGAGTCTAACAATTGTTGATCAGCGTTTTTATCCGTGTCAGCCATTTTACGTATTTAATTGAACTGAATACTTAGTGAAAGAGATGTGCTTATTGTGGTTTTAGTTTTTGTAATTTTTTAAGCAGATAAATTTTTTCAGTTTTAATTTATTTGATTATCACTTTTTATCTTAATTTGCACACACAATTGCCACTCATCTTTACAACTGCGCGTTTCACTTCAAATAAGAATGGGAAGGGAATAAATTAATATACATTGAATTTAATGAACTGAATACATTGAATTTAATGAACTATACATTGAATTACTTTAATTAATAAACTTAATTAAATTTAACTTCAATTAACTTAACTTAACTTAAGGTATAATATACGTGTAAATTTTTCGAAAAAAAAATTTTATATTTTGTTTAATGTGTTCTTTATAGTTTTAAGAATATACCATACACATTTTTAAATCGATATTTAAAAAAAACAGAAGTTATAACGGTTTTCGTTAACCTATGTCTAAGCTCCATAAAACAAATAAAAACGCGATTTCCTCGAAACCAGTTTTTTAAAACGGTTCGATAGATAACTCGAAATCTATTGGTTCAATTTCAATGATTTTTTTTGCATTTTGTTCGTTATTTTGTCCTTTAAGCATCCCCCTTAAATTCAAGTATCTTTTTTTTTCTTTTTTTTATAAACAAAAAAGCGCGCGAAAATGTATCTATTTTTCGAACTTTTTACTTCAACTTCCGCCATAATTAAAAAAAAAACCCGGGGATCTTGCGTAAGGGGATGCTTAATATAAGGTCTATGCTTTAAAATGTCATTTGTTTTATTTTGTTTCCGATGCATGGGAAAGGCCATATCCATCGAACCGTTTTGGATGTCTTTTTTTCAATGCCATTTTCAGCGCCCTCTATATAAAAGCCAGAACTGTATTTAAAAAAAAATGTTTTTTTTCATAAAGTATTTTTTATGCACAATAACCTGTATAAATTAAAAAAAAAATAATAACTTCTTATATCTAAAAAATTTTTTTGAAAACAGCTCCCGTTTTTGGTTGTTACACGTATATTGTTACCTTAACTCAACTTTACGTATCTTAACTTAACTTTACATAATTCACTTTAATTAACTTAACTTAACTTAACTTGACTTAATTTAACTCAAGTTAGCTTAAATTGACTTAACTTTACTTAACACTTTGACTCCCCAACACTATAGGCTTGTGCTAAACAGTTCCGAGGTCGGAACGAACATGGAACGATTTTTTTTGTACAGCGGAACTAGTTCGCGGAAACATGTCCGCGGAACTATGTAGTTCCTTTGAGATGTAGTAGCAATTTTTTATGGTTTTTGTATATGTATTCTCTACACCTGAACAGAAGGGCTTTAAGAGAAGGCCGAAGAGGATTAATATGTATGACCGACCCCCATTACTTTTGAAAAAGGAACATTTTTTCCTTAGACACCTTTTTCCTCCGACCACTCCTTAGGGGTGCTCCCATAGAAAAACGCAATAGGGGCATATTAATTTTCTCACTCTGTTTGTAAGCCCCATAAAGAGGCATAGGTATGGCAAAGTATATATATTCTTGATCAGCATCACCACCCAAGTCGATTTAGCCATGTCCGTCTGTCTGTCCGTCCGTTCGTATGTAACTTATAAGTGCTGAAAAAGAACAAATTGAGTACTCTTGAGTTGCAATGGAACTACCTAGCTCCGCAGTTCCATTTGATGGAATGAAACTCATATGCAGCAGATTGTAACATGTTCGCGGAACTATTTAGCTCCGCAGTTCCATTTGATTGAATGAAACTTTGCAGCAGATTATAACATGTTCGCAGAACTAATTAGCTCCGCAGTTATATTTGATTGAATGAAACTCATATGCAGCAGATTGTAACATGTTCGTAGAACTATCTAGTTCCGCAGTTCCATTCGATTGAATGAAAGCATGTTCAAAACGAAATAAACACAGCATTGCACGCAGCAAGAACGTCGAAATATCATCTTACCATTTCACACATCAGTTGTTTCGTTCGTTCGCAAACATATCTTTGCACTTATAGTCGATCACAAATTCGTGTAAGCCATAATATGTGTGAAAGAGAAGTCGGTTCATATTGGTATATAAAAAAAAATTCATTGCAACAGCAACTGTTTGAACATGCTAAAAATGAATGGAAGGAACGATGTCCGACTGTGAACATAGTTCCAGAAACTATACAGGTTCGGAACGACCCATCTCTACAACACGAGATAACTCGTATTAGCGCTCTTCATCAAGACGCCCAATAAGAGTTTTCTCGTAGTCTTGATTTGAATATAATATGATTAAATCGATTTGACTTCTCGGACCATAATACGAAAAGTGCCGGGGCAGTCAAAGTGTTAGCTTAACTCAACTTTATGAACATAACTTAATGAAACTTATCTTTACTTAAATCAACTTAACTATAACTTAATTAAATTTAATTTAACTTTAGTAAATTAATTTGAACTTAACTAAACTTAACTTAACTTAACTTAACTTAACTTAACTTAACTTAGCTTAACTTGACTCAACTTAACTTAACTTAGCTTAACTTGACTTAACTTAACCTAACTTAACTTAATTTAACTTAACCCACCTTAACTTAAATTAACCTAACTCAACACAAATCAACTTTAATTTAATTTAATAAAACGTTACTTCAGCAAACTTAACAGAGCTTTACTTAGCTTAACTTAACTTAACTTAGCTCAGCTTAAGTTAACTTAACTAAACTCATTTTTACTTAAGCAAACTTAACTTAACTTTACTGAATTTAGCTCAATACCCATTTCACATTGAAGTGTAATATCAGTTGCACTAACCATCTCCAGTTCGACTCAAATTTTGTTTTTATATTGGTTTATTGTTTAGAAAACCAGATCCGGGGTTTGAGATTTTACGATTTTTTTTTTTTTTGCAGACCCACAGCTAAATGAATGTCAAAATAGAGTTTCATAGCGTAAGTTGACACATTCTTAATTTCAAAGTTTAAATTTCTTATCATTTTCATTATTTTCATTTTTTTACGTTTTATTACCTTTTCAATGATATAAAATGAAGGTTTGTTCATAAAGGGTTTAGAAGTTATGCCATTAAACGTGAAGTATTAATGAATTTTCATTACAAATCTAGTCAACGAAATTTAGTATAGACCATGCCTACCTCCCATACAAAGTGACTTTCTCAAAAGAACAAAAGCGAATATTCAAAAAAAAAAATATGCGTTTTTCGAAAAGAAAAAAAAATAATTTTACTATTGGATTTTTATTACTAAAAATATCCTGCCGAGATCTGAATCTAGTTCCTCTTGATCTTTAGCCAGGAACTTTATCCCTATCTCTAAACTGTGAAAGATGTTTCAATAAATTCGTACGTTATAATAATTTTATAACTCTCAGTTCAGTTAATGATAGAGTTAAGAAGGGGTAGCTGGTGCGATTCGGCCTAAGGGAATTAAAACTGCTAGTTCGCCTTTGTGTAAAAAATAGGAAAATCCAAATCCAAAAAAAAAAATAAGAAACTCCATTTCTTCCCGAAATTTATAGAGTTTTCAATACTCTAAAAAAGAAGATTCAGATAAAAAAATACACGAAGCCTTTCAAAAATGTTCTCAAAAAAATAAACTAACAACCATTTCATTTCTTCCATAGACCAAAATCATAAAATTGTAACGAATTTTTACACTACACTACTTTTGCTCAAAATGCTTCGTCAGTGTTCAAGGGCATCCACAGGGGAGGGCAGGGGGGGGGGGCACTTGCCTGAACTCAACTGAAAAATTTTATATAATTTTATTTCCTATGTGTATATGTAACATTTTTGTTTATATGTTACAAAGTTTTAAACTCTTAAGTTTTGATTTCTTATACTATGTTTACATTACTATGGATACTTAAGTGCATAGTTTCCCAAACAAAATCTTAACTATCTCGCAATGCAGTTAAGTTGAAACTGCGACCTAAACCATCTCATTTTGCTATGCAACATTGTGTTTTCATCAAGAACAAAAGGAAATTTACAAAAATGACAAGGAAATGTCACATAAAAAACGCAAAAAAATATTTGAAAGCAATTCCTTTTCTTTTGATGATTCGGTCAAAGACCACCAGTTTAGAAAACACTTCCTGCTGATGATGAACAAAAACTCCTACAAGGCTTTTATCACATATCTTGTAATATTTTTAATATTTTTTTTTGCATGAAAATTAAATTTTAAATATGTCTCAAAATTATGTGAATCAACGAAAAATTTACGTCAAATAATGACAAAGTTAACTACGCTACTGGCAGTGTAAACACCAGAAACAGTTTCCAAACTATTAAAGTCAAACTGCATAGTTAAATGTGTAATGTAAACATGATATTAGGTGGTACGAAACTTAGTTTTATCTGACTTTTTGTAAAGATTTCATTATCTACTTATGGGCATTGTTCATATAGCAAATTTGAGTAGTGCTATGACACGCTCCGTTACGTTTGCATAACCAGCCCTGAGTAACGATCAACAACCGATTTTGTTCTCTAATTATCGTCTGTTGTGCAACTTCTGTTTTTATTAATTGTGTTGTATATGTGAAGTCTAAATATTATTTGAGAAATCAACACGAAGTTCTTTGATGTGTGAATGGCAAAGTGTATCAATACTTTGTTCCTCCCAAAAGTTTCGAGGCGGCCCGCAACCTTTGTTAAAAACCATATTGATAATATTAAACAAAGTTAAAAGAGACGTGTCGGTTTCAAAAAGCCACTAAGTCCTGTCTGAGTCCCTTGTCTAGTCCTCTGAGTCTAACGATGTCTGAGTCCTTTTCTAACTACACTCAAAGTGAGAGCAAAAATAACTTACTCTCACCGAGCATTAGTTTACTTGAAATGAGAATTAAATCATTCTCATCCCAAGTCTAGCTACTGTCAATTATTTTTACTAATCAAAATCTAATCTTTTCTTATATATAATTCTGTATATAATTTTGTATATAATTCCGTTCTTATATATAATTGTAATTAAATATATAATAAATCAAAAAAAATATATAATAAAATAAAAAATACCAAAAATATACATAAGTAATACACAAAATAATTTTAAATAAATTACTGTATGATAAAAAATAAGTAGCGATTAAAAATAAATAAAGAAGAAACTTCGAGAAATAATAAATAATATTCTATAAATAGTAAACAATGTATAATAAGTAATAATAATGAATAAAAATAAAAATTAAACAGATAATTTACTATCTCAAATAAAAAAATTGTTTGAATAAATATTAACAAAAACCTAGCTCATCTAAAAAAGAGAATGAGGTTTAGTGAATAAAAAGTTGGATATTAGGATAGGATTTTCCCATTGCTAAGTGGGAGCTTAACAATAGGAACGAAGGAAGCCGAAAAAATATAAAAAGATATTCAACCCGATGAAAAAAGTGGAAAACGACTTATTACCTAATGCCTGGTTAAAGCCGTGTAGGCGCGTGTGTTTCCTTTAAGAACTCTTTTCGCTTACCACCAATAAAGCTCATCAGATGGATTTAAAAATAAAAATTATTCTACCGACCCTCTATAGACTGAATGTTACACATTCGAAAAAACTAAGGCTAATCAAAAGAAATTTTTAAAATTATAATAAACATTCATGTCTAATAAAGGTACTTTTATCGTCTAGAATGCTAAAAATTAACATATAGTCAACAATTTTTTTTCACTTATTATATACATATATGGTTATCAAACTTTTTCACAGTATTAAACAGTTCTTGAAGATTACGAAAACATTTTTTTATTTTTATTTTCTATTAATTGTACACATGGTTGAATAAATAACGTTGTCGCATGGGTGAGAGTAGTTCCCATAAATGTCAAATCGAACTTGACAGCTCATACTAAATCTGAAAACGAAAATTAATAACATGAAAAGCCGTTGAAGTTGTTCTTGTTGCTTTTCATTGATTTTCAAAATTATGGGTACTGCAAAGAGAGTACGATCAGCCACAAGACAACCTTATTTATTCAACTATGATTGTACATTTGATATAGGGCGCTGAAATTGTTCTTTTCGAAAAAACACTGCTGCTAAAAAAATGGCGGACATTTGAAAATGTTTTTCAAAAATCGCCTTTTTTTCAACCTTTTTTCAAATTCAAAAATTTTATATATTTTTTTTTGTGGTCAAATTGTGGTAAACTATCACACAGGATTTAAAAACAAACAAAATGCTGCAAAAATTATTAATAACGGCATAGTAGATCCGGAGATTGACTGTCTCCGATTTAATATTTAAAAATGACTTAAAAAACCTATACTCGAGAAAAATGCGTGTAAAGTTTTTTTGCACCTGCGAGCCGAGAGGACGCTTCAATTGAGTCGTTATATCTCGGCACTGGCTTCGAATTTCGATTTAATATTTTGGACAGTTATTATTGAAGGTATAAAGAATCTAAAAATGTAAAAACACAAAAATTAATTTTTTGAAATTTCTAGACGGTAATAGTGCCATAAAAAAACATTAAGCATGTTGCTCTGTTCATAACTGAAAGAAAAACGAATATAAAAAATTTTTTAAAATACAAACACAAGATAATCATGCACTCTTCTTATAAATTATACACACACACACACACACATTCATACGAACAAAAGGAAAAATCAAAAAAGCTATTTTAAATGAAAATAAAATAAAATAAATACCTTGAAAATATCTTTTTCAGTCCTGCACGGATCTTTAACTGTATTTAAAAACGAACGACAATTATTTTAAATATTTTTAAATGCATTTAATAAATGTAAATATGATTTTGTAAACTAAAAGTTCGTTATACTGGAAGTTAAATTGAAAAATATTAATTTTCATATAATAACAATGTTTACAAAGTTTGCACAGTAAATCTCAGGCAATAAAATTTCATAGGTAACATTCCAGGCTCATTTTCATAAACGTGCACACCAATGCATACCCTTGCCCTCCCCCCTCGACAAATTCCTGCGGACGCCCATGTTAGTGTTTGTCATGATGACCACTTTATCGTTTTTAAAGAAAACTACATTGAAAATCAATTTTGAAAGTATTGCATTTGGCGTGGAAAATTTCCTATGGTTATTTACTATTTAAAATCCTACTTTTGTTAACAAAACCGCCAAAAAAAAAAACTTGGCTTCGACCCTGCCTCTATCAGATTTTTAATTTGAGCGAATAAAACTGTTGTTTCTTTCATTGTAGTAAGCACAAAGTAACCTGAATGCTAATACTACTATATTAGGAGCAACCTACATTTTCAATGAATTTCAACTATGAAATCAAAGAGAGATAGCATACATAAGGTTTTGTTGTTTGTATTAGTATATTTGAATATATGAAAAGAAATTGTCAAATCTACACACAAGAATTGTCAAATCGTCACAGGGGCGGTTGTTAAGAAAAACGTGTGCCCCAAACATAAAACAAAAAAAAAACATTCATAATTGTCTTGCATAAATCATACGTATGCACCAAAAATAATAGAAATCAGTTACGCCAACAGAGACAGAAAAATTTGCACCGTTCTGCGCAAGACGTTAGGTCTTTCGTGACGTAGATAGGAAATGAGACTTTCTCTGTTTTTCTCACTGATTTTCTGTTCGTGCAAGAATATAATTAATATAGTGAGAAATAGTTCTGTGCGATTTATTTTTCAGCTACAGTTCTGTTTGTTTATGTTTTGCTCAGTGGAAAACAGCTGATTTTGACAATGTGTCGATCATGACGTAGGCAGACATGCGAATGGCATAATCTTGTATATATTATTTTTGGGTACGCACCATTATAAAACAGTTATAACACCAACGCGTGAAATATGATTAAATTTTAAAAATAAAAATTCAAACAAGCAAAACTTGAAACATAACAAATTCAAACATCAAAAATTTTAAAACAGCTCCTGAGCTTTTTATTTTGAAATTAAAACTTGGGTACATTCGTTTATATATTTTCTCTTTCATATAACAATATATCTGCACTCTAATGAAGTTGAATGTACCTTGAGTGTACTGCCAATATAGAAATATTACATATATGATATTAGGTCAATATTATTGGTCTCACTCGATTATTTAAATTTTATGCTCTACTCTACTCTACTCTACTCTATTTGGTAGGGTAATTTGTAAGGATTTTATTCTTCAATTTTAACTTCGCCCTGGCCGTAGTTAAAATACCACTCGTTTGTAATCTTAAATATCTGAAGTTATGAAGGTTTTCTTATTTTGATGAAGTTAACTTCTATAGTGGATAGGAGTGATTTCATTCAATTTATCCAAGTTTCAACCTCATTGTTCTTTTTAAATATCAATGCCTATGTATACAATATCAAATCAACAATTAATTTTTGTGGAACTTATTATGGCTTTGCTATTTTGATGACGTTACTTTGCATTGCAGGTAGGCGTTGTTTTCGTTGTCAACGCAGTTTTTCCTTGATGTGTGCGAGAACAAAAAGAAGTCATTGGGTGTCAAGTCAGGACTGTACGACGGGTGACCCATTAATTCGATGTTCTGAGTGCTCAAAAACGCCTTTGTTTGAGCTGATGTGTGGGAGCTCGCATTGTCTTTATTAAGAATATTTCTTTGACGCTTGTTTGTGTTTATTATTTAACGGAACACTTCTCGCAAGCAAATGGTTGTGTACCATTCCGAATTGATCGTTTTACGTTGAATTTAGGATGACATTTCGACTTTTTTCAAAAACTATAAAAGCTAGAGTAATGAAATGTTACACCAATGCTTCTTGTGGTAAAATACACTTCTTGACAAAAAATAAGAATTTTAGGCCAACTGCAGTGCCTGCCTCCAATACAAAGTGACTTTTTTCAATAGCAAAAACCCCACTAATATTGTTCATTTGTGAACTTAAAAAATAAAATGATTTTTTTTGACAACAAAATAAACACCATGCCAAAAATATTTAAGATCGGACAACTTTTAGATTTTCCTCCCACACAACAAGGCAGTCAAGGCACTATTTTGCTGATATTTCACATGTTCGCTAATTTAATTGTGTGCATGCATGCATGCTCAAAAAAAAGATTAAAAAAGGTTTTAATATTTTGTTATATTTTGAATAAGAACTATCGCTCACGATTTTAAAAGACCTGCAACATTTGGAGTTATTTTTTATATTTAGGTGGTTGCCTTAAAGAATTTATAAAAGGATCGGATGTAAACAGCAATCTGGAATAAGGTCAAAATTTGTATCTGTTCTTGATCTTTTTCTTGTAAAAAATTAACTGAAGCGTCTATTGTCTTTATTTCTGGCTTCTTGAGCCTCTTGGGAGAGCTGACCAATAGACAATATACATGAATATATTATTCATTCACCATGGCAGAGAACCTACAAATCATAAATTAAATCACTATAAAAGTATGAAATAAGCCATAATCTTTGCTTTATGAACTGTGACTAGCATGTAATACCACGCGTAGTGAGCTAAGTAGACATTTCTAGTTTCAGTGGCATAAATTCCAAACGCCTTGGATTCAACCAACCACACCCTAAGCACTCTAAAGTTGTGTGAAAATGTTGTATTAAGCTTATGCTTAATTGCTTATGCTTATTAATTACTTCTAAGCTTATGCCTGTTATTTATAAGTCTTTTCTGCGTTCCTAACTTTTTTCCTTTGTCATATCGACCAACAGCCCCATTTCAGTTTTGAATTTCGCTGTATTGTCATTATTTTCGCATGAACCCTAGCTTCGTGATTCGCGGCTTCAGCTTGCCACTTTTTTATTTCAATCTTATAAGCTATATGAAGCGAACATTCCATGAACCTTATCCAGGTATGTAATGGCGAAAGGCCAAAGGAATGCATTGGTCATTTTTATATAGTAATTTTGTATTGGAGGTAGGCGTGGTTTTCATCCGAATAGGCTGACTTACGACCTCGACCTTTATTTTTTTGATAAAAGCTTATATTTTGAATTTCATTAAGATCGCTACAATATAAGAGCTATAATCACCATAACAATCGGACAATCAGACAGACGGAACGTGGCAATACGCGGGTGAAAACAAAAATATATCTTACTAATTTTAAGTACCTTTGTTAACACAAGCACGACATCTTTCACAAACATCTTTTAGTTCAATAACAGAAATTGTCTTGAAAATTAGTGCGTTTTGAGGAAAACTTGGTTTTTAATCGTTTTTTTGAATGAAGTGTTTTTTCTAATGCGTAACTTAGCGCAGTCAATTTTTTAAGAAACTTAAGGCAGATGTACTATATTTTATGAAAGTATAATTATTCGATTGTAATAAGGTTGAACTTTTTAGATTTTTTCCACTAAATTTTAGTAAAATAAAAACTGCTTAATAAATTTAGACACATACTTTCACGTTTTTTCTAATTTTTGGTTTTTAATATTTTTTTTTTTTTTTTGTTACAAATTCAAAAGTAATTAAGTCATTAAAAAATACATTAAAAAAAATTAAATTTATATTTATGCTTTTTCTTCTAAATAATAGATGTTTCAAATTGCCTTACTTTTTTAGCTTGGAATGCGCTTCTATTTGTTCGAAAAAAGTTTCAACTTTCAAAAATTCCATAAAAATATCAGAAGAGAGCATCAATTCCATTATATCATTTCCCTAATATTTCATAAATTATCTGTCGAAAAAAATATATTTTTGTTATATTTCAAAAAAAAAAAAACTTTTGTCATCTTAAAATCGAAAAAAGCGCACTGTGCGTCGCCACATGACAAGTTTTTTGGAAGAAACAGGTGACCATTAGCTTTGCAGCGCTTCGAACTCGAATATCTTTTGTTGGATTTTGTTCATCCTGAAAGACCCATACAGTCGACTGTTGTTAACTTTTAGGCTCATACGCATAGATCCATGGTTATTTGATAAATTATAATTATATGATAAATTATAGTGAATCCAAAGTAAACTCATCTTTATCACAACTAAGTCTGCTTGTAAAATGCTGGAGAGGGCCCAGGAAAATAAAAGCACCTAAGTCGGCTTAGGTGGAAAGAATTTGTATGGACATTTAAAACTTATGCTTAAACTACAAAAAAATATATTATTTTATGCATTGCTTTGAAAGCACATACTTCGAAACCCTGCAAAAAAAAAACAACAAAATTTTTGATTCCCCCAAGCCAAGTGTATAAAATGTTAACCAATAGTATGGGTAACCATCGAAAACTTTGACACTTTATCAAAATGGTATCGACTTGAACACTATGTGCGTCAGATTAAACAAGAACGTTAATATAAACTGTCGAAGTCATAATGTATACATAACAAAATACTAAGTTAATTTTTTCAAATGAATATCGGTAAGTTTAACATGTACAACTTAGATGTTTTTACGAAAAACCTAGGTGGCTGAAAAGTGCCAAAGACAAATTATAAATTATACTATGTTTCTTGTTAATCATTTTTCTCGATGCAGGGTTGCCTCAGTCTCATGATATGCCATATGACGATCAAGCATGAGCAGAGGTTTTTGATTGTGCTTCATCGCCAAAAGCACAATTTTTTCTGAATTTTTTTTTTTCTTTTTCTGAAATACAATTTTAAAAGCTATGTATATAACAATAAGCGCACCTACAGTGTAAAATGTTCGCTTTCTAGCGGCAGCATAATACTTTTGTAGAATATCGTGCCACTGCGTCTCAAATCAGCAGCTCAGATGATCTTCTCCATCATTAGGTTGAAAAAGTCGCACGATAAGGAATCATCTTGTCTGAAACCTCGTATGGTATCGAATGGAGCAGTGAGATCCTTCTTGATCTTAACTGTGCTGCTGGTGTTGCTCAGTGTCATTCTGAAAAGACGAATGAGTTTTGCAGGAATACCAAATTCAGACATGGGGGAGTATACATGATTCCTTATTGGACTATCAAAGGTGGCTTTATAATCGACAAAAATATGGTGTGTGTTGAGTTGTTTTTGTAGGGTATCCTCCAAGATTTGTTTTGGTGAGCCATCGGCTCCTGCGGCTTTGTTTTTTTTTAAACTGAGCTATAGTTTTCACTATGGTCAGTCAACGAACTTCAACGCTGTCGTCCACATTTGGGTTTCCAGGATATCATCTCTATTGACGGGATTGCTGTCGTTGTCGCCATTCAGAAGCCTAGAGAAGTATTCCCTCCACATCATCAGTGTACTCTGGATATCTGTCACTAGATTCCCATTTTCATTCTTGCAGGAAGTGGCACCGGTCTTGAAACCATTGGGCAGGCGTTTTATTTTCTCGAAAAATTTTCCGACCGCATTCATGTCACCATGCATCTTAATTTTCTTGGAATCACGCTTTTTCACTTCTCTTTTCTTTCGCCTAAAAATGCGTCTCTATTCTGTCCTCTTCTCTTTGAATCTCTCCTTAGCAGCACGCGTTACAATGACTGCAGGGTGGCTTTGTAGGCGGCCTCTTTTTCTGCCGTGGCGTCGCGACACTCCTGGTCGTGGCACTGGTTTCGGCGAGGGCGGTGATAGCCAATCACCTCTTCGGCAGCTATTTGCATAGAGTGGGAAATGTGATTCCACTGGGCGCATATATTGCCGATCGGAGGAGTTCTTTCTTGAAGCAAGAGTGAGAGTCGAATACTGAAGTCTTCGGCTGTTCATTTTTATTGCAGCTTTTCAACGTCTAGCTCTCTCTGTGCTCTGTGCTAATCACTTGTAGTCTCACTAAAAACTTATTTCGACTTTGGTGTTATGTGTTTTTATGAAACAATGAAAAGTGTATCAAATGAGAAATCGACAAGAAAAAGATAACGTTTGTATGACGCGATGTGAGAATTACGTTGTCTCAAAGACAAGAATGATAAAAACCAGATTACGCGTTCTGCAAATGAGAGAGAGAGAGCATGACATCACAAGCGATATTTTCAGACTTTGGAATAATTTTAATCCCACACCCACGCCTAAATACTTTTTTTCTTATTTTCATAATATGTATATGGACCTCCTTAACCCATTGCTACAATAAAATTTTGTCAGTCTCTCATAGTTTAGGAGATAAAAATCTTGAAAGTTTAAAAAATTCATATTTTTTGTATACGAAAATATTCATATTTTTATACAGAAGAGTAGATATTTTTACTTTACTTTTTCGAAAGAATTTATTTTCAACTTCGTCAACTTGCCTAAGAGATCGCACATTTGCATACGTTTTTGTCAAGCAAAAGTACTCTGTGACGTCATGCATTGAGTTGAGAAAAAGAGCATTAGATAACGGGACTGCGGAACGCCTAATCTTGCTTCTATCATTCTTGTCTCAAAGACTGGGAAGTATAATAATTCAATAGTATATGGTGCAAAAAAGAAAAAAACTGAATGCAACTCTTAGAGTGTCTTCTTTTATTGAAACCTTAATAAAATTAGGTATAAATACGGTGTTTATGTTCTTTAAAAACTTCGCGAAAAATTCACTATTTATCCCAAAAATAACTTTATCCATACATTTTTGACTTTTTTGAGACTAAAATTTAATTACCAAAAAAAACCGTTATGTAGAGTACTTCTACTCGTTAGGATGTTTACTTAGCTGTATGGTTTTCTTATGCAGTTGCTAGTGAGTGTCAATTAAATTAAATTAATTGAACCTTTTATCATAAAATCATACATCATCGAGATAGGTACATTTAATCGAGCACCTTGTTTGCATAGAGTCACTGCAATTTGTTATCCATGACTACCGATTAATATAAGTTTTTTTATCTAAAATTTTGTTCTACTTTTTTTTGCACTCAATTTAAAGCATTCAGCAAACTCACCTGTCTAACAAAATTATTTCATCATCGTCAACGCTTGTCAAAAGAATAACATAAAATATTAGATTTAATCAATGACGTGAAGTTACGATTTTTGAGTGACTTTCAGCTGAGTGATTTTCAATCAAGTGATTTCTGAAGTACTTTTAGAAAATTCAGTATTTTCTGATCTCTTGTGTTTTTAAAACATGTCAATCTACATCAAAAAAAAAAAAAAAACAAAAATATTCTGCAAATATATTTGCCAAATGATGCTTTTAGTAAATGTGGCTTCTTAGAATCCATGAATAATGCTTCACTTGTTCAAGCTCCGCAAAACGTTTTTCTTCGAATGGAAAACCATTAAATTGACATTTGTATCTATTAAAAGTTTGCAAAGAATCTCTTGAAAAGTTAACTTTTAAACATTGTAACTTCTTTGCTAGGATTTTGGTTGTTGTCTTACAGAAACTTAATTCTAACTTGAACTTCAAATTGCAAGGAATTCTCTTTTTAAATTCTTTAAAATGACGACAAACTAATGAGGAACACAATGTAAAGACTCTATATCCTTCAAAAGTAAGATTTAAAAGTTCACATTCAAAACTTTTTCAAGCATTCAAAATTGATTTCAATGGTTGATACGTCAATCCCATTGATGTAAAGTGGAGCTGTGCAAGTTTGTTTGTGAGTTCATGCGTCGTTGTTGCAAAGATTAACTTTATGTTAATTCTTGCAAAGTTTTCAAGTGAAAATAGAAATAGAATATAGCACAGAGGGGAGCCAAACGATTTTTTTTTTCTATTCATTCTCCTTTTTTGTTCCTTGAAAAAAAAAATAATAATTTCACTGCGTGTTAATATAAATATAATTAATATTTATACCTACTTGTAACAGAAAAAAATTTTTGAATTTGTTCAGCTAAAACGAAAAAGCCTCAATAAATTTATATAAAAGAGAAGTTTCTTGCCCTTTTACCTTTTGAAGTTATGTCGATGGAGTTAAATTTCGCCATAAAGTTAAAAATTTACAAAGCTTAAAAACGTTTGGAAACAATTTTTTTGTTATTCTTTAAATTAAATTAAAACTTAGCATTAAAATCCAACAACAAACTTATCTTCCTGATAAGGTTGGAACAAATAAAGGTGTTTTAACCACTTATGATCCAAGCATTTTATAAACGAAAGATTTTGAATTTTAAAGATTTTGAATTCTTTTGGCTTTCCAGCTTTAATGTCATATCAAAATCATAGTTCTGACGATGAGAAAGAAATATGCGATATGATGGCATCATATTTTCAATCACATTTCTAAAAAACAAACAGTAATGCAACATTACGTAATATAAAATCTATCACGAACCTAAGTGCTATACACTTAATTGTTGATGAGGTAAGAGAAACATTACGCTGAACAACAAAATAAATTTTTTTTGAAAATAACAAGGTTCCGACAATAAATTCTGGTAGAGGGCATGTATCGGCGTTTTGAAAATTTACGTATGAGTCTTATTTTAGGGGAGATTTAAGTTTCCCCTTTTTTGAACATTCTTAGTGAATTGACATAAGAAATCATGTTATCCTTACATTTTGGGTATAGAATGTGTTCTAAGAATTTATGTAAAATACTGCGAGGAATATTTTTGTGGAACACTTTAACCCCCTAACTTCTCAATTGATGGGTATTTTTTACCCTTTTATGATTAAATAATGATTCTGTAAAAAAGGTTGATTTTTAATAGTTTTAAAAGATGCGATTAAAAACGCCAAAAATTGTGAGCACAATAACAAGTATATGGCGCATATGATAACACGTTTTGGTACAGTAAAATAATGGGAACCTATTTCGATATCATTTTGCTTTTCATAATGTTTTGTTTGAACCTAATGGATCTTATTAGTCAAAGGGCATCTGATAAGGTTCGTTGCTATTGCTAAGTATGATGCGCCAATTGAGTAAAACACTTTTTTCATAGGAACTTATCCCCTAAAATCAAGTATTGTGCGACATCAATCTGAATAAGTACGAAATTCACCCTTAAACACATTTTAAGTTTTGACTTATTTCCGGCATTTAAGTTAAATTTTGAGCTTTGGTGTATTCAAAAACTTATAGTAGAATTTTATGACAAATTTTCTTGTGGAACATTTTAACCCATTATATCATTGTGTTAAGGGTCTTTTTTAACTTTTATCACAAAAGGGTCAAAAAAGACCCATAAATTAAGAAGTTAAGGGGTTAAAATGATCCATAAAAATATTCCTCATAGTATTTTGCATAAATCCTTCGACACATTCTATACCCAAAATTTAAGGATAACATGATTTCCTATGCCGATTTACTATAAGAATGTTCAAAAAGGGGGAAACTTAAATCCTTCCTCAAATAAGACTCAAAATAAGACGCAGGCGTAAACTTTCAAAGCGCCGATAAACGTATATTTTTTTTGTCTCCTCTATCAGAATCTGTTGTCAGAACCTTGCTATTTTTGTTCGTGTTGAATAGTGTTATTAAACAAAAAAATAAATTGTTTTAACAAAAAACAAATTTTTCGTTTCCGATACCATTTTAGTTTTTCTTAAAATTATCCTACAGTGACACATTGACGCAAAAAACAATGTTTTTTTTTTATTATTATAAAAAGATATCCCACAAAGGAACCTTTCTAAAGAGGAAAAAGGTTAAGGTTTTTTAAAAATAGCTTTGAATATTTTTTTAAAGTTCTACTTTTTTTCTGATTACTTAAGTTTCGATCCAATCCTTGAAAATATAAAACATGATCAATTACTCATCAAATAATACAACAAATGTCCGAACTTGGCTTTTAATAAGACTCTTCTTTTTTTTTTTTTTTTTTTTTTTTGTAAAATTATTGTCAAACTTTTAAATCTTAATATTTTTGAATATATTTAATATATTTGAAGGCTGTCGCCTTCTTTGTTCTTCATGTTGTCTTGTTCTCAACATGATTGGCCTAGAGCTCAATAACTCGTTTTCAATATAAATTATTGTCAAACTTTTAAAGCGTCGAAAAAAACTAATAAAATGGAAAAATGAAATGAAAAAAATGCTTTTAAAAATCTTTAAAAATGAGTTTTTTTATGTTTGCAATCAACAAATTCCTTGAAGGTCATACAAATTGGTTACTGTGGAACGATGCTGTGTGTGAACTGATAAAGCAAGATTATAATGTGATATACCGTGAGATTGAGGCATCTTTTGGGTATTAGTATCACAAACATTCATAAGATATGCATGATCATAAGCACATAATCTGACAAATGATCATGAAAGTCGTCTAGATTGATTCAAAGAAATGTTGAAAAAAATACGATCCACAATGATGACTAATGATGGATTTGTGCATATGAGCTTATAGAGTGCATGGGTCTACCATAACAAACTAAATTCCACAAAAGTTGTTCGCGGAAGAAGCTCATCGAAGCAAATGGTTGTCTGTTTTTTTAACGTAGAATACGTTATACGGGAGTGTTAATCTGGAGCACAAAATTTTGAGAAAATGTTTGTCACTTTCATTATAAGTTTTTAATACTTTATGCATGCATTGAAGAAAATTCAAGTATGGTCGTAACATATTTAATATGTCTTCTTTTGATTTGTATTTAAATAATCATATTGCTACATATAATTTGTTTGATTCTATAAGTAAATCAAAACTTAACTCCTTCAAATTTTGTAATAATTTTCATATGCTTTGAATTTTATGTATTATAACATCATGTGTAAGAGCAGTACGATTATCGCACCAACAGCAGCAACAGCATCGCACTCTGTTCTCTTGCAGTTGCAACCTTAGTTCTTATAATTCTCATTTCGTTTTTGTTGCAAGAGTTGTATAAGAGGGATATTTGGCCGTACGTATTAGCGATTCCCTGCTGAAATCATGGTATAATAATACAAGGTAGCATTGACAACTGCTTATTTTCTCTTCTACAAGAAAACATCTCCTGTCAAAAACAGCTTTTTGTGTAAATACATCTGCAGCTGCTGTAGTTGTTGTTTTCTTTCGCTTTAACGTTCTCAACATTGTTTGTGTTTTCAATGGCGGATTGTGAGCGCTCTTTTTTTTTCGTATATTTTTTGACAGGAGATTTTTTCCCAAGCAACTGTCAATGCTACCTTGTATTATTATACCATGTGCTGAAATAATGCAATTATGTTGGGTGGAGTGACAACTCGACATTTTCCCACGAATGTGTCGCACTGATTGTCATTTGCCTGCATATTTTGCTTTATTAGTTTGCTTTATTATTGCCATTTGCATGGTTACTTTAATTTCTTTTTTCGTTCTATAGTTTTATACTATTTTTGACATATGGTGTCATAATTGCACCGACTGTCGCAAATAGTATAATAAGGAACGAAAAAAGAAAATAAAGTAACCATGCTAATAGCATTAATGGACGCATCTGTTTTAGCATAGATTACGTTATAGGGGGGTGTTGATCTGGAGCAAAAATAATAGAAATCAGCTTACGCCATCAGAGGCAGAAAAAGTTGCACCGTTCTGCGCAAGACGTTAGGTCTTTCGTGACGTAGATAGGAAAAGACTCTTTCTCTGTTCTTCTCACTGATTTTCTGTTCGTGCAAAAAAAGACGAAAGATAGTGCGAAATAGTTCTGTACGATTTTATTTTTTTCAGCTACAGTTGTTTTTTATGTTTTGCTCCGTGAAAAACAGCTGATTTTGACAATGGGTCGATCATGACGTAGGCAGACATGCGCATGGCATAATCTTGTATTTATTATTTTTGAATAACAATGTTAGCAAGGTTGCGTAGAAGCTGCATAAAGCCTTAAACAGTGCGTAACAAACAAGCGTTTAAAGGTTGTTTAAGGAAATCTATTGAATAAGGCTGTGAATGACTAACGTATTCTATGCGTTCGTGTTATCTAACACAGGCTTGAGCTTTTATTTTTTTTATTACCGGTCATGTGACGACAGGGACATTAGAGCAAAATAGTCCGTTGTCAATTGTACATCATCATTGGATTGCCAGAAGTCATCGAAGAAATTCGAAAAAAGCCGGAGAAAAGGCGAAGTATTCTGCATCATGACATTGCGAGCTTTCACACATTTGCTTGAACAAAGAACTTTTTGTGACCAGCCAAAAAATCGAATTTGGCATCGAATGACTTTGTTTATTTCCAGATATTCCCGAAGAAGTAGTGTTTGCATTCAAAGCATTACATTTTTCAGTTACCTTAATCGGAGTAGAAAAAGTGCTTCGAAAATTTTTACCAACGCATTCAAAAGTACAACTAATGCAAACTGTACAAATTGTATTAAAAAAAAAACTAAAGTATATAAACTTAAAGTTATTGCAGAAAAAATTGAGCCCAATGCGTGTGGCCTTGTGGTAATTTAAAGGCACTTTTGCCATTGGACCTGTAAATACCTATATCAAATTTTTCGTGGTCTTGGGCCGAAAGTTATTGGCATATACTCTCCGTTTAAGATTAGCTTAAAAGTCTTCTATTGGACGAAGTTGCGAAACGTTGGGAGGATTATTCTCCTTATGTACATAAGGTATTCGGAGCCTATCCATAGCTTCTAAGCTCTGTTGATAGTAATAGCTTGATGCAAGGTCAGGCCAAAACACTATATTTTTATTGTTTTGCTTGCTTCTTATAAAGTCAGCTACTTTTGGCAAACAGAAGTTAACATACCGTTCACCATTGACGGACAGACATGCTCAAAGGATTTATTGCCAGCCATAATAAGACTTTTTTTCTCGAAACTAACAATGTTCCAAATATTTCAGATTGTCTTCTACTTGCTGGTTGCCGTCAAAAAGTTGCTGTCCTTGCCACTCTTTGCCATCTAATGTTAAATATGCCACGTCGTCCATAATGCACATCACATCATTTTGTGAAAAATTATCATTTTGAAAAATATTTTTAACCAGATACATATGTAAACGTACTTTTTGAACACATTTTTTAGCTTCTGGCACCATTGACTTACTTTTTCTTGACCTGTTTTGTCATTACGTTGAAATTTTTTCCCTAAATCTCTGTACGATTTTGCCACTCTTCCATCAGTAATTTGCCTTAGCTTAGACCTTGTCGCAGAATCATTTAATGTGTATCTTTTACCAGAGCCAGCTTTTCTGCATGTGGTTTTTCTGAACGCATACATTGCCAAGATATTGTAGATGGTTCGGCGATTGATTTCTTCTTCAACAAAATGAAAAACAATCTTCGCTTTTGTCCAATCAGAATGAGATTTAAAAAAATTATAAATTCGTTCACGACATTGCTTTTCTTTTTTTGACATTTTGAATACACCTAAGAAGTTACCAGCATACAATTTTAACAGCTTGTCAAGATCACATTGGTCTCTCTTATAGTTATCGATAAATACGCATCATTATAGTTTGCGTTTTACACAGTTGAAAAAGTTTTACAAATTTCATTCTGCATATGTTATTGATCTTCGTGGAGAATATCTTAAAAAACCAAAAATATCAATAAAACCAATTTCGATCATAAATATTTGAATTTTCATTATTAGGCCAGAAATATAAAGAGCAACCCATGTATGAAAAATGATACAATTAGACCATTTCCTAAACGGTCATTTGAAAATGTATTTCCAACGGTAGTACTTTAACTTTACGATTTTAATGACGTTTAGGAGATATACCAAAAAAAAACAGTAAATTTTGATAAAGTACACCAGAGCAACCCTATTTCCTATAGAGTTGTGTTTGGTGTACTTTGGTCTCTTTGCGACACCTAGTTTAGGAGCTTTGGTAAATTTGGCATCGAACTGGGTCCTATAGAAATCCCATTTCCTCAAAAAATATAATATTCAAATTTCATCTTATATAAAAAATTCTCTTTTAACCATTTTTGTCGCGGATATTTAAAAACGAAGAAATTGTGCTGTAGCACGTTTCATACCCATAGCATTCGAAAAAATTTCATGTTAGGAGTTTATTTATATTCCAGCATCATCAGCACCTTCTTTACTTCGGCACCTTTGTCATCTTCGGCGATCATTCAAAATAAGTTTTTTCGCGTTTTCAGTGGTTGTTGATGTGCGCTCGTCATTTTCAATTTCTTCACGGCCAACTGGAAAATTTTTATACCATTTGTAAACTCTCGTTATACTCAAAACAAATTCAACCAAAGCAATACTTAACATTTCTTAAGTCTTTGTTGCATATTTTTATAACAAAAATTAATGCAAATTCTCTGATCCATAATTTATAAAAAATTAAAAATTGCCAAAAGTACCAACACACATGTTATTCCTTCGGCATCTCCCTACAAACATTTTCTGAGTGCCTCAAAAAAATGACTCTAAAAAGAGTGTTTCTTATGCGTATTTTATGAGTAAGCAATAAAAAGACTCCTAAAGGAGTCTCTTATATGATTGTAAAATGACTGCTCAAAATTTGGACTCTTAAAAGAGTCCATTGACTCTTAAAAGAGTCAATATTATAGTTGCTTTATGAGTTCTCATAAAAAACTCATTAAAAAGTTCTAAATAAGACGGTATTATGATTGTTCATAACAAAGACTCACAAAAGGATTATACTTATATTGCATGATATATGCGTATATATAAAAAGTCCTCATAAAAGAGTTTTATATACGAGTGATTTATAAAACTCGACAATTAGGTGCTGAGAGGATTTTATAAACTTTAAAGTTATATTTTTATATTCTACTAGCAAATACCCGCTGCTTCGCCGGCGATAAAAATATTAAATATCATTAAAAACTTTAAATCTTAAAATTTAACAGCCGTATTCATATTGAAGTGGGAAGAGTGTAAATAATGGTTTGTGTATTAGATAAATTCAGTGACTTGTTATTTATTTGTCGCAATTTCGTAAAGATTTTGATATTTAAAAATCAATAGTTTTTCTAAGCCATCTGCACTGAAATAATTGTCATTTTATTATTTTTTTTTTTTATAAATATTTTGAAATCTTTGACAAATTTTCTTGTTTTTATTTTCTGTTTTTGGAAATTTTTTATATATTTTGAATTTTCTTGACATATTTTCCAAATGTTTGAAATATTTTGAAGAATTTTAATTATTTTTGACAATATTTGTGCTCAAATGAGAGCAAATAATTTAAAAACTGCTTTATGAGAGGTGTGTTATAAACCTTAAAAAAAAATATAAATTTCAACCATATTTACAAATCCTCTAATTTATAAACAAACATTTTCAAACACTTTTTGACATTTTGTTTGTTTTTGATACATTTTGAAATAATTTGATACATTTTTGACAATATTTTTTGTGCTTAGATGAGAACAAACAAATTTTTAAAATGCTTTAAAAAAAAAATAAAATAAAAATAAATAACTGGTCATTTCAGCCCTTGACAGGACTTTGACCTAGCTTCTTATGATCAATTGTGTTGTGCGTGTTATTAAGTTTGTACACAATTGACCGAGAAATGGACCTACATGCTTAACGCCGACTCCGAACGGCGATGAACGGAATGTTCTTATTCTCAAGAAGCTTTACATGGCATTTTGATTACTCTCTGAGGTTTGCCATTGTCTGCAGAGAGGTGGCGGCCGTACAGAAAAATTATTTTAATTCAAAAATAATTTTCTGTCGCTGGCTGGGGTTCGAACCTGGGTCTCGAAGGTTCTTTGACATAGCGGCCACGCACTTTAACCAACTACGCCACGGACGCCACGTGGCCTCGATAAACCATTTTAAAATGCTTTATCGAGGGTTTATTGAAGGTTTCAACCATTTTTAAAATTCTCTTATTTATCAAGCATTTAAAAGAGCTGCTGAAAGCTGTTGCAATGTTCAACATGAAAAATGTTTTTACATTTTTTTTCGATTTTTTTCTTATGAAGGCTTTGTAAGAGGCTCATAATTTTTTATGAATACAGCCGTTTGAATTTCGGTAAAATTGTATATTTGTGTTGGAGCGACTTAGTAGTTCCATCCGAATAAAGTAACCAGCTAACTAATGTAATAAAAAATAACTAAAGTAATAAACTTTCTGTATCTTCCTGATCATTTTTTTTTTCATGCATTGGTTCACTTTTCCTAGCGCTGTGACTATTGGGGTACTCACAGTTTTGTTTTATCTGGTGTGTTAACTACGCCGTCTGTTAACTCTAAAACATTTTGCTATGTGGTAACTATTTTTGATTTTGTTTTGCATGTAAAAAAGAGATATGTAACACAAACTGGTAAAATTGCCTTGCTTTCCAACATGTTTGTTTTTCGTAGCAAACTGGCATTTCTGAAAGGTATTTTTATTTTATTGAAAAATCAATAAATCAAAGAAAGCTTCTCTTGTTATTTTTATTTTATTGAAAAATCAATAAATTAAAGAAAGCTTCTCTTTTCAAAAGGCGTGCCAATTTTAGAATGAACTACGTGTAGGGGTTCTCACAATTTGATTGAAGTATCGTTTTAAAGTTACTATATATCAACTTTAGAAGGGATCTGTAAATACCCTATACATAAAAATCTCGTTTATACGTAAAAATATCAGCTCAAAGGTAAGAAAAATATATGACGGCCTTAGAGAATTGTTATTTTAAAATTAAATATATCTTTTGTTTAAGCTGATAAATTTCATCAAAACATTTCAACAAAACATCGACACGGAATTTTTGTCGATGCTTTTATAAAAGTGGCAGTATTTTTACATTCAAAAAGGTGGCAGCATTGGTACCGCACTCAATACATGTTGCCGTCTTTTTTTTTCTTTTTTGTGGACCTTCCCACCGGGAAAAAAAAATCAATTCTCTTCTCCAATATAGATTCTAGAATTGATTATTTTTAACACCCCATCGGGAAAAAGATGCAATTTTATATAAAAAAAGAATCAATTCTCTTCTCCAGTATAGATTCTAGAATTGATTATTTTTAACATGCTGATGTCCTACAAAGAATAGTATATTCTTTTCTCGCTTGAAGTGGAATCGCTACAGAATCGTTTTTTTTCACTTTTTAAATAGATTCTTTTCATATATGTAATCATGGTTGAATAAATAAGGTTGTCTCGTGGCTGATCGTACTCTCTTCTCACATAATTGTCAAAATCAATGAAAAGCTACAACAACAACTTCATCGGCTTTGCATGTTATCAATTAACGCATTCAGATTTTGTATGAGTTGTCAACTTCGATTCGACATTTATTGGAACTCGTTCTCACCCATGCGACAACCTTATTTATTAAACCATGTATGTAATACTTCAATATTGGCAGCAAACTAAATTTTTAATGAGTTTCAACTACGAAATCAAAGAGAGATAGCCTACATAAGATTTTGTTGTTTGTATTAGTATATTTAAATATACTACTAATATACGTCAACGGGGCGGTTGTTAAGAAAAATGTCTGCCCAAACATAAAACAAAACAAAGCATAAATCATAGGTGCGCACCATTATAAAACAATTATAAGACCAACGCGTGAAATATGATAAAAATTTAAAAAAAAAAATTCAAGCAAACAAAATTTAAACCATAAAAATTGAAACAACAGAAATTTTAAATGAAATTTTTGACAATGAAAGCACCGCTCCTGAGTTTTTTTGTTATAAAATTAAATTTCGAGTACATAAAAAAAACCCAAAAATAAATAAATAACTGGTCATTTTAGTCACTGAAAGGACTTTGACCTAGCTTCTTATGATCAATTGTGTTGTGCGTGTTATTAAGTTTGTACACAATTGACCGAGTACCGGACCTACAGGTTTAACGCCGACTCCGAACCGCGATGAACGGAATGTTCTTATTCTCAATTAGCTTTACATGGCATTTTGATTACTCTCTGAGGTTTGCCATTGTCTGCAGAGAGATGGCGGCCGTACAGAAAAATCATTTTAATTCAAATAATTTTTTGTCGCTGCTGGGATTAGAACCCGGGTCTCCAGGTTCGTTGACATAGAGGCCACGGACTTTTAACCAACTACGCCACGGACGCCACAATTTCGGGTACATTCACAGTACAGTGTACTGCCAATATAGAAGTATTACATATATGATTATTTTAAATAAAATGTATTAACTTTCGGAAGTAAGAAAACAAATCAAAACAGACTGATGCTTTTCTCACTTATACCAGAATTTGTTTTAGAATCAGTGCGTTTTTCACTTATCAAAAAAGCAAGCAAGGAATCTAAAAACATTTTATATATTAGAAATAATTATATGGGTCGTAATCGATTATGGGTGGAATAAAAACGAATCAGTAAACTTTTGCTTGATAGATTCCAATTCATAGGTTTTGCTATAAATGTATATATTCTTTGGAATACATTCTAAAATGTTAGCAATAGAATTCATTCTATTTACGATTTTTGTTTCTAGAATCCATTTTCATTTTGCCGGTGGGACATTCTTATAGTAGTACATTCTTTTCTCGCTTCCATATGAATAGCTATAGAAATCGATTCTTTTATTCACTTTTTAAATGCATTCTTTTAAATAAAAAGTATTCATTTTCGGAAATGAGAAAACAAATCAAAACAGACTGTTGCTTTTCTCACTTATGCCAAAATTTGTTTGGTTGATATATTCGTTGATATATTGGTTGATATAAACTTTTGATTGATATATTCCAATTCATATGTTTTGCTTTAATTTATATATTCTTTGGAATACGTTCTAAAATGTAAGCAAAAGAATCTATTCCATTTACGATTTTTTTTTTTTAATCAATTCTCATTTTCCCGCTGGGTTGTTGACTTTTATATATGATACTCAAAAAGAGTTTGAAAATAGAGCTTTTGTCTCACAGCGATTTTGACATATTGTTCTATCTCATATATTCGTCAACATTAGAGTGCTGATATATTGTTATATGAGCGAGAAAATATATAGAGGAAATTAAATTTCAAAATAAAAAAAAACTCAGGAGCGGTGCTTCCATTGTCAATAATTTTTATTTGAAATTTTTGTTGTTTGAATTTTTTGATTAAAATTTTGTTTGTTTAAATTTAATCATATTTCAGGCGTTCTTATAATTGTTTTATAATGGTGCGTACCTGTGATTTAGGAAAAACAAATATGATTTGTTTTCTTATATGATTGGGGCAAACGTTTTCATAACAACCGCCCCTGTGACGGTTTGACTTTTTATTTTTTGTGTAGTAATTTTAATATATTCAAATATACTAACACAAACAGCAACATCTTATGTTGTTATGGCTGTCTCTCTTCGATTTCAGAGTTGGAATACAGAAGTATTACATATACATATGTTCTACCTTATTAGCTTTAGGCACAACCTTTTTTTTGAGATGCACAGAATTTTAATGAGAATAACAATAAAGAAATTGTATTGTTATTCTCTTTGAATTTTAATTAATTATTTAAACAATGGTTATTAAATTTATATATCCCATGTCCCAACTGGGCACCATAGCTATTCTAGAGAAAAATAATTTTTGAAATAGCGCCTGCCATTCTCAAGCTTTTCGCAGCCGAACATACGTGAGTCTTCTTTTATATAATAGTATAGATATAAAAAAACGTTGGTGCATATTTATGTCTGACCATCGCGGCTGATCTTCTCTAATTTGTAATGTGATGGTAATTTGTGAGAATGTGGATATTTTTTCAAGTTTATTCTCCAACACGTCATAATTTATCTTTCAGTCGTTCAGTGTAAAATTGAAGAGCTTGCAAAATCGAATGAAGTAGAATCGAATATGGCAAAGTGAAATTTTCAACTTTTAATTTTTCTACATTACTTCTTATTTGAAGTGTTAAAAAAAAACAAATACTTCTGTCATTTTTTTTTTCATTTTTCAATTATACACTATTTCAAATAAATTTTTATCTAAAATTATATTTCAACCTAAACGGAGCATTGTTACTTCTATGAGTTCTAAAAGAGTCTTCATTGTGGGTCTTCAAAGATTCCATTACATGGTTCTTAAAAAAGTATTAAGTATGGCTATTAAAACAGTCTTAATTTTGAGTCCACAAGACTAATTTATATGAGTGATAAAAGAGTATTTATTATGAGTATTAAAAGAGTCTTTATAATGAGTCTTAAAAGAGGATTAAATATAAGTCTTAAAAGAGTCTTAATTTTGAGTCCAAAAAACCTTATTTATATGAGTTCTAAAAGAGTCTTTATTATAAGTCCTTAAAGTGCCTTAATTATGAGTCTTAAAAGAGTATTAAATGTGTCTTAAGAGGGTCTTCATTTTGAGTCCAAAATAAGACATAAAACAGTCATTACACGGTGTAACAGTGACAATAAACTCGGCTCGAGACATAGTAGAGGTTGTAGGTCTAGTTGAACATAAGATAACTGCATACTTAGTTTTTTGAATATATCCTCAAAATCGGGATTTGTGGTCAAAAAACCGATTTTAGGTAGGTGCATGTATAGTTTGTTATGTAACTCCATTATATCTAGCTCAATTTTAAAAATTTAAACATTGATAAAAAGAAGAAAAATATACCTTTAATAAAATATACAGACCGTGAAATCGATCCCTAAAACGTGAAATCGATTATAATATATATAAACGAAAAAGGTCAAATAAACATTTAAAAAAAAAAAAAAAAAATTAACATTTTTTGTATTTTATTACAAATACTAAAAATTCGATAGTGCATTTGTATTTTAGCCAATTGAAATAAATGATAGCTTGTTGAACGCAAAATTTAACAGTCTTTCAGAATCCCGCTAAAACTAATAGTGCCACAAAACAAAATTTGTTAACAAAACGTTGTTGAAGTTGAAAAAATTAAAAAAATGAGAAATTTTCAAATGATTTTACCTGTAACTTTGTCAATTCTTTCTGTAAAAAAAACGATCTATATATTATATTAAGGGTATATTTTTCTTCTTTTTATCAATGTTTAAATTTTTAAAATTGAGCTAGATATAACGGAGTTTCATAACAAACTATACATACACCTACCTAAAATCGGTTTTTTTACCACAAATCCCGATTTTGAGGGTATATTCAAAAAACTAAGTATGCAGTTATCTTATGTTCAACCAGGCCTACTACCTCTTCTATGTCTCGAGGCAAGTTTTTTGATTTGTTTTCATTTTGTAACACCGTGTTATTATTAATCATATTTTCAAGCCTATAACTACGAAAATGTAATCATAAAATAATCTTTTTTGAGCGCATTGTGACGATGAAAACTCATTTATATGAGTCTTAAAAGAGTCTTTTAAGAGTCATAATGTTTGCTGCGCTGATATAAAAGCAGACAAGAAATATGAGTGAAAATGTATAGATACTCCTTAGACATGCTTGCCAAACAACAAAAAATAAAAAAAAAAATAAAAAAAATAAAAAAATTTCATAATTCCCAATACTCTTTGAACACACTTTCGAGCACTGTTTGAACACACTTTCGAACACTGTTAGAACATACTTCTCAAAAAAGTCAATGTTTAAATCAAACATGCCCACATAGTTGCCCGTATGGCCCGCGTGGCCCTTCATACAAATTTTTTTCTGTCTTAATTTTGCCTTTGCGATGAGCCAACATCAAGGAATACCTGTACAAAAACAAATGCATGTAAAATAAAAAACGCACACTCGATGATGTCGATGCTGAAGCTGATTGTCCCGTTACTTGTGTGTCGAGTAATTTTTCATGCAAGATGCACGATGAGCAACGTTTTGTGATTGTTTTTTGTTTTTTTTAAGCATTGGCCCGCGCTTAAAATTTATTGGGCCCCACTGGTTCAAATCAAAAGCTCTTGTAAAATATTGCGATACTTTACATGAAATATATATCCACTGAGAATACCTCATTCATTTAAGTTCTTCAGGAAACTATGTAACATGTTTAATTTATCAAACGAACATATGTGGTTTTAAGTCAACTAAATGTCTGAAAGCGAGTCTGAATATGTTTAGTCAAGTAACCACAATAAGTTAGCTAGATCGACCCTCTTAACCCTCTTATCTCAACCCAATAAATCTCAAAATTTCTACAGAATATTTCTTCACAAAATATGTAGGTAGGTATATAACTACAATATTATACACGAAGGTGTTTACAAACACTTAAAATTAATACGTTTATCTTAATCACACATATACGCACATAAACATGAATACACGCTCATAAACACACCAACTGACACTAAACACCCACACACACACACAGACACATATTCAGTATGGCTTATAATAAACTCTTTACGCCGCACAAACAAAACCGTGTAAAGGACTTTGAACAGAGCTTAATAAATTCACTTGAAAAACCTTGAAACCCACTTAAGTAAAATAAACTAACCAACCTTACACCAACCATACACCAACCAACTCAACGCAACACAACGCTTTTGTATATCTTACACAGAACTCAGTGTCTTCTTCACCTGCTTACGCTTAGAGAACGAAGACAACAAAGTTTTCAAATCTAAATTAACCACCGCCAACGCATATCAAAAAACATAAAATCCCAACATGCCGCAAGTTGAAGAATCCGCAAGCAGCTAATGAATTCACACGCTCATTTATTTTGAATATGCTTAACCCATGTGGGCCATAATTTTATGGCTATACTTATCTTACAATTTAAGCGTCTCTTTTTCTATTAATTTTAACATTTTATTATAACCTCATCATCATCATTATCATCTCTTTTATGGTTAACAAAAAAAAAAAAAAAAAAAAAACAAAAACAAAAACAATTGCTATTATTTATAAAGCCAAAAAAATATGAATTCATAAATTAAGTACTTAAGACAATTTAGTCTAAATATTTATCTGTAAGATATGTATTAAATATATTCAAATGTGCTAGTAAGGCAGATAAGCCTCCCCAATAAATAAAGGGTTAAGTTTTGTCAGTAGATATTAGTGTGTGCTTGTATGTGAGTTGTGTGAGTTTGTTTAGTGTCTACTTGACAAATGCAAATGAAAATATCCCAAAAATGTTTTCACATTTTCAGCAGTCGAGATTTAAATCGCTTTTTTCATTTTGTAGCCTTTAAGTTTTGTGCCCAAAAGTATGCTAGAATTTATAGCGAGCACCATGCTGCTCTACAAATATAGTTAAATTCCATGTGCAAGGGCAGCGTGCGTTGGGGCTCAATGTCATCTCAACGTGCACAAAGCGTGACACATTTGGCTGTGTGAAATAGCAACAGCAACTGGCGCAGCCACTCACGCACACATTAACTGGAATGCGCTACGCTGCGCTGCTGACTGAGCTCTCTTGTAAAGTCAAGAAAGTGCAATTTTAATGAGATGCAAATTTACACAAACGCAAACACATACCAAGAGACCGTCTCGCAATTCTGCACGCAGTCAAATACAAACTCACACTCACACACATACACGCAAACATACAAACACATGAACTAATATCAAAGTAAGTCGGCAAGTTAGCTTCAAGGAAGCGTTAGCATATAAAACACCCTTCAACATATACAGTTTAGTAGTATGTTTGTTTGTACTATGTTCGAATATGTATGTTTATCTAAATGTTGATTGAATAGAAGTACGTACTCGTTTCTTCTATGCATTTTTTATTTTATTCTTTATATTTTTTTTCCAGTAATTGTCATAATTTGACAGTTAAACTCTGACATTTAAACATTGTCAGTTATTTTGTCGCTTTTCTCCACTCATCTCTGTCTCTGGCTGTGTGTTTATGTGGGTGTGTTGCTTTTATACTTCTTCTGTCGAAGAACTTAAATTGAGTTTTTTATTCCTTCTGCAAGGATGCGTACGAAGAATATGCTAATAGCTAGAAGTCTTTCACAACTTTAACATTACACTGCAAATAATCTTAGATGTTTGATTATAATAAATGTTTTGAGAATTCTGATTTTCTTCAATGTCTGTGTTTTAACGTCAAAACAATTCAAAAGAAGTGTTCATCGTTTCCTCATCATTGCAAATTCGTGTTTGACAATTTCATACAAAAATAAATTGAAATTTTTTTTTAGTTAACTGAATCAAATTGTTTTTTCGTGATCTTGAAATGCTATGTCTTTCGTTTTTGATCTTGACAAAAATTAAAATGATTTTTTTAAAATGTTCAAATTTAAATGAACAAAATACTTAGGGGCGATTTCTTCATCGAGTATCAAAAAGAGTTAGTCCGAGATCTTATTGGGACTAGGTTTCAAATTAATTTTCAGTTTTAAAAAAACTTAGTACTCGGTCATTTCTTCACATATTTGATACTCACATCGTTTTGCGAAGAGAGTATTAGGCAATGATGTTTGGAGTCACTTTATGCCAGTTTTATACCCAAAAATTTGAAGCTAATTTGTAAAGTTTACTTAAATTAAAATAAAATAAAATTTTTAAAATTGTGAAAATTTTTAATATAAAAAAAGAGTTGGCTGTGCCATGGACACACCTGTAGGTTTTGACGTGACGAAGTTTCTTGCTGTTGATGTTGATGTTGGTGTTGGTGTTGGTGTTGGTGTTGGTGTTGGTGTTGGTGTTGGTGTTGGTGTTGGTGTTGGTGTTGGTGTTTGTGTTTGTGTTCGTGTTGGTGTTAGTGTTTATGTTGGTGTTGGTATTGGTGTTGGTGTTGGTGTTGGTGTTGGTGTTTGTGTTGGTGTTGGTGTTGGTGTTGGTGTTGGTGTTGGTGTTGGTGTTGGTGTTGGTGTTGGCGTTGGTGTTGGTGTTGGTGTTGGTGTTGGTGTTGGTGTTGGTGTTGGTGTTGGTGTTGGTGTTGGTGTTGGTGTTGGTGTTGGTGTTGGTGTTGGTGTTGGCGTTGGTGTTGGTGTTGGTGTTGGTGTTGGTGTTGGTGTTGGTGTTGGTGTTGGTGTTGGTGTTGGTGTTGGTGTTGGTGTTGGTGTTGGTGTTGGTGTTGGTGTTGGTGTTGGTGTTGGTGTTGGTGTTGGTGTTGGTGTTGGTGTTGGTGTTGGTGTTGGTGTTGGTGTTGGTGTTGGTGTTGGTGTTGGTATTGGTATTGGTGTTGGTGTTGGTGTTGGTGTTGGTGTTGGTGTTGGTGTTCGTGTTCGTGTTCGTGTTCGTGTTCGTGTTCGTGTTCGTGTTGGTGTTGGTGTTGGTGTTGGTGTTACTGTTGGTGTTGGTGTTGGTGTTGGTCTTGGTCTTGGTGTTGGTGTTGGTGTTGGTGTTGGTGTTGGTGTTGGTGTTGGTGTTGGTGTTGGTGTTGGTGTTGGTGTTGGTGTTGGTGTTGGTGTTGGTGTTGGTGTTGGTATTGGTATTGGTGTTGGTGTTGGTGTTGGTGTTGGTGTTGGTGTTGGTGTTGGTGTTCGTGTTCGTGTTCGTGTTCGTAATCGTGTTCGTGTTCGTGTTCGTGTTCGTGTTGGTGTTGGTGTTGGTGTTGGTGTTACTGTTGGTGTTGGTGTTGGTGTTGGTCTTGGTCTTGGTGTTGGTGTTGGTGTTGGTGTTGGTGTTGGTGTTGGTGCTGGTGTTGGTGTTGGTGTTGATGTTGGTGTTGGTGTTGGTGTTGGTGTTGTTGTTGGTGTTGGTGTTGGTGTTGGTGTTGGTGTTGGTGTTGGTGTTGGTGTTGGTGTTGGTGTTGGTGTTGGTGTTGGTGTTGGTGTTGGTGTTGGTGTTGGTGTTGGTGTTGGTGTTGGTGTTGGTGTTGGTGTTGGTGTTGGTGTTGGTGTTGGTGTTGGTGTTGGTGTTGGTGTTGGTGTTGGTGTTGGTGTTGGTGTTGGTGTTCGTGTTCGTGTTCGTGTTCGTGTTCGTGTTCGTGTTCGTGTTCGTGTTGGTGTTGGTGTTGGTGTTGGTGTTACTGTTGGTGTTGGTGTTGGTGTTGGTCTTGGTCTTGGTGTTGGTGTTGGTGTTGGTGTTGGTGTTGGTGTTGGTGCTGGTGTTGGTGTTGGTGTTGATGTTGGTGTTGGTGTTGGTGTTGGTGTTGGTGTTGGTGTTGGTGTTGGTGTTGTTGTTGGTGTTGGTGTTGGTGTTGGTGTTGGTGTTGGTGTTGGTGTTGGTGTTGGTGTTGGTGTTGGTGTTGGTGTTGGTGTTGGTGTTGGTGTTGGTGTTGGTGTTGGTGTTGGTGTTGGTGTTGGTGTTGGTGTTGGTGTTGGTGTTGGTGTTGGTGTTGGTGTTGGTGTTGGTGTTGGTGTTGGTGTTGGTGTTGGTGTTGGTGTTGGTGTTGGTGTTGGTGTTGGTGCTTTTTGTTTTGCTTCCCCATTAGCAAAAAAAAAAGTTTAGCTTTTTTTTTTGCTTCCCCATTGGTTGTGCTCTAATTTCAATTAATCCAGCAAAAGTGATGCATATGCGTCACATTAGGCGGTTCCCTGAGGGTTTTTGACACGCCGTTAAATTTTTTTTTTATTTTTGTCATATGCCCGAACACCTCACCTTTGTTTTCGTTCCTTAAAATTTACCGTTGCTCCAGTAGTCACAGAGTTAAAAATTTTTGAAACGTTGTTTCATGGCTGTAGTATTTTTACTGCATTATGTGATTGCATCCCTGAAATCATGACAACAAAATTTTTTTTGTAATTTATTTGTGAAGCGTAATAACACATCCCTGCTGTCGTAAAACAAAATTTTCTGTAGCACTCCTCCTGAGTGAGTAATAATTCCATGCAACGATATTACATTTCTGTTACATAAGCTGCTATATTCACGACCTGACGACGCCGGAATTATTTTTTAATTTTTGTCGTAAAGCCATGTATAAAAACTTTATTTTCCTTTTTAAACTTTTATCGTATGTTATATACTCATTGAGTAAAAATTCAATGCAACGCCGCTGCAAGAATGTTGCGTTATCGATCTTTGAGCGGCTCTCTCAGCGTCCCCATGATGTCAGAAATTTTTTGTCTAATTTTGTTGTGAGGGCTTCCAGTAGGATTTTATTGGCGTATCGTATTTTAATCCTAGCACTAATAATCAGCGAGTAATAATTCTATGTACAAATTTTCAGTTGCGTGGCTTACGCAGCTCCCACTACGTCCATATGCCGTATTAAATTTTTTTTTTTTTTTGTTTTTTTAATATAGTCAAAGAATTAACCTTTATGGTCTTACTATTTTTTTAATCATAGCTTTTATACCTAGCGAGTAACAATTCAATGAAACGCAGATGAATTTTTAAAAAATTTATTTTTCAACTTTTTTGGAAACTAGGGCAGTACAACGTAACTTCGTCACGTCAATAAAAAATATTTTAATTATTCAATAAAAAGAAAATAAAATAAAAATAAAAGATTTTTAAGGGTATGTTATAGGCCACATGGAGTACGCATATCGGCCTTAATTTTCTCGGCAATTCTTATAACGTTTTCTTTTGTCTCCTTAGCAAATTCAAAAGAAATCGGACGACAATACCTGGTTGATGGTGGGCTTTTATTGCGCCAATATGCATCTTTAGTACTCGACTGTAAAGTTAAAGGCACCATCGATACTCATAGCATATTGCTGGCACTGACATTTGTTTGTGAATTTTGATTATTTTCTTTATGGCCTGAAGATCCATCACAACCCCATTTAGTCGAAAGCGTGCAATTTAAACTCGTCATTGTATTTATATGCTAATCCGTAAAACTTTGAAAAAGACGCTTCGTAGTGTGATCCAACAAACAAACAAGTTAACTGAATCATCCTTATCCGATATGCATATATCTACCGGATAGCATTTTTTTCTCATCTGCAACCTTTCTATAAGGTGGTAAAATGTCAAACCCTTCTTTTTGGAGAACATATTTCATCATTAACTCTAACGCAGTTGTCAATGGAATGTGAGATCTTAAAATCGCTTATTAAAGTGTCCAAGGAAGCGTTTTGAAATTATTCACTATTAAGAGTCGAGTTATTTTACTCAATAAAGTTGTTAAAAAATTTACAGTCATTAAAATAATTGAACCCTAAAAGTATGCATAATTTTGCGTGACGAAGTTACGTTTTACCGCGCAGTTTTCCAAAAAAAATGGAAAAGGCATTTTTTCAACATTCACCTGCGTTGCATTTCATTGTTACTCGCTGGGTATAAGAGCTATAACATAAAAAATGGTACGACCGTAAAGGTTAATTCTTTGACTTCATTATAAAGAGAAAACCAAAATTCAAAACGTCATCGGGACGCGGTGGAAGCAACGCAACTGAAAATTTGCTACATGGAATTATTACTCGCTGAGTATTAGCGCTAGGATTAAAAATATCATACACCAATAAAGGCTTGTCCTAAGCCCTCACAACAAAATTACACAAAAAATTTCTGACGTCATGGGGACACAGACAGCGCCGTTCAAAGATCGGCAATGCAACATTCATGCAGCGGCGTTGCATTAAATTTTTACTCGGTGAGTATAAAAGCTACGATAAATGGTTACACAGGAAAAAAAGGGATTTGTACGTGGCCTTAAGACCAGAATAAAAAAAAAATCTGACGTCACCAGGTTGTGAAAAAACCAGCATATGTAACAGAAATTTAATATCGTTGCATGGAATTATTACACACTCAGAAGACGTGCGCGGTAAATTTTGTTTTAAGACAGCATTACGCCTCACAACTAAATTACAAAAAAAAATTCTTATCGTCATGACTTCAGAGTGGCAACCACATAATGGGTAAAAAATGGTACAACTATGAAAAAACGTTGCATGGAATTTGTAATCTGGGAGTACTGGCGTAACGGCAAATTTTAAGGAACGGAAATGAAGGTGAGGACTTCGGGCACATGATAAAAATAACAGAAAACATTTACGGCGTCATCTGGTCGCTCAGGGAACCGCTTGATGTGACACGTATGCATCACTTTTGCTGGATCAATTGCATGTAGCTAAGGCAAAGTTTACGCACCAAGGAAAAGCACAACCAACGGCGAAGCAAATAAAAAAAAGCAAAAGCAAAAGCAACACCAAAACCAGCACCAACACCAACACCAACACCAACACCAACACCAACACCAACACCAACACCAACACCAACACCAAGACCAACACCAACACCAACACCAACACCAACACCAACACCAACGCCAACACCAACACCAACACCAACACCAACACCAACACCAACACCAACACCAACACCAACACCAGCACCAACACCAACACCAACAAAAATATCAACATCAACATCAACATCAACATCTACTTCAACATCAACACCAACACCAACATCAACATCAACATCAACATCAACATCAACATCAACATCAACATCAACATCAACATCAACAGCAACATCAACATCAACATCAACATCAACCTCAACATCAACATCAACATCAACATCAACATCAACATCAACATCAACATCAACATCAACATCAACATCAACATCAACATCAACATCAACATCAACATCAACATCAACATCAACATCAACATCAACATCAACATCAACATCAACATCAACATCAACATCAACATCAACATCAACATCAACATCAACATCAACATCAACATCAACATCAACACCAACATCAACATCAACATCAACATCAACATCAACATCAACATCAACATCAACATCAACATCAACATAAACATCAACATCAACATCAACATCAACATCAACTTCAACATCATTATCAACATGAACATCAACATCTACATCAACATTAACATCAACATCAACATCAACATCAACATCAACATCAACATCAACATCAACATCAACATCAACATCAACATCAACATCAACATCAACATCAACATCAACATCAACATCAACATCAACATCAACATCAACATCAACATCAACATCAACATCAACATCAACATCAACATCAACATCAACATCAACATCAACATCAACATCAACATCAACATCAACATCAACATCAACATCAACATCAACATCAACATCAAAATCAACATCAACATCAACAACAACAACAACAACAACAACAACAACAACAACAATAAGACACACCGACACGTCGAAACCTACACGTGTGTCCACAACACGGCCAATTCTTTTTTTTATTTGCATATAACATTCCTAATTTGTATTGAAATTCTTGTGACCTACATATGTCCGATTTTTTATAAACTTTGCTCGGCGGCCGCAAGCATGTATCAACTTTTTTTACATATGTTTAAAGAGGAAATTCCCAGATTTCATAATATCATAATGAGACGTCCGAGGAAGGCTGAGCTCAATTTATATTTTCCATAGGAAATAGAAAAAAAAATTTCATGGACCAATTTTGATTATCCGATACCTTTTAAAGTATTCATGTTATCTAGAAAGTTTTTCGACAGAATAACGGCAATAAGGCTCATTTTAATAAAAAGTAATATTAAATTGCTAATGGGTGTTTTTTTTAGGGGTTTGTTTTTCGAATAGAGATAAAACTGGCATTTTGTGGTCAAATCTGGCAACTCTAATGTCATTTATGTTCAGTTTGGTTTGCCATTTCATCATGAACAGGTTGACAAAAGAGCAACGCTTGCAAATCGTGCAAATTTGTTTCGAAAATAATGGTTCAGTTCGCGAAGTTTACCGCAAGCTCCGTCCATTTTATGGTCGACATAATCGTCCATCAGAGCAATTAATTCGGTTAACCATGGGTCGTTTTCGCACTAGGTTTACTCTATGTGATAATACGCAACCGCAGAGACGTCGAACAGTGCGCACCGAAGAAACAATTGCCGCTGTAGAGCAAAATGTTGAAGAGGACCCGAATAAATCGATTCGCCACCGTGCAGAGCAATTGGAGCGTTGTCCATCAACTTTATGGAAGATTTTGCGCAAAGATCTTGGCTTGCGACCTTACAAGATCCAGCTTGTGCAAGAATTAAAGCCACGAGACCATGCAATGCGTCGTGATTTTGGTGTATGGGCCGAAAATGAGATTGATCTCGATGCTGATTTTCATCGCAAAATTTTGTTCAGTGATGAGGCTCATTTTTGGTTGAATGGCTACGTCAACAAGCAAAATTGCCGCATTTGGAGTGAAGAGAATCCACATGAGATCCTTGAGACGCCATTACATCCACAAAAACTGACTGTTTGATGTGCTATATGGGCTGGTGGAGTCATTGGGCCATACTTCTTCCGAAATAATGCTGGAGAGTCAGTTACCGTTAATGGAGACCGGTATAGAGCCATGATAACCGACTATTTTGTTCCCGAATTCGATGGCATGAATGTGGATGAGTTGTGGTTCCAACAAGACGGCGCTACATGCCACACAGCGCACGTCACAATCGATTTATTGAAGGAAACATTTGATGAGCGCATAATTTTGCGGAATGGACCTGTCAATTGGCCGCCAAGATCGTGTGATTTGACACCATTGGATTATTTTCTTTGGGGATATGTGAAGTCGCTCGTCTACGCCAACAAACCAGAAACGTTAGGGGACTTGAAGGCCAACATTCGTGGCGTTATTGCCGACATACGGCTTCATATGCTCGAAAAAGTGGTTGAAAATTGGACCTGCAGAATTGGAAAATTGGACCGCGGCTGGCTCGAATAAAGCCAGGATGTGTTATTAGGCTTCACAACTAAAATAAAAAAAAATTCTTGTTGTCATGATTTCAGGGATGCAATCACATAATGCAGTAAAAATGCTACAGCCATGAAAAAACGTTGCATGGATTTTTAACTCTGTGACTTCTGGTGCAATGGTAAATTTTAAGGAACGAGAATGAAGGTGAGGTCTTCGGGCATATGACAAAAATAAAAAAAAAATTGACGGCGTGTCAAAGACCCTAAAGGAACCGCCTAATGTGACGCATATGCATAACTTTTGCTGGATTAATTGAAATTAGAGCACAACCAATGGGGAAGAAAAAAAAAAGCTAAAAGAAAAGCACCAACTCCAAATCCAACAACAACTTCAACTCCAACACCAACACCAACACCAACACCAAAACCAACACCAACACCAACACCAACACCAACACCAATACCAACACCAACACCAACACCAGCACCAACACCAACCTCAACACCAACCTCAACACCAACACCAACACCAACCTCAACACCAACACGAATACCAACACCAACACCAACACCAACACCAACACCAAAACCAACACCAACATTAACACCAACACCAACACCAACATCAACACCAACTCCAACACCAACACCAACACCAACACCAACCTCAACACCAACACCAACACCAACCTAAACACCAACACCAACCGCAACACCAACACCAACCTCAACACCAACGCGAATACCAACCTCAACACCAACACCAACACCAACCTCAACACCAACACCAACACCAACATCAACATCAACGTCAACATCAACATCAACATCAACATCAACATCAACATCAACATCAACATAAACATAACCGTTAACATCAACATCAACATCAACATCAACATCAACATCAACATCAACATCAACGTCAACTTTATTCGAGGCTTTATTCGAGCCAGCCGCGGCGGCCACATGCCCGAAATCATATTTAAACATTAATGGCATAAAATTATCCTTCCAATAAAGCCAAATTGATGGACATTAAAACGATTTTCTTGTGTTTTATTTCAATTCGAAGTTCTATACCTCTAAAAAAAAAACACCCTGTTGTAACAAATTTTTGTTTACTCAAATACACTGCTAAGTTGAATGAAAATTTATATCAATTTTTTGCTTATATCCGCCTTTGATTATTTTTCAACAGAAGCGTGCAGGTAAAAATCTTCAATCAAATTTCGCTTATTAGGTTCTTGTTATGCCTAATAATGTTGAAGGATTTTGGACAACACTTTGCGCCCAATACGAAGGCGCAGAGTCTTTTTGGCGGAATGAATTGAATCAGTTGTCTCAAATTTATTGTTTAAATTCATGACTTTGTTGCAAAACAGGATGTTATAATGATCAAAAAACTTACGGTCTTTTGGAACGGTCTGCTCAAAATTTCATAATTTTAGTAATGAACTAACGTGATTTCTACTATTTACTAGATTATTTGATTTTCCATGATTAAACCTGCGCAATTGTTTCGGGCAGCTCTTGAAGATTTAATTTTAAAAGTACCATTATCTAAATTAATAAAAAAGCAATGCCAGTATAGCAAAGCATAATTAATTATTTCATAATCAAATATTGGATTTCTATATTTTCACAACCAATAACTACTTAATTGAAATGTATTTCGATTTCTTCAAAATATTTACTTTGCGCAATATTTTCATAACATTTCATTCGGAAAAATTCTAGTTAAAGTGGAAATAAAACTTTTATAGCTTGCAGAACAATTGTGTAATGTTTATTAGTGACCAAAAGCAAAAAATTTATGTCAGTTTTTTTTTTGTTTATTTTGTATTTTTTGTTTTGCTGCAGGCAAACGTCCGAAATATGTAACTGCTCTTAAGTAAATCACGTTGATTGCCAGCCAATCTCACTCAAACAACAAGCAATTCGTTGGCTTAAACTTGCTTAGCGAATTCATTTTAGATTCAATTCGTAGATACTACTTCACAGTCATGAATTGAAAGAATCGCAAGTGCTTGCGTTGCCAGTCAACGTTTGACGGTCCAAATCAATTTTAGCCAAGACGTGCGTCTGATGCTTGCAAAAAACTTGAGAAATAAACAAAAAAAAATCTAACAGAATTCCTTAGATATACTATAAACGTCACAGTGCAAACAAAAATATATATGAGAAAAGAAGAAATGAATAAAGCAAGTAACTGAAATGAGGAAAATGAGAAAAAATGAAAACATAATCTGATAAAATAACCGCAAGAGATTTGGTTCGATGGATCAAACAAACATAAAATACACTGAATAAAATATCGAATAATAATAAGATAAAAACATTAACCAACTGTATTTGTGGCAATAAAAAAATAGCAAAAAAAAAAAAAAAAAAACACAACAACACCAAAAACAACAGCAACACAATCTCACGATGTGACTTCAATATCAATGGCTTAGATAACAAGTAAGCGATATGCACGAAAAAGTGCCCGTGTATATGTGTGTGTATTTTTGCGCGCATTTGTTTTTATCTAAGCCCCTAAATGAATGGATGGATGATGCTCCTTCGTGCTGGGCTTGTAATCGAAAATTTCAGGCTGTGCCATTGTTGTTGAACAACGTACGCATAACTTGGCTTTTCTTTCCCTGCTTTATTTCAATACAACTCTTGACTTTTCTTTGTGGCTAAAACCCTAAAAACATAAATTGGTAACCACACAACGGGGCAGCACCAACAACAACAACAGCAATACCAACAACAAGAACAAAAGTAAGACCAGCAAGAACCAATTTATATTGTTGTGCTCACTGATATCCTTATTGTTGCTACTCAATAATAATTCTACGTAATTGAATGAAATCGTGCGGAACCGGAAATCGTATATTTTCCATTAAATGATTCGATTATTTGTATGATTTGTTTGAAATTGAAAATTCGATTATTCTCCCATTGTTATTATAAGTGGCATTATTGGGTCAATGAGACATGAAGAAGCCTTATTTTGTTCCATCTCTCCCTTTCGCTCATTTCTTTCGCCCAGAGTCTTCCGCTGCAGCCAACGTTCAAGGTTCTACTGATAGTTTCTATTCTTGTTTTTGTTGGTTTTATTTATTTTTTTTTTTTATGTGTTTGTCCAATGCCACTCAATGTCAAGGAGCTCTAGATGGCGCATTGCCAACGACGAGGCAACCAGCCTTACCACATAATTAAAAATTAAACGCTGCTCTTTCATATGGTTCTTTGTATTAACAAATCCCTTTTTATTTTTCTCAATGATGCAATTAATTCAACATCGCCCTCGCACCTCCAGACCGCAACTTAAGCAGCTTTAATTAAAACGCGTGACAAATGTTGACTCAGCTCATGTGGTAGCAGGAATTTGTAGTGCTTGGTTGTCTGTAACATATACTGCTGTGTGTTGGTGTATTTGTCAACGCATGCAACGACAACAACAACAACAACAACAGAAGCAGCAGCAGCACTTCAACTGCATTATTTCGTGCTGGTGTTGGCAGCTCTGTTTGTGGTTAATTGTTGTTGTGGCAAAAGGATTGCTTTAAGTGCGTTTCTTTAAAGGAATAAAAATGTGGCTGGTAAACATTTCCGAGCATATTTGTACATTTCACATACACAAAGAGAAAAAGTTATTTTTATGGCTGTTTTATATATTATTTAAAGACCCAGTAAACCAAGAGTTATCGTTTTGATATCAAGTTGTTTGTTTTATTTATTTTTTTTAACGTTGACGATTTGATTGGGATTCAATAAAATGTTGATGAATTTAAACCTCAAACTTCAATATCATAACAATCTCAAAGCTAATTAAAATCTGGATATTGTAACGATATCACGATTCAAAATTGATGCAATATTGCACCTTTACCGACGCACAACAAACTTTCGACATTTGACGCGAATTTTCAGCAGGCTTTGTATCGTCCTTATGACAACGTATAGCTTGTGAATTAACTGCAACAGCTTGAGTATTAAAGCCATGGAACTTATGACAGCTTCGAGATGATTTAAAAAGCATGATTAAATTGCTACGTATTTAGGTCCCTTAAACTTTGTTCCTATATCTCGATTAATCTTCGAACTACTGTTCTTCCAAGACAAGTACTTGCTATTTTGGTATCAATCATACAAAACAATTCTTGACTGTAGTATTCAAGAAACCTCAATGTTTGAGGAGCCATGTCTGAACCCATTATATATAACTAGCTTTTTCCTGGTGCGCTTTGCTGCACCTTATCTAGATAAGTACCGGCAAATGTTGCAATGGCTTCAGCGTTATTATTCTAAACTAGGGGTGGGCACAATTCTTGCACGTGCTGCGACTACGTGTAAGCGAGCAAGCAGCGTGCGAAATCAATTGCAGGATGAATTTGGGGGTGAATCGGATTGCGGAATGGAAAATCCTCTTTGTAATCCTCTCACAATATGCAATCACAAGCAGTGTTGCCAGAAAACTGTGATTCAAAACTGTGATCGTCATATTCAGATTTAAAATACGTCATTTCAATTAAAAAAGCTCAAGCCTGTGTTAGATAACACGGGCGCATAGGTCAGACGTAGAATACGTTAGTCATTAACAGCCTTTTCAATAGATTTCCTTAAACAACCTTTAAACGCTTGTTTAGTTACGCACTGTTTAAGGCTTTACGCAGCTTCTATGCAACCTTGCTAACATTGTTATTCATAAACATTTTTTCATTTTCTGTAGAAAATCTCTACAAAAATTAAGAATTCCTTTGGTTTTACAATGGCCGCCGCATAAAAAAATGGTGCAAAGGGCGCATATGGAGCATGTCTTTGATATTAAAAGAAAAGACAAACAAAAATCATGGTTGTATTTACGTAACCTTTAAACGCCAATTTCGGCGTTTAAGTTACGCAGCTCTCAAACAACTACGAAAAATGTTTATGAATAACGTTTTCTTGTTTAAAGCCCGTTTAAAGTTACGCTGCCTCTAAAATGTGTTTATGAATAAGGCTGTAAGACATTGAGGATGTCTTAAAGACGTGGCCAACTGGGTAAGCACAATTTTGTTTCTCTGCTTCGCTTATCAATGTTGTGTATGTACACATCGTTCGCTACTTGGTCATTATACTTTTTCTCTTTCTTACACTGGTTCTGTAATGAACACACAGATAATCGTACTGCTCTTACACATGATGTTATAATACATAAAATACAAAGCATATGAAAATTAATGCAAAATTTGAAGGAGTTAAATTTTGATTTACTTATAGAATCAAAAAAATTATATGTAGCAATGTGATTATTTAAATACAAATCAAAAGAAGACATATTGAATATGTTACGACCATACTTGAATTTTCTTCAATGCATGCATAAAGTATTAAAAACTTATAATGAAAGTGACAAACATTTTCTCAAAATTTTGTGCTCCAGATCAACACCCCCGTATAACGTATTCTACGTTAAAAATTAATTGATTAAAAAATATTCGAAAATAGAAAACATAGCTGCCGAAAAGCAAGCAAAGAAAAATTATGCCCTTACTACACTTGCCAATATACCACCAAATGGTATCTACATTCTGAGTTTTAATGTTCTGTGACTTTTACTTCTATTGCTATTCTGTATCGTAAATTTGGCTTATACGGGTGGAGCCACGCCCCGTTTTCGAATGCCCGTGCCAGTTTTTCAGTAGAAAGACCTTCATTGCTTTACGACATTTAGTTCCAAAGCAATTCGATATCATAAATTTGGTCTGTGTGGCCAAATTCCCCCTTGTCTAATGTTTGCTGAAATATATAGTTACTACCTCTTGGGCCCATAGCATCTACATATGAAGTTTCACTATCAAAACATATGCAACTTAGGAATAATAATGATTTCTAAAAAAATGGCGTATATATATAGTTATACCACGCCCAGTTTTAGTATAGTTGCCGACAGTAACCATACGAACTTGTATACCAAATTTTAGTCTAATACGACCAAAACCGTCTTAAATACAGCATTTTTATTGATTTGTGGGCGGTAAAAGGTGGTATGGAAATAAGGGGCATGAAAAATTTTTACTATGCCTATATTTTTCGCGCAAATGCAAACTAAGTGAGTCAGTGAGGCTTGCCAAATTATTCCAATATTCCATTTATTTCCAATTTCCCTTGCAAATATGTATTTCCCCATATACACCATATGTGCGCACCTGTATTTGTTCACACCTCCCAGGAAACATTATGGCTCTTAAAAGAGTCTTTTAAGACTCATATAAATGAGCATTTATCGTCATAATGCGCTCAAAAAATACTCTTTTATGAGTACATTTCGTAGGTTTTGGGCCTCAAAATATGATTCATAGTAATGACTGTTTTATGCCTCATTTAATACTCAAAATTAAGACTCTTTTAAGACTCATATATAATACTCTTTTAAGACTCATTTTAAATACTCTCTTAAGACTCATAATAATGACTCTTTTAGAACTCATATAAATTAGTCTTTTTGGACTCAAAATTAGGACTCCTTTAAGACTCATTTTATATACTCTTTTAAGACTCATAATAAGGACTCTTTAAAGACTCATAATAAAGACTCTTTTATAACTCATATAAATGAGTCTTTTAGGACTCAAAATTAAGACTATTTTAAGACTCATTTTAAATACTTTTTTAAGATTCATAATAAAGACTTTAAATAAATACTTTTTTAGAACTCATATACATATGTAAATGTCTTTTGAACTCACAATTAAGACACTTTTGACAGTCATATTTAAGAATCATGGAATGGAATTTTAAAGACTCATACTGAGGATTCTTTCAGAACTCAAAGAAGTAATTATGATCCATTTAGACTGAAATATATTTTTAGATTCAAATTTATTTAAAATATTTGATAGTTGAAAAATAAAAAAATTATGAAAACAATAAGGGTTTTCACTTCAATGCTGAAATTTCCGAAACGCTGAAATTTACGAAAACTTCAGTACAATTGTTGTTGTTTTGTTTTCCGAAGTTTGCTTAAATTTAATCATGTATTGAGTTGATGAAAAATAATCGTCGGAAATTTGCGAAGAAAAGATGTGTTCAGTAACCATAAGGAAATCTGTTTAATGAGTGTGAGTCATTGTGAATATGATAATTTCGATAAGAAGAAGAGCATTCAGTCAAATCCCGCTACAACGAAATTGCAATTGAATTAAAAGAAACAGCAAGTCGATTTAAAGTTTATAGTTTCGCTGGCCGCTAATAAAATATAGTAAAGTATAAAGTAAAATGTATTTACATACATTCATACATGCTGATGCGATGTTTGAAATGGAGCAAACTAAGAAGGTAAGTTTGTGATTGGATTTTATAAGAATAACAAATTTATTTAAAATACTTTACTTTTAGAAAATCAAGCTAGAGTGCAACCACCGTGCTGCTGATATGCATCGCAGACAAAATTAAGGCGAAGTTATAAGTTATATGAAAGGATGCTTCGTTTTTGGGCCATGACTTTGGCTGCGGTCATGCTAGAAGCTCCAGATTTTGTGTGGTTATAGTACTATATGCTTAAAATACAGTTACATCAATAACTAGTCTATTTTCTAATTTAGCAAAATATATTTTAAGCTTATTAATAAAAAGCCAAGTTTCAGCTACAATTTTTTTCATAAAATTTTGTTTTTTTTTTTAAATTTTTACACGAAATAGCTAAAGTCCAAGTCGGAACAAAACAATGCCTAGCTGCACTTCAATTGGAAATTACTTCCAAGAGCTATGGCCATTAAACACTGGATCATTCTCAATCATATGACAAATGTAGTCGAATGTATTTCAATTCATTCGCACGATTTGTCGAAATCGCTGCCAATAAGATTGGTTGTTATCCATCCATAGAATGTGCATGCTTTTAACTGCGAATCCCAAGTTAAAAGATATTGAATATCGGAATGCCTCTATTGCGATGAAGGAAATGCAAAACTCATCCACAACATCATCAACTCCATCTGCGGAATTGTCAAAATAAAAGAAATTAATAAACTAAGCTTTTCATCAGACAACTTACCAGTATCTTCCAGGAGTATTACATATTGTATGGTCTTTTTCAACATAAACTAATGTGATTTAGTTTTGATATTTTTTTCGGCATTATTTTTTCAATTAAAAGACAGAAAACACAAATTTTTTAACAAAATATGAATAAAATTGTCTGTTTTGCTCACAAGCAAACTAACGAAATAAATCTATGGCGATTTTAAGTTTGACAGATGCATGTGAAAAAACAAAACATTACAAACAGTCGCTCACTTCAACTCGTCGGAAATTTCCGATTTCTGAAATTTCAACAGCGAAGTGAATACCTTAAATATTTTTTTTTAAACATTTCAAATAAAAAGTAATAGTAGAAAAATTTAAAGCCATTTTACAATCATATAACAGACTTCTGTATGAGTCTTTTTATTGCGTACTCATAAAACACGCATAAAACATACTATGTTTTGAGTCTTATTTTTGAGCAATAATTTTAGAATAATATCAAAGACTCCTTTATGAGTCTTTTTTTTTGCGTACTCATAAAACACGTTTTTGAGGTACTCAGAAAATGTTTGCAGGGCTGTATTTTTGTATAAGTTCACTAAAATGCCTATAATTCATGAATTCATTTAATTTTATAATTCTTAAAAAACTTGTAAAAAAAATTTTAATTAATAACATAACTTTCTAAAAATTTGACAGTAGTCTATTAACAGATGACATTTGACGGGACCAGTGTTGCATTGAAAGTTACTACGCGGTAAATTCAAAATGTCACTGACTTTTCAAATTGCCTATGTAAACATTTGGTTTTGTGAGAATATTTGTATTCTTCTTCTACATTACTCTACATTACAGAAAATGTTAAACAAGAATACAAATACCAATAATTTTATTTTAATCAAAATCCCTCCATAGAAAGTTCTGCCAATAGGTCTGGTGTGTATTTCAGGAATATCGTTGCTTTTGTTGCATAACAAGTAACTTTTGTATTTTTAACCTTCAATCTTGGAAAAGTATTCCAAAAGAAAATTGAAAAACCTAAAGATACGAGTTTTGAATGAGATGAATGCAATTTATCAAAGCCTTCCAACGAAGATAATATTTTAAAATCATCAGAAAAACCCGCACTGAACTTATAAAAACAAATAAATCAACATCTGATTGCCAATAAAAATCAATAAAATTCCACTGCGGAAAAACTTTTCATGTCATCTATACCAAACCTCTATTTATTTCAATTGCAAAATTCCAATTCATATCGAAAATTATGGAGGATTAATGCTTCTACAGAAGTTTATGTAGCTCTAGCCACATCACTGGAATTCATTTATTTAATTCAGTTTACTCAGCTGTTGTAACAAATTGGCAAAAATAAGCTAATTTTTAACTCAAACAATAATTGAACTCTCTGTGACTGACGTGGCATTATGACAGATACCACAAAATCCAAAAAGTTGTATTGAATTCAAAAAAAATGATTTATGTCATATCAATAAATATTGTTTAATTTTGTATTTTCTTTTTAATTTTATATTGTTATTAGCAATTTCAAACAATAATGCATACTCTTAACTTTACAACACAATGCGAGTAGGTTAAAGTAGAAATTTATAACGAATTTTCAGTACGTCAGTAGAATTGTGAAAATTAGGGCAAAAAAATGTTTCACAGAATTTTTGTCTAGTACAAGCTATAAAAGACATAATGAATAATAAAACTCTTCTAAAGGGTGATTTTTTTGAGGTTATGATTTTCATGCATTAGTATTTGACAGATCACGTGGGATTTCAGACATGGTGTCAAAGAGAAAGATGCTCAGTATGCTTTGACATTTCATCATGAATAGACTTACTAACGAGCAACGCTTGCAAATCATTGAATTTTATTACCAAAATCAGTGTTCGAAAATCCGCTTTTTTATCGACAAATTTTGTTCAGCGATGAGGCTCATTTCTGGTTGAATGGCTACGTAAATAAGCAAAATTGCCGCATTTGGAGTGAAGAGCAACCAGAAGCCGTTCAAGAACTGGCCATGCATCCCGAAAAATGCACTGTTTGGTGTGGTTTGTACGCTGGTGGAATCATTGGACCGTATTTTTTCAAAGATGCTGTTGGACGCAACGTTACGGTGAATGGTGATCGCTATCGTTCGATGCTAACAAACTTTTTGTTGCCAAAAATGGAAGAACTGAACTTGGTTGACATGTGGTTTCAACAAGATGGCGCTACATGCCACACATCTCGCGATTCTATGGCCATTTTGAGGGAAAACTTCGGAGAACAATTAATCTCAAGAAATGGACCGGTAAGTTGGCCACCAAGATCATGCGATTTGACGCCTTTAGACTATTTTTTGTGGGGCTACGTCAAGTCTAAAGTCTACAGAAATAAGCCAGCAACTATTCCAGCTTTGGAAGACAACATTTCCGAAGAAATTCGGGCTATTCCGGCCGAAATGCTCGAAAAAGTTGCCCAAAATTGGACTTTCCGAATGGACCACCTAAGACGCAGCCGCGGTCAACATTTAAATGAAATTATCTTCAAAAAGTAAATGTCATGGACCAATCTAACGTTTCAAATAAAGAACCGATGAGATTTTGCAAATTTTATGCGTTTTTTTTAAAAAAAAAGTTATCAGGCACTTAAAAAATCACTCTTTATATCTCAAGAGTACCAACTCTTTACAACAATGAATAGCATAATTTTGCTTTTTCGTCAATAAGAAAACAAAAAACAACACCCTCATAATATTCTTTCAGCATTCTGAGTGATGATATTATTTCAAAATTAAATTTTCCTTAAATAACTCTCTCTTTCTCACATTCATCAGAGTCATGGAATGGCAGAGGCTTCATTTTAATTGCATTCCTTTGCATTGTCTTAGTAGCTAGTTGCTTTAATATTTTCTAGAATTACAGCTTAATTCGAAAATATTTACAAACAAAGAACACACAGACACATATACAAACATGTTTAAAAGAACATTCACACAGCTCTATGCTTAAGTAATAGACACATTTACACACGCGCCAGCACAACAACAATGCACAGTGTCATACGTTGATGTAAGCTGCAGTCAAAACTAAAAGGATATAATGCAGAACATTAAAAATTAATATAATTAGGGTATTCACAAGGTGTGCTATCATGTCATATTATCATAATGTAATAAAATTTTACACTAGTTTAAAAATGTAGTTGTTGCCTTCCATATAAAAATAGTACTAAAATATTACAACCCTAAAAGATATGTTTATTGAGTGTCGTATTCAATTATAACGTCCAAAATATGCTTTTTGCAAAAATCGGCTATTATTTTGTCTTTTTCGCTTTCTTTTGGCATTGCGATAACAAATATTTATTTTAATTTGTTTTGCATCAGCTGATTGAGAGTCAAAATAGCACAATAAGTTATGAGAGGTTGTTCACACTAGTTGTAAATTTTTATATTTTCAACTTAAGACATTTGACTTTATGAGACCTTGGGAATACCCTAAATATGTTCAATTTGCCATTTCAGCCTTTGAAAAAACTTTGACCGAGCTACTTAAAATCAAATTGTGTTGTGCGTGTTATAAATGTTTGTACACAAATGATGGAGAACGGGACCTACTGGTTTTATGTCGTCTCCAAAAGGCTAAAGTGCATGTTCTCTTTACATGACATTAGCTTTACATGCTTTACAAAGCTTTACTCGTACATGAAATTATTTACTCTCTGAGGATTGCCATTGTCTGCAAAGAGTTGACGAACGATCAGAAAAATTAATTAGAATTGAAAAAACTTTCTATTTCTATTTCTGTTTCAACTGGAGTTTATACCAAGGCTCGCATTGGCATCGAGTGGTCCACACACTACTCTACTTAGCCTCTACTAATATTTAATATTAGTACTTTTATACCCCCAAGTTTTAAGCACATAAAAAGGGTACAATAATTTTGTCACTCCGTTTGGAACCCCCTAAAGTAGGCGTGGTTGGTATAGAAAAGTATATATATATTCTTGATCAGCGATTAGTGATCACGATTACAGCCGTAATTTTTAAGCTCTCATCACGAAATGCGATATTTAAGCTTGTATCTAAAAAATAAAGATCAAGTACGAAAATGATTCAAATCGGATGAAAACCACGCCTATCTCACATACAAAGTGACTTTATCAAAAGGGTTAAATCTCTTAAAATTCCACAAAAATTAATATATGGACTTGGAATCTTGCAAATAATCTTAAATATCTGAGTATATAATTCAACAAAATCGAGTGAAAACCTCGCCTACCTCCTATACCTCCGTTCAAACTATGACGAAAATGTTTTGCAGATAAACATTTTATTGACTGCTTAAGACTTAGAATATACTTTGGTTCGGCCGAGGGGGTATTTTATCTTCGAACCAGTCGAAAATAACTATTTACTAATTTATTTAACAAATTTGTGAAAGAGCCGAAATCGGGTAATTTCGACAATTAACTCCCATATGAACATATAAAGATTTTTTTATTAAACTCAACGATTTATTCCTCAGAAAAAAAAAAACGATTAACAGTGCAAACTGTTAAATTCTATTCAACAGAAGAATTTCTTTAATTTAACAGTCTGAAATATTAAATTGAAATATATTTAAATTGATAAATTTGAAAAACTAAAACAGTTATTTTATCAACAGTTCCAGGTGTTAATTTGAAAAACTCAACTGGTGGATGACAATGGCAAACCTCGGAGAGTAAATAATGCCATGTAAAGCTGACTTTATTAGTAAGAGCAAACATTCCCATTAATTATGAAATACAACGTCGTTCAAGTGGCTGCCTCGGCTAGCTTCGCAGAAGAGCATTCTGTCGCTCCAATTTTACCATACCTTGTTGTTGGTTTCGGGCTGTAGCTCATGGATTCCTTGGATAATAATGGCCTTGAGTGCTTGAATCATTTCCAGATTGTTGGCATAACATATTGGTCCTTCACAGTTCCCCATAAAAAAAAAAGTCCAAAGAGGTCAATAGCAGCTCCGAGGCGGCTAATTGACATCGTCAAGACGGTTGACAACACGATTTGGGAGTTTGTGCTTAAAAGATCGATTGCAGCATGGGCTTTGTGGCATTGTGCTCCATCCTGCATGAACCAGATGTCGGTCAAATTCATGTCTACAATTTCAGTAAAAAAATGTCGGTTAACATGGCTCTGTAATACCCACCCAGTGTTTCGTCTAGAACAAGCTAGCTGGACAAAATTATTTTTTTGATTTTTTGTATTCCTTAGGTCAAAACAAAAAAAAAATTGTATGGGGGCCAGGTCGTAAATGACCCCCTCTGCCGATACGGGTTAATTTCTGCAAAAAATAAGTTGCACCATGTTTGCTGCTATAACTTCGAAAGTATTGAACGTAAAAGGCTATTTTTATATAATTTGGAAAGAAAATTTCAGAAATTTTGAAAGTTTCTTAACTTAGATACAATAATTTTGACCACAATGATTCAATATAATATTTTATAAATTTATTTTGTATGAAATTAAATAAGTTAACTTGAATCATATGAACTTGAATCAGAAGAATCTGAAGAATCCATGGCGATGTCATAGTTATTGACAAGAGCTGCACTTTCAAGTCCTGCTTCTGAAGGAATAAGTAGATTCAAAACTTCGCGAGGATATTTATTCAAATTTTTCTGAGGAATATTTCTTAAAGTACTTATTAAGGGATCAGAAGTAATAAGTAACAGCATAAGTAAGTCTTGCATTGTTGATTCACGTGAGTTTTTTCTTGTATGATTCTCACGAAACCTACGACAATCTTTGTGTCGTGCTTCCTGAGCTTCTTCTGAAAGCTGCCCGATTGGAAGGATTGAGCTTGCAATGACTTCTGTACCATGCATCAAGATTTTATGAAGCGTAACGGGCATGTAATACCAAGAATGCTGCTGTAGATATATATTTCTCGTCACCTCTGCAAATTTTTTGAATTCAGTCAGATTTATTTCAAACCCCGACGATAAAGCTATTAAAATTATATTCAAATTGCTTATAAGTTCTTGATTTAGAGCAGTTATCCCAGAACTTAATTCGTGGTCATGAAAAAATCTGCGGGCAGTATTTCCGTCATTTGTAGATCCACAACCTGGCTTAGGCTTATCTACAATTAGTCCCATTTCCGTTTTGAATTTAGACTTCATTTCATTTGATCTGTGTTTAACAAGTGCTTTGTCATTTTCGACCCTTATTCGCCATTTTTTAACATCAAGCTTATAACTTATGTGCAACAAACATTCAAAACATCTTATCCATGCATGTAGCGTAGACAACCCAAATCCATAATTTTCTTCCTTACCAAAGAAATCTTTTGTCAAATTCATTTCTTTAGGTGTAGCTCCACAAATATAACATTTTTGTGATGAAAGTGTCTCAGTTAACGCATTGCACACCTTACCATCTACCATTGTTAATAGCATCTTATGATGTACCACTAACTCTAGTCCATTTGAAACGAATATTGTTGGGACAAGATTATTTATTTCGTCAAGAAGTTTGTTGGTTTCTTTGGTTGTGAATTCAGTTGTTTCTTTTGCAAAAATAACCTTAATGGGACGACAATACATTGTTGATGATGGTCGAGGATTCTGCGATACTATTTTATTACCGTATGGTAACCTGATGGGCACAAATGAAAACACAAATAAAAATTCATCACTGCTTTCACTATTTGAAAACTTCTGTTTATATGTACTATGGCCTGAGCTTCCATCACATCCCCACTTACTAATTAAAGTTAATGAGTACAGTAGCATTACCTGGTTAAAAACATCGCTTTGCACTTCCAAAATGCGTTTTACCGTAAGATTCATTATCGATTGCAATTTTATTTCAGCTCGAGTTTCTGTTATAATAATGTCTGCATTTGATGGACAACAAGCTTTTTTCGATTTTGCCAGAGAATAGTATGACGGATATAAATCATGACCAGCTTTCAGAGACCATTTCCTCGTGAGCTTATAAGAGTTACATGTTAATTTTGCATCTATGTAGTACGCTAATGCTTCGTCGTTTGTTAAGCATCGCATACGAGTAGTATTTGGATTTGCACATACTTCAGCTGCACTCACATCCTTTCCTCTGTTCTCTGTACTGTTCTTAATAATAGTGGCCGCATTTCTATTTACACATGATCGCAATGCGATTTCAGCGGCAGTTTTCAATTCAAAAGCAGTCCTACCTTGAACCAAATCTTCCACTCGCCTCTTTTTCGTCTTAAAGGATGCTTCTTCAAATTGCAGTTTTGGTCTACCAATGACTTTCGAGCACTGTGAAGATGTGGATGGCAAGGGAATGTGCTTGCAAACTTGAATTCGCATATCAGTATTGAGGAATTCAGTATTTTTGCTCAAAAACCGGTCCCTAGACTTTCCACAAGCATACCACTTTTCTTTAAATTTTTTTGAAAATGCTGCTAATTTCATTTTAATTTCTCTTACAGATTTATTTGAGATATCAGATAAATCGTATTTATTTTTTAAAAATTGAAAAAGATTTTCTACATCTCCATGCTTAAGCCATTCTTCAAAAAACTCAATTTTTGGGAGGAGGTACGTGCACTCTAAAAAAAAATAGTTGAACAGTGTTGAACAGCGTAATATTTCTAGGAAACAGATGATGCCACCACTCAACAATCCGCACCAAACTGTCACTCTCTGTGGATGCATCGGCATCGGGTTTTCCGCGCCCTAGATGTGGCAATTATGTTTGTTAACGTAGCTGCCGATATAAAAATGTGCCTTATTAGAAAAGATGATTTTTCGCCCAAAATCGTTGTCCAATTCAAGCTGCGAAGCGGATGGTCATGCGCCTTCAATTGCTGAGTCAATTGGACCTTTTAAGCGAGTAATGCGAGATCTTTGTGCAGAATTCTCCTCAGACTAGTGCGTGAAATGTTGAGCTGTTGAGATCGATGGCGAGTTGATGTTCGTGAATTTAGTCTCTTACTCTCAGCTACAGCAGACACATTCTCGTCTGTGCGCACCTTACGACAGTCTAAGGGTCTTTAGGACTAAGGGTCTTTAGGTCTAAAGTTTGACCCGGAAGGTGGCGCTATTGTTGCTTTGGTAATTTTTAAAGGGGTATTTGAGAGTATAAAGGCTCAACCAAGTTATGCATAAGCAAACAAAGGCAAGATAGCAAAAATACGAACTTGTGTGGTATTATATGGAGTCGCCTAAGTTGCTAGTTGTCGCTGATTTATTTTTCTTGCAAGGAGCTACACCAACAAAAAAATGCTGGCATATTAAAATAAAATTGTTTTCAACTAAACAATAATCTTGTTGATAAACAACCATAAAAAAATTTTGTCAATTCAAAGATTTGAGTATTTTTCAAACTATTATATCCCAGCAGTTATTTTGGAGTCAATTGAAAAAGTGAACTAGTTCATTTCTAGAGCAGTTCGTAGTAGCTCTGAAAAAGTACAAAAGGCGTTCAGTGTAGAACAGTTATCTTTGCTTTTGTTTTCAAAAGTATTGCTGACAAAAATAAACGCGTTCTGGCTTCTTTTTAAAATTTGCTGCGCACAAGAAAAAATAATAAAAAAAAAATGTTTATAGACAAAATGTTTTCTGGATTATGGATGGAAAAGATGGTTCAAATGAGATCTTTAGGACCTTTTCATTGCACTAAATTCTTACACTTTTGATATGTTCACTTTAAAACTAGTTAAAAAAGAACCACTGTTCCTAATGCAACTAGTTAAAATATAGGGAAAAAGGAGTGTTTCTGGGGACAATTGTCTTTTCCTATGACATCAACCCGCAAAAAGCGTCCGTTCGTTCAATGTTAAAGGGTATTGTAGTGGAACTAGTACTGGTCCTTTTTGGAACTAGTTCAGAACTATTTCAAATTTGGTCCACTTTTCTGCTGGGATGGTTGCTATAAAGAGAATAATTGTTTACTAATAGCATTCTGAAATAAATTGAACAACAATGACATTGTTAATAATACCAACAAGTTTTTTTTGGGTGCAGTTGCGTTGAAACAAGAAGTTGACAGAAAATATTGGAACGAAACTTAACGACGAGCGAATTGAGAGAAACGTCAAAAACAATGCATTGAAAAGGCAATCCGTCCCACATTTTTTTCTCCAATTCGTACTATATGCGTACTCACTCACACCAATTGAATATATGCATTAGTAATATTTGAACTGCTTTTTTAACCGACTTCAAAAAGGAGGAGGTTCTCAATTTCGTTGGTTTGTCCGCTTTTTTTTGTTTTTTTTTTTTTTTTTTTTTTTTTTTTTTTTTAAATGTATGTACATCGATAACTCCTAAAGCACTTGCCCGATTTCCGTAATTTTTTGTCAACAGATAGATATCATGAACGCGGAGGTCCTTTTTTAAAAAGTGGGCGATATTCGACAAAGGGGTGTGGCAATTTAAGAAAAACACTGTATTTCAGTTAATATTGACACTAGGGTACTGAAATTTACAGTAAAAATACGGGGGTAGAAACAATTATTACAAATTACGATCAAAAAAGTGGGCGTTATTTGACAAAGGGGTGTGGTCATATTAAAAAGACACAGTATCTCAAATAGTATTGACACTACGGTACTGAAATTTAGTACAGGGGTAGCCACAATTTTTCAAAATTACTGTAAATAAAGTGGGCGTTATTCGACGAATGGGTGTGGCAATATTAGAAACACACAATATATCGAATAATATTGACACTAGGGTGCTGAAATTTAGTATATGGGTTGGTACAGTAACTACAAATTACGGCCAAAAAAGTGGGCGTTATTCAACAAATGGGCGTGTCAATATTATAAAAATACTATATCTTAGTTAATATTGACACTAGCGTATTAATATTTGGTATGCAGGTAGGTGGGTAGGTAGAATCATTAAAAAAGTGGGCGGGATTGTACACAGGGTGTGGCACTTTATGGAAAATACTATATTACGGTTAATATTGATACTTGGAAAGTGAAATTTGGCACAGGGCTAGGTTGAATCATTATAAGGTACGGTAAATAAAGTGGGCGGGAATTTATAAAGGGCGTGGCACTAATTGTAAAGAAACAGAAATGGAAAATACCCAACAAACTTTCAGGAATTAATAAACCAAATTTTTTAAGAACAAAGTTTCATGTTTGAAATTTTCCTCAAGAATACAATAACGTAAAATATTTCATATTCTCTAAAAAGGAAGAAATAAAAACTTTTTAACAAAAAAAAAACCAACTTTAAAATCACTACAAAGTAAGAAATAATATTAAATAACTTTTCCCATTCATTTCTTGGTCATATTTTAAAAGCTATTTATATGTATTATAATATTGGAAACGTTATCATTTTCATTTTTTTTATTTTGTTTTATTATCATCAATATATTAATTGCTTTATGAACATAAAAGCTCTGAAGTCTGTATAATATTTCCAATATTATAATACATATAAATAGCTTTTAAAATATGACCAAGAAATTAATGGGAAAAGTTATTTAATATTATTTCTTACTTTGTAGTGATTTTGAAGTTGGTTTTTTTTTTTGTTAAAAAGATTTTTTTAATGGCAAAAAAATGAGCAATTTAATGAAATATCATACAGGTTTAAGCAGAATAAGGTTGCAACCTGTATTTTAAATAATTTTCATTTTTTGAGTAATTTTGCAACAACAAAGCTGTAGGAGCTACAAACTTCAAACGACGAAAACAACAACAATTAGAAAAACTAAAAATTACCAGTTGATTTTGACAGCTAGCGCACCCTGCTCTCCAATCTAAGATTACCTTGTAATTGTATCATGATTGGGCCTTAACTCAGAAACAAACTGAGAAATTGACATGATTCTTTCACTTCACTATCACTTTTTATGCAAACAAAATTACAAAATCAATAAAAATAAAAAAAAAAAAAAACAAAAAAAAACAGTAAATTTCATGAAAATAGTAAAAAAATAGTAGCTACACCACGATAAAAACTCAAGTAACAGATGTTTGAATACATGCACTAATTATATTTTTTAAGATATTTTGAAATTTTTCAAAGTGTAAAACTTAAAAAATAAATTGTTTTCGTAAAAGCAAAAAAATATAGTATAAGTTATTTTCACGAGCACTACTAACCTTCAATGTTTAAAAAAAAAAAATCTGAATCACAAAGGTCAGATTTTGCTCAAAAATAGTCGAATTGATATGGAATCATCGATATTCTTGGCTTTAAACTCTTAAAACAAAAGACTCAAAGGCAAATTTTTAACACACCCACTCTTACAAAAATGGTTTTAATATTTAAACTTTATGTAATTTTGGTTCTGTAAAAGCTACATTCCATAAAGACCCAAAAAAAAAAAATTGCGTGTGACACGCGCACTCTTAAAATATGGGTGAAATAAATTAAAGTGACTTTATTTTTGGTTCTGTTAAATGTACAAAAGGTGGTGCAAAAGTAACGAAGAGTAACGGTTTGAAGAGTTTATAAATACTTTATTTTAGGGTCTATTATTTTGTTCGTTTTTGTTTTCATAATAAACTATATAAATGGGAAATTTGGTTAATTCAAAGAAGGTGGCCATCCTCAGCTCTTTTCAAGACTTCCTCTATTATTTTGCGCTGAACTCCAAGTGTTATTCCTCTAATTTAATTTTCAAATAAATATAAACCATGTATCCTCTCGTATGATAATATCATATTGAATATAATTCCACACCAAACTGTTCACCTACGAGGGTGTAATTGTTATTGATGAATTTCTCGGGAAAAAGAAATTCGGTTCCGTAAGTCCAGCTCTCATATATAACATATAAAACAGCTACAGGCACGTAGCCTATAAAAAAATTACTGTTAATTACCAAACTAAAATTCCATTATCTTATGATCGTTTTTCAGTTGTAATTCTTTTCGTGTTGAATTACCCAACATAAAACACATCACATATTAACATAAACACATTAACTAAAAAAATGTCAAAAGTCTAAAATAGAACAGAACAAAAAAAAAAATTAAGAAGTTAAAGGCTATTAAGACCCATTTGTTTCTTTTGCGCCAACAACTAGTTGCAATTGCTTTGCTAAGAGGACTTGGCTTTAAGTTTTTAGAAACTAAGTTTTGAAGATCCGGCAATTTCAGCCCTTGAAAGGTCTTTGACCTAGCTTCTTATGATCAATTGTGTTGTGCGTGTTATTAAGTTTGTACACAATTGACCGAAAAATGGACCTACATGCTTAACGCCGACTCCGAACGGCGATGAACGGAAGAATGTTCTTGTTCTCAAGAAGCTTTTAATGGCATTTTGATTACTCTCTGAGGTTTGCCATTGTCTGCAGAGAGGTGGCGGCCGTACAGAAAAATCGTTGCTGGGGTTCGAACCTGGGTATCCAGGTTCCAGGTTCTTTGACATAGCGGCCACGTGGCCGCTAAAGAAAGCTCCATACTTACCACAAAAATGTGCAAAATAGGCGGCCTCTGTAGTCAGGTAGGTAGAGTGCTCAACTGCCGCCACAGAGGTCCCTGGTTCGAATCACCGCCAGGCCATAGTTCTATGCTTTAACCTATCTCATTTGCAATTTTCTTTCCTCATTTCTAATCAACTGAAATTGGAAACTCTTCAATACTTACGACTTCAAGTCGTAGTTGGTGGTAGAGAAATTTGTGAATGAGATTGCTTTATAACTTGAATTAACTGAGGTAATGGCACAAAACTTGTCTCGGATTCAAATTCACATGTTCCATCACGCTAAGAACATCCTACATATGTTTTACTTGATGGCCCCTTCCCTCCCACTAATCTATCACCACATTTCGAACCAAGGCAGACTTGACTGAATAGGTATTACACTTGAAATCATTGGTTCAAAGCTAAAGAAACATTAGACTCTTTTTCTATTTTCAGTTTTCCGCTCGCATTGTGCTCTCTTCTGAGCAAGAGAACTGGTGGCGAATTCATTAGGAAAGTAAAAGTGATGCCAAACTTTTATGGAAAAAGACATGTTTTTCAGATTAATTTTGTATCGAATTTCATTTCTATGCGATTAAAATTTTAAAATTGATTTAAATATCGTAAAGTGCGTTGTGAATTTGAATTCTTCTAGAAAATTTATTGACTATGCAACCTTAATATAAACAAAAGTTCTTCATGCAATTTTTTCAATACTATCCTTTCGAAATAATTGATTCACTTCAATGAAAATTCATTTTAATTTCATTCATTGTATGCCCCTAAAGTATTTCTCAATTTAATATTTTTTAACTTTGTCGAAAGTTTTTCAATAAAAAAAAAATAAAAAAAAAAAAAAAAACAAAAAGCACAAAACAAAAATCGAATTTATAAGGTCGAATTTTGACCACAGGCTATACTAGTAAAATGCCTACACTTAACCTTCGTTGCTTTTAGTTGATGGATTACCGAGCCAAAATTTGTTGAGATTCAGTCGTTTACTTGGCACTGTGCAAGGCCAAGAAAGAGCTTTATTGTGTCTTGGAATTTATGCGAAGCGAATTGTTGCAACATGATTTATAGCCAAATTGTTGTTTCATTTACTTTCCAACAAATTGGCAACACTGGCATTTATTGGCGCAATGTGTATGCGTGTGCGTGTGCGTTGTTTATGAGTGTATGTTTTATTTTTATTTATTGCGAGTGGCAAAACAGTCAGTCAAAAGCTTTGAGCTTAATTTGAAGTGCCGCATATGAAGGTTTCGAAGAGAAAAGGCAAGAACTTTGCACGAGATCTTGGCAAGAACAGGCAGACAGGCTGTTGTTTTGCTTGTGAAGCTAACCGTCAGTTGGCTTTAAGGCGACAGCGACTATTTGGCAGACATTAAGTAGAACACACAGCAAGACAGCATCTTTAATTTTCAAAAGCATACATTTTATGAATGAAGTGAATTATATTGCCACTTAAATGACATAAATCGTGCATTTATGTGTGTGTATGTGTCTGGGTTCATATGAGTGCTTGCGTGTAAAAAAGCTGTATTTTCATTGCAGCTTTCGTTTCCGGCTTAAATGCCTTAAAAGTAATACATTTTTTTTTAGGCCGCGCTGTTTGAGTGCCTTTAATGCTTGCTTGGCACGTTTCAATGCTGGTTAGACTGCTTGATGAGTTGTGTTTGTTCTAATTTTTTTTTTTTTTTTTTTTTCTTACACACACAAATGCTCACGCACATCCTGACACAAACACACACACCGATTCATTAACAAATACATATGAGTTTTAAAACGTGCTTGTAACATTTTTCTACATTAAATTTTTAGGTTTTTTATTTGTTTCTGTCCTTGTTTTATGCATTTTTCTGTTTTCTTCGCACTTTATTACTGTCATTCGCATTTTTTAACTTGTTGATAACCTTAATTGAAATAAGTGTTTACATGCGTAGGAAGTTGTTTGCATTTAAAACATAGCTTTTTGCGCGCAAAGTCAACTTTTATTAAAAAAAAATAAATACATAAGCATAAACTTAAAACGCTTCCAGCCAATGTCAATATTAACGAGTTGTTAGCATGAATTAATTCCACTTCAAATATCTAAAAAAAAAAACAACGCATATTTTACAACTCAATCCTAAATCGTGTTAACTCAAACATAACTTTCATCAGAACGTTCATAATCTGATAAGCTTGCCTTATAAAGTGTTTTTTTTTTTCACTTTCTCTCAAAATACTAAGTTGTTGTTTTTTGAATAAAGATATAAACTATGTTTACTTATGTATTTATGTATTAAAAATCATGTAAAAATGCAAAAAATAAACACACAAGATATTCTACATATAAAACAGCCCTTCACTTAAGACCACTGGAGCGCATTAATAAACAAACAAATAAACAAACGCCCGTAAAAACAAACACAATTTTCCCTTTAAATTGGAAACTCAAATTCACATGTCATCCCAAAACAATAAATATAAAAAAACAAAAATGTTTTAGTCAAAAGTGAAGAAACATAAATAAAAAGTCCCTACAACAAATACATTGAAGATAATAAAAAAGTTTAGAAAAAAAAAATAGTATAAAAACAAGTGCAAAGAAAAGGGATCAGAAGTAAATCCAAAGTTAACAAATGTAAGCAAACATTGCGTGGATGTTGCTTGCATCAAAAGGTCAATGGGCATCAGCACAAGTGCGTCCTTGGAGATTGCTTTGAATTAATGACGAGACAAGCAAACAAAATACAGACATGCGATCAAACGACCATATCTAAGGATGTCCATGGACAGTTGACTTTATCCGAAATCTTATACAACCTTCACATGGATTACGTTCATGCGTGTGACTTCGACAGAATTGACTTTGATGTTGACCACTTTTCGAAATATACTTTCTATGCCAAGGGATAGCAAAAGTGTGAGAAATTTCAATATTTAATTTATTTGTTTTTTTTTTTTTCTCAAATACATTTGTGTTTACAACATCCTTCTATGTTGAAAAAATATAAATTTTAAATTTTATTGCGGCTTATAATACAAGATATGATCTTAGCCAACAATTTTTGTTGTAGCATTTTTTTAAGTTTTTGTATTTAGTGGGCGTGTCCCGTCCCGACTTTTCTTGGCTTTTTTAAAATATTTTAAATTTATTGCTGCATGTAATAGATATGATCTTGGCCAAGAAGTTTTGTTCTATCATTTTTTCATATATTTGGAAATAAGTGGACGTGTCCCGACTTTTTTCGGCTTTGAAAATATCTAAATTTTATTGCGGTATGTAATATATATGATCTTAGCCAGCAACTTTTGCCTATTATTTTTCATAAATTTTTAAATTAGTGGACGTAGGCCAACTTTTCCTTCAAAAAACAAAATGTTATAAAATAAATATTGGTTGAGTTATCAACTGAAGCATAATCGCGAATAACGTTGTAAACGACAATATTGTAATATTTGACTAGAGATAAAAAACGTTTAAAACATTGTAGGCGTTTAGTTTTGGTCTTTTTGTTAAACACTCTGATAAAGTAAAACTTTGCCATACATAAAATATTAAAAAAAATTAAATAAAAGATTTAATTACATCTAAATTTACCGTTTAAAAGTTTTTACAGTGGAATAACGTTTTATATCCAAAAATTGAATGGATGATGAAACGTTTTTCCACTAAACATAACATATGACTTATGGCGCTTAAAACGTTTTTCCACTACTAAAAACGACTGCACTTACAGCTAACTGCACTTACAACGTTCTTCCAAATTACATTCACAGGAGCATTTTTATTTTCTATGGTCTCTTCATTTCTCGAAATATGAGACTGACCACTATCTCTTAGTCTTTTATAGACTCAGAAAAAACCCATATCTTTTCTCCATAAAAAAATCTCTATTTTTGATAAAAGCAATTTTCTCTTTTTCAAATAAAATTTCCTACAATTAGAATAAATTTTCACATATTCGAAATAATATTTCTTCACTTGTAGGAAAAGAAAATATTTCAAGCCTCTAATAATGATAAGTATTTTTCTCGCACTAAAAAATTCTCATTTATAGATAAAAAATTCTCATTTATAGATAAAAATTTCTAGAAAATGAAAAGTTTTCTCTATTAGAGATAAACAATTCACAACGCGAAATATTTTCTTCAATAAAAACAAATAGTTTTTGTTATATTTAGATATATTTTTGTTATATTTATCTTATTCATGGAAGCTTTTTACCATTTTTAGGGAATTTTTGGTATCACAATTAGAGAAAAGCATTTTCTGGAGCAAACTCTATACCATTTTTCTCTAAATATGATGCCTTTTTTATCATATTCCGAGAGACTTTTTTCTGAGTGTACTTAAAATGTTTCCAATTTTCAAAATTTATTTTACGTTTTGAGTATCAATAGCACTTGCGCATTAAGATCGATTGATTGCAACGTTATACCACTGAGTGGCATTTAAAAATGCGTTAAAAATGCCCCAACCTACATTTTTTTACTCACTTTTGTTTTTATATAGTACTAGCCTTTTCCCGGCTCCCGTTGCTGCACCCTGCAACTATATGGGAACATAATAGGTGTATTCAAAACTTTTCTTAGACTCATAGTTTGACACAACTGCCATTTTCCACTGCCTGTTACAGTTTCCCAGTAGCAGGAGATCACCAAATAGTAACTTTGTAAGTACTGCTACTTTTACTTTCAAAGCTATTCGATAATACAAATTTACTGTGGGCGGAGCCACACCCACTTATAAATGCCCATAACAGCTTTCTAGTATATGGACATTACCCAGTATTAGTACAGTTGCCGCTAGTGAGCATACAAACTAAATTATCAAAATGTAGCCAAATCGACGAAAACCGTAGGAAATATAGCATTTTTATTGTTATGTGGGCGGTAATAGGGGGTGTGACAGAAATTTAGACCATCTCGTACTTGAAAAAAATGTACTGCCAAAATTTCAGCTCTATCGGCTCAGTAATTTTGAAGTTTCCAGCCATCACACAGACAGCGTTTTGCTTTTTGTAATTATATTTTGGATAAAGATTATTGGCTATAACTTTTGATTGGTAAGAGATACTAAGATAATTTTTTCTAAAAAATTTATTTTTTCTAAAAAATTTATTTTTTAGCTTGTTTATATTTTTAAAAATATAAAAACACAATATTGGGAAAAAAATTTTGTTCGAAAAAATCAAGGGGTAGGCCTTGTTTTTTTAATCACAAAAAAGTTTTTAATTTTTTCGTAAAATTTAAATAACTTTTGCTTATAAATGTTAAAGCTTTTAAATAGAGTTGAAAATTTGCGAATTTGAATTTAAATTATTTTTACAACAAAAACAAATTTTGATATATATACAATTTAAAATATATATACTCAACTAACGGTATTTTTGCAATAGGGCTTTTGATGAAGCTTTAAGACAAAAAAAAATTAAACAAAGTAACAAAATTAAATTTCTGATTGTGTTTTTCTCGTTTTTGAGCACGATGTTGCATTAAATATATCGTTGTAGTAAAATTCTTCATAGTTTTCAGGATATTTTCATGTTTTTAATGTCAAAATAACGGAAAATTTTTAATTTTACTAAATTGAAGAAATATTTTATATTTTGTGCATACGTAACAACTAAAAATATGCGATTTTTTAAGAAATTTGTGCTACAGCACCATCTGGTGTCCAAGGTGGTTCAAAGAAGATACTGTTAAAAAAACTCATCGTACCTGAAACTACTATATACCAATTTTTATTCTAATCGCATGAGCAGTTTGGGAGTTTCAGGTGGTTTTACAAAAAATTTGTACTATAGCGCCCTCTGGTGTTCAATATAGGTCAAAAAAGATTGCAGAAAAACACTTAACCTACATGAAAACCACTTTATACCACTTTTCATTCCAATCGCATTAGCGGTTTGTGAGTTTTAGGCAGTTTTGTAAAAAATTTGTACTACAGCGCCCTCTGGTGTTCAAGGTGGATAAAAATTGATAGCCCACAAACACGCACCGTACTAAAAAACTTCTATACACAAATTTTCATGCTAATCGGATGAGTAGTTTAGGAGTTTATTGCATAGTTACATACGACATTTAGTTCCAAAGCAATTCGATATCATAAATTTGGTCTGTGTGGCCAAATTCCCCCTTATCTAATGTTCGGTCAAATATAAAGTAATGGCCTCTTGGGCCCATAGCATCTACTTATCAATTTTCACTATCAAAACATGTACAACTCAGGAATAATAATGATTTCTAAAAAGTGGGCGTATATATAGAGTTAGACCAAGCCTAGTTTTAGTAAAGTTACCGACAGTAACCATACGAACTTTTTTACCAATTTTTAGTCTAATACTACCAAACCCGTCCTAAATATAGCATTTTTATTGATTTGTAGACGGTAAAGGGGGTATGGAAAAAAGGGGTATGGAAAATTTTTACTATGCCTATATTTTTCCATAAGCTTATAAGTTAGACTTGCAAAATTATTCCAATATTCCATTTATTTCCAATTACCCTTGCAAATATTTCCCCATATACACCATATGTGCGCACCTGTATTTTTTCACAGCTGTATTGTTGATAAGTTCACTAAAATGCCTATAATTCATGAACCAATACACATACAAAGACCATTTATACAAAAAAACACAGGTGCGTCACTGGACACACGAGAGAAGCGAAGCATTTTCGCAAATTCATAGATTTGATAATTTAATAGCGTTTTTTCGATTAAAATAATTTTTAAATTCAAAACTTTAAAATAACAAAGTTATATATCATATATATTAACCCTCTTCGGCCCTCCCTTAAAGCCCCCAGTTCAGTTATAGGGAATATATATACAAAAATCATTAATTTTGTTACAATTTAATCAACTTACAGGTTGTTTATTTTTAACGATATTTATAACGACCTTTAGTAGGAAGTAGAAACAACATCTAATAAACAATCCTTAGTGAATATTTCTTTTAGTTCGTTCGTTCTTTTAGTTCGTTCGTTCTTTTAGTTCGTTCGTTCTTTTAGTTCGTTAGGTCTTTTAGTTCGCATTGACAAACCGAAGATTCAAACCATAGCTCGGTAAATTTAGTTATCTTTGCTCTAGTTCGTTTTGTTTGCTATTTTTGTCGATTGGCTAGCCAAAACACAGTCCTAGAATAGCCAACACACAATCCTTTCTTAAAGTAATAGATTATAGTGATCTGCTGAAACATAACTTTAGCTAATGTTTATGACTAAATCAACAAAATTATGAAAAAAAGGGTTTTAGCGTAATGGTTAGAGGAAAGTACCAACAAACGATAGAACTGTAAGTTGTGGGTTCAATTCCTGCAGCGGGCAAGAAATTATTTTTAATTTAACATTTTCAGGTTCAATTGATGCAAGCAAAAAACAATATCAATTCTAAGAAAAAAGGTGTCGGAAAAAAGTGTCGTTTTTTCTGATTTCACTCTAGCAAATCGCAGAACGAGGCGTAAAAAGCTTCGCTTCAAAACCCTTCGTATTGACATCACCTTTCATGGGAAATTTTCAGAAACAAAATCGGTTCACGCATTACAGAGAACATCAATTTCATACACAATGCAACTTATTTTTATATATATAGATAAGAGAAAAATTCTAACTGGTATCCGCGAAAAAACACTTTCCAGTTAGAATTACTCACAAAACTGTCGTTTACAACGTTATTCGCGATTATGCTTCAACTTTTGTTTTAAAGTTTTCAACAATTATTGCAGTAAGTGAGCTTCCCTAAAGTACTACAGCATTTGAATGAAGATTTTGTAATTTTAACCTAAGCTGATCTTCCTCAGATATTTCTTTACCGTTCCATTGCTTTAGTTCTTTAAAACTTATGCCATATTGCTTCAATGTTTCCATTTGTCTCTTTATTATTTGGATTTGTTCACCTTTAACATGCAGTTCACACAATTTCTGCTAGAAGTCTATATGGGTCAATTGCAAAAAAAAAACGTACACAAAGAGGTTTTCATGTTTTGTTTTGAAAGTTTTTTAAATTTTCCCGTAAGATTAGTCAAATTATGTAAAAAATAATGGAGAATTCGAAGTTATTTTAAGCCCTGCAAAAAATCATTTTTTCTATGGTTTTTATACGATTTTTGTGTTGAACGTCACACAGCAGATATACGAGAAAAATCACTAAAAATTTGCAAAATGTTGTAAATTAAAGCTTACTGTGATGCTTGTTAAGTTATTTAATAAGTTAAATCCGCTTTTGCAAAAATCGCCATTTCAGTTACAGAAATAATAATTTTTTACCAATAATACCTACATATTTTACAATTTTAACGGGAAAAAATTGAAATTTTTCTCCAAAAAGACGTTAACATAGAGGTTATTTTCAAAGTAGTACACTTGCAGCAATAAATATTAGAAAACTGTTAATTAACACTGTGCGCTTTTTTCTAACCTTCTTTCTCTGTATTTGATAATTTTAACGTTTTTCACTTAATTTTGGTATGAGGAATCTCGTGGTGACATTTGTTTTACCACTTTACCGAACACTTTAGAACAAAAAATTTTTTTAAGATATATAGCTAAGAATGAAAAATTACTCAAGATTATTATTTTATTCGATATCGATATTATTTTTATATCGATAACTCTTGAACCATTAGGATTTTCATTTTGGTTTCTTGAGTAAAGTTCTTCCTATAATGCTTGCCAACAATTTTGCTTAATAAATAAATTTAAAAAAATCGCTTACAGTGGGTCTTATCGAGTGGGTCTTACACAGAATCAAATACATTTTGTTCCGCTTAACCAAATAATGTAAATAAAATTGGGAGTTTAACAAAAAACAGGTTCATTCTTTTACAAAAAAAAAAAAAAAACAAAAAGTAAACAAAAAGAATATATTTCAGCTATATATAAAATTTTTATTCAATTTTTTTATGTAGAATACGTCATTCTCGGAGGTAATTAGGGTGGTTGATAGTGATCAGGTGTCGGTATTTATATCACAATTTGAGCCGTTGGTAAGCCTAAAGTACTTATCGTACAATATTGATGTTAGCACTTGTTGGTCTGCTTGATCCTCACTGAGTAATTTTGAGGGGCATGCTATTTTAACAGAATCTGTTATTGAAATGTCAAAATTCCGCAGCCTATTAAATATTCGGGCATATTATCGACAGTAAAATTTTGACATTTCAACTCTCCACATGGGTTGTTGAACTTGATAGCATTGAACAAATTTTGTTTGCTTGGTTAAGTTTGCTATCTATTTATCGACAGTTTCCAGTTTTATAGACAACACCATAAAATTTGTATGGGAGCCCCCCTAAAGAGTGGTCGGAGGAAATAGATGATAAAGGCAAAAATGTTCCTTTTGTAAAAGTAATGGGGGTCAGTCATACATATTAACCCTCTCCCGCACTTTCTTAAAGGCCATATGCTCAGATGTATGGAATAAATAAACAAAAACCATAAAATTTGTATGGGAGCCCCCCTAAGGAGTGGTCGGAGGGAATAGGTGTTAAAGACATAAATGTTCCTTTTGCAAAAGTAATGCTGCTCGGTCATACATATTAACCCTCTCCGGCACTTTCTTAAAGGTCATATGCTCAGATGTATGGAATAAATAAACAAAAACCATAAGATTTGTTTGGGAGCCCCCCTAAGGAGTGGTCGGAGGGAATAGATGTGAAAGGCAAAAATGTTCCTTTTGTAAAAGTAATGGGGGTCAGTCATACATATTAACCCTCTCCCGCACTTTCTTAAAGGCCATATGCTCAGATGTATGGAATAAATAAACAAAAACCATAAAATTTGTATGGGAGCCCCCCTAAGGAGTGGTCGGAGGGAATAGGTGTTAAAGACATAAATGTTCCTTTTGCAAAAGTAATGCTGCTCGGTCATACATATTAACCCTCTCTGGCACTCTTTTAAAGGTCATATGCTCAGGTGTATGGAATAAATATTTTGCTAAATATTTTTTAAAAAAGATGTCATCAAAATAGAATTGAATAATTCTACGTCTTGTGTTACGACATAGTCGAAACTACTGTATCTTTTTTTTTCTTTATTTTGTACAAAAAATTAAAAAAGTCAACAGCTATCTGAATTTGTATTGAAACTTGATTAAGACTTCACGTTTTACAATATAACTTCTGAACTCTTTAAAACCACATCTTCATTTTATATCACTGGAAAGGTATAACCTTACTTAAAACCGTAAAAAAATTAAAATTATAAAAAAGAAAAAAATTATAGCACGTGTTGCTGGTATTAAACTTAAACAAACTAAGAAGGAGTCAACTTATTGCAATATTTTCAAAAATTTTGTACTTTTCCTCAAAAAAAATGAAATAACTTTTCCAATGATACTATATTTCCAGTAATTGGTCTTAAGTTGATTGAGCTACGTTGTCTGAAAATATACCCTATTTTGGCCGCGAAAAATTATTCCAAAAATTTATACCTTCGAATTTGGTTTTCAAATCAATAAACCAATACAAGAAAAATATTTGAGCCAAACCGGAGATGATCAGCGCAACTGATCACTTTAATGAGATATGGGCGATATCAGTTAGTAAAAACAAAAATCAGGTCAAAGTCAAACATAGGTACAATTCTTTTTGCTTTCGTTTATATTCTTCATTTCATTCCTTATCTATCTTTATTTTTTCCCGATATCTTCGTGCTCTTTCAGCAGGCGTTAACTTTGCTATTTTACTCTTAAATATACAAAAACGAAATACAAAATGAACACTTCAGCCGGTGGTGTGACATATCTTAAAAGTGACGTTCAATACATTTGCCACTTTTAAGTTTTTTTTTTCTTAGGAATTTTATTTTGCGAATATACGAAAACAAAGAATTTAATCAAAACCTATGAAACAATGATTATAAACTAGGATTTTTTTTATTTACTATTTTTGCTTTAATAAAACTCCGCGTGACGTTCAATACATTTTTACACGTACTTATCATGATGAACCGAGAAAACACAAAAAAATATACTTTAATATAATTTAATCGTCTTAATTTTTAGAATTTCGTGAGAACTAAACTCTGCACTTTCTTAACATAACTTTCTTGTCATCTATACCACACCTCAATTAAAACTAACGCAGCGTAAAAAAAATTGATGTTCAATACAATGCGCGGGGACTAAATGTAAATCGAAAGCCAAACTCGCGATGACAATGTTTTGAGAATAACAACAAAATAAAACATAAGAAATAAATGCAATCATTACAAAACAGTTATTATTTATTTAATTTTTGCATTGTTTTCAACTCATTTTTTCACGTTTTTTATCAAAAAGTGTAACTGGGGACACATGTTTTAGGATTCTGAAAAATATGTTTTGTAAATAAATATTCTTCATTGATAACTTTCTCAGTTTTTATTTGTTTTTTTTTTTTTTGACGTGACGAAGTTACGTTTTACCGCGCAGCTTTCCAAAAAAGTTGAAAAATGCATTTTTTCAAAATTCATCGGCGTTGCATTGAATTGTTACTCGCTGAGTATAAGAGCTATGATTAAGAAAATGGTACGATCGTAAAGGTTGATTTGTTTACTTCATTATAAAAACAAAACAAAAATTCATTACGTCATCGGGACTCGGTGACACTGCTTAGGCAACGCAACTAAAAATTTGTTACATGAAATTATTACTCGCCGAGTATAAGTGCCAGGATTAAAAATATGATGCACCAACAAAAATTGACGGCTTCATGAAGAACGGCTTCAGGGAACCGCCTTATGTGACGTATATGCATCACTTTTGCTTGATAAATTACATACAGCTAAGACTAAGTTAATACACCAAGGAAGAGCAAAACCATTGGAGAAGCAAATGAAAAAAAAACAATAAAAACACCAACACCAACACCAATATTAACACTAACACCAACACCAACACCAACACCAACCCCAATAACAACATCAACACCAACACCAACACCAACACCAACACCAACACCAACACCAACACCAACACCAACACCAACACCAACACCAACACCAACACCAACACCAACACCAACACCAACACCAACACCAACACCAACACCAACACCAACACCAACACCAACACCAACACCAACACCAACACCAACACCAACACCAACACCAACACCAACACCAACACCAACACCAACACCAACACCAACATCAACACCAACACCAACACCAACACAAACACCAACACCAACACCAACACCAACACCAACACCAACACCAACACCAACACCAACACCAACACCAACATCAACACCAACACCAACACCAACACCAACACCAACACCAACACCAACACCAACACCAACACCAACACCAACACCAACACCAACACCAACACCAACACCAACACCAACACCAACACCAACACCAACACCAACACCAACACCAACATCAACACCAACACCAACACCAACACCAACACAAACACCAACACCAACACCAACACCAACACCAACACCAACATCAACACCAACACCAACACCAACACCAACACCAACATCAACACCAACACCAACACCAACACCAACACCAACACCAATTTCAAGAACAAAAACAACAAAAACAACAGCAACACCAACATTAACAACAGCAACAACAACAGCAAAAACAACAACAGTAACAAGCACAACCACAACAACAACAGCAACAAGAACATTAACAGCAACAACAACAAGAATAAAAACGACGACAACAACAACAACAACAACAACATCATCATCATCATTATCAACATCAACATCAACATAAACATCAACTTCAACATCAACATCAACATCAACATCAACATCAACATCAACATCAACATCAACATCAACATCAACATCAACATCAACATCAACATCAACATCAACATCAACATCAACATCAACATCAACATCAACATCAACATCAACATCAACATCAACATCAACATCAACATCAACATCAACATCAACATCAACATCAACATCAACATCAACATCAACATCAACATCAACATCAACATCAACATCAACATCAACATCAACATCAACATCAACATCAACATCAACATCAACATCAACATCAACATCAACATCAACATCAACATCAACATCAACATCAACATCAACATCCACATCAACATCAACATCAACATCAACATCAACATCAACATCAACATCAACATCAACATCAACATCAACATCAACATCAACATCAACATCAACATCAACATCAACATCAACATCAACATCAACATCAACATCAACATCAACATCAACATCAACATCAACATCAACATCAACATCAACATCAACATCAACATCAACATCAACATCAACATCAACATCAACATCAACATCAACATCAACATCAACATCAACATCAACATCAACATCAACATCAACATCAACATCAACATCAACATCAACATCAACATCAACATCAACATCAACATCAACATCAACATCAACATCAACATCAACATCAACATCAACATCAACATCAACATCAACATCAACATCAACATCAACATCAACATCAACATCAACATCAACATCAACATCAACATCAACATCAACATCAACATCAACATCAACATCAACATCAACATCAACATCAACATCAACATCAACATCAACATCAACATCAACATCAACATCAACATCAACATCAACATCAACATCAACATCAACATCAACATCAACATCAACATCAACATCAACATCAACATCAACATCAACATCAAGATCAAAATCAACATCAACATCAACATCAACATCATAATCAACATCAACAACATCAACATCAACATCAACATCAAGAACAAAAACAACAAAAACAACGACATGAACAACAACAACAACAACAACAACAACAAGAAACTTCGTCACGTCAAATCCTACGGGTGTGTCCACGACACAACCAACTCGTTTTTTCTTTTCGTATTTACCTAAAAACAGAGTTAAAAGAGCGGGGAGAAAAAAACAGCGTTGAGTGCAACTGACCCATATAGTTTAAGGTATAATATACGTGTAACAACCAAAAACAGAAGCTGTTTTCAAAAAATTTTTTTAGATATAAGGAGTTATTATTTTCTTTTTAAATTTATACAGGTTATTGTACATAAAAAATACATTATAAAATATTTTTTTTTGTAAGTACAGTTCTGGCTTTTATATAGAGGGCGCTAAAAATGGCATTGAAAAAAAGACATCCAAAACGGTTCGATGGATATGGCCTTTCCCATGTATCGGAAATAAAAACTTCAAATGAGATTTTAAAGCATAAACCATATATTAAGCATCCCCCCTACGCAAGACCCCTGGGGTCTATTTTTTTTAATTATGGCGGAAGTTGAAGTAAAAAGTTCGAAAAATAGATACATTTTCGCTCGCTTTTTTGTTTATATAAAAAATAACAAAAAAAAAATAGATACTTGAATTTAGAGGGGATGCTTAAGGGACAAAATTAAAAACAAAATGCGAAAAAAATCATTGAAATTGAACCAATGGATTTTGAGTTATCTATCGAACCGTTTCAAAAAAATTAGTTTCGAGGAAATCGCGTTTAAAGTTTTTTATTTGTTGTATGGAGCTTAGACATAGGTTAACGAAAACCGTTATAACTTCTATTTTTTTTTAAATATTGATTTAAAAATGTGTATGTATATTCTTAAAACTATAAAGAACACATTAAACAAAGAACATTTTTTTTTCGAAAAATGTACACGTATATTATACCTTAATGCAGTTTTTTGACACTCTAAGGTGCGAACATGCATATCTTTTAATTCGTTCCCATCGATCACCAATGTTTTAAATTAAGTAGCCCTTAAAATTTTTAATTTATATTCTAATCTTTATTTTTTTTTTTCTTTTTCATGGTCATAGAGCTCAGTAATGTCCATTTTTTTTTTTTTAATTTTGGTTTCACTAAAAATTTCTTGAAAAATGTCATAATAGTATTGCTTTTTTCTTTTTCCTTTTTTAAAAATATGAAAAGAGTTTTAAAACATCCGAGTTCTTCAAATTATTTTTCCAAAGAAATATTCCGATATTGTCTTGAAAAAGTTATTTGAAAAAGATCTTCCAATCACAAAGTATTTCAAAATTGTTACGCAGTTTTGATGTGTGCTGTTCGGCTGTTGAGCTATGAGCAAAGATAACAAGATAGGAAACTTCTGTGGGGAATCTAAAATGCCAAAAAGTAGACACACATACGAGAGAAGTCTGTTCACCACGAAAAGTAAGGTGAATATGTCATGCTACTTAACCCTTCCAACACGTTCGTTTGTTATTGATTGACTTCATAACGAAAACAAAAATATGTAAAGTGCTCTAAATATCGTTATATATGGTACAAATATTTTTTTTTTGCACTTTAGCTGCATGTTCAATAAGATTTTATACATTAAAAAAAAACCTTATTTTATTACGAAGAGTAAAAAATTTGTGCATGTAATGTAAAGGTTAATAATATCAGCTGGTGCATTTATGAATGAAATGTAGTTTTTCCATTCTGTTGTCAGTAGTAGTGAACATCAGCATCGATAAAAACTCAAGATTTCAATTAACGTGTATATCTGTTGTAATCCCAAAAATTAATTTTCCAGAGAGTATAATAATCGGGAATACTAGGGAAAGAAAATTTAAATTAAAAATTTCTACCATACGGAAAAATGCATTGCTTGCAGAAAAAGTGAACTCGAGAAAATTGTGTCATTCTAAAAATGCAGTGAATTCGAAACCATTAAAATTTGAGTTTATAAATGTTGCCAAAACTAAATGCCACAAATGCTATAATCTCTACAGCAACAACAAAAAAATACAACAACAATAATAACATCAGCAGTAGCACCAGCAGCTACATGCACGTATCAGACGTGGGCGTTTGAAATCTTACTGCACGCATTGCATGTCCTTGACAACATTTGCAACACCCTCTCATTTATGTCTTGTTGCAGCAGCAGCAGCAGCAGCAGCAGTATTAGTAGCAGCATCCTTTCAACAACAATAACGCAAAATGTTTGTGTTTTGTTAAATGTGTTCAGTTCGTGCACTTGTGTGCCTCCGCTATGCACGCTACAGCAAATTGGCCGCAAACGTGATCAACATATTTTCTTTCTTCGCTACTTTAACTGCGCTTCAGAGTTGTGCAAAATAAGTGTTTTTTTAAATCTTTGAAAAATCAGTGAAATGCAGAAAATCTAAAGATAAAATGAAAAAATTTGTAAAGAAATAAGAATAAATGAAGCGTGAAAATACGCTACAAATGTTGTTCGTGTCTAAATTTCAGTGCTTTTTAATGTGGAATAGCTGAGAAAAATTCTTAAAATAACAAAAAAAAAAAGAAAAAAAATCGTGTTGCAGTTACACAACTTTATTATATCTACTACACTCTGTCTTCCTTTACGTCAACGTTATTTGTCGTTTTGTCATCATGTTAACAACGCATCATTTACATCATTTGCATCATCATCGTGGCAGCACATCTGTGGAATTGGATAAAGTCACCAACTTAAATACGGTAATTATTCAAATTCAATGAATTTAAATGTTTCTATACTTTAAGATATTTACCCATTAAATGACACAACCCACCTTAATTGCCTTTAATCACGACTCAGTTGTGCGTTTTTGATTGTTTTTAACTCAACAATAACAAAAGAAAATTCAACTTATCTGAGGTTATGGAAAAGGGAATTTTCTGAGGAAACTTATTGGTAGATTTGGATTTTATAAAGAAAATATTTTTTTCCTTTACGCTAGAAATACAATTAAAAATACTTAAAAATACTTTTTTTTAACAATCACGTCATATGGTCAAAGAAACAAAAATATGGTGGTTTAAAAATTTAATAAGTTTTTAATCTATATCTTTTTTTTTATTTTTTTTCAGATTATAAAATATATAAAATGGAAATTTTTTTTTTCTTAATATGGAAAAAAATGTCACTTAAATAACTCCCCTTTTTAGCTTCGCAATGATGGGGTCGTTTTATAGCATTTTCCATAACATATTTCAAAATTTGTAGCGCTCGAATTTCTGAAACAATGTTAGCCGTGAGTTCAAAGATTGTCTCGGGCTTGTTCACATATACTCGCTCCTTGAAATAACTCTAAGGAAAATAATCGGGTGCTGACAAATCTGGCGAAAGCGCTGGCCAATTAATTTCCGAATTTCTGGAAATTATTCTCTTTCCAAAAATTTGACTTAAAAGTGCCATTGTGTCTCGGGCAGTGTATCCATCCTGTTGAAATCACATCTTGGGTCTGTTTTCAAGAGCAGGACATAAAAAATAATCTATCATAAACCGATACGGCTATCCACTAACGGTTACAGAAATCCTTTAGTGTTTAACGTAGACACCTGCCGTATGGGCTTAATTCTACGGTGCTCCAAAGCGTGGGACCAAAATATTGCGTCGGCCAACGCCCCTTTGAGAGTTCAAAGATACCAAATGAGCTTCATGCTATGATGGCATGTCGCAACCCTTGGTTTGGGTGGAGGCCTATCTAACACCTCTTCCGTACTCAGGAGTACGGCACCCAAGTTGAGAATGCAACTCTACATCGAGCTGGATAGCTCTACCCGCGATATAGGTAATAAACCACAGCCACCACGATACTCCCCGAAGGGCCATCCCAAGTCAGACTGGCATACACCAGAGGCTTCTGACTACCCGTGGTACCAATTTTTAGTCTTTGGTCGGACTTCGCAGCAAGCTACTACCAGTTGAGCTCATCACAGCTCCGGACTGGCGGCCATATGCATAATGCCAACAAAATATAAATTAAAATAAAAACCATTCAACGAATGGGACATACCACAATATATACATATATCTATAGATACACATACATGGCATGTACATGACAATACTAACGGTTACAGCACTTCCATCTTCATTTTCAAAGTAGTGAGGCCCAATGATATTTTCAGACGTAATGCCACATCATACTGTACAGTGTACACTAGGCCGGGTCGATTTGTCGGGAGGCAAAAAAATCGCCCATTGCTCTGTGAAAATCGTATTCTATGGATCAAAATAAGAAACTTTGCCGAAGGAACCATACCTCTAAAACGAATTCTGATGTCCCCCAATTTGGGTCGAACTTTTGGGTAGGGGCAAAATTTGAAAAATCCCACTTTGACCTATTTAGAGTGCTCCAATCGAGTCCAAATGTATGACCGACCCCACTAACTTTGGAAGCCCGACCCACCCATACCAGTGGCACACCCCCTGGAACCCCCCTGTGGGGTTCCCCATACAAACATTTCAAAAAATCGCCAGTTTTGGCACTTTACATGAAAAAATCAGCGAAATGCCTATGTTTATTTCTTTTTGGAGTTTTTTTCTCTTTAGAAATTTATTCAACCCTTTTAAAAAATGAAGGTATCCCTGTGACACAATTGCAAATCGGAAAATTGCTTGTGTGCATTTTTTTAGGCACCACAAGACACAGCTGCATGTCGTAAACTTACTTGTGTAGTTTTTTTATAGCAACTACTTAAGAAATGAAGGTTGTTTTTACAACCCTTTTTGTGGGTATTTTATGGCACCTTCTTAAGAAATGCGCGTTTTATGCAACCATTTTAACAATAATGGTATCACTGGAATGTACCGCAACCCTTTTAAAAAATTAAGGTATCACTGTGACACAATTGCTAATCCTAAAATTGCTTGTGTGCGTTTTTAAGCCACCGCAAGACACAGCAGGTAGAATTGAAATTACCATTTCATTCTTATTACCTCGTCTCGTAGACCATACATAACGCAACAGTTTTTGTGAATGCATTAAGTCGTTGTGAAGAACTCAAAGTGTGAAGCGCTAATTTCAGATAAAAAAATATTTAAAAAAAAAATAATAAGTGAAGTTGACCATTCCAAATGCGGCTGAATTCCCGAACGCCTCAAAGAGTTCATGCACGATCAACATAATCAGGGAAGACTAACAATGGATGCAGTTGTGATGGAAACTGAAGAGCAAATAGCAACGTCTATGTCGTCAATGCCAACATACCAAGATCCCGATGATTCAACATACGCACCGCCACCGGTTCAAGAAGATATGGATAGAAGCACAAGTTCACAATACGCAGAGATATACGATTGTTTTAACTTTGCCTTGGTATGTAACAGATTTGGTGTGCCTGATAGATTAGCATCGGCATTGGGAACCGCTCTTTTCCAAGATTTTAAAATGAAAGATAAGCATGGCAAACCTCTCATCATGGATAAATCCAAAGTTTGCAGAGAAAAAGAGAAATGCAGACAAGAAGTGGTTCGCAAACGGTTAGATCATACCAATTTGTTAGCGTTTTCATTCGATGGCAGAAAAGATGATACTTTAACGACAGCTAAAGTTGATGAGAAGTATCATACTAGGATGGTAAAAGAACCTCATCTTGTTATTTTGAGAGAACCCAATTCTGAAACCAATTCTAAAACCGCTGAATACAAAACAACCAAATTAAATGATTTTTTCAACGATAAGAATATATCACTGGATGCATTAATTGGAATATGCACTAACGATGAGCCAACAAACACTGGCCCACACGGTGGAATTATACGACGATTCGAATTGCTGTTAAAAAGACCATTGGATTGGTTCGTTTGCCTTCTACACTTCAACGAACTTCCATTTTGGCATTTGTTTGAAGCTTTGGATAAATCAACCAGCACTGGACCAAGATCGGCAACCGGAAAACTGAGCCGTCAAATCGAAACTTGTGAAACTCTTCCGGTAAGTTATTGCTATCACTCATTTATTATTATTGTCAACCATTTTTAATAATTTTATTATTATATATTTTCAGGTGGTGGACGGCTTCCAGAAATTGAGTTGCAAAATATGCCCCCGCTCCAAAAAAAATTGAATTTTCCACCGATTCGAAGTACTTATACGACATGGCCCATGCAATTTCTAGCGGCGTGGTTTCGGTGGATCTGGCTAACATCAAACCAGGGAAAATTGTACATTCTCGGTGGCTCACCAAGGCCGCTAGATTATTACGATTATATGTGACAACGGAAAATCCAGACGCAAAATTGTCAATCAAGTAATTACAGATAATTCATATTATGCGCATTCGGAAAATATCTTGTAATCAATGTTGTTTGATGATAGCAAAGAAAAGCGCGACTGTGCTATCAACATAATTCTACGCTATCGAACAGATGTTGACGACCCAACGCAACTTAGAGCTTATAGAAAACCAGATATAAAGTTTAATTGCACAAGTTACACGGAAATGATCAATATGAATGACATAAATAACGTATTTGAGCCACCATTCACGCAAAGCATTCCGTACGATACATTGAAAGAATATTTAAATCAAGATGATCCACCGTTTAATGATCCAAAATTCCATCACACATACAAGGAACGGAATGACATGTTCAATTGCTAGCTAGCGTTTCCAAACGGGTTATACCGGAAATGTAGAGGCTGTTATGGCGACGACATTAGAGAGCCGTGCGAAATTGCCCAGACTTGAAAGTAAAAAAGACTTCAAACAATAATTTTTTTTAGTTTCTTTTCTATAACTAACTTAAATTAATTTTTTCATTTACATATGTTCTGACTGAATAAATTTCAAAAGAGAAAAAATAGATATTATTATAAATAAATAATAAATATTATTATAAATAAAGAAATAAAAACATAGAAAAAACATATCCATTTCGCTGATTTTTTCATGTATAGGCCAAAAATGGTGATTTTTTGAAATGTTTGTATGGGGAACCCCACAGGGGGGTTCCAGGAGGTGTGCCACTGGCATGGGTGGGTCGGGCTTCCAAAGTTAGTGGGGGTCGGTCATACATTTGGACTCGATTGGAGCACTCTAAATGGGTTAAAGTAGGATTTTTCAAAATTTGCCCCTACCCAAAAGTTCGACCCAAATTGGGGGACATCAGAATTCGTTTTAGAGGTATGGTTCCTTGAGCGAAGTTTCTTATTTTGATCCCTAGAATACGATTTTCACAGAGCATTGAGCGATTTTTAAATCGACCCGCCCTAGTGTACACCTAATGAGGTGCAATTGGTGTCGATGAAAGGCTCTTGGATTTTTAGAACCCCAGAGCCTACAGTTCTGATTATTAACAAAGACATTTAAATGAAAATGAAAATGTGGCGTCCGTGGCGTAGTTGGTTAAAGTGTGTGGCCTCTATGCCAACGAACCTGGAGACCGCGGTTTGAACCTCAGCAGCGACAGAAAATTATTTGAATTAAAATTAAAATAATTTTTCTGTACAGTCGCCACCTCTCTGCAGACAATGGTAAACCTCAGAGAGTAATCAAAATGCCATGTAAAGCTTCTTGAGAACAAGAACATTATGTTCATCGCCACTCGGAGTCGGCGTTAAACCTGTAGGTCCGGTTCTCGGTCAATTGTGTACAAACTTTAATAACACGCAAAACACAATTGATCATAAGAAGCTAGGTCAAAGTCCTTTCCAGGGCTGAAATGGCCAGTAATTGATTGATTGATTGATGCATGCACACTAGACCGTCTCGCCTTATAGGCATAAAAAAATGTCGCCACACACCAGCTAATCTGAAGAATTATTGAAAGAAAGTTTAAAAAATTTTTTTTTATTCTTTGACCGAACGTAGGGGTTGCACATCGACATATATTTATAACTTCCGTATTTACTGGCCGTTCATAAAGAAGGATATGTTTGTATTTTTGTCTTACGAAGACCTATTTTTTGTCTCTAGGACTCATTGACCTCAATTGACCCTTTATAGTACTTACCCACCAAACCGTAGTTTCTACCATATTAAGGTACCATTTTGATTTCAGAAATTGAAAGCCCGTAAAAAATCCTTTTACTTTTACTGGGGAAACTTTTCGCTATTTCCGCTAGAAATATTTAAAAAAAAAAATTTTTATATTTTTGCAAAACGTAGGGAAAATTTTGAAATTTTTTGTCATATCGCATTATTTTTATAAAATATGCATCGAAAACGTTCTTATCCGAATCATATTTACAAGTAAATTAAAAAAAAAAAAACTTGTTTGAGCAAAAAAAAATTTTTTTACCGAACGTAGGGATCGCCCATTTACAATTTTCATTGTAGCTTCGGAATTCACTATCAGATATTCAAGATTGTTATGTCGATATTTTAGTCTCTAAGAGACTTCCTTTTTTTGTTTTGAGGTCATTAATCTCAAATGACCCCTAGTAGTACTAACCCACAGGATCTCAGTTTTTACCATCTTAAGGTGCCATTTTAATTTCAGATATGAAAAGCTCGAAAAAAATCATTAAAGTTTTACTGCAGAAATTTTCCGATTTTTCCCCATAGAACAGTTAAAAAAAAATATTCTTAAGTTTTTCTTGCAAAACGTAAGGTAGTTTTTCATTTTTCGTCATATCTTTGGTTTTTTTTTTATACAAAATGCACCGTACACCATCTTATCCGAAACATATTTGCAGGGCTTTCCCATATTTTTTTTTTTTATTTTTTGACCGAACGTATAAATCGCGCATTTACATTTTTTTTATAGATTCCGTATTTATAACCCGATTTTAAAAATAATTAAATAATATATCAATGTTTTTTTTCTTAAAGAGACCTACTTTTTTACTCAAAGGGTCATAAACTCGATAGCCGCCAGAAATACAGTCTACTTGAATCACGTTGAAATTTCATTGCTTAAAACTAGATGATTTTAATATGTAAAAAAGTTTCTTAGTATAATACTAAAAGCGGGATTTCAATCAATAGTTTTGCCACTGTAAAATTCTGTGTTTTATTTAACCCTTTGACGACAGCTCCTGAACCGCTTGAAAATTCTTTAATCCGACAATTCGTGTTAAGCGACTCCAAATTACAAAACAAAGGTGTCGCAAAAAACTATTTTTTTTTACCAGCAAAAGTGTGATGAAAAAAACTTTTTAACAAAAAAAAAAAAACCGACCTAAAAATCACTACAAAGTAAAAAATAATTTTAAATAACTTTTCCCATTCATTTCTTGGTCATATTTTAAAAGCTATTTATATGTATTATAATGTTGGAAATCTTATCATTTTAATTTTTTCTATTTTGTTTTATTATCATCAATACATTAATTGCTTTAGGTACATAAAAGCTTTAAAGTCGGCGCTTATCTTACTATGTCGAAATCATTTTATTTTAATTTTTCTAATTTGTTTTATCATAAAAATATTATTAACTTTATGAATATAAAAACTTATTAGCGATTATTTTCTTTCAGTTGACAATTTTTGAGTACGCTGAATGTAGCCAATGTGCTCCCTGCATTATTTGTGCAGCTATGTCATATTCAATATGAGCTTTTCAAGCTCACCCAAACCAGTTTAGTGAGAAATTTAATGTGTACAAAGCTTTTAAAATTACTACAGTGTCACTAAGGCACTAAATAGTGCACGGATGGTAAAAGATCATGATTGTGTGTCAAAGATGAGCGCCGACTTCAAAGCTTTTATGTTCATAAAGCAATTAATATATTGATGATAATAACACAAAATAGAAAAAATTAAAATGATAAGATTTCCAATATTATAACACGTATAAATAGCTTTTAAAATATGACCAAGAAATGAATGGGAAAAGTTATTTAAAATTATGTTTTACTTTGTAGTGATTTTGAGGTCGGTTTTTTTTTTTTGTTAAAAAGTTTTTATTTCTTCCTTTTTAGGGAATATGAAATATTTTATGTAATAGTTATTCTTAGGGAAAATTTCAAACATGAAACTTTGTTCTTAAAAAATTTGTTTTGTTAATTCCTGAAAGTTTGTTGGGTATTTTTCATTTCTGCTTCTTTGAAATTTTTAGTGCCACGCCCTTTATCTCAACCCGCCCACTGTATTTACCGTACCTTATAATGATTCTACCTAGCCCTGTGCCAAATTTCAGTTTCCAAGTATCAATATTAACCGTAATATAGTACTTTCCTGGCGTCCGTGGCGTAGTTGGTTAAAGTGCGTGGCCGCTATGTCAAAGAACTTTGGAAACCCAGGTTCGAAACCCAGCAGCGACAGAAAATTATTTGAATTAAAATAATTTTTCTGTACGGCCGCCACCTCTCTGCAGACAATGGCAAACCTCAGAGAGTAATCAAAATGCCATGTAAAGCTTCTTGAGAACGAGAACATTCCGTTCATCGCCGTTCGGAGTCGGCGTTAAGCATGTAGGTCCGGTTCTCGGTCAATTGTGTACAAACTTAATAACACGCACAACACAATTGATCATAAGAAGCTAGGTCAAAGTCCTTTCAAGGGCTGAAATGGCCAGTTATTTATTTTTTTTTTTTTATAGTACTTTCCTTAAAGTGCCACACCCAGTGTACAATCCCGCTCACTTTTTTAATGATTCTACCTACCCACCTACCTGCATACCAAATATTAGTACGCTAGTGTCAATATTAACTAAGATATAGTATTCTTATAATTTTGACACGCCCCTTTGTTGAATAACGCCCACTTTTTTTGGCCATAATTTGTAGTAACTGTACCTACCCATGTACTAAATTTCAGCACCCTAGTGTCAATATTATTTGATATATGGTATGTTTCTAATATTGCCACACCCATTTGTCGAATAACGCCCACTTTATTTACAGTAATTTTTAAAAATTATGTCTACCCCTGTACTAAATTTCAGTACCCTAGTGTCAATACTATTCGAGATACAGTGTTTTTTTAATATTAACACACCCCTTTGTCAAATAACGCCCACTTTATTGACTGTAATTTATAATAACTATGCCTACCCATGTACTAAATTTCAGCACCCTAGTGTCAATATTATTCGATATATAGTGTGTTTCTAATATTGCCACATCCCTTTGTCGAATAACGCCCACTTTCTTTGCAGTAATTTATAAATATTGTGTCTACCCCTGTACTAAATTTCAGCACCCATGTGTCAATACTATTTGAGATACAGTGTTTTTTTAATATGACCACACCCCTTTGTCAAAAAACGCCCACTTTATTTATTGACCGTAATTTGTAGTAATTGCGCCTACCCCAGTATTTTTACTGTAAATTTCAGTACCCTATCGTCAATATTAACTGAAATACAGTGTTTTTCTTAAATTGACACGCCCCTTTATCGAATATCGCCCACTTTTTTAAAAAAGGACCTCCGCGTTCATGGTATCTATCTGTGGACAAAAAATTACGGAAATCGGGCAAGAGCTGTAGGAGTTATCGATGTACATACATTTAAAAAAAAAAAAAAAAAACGGACAAACCAACGAACTTGAGAACCTCCTCCTTTTTGAAGTCGGTTAAAAATCATAGGACCTATATGTCTCAATGGTCGTCGACGGTAGTAATGTATACCACAATTTTCTCTCGTTGACAGTATGCGAACGAAAAGTTTAAGGTAGAATTTTGATTTACTTCATGGGAACTCATTGTTTTTAATCTGTTTTGAAAGTTAACCAATGAAGTTTAAAAAATAACCTTTCCATTGGTGGTACTTTGACCTCTTTACGACTATTCAAACTATGACATAATAGGTTAAATTTTCCAAAAAATCAGATCTTTCATTTGATGCAAAACAAAACTCCGTAACAAAAAAAAAAGAATTGGCTGTGCCGTGGACACACCCGTAGGTTTTGACGTGACGAAGTTTCTTGCTGTTGTTGTTAATGTTGATGTTGATGTTGATGTTGATGTTGATGTTGATGTTGATGTTGATGTTGATGTTGATGTTGATGTTGATGTTGATGTTGATGTTGATGTTGATGTTGATGTTGATGTTGATGTTGATGTTGATGTTGATGTTGATGTTGATGTTGATGTTGATGTTGATGTTGATGTTGATGTTGATGTTGATGTTGATGTTGATGTTGATGTTGATGTTGATGTTGATGTTGATGTTGATGTTGATGTTGATGTTGATGTTGATGTTGATGTTGATGTTGATGTTGATGTTGATGTTGATGTTGATGTTGATGTTGATGTTGATGTTGATGTTGATGTTGATGTTGATGTTGATGTTGATGTTGATGTTGATGTTGATGTTGATGTTGATGTTGATGTTGATGTTGATGTTGATGTTGATGTTGATGTTGATGTTGATGTTGATGTTGATGTTGATGTTGATGTTGATGTTGATGTTGATGTTGATGTTGATGTTGATGTTGATGTTGATGTTGATGTGATGTTGATGTTGATGTTGATGTTGTTGATGTTGATGTTGATGTTGATGTTGATGTTGATGTGATGTTGATGTTGATGTTGATGTTGATGTTGATGTTGTTGTTGATGTTGATGTGATGTTGATGTTGATGTTGATGTTGATGTTGATGTTGATGTTGATGTTGATGTTGATGTTGATGTTGATGTTGATGTTGATGTTGATGTTGATGTTGATGTTGATGTTGATGTTGATGTTGATGTTGATGTTGATGTTGATGTTGATGTTGATGTTGATGTTGATGTTGATGTTGATGTTGATGTTGATGTTGATGTTGATGTTGATGTTGATGTTGATGTTGATGTTGATGTTGATGTTGATGTTGATGTTGATGTTGATGTTGATGTTGATGTTGATGTTGATGTTGATGTTGATGTTGGTGTTGCTGTTGGTGTTGGTGTTAGTGTTGGTGTTGGTGTTGGTGTTGGTGTTGGTGTTGGTGTTAATGTTGGTGTTAGTGTTGGTGTTGGTGTTGATGTTGATGTTGATGTTGATGTTGATGTTGATATTGATGTTGATGTTAATGGTTATGTTGATGTTGATATAGATGTTGATGTTATTGGTTATGTTGATGTTGATATTGATGTTGATGTTGATGGTTATGTTGATGTTGATGTTGATGTTGGTGTTGGTGTTTGTATTGGTGTTGGTGTTGGTGTTGGTGTTGGTGTTGGTGTTGGTGTTGGTGTTGGTGTTGGTGTTGGTGTTGGTGTTGGTGTTGGTGTTGGTGTTGGTGTTGGTGTTGGTGTTGGTGTTGGTGTTGGTGTTGGTGTTGGTGTTGGTGTTGGTGTTGGTGTTGGTGTTGGTGTTGGTGTTGGTGTTGGTGTTGGTGTTGGTGTTGGTGTTGGTGTTGGTGTTGGTGTTGGTGTTGGTGTTGGTGTTGGTGTTGGTGTTGGTGTTGGTGTTGGTGTTGGTGTTGGTGTTGGTGTTGGTATTGGTGTTGGAGTTGTTGTTGGATTTGGTGCTTTTCGTTTAGCTTTTTTTTTTTGCTTCCCCATTGGTTGTGCTCTAATTTCAATTAATCCAGCAAAAGTGATGCATATGCGTCACATTAGGCGGTTCCCTGGGGGTTTTTGACACGCCGTCAAATTTTTTTTTTTTTATTGTTGTCATATGCCCTAAGACCTCATCTTTGTTTTCGTTTCTTAAAATTTACCGTTGCTTCAGTAGTCACAGAGTTAAAAATCCATGCAACGTTTTTTCATGGCTGTAGCATTTTTACTGCATTATGTGATTGCATCCCTGAAATCATGACAACGAAATTTTTTTTGTAATTTAGTTGTGAAGCGTAATAACACATCCCTGCTGTCGTAAAACAAAATTTACTGTAGCACTACTCCTGAGTGAGTAATAATTCCATGCAACGATATTACATTTCTGTTACATAAGCTGCTATATTCACGACCTGATGACGCCGGAATTTTTTTTTTTATTTTTGTCGTAAAGCCATGTATAAAAACGTTATTTTCCTTTTTAAACTTTTATCGTAGGTTATATACTCATTGAGTAAAAATTCAATGCAACGCCGCTGCATGAATGATGCGTTATCGATCTTTGAGCGGCTCTCTCCGCGTCCCCATGATGTCAGAAATTTTTGTCTAATTTTGTTGTGAGGCCTTTATTGGCGTATCGTATTTTTAATCCTAGCGCTAATACTAAGCGAGTAATAATTCCATGTAACAAATTTTCAGTTGCGTTGCTTACTCAGCTCCCACTACGTCCCTATGCCGTATTAAATTTTTTTTTTTGGTTTTTTAATATAGCCAAAGAATTAACCTTTACGGTCATACTATTTTTTTAATCATAGCTCTTATACCCAGCGAGTAACAATTCAATGAAACGCAGATGAATTTTTAAAAAATTCATTTTTCAACTTTTTTGGAAACTAGAGCAGTATAACGTAACTTCGTCACGTCAAAAATTGTTGTGATTTTTTAACGAATTTTCGACCAATTTTGGAAATATCTTCTGGACCAATAGTCGTAGAGTGGTCAAAAAACCACTATTACATAGAAAGAAAATTACACTTTTGATTTTGTGTTTTTATTTTAGTATTACTACGAACACGATCGCAATTCAAATACCAAATTCTACTTGCGTCTTTTCTGCGATCGCTTTGATTTGAGTGTGCACAATCAGTGGCTGATCTAGGATTCACCAGAGGAAGAAAGGACTGAGCTAACAGTTTTATAGTCCAAGGAGGAGGCTGAAACGGCTTTTAGCGCTTTTTCAATTTTTTTCCCCACACAAAAAATTTTTCAAGGGGAATGGCGGCTAAAGTCTTTTCAACTCGTATGTAAATCCGCCGATGTGCACTGTGGTTACAACAAAATTTCTACTTCGAATAATGACTAATTTTCTATATCTGCATTGGAAGTCCGCGAGCAACTGACTACTCAAATGATCAATACGGTCACCAACCGCGAAGTTGTAAGACAGGTACCTAAGAGATTTAAACTTGCGGATATCACTTCCCTGTCCGATAATTCTGCAAAAGTGAAACGGGACGTAAGGATGTATTTTCTGCTCAAAACGACACAAAGGCCATCGAAAAATAATATTTGTGCCTTTGATTCAAAAAGTCACTGTCTTATACATTTGGCCTCGTATGTAATAAAAAATAAAATTTTTATACTTTGTTTTATAAATTTTGGTGGAAATATACCGGATTACCAATTCTTTTAGCTGAAGCAGCTAAATAAATTAAATCGTTTTCCTATTTATAATAAGAGAGTTTTTCTTTCTGATCATATATGTAATACTTCTAAATTGGCAGCAACCTACATTTTCATTGAATTTTAACTACGAAATCAAAGAGAGACACCCTACATGAGATTTTATTGTTTGTGTTGGTATTTTTGAATATATGAAAATTACTACACACAAAAAAATGTCAAATCGTCACAGACGCGGTTGTTCTGAAAAATATTTGCACCAAACATAAATCAAAACAAATCATATTTGTTCTGCATAACTCACGGATACATTTTTTATTTTATTTTGTATTTTATTTTATTATTTTTATTAGACAAGTTTTGGGTGTGTTCTTTCAATTTACTGGTCAAAATTTCAGGATTTGACTACTTCTGTTATTTTCTCTCTCTCTCTCTCTCTCTCTCTCTCTTTCTGTATAAAGTCTCCCCTTATCATGCATTATATATCTTCACCAGTCAACAAAAAGATTGGAAAATTAATGTTTGTGTCACAGTATTGCATCAACCTAACTTTACATGATACCTTTAAGTTATTTTTTTCCGCTGAAAAACACTAAATGAATAGGTTTAAGATTATTCAGTAAGGTCAATAAAAATATTTTAAAATTTATATATTCCATTAAGGCGCTATTAGTAGTTTATCCAATGACCATGAACCCACCCGACACAATGAAAGAAGAAATCAACCGAGTTACGAAAAGAAGACAACTTATCTAAACCGTACAACAAAAATATCATAAATACACAAACACACAACATTGTAAAACAATAGAAAGAATAAAGGTATTAAATACTGAATAAAAATATACACCCACCCAACCACGAATAATTTTGTGTTCTCATTTATTTTCCGCAACACAATCGTTCATCAACAGAACATTTTGGTCCTTCGAGCCTGTCAGATCTTGAGAAATACAGACATGCTTTCACTACCATTTGCCATGTCTTCAGTGTATTCTATGGAACATATCAAGAGAATGCTCTTCACTTTCCAGATTTTGTTAACAAGTTTAAATATTCCACAATAATTAAAATGTGGAATCTACGGATGCAAAAAACTTTTTAACAAAAAAAAACCCGACTTCAAAATCACTACAAAGTAAAAAATAATTTTAAATAACTTTTCCCATTCATTTCTTGGTCATATTTTAAAAGCTATTTATACGTGTTATAATATTGGAAATCTTATCATTTTCATTTTTTCTATTTTGTTTTATTATCATCAATATACTAATAACTTTACGTACATAAAAGCTTTGAAGTCGGCGCTTGTCTTACTATGTCGAAATCTTTTTATTTAAATTTTTTCTAATTTGTTTTATCATAAAAATATTATTAACTTTATGAATATAAAAGCTTCTTAGCGATTTTTTTTCTTTCAATTGGCAATTTTTGAGTACGCTGAATGTAGCCAATGTGTTCCATGCATTATTTGTGCACCTGTTACACACTATGTCATATTCAATATGAGCTTTACAAGCTCACCCAAACCAGTTTAGTGAGAATTTTAATGTGTACAAAGCTTTTAAAATTACTACAGTGTCACCAAGGCACCAAATAGTGCACGGATGGTAAAAGGTCATGATTGTGTGTCAAAGATGAGCGCCGACTTCAAAGCTTTTATGTTCATAAAGCAATTAATATATTGATAATAAAACAAAATAAAAAAAAATGAAAATGATAAGATTTCCAATATTATAACACGTATAAATAGCTTTTAAAATATGACCAAGAAATGAATGGGAAAAGTTATTTAAAATTATTTTTTACTTTGTAGTGATTTTGAAGTCGGGTTTTTTTTTGTTAAAAAGTTTTTATTTCTTCCTTTTTAGATAATATGAAATATTTTATGCAATAGTATTTATTCTTGAGGAAAATTTTAAACATGAAACTTTGTTCTTAACAAATTTGATTTATTAATTCCTGAAAGTTTGTTGGGTATTTTCTATTTCTGCTTCTTTACAATTTGTAGTGCCACGCCCTTTCTCTAATCCCGCCTAATTTATTTACCGTACCATATAATGATTCTACCTACCCCTGTGCCAAATTTCAGTTTCCAAGTATCAATATTAACCGTAATATAGTACTTTCCTTAAAGTGACCCATCCTGTGTACAATCCCGCTCACTTTTTTAATGATTCTACCTACTTATCTACCTGCATACCAAATATTAATACGCTAGTGTCAATATTAACTAAGATATAGTATTTTTATAATATTGACACGCCCATTTGTTGAATAACGCCGACTTTTTTAGCCGTAATTTGCAGTAACTGTACCTACCCATGTACTACATTTCAAAACCCTAGTGTCAATATTATTCGATATATAGTGTGTTTCTAATATTGCCACACCCATTTGTTGAATAACGCCCACTTTATTTACAGTGATTTTTAAAAATTGTGTCTACTCCTGTACTAAATTTCAGTACCCTTGTGTCAATACTATTCGAGATACTGTGTTTTTTAAATATTGCCACACCCATTTGTCAAATAACGCCCACTTTATTCACTGTAATTTGTAATAACTATGCCTACCCATGTACTAAATTTCAGCACTCTAGTGTCAATATTATTCGATATATAGTGTGTTTCTAATATTGCCACACGCCTTTGTCGAATAACGCCCACTTTCTTTACAGTAATTTTCAAAAATTGTGTCTACCCCTGTACTAAATTTCAGTACCCTAGTGTCAATACTATTCGAGATACAGTGTTTTTCCAATATTGCCACACCCCTTTGTCAAACAACGCCCACTTTATTGACTGTACTTTGTAATAGCTATGCCTACCCACGCACTAAATTTCAGCACCCTAGTGTCAATACTATTCGATATATAGTGTGTTTCTAATATTGCCACACCCCTTTGTCGAATAACGCCCACTTTCTTTACAGTAGTTTTTAAAAATTGTGTCCACCCCTGTACTAAATTTCAGTACCCTAGTGTCAATATTAACTGAAATACAGTGTTTTTCTTATATTGACACGCCCCTTTGTAGAATATCGCCCACTTTTTTAAAAAAGGACCTCCGCGTTTATGGTATCTATCTGTTGACAAAAAATTACGGAAATCGGGCAAGTGCTTTAGGAGTTATCGATGTACATACATTTAAAAAAAAAAAAAAAAAAAAAAAAAAAAAAACAAAAGCGCGGACAAACCAACGAAATTGAGAACCTCCTCCTTTTTGAAGTCGGTTAATAAAACTAATTCTTTTTAATTTTTTTTATATAAATTAAATAAAGACTTAACATTTTATTTAAACATTAATTTTTTTTATAAGAAAAAGGGTCATATTTTTCCAGTACACTACTTGGAACAACACTTATACTTAAATTTATTAAAAAATAACTTTTCACCATCTAAAATTGAAGAATTCTAAAACTTTTAGTGGTTTCATTGCTCATCTTACATTCCATAAATATTAAAAGAGAAAACGCTCTTGACTGCTTTGAGGTGTCAAAACATTCTTCATATTATTTCAGTTGGCATTTATAAATATTTTAATCGTCATTCCTCTTAGGGAATCTATAACTTTTGAAAAAAAATAAATGAAAAAGCATAACTTTTTCATATGTTTGCGTAGAAGTGAAGAGCAACACAGTCGGAGACACACTCACAGAAATACTTATGTGCCAAGTTTTTCGATTGGCAAGCAAACCGAACCCACACTTCAGGACAAACAACAACTTTTTATTGACACTCAAAGTCATCTTGAACTTTCAAGATTCAACACATACGCGCACGCACACAAGCACATACACACACGTACATAAATGTGTGAGTGTGTGTAAAAAAGAGATGCAGAGCAAAATAATTTCGCTAAAAGCATTATTCATTCACACAAATACACACATATACACACAAGCTCACTCTTATAGGGGTCCTTACAAAAATTCTAGCTTTGCGGGATGCTACAAGAGGAAAACATTCACAAATACAAACACACGCACCAAACACCATTCATGCTACGCATCATCAAAAGTCGCATTACCAACACATTGAAAAGCAAATAAAGAAATTTCTTTTTTGTTAAAAAAAGGGCACCTAAAACGGAATGTTTGGAGCACAACCTGAAATGGGAAAGTGAATAAAATACCAAAAAAAAAAAAAAAAAACAAAACACTGATAAAAAATTAATGCTTCTTCGCAGCCGGCCGACAAAAGTTATAAATACACACACACACACACACACACACGAACGTTTAACACAGGAATGTATGTAACGATTGATAAGGGGCTATATTAAGGGCTTTACTTCCCCCAACAAATATTTTTAAATTCAACACAAATCATTTTTAACCCTTCAACGCATTAAGAATTAATACAAATAAATTTACCTGAATTTGTTGAAATGACCTGGATTAAAAAAATTAATTTCTCTTTTCCTGCAAGGAATGGTTTCCAATTGACCGGTAAATAACTATGTGTTAAGTTTTTTCCTAAAAGCTATTCAATTGGGCTCAATATTATTTTTATCGCTCATTTCTTACTGGAAATGGAAGATGATAAAGTAGGGTTGAAAAGCATGTATGTGGATCATATAATATGGTTATTGAAATTTGGATATAATTCACCATTGAATTTCACCATATAATTCAGAAAAAAACCAAGTAAATAATTCACTTCTAGAACAATTAGAGCTGGTTTTGAACTATGACATTTAGTTCTATGACATTTAGACATTCGACACACCACATTGATTTGAGTGTTTTTTTTTTGTGTTTTCTATAATTTGTGTATAGTTCAACTATTTATATATTTGATTACTCTTAATTTTATGTACGTGGTGGGCTTGACAAAACCTGCAATGGAAGGTATCTAAAAGAAGCGATAAAATGAAAAACGTAGCAAAACGCCCTCTGGTTGCTTTCATACATAAAAATGAACGTAAAAAATGGATTCCTTGACCCCAAAAACCCCACTATTTTGAAAAAAAAAACTATTTTTAAAAACTGGCAGGCTCCGATTTCAAGATAGATCTATACTCTCTTCGCCAAAGTTTCTTAAAATGACCCATAGAACACCGCTAGGGTGGGGCCAACATCGCAAAAAAATTTCACCCGCCCTACTGTATATATTTGATTACTTTTAATTTTATGTACGTGGTGGGCTCGACAAATCCTGCAATACAAGGTATGATGATGTTTGATGGTGGGCTTTTATAAGCTTTTATAAGCTTCCCAACTATGACACAAGCTCCTATAAGATTTCGGCAAGTTTTAAGTAGTGTAACGAAGTTCCGTTTTCCGGATTTAGAGCTGGGATATACTCGTCGGTTTCCAGCGTTCGTTGCAGAAATTTTATATTATAAAGACACCCTTTCGCTTGTAAGATGATAATTATTTATTCACAATTCAAGATTCAGCTTAATCCTAGTGTCTAATATCAATCCTATGAGTATACACACGATGACCTTGGCTGGTGGTAATAAGTGATGTCTTGAAGGCACTGGGGCGAAGTTGAGGTCATAGAGTATTCACACGATGACCTTGACTAGCGGTAGTACGTGATGTCTTGGAGTCTCTGTGGGAAAGTTTAAGCGTAGGCTACGGCCGTTTTTTAGGTTAATACACACACGATGACCTTGACTAGCGGTATTAGGTACTGTTTTGGAGTCTCTGTGGGGAAGTTGAAGCGTAGGCTACGGCTTCTTTTGAGGTTGAAGAGTATACACAAGATGACCTTGACTGGCTGTAGTAGGTAATGTCTTGGAGTCTCTGTGGCGAAGTTGAAGCGTAGGCTACGGCTTCTTTTGAGGTTGAAGAGTATACACAAGATGACTTTGACTAGCGGTAGTAGGTGATGTCTTGGAGTCTCTGTGGCGAAGTTGAAGCGTAGGCTTGACTAGTAGGTGATGTGGTGGAGTCTCTGTGACGAGGTTGAAGCGTAGGTTACGGCTGCTTCTAAGGTCAATGAGTATGCAAACGATGACCATGACTTGCTGTGATAAGTAATGTCTTGGGGCTCTGTGGCGAGTTTAAGCGTAGGTTACGGCTGCTTTTGAGGTCAATGAGTACACAAACGATGACCTTGACTCGCAGAGATAATTGATGTTTTGGAGTCTCTGTGAAGTAGTTCGCGGCCGATTTTTACTTCAATGGGTATACGGTGACGTCGGTGTCAAGAGCGCTCTCTGGGTTTTGTGTGACCTTGTTTTGAAACTAATAACTGTTCCTGCGGATTAGGAAGTTTGACTAAATGATTATCGCTGCGGCAGAAGAAGTTTGATTACGATATTAGGGAAGGAAACTTAACCACCAATACCTAATCGCGGCACCCTGTGAGTGGAAACTAAATAAAACCGGGGAAGGAAACTTACCACCGGAAATATGTCTACATAAATCGAAAAGAACTCTGACTCCACAAGGTTACACTCACCACTTTTGCGCTTCCGAACGTCCAATCACTTTGACTGTATGATAAACAAGATTTATTTCAGAAACTACATTACTTCTGAAAGTACTCGTTTTTACTTCTATAATGCCGTGGTTATGCTAGCCAAACATGTTTGGTGAGCTTTTTGGTGTTACTCTCGTCTGCTCAAATGTTATAAATACACACAGTTGTATTAAAAATAATTTCTTGACAGAAAACTCTTTAGAGCGCGAACAATATCAAAAATCGTTGCGACCGACGGTCCTCTCTGGTCATCAATCGCAGAGAACACGTCCAGAATGAAACGATTGCGACCGAATTCCGGGTTGCTTTTATTTAGTATTTTTTTATTTTTTTTTTTTTTTATTTCATTTCAATGTATTGTCTCTTCAATTGTGTGAATACAACACACACAAAGAAAAAACGTCAGTACATAACAAAAACTAAGGAAATAGTTTTGAACCCATTTGATCCCATTTCTAGCAAAAATATGGCAACATTAATAGCACTTAGAGAGAAAATCGTCGGTCGCAAGAGAAAAAATAGTATAGATTCTAATTGTGCGATATATCGGTGCGGATGCCAACCTGCGATTTCATTCTGGACGTGTTCATACATTTTCATGTATTCTATTACTTTGCGAGAGAAAAGGCGAAGTTCTTATTGTTTTGAATAAGCTTATATTAACAGCTCTATTCTGCTTGTTAACATAACAAGGAATTGTGAAGAATCTCTTGTTATGTAAAGTAAATTTTCGTATTATGACAAATCATTAATAGCTAATTCACAATACTGCGCTAGGTCGGTCGGCCTTTGACAGCTAGAGTAGAAACTCACGTGTTCTTATGCAGCAATTCACAATTCGACCTCAAACTTTGCTCGTACTTTGATCGTAAATATCATACGAAGGTGTAAAGTACGGTCAAAGTACGATATAACGAGATGAGTAGCGAAAATATCCACTCGGTCGTGCGTTTGACATTTCGTGTTATGAAGGGTTGCATTTTCTTTGATATTTAACATTTTGTGCTATGGAAGGGTTGCATTTACTTTGAGATAGCTTAATATGTGGGTGTTTTTGAGTTTCATGGGATTTGTTATATTAGCCCATGACACAGTTTATAAATTATTTGATTTATGGTATTAGAGTAATTGAATACAATTTTTGATGAATTTTGTATTATATAATATTGATAAATTAATTTTCATTGATGAAATAAAATGAAATCTTTTATTTTATCTCATTATCTCATGTTACAGTTAAAAATTATGTGATTTACGTTATTGAAGTAAAGAAATGCAAGTTTTAATGAATTTTATGTTATTTTACATAGCTAAATTATTTTTCTGTAATTATTTATAATAAGTAAACAAATTAAAAAAACTGGAAGAACTTTTTATTTATGTATTTTAAGTAAAACTTTAATTGGTCATTCAATTAGCTTTTTTTCCAATATACAAATCGCATTTGGATTCCGACTTGCAGTCTATATTTTTAAAAGCTCTTTGAAAATTGTATGTAAGAATTATTAAATTGTTATTATTTATGTTATTACTAAATTGTTTAATGTATCTATGTGATTGATTGAATTTGTTTCGAAATCGTGTACACTGTAACTATTTTTGACATAGTTGAAGAGGAACGAAAAATCAAATTTTACATTTTTTATTTGTGGAATATATGCATTAAGACCTTCTAAGTTCACTCTCAAGTGTTTTAGAAGTTGTATGTATCGGAATTTTTAAAAAAAAAAAATTTCTGAAAAAAAAATCGGCCTGAAAAAATTTTATTTTCTTTTAATTTTTCTAAGTTTTGCTGTTACCTTTTCAATGAGCTATTAACCATCAAAATGAATACATTACTTTTGAAGATATAGCATTTACGAAATAACAAAACCACCAAAACGCAAGTATGATATAAAGATAAAATTAATATAAGTAAAAAGCGAATAAAGTAGGCATTACAGGAGTTCCACTATGCCAGAAAACCAATTATTTTCTGAAAGTGGTTGCATATACAAAGACATTAATATTTTCCCAACAACGTCGCAAGTTTCGTATATTATTGTGTGCACTGTTGAATATCCTAGGCGGAATATCCAAGCTAGTACTTGTTTTGGAACTCCTTGCGCAAGGTACCTTAACAGAAACTTAAAGTAAACATAAGTTTGACTTTGTTTGCAATTTCAACCTACAACAAAACCAGGAAAAGCCTACAAGATGGTGAAATTGGCTCCCTCCATGACGATTTCTCTAAATGCGGTTCAATAAGAGCACGTTGAAGCTCAAACGTGTTCGGAGTCATCCTTGTTATTTTGAAAAATTGCTCCGGGTCCTTCCTTTGCATTTTTTCAAAATTCAGAGCATAAAACCCTTCCACGTCCCTTGCTAAATTCAGCTCCCGAATCCACTGATTTCGAACTGACTGCACTTTCTGTGTCTTATAGGCTTCATAGGCAGCATACCCAATCATTCCAAGCAATGCAAGGTCCAAGAAGTCTTCCATATCTTCAAAATCTATTTTAAATGTTTTTAAGCGCGTTTCTTGCTCAACAAATTAATAACTTTAATCTCAAAATTATATGCTGCCACCCCTTTTAAAAAATTATTTAAATCTATTTTCTGTACAAATAACATTAAAAAAGAGCATAAGTTATCTTTCAGATTTTTGTTTTGTAATGCATGTTTTTAATTAAAATTGCTTTTCGGGACATACATTTTAGTGCAACTGATTTTTTAACACTATTTTTAATTTTTTATTGATTAAATCAAATAAAATCTACTTCCATTTTAAATTCCTTAATGAAGGGAATAGAGACCTTTTGTGGAATTTCTTATGTGACTGCTTGCATTGGCATCACCAAAGTTAATCTTATTGACAGACGCACGACTTGCCAAAGCAACACTGAAGAAGTAAAATTAGAAGGTCGTGCGTTCTGACAGCTCATATCGTAAAGTTTTTACAACGTCGATATAAAGTACGGTCAAAGGCCGACCGACCTAACGCAGTATTGTGAATTAGCTATAACAATGTGAATGCTCTAAAAAGCTGTTAAAGTTCACCACGTATGGTGAAAATGTAAATGCCTTAGATCCAGTGTTGCCAGATGCCTCTCACCATTTACCCCTAGATTGAATTTCAAATCCCCCTAAAATTCCCCTAAAATTTTTTTTTCGAAAAATATACAAAAATACAGTTGTAAATAACTTAAAATTTATTGAGTTAAAACTTCCGCTCAAGGGGCAGCTGAAGAGTAGCGCAACTGCAATGCAAATTGCTAATGTGTTCCTATGTATTTAAAGGGCTGAGCTGTTGGACGTCGTCAATAAGCTAAGGAAGTTGCTTTGTAGCTTTCAATTGTCCAAGCTGAAATTGGCCTTAAAATTTAGTTTTACCTTTGAAAGCAGGCTCCGTCTCCCATTTGTTTGTATATTTTTGGGCATACCTTTTCTTTTGTTGCAAGTTAACCCTTTCAGTGCCAAATTAGCCCTGGCAATGCCAAACATTCCAAACTTCGTTCAGGGTCAGTTTTTGACTAAAATAAGCTGAGTACGAAGTTTTAAAGCCGTATTGCTTTCCTAATAGATACTACAAAAATTTCTAGAAATATTCAAAACAATTTTAAAAACTTCTAGCGCTATAAATGTCACATATTTTTTCTAACTAAAAATGTAAATAAGATCTCTTACATTCATAGTATTACATTTAATTACCTTTAGCTTTAGAAAATTCTCGGAAATATTTAAAAAAATAATTTTTTAATTTGCTCTTTTTTGAAGTCGCGCACATGAGTTCACTCGGAATAACCTTGAAAAAGATGCTATAAAAATTAATTTTCGTAATTTTTATTTTCTCTTCTTTATCATCACATTTTAATCTATTATTAAAAATGTATTGTTAAAAAGCGGGGTGTCCCAAACTGGAAACAGAGCCACAAAGCAAACTGTTGCCGTATGGCAACAAATATGCCGAAAGGGTTAAGCGAGAAGCGAGTTTGAAGTGAAGTGGGAAATGATTAATAAGTAATTTATTTGAAATGTTGCCAATTCAGCTGTTTTTATAAAGTGTTGCTGAAATCGCTTTTTACACAAGATGGAGGAAAAAGTATTTTTCCTAAATTTTTTGCATAGTTTTAAGGAAAAGTATTAAATCTTTATTTCCAAAGGTAAACTTTTCAAATACCCCTAAAAAAACCCCTAGAAAATTTGAAAACCCCTAAAAAAACCCCTAAAGATTTATTACCCCTAAAATTCCTCAAACCAGTTAAAAAACCCCTAAATATAGGGGGAATTCCCCTAATCTGGCAACACTGCTTAGATCAGTGATCATCAAAGCCTATGCCCGCGGGCATTTGAGCTTTTGTGCTTAAAAGCTTTCTGTATACATATTAACTCACGGACGAGTACTGAACTGCGTCAGTATCTATTGAAATTTCATGCTGAACAGATATGTGGCACATGCATCCTTGTTAGATTCTTTTTTTTTGCTGCGCATACGCAACTTATGCTACACTCATAAAAATATCAGTTTTTGCTATTTCTATTCAAAATGTCTCTACTTATATGTCTCTACACTTCATTGTATGGTGTGCTACCGGACTGTTTCTGCTCGTAAAAAATATAACATTGAACGGCATTATAATGCTTGTCATAGTTTAACATACAAAAGTTTGAGTGAAACTGAGCGAAAAGAACTAGCTATACCTTTAAAAAAAGCGTTTATTGAAAAAATAGCAAACTGGCTACTGAGCCAATGCACAGTTATCCAAAGTTTGTGCATTCAAATGTTCCGAAAGCATCATATATAGTAAGTTTAGCTCTGCCAAAACATTGCCGGCCTTACCTAGATGGTTTATTTGTAATACACCCGATGAACATTTTTTCCGGCGCCACTATATAATCAAACAAGCGAACCATCGTCTTGCATGAAAGCATGGTGTAATAATAATAAGGTGTTAGTGAATTGGACACCTCTCTCAAAATGATAATTTTTTCGCCCCGCTCCTGTCAAAAACAGCTGATGGTGAATTGGAATGAAAATAAATCAGCTAACGTGCAGTCGGTCGAAGCTCAATGCCATGTCCACTTCTTTTGATGGCTATTATCAGTTGAGGTATTGAACATTCTTTCATGGTACTCTATATTTTCTTGAAGCAGTCGATGTGAATGCAAGACAATTTGCATGCTGGCCAAAGCTTCATGTCGGTACCTTCCAGCGCACATTATTGATAAAATGACAAAACCATTCAATGGCGAACTTGGCAAATGGACAAAGACAACTGCAATAACTTTTTGTCAACACAACACGGCACAATTAATTGATGCTTGTATAGAGTTTGATGACCACTGCCTTAGATATAAAGCAGTCATGAACCAACAAGACAAGATCAAGCAATCAGCAGTGCGAGAAAAAAGTATATTTTTCGTGCCACGTCATCGGTCACACAAAAAGCTATATTGCATACGTTTTTCATGCAAAACATGTGAAAACTTAAATAAAAGTGGAAAATAATAAAATTAACAAGTTTAATTTGCGAAAGAGTGTTTGAATACCTTGTTTGTTTATATTTTAATGCATTAACGAAATTTAAAGAATTTTTTTTTTGCTGTTGAAATTATTGCACGTCAGTACAGCACACTTCATTTTTATAAAAAACACAAAAAATTACTGAATTATAAACACTAATAATTCTTTAAAACTTCAAGAAATAATTTTTCACATATAATCGCTACACGTAAACAAAACAATTTGTGACCGATGACGTCAGACCTAAAAGCTTTGTTTTGTTTACAATATGGCGGCTCTTTTCTTTGCATGATCTTTATTTCTTGGTTCATGTAAAGCAGTGGTGTTCACACGCATACTACTTCAATTTTCAACTTTTGAACTTGTGTTAGTAGCTCTCTCACTCTCTGCACTGACAAAAATTGTTATGCAGTTATTAAGCAAGAATTATGTTATAGTTATCAATGTCATCATCATTATCTTTATCAGTATCATTATCACTATCATTATCATTTCCACTATTATTATCTTTATTATTATTATAATTCTGCAAATAACGCATTTTTATATGCCTCAAACATTTCGTGCAGTGCAAAACACACAACCAAGCGGCGCAAACTTTCTTGCTTAAAGTTTCAGTGCCAACTGATTGAGAGAACTTTGTGCATTCGATCGTGTACGTGTTTCGATTCTCGAATAAAGCTTTCGAGTCTCACCACGCGTGGTACTACATGAACATCACTGATATAAAGCGTCAGCTGTTTTCATATTGCTTATTTCTTGCTTATTTTGATTGCTTATGCTTATTTTTCTAAAAGTAAGATGGAAAATGTTAAGAAATAAATAATTTACTGTTTGTTTTCAATTGTTTTAAGTTTCAATATTAATATTTTTAATAGGCAAGCAATGTTCGAGTGTTTTGCAGTCTTTAAAATTTATTTTTTCTTTGGTCTTCTTCTGTATCAATGCTTAAAAGAAGTAAGAAGTAAGAATTTATCCATTTTTTATATATTATTTTATTTGCACAGCATTTGTTTGGCTTAACTAACTGTTCAGTTGGCACAAGTTTTCTCTGCTATTAACAAAATAGTTAAGAAATGACATTTTAAATTACCACCAGAATATGAAACCTTAACAATTTGTTAATATTAATTTTTTTTTTTTTTTTGATGTGGTGAGCTTAGTGAAGCTGCCAGAGTAGGGGCTGTAAAACTTGTAGTCGCAGCCCAACGTACGTTTGTTTAGAAGGATATTTAATGTATCGATCAGTATTTAATCTATAAAGCTGAAACCGAATGATTTTATGCTCAGGAAAACTATACCTTGTATAACACCTGTCGGATAATTTGTTGGTAAAGTTAAAGCTTTCATTACGAGTATAAATATTATAAAGCTACAGTTTATATTCGGTTTATACGAGAGACTTTAGCTTCAGCTGTAGCTTGAATAAAAGTTTACAGCTTCTGTTTCGTAAATAGTACGAAGCTTCAGCTTTTATTTTTTTTTTAGCTTTGAACCAAGGATTTCAGGTGGAATACCTATTCAGTCAAGTCTGCCTTTGTTCAAAATGGGGTGATATATTAGTGGGAAGAAAAGGGCAATCAGGTGTTTGCAAGTTCGAGTCTGCTGAATTGATGAGAATAAAAATTACTAAAATTAAAACAGTTACAATTTAATTCTGTGGTGGCGTCCGTGGCGTAGTTTGTTAAAGTGCGTGGCCTCTATGTCAACGAACCTGCAGACCCGGGTTCGAATCCCAGCAGCGACAGAAAATTGTTTGAATTAAAATGATTTTTCTGAACTGATAAATTGTATCTTTTCTAGAATTATTTGATAAATTTTTAATTTTAATTTTAAAACTTCGATTTAAAATATACTTCAAACTATGCGGAACAGTCTTAAACAAGTTCTTTAACGAAGATAAATGGAAGCTCTGCATTCTCAGCATATTTGACAGTAATTCACATTAAATAGTCAGAACAATATAATTGCTATTGTAAATATATTGTATATAGTATAATTGTCAATGTTGAATAAGGCTCTTTAAACAAACTGTTTTCTACAGCTTCGGTAAGAAAATTTATGCCAGCTTTAAATTTATAAAGCTTAGAGTAACTAATAAAATTTAGCATGTTCTAAAGGTTCTTATTTGAGATTGCTTCGATAATGCTTCTAATAAAGGTTTATTGAAGTCTTGCAGGGAGCAATTTCGTTTGTTCCTTTTACCGAAGCCCCTTTCAAGTTAGCTTTGCTCATAACTTTTTCTAAACTGCTTTTAAATTTTATACGAAGTCTTTATAAATTATCGGAACTTTACTTCCTAACAACCTTACAACAGTTTCTGGTTTCTGGATTTCTGGTTGGAAACTTTAAAGAAAGCAAAAAGAAGCTTGACTCCTTTTATTGAAATTGTTTACTTTTAATGAAATTTATATGTCAATTTGGTTAAATGAGAGTACCTACAGATCGTATCATAATTATTAGTGTTAATTATAGGTATTATTATTTATTATAGTTGAAATGGTGAAAAGGTCGAAGACAAACCCAAATTGCTTTAAACTAATCTTATCTTACTATTATATAAAAATGAAACTTGAAATGTTGCCTTTTTGGCGTTGATGAAAGTAAACTCAAGAACGGCTGAACGGATTTAAATGAAATTTTCACTATTCAAATCGTAATTAATTGTAGATTAACACCCTATACTTAAAATTTTAAAATATTTCAAAGCTTAGAAGTTATTGGCTAAGAAACTGGCAAAATTCGGTATTTTTGGAAAAATTTGGCGCTTTTTTCCATTTTCTGCTTAAACCGTAAAAGATAAGTGAATATGATATATGAACAAATGAATGATCTTGCCGATTCCAACAAAAAAGTCGATGGTGACGTGCATCTAAGATCAATAGTTTGGTCGTAAGATTCATATTTTATTGAAAAATTAAATCATTTTCTTGCAAGCATTGATTTGTTCATTGGCTTCGACGCTGTTATTGCTTGCAGCTAGCAGAAAGTTGCTTTGGTGTCGCTACAAAATGCTGCTCAATGCTCAGAAAAGAGTTTCTCTGCATTAAAGCAGAGAGAGATAGGTCTTTGTTCGCGAATAGCAGAATGCAAAATTTAAAGAATTTTCTCCAAGCACGTCGTTTGTTGCTGCTGCGTTTGATGTTTCATTATTCAGAGAGAGTGTTTCTATTCAAAACGTTGAATAGCTGCGTGCAGAATTCTTAAGCTGCAAAATAGAAGTGCATGAAATTTATGGTAACAATTTAAGCTTAAATTGAAACGCCGTGCGATGCAAATTAGATCGCTTTGAAGCTGCGTATTGGTATGGGTTGGATGGCTTTTTTAGCATGTTTTTAGCGTTAAAAAATAAAAATAAGTCCTTACCATTTTAGCGTTATAGCGTTAGTATATAATTTCGTCACTGAAATAAGACCTAGGACAATATTTTAACTTAATATGATTTTATTTATTGAAAGTGAAAAAAAAGTATTTTTAAATCATTCCATAAACATAAATTTACATTTGAAAAGGTAAGGACTTATTAAAACCAATATCTTTCCAAAACAATTCACGTTATCGAATACGAGTTTTAATATTTTTCCATGGTTGTTATGCCAAACGAAAGTTAATTATTTAAGCTTACTTTTCCTCAAAGAGACCCTATCGATTTAGTTACATGCAAACAAATTATGAACTATTGCCTAAAACTTTATTTTTTTACTTAAAAAACCCCACCACAGAAAATCAGTTGGAAATCAAATAACTTGATGTGAGATCGACACAAATGTAAAGATTATGAATGAATTTTATTTTTTTACGAGAAAGCTGCTTTTCCCACGGGCAGTTATATGTTGCTATTTCTAGGATAGGAAATCCCTCAAATCAATTTATTCTTACGAATAACACAAACACATAAAAAACATTGTTTATACAGAAATTATTACATGACTGCAATTAATATGTCATGAAAAAAATTAACCTATTAAAACGATAAAACAAATTTTTTACAAAAAATGCGTTCATTTATTTCAAGATACATCGCGGGCAAAGCTGCGGAGGATTGCTAGTATCTTTTATAAAATTGGGTGGTATATAAGTATCCTGGTTCACACAAGACTTTCAGTACTGGTGTAAGTAAATATTCGTATTGGAACAAGATTATGGAATTAGTTCAGATGCAGGGAAAAAATACCAAGGGTTTCGTAAGACATCGACCTGAAAATAGCGCCTGTTAAACCAATGTAAGCGGGCATTAAAGAGGGTCCAGTTCTGGACCTTTGTGGAACTTGTTAAGCATTATACAAATATTTTATCGATTTATCTGCAGGGTTCCAAAGAAGAGATGCATTTGCTAATCTTTCTCCTATCGACTTTCAAGGCTTAGTAAGTGAATTAAGATTTAGTAGAACTTCCCAACCGTCCTACTATTTCTCATTGTACAAGAGTTTGTTTGAAAATGTGCAGCCTTTCGTAGAAATTGTATTTTGCCTCTTTCTTTTTCGACATAATTTCCTCTTCACACAGTTAACTTTTTCCAACGATGTTCCAACTTCTTTAATCTTTATTCTTTCCTTTAACTAAGGTTAAAACCCTCAAACAGTGACGGCATCGGTAGTCTATTCGACTAGCAGCAATCTTAACTACAACCCCAGAGGTCCTGAATTCGAATCCCAGCTAGGCCATGTTCCTAGAATTTAATCCTTTGCATTTCTTTCCTGTTTTCTAAACATTTTAAACACAGGTGGCAGGTGCGCCGCAACTGATCGTTATGTTGCCAATACTTCTTGTAACAATCAGGCCCATCAAAATTGAATTTTTTTTCGTCACTGAAGATAACGTTACGCCATTCCTCATCCCGAAATTGGTGCTTGGTAGCGAAGGCAAAAAACGTGCGTTAATATGTTGAGGCAAAAGGTTGCGTCGTGGAAGTATGTGTTACTTTAGGATTTTCATATAATATTTTAACTATTCTACTTCTTGTTACGTTAAGCCCCATCTGACTTTTTATTTGTCCGCTACTCATTCCTTCCACTACTGCAAGATGTTGAATTATCCCTTTACACCGAGCGTCGATGTTGGTTTTCCTACCACTCCGTCTAGCTGTGCCATAACTACTAGGACAATTTGTTATTGTGTTCCTGTGCCGATTAAGCTTTTTGGCAATTTCTTTTATTTCAACTCCATTTTTGCTCATTCCCAGTATTATTCCCTGGTCATGTTCAGAAAGGCTCGTTCCGTGAGACATTTTCAATATCTTACACGTAATAGTTGAATTAACTTTATTGATTTTAAAAGGATAAAATCTTACCTAGTATTTCGCAACAATTATTTCCAATGCGAGTACTTGAAGCTATCAATTAAGCAACCAAACACCAATTAAATGCGTTATGCACATATAATACTTGCTCATACTGCTCATTCAATGCACCGTCACATTTTTCATGTAACGGTACATTAAATGGAAAACGAACTGCATGCTAAAATTTGGTAAAGAATATCAACGAATTACAAAAACAAACTGCATACATAAAAATACTGTACTATTCCAGATGGAGGGAAAAACGCAAAGAAATATTTATGCACATATAATTATTTGTATGAGGTATTTGATGTACTTTTTCGATCGATTGATCAGTAATGGCGATTTATGGTCGTCCCGATCTGTGCTTATCTAAGCTTAGCTGACCATGTTTGAATAAAGCTATCCAGTTTTTTACAGTTGCATATGACGGTACAGAGTCCCCGTAGAATTTTAGGAAACTGCACCTTATTCGACTTTAAAGAACTTTTGTTGTTGCAGCAACCTGTTTTTTCATGAATTATTTGGTATAAAGCTCAAAATGTAATTCTTAAAGAATATGATTTTTAAGAATTATAAAATTAAATAGACTTTGATTTCTTTTGGCGATTTTATTTCTTAATAATCCTAAAACCAAACAACCATTATCACGTGATACTTGAGTTCGCCATTTCAGAAAAACACTTTACATCGTCTGACATCGTCTGTAAAACAAAAATTCGCTGGTATTTTCAGGTTTGCAGAACAGTCGCCTTTACAGAAAGGCCTCGTGTCCTTGCTTCAAACTTTAAAAAGGTAGCAAATCATTCATCGCCTTTATTATGGCCTTAACATTGTCATCGCCTATATTGAGTAGTCGATTTCAGGGAGGATCTACATGTGATTTGACAGTTAGAACTTTTGGTGTTAACCCTGATACTTATAACTATTTAGTTATAACTAGTGCGCCGCTATCATTTTGGTATTTTTGCACTATTTTAAAAATTGGATATTTATATGTGATACCTTGACATTTACATGTAAGGAAAAACTTCATTCCATGAAATATTATATTAATAAAATTGTTCTTCTTTCAAAATAACAATAATTAATAAAACTTAATTACTTGGGTTTGTAAACAGAGTTTGTTTTAATATAATGAGGTTGGTAAGAATTACAACTTTATCCCTTTGACAAAAAATGTCAGCCACCGCCATTGCTTATAAACACATTATTACAAATACATGCCTACATTCATGGCTGGCAACAGCATGCTATACAAATAATAAACTGATGATTTGAAAAATTAATTCCGTCTCCCAAAATGATGAATGACAAGCATAAAATTTTCATCTTAGGAATCTCATTTCAACAAAATCATCATCTTTAATTTAGGTCCATTTCCAGGGCTAGTCATTTGTAAGCAGAAAGCTAAAGTTCAGATATTACTGTCAATAAAAATTACTCAATATTTATGTTATTAAGAATCAATTCTGTTAAAATAAACATTAAGCTATGTGGTCTGAATACCTAATAGATTCATTTCAGTATTAAACAATTTTTGGCTAGGTCATGAATCAATTTTATTGCGTATGTAGTAGGAACAAGAGAATTACTTTTAGATGATATGATTATCTCACGGATCTTTGAAGACATACGTCTGTGTAGCTTATGCATTAGAATCACATCCTCTGTTAATTGAGATTAAAAAACTGTATATCATTGTTAGCCACAATTAGTTATCGATACCAAATTTTGTACGAATACATCAAATACGAGTAAAAATATGTACATGTGCACAAAATAAGGTTAGGTTCAGTAGCACCTCCGGTATAAATTTCATATTGGTATATGGGTACCACCTTTTCACATTTAAAACTTATCTAATTTCTAAGATAAAGCGCAAATTATGTTTCAGTTGTATGGCAGCTGCCACGCCCCCTTCTCCAAAATTTCTGAAATAGGTTTTTTTGTATTTTCCTATACATAAAACATAGAAAACTACCAAAAAAATCCACAAAATAATATTTTCCGTCTAACTTGTTCCAATCGCATCACTGTGCGCTGGGACTGTTTATTTGTTGACACTAGGTATTTCGTCTTATCTGCGTTCACTGCAAGACCCATTCGACTCGACTCTTTCGCTAATCTGGAGAATGCTGCACAGACTTCACGCTTATTATGGCCAATAATATCGATATCATCAGCATACGCCAGCAGCATAATACTTTCGTAGAATATAGTGCCACTGTGTCTCAAATCAGATCTTCTCCATCATTAGGTTGAAAAAGTCGTACGATAAGGAATCACATTGTCTGAAACCTCGTTTGGTATCGAATGGAGGAGTGCTCAGTGTCATTCTGGTGTCATGCTGGTGTTGCTCAGTGTCATTCTGCAAAGACGGATGAGCTTTATCAAATTCAGACATCAGGAATTCCAAATTCAGACATGATGGAGTATAGATGATTCGACTGTTATTCGACTGTCGAAGGCGGCTTTATAATCGACAAAGAGATGGTGTGTGTCGATTTGTTTTTCTAGGGTCTTCTCCAAGATTTGTCGTAGCGTAAATATTTGGTCTATGGTGGATTTTCCAGGTCTGAAGCCACACTGATAAGGTCCAATCAGCTGGTCTATGATGGGCTTCAGTCTTTCACATAATACGCTCGACAGGACCTTATATGCGATATTAAGAAGTTTCCGGGATATCATCGCTATTGGCGGGATTTTTGTCGTCGTCACCATTCAGAAGCTTAGAGAAGTGCTCCCTCCACATCCTCAGTGTACTCTGGATATCTGTCACTAGATTCCCATTTTCATCCTTGCAGGAAAAGGCCCCGGTCTTAAAACCATCGGCCAGGCGTCTTATTTCATTCTAAATTCGAAAAAAGCGCACTGTACGCCGTTACATCATCAACATGATAGTCTAAAAATTCCACAAAAATTAATCAATTAAATACTTGAAATTCGGCAATCAACTTTATTCTCAGTATTTAGTTTGAAAATAGTCAACAACGAATAAAAAGTCCGCCTACTTCCCATACAAAGTGACGTCATGAAAATAGTAAAGCCTTCATAAATTCACAAAACATAATGCTTTGTCCTTACATTTTATCCAAAAGCTTTGATATTGGAAATGTACAATGAAGTTGAAATTTGGATTAAAATTAATTAAAACCACGCCTATCACCTAAACAAGCTGACGTCGTCATAATAATAAAACCTTCATAACTTTGGATATTACTATCGTTGTCCACGATAGAAGTACACGACCTAACAAAGAAACACAAAAAGCTTGGGGAAAAATATCTTTATATCTTTATATATGTAGTCTCCTTTTAGTTCGATATACGTACTAATCTGTTTATGGTGTCAACCGTTAAGCTCCTTAAAGAAGTCATCAACCGCAAACTCCACCTCTTCATTGTTGGCATATCTTTTATCCCAGAACCATTTTCTTTCAAGATTGGAAAAAGAAAATAGTCCGAGGGGGTTAATCATGCACTAAGAGTACGTAAGGAGGCTATTCGAAGTTTAACTTATTGATTTTGGCCATCAAGAAAACGAATGTGTGAACTGGCGCATTGTCTTTATCAACAAAACTTTATTTTTCTTGACTTAGTCACTCACTCTTGACTTCGTCACTCAAACACTGCAAAAAGTTCGCATAATACTCGCCGTTGATTATTTTTCCATTCCAAAAAACTTATGACATGACCTTGACTGCTTATTGAACTCTCTTCGCCGATTTTCCCCTTTCAATCCATTGTTTTGACCTATTCATCTTAGGTGTGAAGTGATGGACCCATGTTTCCTTCATGATTATCAATTGACGCAGAAACTCTGCTTTCTTGCTGTGAAACTTTGCCAAACACTCGATTGAAACATCCTCATCCTTTTTTCCATGTTTACAAATTAACTGAGAATGTTCACTATTGATGGCTGCCAAACAAATACTGAACAAACTGAGCATCGTCAAACTTCAAAATTAAGTTTTATAGGGTTGGTGAATTTAATTTAATTGAGTGATTTTGAAAAATATTACCAAAATAGTAAAGCTTTATGTCAGCCTTTAAAAATAAATATCTCAAGATTTGTTGTTTAAATCTATCTGAACAATGTCATTTCCTTGAAATGAAAAGCTTGAACTGAATCATTTTAAGCTAAATTTTATGTTTACTTTAAAGTTTAACTTCTTCAAGCCTTCATCGGTTTCATGTGTTCCATAACCTTGAATAATTGCTTCGAATGGTGTCACCCATCCAAGCATACAAAACTACACACATATACATCCAAACACGCATAAAGTCAAACTTAGAATGCTGTAACAAAGCAATTTCCTGTTTCTAAATTCGTTTCAAATTCAAAAGCAATTGAAATCAATCCTTGCATTTCCGTTTCCGCTCTTTGTCTAAGCAGCACATGTTCAATGTTAACCATGAATATTCATGAGAGAATTTCCGCTTGCCAAGTTTTCCAATCAGTTGCAAGTCAAATGGCAACGTTTTACATCTAAATTGTTTGTTGTCTCTGGTGCACGATTAGTGTGAATGGACTTGGATGAGTAATTCGCAGACTTGAGCGACGAGTTTTTTTTTTGAGAAAAAAATTTGATTAACCCTAGTGTCTGCACTTACTTCAAACACCATATTATCAACACTTGGATACGATTGTACCCCCATACATTTTATATCGAAAAAGTACTGAAAATTTGTTTTATATTCTATTTTATTTATGTTTAAGAATTTAAAAAGAATTATTTTCATTTAAATTAATTTTATTAATCGTTTTAAGCAATTTCTTTAAGTTTAGAAATTAGTATGTAAGTATTTAAAAAAAAAACTCAAATAACTACTGCTGCTGGTTTTGTTCTGCAATACAATTCACGCATTCATAATAGTGGTGACTATGCTGAGCACAGACAGTTTCCTTGCACTTGGCACAAATTTGTCGTGTCTTGCGTTTGATCGCATCTTGGGCCCAGCACATTTTTCAAGTTTCCTTAACAGATTGTGGTCCACGAATCGCTGAGGTGGTTGGCGCTTTACTAGTGGACTAAAATAAGAAAAGGATATTATAAATGTTTCAGGATTGAAAACTTATTTTACCTTAAGTGGAAATCCAAAAAATGACTCTAAGGCCGATCGGGTGCTGAATTGGCGTGTAACGTGGGAGTTATTAGCTCTTTCTTAAGCTTGAGGTGTGCCAAGTTGTTTAGACAGTGCATGTAAAAACTTACGCCTTGCGTCTGTGGAATTGGACGGTGTTTTTTCATTATATATTATGAAGGCAGCTAATGCCGCTAGATCCAAAATATTATAAAAAAATGCTAGTGGCCAACGAAGTGTTTTGCGTTTGCACGAGTATTTCCAGAGCATCTGGTCCATAGTATCAACTCCAGCCTTTGCTTGATTGTAAAATAATATGGCCTCCGGCTTTTAACCACCAAACGTTTCTGTGGTATAGTGGACTGTTGATTAAAGAAGAACAGATTTTCTTTTTTTGGGCACATAGAGCACAACGCTACGTTTTCTTCATGAAAACCAAATATGGTCGAATCAATTGGGCGTTTGCGGTCAGGAAGAAAATCATTTGGGATGTACCTCTTATTTTTTCGAACTGCACCAAGATACGCTAATCCAGATGAAAGTAGCGTTTTACAAGCATATATGGACGTAAAAAAATTGTCAGCAACAATTGTTCTTCCGGTCATAATATACTTTTTTGAAAACTGAATTAAAATCCTTTCCCCTTGATTAATATCACGTTGTCCACCAGGTTCTTTACCGGTGTAAAGAATCCCTTTTAATGGAAATTTGGTTTTTGCGTCGCATGCCCAAAAAACTTGAATTCCATATTTCGCCGGTTTAGAAGGGATGTGTTGGGTGAATTTCGTTCGCCCACGGAAAGCAAAAAGCTGCTCATCCACAGTAACAGTGTTATGTGGACGGTAGACCTTTTCAAGATTTTCGTTGAGCATCATCCAAATAACTTGGATTTCTATCGCTTTGTCTTTTTTTTACGAGTAATACGTGTGGCACTGTTGTCAAAACGAATAAAACGAGATATACTCCAAAATCGTCTTAGAGACATAGTTGCTCGAAAAATTGGTAATGCGTCTGTTTGCCACAACTCCTTAGTATGTTGAGAATTAGAGCATGTTACACCAGCTTCAATAAGCAAACCAAAATATGCGTAAAGTTCTTGGTTTGTTAGTTTTTTCCAAACCTGATTCTGAGCAAGCCGCTTCTGGGTTTTAAGCTTATTTATAACTTCGGCTGCTTTACGATTTGTCTCCTCAGTTATTATTGTTGCCATCCTTTCATTGAAAATAGCTTTAAAAATTTGTATTGGGTCATTTGTCAATCGAGAATTTACAGGTCCACCAATTTGTTTCACAACATTATGTGGACGAATTTTCGATTGAGGTGGCGGAATTTTATTCCACTTTGTTGCATCACGAGCAACATACAAATTGTTATTGGATTCCTCTTATAAATGAGTTTGTGGTTCGAAAAAAGATTCATCCTCTTCTTCAAAATGTTCATACATATCTTCGTTTTGCTCCAGAAAAAATTCTGATTCAATATCTGAAGCTTCGCAAACGTTTTCATTTGAAAGTATTCTTGGATCATTGCCATCATCTACCTCAAGACTATCATTATCAGGATATTCAACATCATCGTCGCCAAGTATTCAGCCACCAAAGACCGTATTCTATCTTGTTCCCCTTGAGGCAAGCTATCAAATCCTGTGGATACCCATGTTAAAATTTCGCCCATAGCTTAGTAATAAGTCAATTGAGGAACACTATAAGTCTTAAAATTTTTTAAAATACATTTACTATAAAAAATTTAAGTTCGAAATGTCAAGAAGGTACAATTGTATCCAAGTGTAGACACAAGGGTTAATGCATGAAAAATGTTTTAAATTAAGCTTTTCACGTGACAACGTTACGTTTTACTGCGCAAGCTTCCAAAAAAGTTGGAAAAAGCTTTTTTTTGTTACTGCATTTGTGTTGCATGAAATTGTTTCTCTCTGAGTATAGGTGCTATCATAATGATACGATGGATAAGGCTAATTCATTAAGTTTATTACAAAAATAAAAAAAATATCTACTTCCCTACTCCGTCGGAACGTGGAGCGAGCTGCCTATGCAATAAAAGTTCACATTTGTTGCATGGAATAATAACGTGCTCTGTATAGGAGCTACTTCCCTACTCCATCGGAACATGGAGCGAGCTGCCTATGCAATAAAACTTCAAATTTGTTGCATGAAATAATAACTTACTCTGTATAGGTGCTACGGTAAAAATATTATACGCCAGTAAAAATTGGTACTTAGCACTCAAGACAAAAATAAACAAAAAAGTCATGACGTCATGATGTCGAGGATTGAATCGCTTAAAGATTGAAAATACAAAATTATGCAACTGCTTTGCATGGAATTATTACTCGGTGAATTTATGCGATACGATAAATGTTATTATACAGAAATGATGGATTTATACTTGGCCTTATGGCAAAAATAAAAAAATTAATTATGACGTCATCAGGTTGCTTCCTTATGTAACAAAAAGCAATATTTTTGCATAGAATTATTACTCACTGCAAAATATTTTATTTTACCACAGCATTAAATGGTTCTATAACCTGACAACGAAAATGGTCAATAATTTTTGGAGCTAGGATACCACAAAGGCAACCGCTTGATTCAGTAAAAATGCAGCAACAGTGAAAAAACGTTGCATGGAATTATAACTCCGTTACTATTGGCGATAACGTAAATTTTATGGAAATACAGTAAAGTTGAGGTCTTTGTGCACGTGATGAAAACTTTGGATGGGAGGTGGGTGTGGTTTTCACTCGATTTCGTTGAATTTCATACAAAGCTTATCAAAGCTTATATGCAAAGTTTCAAATCCATATATTAATTTTTGTGGAATTCTAAAAGATTGTACCGTTTTGACAAAGTCACTTTGTATGGGAGGTAGGCGTGGCTTTCATCCGATTGGGCTCATTCTCGAACTTAACCTTTATTTCTAAGATAAAAATAAATATCGATAAATAAATATCGAATTTCGTGATGATAGCCTGAAAAGTACGGTATTAATCGTGATCACAGACAGACAGACGGATATGGATAAATCGACTCGGGTGGTGATGCTGATGAAGAATATATACACTTTTCTAAACCTACCACGCCTCCTTATGGGCGTTACAAACGGAGTGACAAAATTAATATACCCCCATTTACGTTTTTTAAACGTGGGGGTATACAAATAATAACGGCGTCATAAAGCCTCTCGGAGAACCCCTCAAATTAATGGTAATGCACCAAATGCAAAAGCAAAAGCAAAACAAAAGAAGTATAAAAAATTACATTAAAATTAAAATAATAACAAGTATTAGGACAAGGATGAGGATAAGGATAAGGATAAGGATAAGGATAAGGATAAGGATAAGGATAAGGATAAGGATAAGGATAAGGATAAGGATAAGGATAAGGATAAGGATAAGGATAAGGATAAGGATAAGGATAAGGATAAGGATAAGGATAAGGATAAGGATAAGGATAAGGATAAGGATAAGGATAAGGATAAGGATAAGGATAAGGATAAGGATAAGGATAAGGATAAGGATAAGGATAAGGATAAGGATAAGGATAAGGATAAGGATAAGGATAAGGATAAGGATAAGGATAAGGATAAGGATAAGGATAAGGATAAGGATAAGGATAAGGATAAGGATAAGGATAAGGATAAGGATAAGGATAAGGATAAGGATAAGGATAAGGATAAGGATAAGGATAAGGATAAGGATAAGGATAAGGATAAGGATAAGGATAAGGATAAGGATAAGGATAAGGATAAGGATAAGGATAAGGATAAGGATAAGGATAAGGATAAGGATAAGGATAAGGATAAGGATAAGGATAAGGATAAGGATAAGGATAAGGATAAGGATAAGGATAAGGATAAGGATAAGGATAAGGATAAGGATAAGGATAAGGATAAGGATTAGGATAAGGATAAGGATAAGGACAAGGACTGTGATAAGTATTGCGACAAAGACTTAGACATACCTAAAATAATATTTAGTACAGGATTTAGAAAAGAATAAGGAGAAGAAATGGAGCAGGGAATGGAACAATGATTTTGACACACTAGGAATAAGATTTAGAACAGAGAAAGAAGTGGGACAAGGATAAGAAAAGAGATTTTAACAAGGTTAAGGGCAGGAATTAGTTAGATTAGGAAAAATCTAAGAACATGGGTGTCTGAAAACGGGATGGGAGTTTGCCAAAAGGGAAAATAGTGACAAGAATAAAGACAAGGATAAGTATACGTTGTCATGTCAAATTCGGCAGGTGTGTGCACGATACAGCGAACTTTTTTGTTTAAACAAAAATAACATATTGGTGGAAAGATTACTTTAATTCAATAGAGAGAAACAATTTCTGCAAATCTATATGAATAACTTTTAAGCCTCAGAAACAAATCACTTTCTGCTATTTTAACACTCACGATAAGCTTTAAAACTTTGTCATTAAAAACGCCTCTGTCTAGTTTGAGACAACTTTATCATTCAATCAAAAATGTTCTCAACTCTTATTGAAATTTACTTTTCTTAACTTTTACAGTAAAATCAAATAAGAGATTACAATTTCAATGTTTTAATGCGATATTGTTTGCATCAGTGAAGAACCTTTCACCTTGGCGTATCCCCCCCCTCCCCCCACCTTCTTTTGAAGTAATTTTCTATGCTCTGAAGCAGTAGAGATAAATTTTATCAAGAAATATAAGATGAAATTTTGTTCATTGTCAACGAATTATAAGGCGGAAAAACTTATTGTCAGAAACTTACTCGTATTATAAGCAAATAGAAAAAGTTTCAACAACAGCGCCGAGAAGCAGCAGATGTAACAGAAAAATAATAATAAACTTAAATAAAAAAGGACACAGTTCATTCGAATTCAAGAAATGGAATTGAGTTGCATTGGCCAACTTTAGCACACACATACATATATATATAAATCATGCACACACATACTCACGCACTCGTTCACTCACTCGGTGAAACAGCGGCCAACAATGAAAACGGATGGGCACCACATGTGGTGCTTTCACGTCTGGTTCTTCTGTTTGTCTGCAGGATGTGTGCGCCATAGGATTAAATTTCCAGATAAACGTGGTTTCAATATCAGAGCAAACATTAAAAACATTTAAATATAGCAGAACATATCTTAGTTGGAAATAATTCAACGCCTCGCACAAGCTGACCACAAAGTGTGGGCGAAAAGCTTTAGCAACTGTTGTATGTGTTAAACTTTATAAGCACTAAAAATACCATCTATGTTAGTGAGCGTGAGTGTGTTTGCGTATCGCGGCGTGAATATATGCGCCTGAGTAGGTATTTCTGCGTGTGTTTATGTGTGTGTATGGCTGTGTGAGTCCAGCTCAGTGTATCAAACAGCCCAGCTGCTTTTGTAATAAAAAAGACAAATAGTCGGCTGGGCTTGAAGTTGACCGAGAAACTTGGTCAGTTGACTGTCAGTGTGTGAGTGCGAGTTGGTGTGAAAGTGAAAATAAAATAAAATAAAATATCAAATCAATTTTTAATGTGAATTTATTACCCAACATTTCATTGTGTGTTATACGTTTCAGTCGCAGTCATCCTGTGGCGTTAGTCCTTTTGTTGTTTCCCCAAAGTGGCGACACACTGGTGTAAGTGAATTTGTGTGCGTGTGCGTGCTCGTATGTAAGTGTGGGCGTGAGCTTTACGTATTTAAAGTTGGAATTGAATAAAATGTAACTTTCTCCACAACGGAAGATTAATAGAAATGTAGCGTAGAGTGTAGAGTGAGAATGCAAAAAGTAAGAATAAAAAAAAAATAATAAATTTATGCATATTTGTTGAGAAATTTTTCTATTATTGTTCATGCCTATTTATCATTCACATAGAAACTCGTAGACATTTGGAAATGTTTCGATTTATGTTGGGTTTTCCCTCTAGATATTAAAATTCCAAATCGTTTTTTACTATTTATCAAAATTTGTTCATTTATAATAACGAAGAAACCTCAAAAAAAATTATTTGGAATAGATCCAACCTATTTCAATAAAACTAAAGCACAAGATTAAACCACATGCTCTATGATTGTTTTAATGGTCCATTCATGATTTGAAAATTGGAAGCAAAAGCAAAATCAAAATCAAAATCAAAATCAAAATCAAAATCAAAATCAAAATCAAAATCAAAATCAAAATCAAAATCAAAATCAAAATCAAAATCAAAATCAAAATCAAAATCAAAATCAAAATCAAAATCAAAATCAAAATCAAAATCAAAATCAAAATCAAAATCAAAATCAAAATCAAAATCAAAATCAAAATCAAAATCAAAATCAAAATCAAAATCAAAATCAAAATCAAAATCAAAATCAAAATCAAAATCAAAATCAAAATCAAAATCAAAATCAAAATCAAAATCAAAATAAAAATCAAAATCAAAATCAAAATCAAAATCAAAATCAAAATCAAAATCAAAATCAAAATCAAAATCAAAATCAAAATCAAAATCAAAATCAAAATCAAAATCAAAATCAAAATCAAAATCAAAATCAAAATCAAAATCAAAATCAAAATCAAAATCGAAATCAAAATCAAAATCAAAATCAAAATCAAAATCAAAATCAAAATCAAAATCAAAATCAAAAATAAGGATTTTAAGATGAATTAGAATAAGAACAAGCATTTAGAAAAATATTATGAAAAGCATAGTAAAACGATAAGAACAAAGGTTTGGACAAGCTTTGGGATGTAGATAAGAGCTTAGGTAAGGAAAAGCATTGAGAATAGAAATAGGACAAAGAATCAAATGACTGCTGTAATCGTGATCACAGACAGACGGACAGACGGACATGGCTAAATCAACTCCGGTTGTGACTCTGATCAAGAATATATATACTTTCTATACCTACCACGCCTCCTTATGGGCGTTTAAAACGGAGTGACAAAATTAATATACCCCCATTTACGTTCTTTAACACTTTAACTGCCACCATACAAAAAAAATATCGGGTCCTCCGGGCCATTTTTTTTTTTTTACAGATCTAGTGTATTCTGGTATCAGAATATCCGAACAAAATATCAGAAAATGTTTTTTTTATATTTCTGCGAAATTTTGAAATATTTTATTGAGGCACAACATATGTACCTCACGACCTAATGTGTACGTTTACTGTATGTGTATTGTGGATGATGGACAGATAGACATGGCTAAATCGACTCGGGTGATGATGCTGATCAAGAATATATACACTTTTCTATACCTACCACGCTTTTTTATAAGCGTTACAAACGGAGGGACAAAATTAAAAACCCAGTAAAGGGTTTTTTTTTTAATCGTGGGGGTATAAAAATTATGTGTAAAGATAGGTTTAGGTATGCCAGGCCATGCGGAATTGAACTACGTTTACAGATTTTCATTTCGAGGAACTATGTTTAAACCATGAACTATAATGTGTAATCAAATACTGAGGCACATACGCTGTGCCTCAGAGCCCACGTGGATATTTTATTGAGGCACACCGTATATGCCTCATGGCAGTTAACGTGTTAAACGTGGGGGTATAAAAAATATTTAACAAAATATTTATATACGAAAAAAACTTTTTAACAAAAAAAAAAAAAACCTACCTCAAAATCACTACAAAGTAAAAACTAATTTTAAAAAACTTTTCCCATTCATTTCTTGGTCATATTTTAAAAGCTATTTACATATATGTATTATTGGAATATTGGAAATCTTACATATTCATTTTTTCTATTTTGTTTTATTATCATCAATATATTAATTGCTTTATGAACATAAAAGCTTTATAGTCGGCGCTTATCTTACTATGTCGAAATCTTTTTATTTTAATTTTTGCTAATTTGTTTTATCATAAAAATAGTATTACCTTTATGAATATAAAAGCTTCTTACCGATTTTTTTTCTTTCAGTTGGCAATTTTTGAATACACTGAATGTAGCCAATGTGTTCCATGCATTATTTGTGCAGCTGATACACACTATGTCATATTCAATATGAGCTTTACAAGCTCACCTAAACCAGTTTAGTGAGAAACTTAATGTGTAGAAAGCTTTTAAAATTACTACAGTGTTACCAAGGCACCAAATAGTGCACGGATGGTAAAAGATCATGATTGTGTGTCAAAGATGAGCGCCGATTTCAAAGCTTTTATGTTCATAAAGTAATTAATATATTGATGATAATAAAACAAAATAGAAACAATGAAAATGATAAGATTTCCAATATTATAATACATATAAATATCTTTTAAAATATGACCAAGAAATGAATAGGAAAAATTATTTAAAATTATTTTTTACTTTGTAGTGATTTTGAAGTCGGTTTTTTTTTTGTTAAAAAGTTTTTGTTGCACTTACGTCTTTAATTCAATAAAAATTCTATTACTTCACTAAGAAGTTTTGTACATGAGCCCTTTATTGGTAATTTTCTGTAAATATTCACTAAACGAATACGTAAAAAATCAAATTTTCTTCTTCTGATTCTTTTTCAATCGCAGAATAGTACAGATCAAAGATTTTTTTATGTAAGCAAGAGCATTTGGTACGGTAAAAAATGAAAGGCATTCTAATCAATGGATAAAAATACAATTGCTTGATCAAAATGGTCCTACTTTGGTTATATCAAAAATTCTGACTGTCATCTTTCTAATTCTTAACCAGTACGCATCACTTCATACATCTAAAAAAAAATAAAAGGAATGTTACAACCAACCATAAACATATACACCGAGTATCAACAAGTGGCGTAGGGCAGCAAAGGCGTATTATTGAACAGCTGTTCGTTCGGCAATTGTCAAATGTTAACATTTGTCATTTATAAACGCGGGAAATCTACATAAAATGCTTAATGCTAAAATAAAGAACAGAGTTCGCTGAATTTAACTACAAAAATTCATGTTCAGTTACAGTTACGATGAGCAGAATTCGAGTCAATTTTCCTCGTAAGCATGTGCCTTCTGAGACGCATGTGCGCAACATTATCACAAAATTCCAAGTTAATGGCTCAGTGGAAGATGTGAAAATACCGAAAAGATTTCACTCCGGATGTTCTACCGAAAATATCTACAAAGTAAAGGAAAATGTTGAAAACAACTCAAACTTCACATTTCGTCAACATACCCAAGAACTCGAGCTCTTCACGGCAAAATAATTGACTCCACAATTGCACAACGTCCAATTAACTCAAGAATAGTAACCAATAGACCAATGTGATTAGAAACATGAATGGTGACTGAATGTATGGTTTTTTTTTTAAAAAAAGAAGTGTTTTTTGACGAAGTCCATTTTCACATTGGCAGCTCAGTGTCGCCAGAAGAAATTACCACCAAAATTCTCTTTTTCTCACACTAAATTCTAACAAATTACCACACTCGCAAAATACCACAAAATACCACAAAATCCCTCAAATTTTCTTTTGAAGTATTTTCAGATATTGTGGTATTTTGAGGTAACTTGAGGTATTTCTTGGGATTTTTAACCGACTTCAAAAAGGAGGAGGTTCTCAATTTCGTTGGTTTGTCCGCTTCTTTTTTTTTTTTTTTTTTTTTTTTTATTTTTTTTTTTTTTTTGTTTTTTTTTTTTAAATGTATGTACATCGATAACTCCTAAAGCACTTGCCCGATTTCCGTAATTTTTTGTCAACAGATAGATACCATGAACACGGAGGTCCTTTTTTAAAAAAGTGGGCGATATTCGACAAAGGGGCGTGTCAATATAAGAAAAACACTGTATTTCAGTTAATATTGACACTAGGGTACTGAAATTTACAGTAAAAACACTGAGGTAGACAAAATTATTACAAACTACGATCAATAAAGTGGGCGTTATTTGACAAAGGGGTGTGGTCATATTAAAAAAACACTGTATCTCAAATTGTATTGACACTAGGGTACTGAAATTTAGTACAGGGGTAGACAGAATTTTAAAAAATTACTGTAAAGAAAGTGCGCGTTATTTGACAAAGGGGTGTGGCAATATTAGAAACACACTATATATCGAATAATATTGACACTAGGGTGCTGAAATTTAGTACATGGGTAGGTACAGTTACTGCAAATTACGGCAAAAAAATTGGGCGTTATTCAACAAAGGGGCATGTCATTATTATAAAAATACTATATCTTAGTTAATATTGACACTACCGTATTAATATTTGGTATGCAGGTAGATAGGTAGGTACACTAAGGGAAATAACGCATATTAACATTATCCACGCCTGAGTATATATTCCATTTAAATATTTACGTGGACAAATCAAATATTTTCCTTACAACTCGTTTTTTTTTCCCGTATTTAAATTTTATTTATGCCACACACTGACACACATATTCCATACAGCTGCCAAGCAGCCGCCAAGCAGCAGCAGCATCGCACTCTGTTCCTGTGCGTTGAGTTTCTTCGTACCAGCAGTTGAAGGTCTTATAGTTCTCATTTAGTTAATATTTCAAGGGTAATATATCGTGAATATTTGGCAATTATGATTTGTGAGTGCGGTGGTGAGTGCGAAGCATGATGAATTCATGTAAGGTGGAGTGACAACTCGGTATTTTCTGAAGAATGTCACTCCACTCTACATGATTTCATCATGCATCGCACTCACCACCGTACTCGAAAATAATATTTTCACAAAAAGAACATAAAATATACCACTAAATGGCGTTTGATATGGACGCAGCTCGTGGGAAATATTCAAATAAATTGTTTTTCAATTTCAATATTTTTATATAAATTTTCCTTAAATGCGATAGTTTTATTTTCAAATATTAAATATTTGAAAGATATTTAAATATATTCTTGCATAATTTTAATATATTTTTTATTAATTCTGTTTAAATATTTTAATATTTTATTTAATTAAAACTGTATTTAAATTAATTTTAAATATTTACGTGGTCGATTTAAATAAATGCGTTATTGGTGCAAAAATGACTCGCTTTTTGGATAAATTAAAAAAGTTTTTGGATAAATTTAATATTTTTTTCCCTTAGTGTAGAATCATTAAAAAAGTGAGCGGGATTGTACACAGGAAAGTACTATATTACGGTTAATATTGATACTTGGAAACTGAAATTTTGCACAGGGCTAGCTAGAATAAGGTACGGTAAATAAGGTGGGCGGTATTATAGAAAGGACATGGCACTAAAAATTGTAAAGAAACAGAAATGGAAAATACCCAACAAACTTTCAGGAATTAATAAAATAAATTTTTTAAGAACAAACTTTCATGTTTGAAATATTCCTCACAAGTACTTTTACATAACATCTTTCATATTCTCTAAAAAGAAAGAAATAAAAACTTTTTAACAAAAAAAAAAACCGACTTCAAATCACTACAAAGTAAAAAATAATTTTAAGTAATTTTTCCTATTCATTTCTTGGTCATACTTTAAAAGCTATTTATATGTATTATAATATTGGAAATCTTATCATTTTCATTTTTTCTATTTTGTTTTATTATCATCAATATATTTATTGCTTTATGAACATAAAAGCTTTGAAGTCGGCGCTCATTTTTGACACACAATCATGATCTTTTACCATCCGTGCACTATTTGGTGCCTTGGTGACACTGTAGTAATTTTAAAAGCTTTGTACACATTAAAATTCTCACTAAACTGCTTTGGGTGAGCTTGTAAAGCTCATATTGAATATGACATAGTGTGTAACAGCTGCACAAATAATGCATGGAACACATTGGCTACATTCAGCGTGCTCAAAAATTGCCAATTGAAAGAAAAAAAAACGCTAAGAAGCTTTTATATTCATAAAGCTAATAATATTTTTATGATAAAACAAATTAGAAAAAATTAAAATAAAAAGATTTCGACATAGTAAGATAAGCGCCGACTTCAAAGCTTTTATGTACATAAAGCTATTAGTATATTGATGATAATAAAACAAAATAGAAAAAATGAAAATGATAAGATTTACAATATTATAATACATATAAATAGCTTTTAAAATATGACCAAGAAATGAATAGGAAAAATTATTTAAAATTATTTTTTACTTTTTAGTGATTTTTAAGTCGGTTTTTTTTTTTGTTAAAAAGTTTTTATCACATTGGCAGCTCAGTGTCGTCAGAAGAAATTACCACTAAAATTCTCTTTTTCTCACACTAAATTCTCACAAATTACCACACTCGCAAAATACCACAAAATACCACAAAATCCCTCAAATTTTCTTTTGAAGTATTTTGAGATATTGTGGTATTTTGTGGTAACTTGAGGTATTTCGTGGTATTTTGAGGTATTTTTTCCCACGCGTGGTAAATATCGCACATACGGTAATTTTTTCCCACACGAGAGATACTTACCCCACAATACCATGGGAATTACCACATCCAACAATCGTTGATAAATACCATAAGTACTATTTATCGTGCTTTTCTGGCAACATTGTGGCAGCTACGTTAATAAGCAAAATTGCCGCATTTGGGGTCCAAAAATTCGCGTTTGATTCAGGACATGCCAATGCACTCACAACGATTGCCTTTTTGGAGGCACAACAAAAAATTGTTTGTTTTCAATCAATTTTGACTTAAACCACATTTTCTTTGTACTTGTGTACACAAACTTGAAAGTGCTTTTGTGCATATTTTTAAGATTTTTTGCGGGCCGGAGGCATCACAACATAATACTTTTTCGAAAATACGCGCATATTTCAATAATATTTTGTTCAATAATCTCCATGTGTCTTCTTTATAAATAAAAAAAAAAATTAGAAGACATTCAAACAATTGTTCGTTTCATTCATTCAAAAAACTTATCCCACACCTTTTGTTGATACACTCGCCAAATACACATCAATATACCAAAGGTTGTAATGCGAAGTGTTGGCTTTATGTTTTAAAGTGCCACAAAAAACTTAGAACATCATTCTGAATAAAATTGTGTACACTTTGAAGTCAATTTCTCTATAATTCAGGAACATTGAATCTTAAAACTTCAAAGAAAATGTTCAATTTATGTAGGTAGCTGCGCTCGTTTGAAGGAAATAAAAAAATATAAACAAAATATTCCAACAAATTTCTGCACCTTTTAATCCTATCTTATATTGCACACTCGAACATAAAAGAAAAGCTTATCATTAATTTACATCGAACAATTCTTCTTCTGTTTCAAATCAAATAACAATTTTCCACACACACTGACAAATAGTCAAATACACGAACACAACAAATATTCATACAGAAGAAGTGCTGATTTATCATAGATCCCCAGTGGAGTAGTTTAAGGTTTGCTGCAGATTCTAACAGATATAGCAAAAAATCGAATTGGATTTTTATCAGTGGAATAGATATAGTGCACTGAACAGAGGATTGAATTGCCTTAATATATCTCGTCATATGTTCTTGGCTTAACAATTATTAAACAATTGTTAAAGAAGAAATAACAACTTTTAAAAGAATATCAAATCGAAAGTGAAAATTAAATATTTGAACAAAGTTACCAATAAAACCTCATTTGTTTGATTAAACTTTTCTGAAGTTTGGTTTTGAAATAATTTGCATTTGCGGTTTGCCATGTTTTGCCAGATTGGTTCATTAAAAATTTGCTTGTTTTCATTCAATTTTGACTAAACCATATTTTGTTTGGAATGTGTGCACAGACTTGAAAGTAATTTAAGGGAGCCTGGAGTATGGTGCTTTTGGGCATATTTTTAAGACTTTTTTTTTCATCGAGAAATTTATTTTGACAATCTGCTAATTTTAAAAATTAATGTGTACATATTGTAGAAATCAAATATATATTTTTTTACCGTGGATATGGCGGCCTCGGTAGTCGAGTAGGTAGCGTGCTCGACTGCTACCCTAGAGGTCCCGGATTCGATTCCCGGCGAGGCCATGGTCCTTCGCTTTAAAAATTTCTAAATTTTCTATCCTCATCTATACTAATATAATATTTTGAAGTGCCTTTTTTATGTTCGGAACAATCTTGAGAAAGGCCCTTCCGTTTTTCATGAAATTTTTTATAATAAAAAGCTCTCGACCTGGTGAAGGTTTTAGGCCAAAAAAATTATTAAAAAGTTTATTAGAAAAGGAGATTCATGGCTTTCAAAATCCTAAGTAAAATTCACCTGCAAGCACAAACGGACATGAACGACTCATAGCGTATAAAAATTGTTGTTGTAGTGAAAAATAAAGCAGTGTGCGGCACATCGACACGATGCGAGTGTTCCAATATTTTACTCTCCCATCCTACAGTGAGTATTGCTTTGCTGAGAATAGCAATGTGATTTGTTTTTGTTTTGCCTACATATGCCCGAGCGTGTGTGTGCTATGGATAGCAACAGAGAATGGCAATGTATTTTGTTTTTGTTTTTTTTTGTCGTACGCTATGCCTGGTGACGTGAAAAAAAGACAGAGGCAAGCAAAAACAAATATAGCCAAACATTACCATGCTGCAGTGATGTTATGTTTGGTTTGAGTTTATTTTATTTTTGCCTTTGTTTTACTATTTTCTTGCAATGCGTTTACATTTATTTGCCCTTATTTTTCAGAGCAGTATAGATATAAAAATGACTGACGTCCGTGTGTGCGCTCATAACTCAAGAAGGAGTCGTTCAATTTTTACAATTTTGATCTTGATGGATTCGTATTAGCCCAAGGAAGGACACTATGTAGAAAAAAAATTTGCCACACCCTCTTTTACCGCCCACAAATCAATTAAAAATGCTATATTTCCGACGGTTTTGGTCGTATTAGACTGCAATTTGGTAATTTAGTTTGTATGCTCACTGTCGGAAACTTTGCTAAAACTGGGTCGCCACACCTCCTTTTTGCCGCCCACAAATCAATAAAAATTCAATATATCGGAAGATTTTGGGGGTATTATACTTAAATTTGGTAATTAATTTTGTTTGATTGCTGTCGGAAACTGTACTAAAAATAGATTGTCACGCCCCCTTTCACCGCCCACAAATTAAAAAAAATTTTATTTATCGGAAGGTTTTGGTAGTATTAGACTAAAATTTCGTAATTTAGTTTGTATGCTCACTGTCGCCAACTGTACAAAAAATAGGTTGCCACACCTCCTTTTACCGCCCACAAATCAATAAAAATGCTATGTTTCCGATGGTTTCGCCGTGTTAGGCTACACTTTTGGAGTTTAGTTTTTATGCTCACTGTCGGCAACTGTACTAAAACTGGGTTACCACACCCCCTTTTACCGCCCACAAATCAATAAAAACTCTATATATCAGAAGATTTTGGGGGTATTATACTAAAATTTGGTATTATAAATAAATTTTTAAATTTTTATACTAATTTATTTTGTTTGCTTGCTGTCGGAAACTGTACTAAAAATATGTTTTACCACCCACAAATATATGAAAATGCTATATTTCAAAAGGTTTTGGTAATAATAGACTAAAATTTGGTAATTGTGTTTGTCTTTCAAAACTACACCGTTATCTAATGAAAAAGTAGAAACATCGAATATTAAGTTTGGGCAAAACAACGTTTGCCGGGTCAGCTAGTTTCTAATAAACTGAAGTTATAAATTCATCAGTATTTACGAGTTGAAGTTGTAGTTGATGGTAGAGAAGTTTTGTGGACTTATAACTTGAATTAACTGAGGTAAAGGCATAACACTTGCCTCTGATACAAATTCACATGTTTCTTTTGCTTCCCTCTACGTTTAGAACATGCTACACATGCTTAACTTGATTGCCCTTTCCTTCCCACCTTTCCTTTCCATCTATCACCACATTTCGAAACAAGGCAGACTTAACTGAATAGATATGCCACCTGAAATCCTTGGTTCAAATCTAAAAAACAAAAAAAAAACAATGGATGCATAAAAAAAAGTTAAATATAAATGTATATTTACACTTTTACGACGAGATATAAGTATACCCATATACAATAACATGTGAATGATTTTACCCGGATAAGTTGAATTGTTTTTCCGTAATCACGTTAAGGAGTCCGAAAGCCGTTGTTTCCAGAAAAACGTATTTAATGTGTTTTTGCTAGAATTTTGTCTACTAAATAAGTATCTTAAACATATTTCTCCATCTTGGCGACTTAAATAATATGTTGTATACTATTTCTAATATATAAAACTGGGTTTTTTTTTTGAAAATTGTTTTTTTTTTAATAGAACCAAATCGCACCCTTAAGTCAAAAGTTGCGGTAAAATGACGCATACAAAAGGTAGCAGATTTTTAACAGGATGTAGCTAAGATCTAAAACTGATCACAAATAAATTGAAAAATAAACAAAAAAAAAAACAGAAGTTGACTGTATCGTAGATACACACATGGCTTTGATGTGACAACGTATATTTATCATTGTTCTATCATTGTTATTATTTCACCTTTCCTTTGTTTCAAAACTCATTCTCATCCTTATAAAGGGTGTGCCAAAGGAAGTTTGTTTTTAAAAATGCAATAAAATGGACAAAATTTAATTTTTTTCGTGTATTATGGCTTTATTATTAAGAGCAAACATTCCCATTAATTATGAAACACAACGGCTTCCTCGGCTGGCTACGCAGTAGCGCATTCTGTCACCCCAATTTTCCAATACCTCGTTAATAGGCTGTAGCTCACAGATTGCTTAGATGATATTCGCCTTAAGTGCTTGAATCGTTTCCAGATTGTTGGCATAACATCGGTCCATCACGGTTTCCCACAAAAAAAGTCCAAAGGGATAAAATCACAGCTTCAAAGCGGCCAACCAACATCGCCAAAACAGACGGCTTATAATACGATTTGAGAATTTGGTGCGCAAAATATCGATTGTGGCATGGGCTGTGTGGTATGACGCGCTATCCTGCATGAACCAGAGGTCGTCAAATTCATGTCTCCAATTTCAGTAAAAAAAAAGTTGGTTAACATGGCTCTGTAAAGCCCATTGTTGACCGAAACGTTGTTTCCAGCCTCATTTTCGAAGAAAAATGGTCCAATGATGCCACCACTCCATCAAACTGTCACTCTCTGTGGATGCATCGGCTTCTCATCAATAACGTGCGGGTTTCCGGAGCCCCAGATGCATCAATTTTGTTTGTTAACGTAGCCACCGAGATGAAAATGCGCCTAGTTAGAAAATCTTTTCAAATAACGCACTGGTTGGCTACACAGCACTCACTTTGGAAATAATTTTCCAATATTTTCCAACGTTGTTCAAGTGGATTTATGATACTGACTGAGTGCCAAAATAACCTATACTTTAAAAAGAAACCACTAGATGGCCCACCCTGTTATTCACTATTTTTGTCCTAATAATTGTACAACTCATTGTCCATATTATTGATTGAATCCATTTCCAAATTCCTGACTTTACCTTTGCTCAAATCCCTTTCCTAATCATTGTCCCATTTCTTCACCCAATTATTATCCTAAATTTTATCCTTACACAATAAACATTAACCTTGGAGATTGGCTAAACCTCAAGTGGTTCGTTTATTCAATCTCCAGTGCTCGATTTTCACTTGATCTGCAACAGTATAAGTTCCATGTGCTTCTAGTGCTGCACCTATCTAAAAGCAACTTTACAATTTGCTGCACTTCGCGCTTTATTCTTTTTCTCATCTTACCTTTTATTATTTGTATTTATTATTTGTGGCTGCCGTGGTAGAGTGCATGACCCATACGCCAGAGAACCTTCGTTTAATTCCATATGAAACAGAAAGTTTTTTCAATTGAATTAATTTTTCTGTTCGGTCGTCACCTCTCTGCAGAAAATGGCAAACCTCAGAGAGTAAATAATGTCATGTAAAGCTTCTTGACAACATGCCGCTAGCCGTTCGGAGTCGGCATAAAACTAGTAGGTTCTCGATCAATTGTGTACAAACATTTAATAACACGCACAACACAATTTCATCATAAGAAGTTCGGTCAAAGTCCTTTCAAGCACTGAAATGACCAGTTTATTTATTTTTATTTATTTATTTATTCATTGAAATAATTTGTTGCAGTTTCTTACTTACTTCATTTTGGACGTAGAATACGTCATTCTCGGAGGTAAGTAGGGTGGGTGATAGTGATCAGGTGTCGGTATTTATATAACTTTTTGAGCCTTTGGTGGGCCTAAAGTACTGATCGTACGATGTTGATGTTAGCACTTGTTGGTCTGCTTAATCCTCACTGGGAGAAAAATTCATGTTTGAACTCTCTAAAAATAAAATAAAATATAAAGCCTACATTTGATGTTTTTGTTTGCTTAAGTTTGCTACCTATTTATCGACAGTTTCCGGTTTTATCGACAAAACCATAAAATTTGTATGGGAGCCCCCTTAAGGAGCGGTCGGAGGGAATAGGTGTCGAAGGCAAAAATGGTCCTTTTATAAAAGTAATCCGGGTCGGTGATACATATTAACCCTTTCCGGCACTCTTTTAAAGGTCATATGCTCAGGTGTATGGAATAAATATACAAAAACCATAAAATTTATATGGGAGCCCCCCTAAGGAGTGGTCGGAGGAAATAGGTGTCAAGGCCAAAAATGTTCCTTTTATAAAAGTAATGGGGGTCAGTCATATATATTAAACCTCTCCAACACTCTCTTAAAGGTCATATGCTCAGGTGTATGGAATAAATATACAAAAACCATAAAATTTGTATGGGAGTCCCCCTAAGGAGTGGTTGGAAGGAATAGGTTTCAAACGCAAAAATGTTCCTTTTGTAAAAGTAATAGGGGTCGGTCATACATATTAACCCTTTCCATCACTCTTTTAAAGTTCATATGCTCAGGTGTATGGAATAAATATACAAAAACCATAAAATTTGTATGGGTGCCCCCCTAAGGAGTGGTCGGAGAAAATAGGTGTCAAGGCCAAAAATTTTCCTTTTGCAAAAGTAATGGGGGTCGGTCATACTTATTAAACCTCTCCAACACTCTCTTAAAGGTCATATGCTCAGGTGTATGGAATAAATATACAAAAACCATAAAATTTGTATGGGAGCCCCCTAAGGAGTGGCCGGAGGGAATAGGTGTCAAAAGCAAAAATGTTCGTTTTGCAAAAGTAATGCGGGTCGGTCATACATATTAACCCTCTCCGGCACTCTGTTAACGGTCATATGCTCAGGTGTATGGAATAAATATTTTGCTAAATATTTTTTAAAAAAGATGTCATCAAAAGCGAATTGAATAATTCTACGTCTTGTGTTACGACATAGTCGAAACTACTGTATCTTTTTTGATGCAATTTAATTATTTGATACTTTGTTGCAATTCACTATATTTGAGAACTGTTTGTCAAACAACACAAATTAATAAGAAAAGAATAACCATTATAAGCTAGTGTTGCCAGGTACAAAAACATATTATTTTTTTCTGACACTACAACAGTATTGCCACTTTGAAAATTAACACATCTCAAGCCAATTTTCAGTTCAACTTTAAGATGTTGCCTTTGGTGTGCCTAAAGTACTGATCGTACAATGTTGATGTTAGCACTTGTTGGTCTGCTTGATCCTCACTGGGAGAAAAATTCATGTTTGAACTCTCTAACTTTTATAAATTTAACACAATTACATAAAATATAAAGCCAACATTTGATGCTTTTGTTTGCTTAAGTTTGCTACCTATTTATCGACAGTTTCCGGTTTTATCGACAAAACCATAAAATTTGTATGGGAGCCCCCTTAAGGAGTGGTCGGACGGAATAGGTGTCAAACGAAAAAATGTTCCTTTTGCAAAAGTAATGCGGGTCGGTCATACATATTAACCCTTTCCGGCTCTCTTTTAAAGGTCATATGCTCAGGTGTATGGAATAGATATACAAAAACCATAAAATTTATATGGGAGCCCCCTAAGGAGTGGTCGGAGGGAATAGGTGTCAAATGAAAAAATGTTGCTTTTGCAAAAGTAATGGGGGTCGGTAATACACATTAAACCTTTCCGGCACTCTTTTAAAGGTCAAATGCTCAGGTGTATGGAATAAATATACAAAATTATAAAATTTGTATGGGAACACCCCTAAGGAGAGGCCGGAGGGAATAGGTTTCAAAGGCAAAAATGTTCCTTTTGCAAAAGTAATGCAGGTCGGTGATACATATTAACCCTTTCCGGCTATGTAGGTTACTATAAGAGTTTACCTGAGAGTCCTTATCTTATGACAGCATTAATTTTTTTAATTTAAAGCATGTAACCGAAAACCTACGTTCCACTGGCATTCCATAAAATTTACCGTAACATAAAAAAGTTGTAGCGAAGTAAAGCTATAATTCCATGCAACTTTTCTTAAATATAACTTCTATAAATATAACAACAATAGGCAATTGCATTTTTGTTGCATAAGCTGGTACCTTCACGACCTGGCGTCATCAAAATGATTTATTTTTCTAATTTGTGACGTAAAGATTAGTAAAAATCTTTCATTTTTTATCAGATAACATTTGCAGTGCCACGTATACTCACCAAATAATAATTTCATACAACGCCGTTACATTTTTGATGCATTTTCGATCTTGTAGCGACTCTTTCCACGGTTTCATGACGTCTATAGTTTTTTTGGCTATTTTCGTCACTAGAGTTCAGAGCTAGCCTTTACTGGCGTGCAGTATTTTTTACCGTAGTACCTTTGCATAGCGCGTTATTATATCATTTTACAAATATGAAGTTTGGTTACGTCCCAATGACGTAATTAGTTTTTTTTTTTTTTCGTTGAACCATAGAATTAACTTTTACAGTCTTGTATTTACTTTTATCATAACACCTATTGGAATAACACCATGGAATTGCTACTCATTTCTTATCCAATCTCTTTTCTTACTCATTGAGTTATAATTCCATGCAACCCCGATGAATTTAGTAAAATGCTTTTTTAACATTTTTGGTAACCTCCGTGGCAAAACACAATGTTGTCACATCAAAAAGTCAATATATTCTATACCTTTATAAAACGAGTAGACGAATAAAAAATAAAATTATGATTAATTTATTCGTAGAATAAATTTCAGAATTAAAGCTGCTCAAGCAAGAACTCAAACGGAAGAGTTTTATAAATAAGTCAGTAACATTAAATGTAATCTCCCAACCCACGCCCACAAAGCAGCTGTCACTGAATCAACAAAAAACCTTGATTTTTTTATAATTCATGTTATGATAGGAATTTCTGCTGTGTTTTTTTTTAATGACCGTGATGGGAATTCATTTTATGTCATTTGTATTTATTATGTTATCTATAAATATTTTATGAGCACTTCGGCCACATGGATGACTTCACATTTTTAAGACATTTAATAGGTTAGTAATTAATTGGAACAACTTTATGTCAATTCTTTAAGCATTCCTTTAGGACTAGTTACATAAATTATTTAAATTTGTTGGTTCTAAGTTGATTTGACTAAGTTGCAAAGCAATACATATATTTCAAGGCTTTCTCCAATCTGGAAAACACTTTTAATGGGCTGATTTTAGGCGAACTCTCCTTTATCGCCCTAATCGTCTCAAAACGCTTTCCACGAAGTGGTAACTTAAGTCGTAGGAAAAAGTCACAAGAAGCCACGCCGCAAATCACGAGACAAACCATCAAGCACAGTACCTCCGCTTTAAACTGTTTGTACCACTCGTACTCTTGTGTTTTTGACATTGTCGAGTCCCTGTTAGCTACTATTTAAATTTTCAATGCTTCCGCACATGATATCTTGTTAGAAAAGCAAAATTTCTAAGAAACTCTACTCAACTAAATACGACACAACAAGCACTGACTTTTTTACAAAGTTATCATGCTCAAACTCCCGACAAATGCCACTCAAACAGACTTTTGAGCACATCTGTACCAACCTAGAAAAATAATGTTTTTGACAAAATCTCAAGCGCGGTTTGTTTGAATGGGAAATTCGTGGTAATTTTTATCAGAAGGTAATTGCTATAATTTATTATCATTCTTTTCACTGTTGCATTCCAGCGAAAAGAGCCTTATTCAAAAAAAAACACAGGTGCGTCACTGGACACACGAGAGAAGCGAAGCATTTTCGCAAATTCATAGATTTGATAATTTAATAGCGTTTTTTCAATTAAAATAATTTTTAAATTCAAAACCCTAAAAAAACAAAGTATATATATCATATATGTATATTAACCCTCTTCGGCCCTCCCTTAAAGCCCCCTGTTCAGTTGTAGGGAATAAATATACAAAAATTATTAATTTTGTTACAATTTAATCAACTTATTGTTTATTTTTAACGATATTTATAACGACCTTTAGTAGGAAGTAGAAACAACATCTAATACACAATCCTTAGTGAATATTTCTTTTAGTTCGTTCGTTCTTTTAGTTCGTTCGTTCTTTTAGTTCGTTAGGTATTTTAGTTCGAATGGACAAACCGAAGATTCAAACCATAGCTCGGTAAATTTAGTTATCTTTGCTCTAGTTCGTTTTGTTTGCTACTTTTGTCGGTTGGCTAGCCAATACACAGTCCTAGAATAGCCAACACACAATCCTTTCTTAAAGTAATATATTATAGTGATCTGCTGAAACATAGCCTTAGCTAATGTTTATCACTGAATCAACAAAATTATTAGGAAAAGGGTTTTAGCGTAATGGTTAGAGGAAAGTACCAACAAACGAAAGGACTTGTGAGTTGTGGGTTCAATTCCTGCAGCGGGCAAGAAATTATTTTTAATTTAACATTTCTGGTTCATTTGTTGCAAGCAAAAAACAATATCAATTCTAAGAAAAAAGGTGTCGGAAAAAAGTGTTGTTTTTTCTGATTTCACTCTAGCAAATCGCAGAACGAGGCGTAAAAAGCTTCGCTTCAAAAAAAAAAAAAAAATAGTAATAATATGAAAAATAAATAAAAATAGCATTAATGTAGATATGCGCGTAAATGTGTAATTTTATTTTTTTATTTTTTTTTCCTAGCGTAAATTTTTTTATTTCTATTTCTTCTCAAGTTCATATATTTTTCATATACGTTGTAATTACACATTTACGCGCATATCTTTAAAACGGTAACTCTTTCGGTTTAAATGTTAAGGACAGTTTTGAAGAAAATTGTTGGGTTTTATTTGAATGATTTTACGCTAGGGCTTACATTAACGAAGTTACCACCGTTGGTAATCTTTGAATCCGAATATCTTTGGATGCACACATGTAATGGTTGTGATCTTTTCACAGGTGGGTTATTTTATTTTACTTAAGGTGTATGAAAAAATTCAGCAAAATCTGATTGTTTTTGAAGACAAATACATAGTAAATGAACTATTGAAAATTTTATTTTTTTTTTAAAGAAGTCCTGTTTTCGAAGAAAATATTAAACCCCTTACGTAACTTTTTGAGCAAAAAATTGTCTTAAAATGTAAAGAATCATCCATTGTAAATATTTAGATGCAGTTACTACATAGAATTTGAATTTAGTTTAAGAGTTATAAGAAAAAATTTGTGACTTAAAGGTGAAGTTTGACCTTGAATTTCTCTCTTATTTGACCTTATCCGATAGAACTGAGTATGAGGGCATAATATATAGACCATCCACTATTAGAAACCATTTAGATATTTGAGGTTCTAGTTAAGTACAAAATGAGTTAAGTCTTTTATACAATGTATATCTCTCTCATTCTCTCTACTATAAAACATATCTTTCTTCTCTATCGTGTAACGAAATGAAGTAAATTGACCTTGAAATTTCACTCCTCAATATTCTCGTTCAAATTTCGAAGCGCCGCCTAAGAAGTGTCACTTAAAACATTCGAAAATTTATCAAAAAAAAAAATTGAAACTGGGCCTTAAATAGAGCCGCGCTTTAGATCAACAACCACGGGAATACAGCTAATATCAAGATCTTATGATATTTGTTAATTTGAATGTGGAAATCTATAGGAATTTTTGTTGTTGTTTTGTTTTGTTTTTTTTTTTTTTGCCTACTTAATGAGACTATGAAAATCACTCAATTTTGGATTTCGAATGGGTGCTGATCCGAAGTTAGGAAACTACAAAAATAAATGACTGCGGTTTTTAGTATTAGATACCCATAATATCATCCTTGAAGCTTTTTATCAAAATCGGAAACTGTGAAGCTCACCCATTAGAAGTTTTCATATGGAATGACCCAGGAGTAAATTTTACCTTGAACGCAGTATAAAGGATAAGGAGTAAATTTTACCTTGAACGCAGTCTAATTGAATGATTTTAGTTTTTTTTTTTTTTGTTTTTTCTTAAATCAGTTTGTTATGTAATTCAACACTTCTTTTACCAAACCGAGCGACTTTGGAAAATTTTTCTAGTTTTTACCCGCAACAATAGGGTCAAAACTAACGTACATTTTCGACATTTTATTTTCGCTCTTTATAATTTTCTAAATATTTCATATTTTCATTTCATTTCGGTAAGAGATTCATGCATTCATGTATCTTTTTTGGAACTAGTTCTTACTGTAAAAACAATAATTGAAAACAAATTTGAGCTTTAGGCCAAGTATGTTGACAACAAGACATCATGAAGACAATGAAGGCAACAACCACCAACAACAACAACAACTCTGTATAGAGCAAATCATACAGCAGACTAGACAGAATGTTTTGTTGACCGCTACACCAACTCATCAGTAGTCTTGCATGACTTTTCACTGTGATCCACTCAATGCTACTTAAGTCCTACTTATACTGCCAGTTATGCCGAGAAAGTTATGCGGAAGTTTATTTGACAGAGAATACGCTTTTACACTAGTAACTGAGTTTTTATTTACTTTTGATGCACCCTGTGTCATACTTCATGTCATACTTTTAGGCTTAGCATAACAGGCATGTTTTCTAACATCTTCTAAAATACATCCTCCTGCTTATTTTTCTTGCACAACTGATCATAAAAAGCTCAGTCAAAGTTCTTTCAAGTACTCAAGAGACCAATTCGTTATGTTTTAAGCTTAGATTTTGATTTTCAAACAAAATATGTATAGATTTAAAAATTAAGAAAATCCTTGAGATACATCAAGATAAAACGGATATTGAGCTTTGGGCGTAAACTTTAAAATTCTGCAATTTATGATAGCAATAAATGAAAACTTTGCGTTGAAGTGTTTGAAATTTTTGAACAAAAAAAAAAAAAATACCATTGACCACATTTTATATACTTCATAGGAAAACAAAGAAACAACAATGAAAATTCTGAATAGCACACATAATGGCAGCTAGCAAAATATTTCCCCATTGTTAGGCAAAAATAATTCCAGAACTCTTTTTTTTTCCTACTTAAAACTTATTCTACGACCACATATTTTCATCCTTTTTGTTTCGACTAGGTCCTTCGTTTCACACTGCATTGAACATTATTTGCAGCAGCATCAAGAAATGTTTCTATTTTTTCTTTTTTTTTTTTCTTTTTTTTTTTTTCTTTTTTTCTTTTGTCAATACAAACAAATGTGTTAGTGAGCCCGCAACGTAAAAGAGTTGTTGAATTTTTTAAAGACACTTGGCAGCCATGCTGACAGCCAGTAGTTTCATGTCGATTTACAAAAAAAGCCAAACTAGTAAGAAAACTTATTTAAAGCAAGCAAACTGAAAATAATTCGATACCAGCAACTTTTTCAAAAATATTTTTTTCTCTTTTTGAAGCTTTCTTCTTTCGCTAGTTTTGCAGTAAAACTCTGCTTTTCTCTTTGATTTTGTTTTCTTTTTACTGATACTGCTGCTGGCGAGGATTAGAGTGTCTGTTAGCAGGAAGCAGATGCAGAAACATATGTTATTATGTTGCTGGCAGTTGGAGTAGCAACAGCAGCAGCAATCATTTCAAGCATGAAAAATTTATTTTAAAAATGAAACAATGGCGCACTATTGCAAACAAGTGCAAGGAAATTGTGAAAGAAGCTGGGTGTTGGAGAAGCAAACGAATGTGCAGCAAAGCCAAATGCTTAGCAATAAATTGTTGCATTCAGTGCTCTGCTCTGCTCTCCACTCAACGCCACCTGCTTCTTATTTATGTGCCAGCAGCATCTTCATCATCCTTTCATTGTTTGCTTTCTTGCTCCAATCCTTGTGCACTAGCACTGGCGTGTTTCTGATTATTGCTAAACGCCTGGAGTTGTTATTGCTATAGATCGTTAACACACACATAGATTCACACACCAAGATATCACCATATAAATAAGCAACACTTGTAAATTATCGCCAGGAGCATATTAAAAACAACAGGATGCGAAATAAATGACTTAAAGAAAATAAACAGATCCTTGAACTTAGCTAAGCTGCAATTAAATCTTTACTGACAGCGAAATCTGATGAAAAATTATATCATTTTATTTTTATTGATGAAATTCTACTGATTGCGAGCCCAAGGTAATATTGCCATCACCTTCTCATCAAAGAGTCTTAAGTCCATATCTTATTTGCATTGGTTTCCAAAGTACTTCCTATTTGAAAGGAAACATGAACATAAGGACGAGGACAAGGACAAGGACAAGGGCAAGGGCAAGGGCAAGGATAAGGATAAGGATAAAGATATGGATAAGGATAAAGATAAGGATAAGGATAAGGATAAGGATAAGGATAAGGATAAGGATAAGGATAAGGATAAGGATAAGGATAAGGATAAGGATAAGGATAAGGATAAGGATAAGGATAAGGATAAGGATAAGGATAAGGATAAGGATAAGGATAAGGATAAGGATAAGGATAAGGATAAGGATAAGGATAAGGATAAGGATAAGGATAAGGATAAGGATAAGGATAAGGATAAGGATAAGGATAAGGATAAGGATAAGGATAAGGATAAGGATAAGGATAAGGATAAGGATAAGGATAAGGATAAGGATAAGGATAAGGATAAGGATAAGGATAAGGATAAGGATAAGGATAAGGATAAGGATAAAGATAAGGATAAGGATAAGGATATGGATAAGGATAAGGATAAGGATAAGGATAAGGATAAGGATAAGGATAAGGATAAGGATAAGGATAAAGATAAGGATAAGGATAAGGATAAGGATAAGGATAAGGATAAGGATAAGGATAAGGATAAGGATAAGGATAAGGATAAGGATAGGGATAAGGATAAGGATAAGGATAAGGATAAGGATAAGGATAAGGATAAGGATAAGGATAAAGATAAGGATAAGGATAAGGATAAGGATAAGGATAAGGATAGGGATAAGGATAAAGATAAGGATAAGGATAAGGATATGGATAAGGATAAGGATAGGGATAAGGATAAGGATAAGGATAAGGATAAGGATAAGGATAAGGATAAGGATAAAGATAAGGATAAGGATAAGGATAAGGATAAGGATAAGGATAAGGATAAGGATAAGGATAAGGATAAGGATAAGGATAAGGATAAGGATAAGGATAAGGATAAGGATAAGGATAAGGATAAGGATAAGGATAAGGATAAGGATAAGGATAAGGATAAGGATAAGGATAAGGATAAGGATAAGGATAAGGATAAGGATAAGGATAAGGATAAGGATAAGGATAAGGATAAGGATAAGGATAAGGATAAGGATAAGGATAAGGATAAGGATAAGGATAAGGATAAGGATAATGATAAGGATAAGGATAAGAAGGATGAGCGGATGAGTAAACTCAAAGGTAGACAAAACCTTCCTTTTTTCTGTGAACAAAGATACGGCGACTGGTTTTTGAGATAAGCAAGAAACTGTATTCACTACTTTGAGAAGGTTAGAATCAATAATTCTGACTATTACGCAAAGTTCTTTCAACGATTTAGTGGTGAAGTGAAGAAGAAACTACTTCGTCTGAAGATGAAAATTGTTTTTTTTTGAGGATGCAATGACAATGCACCTGCTCATTCATCTGTCGTTGAAGTTCGTATTGTTCCTCCTTCCACCACAGTCAACAAATCTAAGCGCCAGTGACTATTATCTTTTTTCTCACCTACACTTATGGCTTTTAGGTAAAAGATTTGCAAGCAACGAGCAAATCATCAATGGGGATCAGTGATCTGCAACGAGTAGCTTTTTTGTGACTCTAAATATATCCGAAAAAAATAAGTACAAAAACCTACTCAATCCATATCGCACACAACCCGACTCATACTCACTTCTACGAAGCTGCAATGCGGCGGCTCAATTGAATATGAGTATCCTAAATCACGATTCGGATCAGGTATAGTTCGGGTTTTTCGGTTCATTAATACTTATGGTTGTTGTTGTCTTGTTGATACTTATTCTACTTACCCAAACTCATGATCGGGTTTGGGCACCACTACATTTAAAGCTTGTATGTTATTTCTTGTTTGTCTTTTGTCTTTGAATTTTTGTTGCATTTTGTGTTACTACATAAGCCTTCTTTCTCAATTCTTGCTCTCAACGCTCCCAGAGCGCTCTCTGCCCATAGCTGCTCATGATCGACGCAAATACTCAAATCACTCGGATCATTCTGCCACTGATATAAAGCAGAGTGCAGTAGAGCGCAGCAGTAAGAATGAATGATTTTTTTTGTATTTGCTTTGTGCTTTTTTTGATGAGCACTTCGTAAGAAACAGAAAAACACGTATTCGTCTTGTGTTGTTTTTTCTTTTTGTTTATGCAGTGCACTAACAATGAAATAAAATACCAACAACAAATTTGCAGCAAAAAGCTCAAACAAAATATGCGAGCGTTAGCTTTTACTTATTGTCGCTTAGAGACGCTGACAGAGAAAAAGCAGTACTCTGAGTACACTCAAAATATACTCGAAAATATAGTAGAATTATAAGGTAGGGCTGACTCGGAGAAGAATGGAGTAGAAAGCAGATAAAATCGGGCTAGTTGTCAAAATCAGCTGTTAATCTTTAGTTTCTTTATGTTCATTTTTCGCAGTTGATTTTAGGTTCAATTTTTTACAAGCTTTTCTGCAAATTCAACACTTCCTCGGCATTTTATAGATTTATTTACAATTGTTTTTACAATATTTTCACTCAAATTAACACAAACTTAACACACGTGTCCACACTATTTACAACTTGAAAATATTATATTTTTATTTCATTTGAGGTTTCTATGAACTACGCCATTTTGGCAATTAGCCAACCTTTTTATTATCCACTCTTGTGGACACGTGAGGGCACTGAGCGACTCGGCCCTACCTTGTAATTCTACCAAGGACGAAAATACTCGGATATAGCGCCTTTTCAAGACTCTAACTCGACGCACTCATTGAATACGAATCTAAGTGCTTCGGGTCACGCCGCTCTAATGAGTCGAATAAGTATAAGTATTTTACTTGTTTTATTGAGTACGGATAGGGTAGAGAACAACAAGAAACTCGAGTATGATTCGAGTATCCAATTTCTATCGAATACTCATTGCAGTTCTCTGATGGGTATACTATGGACGTTAAGAAACAAAACGATATGTCCTCAATTTTTATGTTTCTTACTAACTTACTTATCTGGAGCTTACAACCGCTGGTCAATTTTGGCTTCGTATAAGTAATTGCGTTAGCCATTTCTGTTTTGCGCTTGCTGACGCCAGTTGGAAACACCATGTGTAGTCAGGTTATCCAGCACTTGAGACTTCCAACGTAGATGTGGGCGTCCTCTTCTGCGTTGACCACCACCGGGCACCGAATCGAATAGTTTTTTCGCTGGAGCATCATATAGGATCGATAAGGAATCACCTTGTCTGAAACCTCGTTTGGTATCGAATGGAGGACTGAGATCCTTCCCGATCTTAACTGTGCTGCTATTGTTGCTCAGTGTCATTCTGCAAAGACGGAATACCAAATTCAGACATGGTGGAATAAAGATGATTCCTTATTACACTGTCGAAGGCGGCAAAAAGATGGTTTGTGTTGATTTGTTTCTCTAGGGTCTTCTCCAAGACTCTTATGTTTCAACTATAAAAATTCTATTAATTCTCATGTAGTTTTAAAGCAGTGGTCATCAAACTCTATACAAGCATACCTTGTTTATGTATAAAAGTTCATTGAAAGCTTTGCACTGAAAAAAATACTACTTGAGTCTCAGTCCAGCTTTCATGCAAGACGATGGTTCGCTTGTTTGATTATTCAGTGGAAAAAATCTTCCGGAAAAATCTGCCGGAAAAAATCTTCATCTGGTGTTTTACAAATCTATGGGAGAGGCGTGAGGGGGAAATGTTTTTAAAAAATTTTGCTATTTACGTATGCTTACTACTATTCATAACCCTATTCATGTCACGCTATTTGAATAACGTAAACTGTCACGGTGTGACTTAGAGACACTAATACAAAAAACATAATTATTTTATTGAAAAAAAGAAAGTTTAATACAAAATATCGTTCATGGAGAATAAATTTCTTTTAATAAAAAGAAAAATTAAATTATGTATAAATAATGTGGAAATTGTTATTAAACTATTAATTTGTACATTTAAGGCAAACTACACTTTTCTGTGAATGCTCGTTATTCATGGGTTTCTGACTATTACCACAGAATTGCTTAGAAAATCGTCCTTTTTTATAAGAGGAACAGTTAAGTTGACGCCTCTTCTTTGATTATACTCACGTCGATCACGTCGATGCATTCTAAGCTGGGTTTCATGATGAGTTTTCCATTATCACGTCTTTTGCAGATACCAGTGTCTTAGAGTCACTACGTGACAGTTCATATTGTATTTTAACATTTTGTGTAATAGGTAAATATTATAAAAACATAAAAAAAATTAATTGTATATTACAGAAATAGAATGACCAATAATAAAATACATTTAACTTATTTTGCTTTAAAACAAGTTTTAAATCATTTATATTGGTTTGAAATTGAAAAGTGACCCAAAGACACAGCCTGACATGAATAGGGATAATAAAATAATTCATATCGAAGAATTGTTATTGCTAAAGGTTATTGTTGAAGGTGACAGAGAGATCGTTTTAATAATTTCAACAAATTCCTTCCCTTTTTCGCCAAAACAATTAATAACATCTTGCGCCAATTCCTTAAAAAATAAACCATCTTGGTAAGGCCGGCAATGTTTTGCCAGAGCTAAACTTACTATATATGATGCTTTCTGAACATTTGAATGCACAAACTTTGGATAGCTGTGCATTGGTTCAGTAGCCAGTTTGCTATTTTTTTCAATAAACGCTTTTTTTAAACGAATCGCGAGTTCTTTACGCTCAGTTTCACTCAAAATTTTGTATGTTAAACTATGACAAGCATTATAATGCCGTTCAATGTTATATTTTTTACGAGCAGAAACAGTCCGGTAGCACACCATACATTGAGGTTCAGAAAAAATATTTTCTGCAAAAAAGAATTGCAATCCCCATTCAAGTAGAGACATTTTGCATATAAATAGCAAAAACTGATATTTTTATGAGTGTAGCATAAGTTGCGTATGCGCAGCAAAAAAATAATCTAACAAGCATGCATGTGCCACAGGTCTGTGGTGCACGAAATTTCAATAGATACTGACGCAGTTTAGTGCTCGTCCGTGAGTTAATATGTAAACAGAAGCTCAAATGCACGCCGGCATAGGTTTTGATCATGGTATAATTATACAAGGTAGCATTGACAGTTGCTTGGGAAAACATCTTCTGTCAAAAAATTTACTCAAAAAAAGGGCGCTTACAATCCGCCATTGAAAACAAAAATAATGTTAAAAACGTTGAAGTGAAAAAAAACAACAACCACAGCAGCTGCAGATGCATATACACAAAAAGCTGTTTTTGACAGGAGATGTTTTCTTGTATAAGAGAAAATAAGCAGTTGTCAATGCTACCTTGTATTATTATACCATGGGTTTTGATGATCACTGCTTTAAAGTAAAAAAAAAATAAAAATAAATTTATTTTTCACCGCCAAATATTTCCGGAGATACCAATTTGCTGTGAAGTGCAAGACTTAGACTATCCGGTCGTTTGGTCACGCTATTGGGCAGAATTAGCATGTAAGAACTCCTAGGTACTTGCTTTTTGAGCTTCTCAACCACCGGTTCACAGCTTTTGAAATCTTCATATCTATATCAGTACGTCAAGACTGTAGGTTAGTATACAAGCACAACTAATTGTTATGCAATAAACTGCTGATAAGACATCATTAAACTTGAAAGTATCGTGAAAACTACTATCGTTTTCTACCCTTTTGAAATCCTCTTTAATATTCTATTCTAAACTGTAACAGAAGTGCAGAAATTAACCGGCAAATAATTGCCTCAAATGAAATTGTTTTTATAATTTCATAAAATTATAAAAACCAATAAGTTCGCCTTTTGCCAAAACTTTGCTGCCGCCCACTGTGTTCAACAAAATAAAAGACATCAGCTTGAAATGAAATGTTATTTTTACAGTCATTTTGACTTTTTGCTCATACATCTTTGCTAAATCGTTAGCAGCGTTTTGTTTCTACTTTTTCGTTTTGTTTTTTAATTGCCTGAACTTTTGCTGCCAACAAAATTAATTTCTTCATCAAAACTCGGCACTGAACTCTCGGTTCAACACCCAACCAACGCCTCACGCCCATTTTTAGGCATTTAGAGTTGTTGAATTGTAATTGTTTTTTGTTTTTTTTTTTTTGTTTTTTTTTTTTTGCAAAAGTTTTACATAGATTATTTACACCTTCCGTTAGCTGCTGTTATGTTGCTACATCCCTGGCGTATCCTGTGCCGCCTGAGTGCATGAATGAGTTCACTCATTCTTAACGAAAGGCTGTTAAGTGGATTGAGTTTCGTTCTATTATTTTCATTTATTTTCATTTCTTGTTCAGTTTTTTTTTTTTTTTCTTTATTTTGTGCGACTTGACATCGTCCTTGTGGTCGAAGAGTTGCTGTTGTCGTTGTTGATGTAGCTGCTGTTGCTATGATTCTTGTTGTTGGCATGCAAATGAGTCGTGCTAAGGACCTTTTGTGGCAGCAATACAAAAAACAAAATGTTAAATGATCCTGCTGATGATGATTTCTTAATTTGGAACCTTTTTCCTGATTTTTTTCTCTCATTTTTTTATTTATATAAATATATTTACCTATTTTAATGGCCAGCCGGCCACCCTTTTGGCTAGAGCATGACTCTCATAAAATGTAAGCTTTGTTGGTTTTTTGGCGTTGCTGGCTTTTTATGTGGCATCGTAATTAAAAAATATTTATATATTTACATATATATAAAAGTAACAACTATTTTTGTTCTTTTGTTCATATACATTTGTAAAAGTTTTTAATATGCAAGTCACAGCTTTTGAAAATGCCAAGCTTCTGCTTGCTTGCATTCATTTTATTTATTCATGCAACTAGCTATCTAGGCTTGCCACCCCGATGCATTTCAATTAAAAAACCTTTTGCTGCTAATAAAATATTCAACAGTTGTTGTTGTGTGTTGCATTTAAATTGAACTGCAATCAGATATTTTTTATATCATGTTATTGCAGCGGATTTGATATTTTGTGTCGTTGTTGTTTTTGTTAATCCAATTACAAAATCCTGTTGCCTTGGTTGCAGTCCATGAATTTATTTATATATGTGTGTGCTTTTATGTGTCCTGATTTAATTAAGATTCAAATCAGTGATATTAAAATAAAACAAAAAGCCTTGCCTACATTTAGGCTTATGAAAAGCTCAATAGCATTTTAGAACAGCATTATTTGCATAGATTAAAGCTGTAAAGCTTCTGATGGATTTTATTGTTTGACAGTGGTACGTGCAAGTTTTAAAAAAAGTAGCCTGTAAGCTAAGAGTGATTTATTTAGACTCGTTAATATAACAGTTATTTTTTCATAAGTAAAATATAGCATAAATTGAGAAATGCTCACAATGAGTAATTAGTATCATCACGTTCCTGCTATCCGATTGAATGCTGCGTCAATTTGGTGACAATCGGTTGTTTAGTATAGAAGAAATAAAATGTTTAGCTAAACTTTACCACATGTCTTTTGGAGTAACCATCACGTCTCTTCAGAAAAAAAACAAAATAAGTAGTAGTGTGTGCCAGGCCCGTAGCCAGGATTTACCTTAGGGGGGGGTTTGGATTAAAAAAAATATCGATAGTTTTTGATATCGATAAATGAAAAGGTATTTTTTATATAATTACCAGAAAGATGGGAAAAATCAGTGGCTAGAAATAGACAATACTTTGAGAAATGAATTTGTAACAAATTTTTCACAATAAAGCGACAAACTTGAAAAAAAACACTTTAAAACTTTTTTTTACACCAAATACATAAAACAAAAATTAATTTTTTACTTTTGTTTATTTTATATATTTATATTAACAGCCCGATTCTGCGTACTTGATAAATTCACCTTATTGAATATTTATCAAGTATTGACTATTTATCAAGAGTTGGTATTCTGTGATAGAAAAAAGCTCTTTATTTGATAAATTTGTCAATATCTCATTTGCTATTGATAAATTTATCAAGAGAGTTGTGGTTGCTCGTAGCAGGCAATATCAAGGTTAATATTAACATAATAATGTTAACAATAATAATTATTTTCTACAAATCAATACACTTTTGTGGAACATAAGGAAAATTAAAGCAGAAATCTGTTCTCTGTGTTATGCTATTAATGAGAACAATTAGCTGTTAACAGGGATTCACCTACTCTGGGGAATTACGAAAACTTTTTATTTATCAAGGTTGCTGTAGAATACTAAAAAAGCTTTCGCTTGATAAAATTCTTTACAAATTTTATTTATAAATTACTTATCAAGAAAACGCAGAATAGGGCGGTAAGTCTTCTTATTTTTTTTTTTGTTTTTTTTTGTTAATTCCAATAACACAGCCTCCGCTGTGACACTGCAATCCCTATGTATGCTTAAGGATGCACACCCAATTAATTTAAAAAACGTGTGTTCTATAATTTCAAAACTGTCGTTTGTTGAGTTCAATGTGTTTCGGCTATATATCTTGCTTATCGTTGCACTGTCATTTTGGAATACAGAAAGACGCTAAAAAAATAAAATTTTCAAGACAAACTTCTAAAATGACGATAATTAAGCATCTTATATTATTATTTTAATAATTTACCTGCAAACTTATATCGGTTTATAATTCTATATAAAAATAACCACGATTAGAATAACGACATTTTCTTGTATTTCCTGAATTTTGTAAAGGCCACAATGAAAGGTTAGAAAATTTTATTTAAAAAGTTTTTATTATCATTCGGTAAAATTAACAAGAGGTTGTGATCCTGCGCCTCCAAAACCAGTGTTAAAAAATACGCAAAACTTGTAATAAGCTGCATTTTCCAATTTGGAGTAAACCAACCAATGCCAACGGTTCGACCAAGAATGATTAACACTTTAACTGCCACTGCAAGCACCTCCCCGTGGTGAGTCCTGGGTAGTTTAATATGAACTAGCGAAGAGTTTCACAATGCAAAGTTGATTAACGAAAGCTATATAAACCAGTTTTTATAACATTATAAGCGGATATCAGATATTATAAAACGTTAAAAATATCAGAAATTTACGAATATTTGGCGAACTTTAGGCCTAATGCGCATACTGAAACCACCACCTAAAAATGTTTTAAAAAATCCTGTCTATATTTAAGGCCTTGTTCAACAATTTAGTGACTACCCGTATTGGTTTTTTTTTCAAGTACATAAAAAAAAATTTCTAAAAATGTCAAAAATTTCAAAAATTTTCAAACTTTAAGTCAAATGTGCAGACTCAAGATGACGTCGTAAAAATTAAATATTTTACAGAATTGTTACTAGTTAGGTCTCATACACAGTCATTGAAGGGTACCCGTTTCCGAAAAAAAATTTTTGACATTTTTCACTCCAGCCTACTGTACAATACAGATGAAATATAATATTATTCGGATTTTGTCGGTTCCGCATCAAGCTAAAAGTTAATCCATTAATATTCAATCAATGCAAACACGCTACAAAAAAAAGCACAGCTTTCAAACATTCAGAAATATTCGGCAACTTTTGAACACATTTACGCATTGATAAAGGAAAAAAAACCATTTGACTCAAGCACTTACTTTCCACCGTTCTAGCCTTTTTTTACTTCTGGTTTCTGCAGCCAATTAAGTAGACTAATTTTTGTAGTTTTGGCACAGTAAAATTAACAATAGAAAGAATTAAATTAGAATAAATCCTTAAATTGCTGGTCGTAGACAAAGTTCAATTGAATGTATCGAACTTTTTTCGATACTTAAGCTTGTTGATGTTTTCGCTGTATTTCGCTATATTATTTTTTTATACTTTTTGGACCATAAGGGGGGGGTTTTAACCCTAAAAACCCCCCCCTTGTCTACGGGCCTGGTGTGTGCTACTGGCGCCGGCAAGTGCAACCCTCCAGGAAATGCAAGAGTCACTCTTCCACCCACTGGGTCGTCTGTCATCAGTACTAGTGACTTATTAACCTACTCACAGTGCATTCTTCTATTGACATTTTGTATGATGTTATATCCAAGAAAATAGCAGTCGCCGTTTGAACTAATACATCAGTAAGTCCAACGGGACAGATTGGGACTGTAGTTAGTCACTAGTACTAGTATGGTTTTAATTTTATATTTGTAAAATTTTCCACTCACTATAATTCACCTTGTTTATAATTTAATTATTTACTTTTTTTACTTTTAATTTTCACTCGCCAAATACAAATTTCATTGAATCGCCGCACAGTGCGCTTTTTTCAATTTTAGGATGGCATTTGGGGTTTAATTTTTTTTTTTTATATATCATAAAAAAATAATTTCATTCGTCAGATTATGAAACATGTATTATGAATGTGATAGTAGAAACATAATGTATTGTATGGTTTTTTTTTTATAAAATTCGTCAAAGTTGAAACATTTTTAACAAAAATAAGCTCAATAAAATCCAAAAAAGAGAGTCTTTTTTAAACAATAATAATTTCTAGCACAAAGTATATTTCAAAGTCTTGTTTTTTTGATTATTTTATGTCTAAACCGCCATTAAATTTTTTGTAAAATATAATAAAAAATATTAAAAATAAAAATAGAAAAATCGTAGAAACATGACTGTAAATTTTTCAAGGAATGAAAATTTATATAAAATTTAGAAGAAAATATTTAGCTAATTCAGCATTATTAAAGTCATAGGCTATAACTATAATAAACTATCGTACTTCTACTTTCTGTTTCTGTAAAAGCCTGATGCTTCTAGCTACCACTAACTAAAACGACTTCATTTGAAAAAAGTTTTAAAAATTAAATTTTGCCCTTAAACGCACTTGTTTTCAAGACTGTCCGTCTGTGTGTGAACATGATTACAGTCATAATTTTCAAGCTATCAACACGAAATGCGATATTTAAGCTTTTATATAAAAAATAAAGATTAAGTTAAAAAAATGAGCCAAATCAGATTAAAACCACGCCTACCTCCCATACAAAGTGACTTTATCAAAAAGGTAAATTCTCTTTAAATTCCACAAATTTAATATATGGACTAAAAATTAAGTAAAAAAAAAATTTTGCAAATAGGCGAATATTTAATGTAAAACATGCACTCTGAGTATGAAACCACGCCTACCTACCATACAAAGTGACTTAGTCAAACAACAAAAGCGAATATTTTCTTTAAAACTTTGACAAAATGTTTTTAGAACATTTTATTGGCTACTTAAGTCTCTGAATATGCTTTGGTTCGGCCCGGGGGGTATTTTAACTTCGGCCCAGTTGAATCTGTTGAAGAAGTTGAATCTGAGGCAATTGAGAGGCTTTGTTCAGGAAATGAAAATTGTGAAACTGATTCAGCAGGAGGAGATAAATCAGTTGGTGTAGAAGTGTATGCTAGCTGTGAAATTGAACTGCTTCTGGTATTTTCTGCATAATTCATTTGAGAAATGCAAAAATTTTGAATCTGAATTGAATCATTTGATTGCATATTTACAGCTGGTGGATATAAAAAACATGCTGATTTATGCCACATACTCAAATTATTAACCCATATATAGTCAATTTTATCAAAAATTGTTTCCTTTAATGCAGCAATAGCAGGTACATCTGCAACATCCGGCACACATAAACGTTTAATTTTATTTAGTGATGGTATTACATAAAACAAAGAGGGGGAGCTACTAAGTTGCATTTGCTTAAATATCATTTCAAAATCTGCGCAGAGGTCCATTAGCACCTTTAGTGTGGGAATATTTATTAGCAGAAGTCGTTGAGTTAATTCCTTTTCTCTCAGTATTTCGTTAATTTTGAACCAGTTATCAACAATGCTTTTGAACATTACAAAATTTGAGTTCCAGCGTGTGGGACACGGGTTTTTATAAGATGTGGGTAACATGTGCTGCAAGTTGGCTTTTTTAAAATATTTTACAATTCTCTTACAATTTTCTACAACGTCTGCCAGCTCTGTTGTTTCTTCGAAAGACTGATCTAAAATATTTGCCAATAAATGGCTGCTGCAATTCAATCGCTGGTTATGTTCTAAAGCTTTGACAATGTTCTTTCCTCTGTCCGTTACAAATTTTACAGCATCAAAATTATTAACATCGAATTCAGAGAACAGACTCTTTAACTTTGTGAGTATGTTATGGCCTGTTGACCTCTCAAAATCTATTGATTTCATACCCAAGACAATATCAAACATTTTGCACTCTTTTTGGTAGTGCAATGTAACTCCTAAAAAATTTCTTTTGACATAATCATCCGACCACATGTCAATTGTTGCAGATGCTCCGCCGCTTTTTACAATATCACTTATTTCGGCTTTGACTTCATTTTTAATTTTTTGCGCTTGTTTCTGCGCATTACGAGAAATCGTTGTTGCATCCGGAAGTAGATCGTTCATATCAACATGTTCGCCATAAGTTGCTCCTATTTTAACAAAAAACTTCACTAGCTTTTGGAATTCCGAAACGCTGACAGACGAAAATGGACGACAATCTTCAGTGATCCATGCTGTACAAATATCGATGGTGGCCTGTTTGTCTTCTGGTGTTGCAGTTTTTAGTAGTTGCGTCTTCTTAAGCGCTTGGCAGCACTTATGCCGGTTTAAATTGGACGATTGACTCACCGAATATTTTAAAATCTTACAATAAGTGGAACAGTAAACCAATCCGCTCAGAAGGGTTCCGTCTTCTTTATATATTTCCGAAAGTATATTCCATATAAAACTTCTGCCCTTGTGTCGCATTGGCCAAAGTGTAAACACCTTTAGCGAGTTGATCTGATACATAAGCTCCACTATCGGACATTTTAATTGAACTCAACACATGCACTACATACATATAACTGGCTTCACGCAAGCAAACATTTTTTCCATATTCACATCCATTTGATTGTTGCTTTGTAATGGTTCTATTCATGCAATTTGTGGGTGCCTTCATTGCAATCATTTCTTTTTTCTTTACCGATCAAATCAGTTGGCATGAAACTAGCATGACATCAAGATAGTAGATTGAACTTGTTCGATCAGCCGACTGAAGCACAGTTAGAATGAGCGCTTTTTTGTGTGATGCTGATTATATTCAACGCTTGGGTTTGGTTGCCGTGATCGATTGTGATCTGAAACTTTTGCATATGATTAAATCAGCAAAAATGTGATTTTTGCAGTTCTCTCGTAGTGTCATTTGTAATGATGATATGAAGCTACCTACCAAATATCAATGAAATGCACCGTACGAATCGAAAGTTATGCCATTTTAAACATGAATGTTTAATGGTAGGTAGGTGTGGTGTTGAAAGATCATGCTTATTTTCAAAACTAAACAATGCATTGAGTGGCGTCCGTGGCGTAGTTGGTTAAAGTGCGTGGCCGCTATGTCAACGAACCTGGAGACCCAGTTTCGAACCCCAGCAGCGACATAAAATTATTTTAATTAAAATAATTTTTCTGTAGGTACGGCCGCCACCTCTCTGCAGAAAATAGCAAACCTCAGAGAGTAATCAAAATGCCATGAGAAGCTTCTTGAGAATAAGAACAATTCTGTTCATCGCCGTTCGGAGTCGGCGTTAAGCCTGTAGATCCATTTCTCGGTCAATTGTGTACAAACTTAATAACACGCACAACACAATTGATCATAATTGATCATAAGCTAGGTCAAAGTCCTTTCAAGGGCTGAAATGGCCAGTTATTTATTTTTTTTTATAAACAATGCATTGACAAAAGTAATATACATACTAAGTGTCATTCGCTTAGATCTCTCTATTTGTCCATAATCGTAATCTTAGCATAGACGGACAGACGCTCGGACAGACGGTCACGGCTAAATCGACACAAGAGGTGAAGTTGATCAAGAATACATATATACATTTAGAGTGTACCTTATTTTGCGATTTTTGGAAATGTCAAGGGGCTGAAAGGTTTTTTTTTGCGCTAATTTCATGAAAAAGTGTGAAAAGGCTGCGGGAGAAATTTCGACGGCGGTAACCACGCCCACCATAAAAAAACTTTGTAGATATCATATTTCTTATGTATGTGTTCCAAAAAATGTAAAACATTTATAAAAAGCAGAGAAAAGATTTTTTTTTAATTTGTGCAAATATGGTCTAATATGGGCATTTTTTCGAAACTTTCGGGCCCGATTGGCACGGGTAAACGTTGTCGTAATAAAAAATTTTTTTAGTTTCGTTCTTAGAATATAAAAACGCATAAAAAAACCTTTCAGCCCCTTGACATTTCCAAAAATCGCAAAATAAGGGACACTCTAATATACATGTTTGTACCGGAGATGTCTTTTTATCTGCGTTATACATGGGAGAATGGGCATTGTATGGGAAAAGGGCGTGGTAGTCGATCTATAAATATAATTTTTGGTCAAACTACTTTTTTTGACATAGAAAGCATTGGTACAAAATTTCATGATTCTAGCTTTTATAGTTTTTGACATAATTGCAAATGTCATCCTAAAATCGAAAAAAGCGCACTGTGTGCCGCACAATAGAGAAATTACGCACTCTACGCCAACATTACGAACGCTTTTAGCAATTTTCAAGCAAGCATCACTGACTCGTTTCTCTGTTTCATAACGAAGCAACACATTCGTAGAAAATTCAAATGTAGTTATACGCTTCGTTCACAATGTGTACAATTGACTTCTACAGCCGTTTTATATAGTTCTGTTGTCTTTTGTGCAAAAGTGGCGACAAAAGGGCAATTTGCCCAGAATTTACTTGAGGGAAGATATAAAAGGCTGACGCGTATTCAGACTTCAAATGAGGGCAAAATCGATTAACAGTTGAAAGGTGACAGTGAAATAAGTCAATAAGTACAGAACAATTCTGTAAGGCAGTTATTATTTACAGACATTCTCTTGTACTTTCCATAAGATTGATATTGCATAATGATCCAACGAAGTTAGCTGAACTAAACAAGCATTTCAATTTCTGATGGATTAAGACTGATACCGACCCTTAAGCTACCATATGGCTACTCCCGACAAACTATCAACACATTTTAGTCGAAGATTGTTATAGTTAAACACTTAAAGTAAGGAATACAAATAATTTTAATTTAATACCAGGATTACTTTTTATATTTTTAGCTTAATAATGAAAAAACAAATATTTATGATTAAAATTGATTTTATTGTTATAAAAATTATTCTCCATGCAGTTCAATACACTTTTGCATGTGTTTGAACCAATTTTGGAAGCACTTTTTCATTCCGATTGAGGTAATTCCAAAAGAAACGTTTTAAATGCAACAATTGCTTCTTCGGATATCGAAAATCGATGGCCATGTAATTTATTTATTTTTTTTTTTTATTTCCGCAAATAAAAAAGGCATTTAGAGCCAAATCTCTATGACGCTCTATGATGAATGACCCATCAGTTCGAGCTTTTGGCTGGTAAAAAAGGTCTTTCTTTGAGCAGATGTGATGCAGAATACTTGACATTTCATTCGACTTTTCCGAATTTCTCTAATAACTTCTGGCAAACAATTGGTCGTGTACCATTCAGAATTTACCGTCTTACATAATTCTTAGTCCACTGTCGCCAAATGACCGGAAATGCCGAAAAAAATGGCAACCATTTCCTTCAATCTGCTTCCTTCTCGAATAAATTTTGTGGAGTTAAACTCGTTTTGAAATATGCATAAATTCAGGAATTCGTTACCCCTCGAGATGTTAAGTACACCTTTTGATGCACCTTGATTGTAATTTTATCGATATTTCCTTACATCAATAGACACGAGCCTCATTTTGATCGTTTGTCAGATTATGTGGGATTCAACGCGATCAATGATCAACGATTACGCCCGTGCAACGTCTTGTTGAGGTTTGCTATACTTACACCCAAATATGCCTCAATTTCACGGTATATCACATGAAGATATTGCTTTATTAGATCACACACTCGATGTTTTCTGGCACAGCAACAGATTTTGGAAAACCTTCACGGAATTCGTCCTGAAGGTAACTTCGGCCACGATTGAATTCGTTATATCCATTTTTACAGTGCTGTAGGATGATACTTTACTGATGTATAGAGAATTAAGATCATTGATGCATCCTTGTTTTGTCGCACGAAAATGTTCACGAGTTAATTCCATATTTTATTGAATCTAATATAAACAACACATATAGCGCTCAAATGGATGGATATGTGTGAAGAAGGGTATGTACAAATGTTAAGTTTCCAAAGGAAACTTCAGATGGTAAGTGTGCCGGACACTTAAGGCTACACTTTTTATACTTCAATTGACCAAGTCGATCAATATAAACAGTTTCCCAACCTATTTCTGGCCGGCACCCAAAATACTCAAATTATTTTAAGACATTTTAAAGTAAGCTATAGTGAGGTTAAATAAGATTTTCCAAGTGGAAAAATGAGGCGGTAAAATTTATTGCGTATATGCAACATTGGTGGTTAAGCAGCAAGAATTAAAACAACACTTTTCCTTTTTTTTTTTTTTTGTTTATTTTGCTTTGAAAAATGTAGAAGTTTTCCATACTTATTAACTCTTAAATGCTTCAGAAGAATGCTAGAACTTTTATTGTCAATTCAAGACAGAATTGGATAAATTTTTTATAAAACTTATTTTTTTTTAAAAAAGGTTCTTCCATTGTTGCATCTACATCTACATGCGATGCAGCGAGCATTTGAGGGTTAATTTATTTATTTATTTCTTCATAGTTTTGTGAATTTTTTAAAACACTGTTGTGAGTGGAGGTTTACATTAAATTTGAGGCATCGAAAAATGTTATTGCTTTTGCACACCTTACAACGCATTCATTTTTTGATTCTTTTTTCAATGACATTCGTTCGCTATCTAATGTTCACCAAATAGATCGAAAATAACGCTGATTCCGATGAAATCACCGACAATGAAGACCTCCATACCAACCCACCTAATTCAATCCACTGCATATCCAATCCACTTTAAAATCCAATGGCACTAAATGTTTCTGTTTTTCTATTTTGCACACCCTGACGTATATTTTCCATGCGTTAACAACCGTGCTGTTAATAGTATTCACCCAAAGTGGTCACCACCACCGATCAGTTGCATCAATGTTGTCATTGTGTGTCAAATGAAAATATTTTTTATGTCACAGAACCTCTTGCAAGATAACGACATCTTGATTATTTTCACATCGAATTCTGGTTGAAAAGATCAATACAGATCCCATCTTGGAACTCTATGAAACCCATTGAACATCAGAATGCCTATAAACTGAGCATTTCTAAATTCAAGACAGACCACTGGACATTGTTTTGAACTACAAATTGGTGTCGTCTACTAACAACAGTATAACGATATCATCAAAGAAGCAGTTGACAATTAATTAATTTTCGACAATTAATTTTTGTGCTCCATCCATTCCTACTTCTCCTGAACCATTTAGACCAAACATTTCTTCGCTTGGTGTGCTTTCACTTTCGAATGCCAAAGTCCATCAATTTCTTTTAAATTGGCATGCAAATTGGTTCGCAATTTGGCGGCAACCCTATAAGGTTAAAAATTTCACAATTTTGAAATTTACAGTTTTACCTAGTGTTTGCCCAAGCACCGAATTCGTAAAAATAAAATTTATATTTGCCAATGGTAGAAATAATTACTTCGCCAAGGTTCTGTTGTGTTAGATGTGATTGATGCATTTTTCGCTGTTAGTAATTGTTCTGTTAAAGCAAACGGCGAACATGGTTTGATTTGAAGCTGACGAGTGCTCTGCAGTGTTCGTTTGTTATCATTAACAGATCAATTCTGTCGCGGTAACATTAATCTTGTTACCGTAGAAAATCACCTTTTAGTAACTTGAACACTCTGTTGGTATTCTGCGACCAAGCGTTACCGGTGAATATTGTTACTATCTCTTTAGGTGGTAACAAGCAAAACAGAAGACATTTTTTAGCTTGCATTACAAAAAATAGCTCGCATTTTCAGTAATTAATCTAATTTTAAAATCCTCAAATTGAAATCGGAGCAAATTAAAATAAACAACGATGTTAAATTCACTGTTGCTGCTTCTTCAGCACTTTTCAATGATAAAAATTTATAGCAATTCACTGTGAAATATTTATTAATTTACATAAAATTAATATATAAATTAAATATAGATAACACCGCAGCTGCGCCGGCGTATTGCGTGCATATTTCCTGCCAAGAAAAACAAATATTATATAAAAAGTTAACATAATGCAATTAATTCTATGTATTTACTTCTCACTTTTCATTGTTTATATTTCACCACACAAAAGAGCGAGCTTCATTTCTATAAGGTGAGTTTACGACATTTGACAGCGTTACCGAGTGCACAGAATACCGATTTATAAGACCGGTAACGAGTTTTGGTAACAATATTGCTGTTACCGGTAACGCACAGAATCGATCTGTAAATGGCTTGGATACGCTCTGCTTGACTAACAGAGTTCTGTCAAGCTCTGAACTCTGCACTGTTGGATCTACTGTTGTGAAAAAAACGAGTGCATTTGTGCAGAGGTATAGTAGACACTGCCATTTTCCACTGCCTGTTACAGTAAATAATTTGTCGTCTTGCATGCGCAGCAATTTTACAATGCCGATCCATTTCACGATTTGCATCTCCGATAAAATAGATTTGCAAAAATTTATGATCAGTATCAGGATATGGCAATAAGGAACCAGCTCGATGATAAATCTGGCCTTGAATCTGTAATATTAGTGAAATGTAATTAGATGCTGGATCAGAATTCTCAAAAAATTGGTTCTCAGATCGCATTTTTCATATGATATTCCGCATGAAGTAATCACCTTAAACATCGGCATGAAATTGTGTCTTACAATTTTGGTCGCACCAAAAGAAGTCATTTGAAATGCCGCATTGTATTCTTGAATGTGAGACAAAAAATGCTAAGCCGTTTGCGATGTTCCAAAACTGAATGAATGAAGTGGATCGGGGGGAGATTCAAATGCTGGCAGTCTCACTTTGCCATTAGCAAAACACATGCCAGGCGTTTCACCTTGAAATTTGGCTGCATCACAATGTGGACATCTCACCGTTATTCCACCAATATTGGCATGTTCACTACAATCATTTTCTCTATTGTAAGCGAAAGCAGCATATTCTATCTCTTGCACAGCACGACGTGAAAGTCGTGTCGTTCGTCGTTAATGGATTTGGATCTGCCGATCTATGCCAAGACGTGCGTTTAGTAATTGTTGTACTTGATTTTGTTGTGAGTGTTCCTCTACACTTTGCGCTCTCCTTTGATTCAATCTAAAGGAAGAATTACGTGTATGTCGACCTATACTTGATCGTCTTGTTGGTGGCATTTTTTTTCTAAATCAAATAAATTAATTCAATACGAATTAAGGATTGTTTATTTATGAATAATTCAATAAAGTATTGTTGTTGTGTGAGTGCTGTAATGTGTTGAATTGAAATGATTCAATTTTAATTGCAATATGATGAAATTATGGGAAAAAAATCACTTTTCACTATGTTTTCTTGAATCCAATCACATTTTTTGCACTGAATACACTTAAAAGCACTTTTTAAGTTATAAATACTTACCAATATTTATGAAACTCAAAAAAAATCACTTGTTATAAAACTCCAATTGGAAAGCAGCGAATGTATGACCGGCTGTATCAGAATCCAAGAGTGAAAGAAAGTGATTGGCAAACATGTGCATTTTTACAGGTTCATCTGTTTGACATGTGTATGCTGTCAATCAAATAAATGTGTGTATGTATGAGTTTGTGTATTAGTTTGGATCGATTTTTTTCGTTAGATCGTACCAGATCGGATATTTTCAGAAAAAAATCTTAGCTCGAGAATGGCTGGACCGATTTTTGATTTCAATCATCCAATTTCAATCAAAAAATTTCATCATCACTCTTCCCTGCACCTTCCCTAAAATTCATGGCAATCGGTAGAGCCGTTCTCGAGTTATGGAGTGACAATCAAAATGTACACTTCTTTTTATATATATAGATTTATTAAGTAAATAAAAAGAAAAGTTAAGCATAAAATCAAAAAAAAAACCTCGTTTTTTTACAGAAATTAGAATAACATTGTTATGAACACTTTTGACCTTTGTAATGAATTTTTTATATTTTTTCTTTTTAATATTTGGTGTGATAACCTTTTGCTTTTTTGATAGCCTTAATTTTTTGTGGTATACTTTCAACTAAATCTGTAAGCACAACTGGACTTATATTTGCCACGCCCACATATAAGTGCTCTCTCCCATAGTTCATCTACGGTGCTAGACAATTCGTTATGGCTAGAAATCTTTCGTTTTAAAATTGCCCACAGATGTTCGATGGGGTTTATATCAGGCGATTGGGGTGGCCATGGCCGGTGGCGGGTCCGCCCCGGGTACCACCATTTTAGGGGTGACACCATTTCTTTTTTTTTTATTTCTCAAACAGAAAGAAAAAGGTACAAATACATTGCGTTAAAAAATTTGTGTCCCATTTTGTCGCATTGAAATTATTTGAACAATTTGTGTATCAGTAGCTTCATGCGAAAGGAGTTTTTCAAAGCTATAGGGTCAATTGCATACAAAATCCTCCTCTGAGAGTAAAATAGCAACGTTAACGCCTGCTGAAAGAGCACGAAGGTATCGAAGGTAAAATAAAGCTAGATAAGGAACGAATTGAAGAATATAAACGAAAGCAAAATAATGATACCTATGTATGACTTTGACCTCATTTTTGCTTTTTGTGTTTACTAACTGATATCGCCCATTTCACATTGAAGTGATCAGTTGCACTGACCACCTCCGATTTCTCTCAAATATTTTTTTTTGCATTGGTTTATTGATTTGAAAACCAAATTTGAAGTTATATATTTTTAGAATATTTTGAGACAACATAGCTCAATCAACTTAAGACCGCTATAACCGGTAATATAGTATCATTAGAAAAGTTATTTCATCTATTTTGAGGAAAAGTACAAAATTTTTGAAAATATTGCAATAAGTTGACTCATTCTTAATTTGTTTAAGTTCAATACCATGCCAGTAACACGAGCTATAATTTGTTTCTTGTTTAAAATTTTAATTTTTTTTACGTTTTTACGTTAGGTTATACCTTTCCAATGATATAAAATTAAGATGTGGTTTTAACGGGTTTAGAAGTTATATTGTAAAACGTGAAGTCTTAATAAATTTTCAATACAAATTCAACTAGCTATTGAATTTTTTAATTCTTTGTAAAAAAAGAAAGAAAAAAAAATTGGATGATAATTTTATGTATAGCTGAATTATATACTTTATATTTACTTTTTTTTTTTGTAAAAGAATAAACCTGTTTTTTGTTAAACTCCCAGTTTGATTGAAATTATTTGGTTAAGCGCAACAAAATGTATTGAACGTCACAAAATGTATTGAACGTCAATGTATTTTTCTGAAATTGCTTATTATTTAACAGTTTTTTATTTTTTATTGCTGCAAGTCTACTACTTTGAAAATAACTTCTATGTTGATGTCTTTTTTGAGAAAAATTTTAATTTTTTACCGTTAAAATTGTAAAATATGTAGGGATTTTTGGTAAAAAATTATTATTTCTGTAACTGAAATGGAATTGCAAAATCTAATTTAACTGATTAAATAACTTAATAAACATCACAGGAAGCTTTAATTTACAACATTTTTAAAATTTTTTGTGATTTTTCCCGTATATCTGCTGTGTGACGTTCAATACAAAATTCGTATAAAAATCATAGAAAAAAATGATTTTTTGCAGGGCCTAAAAACAACTTCGAGTTCTCCATTAATTTTCACTTAATATGACTACTCAACGGGAAAATTTAAAAATCATTAAAAACAAAACATGAAAACCTCTTTGTGTATGTTTTTTTTTCAATTGACCCAATATTGATTTCGATAAGGTTATTTCAAATTTTGGAGCTCTTAAAGTAAAAAAAGTTAGTTTTTAAGACAACGCCATTAATAAGATTTCTTTGTTTAACCTTGTACCTACTACATATACAAATATGTACCTGAAAATGTAATGCATTTGTTTCGTCAGTTTTTAAGACTGCGAAGTTAATAAGTTTTCTTTTTTATGTAAATGTCCTGAAAATGTAATATTTTTGTTCTGTTTTTTACAAATTCTTATTGTTTGTCATATTGTGTTCTTTTTTTTCGTAAAACATAAAGATAATAATAAAAACACTTAATCTCATCGAATTGGTTTCTTTTTGCATTTAGAAATTTTTTATAGGGGTGACACCATGAGTATCCGCCGCGGGTGTCACCAAGCCTAGGAACGCCACTGATCAGACGCTTCGCAATTCTTTCTTGGCTTCTTTGAGCGTCCCCCAACTTTTTTTCAATCGGTATATGTAACTCATTTTTTATTTTGTTTATCATTCCGATTGAAATTTTATATTTATTTTTAATAATTCCGTAGGAAATGTCTTTTTTTATATCTTCCGATACATTTTTTTTTTTTTTTAATCGATATTTTTCGGAGAAGGCATATTGTCAACACTTACAGTCCTATTCTGCATTTTCTTGATAAGTAATTTATCAATAAAATTTGTAAAGAATTTTATCAAGTGTATGCTTTATTAGTATTCTGAAGCAATCTTGATTAATAAAAAGCTTTCGCAATTCACCAGAGGAGATGAGTTCCTTTTTACAGCTAATTCTTCTCACAATAGCATTAAACAGAGAAAAGAGCGTGAGAAGCAGCTTGTGGTGCATGAAAAGAAAAGAGAGGAGTGTGAAAAGCAGCAACACTCGATATGGACACAACAACAGCCGCAATAATTAAAGGATTTCTTCTTCTATTTTCCTGATTTGCCACAAAAGTTTATAAATTTGTAGAAAATAATAATTATTATTAATATTATTACGTTATTATTAACCTTAATATTGCCTGCTATGAGAGACCACAACTGTCTAAATAAATTTGTCAAAAGCAAATGAGATATTGACAAATTTATCAATTAAAAAGCTTTTTTTTCTGTGACAGAATATCAAAGCTTGATAAATAGTCAATACTTGATAAATATTCAATTTGGTGAATTTATCAAGTACACAGAATCTGGCTGTTAATCTGTACCAAATTGTTTTCAAAATTAAATTTTTTTAAATATTTAAAACTTGCAAATTCCACTTGGACTCAATACTGTTCTCAGCTTAAGTAGAAATAGTTTGTGCAGAACTTTTTTTCAATTAACGGGATATAATTTTCATTTCATAATAAATTAACCAAAATGTGAGAATGAAGAAATATGATAACCAGGGATGATATGATGTACATTAGTAGTTGAAAGTTAAATATATGTAAAAATGCTATTATTGTGAACAGTTTTGTCCGTCATTGTAAGTATTTCAAATTAAAATTGGTGTTCCGCACATGCAACGATAGCAAGAAATGTGTTAAACACTCTTGATTAGTCAATTTATGAAATGAAAATTTAGAAAACAAGCTCATATTAATTATAATGCAAATATCAATGTTTAATGCCAAAATAATTCAATTCTCTCGCATTTCATTCAGTTCAATGATACTCAAAACAATCCCCTCAGAATTTTATTTAATTCTGCCAAAATAATTTGATGATTTCCATTTGAATTTTCATTTTCAATTTTAATTAAAAAATTGTTGCAACACAGAATACTCCTAACCAAAGCAAGATTATAAGCTTAAAATAAGCTTCTCAAAATTGCAATTTTATTTAATTATTTTAGCTAATTGCTCCACAGTTTGCCTGATCGCACTTCATGTCGAATAATCCTGTTTGCTTTTTTTTCTTTCTGCGTGCTAATTTTGTTTTTTTTTTTATTTTTATTGGTTGACTTCATTCCGTGCATGTTTGTATTAATTTATTTTAAGTGTTGAGATTTACAAACACATGCACTAGCACAACCACTCATAGCAACATATAACACTTGTATATCAAAGCTCATAAAAATATTCATAGCGCTCGCTGTTGCTCTAACTGCTGATGTTGGTGTTGGTTTTTTTCTTTTTTTATCCTTGTTCCTAGCCTAACAACACCAACAAGGCCAATTTTGGTTTAATGCCTCACTGCACCGTAGCACACATGATTTGCTCTATAACTCATGCACACATTCAAGGCACACACACACACACACACCCATACATTTGTAAAAAAAAGCAATTCTATACACATACTAACCTAGAAACATGCTCACAACACTACTAACTGTAGCTCTTGCTGCTACACTTAAGTTTATTACTTTTAGGTAACGGTTGACTTTGCCTGAATACAAATAGTTTCCTTGAAAAAAAAAGAAAAGCATTGCCTGAGAGCTTTTTGAGATTAAGTATGACTTGCAGGAATGTTAACTACAAATCTTAGTGTTAGATACTTACATGCAAAATTATTATGAAAGCATTTAAGCTAGTTTTTAGACTTGAAATATTTAGGGATAAAAGCTGCAAGAGGATAAATAATGAATTTATACCTCGACACAGTTGCTACCAATATTTTTATATACAGCTGTTGACAACTAATTAGAAACACTCTCTTAATATAAGCGCTTGATAAACAATAATAAAAAATTTAAAAATTGAGTGTAAAGTTTATTTCAAAAGAGTTTTCTTTAGAGCAATAAATAACTCTATTTTATACTCTTATTCATTAATTTTGCTCTTTTGCTTTCAAATACCGTTATAATTTTTAAGATGAGTTTACATATACTTAGCACAGTTTATACAAAGCGGCAGCTTATTAGAAAAGTTCATTTGTGGATTACAATTTTTTTTTTTGTCAAGAAATATTTTTAACAATTCTTTAATATTTTCTTTGTTGTGTTGAATTTAGGCCTTTTGGTCACTTGGTTTTTGAATTCAATTATAAACAATTTATTCCAATTTTCCCAACGTTTCGGAAGAATTTCTTTCCTTCTTCAGGGGATTATTTTATAAAATCTAAAAAATTTAACAATTATTTTTTTATGACATTAAAAAATATATGTAGCTTTACTTTTATAATTTACATCACAATATAAGCATACAGTGATGGAAAAAATAACAGAAACGGCAAGTACTTTTACATTTCCAAGAATGCTATTAAGTTTAAACGCAAACTATATGGATGCAACCCACTGTACACAAAAATTGGATATTGGTACGTTATTTTGTTAACGCTTTGGTGCATAGTTCGGTAATAATATCAGTTGTGCAAACTCTTAATGCAGTGACCTCGAATTTATATTGGAAAAAAAAACTTGAAACGCATTCTACTTTTCTTAATAAAATTGAATACACAAGCATTAAACAATTGTATTCAAACACCGTTTAGAAATTGTTTAGCAAGTATTGAAATAATAACACTATGACACAAAAAAACACTTTAGGCAAAATAACAGCATGCCACTGTATAGGTTCGATACTATGATCAGTGGTGAGTATTACGCTAGCGCGCTTTCACTGAGCTAGATAGATAGATATGCTTGGGGCGAGCTAATTCAGCTCTGGCACTGCGGCATCTTGTGATGCCTATTGTGCCATACCTTTTCTTTTCTTAAAGCAGTTCGTTTGCTTTAGTTTTTTTCAGAAAACATAATATATTTTCGAGGTTGAGGATCGCAAGGTGTCCTTGAGAGACTATTTCGCTATTTACGATTCTCTTTCTTATATGGAGAAGAGCTGGACATTCTGTGAGAATATGTCTGGAGGTTTCTTCATCCTCAAGGCATAATCTACATAATGAATCAGTAGCGAGATTCATTTTTTGTAGGTGTTTCTTTAGTGTGCAGTGTCCAGTTATGATTCCGGTCATCATCTTTACGTCTTTCTTCCCTACGTTAATAAGAAATTTCGATTTCTTGGGAGAAAGTTCTGGGAATATTTGCTTAGTGCATATCTGTCCTAAGCAGTTCTTCCAGATGTCTTGAGATTCTCGGAATGAGGTTTTTTTGACGTGTTGCTTGAACAGATTCTTACCAACCCCACAGAACGGTTCCGGTCCTGTGAGTGGGGATGATGCTCCCTGTTTGGCCAGGGAGTCTGCTCTTTCATTCCCGTCAAAACCACAGTGGGCAGGAATCCACTGTAGAGTAACTTTATTGTTTTGCGCAGCCAGGTCGTTGAGGACGTCTACAGTCTCCAGCACTAGCTTGGATTTTATGATGGGTGATGTCAGAGCTATAAGGGCAGCGCGACTATCAGAGAAGACGAAAATTGATTTGCCTCTAACATTGTTCATACAGTTCAGTCTGACGCATCTGTTAATGGCAAGGATTTCCGCTTGAAAGATTGTGGTAAATAGACCTGCACTGAAGAAGTGTCTCTCATTGGAGTGTTCTCCAAAGACCCCTGCTCCCGTGCCTTTCTCCATTTTGGAGCCATCTGTGTACCACACCAGGTCGTTTTCGGACGGGTTTAGTTTCTCGTGTTCCCAGTTGGATCTGGGGGGATAACTACGATGAAGCTTTTGTTAAAGCGGCTTTTGGGAAGCATGTCATCTAATGGCATGCAGAACTCCTTTTCTCGCTTTAGGGTTGTCATTAAGGTTAGGTGTCCCTTTAAGGGATGGTTTGGGACAGTGTAACCCAGATGGAAAAGTCTGTAAAGGCTGAGCTTCGCCTCCATCTGGATGTGTATGTGGATTGGGGTGAGCCCTAAGATGACGTTGAGGGCTGCTGTTGGCGTAGATCTTATGCAGCCTGTCATACATATCCCTGCACATCTTTGAACTCGTCCTAACCGCTTGATGGTTGATCCTTCTAGCGTTTTCGACCACCATACTACAGACGCGTATGTTAGTGCTGGTCTGACGATCAAAGTATAGAGATTGTACATCATCTTAGGGCTTAACCCCCAGTTTTTGCCGCAAATTCTTCTGCAGGTCCACAATGAGGCTGTTGATCTGCTGATGATGCGGTCTATATGGAGGTTCCAAGACAGTTTGCTGTCCAGGATCACTCCCAGGTATTTTGCTGAGTTGGAAAAATCTACTTTTTCCCCAAAAAGTACCGGGCAAGTCAGATTGAGCTTGCGTCGTTTTGTAAAAGGAACAATGACTGTCTTTTTTGGGTTTACGGAGAGGCCTTCGTTATTGCACCATCTCTGTACTGTGTTCAGTGCTGCTTGTAGAACATCAGACACTGTGTTTTCAAAGCTCCCCCGTATGATGACTGCTACGTCATCAGCATACCCAACCGCCTCTATCCCAGTTTCTTTGAGTTCAACTAGGAGACTATCTACAACTAGTGACCAAAGCAGAGGTGATAGGACGCCTCCTTGCGGGCATCCCCTGGTTGTAGTTGCTTTGAGGGAGGTATTATCCAGGCAGGTCTGGATAACTCTGCTATTGAGTGTCGTCATAATCCACCTGCCTATGATTGTTGGCATGTCAAGGTCATGCCCTTCTAGTGGATTCACTGAGCTAAGAAACAATATAAAATCAAAGGAAACCACTTCAATTCAAATATTTTTCGGAATAATTTGGCATCAAACACGAAAATATTCAATTCGAAGTGTTTCCTCTTCGAAAAATATTTATTCAGTTTTAAGTTGTTTCTACTTTTAACTAAAGTGTTGGACACCTTGAAATGATAAGTATTCGACTTGAATTTAACGAAGATTTAGATTTAATTCAAAGAGGAAGCATATTCAATTTGAATACTAGCGTATTTATTTTAAATGCGCTTTAACTTTGAAATAAGGTATTTTCTACTTTGATTCCATGTCGTTGCATGAATGAATCAAAGTGATTTTCATTTTAAATCAAATACTTAAAATTTTTGATAATGAATGGATACAGGGTCCGTGAAACAAAATCAATTAAATAAAACAAAATTATTTTTTGTAGAAATGTTCCTTTATTAATATGTTACAGTACATTTGGATAATTTTTATAAAAAAAATATATGATTTATGACTATATTACAGTTGTTACTCTAGAGAATTATGGTTTTAAAAATGTACTTAATAAATAAAAATAAATAACTGGCCATTTCAGCCCTTGAAAGGACTTTAACCTAGCTTCTTATGATCAATTGTGTTGTGGGTGTTATTAAGTTTGTACACAATTGACCGAGAACCGGACCTACAGGATTAACGCCGACTCCGAACGGCGATGAACGCACTGTTCTTGTTCTCAAGAAGCTTTACATGGCATTTTGATTACTCTCTGAGGTTTGCCATTGTCTGCAGAGAGGTGGAAAATCATTTTAATTCAAATAATTTTCTGTCGCTGCTGGGATTCGAACCCGGGTCTCCAGGTTCGTTGACAAAGAGGCCACGCACTTTAACCAACAACGCCACGAACGCCAAAAATGTACTTATAAAAATTTATTTCTGACATGAGTTTTACCATTATTTATTTGGTCCAAATGCAAAGGAATACTTGTGAAATAAGATATATTTTTAATTAACACACTTTCGTCTTTTAGACCTACTTCATATGATTGAAAATGTTTACAAAATCTTTTGATGCTTATAGGGTTACAAATAACATAAACATTTTGGTCTACATTAAAAAACAAACGAATCTTAAAAAGATGAAATAATAATGGACTCCAAAATGCTAAATAGTAATTACATTTGTAAATAATTCCTTTATATTGGACCCACTCTGAAACTTTGAAGGACTCAAAATTAAAATTATGGAAATATTTTATTTTTGAAAAGTATTCCATTGAAAATTAACTTAAGAAAAAATTCTATTGTCAAAAGGAGGTTCCTAGTCTTTTTCATATGTTATAAGAACGTTGGAAAATTTGAAGGACGATTTCATGGCAAGCGAACAAGATGGATTAAGTCTTGATGTTATGCTATTGAAATAAGCTTTAGCTTCTTTATGTTTACACCCAAAACAATCCGTGCGTAAAATACACGAATTGTAGCGTATATATAACAAAATATTTCGTGGTTTTAGTCTACGAAAGTCTTTTGTAAATAAAACTAAAAAATTTCGTGCATATTACGAAAATTTTGTTAAAATTTATGAATTTCTTCATGAAATTATATGAAAATTTCGTAAATTTTTGTAAAATTTTTGTTAAAATTTACGAATTTTCTCTTGAAATTTTACAGAAAATTGGTAATATTTGGACCCAAGTTGCTGTTCTCACCGCGTGGCGACTAGATATCATGGGGGTGATGGCTGGGTATCCTCTAGTTGTGGTGCTCTCACAATCACACACATACAAAATACACTTACACTTTATACACTTGTTTTTAAAATTTAATTAAAAATAAGTTATCAAAAAATTGTTATCAAAAAAACTATCAAAAAATATTTTCAGTAGTTATAAAAATACGATTCAAATTGTTACCCAAAAATGTTATCTTAAAAAATATAAAATTTTGTTCAAAGAAAATAAAAATATATATTAATACAAAATATAAAATGATCTGTGAATCACTACAACTAAATCCGTGAACAACCACAACTAGATACGTGAACAACCACAACTGGCGATCCTGTTTATCCGAACAACAAAAAAAATCACAAACGCTGCTACAATTACCGCGGCCATCATAGCGAACCCAACAACATTTTCGCCTGCGTAACACAGCGAAAACGCTCAAAAAAAAAAAAACAGCATCAGCACCCAAAGTACCCAAAGAGTCCAAAATAAATCGTCACAACAGTAACAGCAGCAGCTGAAACGCCCACCACATCATCGACCAACAACAAACAAGACCCTTTATCTGCCGGTAAGATAACGGAAAACAACAACAACATCAACAACAACGTCATAACAACAACAGCATCAACAACAACGTCATAACAACGACAACAAGCAAGACCCTATACCTGCCGGTAAGGTAACGATACAGCAACAACAAAATCAACAGCAACAACAAGAATATTTATAACAACAACAGCAAAACCAACAGCAACAACAAGAACATTTATAACAGCAACAACGAAATCAATAACAACAAAAACAGTATTTATGACAACAACAAATAAATCAACAGCTAGAACAACAAACAAAAATCAACAACAACAACAACTACGAGAGCAGAAATCATTTATTCAAAATTTTATAAAATGTTATACATATTTATTTTTTTTTCTATTTGATATTTTATTCAAATTTTTTTTCACAGGTTGCTTTTCAATTTAGTTTATCACGAGGCACACAACGTAGCTTCTGAAACGTACTTAAGAATATAGGGTCGGAAGAAACCTAGATTCTCACATACGTAGGCACTCCACTGCACTAGGTTAACACATTTGAGGAACACACTTAAACATTCACACAATGAGCCTGCAACACACCCCCCCTCACTCTTCTCACCGTGGAGAAGGAGACAATCCACTAATATCTCTCGACACAGACACACTCCCAAACCCTTTCGACATACCTTACAGTACGGAAATACACGCGACATCTATCAAATTACCACAATTTTGGACAACTTGTCCTGAAGCATGGTTCGTCCATGCCGAAATACAATTTCAGACAAAATCCATAACGACAGACAAAACTAAGTACGAATACTTAGTTACAGCTCTTCCACAGGATGTTATTATGACAGTCCTTGATTTCATACAAAAGCCTTCACAGACCAATTTGTACGAAAATTTAAAAAAACTTTTGATCGAACGTCATTCTCTTAGTGAAAACAAAAGAATCGACAAAATTCTTTCTGACTGCGAGATTGGAGACCGAAAACCATCCCAGTTTTATAGATCGCTCCTACTTCTAGCCGGTTCTTCAGTGGAACCAGATTTCCTCATAAAGTTATGGCTTAGGAAACTACCCAAAACTCTAAACATAGCATTGACTGGGTCAGGCCACAAAACGATCGAGGAACTGCTAGCGTTAGCCGACAATCTCTGGGAAGTTATGACCGAAAACGAAATCAGTTCCTTCGGAAAACCTTCCAACGCGATTGAACTTACGAAAATGGTTCAAGCTTTAACAATTTCCACTTCAAAAATTTTAGAATCTTTCAATAAATTGACGTTAGAAGTGAACACGCTGAAGTCAGAAAACCGATTTCGTTCGAACTCACGAATAAGACGAAGGTCAAACTCAAGACATAGGCCTCAAAACAATACTTCTTGGGTATGTAAATACCATTATAGATTCGGTAGCCAAGCACGAAAGTGTGAACAACCATGTTCATTCGTTCGAAACAACCACCATACACAACCCAACACTATGTCACACAATACAACAAACTAAAAGACTCTATTATCGCGACGACTGATGATAGACCCGTCACATTAACACGTCGTCTTTTCGTATTTGATCCGTCAAATAAATTAAATTTTCTTATTGACAGCGGAGCGGAAGTATCGGTACTTCCATCCTCAAAATTCAAAATTAATAGACAGAAATCTGATTTGACACTTCAAGCTGCTAATGGCACAGCAATATCTACATTCGGAAAAAAATTATTAACTTTAGACTTAAATTTACGACGCGAATTACCATTTACATTTATTATAGCAGACATTTCTAAACCAATTATTGGTGCAGATTTTTTAACGAAATATGGACTTCTTGTTGATCTCAAATATAAACGTCTCATCGACCCATTAACGAATTTATCAGTTAACACAATAACGGCATACACTGAAACAATATTGCCAAAATTATTTTCACTAGATAATAAGTATACACAGTTACTCAAACAATTTCCTTCACTAGTAACAGAGCCCGACTATACTACACTGGTAAAACATCAAACAGTTCATCACATAGTGACAGAAGGACAGTTACCATTCACGAAGCCACGACGTCTAGACTTGTCCAGAGCGAAAATAGCTAAACAAGAATTCGATTTCTTAGTTAAATGTGGCATTTGTAGACCGTCAAAATCAATGACATCTTCTCCGCTACACCTCGTTCCGAAACGCGAACCAAACGACTGGAGACCATGCGGTGACTACAGACGCATCAATGCAATTACAGTACCTGACCGCTACCCATTACCACATATACACGATTTTTCAAATAATTTACACAACACAAACATTTATTCGAAACTGGACTTGGTCAGAGCATATCACCAAATACCTATGGCTCCCGAAGACGTACACAAGACAGCTATCACGACACCATTTGAAATGTTCGGATTTCTCCGAATGCCTTTCGGCTTGAGAAACTCAGCGCAAACATTCCAACGATTCATACATGAAGTCCTTTACGGACTAGATTTCATTTTCGTCTACTTAGATGACATTTTGATAGCTAGCGAGACAGAAACAGAACACATGAAACATTTGACACAAGTTTTCGAACGACTCGACAAATATGGTTTGAACATTAAACCAAACAAATGCGTTTTCGGAGTTGAAAACATCAATTTTCTGAGCTACAATGGGCCTCATTGTTGATTCCGTTCCGCAGCATTTCCGCAATCTTTCCGTGAGGAAATTTAATTTTCTATTGTTGATTCCTTCATATGAAACTGCATTACCTACTTTGTTTTTTCTTTGTTCCGCAATTTTAAATTGAATTGTTGATTCCGCAGTATCGACATTTAACTGTGTTTTCATTTCGTTATATTTTTTTTGCGGAAAGCAAGTCTTGAAATTTTCGTATTATTAGAACATAAGAAACATGTAAGTTTTCCGACACAATTTGCAAATTTATATAAAATTTATTATAAATTGGTTTATTTTAGGAATAAGAAGCAAAAATACACCAACAAAAACCAGCTAGAGATACTGGTTGCGAGGATGAAAGAAAATACTGACATTGCGCAGGGATTCAGTCAAAGAGCTCCAGGAGAATTGACCGAATTCTAGGAAAACATGTCAGTACGACTAAATGCATGCGGGCCTCCTAAAAAAGATGCCTCAGGATGGAAGAAGGTAATGTAACTTGGTGTGTTGCATTTAACATCCACTAATATGTTCGATGTTAGGTTTGGACAGATTTCAAATCCGGTGTAAAAAAGAAACTTTGCAAAAACAAGCAGCAGCTTCAAGGAACTGGTGGTGGCCCTTTTCAAAGGGTTCCACTAAGTTCAATAGAAGAGGATGTAAGCTGCATACTTAACTTCAGCGCCTCAATTCATGGAATCCCAACTATTGATAGTTTTGGGAATCCCAATTCAACCCTCAATACAGATGGTGTTGAAATATATGAAGAAATTATTGAAGATATCGTCGAATTTGATTTGGAACAGCCAGCAGTATGCATTCAAGAGGCAACATGCGTAAATCGAAACAGCTCAGAACAAAAATTTAACGTTGCGACTGGCAGCTCCAAGTTGTCACACTCCAAGAGACGACGAGTTGAGCATCAAAATGACCTCTTAAAAGAGCAGATATCCGTGCAGAAACGTCTGGCATCAAAGGTAACTAGGACCTTAGAAGAAATAAAAAAGCAAAATGAAGAAAACTACAAAACAATGAAAGATATAAGGAGGAGTTTGTCAAAAATAAGTGACAGTAAAATAAAGCAAACAAAAATTCTACAAAAACAGTTGAAAGCACAAATAAAGCACAAATTAGAATTAAAAGAAATACTGAAAGAGAAACTTGAAATAAAAAAAAAACTTTTAGAGTTACAGAGATTAAATACAACTTAAGTAATTTGTTTTATATGTTTACTTTTTATTTTGTCAAATGAATTTTTTTCTTTAATTTTAATAATGTTTTTATTAAATAAATTGCTTTGGTTATTAAACAAATTTCAACAAATTGAAATAAAATTGAAATAAAAGTATTAAAAATATTCCAAAATTCTATTTCTTATTTCATTAGCTTCATCAGCAGCGAAATCACCAATAACACTACTACCACTTTCGTCTTCTTCATATGTTGGTATTGAAATATCCTCATGAGTCACATTATAATGCAATCTAATATTGTGAAGAGCACAGCATAAATTAATTATTCTAGCTGCTTTTGCTGGGTCATAATGCAGTCCTCGCTCCGATATAAGACACCTAAAGACTTTTTTAAAACACCAATAGTACGCTCGACGACTATTCTTCCCTTTGCGTGTGCAGTATTGAATCTACGCTTTCTTTCACAATCAATTGGCTCTCTGAATGGTGTCAGAAGCCAAGGCTGTAAAGGATATCCCTTGTCACCTAAAACCAGTGATTAATCTGATTATTATTAGAACATGACGTTAATTTTTTACCTAAAATAATTGATTGCATTCCATTCCGATATTTTGTTGCAAAATAAGGTTTTGCATGGTTCATCTCCCATATATGGGAATCATGGCAACTTCCAGGGAATTGCGCAGATACGTATCTAATTTTAAGACTATGGTCGCATATCTAAAAAAAGTTATTTTTAAAAAAGTAAAATGCATAATTAAAAAATTAAAAATACTTACAATCATAACATTTATACTGTAATATCCCTTTCTGTTGAAAAACAGGTGTTTGTCGCTTTTGGGTGCCTTAATTTTCACATGAGTACCATCGACAGCCATTGTGATTCCAGGCATACTACATGTTTGGAAGAACGCTGTCATGGCGTCACGTTCTTCATCTCTGTCCATATGTAATGAGATCCACTTGAAAGAAAGGCGTCCTTCCAGAGAGTCTAGAACTTCCGAAAGAATTAATGAAAATGTAGACTGCGCCACATTAACATTAAAGTCCTTTCCGATTCCGTGCTGATAACTGCCTTCTGCTAAAAATCTTAAACAAGCAGCAAGCTTATCTTTGGCGGTGAGTGCACCCCGTCTTTTCTGTTGGACAATGTTACTTTCAAACTCGCTTAAAATGTATTTAAAAGCATCCTTATTAACCCTAAAATTTTTTTGAAAACTGAAATATTTAAAAAAATTGCATTATTTACAGAACATGCAATACAAATTTCTGAAGCAATACTTACTCCTTGTCGGTCATTTCCATAATATCATTTGCACTGCACCTTAAGCCTCTTCTTTCTAGCCTCATATCAGTGCAATCTTCGTCATCAGACTCCACAAAAAATAATCTAATAGTGTCCATTTCAAAATTTTAAAAATTTCAGTTTAATTATTTTTCACAATCGACCAAAATGGCAACTTAGTGCTGCATATTTTTTCGAGTGTGGTATCTAATACCAAAAGAAATCGAGATTATACATCACTACTTAGCTAGAAAAAGTAATCATTTTTTTATCGATTAAGAAGTGCCGTTCCGCAGCAAATGTCAAAACCACCGGTAACACAGTTCGTTCCGCAGGAACCAACAATGCAAATAATTTTGTCGATAGAAAACGTTTTCCGCAGCGGAATGAATTCCGCGCGGAATCAACAATGAGGCCCAATATTTCAAGACATGGCATACGGCCATCGGAGGAACGAATACAATGTATAAGAGACTATCCACAACCAAATACTGTCAAACAAATGCAAAAATTTATCGGCATGACTAACTATTATCACAGGTGCATTCCTAAATTAGCGCACATGCTTGGCCCAATATACGAAATGGTCACAACAGCTTCAAAAACAAAAAACAAACTTTTAACATGGACAAACACAACCTCGGAGGCATTCACAGCAATTAAAGATAGTTTTGCTACGCAAACACTACTTAACTATGTTAATAGTAAAGCAGAACTATCGATTGCTGTAGATGCATCAAATACAGCAGTAGGTGGAGTATTACAACAGAAATACAACAATAAATTGGAACCACTAGCATTCTTTTCCAAAAAACTAACTTCCACAGAATCTAAATACAGCACATTCGATAGGGAACTTTTAGCTATATTCTTAACAATCAAACATTTTAGACACTACCTCGAAGGTAATATTTTTACAGTATACACAGATCATAAACCACTAACAAATGCACTCAATTCTAAAACAGAGAGAAGCCCAAGACAAACACGACACCTAGAATACATAGCACAATTCACTAGCACGATACTACACGTCAAAGGTACAGATAATTCAGTAGCAGATGCATTATCAAGATGCGAGGTAGAAGAACTCAAAACACCCGATCTTAATCTCAAACTATTACATTGCGAACAAAACACAGATACAGAACTCAAAGACATACTAGATCAAACGTTATACAAATTTGAACAAATCAAAATTCCATTCATGAACATTGAAATTTGGTGCGAGCACTCCACAGATAACACACGCCCATATATTCCACAATCTTTACGTAAGACAATTTTTGACCAAATACACAATATTTCACATCCAGGGACAAGAGGTACCCGACGACTTATAACAGAACAATATTTTTGGCCAAACATGAATTTACAAATTAATAGATGGACTCAAGAATGTATTAGTTGTCAGAAAGCGAAAGTACACCGACATACAAAGACATTACCACACAAGATACATATTCCACACGGCCGTTTCGAACACATCCACATTGACATTGTTGGTCCCTTACCAATATCGAACGGATATAAATATCTTCTAACCGCGATTGACCGAAATACACGTTGGCCTGAAGCCTACCCACTCAAGAACATAGAGACCACAACAATAATCGACACATTCCATAGAGAATTCATTTCACGATTTGGCGTGCCAATTGAAATCAATTCTGACCGAGGACCACAGTTCACGTCTAACACATTTAAACAATTTATTAAAGACATCGGTTCTCACCACATTTTTATTTCATCGTACCATCCACAATCAAACGGGATGATCGAAAGATTTCACAGACAGTTAAAAGCGTCAATAATGGCTAGTAATAACCAAACTAATTGGTACACAGAGATTCCTCAGATTCTTTTGGGTATAAGATCCACAGTCAAAGAAGACATCAAAGCGTCCCCGGCTGAAATGGTTTTCGGTCAAAACTTAAAGCTACCTAGACAATTAGTAGTTCAGAATTACCAATCTTTTAATGCATCAGAAACATTAGCGAAACTCAAACAAAACGTTCAAAATAACGATTCAAACATTTCACATCATAATACAAATGCTGGTCAATACTTACCACAAGCCTTGAAGAGTTGTAAATACGTATTCGTACGAAATGACACAATACGACGTCCACTACAGAATCCATACGAAGGACCGTTCAAAGTACTCGACAGAACACACAAAAATTTTACAATTCTTAAAAATAATAACACAGTTACAGTTCACATCGACAGAGTCAAACCGACATTCATGGACAGAGACACTACAGAGACGCTATCCTCCTCACACAGACCCACAAAAAAAAAGGTACATTTTAATCTCTTGGCCAACTTAATTAAATTCTATGGGGGGGAATAATGTGGTGCTCTCACAATCACACACATACAAAATACACTTACACTTTATACACTTGTTTTTAAAATTTAATTAAAAATAAGTTATCAAAAAATTGTTATCAAAAAAACTATCAAAAAATATTTTCAGTAGTTATAAAAATACGATTCAAATTGTTACCCAAAATGTTATCTTAAAAAATATAAAATTTTGTTCAAAGAAAATAAAAATATATATTAATACAAAATATAAAATGATCTGTGAATCACTACAACTAAATCCGTGAACAACCACAACTAGATACGTGAACAACCATATAGTGACTGCGGAATATGAGTGCATCCGCACTATGTGCTTACTCTACGACTGAATGCGCAAGACAATTTCTTACTGCTGAACAAAGGTAGCTCGGAGCAATCGCGAGTACTTGCTAGCAAAAAGCCTTGTACTTACTGTAAAAAACGTACTTGTTCAATGTAACGCTGCAAATGTGTGATTTTTGACCTACGTTACATTTCACTTAGAACTTTGTTTTTTATTACGAAAATATTTCGGTTAATATACGAAAGTTTCGCTCAAAAAAAAATTGAGTTAAAAAATATAATAACGAAAGTTTCGTAATATAAATGAAAGTTTCTTGTATATTACGAAATTAGTTTTTACGAAATTTTTTTTCGTAAAATAAAGCAGGGATTATTTTGAGTGTAGCTTCAAAGCGCATTACCCATGAATATTTAATGGGTCCACATTTTTTAATCGCTTGTGGATAATGCACCAAAAAATTATGGTTTGATTTGAGAGTGAGTCCATAAAGTTTAACATAAAGTGTATGATGTTCAGAAATCAAATTTTTTAAATATAATAAACCATTTTCGGAAAAGTAAGGATGAAATAAGATGTCAGTTATTTCAATAAGCTTAGTTATTAACTTTGCTTAAAAAATGTATAAGAGATGATATATTTAATGATTTTATATCATAGGGATTGTCGATACCATAAAAATATTTTTGTATAAAAACCCAAACTGACTGGCTACCGGATAACTAAGTGAAAAAACATGAAAAATTTTGAAGAAAACATCTAAGATTTCGATGAATGATGGGAATGTAAAAAGTGTTGTGCCAAAATAAATATAAAAGTCTGTTAAACTATCATCAGTAAAACCTTCTACTATAATAAAAGGCTGAATAGTAAGACCTGTTATAGTATTTGTTTATGAGTTCATCAATCTTCCTTCTGAATTCATTAATCGATGTAAGGCGTATTATGAAGCTCTCCTGGCCATCTGAAATAGTTGCTTTATTCTTGTTTTTGACGGTTTTGTCCTTAAATCGGATGATTGGAGGTAGTACGGAATTTAAAAGTGTTTTTATGTCTTTCGAATGTGTATAAAAATTGTCATTTAAAATAATTTCAAATGTTTCACTTTTTATAAAAATCTTTTTTAGTTGTTGCTTTAGCAAGAGCGACAAGCTTTTTACAGCCGTTGTTGTGAATGTTTAAAATGTAGTAGTTTTGAATAGCTGTTTTGAAATGGTCCTATTTGCGGAAAATCAAGTGGTCTTTGTCCAAAAACAATATTTTGAAGTCAATACATATTAATCTATAAACAAAAAAGTTCAGAAATTTAAAAAGTAGACATAAAATTGTAATCATTATCACACCAAAATTGCTGATCTAGCATCTGCATACTTCTGCCATGCTTCCAAAAACTTTATTGATGTCAGCTACTTTAGATCCCTTTGGCGTATCCTGAAAGTCTTTTCCCATTTATTTTATATGGTTTTCAATAAAATAACAAATTTACTTATATTTTAGGCTTGGGAAAAGACTTTCCAACTCGAAATCTTTAAGCAGACTAGCGAGTTTCTCATCGTCTTCTTGCAAATTTGTAACTTCATCCACACTGTTGACAACTATTGTGTACAAGTTAAGAACTTGGCCAAATTCATTAATATATTGAATATTTTCCATTTTTATTAATTTTCACTTATTTGCACTTACAACTACTTTTTGCACGCACGAACTTAAGTGATATTCAGTGATCACCTTCGTCAATTTTGTTGAGTAAATTGAAATTATTGCAATTAGGTCAAACAGCTTGCATAAAATAATTGTTACTCTTAGAAAGAGAGATAGATCAAAAAGACTTAACTGTTTGCCTAACTGTTAATCAAACGATTGCAGCAAAATTATGCAGAACACATATACACAAAAATATGCATCCAACTTTAAATTCAAGTGTCTTCTACTTTAAGATACATATTTTCTACTTCGTTTTCACTACTGACAACTTCAATATAAACCATTTTATTTTTCAATTTAATTTCGAAGTGGATATACTTTAAAGAATATAATAACTATAGTGGATCATCATTATTTTGAAATTTTTACACTTCTAATTGAAGATCAAAATGTTTTCAAATTTGATTTAAAGGGTTTCAATGTGAATTTGAAGACGATTTTTTAAAAATGCAACAACTTAAAATTGACATGATATTATTCAATTTTACGTTGCGATTTTTCCCTGAGTGTAAATGTCAAAAAAAATGTAATTTTTTCCGGTTTTTTTGGGCATAACTTGAAAGGAATCCAAATTTTTCCTATACTATCTTCTACAAAATTGTAGCCGAAGAAAAATCTAACGACTCTTGTGAACATGTGATCTGAATATGTCTACACTACCTAAAAAGCTCAAAAATATTATTTTTTAAGTGAAAATATTATTTTTTTGGGCTGTTTCCGCAATTTTTCGATGATAACTCCTTAACTAAGCAAATTTTTAACCAAATATCTTTCACAAAATGGTAGCCGAAAAAAAAAATTAAACAACTCTTCTGAACATACTTATATCATTATATATCTGAGCAGGTCAACAGTACTTAAAAGCTCAAAACACCATGTATTTTATTTAGTATATACTTTAGTGATAAGTGATGATAATACAATTGTTATGGAGCTATAAAATGAAGAAGTTTATTTGATTTAAAATTTATTTGATGCAAAAGCTAAAAAATTTAATTCAATACAATAATATTGAATTAAAGCCCATTTTTGGCAAAAGAAAAAAAAGCATAAGTAAGGTTATGTACAAAATCTTTTATATAATCTTTTTATTAGTGTCGGGCTTGAGTACTTGTACATATCGTCGTTCGTAAATTATTGTGTTCTATATCACAAAATTGAAAAAATTGAGATAAGACTGATATTTAGGCAAATTTTTCGAGATCTATCGATCTGTGTCATCAGTTTGCTTTCACAACACTGTTGTGACAAGCTTCGTAACCTATTGTGTTACATATGCAAAAAATCGTGCATTTAGAACAAAAACGAAGCAAAAATACTAAGTAAAAAAATATTTTTTTATTTTGTTCTATATTCAAGTCTAAATAAAGTTATTAAAGTTATTATTTGGAGGTCTTTGTATTTTGGTTTTTTTTTTTTTGTTTTTTTTTCTGGTTTTTTTTCTGGTTTTTTTTTTAGCTTCACATTGCACTTGCCAAATGAAATGAAACGAAAAAGCGAAAATCCCGCTTTAGATTGCAGTTGGTAAATAAAATGAAACAAAAAAGAAAAGAAAACACCATCATAAAAAACATTATAAGTTAAATTTTACAACAACGTTTAAAAAAAGCTTAATACTATGAATAAGAATGGATAAGCAATAGATAAGAAGATATCATCGGTGAAAGTAAATGATGTGAAAAGTTTATACAACTTTCTATCACTTGATGCAGTGGCATACTACAATAGGGGTATTCACGGGTTGATGCGAATTGCAAGAATGCGAAAATGCAACATACTTTTCGCACTAACGCGTGAACATCAATATTGTAACTTTACGATAGTGGAAAGACATATATTGCTACCTTATTTCAAAATAACAAAAACATATTTAAATCAACGTACAAGCTCAGCCTTTTTAAAGTTTTACCCAGATGGCAACTATGCTTGAAAACACCAATAACATAATTCATCTGTTTCGCACCACTGTTTGTGCGCTTTCGCAATAGGTTTGAGCAGTGCGTAATTCAAGAAGAGTCCCAAAATTGCTTCTAATGTGTTTGTTGTTGGAATGAAGCAAAAATTCGCAATCTTGCATATTCGCATCGTCGCAACTGTGTTTCGCATCAACCCGTGAATACCCCCTAATAATTTGTTTGGTACAATTTAAAATATAGGTACAACTTTTTGTCTTCGTTTTTTAACAAACTTGCTTCAATTAAAAAATCTCCGTAAATCAAGCATGAACTTCGTGGAATCGAAGTCAAATGAATTTGGTTAATTTTTTTTTGATTTTGTAGTCGAAACTTACCTTTTAAGAAATTAACAGGTATTGATTTAAGTGGACTCATAAGAACATGTGTATAAGATTAAGTTTAAAATTAAGTTAATATTATAATATATGAAATAAAGTTTTTGTTGAGTGAAATCACATTGCTTTTCAATTCTCCAATACATATTACATTTTGTTCTATATGCTATAAAACAAGAAGAGTTTCGTAAATAAGTGCATATAGAACAAATTATTTTTTTTTAAACGCACCTTACTATAAAAAACGCTTGCAAAGATGAAAATTTTTTTTTGACAGAAATAACCACAAACTCTTGAACTTTCCTTGGTAAGAAAATCGCGGCAGATTTTTCGGTTCAGTTTTTTACTAAACTTTAAACTTGTTTTACCAAAAAAACATTTTTGTCATATAGAACACAATAATTTGCGAACGACGATATGATGATACAATAAGAAGGTAGGGCAAAGAAATTCACATTTCAGACATTCATCCACCTAGAATTTCAAAATCACTTCAGAAGCATAAAATACAGACTACCAAGAATGATAGAAAAATGCGTAATCTCATTGCGCAGCTCCGTTATGTTGTTTACTTTTCATTCTGACATTTCTAGCTACGAACAAAGTATTTTTTACGATAATGACGCCACTCTAGACCAAGTTTGTTTCTTGAATCTTTTGCCATTGTTTCATATTTGTTCACATTCTGAACAAGACTTGACCGAGAGCCATATCGTAAGCTCATATCGTAAGTCTATCGTGACGTAGATGCGCAGATCGTTGAAAATTGTTTTTACGATCCGCGCAAACTATTTTTTTATCATTCTTGACAGACTACCGTATTTAAAAAGAAAATTTCTGCAGACATTAATCAACAATACAACAAATACAGTAGCGACCGTGTGGCGACCGTGGCGTAGTTGGTTAAAGCGCGTGGCCGCTATGTCAACGAACTTTGGAGACCCAGGTTCGAACCCCAGCAGCGACAGAAAATTATTTGAATTAAAATAATTTTTCTGTACGGCCGCCACCTCTCTGCAGACAAGGGCAAACCTCAGAGAGTAATCAAATGCCATATAAAGCTTCTTGAGAATAAGAACATTACGTTCATCGCCGTTCGGAGTCGGCGTTAAGCCTGTAGGTCCTTTTCTCGGTCAATTGTGTACAAACTTAATAACACGCACAACACAATTGATCATAAGAAGCTAGGTCAAAGTCCTTTCAAGGGCTGAAATGGCCAGTTATTTATTTTTTTTTTTTTACAACAAATACAGATGTGCTGAATTTCTTTACCGTACTGTATCTTGGTACATATGGGCAAATCCCGAAAATAGACTACCAAGTGTGAGAAACTAAAGATGCTCCTTTTTCAAGAGCATTTTTGCTTATAAAAAGCTTAATATATCTACATTTAAGTTTCCAATTATTTTTTTTTCTTGAGTTCTTATGTAATAAAAAAATAAGCAATTCACAGTCAATATTCGAGTTAAGTTTTTTTTTTATTTTTTCCAGGTTGTTTACTGATCTAAGAAAGCTATTGATATAAAAGCTTTTCGTATAAAAGTTTTTTTTTATTTCCCTTTACACTTCTTTCTTCGCAAATTGGCACCATAGTAGGTTTGACAAAATTTGGGTATAACGGTGTATTTTGCAAAATTAATATGATCAATTCTGTTCTGACGTCCGACACATAAAAAGGGGTTTTATTTAGATTAAATTGTTAAATCAATTTAAAAACAAAAATTGAAACCTGTTACAAAGCAAGTTTTTGCACATTTTCCAGAATATAGCTGGTGATTTGAAATATAAATAATTTTCAGCTCATATCAACTGGACAAACTTAGTGACGTCCGAACGGTAGGCAACATTTTTAAATAGAATTAACGTGGAAATAACTTTTGTATATTACTTTTGTAGATGGTAAGCCAAATATTAAAAAAATAATGTGGAAAGATCCAAAAATTAGCGAAATAATTAAAAAAAACTTGATGACGAATTCTGTAGAAAAGAAGCGGAGAGAAAGCGTATTTATCGCAAAAAGTTAAAGCAAAAAATAAAACGACCACCAGTTAGCTTAACCTTCTCCGTACTAGAGATTTTTATACACGTCGTTTAGCAATACCCACCCGGGTGACCCAGGTTATTTTAGTATAGGCATATGTCAAAAATTAATTCTAATTTTCACCTTCATATACTAATGCTTGAGAAATACAAAAATTTAGCGTTAAATATTTACGTAGCGCAGTGGTTCAGCAGGGATTTGATTAGGAGGACAGATCCCACTTGCACATAAGGGTAATGAAGGAAGTATTGAAAAAATTACCATAAGCTACGTAGAGATTTAAGGCTAAAATTTGGTAAAAACTTATCATGTGAATAGTTACAACATGTCTCCCCTATTCTAAAACCATGTCTACACCACTGACCGTGTTACCGAATAATAATATTTGCGTTTGTTAATACGTCAGGGACGTTAACCAAGGTGAGCAGGTTGTAAAAGATTTGGTCAGTGCCTACAAAGGGTCAGGAAGAAACGTAGCCATGGACAACTTCTTTACAACACTGCCATTGGCCAAGGACCTGGCAAATTGGTGCATGGCACCTTAAAGTTTAAGCCATCACGAGTCCGAGAAGTGACATCAAACTTATTCGGCTTCTCTGAAAATATAACGATTGGCTCTTATGTTCCTGCCAAAAATAAGTCCGTGGTTTTGTTGTCTACAGTACACAAAGATAGTGCGGTATCTGGGCCAGAAAAGAAACCTAAAATAATTTTGTATTAAAACAAAATCAAGGGCGGTGTAGACACCATGGACAAAATGCTATCCTAATACACCACCAAAAGAGCAACACTGCGCTGGCCTCTGGCGATGTTCTTTAACATTTTGGACACGGCAGGCCTTGCCGCTTTTATAATATATAAGGAAAAGAAATCGGATGGGTCTATGAAGCGATCAAAACGAAGATACTTTTTGTAATGTCTTGTCGAGGATCTCTGCAAACCTCTTATTTTGGAGAAGACGAAGAACAATAATATTATTGGAAGGTTTCCAATATTTGATTCTGTTGGGTGAACAAGTAATTGCACGTTTTTTTCAGAAAAGCCTGTTTCCGATGTATACGACAACGACCAGTTTGAGGCAAAGACAATTTCACATCGGGATGCAACTGGCGGCGTAAAGAACAAAGGCAAGTTCCATATTTGCCATACAGCCAAAAATAAAAGAACACCCGCCAAACTTGTGTCAGTTGCAAAAAACCCATTTGTGTAGAGCATAGCGTTACCCAAACAAAGGGCGAAAATTGCCATCTCGGTCAATCCACATCAACTAATTACTTAAGAAATTGAAAAAAGTTATATACATATACGTACATAAATTATACAAGTATGGACTAAAATAAATTCTAACATATTAAAACTTACCTTTTCTATCCGTTTTCAAAGCAAAGCAACTAAAAAACTAAAATATTTTAATGGGGTCACCCAGGTGGGTATTGGTAAACCACGTAGATAAAAAGACAATTTAAAAAAAAAGATATGAAGAAACATGAAAAAATATTTTTTTTATATTATTTTAAATAAATCGAGAATTTGTTCAGTGACTCCAAAGCGTTTTTAGATTGGATTGAGACCGGCGGAGATATTTAGAAATGAAATACAAAAAGGTCACCCGGGTGGGTATTGGTAAGGCGAAGGTTAAAAAAAAGGCCGCTACGCACGGTACAAGTGAAACTTGAACCCAAAAAAGTAGAGATTTTTTAGTGATTAATTGATTTACTCTTAAATATAGTCTTACTAAAATAGTCCTATTTCATATAATTGCAAGATAAAATTAAATCTGTTTTAATATATACAATTTCGAAAATGAAATGTTATTATACCATACCATCATACCATACTAACATCCTATACCGTCATACTGAATCATAAAACTATACCATGCCATTATTCCATGCTCATCTTAGCACCACACTATACCATCAGACAATACTATCATACCATACCATCATATTCTACCACCAAACCATACCTACGATCATACCATGTATCTGACCATTATATCATTGTACCATACCATAATACCGTACCATGAACTAATCATATTACATCCATCATACCATACCATACTATTAACTTTTATTGCTTGTAAAAACCTTTATCCAAAAATTTTAAATAGAAAAACTTCCTTCAAACTGATCATACAAAAACACAAAGGTCTTTGTCGAGCTCTGAATTCTGGATCCCTTTCTGTTGATGTCTTTCGCTGAGGTTTCAGGAATTTGTTTCTTTTAAGCAACTTTTAAATTTAATTGTCGCTGACACCTTTTAAATTGATCATGCCTTGAAAGCAATTTGGACAGTTTGTTGGTTGGATACACAAGCCTTTTTATATATACTAGTATCACCTTTGGTCGAGATTCGACCATTTAAAAATTGATTTTTTTTTTTGTATTTTTATTGAAAAAATTTTTTTTCTTTCTTCATTCATATGCAAACGTAATCGAACTCTTACAGCACCAAACGCACCACCAGCAGGCAATCACAAAACAGTAACTCAATTCTGATTTTCCATGTTCTGTGATTTTTACTTTTAAAGCTATATATCAAAAACGTGGCTTATATATGTGGCCCCTTTGTCCAATGCCCGTCACAGTACCCTACTTCACTTATTCTACTTTCTAGTAGAAATGCTTCCGAAGCTATTTGATATAACCACTTTGAGTTGTGTGAGTGCTTCCACCCCCCTTTGTCAAGGAAGGAAGTTCTTACCAAGTTTCATTGATTTGAGACTCATAGTTCAAAAGTTATACCGAAAATTTGGGCTGATGAAGAGTGCCTCGCCTCTATTTCAACGCCCATCAAATGTTACCAGTGGAATGGAACGTCTGATTTCAGAGATATTCGGTGCTCTCCTTTTTCCTACTCTTATTGATTTATAAAAAAATTATCAAAATTGGTTGAGAAACACGGGGAAAATGTTTCTTAACTGTTCTGCGTACACCTATTTATTTATAGATGTATAATAATAATATGTATAATATATAAAGTAGATAAGGAAATGGCTTAAAACATAGATTTGTGTATATAACTTTGGAGTGGTTTGAAATATTTGAAAAATTTTTCACAGAAATTATTTTTTTAGCTGTAGAACTTTATAAAAAATACCAAAACAACATTTTGAAAAATGTAATTTTCATCAAAAAAATGATAGGGGGTAGCTCATGATTTTCGATGATAGAAACACTTAATTAAATTATGTGTCAAAATGAAGCAATTTTGGCAAATAAATGATATGGTATATGAAAGAGTGTGAGAGAAGAAAATAGAAAAACAAAAATAAAATTACAAAAAAAGAATGTCTGGTCTAATTTTTAAGCAAAAATTGAATATTTTAGTGTTTTTTTGAAAACAACATAAGAAATTGAATTAGAGAGAGAACGGTAAATCTTTTCTTATTTCTCAAAAGTTATTTAAGCAAACTTTCAGACAAAGAAAATTTAGGGAAAATCGATTGAAAAATGGCTGAGATATTTGCATGCAAAATCAAACTTTGAAATAACAATTGTTTTTTTCTCATTCTCAGGCAATGACATTGCTTTAAGAAATGCATTGCATGGAAAAAATCTACATGTTTTGAAATATCGCAATTCTTTTGGTGTCATAATAAAGGGACATTTTTTTAACATACTATTCGTGGAAAATATTAGCAAAAAAGTTTTCGTATACTGTTATTTTTCTTAACCAACGAATTTTCATACAAAAAACGTTGTACTGAAAACATCTATAGTTTTCGAGATATCACAATAATTTTGATGTCAAAATAATGGAAATTTTTCAAAATGTACTATTTGTAAACAATTTTACCATCACAATATATATTGACACTTGTTACATGAAAAAGTGCTTATTGTAGGTTAACCGTAAACAATGCTGAAAAATATCAAAGTATTTTTTGCACATCTTATGAATGTCTAAATTTCTCTCTTATATCATGTTTTTCCATCTCTTATAGTTTAGCTTTTATTTAATAAATGCTCTTTTTCCGCTCATATTTGAGGTCAAAGATCACCAATCTTATATTCAATCATATTGTGCAGCCAGACCTTTCATCTGATACCACATTCTTCATTCTCTTCCCAGTTCTGAGATCCCTAACTAAAATTGATATAAACTTTCAACGTTAATATTTCGGGTCAAAGATCGTCAATTTAAAATCTAACATAATTCGGCACATCTATGGTGCAGTACCTTTCGAATGATGTACGTTTCATTGTCCTTATTCTAAAATAAATATTGAAAAAGTGTACGACAACATTCGATGTTTGCGTATTAATATATAAGATTTGTATATATATATATAATTATGTATTATGTATATATTTCATAAATTAAGGTAATGTACATAAACTTAAAAAAAAAATTGAAAACTCCGTAACATCGCTCCACAATAGATGGCAAAATATTAAAAAAATATATTCAAGGACTTCAAACATCTCGTAATTTTTGTTTTGCTCGAACAGCCCATTTTTCTAAACGTAACGTAGATGTTAATATTAAAAATAATTTAAAAAAATATCTATAATTAAAATACTGTAATGGTGGAAAAATTAATGACGTCTGACACATGACGTCCGAACAATAATAAATATTTCAAAAATAAAAACAATAATAAAAATTAATGACTATGCTAACTTTTTTGTAAATTTCAGTTAATTCTTAACGTTTCATTCATATCATATTTTCTCGTAGCTCGAATCAGTTCGCTGCAAATAGCAGATTTTGCAATTAATATCAAAAGTACTTCTATTTTAATTACGTCCGAACGCTGAATATCAAAACCACTGTTCATGTACTTACACTTGTATTGTATTTTTTTCTGATATATACAAATAGCAGCCCCTTAATACTTAATGGTGCACTAGTTCTTTTTTCCTAAACAAAACATTTTCAGCATATAAATTGGAAAAAAATGCGTCTGAATGTGACGTCCGACACGCAGGATTTGCCCATGGATAAGTTTTATTGATTCGCTGTATTTTCAAAAACAAAAAAAAAAAACCAAAACTAAAGCTTCAAAAATTATTACTATCTGCATAAAAAATTTTGAGAAATTTGCTCGTTCTGTATTTTTTTTTTTTTTTTTTTGAGTCGTTTTTTAATACATTTTTTAATACATAACTACGCTTTATCTCGTCCGATTGATGTCGTTTAACCAACGTTGGAAAGGTAATAAAATATCCTTAACATATCGGGGTCTTACTGTTAATTTTTGAACAAAGTTAAAATTGCAAAAAATTTTACAAAAATTATGTACAAAAATTTCAACTCAAAAGTGTGGGTAAGCAATCGAAAACTTTGACACTTTATCAAAATGGTATGGACTTGAACACTATGCTCGTTTAGCAACATTAAGCAAGCACGCTAATATAATTTGTCGGAGGCATCATTTACAATTACAAAATACTAAATTAATCTATCCAAATCAATATCGGTAAGTTAAAAACATGTAAAACTTAGATGTTTTGACGAAAAACTTAGGAGGCTCCAAATTGCCAAAGACATCGTATAATTTATATTAGGTTTTTTGTTAATTTTGAAGAAGTTTTTTCTCGGTGTACTTAATAATAAATAATTTTAAACGACTAGATCGCATTCTTCCATGAAGATATGAATCTTGAAAAAGTGTTTAAAATTTACACTTAAGGAACCTATTCGTTTTAAGAAATAAGGAACCGATGAGGGAAAAAGAATTTTGACAGTTCCGTGCTCACAGTAGCATAAAAGTTCACACAACGTTTTGATGTATATGCGCTAATTGGGTTGTTTGCAGTAGTTTGAAAATTGTATTTCAGAATAAAAAAAATACAGTATACAGTGTATACAGTAAAGAAGTAAAACTTCTCTTTACACTCTTTCTCTTCTAGAATAAGAACCATTTTAGTGTAAAGGCTCGATTATGCAATCGTAAAGCTACGCAACGTAACGTGGCGTAGAGTTCTATCTGGAATAGAACCCATCGCTGCGCTAGGTTACGTTACGATTTCACTAACCACTTACACTTATTTTTCATAAGATAGAACTCTACATCACGTTACGTTGCGTTGCTTTACGATTGCATAATCGAACCTTAAAGGCAAAGAGAGAACTTTTTAAGCAAAAGAAATACAATAAAAATTTTTTATAAACAAAAAATATTCTGTTTATTTAATATTCATTGGTATGGACCTATGGCCGAAAAGCAATTAATTTGATAACCAATTTGCGTCGTATTTACATATTTTAATTCAACATATGTACGTATTAATATAACTTATATCAAACATATTATACTTACTATTATTAATAATATTTCGATATAAAATTATATAACTACAATATGTATAAAATTGTTTTCTATTGAAAGAACTTATTCCAACTTTTCTTGCGCACAGTGTCAAGTAAGAGTCATGGGCGACAGCATATGCTTCATGAATTTGGGTTTTTACATTTTTTTTTTTTTTTTTTTTTTTTTAGTTTTGAACCAAGGATTTAAGGTGGAATACCTATTCAGTCAAGTCTGCCTTGGTTCGAAATGGGGTGATAGATTAGTGGGAAGGAGAGGACAATCAAGTGAAACACGTGTAGGATGTTCTAAGCGTGGTGGAAAGCCAAAGAAACATGTGAATTTGAATCAGAGGCAAGTGTTATGCCTTTACCTCAGTCAATTCAAGTTATAAGGCAATCCTCATCCACAAACTTCTCTATCATCAACTACAACTTCAAGTCGTAAATATTGATGAATTTTTAATTTCAATTGATCAGAAATGAGGATTGAAAATTTAGAAAGGTTTAAAGCGAAGGACCTTGGCCAGGCCGGGAATCGAACCCGGGACCTCTGGGGTAGCAGTCGAGCACGCTACCTACTCGACTACCGAGGCCGCGGTTTCTACTGACCGTTACAGTTTCCCAGTAGCAGCAGATCACCAAATAGTAACTCCATTTTGAGTTTGTATGTAAGTACTGCCTCTTTTACTTTCAAAGCTATTCGATAATACAAATTGTATGGGCGGAGCCACACTCACTTATTTAATGCCCATCCCAGTTTTCTAGTAGATGGACATTACCCAGTTTTAGTACAGTTTCCGACAGTGACCATACAAACTAAATTACCAAAATGTAGCCAAATCGACGAAAACCGTAGGAAATATACCATTTTTATTGATTTGTGGGCGGTAAAAGGGGGTGTGACAGAAGTTAAAGCCATTTCGTACTTGAAAAAAATGTACTGCCAAAATTTTAGCGCTATCTACTCAGTAATTTTGAAGTTTCCAGCCATCACACAGACAGCGTTTTGCTTTTTGTATATATAGATTATTGGCTATAACTTTTGATTGGAAAGAGATACTAAGATAATTGTTCCTAATAAATTAATTTTTTAGCTTCTATATTTTTCAAAAATATAAAAACACAATATTGGAAAAAAATTTGGTTCGAAAAAATCAAGGAAATTGCTTTTTGAATCACAAATCTGGTTTTTAATTTTTGCGTAGAATTGAAACAATTTTTGCGTATAAATGTTATAATTTTTAAATGGAGTTCAAAATTTACGAATTTGAATTTAAATTATTTTGAACACAAAACCAATTTCTGAGCCTTTTTTTGAGGAAAACTCCAATATTTCAGACCTTTTTTGAAAATAATATTTAACATATATATGTATACTCAACTAACGATATTCTTGCAATAAGGTTTTCATAGTACTTTGATGAAGCTTTAAGACAAAAAATTTAACAAAATGCATAAAATGCAGCGGAGATATTTGAATCGAAAGTCACAAAATTAAATTTCTGATTATTTTTTTCTCATTTTTAAGTGACGATGTTCCATTATATATATATATGGTTGTGGTCAAATTTTCCATAGTTTTCAAGATATGTTCATATTTTTGATGTCAAAATAACGAACATTTTCATCCCAATCACATGAGCACTTTGTGAGTTTTAGGCAGTTTTGTAAAAAATTTGTGCTACAGCGCCCTCTGGTGTTTAAGGTGGATAAAAATTGATAGCCCACAAATTCACCGTACCAAAAAACTTCTATTCACAAATTTTCATGCCAATGTGATGAATAGTTTAGGAGTCTATTCCATAGTAAAAACTTATAATGGATTATTACGAACATTTAAAAAAGAAATTAGCCAAATCGGTGTATCCGTTTACCGATTTTAGATACATAAAAAAGTGGGCGTGGTCAATTTTTCTTTCCTTAAAAACCTAAGTTGGACTATTACGAACATTTAAAAAAAAAAAATTATCCAAATCGGTCCAGCCGTTCTCAACTGATACAGTTACTAACGAACGACATTTGATTTTTATTAATATAAAAAAATAAAAAAATAAATAACTGGCCATTTCAGCCCTTGAAAGGACTTTGACCTAGCTTCTTATGATCAATTGTGTTGTGCGTGTTGTTAAGTTTGTACACAATGGACCGAGAAATGGACCTACATGCTTAACGCCGACTCCGAACGGCGATGAACAAAATGTTCTTATTCTCAAGAAGCTTTACATGGCATTTTTATTACTCTCTGAGGTTTGCCATTGTCTGCTGAAAGGTGGCGGCCGTACAGAAAAATTATTTTAATTCAAATAATTTTCTGTCGCTGCTGGGGTTCGAACCTGGGTCTCCAAAGTTTTTGACATAGCGGCCACGCACTTTAACCAACTACGCCACGGACGCCACGTATTAATATAGATGTGTAATATGAGCAAAATTCATAGAGGTTATGTTAATATATTGAATTAAGGATATACCAACGTTGGTATTCTAAAAATATATTGGCATGGCAGCCCTAGTATGAGAGTCTACTTTGCGAAAATCATAATGCGCTCAGGGCAACTCTCTTATTCACTTCTGCTTCGCTGAATTTTTCTCTCTTCTACCCGAGTCATGGCAGCCCCCCTGTATACCACACATATAACGCAATCTGCAGCACACAATCTGCGGCTTTTGCCACCCAGCGGTAATCGAAGCGCTTCAAAAGCCATAAACATGCGCTTCTGCCATAGCGCTCCACATATCTGAAGCGCTTTTTAAGTAAACCACATTCATATTAAAATTTATATTGGATATTCTAGGATGAAAGCACTTCTTAACAAACAAATAGTTAAAAAGCTCTTTAAAAAAAACAAAAAACAAAGCGACAAAATTTTATAAGATGCGAGGATTGAACTCGAACCACTATCATTGCAATCAAATGTCTTACTGCTGTGCTATTTCCCCGCTGCTTTCGTTATGAACAAAATGTGTATAAAAATATGAGCTCCACAACTCTGAACTCTGAAAAGCACATCCTCAAAGCATACCAAAAATGCGCATAACAAGCGCTATTTCTAGGAACGCTTTTTATTTTCCCGCTGGGCATCTACAGCAAAAGTAGTTTGATTAATTGGTATATAGAGTAATTAATTATATGAAGAGTTTAGCTCGTTGGATATAGCGATTATAGTCTTTGTAATCTTTAGTTCGCTGGTTCGATCCTCAGCGGTGACAAGCAAATTTTTTGTCTTTTATACAATGTTTATCTCTCTCATTCTCTATATTATAAAATATATCTTTCTTCTCTATCGTGTAACGAAATGAAGTAAATTGACCTTGAAATTTCACTCCTCAATATTCTCGTTGAAATTTCGAAGCGCCGCCTAAGAAGTTTCACTTCAAAAATGTTATTAACACATGAACATTTTTAGGTGAAGATTTTTTATGATTTTCGACGTGAATTGACAGAAAAAGAATACATCGATCAACTTGGCTTAACTTTTTGTTCACCACACCCAGCGACTGTAAAACGCTGGTTCAATGAGTTCGAGTGTGGTTATCATTTTCTGCAAGACGAATTTCTTGATAGTCATCCAAGAACAGCTGTGTGGCAGAAAACATCGATGCTGTGCGTAAACTTTAAAAGTGGACCAGCATGTGATATACCGTGTGATAAAGCCATCATTGGGCATTAGTGAAACTAGCATACATTCGATTTTAAATTAGCATTTGGACGTCAAAAAGATTTTTTTTTTTCCCGTTGGATACCCCAACGATAATTCAACGATTGCTCAAAGAAGTGTCGTGTCGATTGGTGCACAGAAATGCTGAAAAAATCCAAAGTGGGTGGTTCGAAACACGTCTACAACATCATCACAGGTGACGAAATAGAGATTTACACATATGAGGTTAAAAAACAGCAATTCACTGTTGGAGTATTTCAAAGTGAGCAAAACTTAACAGAAGTTGTCCGCGGACGGAGCACATCCAAGAAAATCCGGTCATGTCGCACTTTACCACTTGAGCAACGGAGAACTGTTAATGCTGAATGGTACACAACAATTTGTTTGCCGACAATCTTCGGAAAATTGAGAATTGACATTGTGATTGAGGAAAATCAACCACAGAAGGAAGATCATCCTCCATCACGACAATGCGTGTACCCACACATCAGCTCAAGCAAAATATGTAGTTTTTGACCACTCTAAGCGTGAAATTTATGGGTCATCCGCCTTACAGTCCCGACTTGGCACCCAGTAACTTCTTCTTGCTTCCTCACATTAGGAAAAAAATAAGTGGTGAGCGTTTTATACGCCCGAACAATCCCTTGAGACCTTTAAAAAGCTGGTTTCGGAGGTACTAACTGTAGAGTGGTAGAATTGTTTTGAAAATTAGTTCAAAGGAATGCAAAAGTGTATTGATCATCTTAGAGACTCCTTTGAAAAACAGCATTTTTACTGATTAACCATGGTGTTTTCGTTGTAAGGCGCAGAACTTAAAAGGCACCATTGCAATAGGATCCAATATTTAAGTCCATGATTTTATATATCAAAGCCTTAAGCACACAAATAATTATTAAATTATATCTTTATGAATAACATGCCTTTCCTTTAGTCACAAAATTTGATTTAATGATGTTAATAATGAGACTAAAATAAATTTTCCTCTTATTGAGTACAAAACCTTGATAAATTTTTTACAAATTTCACAGCCTACAGCAAATTTTCAACGAAATCCTGTAAAATCTTATCAGCCAATATTATGCTTGATTAGTTATAAAAGATAAGATTTCTTCCACTTCATTTTGTTGCAAAAGCTCTTAAATTTAAGATACTTATTCACAAGAACACCTCAAATTGACAACAATGGCTACAAAGTTTTTTCTGCTAATGCTGTACTAAACTCTACTCATTCATTCATCAACCCATCCATCCAACCCTCCATACATAATCTACTTATTGTGCACCTTCAAAAAAAAAATAAAAGACAACTTACTTTATTTCGCATTGATGCTGTTATAGCGCTTATCTTGACTTGTCTCTCAATTTTTTTTTTTATCTCTGCTTTTTTACAGCTCATTGTGGACATTAACAGCCATGTTGCTTTATTTCGCGACATGTTGATACATGTTGGCCAATCAAAAGACTGCCCCGAATTAAGAGAGAAAATCCGAAAGTTACGAAGGACCTGCGTCGAGGCATGCAAACACACGGCACAAATTGTTCTGCCGCAAGTGAAAAGGTAAGCATCAACGCAGAACACAAAAGTGAACACACACACACACACACACACACAAACTCATAAAAACATACACGCACATACAATCACACAAGAATAAATTTACATATTAATATACGAGCAGACCCAAAGTGTATAAAAATAAAATACAAAGAGAAAGAAAAAAAAAAACCAAAAGTTAAAAGTTTAAGGTTACACTGTTAAGTTTCACCGAGTACGAGTTGATTGTCAAAGAAGGACAAGCTTCATTTGAAAGCTTAAAGCTAATAGAATAAAGTGTAACATATGCCGAAGAACGCGTGTGAATATATATATGTATGAAAGAGGAAGGAATGCAGGAAACGAACAAATTGACAGAGTCAAAATATGTAAATTTAATTTCGTTTTTCTTTCCCCTATATTTTTGAAGTAGAGTGAAGTATTAAAATTCAGGAATTGATGTGCTTTAAAGCTTGGCTGAAGGACTTTAACAAGCACGTTCTTATTTTTTGCTGACAAAGTGAAATATTAACTCAAGTTTTAACAGAAGCTATACACAAATTTTGAATGGGGTAGAATTCTTATTTGTAGGTATATATGTAGGCATTTATTGATAAAGTCGTTAACATTTTTGATAGGTTGAAATGTTGTTTGCTGCTGAAATATTGTGAAATATTGCAAAAATATTGTAACAGCTTAAGTCTTATTTTTATGTTTTAAGAAAAAATACTTTTTATAAAAAAATAAAATTTTCAATTGTCATTTAAGTTGTAAAGTATAGGAGCTTCTTTAGTTTTTGAGGCATAACTTGGCAAGGATCAAGCTCGAAGCTTCAAATTACGTGTGTTTATGATAATAAACTCAAAGAACACAGCTTCATCAACAACCCAGTTCTCGCTTGTGTCGACAAAAGAATAGTGGGGGGAGGTCTTTAGAGATGTTGAGGGATCTTAAGCTTAAATTATTTTTGGGTTTTTTTTTTATGACAAAAATGAAAATTACCTCAGATTATAAGGTATTAGGGCGGATGTTGGATATGTGTATGGGGGAATATTTACTTATTTACCAAACAAGGTATTCAAACAAGGTATTTCAACTTAGCTTAGCATAAATTTGCATTTCACTATTAAAACTAAAAGGAGTGAGGTAGAAAGGTCAATATTAAAAAGGTTCTATTAAGGGAGGTCTTAATAGATGTTAAGTGGTCTTACGCCTAGTTTAGTTTTGAGTTTTTTATATAGAATAGTAAAGGGTGAATTTTTTAAGAGCTTTCGGATTTGATTTAAAAAAACACATAAAATTTAGAGAAATGTATGAAATCTTTATTTAAGTCGATAGAACGATCTATAAAATTCAGTGTTTAAAGATGATTTCATGTAAATGTTGACCGTGGCTACGCCTCAAAAAATCACCCTTTAGATAAAAATTATCAAGTGGCAACTCCATACTGAGTTTCATTGTAATACGAAACCATACATTTGAAATGCACACCCCCCCCCCCCCCCCTGTCCAATGATCACTCAATTTTGCCAGTCAAAAGACATCACTAAATGGTTTAATTGATATTTATTTAATAAAAGAACAAAAAACTGATTTTAAGCTATTCTATATGAGAATATATACTAGGCGCATTCCTAGACATCTCTGGAGCATTCAATAATGTCTCAACAAACGCAATACTCAAGGGACTTCGCGCAATAGATACACCACCAGCAATCGAGCACTGGATAAACAATTTACTAAATTGTAGAATGGTCCAAGCTGAGTGGGGTACAACAACCATGGAAAGGGAAGCACGCAGAGGAACACCCCAAGGAGGGGTTCTCTCTCCCCTACTATGGAACCTAGTTGTGAACGAATTACTCAAATACTTTGAAGGCAAAGCCCCAAAGATAACAGCGTATGCAGACGACATAAGCATTATAATTGTGGGGAAATGTCTACCAACAATAAGCTCTATAATGGAAAGAACACTCAAAGAGGTACTCAGATGGACTAACTCAGTCGGTCTAAGTATTAATGCTGAGAAAACCGATCTGGTGCTGTTTACAAAACGGTACAAGATACCGCCGTGGACACCGCCAAAAATAAATAACATACACCCCAGCCCGAAAACTCACACAAAATACCTAGGGGTAGTCTTAGACAGTAAGCTGACATGGAGACTCAATGTAAACGAGAGAGTGAAAAAGGCCAATAATGCTCTATACGCATCCAAGAAGATGCTAGGCAGTACCTGGGGCCTCTCACCCTCTCTGATGCATTGGATCTACACATCGGTAGTTCGTCCCATTCTACTCCATGGAATCATAGTGTGGTGGCCGGCAGTAAACAAATCAACATACCTCAAAACATTGGAGAAATCCCAACGACAGGCAGCGATCTGTATAACGGGGGCGTTGAAGACAACTCCAACTAAGGCCCTAGAAACCATTCTAAGTATGGACCCCCTGGACATACACGCTAAATTAATAGCCGGAAAAACGGTACAACGCCTTATAGCGGCTGATAACATACAGAATCAGAACTTCGGACACTGTACAATCTTTAAAGATTTGTCCAGTCTCACGGACTATATGATCCTCCGCATAACCACCAGATCAAGAGTACCAACTCTCGTAGGACCGAATGACTAGTGCAATGGAACTAAACAAACACAGATGGCAGTAAATATATTTACTGACGGCTCAAAAATGCGCACAGGGGTGGGAGCGGCAGTGTACTGTGCAGAGCCCAACATAAGGCAGCCATACAAACTGCCGGACCACTGCAGCATCTTCCAAGCAGAGGTATTTGCTATAAGGAAGGCCGCAGAATTAGACCTCGGAATCAACACTCATCACTCTCGAATCAACATATTTGTAAACAGCCAAGCGGCGATCAAATCCATGAGTTCCGATACCATCAAATCCAGAAATGCCCTGGCGAGCAGGGAAGCACTAGACGCTCTGTCCGACAGAAAGTAAGTGCGTATCTACTGGGTTCCAAGCCACCAGGGCATCGAAGACAACGAGATGGCAGACGAACTAGCAAAGGAGGGCGCCGGGCTGGGAGCAGAGCTCACAGAGCATATACTGATCCCACTACAAGAACTATACAGCAACTTAGAAAAACGATCCGCACTAACAGCGAGTCGCAGGTGGAAAGATACGGCAACCTGCAAAATTGCCAGAACCATGTGCGAGGCACGCTGCGAAAAACGAACCACATACATCCTTGCACACCCACGGAGTGTCTGCAGAACACTAGTAGGTATTCTTACTGGCCACTGCATGGTGGGGGCCCACGCAAAGAAGATGGGCATCACCATGGATGAAAGCTGCAGGAAGTGTAAGGAACCAGGCACCGTAGAGACCTTGGAACACCTTCTATGCACATGCCCCGCTATACTCAGATCAAGACATAAACTCTTAGGCTCTCCGACATTCTCGTCACTAAAAGAAGTAGCCAAAACCCCTCTTGAATCCCTTCTAAAATTCGTGAATACGACGCAAATCTTTAATAAATTCTCCTGACCCACACAGCCTCCACCTAACCGGTACCACTAAGGACCTGTATGGTCTATGTGAGACTTCTACGAGAGGCGACCGGTCTAACCTAACCTAACCTATATGAGAAATCGTATGGGCGAAAGGGGTTCCAGTTTTTTTTGCAATATCTCGAGAACCGCCCACCGATGTTGCACAAATAAATTTAAAACCCGAACCATTGGTCGAACACACCCTGAAAATTTGAACAACTCCATTAGAACGGTTCAGAAGTGATGGAGTAACATACGGACACCATTAGAATTTTATATATACAGGGTGGGCCAAATAGACATTTTTTTTTAAAATGCAATAAATTGAACAAAATTTAACTTTTTCCATGTATTATGGCCTTATTAAAAAAGAACAAACATTCCCATTAATTGTGGAATACAACGTCGTTCAAGTAGCGCATTTTATCACTGCAATTCTCCGAGACCTTGTTGATAGTGTGTGGCGGCCGGGGCGCAGTGGATAGAGTGCGTGACCCATACGCCAGAGAACCCTGGCTCAATTTTATCCGACATAGAAAGTTTTTTCAATGGAATGAATTTTTCTGTTCGGTCGTCACCTCTCTGCAGACAATGGCAAACCTCAAAGAGTAAATATTGCCATGTTAAGTTTCTTGAGAACATGCACATTAGCCGTTCGGAGTCGGCAAGGGCTGAAATGGCCAGTCTTTTTATGTATTTATTTTTGTTGATGGTTTCGGGCTGTAGCTCACGGATTTCTTGGATGATATTGATCTTAAGTGCTTGAATCGTTTCCAAATTCATGTCTTCAATGTTCGTGAATTGAGTCTTACACTCTCGGCTACAGCAACAACATTATCATCTATGCGCACTGTATGACGATGGGGAGCATGAGTGTTGTTTGAAACCTATGAAGCTGTAAGCTATGATTTGAAAAGATGAAGACGACCAGATGACCCACTCTGTATATTAATACATAAACATTGGATGTTGCCGTACACCTTTTTAATATATATATAATAAAAACAAAAAAGGAAATGGAACTTATATAATTCAAAAGGTACTGTGCCAAAAAAATTTAAATAATAAAAACAAATTAAATATATTATGAAATTACGAGTAATACATGTGATTAATTTGTCTCTCTCTCTCTCTCTCTCTCTATCTCTCTCTGTCTCTCTCTCTCGCATTCCACATTACTTTTCAAACAAAAATTAGAGCTGTGTGGCATTTTTGGTGTTGTTGCATTTTATTAATTTCTCTCTCTTCGATAGCCTCATGCCAAAAATAGACAAAATAATCATGCAGTTATGAGACCGCGAAGAGAGCAGCTGCTAAGTGGGGCAAAAATAGTCACTCAATGTTCTTTTGCTGCAATTTTTTTAATGAAAAACTTTGGTTCTGCTTTTAAAATTTGTTTATTTAATCCATATGAATTTATTCCACCAAGTTGAGAAAATGATATCGGCCAAGTGGCCGCAGCCATAGTTGATTACAAGCTATGGGCAGAGAGCGCTCTGGGAGCGTTGAGAGCAGTGTTGCCAGGTTTTTTTTTAAACTGCTAAATCTGTAGGAAAAAATTGCATTTAAAAAAAAAAAACTGCCATTCGAAAAAACGATCTGTTGAGCATTTTCTTTAATTTTTTATTAAAAACTGAAATAAAACAAACTCATTTGTTATACAATTGTTGCTGTATTTAATATATAAAAAACTTCTGGTATTTTATTCAAATTTCAGATCATTTTACGATAAATAATTCAGGTATTATTAATTTTTGTTTTTTTACATATATTATTATTTGCAATAGTTATACATTTCCCTATTAAATTTTTGTTTCATAGTTTTTGATACGTCAAAGCTTGAACAATTATAATTGTTTTTTTTTTTTTTAGAGGGTTAGAATTTCTAGTTGTCCAAGCGACTCATCTTGTCGCTTTTGCCAATCCAACCTTTCAAGTACTTATTTTCCTCCTAGGATCTACAAGACTTACAGCCTTGTGGTTTGAAAAGAAAACACCCAAATTCGCGCGAATAGAGAAGTGAGGTTGGTTCATGTTGAATCTTCAATGCGTGAAGTTAGCTGTAGCAGCTGCTGAAGTTTAAAGCAGGCCTGCTTTAAAAAAGGAATTGAACCATAATGATGTTTTGGTAAAGAGAATTTATGAAAACTACATAAGATTTTATATTTTCATAAAAACTGCATTAATAATGGAAAAACTGCATTTTTTTTAAAAAACTGCCAACCTGCTCAGAGTTAAAAAAAACTGCCATTCTGGCAACACTGTTTGAGAGCAAGAATTGAGAGCAAAGGCATATGTTACAGCACAAAACGTAACAATAAATTAAAGACAAAAGACAAACACAGAAACAACACAGAAGCTTTAAATGAAGTGGTGCCCATAGCCGTTGATGACCATACGGGCTCGTTTTATGTAAGGTATATTTAGCAAGGTAGTGTTAGTTGTTGAATTTCTCTCTTGCGGTGGGTACAGCACCTGTCAAAATCGGCTGTTTACGAATAAAAGCACAGTTTTCTATGCGCTATTTTTTTTTCTCTCTTTTTATGTTCTTCTTGTGTTTGACAGCTGCTGTACCTACCTTTCCAACACGAATCTACCTTGTTAAATATGCCTTGGTTTTATGGAATTTTCCATCACTCTTGCCAGAACTTGGGGCGACAGGTTCTCGCATTCTTGGCAAATATTCTCCTTAAGAGCTTGAAGAGGCGGGGTGGAATAAGGCCAACGGCAATAAGGCCGAATTCGGCTTTATTTCGCCTTAAGTGGAAATTAGGCCGAATTTGCGGATTTGCGGCGATTTTTAATAAAAATTTTTCACCTGCTCTTGCGCAGATTTATAATATGAGCGCCGCAGGAAAAAAATTTTTATTAAAAATCGCGGCGATTTTTAATAAAATTTTATTCATACACGCAAAGAAATTTTTCATTTACCACAACTGAAAAATTCACCAACTATACTTCATTTGCGAGCTGTATTTGCTGCAAACGAATATTCAGTTGTCACAACTTAAACTATATATCTTCTATATATATGCCGCAATCTATTTCGATCGTTAATATTTACTAGTATCGCCTGTGGCCGAAATTCGGCCATCTGTTTCTGTAAGGTAACGAAACTCAAGTTGTTTTTCACATACCTTGCTTGCCTTGACGCTATGAGGAAAATTGTGGTAAAGGACAAAAAAAGAAGCATATATCAATCAATAACGAAAATTTATTCAACATATAATATTCATTTAAAGTAAATAAAGTAAAAGTAAATAAACGGTAGAAAAGTATGACAAATAAATCAAGATAAATGATAATTCTCAAGATAATAGAAGCAAGCAGCAGCTTTTTTGTTTTTTAACGCTGAGAGATATTAAGAGAAAGCAACAACAACATCAACAACAACAACAATAATGCTACTCAGATCTTTTTAAGTGTTTGCGTCACTCCCGCATTCTACTCTTGCTTTTTTAAGCTACAGCAGCGATGTTCAACAGAGCTTTGTCGCTTTGTAGTTTCTCATTGTCAACAACAACATATTCGAATAAAAATTATATTGTGCAAATCTACTCGAAAATACCTATCCATCGATATAAGTATTATGTGAATATGTTGAAAGTAACACAGAAAAAAAGGGAACACAAACTTTCTGTTTGCCTATTAAGAGCCTGAACAGAATCAAAAATCGTTGCGGCCTCCGATCTTTGTTGTTGGAAAATACATGCAAAATGTAGAAAAAAACGCAGCTCTTTTTCCGCAACGATAAATCGCACAATTAGAATCTATTCTATTTCTTCTCTTGCGACCGACGATTCTCTCTCTGAGTGCCATTTGTGTTGCCATATTTTTGCTAAGAATTGGCTGTGTTTCATGAAATTTGCTTAGTTTTGTTTTATCTTCTGACATTTCTTGTTTGTGTGTGTTGTATTCACACAATTGAAGAGACCAATACATTGAAATGAAATAGAAAAAATAAATAAAAAAATACTAAATAAAAGCAACTTTGAATCGTTAATCGCAAACGCATCATTCTGGACACATTCTCTGCGTTCGACGACCAGAGAGGAACGTTGGTCGCAACGATTTTTAATTCTGTTCAGGCTCTAATATATAGATTATATTAATAATCCTTCTCTTTATGCCCGTCCGTCTTCTTATGGATTGCACCTCCGTTGCTATCTCCGTCCGCGTATTAAGCAAACTACCAATTTCCTTATATAGTAACAATTTGTCCAAAAAGTAACTCTAAACTATAAGCGTTATGTTTATACAACGAAGGGAAAAATAAACAAAATTTTCAGTTGGGAAAAACGAAGTTTTCAATTGCTGCAATTTAAAAATCACTCGCGTTTATGACAAACGAAATTAAACTCCTGCAACTATATGACGCGTTTCTTGCAACTAAACTGTTATTATGACAACTGTTGAAACGTTTGCAAATAACGATTTCAAGCACGACAAACGAAGTTCGGCAAACTGGCGATAAACGTTTTTTTTCTTTGCGTGTAATTTTTATTAACTTTACATATTTTTCTCGATCACTTACTAAAAGATGTTTATTTTTTAGCATTTAAACGATCATATTTTTTGCTTTAAATGGATATATATTTCTATTGTTAGAATAAGATATCCTAGTCTTCTATATAAAAAATATGTTCTCTTGCAAATTGAGTACCTACGCTGAGTCCAGTTACTTTTCAAACAACAGACTACAGGGTGCGTACTTTTTATTAAAAATAATAATAAAAAATAATGTTGAGTTTGCAAAAATTATTTTTCGGCCTTATTACCATTTTGCTGAAATTTTTTTTAAGCTTTATTTCCTTTTCAAATGGAAATAAAATCGAATTCACAATTTCGGCCTTTTTTCCCTTTGAAAAGGAAATAAAGCCAATTCGGCCTTATTGCCGTTGGCCTTATTGCCGTTGGCCTTATTGCACCCCGCCATCTGAGGCTTATTCACAGAACACTCTTGACTTCAAAAATCCCATAAAAAGAAGTATGGAGCAGTTAAATCGGGTGATCTGTCAGCCAGTGCAAATTACCAAAATGAGAGACTAAGCATGCAATTGAGGAAGAAAAACTTCAGTAATCATGGCTCTGTAGCGCTTGCCGTCCACAGTCGTCGTTTGGCCAGCGGCTTTCTCAAAAAAAAAATTGGCCCGATGACTCCTCCAGCGTAAATAGGACACCACGCATTAACTTTGTGTGGGTGATACACGAATTTTCGGTGCCCCAGAAACGATTATTTTGTTTATTTACGTAATCGCAAAGATGGAAATGAGACTCATCGCTCTTGCGATGACAAATTGTTGTGCAAAAAAATGGCAACAATTATTTATTTTGATAAAATATGTGTCCACACAACTCTGCAAGCAATTTCTAAGTTGTATTTTATATTCTAGACTTGACTGAATAAATCCAAAACAGATTTTCAAAAATGTTTAAAAATTCAAAATTTAATGATATTGACAAAATTAACAAAATAATTCTTAAAAATTCATTTTTTGATGGAGTCATACAAAATTTATCTTAAACTAAGCTTAGACATCTGATCTATCAACGAGAAAAGGAAAAACTTAAAATATATTTTTGGAACATATTGGAAATTACAGTTAAATAACGATTTATCTAACATTTTTCGCAAAAATTACAGGTGTGCAAGGTACAATTGTGCTTTTTACGCCCAAGGTACCAGTTCGATTAAATTCATGTACATAAAAGAAAAAAAAAAGTTTTTTCTAAACAATGAAAAAAAAAACATGAAAATCGGCCCCCCATTGTATCAAATGCTAGAGCTGCTAGTGCAAGAACACCTTTTTGAAAAAAACTGCAAAAATTTAATTTACAAATTACTCGAAAACGTCTCCGTCGATTTAAAAAAAGTTGCCATTTTTGGAATTAGCGGGCCAATGTCTTTTTAAAAAAGATATTGAGGTGCTTGGAGCAAAATGGCTGTTGAGTAGTGTAATTAAATATTATTTATTATCATTCATATTACAATATTTTCTTTTACGATTTTTTTTTTTAATTTATATTTTTTAACTTTATTCTTAAACGTTTTTGTATTCATAACACCCTACCTATATATACTAATTTTACGAAAAAACCGGTTTTTACAAACATATTTTATAATCCCACCTGTATATTATAATACAACCTTTTAATGGTTTTATCCACTATACTGGCGGTAAATGGTATGCAGTGCAGGTAAAAACCAGAGGCAAGTTTTTTTATATTTTTATAACCTAAATGATGGGAATATTACCTAAAAAAATTATTCCGCGATTATTTTAGCCTAGCCATTGCAAAGGGTTAATTTGGTATTGACTTAAAACTCTTTTATATATTACTCAAAAGTAAACTTTTAAAAACTCTCACAGTATCCTCCAATAGAATTTTGTAGTTTTGGAAAAGAAAAAACTCAACATTGTCGTATAAAAATTGATTGGAGCCCTGTGCGATGGCTGTTACAAGTTGTCACAAGACCATTTTTTATTAATCGTTTTTGTTTCCTTCAACTTCAAGATAACAACTGTCAAACCAATATCAGCAACAACATTAATTTCCAATAAAACTCATTTTGTAGCATTTGAACTTAAATTTCTTTGTATTCAATATCTTAATTTATTAAAGGGCGCCTCATAAAAACATACTTAAAACTAAAGTCTTCCATAAATCATGTGTTTTCCTCAGCCATACAAAATTTGATTTATTTATTTTGTTTAACACATTGAAAAGTCGTCTACAAAACTCTTTTCATGTGTTTCTATTTTTTTATGTGGGTGTTAGACATAACCTCGTGCCTCATAGGAAGACACGTTTATGTGTGGTTGCGTGACTAAGTTGTTTCTGCTGACTATGCAGCAATATTATTACCTCTTTTTCAAAAATACGAGTGTTCTAGGTTGTGATTTATGACCATGTGTTCCTTACCGAGATGAAAACTTGGCATTACTTTTTTATTTGTTTGCCTCAAATGGCATACCTATGTGTATTTTTTTAAAGTAATCTTTTACCGTATTAAAAACTTATAATGCTTATGTGCTATAAATAAACTTATACTTTGATATTTGAAAGATGTGTGATTGTGGCTTCAAATTGATCTCAGTTTATTGGTTTTAATAAAAACCTAGATTTTCTTATTTTAATATATCTTCTGTTTGCATACAAAAGAAGTGGCAGAATATTCAATTTATGTATAGAAAGATTTTCGACCGAAAGTTTTTCACTATAGCTGTCACCTCTACTCTAAAGAAAATAACTTCAAGAAATAATAAATGACATACTATGTGTCCAGGCGTATATCCATAGGTGCAAGACCGGTGCTCTTGGGTGATAAAGGTCCTTCGATGACACTACAAATAGCAAATCGTTGGCTGCCAATTTAAAAAAAAATGTATGGCAATATTTAAAAAAATAATAATAATAATATAAGTAAAAATAAAAAATTTAATACATCATATTTTTGAAACGAGCTTAAAAGTATAAAATAATTTCTGCTAGAGTGCGACTTTTAGTTCTCATAAAAACTTGGGGCGCATGCTATAGAGAATAGTAAGGAGTGTTATTAACAATCCTAGTTCGTTAGTGAACAAATGATTTCTTAACTCAGGTGCCTTGACTGTCAGAATAGAATTCCTTGCATGGATGGCAGATTCAAGTTTGCAGACATCTATTGCATTCAGTCCAGTAAGTTCTACTTGCGTTTCAGAATTCTTCAATTTTAATCTTATCGAAGCTATCAAGGCTGACGATTTTTTGACGTGACGAAGTTATGTTTTACCGCACAGGTTTCCAAAAAAGTTGAAAAATACATTTTTTCAAAATTCATCGGCGTTGTATTGAAATATTACTCGTTGAGCATAAAAGTAATGATTAAAAAATGGTACGACCCTAATGGTTAATTCTTTGACTTCATTATAAAAATAAAACAAAAATTCAAAATGTCATTCGGACGCGGTCGGAGCTGCTTAAGCAACGCAACTAAAAATTTATTTAAAATATGATACACCAATAAAGGCCTGTTCTGAGCCCTTCACCAAAATTAAACAACAAATTTCTGACGCCATGGGGACACAGAGAGAGCCTCTCAAAGATTGACAATGCAATTCATGAAGCTGCGTTGCATTGGATTGTTACCGGGGAGTACATAACCTACGGTAAATGCTAAAAAAGAAAAATAAAGGATTTATACTTGGCCTTTCGACAAAAATGAAAAAAAAATTCTGATGTTACTATGTCGTGAATATAGCAGCTTATGTAACAGAAATGTAACATCGTTGCATGGAACTATTACTCATTTAGGAGGCATGCTGCGGTAAATTTTGTTTTACGACAGCATAGATGTGTTCTTACGCCTCTTAACTAACTAACAAAAAAATTCTTATCGTCATGATTTCAGAGTGGCAACCACATAATGCAGTAAAAATGCTACAACCATGAAAAAACGTTGCATGGAATTTTAACTCTGTGACTGGCGTAACGGTAAATTTTAAGGAACGAAAATGAAGTTGAGGTCTTCGGACACATGATAAAAATTAAAAATAAAAAAAAATTGACGGCGTCATGAGACCTCTCGGGGAACCCTTTTATGTGACGCATATGCATCTTATTGGCTGGATTAATTGCATGGAGCTAAGTCGAAGCTAATGCACCAAGGAAAAACACAACTAATGGAGGAGCACATAAAAAAAGCAAATGCAAAAGTAACACCACCCACAACAGCAACAACATCAACAGCAACATCAACATCAACATCAACATCAACATCAACATCAACATCAACATCAACATCAACATCAACATCAACATCAACATCAACATCAACATCAACATCAACATCAACATCAACATCAACATCAACATCAACATCAACATCAACATCAACATCAACATCAACATCAACATCAACATCAACATCAACATCAACATCAACATCAACATCAACATCAACATCAACATCAACATCAACATCAACATCAACATCAACATCAACATCAACATCAACATCAACATCAACATCAACATCAACATCAACATCAACATCAACATCAACATCAACATCAACATCAACATCAACATCAACATCAACATCAACATCAACATCAACATCAACATCAACATCAACATCAACATCAACATCAACATTAACATCAACATCAACATCAACATCAACATCAACATCAACATCAACATCAACATCAACATCAACATCAACATCAACATCAACATCAACATCAACATCAACATCATCATCAACATCAACATCAACATCAACATCAACATCAACATAAACATCAACATCAACATCAACATCAACATCAACATCAACATCAACATCAACATCAACATCAACATCAACATCAACATCAACATCAACATCAACATCAACATCAACATCAACATCAACATCAACATCAACATCAAAATCAACATCAACATCAACATCAACATCAACATCAACATCAACATCAACATCAACATCAACATCAACATAAACATCAACATCAACATCAACATCAACATCAACATCAACATCAACATCAACATCAACATCAACATAACCATCAACATACATCAACATCAACATCAACATCAACATCAACATCCACATCAACATAAACATCAACATCAACATCAACATCAACATCAACATCAACATCAACATCAACATCAACATCAACATCAACATCAACATCAACATCAACATCAACATCAACATCAACATCAACATCAACATCAGCATCAACATCAACATCAACATCAACATCAACATCAACATCAACATCAACATCAACATCAACATCAACATCAACATCAACATCAACATCAACATCAACATCAACATCAACTTCAACATCAACATCCACATCATTATCAACATCAACATCAACATCAACATCAACATCAACATCAACATCAACATCAACATCAACATCAACATCAACATCAACATCAACATCAACGTCAACATCAACATCAACATCAACATCAACATCAACATCAACATCAACATCAACATCAACATCAACATCAACATCAACATCAACATCAACATCAACATCAACATCAACATCAACATCAACATCAACATCAACATCAACATCAACATCAACATCAACATCAACATCAACATCAACATCAACATCAACATCAACGTCAACATCAACATCAACATCAACATCAACATCAACATCAACATCAACATCAACATCAACATCAACATCAACATCAACATCAACATCAACATCAACATCCACATCATTATCAACATCAACATCAACATCAACATCAACATCAACATCAACATCAACATCAACATCAACATCAACATCAACATCAACATCAACGTCAACATCAACATCAACATCAACATCAACATCAACATCAACATCAACATCAACATCAACATCAACATCAACATCAACATCAACATCAACATCAACATCAACATCAACATCAACATCAACATCAACATCAACATCAACATCAACATCAACATCAACATCAACATCAACATCAACGTCAACATCAACATCAACATCAACATCAACATCAACATCAACATCAACATCAACATCAACATCAACATCAACATCAACATCAACATCAACATCAACATCAACATCAACATCAACATCAACATCAACATCAACATCAACATCAACATCAACATCAACGTCAACATCAACATCAACATCAACATCAACATCAACATCAACATCAACATCAACATCAACATCAACATCAACATCAACATCAACATCAACACCAACATCAACATCAACATCAACATCAACATCAACATCAACATCAACATCAACATCAACATCAACGTCAACATCAACATCAACATCAACATCAACATCAACATCAACATCAACATCAACATCAACATCAACATCAACATCAACATCAACATCAACATCAACATCAACATCCACATCATTATCAACATCAACATCAACATCAACATCAACATCAACATCAACATCAACATCAACATCAACATCAACATCAACATCATCATCAACATCAACGTCAACGTCAACATCAACATCACCATCAACATCAACATCAACATCATCATCAACATCAACATCAACATCAACATCAACATCACCATCAACATCAACATCAACATCAACATCAACATCAACATCAACATCAACATCAACATCAACATCAACATCAACATCAACATCAACATCAACATAAACTTCAACATCAACATCATCATCAACATCAACGTCAACGTCAACATCAACATCAACATCAACATCAACATCAACATCATCATCAACATCAACATCAACATCAACATCAACATCACCATCAACATCAATATCAACATCAACATCAACATCAACATCAACATCAACATCAACATCAACATCAACATCAACATCAACATCAACATCAACTTCAACATCAACATCAATATCAACATCAATATCAACATCAACATCAACATCAACATCAACATCAATATCAACATCAACATCAACATCAACATCAACATCAACATCAACATCAACATCAACATCAACATCAACATCAACATCAACATCAACATCAACATCAACATCAACATCAACATCAACATCAACATCAACATCAACATCAACATCAACATCAACATCAACATCAACATCAACATCAACATCAACATCAACATCAACATCAACATCAACATCAACATCACCATCAACATCAACATCAACATCCACATCAACATCAACATCAACATCAACATCAACATCAACATCAACATCAACATCAACATCAACATCAACATCAACATTATCATCAACACCAATATCAACATCAACATCAACATCAACATCAACATCAACATCAACATCATCATCAACATCAACGTCAACGTCAACATCAACATCAACATCAACATCAACATCAACATCAACATCAACATCAACATCAACATCAACATCAACATCAACATCAACATCAACATCAACATCAACATCAACATCAACATCAACATCGACATTGGTCATGGATTAAAACAGGAGTTTGGACATGAAAGAGGAGTATTAGTAAACATCGTTACGTCAAAACCAACGGGTGTGTCCAAGACACAACCCACTAAAAAATAAATATGAAAAATTTTCCTATCTTTGTCTATCTTTACTGAATTATTGAGAAATTATTTGTTAGCAATTTAAAATTTTAATATGTTAGTCTACAAATACTTTCTTAACCATAGTTTTCTTAACTCCTTAATATTATCTGCATGCTATAAGTTTTTTTCCCCGCATTTTTATGTGAACTAAGAGCCCCACTCTAGCAGAAATTATTTTATACTTTTGAGTTCGTTTTAAAAATGTGGTACATTAAACATTTTTTTTTACTTAAATTAATATTTTCTGGTTTTTAGTCTTATGTAACATTTTACAATAGATTTTGAAGGTTTTATGTTCGATCAGAACTAAATTTGTTTTAAAAGCCGAAATGATTGCATACATATTAAACAAAAAAAAATCAAGAAATTCATCGACATTGTGCCCTTACTCACATATTGAAATTTCAAAACTCTCACTGGGTGCTACAGATCTCTTAAAGATATGGTTAACCGGACATAAGGATATTGAGGGCAATAATTTGGCTGATAAGGAAGTAGGTAAGGAAGGGTAGGACATATAGCACCCTCTTAAATGAGAACTTTATTGTTATATCCATGTCCTCCTATAAACTCCGATGCAGGAACAGATCTTTAAGTCTTGTACAAGAATTTGAAGCGCACCAACCCACTGCTTGAGCTTAGCAGCCCTGCAGTGTAACCAACTAGTTAAAAACCAGTCTGCATACTAGTTGAAAACTGAGCATTACTAGTTCAAGATCGTATTTTTTTTATATACCCAACTGGTATTTTTAACATGGCAATGTCATACGAAATATCAATTGTCCTATTCTAAGCACATGAAAACTAGTTTACAACTAGTATGTTATTGTTACTTAAATTCTAGTTTGTTGTGACTAGTTGTAAACAAATCATATATTGCATAAATTTGAACTTTGAACGGCTTTAACTAGCTGGTCAAGTGGTTACTTTTGACATTATTTAAACTAGTTTCGCTTGGTTAGTTTCACAACTAGTTTATTGCGATTTAACATTAACTAGTTGTGTTTCAACTACTTTTGTAACTAGTAAATTGTGACAAAATATGAACTAGTTTGCTTTGAACTAGTATAAAAACTGCTCATGATTTACTGCTGATTAGTCTTACACTGCAGGGAGGTTAGTCCTGTGTAAAATAGTAGGAATCCTCACGGGTCACTGTCTAATCAGAACATATGCTCATTGGTTAGGACTATTATCTAAGGATTTTTGCAGAAGCTGCAAGAGTAAAGAAGAAGTAGACAATGTTCAGCAATTCCTCTCCGAATGCCCGGCGCTAACAAGAAGAAGAATGACAACTCTGGGACATCCCTTCTTAAATGGACTTAACGAAGTCTCATGCCAGGAAATCAAGCATATTCTAAAGTTCATGATATGTTCAAACTGGTTTGCTGAGGAGGGAAATCTCTAGGTTCGATAAATAGGTTCGATAGAGATTATGTGGTATCACAACGGCCCTGCACTGGCCAAATTGTACGAGTCGTGTGTCGGCTCAGCCACCTCAACCTAACTAACCCTTACCTAATTAAGAATATAAATATCAAATTTCACTTTGAGCTCAGCGATTTTGAAGTATTAAATCTACTAAATTTAGTTGATACCTAACAAATTCTTTATTCTGGTCCATTTCTTATATGAAGACAGTCTACTGTACAATGCTAATAACAGTATTAATCTAGTACATAAATATGAAATGAATTTATTTCTCTTTTGAGCTTAATATCAAAACAAGCTCCTGGGAAAATTCGTCATATTAGACTCAACTAACTGTATTAAAACTTAGATTATAACAGAATTTCGAGAAATTATTGTGCTCTGCTTAGTTTATGCTGTCCTCTCCAATTACGACTATACGTTCGACTGACAAATAGGTACAATGGAAAAATGTTATCCTTGCAGATTAATTTTACAAGCAATTTGCTTAAAAGCAACTCACCTTTCTCAAAAACATCGCCCACCAACATCGATACAAAAACACGAAACCACACATACAAGTGCATAAGATACACACTGGCCGTGTGTAATACATTCAGCAATAGCAGCAACTAAGCTCTACTTACTGTAAACTAACAATACACATAGATACCCAAATACGCACAAAACAATAGCTCATCAGCATCAAGACACAAACTTCCGACAATCTACATATAAACAAAGCAGCTGAGGGAAAGAAAGTTTCCTTCATTCTTCATCAAACTGATTGATGTTCGTTGTAACCATGTTGTTCAAAGTGGTTAAGCTTTTGAATTACTATGAAATGCACTTCCGCTTCAAGCAACTCAGCAGGCTGGGTGCTATAGAAACACGACGGAAGAGCTTAAAACGCAACACAAGCAATTTAACTGCAGTCAATACTTTAGAGCTTCATCTCGAATAACAAAATAGTTCTGAGATTAAGGCAAAGATACAGAAAAAAAAAATATAAAATACCTCCCAAAATAGCGAGGCAATCAAACCATGAAAGCAAACAAATACATATAAACAATATACCGCTAAATTAAAACAATACCTAATAAATGGCTTAAAAAAATATATAAAAGGAAAACAAAAAAAAAAAAAACAAATATTTTACTTTAGTTTCGCCAGCCATGAGTTGAATGTTTGCTTTGTGGCAAGCATCAGGTTGAACGTGCGTGTCTATGTGTAGATGTGTCTGTCTCGGTGCTAAACTGATCGCTTTACGCTTGGCCGGAAACGGTTAGAAAACCTTGAACTATGTTGTTTCATGACCTTTTTATAACACATGCTGCTTGCTCTCTATTGTTGTCATTGCGTTAATGTTGTTGAGCTTGTCGCCATCTTAATGTTTATCTAGCAAAGCTTATGTTGCTGTTGCTTTTGCTTTCATTGTTGTTGCTCGTATTTTGTTGTTTTAATTTTTCCTATTTTTTTTTTTTTTTCTTTCGTTCAGTATTAGTTGCTGTTTACAAAATCATTATTAAGACCAACTTAATGTTCTAGTCAATAGCCGGAAATGTTAAAGAGAGCTGCCTAATGTGGTGTCAGTGGATGTATTTATGTATGCATGCTTATCTGAAGCTGTATGGCTGCTAAAGGATAATATATGTTGATGCGTGTTTGGAGTGTGTGTTTGTGTTGTATGTGTCGGAGTGGGCGGGAAAAGTAATGCAGGTGATTATTTTTTTTTTCCTGCCCTATTTAATGCTGACAGTCACACAGATAACATGACTTGGAAAAACTCTTCATCTATTCCGTTGGGACTCAATGTTATAGCATTAATTGTATATATTTATTTTTTTTTTTTGTACTTAATTTATTTTCTTTTTCTTTTTTCTCTTAACCACAAAGTACACGTGACTATAACAGTTAGAACAGCTTTGCATGTATACGAATATTTGTGGTTACATTGACTCAAATACGACTTCCTAAAAATGTCATGTTCTTCTTTGGTGAAATTAAGTACATCATTTGAGTGCTTATTGCATGAAATTGAATTGTCAAAAAAAAAATATAATATACCAGGGACCCAAGTAGACAATTTTTTTTTAAATAGCTTTTAGTCTGTCTTATAATACCATGGGTTAATTAAGAAAAACGTAATTTTTTTGGAATATTGTTTCTTATTATTCGACATACTCTCGTTTTAGCTTGATATACTAAGTTCATTGTACTTTCAGCTTTTGGATACCTTTTGAATTGTACGGTTTGTCCAATTGTTCAATTGCTTTTTAATTCAACTTGTTCATTTGATGTAAATCTTTTTTCCGTGAGCCATCCTTAGAGAATGGAAAAAAACACGATAGTCGATGGGGGACATATCTGGAGATTGCGGTGGATGGGGAAACAATATAAAGCGCAATTCGTTGAGTTTTACCATTACTTGCAATGACTTGTAAGATAGTGCGTTGTTGGAAAACTTAATTATTTTTTTTTCCTATTGTTATTAAAAGAACGCACCTATGAGCACTATTTCTTTACGGAATAAAATTGAATGCTTAGTGACTTCAACACAAATGTGAGAGAGGAAATCATCTTTGCTTTAACATTTTGAGAGTTCAGACTCAATGACAAAGGCTCCGATATCGAAATGAGGCTAATTGAACTTGCCGCAGCACTAAACATGGCCTTTAATGGCACTAGATCAGTGATCATCAAAGCCTATGCCCGCGGGTATTTTAGCTTTTGTGCTTAAAAGCTTTCTGTATACATATTAACTCACGGATGAGCACTGAACTGCGTCAGTATCTATTGAAATTTCATGCAGAATAGATCTGCGGCACATGCATGCTTGTTAGATTGTTTTTTTTTTTTTTTTGCTGCGCATACGCAACTTATGCTACACTCATAAAATATCAGTTTTTGCTATTTCTATGTAAAATGTCTCTACCTGAATGGGAGTTGCAATTCTTTTTTGCAGAAAATATTTTTTCTGAACTTCAATGTATGGTTTAATTAAATCAAAAACGAAAAAAAAAACCTAAAGAATTAAAAAAAAACAAAAAACAAACAAAAAACACACAGTTTCGTATAGTAAGTATTGACACTTCTAAATAAAAATTGAATTTTAAAAATTGAAATTAAATTATGAAATTAACTTTACTATTTGAAAATTTTCTGCTTTTTTGTAACAGTACATAAAATAGTGAATGTTAATATGTTTCTTCAATATGAATTATGTTATTATGAACAGTAGTAAGCATATGTAAATCGCAAAATTTTTTAAAAACATTTCCCCCTCACGCCTCTACCATTGATTTGTAATACACCAGATGAAAATTTTTTCCGGCACCACTGAATAATCAAACAAGCGAACCATCAAGACAAGCGTCTTGCATGAAAACTGGACTGAGACTCAAGTAGTATTTTTTTTCAGTGCAAAGCTTTCAATGAGCTTTTATACATAAACAAAATATGCTTGTATAGAGTTTGATGACCACTGGACTAGATCAATGGTGCTCATTCTAAATACAACATAGATATTTTAACGTCTAGAGCTTTAAGCTTCTTCACTGAAAGAAATCTGTTGTGTGAGCTTTCTGTTGCACAGTTCTTCGATGTTTGAATATCTTATTAATTACAAGCCTTTTAATGGCTTAGTCTTGAATTGAAAAAAACTATTAGGGGTGTTCACGCTTGCGGTTAATTGGGCTCTTATTTTTATGACATAATATATTTCTGACTACTTATGATGTCAAATTTTGTTCTGTTGATCTTAAATGAATCTTATGTTATGATAACGAATGTTTTAAAATCTAACTAAAAACATATTTCATAGTTCATGCATACATTTCTTTTTTTTTGCGTGCATTGAAAAAACTAAGCGGCACAGACCTAACCGCTTGAAATGCCAGAGCGAAGGTGATGTGATTTTTTTTATGCCTGTGCTTTATATAAGTTTGAAAGTACAAAAGCTTATATGCATATTTGTGCGCGTTTGAGCATCAATGCACTAGATCAGTGGTGTTCACGACTTTTGTGCTTGTGTTTGTAGCTCTCTCACTCTCTACACTGATAAAAAAAATTTTTGTGCAGGTGAGAATCATTAAGCAAGAATTGTGATATAATTATCCTTCTAATTATCAGTACCATTATAATTATCATTATCACTCTTCGTATTATTATTATTATTATTATTATTATTATTATTATTATTATTATTATTATTATTATTATTATTATTATTATTATTACTATTATTATTATTATTATTATTATTATTATTATTATTAATAATATTATTCTGCACTCATAACTGCACAAAATCTCATTTTCATATACCTCAAACTTTTTGTGCAGTGCAAAACACACGACAAAGCGGCATGACCTTTCTCACTTAAAGCCTTAGCGCCAACTGATTGAGAGAACTTCGTGCTTGTGATCGTGTACATGTTTCGATTCTCGAATAAAGCAGTGGTACCGATTCGATTCTCACCACGCGTGGTTCTAGTTACGTGAACATCGCTAGATTCAAGCATCTCAATATTAATGAGCCCACCAGGCTGTCTCCTTACCAAAAGACCCGTAGCCACTTTGATCAGGTTTTAAATGACGGAAGCCACTCTTCCAGTGTTCTAAGTGTACGTACGGTTCCGGGATCATTATCTTGTTTCAGCCACGTTTGTGAACAGTCAAAGATGTTCACAAACATATGCAAATGCGCATGCGTAAGCCGGTCAATTTGGGCCCGAACTTATAAAAAGTATTGATATACGAGTATTAATACAAACCATTAATTATGCACGCGCTTTTACATATAGCTTCCTCAAACTCGTAAACTAATGAAGATCCCATTTTGAAATTTATAATGAAACATATAAATAGTTTTGACTTTATTTTAAGTGAATAAGGAATATATCCTCTTTGGGATATACCTACAGTCTTAAATATTCATCGTAAAAAAATAAAATATATGCCAAAATATACAAGTTGCTGAAAAAAAGAAGAGTTGGCTGTGTCGTGGACACACGCGTAGGTTTTAACGTGACGGCGTTTCTTTATACTCCTATTTCATATCCAAACTCTTGTTTTAATCCATGATCAAATTCTTGACTTAATTAAATATACCGAATGCCTTTCCTAGTTTTGAGAGGTGTGTCTTAATTTTTGTACTAATCCAAATCCTGATTCCTGTCCTTTTTGGGTATCATAGACTGGTTTCATTGTGTTCTTTTTATATGTGTTTATTTAACTAACTAAATATTTGTTATTGGTGTTGGTATTGGTGTTGGTGTTGGTGTTGGTGTTGGTTTTGGTTTTGGTTTTGGTGTTGATGTTGGTGTTGGTGTTAGTCTTGGTTTTTATTGCTGTTTTTGTTGTTGTTGTTGTTGTTGCTTTTGCTTTTGGTTTTTTTATTTGCTTCTCCATTGGTTGTACTTTCCTTGGTGGATTAACTTTGTCTTAGCTGCATGCAATTAATCCAGCGTTTAATAATCAAAATTGATGCATATGCGTTACATTAGGCACTTCTCTGGGGGCTTCACGACACCGTCAATTTTTTTTTTTTATCATGTGCCCGAAGACCTTACCTTTATTTTCGTTCCTAAAAACTAACCGTTACGCTAGTAGTCACAGAATTAACTTTTTTTGAAACCTGCGCGGTAAAACGTAACTTCGTCACGTCAAAAAAAAAATATACTTAGTACATAAAAAACATTCTTATACAAAATAATAATAATTAAAAATATGGCGTGGTCCATTTTTTGCCCGAAAAAAATAATTAAAAATAAGTTCATTAATAATTTAGTTCAATCATAATCTTGTCACTTATCACTTTCTTGTAATAAAATACAAAGGAATTGTATATCAACAATTGTATTATATGCAATTATAAATACTTACGTGGACAAAAAGCACTTATAATAAAAACACATAATATTTTTTTTAATGGGAAAAGCACTCGGCATAAAAACCCAATATTTATTGGCTCACTCGACTCACACTCACTACTGGTCGCAGTAAGGCTCTCTAACGAATTGAATTGAAAATTACATGTCATTGCTTGTATTATTTGATATGACATGCTCGTATCGATATAAAAGTTATCGATACGATACAACAATATCTTCATTTTGTAGTTTTGGTTTTTTATCATTTATATAATATAAATAATATAATTCTTTTTCAAAAATGGTCTTTGCTGTAAGAAATACCTGCTGTGCAGCTTTTAAGGAGCGCAGTCAAGTTAAAAAAACGTGAAAAAATAGCTCTTTTACTAAAAAATTCATAACTTTTATAGTTTTTAATTTAAGGCCTAAAAAATTTATGTTTGAAGGCATAATTTTGTTGCTACAAAGAAAAAATATTAGTCATAGCGTTAGCTACAAAAAACATATTTATTCTGCCAAAAAACTGCACCCACTTTTTCAAAAAACGAAAAAGAAGATTTTTTATCAATAATATTCAAATAAATTCGTTCAGTGTTGATTTTAAGACCTGAAAATATTTTTTTTTAAGTAATTTAATGATATATTTAGAGAAAAAAGTAGTAAAATAGTCAAATTCACTCAAATTCAAATTCAATAGTTCAGACACTAAGCTTATAAATTTTTACACAAAAATACATTTTTTTATTTTTATTTATCAATTTATATTCGTACATACCTTAAAACAATAAAAAAATAATTAAATTCAATAAAATTAAATATTTCAGTTATCTCTAAATGTATACACTGAGCCACACGTGGGGTATATGAGAGCACCAGTTGATTTTAAACGAATGTCAACGACACACTAATGCATCCCTGACCTTTTAAATTGCTTGAGAGTAAAGCGAGTTAAGTTGTGTACACCCAGGTAGCGTAAGGAGTATGCATAAAAAGTTTTAGATTTAAAAAAATAGGTTTTTTAAGGCATGGGGTGATTAAAAGCACCAGTGTGGCTCGAAGGGTTAATAAATTATTTGAAAGATAATGTAAGACTTTTATTTTTGTATATATATATATATTTATATATATATATTTATATTTATATATTTGTATATTTGTATATATATTTGTAGCATAATGGAAAAGTTTAGATGAGAAGTTGTTTTTGTGAAATCTTTAAAATCTGTTGAATGAATTTCAATAATATTCAATTTTATTTTATTCGATTTAAAATTTTTTAAATAATATACGAACGACTAAATGCTGTGTATTTCTAAATCTTTGAAATATTTGCCTAAGTTTCTGTGAACAGAATCGATTCCCTGTATTTGGGAACAGACTGGCTCAGAGTATTTTTGAATGATGCTTTTCACTTCTTGATTATCTGATGAAAATTTTAATTTTGCTGTGGACATCATTCTATTTTAGTTTTGAGCCATGCATGAATCATTCCATATTATTATTTTTTAAATACTTGGCTATTCTGCTATTGTAAGCTGTGGCTATGTACGCAAATACTTCGCCGCTCTTACCATTGCCTTTATTTTCAACAGAGTCTACTTTTTTACTTTTTTACATTCAAGATATTAACCCTTTGACGACCATTGGTACACTGGCCGACCCCTTTACTTTCGAATTTTTCCTGGAAAAACTATGCAATTGATTTTTCTTTACAAGGTATCATTCAACAGGGAATGAATATGGCTTCCAGAAAGCAAGGGTAGATGCATACCAGACCACCCCAAATTCAAAATTTTTTTACTTTTTCTGCCCGTTCTTCTTGCTGCAATAATTTGGGGGTGGAAGGAGCTACAGGTACAAAAGTTTTGAAGAAGTTGTGGATAACCTACCAATTTTTAACCAAAAATAGTAAAAAACTAGTAAGAAATGATCTTCGACTGGGCCGAAGTTAAAATACCACCACGGCCCAACCACAGTGTATTCAAAGTCTTAAGTAATCAATAAAATGTTTATTTGTTAAAACATTTTCGTTATAGTTTTAACAGAAAATCCTTCTATTTTATTCTACACATTGCATGGCATGAAACGACGTGCAGAACTTATATACACACAGTTAAAAAAAGGAAGCAATATACCACATAAAATCAAAATACTTTGATTCCCCATGAATATTTTCATAAACCTTAATGTAGCTTTTTGCAAAAATAAATTGAGTCCGTTTTTTAAATATTTGCTTAAGGTATGAGCTGTTTTCAAAAAATTTTTTTAGATATAAGCCAGGGGCGGTTCCAGGAATATATTTCGGGGGGGGTTTTAAAAATATTTATGTACGTTATATATATAAAGGGTAGTTAAATTTTAAAGGCTGTTGATGTTGATCTTGAATAAAACACAAATTATTAAAGAAATTATTGTTATTTCTTTTTATTATGATAATATTGGTATGGTTCAATTATGCATGGAACAAAATATCGGATAAATGGCCGCCGCGACTTCGGCGGCACACCTCCATACGATGGTCCAAATTTTCGATGACGCCGAGGCATAAGTGAGGTTCTATGCCATTAATGTGCCGAATTATCTCATCCTTTAACTTTTGAATTGTTGCTGGCTTATCGACGTACACCTTTTCTTTCAAATAACCCCAAAGAAAGAAGTCTAACGGTGTCAAATCACATGATTGGTGGCCAAATGACATCGCCACCACGTGAGATAACACGGCCATTGAATTTGTCGCGCAAAAGAGCCATTGTTTCGTTAGCTGTGTGGCAAGTGGCACCGTCCTGTTGAAACAACATATCGTCCACATCCATATCTTTCAATTCGGGCCATAAAAAGTTCGTTGTCATCTCACGATAGCGAACACCATTCACAGTTATTGTCTGACCGGCCTCATTTTGGAAAAAATACGGCCCAATGATGCCGCCAGCCCATAAACCGCACCAAACAGGCACTCTTTGTGGGTGCATTGGTTTTTCGACAATCACTCTTGGATTATCATGCGCCCAAATGCGGCAATTCTGCTTATTGACGAATCCACTGAGGTGAAAATGTGCCTCATCACTGAAGATGATTTTCTTCGAAAATTGATCATCCACTGTTGCCATTTCTTGCCACCATTCTGACCGTGTAAATGCAAGTCCTTATGCATTATGTTCATCAACGATGAGCGTGAGAGGTGCAATTGTTGGGCACGACGACGAGTTGAGATGGACGGCTCTTCAGCCACACTATCGCGAACAGCAGCAATATTTTCTGCAGTACGAGCTGTACGAGTATGCACTGGTGTTTTCACATCTCCTACAGACCTGGTTTGTTCAAATTTTTGCACGATTTTTCCGATTGTACGCACATTTGGACGATTAAATTGACCGAAAAAAATCACAAAGTGCTCGATGTGCATTCTGATTTGAAAGCCCATTTACAGAATAAGCCTGAATAACTTTAACGGTTCAAATTGAGTTAGTCTGAAATTGAGAAATGTCAAATGAAATGCAGAAAAGAACTTGACATTTAGGTGTGGTTTATATTCAACATCGGCCCTAAAATTTAACCACCCTTTATATACACTCTAAACTATTTGTTGAAATTTACTATCAAAATGACCGTAAATTTTAATTGAATTTTCTGTTGTTGCCTAAAATTATTATCTTTTGGTGTCATTTAATGAAAATAACCAGAAATTGTTTATTTTTAAACAGAAAGTTGTGAAAAATTTAAATTTACACAAAAAAGGTTTAAATTACTACATAAAAAATTGTAATGTTAAACTCAAAATGTGTAAAAATTTAAAATATGACAAAAAATGTGCAAAATTACACGAAAATGTGTAATGGTGAACATGAAATGTGTAATTTCATTCACGGAAGAAGATTTGGTATCAATGAACTAAATCAACGTGATTTAAAATAAGAAGTTCGAGGCAAAAAAAAAAAAAACATCAATAGTATAAAAAAAAATCAATACAATTATTAGTAAGCTGGAAAGTTTAACTTAAAAGTTTTCAATTTCTATTATTATTTTTTTATTTTCTTAGAAGTGATTACATTATTTCAATGATTTTTTTATAAAATAATTATAAAATTAATTATCATTTTCTTAAATCAATTAAAGCTTAAAGTGATAATAAGCTACCTGAGTTAACATATGTTTTCACATAACTACAATTTGAATTTAATACTACTGAATACAAAAATATATTATAAAACAAAAAAACATTCTATATCTTACTTATTACTTACTTTTATTTACGCAAGAGTAATGAAATAGAGCAATGGTACGAAGGAAGGGGCATATTTTTACACATTTTTTGTTGAAAAATAAACACGAAGAGTTTCAACTTTTACACACAAGTTGCGTAAATTGTTAAACATTTTCTGTGCAATATCCAACAAAAAATGTTTAAAAATGTGCATGTGTAAATTTAGACACTATTAGTCAAAAAAGCGTTGCCGACGATTATCGTGGTAAAATTCAACAGACATCGTTTAGAGTGTACATTAGAGCGGGTTAATTTTTTTTTCAAAAAATCGTAGGCGTGGATAATGTTCTATGGAGCAAATTCAACTTTGCTCAAGAAACCGTTAGTCTAAAATCTATTTCGAGCCTCTGGTTTTTCAAAAGAAGGTTATAGTTTGTTGTGTTTTGCTGCAATATGTGAAAAAATTATTCCACTTATTGGAAAAAACTTTGCTACGAAAAAAAAAAACCATCCACATTTCACTCCATATTGACTCCATATGATTGTGTGGTGCTCAGGATTATTTTTTTGTGTTAAATACCACAAGCTGACGCTGGGGTGAAGATAATTATAATAATAAAAGTTATTTCTCTGTTTATTTGACCCGAATACAAATCTAAAAGGCCAACATAAAACCAACATCAAAATAAATAAAAACTACAAAAACCCGGAATTTTTCTCCATTACTGTATAAAAAGGAATTTTACATCTGCACTTTCGATACTATCGAAACTGTGGGTTTTTAAATTAAAACTGTGCGGTGTTTGGATATATTTTATCCATAAAATGCGGTGTTTTTGTGATTTCAGGTTAAGATTGTATGTGTGACTGTTTACAGCTACAGGCGCGATATCGCAAAAACAAACAAAAACTGGAACAGAATTCAGTATTTTACCAATACGTGTAGAAACAGCTACAAACGTTTACAGCATAGGGGTGTGAATATTTAAAGTAAATTATAAAAAACCAATGTTTTTCTTTTTGGTACTCTTAGCCCACATAATAAACATCAGTACATCACATTTCAATACAGGTTCTTTTAGAATTTCGGGGGGTTTGAACCCCCAAACCCCCCCCCCCCTGGATCCGCGCCTGATATAAACAGTCATTATTTTTTTTTAAATTTATACAGGGTTTTGTTCATAAAAATTACTTTATAAAAATATGTTTTTTTTTTAAATGAAGTTCTGCCTTTTATATAGAGGGCGCTGAAAATGGCATTGAAAAAAAAGACATCCTAACCGGTTTGATGGATATGGCCTTTCCCATGTATTGGAAACAAAAAAATCAAATGATATTTTTTAGCATAGACCTTATATTAAGTATCCCCCTACGTAAGACCCCCAATATTTATACAGTAAAATAAAACAAAAATTTTTAATTTTTGAAATTGTTTACAATAACAGTAGGAACATTAATAAAATTATTGATGAAGGAAGGAAGGATCAGGCATTTCAATTAATTGCAATTAAAGTTCACAAGTTTTCTAGTTGAGGTAACTTGAAATTCCTGTATTTTAAAAATATTTTCCATTAAAAATAATTATTTCAATGTAAAATACATGTTTATTATTATTTTTACTAATGCGTACATAAATTTGGGGAAAATTCAAAAGAAGAAATAACATTTCTAGCAATTTTTAACGATAAGTAAAAGATAGGGAAGGTTGCAGAACATGTTATTTCATTTTGAATCAAAACTGGAACAATCTTTTCCATTGTTTTATTATTTTTGTAATGTTCGTTTTTTAGTAAACTGATTTAACCTTGAATGTTAATTTTTTGAAACTACATTTTCATATTTAAATGACGTCAAAGAACAGAAGCCTACCTTCACTAAAGAGCCCCAACTTCAACACGAAATTCACTTTAATCTTCTAAACCACACAAAGACATTAATAAAGTAGCCTTGTTCATTCCATAAACCTACACACTTTGTAGCTAGTTTTTTTGTGTTGCTGCTGTTATTTCCGGATTTTTATATATAAAAAAAAAACTTAAAACAACACATTTAATATCGCTTGAAGTACACGCACATTTTGGCTTTATCAAACGTTTCTTATTCTTTGATCTCTTATTTATTTTTGTTTTATCTTGTTTTCACAGCAATTTCTAAGTTTTAATGTTCTGTTTATCTCTTAATGTTAATTTTCTTCTTTTGCCGTTAACGCACAACGAAGCTTGAAACAGTTTATTAAATAAAGTGGGTGGGGAGGGGGGTGTACGGGGATACAATGACTTGTATTGTTTTGCTATTTTTATGGCATCACACTGACGTTAAATGACTATTTTGTGGGAGCTTTTGTTGTAATTATTACGACAAACAATGCGAGGGAAAACTTGCATTATTCAGTAAAATACTGTTACTCATACGCCATGAAGAACATTAAAGATGTTATTAAATATTGTTCCGTAGGATTAAAAATAATCACATTTTAAGTGGATTGTATCACTGCTATTAGGACAGCTAAGCATATTGCAACATCTTAGCTAATAAAATTTTAAATCAATTTAAATTTTATTCTTATTTTATTGCTCTCAAAATTGAAAACAACATCAGAGGCATTTGTAAGCAGAACCATAAAAAATTTACTGACTGATGCTGCTTTAATATGGCTTTAAAATGTATGTTGGTCACATTTTGCAGCCGTCTTGGACAGAGTTGAAATTTTGTTGACAGCTGTCAGGGTAAAATTTAATATTTTGAGACATTGCAACTTCATCAGTATTTGGCAATTTACAAAGCCAAGTAAGCTGGATATTTTTATGCTTGGTTAAGGCTGTGCCATTTATGCTAATAGCAATGAAATTTATTTTTAACACCAACTCGTAAAACTGTTGAAAAACATTTAAAAACATAGCAGAGAGATAAAATGCCGACAAGTTCAAACACAAACAGATTGAAACCGAGTGTGCTTATTTAAGAATTTAACGATTTTCTTTTACAACCGAATATTCACTTGATTAATTGGCAACATTTTAATATTCGTAAGTTTTTATTAACAAAAAAATGCTTCAATTTATAAACAACTCAAAAATTTAAACAAGTTATTTTGCTGTACACTTTTTTTAATAAGTATAAATCCACCTTTTATATGAATGCAAAAAGCAGCTACTTATGTCCAAATACTTAAAAAGGTTAAACCTACAAAATTAAATAGAGCACGTTCTTTTACAACAAGTACAACTACGACTTTACTATATCATCAGCATCTTCTAATAGAATGGTTCCGAGAATATATTTTAATAATGAAAAAGGGTTATTACAGCTCAGCTACAACTCTTTCTATTACATTTTCCCAGAATTACAATTTTAAGAAGAACGTTATACTCAAGCCATTTCAGTTGAAGAATTAATCATTAAAACTTTCTGGAATTTATAACTTAATCTCAACCAACGTTGAGTGATATGCTTGTGTAATATATATATTATAATGGTGCTTTAGAATAGTTTGTTTTTAAATAATATAATGTTGATATTAATATGAAGTTATATAATGTTGATTTCAATAAAAATAGCAAATTAGCACCCTGTACAAAAGTCGATACAACTAAGTCCGTTGTTCATTCTCTATCTATCTTATTTAGGTCTTCCTCATTCATTCACACTCGAATGAGCTATAAGCCTTAGTTATATGCACTAATGACAGGGTTTTTAGCTTTAAGCATTCTTTTAACAGGAAATCTTTATCTAGGTCGCGACATTTTAGGCTTGAGTTTTCCATAACTTATGGGTTGATATTTGCATTTAAAGGACGCATGAAGTAAAGCCAGGTATTCTGCTCAGCAATATATTTATAAAATTTTGCTTTTCAACAAATGTTTTTTGCAAAAACTGAAAATATGGGGAAAAACATGTTATTCATAGTATTTTTTTTTAACGTAGAATACGTTATACGGGGGTGTTAATCTGGAGCACAAAATATTGAGAAAACGTTTGTCACTTTCATTATAAGTTTTTAATACTTTATACATGCATTGAAGAAAATTCAAGTATGGTCGTAACATATTTAATATGTCTTCTTTTGATTTGTATTTAAATAATCATATTGCTACATATAATTTTTTTGATTCTATAAGTAAGTCAAAATTTAACTCCTTCAAATTTTGTATTAATTTTCATATGCTTTGTATTTTATGTATTATAACATCAAGTGTAAGAGCAGTACGATTATCTGTGTGTTCATCACAGAACCAGTGTGAGAAAGAGAAGAAGTATAATGACCAAGTAGCGAACGATGTGTACATACACAACATTGATAAGCGAAGCAGAGAAACAAAATTGTGCCTACCCAGTTGGCCGCGTCTTTAAGACATCCTCAATGTCTTACAGCCTTATTCATAAACACATTTTAGAGGCAGCGTAACTTTAAACGGGCTTTAAACAAGAAAACGTTATTCATAAACATTTTTCGTAGTTGTTTAAGAGCTGCCTAACTTAAACGCCGAAATTGGCGTTTAAAGGTTACGTAAATACAACCATGATTTTTGTTTGTCTTTTCTTTTAATATCAAAGACATGCTCCATATGCGCCCTTTGCAGCATTTTTTTATGCGGCGGCCATTGTAAATCCATAGGAATTCTTAATTTTTGTAGAGATTTTCTATACTTCAGACACAAACTTTACAATCATAAAGCCTAGTATGCTGTAGAAACGAAAATTTCTTGGCATATAACTCTACATCCGAAATATTAGTGTAGAGTCAAAAATGTTTGTGTGGAGAAAACAAGCAACTACAGTACGACCTAGCTCAATGCAACTAATAGAAATTCGGCCAGTTGACGTAGTTAATGTTGAAGAAACGCAATTAAACTTCTAAACATAAAGCTTTATGGCTCTGAATCCTAGATATTGTGGTTTTATGTATTAAGATATGCACTTTGTTACCTTAAATATTGTTTTAAGAGATTTTTCGTACATCAAAAATGTATTTTACAAGAAAAGAAGAACTGAAAGTAAATAATATAAAAGTTTATGGAAGTTTACGCAAATGGAAGTTGCGATAATTGTGCATTTTGAAGCGAAGCTTTTTACGCCTCGTTCTGCGATTTGCTAGAGTGAAATCAGAAAAAACGACACTTTTTTCCGACACCTTTTTTCTTAGAATTGATATTGTTTTTTGCTTGCATCAATTGAACCAGAAAATGTTAAATTAAAAATAATTTCTTGCCCGCTGCAGGAATTGAACCCACAACTCAAAGTTCTATCGTTTGTTGGTACTTCGTTCTAACCATTACGCTAACACCCTTTCTTTCTTAATTTTGTTGATTCAGTGATAAAGATTAGCTACAGCTATGTTTCAGCAGATCACTTTAATCTATTACAATACTTTAAGAAAGGATTGTGTGTTGGCTATTCTAGGACTGTGTATTGGCTAGCCAACCGGCAAAAGTAGCAAACAAAACGAACTAGAGCAAAGATAATTAAATTTACCGAGCTATGGTTTGAATCTTCGGTTTGTCCATGCGAACTAAAAGACTTAACGAACTAAAAGAACGAACGAACTAAAAGAAATATTCACTAAGGATTGTGTATTAGATGTTGTTTCTACTTCCTACTAAAGGTCGTTATAAATATCGTTAAAAATAAACAACCTGTAAGTTGATTAAATTGTAACAAAATTAATGATTTTTGTATATTTATTCCCTACAACTGAACAGGGGGCTTTAAAGGAGGGCCGAAGAGGGTTAATATATATGATATATATACTTTGTTATTTTAAAGTTTTGAATTTATAAATTATTTTAATCGAAAAAACGCTATTAAATTATCAAATCTATGCATTTGCGAAAATGCTTCGCTTCTCTCGTGTGTCCAGTGACGCACCTGTGTTTTTTTTTTTAAGTTTCGTTTACTGAGTCAACAATATAAATTTTTGAGTATTGCGATTATCGAGTGTTGCGTAAAGCGAGGTCGAACTGTTTTCTTATTAAAATGTCAAAATTCTGGTGCCAATTAAATGCCCGGACATATAATCGACAGCGAAATTTTGACATTTAAACTCTCCACATGGTTGTTGTACTTGCTAGCATTGAACCAATTTTTCACCTCTACAGCGTACTAAGTAGCGAAAAAAAATTCCGCTGCCTTTTCGCTGTCAAAAACTCAATGCATTCCATATGGAAAGTTTCTTTCCGCTTCTACAGCATACTGGGCTTAAATGAAAAAATGTTTATGAATAACAATGTTAGCAAGATTGCATAGAAGCTGCGTAAAGCCTTAAACAGTGCGTAACTAAACAAGCGTTTAAAGGTTGTTTAAGGAAATCTATTGAATAAGGCTGTTAATGACTAACGTATTCTACGTCTGACCTATGCGCCCGTGTTATCTAACACAGGCTTGAGCTTTTTTTTTTATATCTTTTTAATAAAGGAACGTTGGATAAACATTCCTGGTATTTAAAAGATCCAATTGTATTCGTTATTAAAATATATTTCCAATGGCATTTATAATCACATTTGATTTGGTTCCCATTTAATGACATTGTCAGAATTAAATTTATTTAGTCTAATTATTGGTTGCTAAATTTTATTAGGAAGAGGCTTTTTTTCTCAGTGTTAATACAAACCTTCTGCACCATGCAAAACGTTTTACGCAATTTTTAACTTCATTAAACTTATTTATAATGAGATGACAAATTCAGTTAATAAAAGCAGATTTGGTTATTAATCTTGAAAGTTTCGGTGAAAATTTCCACCGAACACATTGAAAAAGGAGGGGAAAAGTTTTTGCTTGTTTTATTCACAGAACAATGTCAAACAAATTAAAAGGCAGAAAATAACAGGGAGATGAAATGGATGGAAGGTACATGTAAGTATATACACATCTAGTTGGTCCTTGTTCATGCAAATTATTGAGGGAAATTGTATCGTACATAACCTCTTATGTTGTAATATCGACTTATCACTCTATTAATGCACCCAGATTTTGCGTTCCTCTTAAGAAAATACGTTAATATTTTTTATACTTAAGGGGGCATATAGGTTACAGATTTAAAAAAAAAAAACACAGCTGCGTCACTGGACACACGAGAGAAGCGAAGCATTTTCGCAATTTCAAAGATTTGAGAATTTAATGCCTTTTTTCGATTAAAATAATTTTTGAATTTAAAACTTTAAAATAACAAAGTTTTTCGTTTTTGTATGGGAGCACCCGCAAGGAGAGGTCGGAGGAGATAGGTCCTCAAGGGAAAAATGTTCCCTTTGCAAAAATAATGGGGGTTGATAATACATATTAACCCTCTCCGGCCCTCCTGTTGAGTTGTAGGGAATAAATATACAAAAATCATTAAATTTGTTTGTAGCGTAACGACATCTAGTAGTAAATAGAAGCAACATTTGTGTTTTTTAGTACTCTTGTTTGTATAGCCAATACACAATCTATAGTGGTTATTGTGTATTGGCTAATGGTTATTGTAGGAGATGAAGGCTTGTAGCCAATACAATTCCTATAAATAAATTATTTTGATCTACTGCAACATAGCTTTAGTTAATTCTTGATATTGAATCAGTAATGTTTACCAACAAAGGGTTTTGGTTCGATGGCTTAAGCTTTAAGCTATCAATCGACGGGCATGAGTTCAATTCCTGCAGCGGGCAAGAAATTATTTTTAATTTAACATTTTCTGGTTCAATTGATGCAAGCAAAAAACAATATCAATTCTAAGAAAAAAGGTGTCGGAAAAAAGTGGCGTTTTTCTGATTTCACTCTAGCAAATCGCAGAACGAGGCGTAAAAAGCATCGCTTCAAAAAATTTTTTTCGGGAATTTTTTTTCATAGAAGAAAAAAGATATCGTTTTCAAATTTTGCACATATATTTATTAACATTTAAAGAAACAAAATATTTTTTTAAAAATTTTTGAAGAGGTTTTTGACGTTATTTGATTTTTTTTTTGTTTTTAAATGTCAAAAAATTGACGGTGTGCAGGATATCACCAGTCTGGAATATAATATATATTATAGGATATAGGATAATTTTTATCCGCAGAAGAAAAACAAAATGGCGACCGATTTTGTAACCTCGAAAATCGATTTTTTTTAAATGGCCGCCATTTTGTTTTTTCGGCGGATAAAAATTATCCTTGTTCAAGCGGTGGCCACTTAAACAAGAATTAATTTGTTTTTTTTTTATTTTTTCCTCAGATGTTCCAGACTGGTGATATCCTGCACACCGTCAATTTCTTGACATTTTAAAAAAAAATCAAACAACGTCAAAAACCGCTTCAGAAATTCTGAAAAAAGTTTTTGTATTCTTTAAATGTTAATAAATATATGTGCAAAATTTGAAAACGATATCTTTTTTCCTTCGATGAAAAAAAAATTCCCGAAAAAATTTTTTTTTTAAATTTGTAACCTATATATCCCCTTAGCGCTTTCTTTGGCACTTAACAAACACTGTAGCTTACACGATGAAACAGAAATGTTTTTATTCATTGTTCATAGAACTTTCAAACTTTCTACGAATAGTGTTTGTGTTTTCTCTGAAGTTCACAAACTTTACATAATGATATCTGACGTCAACTGTGACTATGGAGTTATCTTAAGTTTATGCAACACTATCTTTACTCTCTTTTGCACCGTATATCATATGTGAAATACTAGCTGACCCCGCGCGAGTTATGTTTCCGATAACAGAAATAAAAATAAAAAAATAAAAAATGCGCAGAACTTAAGTTTCACGACATGCTTTATTTGATTGAATCTTAAGACTAACTTAAAAATATCTTAAAAGCTATCTCTGCCCAAACAGTGACGGTTTTTTGTATCTAGTAAGTATTTTTGTAGTTGTTTATGTTTGTATTTATTTTATGCTATGCTATATATGTTTGTATGCTTGTATGTTTGTGTATAGCTAATTTATATAAAGAACATTTTATCTATATTTGACTGAATGCTTAACGCTACTCAGTTGTGTTATATCTGCCGTTCGGTGCATGCAAAAATGCGCCGAATTGACAGTTTTGAATTTTTTTTTTCGGATGTGGGGATTTATGTTACGATAGGAACGTAACTCGCGCTTCGCTGCTTTTAGATAAAAAAAAATCGCTTTTTTCAATGGAAAGTGTGCATTTATTGAGGTGATTATTCTAGCGCTTTCGGATATACAAAATTTTTCGTCTGTCCATCTGTCGCATGAACAAACCATAGGGATGGTTTGTTCACTCGTTAGCATGCAACATAAAGTTGGCCGTGTGTAACACATGGAGTTTCCAGATTTATGCCCCATACTTCCAACGATTGACCTTGCGCCTTATTAATGGTGTTTTCAAGATGGTTGATTCAATCACATTATTCACGAGTCTTTTAACTGCAACCCGGGTACCATTGCATAATTTCGGTTGATTGATTTTGCGAAGCATAATAATCGATGCTCCAACTTTTAACAGAAAAATGTGCACTCCGAATGAAGAAGGTGGCACTCCGGGCAAATCAAGCGAATTCAGGAACTCGTTGGAGCTATTCATCACATCATCTGGATTAGCGACAGTATCCACAGACTTATATGTAACTAATTCACCCAATTTGCCGTTGGATGTCCGCATTAAACTCATTGACTTCGTTGTTCTTCGGTGCTAATATCGTCCGTTTCCTCAACCAATCATGGTCTCGGTGCCATTGTGAAATGTTGGGGAATACACTGCGAATGAGCTCTTCTTTAGATTGAATAATAGTGCAGAAATTCTCTGGCAATGTCATTAGCCCGGTCACATTATCAATTGGAATGCTTCCATTTCCAATGTCAAGCAATTGTTTGGAGAACGCACTTGCTGATGGATCATTTTGTCGTTGCACACACACATTTGTGGTCAATGTTAATTTTTCTACAACTCTCCACAAAACTGACGACTTCAAGCATGCGTTCAATTCGTCAGCAGCTGTTGAACGAGGTATTATCTGGTATCATTTCTGGTGCGGCGCATTAGTCATGTACTCACGATATTTTTGCCACAACTTAAGTGGATTTGATTGTAAACATGTGGTAATAATGATTGCAAATAAAACTATGACACAAAAAATACTCTTTTTTTTATTATTATATCCGTATTTGATGGGGAGTGGTCGTAAGTGAAGCATCACCAAGAATGAGATCCCAATGCGCATCATCGTCGAGTAAATGCAAACGTTGACATGCCTCTCTATATGCTGACATGCCATTTGTGCGATAGCCATTAACAGTTCTTAAGTTTTAAAACGAAGTTGGTCCACAGACTTAAATCAGATGCAAACTTAAATAAAAACATTCGTGATTGTTTGGATGGACTGTATAAATTCTGCTACTGGCAGGTTCATCCTTTTGTTAGTGTTCTGCAAGTAATTTAGAATATTTTTGATTGAACCAAAACGAATAAAACACGGCTATGAGTACAAATAAGTTAAATTAAATAACGAACGCTGTAATTATTTAACAGTAGAGGTCTCTTCTATATCTACTACAAGAAAGCTCCACTATTACTCAATAGATGGTTGGTTTTTGTAAATTCTGAAAATTCAAAATGGCGGATCCAATATGGCGGATTCAAATGGCATACCATTAGTGCCCATTTTTTAGCAGATTAGTTCCATATCGGTTATCAGTGTTATGTATGGGTTCTTGGTGTCGGTGAAATCTGAAAATTAAAAAATTCATGTGAAAAATATAATAAAAAAACTTCATCTTGATAATGGATCCGCTATCTTAGAATTGTGTATTTTCAAAGTTTGATTTAAGATTCGTAATCTACCACTTAAAAAAACCCCTCAAGAATGATTACTGATCTAAAAATTGTGAAAAAGCATACTTTAGCAGAAAAATGGGTCCACTATATTGGATTCGCCATCTTGGATTTAGATAATTTCAAATTTTGACTTCATATCCGTAATCAGCGACCCAAAAAAACCCCACAGTAGTAACCAAAAAATATAGTTTCAAAAGATGTGCGTCACAAAGAATAAAAGGTGGGACCGTAGCGGGCCCGTTGTGACTCAAAGGGTTAATTGCAAGTATCAAATATGATATCCAGGGTACCAGGAGGATGTGGTATGTATGGAAATTTAGAAATATAATTCGAAAAAAAAAACTTTGTAAAAACAATTATCATTTTCGGAATCAGAGCAATGAACTGCATATAAAAATTTTTTTGACGTGACGAAGTTACGCTTTATCGCGCAGGTTTCCAAAAAAGTTGAAAAATGCATTTTTTCAAAATTCATCGGCGTTGCATTGAATTGTTACTCGCTAAATATAAAAGCTATGACTAAAAAAATGGTACGACTGTGAAGTTTAATTCTTTGACTTCATTACAAGAACAAAACAAAAATTCAAAACGTCATCGGGACACGGTGGAAGCTGCTTAAGCAACGCAACTGAAAATTTGTTACGTAATAATTACCTGCTGACTATTACTGCTAGGATTAAAAGTATGATGCAACAATTAAGGCCTGCTCTAAGCCCTCACAACAAAATTAGACAAAAATTTTCTGATGTCATTGAGACACAGAGAGAGCCGCTCAAAGATCGAAAATGCAACATTCGTGCAACAGCGTTGCATTGAATTTTTACTCGGTGAGTATAAAAGCTACAATAAATGCTTCAAAAAGAAAATGAAGGATTTATACTTGGCCTTACGACAAAAATAAAAAACAAAATTTCCGACGTCACCAGATCGTGAATATGGCAGCATATGTAACAGAAATGTAATATCGTTGCATGGAATTTTTACTCACTCGGAAGACGTGCTGCGGTAAATTTTGTTTTACGAAAGCATGGACGTGTTATTACGCCTCACAACTAAATTACAAAAACAAATCTTGTCATCATGATTTCAGGGTGGCAACCACATAATGCAGTAAAAATGCTTCAACCATGAAAAAACGTTGCATGGAATTTCCACTCAGTGACTACTAGCGTAACGGTAAATTTTAAGGGACGAAAATGAAGATGAGGCCTTCGGGCACATGATTAAAATAACAAAAAAAAATTGACGGTGTCATGAGGTCCCTCAAGAAACCTCATACGCATATGCATCACTTTTGCTGGATTAAGTGCATGCAGCTAATGCTATATTCACACAGAGAGTTTAGTTTGACTTTCCAGTACATGGTAAACTCAACTTGTACTGGAAACTCAATCTAAATTCTCTGTGTGAACATAGCATAAGATAAAGTTCATGAACCAAGGAAAAGCACAACCAATGAAGAAGCAAATATAAAAAAAAACACCAACACCAACACCAACACCAACAACAAAATCAAGACCAACATCAACAACAACAACAACACCAAAACCAACAACATCAACATCAACATCAACATCAACATCAACATCAACATCAACATCAATATCGATATCAACATCAATATCGATATCAACGTCAACATCAACATCAACATCAACATCAACATCAACATCAACATCAACATCAACATCAACATCAACATCAACATCAACATCAACATCAACATCAACATCAACATCAACATCAACATCAACATCAACATCAACATCAACATCAACATCAACATCAACATCAACATCAACATCAACATCAACATCAACATCAACATCAACATCAACATCAACATCAACATCAACATCAACATCAACATCAACATCAACATCAACATCAACACCAACATCAACATCAACATCAACATCAACATCAACATCAACATCAACATCAACATCAACATCAACATCAACATCAACATCAACATCAACATCAACATCAACATCAACATCAACATCAACATCAACATCAACATCAACATCAACATCAACATCAACATCAACATCAACATCAACATCAACATCAACATCAACATCAACATCAACATCAACACCAACATCAACATCAACATCAACATCAACATCAACATCAACATCAACATCAACACCAACATCAACATCAACATCAACATCAACATCAACATCAACATCAACATCAACATCAACATCAACATCAACATCAACATCAACATCAACATCAACATCAACATCAACATCAACATCAACATCAACATCAACATCAACATCAACATCAACATCAACATCAACATCAACATCAACATCAACAACAACATCAACATCAACATCAACATCAACATCAACATCAACATCAACATCAACATCAACATCAACATCAACATCAACATCAACATCAACATCAACATCAACATCAACATCAACATCAACATCAACATCAACATCAACATCAACATCAACATCAACATCAACATCAACATCAACATCAACATCAACATCAACATCAACATCAACATCAACATCAACATCAACATCAACATCAACATCAACATCAACATCAACATCAACATCAACATCAACATCAACATCAACATCAACATCAACATCAACATCAACATCAACATCAACATCAACATCAACATCAACATCAACATCAACATCAACATCAACATCAACATCAACATCAACATCAACATCAACATCAACATCAACATCAACATCAAAATCAACATCAACATCAACATCAACATCAACATCAACATCTACATCAACATCAACATCAACATCAACATCAACATCAACATCAACATCAACATCAACATCAACATCAACATCAACATCAACATCAACAGCAACAGCAACATCAACATCAACAACAACAACAACAACAACAATTATAACAACAACAGCAACAACAACAACAGCAACAACAACAATTATAACAACAACAACACCAACACCAACAACAAAATCAAGACCAACATCAACAACAACAACAACACCAAAACCAACAACATCAACATCAACATCAACATCGACATCAACATCAACATCAACATCAACATCAATATCGATATCAACATCAACATCAATATCGATATCGATATCAACATCAATATCGATATCGATATCGATATCAACATCAATATCGATATCAACGTCAACATCAACATCAACATCAACATCAACATCAACATCAACATCAACATCAACATCAACATCAACATCAACATCAACATCAACATCAACATCAACATTAACATCAACATCAACATCAACATCAACATCAACATCAACATCAACATCAACATCAACATCAACATCAACATCAACATCAACATCAACATCAACATCAACATCAACATCAACATCAACATCAACATCAACATCAACATCAACATCAACATCAACATCAACATCAACATCAACATCAACATCAACATCAACATCAACATCAACATCAACATCAACATCAACATCAACATCAACATCAACCTCAACATCAACATCAACATCAACATCACCATCAACATCAACATCAACATCAACATCAACATCAACATCAACATCAACATCAACAACAACAACAACAACAACAACAACAACAATAACAACAACAACAACAGCAACAACAACAATTATAACAAAAACAACAACAACACCAACAACACCAACACCAACAACACCAACAACTACAACAAGAAACACCTGCATGTCAAAACCTACGGGTGTGTCCACGACACAGCCAACTCTTTTTTAAGACAAACTTCTGCAGTAACATTCGTTAACATTCGCTACGTAGTGTTTTTTTTTTCGTTCACTGCTGTAAGATACCAAAACAAAATTATTTACTCTGCGCAAAATATTAAAAATCTTTCAAAAAGTTATACAGAAGAAAATCTTTCAAACAAAAAAAAAAACAAAAACCTGAAAAAAATATCAAAAAATATTACCGAAGTGTTACAAATGCTCTATAAAAGCTGCTGTGCACACAGTGATGACCTTGAAGCACTGCATAAACACAGAAATGAATATAAATGTATTTGTGTCATTTTGACATAGAACAGACAGACACAGCAAAACAAGGAGACAAAAGTATAAAATAACAGGGACATGTAAAAACAATCAAAAACTTTTGTCTCAAATCTCTGGGGAAATTTCATCAACTCACACACAATGAAAAAGCTGACGATGTAGGCAAGATTTCGTTTATGTGTGACACAAACATAAACATAAAACACACATGAACGCACACTTTCACTCACACACAACAGCAACACGCTGGCGATAACCTATTTTAGACATGATCAAAGCAACACGCACACAATATTAGCTAGTCATGTTTTGAATTTTTTATTAAAAATAAGCTAATATAACACTTGCAGGATATCAAAACACATACCCACACCCATCACGCCCAAAGGCACCACAAGCCAGTTGCCACTCTTTTGCGCCAGCTAAAGAATAAGTTTAATTAACTGTTTGGCATTAAGTTGATGTAATTATTTAAAATTTCATTTTGTCAAAATAAAAAAACAAACAACAAAAAAGCTTTTCATAAGCCAGTTTAGGGCTTAACCAAGGCAGGCAGACTGCCAGGCAGACTGATAGGCAAGTGTGGGACAGATTCCGAAAAAAACTTCAAGATGGCAATTACAAAATTAAGCAGCTTCAAAGCTCAAGTTAGAGCAGAAAAAAATTAAGCATGTAATTTAGAGTTACTCTGCCTAAGCAAGGCAATTTCAGCTAAACGCTTATTTAAATTGAATGAAAAAGGAAAAAAAGAAAACAAAACCTAGAGCGTAAAATTATAGCCATCTTAGATACTAAGATACGCACAGGAAACATTTTTTATATAAAAATCCAATTTATGTAGATTTGTTGCTTCTGTTTCTGTTGTTGCTGTTATTTATTTTTGGTTTCTGGACTGCATCTGTGCTTAATGGCAAATTATTTTTTCAAAAGTTGTTGGTCTTTTTTTTTCTTTTTACTCTTAATAAATATTTTCTGGAATTCTTTAGCGTTTCCCTTTTCATTTTGGCCAATTTATGGTCAAGCTGAGCATGATTTTCCTGCACCCACAATAAGCGTGAGCATTTTCAACATAACGTTTCGCTGTGTGGCGTTTCTTTCGTTGTAGGATAGTGTAAAAATAAAATTATACTAACTTATTTTTCACGTGCTTGGCTAATTCAAAATTATTTCCCGTCTTGCTGTCATGTTAATGGCCAACAGATAATATAGCGATAATTGTTGTTGTTACTACTCTGATAATAGCCACGTTCTGGTGCAGTTTTAGGGGAAGTCTTTAGCACAATTAAAACACGCTAACACGCTGTAGAGGCGTGCCACATAACTCACGCAATAAATTTGGGTGAAAATAATACTTGTGCATAAGATAAGAACATATTTTGTAAATTTTTTTTTCTTTTTTTTTTTTGTTAATTTTACGTGTGGCAGCAACAACAATACTAAATGGAATATAAGCTAATTGCTTAATGATATATTTACATAATATCTCATTTATATTTGTTTCGTCGTGTTATTTGTGAACGCTTTCTTCAAATAAAAATTTTTTTGATTTCACAAATTTGGTGGCTGTAAAGCATGCAGGGACCTTGGTTCAAATCACAAAAAAAAAAGATACAGTATACCGTGTATACAGTAAAGAAGTGAAACTTCTTCTTTGTATACACTCTTTCTCTTCTAGAATAAGAACCATTTTAGTGTAAAGGCTCGATTATGCAATCGTAAAGCTACGCAACGTAACGTGGTGTAGAGTTCTATCTGGAACAGTGTTGCCAGATAGGTTCAGCTTCTTTCCCCTAAATCTGAAAAAAATTGCTGAACTTTCCCCTAAAAAAAAAACCAAATATTCACAAATATTTCACAAATATTCTGGTGATATTTTGCTCATCTGACCAACAATCAGCTGAGAAGCAGTATTGTTTCGATGGAACGCAATTGTTTTTTCTTACTTTGACAAAATAAACCTTGTAAGAGCTAAAACAAAATGAAAAATAGAACACAGAAGGGTGCATCAAATGCAAAAAAATAAAGTTCATAGTTGATGTTGCCACTTCTTTTAGAAACACTAAAAATTCTCAAAAAACACTAACAGAAAATTAATATCCCCTAAAGTTTTCCCCTAAAGATTTCTGATCCCTAAATTTTCTACTAAACCGAAAAAACCTCTAAATCTAGGGGAAAATCCCCTAATCTGAGAACACTGATCTGTAATAGACCCATCGCTGCGCTAGGTTACGTTACGATTTCACTAACCACTTACACTTATTTTTCATAAGATAGAACTCTACGTCACGTTACGTTGCGTTGCTTTACGATTGCATAATCGAACCTTAAAGGCAAAGAGAGAACTTTTTAAGCAAAAGAAATACAATGAAAAGTTTTTATAAAAAAAATATTCTGTCTATTCAATATTCATTGGTATGGACCTATGGCCGAAAAGCAATTAATTTTATAACCAATTAAGTGGTGTCCGTGGCGTAGTTGGTTAAAGTGCGTGGCCGCTATGTCAACGAACCTGGAGACCCGGGTCCGAACCCCAGCAGCGACAGAAAATTATTTGAATTAAAATAATTTTTCTGTACGGCCGCCCCCTCTCTGCAGACAATGGCAAACCTCAGAGAGTAATCAAAATGCCATGTAAAGCTTCTTGAGAACAAGAACATTCTGTTCATTGCCGTTCGGAGTCGGCGTTAAACATGTAGGTGCTGTTCTCGGTCAATTGTGTACAAACTTAATAACACGCACAACACAATTGATCATAAGAAGCTAGGTCAAAGTCCTTTCAAGGGCTGAAATGGCCAGTTATTTATTTATTTTATTTTTTAATTTGCGTCGTATTTACATATAGATGTGAATACAGAATACAACTTGATATATTCATACTACATATTATTCTTACTATTATTAATAATATTTCGATATAAAATTATATAATTCCAATATGTATAAAATAGTTATCTATTGAAAGAACTTATTCCAACTTTTCTTGCGCACAGTGTCAAGTTAGCGTCACGGGCGACAGCATATGCTTCATGAATTTGGGTTTTTATATAATTTTGTATCGCAATATTATGAATAATAATATAATATGTGTAATATGAGCAAAATTCATAGAGGTTATATTAATATTTTGAATTAAAGATATACCAACGTTGGTATTCTAAAAAAATATTGGCATGGCAGCCCTAGTATGAGAGTCTACTTTGCGAAAATCATAATGCGATCAGAGCAACTCTCTTATAGCCCATTCACACCTAAGCTAATTTGCTCATTTCGGCCAAAAAACACAAATGAGATGCGTAATGAGCTCATTTCCCATAGAAATATTCCACCTCATTACAACTCATTTCAACGAAATGAGTAGCAAATGAGATAATTTCACGTTAAACACAGCTCTGAGCATATTAAACTGCTTTGTGAACATACCTTTCAAAGCAAAATATAAGAAAAATTTGTACACAGAAAAATTTTATCGATACAAAATATGAAAATACAACAAAAACAACCGTCAAACAAAATGAGATTTATAAATGTGAACACTTTTTAATGAGATATTCAAATTTGCTCATTTGGCTTAGGTGTGAACGTAGTATTATTCACTTCTGCTTCGCTGAATCTTTCTCTCTTCTACCCGAGTCATGACAACCCCCCTGTCTACCACACATAGAACGCAATCAGCACACAATCTGCGGCTTTTGCCACCCAGCGGTAATCGAAGCGCTTCAAAAGCACTAAACATGCGCTTCTGCCATAGCGCTTCACACATCTGAAGCGCTTTTTAAGTAAACCAAATTCATATTAAAATTTATATTGGATATCCTAGGATGAAAGCGCTTCTTAACAAACAAATAGTTAAAAACCTCTTTAAAAAAAACAAAAAACAAAAAACAAAAAACAAAAAACAAAGTGAGAAAATTTTATAAGATGTGAGGATTGAACGCGGACCACTGGCATTACAATCAAATGTCTTACTGCTCTGCTATTTCCCCGCTGTTATCGTTATGAACAAAATGTGTATAAAAATATTACCTCTACAACTCTGAACTCTGAAAAGCACATCCTCAAAGCATACTAAAAATACGCATAAAACGTGCTATTTCTTGGAACGCTTTTTATTTTCCCGCTGAGCATCTACAGCAAAAGTAGTTTGATTAATTGATATATAGAGTAAATCTTTATATGAAGAGTTTAGCTCGTTAGATAGAGTGTTGTCTTTGTAATCTTGAGTTCGCAGGTTCAATCCTCAGCGGTAACAAGCAAATTTTTTAAGTCTTGTATACAATGTATATCTCTTTCATTCTCTCTACAGTAAGACATATCTCTCTTCTCTATCGTGAAACGAAATGAAGTAAATTGACCTTGAAATTTCACTCCTCAATAATCTCGTTGAAATTTCGAAGCGCCGCCTAAGAAGTTTCACTTCAAAAATGGTTTTGGGATTTGCCTGCGTATCTTTCCTGCTGATCAGAGTTACCTCTTTAAAAAAATTTAGGTTTATTAAAGTCTACATTAGATAATAAAAAAAAAGTTTGGCTCTGTTTTTGTAAGAAAAATAATTAAATTTAATTTAAATATTTTTTTGTTTTAAGACAAAACCAACGCTAGTGGATTCCTCTTATAGATGCAAAAGCTTTTAAAGATAAATCAATTGCATAGTTTCTCCTAGAAAAATTCGAAAGTTTAAGTGTCACCGGTGCCCCAGAGGTTGTCAACGGGTTAACTGGGAAGTTTTTAGAATGGCGAGAAATTAAGTCGTGGTTTTGACTACGCAGGCTAAAACTCATTATTACTCTCATAAACTTTTTTTTAGCTTTGAAGCAAAGATTTCAGGTGGTATACCTATTCAGTCAAGTCTGCCTTGGTTCAAAAATGGAGTGATAGATTAGTGGAAAGGAAGGGGCAATCAAGTGAAACATGTGTTTTTTTTTTTTTTTTGTAAAGACGACAGGAGGGAATCTTTTATAGACAAACGGAAGCCCGTACTTCCAAAAAGTGTCAGAGTCTCTGGTATGGTATACTGATTAAACCACTCCTTACTTTTCTCTCCTCCTGCATGACCCTACGGAACCACCAATCGAGGCATTACTTCGTAGGGCAGGATTGAGTATTTTTACTCATCTACGCTTCTACGCTTCTTCTTAACAAAGAAACGTTTTGCAGATCATGCTTGTTTATATTCCAAAGCGATGATGTGCTGTACTTAATTTACATTGACGCGTAGGAGGCTCATCGTTGTTGTTGATGATGCATCAGGTGGAGACCGCCTCTGGAAATGGTCCCTAGCCGAAGACGCTGACGTTGCTGACGACTGCGGTCTCTTCTTGGAGAGGGGATTTCGGGGGGAGGCCGCTTCGGGAAATGGTCCCTTGCCGAAGACACTGACGGTTCTATCGACAGCGGCCTTTTCTTGGAATGGCATCACTTCGGGCATATGAATCCTTAGACGAAGACGCAAGGTACAATCGACTGCAATGCCTTCCAAGATGAGCGCAGGGCTTCATCACCCCCTAACCTCTGATCTTCAGCAAATCTGCACGGTGCGGCCTACCAACTTTGTCTATAGCATAGAGTCTGCAGTTGATCTGCGCAGTCTTTCTACACGACGCAATTCTTTGGTTATGGCGCATGCCATATTGCCTACTGAGATCCAGTTTTCTTCAGAGTTAAGCATATTGCCCACGAGAGTTTCCACTGTTGGTGATCTCCCTAGATTATTGCTTAGCTCTAGTCTTTCGGTGTTCAATTTCGGACAGACGAAGAAGACATGTTCGGCGTCTTCAATAACACTTCCAGCACAGAAACTGCAAAACGGATTTTCGTCGTGCTTGAATATATGAAGGTACGGTTTAAAGCACCCATGACCAGTTAGTATTTGGGTGAGGTAGTAATCTACCTCACCATGACGCCTGTTAAGCCACGGTTCCAAATTTGGAATTAGGCGGTGCGTCCATCGTCCGTTCTGTGATGCCTCCCAGCGCATCTGCCACACTGCAACACTGCGGTCTCGCGCTATCCTACGTTTGGAGGACTTACGCAGTTCGATTGGAAGCGAATCGTATGTCACGTTCTCGTTCGCAAGAAGATCTATAGGGGGAGTACCCGCAATAACCAGCGCTGCATCCGAGGAGACAGTTCGTAACGCACAGCATACTCTAAGTGCACAGATACGATACACCGATTCCATGCTTCGTAAGTAGGAGCTGAATCTGGTTGCCTCGACCCATATGGGGGCTGCGTATAAAAGTATTGATCTGACGACAGTAACTATGATATTTCTACGGGTTTGTCTAGGACCTCTGGTATTCGACAAAATTCTTGTTAGCGCTGCAGCTGCGCCTCCCACTTTTCCACTCGCGTATAGAAGATGCTGCTTAAAGTTAAGCCTATGATCTATCATAACGCCAAAGTGAAACATGTGTAGGATGTTCCAAGCGTGGTGGAAGGCCAAAGATATATGTAAGTTTGAAGCAGAAGCAAGTGTTATGCCTTTACCTCAATCAATTCAAGTTTTAATTCAATCTCATCCACAAACTTTTCTACCAACAACTACGATTTCAATTCGTAAATATCGATGAGTTTTCAATTTCAGTTGATTAGAAATGAGGAAAGAAAATTGCAAATGAGGAAAGGTTAAAGCGAAGGACCATGGTCTGGCCGGGATTCGAACCCGGGACCTTTGGGTTGACAGTCGAGCACGCTACATACTCGACTACCGAGGCTGCTATCAGAAACCATTGAAATTTTTGCATTTATTTGAATGACCCTTATATTGGCGCACACTGTAATTAAAGGCAACTACCTCGTATTTTTGTTACATAAGCCTGTATCTCCGTGATCTGACATCATTATTTATTTCTTTATTTTTTTTCTAAGGACAAGTATAAATCATTCGTCTTCGTTTTATAATATTAACCGTATCGCATATTCCCAACGAGTAATAACTCCCTAATCACGTTGGAATAACCGGCAATGAAAACGCAGACCTTGCAGCTAAATCCGCTGAAATCGCCTTTATTCATTTCACAGTCGAACATATTTCACAGTCGAACATAGTTCCAATAATTCCTTCCATTCATTTTTAGCATGTTCAAACAGTTCCGATTGCAAGACTTTTTTTTATTAAGCAATGTGAACCGACATCTCTTTCACAGATAACATGGCTTAACCGAATTTTGTGACCGACTACAAGTGCAAATATGATTTTTTCAAAAGAACAAAACAACTGATGTGTGGTATGATGACATTTCGACGTTCTTGTTGCGAGCAATGCTCTGTTTATTTCGTTTTGAACATGCTTTCATTCAATGGAATGACCCCTTTTACATTGGTCAAGACTTGAAATCAAGTCTGTGAGTTTGTTGATGAAAGACGCGGACATCAATGTGAGAGAGGATAAGTTTAAAAGGGAATAGCAAAGAATTGAATTCAAGTAAAAGGGGTAGGTTAGGTTAGGTTAAGAGGGAAGGGCAACCCGATGTTGCCTACACGGGGGCCTATTGGTCCATTGTGGTTCCCTATGTTTGTGGACCTAAATGTGGCAAAACCAGAATAAAACTCTTAGTCACTTGAGCAAGGTTGGTCGAACCAACCGGTGCTCCGTATAGATCCGAAAAGATCCATCAGTGGTACGTCCACGAGCTCTTGCAGTTCTCCGTACACTCTGCTTCCCATGTGGCAAAGTCGGCGTTGTTGGAGATTGGGACAATCGCAAAGTAGATGCTTGATGGTTTCTGTTTCCTCGACATCTCCACAGCTTCTGCAGAAGTCTGGGTGTGGGATTCCTAGTCGCGAGGCCATTGTGCCTATACAACAATGCGCCATGAGGACCCCTATTAAGATGCGAGTTTCATTTTTACTCATTGAAAGTAGGGATTGGGTCCTTTTTTCGCAGAGTTTAGGCCAGAGATGGCGAGAGATAACACAGTCGTCTCTATTTGACCAAGAGTTATTTGTGTTATTTCTGGCTTTATCATTTATTTTCTTCTTGAATTCTCCGATAGGAGCCATGATCGACCCAATCACAGAACTACTTTCCAGTTCAGAGCCCTCCCTAGCCAATCTGTCTGCTATTTCCTTTCCCTCTATGTCTCGATGACTGGGGACCCAGCAGGTATTGATCTTGTGGGGAGGACTGATTCTGGTGAGAGCTTGCCGGCAGCTCAGTACAGATTTCGATTTTGTTGTTTCGCTGCGGAGTGCTTTTATCGCAGCCTGGCTGTCCACACAGATTGTAATCCTTGATGGATTGATGTTCCTTGATTGGATTGTCGTAGCTGCTTTCTCGATCGCAAAAATTTCTGCTTGAAAAACACTACAGTAATCTGGAAGTCTGTATGACAGGGATATTTGTAGTGCATTACAGTAGACTCCGGCTCCCGTGCCATTCCCGTGTTCTGCTGAAAGTCTATTTCCTGGGTGATGTAATCGGAGGTGGTGGCGAGATCCTCAGCCCTATACTTTGTGAGTATAGAGGCGTGTCCATGCGTCCAGTGCCTCCAAAGTTTAGCTTCCTTAAGTCGAAACGCCGCTTTGGTTGCAGTGGTTTTCATGAACTCGTCCAGGGGGAGGAGGTTCAATATGACCTCCAGGCCTGCCTGAGGCGTTGATCGTTGCGCAACTGTTATTCCTAGACAGGCCAATCTCTGTACTCTAGAGAGAGAGTAAAGGTAGCTTGCCTTCTCAGAGGCTTTCCACCATACAATCGAGCCATAGGTTAGTATGGGCCTGACGATACCCGTGTACATCCAATGGATGACATTGGGTCTTATCCCCCATTTGGTGCCGAAGGTTTTCTTGCAGGCGTAAAAGGCACAGGTTGCTTTCTTAATTCTTTCTTCTGTGTTGCTTTTCCAACTGAGCTTTGAGTCCAGGATTACTCCGAGATATTTTTCTTTATTGGATAGCTGCAGGGTTTTGCCATTTATTTTTGGGAGGTAAAAATTTTTAATTTTATTTCTTTTTGTGAATAGCACCAGTTCGGTTTTATCGGGGTTGACCCCTAGACCGTTTGGTACTGCCCACGAGACAGTTTCTTTAAGTGCTGTTTCTATCATGTTGCTGATGGTTGGGAAATGTTTCCCTCCCACCAGCAGCACGACGTCGTCAGCGTATGCTGTCACTTTAAAGCCTTTTTCGCTGAGGGTACTCAGCAGTTCGTTTACAACTAGGATCCAAAGCAAGGGAGATATGACTTTACCTTGAGTTGTTCCTCTTGAAGTGGTTTTCCTTATTTTACTGCTACCGATTTGTGTGTTGATGATTCTGCTTTTCAGCATTTCAACAATCCACTTGGTTATCTTTTCTTCCACTTGTAGATTTTCAAGAGCTGCCCTTATTGAGTCTGTGGTTACGTTGTTGAAAGCCCCTTCGATATCAAGAAAGGCAGCTAGGGTGTAATCTTTGAAGTGGAGGTTTCTCTCAATTACCGAAACTACCTCATGCAGGGCTGTTTCCACCGACCTTCCTTTAAGGTAGGTGTGTTGCTTGCTACACAGGTTTCGGTCATTGAGGAGCGATCTTATGTGTTGATCCAGAATTCTTTCTAATGTTTTCAGTAAGAAAGACTAATGGGTCTATAATCTTTTGCGGTGGAGTGAGTAGCTTTCCCAGCTTTTGGTATGAAGACTACTTTCACCTCTCTCCAATTTACAGGCACGTAACCTTGCCTTAGGCAACTATTAAAAATTTTTAAAAGCCAGGCTGAGATAGCCGGTAGAGCGTACTGAAGCATAGCGGGGGTAATACCGTCGGGTCCAGCCGATTTATACGGCTTGAAAGATTTAATCGCCCACTCTATTGTGTGCTCTGTTATTAAATTGGGTATATCATTGTGGGTTTCTGGGAAGATACTTCTGGATGGATAAAAGGGGTAAATGGAACTTTAAGATAGTTCCGCAGACTGTTACCATCTGCTGCATATGAGTTGCATGAGTTTCATTCAATGAAATGGAACTGCGGAGCTAGATAGTTCCGGAACATGTTTTGCAACTTGAGAGTACTCAATTTGTTCTTTTTAAGCATTTATTAGCTACATATAAACGGACGGACGGACAGACGGACATAGCTAAATTGACTTGGGTGGTGATGCTGATCTAGAATATATATACATTGCTATACCTACGCCCCTTTATGGGCCATACAAACAGAGTGACAAAATTAATATGCCGCTATTGCGTTTTTGTATTGGAGCACATGTAAGGAGTGAGCAGAGGATATAGGTTACCAAGGAAAAAATGTTCCTTTTGTAAAAGTAAAGGGGGTCGGCCATACATATTAACTATCTCCGGCACTCCCTTAAAGATCATATGCTTAGGCGTATGGAATAAATATACAAAAACCATAAAAATTGTATGGGAGCCCCCCTAAGGAGTGGTCGGAAAGAATAGGTGTTTAAGGGGAAAATGTTCCTTTTGTAGAAGTAATGGGGGTCGCTTATATATATTAACCCTTTCCGGCACTCTCCTAAAGGTCATATGCTCAGACGTATGGAATAAATATACAAAAACCATAAAATTTGTATGGGAGCCCCCCTAAGAAGTGATCGGAGGGAATAGGTGTCTAAGGGAAATATGTTTCTTTTGTAGAAGTAATGGGGGTAGCTAATACATATTAACCCTCTCCGGCACTTTCTTAAAGGTCATATGCTCAGCTGTACGGAATAAAGATACAAACACCATAAAATTTGTATGGGAGCCCCCCTAAGGAGTGGTCGGAGGGAATAGGTGTCGAGAGCAAAAATGTTCCTTTTGCAAAGGTAATGTGGGTCGGTGATACATATTAACCCTTTCCGGCACTCTTTTAAAGGTCATATGCTCAGGTGTATGGAATAAATATACAAAATCCATAAAATTTGTATGGGAGCCCCCCTAAGGAGTGGTCGGAGGGAATAGGTGTCTTAGGGAAAAATATTCCTTTTGTAGAAGTAATGGGGTCGATCATGCATATTAACCCTTTCCGGCCTTCTCTTAAAGCCCTTCTGTTCAGGTGTAGAGAATACATATACAAAAACCATAACATTTGGTTACAACCATTACGTAGTTGTTCTGAAGATGTAAGCCAAACATTCAACGAGTTCGAGGCAACTTTGTTGCTTACAACGTAGAGTAAAATATTTAATAAGCACGAAAAATTGCTTCTACAGCTCAAAGAAACTTCATAGTTCCGCGAACATGTTTCCGCGAAGTAGTTCCGCTGTACAAAAGAAACGGGTAGTTCGAATAACCCTGGTAATGCCCAGGCACCCGAGTATTTTCGAGTATTTTCGGGTATTTTTGGGTATTTTCGAGTATTTTGATCTACCCGACTCATGTATCCGGGCATTTATTCTATTTATATCAATATCGCTACACTGTGAAAAACTTGCATGTAAATATCATTTAGTAGTGTTGTGTTATAAATTGAAGTTTATTTATTCAGCTCCAGTACAGACCTTATTAATACGCATACTATAAACTTTTTTCATCAAATATATATTTGAAACATGTATGATTTTCAACCTTAAACGGAGTGTACTTCATATTTTAACGTAGGTTTAAATGCACGCCTGACAATAATTCTGGGTGAAGAGCTTATTAAGCACCTGTTAAGACCAGATTTGTTACCTACGTGTTTTTACTGCACTCTTAATGCCATACCAAGTATCAAGTATTGCGAATCAATTTTAACGAATGTGGCAGACAGACACCACACTCAGCATAGTTTAGATAATAATTTTCACACCAAGACCTTTGTCTTAGCCGCATTTCATAAATGTTCACACTATTGTCTTGGATTGTATTCTACTTGCTGGCTGTTGTTACGTTAATGTTATCCTTGCTTATCTCTTTGCCTAACGATATATTTTGTTTTCCCTGCGGCATATCAACGTTACGTCACAAAACAGTTTCATTTGGAAGTGTTAAATAGCTGTGACAGTTATTAGCTGTCATTAACAAACATCTGAGCAGCAGATGAGCTCAAGACGACGTGTGGCGCAGGATGACAAGTAGTCTGCCAAAAGTCAAACGGAAGTGTATGAAATAAGGGTGGCATTTTACCTTCATTGCTATCCCGCAAGCTTAGTTATAAGCAAGAAGTTTTTATGAAATTCATAGACACGAGTAAGAGAGCAGAGAAGTACAATTTGCATAATTTCTTCCGGAATGCCTGGAGTGAGCTCCAAATAAATGAATGAATTGTTTGCTTAAGGATCTTAGCTGTGTTTATCAAGCCGACTGATGTTGTTGACAAAACTAACACACATATCTAAACAAAACACGTACACAAACATAACAACTTATATGCACGTGCAACTGATTTTGTCCTCTTTTAAGTTCATTTATTTTTTCCAAACATTAACTAAATGTAGCTCATTTGCATAATTAATATGGTCTAGCAAAAGATTTGTAGTCGCTAGTTGTCACCGGGATATGCGTGAGATACAAGGACGATGAAAATAAAAGTCTGCTTTGAAGTATACCATGCATAAGTACATAGTTTACCGATTGAATGTAGATGGGAATCGGGAAGGATGGGGAATGGAGGATAGGCTAACATATGCGCAGAGTATGAGTGAAAATAACGGTTAGTAAGCAAGCAATTTTTTTACACTCAGCAAATGAGTGAGATTATATTTTATGTTATGACTGTGCTCATCACGTATTTCCTTGAAGTGTTAAGAGTGATTTTTTTTCTAATTTTTGTAACTAAAGGGTTTTCCATTAAGGACCTGACAATTTTTTTTTGAAATAAAACTCAAACCTTTTGAGATTTTTCAAAAAGTTTTTTATCGGCTTGAAGTACAATCAAAACATTTATGAATGGAACTCGACTTCGTTCATGTGGCCACCGCGGGCATATATGCAGTTGTCGTTTCGTTGGACCCAATTTTCGATGACTCGGACACACATTTCGGCCGAAACGGCCGCTATTTCGCGTTTAATGTTGGCTCTGAGCTCTTCCAATCGTCGGCTTGTTGGCATATCCATTGGCGTAAATCCAAAGAAAATAGTCTAGAGGCGTTAAATCGCATGAACGAGGCGGCCAATCGACTGACCGATTTTTTGAGAACAACTTACTCATCAAACTTACTCTTCAATAAATCGATTGTAACGTGTGCTGTGTGGCTTGAGGCACCATCCTAATGGAACCACATGTCGTCCAAGTCCATAGCTTCCAATGCGGGCCAAAAATAATCTGTAATCATGACGCGATACCGATGGCCATTCACAGTAACGTTACGATGATTATCGTCTATGAAAAAATATGCGATGAAATTCATCATCTTGGCGCATCATAAGTTTCCAGACGTTTTTCGATCATGTACTTTATCATGATGAAAATGTTTGATGACTAGTGAAAGGGTGCGTTTAGAAATTTAATTCAAAGTTGTCAAGTCGCTATTGGAAAACCCTGTAAAATTTCATTTCATCTTTATTTTTGTTTTTGCTTTTGCACTTGTTGCATTTAAGTTATTTTAAGGGGTTCTCTGAGATTCGTTTAGTTTTGTTTTTTGTTTTGTTAAAACGCAATTAATTTTTTTTTTTTAATTTTCAACTTGTAACGTTTTTTCACTATTGTTACATGTTTACTGCATTAAGCTATTGTCTCCTTGGTGCCGTGCCACAGTACTTTAAGCCCATACAAAAGTGAGAAAAAAATACAAGGAGTCGTTCGATTGTTATGAAATTCTGCATGTTTAGGAATATTTGGTTACTTACTTACTTACTTATCTGGCGCTTACAACCATAAGGCGGTTTCGGCCTCGTGTAAGAAATTGCACCAGCCATTTCTGTTTTGCGCTTGCTGGCGCCAGTTGGAAACACCAAGCGTGGTCAGGTCATCCAACACCTGATCCTTCCAACGAAGATGTGGGCGTCCTCTTCTGCGTTGAGCGTCGTTTTCCATTCGCTCAACATGACCTAGCCAGCGAAGCCGCTCGATTTTAATGCGCTTAACTATGTCAATGTCAGCGTACAGCTCATACAGCTCGTGGTTCCATCGAATTCGGTACTCACCATTGACGCAGATTGGACTGAAGATCTTACGAAAGATCTTTCTCTCGAAGGCTCCCAAAGTCTTTTCATCAGAACTGCTCAACGTCAAGGTTTGTGCTGCATATAATAGGACGGGCATGATAAGTGACTTATAGAGAGTGAGTTTTGTTCGTCGAGAGAGGGCTCTGCTTCTCAATTGCCTACTCAGCCCAAAGTAACACCTGTTGGCAAGAGTTATTTTTCGCTTTATCTCAATACTGACATCGTTGAAGGAGTTTATGCTAGATCCCAGGTAGACGAAGTCCTTAACGACCTCGAAAGAGATGTTGTCAACAGTGACGTGGTTTCCAAGACATTGGGAGTGTTTATTTGTTGACACTAGGTACTTCGTCTTATCTGCATTCACTGCAAGACCCATTCGACTCGACTCTTTCGCTAATCTGGAGAATGCTGCACTGACTTCTCGCGTATTATGGCCAATGATATCGATGGCCATAATACTTTTGGAGAATATCGTGCCACTGCGTCTCAAATCAGCAGCTCGAATGATCTTCTCCATCATTAGGTTGAAAAAGTCGCACGATAAGGAATCACCTTGTCTGAAACCTCGTTTGGTATCGAATGGAGGAGTGAGGTCCTTCCCGATTTTAACTGTGCTGCTGGTGTTGCTCAGTGTCATTCTGCAAAGGCGGATGAGCTTTGCAGGAATACCAAATTCAGACATGGTGGAGTAAAGATGATTCCTTATTGGACAGTCTTTGTAATCGACAAAAGATGGTGTGTGTCGATTTGTTTCTCTAGGGTCTTCTCCAAGATTTGTCGTAGCGTAAATATCTGGTCTATGGTGGATTTGCCAGGTCTGAAGCCACACTGATAAGGTCCAATCAGCTGGCTTACGATGGGCTTCAGTCTTTCACATAGTACGCTCGACAGGACCTTATATGCGATATTAAGAAGGCTTATCCCACGGTAGTTGGCGCAAATTGTGGGATCTTCTTTCTTGTGGATTGGGCAGAGCACACTGAGGTTCCAATCGTTTGGAATGCATTCTTCTGACCATATTCTGCATAGAAGCTCATGAATGCAATTAAATAGAGCTTCGCCTCCATTCTTGAAGAGCTCAGCAGGTAAGCCGTCGGCTCATGTGGCTTTGTTATTTTTAAGTTGAGCTATAGCTTTCAAGTGGCGTCCGTGGCGTAGTTAGTTAAAGTGCGTGGCCGCTATGTCAAAGAACCTGGAGACCCAGGTTCGAACCCCAGCAGCGACGGAAAATTATTTGAATTAAAATAATTTTTCTGTACGGCTGCCACCTCAGTGCAGACAATGGCGAACCTCAGAGAGTAATCAAAATGCCATGTAAAGCTTCTTGAGAACGAGAACATTCCGTTCATCGGCGTTCGGAGTCGGCGTTAAGCATGTAGGTCCAGTTCTCGGTCAATTCTGTACAAAACTTAACAACACGCACAACACAATTGATCATAAGGAGCTAGGTCAAAGTCCTTTCAAGGGCTGAAATGGCCAGTTATTTATTTTTTATAGCTTTCAAGACTTCACTATTGTCGGGCAGCAGAACTTCAACGCTGTCTTCCAAAATTGGGGATTCCGGGATATCATCTCTATTGGCGGGATTGTTGTCGTCGTCGCCATTCAGAAGCCTAGAGAAGTGCTCCCTCCACATCATCAGTGTACTCTAGATATCTTTCACTAGATTCACATTTTTATCTTTGCAGGAAGAGACCCCGGTCTGGAAACCATCGGCCAGGCGTCTTATTTTTTCGAAAAATTTTCGGACCTCATTCCTGTCACCACGCATTTCCGCTTCCCTTTTCTTTCGCCTGAAAATGCGTCTCTCTTCCCTCCTCTTCTCTTTGCATCACGCGTTACAACCGACTGCAGGGTGGCTTTGTAGGCGGCGTCTTTTTCTGCAGTGTTGTCGTGACACTCTTGGTCGTGCCACTGGTTTCGGCGAGGGCGGTGATAGCCAATCACCTTTTCGGCAGCCGTACGCATAGAGTGGGAAATATGATTCCACTGCGCGCATATATCGTCGATCGGAGAAGTGCTTTCTTGAAGCAGGAGTGAGAGTCGAGTAGCGAAGTCTTCGGCTGTTTGGTTTGATTGCAGCTTTTCGACGTCTAGCTTTCTCTGTGCTGAATTGCGTGCATTCTTTGCGCACAGCCGTGTACGGATCTTGGCTGCGACAAGATAGTGATCCGAGTCTATATTTGCACCACGGATTGTGCGTACATCGAAAACACTGGAAGAGTGCCTTCCGTCAATCAAAACGTGATCAATTTGGTTGGGCGTCTTTTGATCAGGAGACAGCCAAGTTGCTTTATGAACATTGAGATGCTTAAATCTAGTGCTACTAACGACTATGTTTCGCGCTGCGGCAAAGTCAATCAGCCTCATTCCGTTATCGGAGGTATTTTCGTGGAGGCTGCACTTTCCGACTGTTGGACCAAAGATATTTTTTTTTCCCACCTTGGCGTTGAAGTCACCAAGCACGATTTTGATGTCGTGGGGGGGCTGCGCTCATAGGCCTCTTCAAGGCGCTCGTAGAAGCTGTCTTTGGTCTCATCGTCCTTATCTTCTGTCGCAGCGTGCGCAAAAATCAGGCTTATGTTAAAGAATCTTGCCTTGACACGGATTATGGCAAGTCGTTCGTTCACAAGCCATTGTAACCACGATTTTGAAAATATGAAAATTTTCTCGATAATTGGCACATTTTCATGGTATCCCCCTCATTTTGACATCTCAATTATATTTTTACATGTAGCCGTTTTCCCTCAGCGACTCCTAAAAGAAAAACCTTATCAAAATAATATATAGATTTATCTTTAAAATTATACCCATATTTCTCCATTTGAAATCAACAAATTTTTTGATTTTTGTCCATGAGAAGACAATTCTTTATTGTGTGGCCTCATCACTTCATGAATTTTTGTCTATTTTTGTCATGAGGGCTATACTTGCATATAAATTTTTTAACCGTAGCACCTAAACTTAGTGTATTACAATTTTATGTAACACTAGCGATACCCGGCGCGCGTTGCTGCACCCAGCAAGTATATTGGAAATGATAAGTAAATTCAAAAATTTTATTAGTCCCTTAGTCTGACACCACGCTCATGTTCCACTGCCCGTTACAGTTTCCCAGTAGCAGAACATCACTCCCAGGTGACAATTCCATTATGAGTTTCAATGTCCTGTGATTTAAGCTTCCATAGCTATTCTGTATAGAGAATTGGGCCACACCCCCTTTTGCAATGCACAAACCAGTTTTCCAGTAGAAAGACTTTGGCAATTAGTAACTCCATACTGAGTATTATTGTCATGCGACGTTTAGTTCCAAAACTATTCAATATCAAAAATTTGACTTGTGTGGTCGAAGCCATAACCCCTTTCCCTATGCCCGTCCCAGTTCTCTTATTTATTTATAAAAAAACTTATTGAATCACACAATGTCAATTCTATTAAGTAAAAAGTCAGCCGTATGTTCCTTTTGTTCATTTATAAATTACAGGAAAACCACCGTCAAAACATGTGTAGAAAAGTTGCATGCAGCGAAACAAATTAACATACGTACATACATACATACATACATATATCAAGTCGATTGAATCTCATTCTCATCAAAAAAATCCTCAACATGCTAAAGGTAGTCAGTGAATCCCCTTTTAACAAAACTGTGTTAGATTAATTCTCCACATCAAAACTACTTTGAACATATTAGAATGTACTTCGATCCAATTAGCTTTAAGCGCAGCAAAGTATGTATGTATGTATATGTATTTGTTTGTTTGTTTTGTTGTTTTGCGCTTGCTAAGAACAAAAAGAGTATAGTAGAGCGCAACATGCAGTTTATTGAGGCTCTCGCAGCACAAACGCATGAAACGATCAAGCAATGCATGGCATTCTGGATGATTTTTGAAAAAACTTAACACTTTAATTAAAAATACTTATTATTGAAATTTCGTAAAGAAAATAACCAATGAACCTTTTGTAGCATAAATGTGATATTTTAAAACTTATTTCAAAGAAATCGGACCAGTACTTTTGGAGTTTTGCGGACACAAAAAATTTTCACTTTCATTTTATATAATAGTATAGATATTTGAAGTTTCGTTATTTTTTCAAAGAATTAACCTTTCCTGTCGCAATATTACATTTATCATAGCACTTATACTCAACGAGTAAAAATACCATGCAACATTGGATTTATTTTAAAAAAAATGCCTTTTTGAACTTTCATATTAACCTGCGTGGTAAAACGTAACGTTTTCACGTCAAAAAAAATAATTAAATACTAGAATCTTGAAAATATTATAATAACGTTTTTGATAAAATTAATTACAAAAATAAAAACTATACACAACGATTGAAAGTTTGGCTAGTTAAAAAATAATAAATAACTGGCCATTTCAGCCCTTGAAAGGACTTTGACCTAGCTTCTTATGATCTTGGTGTGAGTTTGGCTAGTTAGCAGTGTTAAAAATCAGCAACAGTTATAAAACTGCTTATTAGTTCCCGATACTTTGCTAAAAAATATCTCATAGATTCTAAAATCTTCTGTTTCTAGAGTATTCATAAAATGTCTATGTACTCAAATATCTGGTTAAATACCTTAAAACTATAATTGGTAAAAGCCTATATACTGTTAGGCTTTAAAACCCAAAAAGGAAAATTTTTATTATTCAAATTAATATTTAATACATAAATATTGTGCTTATCTCTGGCAACTGCCTGCACAGTGGTTAATAGTGCCATAAAATTTGCTACAACCGGCGGAAGCTATTAATTTCCTTAACTGCCATTTGAAATCGCCATTGCGAACGAGTTCCTTCAATAAATTCTAAATTAATCCAGTTCGCCAACCTACACTCAAACACGCACACACCTACACTCAAAATAATTGAGCTGCTAGTGAAATAGCACCAACAACAGGTGGCAACATGTTGTTGCTAATAAACAACAAACACGTTGATATACATACATACATATATTCAGCAAATTTAAACTTGATATTAATTTGTTTTTAATTATGGCCTGAAGCAACTTGTTTCAAGGCACTCTATTTAATTTGGTCCTTAAAATACTATTCACCAGTTGGGGAAAACAAAAATAAATCCCTGATTATGAATCGGTTGCATAATTGCCTTAACTGTAAAATTGTTTCTTGAATCCTTTTAGTTTTTCTTTACTTCGCAGTATTTCTTTGTAAATATTTCCTCAGAGACGATGTCATTGCAACGAGTGTTTAAAACTATTTTTTATTTTCAAATTACTTTGCATTAAGAGTCCTTTCGAAAATAACAACAACAACAATAATAACAAGGACTACGCTGTGCGGACCAGACGCTGCGAAAGACTGCTTTAGAAACCTTGCTACATCAACTGATTCATACGGAGTGTGTTTGAGGGTTCATAAAATTTTAATAAGATTTAATTTTACAAACCGTTTGCAATCGGCAACGCTTAAGAAACTTCAAGTTGTTGCGAGAATTGAAAAAATACAAGCAACAAATTTACATACACATAAATGTTAATGGTTACTTAAACCATAAAAAAACACAAAACAAAACAAAACAAAAAAAAAAGCATAAGAAAAAAATATTGACATAGAGACAGTCTAAACTGGAGTTTAATATCAGAAATATATTTCAATAGAATAGAATAGAATAGAAAAACCTAAAGATGCATCCAAAGTTACATAATCCTCAATATATAGAGACTCGCTTATCAATTCGGCTTCGAATAGATAGACTTTGTAACTTTTTGATAATTTAAAAAGTTAATGTAGAGTACCTACATATAAGATATATAAAGGGTGGTTAAATTTTAAGGGCCAATCTTGAATGTAAACCACACCTAAACGTTAAGTTTTTTCTGCATTTCACGTGACATTTCTTAATTTCAGACTAACTCAATTTGAACGATGGAAAGATACACAATCGAGTAACGCGTTAAAGCTATTCAGGCTTATTATGAAAATGGGCTTCCAAAACAAAATGCATATCGTGCACTTCGTGATTTTTTCGGTCAATTTAATCGTCCAAATGTGGGTACAATCGAAAAATCTTGCAAAAATTTGAGCAAACCGGATCTTTAGGAAATGTGAAAACAACAGTTCATGCTCCTACAGCTCGTACTGCAGAAAATATTGCTGCTGTTCGCGATAGTGTGGCTGAAGAGCCGTCCACCTCAACTCGTCGTCGTGCCCTACAATTGCACCTCTCACGCTTGTCGTTGATGAACATTATGCATAAAGACTTGCATTAACACGCTAACAAGGTGCAATTGACTCAAGAACTAAAGCCTTTTGACCATTTCAAGCGTCGTCAGTGGTCAGAATGGTGGCAAGAAATGGCAACAGTGGATGATCAATTTTCGTAGAAAATCCTGTTCAGTTATGAGGCACATTTTCACCTCAGTGGATTCTTGACGACCAAAGACGCCACTGCAGAAAAAGACGCCGCCTACAAAGCCACCCTGGCTGCAGGGTGGCGTCCGTGGTGTAGTTGGTTAAAGTGCGTGGCCGCTATGTCAAAGAACTTTGGAAACCCAGGTTCGAACCCCAGCAGCGACAGAAAATTATTTGAATTAAAATAATTTTTCTGTACGGCCGCCACCTCTCTGCAGACAATGGCAAACCTCAGAGAGTAATCAAAATGCCATGTAAAGCTTCTTGAGAACGAGAACTTTCCGTTCATCGCCGTTCGGAGTCGGCGTTACGCATGTAGGTCCGGTTCTCGGTCAATTGTGTACAAACTTAATAACACGCACAACACAATTGATCATAAGAAGCTAGGTCAAAGTCCTTTCAAGGGCTGAAATGGCCAGTTATTTATTTTTTTTTATTTTTACAAAGCCACCCTGCAGTCGGTTGTAACGCGTGCTGCTAAGGAGCGATACAAAGAGAAGAGGAGGGAAGAGAGACGCATTTTCAGGCGAAAGAAAAGGGAAGCGGAAATGCGTGAGTGCGAGAAAATTGAAATGCATGGTGACAGGAATGAGGTCCGAAAATTTTTCGAAAAAATAAGACGCCTGGCCGATGGTTTCAAGACCAGGGCCTCTTCCTGCAAGGATGAAAATGGAAATCTAGTGACAGATATCCAGAGTACACTGATGATGTGGAGGGAACACTTCTCTAGGCTTCTGAATGGTGACGACGACAACAATCCCGCCAATAGAGATGATATTCCGGAATCCCCTATTTTGGACGACAGCGTTGAAGTTCCGCTGCCCGACCATAGTGAAGTCTTGAAAGCTATAGCTCGGCTTAAAAACAACAAAGCCGCAGGAGCCGATGGCGTACCTGCTGAGCTCTTCAAGAATGGAGGCGAAGCTCTATTTAAATACATTCATGAGCTTCTATGCAGAATATGGTCGGAAGAATGCATTCCAAACGATTGGAACCTCAGTGTGCTCTGCCCAATCCACAAGAAAGGCGATCCCACAATTTGCGCCAACTACCGTGGGATAAGCCTTCTTAATATCGCATATAAGGTCCTGTCGAGCGTACTATGTGAAAGACTGAAGCCCATCGTAAACCAGCTGATTGGACCTTATCAGTGTGGCTTCAGACCTGGCAAATCCACCATAGACCAGATATTTACGCTACGACAAATCTTGGAGAAGACCCTAGAAAAACAAATCTACACACATCATCTTTTTGTCGATTTAAAAGCCACCTTCGACAGTCCAATAAGGAATCATCTATATTCCACCATGTCTGAATTTGGTATTCCTGCAAAGCTCATCCGCCTTTGCAGAATGACACTGAGCAACACCAGCAGCACAGTTAAAATCGGGAAGGACCTCACTCCTCCATTTGATACCAAACGAGGTTTCAGACAAGGTGATTCCTTATCGTGCGACTTTTCAACCTAATGATGGAGAAGATCATCCGAGCTGCTGATTTGAGACGCAGTGGCACGATATTCTACAAAAGTATTATGCTGCTGGCGTATGCTGATGATATCGATATCATTGGCCATAATACGCACGAAGTCAGTGCAGCATTCTCCAGGTTAGCGAAAGAGTCGAGTCGAATGGGTCTTGTAGTGAACGCAGATAAGACGAAATACCTAGTGTCAACAAATAAACAGTCCCAGCGTCTTGGAAACTACGTCACTGTTGACAACATCTCCTTCGAGGTTGTTAAGGACTTCGTCTACCTGGGATCCAGCGTAAACTCTTTCAACGATGTCAGTATTGAGATAAAGCGAAGGATAACTCTTGCCAACAGGTGTTACTTTGGGCTGAGTAGGCAATTGAGAAGCAGAGCCCTCTCTCGACGAACAAAACTCACGCTCTATAAGTCACTAATCATGCCCGTCCTATTATATGCAGCACAAACTTGGACGTTGAGCAGTTCTGATGAAAAGACTTTGGGAGCCTTCGAGAGAAAGATCCTTCGTAAGATCTTCGGTCCAATCTGCGGCAATGGCGAGTACCGAATTCGATGGAACCACGAGCTGTATGAGCTGTACGCTGACATAGACATAGTTAAGCGTATTAAAATCGAGCGGCTCCGGTGGCTAGGTCATGTTGAGCGAATGGAAAACGACGCTCCAGCGAAAAAAATATTCGATTCGGTGCCCGGTGGTGGTCAACGCTGAAGAGGGCGCCCACATCTTCGTTGGAAGGATCAGGTGTTGGATAACCTGACTACACTTGGTGTTTCCAACTGGCGCCAGCAAGCGCAAAATAGGAATGGCTGGCGCAATTTCTTATACGAGGCCAAAACCGACCCACGGTTGTAAGCGCCAGATAAGTAAGTAAGTAAGGATTCGTCAATAAGCAGAATTTTCGCATTTGCGCGAATGATAATCCAAGAGTGATTGTTAAAAAACCAATGCACCCACATAGAGTGATTGTTTGGTGTGGTTTATGGGCTGGTGGTATCATCGGGTCGTATTTTTTCCAAAATGAGGTCGGTCAGGCAGTTACTGTGAATAGTGTTCACTATCGTGAGATGATAACGAATTTTTTATGGCCTGAATTGAAAGATATGGATGTGGCCGATATGTGGTTTCAACAGAACGGTGCCACTTGCCACACAGCTAACGAAACAATGGCTCTTTTGCGCGACAAATTCAATGGCCGTGTTATCTCACGTCGTGGCGGTGTCAATTGGCTGCCAAGGTCATGTGATTTGACACCGTTGGACTTCTTTCTTTGGGGTTATTTGAAAGAAAAGGTATACGTCGATAAACCAGCAACAAGTCAAGAGTTAATTCGGCACATTAACGGCATAGAACCTCACTTATGCCTCAGCGTCATCGAAAATTTGGACCATCGGATGGAGGTGAGCCGCCGAAGTCGCGGCGGCCATTTGGCTGATATTTTGTTCCATACATAATTAAACCATACCAATATTATCATAATAAAAAGAAATGACAATAATTTCCTAAATAATTTGTGTTTTTTTCAAAATCAATATCGGCCCTTTAAATTTAACCACCTTTTATAACTTTAACGGGATATTTAGTAAGAGTTAATTATTCCCCAATGATCGTTTCACACTTTTCAAGGTAATCGATGTGAATGATGATGTGAATGACCTTGTTGGCTGACAAACCCACCCACAAACCCATTCTTTGCTGCACGTTTATTAGGAAAAGTTCACTGCTTTCAGAGTTCCTTGGTATCAGTGTCTTGTGATGTATCCATGTATCGTCTACGGTTACGAAACAGCGCAAAAACTTCTTCGGATTGCGGTTGAACATCGTTAAACACTCCTTTGAAATGGTCACAAGAAGTCCGCAATTATGGTCTAGTATGTATGAGCAATCGCGGCACCCATCACACCGATGGCTTTTTCGTGTTCAAGTATTCATGCAAAATATTCGTGTGAAATGATCAGTTGAGGTACATTAACCCTCCGCCACCTCACGCACTTTCCTTCTCTGATCGTTCATATCATTCCATGGATTTTATCGACGATTTCTAGCGTGACAACCTCCTTTGGGCGACCTAAACGTTCAGCGCCCTTTGTTCTTATACGACAACAACGAAATTCAGTAAACAACTTCCTAACCATTGAAACTAATGGTGCAGAGTCCCAATACTATTCATCATTCTATTCCTTGGTGATGGTTTTTTACTCAAAAATAATGCTTGATGGGCTCGAAATTCACTTTTTCCATGTTAATTGAAATTTTCGAGGTTTACTGCTCTCAATGGCCGTCAAACATAAACTGAATGGTGCAGCTTGCTCAAAATTTGACCGTAGTCTATCAACAGACTTCTCAAATTTCCCTCATACTCTAAGCTTTTCATTGCTCATACTTCAATATACTTCATCCAATACTTAGGAATAAAAAATATTAACTTTTATTTCTAACAGCAATTTTTAAAGTTCATGTAAAGGCACTGGAAGTTTTTTTATTTCTATCATAATTTCAATTTCTTTTTTGACATGACGAAGTTACGTTGTACTGCTCTAGTTTCCAAAAAAGTTGAAAAATAAATTTTTTAAAAATTCATCTGCGTTTCATTGAATTGTTACTCGCTGGGTATAAGAGCTATGATTAAAAGAATAGTATGACCATAAAGATTAATTCTTTAACTATATTAAAAAAACAAAAAAAAAATTTAATACGGCATAGGGACGTAGTGGGAGCTGCGTAAGCAACGCAACTGAAAATTTGTTACATGGAATTATTACTCGTTGAGTATTAGTGCTAGGATTAAAAATACGATACGCCAATAAAGGCCTACTGGAAGCCCTTACAATAAAATTAGACAAAAAATTTCTGACATCATGGGGACGCTGAAAGAGCGATAACGCAACATTCATGCAGCGGCGTTGCATTGAATTTTTACTCAATGAGTATATAACCTACGATAAAAGTTTAAAAAGGAAAATAAAGTTTTTATACATGGCTTTACGACAAAAATACAAAAAAAATTCCGTCGTCGTCAGGTCGTGAATATAGCAGCTTATGTTACAGAAATTTAATATTGTTGCATGGAATTATTACTCACTCAGGAGCAGTGCTACAGTAAATTTTGTTTTACGACAGCAGGGATGTGTTATTACACTTTACAACTAAATTACAAAAAAAATTTTGTTGTCATGATTTCAGGGATGCAATCACATAATGCAGTAAAAATGCTACAACCATGAAAAAACGTTGCATGGATTTTTAACTCTGTGACTACTGGTGCAACGGTAAATTTTAAGAAACGAAAACGAAGGTGAGGTCTTCGGGCATATGACAAAAATAAAAAACAAAATTTATGGCGTGTCAAAAACCCTCAGGGAACCGCCTAATGTGACGCATATGCATCACTTTTGCTGGATTAATTGAAAATAGAGCACAAACAATGGGGAAGCAAAAAAAAAGCTAAAAGAAAAGCACACCAACACCAACACCAACATCAACACCAACATCAACACCAACATCAACATCAACAACAACACCAACACCAACACCAACACCAACACCAACACCAACACCAACACCAACACCAACACCAACACCAACACCAACACCAACACCAACACCAACACCAACACCAACACCAACACCAACACCAACACCAACACCAACACCAACAGCAACACCAATACCAATACCAACACCAACACCAACACCAACACCAACACCAACACCAACACCAACACCAACACCAACCATAACACCAACACCAACATCAACATCAACAACAACACCAACACCATCACCAACACCAACACCAACACCAACACCAACACCAACACCAACACCAACACCAACACCAACACCAACACCAACACCAACACCAACACCAACACCAACACCAACACCAACACCAACACCAACCCCAACACCAACACCAACATCAACATCAACACCAACAACAACACCAACACCAACACCAACACCAACACCAACACCAACACCAACACCAACACCAACACCAACACCAACCGTAACACCAACACCAACACCAACACCAACCATAACACCAACACCAACACCAACACCAACACCAACACCAACACCGACACCAACACCAACACCAACACCAACACCAACACCAACACCAACACCAACACCAACACCAACACCAACCATAACACCAACACCAACACCAACACCAACCATAACACCAACACCAACACCAACACCAACACCAACACCAACACCAACACCAACACCAACACCAACACCAACACCAACACCAACACCAACACCAACACCAACACAAGATTTAAAGGATTTTTAAAAAAATTACAGAATCTTACGGTTTTTCAGATTTGAGATAGGCCTAGCTTCGATGTTTTGACTGTATATTTTATCAAAACCTGGACTTTTATTTACACTTAATTGATCTTGTACACTTTCAACTTAAGTTATACTTACTGGAGCGAGACTAAAATGGCCATTTACTGGAGTAAATGTGCGAAATAAATTAAAGTTGTCATTTGGTTCTTGTATTATATTTGTTCGCATATCTTGGATAACATTAGAAAAATATTTGTTGATACTTTCGGCCTTGTGTCATAACAGGATCACCATTGTCATTAATTACTTATCTATCATAACAGGATCGCCATTGTCATCAATTGGCTCTATAGAACTAAACTTTTTTTCCTCATTTGTTTATTTATGAAACCCCAAGTTTTCCTTACATCAACCTAGCACCAAGAAGGCTTTATAGAGGTAAAAGGCAACTATAATCAATTTAAACTTTTCTCTGCAATACATTTTCTTTGATGTTGAAATTTGTTTCTAAGGAACATATAACAAAATTGTGATCAGAAAAATCCGTTTCAATGAAATTAATTTTCATACCCTGTGATAAATCACTGAATACACAGTCTAGCCAAGATTTACTTGCAGGTCTCGTTACAAGGCTATGGCATGATTCCAAGTCAAATTCATGAAATGTATCCTTTAATTGCTGATATAAGTTTTTCAAAGAAAGCATGTCGTTATTAAAGTCACCAATGAAAATACATGGGGAATTATTAATTTCTAAAAGCGTTAATGCAAGTTTTAAATAAAAATTACAAAAAGTGCTCTTTTGAGAGCGATACAGTGAAGTCATTTGCATCGGCATATTGCTAATTTTAACGTTTGTCAACAAGACTGTTATAAGATCTAGGTAGTTTTCACTTTGGTTAAACAAAACCTTATATTTTATTTCTTTGCTTATAAATATTGAGGTACCCCCAAATCCGTCATTTCTACAACAATGAACACAGTTATAGCCTTGTATAAAATACAAGTCAATACACTACTCATTGATCGAAGTTTCTTGAACAGTAATTATAGCTGGAAGTGTAGGCATTTCGCTTCTATTACAGCATCTAATCGTTTATTCATAGAAGCTCCAACATTCATAGTTACTTCTACTGGTATAGAGTTCCAAATTTCTTGAATTGCATTCTTCAGCTGTTTTTTTCCATGGAATATCCATTTCCGTAGTTCCTTTTCTACATATGCCCACAAATGCTCTATTGGGCACACAAGGCAAAGCTAAATACAACAAAAATCATGCATAAAAAATAAGATCGGCAAAAGGTTAGATATTACAAAATCCTTGTATGTCAGCTACGAGGCGCACACACATACATACAAATGAAAAGCAGTAAACATTATGGAAGTTTCATTCATGCATACGTCTCAAGTTCTAGCTGCCACTCTCGAAAATGTTGATATGCTCATGGGATAGAGAAAAAATGTCATTCACGGTGATAGATTTCAATCAGCTGTCACGATTACTCATCGGGGCTAAACTCGACTGCGTATAATTAACATTAACAGAGCTCTGTTAGCTTCATGAAACCTCTACATAATTTCTGCTTTTTGCTTGCTTGATAAATTTAAACAATAAGAAGTACAAAGCCTATAAAATGTATAAAAATAACCCGTATAATATGTTGCGTTTTGATAAATATCGATGCCTTCAAAAACAATTTGATCATCTGAAGAAATTTTATCTAGGTAATACTACTTCCGATGTCCCCACAATTTGCAACCTTTTCGCCAAATTTTTTAAATCTGTTTATACCTCTCCCACTTCTAATCCAACCTTAAATAACTTAGAATTAATAGACACTCCCGCCAACATAGGTAGTTTTCAGCTAAGTGTGTCGGAAGTTTTTGAAGGTTTGAGTCAATTAAATACCGATAAACAGCCTGGAACTGATATAGTTTTCCAGCAATTCTTTTAAAAAAATGTGCCCAAGCATTAGCTGTTCCTCTTGCTTTCATTTTTAATCAATCTCTCAAAAATTGTGATTTTCTTACCGAATAGAAAATTTCCTTTATATTACCAATTCATAAATACGGGTCCTAGAACGATGTATTCAACTATCGACCGATCTGTAAAATATCGTCGATTCCCAAATTTTTTGAGAAATTAGTCTACAACAGGCTAATTTTTCTTGTAAAAGAGATTATATCTCCATTCCAATATGGTTTTGTGCCCGGTAAGTCAACTGTCACTAACCTTACTATTTTTTGTAATTACGTCTTAAATAGCTTTGAAAAGGGTATCAGTGTGACGTTGTTTTCACGGACTTCTCTTAAGTGTTTGATAGAGTTCACCATAAACTACTTATAAGCAAACTAGAAAGAATTGACTTTTATTTAAATATTTTAAAATGGCTTAAGTCCTGTGGTCCTACTGGACGGTCGCAATATGTTCGCCTTAACAATGAGCTTTCAGAAGTTATCCGAGTTACCTCAGGCGTTCCTCAAGGCAGTCACTTAGGGCCCCTTCTATTTTTATTATTTGTTAATGAAATACCTAAAATCCTTAAATTTTCACAGTGTTTAATGTATGTATTCCGATGACATAAAAATTTTTGCTCGTTTGAAGTTGACATCCGAATGCTCGGATCTTGAATCAGGCGTAAAGAGACAGTGCAGTGATAACTTGTTACCGCTCTATATTGCTAAATGCCAATGTTTAACTTTTCATAGAAACTCAAATCCGTTATTTTACCCGTTTAAGCTTGGAGATGTAAAGTTATCAAGAATAACGGAAATGAAAGATCTAGGGGTAATTCTTGATCAAAAGCTTAGTTTTTCCAGGCACATTGATTGATTCACATTATTGGCACACATTATATGATCTCTAAAGCCAATTCCATGTTGGGTTTCATTACTAGGAACTCAAAGGAATTTAACGATCCTTTTTCTTTAATTTCATTATATAATGCCTTTGTCAAATCAATATTAGAATAATGCTGTTTTATATGGGATCCTTTTTTATGCAGTGTCCTCTGATAGAATTGAACGTGTTCAAAGACGTTTCACACGATTGGCAATGGGACGCTTAAATTTGAATATAGAAATGCCGGCATACAAAATAAGATGTCTACTTCTTGGTATCCTCACATTGAAGATGCGTCGTAAATATTTTGCCGTCATGTTTGTAAAGGATATTATATGTAGTAGCATTATTTGTCCTGTATTGCTACTTCAAATTAGTTTCCACATTCCCTCACGAGCTCTTAGAACACGAAATTTATTTCATATACCAACCGAGACTATACTTGCAATGAACCAATAACACGTTGTTTATTTATTTATATATTTATTTCTTCATCAAACAGAGCACATTACTCTTACAGACTAGATAATTTACATATCAATTAAAAAAATAATAAATTTTTAAAAATAATAGTTATTACACAATACAGATAATAATCACAATAAATATTGATGTCAAATTAAAAAAATAATATTATTACACATAAAGGCAACAATCACCGTGAATATTAATAAACACTAAAAACGTTCAAGTACCCCAACTTCGTTAAGTGCCAACAATAGAATATTTTTGAAACAATACCTGGAACAATGACAAAATAAATCGATTTTATCTAGCATTAAATTAGTTAGAGTAAAACAATGCGTTACAGGTTCTTGCTGAGCAAAGTTGCTCCTAGTGGTATTACAACGGAAGTGAAAAGGAACACGTAGATTTCTAAGGGGAGAGTAAAAATTGATTAGAGTAAGTAAATTGGGGCATTGGATATGATAATGAATGACGTCTCTAACAAACACTACAGAAAACATTATACGGCGACATACAAGAGAATTAAGGCTAAACAACGCACATCTTTTCTTGTAGGAAGGCAAGTTAATCTGCCAATTCAACTTATGAAACAAGAATTTGGTAAATGATTTCTGGACTCTTTCTAGTCTGAGAGAATGACAAGTATAGGATGGATTCCATATAATACAACAGTATTCCAAATGGGGTCTAACTAAACTGACAAAAAGAGCTTTTAGTGTGAATGGATCTCTCAACTCTTTGGAATTCCTCTTTAAGAATCCTAGCAAAGAGTATGCTTTAGGGATAACATAGTCGAAATGATCTTTAAAAGTTAGACGACGATCAAAGACCACACCCAGATCTTTCTTGATGGTAACCCTTTCAAGGCTCCGATTGTTAATTTTGTAACTAAAAAATAGTGGCGAGTTGGTCCTATACAGGGAAAAAGACTGACATTTAGATATGTTAAGAAATAAATTATTCGATGAGCACCATGAGGTGACTGCATCCAAGTCGGTTTGCAACAAGTTACTATCCGTTGATGAATTGACAGAGCGGAATAATTTAAGGTCATCTGCAAATAGCAGACATTGGGAGTTTTTAATAACCAGGGGAAGATCATTAATAAATAATAAAAACAGTAATGGACCAAGATGACTTCCTTGGGGGACCCCAGATGTTACTTCAATAGGGCAGGACAACAGATCATTGACTTTTACAAATTGTATTCGGTTAGTTAAGTAAGATTCAATCCATTTTATGCAATTGCCACGGAAACCTAAACAACCCAGCTTGTAGATTAAAGAGGCATGATGAACTTTATCGAAGGCTTTAGCAAAGTCAGTGAAGATCATATCCGTTTGCAAATGGTCGACAAAGCAATTTACAATATAGTTACAGAACAATAGTAGATTAGTAGTAGTGGATCTGCCAGTCCGGAAACCATGTTGACAGTCAGATAGAGCATTAGAAAAACAAGGAAAGATTTTATTGTAAACGATTTTTTCGAACAATTTGGGAATAGAAGAAATTTTACATATGGGTCTGTAATTTCGAACATCTTGCTTGGGACCAGATTTATGGATGGGGACAATATGAGAAATTTTCCAAGTATCAAGAAAATCCCCACATGAAAGCGAATTCAATCCACACATGAAAGAACTGGCGAATTCAATCTCCATACATGTTGACTTCTATTCAGGATTAAGCAGAGATGCTTTTAAAAATCACTTGTGTTCTTATTTCCATAGTATAAGCAATATTTAAAATAACTAACTATTTTTTTTTAATAATTTTTTGTTAACTATAAATACTTTAAGTCTAGTAGTCAGTAAGGATACGTTAATCTGTTGATGAAGAACAATAAATAAATATAAATAATATAAATTGCTGTTGCTAACAGCGTAATAGTGACGTGAATCTATTGTTTTAATCTCTACCAAAAAGTGCTCAACGCACCTAAAGAAGTTTTCACTTAAAAAACATTTTGCGTAATTTTCTTTAAAAAATTCTTCAGATTAGATGGGGTGCGGTGTAGTTTTTTTGTATACGGTCTACTGTATATCGTTAATTTTCAATTATGTCACAATGCAAACAACGTAAATTTAGAGTAACTTCGCAGAAACAATCGTCATATTATGACATAATCTTGGTAAAAAAAGATGTCGTTTTCTTTTCTGCGTAAGACAACAATTTGTGATAAATTTAGCTGATTATTATTCCTATTTACTCACGTAAAACATGGTTTATGTCAGCTTTTTTTTCACTGTCATTGTAGCACATTTGTAGTAATGGCCATATTTTGGTGGTGAGAATGCGTCTTCTTTGTCTGTTCTAAGCTTAAATTGCTTTTGCTGAAAAATCATATTATTTGAGTTATGACTTTATTTATGGAAACGAGTGATATGTTCCAATAAAGTCTAGTGTTTTCTGCAAACACTAGATTTGAGCCTTGCTTTTCTGATTTGGCAGAACAAAGTTTAAAAAAAAAATAATGAATGCTAATCAATTTAAATCCAATCAAAAACTGCAAATATCCTTAGAATTCCAACAAGCTGCCGCAAAATCTTGCAACGACACATAAAATATTTTCAATAACTGAAAGTTATGAAAAGATTGAAAGCATCTGGGTCATCGACAAAATTGAAGGTTACTCAATGCTTAAGCTGCAACAAATCTAAGATTTGTGCCACACACAAAAGTGAGCCACCATAAAAGGAGCATATCTTCAAAAATTCAAAAAACACACAGTGAGTGTGAGTGTGTAATTGTAACACAGCAACTTATGCAAATGTGCAGCTATATGTGTGAATGTATTTGATTATTTGCTTGACGAAACAACAAGAAACAACAACAACAATGCTTAGCTACCCAGTGATACATCAAGCAATGTTGATATAAAGTCTATAACTTTGTTATGGAAAAGTTTTCTTTGTGTGCGCGACAAAACTTGCTTTTATTTTGTTAGCTTGTTGTTTGTTATTTGTTATTTGTTTTTTTTTTTTTTGTTGTTGTTGTTCTTGCAATGTCTGGTTGGGGAAAAAACAGTTGAGTTCAGTTGATTTGTGTGTATTTTCTTTTGCAAAGAAAACTTTTCATATTAAGTACTACGCGTGAGTGGGACTTGAAATCACAAAGAAAAATGTTTAATGGAATTTTATATGTATTACTTTCTTGTTGCTTGCCTGCTTGCTTGAGAAGTTTCGTAGATGATGAAAAAGTTTTCACCAAGTTTTCATGGAATTTATTGAATTATGAAGGCTTAAAAATTGCTGAAAATTTAATGAAGGATCATTGCTGAAATTTATTGCTCAGCAAAATTGCATTATTTCTGTGGGAGGGGTCTTAAACATTTGATTAAAAAGTTCAACATAAGAAAGTTCAACATGGCGTATGAGTGATATTTAAATAATTCTGATATTCTAAGCAATTTTACTGAAAGTCGAAAAATAAATTTGATGCCATTATTACAAGTTTTCTTTTTTTTTTTTCTTATCTTATTTTAGCGCTGTTGCCGATGGCCTGCTCAACGACAATCCACATCTTGTGTTACTCTTCTATTTGGCGCAGTTATTTCTGCGTGAGCTAGTCAAGAGCTACCGGCTGATACAAGTGGTGCCAATGGATATGTCCGGCTACTATGGTGAGTATATCAATGGCACACTGCTGAGGCTCCTATGCGACCCAGCATGCTCTTCAGCAGTTTGTTGAAATATTATTTTTTAAATGCGTTGCGACAACACTTGGCATCAGCATCAGTTTCTTGTTAAGCTTCCATGGTTGACTGTCATTGTTATTGTAGCAGCAGCAAGTGCACTTCGCCATTCTGACTAATTTACAGCTAAAAAGTACTTTCGAAATATTCAAGTGACACACAGCAATGTTCTGTGTCTTGTGCTCGAATTAGGTTTGTTTGGTGTGTGTATAATTTATGTGCTTGCGTGTGAGTGTGACATTTAATTTTATGAAAAGCATATCTTGAATTTTTCTTCACCTTGCATGCTGCTAGCCGCTAGCTTCCTGCCATCCATCATGACGACTGACTGGCGGCAACTTTGCGTGAGTGTGTGTCCTTTGCATTGTATTTCTAAGAATTTTTATTTGATTGTAATTTATTCGAGTGCACTTCAACACTCATGCATTCAAGCACACACACACACACACACAAAGACACTTTAGTATTCTTTGCTATTGCATGCTTTTAGGTGTTGTGCATATTTTTTGCATCATTGCATATGCAATTCATGCGTGCTTTAGACGTCTTACGTGCGGCAGGTTGCTACAAAAAGGAAAATGTGGAGCTCAACATGTCCTTGGAGATATTTCTTATTTTAAAATAATCTCTCATGTTGTTGGTTAGGATTATTACAAAAGGCATAAATTTCACTCTATTTAAATCTCTTTAATATTGCCAATATATACATGGCCATGTAAGTCCATGAAGCATATGAGATAAAGAAGAACTGATATAAGAAAATGAGTGAAAATTGTTTCAAAACTTGCTTTGTTACTTGCAAAGTATTCCTAATAGAAGCGTAGATATCCGATTTTGGCTTCCTATATTTTATTTATATGGCGCTTTGATGTATGTGATATTTCCTAACCAACTGTTAAAATTGTTAAACTTTATGGTTTGCTTCTTGCAAAGTTATTCGTTTAAAATTTACGCACGTATTTCCTATCCATTGAAGACTTCAACTCTAATGTTCTCAATTTTGATTGCTTTTGCCACTGAAATATTGATTTTGTTTTTTTACCAGAACCCATTTTAACGAAATAACATATCCATTAAATTTTAAACCATTAAGAAGATTAAAGCAGCAAATATAACAGGATAAGGGCCACATTAAAATAAAAGTACGGGAAGCTAAAGAAAATAGCAAAAGTTAATAGCAATATTTTCAGCTAGATTAATCGATTTTTGTAAAATACACAATAAATTAGTACAGAAAAAAGGATATCATCAAGAAGCATTAAGCAAATATAATAGCCCGTTCACATCCTTGTCACTTTTCTGAACAACTTTAATAATGCTATGCTTTGAGAGCTCAAACAAACTCTTTATCAAGGACTTGCGTTGCTTGCAGTTCGTACCATCATAGTCAGTGCTGCCATTGGGCATGAGGGTTAATATGTATGACCGACCCCCATTACTTTTGCAAAAACAAAATTTTTCCCTTGGGGACCTATTCTCTCCGACCACCCCTTATGGGGATTCCCATACAAATTTTATGATTTTTTTATATTAATTCCCTACCTCCAAGAAACTAAACTGGACAAATGGTTTTAATTACACTGTGTGACCGATTCGACCTTTAAAAAAGTTTCAGCCTAAATTCTTAAAAATTCCGAGAGAGGGACATCTTGTGATTATATCGCGACTAGTCCGACCTCTCAGTTCCATCACAATTTTTTTTTAAAAATTCTCAAAGTTAAAAAGTATGAATTCTAGTATTCCGACTTTTAACAATTTTTTACATATACTTAGGTTGTGAGAATTTAAAAACAAAATGCACTTTTGTTCAATAGAATTAAACGTTAAATTGAACAGTGCCAAAAGATTTTTGGAAAAAATATATAAAGTGGGTTTATCGCAAAGGAGAAGTCAATTTTTCAAAAATTTTGTACAAATGTTAGTTCTTCTTTATTTTTTTTAAAAATGGTAACAAACAAAAATACTTTGTTCTTTTACAGGAATTATTAAAACTACTAAGTACCTTTCAAAAAAGTCTAAGATAACTGAAATCAGTTGAAAATTGGAAAAATGGCAGAAGTTTTAAAGTGTTTTTTAAATTGACAATCATCGATTTTTCTGATATATGTTCACAGCGTTCAAACTGCTGCCATTTAACCAAATGATAACGGATTTTGCTCATATATGCCTTGTTAGAATGCACAAGCCAAATGTCACATTTTGCGATTCTAGTTTTTGTAGAAAATAAAAAAAAGGCGCTATCAAATAAGATATCACAAGATTGTTGTGAGAAAATCTGAGTGTCTTTACGATTGAAAAACTTCTTATTTGTGCTACTTCATTTGGAATTGTGTAATTTGAATAGTGAAAAGTGCATTGCATATTTTCCAAATTATTTCCGAAAGAAATTTTATTAGAGCTCCTTGCTGTTTTTATATCCCGCGGTAAGTAAAATATTGTGTACTTTGAGCAGATCAAAAAAGTGAAAAGTGTGTTCAGACTTTTTACTGATGCAATGGGCTTACCATCTGTTATACTTTTCAGACTTTTTTATTCATGATGTGCGATAAAATAAAATAAACACTCTTTGTTACGTGTGTTTAGATATACACTAAAATCATATCGTCAAGCGATTTTAGATGAAGTTCAAAACGCTTACAAAAGTTATTTTGTCCTTGGTATGCAAAAAAATGTTTCCTGGGCACCCAATTTTTTATGTTCCTTGCAATACATTATGTTGGCTTTCATAAAAGGCTTCAAGAAAGTAATGCTATTCGGAATACCTGTGATTGGAAATCTGTTCATCGTCATGCTAAAAGTTCTGCTACTGTTGTGTCAACAAAAAAGTATTGAAATTTAATCGAAAAATGCAGAAGTCATACGTATATCAAGACACTATGTTCGTATTTCTTCCCAAATAACATTCTGAGGAATTGCCAATGCTACATCCAGTTCCAGAAGAAAACGCAGCACCAAGTCTTGTCACTGATTTTATGGAAGCGTTTAACCAGCTCAATGTTCGAATGTTGCTTAAAGTACTCTTTCTGCGTCATCATATAGATGTATTCGAACAGCCAATTCCAACCAAGTCTGATTAACAAGGCGAGCGCTTCCATCAAACGACAAAAACAATGGTGGACCGGTACAAAAATAAAAATTTGCAATCTTTTATTGCTAATTTGTGTTTGTTTTTGGCACTGGATGAGGTGTTGTGAAGAGCACCAACATAAATACAATTTACAATAAAGGCACAAACATACATTCAATCAAAATTTGAACCTTTATCCCAAAAAATTAATAAAACTTTTATTATTCGCAGTCATAGGATATCGCCGTTTTTATTTTCTACAAAAACTAGAATCGCAAAATGTGGCATTTAGCTTGTGCATTCTAACAATCCATATATGAGCAAAATCCGTTATCATTTGGTTAAATGGCAGCAGTTTGAACGCTGTGAACGTATATCAGAAAAATCGATGATTGTCGATTTAAAAAACACTTTAAAACTTCTGCCATTTTTCCAATTTTCAACTGATTTCAGTAATCTTAGACTTTTTTAAAAGGTACTTAGTAGTTTTAATAATTCCTGTAAAAAAACTAAGGATTTTTGTTTGTTACCATTTTTAAAAAAAATAAAGAAGAACCAACATTTGTACAAAATTTTTGAAAAATTGACTTCTCCTTTGCGATAAACCCACTTTATATATTTTTTCCAAAAATCTTTTGGCACTGTTCAATTTAACGTTTAATTCTATTGAACAAAAGTGCATTTTGTTTTTAAATTCTCATAACCTAAGCATATGTAAAAAATTGTTAAAAGTCGGAATACTAGAATTCCTACTTTTTAACTTTGAGAATTTTTAAAAAAAAATTGTGATGGAACTGAGAGGTCGGACTAGTCGCGATATAATCACAAGATGTCCCTCTCTCAGAATTTTTAAGAATTTAGGCTGAATTTTTTTGGCGGTCTCACCGTGTTATTGAGCGTAAAAAATAAAATTGAGGAATATCTTTTATTCTTGAGCGAAAAAATAAAAATTTAAAAATATTATTTATTCTTGAGGGAAAAAAATAAAAAGCAAAAAATAACTCTTATTCTTGAACAGAAAACTAAAAATCAAAAAATTACTTTTATTTTGATCAAAACAATTAAAATCGTAAGATAATTTTTATTGTTAAGCAATAAAATAAAAATCTAAAAATAATAATTAAATTTTGAGTTATGGATATCGCTTATAATAATTACGATCCCTGTGTTAAAGAGTAGAATAAACGAAAAATCGATCTAGCTGATCATAAAAGCATTTTCACGCTATTTTTCAATATCAATTATATGAAGGTACCGGGTACCTAATCACTCTGATCAAAGTGTTTTTTTTTTGTCACTCACATAAGGGATAGTATAGAAAGTAATCCAGAAAATTTCATTCATCGATTACCTTCTTGCCTACGGAATCTATTCTATTTATTCCGGCATGTCAGGGAAGGAAATCGAAAGCGCTTCCACTTGACATTTTTAAGTACTAACGCATGCGGAATGAAATCTGCAAAAACTTTGCACAGCTGTTTTCTTATTTTTACCATTATGAAGAGGTTTTTGTGTAAGTTGAAAACAAGTTGCATTAAAAATGTTAAAAAAAGAGTACCAACGTCGAAAAACTATTTATAAATTTATTGTTTCTCATCCGCAGTGGCCAAAAGCAAGTGTCGTTGCTCATTTCACGGAACAGGGCGAAAGCCTGAGAATTGTTTATAAATATACTGGCAAGGTATAAAAGTTTAAAAACTGCCCAAAGAAAACCAAGCTCTGGAAAATCTTCAAGTTTGAGGGACTCATGTGAGAGATCAAAATAACAAAACTTTACTGCAGGCAAAGTGTCCAAATCATACAGGCAGCTGGGTGCAAAATTCCAATGCGAAGGAAAAATCGTCAAGAGGTATCTCCAGTCAATGGAATACAAAACAAAAACAAGAGAGAGAAGACCAGCTGTCTCAGAATCAGAAAAGACTTAAAAACTCGACTGAACAGATTGGTTTAAAATAGATTCTTCGTAAAAAACGATGTCGTTTGCATTATGAACGATGAGTCGTATTTTAATTAAATTCCCTAAAAAAGTTTTGTTGTGCCTTACAATCAGTCCGTTTGGCATGTCAGAACCAGCATCAAGCCAATACCCCAGGAAAACCTAGATGCCATGAATACGTTGCAGATACCACAAGTCAGTAAGGTACAAAATCGTCCAAACGTCCCGCACTTACGTCCACTTTCACCGAAGAGTCAACGCAAATAATTTTCTATCGAAAACCACTGAAAATATAATTAAAAAAAAGTAAGAACTAGCTCCGCAAAATTTCAGCATCAATTTACACAACAGCTATGGAAAAAGTACTCAAAACTATCATAAAGCCGCTCGGATTGAACCGAATTTTTTTTAAATTAAAACAACAAACACTTTAATATTGAAATAAAAACATATGAAATATAATTTTCGTTTGATCTTATTTTCGAAACAGTTTTGTCAGTCTAAAGTTGGTCCTTCGAAAATAGGTTTTTTAAAGTACTCAACATTCTGTCGGGGCGTAAAAAAACGCTTGCTTGAATTTTTGAAGCGAAGCTTTTTACGCCTCGTTCTGCGATTTGCTAGAGTGAAATCATAAAAAACGACACTTTTTTCCGACACCTTTTTTCTTAGAATTGATATTGTTTTTTGCTTGCATCAATTGAACCAGAAAATGTTAAATTAAAAATAATTTCTTGCCCGCTGCAGGAATTGCACTCATGCCTGTTGGCTTATAGTTTTAAGCTTAAGCCATCGAACCAAAACCCTTGGATGGTAAATATTGCTGATTCAATATCAAGAATTAACTAAAGCTTTGTTGCAGTACATCAAAATAATCTATTTATAGGAATTGTATTGGCTACAAGCCTTCATCTCCTACAATAACCATTAGCCAAAACACAATAACCACTATAGATTGTGTATTGGCTATGCAAACATGAGTACTAAAAAACACAAATGTTGCTTCTACTTACTACTAGATGTCGTTACGCTACAAACAAATTTAATGATTTTTGTATATTTATTCCCTACAACTGAACAGGAGGGCCGGAGAGGGTTAATATGTATTATCAACCCCCATTATTTTTGCAAAGGGAACATTTTTCCCTTGAGGACCTATCCCCTCCGACCTCTCCTTACGGGTGCTCCCATACAAAAACGAAAAACTTTGTTATTTTAAAGTTTTAAATTCAAAAATTATTTTAATCGAAAAAAGGCATTAAATTCTTAAATCTTTGAAATTGCGAAAATGCTTCGCTTCTCTCGTGTGTCCAGTGACGCACCTGTGTTTTTTTGTTAGTGTGAAGGAACAAGGAGAGGTCATTGGGTACCAAGTTGTCACCTTAAGGCAGATGAGCCATCAATTCAACGTTTTGAGTACTCAAAAACTATTTCGTTGATATTTTGATTTTGATGATCTTCTTTTGGTAGTTGGTTTTCCTCAATTCTCCAAAGACTTCCGGCAAACAAGTGATTGAGTTCCATTCAGCATTAACAGCTCTCTGTTGCTCAAAATGTACAGTTGCGACATAACCGGATTCTCGACAATAACGTGCGAATTTTCAGGTCAACCGTTTCACCGACAACAAATCTTTCCAAGGTTTAAAAAAACTTGACTGAATCAGTATCAAACCGATTTTTTAGTGAGCTTATGACTTGATTAAATACTTCACAATACATTCTCCGATAGTATTCCTCAGGTGTCTTAAAAATGTAAATTTTCGGCATTGCCATTGTCGATTCGCTTCGGGAATTTTCGTTTCAGCGGTAAAGTTGGCTCGTCAATGCCCAATTCTGCAGCCAACTTTTTGCTCATCAGCCAAATTAATGTTAGCTTTGAATCTCGAGAAGAATTTAATGGGGATGTCACGGCTGTAATTTTTATATATGAATCTACTAAACAAATATCCAATTTTAGGAGATCTCTATTAAGAATTTCAATCGTGTCGAAAATGTCAATCACTGTATGCAAAAGAAAAAAAAACTCAAATGAATCCATATGCTGTAAGAATCCGGCAACTTTTGCTAAGACAGAGCTGTCAATTTCTTTGCCTTCCATCAACTCTTCCAAAATGTTCATTAATACTTTATAGTTGGCCAAAAGCGTTTTCAGGGATTTGATTTTTACTACCTATCTAAAGAAAGTGACAATGATTTTCTATTTTATTCAGGAATATTTTTAAAAATAAAAAAAGATATTGGTAAATCGGTGTGAATGTTGTTCAGAATGTTACCTTGTTGGACAGTACGCTGCAAGGGCAGGTAGGTTTTGCTCACTTTCTTCTGATTCAAAAGTTTGTATTTCCTTGAATATTACCAATCGTTTTGGTGAATCGCGAAACGATTTACTTCTCCAATGAACTTCCTGGCTGTAAGCACTTTCTAAATGCCAACTTGAACAATTAGATTAAGATTATGAGCATTGCAGTGAACGAAAAGTGCTCTGGGCTCTTCTTCTTTGATCCGTTGTTGTAATCCTGAAGTTTTTCCCAAAACATACGCAGCCCCATCATAGCATTGGCTCTGAGGAAGAGCGGCAAATTAAAGCGATGATGAACATCTTTGACAGTTTCAAATAAAGTTTTTGATTTAGTATTTGCAGTTGAATAAAATCCCATTTAATACTCTGAAGCAATGAGATTTGAAAAGACTGCTCGGAAAAAAGATGGAAACTTGCTCCGTCCTACCAATGTCTGCTGTTTTATCCAGAAGTATAGCAAAATATTCTACAGTTTGTATTTCTTTGATATTTTGCTGGAAAATTTTAAAAGCCATCGCCTGTAATATCTAATTTTGGATTTCATGATGTAACCACTTGCGCCCAGATTTTTTCAGTCACGATTCCAACCCACCACATCTTCTGATTGAGCTTTCAAAATTACCATAAAATTCGAGTTTTCATCACTTCTCGCGCCGCGAATAGCTAGCCCTTGCCTCCCTTAAATTCTCAAAGTACTGAAAATTTTCCTCAAAGCTGTCCGATTGTTAATCATTTCTTTTTAAATTGAAGTCGATAAATGCTGCACTTCATTAACTTTTCCACTATTTTTCAAAACATCTGCACAGGTTATGTGTAACGAACTCTTCGAGTGTTTTTTGATTCTTTCAGTTCCGTGTCTTCAATTTTCAAATCCACTTTCTACCCACGTTTTTTTGGCTTTAAGATCAGCCGCCGTGAAATGTGTCAATAAATTTTCAGTGCATACTCTTGTACATATCGTACAAATCAGTTGATTAAAATTGTTCAAACCAGGCCCATGGATTGTCCAGCTTCCAGCGTTCATATGACTGTGTTTTGCAAAATGCAGGATTTTTATCAGAAAAATTGAAATACACAACGGACTTAACCTCATGATTGACAACTTGTACAATAACCACAAACAAATTTTATCACAATTTTATTCACAACTACTAGCGAAGTTTTTTTTTTTAAACAAATGGGTGAAGTGGTCGTACTAAAGTTATGTCTTTTTTAAACACCAATTCTAAAGTTTTTACTTACTAACAATAGACCGCATTATTTGACAATCTTCATTGGTATCAGTTTTCAATTTTTTCTGGTTCAAACTCCCTTTTCCTGGAGATAAATTTGCTTCAATCGCAGACTGTTGAGTTACCTTTGATTGCTCATTACTTAGTGTACTATCTCGAACAACTCGTATAAGAAAGCTATCCATTGTGTAAATAGTGATTCTAATTTTTAGCAATGAAACAAAACAGTTGGCGCAACGCACAATAATGACAGCTGGTAGTGTTCAAAAGGTTATTGCAGGCGAGCAAAAATTATGTTAAAGGGTGTTTTAGATCTGCATTCAATTTTATGGAATTTTTCTCAAATTTTCACTCTAAAATCGATTTTCGGATTTTCGGAGTGGCTAGTGCTACCCACTCTTTCCTAACCGTTCGCCGACCCTGACAGCAGGCGTCGTGGGTGCTTCATTTCGGCCAAAACTTCCTTTCAAATAACGATTGTTTGGGGCTGTTATTCACAACGTTATTCAAGCGTAAAGCTACTCATTTCTTTCCGCGGAGATATGATACTGACTTTATGTCAAGATTTCGAGCGGGAAACATTTTTCGCTGTCAAAATAACCTATGATTTAAAAAGAAACCACTAGATGGCCCACCCTGTATTTCGATTGAGAAAAACTGTTGCAGATCTACGATTGAAAAGAACAACTGAAAAGGACTGAAAAGAAGAACCAATTTATAAGATCCCTATAAAATTTATAAGAAAAAAAATTTTTTGTGCCGTGGTATAAAATTGTATTTTAAATTTGGTTAAAAATGTGAAATCTTTCAATTTAGTCATTATTTTCTATCCTACCAAAACTAAAAAATTTCCTTTTGGCATAAGATAAACCTCGCTATACACGAGATACTCGCCATGTTAAGTTTAGGACACCGATAGTTATCTGTGTAAATTCACAAATCAATTTTTTGAAAACATAGAAGGCGCTTTAGGAAACTAAAATTCCTTGACTTCGTTATAATCTACATATCAAGTTTTACCTCCGTCTAGAATATTTTTAGATATTTTGTGACTTAAAGTGGTGTTAGTTCACTTCCATTTTATTTTCGGAACTTAAGTTCTAGCCATAAGAAATTTCTCATCGAAAACAAGCACCAATGTTTCCAATTTTCCATAGAATGCTTCGTTAATAACTTAATTAACTAGAAAAGTCCCTTAATCGCTAACATCAACAACAAATAAGACTATCTTGAGCTACTTATTAGCGAAGTAAATACAAATAGAGCTCACTTTTCTATTTTCTTACTTACTCGTACTTACTTACATTATATTTACGTATAGTCCTAACAATGTTGTCAATAATTTGTTTTACTTCCACAAATTTTTTTTTTATTTTGTGTATTTTAGAAAATCGTGCCGGTCCATCGAATTTGGGAAATGTTATAAGTCAAATATTGTTATGCAAGCAAATAACGCCGGATTTCAATCAGGAGGAATTATGCAGCATAACAAAGGATTCGCAGGAATTGGCAGTGTTGTTGTCCGAAATGCAGGAATACATGCCACAGCACGAAACCTATTTGGGTGAGTACAACAATGTTTGCAAGAACAACAACAACAGCAACAACAACAACAACAACCTCAATTACGAAAAATAAAATTCCATAATCGAACAATGGCAATAAAATAAAACCATCAAGGTTTTGTTGCTCAACAAACTGATGCGCATGCATCAGCATATTTTTATATTTTCAGTTTTCTTATTTAACGATGAGGCTTAAAATATTGTATTATTAATGATGTTGTTGTAGTTGTTCAAGTTGTTGATATTCTTGATAATGCGGATGATGTTTAGTCTTTGCGACTGAAAGGAAAATAATTATTTTTTTAGTCCCGCAAATATCGTTCTTGATGATTCTTATGTTTATGTAATTGTTTTCCAATTCATTTTATACAACTGGTTATAATTTTCCTGAATTAATCAGTGCAGAAAAAAACACAATTGCGTGTACCCCAAACACGAATAAAGTAAAAGTTATACCCGAAAAAAATGATGATATTAAAGCGGCTTTAACACAAACAAAACTATGTTTCTATCATACCATATCCAAGGTATACTTACTTATCTGACGCCTACAACCCTGGGTCGGTTTTGGCCTCGTATAAGAAATTGCGTCAGCCATTTCTGTTTTGCGCTTGCTGGCGCCAATTAGAAACACCAAGCATGGTCAGTTTATCCAACACCTGATCCTTCCAACGAAGATGTGGGCGTCTTCTTCTGCATTGACCACCACCGGGCACCGAATCAAATATTTTTTTCGCTGGAGCGTCGTTTTCCATTCGCTCAACATGACCTAGCCAGCGAAACCGCTCGATTCTAATACGCTCAACGTATTACGCTGACATCAATAATGTCGATGTCAGCGTACAGCTCATACAGCTCGTGGTTCCATCGAATTCGGTACTCGCCATTGACGCAGATTGGACTGAAGATTTTACGAAGGATCTTTCTCTAGAGGTCTTTTCATCAGAACTGCTCAACGTCCAGGTTTGTGTTGCATATAATAGGACGGGTATGTTTAGTGATTTATAGAGCGTGAGTTTTATTCGTCGAGAGAGGGCTCTACTTCTCAATTGCCTACTTAGCCCAAAGTAACACCTGTTGACAGTTATCATTCGTTTTATCTCAATACTGACATCGTTGAAAGAGTTTATGCTGGATCCAAGGTAGACGAAGTCCTTAACAACCTCGAAGGATATTTTGTCAACAGTGACGTGGTTTCTAAGACGCTGGGACTGTTTATTTGTTAACAGTTGGTATTTCGTCTTATCTGCGTTCACTGCAAGACCCATTCGACTCGACTCTTTCGCTAATCTGGAGAATGCTGCGCTGAATTTACGCGTTTTATGGCCAATGATATCGATATCATCAGCATACGCCAGCAGCGTAAGACTTTTGTAGAATATCGTGCCACTGCGTCTCAAATCAGCAGCTCGAAAGATCTTCTCCATCATAAGGTTGAAAAAGTCGCACGATAAGGAATCACCTTGTCTAAAACCTCGTTTGATATCGAATGGAGGAGTGAGGTCCTTCCTGATTTTAACTGTGCTGCTGGTGTTGCTCAGTGTCATTCTGCAAAGGCGGATGAGCTTTGCAGGAATACCAAATTCAGACATGGTGGAATATAGATGATTCCTTACTGGACTGTCGAAGGTGGCTTTGTAATCGACAAAAGGTGGTGTGTGTCGATTTGTTTTTCTACGGTCTGCTCCAAGAATTGTCGTAGCGTAAATATCTGGTCTATGGTGGATTTGCCAGGTCTGAAGCCACACTGATAAGGTCCAATCAGCTGGTTTACGATGGGCTTCAGTCTTTCACATAGTACGCTCGACAGGACCTTATATGCGATATTAAGAAGGCTTATCCCACAGTAATTGACGCAAATTTTGGAATCTTCTTTCTTGTGTTTTGGGCAGAGCACACTGAGATTCCAATCGTTTGGAATGCATTCTTCCTACCATATTCTGCATAGAAGCTCATGAATGCATTTAAATAGAGCTTCGCCTCCATCCTTGAAGAGCAAGTAAGCCATCGGCTCCTTTGTTGTTTTGTTGTTTTTAAGCCGAGCTATAGCTTTCAAGACTTCACTATGGTCGGGCAGTCGAACTTCAACGCTGTCGTCCACAATTGGGGTTTCCTGTATGTCATCTCTATTGGCGGGATTGTTCTCGTCTTCACCATTCAGAAGCCTAGAGAAGTGTTCCCTCCACATCATCAGTGTTCTCTGGATATCTGTAGCTAGATTCCCATTTTCATCCTTGCAGGAAGAGGCCCCGGTCTTAAAACCATCGGCCAGGCGTCTTATTTTTTCGAAAAATTTTCGGACCTCACTCCTGTCACCATGCATTTCAATTTTCGCGCACTCACGCCTTTCCGCTTCCTTTTTCTTTCGCCTGAAAATGCGTCTCTCTTCCCTCCTCTTCTCTTTGTATCGCTTTGTATTAAGCAGCACTCACAACCGACTGCAGGGTGGCTTTGTAGGCGGCGTCTTTTTCTGCAGTGGCGTCGCGACACTCCTGGTCGTGCCACTGGTTTCGGCGAGAGCGGTGATAGCCAATCCCCTCTTTGGCAGACGTACGCATAGAGTAGGAAAAATGATTCCACTGCGCGCATATATCATCGATCGGAGGAGAGCTTTCTTGAAGCAGGCGTGAGAGTCGAGCAGCGAAGTCTTCGGCTGTTTGTTTTGATTGCAGCTTTTCGACGTGTAGCTTTCTCTGTGCTGGATTGCGCGCATTCTTTGGAATAGTGCCTTCCGTCAATCAAAACGTGATCAATTTGGTTGCGTGCCTTTTGATCAGGAGACAGCCAAGTGCCTTTATGAATATTGAGATGCCTGAATCTAGTGCTACTAACGACCATGTTTCGCGCTGCGGCAAAGTCAATCAGCCTCATTCCGTAATCGGATTTATTGTCGTGGAGGCTGAACTTTCCGACTGTCGGACCAAAGATATTTTCTTTTCCCACCTTGGCGTTGAAGTCACCAAGCACGATTTTTATGTCGTGGCGGGGGCTCAGCTCATAGGCCTCTTCAAGGCGCTCGTAGAAGCTGTCTTTGGTCTCATCGTCCTTATCTTCTGTCGGAGCGTGCGCACAAATTAGGCTTATGTTGAAAAATCTTGCCTTGAAACGGATTATGGCAAGTCCGTTTCAAGATTCACAGGTGTGAATCGCAGGACATGAAGCCGTAGTCTCTTGCCAACCACGAATCCGCATCCAAATTCGTGCTTCTCCGGATGGCCGCTGTAGTAGATATCACAGCATGCTTGCCGTAAGCAACCCTGTCCCTTCCATCGCATTTCTTGGATTGCAGTGATATCAGCTTTGTATCTTTCTAAGATATCTATCAGTTGGATAGAGGCACCATCTCAATTAAGGGCTCGGACGCCCTAAGTGCATATCCGTAAATCATTGTCAGTTTTTCGTTTGCAGTAGTCGTCATCAGATTTGGGGATAATTTTTATCTTATTTCTTTTTCGTTTCATTGAAATTGTTTTTACGTGGCGGGCTTCAAATCCAACGCACAACCCTTTAAAGCTAGGAGGAGCCCGCCGCTCAGATTAGCCGTCAAACTAACGGTTGCCAGTTTGCCGTTTCTAGAGGACACCACGTAGAGGTTTGAGCCGACTTGAGACGAGTTCGACATGGATAATACTGGCCTCACCAGGTTGAGGCAGTCAGACACGTTGCCATGTGAAGATCGCTCCCCTGACCCTCACGCGTTGCCTTGTGAGGATCGTCCTCCCAATACCCAAGCTATTCCATGCTTAATACCTTGATCTTCGTATCATACTCATCGAACTGTATCCGTCATTTTAAATTACCATTGTCGTAATCATCAACCCACATCGGATTAGACGATACCTTATCTTTTATTTGAGTGGAATTTATTTCTGACAAAAACCTTGAAAGCTCTGTTCGACTTCTATGCTGTGTCTGATATCAAGACTGATATTCGTTTGCTGATGTATTTAGAATCAACTCGACGGATTGCTGGTTTTTTAATACAGTTGATAATTAAAAAAAATTAAACTTTTTTTGAGCAAAAAAATCTCTTTCTTCATCCCGAATCACAAGCAATTCTTTGTCATCTGGAGGTTGTCATTTGGATCCAGATGTTCTAAATGCATAATTCGCATCAAGTCCCCTGGATTTCTACCATTTCCCTTCACCCGCAAGCCGCATTAAATAACGTCATTCTAATAATTTCTAAAAACATTGATCTCAAGCCCGCTCATTCATTGATATTGAAAATAAAAAAGGGCATTAAATAAACAACAATAAATAGCTTATATCTTTATTTATTTAATTTAATGCAAAATGCTTAAAAATCAAATGTAAACAAAGATTTATGGGCAACAAATGACGTATAAAAATAACTTATCACTGAGAGAAAATAACTGACATGCGGAATGCGCAATCTGTTCTCTATCATTCAGAACTAGAACTCTTGATTTTTGGGCACCCAGGATAGCTCGAATTACCCTGGTAATGCTCGAGCACCCGGGTATTTTCGAGTATTTTGGGGTATATTCGGGTATTTCGGGCTACGCGACTAATACCCGGGTACCCGGGTAATAATAATAATAATAATAATAATAATAATAACAAAAATAATAATAATAATAATAATAATAACAATAATAATCACAATAAAAATAATAATAATAAAAGCTAACAAAAATATTTACACAATACGAGTAACAATACGATTTTGTTTTAGGTTCAGTTTTCACATCACTGCTGTTGCAGTAATTGATTGTTCTATAAATAACTCTTACTGTGGTGAATATAAATAGAACAAAGCCGAGTCTTTAGGGGTGAACTATTATCTAAGCTGAGATCAATAAGGAAGAATAGGGGTATGTAAAGGTGTTAGTATTAGAAGCCATTAGTTGAATTTCTATGAACTCAGTTGGATCAGAGGTTAAGGAGGTGATCCAGAAAACTTCAGGTAGTGGGTTCGAATCCCGGTGTGGACAAAATATATATTTCTTTTTTTAATTGATTTTTGGGAAAACATATAAGATCAGCATATAGGATAGGCATATATGGAAGCATATAGAGATCAAATGTTCAATTATGTAATATTGCATCACAGTTTTGGTATATAATTGCAGTTAGTAAGTGGCGTGATAATAGGCGATTCAGCACCCCCGTTATCTAAAAATGAGGTATTAATTTGGACCGGTCGTGAAAAGATGTGAAGCATTTGCGAAGGGGGTTGAGAAAGAGTTGTGAAAGGCGGCGGTAGACTGAGTTACGCTTGAAAGTTATCAGTAAAAGAGCATGGATTGTAATATTCAAAATGTAGTATTGATTTTTCTTTTTGAAAAAGTAAAGCGAAGAATCATTTTTTTTCTTCAATAATAAATTCCGGAAGAGTGCTTTTGTTTTTTTTTATCATCATTATTTGGCTAATTAATTGCCAATTGATAATGTTATGCCGGAGACTTAAGGGTTGTCTTATTGTGGATCTCCAAAGTGCAAGATTATCCTGCTTCCTGAGTTTTCTCAATATGACTCTATGTCCTGGAGTTTTTTTTTCCATTTTCTCACCATTTGGATTTGATGGATTCTTACGCCCAGCTGAAGATTCTGGCCTAAAATCAAGCAGACGAATAAATAACTACTTGGCGGTTGAAACAATTAAGGTATAAGCCACAAATTTTATAATCAACTTGTTGGTGCAAACGTGAAGGCGTAGGCCTTGCAAGTCAGGAGCGCTGGTTCGATCCCGGGAATTTCACCATAAATTAGTTCTTTTTTTTTAAATTAATATATTCACATAATGAAAATTTTGCTTTAAAATAATTTTTAAAATCATAGTTTTTGTTTTTTTTTATCTTCGATCCGAGGGAGGGTTCGAATTGATAATTATATGAGTAAAATACCATATATTTCTTTTGCTTATTTAGTTTAAATTTTGTGAATTTGGAATTTCAAATTTTGGATTTTTAGTTCCGATTTAAGTTGTAATCCTAGGTTAGACAATCGATTGCTTGCTTTAGGAATTTTGAATAGAGATTTTTTTTAAGTATTTATTCGGAAAATTGAAATATTCTTTTATATACACTAATGTCTTTAACTTAAATTGTGCTTAACGTTAATTAAGAAAAAAAACTGAATTTAAAGTGAAACAAATTTTTGTTATTAATTCGCAACAGTTCCCAGTGATCGCGATATCTGGAACTTGTCGGAGTTGGGGAAATCGCGTGGCGCCCATTTTAAGAAATTTCATCAGAAAAATCCACGGCCTCCTTCACTAAGCCGGTCAAACTCCATCTCCGATACGCGAGCGGAATTTGGCGCGTAACAATTTACAAAAAAATATAATAAAATGAAAATTTTTTCATTGCAGAGGGTAGCTTCGAAAAAATGTTGATGTTTAAATATCCAAATGTTGACGAAATTGTGACACATAAATGAAAAGTCATTAATTGTTTCTGAAAAATTGTCAATTATTGTGTTTTTAGGAATAAATAAAAATCTCCAGATGTCGCCAAGAAAATGATGAAATGTCGGGAAAAAATTACATTTTTATTTTTCATCATTTAAATTAATGGTCAACAACCTCTACAAAAGTTTAGAAAAGTCATGGAATTTATCAAATACACAAACCATTATTGACACTCTTCCCACTTCAAATCGAAAATGTTCCTATTTAACCTATAAAGCAGCTACAACATATTTATGAATAACAAAATTTTAAGACTTTTTAACATTAAAAAGCTTTTTAACTATTAAAGGTTTTAAAGCTATTTTAAGATATTTTAATGAATACGGCTGTAGTTGTATACAAACAAAAACAATTAAAATTACCAATGCTGCCAATTATTGACGAGAAAATGTTGAGCGCTTATGAGCGTTTTTTTGGACAAAAGTTTATAGCGATGCCAAAAAAACGCACCTATTATTAAATTTGAGAATATTTTTCTTTAGCCCCCGAATAGTTTAAATCAGTGAAAATTCTTCCAATTAGTTATATCGGCAATTACACCTACAGCAATTTTGCTCCTCATGTCAAAGGCTATACTAAGCTATTATGATAAACCATAGAATGGTAACGCTAAGAACAGTACCATCTTGTTTATATAAGGAATATACCTAAATTTTGCGTTCATCACCATTCTAGAGTTAAATAATTGTCTAAATCTTAATATTGGAAACAATTTTGTGTTGCTTGGATAGAGCAATACTTATGGGAGTTTTAATTTCTTACTTACATGAATGATTCAAATTGAAAATTATATCGAAAAATTCTTTTTTCTTTCTATTTATCTTAAACAAATTAATAAATATTTACTAATCTCACAACATATTATATTTTTTTTTTCTTTTCAATTAGAACGCAATGCGGCATTAGATACAAATGGACCTTGGCCCGCTAAACGACGACGAAACTCCATTTACAAAAATATGGGTCTGCTATGTTGCGTTTCTAGACCAAATTATCTCTGAAACGAAGCGTAATGATAATGAGCAGCAACTTAATAAAAGTGAAAATAAAATCTAAAGAAGCCGATTAAAAGAATGATCAACAGGAAAAACAGAGTTATGCAGTTAGCACAGATGATCGTAGTGGAAATGAAATCGAAAAAACAAAATAACACGGCAAGACACACACACACACCAAAGGAGCAAAACATCAATTATAGCATATAATAGTTTATTAAGTAAAAGTTAAAAAATTATAGTCTTCTAAGACAGTTCTAAGCTCTAATTATATTGATTTAAATCGAAAACATTTCAGTATCTTAAAGAGTTATAAGCATGAATAACACTAGTTTTATGCATAAGATTTCAATTTGGTTAATTATATTATAAGTAGTTTTGAATTTCAAAACATAAGTTCAAAATTTTTTTTCTTGTATGCAAATTGAATAGAAAAATTCTTTAAAAGCAGCAAAAGTTGTAAAAGTAAAATATAACAAAATAGAAATAAAGAAAGCCACAGATATATTTTAAGCCAGCATCATTCACTGGTTATACATATAAGACCATTTTTTTTATCATACTATATGTATATCCCTATCATAAGATTCACCCGAAAATATATTTGGACTGACGAAAAACTGTTTGCCCGAATATTTCAAGGTTTATTGTGAGATTCGTGCAAATCACCATTCGCTTCAAGTCAGCTTTGTCGTTTCGAAGATACTATTGTGAACAGAGTTAGCAAAAAAACAAGATTTAAACTAAAATTAAAAGCAAAATTAAAAAATTAAGTGATTGGTGCGATTTATGGTATTTTGCTTCCTATTTCAGCTTCTACTAGTTCTTCTATGTCCATATTATGTCGTTGCATATGCGATTCAGCGATCGATTCATCTTTTCATCTTTTTATAGCTGCCTTAAACTTTTGCCACTTTTGGTGGCGGCCGCAGCGCAGTGGGTACAGTGCGTTACCCATACGTCAAAGAACCCTGGTTCAATTTCCATCTGAGATAGAAAATTTTTCAATTGAATTAATTTTTCTGTTCGACCGTCACCTCTCTGCAGACAATGGTAAGCCTCAGAGAGTAAATAATGCCATGTAAAACTTCTTGAGAACATGCTTATTACCCATTTGGAGTCGGTATAAAACTAGTAGGTCCAGTTCTTGATCAATTGTGTACAAACATTTATTAACACGCACAACACAATTTGATCATAAGAAGTTCAGTCAAAGTCCTTTCAAGGGCTGAAATGGCCAGTTTATTAATTAATATCGTCCGACACCAATACATGTACGTCGCAAAAATCGATATTTTTGGCCCATCTTACATAGTTTTCAAGATATGGCGTTCTTCCTAAGTTTTTAAGGTTGTAATACCGTCCAACCCCTCTATTTGTGCGTCTCAAGCTCAAGACCACCTTTAGAAAATCTAAATCTGGTGTTATTTTTGGCCTTCCTACGTTTTCGAGATATGACTTTTTTCTTGTGTTTGAGGCTACCATATCATCCGATCCCTCTATATGTTCATCTCGACTTCGAGTCTTCTTTGTACTAACGCAAATCTGGTTTTATTTTTGGCTATCTTTGGCTAATTTTGAGGCTATCATATCGTTCAACTCCTCTATCTGTGCGTCTCGAGTTAGTAGACCCCCTTTCTTTCCCTTTCTTTTCCAAAACCCAAATATCTTTTCTTTTCAAGATATGACACATGATGCACTCGGTGTGCTGGCTATGATTTCCCATTACTTTTACTTCAGTGTCGTTCTATGGTTTGATATTTTATTTCATAACAAAACTTTAAAAACACAACGACACTAACAAAGATCTTTCAAAATATGACTTGGTATTCTATTTGGCTTCGCTTCCTACAAAACATTTTTACTGAAATACATTCCACCTTCATAGTGTAGGCTAGAGCCCTGAATGAATATACTTTTTCGCCTACTCGAATATCGGTGATTCCATGTCAAAACGCCCACGTTTTTGAAATCACTATTTTTGAATATTTTTAAACTCTCTGGCTTGATAGTTCTCTTAAAACGTATTATATCTGCATACTTTGTTTTTTTTTAATTTTTATTTCTCTTTAAAAGATATGCACTGTAAAAAATTGCACAATATTTTAAAAAATACAATAAGTGCATGTTTTCAAACAGCTGTAACTTCGAAACCGTAAGTCGTACAGAAAAAAATCCCAGATATATCTTAAAGATCTTGAATGAGTCTTTTTTGTGGTATACTCTTTTTTGACCCTTTTCATGAATTTTTTTTTTATTGTTTTAGTCTGAAATTTTGTGTCACATTTTTCTTAGTGATCGCAGTAAGTTTTTACCTTTTGAGCATAGTGTCGTTATAATACATCAATTCTTAAGGCTTGTACCGAATTTTTTAGCTTGGGATTCCAACAATTGCTATTTTTAAATCATCTAGCTATAACGGTCAACAACTGCTTAGTGGATGTCCAGCACAACTTTATTTCGCAGAATCATGTCAATTGCTCAATTCGTTTCTGAGTTATACTCTCAAATACCCGTATAAAGGGGTATACTGCCACAGCAACAACAGCTCCACCTACCGGGTCAAACTTTAAATCCAAAACATCTACAGATCCAGCCACACACACAAACCAAATTTCATCAAAATGAATCCAGCCGTTTAGGAGGAGTTCAGTGACAAAGCCTGCACAGAAGAGTTTTATTTGTAAATGTATGAAATTTTCGGTAAAAAACTAAGAAATCTTTTGTAGACATTTTTTTCAAAATTCCTTAAAAATAGCAATTGTTGTTTCAAGCTAAAATTTTGTACAAGTTTTAAAAATTTGTGTATTATAACGGCATTATGTTGAAAAAGTGAAAAATTTACTGCGATTACTAAGAAAAATGTGACACAAAACTACAGACTAAAAAAATTAAAAAAATAATTCATAAAAAGAGTCCAAAACAAGTACACCACAATAACGACTCATTCAAGGTCTTTAATATATATCTCGGATTTTTTCCTGTATGACTTACAGTTTCGAAGTTACAGCTGTTTGAATACATGCACTTATTGAATTTTTGAAGTTATTTTCAAATTTTTTACAGTGTATAACTTAAAAAAGAAATTGTTTTCGCAAAAACAAAAACACAGTTTAAGTTATTTTCACGAGCACTACTGACTTACAAAGTTTAAAAAAAAAATCTGAATCACAAAGGCCACATTTTGCTCAAAAATAGTCGAATTGATATGGAATCATCGATATATGCACATGTTATATGTAGAATAAAAAGCTTACTATCATCGTTTTTCTAAAGTTCTCATATGTGAAGTTACTCTATCTTGGTATTATGCGCAAGTAAGAAACGAAGAGATCTCACTGCTCTCTTCTGTGCTTATATACTGCTGTATTTATTATAAGACATTGCTGTGCTTATACTAGTAAGAAGCGGATGAAGCAAGCCCAAAATACACTGTAGTGCTCAACCGGTTTTCTTAGTCAAGGGAGGTGAGGCAGCCGACGTGAAGTGCGTAAAATTTAACGCATAAAAAAGGCTGTACCCAGCGGGTAAATCCGCTGTTTTTGAAGCAAGTAGCTCATCTTTTTTGATGAAGCTTCATTTTCTCTTTTGTTCTACATTTCCGCAAAAGCATGCGCATTTTAACTGCATCTTTGGTAAGCTGTGAGGATGCGACATTAAAGTATACAAATTGAAGACGCAAAAAATTTAAATTCTTGGTTCAATTGATTAAATAATGAAACTTGCTTTATCAATCAATTTTAGTTTTTGTCACATGCGGGGATTGAACTCGGACTGCATAGCATTAGAGTCCAATGATTTAACGTTATGCTATTTCCTTGCGTGGTTATACTAACTTATTCAGCATATAGCTAACCCATTTCTGCAAAGTCAACTTATAATCTATCCATAATAATAATTATAATCCCTCCTTTATTTTCCACTAACCAATCAATAAAATTTTGAGCAAAGTCATTGTTAACTGAATAGCTGTAACATGTAAATTCCTAAGTTTAACCCTCAGCTGGATTACTTTTTTTAATAAATACAAGTATTTGTGCCATCAAAGTGTGAAAACCTCAAGGAAACCAGAGTTACATTTTCGAAATATCAGGTTAGGAGTTGGTCGTGTACTATAATCTATTCCTGACGAAGAAGTTTAAGGTTTAAATAAGCGTAAAACTGTATAAAAAATGTTTTTTAAATCAATACTAACTTTGATTTAGAAAAAAAGAAAAAAAATTCATTAAATTTCATTAACAGCCATTTATTTGTATTCAATTTGCAATTAGTTCTTACGCACAATTTCGGGCATATGCCCTCCACAACTGGATCTGATGAATTTCATGCAAGACAAAGTTTTCGAACACTTTTTTCAAGCATTCGTGACCGTATTTTCTCAATAACACGAATAATGTAAGCTTTCAATGAGTCAATTGTTGTTGGTCTCCCAGCTTAGACTGGTGAGGGTACACCAAAGAAACTGATCAAGAGGCGTCAAATAATAAAATCTTGAGATCAATTTACCAAGCCTAATCGCTGAACAAATACTGCTCGATAAAACAGCGTATCAAATGCCAGTTGATTTTGAAATTTGGACGCAAACAACGATTATTCGGCTTAAATTTTGGCACCAGCTGGATCTTGAAAGCCTTCAATTCAAGACGTTTGTATAAAATTTTTCCATAGAGAGGACGGACAAAGTCCAAACGGCAGTAAACGACATCGAATCGATAAATGTGGATCTTCTTCAACACTCTCCTGAACGACTGTTATATTCTCTTCAGAACGCACTCTTCTTTTGCGCTTTGGTGCCATTACATCTATAAAAGAAAATTTTGTGAGAAAATGGCCATCAAAACAATGAATACCAGTCTCAGATGGTCGATTATGTCGATTGTAATCTTAAAGTTTGGCGAACAGATTCCAATAGCCTCAGCCACCTCATGCACTTTTAATCTCCGATCGGTTAACATTATTCCAATGCATTCTATATACGATTTCTGGAGTAACGACCTCCATTGATTTTTCATTGGCTTCATATCGGGCGATGTTCGCTGTAAAAACCGATCTTTTTGGTCTGTCTTACATCGTTTTCAGAATATGGCGGTTATCCATATATCAAGGGTGTGAAATATCAAGGGTATGATATGGGCTTGATTAGCAATGAACACTTTTAATGCTAAATAACTTATTTATAAGTTTTTGTTTTGTAGTTACATTTACGAGATTCCACCAAGACAATTCTATAAGATTACTAAGAGCACATTTCTGTAATTAACATAAATTTCCTACTAAAACGACAGCAACATTTCTAAGATTTTGCATGTATCAACCTTAAATTCATATTTAAATGCTAGTCCAAGACAAAATCACATTTAATGTTAACAAATTAAGTACCTAAATGCATATGAAACATATTTATATACGAGTATATATGTAATAAAAAACACACATACACTAACACATTAATATATTATCGATACATATGCAACTGTGATAAAGCATCATTAAATCTCTTAAATCAATCAAAAATTATAAAAAGAAAAAATAAATTTAAAAAACCACAAAAAAAAAATCATTCAATAAATTATGTTAAATACGAAAACTATGTGTGTATGTTAACAAAAACAAAAAAAAAAAACAGAAAAGCATTGTTATGTTTAAAATAATTAAAAATGTTTCATTGTTCTCTAGTAATAAAGTATAATAATTAAAAACTATTTAGCAACAAATATTATATAAATTATAATGTAATTAATAATTTCACTAAAACTAAACATAGCTTTAGTTGCAGTGATACTCGCATTTCAATTCACTTTAACATAAAATTGCGCGCGTAGACTCAAAACCAACAACAGATTATATCGAAAATTTCTATTCTAGAAATTATATCGAAAATTTATATTATAGAAATTATATCAAAAAATAATATAAAAAATAGGCTTGGGTAGTTCATGAACGAACTAGTTCAATTGAACGATTCCCACTCATGAACTATGTGAACTAGTTCAGTGTTTCTCGTTCTTTTAGTTCATTTTAGTTCAATTGATATTGCAGCGAGTAGCAGCAAAACGAATGAGAGCAAAAATAACCTAAATTCACCAAGCTATGGTTTGAGTACTTGGTTTGAGACTTTTTGTGTCTGCACTAATATAAGTGTTGGATTTGATGGCTATCACATATTCATACCAAGTTTGTTTCATTTCATATACCTGGACATGAACAAGGAAACGAAACGAACTAAAAGACCAATCGAGCAGCAAAACGAACGAGAGCAAAAATAACTAAATTCACCAAGCTATGGTTTGAGTACTTTGTTTGAGACTTTTTGTGTCTGCACTAATATAAATGTTGGATTTGATGGCTATCACATATTCATACCAAGTTTGTTTCATTTCATATACCAGGACATGAACAAGGAAACGAAACGAACTAAAAGACCAATCGAACTAAAAGACGTAATGAACTAAAAGAACGAACGAACTAAAAGAACTAACGAACTAAGAGACCAAACGAAGTAAAACATCCAACGAACAAAAAGAACGAACGAACTAAAAGAACTAAATGAACGAACTAGTTTATTACATACGATTGAACTAAAAAGAGCGATCTTTGTTGTGAACTAAAATGCCCAAGCCTAATAAAAAAAAATGTGGTCTAAAATAATCAAATAAACCCTTCACATAGTCTTAAACTTGCTCTTTAGTGCAGAACTCTATTATTTTAAACACAGTTGTTATTATTATTATCGCTGAGTCTACGTTGTTTAAGGAAAACCTAGCTATCCTCTACAACAAAAATAAGGTGATCTGCATGAAGCTAACTCCGCTATTTTTTCTTTGTAGTTAAAAAATATATGTGCGTACACAGTGCTTGATGTGGGCTTATTTGTGCCGCATTGCAATAGTTAATTATTCGAAATATTTAATTTCCACCACCATTAATTTTTTTAAAAATTAATTTTTAAATTTTTAAAAAATTTCGGAAATTGTGCTGTGATGTGTTCATGTTGTGCTACAATGTGCCGTAGAGAAATTCAAATTTTATTTACCTTTTTTTTAATGACTACAGTACTTATTTTAATCGTCGAAAATATATGATAACTTTAAGATACAACAAATGCGACTCCATCTTATTTTAAACATTTATGGGACACTTCTATATTCATGTAAGAGATAGACAGCATAGGATGTATCAAAGTTTTAATTTATTTAAGGCGTATAGCAAAAATGTAATCTACGAAGAATTCAAAGAAAACTTCCCCACGAACTATGGGTATCTCTACCGAGAGACATAAAAATTTACATTTGAAAAATGTTTAAAAACAGTTTGGTTGTACAGGGTGCGGCTAAAGTAACTATATGATTTGTTTTTTAAATAACTATTGAGTGGAATGAAAAAAAAAAAAAATTTATGGTAAAAAGAAAGTTTATTTTATGTTATTTTTTTACATTAATTATGAAAAATAATATCAGTTAAATGAGAACCGTTTTCTCTAACGCAAAAATGTGCTCTTTTTATGGCATTTTCCATAACTTTGTTGAGTGTTTCTTGTGGTATACGATCAATTTCTTCTTGAATGTTGTCCTTTAGTTGCTGCAAGGTTTGGGGCTTATTCACATAAACTTTGTCTTTGAGATAGCCCCACTAGAAAAAATCCGGTTCAGTCAAATCTGGCGACCGTGGTGGCCATCTCAAATCGCCGTTTTTAGAAATTATCCGATTTGGAAATTGTTGTCTTAATAAGTCCATCGTTGCACGGGCTGTATGAGCTGTTGCACCATCTTGTTGAAACCATATATTGGCGTTTGGTGGCAATTACGGAAATAAAAAATTTTGTAGCATTACTCTGTAACGTTCTCCATTTATTGTTTCACATACACCTTGATCGTTTTCAAAAAAAAAGGACCGTAAACTTTTTGGGCGGTAATGCCACACCAAACGGTAACACGAATTGCGTGTAAAGATTTCTGATGAAGATTTTTGGGATTTTGGAATCCCCAAAATCTGTTGTTTTGTTTATTTACGAAACCGTTCAAGTGAAAATGCGCTTCGTCGGTCATCATTAAATTTGACAAAATATTTTCATTTTGATCAACGAGATTTAAAACTGCTCTAGCATATTCCAAGCGCAATACGAAGTCCTCAGGATTTAGTTTTTGGACTTCTTGGATTTTGTAAGGGAAGCAAATCGTGTTTTAAAATTCGCCGAAGAGTGCGGTCAGAAAGCTGCAACTGGAAAGATCGTCTTCTCGTTGATGTCTCCGGATTTTCTTCGACGCTCTGTCGCACAGCATCAATATTTTCGGCCGATCTGCCAGTTCGAGGTCTGCCCGTACGTCTTGAATCTCCGACAGTCCCATATTCAGCAAAATTATTCACCAACGAACGAATGGTTGGACCCGTTGGAGCAGTTCTTACACCATAAAATCTTCTGTATGCACGTTGAGTATTAATTATCGAACGATGATTTTCAATGAATAGAAAAACAATCTTAGTTCTTTGCGCAATTGTATAGCGTTCCATTTTTAAATATTCTCCCAAGTTTAATTTCTGAAATAGGAAAAAAGAAAAAGTTAAATACTCGCAAGCAAAGAAGTTACAATTGTTTTACATCATATAGTAACTTTAGCCGCACCCTGTATTACACACTCCTCCTCAAGTGGCCAAAAGATTCGCTGCTGTACCGACAAAATTGGCAAATGTACATCGATTCTGCATCACTTCGGCATGAAAACTTCGCTGAAATTAAAATCGTAGCTGCTTCGCTGCCCGAGTTATTGGTTAAATATATTTATACCCCCACGCGCACTACGTACTGATATATTAACTACTAGCATACCCGTTCCCAGCGTTGCTTGGGAGTATAAATATGATATGAAAAAAAATTTTAAATTAAGACTCAAGACCTAAGTATGTTTAGTTAATTTTATTTAATTTGAGAATACTTCTTGATAGGCAATATAATTAGTAGTTCTTTCATTATTTGAAATTGAAAGTAATTTTCGAGTTAAAAAACTTGGCAGTACGAATCAAGTGTATCGTCAATTTTTCTGACTTTCTCTTCGTCGCTCTTTGGTCAAGAACTGTAGAAATTGCTTTAAATTTTTGACCGATGTAAAAGTGATAAAGGGAAAGCTTTTGAGCATAAATTTTTGAGAAACATTTCTCTAATATAGAAAGCTTTCTTAAATTCGCAGGAAGGAAACGTGCGTTAAAAGAAATATTTCTCTTCGCATTTACTTTTAGACGCTCTTGTTATTTATTATCAGCTGGCGAACATGCGGTGTAAAAAATTCTATAGAAAATGTTTTAACAGTGCATAACAAAATGAATTTATTAAAATTAATGGCTTTTATTGGCGATCTCATTGTTTTTTTTAGTTCAGTTTAGAATAAGTCTGTAAAATTTATCTCAATCTATTTATTGGATTATTTAACTCAGTAGATATTGATATAAAAAGAGTGGCACGCAAATAAATACGATATATTGGGCTTATGGCTACACTGTAGCAGGAATTAACTGAGTGCAACTATCCACTCAAGAGACCAGCGCGGTGAGTTGTAGAATCTCACCTCTCTCTCTCTCTCAACAAAGAGCTTAAGCTATTGTTTGCTGTTATTTTGTGCTGCTTATACATGCAATGGCAGCATGGATAAAAATGCATAAATTCTTAAATAATTAAATAAAAAGTTTTACCAAAAACGTAGTACCCAGTAGCAGGGTCGCTTCTTATAGCAATTGAATAGTGAAAGAATTATTAAAATCGGTTCAGCGGTTACCCCGTAATTGAACGATAAAAATACGAGAGAACCCTTTTATATAATAGTATATAGATGTCATTCCGTTTGCAACGCCCGTAGGCGTGGAGGGTATAGAAAAGTATATATCGAAGATTCCATGTCAAAACACCCATGTTTCTTACATCACTATTTTTGAAAATTTTTAAACTCTCTGGGTTGATAGTTCTCAAACAATTGTAACTTCGAAACCGTAAGTCGTACAGAAAAAAATCCGAAATATAACTTAAAGACATGAAATTTTTTTTATTTTTTTAGCCTGAAGTTTTGTGTCACATTTTTCATGGTGATCGCAGTAAATTTTTCACCTTTTGAACATAGTGTCGTTATAATACATCAATTCTTAAGGCTTATACAAAATTTTAGCTTGGGATTCCAACAATTTCTATTTTTAACGAATTTTTAAGAAAATACCAACAAAAGGTTTCTTACTTTTTTACCGAAATTTCATACATCTATATATACATATATACATAAAACAAAGTCGGGTTTGTTACACCATTAATAACTCAAGAACGGCTGGACCGGTTTTAATGATTGTTTATTTGTTGGATTTGTGTTCATCCCGAATAGCAGAATAACTATTAAAAGTTTGGAAAAACTCAGGGGGCGTGGCACCTCCCATACAAATCAAATTTTCTATAACGAATAGCTTTGGAATCATAGGTCGCACAGCAACGGAATTCGGTATTCGACCTTAATTTTCACTTTCCGTTCTACTGGTAAAATTTTATGGGCGTTGGACGTAGGGCGTGGCACTTTTTCAGCAGTTAAAGTTTTCAGTATAACTTTAAAACTATAAATCACACATTAATTAAACTAGGTTAGAACGTACTATTTAGTCGTGTGTTTTGACTGGCAAAATTGAGCAAGTATAGGGCAAAGGGGTGTGGCACAACCCATACAATTCAAATTTATGATATCGAATAGCTTTGGAACTAAATGCCGTATAACAATGAAATTCAGTATGGACTTGCCACTTGTTGATATCCTTCTACTGGAAAACTATAATGGGCTTTGGAAAAGGGGGTGTGGCTCCACCCATACTCTTTAAATATTTGATATCAGATAGCTTTGGAACTAAATGTCGTATAACAACGAAATTCAGTATGGAATTACCATTGGGTGATATGCTTCTACTAGAAAACTGAGACGGTCATTGAACAGGGGGGTGTGGCTCCGTCCATACAAGCCAAATTTTTGATATCGAATAGCTTTGGAAATAAATATCATATGACAATGAAATTCATTATGGAGTTACTTATTGGTCAGGCATTTCTACCGGAAAACTGGCACGGGCTTTGGAAACTTAGCGTGGCTTTGACCATACAAGCTTAATTCAATTCAATATACTTTACTGCAAAAACTAACTTTTTTCTGGCATTTAATAATCAAAATCAAATCTTCTAAACGAATAAAAATTTCTTCATTTTTAATCTTAAAACCGTAACTTTTGCAACTGAAAGAGATTTTTATCTTCTTTACTATTTGGTTAAGTTGGTTTTGTTGCATTTTCCCTAAAATACAAAAAAAATTTTAAAATAAAAAAAAAATTAAAAAAAAACATAATTTGTTCCGCTCATTGTGGGAATCGATCCCACTACTTCATGGCTTCAAAACTGATGGTTGGGCCGACTGAGCTATCGAACGTACACTTATTCAAGTTTAAATGTACTAAAATAATTTCCTAATAGAATTTGCTATAAAATTAAATGACAACAGTGTACTTTATCTTTCTTATACACAAACCAATCGTGTTTGTCATATGCATATCTATATTAATAAATATCATTTTCTGTTTGTTTGACTACAATACAAATCTTAACAGCTGAACGGATTTAACTCAAATTCGGCTCACATATTACTTGAATCCTAACATAGGTTATGGCTTACTAAGTTTTGACCACGCCTCTTCCGCCCCTTTACAAATAACGCAAATCTAACTACTAGCGTATTTTTTCAAGCGAAAATGCTCGACTTATCAATGTTAAGAAAATCCTGATACTTTGACACCAAAAACATTCACATATCTTTAAAAGTGCACAAACTTCTGGTACAACGTCTTTTTTTAATAACATCGTTTCCTTAGAATAACAAAAAACTATCAGAAAATCGTATATTTTAATTGTGATGCAAATAACTCCGTTTGTTTTGAATATATTTCATTCAAATTTTTTTTCGTTGATAAACTCAATTCAAGCACTTTATAAAAACAATTTAAAGGGACCGTTATATTAGCGGATATATTTTTAATATTTCTTTCAAAAAAGGTCCAAAATAATGACTTTGTACTCACAAAATGACACAAAAATTGTTTTTGTTGCTAAAATAATAAAAACTCAAAATTGCATTTTCAACTACCTTTCACATGACATGGCGTTTGATAGCAAAAATGCTTCCAATTTTACAAAAAAATTTTATAGCCTAGTTAAGCTCAAAAAATAATTTATGTGAAAAAAATGTACCAATATCTCTTTCCGATCAAAAGTTATTGCAATAAATATATTTTTTCCTCTGCTCCTCTGCATCTCTTTATTATTAATCAATACAAAAAACATGGCTCTTTAATATGAGCAATCGTAATAAATTCGGACATTTCTCTTCATCACCTTTTATGGATGGAAAGTTTAATTTTTGCATATTTCCTTACACTTTATGGCAAAACTTAATTTATTCTGGCATTTGATAGTCAAAATTCGCTAAATTATAAACGAATAAAAATTTCTTAATTCTCAACTTTTAAAACCGTATTTTTTGCAAACGGAAGAGATTTTTATCTTCAGCACTTTTTGGTAAAGTTGATTTTTTGCATATTTCCTGAAATAAAAAAAAAAAAAATTATAAAAAATTGTTCGCTCAGACCATGGCTTCAAAACTTACGATTGAGCCGACTAAGCTGTCGAAAACATATTTTTTTAGGTTCAAATTCGATTATCAAATTGTCGATAATTCAAAATATCAATTAAGACCAGCTTATTTTTCATTATTTGGATTTCTTAAAATATTAAAACGAAGACTAGCTAAATATAAAATTTTTACCTTCTTCCACCCGAGTAAAACCGGGTATATCAGCTAGTTTTAAATAATTTAACAAATTTTCAACAAGAAACAATTAATTCCGCATCATTAAAACCACCGACATAAAAGCAATACAAAGTATGCAACATAAAAATACGAGCTAAGTAAAATCTATGCCCAAAAATATGCACCAAAAAATTGCAAAAAGTATTGCATATTGATTCGAAACAGTTTAGGTTCGCTTAGTTATTATTGGGGCAAGGAATCTCATGCAAATGCATGTTTTTACTGGGCATCCTAACATGGAAACGGTTAAGTTATCTTTGAAAATCGTGAAATTTCCTTTAAAATGGCATTCAATCGTTTTTGCATATTTTGCTAAAAATACATGTTTTTGCATATTTTTGCGCATATTTTAGCACATTTTACAATAAATGCATGATTTTTTTGCATATTTTTGCTGTTTTGGGTAGCATCCATTTGAAAAAGTAAAACGCCACTGATACTTAGTGCGACATCTTCTAAAGTTGAAGTTTCATCTAAAAGTTGAAAAGTTAATTTGTTACAAAATATTCGTCTGAATTACCCTGTTGAACTGTCGATTTTTATATTTACACAACATTTTTACTGTTTTGCTCGGGAATTCGCTGAAAATTTGTAACTTTACACAACATAACACGATTTAAATGGGAAGTGAGTTGGTTTGGAGATTATTTTCAGCAAAATTATCGAAGTAAACATTTGATAATACTTTCAGAGTACAATGCCGAAAATAAAAGCAACTTTATCTTCCATTAAACAAAATCAAAAATGCTTTAACAGACCATTTCCTATGGATTTCCATAGATGAAACCACCGATATCCAGGGGAGGTATGTTGCAAATGTTATTGTGGGAATTTTACATGAAAATGAAGATATGTGCAACAAAAAATTTTTGCTCAATGTCGTAGAAATGAACAAAACTAATCACGCGACAATAGCTCGTGTCTTCAACGACTCCATTGCCATGCTCGGTGAGGATTTTGACAAAAATAAAGTTCTTCTTTTTTAACCGACGCAGCGCCCTACATGGTAAAAGCGGCAAAGGGGTTACAAATCTTTTATCCGAAGCTTTTGCATGTTACTTGTATCGCTCATGCTGTCCACCGAGTAGCGGAAGAAATCCGAAGTAATTTTATTGAACTGAATTCTCTTATATCACATGGAAAAAAATCTTTTTAAAAGCGCCTTCGCGTGTACAGATTTTTAATGAAAAATTTCCTGGTATTCCGCTTCCTCCAGAGCCACTCATAACAAGATGGGAAACGTGGCTAAATGCTGTCAAATATTATGCCCAAGAACTTCGAAAAATTTGGCGAAGTTGTAAAGGAGCTTGACGATTCCGATTCGATATTGATTAAAAGCGTAAATGAACTGTTAGACTTGCCTTCTCTCAACTCTCAACTGATTTTTGTACATAGCAATTATGGGTTTTTATGCGAAGTCATAAAAAAATTAGAAAGACGAAATTCTTTGGAAGATGCAGTCGATTTAGTAAATAATTCTGTGAAGAATATAAATGATGTAAAAGGGTTAATTGGCCAAAAAATTATTGAAAAATTAAACAATTAGCCCGAACACAATACGCGCGACGACCGGCAAGCGCCAATTGTCACTTTTTTTTACATGTATTTCTTATGGGACGTATTTTGGAGACTTGTAGCTCAACATTGTCGCGCGACATTGCCGTCGGCTTAAATTTAATTTTAATTTTACAGGCAGCAAAAGCAAGTTTCCGCCATTGTTTACATTGGTTATTACTGGTCACATGCAGCAAACTAAACTGTTGTGAAATTTATGGTAGCGATGGTAGTGAGGGATGTTTTGTTTGAACTTTATTCAGAGTTGTAAAGTCTGCATTCATATTCAGAATAAGTACAACTGAATATCGACATAAAATTCCATAAATTAATGCAAAATTGATTTATAAATAAAATTTTAATTCACATTTAATTTTAAAAACTTGATTAATTATTCATTTCAATAAATAATTTTTGTTGTCAATTTTTCAATTTTTTATTCATATGAAAACTATACACAAAGAATGCAATTCACAAAGAATTTTAGAATTTGCAATTGTTTCTTAATATAATTATATTTTAATCTTTATTAACTTTTTTTATTCATTGTTCATTTGTTATTCAGTATTCATTTGTTATTCATTACTAATTTCTTAGTTATTATTGATTTTTTTATTCATTAATTGATATAAATTTAACGAATAATTTATAAATTTTTTAAATTTGAATGTGAAATAACATTTTTATTTATAAATGAATTTTGCATTCATTGAATAGATTCTTATTTCGTTATTCACTCATTCAACTTTTTGAAAATAAAATGAAATTGAATGGATTTCTTTTTCAGCTCTGATTGTGTTGTTATTCTAAACGGCAACTATTGAGTCGGCTGAAAACAGCCATTGTTTTTTGTGTACTATACAGGCTGCTGAAGTTTGCTGGTGTCGCGTGTATTATAATCAAGTCGCTCAACATTTCTCTACAACGACAGATTGGAGACGTGCTGCTCGCCGTTCGTCGCGCGTATTGTGTTCGGGCTAATGAGGACTTGAAAGAACTTTTTTGTTTACGCCAATAAAGCAATAAATTAAAATTGATCTCTCTTATATTTTTAATTTATTTAAATTTTATTTTTACGCTTTAATTTTATTTAAATGTAATTTAGCTTAATTTTATTTAGAATTTATGGTTTTGTTTTTCTTTATACTAATTTTATGTGTACATACATATATTAAATGAATTGTTTTCAGCCTTTTTTGTTAAATTACTTGCAATATTTTTTTTAAATAAAATGTTGAAAAATATTTTTAATTGAATATTTTCTGTGTTTTTAGTGCATATTTTCCAATTTTTAGTGCATGTTTTATGCGCATATTTTCGATTTTTTAGTGCATGAGATTCCTTGCCCTAGTTATTATTAATTAAAAGAAAATTAAATAATTTTTTTTATTTTATATTATTATAATTTTTGACATAATTTTTTTTTTTACTTTATTTATAAGAATCGACTAAATATTTTTCTAGAACAATGACCACCTCTATTTCATATCGTTATGATGCAATGTCACGATAAAGCTGTAATTTATAAAAAGTATGCGTGAGAAAAATGTTATGTGGGAGGTGGGCGTGACCGAAAATATGTTTTTTCAATTCTGCGCAAAAATATATATCTCCGTACCAAGTTATTTTGTAATCGGGCCAATATGAAAGAAAATATGACGTGTTAAATTTTCTTATAGTATGGAAGGTGGGCGTGGTTGTGGACGGTCTTCAATTTTTTTTTTCTTTATTGTTTTATATTTTAAAATCTAACTTCCATGCAAAATTTTATGACTCTACGACTATTATTTCTATTTATTGACATCTTTTGTATGGGGCTAAGCCACTGTGCGGTATACCAGTGTAACGCGGCACACGCTTTGCGGAACAATGGTTTACGCAACGCACTCTTTACTTTCAACGTTCATATCTCAGTCATTTTTGTTCGGATCTGCTTGAAATTTTAAGGACGTATCTGAAGATAGTTATACTTAAAAACTAGTAAGAAATGATCTTCGAATGGGTCGAAGCTAAAATACCCCCACTTCCGAACCAAAGTATATTCAAAGTCTTAAGCAGTCAAAAAAATGTTTATTTGTAAAAACATTTTCGTCATAGTTTTAAGAGAAAATATTCTCTTTTGTTTTTTGATAAAGTCACTTTGTATGGGAGGTGGGTGTGGTTTTCACTCGATTTGGTTGAATTTCATACATAAAGTACAAGTTATATATCAAAGTTTATATGCAAAATTTCAAGTCCATATATTAAGTTTTGGAGAATTTAAAGAAATTTTACATTTTTGGTAAAGTCACTTTGTATGGGAGGTAGGCGTGGTTTTCACCCGATTTGGTTGAATTTCATACTCAGAGTGTATATTATATATCAAAGCTCATACGCAATCGGTTGATCCGATTTGGCTCATTTTCGAACTTGACCTTTATCTATATCTATATCTATACTTCTATACTATTATATAAAATGAAAGTGAAAATTTTTTGTGTCCGCAAAACTCCAAAAGTACTGGTCCGATTTTTTTGAAATAAGTTTTAAAATATCACATTTATGCTACAAAAGGTTCATTGGTTATTTTCTTTACGAAATTTCAATAATAAGTATCTTTAATTAAAGTGTTAAGTTTTTTAAAAAATCATCCACAATGCCATGCATTGCTTGATCGTTAGCTTTTCATGCGTTTGTGCTTCGAGAGCCTCAATAAACTGCATGTTGCTCTCTACTATACTCTTTTTGTTCTTAGCAAGCGCGAAACAACAAAACAAACAAACAAATACATATACATACATACTTTGCTGCGCTTAAAGCTAATTGGATCGAAGTACATTTTAATATGTTCAAAGTAGTTTTGATGTGGAGAATTAATCTAACACAGTTTTGTTAAAAAGGGATTCACTGACCACCTTTAGCATGTTGAGGATTTTTTTGATGAGAATGAGATTCAATCCGACTTGATATATGTATGTATATATGTATGTACGTATGTTTATTTGTTTCGCTGCATGCAACTTTTCTACACATGTTTTGACGGTGGTTTTCCTGTAATTTATAAATGAACAAAAGGAACAAATGGCTGATTTTTTACTTAATAGAATTGACATTGTGTGATTCAATAAGTTTTTTATAAATAAACAAGAGAACTGGGACGGGCATAGGAAAAGGGGTTATGGCTTCCACCACACAAGTCAAATTTTTGATATTGAATAGTTTTGAAACTAAACGTCGCATGACAATAAAACTCAGTATGGAGTTACTAATTGCCAAAGTCTTTCTACTGGAAAACTGGTTTGTGCATTGGAAAAGGGGGTGTGGTCTAATTCTCTATACAGAATAGCTATGGAAGCTTTAATCACAGGACATTGAAACTCATAATGGAATTGTCACCTGGGAGTGATGTTCTGCTACTGGGAAACTGTAACGGGCAGTGGAACATGAGCGTGGTGTCAGACTAAGGGGCTAATAAAAGTTTTGAATTTACTTATCATTTCCAATATACTTGCTGGGTGCAGCAACGCGCGCCGGGTATCGCTAGTTTTTAAATAAAAGCTTAAATATCGAGTTTCGTGATGATAGCTTGAAAATTACGGCTTTAATCGTGACGACAGACGGACAGACGTACAGACGGACAGACAGACGGACTTGGCTAAATCGACTCGGGTGGTGATGCTGATCAAGAATATATATACTTTTCTATACCTACCACGCCTCCTTATGGGCGTTACAAACGGAGTGACAAAATTAATATACCCCGTTTACGTTTTTTAAACGTAGGGGTATAAATATATACAAAAAAAGATTTAGTAAAAATTCAAAGTTACAAGTGGGGTAACCCCTTAGTGTCCGCAAACAAGAACACACTATATGTATATTTATCTTTTACCAAATAATCTTTGACAAATTAAGAAGAATATAATATATTGAAAAACGCATAATTTTTTAAGAAGTTTCACGCAGTTGAGGGAACCACGACCCACTTATTAATTTTTTGTTTTTTTTTTCTCTCTCCCTTTCTCTTGAAGCAAAATTGAAGCACATAGCAGAAAAAATTTCGAATTATTTAAGCGAATAAATGGTGGAGCTAACTTCACTATTAAAAACTCACCAACACAAATAAAATATTCCATAAGAAAACATTCAAAATGGTGATGTTTACTTTATGAACATAATGGATGAAGGTTATATTTTAAGCAAGTTTCTTTCCCATCCCTCCCCCTTTAAGTTTACAAGCTCAAAAATGTTGCAAAATTCCAAGAAAATAATATAATAAAAATGTTGAAAAAAAAAATTTTCTTTCATGTAAAAGTGGTATAATAGAGGACCAAATTTAGATAATACTAGAATGTAATAGAGGATGTTGTAGTTGTTGTATCAAAATTTGCATGAATATAACTTTGCATGTAAGCAAAAGGATAATAACAAAAATTGCAAATTACATATGTAGAAAGATGCAACGAATAAAAGAATGTTTAATAAAACGTATTGTGTATAATGCATGCATGTGTACGAGATTATATGTTGGTGTTGGTGCACACAAAACTACCACAAAAACAACAACAACAATGGATGAACATCAGCTCTATACTGAGCAGAAAGTCAATTTAAAGCGATTTCAAATTTTATCATAGGCTATTTTAGGACAACAACACAAAAACACAACAACAAAATGTAAATTGGTAGTTAAACTTTAGACGATGTCATTACGTAAGTTTGAAATTACTCCACAAAACTGTCAAAAGGTATATGTAGATTTTTGAATAAAAATAAATAATATATTTAATTAAAGATAATCTAACGTGTTTTAATCATATTTAATTGAAAATTTCAATTTATTTATATGTCTCATATTAAGAGACAATAAAATGCAACCTTACTTACTTACTTTTAGAGCACTTACAACCGTTGATCGATTTTAGCCTTGTCTATGGATTTTAGCCAGCCATTTCTGGTTTGCGCTTGCAGGCGCCACACAGAAGTTTAAAATGAATATTTAGCTAGACACAAGTAAAAAAAATATGTGTGCGGCTGGCACGCACGGTAGAAGTGAAACCTTTAGAAAACTAATCTGTGAGAGAATGAGACGAATGCTGTATTAAGAGTGAGATAATTATAGGGTTTATTGATTATAATGTTGTTACCAAGTTAAAAGGTAATTTTATTTTACTACTACTTACTTATCTGGCGCTTACAATCGTAAGTCGGTTTTCGCCTCGTATAAGAAATTGCGCCAGCCACTTCTGTTCTGCGCTCGCTGGCGCCAGTTGGAAACACCAAGCGTGGTCAGGTTATCCAACACCTGATCCTTCCAACGAATATGTGGGCGTCCTCTTCTGCGTTGACCACCACCAGGCACTGACTCGAATATTTTTTTCGCTGGAGCGCCGTTTTCCATTCGCTCAACATGACCTAGCCAGCGGAGCCACTCGATTTTAATGCGCTTAACTATGTCGATGTCAGCGCAAAGCTCATACAGCTCATGGTTCCATCGAATTCGGTACTCGCCATTGACATAGATTGGACCGAAGATTTTACGAAGGATCTTTCTCTCGAAGGCTCCCAAAGTGTTTTCATCAGAACTGATCAACGTCCAGGTTTGTGCTGCATATAATAGGACGGGGATGATAAATGACTTATAGAGCGTGAGTTTTTTTCGTCGAGAGAGGGCTCTGCTTCTCAATTGCCTACTAAGCCCAAAGTAACACCTGTTGGCAAGAGTTATCCTTCGTTTTATCTCAATACTGATATTGTTGAAAGAGTTAATGCTGGATCTAAGGTAGACGAAGTCCTTAACAACCTCAACCCTGAAGGAGATGTTGTCAACAGTGACGTGCTTTCCAAGACGCTGGAACTGTTTATTTGTTGACACTAGGTATTTCGTCTTATCTGCATTCACTGCAAGACCCATTCGACTCGACTCTTTCGTTAATCTGGAGAATGCTGCACTGACTTCGCGCGTATTATGGCCAATGATGTCGATATCATCAGCATACGCCAGCAGCATAATACTTTTGTAGAATATCCTGCTACTGCGTCTCAAATCAGCAGCTCGGATGATCTTCTCCATCATCAGGTTGAAAAAGTCGCACGATAAGGAATCACCTTGTCTGAAACCTATTTTGGTATCGAATGGAGGAGTGAGATCCTTCCCGATCTTAACTGTGCTGCTGGTGTTGCTCAGTGTCATTCTGCAAAGACGGATGAGCTTTGCAGGAATACTAAATTCAGACATGGTTGAGTATAGATGATTCCTTATTGGACTGTCGAAGGCGGCTTTATAATCGACAAAAAGATGGTATGTGTCGATTTGTTTTTCTAGGGTCTTCTCCAAGATTTGTCGTAGCGTAAATATCTGCTGTATGGTGGATTTCCCAAGTCTGAAGCCACACTGATAAGGTCCAATCAGCTAGTTTACGATGGGCTTCAGTCTTTCACATAATACGCTCGACAGGACCTTATATGCGATATTAAGAAGGCTTATCCCACGGTAGTTGGCGCAAATTGTGGGATCGCCTTTCTTGTGGATTGGGCAGAGCACACTGAGGTTTCAATCGTTTGGAATGCATTCTTCCGACCATATTCTGCATAGGAGTTCATGAATGCATTTAAATAGAGCTTCGCCTCCATTCTTGAAGAGCTCAGCAGGTAAGCCATCGGCTCCTGCGGAGTAGTTGGTTTTAAGCCGAGCTATAGCTTTCAAGACTTCACTATGGTCGGGCAGCGGAACTTCAACGCTGTCGTCCAAAATTGGGGATTCCGGGATATCATCTCTATTGGCAGGATTGTTGTCGTCATTGCCATTCAGAAGCCTAGAGAAGTGTTCCCTCCACATCATCAGTGTACTCTGGATATCCGTCACTAGATTCCCATTTTCATCCTTGCAGGAAGAGGCCCCGGTCTTGAAACCATTGGCCAGGCGTCTTATTTTTTCGAAAAATTTTCGGACCTCATTCCTGTCACCATGCATCTCAATTTTCTTGCACTCACGCATTTGAGCTTCCCTTTTCCTTCGCCTGAAAATGCGTCTCTCTTCCCTCCTCTTCTCTTTGTATCGCTCCTTAGCAGCACGCGTTACAACCGACTGCAGGGTGGCTTTGTAGGCGGCGTCTTTTTCTGCAGTGGCGTCGCGACACTCTTGATCGTGCCACTGGTTTCGGCGAGGGCGGTGATAGCCAATCACCTCTTCGGCAGCCGTACGCATAGAGTGGGAAATATGATTCCACTGCGCGCATATATCGTCGATCGGAGGAGTGCTTTCTTGAAGCAGGAGTGAGAGTCGAGTAGCAAAGTCTTCGGCTGTTTGCTTTGATTGCAGCTTTTCGAAAAAAAAAAAAAAAAAAAAAGATCTTAAATAAGTCTTAATTAATTTTAGCTTTGAAAAACTCCTTTTTCATGAAGCTACTGATACACAAATTGTAAGAAATAATTTCAATGCGACAAAATGGGACGCACATTTTTTAACGTAATGTATTTGTACCTCTTTCTTTCTGTTTGAGAAATTAAAAAACTATCGAAATGATGTCACCCCTAAAATGGTGGTACCCGGGGCGGTATAATAAAATATTTTTTTTATTTTTAAACATTTTCCAAACTTGAACTAAAACGTTTTGTAAAATGTTGTATATAAATGTTGTATATAACCTAATAAATGTTGTATATAACCTGAAAATTTGGTAGCGTTATATTGAAAAATAACTCTGCAATACTCAAAAATGCATGAAATTGTCAAACATTTAGCCAGTTTTGCTCGCCTTTGTTTATATCCCAATGGTCGTCAACATCACACCGGACCAAAAACAACAACGTGTCGATAATTCGGAGAGCTGTTTGGCACTGTTACAAAGAATAAACATAATTTTTTGCATCGGTATGTGACAATGGATGAAACATAGATCCACCATTACACACCGGAATCAAAACGGTCGTCAGCTGAGTGGAGAGCAACCGATGAGAGCAGGTCAAAGCGACCAAAAACACAACAGTCGGCTGGAAAGGTTATGGCATCTGTAATTTGGGATGGGCATGGAATATTGTTCTCGACTATCTCGAAAAGGGGAAAAACAATCAACAGCGATTATTATATAGCGTTGTTGGAGCGTTTAAAAGATGAAATCGCGAAAAATCGGCCTCATTTGAAGAAGAAAAAATCTTTTTCACCAAGACAATGCACCGTGTTGCAAATCGATGAAAACGATGGCGGAAATCCATGAATTGGGCTTCGAATTGCATCCTCATCCACTGCAACTGGCTCTTTGCTGACCTCAAAAAAATGCTTGCCGGCAAGAGATTTGGCTCCAATGAAGAGGTGATGGCTAAAACTGAAGCGTATTTTGAGGCGAAGCACAAATCGTTCTATAAAACCGGTATTGAAAAGTCAGAAGAGCGGTGGAATGAATGTATTGATCTTGAAGGAACCTTTGTTGATGAATAAAGAAGAATGTTTGCAAAAAAAAGGTTTTTTTATTACTTAGTCTCGGGACTTATTGGACCATGTGTTAAGTCCTATGATTTTTCACACCTTTGCTGGTATAAAGATTGGTTTTCGCCGTTACTTTTGTTAAGTAATTTGGTGTCGCTGAATACGAATCCGGTAACGGATCGCGAATTTCCCAGTGGTTCAGGAGTGGTCGTCAAAGGGTTAAAAAATCGATCAGACACATCTTGAAATTTCTTTATTTTTTCGCCACATTGATATTTTTTATTATTTTATCATTAATAAATTTTGCAAAAATAATCAAGTACTATTAATTTTTGAAGATTTCTCCGGAGTTCTCACATAAACACGCAAATGCTGAGCTCAGCGCTGTTCCCCAACTACCACATTTTGACCCTATTTCGCCGTCATCATCATAGGTTGGCATCCCTTTCATATTCGTATAGTCATAGTTGCATGTCGTATAATAATAGAAATTGCTGATATGAAAGATAGTGTTATTCACTTTTAACCAAGCGATACAAGTCATACTATGGAATCACTTACCTCTCATTAGCCTTTGAGCAGAGAGTGATGGCACAACCAACGCGCGAAACTCTATCATTCACCAATTGAGTGAAATGACCCACTTCATGTCTGTGAAATATGAACAAGCACCCAGATAAATTATCACATGTGATGATGAACAGGCATAAAATAATTATGAGACATACAGTTGTTCTGCTGGATAAACTTTTGCCATGCCAGGGGCATTTGTAACCTTTTGATATTCTTCGTACCAATTTTTAACAGGCACGGCGGCAACCTCCAGTATGGGTTTTTTTTCTGATGACATTTGGTAGCCTAGATTCTGGCCGGATTTTGGATGGCGTCGAGTATTGCGGCATTTATCGTGCATCATATTACATTGTTGCGCATGTATCTGCGCAATGTAGGCCAACTCCTCATCCCAGATAAGCAGACGCATGCGTGTTGCTTTTGAATAGGATCCACCACCCCCGCTAATGCTACCACAGGCTGTATTATTACGGTATGCATTATGTAAGTAGAGAAAAAGATCCTTCAACTTTGCAGTCATTGGAACAACGCCAACCACATCGCCTGTTCTTGTCTATTTATGCAGAAGAAGATATGATTATTAATTACCATCGTACTTTTGTGAGTGTTTGTTCTTTATAGACATACAACTTGGTCCGGATTACACACTATATGTTCAGATCCATCAGAACAAAGTCTGTTCTCTGCATCATATTCTTTGCAATACTCGTAGGTTTGGATTTGCTGCAAGTCCCGGCAGAAGCAGACAATTATAAGCATTAAGCAATAGAAATACATTCGGCTATTGAAACCGTTAAAGTATTTGATTGATCAATTTATTTTCAAAACACTAAAAAATTAAGTACTTAAGAAATATGCTAAATAATTCGAATAGAATCGACATATTTTTGAAAGAAGATTTGAACAATGAAAAATATATCACTTTTGAGAACTTGTAAAGTACTCAAATGATCCCTCTTGGAAACATTAGGAAGTGATTTTGGAAGTGATTTTGAAACAGTCTTCATCGTATCTTTTGAAAACTAATAGGAAGTTTTAAATTGATATTGTTTCCAAACCGCTTTCTTAAATATGCATATGGAACCAATTACTTGTTTTGGGGCAATTTCGAGCACGTAAGAAGTGATTAGTCAAGAATCCGAGTATCGTCGTTTTGTTTTGGTTTTTACTTTTGCATTTTTCGCATTTTCTTTGCAGCATCCGTGTTCTCCTTATGTATCAGTCCAATACTTGAGACAATCAGATGGTGTCCTCTAGAAACGGCGAACTGGCAATCGTTAGTTTGACGGCTAATCTGAGTGGCGGGCTACCTGCCTGTAAAAGATTGTGCGTTGGGTTTGAAGCCCACCACGTAAAAACACATTTCAATGAAACATATACGAAAAAAGATAAGAATTATCTCCAAATCTGATGACGACTGCCGCAAACGAAAAACTGATAATGAATTACGGATATACACTTGAAACGACCCTTAATTGGGATGGTGTCTCCATCCAACTGGAAGATATCTTAGAAAGATACAAGGCTGATATCACTGCAATCCAAGAAATGCGATGGAAAGGACAGGGTTGCTCATGGCAAGTAACCTGTGATATATACTACAGCGGCCATGTGGAAAAGAACGAGTTTGGATGCGGATTCGTGGTAAGCAAGAGACTACGGCATCATGTCCTGCGATTCGCATCTGTGAACGAGCGACTTGCCATAATCCGTTTCAAGACAAAATTTATCAATATAAGCTCGATATGTGCGTACGCTCCGACAGAAGACAAGGACGATGAGACCAAAGACAGCTTCTACGAGCGCCTTGAAGAGGCCTATGAGCACAGCCCCCGCCACGACAAAAAAATCATGCTTGGTGACTTCAACGCCAAGGTGGGAAAAGAAAATATCTTTGGTCCAACAGTTGGAAAGTTCAGCATCCATGACAATACCTCCGATAACGGAATAAGGCTGATTGACTTTACCGCAGCGCGAAACATGGGTAACTAGTAGCACTTGATTCAAGCAACTCAATATTCATAAAGCCACTTCTTTTCACCATCTTTTCAGCCGTCTTTTCATCAGGAGACAGGATGAAAAGACGCGCAACCAAATTGATCACGTTTTGATTGACGGAGGCACTCTTCCAGTATTTAAGATGTACCCACGATCCGTGGTGCCAATATAGACTCGGATCATTAACTTGTCAAAGCCAGGCCAATCCCGCCAATAGAGATGACATACCGGAAACCCCAATTGTGGACGACACCATTGAAGTTCCGCTGCCCGACCATAGTAAAGTCTTGGAAGCTATAGCTCGTCTTAAAAAGAACGACAAATCTACACCCTAAATCAGATATTTGCGCTACGACAAATCTTGGAGAAGACCCTAGAGAAACAAATCGACACACACCATATTTTTGTCCTTTTCCAAGCCGCCTTCGACAGTCCAATAAGGAATCATTTATACTCCACCATGTCTGAATTTGGTATTCCTGCAAAGCTCATCCATCTTTGCAGAATGTCACTGAGCAACATCATTAAAAGCACAGTTAAAATCGGGAAGGATCTCACTCCTCCATTCGCTACCGAAAGAGATTTCAGACAAGGTGATTCCTTATCGTGCGAATTTTTCAACCTAATGATGGAGAAGATCATACGAGCTGCTGATTTGAGACGCAGTGGCACTATATTCTACAAAAGTATTATGCTGCTAGCGTATGCTGATGATATCGATATCATTGGCCATACTTAATATGTGCGAAATCAGTGCAGCATTCTTCAGATTAGCGAAAGAGTCGAGTCGAATGGGTCTTGCAGTGAATGCAGATAAGACGAAATATATACCTAGTGTTAACAAATAAACAGTCCCAGCGTCTTGGAAACCAAGACTGTTGATCACACTGTTGACAACATCTCCTTCGAGGTTGTTAAGGACTTCGTCTACCTGGGATCCAGCATAAACTCTTTCAACGATGCCAATATTGAGATAAGACAAAGGATAACTCTTGTCAACAGTGTTACTTTGGGCTGAGTAGCCAATTGAGAAGCAGAGCCCTCTCTCGACGAACAAAACTCACGCTCTATAAGTCACTCATCATGCCCGTCCTATTATATGCAGCACAAGCCTGGACGTTGAGCAGTTCTAATGAAAAGACTTTGGGAGCCTTCGAGAGAAAGATCATTTGTAAGATCTTCGGTCCAATCTATGTCAATGGTGAGTACCGAATTCGATGGAACCACGAGCTGTATGAGCTGTACGCTGACATCGACATAGTTAAGCGCATTAAAATCGAGTGGCTCCGCGGGCTAGGTCATGTTGAGCGAATGGAAAACGACGCTCTAGCGAAAAAACTATTCGATTCGGTGCCCGGTGGTGGTCAACGCAGAAGAGGACGCCCACATGTTCGTTGGAAAGATAAGGTGTTGGATAACCTGACCACACTCGGTGTTTCCAACTGGCGCCAACAAGCGCAAAACAGAAATGGCTGGCGCAATTTCTTATACGAGGCCAAAACCGACCTACGGTTGTAAGCCCCAGATAAGTAAGTAAGTAAGGCGCAAGACTTAAAAAGCAACCCTCGTATTGTTCAGTCTAAATTGAATTTTTGCCCTAACCTTTCCGTGAAAATTATTCATTCGAAATAATAATCGCAGTGTTTGAGGATGAACATTTTTATTTAGATATTGGAACACTTCTGCTGTTAGTTTCGGTGCATGTAACTTGGGATTTTTTAATTTGTTGCACAATGCAGCGTTCGTCCGAATTTGTAAATTGAGCCTTTTAAACTTTTCTTTATTTTCGACGGAGTTAAATGTTTTAAAGCGTTTTATAACATAGTGTACTATTGAACGTGGCCTGTTTATAATTTCTCCATGTTCACCAAACTTTTATTTTAAAGCCTTTATTTTTACTTATAATCGTTTTTTTTTTTATATGTAAACATGTCTTGTCCGACTTCTTTTTTGATCCACAATAGTTATTCCATCATACACTTGATACACAAAAATGATACAGAGAACTCATTCCCCAGCAAAGTTAGTCATCTCTATCACGCACTACGGCGTAATCTCCGTTTTAACTACGCTCGCAACTCTGATATTATGCACTACGTTTTTGTTTCAAAATGCTCTCCGTCAAATTCGAAATTTGAAAAAGTGGCATCACGATCTACGCAAAAGTTTTCGTATTGACATATTTTCGCGCGTAAGTTCTAAGTTGTTTTATATCGGCGGAGAGCAAACAATTTTTATAAAAATAGGCGAATTTGGAGCTTACGAAGATGTAAAAAATTACCGTTTACTGTAGTAAAACTACAGGCTCAATTTTAATTACCATTCGAATAGGTCCAAGCTTACAACAAACAGCAACCAATATAAAAGATTTGTCGATATGATGTCTGAGCGGCTGGATATTGCGCAGGGCTTCGTTAAGGCACCAAAAGAAAACGTGCAAAGCTTTTGGGAAGAAGTTGCCGTGCAGCTGAATAGCCTTGGTCCGCCGATTAAAGAAGTGGCATGTTGGAAAAAAGTAATTAACGTTCACCCTTCTGTCTACTTAAAAACCACTTTCTCCACCGAAAAAACTCGTGGTTGACCCTTGATCTATTTTGGCATTTTCTTCAAACATTCTTTCTCGCTCCTCAGTTTGAATTTTATAGTTTTCACAAAAAAAATATTGTTCTTTACAGGTGTGGATCGATTACAAATGCTACATTAAACGTAAATTGTCCATAAATAAATTAGAAGCTAAAGCAACAGGCGGCGGAAGCAACAAAATGCAAACTTTTAATAATTTGGAAGAAGCTGTTATTAGGATGACCGGCCTAGAAACATCCACTTCTGGTATCAAAGGGTGTAGGAAAATCCGTTCGGAAAATTTCAATGTTGTAAGCGTTACCCAAGAAGATGTTGAAGAAGAAGGCTTATTGAAAGAGGTCGAAGATGCTGAAAACAATTGTGATATTTCTATGAGATCACAACCTGCTTTCGATCATTTAAATGCAAAAACGCCAGGAGCAACTGCAAAAAGTCTCGTACAACAACAAATCTCATTGCAAGAAGGTTTCTACGAAAAAACTCTCGATTTCTATAAACGCCAAGAAGAGAGATTAGAAATAATAGCAACGAGTCTGAAGCGGCTAAACAGGGTAAATGAAAAAATGTTTGAACTCCAAAAAGAAAATCATGGCGAAATTCGGCGTCACAATCGTGAGATAGAAGTTTTGCTAAAAAACTTGATATTAAGGCACAGATGCTGGAAATTGAGTTGAAACGAATGTGATGCCATAAATTCTTGATACTTTTTTTAATGAAATAAGCCACATAAAATTACATTTTACTTTTTTTAATAAAAGCCACATAAATTGAATTGCATTTATTTTAATTATAATGTCTTATCTTAAAATTGTTCTGAGAATGTTTTCTCTCATTTGTGATGCTACATGGGTATAGTTTGATGGAGCGTCTTCAGAATCGAAAATTTCCTCTTGACGTTCAACAATTTGAAGGGCAGTGTCTTCAACGCGAACGTGAATGCAAATGTTATGTAATGCGCATGAAACATTGACAATCTGAACAACTTTTTGTGGTGAATAATGCAGCTGGCGAGCGCCCAGCAGACAACGGAACCGATTCTTTAATACGCCTATTGTTCTTTCTATTATAATTCTCGTTTTTGAATGTCTTTTATTAAATTCACTCTCACGACTTCCTTCCTCTGGTGAACGAAACGGTGTTATTAGCCAGGGTTGCAAAGGATATCCTGCATCACCTAATATAAACAATATTGCATATGAATGTAACGTGTAAGAACCACTATTGCATTTAGTAATTTCACAAATTGAAGAGGTTATTGAATACGTGCCTAAAACATAAGTATTTCTTCCTCCTTCATTGTATTTCTGCTCAAAAAATGCTTTGGCATCGCTTAAGTTCCACACATGTGAGTCATGGTTACTTCCAGGGTACTAAGCGTCCACATACCTTATTCGCATTTTGTTATCACATAACTGAAAAAAAAACTTAAGTTTGACCAATACGCATAAGCATTTGTAATTGTATTATTTACCAACATGACATTAATGCTGTAGTAACCTTTTCGGTTGTAATACAAAAATGGCTCTTCTTTTGGAGGAATCAGTTTAACATGCGTGCCATCGACACACAAAACAACACTAGGAAAATTTGCTTTTCTATAAAAATCGTATTTGGCCTCCCTTTTTTCAACGTCGGTCATGCTAATATTTATCCAACTTGGGCAAAGCTTTTCTTCCAAAATATTTAAAGACGCTTTTAATGATTTTGACATTGTTGATTGTGCCATTCCCACTTCTTGGTCTTTTCCCACTCCGTGTTGGTAACCACCTTCCGATAAAAAACAAATCACAGCAACTAAATGACTCAACGCTGATATGGATGTTTTCCGACCAGGCCCAAGCTCGTCTTCCAATACATTCAAAACATACTTAAACGCTTCTTTATTCAAACGAAAGTTTTTTATAAATCTAAGAATATAGTCATTAAAAAATGTTTTTTTTTAATATTTTTCATTCAACGTACGCTTGGTTACTTAAATTAAATGGGTTACAAGCATCTCTTAAGATTTTCCTTTCGATCCTTAAACATCTGTGCATACACACACTTTCCTCTGCTTCTAACAATAACGCCGCTGCAATAGAGTCCATTTTCGTAACATTTTATAATTTTACTTTTTATACACCGGTATATGAAACAATTTTGCTACAAATTTGAAATATATTTTTTATAATTTGACGTAAAACAGCTGATTTCGAAATTCTCATAAGTTTTCTGTAGTTGGTAACACTAACTTCGATTAGAACGTAGTGCATGATACAATTTTTTGCGTATGCGTAGCGTAGGTTCAAATTCCGTCGGAGGCTACGACGTAGTACATGATAAGAGTGAGTAGCTTTCCCATCATTTAACAAGGCTTGGTAAGAAGGTTTTTTAAACAATAAGTAAAAATAGTTTCCATATCAATGTCGAACAACTATTGGACACAACAAAACAACGCTATTGCATGGATTTCCACTTAATCTAAATTCCATGAACTCACATCTAAGAAATTATTATATCTGTTTGATCAAAGTTAAACTATCTTAGAACAACACAACAGCGTATTTTATAACTGGTAACTGTTTGAGGACAACTGTAATTTCTTTCATACAAACATCTAGCTCCAACATCAAAAAACACCAATAACGACAAAGAAACGCATGTTCTAAAATCAAATAAAAGCTTAAAGAATTTATTTTATTAAATAATATTATTAAAACAGTCCATCGTATCATCTTAGTTATAGAATATCATAAAAATATTAGGTATATTAAGTCGAAGTTAATGAAGCTCATAGCTGGATTTAATTTTTTGAGCGTTTTTTAAATAATCCAAGACAGTGAAACTATATTTTCTAGCAGAAACTCTGTTAAAAGCTTGACTAAAGGTTTTTTCGATTTCAAAGAGAATTTCTTATTTTTAAAAGAATTTAAAACAGTAACTTGCGAATACCAGAGAAAAAATAAAATAAAATCTTAGATTATATAAAAGAATTTATTATTTAAAATAAAACTGATTTTCACAGAAAATCCAACGTAATGAGCTTTTTATAATTGATAGGAATTTTAAACCAGATTCAAAGAAATGTCTTTTCATAAGTACAAAATAAGCATGACAAGTTAAAGAAAACAAAACAAACATTCTGAAATATTTTTTTAAAATTTTTGTTGTAACCAATTTTTCAACACAACAAAACACAAATCTTACAAAATTTCGATTAATAACTTTTTGCTTTGAAAACTATATGAATTAATTTCATTCTAAAGTTCATTTAAGTCTTTTTGGCTAAACATTCTCTACAACATTTCATATAAATCTAACTTTAATTTACGTATGCATCAAAAATATGTGTTTTTGTAGATTTTGATTTCAATTTTTTTGTGTGTTATTTTGTTTTCATTGATTCGCTTAAGATTTTCACTAAACTATACTGTTTGTTTTTTATTTCCTTATTCCTTTAAATTTTTATAAATCTGATAGTCTTCTTCTTAGAGCGTACAAACTAAATTCTTAAGTTCCTTAGACAGAGTTTTAATTATAATAAGTTTTATGCGAATTCAATACAATTACAGCTTAACTCTTCTTCTTAATGTAATAAACTATGAACTAGAACTTAACTAGTCAAAACGGAAATGAAAACAGAAAAAGAAAAACTCAGCAAATTTTGAAGAGATATTTAAACTAACTTAAGGCTAAAAATTTAAGAAGCAGCGCATTGTGGCGAGCTTTAGGCAGACACAAATACAACCTCTACGCAGAAGAATACAAACAGTGGTCAACACTAACAGCCAAAAAGGTAAAGAGCTTAAAGAGCTTGCATGAAGCTTTTACAAATTTAAATGAATAATTTTTATAAGAATATCTTATAAACTTATTAGCTATAAAAACAAGGGAGAAAAATAACTTAATTTTTTAATTATGTGGTTGCTGCGGCTGATTCCGGCAGAATGTTGCTGCCCTTGTTGTTATTGTTGGTGCTTTTGATGTTGTTACTGTTGCTGTTGCTGTTGTTGTTGCTGCTGCTGCAATTGTTATTGGCGGCTGCATTGCTGCTACTTGGCTCAGCGGCAGCAGGTAATCATGTATGTGCGCTGGCCGACAGTTGCTCCAAACGCGCGCACAGCTCCTGCGCCAAACGCAGTTGCGTTGCAGCTGCAGCGCAGGATGAATGCGTATTGTTGGTGACAGCATTGGTTGCATTGATGGCAGTCTGTGAATTCAAGTGCATCATAGCTTCAGGATAGCTGGGACACACACCCTGCCAGCGAGCTTTACCACAGGCATGCGACTGAAAAGAGAAAAGAAAAACATACAATGAATTTGGGAACAAACAAGCAATAAATACAAAAAAAGCTAGAAAATAAGCGCTCCCGCAAAACACAAAAGCACGTTTGGTTGCAGCTGTAACACTTTTGCTTATGGTTTATGCCTTAACTAAGCGAATTCAGCTTAGAGAACAAGAAATATAGCAAGAGCTTTTATGTTTGCAATTTGAAAGCTTATTTTTTAGCGTTTAGTCAGCTTAAATGGGTTTTTTTTTTTTTTGTAAACGAAAGCTTTTTTGTATTTAATAAGAAATAAAGTTGAAAGCAACTCACCATGGTGAAATCACGCTTCCACTGCACACCACACTGTCCATCGCACAGTGGGCACGGTCGTTCCAAACTGTAGCCACCGCATTCGCTGCAATCCAGCGAAACATGATCATCGGTCCATGAAACGCCGCAAGTAAAACATGAGCCCATCTGTTGACGCAGCTCTTCAATGGTCAGCACATTGTCCATGGAAATTTCCAACGGACTACCGACTAGGTCAGACAGCGAAGAAGACATGCTGATGCTGTTACGTCTGAAAATTTAAAAAAAAAAACAAAATAAATTAGTAAAAATTATCCTAAAAACAAAATTTTTTTAATTTTCTTTTTTTCATAATACACAGAAATTATTTCTTAAGTTTTTACTATTTGCTTTATAATGAATCACAAAAATCACACACAAATCACAACACAAAAATCACAAAAAATTATCGTTAATTATGCCAAGTAGCAATAGACTAAATTTGTTAACATGGTTTGATTAGGCCTGGAGACCCAATAATTTTTAGAGATATTTACACAGCCACGCTTACTACTTAGGGGGTTATTAAGTTGCTCACTCCTTTTGTAGCGCCCATAAGGAGACATGGTAGGTATAGAAAGGTACATTTATATATGTGTATTCATGTACATTTATATATGTATATTCATGTACATTTAATTATGTATATTCTTGATCTTGATGTATTCTTGATGTATTTATATTCCACCCGAGTCGATTTAGCGATGTTTAAACTTTTACATTTTTGAAAATTGCTCAAAGTTTGAATTTTGTCAAAATCGGATTAAAACCACACCTTTCTCCCATACAAAGTGACTTAATAATGGTGAAATCTCTAAAAATTTCAGAATAAAATAATCTAAACTCTAAAAAATTTTGGACATAAGTTTTAAATCAGAAAACAAACTCTAATTTGGAAATTTTTCAAAATCGAATGAAAAGCTCGCCTACTTCCCATACAAAGTAACTTCATCAAAATAGCAAAATTTTCATAAATTCCACAAGAACTAGTGTATTCACTTAATGTTTGACACAAAAGCTTTGATATTAAAATTAAGTTCAAATTCTGATAAATTTAATAAAAATTAAACCTTTCCCCCATACACGTGACGTCATCAATATAATAAAACCTTCATAACATTGGATATTATACATTTCACATGAGTGGGTATTTTAACTTCCATTTTTAGGGTTCAATTATTTTAACTGATGGTACACCTAAGATGGTGTGGAGACCATTTTGTTATAAAAAAATTTGTTGTTTATGTGATTAACACACAACTAATCACTTTCTTAACATTTTTATGGGAGTGCTCTACCAGAAATTTTTAATCTTAATATTTAAATACGGCCTTTCAATATTTATATTGAAAACAAATTTGAGCTTTAGGCCAAATTCCGGGTAACTTTCTCGGCATAATTGGCAGTATAAGTAGAACTTAAGTAGCTTGAGTGGACCACAGTGAAAAGTCATACAAGACTACTGATGAGTTGGTGTAGCGGCCAACGAAATAGTCTGTATAGTCAAGCTGTGTTATTTGCTCTATACAGAGCCGTTGTTGTTGTTGTTGTTGGTTGTTGCCTTCTTTGTCTTCATGTTGTCTTGTTGTCAACATGCTTGGCCTAAAGCTCAAATTTGTTTTCAATATAAATAATGAAAGGCCGTATTCAAATATTAAGATTCAAAAATTCAGGAAAAATGTATGACTGCTTGGTTGGAACTAGAACCGAAGTAGACAAACTCATAAAATTCGACCAAGTTCCTAAAAATATGAAGTTGAAAAGTAAATTTTCAAGAATACTAGTTTACTGGGAGTATACTGGGATATTAAATATTATTAATTCAAAAATACTTTCATGGGACAGGAACTGACTCTCTAACACCCCAAACTGTGGTTAGTGGGTAGATTTAACTCGAAAATTTAAAATTAAGTAACAAATAAAAGAGTTATGCTTGTTATTGCAAAAAACTTCGTATTCAAAAGAGGATATTATAATGAATATTTATGATTCTTTGATTCTTATGATCTTTCCTATTTAATTAAAACCTAAAATCATTGAAGTTAATTGTTTGTAATAAATGCAATAGATAAAAAGTCAGTTTCTTAGGAAAAGATTAGCGTTTCCCATGAAGATAATCGAATATTTGTTAAATGACAACGCCTGTATTGACAATTTATACGCTATCAAGTCTCCAAAAGTTCTAGACAACGAATCATAAATAATTCGAAATAGTTCATCAATAAATTTGAATGATTACTCAACATTTTTCGTTTCGATGAATGAAGTGTGAGTGTGTTATACGGGGCATGTGCTACTTTTGAAAGCTAAAGCTTTTAAGACGTACTCAATGTACTCTACTCATAGTAACGGAATTCTTATCAATAACGACAATTATTTGCACCCCCGCCACACTTCACCACCATGACTACACTCCGCTCAAAATGCTCTATTTGCCAGAGCAAAATAAGAACACGCGCCAACAACATTGGTTCCGAGAATTGATAAAAACAAATTTATTTTAGAATTTGAAAATCTATTTTTATTTACATTAAAAATAAACTTCTTTAATTTATTTTTATTTATATTAAAATAAAACTTTTTGAGTTTTGATCAATCAATATTATTTAAATGAAAGCATTTTTAATGTAGTGCATTAAGCGGATGTATTTATTTAGGAGCTGAATTTGAGTGATTGTTGTTTGGAGTCTTATTTTTTCGGGAGAGTGGTCTAAGAAAATCAAAGCTCCCAAAAATATGCTATCCAATGACACAAGAAACTTTTTTATGCAGATATATTTAATTGTATGCATTATTTCTAAAGGAGAAATACTCATTTATAGACATTTGTATTCGCAATATTCCACAGTTGATTTTTCGAAACATTGAAGTAAACAAATTAAAACATAAGAAGTTAAATGGATGGACAGCAAACATTAACGCGGACTATTGATGAGATTTTAAAAATAACAACAATTTGCAAAGATAACAATTTGTATAAAATCAGAAAATTGTTGAATGTAATTAAGAAAAAAAAAACAAGAATTCAGTAAAGCGCAACAAATGACAATAATTTTAAAACGTGTTTCAACATCGTATGTACTATAATCAATTAAATTAAATAAAAGCAAGCGCGCCATTTTCAATATAATAAGTTTAATAACTAATAATTTTTTTTTTTAATTTTCATATATTTTTCATAGCAACCTGAAAGTGCTCGTAGCAATCAAAGTGCTGTCTGTTGATTTTTATTTTTTTGAATTTCTATTATTATGACAACAGCGCCAAGTCTTGCATGGTTAAGAATTTAAGAAATGTTGCATTCAATAGCAACACGCTTTAATTGCAAGCATGACATTCCTTGCGTGTTTTATTTTTTTTCGTTTTTTTTTTTACTTTCTTAGCATTTTGAGCTAATGTCGAATAGGCGCCAAGTTGAGTGGCGACAGGCTGCACAGGGCGCTCCGAATGTTTAATGAATACGAATGTTGAAAAACTACGTCTGGGATAGTAGACGATTTAATAAGGATTGTTGTAAAAATTATTAAAAATTTATGCTGCAAAAAATTGACATGAACTTTGCAATGCGGCCAGGGATGGCAGCAATAAAACTACATGAGCCAATTGAACCAAATTTGTTAAAATTGAAATTAGTCAAGTCATAAAAAACCAGTGTTAGAGCAAGTTATTGGTTCAATCACGCCTACAAAAATGATTGTACAAAATATAAAAAAAATAAAAAAATACCAAAAATTGTTCGTAGCAATGAGTGCTTTTTGGTTGTCTTGGTTGTAAGCTAATGTTAATGGTCTTTATTTAAGCATGAAAGCAATTCAAAACCATTCCTGACTGTGTATTTCTCGTTATTTTTTGTTAATTTTTGTGAATGCTTTTAGTAATAAAATCGCCAGACTAATTCCTTTTGCTGGCTTCTTTTTACTTTTTGCCTAACTAACGATAATTCTTTGCAATGCAAGAATTTTTTTTTTAAATTTAATTTTGTTTTTCATATTTTTTTATTTCTTATATTTTTCTTTACTCTTAAATTATTTATATTTACATAATTTTATACAATTTGATTTTTTTTATGTTTTGTGTTTATATTTTTTAAATTTATGAATTTTATATCTTTATCTTTTGTCTTCTTTTTAAATTTTTTTTTTTTTTTTTTTGTTTTTTTTTTAATATTTGTGTTTGCATGAACATGTGAAAAATTAAAAAAATAAACGTATAACATTTTTAATATACTTCTTACTAATTTTTTTTTTATTAATTTCTAATAGATTTGTAAATTTTTTTTTATTCCTTATAGCTTTTTAATAATTAATTTTTATATCATGAAAATATTATTTTTATATTTAAATCGATAAAATATATAAAACAAAAAATAACAAATATATATGATATTTTAGCGATGCTTAAAAATTTTTTGAATTTTTTTGTCTTTTTCTAATTAACTTTTGTTAATATTTATATATAAAAAAAAAATATTTTTTTTCTGTTTATGAAATTTTTTCATTTGTTTTACTTTTTAACTTTCTTTTTTTAACATCTTTAAAATTTCGTGTTTTTTATATTGTTATTTTATATTGTTTTTTTATATTTTTTTTTATATTTTTCATTGCCTCAATATGTTTTATTTTTATATTTTAAGTTATATTTATATTTATAATAACAATTTTTTTATATTTTTAGATATATATGTATTTTTATAATTTTAATATTATTTCTATTTTTTATGTATTTTAAATTGATTTTATTTTTTATATTTTTGATATTTTCTATTATGAAAAATTTCTAATATTTTTTAGTTTTCTAAATTTTTTATATATATTTTAGGTTTTTATATTTTTAGATTTTTTGTATTTTAAATATTTTTATAAGTTTCTTTATATTTTTATAAGTTTTTTTATATTTTTAATTTAATATTTTTTCTTTAATATTTTTTTTATATTTTTTATATTCTTAATATTTTCAAAATTTATAATATTCGTAAGTTTTCATTATTCTATGAATTTTTTATTTACCATTTTTATATTTTTATAAATTTTATATTTTAATATTTTTCGTATATTTTATATATTTTAAATTGAATTTATTTTTGTATTTATGATATTTTTAATTATGCAAAATATCTAATATTTTTTATATTTCTCAATTTTTTATATATTTTTAAGTTTTTTATAATTTTTGTAGTTTATAGTTTTCTATATTTTTTATAATTTTCTTATAATTTTTTTATATTCTAAATATTTTCAATATTTGTAATGTTCTTGATTCTTACATTATTTTTATAAGTTTTTTTATATTCTTTTTAAGTTTTTATAATTTTTTTAAAAATATTTTTTATATTTTTAACATTTTTAAAATTTTCAATATTATAATATTCTTAATTTTAACATTATTCCATTTTTATATTTTCTTATAATTTTTATATTTTAATATTTTTTGTATTTTTTAAATTGATTATATTTTTTATATTTGTTAATATTTTTTATATTCTTATATTTCTTATATTATTGTTTTTTAAATTTTTTAAACTTTTTATATATTTAATATTTTTTATATGCTTAATCGATGTTGCTTTGTTTTCTTTTTTTTATATTTTTTCGAATGTGGCTTTACTTGTTTCTGTTTAATATTTCTGATTAGTTTTTAATTTGTTATTTTTATTTATTTTGTTATTTATTTTAATTAAATATTATTTTATATTATAATTGTTATTTTATTATATGTTGTTTAAGCATTTTCTTTTTATTTTTCATTGTTTTATTATTTATTTATTGTTTTTTTATTGTTTTTTTATTGTTTTTTTATTTGAATTTTTATTTTGTTTATTATTTCTGATTAGTTTATAATTTGTTTTTTTTTTATTTTATATTATTTTTATTTCATTTGTATTGTTTTTATATTATTTTTATATTATTTTAATTAAGTATTGTGTTAATATTATTATTTTTATTATATTATATGTTATTTTAGCATTTTCTTGTTATTTTTAATTGCTTTATTATTTTTTATGAAATTTTATTATTTTTTATCTTTATTATTTTTTTACTATTTTTTATAATTTTGTACCATTTATGTGACGTTTTGGTATTGTTGTATTATTTTTATTTTTGTTTTTATTATTTTTTATTTTTGTTTTTATTGTTTTTTTATTTTTGTTTTTAATGCCTTTTTTATTTTTTTACAAACATATATATTTTTTTTACGTTTCATATACTTTTGTTTTTATTTATTTTCTTTTGGTGTTCGAGTTTTCTTTTTATTTCTTTTCCGTAATTTCAAATCAACTCACCCAAGTGGACTGCAGATGTCGGCAAATTGTGGTCCATGCACACTAGCTAACGACATTGTTGATGGAACTGCAAGAAAAAAGAAAAAGTTTACAATTAATATATAGTTTATCCAAAAGAATATTAAATTATTAAAAATATAGTCGTAAGGCAAAAATTGATAGAATATAATAAAAAATGTATAAATATAAAAATTAAGTATAGCAGCTTACTGAATACTAAGTGACCACAACCGACCACAAGTGATCACAATCGAGTAAGAGGTGTGAAATTTGCTTTTTATTTATTTATTTTTTGTAATACTTCTTGTTTTTCCCAAGACATAAGCAAAAGACATAAGAAACAACGTTAACACAACAACTGCATAATGAAAACGGACTCATGCATGCTTGTTGCCAGTGCTGGTATATTGCTGAGATCAGTTAAATCATTTCTATAAATTAAAGTTTTCCCACTCAAGACAATTTTGAAGGCAAAACACTTTAATTCCTTAAATCGTATTTTTTAAATTTAAGACATAATTTTGTGTTATTGACAAATTTACTTTGGTACTCATGTAAATATATACTCACAACGGCTATTTATATTTTTATTTTTTTTCCTTCAATATAGTAAAAGCCGGAAATGCAGCCTTAACAACCGTCGTTTAATATAAATGTCAACTTTATACAATTGATATATTTTTAATTCGTAAAAACCGTCCATCAAAATGCATTTTATGTTGTTGTTTTTTTTTTATCTTTGATGTAAAAATATATTTGACTGAAACAGTCGGATATTCAAAGGCTGCAATCGTTCAAAATATTCGTGTGCTACATTTGCGCCAAAGTCTCAAAAATTTGGGTCATTGAGAAATGCATGCATGCGGGTTTGTTTTTTTTTTACTGCAAATGTTATTTTGTTGTCTTGTTGAATGCGTGACTCGTGAAATGTTTAACGGTCTAGTGAACGCATAGAAATTGTTTAGTTTTAAGGCGAAATATATTGCATTTTTATCGATTACAAATTTTTTTGGGAGTTTTTAAAAATGACTGCGTTTTGAAACGAAATGATATTTTCAGTAAAATGAAAGACAGAGTTTTTAAGTGGCTATCGTTCTGTGTTCACTTAAGATACAATCACCTTGTTTTAAATTTTTTTTGCGATCTTGAATAACTCGATAGTAAAAAACATTGACCAGCTTAAAAAAATGCGCTTGTTTTATAATTTTTTTTTTTTTAATGTTTTTACTTTAAAATAGGTTTTTTTCTTGAACATTTCTTCAATGTTTTTTTTTTTTTGTAGAACACGTTCACAGTTTACCTTGAGAGACAGTCCATCAGACAGTCTGTCGATGGTGGTATTGTGCGGTGCTTGACCTTCAAAGACTACTGCCAATAGCAGCAACAATGTGTTCAATTAAATCCGACTTATGAAGAACAGCAAAAACAACAATAAGAACAAAAGTGTTGCTAAGACGTTGCTGGCGCAGAGATATGCTAATTAAGCAAAATTTTGCAAATTTTTTATTATTAATTCCATATTTTTGAGCTTATTTTTATGGATTTCTTTTGAGGTTTTGTTTCTAATGGAAAAAACAAAAAAATTGTTGCCATGTGTTAATTGTAGAGTCAACACTCTACAGCTACAGTTTTAATCAGCTGTGTTGATTTTTTTATTTATTGTTATTATAGTGGTTTTTTTCTTCTTTTTATGTTCTATTCTCATTTTTTGTTTTTTTATCTTTGTGCTTAACAAGTTTTAAGGTTTTTGTTCGTTCAAATTGATGCGATATTTAAAATTGAACTGCTTAGCAACGGCGCGTAGCTGCAGCAACAAGTTGGGAACGAGTTGGCAAAATACAAAAAAAAAAGACATACATTTTTATGTATTTTTTTTTTTCTTATTTTTATTATTATTATAATTTGAACTTCATAATTGTGTTATGATAAATTTTTTGGTTTGTTCGCCTTGTTTAATATTTCTCTATTTTTTCATTTATTCATTATGTTCTGAAAACTTTTTATATGTTTATATTTTTAAATTTTTATATTTTTATATTTTTATATATTTATAATTTTATATATATTATATATAAATTATATATATTTTATATTTTTATATTTTTATATTTTTATATTTTTATATTTTTATATTTTTATATTTTTATATTTTCATATTTTTATATTTTTATATTTTTATATTTTTATATTTTTATATTTGTATATTTTTATATTTTATATTTTTATATTTTTATATTTTTATATTTTTATATTTTTTATATTTTTATATTTTCTATATTTTTTATATTTTTTATATTTTTATATTTTTATATTTTTTATATTTTTATATTTTTATATTTTTATATTTTTATATTTTTAGATTTTTTATATTTTTATTATTTTTATATTTATTATATTTTTTATATTTTTTATATGTTTTTTTTTTATATTTTTATATTTTTTATATTTTTTTATATTTTTTATATTTTTTATATTTTTTATATTTTTTATATTTTTTATATTTTTTATATTTTTATATTTTTTATATTTTGTATTAATTTATGTTTCTATGTTATTATGTTTCTATATTATTATGTTTCTATATTATTATGTTTTTATATTATTATATTTTCATGCTTTTATATTTTCATGCTTTTATATTTTCATGCTTTTATGCTTTCATGCTTTTATATTTTCATGCTTTTATATTTTTTATATTTTTATAATTTTTATACTATTTTGTATTTTTAAATTGTTGATATTATTCATATCTTTCATATTTTTCATATTTTGTATATTTTTTATATTTTTTAATTTTTTTTATATTTTTGTTGTATTATATTTTTATATTTTATGTTTTTATATATTTATATTTTTTATATTTTTTTTATATTTTTATATTTTTCATATTTTTCATATTTTTTATATTTTTTATATTTTTTATATTTTTTATATTTTTTATATTTTTTATATTTTTTATATTTTTTATATTTTTTATATTTTTTATATTTTTTATATTTTTATATTTTTATGATTGTATATTTACTAAAGATTTTATGTTTATATAATTTGTCTATTATTTTATTTTTTTTTTAATTTTTTTATATTTTGTTTTTTTTTTATAAATATATTTTTTATATTTATATGTTTTTATATTTTTGTGCTATTAACCTTCAGCTAAAAGCTTCTTCAAAATTTCGTTGAGAACCTCATACGAACACTCATAATTTTTTTATTTGTGCGCCTAATAGCATGCCCCGTCAATCATGAGAGTTAAAATCTTGGCATTGAATAGCTTTTTGCTCTTTTTGCTACAGGTATTTTTCTTTATGTCAAGGGTAGGTATATAGCTCAATTGTTCGTATTTCTAAGCATGCATTACCCGAGTTTTCTTGTTTTTTTGTTTTTTGTGGCTTTTACGCCTAAGTGGCTGCTTTACTATTTAAATTGCTGGCGTTGCAGCAAGCTTAGTTCAAGTGCGTTTGCAGCACTTCATAAGCTTGTTGAAGTTATTTTTTGTGTTGTTGTGACGTTGTCTTTTGTAAATGTCAGTCAGTTTTTCTTGTCATTATTTTTGTTTTTTTTTTTGTTGTTATTACCACACAATAACATGCATGAATATTTTTTCCATGTGTTAAAGCTTTTGTTTTCAGGTTTGCGTTTTTTTTTTAGCTTATTTACAAGGCATCAACTTCAATTTTAATTCAATTTTATTGTATAAAATTCATCATTAGTTCGACTTTAATTGACTCATTGTCTCAACAACAACTGCTGCGCTTTTATTAATGCCATTAAAATAAAACTTTGTTTTGATTTTCATTTTGAGCATAACATTCAAGCGAAACTTAGCATGTTAACCTGTTTTTTTTTATATAACTTTTCAGTATGATCCATTAAATTAGCCTTAATTGACATGTTATGAAAATAAGTTAGACTCAAAATGATGGGTTAGTTGAATGCAATTTATTTTGCTAGCAATTTGTGAGCACTTAAGTTCATTGTGTTTTTTTTTTTTTTTTTTGCAAAATTTTGTTTTTGTTTTCATTCGGATCAAAAAAAAATACAAAAAAAATTGTTGGCAATAAAGTTTATCAAAGAGATATACTTCAAATGTTTAAACGCCATAAAAGCTCAAGCTTTTTAAGGTAATTGTTTCTAGAAGCTTCCTGCATCGTTATTCGCAAAACTTGGGAGCTATGACTAAATTCAGATACACTTATTGTTATGATTTTGTTAATGTTTTGGTTTTTTTTTTTTTTGTGTTTTGTGTTTTGTTTTTTTTTTGTTTTTGTTAGCGTTCAAGGTAGTCCCCCAAAAAATTAACAAGTTTCTTAAAACAAAACAAAAAAAACAAAACATTTCTTTGTCTTTGACTGTGAGTTGGTTTGTTTATATTTTTGTTTATTTTTTTGTTAATCACGTGAGTACCGTTGAAGTCATCAAAATTTGGAAATCACTGCCGATAATCCGCTTTTAATAGCCGTAAGGTTTTTGCCTCACGTTGTTTACCAAATTTTTTCACCAACTCGATTGAACACATTAACATTGTGAATCAGTGTCAAAATACGACGCAAAAATTATTTCAAATAAATTTCGTTAAAAAACATTTTTTAGGTCAAAAGCTTAAGGTTTGTAAAGAAAAAATTGTTTTTAATGGTAAAAGTTATGCTAAACAAATTGATATATATGGAAAGGGGGGGGGAGGGATGTGTGATTTGAACCATGAACATTCATCAATTTAAGAAACAAATTAAAAAATTCAAACCATAACTCTTTGTTTCGAAAGCTGGGAGAAAGTTTCAAACTCACGTTGAACACACACTCTCCTTATTTTAATTGATCGACAACAAATCGTTGCTGTTTACATTGTTGCTTTTTGCACAAAAGTGACAAAAATTTGAAAAACTATAACGGAATTAAGATAAACAAAGATTTTTATGTTTAAGATCTTGTTTTTCTACTGGAGCTATCAGCTGAAAAGGAGATTAAAAGAGATTATTAATAAAACGCGTGGGTGTCGCGTCGCCTTGAAACTCAACCAAGACGAATTCAAGCAGCTTTAAAATCCAAATTTCTTGCGTTCAAAGAAACGCGTGGGTGTCGCGTTGCAGTCGCTTCCGAACTCAAGAACGAGAAATTCAAACAGCATTAAAAACTTTTAAAATTTCTGTTGATGCTCTCAGAACATAGACTGCACAACTCTCAGGGTCGCTCGAGAGTTTATTGACTTGTTGCGCCAACAACATCTTTACCACGGACGCGAATTATTAATAAAAATATTTCAATGCTTAAATCACGGCGCAGCCACTTAAACCCAATCCAGCCTACGACGACGACAAAGCAGAAAATTAAACTTAAGTCTATGAGTGGGGCGAAAAACTAGGAAATGCAGAAAAAAAAAAAACTTTAACTGCAGTATGCAACAAAAATGCATGCGCTTTATATATGTAAGTTAACGAACCGTTTCCGCTTTGCTGTGTGAATGTTGTAGGTGTGGCAAACTATGATGGCGGCAATAAAATTATTAAATATGCGGAGCGGTAAGTTGTTAAAAGAGAAGGCGGAGGGAGGGGGCGAAGTGGAAAATGTGAACAAAAGTGGAAAAATGTGCTAAGTGAGAAATGTGCTTCACAAATGTTCGTCAGAAATGTGGTAGATTTACGAGCGACAAATATACAACAGCAACAACAACAACAACAACAACAACAACGTTGAGCAAAAGCATATAAAAATAAATTTTAAAATTTAAGAAAATAAAATATTTTTAGAACAACTTTATTTCATTGGCTTTCATAAATTGTAGGCAAAGCCTAGCTAAGGCACGTTCTTAGTTTATTTCAAACATGCCCACGTAGTGGCCCGTATGGCCCGCGTGGCCCTTCATACAAAATTTTTTCTATCTTTATTTTGTCTGCAAAAAACAACAACACAAACCGCACTCGTTCAGTGTTCAGCGCTTTTTCCAGCGAACTTTACAGAAAAAAATGCATACAAGGCCAAAATAAAAATACGCACACTCGATGATGTGTGTCGAGTAATTTTTTATGACATGTGATTTTATTGCATTGTAATTGTTTGTTTTGTTTTGTTTGATTTTTTTGCCAAACGCAATGATGAGCAACATTTTTTTTGTTTTTTTTTTAACATTGGCCCGCGCTTAAAATTTCTTGGGCTCCACTGGTTTATTTGCTTAAATGAATCTCATTTAACACTGGCGCCAATCATTTCTTATTATTTCTTGTTAGATTTTCATGGCTAAGTGAGAAGCGAAAAAATAAGTGCACAGATTTTTTTTTTCATTTATCTTGTATCTTTTTATCACAATATTAAGACGACTGTCGTCACCACATGTTTGCAGCGGAAAATTTCATCAAATAAGATAAAAAGAACAACAACGTCAAATGAGCGTCTGATTTCTGACGAAATGTGATGTACAGGAGAAAAGACTTGTCAAATTATTGTGTTAACATTGTCGGATAGGCAGGAATTCCGCGAAACTAAGCGGCCGAATTTTATCTATGCGAGCGGAAACAAGCTGCAGTTGGAGTTTGGGTAAAAAAACTACGCATTTTATAAATGGAACTTATATGCGTCGTTGTAGTTCTTATAAAAGGTAAAGAGAGTTAAAAAGCATAGGTTTTTTGAAGTGTAGTTTCTCTAAAAGCTATGCAGGACTAAGAGAAGCATAGTTTTTTGTGAAGAGTCAGACACAGCTTAAAAACACTGTCATCTAGACAGAGAAATGAATCTGTTGTTTGAGTTCTGCTTGAGTCTGACTTATCGGACACTTTCGAAAATTTCATTAAAACTGGTTTCCTGTGCTGACGTCTTCACAAATTGAAAATCTCAATTAAAACAGGTGTTCGTTTGTTTTGATTCTTGAAATTTGTCATGAGTAACAACTTTTGTCATGAGTAACAACTTTGGTCATGAGGTTTTAGAAGGAATGGAGCAGTGTATCATTTTATTTAAATTAAATGTTAATGACTTTATAATTAGCTGTACGCAACTGTTTTGAAATTGGTTTTTGTTATTGTTTTATTTTAAAAAAAAAAAAAAACTTCAGACTTTTGCAGTGATTAACGTTATCTTTTTTAAGTTTTTAAACAGTAAGAACTAAATTATGACTCTTGCAGATGACTATTAGATATAGTGATTCATAGAGGAAGCGATTTACAGTGACAGTCTGAACATCGGTTAAAATGTTCAGTTTTAAGATCGTTTAAGGTAAAAACCGTTAAGTTGTGTACCATATATTGGCATATTTAATCAAAAGCATTTAAAATTATCTCAAATGAACTGAAAAATATGCCAAATAAGATCAAAAGAAAACGATTAATCAACCAATAATGTGAAGAAGGAGAACATTTAATGAATTTTTTTTTATTTATTTTGTTTTTTCGATATTAAAAATGTTAGCATCTAAGTATTTTTTAATTAAAAGTTTCTCACATAAAAATGGCTGCGTTCATCATTCATTTTAATGAACTGCAAATACTACAGACAGTCTGAAATTTTTATTAAAATATTTGCAATTCTGAGTTTATTAAAGTTAAGATTTTTTGCTTTATTTATGTCATAAAGAAAGCGGCTTTACTTTGAAGTGCCTGTCACAAAAACGCGCCAAAAACATTGTGTATCTCACTGACCACTTTGTTGGGAGAGCAAACTTTGTTTATTGTTGTTGTTGTTTTTTTAACGGCTTTATTCATATTTTTGAGTTTGTTGCTCTTATTGTTGTTGGCATTGTTTATCTTGTGGATATTGCTGTTCTTGTTAGTGTTGCTAGTTCGAATTCTAGTTCTCATAATATTTTGTGCTGCTTTTTGAAGCTGAGCATGATTCAACTTAATTAAAAAACCAGCTCAATAATAGTTGCTTGAGCAGTTATAAAGTTATGGCACTTGTTGCTGCCTTGGCAACAGCAGCTTGGGACAGCTAAGAGATAGCATTAATCCGTTGAATAAAATTTGTTGTCTGATCCTATTGTAATGCAGGATTGTAAGTAGGAGTGACACAGCAGGAATGTTTTGTTGAATACTATGTTTGCATTTTCTAGGCCAAATAAGGAAGTTATAACGAGAAGTGAATTGAGAAAATTATTAATTTTTATGATTGAACCTGAGTGAAAAGTAATAAAATGATATACGAGCCATGCAGTGTTGATTAGCATTAATTCTGAAATGCAAGCAAACATAGGGAGAACATTCTGAGAGAAACATTCACATAACTGAGAGGAAAATACCACTTTGTTGTATTTCAAAATATTTTCCTTCAAGTTTTATAGAATTTTACATCTAAAGAAACAGAAAAATTTATTTCAGTCCAAAGTAGGACCCTCAGAAACATGCTTTTTAAAAGCTTCAACAGCCTCTGCAGGTGTAAAAAGTCGCTCTCAGCTCGCATTTGATTTTTAACAAAAGGGAAGAGAAACGAGTCATTAGGCGAGAAATCAGGTGAGTAAATTTATTGGAAAAAATATGTGGTGTCAGTTGATGTTTTATTTTGTTTCGTTATGTTTTTGGCATAAAGTCAAATTTCTATGAATTCTGTGTGACCTCTTCACTCTTCCGCGTCGTAAGTAAGCTTAGCTACTCCAATACCTGCTTACAGTGTAAGGTAGATGTCATCAGTGTTTGAATGAACATCCCCAAACAAAAGCAATACAGAATTGTATACAGACCTAGGAGGACTCGCAATTGCAATGTATTTCAGAAATAGTCGATTATGTCATATGTCATAAAACCATCGGTTTAATAATTTTATGAATAATTTTGCTGTCTTTGATCTGTTTGTTGACAAAAGGTTAAAATGTTAAAAAAATAACAATGATGCAGCAACTTTCATGGGGTACAGTTATAAATCTAACAAAACAATAATAAATAGATTTATTTATGACAGTCATATTGAGCCAAAGTGATAGCGGCCAAGGTTATATAAGAAAAATTCATACATAAAATCACAATTCGCCACGTTAAATTCGTTGAAACTGTTATGAGATTGTTAAACCCTATATAAACGGGTTTATTATGCCTATAAAATGCCGGTATTTTTCATTTCAAAATATATATTTATATCTATAGTATGTATGTTACTACTTCATGATCCAAAATACCCATTAAGTTTTAGCCGGCTCATACTTCCAGTTGGCCAAAGTGAACAGATCCGCAGCATAAAGGTAAATGAATTTAATAAATTATAGATATTTATACAGATGTTCAAAAATGTTTCCAAGGGATCACAACGTTATTCAAATTCTAGCCATATTCAATCAAAATTATGCAATCATCTAGGAAAACAGAAAAAGCTTCAAACGGGCTTTCATTGCCCTCAGCAGACGAGTTTTACGTGAGCATGTTATAGAAAAGGGTTAATTGCAATTTTTTTTGTAACCCATCTCTAGCCACTTCACTTGCGCCTGCATCACCTGCAAAAAAAACACCTGCATTGCGAAATCAATCCTCAGTTGATAAATGTATATTTTCCCATTACAATTTCTTGTTAATAAGAAAAGAACAATAAGTCAGTATCATAAGACGAACACATAAACAATACCAGTGGATATATAGTAGCATCCATAGAGTAATCACGGTGTGTTCTCCATTTTTACAAACATTAAAAAAAAAATAAATAACTGGCCATTTCAGTTCTTGAAAGGACTTTGACCTAGCTTCTTATGATCAATTGTGTTGTGCGTGTTATTAAGTTTGTACACAATTGACCGAGAAATGGACCTACAGGCTTAACGCCGACTCCGAACGGCGATGAACGAAGAAATGTTCTTATTCTCAAGAAGCTTTACATGGCATTCTGATTACTCTCTGAGGTTTGCCATTGTCTGCAGAGAGGTGGCGGCCGTACAGAAAAATTATTTTAATTCAAATAATTTTCTGTCGCTGCAATGTTTTTTACAAACATAGTGCTCCCTTATTGCTTCATAAACTTTGTATTTTGAACTCCATTTTTACATTGTGTGGCACCTGAGGGGAGCACTTCTTTTCACCTCTCTAAGGAGTACTCATAGAGAGCACTTCTTTTGACCACTTTAAGGAGTACTCATGGTGAGTTCTCACATATTTTCATTCAGTCTTATGAAGCGTATAATTCACATTAACTTTTTCAATAACTCACATCAGAATGATCCCATTCGTAGGGCTTGAATTCACGTATTCATGATCTACCGCTGGGTAGATCTCCACATAATCCTTCTGCGCCAACAGTTCTTTAGCAATTGTATTGACAATATCAGAACAATCATTTTTGTATTGATTTTATATTGTTTATTGCTCGGAATGGAGTTATATTGTATCCCTCAGTAGGTTTTGAACTCACGTTTTCATTTTTATGTTTATCAAATATGTTTGGTAGTAAAATCAAGCAATACGAGTAAAACGAAATTGTCAAAGAGTTATTGAATATTGCATTGATTCAAGTACAATTGATCTTCTTCACAATTAATATCCTCTGAGTAAATGTGCCTTCGTGTTTTCTACAAGGAAATGAGTTTCAATGTTATTCTCAGTAATGATCTTGTTCAGGGCTGACTTTATTATGTTGTTCCATGAAACATGATACTGGCTCAATAATTTCATCAAACTTCAGATAGATCTTCAGATTATCTTATACAGTGAAAATTGTTGTTTAAATGTGAACTCACTCTTAGGTATTCCAGATTTTTAGATGTTTGGCTGGGGCGCTTTATGGAAAAACAGTTTATTTGTATGGAGTTTTTGTAGCTTCCGAATTTTGGAATTTTGTAACATTTAGCCAGTAACTTAAATACTTCTACTTATTCAAAATAAAGAAGTACAGATATTTTAAAAATTTAGTTTTAAAGATTTTGAAAAGATAAAGTTTTAAATATTTATTTTAATTCATTGTTACATTCACATTCACAGTAATTTTTTTTTTTTTAAATTTCATAGAATTTTTTCAAATTTCCTAAATTTCTACTTACTTTTTATTGACTTATAATCCACAATAGAGCAAAGAGACAGAAGAGAGCTTTTATTAGCTGCTGTTTTTTTTTGCTGGAGATTGTTGAGACTTTTGTTAAATGTCTTTGTTTTTGATTTTGCCGCAAACTCAGTAAAGCGCACAAAATCGTTGTAAAATTTTTCAAAATATTAAAAAATTTAGAAAATATTCAAATTTTTTCTTTTTCTATAATTTTCACAATTTTCTTTTTATTTCCTCTATTAGAACTGCTCAATGATGGTATTCAACTTTTTCGCAAATTCTTTCGATTTGTTCTTGATTTATAGTTAAAACTTTGGAATTGCTTTTTGCTTAGATTTTCATTAAAAAGGCAAATATTCAATTTGATTAGTTCTTGTTTTTGTTGTTTACGCATGAATTTTATTTTAAAGTTTTGTCACTTTTTTCTCGTCGAAAACGTAAAACACTTTGATTTTTTTTTTTTTAATTTTAATTTGTTTAACGTTTGTTTTTTGTTATTTCAACAAAATTCTACTCTTGAACTTTTTTTGAAATTTATTTTTCACTCTGCTGTTTGAGAGGAAAGCTACTTTCAACTTAAAGGCACGACTTGACTCAAAAGACTGAAATATTTCAACTTGGAGGTGCTACTTTTATGGATTTTCATCGGTGGGCGCAAGTGTGAGAGCGAGTGAGAGGCCAAGCCTCGCACAGCGACAGCAAATGTTGTTAACGTAGGTTTTCGCTGTTGTTGTTGTTGTTGATTTGGTTATTTTGTGAATTTGTTGTTTTTCATTATTAGTTGAAGGCAGCTGCTGCTGCTGCTGCAAGTGTGAGAGCATGTTGAGCAGCAAGCAGAGTAAGTAGTACTTGATGAGAGCGCGCGGAAATGAGTCGCAGAGCGGAAGTTTGATGACTGTCAAGAGCCATTCTGCATGTGTGCGGTTAAGTGAGCGAGTGTGTGTGGGTTGGGGGCTTTGTGTTGTGGGGCATTGGGTGGTCGGCCGTAGCTGCAGTAATAAAACATAGCTGCAAACAACAACAACAACAACAAAAGCAATGTCGCGATATCATAAAATCATGGCAACAACAACGCAAAGCAATGAATTTAGTATGTCGTGTGGTTTTCAGTTGGGTTTATTTCATTTATTTATTTATTTTTTTTTTGTTTTGTTTTAGTCTCATTTCGATTGAGTTTGATTTTGTTTATATTTTATTTTTTTTTTTTTTTTATTTATATCTTTGTTTTTATTGTGATTTTTTGTTTTTGTCTTTGCTGCTTGTTTTTTGATGTGGTTCTTATCTCTGGATTTTCTTGGTTTTCAAGTTATTCTCTGTAAATTTTTGCTGCATTTTGAATCATAACAAGACAACAAAATATTTGCTGTCTTCTTTGGAGTTTTTTTTTTTCTTCTTTCGCACTTTAAGAAAATTTTTTAATTTTTTTTTTTTAGTTTTTTTTTTATCTCTTTTGTTGTGAATGAATTTTATAAAATGTGTAACGCCAACTTGTTGGTTCTAGAGCAGCGCAGGGCGCTCCATAGCTCACTGAGCTCTCTGTGAGTGTAATTTTTCACATGTACATAAAGCTCACAACAGAAGAGAATATAATTCAGTCGTTCGCTGACGGTGATGCTGTGAGGACCTATGTCGTTTTGCGCTGCAAATTATATGTACACTCATGAAAAATCAACTTTTGTAGATTTATAATACTTATGCATATATTTTTTTAGTTTGTAGAATTTTATATTCGTATATATTAAGGTTTCATATAATTAATACATATCAGCTATTCACATTCCTTATTAATTTCTTAATACTTAATTTTTTGATTACTTGTTTTCTTATTTTATTTAATTCCTTATTATTTACTTACATATTTTTCGTTATTAATTTCAATTATTCATATATTTTAAGATTTTATATTAAAATAATTATTCGTATATATTAAGGTTTCATATAACTCATTGATATTATCTATTAAGATTCTTTACATTATTCACTCATATTACTTGTATTTATTAATTAATTAATAGAAGAAATAATGAACAATACCGATGACTAAAAATAAAAACATAAAATAAAAAAGAAAAACTTACAAATCTATATAATTGGTACAACTATTTCGCTCAGTGTGCCGAAATCGAGAGAGCACCAATACTAACAAGACATAATAATATGTGACTGTGTTAGAATGCCCAGCCCTGTTCTAGAGCGAGTTATTCATCAGAAGAGTGGTAACGGGTTGATTTTAGAATTGCTCAGCAGTTGGCATGGAACTGTCGTCAAAGAAAACCATGTATAATGTATTGTTACTAGAAAATTTTAAGCCTTTGATTAAAATTTATGGAAAAGACAGAACATTTTTATCAGTTGACAGGGAGATTTCGGTTTTGCAGTTAAATTTAAAGAAATACACCCAAAAACGTTTGAAACAATTTAAGAGTTATGCACACACACACACACACATTAATCAGTCTTAACATTTAAAGCTGGAAATATTAATGGATGGAGTGCAAAATGAGCAGCGAAAGTCGAAAACACACGTCATACAATTTATTGTAACGTACATATTTATTTGATTTACTCCACTGTACATCAGAAGTATTGTCAAATATTTGACAACATGTAAGAACCGGTTTCTTTAATAATCCAAAAATGTCCATATTTACAGACTAGTTTATCGAATATTTTACATACTCTGAAAATATCCCAATTTTCAGTGACATCATACACGAAATTAAATAAAAATCTAACATAACTGTATAAAAAATAAAATCAAAAACAGTTAATAATAGTAGAAATATCTTCTGTTTAGTTTCAATTTTAAAAATTCGTTTTTACGTAGGTTGCCTTTTAAGTCTTGTGCCTAGCAGTGAAAAAACAGTGGTTTATCATTGAAAATGCTTTCATTGCTTTTTTTAAAGTATTCACCAAGATGATCAATATACTTTTACATTCCTTTGAACCATTTTTGGAAACAGTTGTGCCACTCTGAAGCTGATACTTTCGAAACCAGGTTTTCGAAGGGTTTCCTGTTAAGGCCGCCACGCATTTTTTTTAATGTGAGGGAACAAAAAGAATTTATTGGGTACCAATTTAGAGACAAAAAATAGAAGTAAATCCTATCTCACCCGCACAACACGCCTACACCAAGGGCAAATCTGTGGAAACGGCTCTCCACTCCATAGTATTTATCATTGAAAAGTCCCTTCATCAGAAGGAATATACAATGATAGTCTTCACTGACATAGAAGGTGCCTTTAACAATGTCAAGGCGGAGGCTATCACAAATGCGCTGACGGAGCTTAGGGTGGATTCTGCGCTGATAGCACTTATAAATCAAATGCTTGTAGGCAGGATTATAAGCGCGAGTCTCGGAGCAGCATCCACGCTAAGATCTGTACCAAGGGCAACACCTCAGGGAGGAGTTCTCTCGCCTCTACTCTGGAACCTAGTGGTAAATGAACTACTGGGTAAACTAGAACAAGAGGGGTGCAGGGTGATAGCCTACGCCGACGATGTTGCTATCGTCACCTCAGGTAAATATGTGTCCACCCTCCGAGATATTATGCAAAATTGTCTTAACACTCTCGCAAACTGGGTTACCGGCTGTGGACTTAGCGATAACCCCGATAAAACTGAGTTAGTGATCTTTACCAGACAACACAACTTGCCCACTATCAGTCCTCCAAGCAAAATACCTGGGTCTCATTTTAGATAGGAAACTAAATTGAAAACCCAACCTGCTCGAGAGAGCCAAAAAAGCCAATATAGCCCTATACACATGTAAGAAAGCAGTGGGAAGCAAATGGGGATTACAACCTAGGGTAACTCACTGGCTTTATACAGCTGTTATTAGGCCAATATTGTTATACGGTGCTATAGTCTGGTGGCCAGCACTAAACAAACAAACACACCTCAATATACTTCGCAAAGTTCAACGGTCAGCAGAACTGTGCATCAGTGGAGCGCTAAGAACCACTCCTACTGACGCACTCGATACTATGCTCCATCTAACTCCACTAGATATCCTAACAAAAAGAATAGCTGCAAACACAGCGATCCGTCTAGAAGCTACTTCCCAATGGAAAGAGGGCACAATAGGACACTCTCGACACCAGAAAACTCACTCCTCAAATACCCAAGAACATAGACTACATCACTCAAAAACTTTTATTCCACAAAAAGTTTGATGTATCAATCCCCTCCAGATACGAATGGGATATTGGAAGCCCTCCACCAAACAATGCCACTAGAATCTACACTGATGGATCAAAACTAGATGGCAAAGTAGGGGAGGAGTCTACTCTGAATCCCTAAACATTAACCATGCCTTTAGGCTCCCCGACCACTGCAGTGTCTTCCAAGCGGAGGTCACTGCCATACATGAAGCCGTTACTTGGCTACAGATGAACGAAATATTAGCAAAAGATATTTGTATTCTATCTGATAGTCAAGCCGCTTTGAAAGCCCTGGAATCTGTTAAAATAACATCAAAAACAGTCCTAGGCTGCCGCAGATCTCTAAATGAGATGGCAGAGCAGCTCAATATATTCCTATGCTGGATCCCCGGACATAGAGATTTCCAAGGTAACTGCAAAGCAGACGAACTCGCTAGAAACGGTACCATCAAACCCTTATCGACAGATAAGGAACAAATTGGAATACCTCTCGCAACATGTAAGCTACTAATAAATGAACTATCTCTTGAAAACACCAACATCAGGTGGTCAACGGGCAGTACATGCAGCATATCGCGTCAAGTGTGGCCAACACTAAACTTAAGACGCTCAAAAGAACTAATATCCCTTAGAAGGGGCCAAATAAGTATTACAATAGGCGTCCTAACAGGACACTGCCTGATTGAAACCATGCCCGAAGACTGAATATTCCCCATAACGACTTCTGCAGAAGCTGCAGAGATGAGGAGGAGGTTGAATCCACAACACACCTTCTCTGCACATGCCCAGCGCTGGCCAGAAAGCGCCATCTCTTCCTAGGTAACTGGTTCTACAGTGACCTAGACGAACTCTCAAAAACTTGGGTCTACCGAATACAAAGCTTCATAAATAGCTCCAACTGGTTCAGATAGAGTGGAAATAATTAACCCCTGGTATCACAACGGGCCAAATTGGCCTAAGTGTGTCTCATAGGAGACAGCCACGTCAACCTAACCTAATTTAGAGCTGCAAGGCTGTAAAGCTGTAATGTTTCGGCATCTTAGAACTGCTTGCTAAATTAACTCAAAAGATAAATGGACTGAAATAATTCTAGATTAACAGTCAAAAATGTATGACAGTTGTCGGACGGGTTTCTAACAACCATAGCATGTCAGAATGACGATTATTCCATCCTTGCCAAAAAGTCGGCTCAACAAAAAAATCGTTTTTCTGCCATAAAAATGGCCCGATTTGGATAATTTTTTTATTATTCCTAAACTTCATAAAAAGACCAACAATAATGCAGCATTTTAATTTGAGAAAGTTGCTGCGACCTCGGCGAAGGTAAAGCTTCTTTTTCAAAATTGAAAGAAAAAATAAGGAAATTCTTAATAAAGTAGGCCAATTTTGGGTCAAGGACTAATTTTTTTAAGAATTTGAAGACATATTTGAGTTCAGCGGACGATTTTACATTAGGATATGTTATAGTCAAAAGTTTTTGTAGGACTTAAATTTAAATAGGGAACTCGATTTGAAACATCCATTTTATACTTCTTCAAATTCACGTTTTTTAGCGGCGCTAAGCCAGTTTGCAAATTTTCTGGATTTTTTTCGCGTCACATGCTTATATTACATCCAGGATTCAGAATCTGGCCTTTCAGGGAGGTTCTGGAATACTTTTGGAAAAAACCCATCTAATACTTCATACCTCATGTAATAAAATGGATGAATTTTATTATGCTATATCTTTTAAATGAACCATAAAAACCACTTTCGTTCTTATATCATCAGAATCCTCTTATTACGTAGTGTATTTGACATTAATATCAAATTTTTTCACTCGTGCCAATTGGAGATACTTGCCCCCAAAGTTGGGGCAAATTTGAGATTTCTTATTTTTCAAAGCGATGTCACCCAGAAAAGTTTATGATCTAGTCACTTTAAAAAATTTATATTTTAAGTTCTTACTAAGACGTAACTAATACCAAAAAAAAAATAGGTCTGCCTATAGCTTCTTTCTATTAAAATTGTTTTTTTTTTTAAAGTTACCAAAAATTATGATTTTTTTTTTTTTTGAAACTTTAACTTTTTTAAAAAATTAAGTAACATCCCAATTAATTTTTCTTATATGTAAGATAATAACCTAAGGTATAATTAATATTATGTTTTTTAATTTATTACTGTATGTTTAATAGGAGTTGAGATATGATCATTACCGCAAACTCTATAAGATACGAAAATCGCTCGTGGTTGCATGACAAATATGGCCGCCATTTTGCAAATACAACAAAAAAAATTTTTTTGAAAGCAATTCTGAAATGCCGAAACATTACGAAATTTGTGGTAAAAAAATTAAATTTTTCTAAAATAGTCGAGCGACCATTATGTGATCAATCTCTGCAGACTGACCCAAAAATAGTTTGGGAAATAATAATACAATTTTTTAATTTTTGTTTTATCGGGGAAGTTAGGTTTAGAACTATTATTTTTTTATTTTTTTTAAGTGAAACTTCTTTGGCGGCGAGTGGAATTTCAAGGACTCTTATTCGTGACGACGTGTAACGTTTTCAATTTGTATGAACATTTTCAAGATCGCTTTATTCGTGAAGCTCATAATAATGTCAAAAGCAAATATTTATATGAAAATATCCATTGCCTTCCATAAACATTTTTGCCACAAGCACGCATTGAACCTTGAACTGTCGCAAACATCGAATAAGAGTCGAACGTTCTAGCTTTATGCTACATTGATTCTTTCAAACGGGCAAACAAAATGCACGCATCCTGCTCCGTTTCTAGTATATCATAGACACAAACCAATGCCTTTCAAACAGTTAATTTTCAGCCTTAAAGCATGCACGGAAATATTTTTCAAATAAAATTACAAAACGACACTCAGGAAGTCGAGTAGTAAAGAACCTACTTAAGGATAACAATTTTACAATAACAAATATGTAGATTTTTTCGTTAAAAATCGTCATTTTGGCTTCGAAATGGTGCCAAAAATTGAAAAATTGAAAAATTAAAAAAACTCGACGTCACTGGAGAGATAAAGTAATAAACTAAAGAAAACATTTTGATTTTTTGGTTTCAGATGATCCAGTGATGCTGTAGGCTGGTCACCGCACAAAGACTTTGTTTTCGAGGCCCCTGCGGAGATCTTCAATAAATCCGTTATTTCTCTCTATTTTTTAACAAAAATTTTTTTATATATTCTTAAAATGTTGTCTTTTTTATACAAAACAAACCTTACCCCCCCCCCTTAAGCTAAGAAAAGTAGCGATCATCTTGTTAATATGCATAACAATCAACGTTCACTAGTTTACGAGGCCCTCACTCAACATAGCAGCAAAATGGCGACCAATTTTGTAACCTCGAAAATCGATTTTTTTTTCAAATGGCCTTTGAATTTCATCCTAGTTCAGGCGGTGGCCACTTAAAGAATGATTAATTTTTGTTTTATTTTTCCTTAGATGTTCCAGACTGGTGATATCCTGCAAAGTCAATTTTTTGTCATTTTTTAAAAAAAAAATCAAATAACGTCAAAAACCGCTGGAAAAATTCTGGAAAAATTTTTTTTTTGTATTTTTTAAATGTTAATAAATGTTAATATGTGCAAAACTTGAAAACGATATCTTTTTTCCTTCTATGAAAAAAAATTCCCGGAAAAAAATTTTTTTTTAAAATTTGTAACCTACCAATAAAAACGCATCACTGCGTAGATTTTATAATTTTCTAGTTTTTGGTATTGGTATTCCCAAAATTTTCATCTAATTAATTAATTCCTGCTTATTATTTATTTATTGAATGTATTTGCATCCAGTTTTTATTGATCATTTTTTTTATTTTATTTATTTTAAGACGCAAACAGTAATTATTTCTTAAAATGGTTTTAAGTGAAAAAGATAAGGGTAGTATTCTAGCTTTAAGCGAACAAAAATTTTCTACCAGGATAATTGCGCAACAAGTTGGGTGTAACCAAAGCACAGTTTGTCGTTTTTTAAAGAAATTTTCTTCGACGGGCTCTACAGAGAGGAGGGAAGGATCCGGAAGGCCGAAAAAAACAACGGTAAGGCAAGATCGGCTTTTGGAACGGATGAGTCTCCAAAATCGGTTCCATACTGCTAGGGAATTGAGAAGAGACTTCGAGGAAGCACATTCAGTGAAAATAAGCACCCGCACTGTAGCCCCACGACTCACACAAATGGGTTTAAAAGCATATCGACCTGCTAAAAAACCTTTTCTGTCAACTTCAATGAAGAAAAAAAGACTACTTTGGGCAAAAAATCACCGATCATGGACCGATGATGATTGGAAAAAAGTGATATTTTCAGATGAGTCCAAATTCAATTTAATTGGACCCGATGGTAGGTCCGTAGTGCGCAGGCGAACACACGAACGATACTCCGATCAATACATACTACCAACTGTCAAACATTCACCATATGTAATGGTCTGGGGATGCATAACATTCTACGGTGTTGGACAAATTTCACTGATCAGTGGTTCCGTAAATGCTGAAAAATATTCAGAAATAATATCCGAACATCTTATCCCAACCATTGAAGAGTTATTGTGCCATATCCCAGATGCAGTGTTCCAGGATGATTCTTCTCCATGCCATCGAGCACGTTCGGTATGTAATTTTAGTTTATCAATGGTAATTTAAGCTTTTATATTAACTTTAATATTTATTTATTACCATCGGTATCGAAATTAAAGGAAGAACTTGGTATAAAATCTCTTAGCTGACCTGCAAATAGCCCAGACCTAAACATAATTGAAAACTTATGGTCAATGATGGGCCGTGAAATCAAGGAAAAATCGCCTAAAACTGTAGCAGAGCTCAAGAAAATAATAGAGGAAGTCTGGAACTCATCAATACATGCTAAATTATCTCACCTTTATGAGTCAATGCCGAGAAGAATACAAGCGGTCATAACAGCAAAAGGAGGCCCAACAAAATATTAGGCTAAGAAATAATACTAAAATAACTGTTAACAATTAATTTAATTTCATGAATTCTTTCACCTTACTCCATTTTATTATTTTAATATGTAAAAATTTAAAAAAATCATCAATTTTTTCCTTTTTGTTTTGTTATCTATTCAATATTCAAATTCAATAAAAATGATTAAAACAGACCAAATTTGAAAAACTTGTTCTTTTAAGTTATATAATCTTCTAGAAATTGAAACTTTGGCCTATATTGATTGAAAACTTTTAAAAATACCTAACGTATACAAAAAATAACACATTTTTAGGTTTTTAAGGATTTACATATAGTAACCAGACATTAATCAAAAAAGTTATGGGTGATGCGTTTTTTTTTTGGCACGGGGTGTATGTGTCCCCTTAATTCAAAGCCCAATTCTTTGATTTTTGCTATTGTAATGGACTTGACAGCTTCGACATGGGTGTGAATATTTTATGGCGTTCAAAAATCAACTTTGTTTTTGTTTCTGTTTCTGTAAAGTAACTGTTCTGAGAAAAATGAAATGTTGTTTTTTTGTTGTTTTATTATAAGAAATAATTATATTTTTAAATTTCTGGTTAAACATTGTTTGAACATTTTTCCGGAAATTACAAAAACTTATCGGGGGTGTTAATAATTTTGTTACAAAGTGTATGTGAACCTAACTTTCCTGAAAAAAGCAATAGGGGTATTCTCTATGCCTAGGATATACCGTTGCACGGTGCAAGAATAGGAAATGTATAATATCTGCAATTGAGAAACAACAATGGCGGATTGTACAATGTACATACCCCTGTATTAAACTGCATTTTAAGAGGAGTTTAAATAAAAAAGTATATTTTTATGCCATTTTTTGTTTTAACTTTTTTTACAATAAAAAAACTTTAAGATATTATTCCGAATTAAGGTTTTAATAGAGCGTAACAGTATAAATTAACTAAATGTCAATTTATTGGTTAAAAACTTTTTAAGCTAGAGTGTAGACAAATGTAAAAAAATGTAAAAAAACAAAAAAAAAACACAATGGTTTCGAAATAACGCGAGCTTTCTTAGCCTCCAAGGTGCTGCGTCTATTTTGTCGATCTACGCATCAATTATCTATTTCTTGTATTCAGCTCATTCATCACTTAAAAAAATGCTTGAACTTTCTCATTGAATAAGCAAACAGCAAAACATGCTCCGACCTCAATTGTTTTCAAACCAGTATGTAGGTGTTTCGGTACCAACCGCCAAACAGTCGAGTTGAAACTTTCATTTGCATTTTGTGTGTGGCTGCCTAAACATCGGTCTAGTAAATTATCGCTTGATAAATCTTTAAATATTGAAAGAATTATTTTCTAAACATACAATGGAGTCGAATGTGCTTCCAATATCTTCAGCTTGTTTCCATTTACACCAGCTGTCTACACCCGCTGGACAATTTTCATGCTTTGGATTGTTATCTGTCGATATAGTATGTTTATATTTCTCCATATATTCGCAGCTCTTTAATGCTCTTCTTTTTTTTTTGGATATGTTGACATTTTGTTCTCTAAACTTGAAATGAACGTTACGAAGATCGATGCTAACAAATGTTAAAACCGACGCTTTGTCAAAAAGACGTCGATAATTCTAGTTATTTTTATCCAAGGCCTTTTATTGTAAAAATAAATAAAATAACATCTGCTAACGTTCCCATGCCTTGCAAATACAGCAATAACTGCCTTCCAAGTACACCTGAGTGCTCTGACACATAAGGGAGGACACTGACTTAATCGTTCATAACTAATATTAGATATGCCCCTCCTTAAAAATTTTAAATATTCTACTTAAATCTTTTTGATATCTATATATAATTTCTAAATTATTTTCAAATATAGGTCTGAAGAGTCCCTATTACTTCAAGCAACAAAATTTTACAAATTGTTATACTTTTTGCTGTGTGGTTTTCTTAACCCTTTTAGTCGCGGAAGTTACAATTATGGCACGCTGTTTTCCTTTTCATTTTTTTTATAATTTTATTATATTCTGCAAAAAATGGAAATAAGGTATCATTTGCAAAGTGTTCTCAAATCAGTGTGGGTTAAATTCTTTTATTTTTTTTTTTAATTTTATTTTCTTTAAATTATTTTAATTTTGTAGGGTTAATTCTCTAACTCTTACACATTGGCTTATTGTGAGGCCTTTTGATGGTATAGCAGTGCATTCGCTTCAGATTTTTTCAAAAAACTAATAAGATATTAGAAAAATTAAAACAAAAGGAAAATTTCCCGCTTCGCAAAAGGAAAATAACTGCCTTTTTAGGGTGGCAATCAGTCCGGAGCTATTATGGGCTGGTCGTAACTTGCTGCTAGCTTCCACGGAACCTGACAAAGGACTTGAAAACAGGTACAACGAGTAGTCGGTGGATCTCGGCATGTAAAGTAACAGGCTGACTTAAGTACTGGGCTGTCCCTACGGGAACTAGACGTAAATGTAGTGGCTTTACGTAAATGAGAGCTCCAAATATGTTTTGACTCTATTTATTGACTATAAAGTCTTGTCAAAGTTCGGACTATGGTCTATGGCCTTTGAAAAAATATTAGAATAATTTATATATATGCTGCGATAATGTTGTAAAGGTTGCGTTCTTGAGGTGGGTTGGCGGGATATTAAGCTCTGGCAATGCTGTTTTTCTGGTAGAGAAGTGTACGTGATAGACTTATGCCCGGCTATCCGCAGGGGTCTATCAGTGTTCCGTTCATTGGAAACCTCATGAGATTATGGCTGCGAAGTGTACATGGGGTATATATACTACGTATAGGTGTCCGCACGGCAAGGGACAAGACCGTGATACGAGGGTTGACTTTAAAGTCTTGAGATAGGCAAATAAAAACAAATATTTACAAAAGGAGATCGGATTAAAATATTATCCATGAAGATCGATAGACTTTTGCAGGCGCTTGAACCAATTTTCAAAGCACTCTTTCCACTCCGATTGAAGAAGCTCCAAAACATGTGCTTTGTAAGCATCAACCGCTTCTTTAGGCGTCGAAAAACGTTGACCTCGCAATTTATCTTTGATCTGCAATAAGAAGAAATCATTGGGTGGCAATTCAGGACTGTACGTCGGATCACCCCTTAATTTGATGCTTTTTTTGGGGTATTTGTTGAATGCTCAAAATGTTTTTATTTGAGCTAATGTGAGAGCTTGCATTGTCGTCGTGGAGGCTTGGAATGATTCGTCTTCTGCACTTGATTTCTCTGATTTTTTCAACCACTTCTGGCAAACCAAATGGTTGTGTACCATTCAGAATTGACCGTTTTACGTTGCTCTAATGAAACGGTGGCGACATATCCAGTTACTCCTAAAAACAGGCGACCATTTGCAACAACTTTTGTTGCTTTTGTCTCGTCTTTAAAGAACCATACAGTTTGTTGTTTAGTTTCGGGTTTATATACATAAAACCATGATTCGTCCGTCACCTGTTACGATGTCATAGACAAGTTTTGAAACACGACGATTGTATTTTTTTATCATTTCTTTCGACCAATCGACGCGAGCTTTTTTTTTTTGTTTTGAGCGATTGTTAAATTTTGCGGAATCTAAAACGAACAAATTTTTTTACCGGCCAATTATTTATGCAATATTAAATGTATGCTGGTCCCAGTAATCCCCAAAGATGCATCTATCTCACGGTTGGTCATATGACGATCAAGTGAACTTTATTAGTTCGCGTACAGCATCAATGTTTTTTGGCACAATTCGTCCTGTATCGAAATGAGACCACGATTGAATTTCATCACCAAAAGTCGAAGCGAGTTTATCGGCGCACTGCTGTTGGTTAAATCCACATCGAAAGTCGTAGAAAATCATCGCACGAAAATGTTCACGATTTAATGCCATTTTTTTACCAAGATTAATGTTCCAAGTATCTGTAAACAACACAAATAGCACTTGTATGACCAAACATTCCGAGTATGTTCATCATTAAAAATGTTAAACTTTATGATGACAATGTCAAATTTGACATATTCACATTAGTGTTACCATATCTCAAGACATAGAAGTCAGCCTACGTAATGCCGCTGAAAGTCAGATATGTCGTGGTGGGCCTCTTTTTGTCAGCTTGGAAAGACTGGACCTCAGTAATGAACTGAAGTCAATTACTTGGAGACTTCAATTAAATAGTGATGCGCACTTTTTAGTGCATCGTGAAAAGTTAAGAGAGCTTAGTCTCTCCTACTCTTTGTTCACAGGCCGTGCGTCTCATGTATGATGGGATGATTTGTTGCGTATGCGACTTATAACTATATATAGTGGGGTAACGTGGTCAGTTCTGCTGTAGGCTATCGAGAGATTTTTTTCTTGCCATAGAGTAATAATCTTGATTGGGTGTATACCGGAATGCCGTACAATCTCTACAGATGCCTTGAAGGTACTTTCCCTGAATCTGTTGAATATGGAAGCCAGCCTTGAATACCGGATTCAGAGCGGTCTGCCCCTATTAGCGACTGATTGAACTTCACACGGGTAAGTTAGGGATAGAGTACCACAGAGTGAAAGGCTGTGCTAAACGAGCGCGTAAAATATGAATGGCAATCTGGCAAGATGGAGGCAACCCAGAATGGTAGATTCACCTACCGGTTTATACATGAAAAGTATAAAAGCCCCTCCTAAGACGGGTTGTAACCATTTAGAGTAAAAAATACGGCAAACAATTTGTTCGATTTATGCACATCACTTTTTGTGCATACTTTTAGGCTGAACATTTTTAAAAGCACAGCAATAACGAGATGTCAGGTGTTTATTATGGAGGTAAATGATTCTCGAATTATTCATCTGTAATAGTCTTTTTGATACAACTTCATAGGTCCTGCGATCAGTTGTTATAGGAAAACATTTTTTACTGGTCACGAATCCGCAGCTCTGACGGAACTCAACGGGTAGTTGCTTCTTACAAAGTTCGATCAAAGGCTTCAAAATTGATGCCACGGACAGTCAGCAACCCCTGGCTTATGTCAGGCTCACTGATTAGAATGGCCCCTAGTAGAGCATCGAGAAGAGAGCTGTGATCTCTATGGCTCTGATCGGGCGCAGAGCTATCCAGATCATTGTGGAGTTGCAATTTCCAACCAGGTGCCGTACACCAAAGTATTTATGAGGTGTTAGAAAGACCTTCACCTCTACGAGGTTTGCGTTACGTCATAACATATTTACGCAGCAAAATTAATAAAATTACAAGCAGATAAACAAAGTATTTTGCCAAAATAATGATGAATTTGTCACTTCAGGTGATATGCCTCCTTTCATTAAAAAAAATAAAAAAAAAAACAAAATTTTGAGTACAAAATTGTTTACTTTTACAACTGTACAAATAAAAGCAACATAAATATTGTTACGTTAATTGAAAGAGCAAACCAAAAAAAGCTACTTCAAGCTAGTTAAAAGCAGTTTAATTCGCATTGAAACACTGTTAAAACGTCACCAAAGCAAAATAAAAAAAAAACCGAATTTCCTTGAAAATGAAATGGAGCAAAGAGTAAAAAACTAACACAAAACTAAATTAATAAATCATCGCTGATTGTTATGAATTTATAACAGCTATTTTGAGAGGCTCGACCGTCAGATGTATTCGACGACGTCAAATACGTGTACAGGCAATGCGTAAAATTCTGAGCTTATCTGTGTTCACAAAAAAACGCACTTAGCTGGGGGGCATAACAACAAAATAAAGGAAGATTCAAAATAAAAAAACCTGCTTGTCATCTCAAAGTAGCACAAACAACATAAAAAATATTGTTTTTAAAACAACAAACGAACAATAACAGTCAGCTGATAACAGCTTATCCTGAAATTAATACACTTTGAGAAAAAACAGAATGGGAGAAATAAGAAAGAATCTCATAACGATCTTCATCATGAAATGTGATATTAAGAAAATAACACTCGATCCTATGCTAAAGAAAAATCCTTTTTAATATACCTACAAAACGTAAAATTTCTATGAGTGTAGCTGCAGCGATATAGCGTGATTTATAGTAGATATGTGTCAACACATTCAGATGAAATAAACACAACAAAAACAAACCTTATCATTGAAGGAAAAAATCAAAACAACGCTGTTGTCAAGCATCTGAAATGAAATATTTTTAAAAACATTTTGAAACGTATAAATAATTCAGTTCTTCGATCAGACAAGAACTGCTAAATTTTTGTACAGTTTTAAATTATGTCAAGGGGAGCTCATAAGCTTAACACTCTCTCCCTCTCTCTCTCTCTTTGTTTTAGAAATAATTAACACAATGAATTAATATTAGGGCGATTACAGTAAATTTCTTATATATGGTGAATTATTTTGCTAAAATGAGCTTGAGAACAAATGTTTCTTTGAAAAAAAAATGCAACAACAACATTTTCAATAGCAAGACTCGCTAGTAGACTGGGCTGCTATTGCGTTGACCGCACGTCAATCCACCGGGAATCTTCTTGAATTTATATTAACGTTCACCTACTAAAGTTACTACTAAACACTACATTCTACTAAACCAAAGCAGAATTATAAGCGCTTTCCACTACAAATCCAATCCCTTGTAAAGCTTAAATAACTGCCTACAATTACTTTCCAAAAGGCCTGTTGTTGTATGTTCTCCTTTTTGTTGGTAGGAATATTTTAGTTGGTACTAGTTAAGTAAGAGCGGCTTTATTAAAATCAGAATCAAAATCGAAAATCAAAAATCAAAAATCCAAAATCAAGAGCATAAACATAATGAAAATCAAAATCAAAATCAAAATCAAAATCAAAATCAAAATCAAAATCAAAATCAAAATCAAAATCAAAATCAAAATCAAAATCAAAATCAAAATCAAAATCAAAATCAAAATCAAAATCAAAATCGAAAATCAAAATCAAAATCAAAATCAAAACCAAAATCAAAATTAAAAGCAAAATCAAAATCAAAATCAAAATCAAAATCAAAATCAAAATCAAAATCAAAATCAAAATCAAAATCAAAATCAAAATCAAAATCAAACACAAAATCAAAATCAAAATCAAAATCAAAATCAAAATCAAAATCAAAATCAAAATCTAAATCTAAATCTAAATCAAAATCAAAATCAAAACTAAAATTAAAATTAACATCAAAATCAAAATCAAAATCAAACTCAAAATGAAAATCAAAATCAAAATCAAAATCAAAATTAAAATCAAAATCAAAATCAAAATCAAAATCAAAATCAAAATCAAAATCAAAATCAGAATCAAAATCAAAATCAAAATCAAAATCAAAATCAAAATCAAAATCAAAATCAAAATCAAAATCAAAATCACAATCAAAATCAAAATCAAAATCAAAATCAAAATCAAAATCAAAATCAAAATCAAAATCAAAATCAAAATCAAAATCAAAATCAAAATCAAAATCAAAATCAAAATCAAAATCAAAATCAAAATCAAAATCAAAATCAAAATCAAAATCAAAATCAAAATTAAAATTAAAATTAACATCAAAATCCAAATCAAAATCAAATCAAAATCAAAATCAAAATCGAAATCGAAAATCAAAATCAAAATTAAAATCAAAATTAAAATCAAAATCAAAATGAAAATCAAAATCAAAATCAAAATCAAAATCAAAATCAAAATCAAAATCAAAATCAAAATCAAAATAAATATCAATATCAAAATCAAAATTAAAATTAAAATCAAAATCAAAATCAAAACCAAAATAAAAATCAAAATCAAAATCAAAATCAAAATCAAAATAAAATCAAAATCAAAATCAAAATCAAAATCAAAATCAAAATCAAAATCAAAATCCAAATCAAAATCAAAATCAAAATCAAAATCAAAATCACAATCAAAATCAAAATCAAAATCAAAATCAAAATCAAAATCAAAATCAAAATCAAAATAAATCCATATCAATCTATCAATCCAATCCAATATCCATAGTTTCAACTTTAAGGGAGGTTTTAGGCAAAGGCGGTTAAAATTAATGCATATTTAAGATGTTTTCTAAAAAATTTCATTGCATATAAAGGGTGGACCATCTAGTGGTTTCTTTTCAAATCATAGGTCTTCATAGCTTTGATACTGACAGCTGTTTCTCGCTCCTGGCATCATTGGACCATTTTTCATCGAAAATGAGGGCGGTACAGAGCAATGTTAACCGACTTGTTTTTTACTGAAATTAGAGACATGAATTTGGACGACCTCCGGTTCATGCAAAATGGCGCTCCATGCCACAAAGCCCATGCCACAATCAATCGTTTGCACACAAAAATTCCTAAATCGTGTTATCAGCTGTCTTGGCGATGTCAATTGACCGTCTCGCAACTGCGATTTGACCCATTTGGACTTTTTTTGTGGGGAACTGTGAAGGACCGATGTTATGCCAACAATCCGGAAACGATTCAAGCACTTAAGGCCAATATCGTCCAAAAAATTCGTGAGCTACAGCTCGAAACCATAAACAAGGTCTTGGAAAATTGGAGTGACAGAATGCACTACTGCGAAGCCAGCCGAGGCATCCACTTGAACGACGTTGTGTTCCATAATTAATGAGAATGTTTGTTCTTACTAATAAAACCATAATACATGGAAAAAATTTAATTTTATTTTATTGCATTTAAAAAAAAAACTTGTATAAAAATCACATTATCAATTTAAGGGGGGTTATATACCCAGAACTTTTTGTATTTCAAAAATTTTTTTGTTTTCCAAAAAGTTTTTTGCATTTTCTTAAAGCTTCAAGTCCTAAAAAGTATGTTTTAAAATTTCAAGTCGATATCTCAAACATAACACAATTATGGCCTAGTGAGTGACCGCCTTCGAGAGCGCGTAGTGCTGGCTCTTATCTTCAAACGCGTTTTTCTCGAAACCATGTTTTCAAAGTCGGTGACAACCAAGATTTCTCAAAACTCAGTGAACCGAACATTTTAATTTTTTTTTGCAGGCTTATTTTTTCATAATAATCTCGTACTTGTCATAGAACTTTTTTTTCGTAGGTTCGTTCATTAGTTATACGCATAATAATGACGAATTTTTGGTCGAAAATCGTTCATTTACGTTCGGAAGTCAGCCATTTTGTAAAAAATCAATATTTCAAAAATCGGCTATGACAAGTATCTAGTTTAATAATAATTTTCATTTTCGGATGAATTTAGGAGGAGCAATATTGGTCACCGCATTTCACCTTTTTTTTCACAGCGCTCTATAAAAAATGCTGTATCTACCTTAATTGATCATAAGAAGCTAGGTCAAAGTCCTTTCAAGGGCTGAAATGGCCAGTTATTTATTTATTATTTTTTTTTATCTACCTTAATATTAATTTTTTTTTTTTAATAAAAGAAAACTAAACACACTCTTAAATGTGTATATTTTTAGGTTTAAAAACACTCCTTTAAAATATCACTTAGGTTTCCTTAAAAATTCATAAACATGACCTTTTTTTCGACCTCTGGATATATAATCTCCCTTAAGAAAAAATTCTATTTTCATAAATTTGTATAAACCCTCCTTTAATACAAATGAAAATTATGCAACATGCCTACTGAAATATTTTTAATACCTATTTTATTTCTACATAAAACATATTCTTACATGTGCTTTGACCTATCTCCATTATTAAGTGGCCAGTTTTTTGACGCTGCGTTAACCCTTTGCGGAGCGGTGGGACTTATATGTCCCTACATTCTCTGTTTCAAATGCCGATATTTTGAACCCTATGCCATGTCTAACATGAGCAGCTATGGGCAGAGAGCGCTCTGGGAGCGTTGAGAGCAAGAATTGAGAGCAAAGGCTTATGTAGCAACACAAAACGCAACAACAAATCAAAGAGAAAAGACAAACACAGAAACAATACAGAATGGTGGTGCCCATACCCGAACATGAGCAATTAGCGTTGTGGGTTCCTTATGAGTTCGTTCAACTATGTAACCTAGAATTTTAGCATTATTGCTTACTGGGAATTTGTTATTAACAATAAAATATGAAAAAAGATACAGCAGTTTCGACTACGTTGTAACATAAAACGTAGAATATTTAATTCGCTTTTGATGACATCTTTTTTGAAAAATATTTAGCAAGACTAAATATATAAAGCAACAGGGGAATTTTTTTCGCTACCTAGTACGCTGTAGAGTCGAAAAATTTGTTCAATGCTAGCAAGTTCAACCACCCATGTGGAGAGTTGAAATTTCAAAATTTCGCTGTCGATTATATGCCCAGATATTTAAGTGGCTGCGTTATTCATTGACATTTCAATAAGAGTACAGTACGGTTATCGCAACACTCAAAAATTTACAATGTTCACTTAAATAAAAAAAAAAAGAAATTACTGGCCATTTCAGCACTTGAAAGGACTTTGACCTAGCTTCTTAGGATCAATTGTGTTGTGCGTGTTATTAAGTTTGTACACAATTGACCGAGAAATGGACCTACAGGTTTAACGCCGACTCCGAACGGCGATGAACGAAATGTTCTTATTCTCAGGAAGCTTTACATGGCATTTTGATTACTCTCTGAGGTTTGCCATTGTCTGCAGAGAGGTGGCGTCCGTACAGAAAAATAATTTTAATTCAAATAATTTTCTGTCGCTGCTGGGGTTCGAACCTGGGTCTCCAAAGTTCGTTGACATAGCGGCCACGCACTTTAACCAACTACGCCACGGACGCCACATTGTTCACTTAGTAGACGCAAATTTTTAAAAAAAAACTTCACAATTATAGCAGCAACTTACATTTGCGTAAACTTGCCTAAACTTTTACCTTATTTCCTTGCAGTTCTTCTTTGCTTGAAAACTAAATTTTTATATAGGAAAAATCTATCTAGTAGCATTGAGGAAGGCTTTACTGTAGTTGCTTTTTTCTCCACACAAAAATTTTGGCTCTACACTGTGTGGAATTATATGCCGCGGAATTTCCTTTCTATAGCATACTAAGCTTTAAACAAAAAACCATGAGCAAAGCAAACAGAAACATCAAATGCTGGTTATATATATATTTTTTTTTAACTGGTAGTGCCCTCTTGCTTTAATCAGTAACACTCAGTACATACATATATTTTATTGTATACATGAACCAATGCAGTCGATAAATGGGCAACAACCTTAAACAAGAACCATGCGCAAAGCAAACAGAAACATGAAATGTTGGCTTTATATTTCATGTAATTGTGTAAAATCTATATAAGTTAGAGAGTTGAAACATGAATTTTTCTCCCAGTGAGGGTCAAGTAGACCAACAAGTGCTTACATCAACATTGTACGATCAGTACTTCAGGCACACCAATGGCTCAAAGTGTGACCTAAAAACGCTATCAACCGCCACTTGATCACTATCAACCGCCCTATTAACCTCCGAAAATGACGTAATTCTACGTAAAAATTGACTTTTTCAGAAAAAAATCGGTGACCCGAAATTGTGGCAATGAACAACATGATTTTATTACCAAGGTAATGGGTGGTTAAATTTAATTTAATTTAATAAAGGGCCGATGTTGAATGTGAACCACACCTAAACGTCAAGTTATTTTTTTGCATTTCATTTGACATTTCTAAATTTCAGACTAACTCAATTTGAACCATGGAAAGATACACAATCGAGCAACGCGTTAAAGTTATTCAGGCTTATTATGAAAATGGGTTTTGAAATCAAAATGCATATCGTGCACTTCGTGAAGAAAATCATCTTCAGTGATGAGGCACATTTTCACCTCAGTCGATTCGTCAATAAGCAGAATTGACGCATTTGGGCGAATGATAATCCAAGAGTGATTGTCGAAAAACCAATGCACCCACAAAGAGTGACTGTTTGGTGCGATTTATGGGCTGGCGGTATCATCGGGCCGTATTTTTTCCAAAATGAGGCCGGTCAGGCAGTTACTGTGGATGGTGTTCGCTATCGTGAGATGATAACGAACTTATTATGGCAGTAATGGATGGAAGATGTGGACGATATGTGGTTTCAACAGGACGGTGCCACTTGCCACACAGCTAACGAAACAATGGTTCTTTTGCGCGACAAATTCAATGGCCGTGTTATCTCACGTGGTGGTGATGTCAATTGGTCGCCAAGATCATTTGATTTGACACCGTTGGACTTCTTTCTTTGGCGTTATTTGAATGAAAAGGTGTACGTCGATAAGCCAGCAACAATTCAAGAGCTAAAGGATGAGATAATTCGGCACATTAACGGCATAGAAACTCACTTATGCCTCAGCGTCATCGAAAATTTGGACCATCGGATGGAGGTGTGCCGCCGAGGTCGCGGCGGCCATTTGGCCGATATTTTGTTCCATACATAATTGAATCATACCAATATTATCATAATAAAAAAAAATGACAATAATTTCCTAAATAATTTGTGTTTTATTCAAAATCAACATCGGCCCTTAAAATTTAACCACCCTTTATATGGTTTTGGGGTCGCTGATGACGAATCCACTGTCAAAAATGAATTCACTGTGGCAGTTTTCGACAGCTGTCAACTGCCAACACATTTTTTCCACTTTAGTCGCCAGGCATTTATATTCCTAAAGCAGCCAATGAACGCCTGGTTCCTGATTTTTATTCTATAATACGTGACTTGGTAGCTAATTTGACAGTTGACACCTGTCAAAACTCATTTCCGATATTGAAATCTTGTTCAGCGACCTTGAAAACCGGTAAAACGACGTCAAACTTTTATTTTCACAACATTCTGGTCATTTTGACAGTTTTTTGACAGCTGTCAATCGTCGAAAAATTCTATCCATAACATTATTGGTATTTAATCTACCTGGAACAGCCAATGAACGCCTGTTTTCCAATTTTCATGGTATGTTGCGTAACATGACAGCTAACTTGACAGTTGACAGCTGTCAAAACTCATTTCTTACTTCGAAATCGGAATCAGCGAACACGAAAACCTAAAGTGCCACTACTTTTTCTACTTCATATTCTTCCCAAAGATGTTACAGATTTTTTTTTTTTAATTTTTGGTCAAAACCTTAAGAAACAAAATTTTAATGTTAAAATTCCAAGCAGTCAAAATATTCACGGCACAATTCATAAACTCAAAATAATTTATATATTTTTTTTTGTCAGCATTAAAATTTATCGCCCCATCGAAATGGCAACAAATCATTAAAAAAAAAAACTGCCTTTATGACTTAACGGATGATTCAACGAACACAGAGATGTATACACACACGCACACAAACGAAGTGAATCCGCAACTGAGGAGGTGTGACAATTCAACGTTGTTGAAGCTGTGTTGTTAATTTTTTAAAGTAACAAAACAAAATTTGCGGCAACAATTCGTAGAATTTTAAAATCGTTACAAAGAACAAATAGCCATAAGAAATATGATAAAAAATTTGCACAGATTTTACAGAAAAAAAGCAATAATAAATTGCGAGAAAGAGAAGCAAAATTGAAATGAGGAAAAGTGTTAATTTGCATGTTAATAACACTGAGTTTCTGGAAAAAGTAAGAATGAAGTTAAAAAGGCTGCGTAAAGGGATCACAATTTTAAAGTGAAATTTCTCAATATTAACTCCTTACAACCTTAATTCGGATAATTTTAATTTTAAGCGAATTTCAATTTTGTTTTTTTTTTTTTTTTTTTTTTTTTTGCAACAATGACGGAAGTTTAGGCTCAACACTGTTGTTTTCCAACAAGTTTTAATTATTTTAGCTCTTAGCTTACGAGCATATTTACTCGATACATTGATTAATCACTACAATCGATAAATTCAAAAATAATTAGATGTCCACAGGCAGCGTGCACTGTCAATGCATGTACGTCATTTGCATGGGATTCACTACCCCTGGCGAGCCAGCAACAGCAGCTGGCTATCAGTTAATCTTATTCCGTCACTTAGCACAGTGCTGCGAATAAGGTAAAAAAAAACAAAAAATGTGAAAAGGGTAAATCGTTTTGTTTTTGTTGTTGTTCGTTTTATAGCTTTGTTGACCTTTTTGTCTTTGAACAAATTCAAAAAAAAAACTAAAAGAAAAACAAAGATAAAAACAAAATTAGGCGGCAGCTCTGTGGAAATTTCCGTTATTAAACTTTTTTTTATTTTTTGTTCTGGCGTTTGTTATACTTTCTCGACCTACTTGCAGCTTAAATTGTAGTAGTATGTGTATAATTTTAAGGAATTATTTTTTTTTTAATTTCTTTCGCTTTTATCTTTGTTGTGGTCGAAGAGTTTAAATTCTTTATGAACCTTTGCGCTAATTTGCTGATTCAAGTGCGATGGTTTTAACCTGTTCAATCTGAATTTTACCACTTTTACTAGTTTTTATTTATTTGATGAATTATCGAGTACCTGCAACCTTGACGTCAATGTTGTAATTAGCAAATGGAACTTAAGTGAAATTGCAATTTTCGATGTTTTCTGGAAATATTAAAAAAAATTAAAAAGATCTATAATTTTTAAGCTTTGACATCAATGACATATCTTTGAATCGCTTTTTTTAACAAATATCAAATTTAAGGTTTATTTACTATTCAAAACTTTGGAGGACGATCCTCATAAGGCAGTGATGTTCACGTAGTACCACGCGTGGTGAGACTCGAAAGCTTTATTCGAGAATCGAAACACGTACACCATCGAATGCACGAAGTTCTCTCAATAAGTTGGCGCTAAAAATCTTCACGCCTCTTGGTCGTGTGTTTTGCACTGCACGAAATGTTTTAGTCATATGAAAATGCGTTATTTACAGGATAATAATAATAATAATGATAATGATAGTGACAATGATAATAATAGTGGTAATGCGATAATGATAATGATAAAGATAATAATGATGACAATGATAATTATAACACAATTCTTGCTGAATACCTGCACAACAATTTTTGTCAGTGCAGAGAGTGAGAGAGCTGCTAACACAAGCACAAAAGTTGAAAATTGAAGTAGTATGCGTGTCATCACCACTTTCATAATGGGACGTGTGAGGGTCAAGGGCGATCTTCACATGGCAACGTGTCTAAATGCCTCAACCTGGTGAAACCAGCGACCCACAGTGTTTCGTTTTTACAAGTTATACAAGTAAGACGGAGGAAATTATTTTTTCGATTTTTTTAATAGTTTTCGATGTTTAAGATATAGGAAAGAACAAAAAAAAAGTATTTAAGAAACTTTAGACAAGGGGCAGCTCTCATACGAAGTAAAACCATTTTACGCTATACTTTAGAAACGAAATAAGTTACAATATCGAAATCAATAGTAGACGTCAGTAATGTAATTTCTAAACAATCCTCAAAAATAATTTGCAATCGGACAAGTGGGCGTGGTAGCTCCCATACAACTTAAACACATTTTGCGCTATATCTTAGAAACGAAATAAGCAATAATCGAATCCAATTCAAAAGTACACGTCAGATATATGCTTACCTAACAGAGTTAGTAGTATTTTTTACGTACCCTTACCCTTACCCTTTTCTTACCCTACACTTGAAAAAACGAACATTTTTATTTGTTTTTTTATTAAACGTTATAAAATTCAATTATTTCTGTAAATAACACATTTTTCTTGGAATCTCAAACATCAGGTGAGTTTAAATATCCGATAAATAACCCTTTAGCTATGTATTTGCAAACAACAGATCAGTATGCTATAGTACCTTCGATTTTATATCTTACTTACTTAGAATATAACTTACAAGCAATTAATTTTAATTTTACAGTTAAAAACAAGCAATTTTTGCGAATTTCAAAGCATTTAATTATAAATATCACTTGGGTCATATACAGTGACTCAAAAAATTGATCGCATGTGTGTAAGCAGTGCGTGTAGCAGTAGATTGTGTACAAATTATTAAAGCCACTACTGTAAAAGTAACGGTTATTAATTTTGTTGTATTCTTATTCTCATTTGGCAGTAATATATTTAAAAAATTTCAGTGCTTATTTAAGTGTTGGAGTGGAAACACTAAAAGTTCATTCGATCAATTTTTTGAGTTTGCTAAAAAATAATAAAAGAATAACCAAACTTCGAAACTATTTTATTGAAATTGGTCATTAACTTTGATTTTAGTGAGACTTGTTTATTTAAGGTAAAACTAAATTAGTTTTTAAGTTTGTTACTACAAAATGTAATTATTTGAAAAATCTTTCAGATTTAAGCAATATCACCTGAAAAGTTTAAGCAAATTGAACATTTCTTGCGTGAGGGTGTTTCTCATAGGCAAATTTCTCTATCTGTAAAGTGCTCCATTTCAACAGTTAGCAAAGTTCGCGATCAATGTGAAAATTTGACGATTAAGAACTGCGCTGGACGAAAACCCATTATATCAAATGTATTAAGGCGTCGAATAATACATCAAATTACACATGGGTTACACGATAATGCTGTTGAAATAAATAAATGCTTGAAAATAAATTACGTCATTCATATTTTGGACGAAAAAATTAGAAATCTTCTAGGAAAAAATGGTTTTAAAGGTCGCTTTGAGGTAAAGAAACCCTTATTGTCTAATCGCTATAAGAAATTGCGCCTCAAATTTGCCCGTAAGTACAAAAGTTACAGCATTGACGATTGGAACAAGGTTATATGGTCCGATGAAACTAAAATTAACAAATATGGGTCTGATGGGAGGCAGTGGACTTAGACAAAAAAAGGTGGAAAATTATCCAGTAGACATGTTCAGCCAACAGTGAAATTTGGAGGAGGCTCAATAATGCTGTGGGGGTGTATGACTTGGATTGAAGTTGTAAAGTGTCATAAAATTGCAGGAAAAAGTTCAGCACAGGACTATATTAATATTTTGAAAGCAAACCTTTTCCAAAATTTGGATATGTTCGGAGTTGTTTTGGAGGAATCGATTTTCCAGCAAGACAACGACCCAAAACATACGGCTAGAATAACAAAAATGTGGTTCCAGGAAAATTCTATAAACGTCTTGGACTGGCCACCGCAATCACCTGATTTAAATCCGATTGAGCACTTGTGGTGGAGCTTAAACGTGGATTGAGGGATGGTGAATGTGCGCCACGAACACTCGATGATATCTGGCAAAAATTCCAGATAAAATGGAATTTACTGTCACAGGATTTATGCAAAAATTTGGTGGAAACCATGCCACGAAGAATAACTGCTGTTTTGGAAGCACGCGGAGGCTACACAAAATATTAACTTTTAAACTCAAATAAATGATCGAATATGTTTAATTAATTTTTCTAATTTATTTTACTACAAATTCTGAAAAATTAAAAAAATAATGTGTTTTTTTATTTAAGAAAAATTAAGTTTGTAAAAATATATAATCTTTTCATAATCCATTTTTTCGTTTTCCTGTAATATTTGTTTTGTAAGAAATTCCTGAACATGCGATCAATTTTTTGAGTCACTGTATGACCCAAGACCAATAGAAGGTTAAGAAAAGTAAAAACTGAAAACAGACATCACTTCTGCTATACAAAAAATAGTTTAAGATTTACTTGAAAAAGAAATAGGTGGGTCTTTTTGACCCATTGTTTCACAGGGTTAAGGATAAAAAAAATCAGTAAAAAAACATCAATTAATAATATTGTTGCAACATAACGGTTTTAATGTTCACCTAATAAAAAATTTGGGGTGGGTCAATATGACCCAATGAAATACCCCTATGTGGGACGGCCATAGAGGTTACAATTTGGTACTACAGAAAAAAATTTAAAATAAATATGATGTACCGTCATGAACAACCTAATCACTTTTGATTTTACAAACAGAGATAATAAACTTATGTTAGTAAAAATTGCAAGACCTAGACAAAGTACAGACACTTTTAGAATTTCCATTTTATAAAAAAATAAAAAAAAAATTAGATAAAAGATCTATATTTTTTAAATTTAGAGATAAACATGTATACATTAATAATGGATAAATTATTTTTAGGTGTACTAAGAAACTAATAAACATAATGTATTGTTTTCAATAAGTGGACTACGGTTTCTGGGGAACTCTTCGTTCAGGAGTTATGCCATTTTAAAGAAACTGGGGAAATCGTTATGTAGGGAAGCGAAAAGGCTATTTATCCCATACAAATTTTTGTATCTTTGGTTCCACAAAGACTATCGGTTTGAAATTTACACGTAAGGAAGATATGCTTTCCTAAAAAATTAAGTCCTAAATTTCAAATCATTCCGTGCCCTACAACCCGAGTTACAGATGTATCTCAGTCTAAATAGGCCAAACAAAACACTGTGCGACCCCACTCAATCCTGTCCTGGATGTCCTCCAGAAATGCCAAACTGGCAATCGTGGCAAACTGGCGGCTAATCTGAGTGGCGGGCTTCATGTCTTTAAGCGGTTGAGCGTCAGGTTTGAAGCCCACCACCTAAAAATACATACCAATGAATTGAATTTGGTATTCCTGCAAACCTCATCCATCTTTGCAGAATGACACTGAGCAACACCTGCAGCACATTTCAAATCGGGAAGAATATCACCCCTCCATTCGAGACCAAACGAGGTTTCAGACAAAGGGATTTGTTATCGTGCGATTTTTTTCAACCTAACGATGGAAAAGATCATCCGAGCTGCTGATCAAGGATGTAGTGGCACGTTTTTGTATAAGAGTATTATGCTGGTGGAGGATGCTGATGATATTGATATCATTGAGTGCATCGAAGTCAGTGTATCACTCTCCAGAAAGTTTCCAGAGTTTATTTCCAAATAAACTCAGAGAGTAAATAATGCCATGCAAAGCTTTTTGAGAACATGCATTTAAGCCGCTCAGAGACGGCATAAAACTAGGACATTAGGTCCAGTTCTCTGGAAGCGCTTACTGGAATTGTTTAATTTAAACGGTTAATTTTTATATCATTAGATGTTTTCAGTCCTTCACTACCCAATTCCTATAGGTCCTGCTAAACTTTATATTTTGAATCTACAGCCGTACTCAAAAGAACTAGGCACCCTTTAAAACCACCCGAAACAAAGCGATTTGTCAGTTTTCAACCAAACTAAAAACGCAGAAGATGATTGTTTTCAATTATTTATGAAAGAATATTAATACTTTGTTGGTCCCCCCCTCATTTTTATGACCTCCCTTACTCTACGCACCATACTACAAACTATGTAGAGCGGCACGTGGTTTTGTTGAAACCAGTGCAAACCTGTAGCGGACTTGTGGCAGGGTGCGTTATCTTGTTGGTAGACAACGTTTTCCATATTGGTATCGCCAAAAATCCGTGTAAAAGATAGTATAAGTGCAATGTTGAGCGTATTTATATACCGTTCGCTATTCATACGACCCTCGCAAACAACCATTTCACCAACTCCACTCGCAGCCATGCAACCCCAGACCATTATACTGCCTCCTCCGTGCTTAACAGTAGATACCAAGCAGTTGGGGTTATATTCTTCACCTACTCGACGACTTACGTAGGTAACACCAGGTGTTCCAAAAATATAAATAATCAAAAACGTGATTTTAGCTCGTATAATTTTCATAGGAACTGTATTCTTAGGTGATGAAAGTAATTTTTTTCATTAGTTAACAACCTTAGTAAAATCACCTGGAAATTTGACTCATCAGACCACACGACATTTTCCAAATCTTGTTCAGTCCAATATTGATGCTCCAAGGACCAATTTAATCGCACTTTCACGTTCTTTTGTGAAAGACATAGCTTCTTCCTAGCTCGGCGACCATTCAATCCTGCTGCTGCAAGACATCTTCTCACCGTCTGAGAGCTGATTTTGTATCCTTAACTGACTTGCAACTCAGCAGCTAGCTGAGAAGATGTTTTTTCCCTACTTCTTAAGGGGGACTATATACCCAGAGTCCGAAAAAATTACCTTATTTCTTGTGAATTTTTTTAAGGAAACCCAAGGGATATTTTTTAACAAGGATTTTTAGACCTAAAATTATACACATTCAAGAGTTTGTTTAGTTTTTTTTTTTATTAAAATAAATTTAATATTAAGGTAGATACAGCATTTTTTATAGAGCTCTGTGAAAAAAAGATGTAATGCGGTGACCAAGATTGTTCCTCCTAAATTCATCAGTAACAAAAATACGATAAATATTATTAAACTAGATACTTAAAACTCGTCATAGCCGGTTATGAAAATTAAATATGTAAATTAACGATTTTCGACCAAAAATTCGTTATTATTTTGTCTATATGAACTATATGAACGAAACTGCTAAAAAAATCCTATGACAAGTCAAAGTTTATTTTGAATAAAATAAGCCTGCAAAAAATCAAAACGATCGGTTCACTGAGTTTCGAGAAATCTTGGTCACCGACTTTGAAAACATGGTTTCGAGAAAAACGCGTTTGAAAATTAGAGCCAGCATTGCGCGCCCTCGAAGGTGATTCACTCACTAGGCTATAACTTTGTTATTTCTTGAGATATCGACTTGAAATTTCAACCACATATTTTTGAGACTTGAAGTTTTAAGAAAATGTAAAAAAAATTTTTGAAAAAAAACTTCTGGGTATATAACCTTAAGGACGATCGCACCAACTACCGGTCCATACGGCTAGTTGTGACCAGTTTTCGGCCTGTATTTGGTTTGTTTTTATGAATTGCAGTTTCGGCATAGCCTTTTAGAGTATTCTGGACGCCACATCTGGAACACTTCATTACTTTTGCAATTGATTTCGGCAAATATCCTGATTCAAGTAATATTTGTATTTTTACGCGGTCATCATGCAAAATTGGTTTGCAGTTTCTTCGACTTCCACTAGAATTCATGTCAAAAAATTTCATTTCTATGATATTATTAAATTTCCCGTTTTTATATTGACTAAATGACAAGTAAACTACTAATGATAACAAAATGATTTTTTTGGAAAAAATTGTATACTTTAGCACTTTCGACAAGAACATCTCATAAAGTAGGCTGTATGGCTTTATAACCGGTTTTAAAACTTTTTTTTCTCTTTTGTTAAGTGTTAATAGAAAATAATAATGAAAGATGAGTAATTGCTTTGTTTCATGTGAATTTATATGGTGCCTAGTTCTTTTGAGCACGGCTGTATATATTCCTGTCAGAAAATTCAGTCTAGTGTTCTAGCATAAGTTCGTTGAATTCTAGCTAATTCAGATGCTTCTATAGCTTTTCGTAACGCTTAAAACATCATATAAATGTTTCACTTTATTCCTTGATTCCCTTTTTTCCCCCAAAAATTTCAAACCAACACAATTACAAATTACGAACTAATTCTGTAGTATGAGCTTTTGTTATTAATTTTATGTTCCAAATATCCCGATAACATCGATCATTTAAAGGTATTCAAACGGTATTCATTGTTAAGCTTCTTCATTTAGAGCATTGAGGCATTAAGTACTACGTTTGAAAATTTAAATAAAATTATAAATTCATAATTCAAATATTAAAATGTGCTCTTGACAATAACAAATCGATTTATAATTAATTTAAATCTTATTCAATTAAAAACTTTAAAGCTTTTGTTATTAAGGAGCGTCTAGACCCAGTTTATTCAAATTAAAAAATTGATAGCTGTTGATATATCGATTTATAAAATGCAAAAAATGTCGATTTATAAAATGCACTTCCGTAAATCTCCGTCGTTCGAACCCAGTTTCTTTTCCGGAAGACGATTATCATCCAACTCTTGAAATAACAATATTACTTGCCAACGAAAATGAAAATAAATTAGCTCCAGATACGCGAAATAATAAAATTTTTAACTTTAAAAAAACAGACTATGTTAAACTTAATGCTCTTCTCGCGCGGATTGACTGGTCCCCAATTTTAAATAATAGGTCTTCGTACTCTTTTTATGATGTCGAATCTTCAGTGCAGTTTCTCAATGATACCTTGCAAAAATGCTTCTCATTATCTGTGCCAAAAAAAAATATTAATTTCAAGCCTTTAAGCCCTCCTTGGTTAACTAATGAGCTTAAGTCTTTAAAAAATTCCAAAAATCGCTTATTTAAGAAATATAAAAAGTCAGGCTCTAATTTAGACTTCGCTTGCTATTCCTCTTGTCGTTACAGATATCAACTATTAAATAAACAATGCTACTCTGCATATATAGCCAATATAAAAACTCAATTCAAAGATAATCCGAAACTTTTCTACACGTTTGTCAATTCAAAACGAAAAACCTCCAGCTTCCCACCTCTTATGAAATTTAATCATGATGAAGCATCTTGCGACATCGATGTTTCCAACATGTTTGCAAACTTCTTTAAAACAACCTACTCCGATATACCATTGAGCATGAGTCTTGAATATCCTTACCTACCACCAGTTAACTCTTTTGAAACCCCCGTAATAGATTCTAATATAGTTATGCATTACCTTCAACAAGTTAAATCTTCTTTTACTACTGGTCCTGACGACATCCCGAGCTGCATTTTAAAACATTGTTCTAATAGTTTGTGTTCTCCCCTATCAAAAATTTTTAACTCATCCTTGCACAGCGGTCATTTTCCCAATATATGGAGAAAATCTTATATAATACCTCTTCATAAATCCGGTTCAAAAATTGATGTTTCCAATTACCGAGGTATCGCAAAACTAAGCGCAATCCCTAAGTTATTTGAGAAAATTATAACTGATCAAATAACCCACGTCGTATCTTCCTCCATTTCCACCTCTCAACATGGTTTCTTAAAGGGAAAATCTACGATAACTAACCTCTTGGAGTTTACTTCGCGTGTCATCAAAGGTTTTACTTTAGGACGACAGACTGACGTTATTTATACAGACTTTAGCAAAGCTTTCGATTGTGTCAATCATTATCTTCTTCTGAAAAAGCTTCATCTGATTGGGTTTCCTGTCAAACTATTACACTGGATTAACTCGTACTTGTCGAATCGTTCTCAAAAAGTTTTATATAAGAATTCTATGTCAAAAAATATTTTGGTCACATCTGGTGTTCCGCAGGGAAGTCATCTTGGTCCGGTTTTATTTTTACTGTTTATAAATGACCTTCCTTCTGTAATAAAACACTGTAACGTCTTAATGTACGCCGATGACGTAAAACTTTTTCTAACTTACAAATCGCCTGAAGAACAACAACTCTTACAATCCGATTTAAATAGTCTAGTGGAGTGGTGTAATTTAAACCTTTTAAAATTAAACTTGAAAAAATGTAAGCAAATGACATTCTCACGTCGAATTGCTAATAGTATAAATTACACTATAAATAATACTAACTTAGAAATTGTACACAGTTTTCTTGATTTAGGTGTAATTATGGATCCTAAACTTCGTTTCAATCTTCAAGTTAATTTGGTGGTAAATAAGGCTAGAGGTGTCCTTGGTTTCATTAAAAGATGGGCTAAAGAATTCAACGATCCTTTCACTACTAAGATACTTTATACCTCTCTTGTTAGACCAATTCTTGAATATGCATCCGTAATATGGAACCCTCAATACAATGTCCACATCGATGCATTAGAATCGGTCCAAAAACAATTCTTACTTTTTGCTTTACATTATCGTTGGAACCCCAACATTATTTTACCCCCTTATGAAACCCGCCTTAAAATTATTTCCCTGCCTTCCTTAAGAAGCAGAAGAATTATGCTAAATGTCTCCTTTTTATACAAATTACTCAGTGGGGATATAGACTCACATTACCTCCTTTCTTCATTAAACTTCAACATCCCTAGGAGCGGAGCCAGACATTTCCAGCTTTTTAAGTTGAGTCAGTGCACTTCTAATTATGCCCTTCACGACCCTTTGCGATGTATGTGTAGTGATTTCAATGGCAACTTGAACTTGATAAATTTTTCTGACTCGGTGGATGTCTTAAAACGTAAAATGATATTACATTTGAATACTTAACGCATTCATTGCGATAACAAATATAACTCGCGATAATTGTGTAGATTTTACGATTCAACATATAAGCATTATCGAATTTGATAAATACTTTAAGTTTTCGTTTTATTTAGTTTCGTTGCTTAATTTTTTCATGAAATTATTTTTGATCTTTAGTTCTATAGCTTGTTTAAAATGAGACCATGTATACCGTATCCCTCAGCTTGGTGTGTCAGAGTGTATCTCTTTTCCATACAAGTTTTTACCTGCGTTGGCCCAAATGCATGTCCAAATAATAACTTTAGCTCGGTGTTCCCTTATTTTAGTGACCCGAATATATAAATATATTGTGCCTGCATAATATATATTTGTATATCTGTGCTATGTTTGGTATTGGTTTGGTGTTTGAGAGTTGCATCTCTTTTCCACGTAGGATCTTGGGTTGGACAGTGGCCCCAAGCCGAATGACTACAATTATAAATGCGGTTATATATAGTCTAATAAATTACTTTGGATGTTGTCTTGTATTTCTTCGTGTTATGAAGAATGTGCTTTTATTCGATGATGCTTATTATGTTTACATAAGCACAAAAATTTTAAGATTTCAAATTTCAAATTTCTATATTTAATTTTAATTTCCGCTGAAAGGCCAAGCAATTGTGCTTAGTGGAGGCTTTTATTTGCCAACAGGTGGTAGGTTTTAGCACGTAGGTGCATTCTATTCAGTCCGGCTGATCCGGGAACTTCTTAGAATGTAAATCGTGCATGCGTATGGCGCGGGTCATGAAGATTTCCTACTTCCGGGCGAATCCAAAAAAAAAAAAAAAAAAAAAAAAAAAAACGACTCGTAAGAGCGACATTCCAAACAACAAATTAATTTTAAAACTGAGATTATAGAGATTGCTGCATATATTTCGGGAATAAATTTAAAGACTGACTTTTTTTCAATACCTAATTTTTAAAGATGTTTGAAAATCATTTTTTTTTTTTTTATTTATAAAATTTCTATTCTACCTATTTCTAAAAAATAATATAGTAATATTTTATTTATGATGTTTTATATTTTTATATATAGGATCGAAACTTAAGTAATCCGAAAGCAAGTAAAACTTTAAAAATTATTCATACCTTTTTTTACAAAAATACAAAGAATATCTATATATTTTAAAATATTTAACTTAGTTAAAATTAACAGGTATTGGCTCCTTTTATTGTACTAATAAAACCAATTTTTTTGCCACAGAGTGCCACTGTAGGAAAATTTGAAGAAAAACTAAAATGGTGTAGAAAACTAATAAAAAATTTTACATGGATGGTACCACATGCCACCCAGTATCCACAAAGTACTAACACACGGTCCTTCTGTGGCAAAGAACAGCATGCTTCCATTGGGTCAGCTATCTGAAGAGGTTCTTGAAACACCACATAAATTTGCAAAAAATTTAGAAATAATAATGCCAGGAGGCTGGCTACAAATGTAGATGTTTTTGATAGGTACCTATTATATTCAGACCCGAAAAACTCTATCGGAAGACATACCAAAGATATAAGCAAAATAAATGTAACACAGAAATATACACTGTGTACTCTTTTGTTACTCTCAAAAGTTTGAAGTTTGAAATTGAAAATTAAGGTTGATGTTTTCAGTATGAATATCAAATACATGCTCCATATGCTTCGAATTTTTATGGCTATATTATAATTACTCGATGTATGAACCCTGCAGTTGGAAAACTACTGCGTCCATACTATATTATAATTATTTAATTTTGCGTAACACTTTGTTCAAAACACTCCGAAGCGTTTCACGGCGAAGTGTTTCATCGGCGAATTGATTTGTTATTTTGGGGACCTCAGATTCATTATAAAGAACATTAAAAAAGTTATAACATCTAAGATTTTAGAAAATCTTGCTCAAAAATGAGTTCATGGCCGCTAATTTGAAAGATAGGATATTTTTAAGCCGCCATTTTGAATTTCGAATTTTTGACTTCAGATTCGTGATCAGCGACTGCAAAAACCTTAAAATCATAATTTTCATCCAGATATGACAACGAATTGATGTTTTGGCCATTTTTTCGATTTGGAACCATTGTGCGTTTTTGGGCCTTCTTAAATTGAACTCAAGTTCTTCAAGTATTTCTTTTACTTATGAAGTGTTTTATAAATATTCATGCTGATTGTAGAAAACGGCGGATCGGTCGAGCAGTTTTCTTACTCCTAAAAATCTTGACTCATAACTAACAGCTGTTCAGCTGCCAAAACAAAATAAAGTAACACGTGAAGTGCAAATAAAAAATATTAAAAGCGGTTTTAATAAACAAAAAGACAATTAAAAGTAAACTTAAAATAAATCTATTTAATTTTAAAATTCTTAAAAAACATATTTTTTAAGAATTATATTTTGAGCTTTATGCCCATTGCGAAGTATTTGAAAAGTTGGCTTGTATATTGGCAACTTATTATAATCTCGAGTAGTTACTTAGTTTTCGAGGAAGATGTAAATTAAGTCAATATATGCCCTCAAAACCAGTAAAATATGTATTTCATAAAATTTTGGTTGTGTTTGTTCTAATAATTGCTATGTCTGGAAAATTCAGCCATATTTAGGAAAACATACTGGTGCCAGTGCAAGGGAACAAAGACAAGGTGCGCGTGTTGTCTTGGATCTCGTTGAGGGCTTGAAAGGACATAATGTGATTATGGACAACTTTTTCTTCTTATAAACTTGGTCAGGAATAGTTTTCTCAAGGCTTAACAATGGTAGGAACCATGCGAAAAAAAACAAAAGGAGCATTCCACCAAAACTTTTGCAATGTAAAAACCCAGATTTATTGGAAAAAGTAGTGAAAAATTGGACAAATCGAATGGACTACGTAACACGTAGCCGCGGAGCCGGAAATCATAAATATCATGAAATTATCAATTATAATGAAAAATTCATTCCTACAATATTTCTGTCTTGTATTATTAAAATAATCTCTCAATATGCTCCCATAGGTTTCATAAAAATTTTATACTTAATAAGGCAGCTTTCAATTATTTTCTGGAAATATTAGAAGCAAAACCTGGCACCAGCTGTTCATACCACATCGCTAACAGCAGAACTTAAACTTCAAGTTTTGCTAAGATTTTTAGCCGAAGGAGGCTACCAACATGGAACAGGCCAAGATTATAACATTGGCATTGCTCAATCTACTGTTTCGTTGGTCCTTAGCAAAGTTCTGGATATTTTAGAGGAGCATCTGTGTCTAAAGTGGATTTGCCTAGAAATTAAAGAAATTTTTTTTAATAAATAAGATATGGACGTGTACACTAAGGTAAATAACGCATATTAGCATTGTCCACGCCTCAGTAAAAATTTTATTTAAATATTTACGTGGATAAATCAAATGATTTCCTTACAACTCGTTTTTTCCCGTATTTGAATTTAATTTATACCACACACGTACACACATATTCCATACAAGCAGTCTGTTCCTGCAGTTTATTTCTTGCAGTTGCAGGTTTCTCATTTAGTTATTGTTGCAAGGGTAATATAGACTGCATGTTTGGCCAAGGAATTTAATGATGTAGGATGGAGTGACAACTCGGTATTTTCTCAAGAATGTCTTGAACCGGTTATCATTTACCTACATATTTTGCTTCCACCTACATATAGTTTCTATATTACTTTTTCTTCCTCTAGTTTATAATTATAAGGTTATCCAGATATTTGACACATCCTTATTTTATGTAAACAAAAATATGTTTACGCTCTTAGAAAAATGGCAGTCAGGGTTGTGTGGTCTTTCCGAAAAAAAGTTATGTTTCAGGGTTTTGCTGTACCTTTTTTATGTGTAGGAGCTTCTGTTAAAAAGAAAAAAAAAACAATTGAGAAACTTAAATAAAATTTATTGACGTTAGATAATTCGTGAAACTTTGTTTCAATTTTTAAGCGTCATTTATATTTCAATCTCAATTTCTTACAGTCGTATTAACGAAAACATTTTAATATAGCTTTGAAACGTTGGTTAAAAAGCTTTTTAATTTTAAAGACTTTTAAAATTTAGTTATTTATAAACATGTAGCTGATGTGTTGTTAAATAAGAACACTTTGATTTGAAGTGGGAAGAGTGTAAATAATGGTTTGAGTATTATATAAACTCAATGACTTTTTACTTATTTGTCACAATTTCAACATTTTTATATTCAAGTATCAAAAGGTTTTTTTTAAAGTAACCCTCTGTACTGATTTTTTATATTTTTTTTTTTGTTTGATTTAAAGTATTTAACTTTGAAATGTTTTGACAAATTTTTTTGATATGTTCTTTTTTTTTTTGAAATTATTTATTTTGATATCTTTTGAATAATTTAAATTATTGTTGACAATATTTATCCACAAATGAGAGCAAATAATTTACATCATGCTTTATCAATAGTTTATTGAAGGTTTCAACCATATTTAAAATACTTTAAAAATACTTTCACAAATACAAATATAAAAATCACTATATTCATACTTTCGGTTAAGCAAAAGATTTCAAAGCTATGTATCACAGATTTAACAAAATTTCAATAAAGTTTACCTCTAATAATATGTTGACACTAAGGCCGAAAATTTTTTTGGACAATAATGGCTTTTCAGCTGAAAAGCTACATGATATTTTGTTTTTCGCCATAGAAAAACTGTCAAATCAAGAGCATCTTTTTGTGTCCTTTTCAGCGAAAAACTCTGAATAGCAAAAAAAACAACCCTGGTTTGAAGTCTGTTTTTTGAAGTAAAGTCAAAATCGATTAATAAAATCCAGATTGTCACTGATATTTGACATTTCTTCTGTCTGTTTTTTTTTATGTGTATACTTGTAGCCAATAGGAGCACCTTATTTTCTGAGAACAATGAAACAAAACGCAATTATAACGAACATATGACTACTGTGTGTCAAATGAAAAGCTGCTTTTCATGTGTGAACACCTTTTTTGAAAAGAGGCTTTTCAACCTATGTGTGAACATAGTATAAACTAACTATAGTCAGTTCATTTATTACTTATTTGAACTCAAAGTTCAGATATATGATAAATATATGTATTCAAACAAATTCTTTGTGACTTGTGTATTGCATGCACAAATGTTATATTTTCAATATTATTTTATTTCAAAAATGATACCATGATTTTTAAAAGCTCATAATGTAATTTTAGTTCAAAACAAACAAGTAGTAGAAAACGTAGTAGTAAAATGTATCTTTAGCTTTTTGTATTACGAAAAAGTATCATATTCAGGCAACTGCGTGATTTTTATTTTATTGAAAAGTTGCTCTTTTGCTCTCCTCTTCAAATAAGGGTTCACATTCTTATTCTTGTGAGTAGACGTCAAATATCTGGACAACCTTATAATAATTGAATCATGTATTGTAACAACTGTCAAAAATAGTATAAATTAGAGAACGAAAAAAGTGAAACAGAGAATAAATAATACAGGCAAATGGCATTTGATGGACGCAATATGAAGAAAATAATACTATAAAACCATTAATAACATATTCAATTTGAATATGTTGTTTTTTAAATTCAATATTTTGACGCGACGAAGTTACGTTGTACTGCTCTTGTTTCCAAAAAAGTTAAAAAATGAATTTTTTAAAAATTCATCTGCGTTGCATTGAATTGTTACTCGCTGAGTATAAGAGCTATGATTCAAAAATGGTATGACCGTAAAGGTTAATTCTTTGACTTCATTACAAAAATAAAACAAAAATTCAAAACATTATCGGGTTGCAGGGGAAACTCTTTAAGCAACACAACTGAAAATTTGTTACATGGAATTATTACACGCTGAGTATTAGTGCTAGGATTAAAAATACGATACGCCAATAAAGGCCTACCGTAAGTCCTCACAACAAAATTAGACAAAAAATTTTTGTCGCCATGGGGACGCTGAGAGAGCCGCTCAAAGATTGATAACGCAACATTCATGCAGCGGCGTTGCATTGAATTTTTACTCAATGTGTGTATAACCTACGATAAGAGTTTGAAAAAGAAAATGAAGGTTTTATACATGGCTTTACGACAAAAATAAAAAAAAAAATTCCGGCGTCGTCAGGTCGTGAATATAGCAGCTTATGTAACAGAAATGTAAAATCGTTGCATGGAATTATTACTCACTCAGGAGGAGTGCTACGGTATATTTTGTTTTACGAAAGCATGGATGTGTTATTAGACTTCACAACTAAAATTAAAAAAAAATTCTTGTTGCTATGATTTCAGGGATGCAATCACATAATGCAGTAAAAATGCTACAGCCATGAAAAAACGTTGCATCGATTTTTAACTCTGTGACTACTGGTGCAACGGTAAATTTTAAGGAACGACAACAAAGGTGAGGTCTTCGGGCATATGACAAATAAAAAAAAAATTTGACGGCGTGTCAAAAACCCTCAGGGAACCGCCTAATGTGACGCATATGCATCACTTTTGCTGGATTAATTGAAATTAGAGCACAACCAATGGGGAAGCAAAAAAAAAGCTAAACGAAAAGCACCAACTCCAAATCCAACAACAACTCCAACAGCAACACCAACACCAACACCTACACCAACACCAACACCAACACCAACACCAACACCAACACCAACACCAACACCAACACCAACACCAGCACCAACACCAATACCAACATCATCAACATCAACATCAACATCAACATCAACATCAACATCAACATCAACATCAACATCAACATCAACATCAACATCAACATCAACATCAACATCAACATCAACATCAACATCAACATCAACATCAATATCAACATCAACAACAACATCAACATCAACATCAACGTCAACATCAACATCAACATCAACATCAACATCAACATCAACATCAACATCAACATCAACATCAACATCAACATCAACACCAACATCAACATCAACATCAACATCAACATCAACAACAACATCAACATCAACATCAACATCAATATCAACATCAACAACAACATCAACATCAACATCAACGTCAACATCAACATCAACATCAACATCAACACCAACATCAACATCAACATCAACATCAACATCAACATCAACATCAACATCAACATCAACACCAACATCAACATCAACATCAACATCAACAACAACATCAACATCAACATCAACGTCAACATCAACATCAACATCAACATCAACATCAACATCAACATCAACATCAACACCAACATCAACATCAACATCAACATCAACATCAACAACAACATCAACATCAACATCAACATCAATATCAACATCAACAACAACATCAACATCAACATCAACGTCAACATCAACATCAACATCAACATCAACATCAACACCAACATCAACATCAACATCAACATCAACATCAACATCAACATCAACATCAACACCAACATCAACATCAACACCAACATCAACATCAATATTAACAACAACAAAAAGAAACTTCGTCACGTCAAAACCTACGGGTGTGTCCACGGCACAGCCAACTCTTTTTATATAAATTTTCGATAGTTTTATTTTCAAATAGTAAATTTTTAAAGATATTTTAAAAAAATTCGTGCAAAATTTTAATATATTTTTTATTAATTCTGTTTAAATATATAAATATTTTATTTAATTAAAAAACTATTCAAATAAATTTTAAATATTTACGTAGTCGATTTATGCAAATGCGTTATTGGTGCAAAATCGACTCGCTTTTTGGATAAATAAAAAAAGTTTTTGGATAAATTTAATATTTTTTTCTCTTAGTGTAGTAATGATTTTAACGTCGGATCCGAGTTCAACGACCTCAAATTACACCGAAATCATGTATAGCATTCTTTGTTTTGAACATTTCTCTTTAAATTCGCACTGATCCGAACCAAATTTATTGGGGATGAAAAGTAAACAAATTTGAAGGAAGTGCGGACCGGCTGTGTTTTCAACAATCGCTCCGAATCCGCAAACTTCATTATCGGTACGCATTGAACTTACACGCCGATTTCTACAATCAGCATGATTATGAAGGTATGTAAATGATTTTTTATTATTTGTTATTTTTATTGTGTAAAATTATACATAATTTTAATTTTCTTTTGAATGATCCAATTTTTACTATAGACAAAGCCGAAGATATGTCTCTATGTAAAATTTCGGAGATAAACACACTCATAAAATAACACGGAACATTCTCAATCATAAATTCATGCTCGTCTCAATGTACATATATCGATTGACTTAATTACCTTTTTATGTTTATACAAAGTATTTAAGATTTGATAAGACAAACAATTAATTGTATTCTATAAATAAAACAAATTAAGTGCCATGTTCTTTGATTAGAAGCACTCGATATTCTTGATAGTTTAATCAATTGGCGGTGTGAAAAAAGAAAAATATATAATATTATGATATATAATAATTTGCTATTTATATACTTAAGATGTTGATATATTTATTTTAAAAATATTTAATTATTGCTGCCTATCAGGCCTTTGCAGAAAGGAAATCCGATTTGTTTTTTAATATTTCAGTAGAAATGTTGGCAAATCAATACGTTGCGAAGACGCGTCATTTTCGTGGATTTCAAAGCGGAAATTTTTTATGAAATTCAAGACAGCTGCAAAGAAGAAAAAAATAAATAATGGAAAAATAGAATTAAAATGATCGATGACATGAATTGTTTTTACACCTTAAATATAGAAGGTGGAAAACTACTGACAACAGAGAAAACGAAAGTTCTAGAGAGCTGTCTGACTGGCCGCAACAAATGTACAGCACCAATTGTTGCGTTGTGTTGCTCAACATTGTTGCATTCATTAAGTGACGAAAAAAACAGCGAAGGTGAACACTTGCATTTAGGTCGTGCGCTTTGAGTTGTCGTCTTAAATAGTTGTAGCAAGCTTTTCAAGATTTCTTGTTTATATTGCATAAATTTTTTCTGCTTTTTTTTTTAGCCGGAAAATTGACAACATATTGGCTACAAACATAATAAACCGAAACAGGCCAGTGTGAGTGAGACACATGTCTGACATGAACCTGGCCAACTGCACGTTGTATGTTGGGACACCTTGAAAGTTTTTGTTTAACTTGGTAGCGTACGTTTACCCAATATTGTACGTACGTACGATTTAAAGAGTTCCATGTGTGGGCTGGTTTATGCAACAAACATTGATCGTTGTTGCAGTGCTGTGAACGGGGCAGGCGGCAGGAAGGCTGCTTGACTTCGCAGCAAATCAAGAAGTTTGCTTCGGAACTGGTTGTTCGACAATTGAAATAAGTTGATTTTATTGATTGAAAGATTTATTGTTGTAATTATGTAGCGTGACTGCACTTCGGTTTTGTCAATAAAAACAGTTGGTTGCAAAGCTAAATTCAATTTTTTCTCTTTTGACTATATTTTGCAGTTAAAGTTCAATTAAAAATTAATACAATTTTAAGATAATGACAAAAAGATGCGTTAAGGTACTACAACACTTTATAAGGCGGAAAAATACACTTTTGCAATATTTTGTCTTCTGGGATACTTAACCCTTTCAGTGCCAAATTAGCCCTGGCAATGCCAAACGTTCCAAACTTCGTTCAGGGTTAGTTTTTGACTAAAATAAGCTGAGTATGAAGTTTGAAAGCCGTATTGCTTTTCTAATAGATACTACAAAAATTTTTAGAAATATTCAAAAAAATTTTAAAAACTTCTAGCGCTATATATATCACATATTTTTTCTAACTAAAAATGTAAATGAGATCTCTTACATTCGTAGCATTATATTTAATTACCTTTAGCTTTAGAAAATTCTCGGAAATATTTAAAAATATAATTTTTTAATTTGGTCTTTTTTGAAGTCGCGTGGCCGCGTGGTCGCGCTCATGAGTTCACTCGGAATAACCTTGAAAAATATGTTATAAAAATTAATTTTCGTATTTTTGATTTTCTCATCTTTTTTATCACATTTCAATCTATTATTAAAAATGTATTGTTAAAAAGCGGGGTGTCCCAAACTAGAAACAGAGCCACAAAGCAAACTGTTGCCGTATGGCAACAAATATGCCGAAAGGGTTAAATAACACTGCGCGACAATGTAAGGGTCATTTGAAGTAACTGAAAAAACTTCAATGGTTTCTGATGGTCATTGGTGCATATAACATATCTTCCAAGGTATTTTTCTATGTTAGCTCAAATAACCTATTTTTCTAAGGGTCACATTTTATAATATGGGGCCGTAGTAAATTTCCTTTAACTCCTAAACTAAGAAAAATTTTGATTTAAGACATTTTGCAAAATTCTCCTAAATTTAATTTCCTTTGAAATTGGAAAACATTATTGCCCCCTAATATTCACTTAGGGGGGTCAAAAACCACTTTAAATTAAAAAATTAGCATATCTCGAAAAATCTTGGCAATACCATTTGCATTACTTCTACACTAAGGGAAAAAAATATTAAATTTATCCAAAAACTTTTTTAATTTATCCAAAAAGCGAGTCATTTTTGCACCAATAACGCATTTGAATAAATCGACTACGTAAATTTAAATTTATTTGAATACTTTTTTTAATTAAATTATATATATTGAAAACAAGTTTTTCGAGCTCTAGGCCAAGCATGTTGTCAACAAGACAACATGAAGAACAAAGAAGGCAACAACCAACAATAACAACAACGGCTCTGTATAGAGCAAATCACACAGCTTGACTATACAGACTGTTTCATTGGCCGCTACACCAACTCATCAGTAGCCTTTGTATGACTTTACACTGTGATCCACTCAAGCTACTTAGGTTCTACATATACTGCCAATATGCCGAGAAAGTTACCCGGAATTTGTTTTTGGCAGAGAACGCTGGAATTTTTGTAACTGAGTTCTTATCTACTTTTTGGTGCATACTGTACTAAGGTTAATAACCTAGATCGTATCATACTTTTAGGCATAGCCTTAATTCATGTGCATCTTCGAAATTCGATCACAGCGGTTTACTGCTATCAGAGCATATTGAAGTTGTTGATATTTTTGCTGTTTAGATCCTCCCTTTTCTCCACACTTTCATTTTAGGGTTCAGTTAGTTTAACTGATGGTACACCTAAGATGGCCTAAGATGGTCTAAGATGGTTGTCTTGTTGACAACATGCTTGGCCTAGAGCTCGAAAAACTTGTTTTCAATATAAATAATTAGAGGCCGTATACAAAATATTAATATTAAAAAATTAAATTATATATTTAAATACTTAAACAGAATTAATAAAATATATATTAAAATTATGCACGAATATATTTAAATATCTTTAAAATATTTACTATTTGAAAATAAAACTATCGCATATAAGGAAAATTTATATAAAAATATTGAAATTGAAAAACAATTTATTTGAATATTTCCCACGAACTGCGTCCATATCAAACGCCATTTAGTGGCATATTTTATTTTCTTTTTGTGAAAATATGATTTGTGAGTGCGGTGGTGAGTGCGATGCATGATGAAATCATGTAGAGTGGAGTGACATTCTTGAGAAAATACCGAGTTGTCACTCCACTTTACATGAATTTATCATGCATCGCACTCACCATCGCATTCACAAATCATGTTTGCCAAATATCCATGCTATATTACCCTTGCAACATTAACTAAATGGGAACTATAAGAAACCTACAACTGCTGCTGCGAAGAAATTGCAGCAGCATCGCACAGGAACAGAGTGCGATGCTGCTGCTGCTTGGCTTTTTATTTAAATACGGAAAAAAAAACGAGTTGTAAAGAAAATATTTGATTTATCCACGTAAATATTTAAATGAAATATATACTCAGGCGTGGATAATGTTAATATGCATTATTTCCCTTAGTGTAGTACACCACGCCCAATTGGTACCATCAAATACCGAGCATGACCTTGCCACTTTGAATATTCCGCTTTGACGTCGATTTTGGAGTATGGCCGGGTCGGACCGTATGACTTTTTTACACTTGGGGTTATCGTAATGAACACATTTTTCATTACCAGTCACAATACGATGCAAAAATCCCTTCCTGTTTTGTCGTTGAAGCAGCTGTTCCTACTGAAAAAACGGCGTTCGACGTCTCTCGGCTTCAATTCATACGGCATCCAATATCCGTATACCTTTTGGATCATTCCCATGACCTTTAAGCAAACAGATATGGCTTTTTGCGTCACTCCCAATGCTTTTGCGAGTTATTCTTGGGTTTGGCACGAGTCTTCATCCAATAAAGCCTCCAATTCGGCATCCTCAAACTTTTCTGGCCGTTTTTGGCGCTCTTAGTCATCGGTTTTAAAATCACCACTTCTAAAAAATTCACAATGAAGGTCCCTTTTCGTAGACCGGGTCACACATGTGGAAATCGATAAAACATGTTGTCCCATAAGCTTCTTGCAGCATTCGATGACCTTCCACTGCATTTTTCTTCAAATGAAAGCAGAAAAGTGAACTTTCCGGCAAATTATGTTTTGTTGGCACAAAAGTTGACATATTCGGAGCAAACAAAGACTATGTTGCTTACTTAGACTTCAGCGAAACGACACATACTGAAAAAGAAAGTCTAATGATGAGGCTTCAAAATGAAGTTGGTTGCAACATTGTCCGATGCGATTTAATACTAGTGATGCCATCTCAAAAAATCCTTTAAAACTTTTTTTTACATCTGATAGTTTATTTTCAAGGTAATAAGTAAAGTAAAAAATTAGTTACATGAAATGATAGAATTCAAAATCATCTTGTTTTAATTTTTTTAAAAAAAAAAATATGCTCAATTTGTTAAAACTCTAAATAAATTTTAAATTACTTGATTTTCTTTGAATAAAAAGGTGTAGTATAAAGCCCTTGCATGACTTTATTTTTAAAGTAATTTAAAAAAACCTTTTAAATTTTATGTAACTCAATAATATAATTTTGTATTGCAAGCCCTTTTTAAAAAAAAAAACAACAATAATTTTTTTTATTTTTTCACCCACTCGATGCATTCTGCGCCACTCAGACTTCACACAACACGCTTTGGTCATCAATATTTCATTCACTGAACATTGTTAATTTCAACAAAGCGTGATATTGAAACATTCTGAATAGATTACATTTTGAGTTTTTTTATTTTAAAAATTTATTTCTACAAAGCTAACTCGGCTGATGAAACTTGCTTATATATTGTTATAGCAATTTGATCAGATTTTAGTAACGTGATAACGAAAGAAAAAGAAAAGAAAATAAACAATCTGTTTTAAAAATAAACTAAAACCCAGACATGGAAAATTCCATGCATTGAAGGTACTGAACAGCTACATAGCTCCTAATGGCAACACGCTGCAAAATAATGCGATTATTTAATTCGAAATCAATAACGTAACAGTTTCAATTTTAAAGGTCAATTAGAGCAAAAATTTCAGACACGATTATAAGATTTAAATTTAGAGATAGCGGGCAATAGAAAGAGAATTTATATTTTTTTAAGGTAACAAAAATAAATAAATAAATTTAGTTTAATTTAGTTTCATAATATTTCTAATTTTTCTTAGAAACTGTAAATTATTATCACTAATTTAGCATTGAGTAAAAAAATAAAAAATATGAGTTAACAACTGCGAGTAAGAATACTCGCAACAAACAGTTTAAAGAGTTGTTAAAAATAGCAGCTATTGGTAAATACAACATATACAATATTTATTTATAGCATTATATTTAAACATAAATATTGTTTGTTAAACAAATAAACAAACTTTTCCATAAAAAGTTATTATGGCTTTAAGGAAAAGATGATTAAGTTAAAATATAACCATTAACAACATTGTTGCGAATACAAAAAAGCTGTTAGCGCCATTATTAAGCGAACAAAAAAGCTGTTAGCGCCGCAGTATTTAAAATATAACAATGATTAATGGAAATTTTAAGTCGATTTTTCGAAATTGAATTTCATAATGAAAGCATTTTCAACGGAAAGTTTAAAAATGTTGATAAAATTGGTAAATATTTTGCAAGTTTAAAAAATTGTTTAGCAAAATCAACAATTTTAATATTAATTAGAGACATGATTTAACCCATTTACATCAGTATAAACACTGTTAGTGCAACCACCTTTTGAGGTCTCTGTACTAACGTTATTTGTGTACAAAAATAATTGAACTAAAAAAAAAAATCAATGCTAAGTAAAGCAAAATGGTTTTTAGACAATTATATAATTCAACCTAACTTTCAAGGATTTGCAAGGAACGAACCTCAAACCGAATTAGATGTTCAACGCAATGTCGAAACATTAAATATTCATGGTTAGAGAACCAAATGTTTACTTTAATTAATCAAAAATGCGTTCGAGTAAAAAAGTAATTTAAAATATTAATGAAGTTTTTATTGCAATTTCAGAAAGAGTCTTCTGATAAAAATCTTAAAATTCTCCGTTCAAAATTTTTGAGCAATTCTTTGTTTTTGAGCTAGTCTATTTTTAAATAAACAAAATTATTTTCCAAAACAATTTTAAAAATTCTTATATATTCTTTGACATATTCTAAAAATATAATTATTTTCATTAACAAAAAAAAAAAAAAAAAAAAAAAAACTAAATTAAAAATATAAACGCAACAAGAATACCCTTCCGGTATTGAGAACGTATTGAGGACGGTATTTGAGGACACTCATTAGATTAAATGCTACATTTCAGAACATCAATCACCGAGGTTTTTTTTTTCTTTTCAGATCATCAAAGGAGAACTTAATTATAATTCATGAAATGAAAAGACGCTATATACGCGAAACACAACAAAAAACATGAGGAACCTTCGGAAATTACTAGAAATAAACAATTTGTCCAACAAGTGAAGATCATCGACGAAAACCATTGAAAGACAATGAGAGCCATTGCAACGAATCTTAATGTCTCTGGGATCCTAATCCGTCGAATTATTCACGAAGATCACGATTAAAATATATAAAATTTTTAAAAATATTAAATTTTAAAAACTATAAAATTTTAAAATGTATAAAATTTTAAAAATCTATATAAATATATAAAAATAAGTTGCATTGTGTATGAAATTGATGTTCTCTGTAATGCGTGCACCGATTTTGTTTTTGGAATTTCCCATGAAAGATGACGTCAATACGAAGGTTTTTATGTACAAACGGTCTTTGTATGTCTATGTATTGGTTGATGAATTATAGCCATTTTAGTGAATTTATACAACAATACAGGTGTGAACAAATACAGGTGTGCACATATGGTGTATATGGGGAAATATTTGCAAGGGTAATTGGAAATAAATGGAATATTGGAATAATTTGGCAAGTCTCACTTTAGTTTGCATTTGCGCGAAAAATATAAAAATAAAAAATAAATAAATAAATAACTGGCCATTTCAGCCCTTGAAAGGACTTTGACCTAGCTTCTTAGGATCAATTGTGTTGTGCGTGTTATTAAGTTTGTACACAATTGACCGAGAAATGGACCTACAGGCTTAACGCCGACTCCGAACGGCGATGAACGAAATGTTCTTATTCTCAAGAAGCTTTTACATGGCATTTTGATTGCTCTCTGAGGTTTGCCATTGTCTGCAGAGAGGTGGCGGCCGTACAGAAAAACTATTTTAATTCAAATAATTTTCTGTCGCTGCTGGGGTTCGAACCTGGGTCTCCGGGTTCATTGGACATAGCGGCCACGCACTTTAACCAACTACGCCACGGACGCCACTAAATATAGGCGAAAAATATAGGCATACTAAAAATTTTCCATACCCCCTTTGACCGCCCACAAATCAATAAAAATGCTATATTTAAGACGGTTTTGGTCGTATTAGACTAAAATTTGGCGTGGTCTCACTATATATATACGCCCACTTTTTAGAAATCATTATTATTCCTGAATCGTACATGTTTTGAAAGTGAAACTTGATATGTAGATGCTATGGGCCCAAGAGGCAGTTACTATATATTTGAGCGAACATTAGACAAATTTATGATATCGAATTGCTTTGGAACTAATTGCCGTATAACAATGGAGGTCTTTCTACTGAAAAACTGGCACGAGCATTCGAAAACGGGGCGTGGCTCTACCCATATAAGCCAAATTTACGATACAGAATAGCTATAGAAGTAAAAGTCACAGAACATTGAAACACAGAATGTAGATACCATTTGGTGATGTCCTTCTGCTAGAAAATGTGACATGCACTGGACAAGGGGGTGTATCTCCACCCATACAGGCCAAATTTATGATACACAAAAGCTATGGAAGTAAAAGATAAAGAACATAGAAGTAAGAATGAAGTTACTACTTGGTAATATCCCGCTACTGGGAAATGAAAAATGCAAAAATCTACAATAGAGAACGCTGCTATAGACTCTAAAACTACTGAGCCGATCGAGCTCAAATTTGCGCAGTAGCTATGGGGTCATTCATAAATTACGTTACCAATTTATTAGAGAGAGATGTTTTAAGATGTTAAGATGATAAGTAACGAATAGGGGGAGGGGGTTTCAGATATAGTAAAAAATAAAAAAAACTCAAAACAAATTTAAATTAATACAACATTTCAAACCATTTTCATCCTTACATCTTCATGTTTGACCGTCTAAATTGACTATTAACTATTGGCAAGTGTAGTAAGGGCATAATTTTTCTTTGATTGCTTTTCGACAGTTATTTTTTCTATCTTTGAATATTTTTTAATCAATTGATTTTTTTTCATTTCATATAATACGTTACATTATGGGGGTGGAAGGGAGGGGTTTTGAAATGCACTACGAAGGGTACTGGAGGGGGTAAAAAAAAATTGAAAATCGGTCATGTAATTTATAAACGACCCCTATGTTTCAAGTACGAGGTGATTTAGAAATAATAACGCTGAAGGAATTGCAACATTTTCCGGTACTTATCTAGATAAGGTGCAGCAAAGCGCACTGGAAAAAAGCTAGTATAATATAAAAAATATAAAATATAAAAAACATAAAAAAATATTAAACTTGATATACATCTATATATATAAAGATATATATAAAAAATATAAAATATACAAAATAATACAAAAAATACAACAATATTAAATATATAAAAATTTCACAAATATACAAAATACAAAAAATATAAAGCATAAAAAAAATAAAAAGTATTAAAAACATAAATATATTTTATGAATAATATGAAAGTATATAAAAAAATAAAAGGTAAAAAATTTTTTTTAAAATAGTAAAAAATTAAAAAAGAATAAAATAAAATTAAATAAAAATTTTGAAAAAGTAAACAAAATAAACAAATAATAAATCTTTAAAAAAAATAACAATTATAAGAAATTAAATAAGTAAAAAATTTTGCAAAAAAATAATTTTTTAACCTTATATGATTTATATATAAAAACGGTTTTGAAACATTGAATTGAACGGTTCTGAAGTCTCCAAAAGACTCTTCTCTTTCAAACACAGCCAAGATTAACCACGATTACCGAAAATTTGTATAAACCTAAAGTCGCAAAATTATAGGCAAACGTCTCCCCTGAACTTATTTTCTTTGATTATTACGTATGGGGCGTATTGCAGTGAGAGAGCATTAAACATCCCCGAAACACCATATCCTCATTGAAGGCTGCTATGAAAACAATGGCCAATACAAAAAAAAAAACACTTGATTCGGGCATGCCATCGTTTCCGACCCCGGATTGAGTCGACTTTATACTCACTGAGGAGGATTTTAATGAGTAAAAATTTGTAGGGTCTATAATCAACTTTGCAAAATATATGAGGAAACTAGATTTGATGTCAATTCGTCCTTAAATACCATACACACCCAGTATTTTCAAATATTTAAAAAAAAAAAATTTTTATAAATTTATAACTATTTATTTATATATCGAAACAAATTTGAACTTTAGGCCAAAGTATGTTGACAACAAAACAACATGAAGACAACAACCAAAACCAACAACAACAGCCCTGTATAGAGCAAATCATACAGCAGACTAGACGGACCACTTCGTTGGCCGCGACACTAACTTATCAGTGGTCTTGCATGACATTTCACTGTGATCTACTCAAGCTACTTAGGTCTTACTTATGCTGCCAATTATGCCGAGAAAGTTATCCGGAAGTTTTTTTTTTTGCAGAGAGAACGCTTTTCCATTAGTAACTGAGTTCTTATCTACTTTTGATGCACCCTGTGTCAAGGATAACCTTGATCGTGTCATACTTTTTGGTATAGTCTTAGCCTATGTGCATCTAAAGAAAGGTCGATCGTAGATATTTTGATAGATATTTTTTAAAATTTTTTTTTTTATTTTAAAATTTTCATTATCTTAAGATAATTTCATTTTTTATTTCTTTTTATTTTTATTATATAAATTTCAACTTTTTTTTTCATTTAGTTAAGTTTTTCGTTGTATGTATTAATTTTAATCAATTTTTTATTTTGATTAATTCTAAAAACTATTTATTAATTATATTCTTTTTTTTATATTTTTTGTTTTTTTAATTTTTTTTTTCTTTTATTTTATATTTTATACTTTTTTTAAATTTCATATTTTCATATTTTTGGAATTTTTTATAAATTTTACATTTTATATTTTTTATTTTTTTTTTTTATTTTAATATTTATATATTTTTTTTTTATTTATTTTTATATTTTTATATTTATATTTATATATTTATATTTTTATATTTTTATATTTTTAGATTTTTAAATTTTTAAATTTTTATATTTTTCTATTTTTATAATTTTATATTTTTATATTTTTATATTTTTATATTTTTATATTTTTATATTTTTATATTTTTATATTTTTATATTTTTATATTTTTATATTTTTATATTTTTATATTTTTATATTTTAATATTTTTATATTTTTATATTTTTATATTTTTATATTTTTATATTTTTATATTTTTATATTTTTATATTTTTATATTTTTATATTTTTATATTTTTATATTTTTATATTTTTATACTTTTATAGTTTTATATTTTTACATTTTTATATTTTGATATTTTATAAATATATTAAATATATTATATTTTTATATTTTTATATTTTTATATTTTTATATTTTTATATTTTTATATTTTTATATTTTTATATTTTTATATTTTTATATTTTTATATTTTTATATTTTTATATTTTTATATTTTTATATTTTTATATTTTTATATTTTTATATTTTTATATTTTATATTTTTATATTTTTATATTTTTATATTTTTATATTTTTATATGTTTATATTTTTATATTTTTATATTTTATATTTTTATATTTTTATATTTTTATATTTTTATATTTTTATATTTTTATATTTTTATATTTTTATATTTTTATATTTTTATATTTTTATATTTTTATATTTTTATATTTTTATATTTTTATATTTTTATATTTTTATATTTTTATATTTTTATATTTTTATATTTTTATATTTTTATATTTTTATATTTTTATATTTTTATATTTTTATATTTTTATATTTTTATATTTTTATATTTTTATATTTTTATATTTTTATATTTTTATATTTTTATATTTTTATAGTTTTATATTTTTACATTTTTATATTTTGATATTTTATAAATATATTAAATATATTATATTTTCATATTTTTATATTTTTATATTTTTATATATTTATATTTTTATATTTTTATATTTTTATATTTTAATATTTTTATATTTTTATTTTATATTTTTATAGTTTTATATTTTTATATTTTTATATTTTTTAATTTTTAAATTTTTATATTTTTATATTTTTATATTTTTATATTTTTATTTTTTTATATTTTTATATTTTTATATTTTTATATTTTTATGTTTTTATATTGTTATATTTTTATATTTTTATCGTTTCATATTTTTATATTTTTATATTTTTATATTTTTATATTTTTATATTTTTATATTTTTATATTTTTATATTTTTATATTTTTATATTTTTATATTTTTATATTTTTATGTTTTTATATTTTTATATTTTTATATTTTTATATTTTTATATTTTTATATTTTTATATTTTTAAATTTTTATATTTTATATTTTTATATTTTTATATTTTTATATTTTTATATTTTTATATTTTTATATTTTTATATTTTTATATTTTTATATTTTTATATTTTTATATTTTTATATTTTTATATTTTTAAATTTTTATATTTTTATATTTTTATATATTTATATTTTTATATTTTTATATTTTTATATTTTTATATTTTTAAATTTTTATATTTTTATATTTTTATATTTTTATCTTTTCATAGTTTTATATTTTTATATTTTTATAGTTTTATATTTTTATATTTTTATATTTTTATATTTTTATATTTTTATCGTTTCATATTTTTATATTTTTATATTTTTATATTTTTATATTTTTATATTTTTATATTTTTATATTTTTATATTTTTATATTTTTATATTTTTATATTTTTATATTTTTATATTTTTAAAGTTTTATATTTTTATGTTTTTAGATTTTTATGTTTTTAGATTTTTATGTTTTTATATTTTTATATTTTTATATTTTTATATTTTTATATTTTTATATTTTTATATTTTTATATTTTTATATTTTTATATTTTTATATTTTAATATTTTTATGTTTTTATATTTTTATATTTTTATATTTTTATATTTTTATGTTTTTATATTTTTATATTTTTATATTTTTATGTTTTTATATTTTTATATTTTTATATTTTTATATTTTTATATTTTTATATTTTTATATTTTTATATTTTTATATTTTTATATTTTATATTTTTATATTTTTATATTTTTATATTTTTATATTTTTATATTTTTATATTTTTATATTTTTATATTTTTATGTTTTTATATTTTTATATTTTTATATTTTTATATTTTTATATTTTTATATTTTTATATTTTTATACTTTTATATTTTTATATTTTTCTGTTTTTATATTTTTATATTTTTATATTTTTATGTTTGTAAATTTTTATATTTTTATATTTTTATATTTTTATGTTTTTAGATTTTTATGTTTTTATATTTTTATATTTTTATATTTTTATATTTCTATATTTTTATATTTTTATATTTTTATATTTTTATATTTTTATATTTTTATATTTTTATATTTTTATATTTTTATATTTTTATATTTTTATATTTTTATATTTTTATATTTTTATATTTTTATATTTTTATATTTTTATATTTTTATATTTTTATATTTTTATATTTTTATATTTTTATATTTTTATATTTTTATATTTTTATATTTTTATATTTTTATATTTTTATATTTTTATATTTTTATATTTTTATATTTTTATATTTTTATATTTTTATATTTTTATATTTTTATATTTTTATATTTTTATATTTTTATATTTTTATATTTTTATATTTTTATATTTTTATATTTTTATATTTCTATATTTTTATATTTTTATATTTTTATACTTTTATATTTTTATATTTTTATATTTTTATATTTTTATATTTTTATATTTTTATATTTTTATATTTTTATATTTTTATATTTTTATATTTTTATATTATTATATTTTTATATTTTTATATTTTTATATTTTTATATTTTTATATTTTTATATTTTTATATTTTTATATTTTTATATTTTTATATTTTTATATTTTTATATTTTTATATTTTTATATTTTTATATTTTTATATTTTTATATTTTTATATTTTTATATTTTTATATTTTTATATTTTTATATTTTTATATTTTTATATTTTTATATTTTTATATTTTTATATTTTTATATTTTTATATTTTTATGTTTTTATATTTTTATATTTTTTGTGTAGAATATATCATTTAGATAATTTTTTATATTTTTTGTGTAGAATATATTATGTAGATAATTTTTTTATATGTTTTGTGTAGAATATATTATTTAGATCATTTTTTTATATTTGTTGTGTAGAATATATTATTGACATAATTTTTAAATGTTCATTGAATTCTTTTAAATAATGTCCGGAAACCGAGAAGACAGAGTGAGCAACCAATGTGTTAAGGAGGGTTTAGGAGGGATGTTTCTTAAGAGTTCAGGGACGGTATTTTAAGAAATCTTGAACAATTGCGATTTTAATTTCAGTGATATTTTAAAAGCATTGGTTGATTAAAAGCCTTAAAGGCCAGCTGAAGAGGTAAACTTTCTGGTCAATCATTGACAGAAGGTCAGTCAATGACATAGAATATTTGAGCATTTTTCTCAGCATACAAACTACAAAAATTAGGGAAACTTCCCCACTACATATCGCTTGACAGCATAAACACTCTTGCATAATATTGCTTGCGAAGCATAACAGAAACTCATAAAATTTTATTGGCAAAAAATTGTTCTCAAATGATCGCCAAAAATAACAGCGCATAAAACATCAAAATGAAAATCAAATTTAAATTAGCAGATAAAAACGACAAAACTAAGGAAAAACAAGTCGGAAAAAGAAGAACGTACAAAATTTGTTGGCACTTCCACGGAGCATGAAGAAAAATTGCTGCGCGGCCATCACGTGAAGAAAAACGTCTCAAAATCTGCTTTAGTATACTTTTGGCTACAAAATTAAAAACAACAAAAGTCGCAAAAACAAAACAAAAATTAAAAAAAAAATAAATCCGGCAAATCTTAATAAAAATAAACAATCAGCCGTCTGATGATTCAAGAACGCTCAACGCAGACGCTAAATTTAACGTTTATAAATAAGAAAAAACAAAAAAAAACAAATTTGAATTTAATACAGGAACAAAACAAAAACTGCTACATTGCTCCTTTTTAATTCGCACGTTTTCGACTGCTTAGCAAACGTTTTCGAAATTTAAAACCAGCGTCTGTGAAAGGCCATTTTTACACATGTACCGATGAAATTGGTGCACAGACAAAGCAAACGAAGGGCAGTCAGTCAGTCACTTCAGCGCATTGACATTGTCTGGAGCCTAAAGAATGATGAATTGTGTGAAATTAATAACACGTTGAAAAAAAGTTTTAAATGTTTATTTTTTTGGGTAATTTTTAACTTTTGGAAATTTACCAGACAGTTTGTTTTCGTACCAAATAACCGAAAGTGTTGAATTGCATAACGTGTGGCTAAGAAAATGTGTCGCAAAATAATATGCAAAATAATATGTAATATGCAAAATAGGCATGTTTTGAAAACTTGAAGACTTTTAGACTTTGAACTTAACATTTAATGCAAGAACCTATTTAACCTCAAACGAAAGTTTAGCGAAAAGTGAGAGTTTTTCGAACGTTTTCAAGTTGATGTCTTTTTTTGTTATAAATTTTTTGAACATCAACTTTCCTTGCATTGAGTACAACAAAATGATTTCGGACATAAACAAACATTTAAGAAAACAATTTTACAGATTCACATCATTCATATTCTTTCATCATCATTCAACACCGTATTATTTTTCCCTGAGCGTATTTTTTTTTTTTAGCTTTGAACCGAGCATTTCAGATGTTACACCTATTGAGTCAATTTCGCCCTTGGATTAGTAGGAAAGAAGGATCAATCAAGTGGAAGATGTGTAGAAAGTTTTTAACATGGCCCAAAGTCGTGAATTTGCATCTGAGGCAAATTTTATGTTTTTACCTCAGTCAGATCAAGTTATGAACATAGCAATCTTTCCCACAAACTTTCTCTACCACGAACTAGTTCAGTTGAATAGAAATGAAGAGAGGTAAGAGCGTAGGACTATGACAGTCAAGCGGTTGCCGTACACCAAAGTACAGAAGAGGTGTTAGTTAGTGTTTGTGTGGGCCTCGGCAGTCGAGTGGATAGCGTGCTTGACTGCCAACTCAGCGGTTCTGGGGTCAAATCCCGGCCAAGTCAAGTTTCTAAGCTTTAACCCTACTGCATTTCTTTCCCCATTTCTAATCAACTGAAATTAAAAACTCATCAATATTTACAACTTCAAGTTGTAGTTAGTGGTAGAGAAGTAGGAAGAAATTGCCTTGTAACTTGAATTTATTTTTTTTTAGCTTTGAACCAAGGATTTAAGGTGGAATACCTATTCAGTCAAGTCTTCCTTGGTTCGAAATGGGGTGATAGATTAGTGGGAAGGAAAGGGCAATCAAGTGAAATACGTGTAGGATGTTCTAAAGGTGGTGGAAAGCCAAAGAAACATGTGAATTTGAATCAGAGGCAAGTGTTGTGCCTTTACCTCAGCCAATTCAAGTTATAAGGCAATCTCATCCACAAACTTCTCTACCATCAACTACAACTTTATGTTGTAAATATTGATGAATTTTTAATTTCAGTTGATTAGAAATGAGGATAGAAAATTTAGAAAGGTTTAAAGCGAAGGACCATGACCTGGCCGGGAATCGAACCCGGGACCTCTGGGGTGGCAGTCGAGCACGCTACCAACTCGACTACCGAGGCCACCACGCCCACAGAACATCCTTACACATTTTTTACTTGATTGCCCCTTGCATTTCCACTAATCACCTCATTTCGAAACAAGGCAGACTTGACTGAGTAGGTTTTACACTTGAAATCCATGGTACAAGCTAAAAAAAGGGCGCAGGCCGACGCAATGTTTTGGTCCCGTGCTTGGAACATTCGGATTTTCTGTTGCATCAACAATATCTTTTCGCAGAAAAATTTAAACTTTTTCAAACAATTTCTGCTTTCAAAACAATATTATTGAAAGCACATAGCACTTTTCTGAAATCCTCGCTCACTCAATCTCTCTCTTTTTGCCTCCTCCTCAGTCTTTTCTTCTCTTTATAATTTTTTCTCTTTCTCGTTCTATTTCCATCCATTTCCATCTATTTCCATCTCTCGTTTTCTTTCTCTTTGTCTTTAATTCTCTCCCTTTCATTATTTTTCTCTTTTGTTCCAACTTTCTCTCTCTTTCTATAATTCTCTGTATTTCGCTATTTTCTCTTTTTTACCTCTTTTCTCCCCTTCATCTCCTTTCTCCTTTTTTCCGTCTTTTTTCTATTTATTTTTTTTCTGTTTTTCTCTTTCTTTTTTCTCTTTTTCTTTTTCTTTATTTTCTCTATTTTCTCTCTTTTTTCTGTTTTCTCGCTTTTTCTAATTAGCTCTGTCTTTGTAAATCTCAGTTTAACTTGCTCTCCATCTTTCTCTATACCTATCTCTGTATTTTTATGACATTCTACCATTTTTTGGTGCTCCCTATCTTTTTCTAACTATTTTCTCTTCTAACTTCTCCCTTATCTCTTTCATCTCTCACTTGTCTCTCTTCTTTCTGTCTTCTCTCTTCTTTTTCTTCCCTCTCTTCTCTTTTATCTCTCTCTCCTCTCTCAATTCTCTCTTCTATCTCTTATATGTCTTCCATATCATCTATCTCTTCTCTCTATTCTCTATCTTCTCTCTCTTCTATCTCTCTTCTATCTCTCTTCTCTCTCTTATCTCTCTCTTATCTCTCTCTTATCTCTCTCTTCTCTCTCTTCTCTCTCTTCTCTCTTTTCTCCCTTTTCTCCCTCTTCTCCCTCTTCTCTCCTTTCTCTATCCTTTCCTTGTATTATCTCTTCTATCTCATCTCTCTCTTCGCTTTATTCTCTCTCTTCTCCATCTTCTCCATCTTCTCCATATTCTCCATCTTCTCCATCCTCTCTCTCTTCTCTATCTTCTTCCTCTCTACCTCTTCTCCCTCTCTACCTCTTCTCCCTCTCTACCTCTTCTCCCTCTCTACCTCTTCTCCCTCTCTACCTCTTCTCACTCTTCAATTTTTTCTCTTGCTTCTTTTTCGTCGCTCTTCTGCTCACGTATTTCTTTCCTACCTTTTCAATATCTTCACGTTTCTACCTCTTCTTGCTCTTAAGTTTTCTCTTTGGCTTCTCTTTCGTCGCTCTTTTGCTCTTGTATTTCTTTCCTACCTTTTCAATGTCTTCACATTTCTACCTCTTCTCTCTGTTTTACTTCTTTTTCACTACTTTTTTTTTGAGTTGCTAATTTTTTCTCTTTTCAACTTTTTCATCTTTTTCTCTTTTCCCCTTTTTATCCCCCTTTCTTCATTTTTTTTTCTGTTTCTCTTTTCTTTTTTCCTCTTTTTCTTTTTTTCCGCTTGTTTCTCTTTTTTCTATATTTTTTCTCTTGTTTCTCTTTTTGTTTTATTTGTCTTATTTATCTCTTTTTTTCTTTTGCTCTTTTTTCTGTTTTTTCTTTTTTTCTTTTTTTTTTCTTTTTTTTCTTTTTTCTTTTTTTTCTATTTTTTCTTTTTTTTCTTTTTTTTCTTTTTTTCTCTTTCTTCTCTTTCTTCTCTTTCTTCTCTTTCTTCTCTTTCTTCTCTTTCTTCTCTTTCTTCTCTTTCTTCTCTTTCTTCTCTTTCTTCTCTTTCTTCTCTCTTCTCCTCTTTCTTCTCTTTCTTCAGTTTCTTCTTTTTCTTCTCTTTCTTCTGTTACTTCTCTTTCGTCTCTTTCTTCTCTTTTTTCTCTTTCTTCTCTCTCTTCTCTTTCTTCTCTTTCTTCTCTTTCTTCTCTTTTTCTTCTCTTTCTTCTCTTTCTTCTCTTTCTTCTCTTTCTTCTCTTTCTTCTATTTCTGATCTTTCTTCTCTTTCTTCTCTTTCTTCTCTTATTTCTCTTATTTCTCTTATTTCTCTTTTTTCTCTTTTTTCTCTTTTTTCTCTTTTTTCTCTTTTTTCTCTTTTTTCTCTTTTTGCACTTTTTTCTCTTTTTGCTCTTTTTGCTCTTTTTTCTCTTTTTCTCTTTTTTCTCTTTTTTCTCTTTTTTCTATTTTTCCTCTTTTTTCTCTTTTTTCTCTTTTTTCTCTTTTTTCTCTTTTTTCTCTTTTTTCTCTTTTTTCTCTTTTTCTCTTTTTTCTCTTTTTTCTCTTTTTTCTCTTTTTTCTCTTTTTTCTCTTTCTTCTCTTTTTGCTCTATTTTCTCTTCATTCTCTTTTTCTCTTTATGCAGATATGCAAATTCATTTTATCTCATTCTGTAAATAATTTACAATAAATACAAACAAGTAGTGTCTGAAGAACACCTGATCATCAAACATTTCATTATGACACCTTAAAGAGCTGAAAGTGAATTTAACCAAAACCAAATATGTTCTCGACTCTATTGACAGTGGATAGAGCTCTTACATTCCATTATTGCAGTTAAGTATGTTTAACATTTAAATAAATAAATATTTAAGCATGATTGCATTTATAAATAAAAAAAGTAACTTTTGTTTAATAAAAATAAAAATATTTAAAAAATTATATTATAGGGGCAAAGTATGACCAATCTTTATATAGCTATATTTATATTTATATAAATCGATAGTTAGTTTGAATAAAACCACTTAAAAGTACTCGTAAAACTTTTCATTTATGAACATAAAAGGTAAGTGTTTAGGGTTTGTCCTCTACGAAAGAAATGTATTTTTGAGATTAAGATTTAAAAATTATGACTCGGCGAATTGCGAAAATGCAGTTTTCTATCCGAAAAGGTTCATTAATGCATTGAAAACCATTGGTTCACTGGAAACTTCAATTCCATAACAATCTTCAACCACTTCAGTGCCGCGGTTTTTTGAGACCACGGTACGAAAGTGTCGGAACGGGAAAATCAAATACTCTATGAAAATTAAAGAATGTGAACTTTTGAGGACGCTGATATCGAATATGCAGTTAAATGCGAATACTTTATAAATTCATGGCGCCCAAGAAAGTGAATCCAATATGGATGACATGGAATGCTTAAACAAATGCGACATCTTCTCAAAACTTGTTACACGTGGGTTTTTCAGGGAATATAGTGGCATTTGCGAGGTTTCGTAGAACATTTAATACATATGAAAAACATGACATAGAATAATGAAACAAACAAATAAATGACACATAATATCTAATTCGAGATCTTTTTAGAATAACCACAAACTCGAGTTTCTAACACAAAAGCCTTGCTGACGCCTATGGCTCATAGATGGAATAGTAATGATAATTACGGGCTAGAGCTAAAAATATATTCCGCTAAGTAAACAAAAATTTGAATAACTTACAAATTCATACATTTTCATACAAAGACAGCGTCAAGTTGAACGTCAGAACTACGCTGAAGTGAGCTTAAAAATGAAATGGAAAAAAATAAAAAATCCACAACTAGTTATTTTAAGCTCGTTCAGGGCTATTTTAAGACGCATTCACGCGAAGTTTGCAGCAAAAATGAATGTACGACTGACTAGCTTGGAAACGGCATAAATTTTGGCTAAATCGATCAAGTGTAAATAATTACCATACAACGTGCTTGTTTGCGTAAAGTACGTGAATGCAATTTTATTTTTTTTTTTTTTTGTGATAGATAACAATATAACTCGAACCCCACTTGACCGGCAGGCAAAAAAACAATTCTATAAAAATAGCTCTTTCATTAATAATTCAAAAGGCAGGAAATAAAATGGCTGAAAAGATCACATTCGACATTATGTAGAGCGTGTTTACATGAACAAATATAAATATGTATAACTGTAAAAATATGTGGCAAAAAATAAACTAATGCGTTAAAAGCGAAACAATAGAGCTAAAAAAAAAAACAAAGAAGAACGCAAATATATTCAAAAGCAATCAAAGTGAACTTAATTGGACTTGATTGGAATTTATTAATAGAAAACGCTATTGAAGCAAAGCATAGACGTGAGACAAGTAGCGGTAGTAGTAATGTTAAGAGGAGCGGAGGGTGAGTGGTCTAGAAAGGAACCTTTAGGGGAAAAAAATTAAAAAGCACAGTTATTTCCTTTTAGTTCAAACCCAAATTTTTTATTTAAAGAAAGTGGTTTGATAAGGAAAGATGAAATGTGTCTGCAAAATGAATGAAGAAATGATTTATATGCTCAAAACATATTTTATTTCTTAACATTATTTTCTTCTAGTTCGATACATTTCGACCAACGTTAATTTTAATTTTAAACTTCCCTCGAAAGATACGATTTCGAGTCCTTCAATATAGTCATTTGTTGCTGCGATTGCAATAAACATCGTTGGAGCCAAATATCTTTCCACCGAGCCATTTTTCAAAATTGGTCATACCATATACAAAAGCCCCAGGGGGCCAACCTGGAAAATATGATGGATGATATTGCGACTGGCGACTAGTGTGCCGATACGTTATCCTTATGGAAGAGCACTTTATCTTTGCAAAATGCACAACCTTTGCTTCTAATTGACTTCGATCAATCCAACAGCTAATACGTAGGCTACATTTTAAGTCTTGCGCCTCGACAACACTAAGCATTGCCAGAGGATTTTGACAGTTCCATTCGAAAATTTGACATTTTCTACTCACAACATTTTGGTTTATGTGCGCTTATTGTGTTGTTTACAGTGGTTTGAAAATTGTATTGAAATAAAAAAATGGAATTAATGCGGGAATTTTTTCGGGTGATGATTTTTTACGGTTTTCGACATGGATCGATAAAAAAAGACTGCATCGGTGAACTTAGTTTGACTTTTGCTGATGAAGCACCACACCCAGCAACTGTTGACCGTTGGTTCAATGAGTTCGAGCGCGGTCGTCGTTCTCTCCAAGACGAATTTCGTAAACCATTCGTCCAAGAAGGACTGTTGTTTCAGAAAATATCGATGCTGTGCATGAAATGTTGGATGCAGACCGGCATATTACATATCCTGAGATCTTTGGGCATTAGTGGGACTAGCATACATTCGATTTTAATTGAGTGTTTAGGCGTCAGGAAGATTTGTTCCCGTTGGATGCACCATAATTTGACGGTTGCTCAAAGACAGGCCCGTGCCGATTGGTGCAAGGAAATGCTGAAAAAATACAGTTGAAGGTGGTTCGAAGCACGTATACAGCAACACAGATAATGAATCTTGGACAGCTATGTGCAGAGAGCGTTCTGGGAACGTTGAGAGCAAAAATTGAGAGCAAAGGCTTAAGTAGCAACACAAAACGCAACAACAAATCAGAAACAAGAGACAAACACAGAAACAACACAGAAGTTTTAAATGTAGTGGTGCCCATACCCGAACATGGATCTACGCCTATGAGCCCGAAACAAAGTAGCAATCCATTGTTTTGGTCTTTCAAAGTGAGCAAAACCCAAAAAAAGTTGTTCGCCATCGGAACACATCTAAGAAAATGGTTGCCAGTTTATTTAGAAAAGCCGATCATGTCACTGTTTCATGTCGAACTATTAATGTTGATGGACACACAACACAATCGTTGGGCGGAAATCTTTGAAGATTTGAGGAAAATCAAGCATCGAAAAAAGATCATCCTCCATCACAATAAAGCGATTTCTCACATATCAGCTTAAACAAAAGTGATTTTGTGCACTCAAAAAATGGAATTGATGGGTTATCTGTTAGGCTCCCATCCGTTCTGTATTTGGCAGGATAGTCCTGTTTTTTTAAGCAAAGTCCTGTCTCCTATGTAGCGGGCTCAATATCCTGCTTTTTATCCTGATTTTTCTTTTTTTATCAAATTTTTGCACTTCCGACCATTTAATGTTAATTATTTACACTTTTTTTTAAATAATTTGTCAAAAATTTCCCTTAATCACTTTTCCCTGTTTTGAGACTCTGTCAACCTTTACCCTGTTACGAGGTTTTTTGTTACGTTCGCTATAACGTGGGGTCACTCGTGTCTTGCCCTTATTTTATCTAGTTAAATCGCTCGTAGGGTCCTGCCAAAATTTTTACATGATGATTGGTGTTTCTACTAGACGATTAATAGGTTTATTTACTTATTAACCCTTATATACATGGCCTTTTTTTTGCATTCAACATTTATTCACTTTTGTTCCAAATAATTCAGTCAGCTGAGTTCTGTAAGTATAACCGTTTGAAGAGAATGAAAGCTTTAAATCGATGTGACCCAAAAGATTTATTGTTTTGTCTAAAATTACTGTCGTTCAGACATGGGGATAGATTCTTTGGTTGTGCCATATATGGCCCACTATGCATTTAAGGTTTAATTAATTATAAACAAATTGCTGCAATAAATTAAATCCATCTAATTCCCCTAACAAGAAATCACCTAGCCACGAGTGACCCCACGTTACAGGGAAAAGTTTAAAAGTGTTACACTACAACCCTGTCTGTGGTACTCATTTTTGGACCTTGTCAAAATGTCGAAGAGAAAGTGTGTGTTAAATAATCAACTTCAAATATTGAAGATTCCTGGAAAAAAACAAAAAGGTCGCGTAAGGTGTTCTGCTCAAAGTGTAAAGTAGTCTTTTCGATAGCATCTGAATGGAATGCAGACATATGACGGCGTTTGAAAACAGCTAAGCACCTTTTTTCGCTCTGGATGCTACGTCTTCTAACCTAACGTACTTCCAATCGACATTCAACGTGAAAAATGCAGCAATGGAAGCCGTAAAGCTTACCTTTCTAAGTACTTTTGGAGTTTTACCGAGGGAGTAAAATACGTCTGCTCACAAGTTTGGGCAAGCTTCTAGTCTTAGCTTCTAGTTTTATCTCAGAAGCATTTGTGAGGCATATAGTCTCAAGACCTCGATTAATTTTAAATATATCGAAAGAAAAATTTTAAACTAACCTTCACAAAAACTTACGAAGATTTGGCGCGGGAGAAAGTTCCCAACTTATATTCTTATACTTATACTTATACAAGTATCTTAGAAGATAACTTCTCGATGTGGAAATCTCTAAGAATTTCGAAAATGGAACCTTTTGGTCGTTCAATTATTAGTTGGGTTAGATACCATTTTGCGATAAAGATAACACTGTTGGTGATCATATGTGGCAACTCTATTATCATTTGTGCTCAAGCTATGCCTTTCATAATAAATAGACTAAAGCCAGAACAACTTTTGCAAATTGTGCAAGTTTATTTTGAAAATCGTGGTTCAGTTCGGGAATGTCGCCGTACGCTACGTCCATTTTACGGTCGACATAACAGCCCATCCGAGCAAATATTTGAATTAACCATGCTTCTGCATCTAGCATATTTCTAATGATAATACGCATCCGCAAAGACTTTGTCCAGTGCAATTGCCGAAGACACAATAGCTGCTGTAGAGAGGAGGATGACACAAATTTGAGGATGACACAAATCATTCGAGACGCGCGATTTGCCATCGCGAGCAGCAATTGGAGCTGTTTCCATACACTTTATGGAAAATTTTGGGTGTATTTTTTGGGTTTTGCAAGAATTTAAGCGGAACGACCATTGTTTGCGCCTACATTCGGTCAATAGACTGAAAAGACAACTCACTGTTTAATAGCAATATTCTCTGCAGTGATTAGATTCGTTTGTTGCTCAATGCAAACTTGCAAACTTACAAACTTTCCGCATTTGGGGTGCAGAAAATCCACAAGGGATTATCGAGGCCCCGATATATTCATATACATACTTTTTTAAAAATGATTTCGGCGCACAGTAGATTGTGCAGTGGACAAAAATCAAAAATGTTTTTGTCTTGAAACCCAACAAAATGGATATCGCTCTTGAGGAAATACTTTAAACTAGTATAGCCTGTGGCCGAAATCGGCCATCTGTTTCTGTAAGGTAACGAAACTCAAGTAGTTTTTCACATAATAAATTGTTATTAATTTGCATGGAAATTCTTAATATATGCATGGAAAAGGAAGCATATATGCGTCAATAGCAAAAATTGATTCAACATATAATATTCATTTGAAGTAAATAACTAAATAAATTAAAAGTAAAGTAAATAAAGTAAAAGTAAATAAAGGGTAGAAAAGTATAACAAATAAATCGAGATAAGTAATAATTCTCAAGATAATAGAAGCAAGCAGCAGTTTTTTGTTTTTTTAACGCTGAGAGATATTAAGAGAAAGCAACAACCACAAAAACAACAACATATGCTACTCAGCTCTTTTTAAGTGTTTGCGTCACTCCCGCATTCTACTCTTGCTTTTGTAAGCTACAGCAGTGATGTTCAACAGAGATTTGTCACTTTGTAGTTTCTGATTGTCCCATTAGTAATAAAAGCGTTTTACATTTGCTCAGTTTTACTTATCTTAATGACAACATATTCGAATAAAAATTATATTGTGCAAATCTACTCGAAAATACCTATCCATCGATATAAGTATTATGTGAATATGTTGAAGGTAACACAGAAAAAAAGGGAACACAAACTTTTTTGTTTGCCTATTAATATATAGATAAAGTGCATCTAAATTATCAATCCAAAAAATAATGCTTGCGAATTCCATAACCCTTTAAAATCACTACTTTTAGACAATTTTATTGTAGTAGATTCTTTGTTTTTGAGCGTCTAGGAAAATTTTTTTTGCAAACTAATTTTTCAAATTATCAAAAGAACTTAAGGGAAGGGTTCCCTCATTATGGACAAAAATAAGCCAAAGTTTGTATTTTTGTTGTAGGACAATGAAAAGACGTACGAACTTTTGGTTTTGATGATTATATTAGTTTATTATCAGAGAATTTAAAAAAGTGAAAAAGTTGAAAAAATTCAAAATGGCGGATACAAAATGCACATTTCCGTGGGCCCCTGCGCGCGAAACATGGTGTCCTAACTAAAATTCTGCCGCTTCTTGTGGTGGACTGAAATCAAAAATTGTTGTTATTACTTAAAGATAATGATATTTTCTATGACTGGAACTAAAATTGTTATTATCCATGTAAAATTCATTGAATAATGAACATTAGAACTAAAAGTTCAAATTTTGCTTGTTTTTTTCCATTTCAACAACGTTAAAAAAATATAAATAAATAATTTTTATACATGATGTTAGTTCAGGGCGTACAAAAAAGCATGCACTTCCAAACAGTTCTTAGATAAAGAGAATCGGATCAATAGATCAGGCCTGAGAGTTTTAGTTAGATCGGAAAACGTGGTTTCGAGATAAGCGCGTTTGAAGTTTTTTTAAAAGTTTAGTTTGGACGTAGCGCGCGTGAGATAGGTGTCTTCAAGACGTTGCCATTCGAAAAATATTCGTCGGATCGAAAAATCCATTTACACACATATTCTACACATATGTGGCTTTCATTTTTTGCAAAAAAAAATCGATTTTTTAGTCCAAAATGAGGGAACCCTTCCCTTAATTTTTAATTTTTATGAAAATTATCAAAGAAATCACAGTTTTCGTTATTTGAAAGAAAAAAAATAAATTTGATTCTTCATAGGATTTTGAGAATAGTCAAAAATATAGGAAATTCAACAAATTATCCAATTGAAGTCAAACAAAAAAACTCCTACCCAGTGCTGCATTCATATTAACAAATATCATAAGAACGTTTTTATTGTCTTGTACATATGTATGTGTAAAAAAATTCACCGAATTTTACCGATTCTTTGTGAAATCTCATTTTGAAAAATGGTCCCAAATTGCTATTCCACAGAAATTTTTATATTGTCATTGCATGTATTTGCAATAAAAATGTAATCAAACATCCCTCTGGGAAATGGAAACATTCCTGGATATAAGCAGGAAACATTCCATAGACTTTAGGTAGCATTCCCCTTCGTAAGACAGTCATTATCATTATCACTCTTATTTATTTCATAAGATTTTTGTTTTTTTGTTTACTTTTATTCATTTTGTATTTTTGTAATTTTGTTTCCATAAAAAGTAATGGTGTAATGAAAGAATCATGTCAATTTCTCAATTCAATTCTGAGTTATACTTTCAAATATCCCTTTTAAACACTACCACAGCAACAACAGCGCCACAACATAAACCAACTACACACCCAGCCGCACACACACACCAAATTTCATCAAAATCGGTCCAGCCGTTTAGGAGAAATTCAGTGACAAATCCATGTACAGAAGAATTTTATACATAAAGATATGAAATTTTCGGTATAAAAGTAAAAAATCTTTTGTATGCATTTTTTAAAGATTCGTTTAAAATAACAATCGTTGAAATCCCAAGTTACAATTTTGTGTTTTCCTTAAGTATTGATGTATTATAACGACACTACCCTGCAAATGCCTCAAAAAAAAAAGACTCTAAAAAAAGTATTTCTTATGCGTGTTTTATGAGTACGCAATAAAAAGACTCATAAAGAAGTCATTGATATAATTGTAAAATGATTGCTCAAAAATAAGACTCTAAAAAGAGTATTTTTTATGCGTGTTTTATGAGTTCGCAATAAAAAGACTCAAAAAGGAGTCTTTGATATGATTGTAAAATTATTGCTCAGAAATAAGACTCTAAAAATAGTTTTTTTATGCGTGTTTTATGAGTACGCAATAAAAAGACTCATTAAGGAGTCTTTGATATGATTATAAAATAATTGCTCAAAAAGAAGACTCTAAAAAGATTACTTTTTGTGCGTGTTTTATGAGTACGCAATAAAAAGACTCCTAAAGGAGTTTTTTAAAGGGGTTTTTTATTATTTATTTAGATAATGTTGTGCAACAAGACGAACTCTTTTATAGTACACCAGAGTGGCGAAAAGCAGTTTCTGAGGTTTCATTAACATCATATAAATGTGAGAAATTAGCCTTTACAAAGAGCTTTTAAACCATTAAAGATCCTTTAACATGAGACTAATGACCCTTAAAATAATAACTTCTATGAGTTCTGAAAGAGTCTTCATATGAGTCTTTAAAGATTCCATTACATGATTCTTAAAAACAGTATTATATATGGCTCTTAAAAGAGTCTTAATTTTCAGTCCAAAAAGACTAATTTATATGAGTTCTAAATAGTCTTTATTATGAGTCTTTATTATGAGTCTTTATTATAAGTCCTTATTATGAGTCTTAAAAGAATATTAAATATGATTCTTAAAAGAGTCTTAATTTTGAGTCCAAAATGAGGCATAAAGCAGTCATTATTATGAATCATATTTTGAGGCCCACAACCTACGAAAATGTACTCATAAAAGAGTCTTTTTTTAACGCATTATGATGATAAAAACTCATTTATATGAGTCTTAAAAGAGTCTTTTAAGAGTCATAATGTTTGCTGGGTATGTTCAAAAGGTGATAAATTTACTGCGATCACCATGAAAAATGTGACACAAAACTTCAGGCTTAAAAAATTTTAAAAAAATTTCATAAAAAGAGTCCAAAAAAAGTACACCACAAGAAAGACTCATTCAAGGTCTTTAAGATTTTTTTTCTGTACGACTTACCGTTTTGAAGTTACGGTTAAAAGTGTTAACTTTCACAATAAAATAATGGGAACCGGACGAGGGGAATAATTTGAACTTTTGTTTTGATTTTGATGTTTTAAAACATGGTTTTTTGTTTGAACCTAATGGATCTTATCAGCCAAAGTGCATCTGATACGGCTCGTGGCCATTGCTAACTATGATGCGCCAAATGAGTAAAACACTTTTTTCATAGAAACTAACCCCCTAAAACCAAGTTTCGTGCGACATTTTAGCATCAATTCTGTATAAGTACGAAATTAACGAAATTAAACCCATTTTAGGTTTTGACTTATTTCTGGCATTTAAGTTGAATTTTCAGCTTTGGTGTATTCAGAAGCTTATAGTAGAAATTTATGAAAAATTAAATTTTATTGTCGAACATTTTAACTCGTTATATCCATGTTTTATGGGTCTTTTTTTTGCCATTTATCACAAAAGAGTAAAAAAAGACCCATAAATGGAGAAGTTAAGGGGTTAAAATATTGGACAAAAATATTCCTCGTAGTATTTTACATAAATCCTAAGAACACATCTCATATCCAAAATGGATAAGGATAACATGATTTCCTATGCCGATTCACTATAAGAATGTTAAAAAAGGGGGAAACTTTCAAAACGCCGATACTCGTATATTGTTTCTTTGTCCCATCTACCAGAATCCATTGTCGGAACCTTGTTATTTTGGAAAAAAATTGATTTTGTTGTTCAGTGTATATCAGTCGTGTTTTTTAATGTTGTTTTTAAACAATAGGAAGTGTTTGTGAAATATCTAACGAGTGGTAATGCGATGCCAGCCGTGTTTTCAGATGAATAATAAATTTGGATTCGATGACCTTTTAATCAGTATTTTAGTTTCTTGCTGACTTAGAACCCTGCCCGAGACCATTAAACCGATTTATGTTGATGCTTATACATGAAAATGGAAAGATTCTTTTGGTGAAACACTTCAACCCACCATTTTTCAAAAATCGAAAAACGAACATTTTCGAAGTGTCCCCAAAACTTTTTCCGAAATCGAAAATGTTCAAATGCGAGTGCATAGAAATTAAGAAAAATTTCTATTTTTGGCGATTAAAGTCAAAAACCATTCAAAAATTATACTTTTTGGGGGTGATGTGCCTCGAAAAAAAAGCGAAACGATTCACCCCACTGCAACCTAATAATAATTATGCATCTGGCGGTGTTGGTGTTTTTGTTCATAGAGGCATAGGCGTCCGCAGGAATTTTTCAAGGGGGAGGAAGGAGGGCAAAGGTATGCATTGGTGTGCACCTATATGAAAATGATGATATGAAAATGATGATATGAAAATGTAACATACACAATTAGAAAAAAAAAGATATATGTAGATATCCACAAGGCATTCTTGAAAGCAATATTAATAGCGATAGATATTTATTTCAACTTTCTTTTTCTTTGGTCTCATCATGTATTAATGTATTAATCTCATCATGTATTAATCAACCCAAAGAATCATGTATCAATCAACCTAAAGAATCATGTATTAATCAACCTACTCGTATATCATCATTGTCTGAAACTTGTCTAGATCACACATTTGTCCGTCTTGAAAATTGTCATCATTTGTTTCTTTTTAGTTCGGTTATCAACTTCTCGACTTCTAGTCATTGCTAAACTGTTTTAAGTATTCCCAATTCTCAAGTGGCGGAAAATTGTTTATCTATCTCTTCATCTACTTATACGTCTACTGATTTTAGATTATTAAATAATTCTTAAATAGATTTCTTTAAATAGTAGAGATAAACAGAAATTGATGAATAACATACTTAATAAAGGTAAAGATAATGAAACCATTCTGAGATTGGTTATTAATACTGAACCTGTGTCTAATCCAAAAGTTCTAGCGGATATGTTTAATAATTTTTTTGTTTCAATTGGTTCTAAAGTAGTTGCTGATAATGCCAAACCTCGTGCTCTTGTTTGTCCAGTGTACCTTGTTTGTATAAAAGTTTTTTTTTATGAATCAATTTCTGCATTTGAAGTAGATAAAATTATTATGTCACTTTAAAAATTTCGAATTCGCTTTTTAATGGGTATTTTTCCAATTATTACATTAAGAAAATTTCTTTCATTTATTTAATTTAAGTGTTGAGTCACGGTTTTTCCTAATGATATTAAGTTGGCGGATGTAATTCCTCTCTTTGAAAAAGGTGATCGTACGAATATCAACAACTATAGACCAGTGTCGACCACAGCAACAGCATTTGTCTCATTTACTCTTTCGTGTATACGTAAAAAGACGAAGTGTTGCTTCACACACGCATAGAAATTTTTCGTTCACCCCAACTGAAAAATTCGCCAACTACACTTCGTTTGCGAGTTGTATTTGCCACAAACGAATATTCAGTTGTCAACTTACAAATATGTATAGCTTATATAGGTCAATTGCAAAAAAAAAAACGTACACAAAGAGGTTTTCATGTTTTGTTTTTAAAGTTTTTTAAATTTTCACGTTAGAGTAGTCAAATTAAGTGAAAAATAATGGAGAATTCGAAGTTGTTTTTAGGCCCTGCAAAAAATCTTTTTTTCTATGGTTTTTACACGATTTTTGTATTGAACGTCACACAGCAGATATACGGGAAAAATCACTAAAAATTTTATATTGGTTGTAAATTAAAGCCTACTGTGATGCTTGTTAAGTTATTTAACCCTGCAGTAGTCGCGCGGATTACATATGTAATCCAGTCATGCAAAATTATGAATTTCACAATTGTCTGCAATCGATATTCATTGATTTTACGTACTATAAGAATTATGTTTATGTTGTTTTTTAAAATAAATATAATATAAAATTAAGTAATAATAAAAACTAAAACAGATAACTAAGCATTTTCAAATTGCCATCTCTTATTTTAAACTTTAAAAAACGGATTACATATGTAATCCGCGCGACCACTCTCGTCACATTTAGGTACGCGACTACTGCAGGGTTAATAAGTTAAATCAGCTTTTGCAAAAATCGCCATTTCAGTTACAGAAATAATAATTTTTTACCAATAAAACCTACTTATTTTACAATTTTAACGGGAAAAAATTAAAATTTCTCTCAAAAAAGACATCAACATAGGGGTTATTTTCAAAGTAGTAGACTTGCAGCAATAAATATTAAAAAACTGTTAAATAATAAGCAATTTCAGAAAAAACAACATGGTGACGTTCAATACATTTTGTGACGTTCAATACATTTTGTGACGTTCAATACATTTTGTGACGTTCAATACATTTTGTGACGTTCAATACATTTTGTGACGTTCAATACATTTTGTTACGTTCAATACATTTTGTGACGTTCAATACATTTTGTGACGTTCAATACATTTTGTTCCGCTTAACCAAATAATGTAAATAAAATTGGGAGTTTAAAAAAACACAGGTTTATTCTCTTAAAAAAAAAAAGAAAAAAAAAAAAAAACAAAAAGTAAATATAAAGTATATAACTCAGTTATACATAAAATTTTCATTCAATTTTTTTTTTTCTTTATTTTTTTACAAAAAAAGTCAATAGCTAGCTGAATTTGTATTGAAGTTTTATTAAGACTTCATGTTTTACAATATAACTTCTGAACCCTTTAAAACCACATCTTCATTTTATATCATTGGAAAGGTATAACCTAACGTAAAAACGTAAAAAAATGAAAATTATACAAAAGAAAAAATCATAGCACGTGGTGCTGGCATGGTATTGAACTTAAACAAATTAAGAATGAGTCAACTTATTGCAATATTTTCAAAAATTTTGTATTTTTCCTCAAAATAGATGAAATAACTTTTGCAATGATACTATATTACCGGAAATCGGTCTTAAGTTGATTGAAATACGTTGTCTCAAAATAGACTCTATTTTGGCCGCGAAAAATTATTCTAAAAACTTTTACTTCGGATTTGATTTTCAAATCAATAGACCAATACAAGAAAAATATTTGAGTCAAATCGGAGATAATCAGCGCAACTGATCACTTCAATGTGAAATGGGCGATATCAGTTAGTAAAAAAAAAAATCAGGTCAAAGTCAAACATAGGTACCATTCTTTTTGCTTTCGTTTATATTCTTCATTTCGTTCTTTTATTTTCTTCATCGAACTTTATTTTTTTCTTCGTGCTCTTTCAGCAGGCGTTAATTTTACTCTTAAATATACAAAAACGAAATATTTACAAAATGAATACTTCAGCCGGTGGTTTGACATATCTTAAAAGTGACGTTCAATACATTTGCCACTTTTTAGTTTTTTTTTTCTTAGGAATCTTATTTTGCAAATATACTAAAACAAGGAAATTAATCAAAACCCATGAAACAATGATTTTAAACTTGTATTTTTTTGATTTACTATTTTTGCTTTAATAAAACTCCGCGTGACTTTCAATACATTTTTACACATACTTATCATGATGAACTGGGAAAACACAAAAAAATTTACCCTAATATTATAAAATCGTCTTAATTTTTAAAATTTCATGAGAACTAATCTCTGCACTTCGTTAATATAACTTACTTGTCATCTATACCACTCCTAAATTAAAACTAACGAAGTGTAAAAAAAAGTGACGTTCAATACAATGCTTGTGGACTAAATGTAAATTGAAAGCCAAATTCGCGATACCAACGTTTTGAGAATAACAACAAAATAAAACATAAGAAATAAGTGCTATCATTACAAAATAGTTATTATATGTTATATTTTTGTATTGTTTTCAACTTTTTTTCACGTTTTTCAACAAAAAGTGTACGAGAGAGCAATATAATATTTTTCCAAACAAATATGCAAACAATTTTAGGATTATGAAAAATACGGTGTTGCGCAAAAGAATAGCAACAAAATCAGTGCGCTGATACAAAATCGTGTATATTTTTTAATATTGTGAACACACAAAAATTATTTTAGGAACACAAAGCCTATATTCATACATCATATAAAAAACAAATCATATTCAAATTTGGTTTTGTTTTTTTTTATTAAATTTAAATTTATTGTGACTGCATTCAATTTGTTTGAGTGCAAAACAAAAGCAACAAAACTTAAAAAATGTAAAAAGAGGACAGAAGTTCCAAAAAATAACGGTAAAAGTTCTTCTTGTAAGGCACATGTTTTTTGTGAGTCATAAAGATTAAAGTTTAGTTTTGTTTTTGCGCTAATTGTGACATTGACTGTTCCATTTATAATGGCACGTGATAAATACTGTGAAACTCTAAAATTACAAATTATTTCCGAATATAAAAAGGGAAAATCGCAAATATCTATCACGAAACAGTTCAATATAATTCTTTCAATAACATGTAGATTAATAAAAAGTATAACATCACAAAAGTCATAACAACGGTACAATCAGGAGGGCGGCCGCGGAACACATCGCTGTGTGATGACAGGAACATTTGTGGCGTGTTCAAGAAAAATCCATTTGCAACCTCCAAAGAGGTGATTCGGACACTTGATTTAGATATCCATCACAGCACTGTTCGCAGAAGAGCCATTGATAACGAGGAGTTACAGACCGGCAAAGAAACCTTTGCTTACAGCTAAACATAAGCAAAAAAGGTGAGGTGTTATAATTTAAACAACTCTGTCTGAAATTGTGACGATGAGCTGCAATTTATTGTTTTTAGACTCAGTTTTGCAAAAGAGCACCTAAATTGGACCGTTAAAAAATGAAAAACCGATTTTTTTAGCGATAAATTAAAGTTCAACTTGATTAATTCAGAGGAGATGTGCACTGTACGGTGCGCCCAGGTACACGACTTGAATCCCGAAACTGCAAAATAAATTTTAAGCACGGAGGCGATGGTATTATGGTCTGGACTTGTTTTTCCTATGATGGAGTCGGACCATTTCATAAAACCGATGGTATTATGGATCGATTTGTATATAAAGACATTTTAGAAAGCAAGATGCTACCACATGCAGAGTTGAATACGCCGATTCAGTGGACGTTTCAGCACGACAACGACCCGAAGCACACATCATAGCTCATCAAAGATTACATTATAGACAATGAGATTCAAGTTCTTGATTGGCCTGCACAATCACCAGACTTGAATCCCATCAAAAATCTTTTGGGGATTTTGAAGAAAAACGTTTTTGTTCAAAGGTTTCCTAACAAGAATGCACTGTATGAAGCCTTGAAACTTAATTGGGAACAAATACCTAATACCACTATATCTAATTTAATAGAGTCGATGCCACGCAGATGTGTAGCGGTAATCAAGAATAATGGGTCTTACACCAAATATTAACTATGTTGCTTTTGTTTTGCACTCGACAAATTGAATGTTGTCACATTAATTTTATATTTAATAAAAAAAATAAAACCAAATTTGAAAATTATTTGTTTTTTATATGATGTATGAATATATGCTTCGGTTCCTATAATAATTTTTGTGTGTCCCTAATATTAAAAAAGATACAAGATTTTGAAGCAGCGCACTGATTATGTTGCTATTGTTTTGCGCAACACTGTATGTTTTGTCAATAAATATTTTTCAGTGATCACTTTCTCATTTTTTATTTGTTTTTTTTTTTTTCTTTTTGTATTTACCTAATAACAGAGTTAAAAGAGCGGGGACAAAAAAAGAGCGTTTTGTATGCAATTGACCCATATATATACCGCAAACTATTTCGGTCATTATTATTTATTATAAGAATTAATTGTCTTTCCCCCTATATCCATCCGTCTTCTTTTGGATTGTACTCTTCGCACCTCTGTTGCTATCTCCGTCCGCGTATTAAGCAAATTACCAATTTGTCGAAAAAGTAACTCTGAACTATAAGCGTTGTGTTTATACAACGAAGGGAAAAACAAACGAAGTTTGCAGTTGGGAAAAACAAATTTCCCAATTGCTGCAATTTAAAAATCACTCGCGTTTATGACAAACGAAATTAATTTCCTGCAACTAAATGACGCGTTTCTCGCGACTGACTATTATTATGACTAGTATTGCCTGTGGTCGAAATTCGACCATACCAATATCGATTTTTCTCTTTTTTTTTTTTATTGAAAAACGCTTGGCAAAGTTGATAATAAGATGGCTTTATCGTGGACGCATCAGTAGATTTTGACGTGACAGTGTATCTTTATTCTTGTCTCTATCCTTGCATCCGTTCCAAACTTGTCTTTATTTATATTCTTATTCTTATATGTGTTCTAAAAATTGACCTACTTCCGGTCCAAATCCTTGTTTTAATCCATGTCCAAAGCTTATTCTTGTTCAAATCCTTTCCTAATCCTTGTCCCACTTCCTTTCTAAATCTTTGTACTTGTTGGTCTTATCTTTGTTCTATTTCTTGTCCCAATCTTGCCCCAAATATTGTTTTAGGTATGTCTCAATCTTCCTTTTCGAAGTCATCTTCCCAATTCTTGGCAGAACTCTTGTCCTAATACTTGTCCAATTCTATACTCTAACTCTTTGTCCAAATCTTTGTTCTTATCCGTTTTCTAATCCTTATTATAATCCTTGTCCTAATACTTGTCGTTATTTCAATTTTAATTTATTTTTTTTTTTGCTTTTGCATTTAGTGCATTCTGATAACTTTAATTAAGGATGTTTAAGTTCCCTTAAAGAAATTATGATTAATTTTTTATTGTTGTAAAATTAAATTTTTTTTTTTTTCTAACAGTATAATTATTGTTTTATCATATTTGTCGTGCCTCATATACACGCCAAGTAATAATTCTAGGCAACGTCGCAGATAAGGAAATGGCTTAAAACATAGATTTGTGTATACAACTTTCGAGTGGTTTGAAATATTTGAAAAATTTTTTCACAGAAATTATTTTTTAAGCTGTACAATTTTGTAAAAAATACAAAAACAACATTTTGAAAAATGTAATTTTCATCAAAAAAAAAAATGATAGTAGCTCATGATTTTCGATGATAGAAACACTTAATTAAATTATGTGTCAAAATGAAGCAATTGTTGCAAATAAATGATATGGTATATGAAAGTGTGTGAGAGAAGAAAATAGAAAAACAAAAAAAAAATTACAAAAAAAGAATATCTGGTCTAATTTTTAAGCAAAAATTGAATATTTTAGAGTGTTTTTGAAAACAGCTTAAGAAATTGAATGAGTGAGATAACGGTAAATCTTTTCTTATTTCTCAAAAGTAATTTAATTAAACTTTCAGACAAAGAAAATTTAGGGAAAATCGATTGAAAAATGGCTGAAATATTTGCATGCAAAATCAAAATTTGAAATATCAATTGTTTTTTTCTCATTCTGAGGCAATGACATTGCTTTAAGAAATGCATTGCATGGAAAAAATCTACAGGTTTCGAAATATCGCAATACTTTTGATTTCATAATAACGGGAAATTTTTTTACATACTATTCGTGGGAAAATATTAGCAAAAAAGTTTTCGTATACCGTTATTTTTCTCAACCAACGAATTTTCATACAAAAAACGTTGTACTGAAAACATCTATAGTTTTCGAGATATCACAATAATTTTGATGTCAAAATAACGGAAATTTTTCAAAATTTACTATTTGTAAACAATTTTACCATCACAATATATATTGACACTCGTTACATGAAATAGTGCTTATTGTAGGGTAACCGTAAACGATGGTGAAAAATATTAAATTTTTTTTTGCACATCTTATAAATGTCTAAATTTCTCTCTCATATCATGTTTTTCCATCTCTTATAGTTTAGCTTTTATTTAATAAATGCTCTTTTTCCGCTCATATTTGAGGTCAAAGGTCACCAATCTTATATTCAATCATACTATGCAGCCAGACCTTTCATCTGATATCACATTCTTCATTTTACCTCTTCCCAGTTCTGAGATCCCTAACTAAAATTGATAAAAATTTTCAACGTTAATATTTCGGGTCAAAGGTCATGAATTTAAAATCTAACATAATTCGGCACATCTATGGTGCAGTACCTTTCGAATGATGTACGTTTCATTGTCCTTATTATAAAACAAATATTGAAAAAGTGTACGACAACATTCGATGTTTGCGTATTAATATATAAGATAACTGTTGAAACGTTTGCAAATAAGGATGTCAAGCACGACAAAAGAAGTTCGTTACAAATTTTTAAAAAATATAAACAAAACATAAAAAATTGTATGCTTTTGATAAAAGAACTCACATCTAACAAAAATTAAAATAAAATGTTCTATAACAAGTTATATATAAAATGTTTAAAAAGTGAAAAATTACTTTCTTTTCGAAATATTGGAAGTGATCCAATAGACTTAGAAAAAATAAGAAAATAATTGAAAATAGAATTCAAAGCAATTTTTCAAACATCTTAGTGATTTATCTTTATCACAATAAACATTTGTTTTTTTAATTTTGAGTTGGACAATGGAAATTTTAAAATAAAAAATGTAAAAAAATTAAAAAAAACTCAAATTTGTTTGTTTAAATAGGATTGAAAGATTTATTGCATGGGTTTAAAAAGAGATTAAAACACTTAGTTTTAGAGGTTAAAGCTTTAAGAGATATGTATATTGAAAGCAACATTGTAGAAAATCTGAAATGTCCTTGGAACACTTAGATTAGCAAGAGTTTTGCATATTTTTAAGTTGAAGCCGTATCTCTCGGTATTTGAAAAGTGGTGGGTATTTTTATAAGAATAGTAATTTCATTTTTTAATGTATATGAACTGTTCTATCAAATATGTTGATTGTACCTACGCTTATTTCAATGTTGAGATTTTTGTTTTTTACGATATTAACTGTTAACAGCACAATAAAATTGTTTATCATGTGACATGCCAGTGATATATGATCTTTGATATTTTATTTGCCTGTTTCCTTGTTATGTCCTAAGAACATTGCACCTATTTTAACCTCATTCGCAGCAAATGTCTACTCGCGGTTTCATTGACTTGCGCTGCGACCGCTTAATAACAACGTCATTGACGCCGCCCACTTTTCGCAGTTGTTTTTACTTTGCTTCGACCGACGGATGTCACTGCCCCCAAAATACTTTGTTCTGTTCAATTAACTGATTTGTTTTTTAAATGGATTGTCAAACAAAATTTTAGATGAAAAATCCCCTCGCCGTGCGAGTTGAAATGTGTACGCGTGTGTGTACGCGTGTGCCTTCGCGTGCATGAAGGTCAAAATAATTTATATGCGCAAATCTGTTGAAACAATTTGTGAAAAAAAAATATATTAAAATTTTTTTAATGGGAAACTAAACTAACTCAAACTTAATGTCAACTTCAACTACGCCGCAACAAAAATTTCACTCAATGAGTCGCTGTCTGAAAGCAAACACGACAAATGCTTCATTCAACAAAGCAAATTTTTTTTTATTTTTTTCACTATTAAATAAATATTGCAAATGTATTTTAGATGTTAACGCCAAAACGCTTTGCAAACATGCAACAGCGACGGCGACCACTTCGGAAACAATGTCGCCAACTTTGTAGTGACTCTTTCAATTCTCCGCACATCATCAGATGGTGGGTAAAAAAAAATTCTTTATTGATAAGTTACAATGAGCAGCACATAAACCAACAACAATAAAGCTGAAAACCGATTTGTGTGGAATTTATTGATTTGCAAGTTGAATTGTGCGCATGCGTAGTAATCAAAGAGATTTCCGCAGTTCTGCGGCCCATTTGGGGCGGTTATTGAAAAATATTTGCATTAATAATAAAACTTAATTGAATTGAAAGTGAAATGCATACAACAATGGTGATGAGGATGATAGCGATGATGATGATGAGGATGATGGAGACGTTGATCGCAAGTGTTGATTATATGAGCGAGTTTGTTTTAAAAATATGAGCAGAATATATTCAGAATCATGATAGTAGCGCACACTGACAAGAAATACGTAACTTTCAACTAAAATTAAGTGAAGAAGCATTATTTGAAGTGAACAATAGAGCTGTTCATAAGACGGTGCAAATAGTTTTGCATCATAGCAGATATAAAATTTATTTCCACCATTTGCAATCTTAACAAATTGTACTCAATTTATTTGCTACGACTTTCTGTAAATGCTATACCGAAAATCTATTGCATATATTTACAACACAGCTCTCACGACATTGCAAATGCTCTCTCTGACTTCAATAATGAAAAATCATTCCACAATATGCTATGTTGAAAATTTAAGTTGAAACTATTTAAAAAAGAAGACTGTATATCTACTCAGTCGGAGATATAGCCGTGAAAACTTTTTCCTTTGCCTATACTTATGCATATGCTTATGCTTATGCTTATGCTTATGCTTATGATTATGCTTATGCTTATGCTTATGATTATGCTTACGCTTATGCTTATGCTTATGCTTATGCTTAAGCTTATGCTTATACTTACGTTTATGCTTATGCTTATGCTTATGATTATGCTTATGCTTATGCTTATGCTAATGCTTATGCTCATGCTCATGCTCATGCTGGTGCTTATGCTCGTGCTAATGCTCATGCTCATGCTAATGCTTATGCTCATGCTAATGCTCATGCTTATGCTTAGGCTTAGGCTTAGGCTTATACTTATGCTTATGATTATGCTTATTCTTATGCTTATTCTTATGCTTATGCTTATGCTTATGCTTATGATTATGCTTATGCTTATGCTTATGCTTATGCTAATGCTTATGCTCATGCTCATGCTCATGCTCATGCTTATGCTTATGCTTATGGTTATGCTTATGCTTATGTTTATGTTTAGGCTTATGCTTATACTTATGCTTATGATTATGCTTATTCTTATGCTCATGTTTATGCTTATGCTTATGATTATGCTTATACTTATGCTAATGCATATGCTCATGCTCATGCTCATGCTCATGCTTATGCTTATGCTTTTGCTTTTGATTTTGATTTTGCTTATGCTTGTGATTATGCTTTTGCTTTTGCTGTTGCTTTTACTTTTAATTTTACTACTTTTATACTTATACTACTTTTATACTTATACTACTTTTATGCTTATACTTATGCTAGTGCTTATGCTTATGCTTATACTTATGCTTATGCTTATGCTTATGGTTTTGCTTTTGCCTTTGCCTTTGCTTTTGCTTTTGCTTTTGCTTTTGCTTTTGCTTTTGCTTTTGCTTTTTCTTTTTCTTTTGCTTTTGATTTTGCTTTTGTTTTCGCTTTTGCTTTTGCTTTTGCTTTTGCTTTTGCTTTTGCTTTTGCTTTTGATTTTGCTTTTGCTTTTGATTTTGCTTTTGCTTTTGCTTTTGCTTTTGCTTTTGCTTTTGCTTTTGCTTTTGCTTTTGCTTTTGCTTTTGCTTTTGCTTTTGCTTTTGCTTTTGCTTTTGCTTTTGCTTTTTCTTTTGCTTTTGCTTTTGATTTTGCTTTTGATTTTGCTTTTGCTTTTGCTTTTGCTTTTGCTTTTGCTTTTGCTTTTGCTTTTGCTTTTGCTTTTGCTTTTGCTTTTGTTTTTGCTTTTGCTTTTCCTTTTGCTTTTGCTTTTGCTTTTGCTTTTGCTTTTGCTTTTGCTTTTGCTTTTGCTTTTGCTTTTGCTTTTGCTTTTGCTTTTGCTTTTGCTTTTGCTTTTGCTTTTGCTTTTGCTTTTGCTTTTGCTTTTGCTTTTGCTTTTGCTTTTGCTTTTGCTTTTGCTTTTGCTTTTGCTTTTGCTTTTGCTTTTGCTTTTGCTTTTGCTTTTGCTTTTGCTTTTGCTTTTGCTTTTTCTTTTGCATTTGCGTTTGCTTTTGCTTTTGCTTTTGCTTTTGCTTTTGCTTTTGCTTTTGCTTTTGCTTTTGCTTTTGCTTTTGCTTTTGCTTTTTCTTTTGCTTTTGCTTTTGCTTTTGCTTTTACTTATGCTTATGCTTTTGATTTTACTATTGGTTTTACTTTTTCTTTTCTATGGTGCATTCACATTTACCTTAGCGCCATGCAACAAATCCATGCTACAATGGTGTATTTGCATTATTTTAAGCGGTTCCCTGAAGAGCCTCTTGACGTCATGAATTTCTTTTGGTATTTACATCATATGGCCAAAAACTTCAACTTCATTGGCGATCCAGCTATAATTCCATGCAACGTTTTTTCATTGTTGTTGCATTTTCACTGCATTGCGCTGTTTGCTACCATGGTTTTATGGAGCCGACTTGTTTTTTTTCCTTATAAGTTCAAAACATTGGTGTTTTGTTGTTTTAAAATAAAATTTAGGATAAGCACCATTACTTATTGAGTCATAACTCCATGCAAAAATATTGCATTTTTGTTGCATAAGTTGCAGCGTCGGCCACCTGACGACGTCAACATTTATTTTTAATTTTTTTCATAAGGCCAGTATAGTTAAATCCTTCATTTCTGTTATAAAACTTTTACCCTGGCGTATTTTCTCACAAAGAATTAATTTCTTGCAACGCCATTGCAAGATTGTTGCATTTTCGATCTTGTAGCGGCTCTCTCCGCGACCGCATTTTTGTTTCTTGTCGTGAGTGCTAAAAACTAGCTTTTACTGGCGTATTATATTTTTTACCGTAACACCTATAGTGCTTTTTCTTTTCTTAAGCAGTCCCAATGATGACGTTATTTGTATATATTTTAGGCATAAAGTCAAAGAACTAACCTCTTCGGTCGTACTATAACTTTTATCATAAGGCCAATCATAAATGGCGATCAACTCTTGCATTTGTGGATGAGAGACGCAGACATCAACGTGAGAGAGGGTAAGTTTAAAAGGGAATAGTAAAGAAGTGATGTCCATTCTTGACCAATGTATAAGCTAGAAACAATTCTATACAACGCCGATGCATTTTGAAAAAATACCTTTTTCAACTTTTTTGGAAACCGTCTGAGTAAATACGTTTACAATCCGCTTAGAAGTTTCCGTTACTCGAAAAAGTAATGAATTTCAGATATGAGTTCGACCGAAATGAAAAAAACTTTCTGTGTCAGATGGAATTGAACCAGGGTTCTCTGGCGTATGGGTCACGCTACGACCGCCACAAAAGAGTACTATTTTAAAAAAAAAAAAAACCCAATAACTTTTTTTAAGGCGTTAAGTTGAGGCACCTCTAAATATTTTTGGGTCTAACTTATATCTGAGATCATTACATTTTCGAGTAACGTTGACTTTTTAAGGGGGGGAATCTATTTTTAATATAAAAATAAAGCAGTACCTTTCATTAGCAAAAGTCAAGAAAAGATCGGCTAATTTTCAATATATTTCAACGGAACACTACTACAATGTTTTGTATCCTGACCATTATTAAATGTTTGGCATTGATACTGCGAAGACACATTGGATAGGTTAGGAACAAATCTCTTTTTAAACAAATAAGATACATTGGATAGGTTAGGGAAACATTGCTAGTTGGCAATTGAATTTAGAAGCAATCTTAAATAGAAAAATCTCTAAAAGACGAAAATAAGTTTGATTTGGCATTGACTCAAAAGAACGTTTTTACATAATTTTAAGAAGTCTGTACACCTAAACCGACTTGGAGAAGCGCTACATGACTCATTACAGAGATTACTTTTTTTAACTTTAATCCAAGGATTTTAGGTGTTATACCTATTAAGTCAAGTTCGCCTTGGTGCGAAATGGGTTAAGAGATTAGTGAGAAAGAAGGAGCAATGAAGTGAAATATGTGTAGGATGTTCAAGCTTGTCGGGAAGCCATAGACACATACTTATGTGAATTAGAATTTGAGGCCTTCACCACAGTTAATAAGGCAAACTACAGCTTTTTAAGTCGTTAATATCGATAAATTATCAATTTAAGATTAGAAATGAGGAAAGATATTAAGAAAGGTAACAGCGGAGGACCATGACTTGGCTGGCATTTGAAGCTGAGACCCCTGGGGTGGCAGTCAAGCGAGTTACTTACTCGACTACTGAGGCCGTCAAAAAAGTTTGAGTGTCAAAAAGATTAAGTTCTTTTTTAATTTTATGTTCATTTTCAGTTCAAAAACAAAATTCAGGAGATTCGTTTTTATTTCTAAGCACAAAAATAGAAAAAGCTCTAAAATTGATAAGACCTTAGAATGCACTAATTCTAAGACATGGTAAAGTACACTCATATATGATGCATCGCTCAATTTCTGATGCAATCACATTACACACGACAATGTGACATTAGCCGCCCATTAAATGCACATGATAACGTTAAAATGAAAAGAAAAAATAAAAAAAAATAAAAAATTGATAAAAGCACAACAAATAAACGAAATATGTAATATTACAACAACGTAAAAAAGGCGAATGTCTAGTTGTAAAAATAGCAAATATTTCATAATACGACACAAAAATAAACTACGTTGTATACAATTTTTTTAACGTGGGAAAAATTAACGTAAGCGTGGAAATTGTTGAGTACGAGGTCAAGCATTAATGGGCAATGAGATAAAACAAAAAAAACTATTTATATGGCTTTGATTGTAATAAATCTAGTACCGACATTTTTGCGTTGTTTTATTTTCTTTTAATTGTTTTATTTTTTTATTTTACTGGTTGTAAGCGTTAACACCTTCGTAATAGTTTCAAGTACACGCGCCACATAAAGTTGGCGTTATTGGTAGCAGTCACTGAACTGATTTGGAACAAAAACAAATATTGAATGGAGGAAACCCGTTTTCGAACTCAATGAAAAACGTAGAAATTTTACAAAAATTTTAATTACGACAAACATGAAGAGGTTGTAGCGACAGACAAAAAAAAAAGAGATAAGAGCAATTTTTATAGTGGAGCCATTAATAAGTTTGAAGATAAGAAAATTTGGAAAAGGGTAAATGAACTTGTCCTAGAAAAGTAACATGGCAATCTTTATAGTTTAGATATCAATAAATTACGTAAAATGATAACAGAGGTTGTTGGAGTAGCTTATCCAACAAAAGTAAAAACCTTGAGGGTGTGTCTCTTCAAAGTACTTAGGTTAGGCTAGGTTCTTATGGCTGAGCCGGCAGGCGACTCGTACACTTAGGCCAGTGCAGGCCCGTTGTGATACCACAGTATATCTCTCTTTTGACCTATGAGAGATATCCCTCCTCAACAAACCAGTTCGAACGCCCAGAGTTTCCAATCTCCTTTTACTTAGCGCCGGACATTCGCAGAGGAAATGCAGAAATTATTTGATGTAAGTCCCAATCGAAGAGCATGTATTCCGATTAGGATACATGATTGAGTGAGGATTACTACTATTTTTGAAAGGTTTATCCTGCTTAATTTAATTAGTGATTTAGCGCGTTTTAAGTCGTAGCGAGGCCACGTTAGCTTAGCTACCCTACATGTGTCAAGGTGTTCCCAACGTACTTGTGCAAGACTCAAGACTCGTCAGCCAGATTATTGCCCTCGATATCCCTATGACCAGGTACCCATATGAGGTGGATTCTGAATAACCTTGCCATCTCGGTAAGAGATCTGTGGCACTCAGTGAGAGTTTTAGAGTTATCAACATGCGAGTTCAGCGCTTTGAGCGCAACTTGACTATCCGAGAATATGTAAATATTCTTTCCCCTAAGGTCTCTCTGACCTAAAATCTTAGCGGTTTCATTTATAGCCATCATCTCCGCTTGGTAGACACTACAAAAGTTTGGGAGTCTAAAGGAAGCTTATATTTCCAGATCTTGGGAGTAAATTCCTCCCCCTCCCTGTTTTTGAAGCTTGGATCCGTCTGTAAAGATTTTAATTCCGTTTACTTTAAGGAGGGTTTTGTTAGCCCAGTCTAGCCGTGAAGGGATGAGAACTTAATAGTTATTTTCAAAATTTAAACAAGGTACAAGTAATATGTTCTGCAGGGGACCGACGAGTTCAGAATTACCGTGTGACCGCAGCTATTACCTATTCAATTTCCAGATTTTCTTAGTCTGAGGGCTGCGGAGTTAGCTCTCTGGCAAAGATATCTAGAGGAGGAAGGTGAAGTATAACATTAAGACATTTTGACATGACATCAAGACATCACATTTTTGCAAATTTGTGAAGTACAGTTGCCTTGTCAAGGGCCCTCCACCATACCAGTGAACCGTATAAAAGTATGGGGCCGTATATATCCAGCGTACTATTTTAGAGGAAAAAACCCATTTTTTACCTAGAGATTTTTTACAGGCAAATTGAGCTATATTTGCCTTTTTAAGGCGCTCCTTTTTGTTATCATTCCAGATAAGTTTCTTATCCAAAATAACTCCTAGGTACTTCGCGCTATCACTAAAGAGCAACCGTGCCATTCAGACGAGGTGGTACTAGGTTGGGAATTTTATATTTCCTAGTGAAAAGGATGAGGTCTGTTTTCTCTGGGATTACGCTTAGTCCACAAGAGGACGCCCATCTCGAAAGGATTAAGAGTGCTCTTTCCATGAGTTGACAGAGGGTTTGAGGAAATTTTCCGTTAAAGACGAGAGCGATATCATCGGCATATGCAATAACATTGTAGCCTTCCCCCTCCATGATGCGCACCAGTCGGTCAACCGTCACGGACCACAGAATTGGAGACAAGACTCCCCCTTGCGGAGTTCCCCTGCTTATAAACCTTTGGGTAGAGGATCCTCCAATTTCTGAGTTCCCAAAAATACTTAAAAAGAGTTCTGTAAAAAACTATTTTTTTTTTGTTTCAAAAAAAACTTACCTTGCAAACATTTTCTGAGTGCCTCAAAAAAAATGACTCTAAAAAGAGTATTTTTTATGCGTGTTTTATGAGTACGCAATAAAAAGACTCATAAAGGAATCTTTGATAAGATTGTAGAATGATTGCTCAGAAATAAGACTCTAAAAAGGGTATTTTTTATGCGTGTTTTATGAGTACGCAATAAAAAGACTCATAAAGAAGTCTTTTATATGATTGTAAAATGACTTTAAATTGTTCTACTATTACTTTTTATTTGAAATGTTTAAAGAAAGATATTGTTGTCATTTTTTTTTATTTTTTAACTATCAAATATTTTAAATAAATTTGAATCTAAAAATATATTTCAGCCTAAATGGATCATAACTACTTCTATGAGAAAGAGTCCTCAGTATGAGTCTTTAAAGATTCCATTCTATGATTCTTAAAAGAGTATCAAATATGACTATCAAAACTGTCTTAATTTTGAGTCCAAAAGACATTTATATGAGTTCTAAAAAAGAATTCATTTAAAGTCTTTATTATGAATCCTTAAAACAGTATTTAAAATGAGTCTTAAAATAGTCTTAATTTTGAGTCCAAAAAGACTCATTTAAATGAGTTATAAAAGAGTCTTTATTTTAAGTGTTTAAAGAGTCTTTATTATAAGTCTTAAGAGTATTAAATATGAGTCTTAAAAGAGTCTTAATTTTGAGTCCAAAAATACTAATTTATATGAGTTATAAAAGAGTCTTTATTATGAGCCTTAAAAGAGTATTAAATATGAGTCTTAAGAGTCTAAATTTTAAGTCTTAAATGAGGCATAAAGCAGTCATTATTATGAATCATATTTTGAGGCCCGAAACCTAGGAAAATGTACTCATAAAAGAGTCTTTTTTGAACGCATTATGATGATAAAAGCTCATTTATATGAGTCTTAAAAGACTCTTTTAAGAGTCATAATGTTTGCTGGGTATTATTTAATTAAATATGTACAGTAGTGTGTGTATAGCTATAATTAACTTATAAAAAGAATTAAACACCGTAATTTCCATTCTATGAAAGAAGTGTTTAATGCTTATATAAAAGCGTGAAACAGAACGTGATACTATTTAAAATTAAATTGTTCAAGTGTTGGCGCAAAAATTTATTTCCAACTATTTCTATCAATTGATGACTAGTTGATTTCATTCAAGAGTTTTGTAACAATCCGCGTAGTATTCATTAACATACCATACAAGTTATCATTAGCCATACATACATACAAAAATATTTCAACGCTTAGTGCTTGTTTTGAGATTTGTTTAGGGAAACCCGGCCTTAAGCTGAATAATGCAAATTATTTAAGAAATAATCACAACGTAATAGAAAAAAAAAACATCAAGCAATACGAAGAAGTTTGCATAAACAAAGACACAAATATATTTAAATAAATTCAAACATATGTACATATAGCTCTTTAACGAACGGGTAAATAAATGAATCAGTACAAAAATATCTATGCCAATGCAAATTAGTTCAATACACAGATTCGAACATAATATATCTGTCGATAATGAGCTTGCTTACGTTTGAGGATTGAAAAATGAAAGAAAGTCAAAACCGATAAAATCCATCTTTGGGTCATCATCATGATCATTGAGTTAGTATTTCTATGTACAAGAGGGGAATAAACAATTTTCAAGCAGTGCTCATCATCATCATCATCATTTGGTATGGTTCAATGAAATTTGATTACCTGAAAATTTCTTGTTTTTTTTATTTTAGGTCATTTTGATAACATTTCATTTTGATTTTTAAAAATTTTACATCCATTCATTTGCTGTCAGTTTAATTTAATGCAATTAAAATTATAAAGTCAACGCTCTGTTCTGCTTGATATCAATTTCATTTAAATATGAATTTAAATTCAATTACATTTGAATTTGGTGAAATTTTAATTACAATTTCAATTTCAATTTCAATTCAATTTCAATTCAATTTCAATTTCCATTTCAACTTCAATTTCAATTTCAATTTCAATTTCAATTTCAACTCAACTTCAACTTCAATTTCAATTTCAATTTCATTTTCAATTTCAATTTCAATTTCAATTTCAATTTCAATTTCAATTCAATTTCAATTCAATTTCAATTTCAATTTCAATTTCAATTTCAACTCAACTTCAACTTCAATTTCAATTTCAATTTCAATTTCAATGTCATTTTCAATTTCAATTTCAATTTCAATTTCAACTTCAATTTCTATTTCAATTTCAATTTCAATTCAATTTCAATGTCATTTTCAATTTCAATTTCAATTTCAATTTCAACTTCAATTTCAATTCAATTTCAATTTCCATTTCAACTTCAATTTCAATTTCAATTTCAACTCAACTTCAACTTCAATTTCAATTTCAATTTCATTTTCAATTTCAATTTCAATTTCAACTTCAATTTCCATTTCAATTTCAATTCAATTTCAATTCAATTTCAATTCAATTCAATTTCAATTCAATTTCAATTCAATTTCAATTCAATTTCAATTCAATTTCAATTTCAATTTCAACTCAACTTCAACTTCAATTTCAATTTCAATTTCAATTTCAATGTCATTTTCAATTTCAATTTCAATTTCAATTTCAACTTCAATTTCTATTTCAATTTCAATTTCAATTCAATTTCAATTCAATTTCAATTCAATTTCAATTTCAATTTCAATATCAACTTCCACTTCAATTTCAATTTCAATTTCAATTTCAACTCAACTTCAACTTCAATTTCAATTTCAATTTCAATTTCAATTTCAATTTCAATTTCAATACAATTTCAATTCAATTTCAATTAAATTTCAATTAAATTTCAATTCAATTTCAATTCAATTTCAATTTCAATTCAATTTCAATTCAATTTCAATTTCAATTCTATTTCAATTCAAGTTCAATTTTATATGAATACCCCCACGCGTCTACGTAAGGAGTTCATTAACCCATTAATGACATACTGGTGCGAATTCGCCCTGCCGAAAAATTTAAACAATTTTTTTTTTTGCGTTGGAGTTCTTATTCAAAAACGACAAATATGTCGCACATTTGAGTCATCGTGTATACCTAGCGCTGGCTTAATGCATACTATTTTCATCAGAGAATCCACGTATTATTTTTAATTTATGACCAATGCAAAAAATGTAATGAATTTCCTTCAGAAAAGCCTTTTTAAAAGTTTTTTTTTAAAAGGTATTTTGTTTAAAGCGAGTTTTAAGAATAAAAATTATTAAAAAAAAAACAATGCCAATGGATCAATGAACCAACGGATTCCTTGGAGAAATTCCTTGTTTTCAATGTTGCTTGCATTGTGTTTAAAATTTTTCAAAATTATATGAGAAAGTGACGTCATCGAAATAGTAAAACCGTTCTAAATCCTACAAAAACTAATATAGGGGCAGAAACCAATTTAATGCGCATAAACTTTTACCTTTGAACCACGTCTAGAGTTTGAAATTTGGCGAAATAGAATTAAAACCACGCCCAGTTTTCAAACATGCCCATCTTTAAAACATTGATATACCTAAAAATTCCACAACAATTTATCGAATGACCTCAAATCATGCAGATAAGCTTTGATCTCAAATACGCACTTATACTTAGTACACTGAAAAAAAAGATGTTTTAAAAGTGACAATTGTTATAAATTTGACGAATTTTATGTTTAAAAAATAGCTTGCACCAAATTTGGTTAAAGTAAGAGCAAGTGTGTTCAAAACGTTTGAAAAACATATGGAAAAAGGCAAATTTTAAACACATTTTTTGAACACATTGTGTTCAATTTTAAGCTAATTTTTTTGTTTCAGTGTAGTCATTTAACAAAAAAAGATTTTTTTCAAAATTATTTCTGTTATTTATTGAGTCATTCAATAGCTACAAATTGTAGAACAACTTATTCAAATTGGCCACCATTTGCTTTTCAGCACGAGCATAGTCGATCCGGTCAGTCATCGATCGCAGCACGCACGACATGCATAGGAAATTTCTCCACTGCTCGGACAAGAGCGCGCTTTAGAGACTCGATATTTGGGTGTCAAGTAGAGCAAGCCATACCCTTTAACACTTACCACAATTTGTTATGCTATGGGTTCAGGTCTAGGCTACCCGCTGGCCACTGATCCGTGGAAATGAAGTCCAGTATATTGTTTTTGAGCCACTTTTGAGTCAATTTAACCTTATGGGCCTGAGCAGAATCTTGTTAAAAGGTCCACGGCTTGTTTTGGAATAATGTCGTGTTAAGAGGTTTCACAACCAATTCTAAAACATCGGATTCATACACTTTCGCTGAAATTTTTACTTCTTTTTCACAAAAATGAATCTTGGTGACCCCATCATAGGCGACTCCCCACCAAACCATCACAGAAGTTGGGTGGTGACCTCTCCGAACTTTCGGAACGAGTTCTGCTGCATGTTGTGATGACAGAGCATACACTCTACAGGCAAAGAAAAAAGTAGTTTATCGCCAGTTTGTTGCAAACGATCTTGGTTTATTCTGCTTGAAATCGTTATTTGCAAACGTTTCAACAGTTGTCATAATAATAGTCAGTTGCGAGAAACGAGTCATTTAGTTGCAGGAAATTAATATCGTTTGTCATAAACGCGAGTGATTTTTACATTGCAGCAATTGAAAATTTTGTTTTTTTCCAACTGAAACTTCGTTTGCTGTTTCCTTCGTTGTATAAACACAACGGTTATAGTTCAGAGTTACTTTTTGGACAAATTGTTACTATATAAAAAAATTGGTAATTTACTTAATACGCGGACGTAGATAGAAACAGAGGAGCATAATAATGACCGAAATAACTTGCGGTACATATATACATATAACATATATTTTTAAGTTGATGACAACTGAAGATTCGTTTCAAAAAAAATTGAAAAAAGTTGTATTTGCAGAGTAAATACACACAGCTTTCTCAAGTTGTCCCGGTTGGCAATCAGGTAAGTTATACTCCAATAAGTGGGCAAAGGTAGGTAAAATCGGGTTTTTGAACATAACTCCAGATTTTGGGGGTGTCCGGCAAATTTTAAGTAAAGAACGTTCTTTAACTCAACAAGGTCTACCAGAAAAATAGCATTATCTCCCAGGTATTTTGGACTGTCGCACAGTGTTATACAAATTGCGTCCTCTTATATCTTTACTCATTGACGCATTTCAAAATAATATGTTACCTCTAACTCATCATCACAGAGTATAAATGAAAGCATTATTCTCTTCAAAGGTAGATCCAGCTTGAAGCAGGATATGTATGCTGGGAGGCGTCGACTTATTTGACAAACTGAAGGGGACATATTCTACAGGACGCAGAAGCAAGCGCTGGTGGCTGCGTATATTCTACTTCTTAGTTGACCCAGTCCCACGAATGCTTTCATTTTATATTCTCGAACATCAAGGGTGATAAAACTTAAAAATTTAGAATTACCGGTAACTGTTGCAAGAGGATTGATTGGTGGTTATAGCAGCAGAAAAATAAAATCAAGTGTCTGTATCTGTCCTGACATGAAATCTTGCGTATCTGATGAAAATTACAAAAAAAGCATCAATACTGTGCCTGTAGAAGTTCGATATAAAAATGTAGGCGAGCATTTGGCCGCAGCAATGGAGACCTACAATTTCATACTGCACAATGAGCCTTGATGGGCAGTGGAGATATTTTTCCTACCTATTTTTCAAAATGTTCCTAAGAAGTTGGGTTTTTTTCAAGCACCATTTTTTTATGCAATAAAAATATTTCAAAACCATACACAAAAGTTATTTTATACTTCTGGTTTCTTCTGCCTCATAAAGCGTTAACCGACAGTACTGGAATATTCTTTTATATTTAATACATAAGGCCCCACTTCGGAATAAATAAAAGTACAACAAAGAAACGGAGATTGAACTTTCGTATTTCGTTTTAAATTTTTAATTTTTGACAAATTTTTATTGTAAAAACAAACAATAATTCATTAATATCATTGTAATTGATTGTGTGAAAAATGAATTTCTGAGTTAAAAAGCATTAACTGGCCGATAGTCCCAAGTTAGTTTAACTGGAGAAACTTGAAAAAAATGGCCCAACTGAGAGTGAAACAAACCAATTTCGTTAATTACCTTTGTTCCGCAAATACAAGTAAAAATTAACTCAGAGTGAATAAGACTCGGAGAGAATTATTTTTGATAAGATTAAAATAATGAAGTGCAGACAAAATAATTTTAAAACAAATGTTACTGTTAATTAAAAAAGCATTAAGAACTGTGTAAATACAAATTATTTTAAATAAACTGTTCGAAAGTTTTGACACTTAAATTAATGAAATGGAAATGCTACTTTGTTAATTGTGAAATTTGTTCAGCTGTTAAGCGAGTTGTTTGTTTAGACAAATGCGTCTAAAGAACTAGACAGAATGTGTTATTTAATCAGAAAGCAAGCGTCCCAAGGTTACTTTCCCGTATTCTCGGGCTTTTAAAAACAAAAACAATAAAAAAAAACTCTAGTTAAAAAAATTACAAAATGAATAGCTCATAACAACACGATTCTGAAAGTTAATAACTAGAATAAATTGAAGTGCAATTTCATTTTGCGGTAACATGCGATAGTTTTATAATTTATGGAATTACAATTTAATTTGTGCTCTCACATATATTTTAAAAATTAGCTTTTATACAACGTATCTATTGCATAATGAGTGGAACAGTTCATTTTCAAAAGGCTTCATTCGCTTTATAAATAATTCAATACCCATAGTTTTTCCAAGCAATTAGCAGGAAGGCTCTAGAGCTGAAATTGTTGAAAATCAACAAAAAAAAAACAGCTTTCCAACTGAAAGCAACAAAATTTTAAAAGAAAATAAGTTGAAACTAAATATCAAAATGTATCAACCGTATTCTTCTTTGCGCCACAAATATCCAGTTCAAACTAACTCGTACCAATCAGCCGCCAAAAAACCGAAAATGCTGGCAACTTCAAAATTTCGTACGTAAAGCAGAAAAAAAACTCTTGTGTGTTATATATGTTTGTATCGCCGTATGGAGAATGACAAACGTACAGGCAAACAGTCAAGCAACAGAGGAACAAAAAAAAGTATGCTTTTCTCTCTTGATTGTTTTAAGAAATACTCGTATAGCAGAAAATTTTAAAATTGAAACAATTGAATAAAAAAAATATGACGCTCTTGAAAACTGCGTGATATACTGCAAAGAGCAGTATTGAACACATCAGAACTATCGGCAGATCCAATTAAAATATGAATTTGATAAACAAAGCTGTGTGGTTTTGTCGAAAAATCCGTTAAAATCCCTAGAAGCAGCTGACGGTGTGCGTTTTGGGTTTTTTTTTTTTTCTGTTAATAATTTATGAGCCGCACTGATTGCGCGGCTTTGACTATTGCTGACCGTCTATAGTGAGGGGTAGGCGGGTGATATGCGGGCGTATGGCTGTTATTATCGCAAAGCATTGCGCGTGGCGACAACAACTGACCCAACGGAATTTCAACAAAACTTACAGAAGCGTGACAAAAGTGGAAAATATTTTGAATTCTTGCTTTTCAATTAGTTGAAACAATGATTCTCACACATATTTATTTGGAGTTTGTACAAAACAAAAACCGTTTCTTAAAATGAATTATCGTTAAAAATAAAGAAACTAGATAAAGATTTCATGGTTTATTTTCAAAGATGTTGAGCTTCATTCTAAATTTTCTAAAAAAAGAGTCATTATTGACCACATAAATACGACAAACGCCTCAAAAGTTGAACAACGGTTGATTGGAGAAGGGTGTTGGTTGAGAGACGATTCCAAACTAAGCTTACTTCGTATACGACATAAGCCCGCACGTAAGACGAAGGCATAATGAACGCTGCAGTATTGCATGCATTGGACATTAGGGCGTATCGAAAAATTTAGATCGTATTCTAAGAGGTCTCAAAAGTTGCATAGGGTTGTCAAGATCACCCAAAAAACATTTTAAGGAAAAAAAAAGTATGCCTTCCTGCCCCGCAAGGACAAAGTTGTTTTTTGAGGAAAACAATAAAAAATAACGACCTTAAAATGGTTTGACTTTTATAAAAAAAAATAGAAAATAGAAAATAAAATCGTGGCCTTAAGCTGGTACTTTAAATTAAAACTTTTAGACAAGGTGTTGTTCAGGAATATTTAAAGAATCCAAATTGACCAAAGTTTCTTCGGTACCATTTCTGGTACCCGAGATATAAAATCTTATATTAATTTTTTTGAAAAAGTTAAAAAATTGCATTCAAGTATACATTTCTCAAAAATAGGAAAATGCATATGCAAAAATTATGCTAATTATTAATTCGGCAACTTTAAGAAATACGTTAACATATAATCAATACCACCAAAATTTAGACTATTGGGTTACAATCAAAAGTACTGTGCTATCTCGATTACAACTTTTGCTTCGAATATCCATCACACAGGACACTGTGGATAAGAATCGTGAGTGACATCGTGTTTACCAATATATTGTTAGTTTAAGCCTATACCTACTTTTGCTTTAAGACATACGTAGTTTTTATAAAAATCAAAGCATTTTAAGGTCGTTTTTTTGTACTGTTTTCCTCAAAAAAACAACTTTGTCCTTGCGAGGCAGGAAGACATCCTTTTTTTTCCTTAAAATTTTTTTTGGGTGATCTGGACAACTCCATGCAAAGTTTGAGACCTCTTAGAATGTGAAATTCGAAAAAAAAATGTAATTCGATACGCCCTATTCGACATACTTTATATCTCATACCCATAAAAATGAGATCTGACCTTTTTCTCAAGGTTTTGAGCAAATAAGTGACTTTTGAGCTTCATCTCGGGTGCAACGCCGCAGATAAGTATTTCATAAAGGGGGGGGGGGGGGGGGAACTGAAGCAAATATTCCCGTTTTTATTTATTATAGAAAAATATTTTGGAGTGCTAAGGGGGGGTTTGAACCCCCCAAAACCCCCATATCTACGGCGTTGCTCGGGTGATAAGATTGATCTCACTGTTGAGAAATTTCTTATAATCGAAAGTTCTCGTTGAGTTCAATCTAGAATTCGAATGCTTTAAAATCAACTTCTACTCACTTTCTTGAGATCATACTCTTAATTAAGCGATACTGGTAGGCCTCAACTCAGTTTTGTAAAAGTACGCAATCTGCGAAAATTACTGAGTATTTTTTGTGCAAAAAACAAAAAATATACAAGCCGCTTTCATCAATTAATCAAAATGATAGCATCTAACGACTTTACCGGTTTAAAATTGAAAATATAGAGTGGCTAGCTGAGTACTTTTACGGGTATGTTAATGAAACCCAAGGGGAGCATTAACAAAATTGGAGAAAATACGAACTTTCTCTAAGGTTTGTTAGAGACCCCGTGTTTCAAGTTGGAATCGGCCAAGTTATTGGACTTCACCAACCACATAGTCTAAGAGCGAGTGGCCGGCAGACTTACGGTATTTTAACAAATCTTATATTTTCGTAATTTAATCTCTTATACCTTCTTACCGTCTTACATGAGATGGAGTCTCTTTCGTGTGGCTGGGGGTTCTTTTAGAGCCAATCAGGTACGAAAGGTGTAAAAATATGACAAAATTTCACGTCATAGTAACACGTCTGGCACTTAAATATTTTAAAATATAACTGTTATTGAAAAATAACAATGGCAGACAGGTATCGCCGTTCCAAGGTCATGGTAGACACTTTTAAAAACCCCTAAACAAATTAACAATTTACGGTATTCTAACAAAGCTCAAATTTATATATATTGTTAATATTAATATTTTAAGCCTATATTTAGTACGGCAGACACTTTCTGCGGTTCTAATATCCCGGCAGACAACACGCATTGGTACAAATGCCACTTTTTTGGCCGAAATACTTAACATAAAATTGTCAAAAATACAACTGTTTTCTTCTCTATTACAAAGACTATACTCCAATTAAAATAAAAGCTTATTTTCTTTTTGATATTTCCTTGTGAACTGTTAGTTAGGAAGATCATCCCACATCACGAAAATGTTATCACACTTCAGCTCAAAAAAAAAGAGTTTTTGAGCACTCAAAACATGGAATTGATGGGTCATCTGCCTTCAAGTCCCGACTAAGCCGAAGGCAGATGACCCATCAATAGTCCTTAGTCCCGACTAAGTCCCGACTAAGTCATTGGGTTCTTCTTGTTTCTTCACATTAAGAAAATATGTGCGGCGAGCGTTTTTTACGCCCGAAGAGGCCGTTGAGGCCGCCTTAAAAAACTTGGTTTCGGAGATATCAACTTCAGACTGGCAAAACTGTTTCGAAAATTGGTTCAAAGGAATGCAAAAGTGTATTTTTCATTTTGGAGAATACTTTGAAAAACAATAAAAGCATTTTCACTGATTAATCACTGTTTTTTCATTGTTAGGCGCAAGACTTAAAAGGTAATCCTCTTACCACTTTGACGACTTTCTTTACCATTTCTGATGTGGTTGACCACTGTGACCGTGAACACGAACAGTCGACCACAATCAGTCTTGGCAGCTAGCACGGTCTAGTTTAAACTCTGTCTAGTTTAAATATTTTGCTGTTGTAAGCGAAGGGGGCAAACACCCACAGAGTAGAATCTAGCACCGCTTTTCAATTGGTTGGAATCTGAGACCTTTCAAATGAAAGCATCACATAACGTTGAACCAATTTTTTCCATGTTTACAAATTTACTGAGAGCATTCACTATTGAGTGGCGGCCGTGGCGCAGTGTGTAGTGTGCGTGACCCATACGCCAGAGTACCTTGGTTCAATTCCATCTGACACAAAGTTTTTTCAATTGAATTAATTTTTCTGTTCGGCCATCACCTCTCTAATGCCATGTAAAGCTTATTGAGAACATGCACATAAGCCCTTCGGAATCGGCATAAAACTAGTGGGTCCAGTTCTCGGTCAATTGTGTTCAAACATTTAATAACACGCACAACACAATTTGATCATAAGAAGTTCGGTCAAAGTCCTTTCAAGGGCTGAAATGGCCAGTTTATTTTATTCACTATTGATGGCCGCCAAACAAATATGGAACAATAAATCATCGTCAAACTTCAAACTTAAGCTTCATACGAGGGCCGTTTGATAATTCCGTGAAAAATGAAACAAGGAATAATGTTTACGGCAAAAAAACGTTTTATTTCTCAATATAGTCTCCTTTTAGCTGGATACACTTCGTCCAACGTTCTTCCAATTTTTTGATCCCATACGAAAAATACGTCAAATACGAAAAATACGAAAGGTCCTCAAAATATGCCTCTGTTTCGGTGATGAGTTACTCTCTGGTGGTGAATCTCTTTCTGCCGAGCCATTTCTTCAGGTTAGGAAACAGAAAATAGTCGCTGGGGGCCAATTCTGGAGAATATGCTGGATGAGGAAGCAATTCGTACTACAATTCATGGAATTTTGCTATGGGATCTTGACATGTGTGAACGTTTTGATGGAAAAGGGCTTTTTTCCTCGCCAAATGGGGATGTTTCTCTTTCAAAGCGTCATTGAAACGATCCAATTCGGCTGCATAGAATTCGCCATTGATCGTTCTTTTCAGTGAAAGCTAATCGATGTAAATTATACCGCGTTTATCCCAAAATACTGTCGCCCTTAACTTTTTCGACCGATTTTCGCACCGTCTTCGCCTTCTTCCGAGCACGTTCGATCGATGAAGTCCACTGTTTCGACTGTCCCTTTGTCTCTGGTGTGCAGTGATGGATCCACAGTTACTAATTGACTGAAAAAATCCTTCTTATTTTTGTTCAACATCGCCAAATACGCCATTTTAATCAGTCGCACGATCGCGTTTATGGCCGAGAATAAGCTAACGCGGCACCCATCTTGCAGATAATTTGTTCATATCCAAATGATTACGCAAAATGTTCCACGCCTATTCATCTGAGATGCCGACGGCCTCAACACTCTCGCGCACTTTAACTCTGCGATCGACCAACACGATATCATGCTTTTTAGTGATCCTTTCTGGTGTAGTTATCTCAATTGGGCGTTCAGAACGTTCGGCGTCACTTGTGCTTGTAGCAGCGAATCGGAATTCAGTAAACCACTTGTGAATTATTCCAATCGATGGTGCAGAGTCCCCATAGTATTTAGCAAGCCTTTCCTTGATTTGGCTGATGGTTTTTTTTTTTGCCCAAAAAAGGAATGCTTGGTGAGCACACGAAATTCACTTTTTTCCAATTTGACAAAATTCACAAGATCGTCTGCTGTCAATGGCTACCAAACATAAACTAAGCGTCGCAGGGAGCTAAAATTTTGACAGTTGTCTATTAACAGATGGTAGCTAACAGGATCAGTGTTACATACAAAGTTACTACGCGGGAAATTAAAAAATTCACTAACTTCCCAAATTGCCGTCGTATGATTCCTTCCTATAGCTATTCTTTTTTAAACAACAAATGCCATCTTTAAGTCAGTTCGGGCACTTCTGAGACTACCCTCGTACTTTTTTTTCTATTTGAAATATAGGGCGATTTTTTAGCAACTTTCTTTTTAGCAACACTGTTTTTGGCAGCACAGCTCTTGTCGTGTCACATGTTACTGTTAAACATGCTCAGTTTGGTCTATGATTTAACCATGAATCGACTTACAAACGAACAACGTTGCAGATTGTTGAATTTTATTATCAAAATTCATGCTCGGTTAAGAAAATGCATCGTGCACTTCTTCCATTTTACGGTCAGTTTGGGCGATCTTCTGAGGCGGCTATTCGGAATCTTCTGACGAAATTTCGCACCAAATTTACATTACTGGACATTACACTACCAACACGCATACGTAGAGTGCGGACTGAGGAAAATATCGTAGCTGTATCCGCCAGTGTTTTTGCTGACCATGAATTATCGATTCGGCGCCGTTCGCAGCCAGTGGGCCTCTGTTACTCCACTACGTGGAAAATTTTGCGGAAGGACTTGGGTGTAAGACCTTTTAAAAGATAGCTGGTGCAAGAATTGAAGCCACATGACCTACCACAACGGTTAACTTTTGGTAAATGGGCGCTGGCAAAGTTGGATGAAAATCCACTTTCTTATTGGAAAATTGTGTTCAGCGACAAAGCTCATTTCTGGTTGAATGGATACATGAACAAGCAAAATTGCCATATTTGGTGTGAAGAGCAGCCAGAAGCATTGCAAGAACTGCCAAGACATCTCGAACTGTTTGGTGTGGATTATGGGCCGGTGGCATCATTGGACCGTACTTTTTCAAAGACGACGAAGGCAGGAAAGTTACTGTGAATGGCGAGCGCTACCGTGATTAAAAATTTTTTTTTGGAAAATACATATACAATAACACAAATTTTTTTAAAATGGAAGAGCTGGACTTGCCTGACATGTGGGTCTTGTTGAACCCACAAGGGGACACATGCCACACAGCCCGCAAAACAATGGCCCAATTGAGAGGCGAGTTCGGTGAGCAGTTTATTTTACATTCGAGACCGGGTCAATTGACCGCCTAAATCGTGCGATTTAACGCCTTTAGATTACTTTTTGTGGAGCCATGTTAAGGCTCATGTCTAAAGGGACAAGCCCGCAACGGTTGACACACTGGAAGTCAATATTGAAGAATTTATTCGTGTGATACCGGGCGATATGTTGGAGAGAGTATGCCAAAATTTGACCCAGCGTATGAACCATTTGAGGAGTAGCCGCGGTCAACATTTACACGAAATAATCTTTAAACATTGAATTATATAGATCGTTCTATAGACTCAAATAATGATTTGATACATTTCTCTAAATTTTATGTGTTTTTTTTTTTCTTCAAATCCGAAAGCTCCTAAAAACCACCCTTTACTTTCTTCTAATGCTGTAATATCAATAGGTACCTCTGTATGTTGACTTAAGTATTAAGGCACTTATTACACTTGATGGCGTTCCCGCTCTCCGTATTTAGTAGTATTTCTATCACTATTATTTAATAAGATATATTATCATTTTTTTCTAATCAGTGCTGTAAGTTTTTATTACAATAAACTATATAAACTTAGATAGAATATAACTGCGATAAATGCTTCGCAAATCGGTTCTCTCTGTTCTATTTACACTCGCTTCAATATTTTTGCAATGAATTGATAACTTCAGACCGCCGCTTAGTGAAAATATGCAGCAATAAAAACAGCGCATATCATTCATCATACTTAATATCATCAAAGATTAACTTTTGAACAACAAAAGGGGGCTTCAGCTGTCATTAAGTCTTAAATGCAATTCAATAATTATTCTTAATTAAACTCGGAAATAAAAAAAAAAACAATTGTTGTTTTTTTTATTATTATTTTTGCTGATTTTTTTCGTAGTTAATTGTTGTACATTAACGATTGAAGTAAAAAATAAAAACAGAAAAATTATCTTATTTGCCGTGTCGCACGTGAACTGCGCATCTGCGTCACATGTTTAGACGAGACGCCACCCTAACAAGCTTTGTCAAATACAGCGGCTTATATATCATGGTGGTTTGTTTGTTGTGGCTGACAGCGGGACACGTCGTAATCTGTGACGCGTCTGGGATAATAAGAGATAAAAACACAAAAAAAAAAACGAAAATTCTGCTAATAGACAAACAGTTTAGTACGTATGAAAATTGTTCTAGAATGTGATAAAAAAAATTAGATACTTGCGAATTTCTTACTTCATTTATTCTTCGGCAAAACTTTCCATCAGCTTTTTTTTATTTTATTACTTTACTCATCAATTTATTTTTCTTTTTTTGTATTTTTTTTTTTTTTTTTTTTTGTTTTTTGCAAATTGCCACTTTGCCATATTCCAGATGTTAACACGTACACGTTTTTTTGTGGCTTGAAGTCATGTGACTGGTTTTGACTTTTTTTGCTTTCGTCCGCTAATTCGCATTTTCTCCTCGAAACAAGCTGTGCAAATATTTTTTTTTACTGTTAGAATAAAGTTTTTTTTTATTGTCAAAATAAAGTTGTTAAATTTTTTGGGTTACCTTCAAAATTATGGCTTTAAGAGGTGGTAAAATTAATGCAAACGTGACTGTTGACATTTGTGCAGATGTTGGCAGCAGTTGTTTGTTTCTTTCTCTTCTTAACAATAGTTTTCATTGCCAGTTTTTTTTTTGCGGTTGTTATTTATTTGCTTTTATGAACTATTGTTTTTGGCAGTTTAAACAACAAATATTGTTGTTTTTTCTTTTAAAAAAGCCACTTATTAAAGCTTTGAACTTTTTGTATTGATTGAAAAAATCTGTTCATTTTTTGCTTTTTCTAAGGCTAACAACGCAATCTTGAACTGTCGATATAACCTTTGTTCGTACAGAATTTCTCAAGGTTCACTCAAATGTTATGTCTATAAAAATTTGATATTGAAAAATAAATCTTGTTCCGTCGCCAATGTCCGTCCAACAATTAGCAAATCAAATAATTTGTCACACTTGACTGCCTCTGATTTCAAGTAATTTTATTTCACTGTTCATTTAAAAAAAAAATTTTTGCAAGTAAAATGATCTCTAAAGGCACTCAGACACAAACACACACACACACATATACATATTAATTGTATTCAAGCCTACTACACAAGCAGGTGCACGTGATTATCCCGGAAAAAGGTTTTGTAATTGAAACGCGCCAATGTAAACAAGTGTTTTTTTTCCACCGTAATGCGCAGAATAGACAGACAGCCAGACATACCTTCATACATGGTCAGAATATATGAAGCTAGAATTTCTGCTGGGTTTCTTCTTACTACTCTGTTTTCGAGGACATATGTAGTCAACGCTGTTTTCGAGGACGTGTTCATTCCTCGGGGTTACTTACTGGGGCGTCATATTTCGGGAAGTTTGAAATATATAGTTGTTGAAAATTTTTTTTTTAATTCCAAATAGTTGCATTGATTGCAATCATCTGCTTCCTTACTTTGGAAAATTCCAGAGTACTTTAATGCACTCAAATTTTTCTCTTTACCATTCTTCATCGGAAATGTGCAACGAGTTTATTTCCGTCTGCAGATTTTTTGGTGTAATTTTTTTTTTTTTTTTGCGTATGTCTTCAATCATCAGCTTTCTGCGCTGTCAAAACACTTTTTTAACGTTTCGGCAATCTGGCAAACATCGAAAAAAAAATTTATAAATGAGGAAATAAAAAATGTCGCAAATTTGGCGCATATTGATTGACGTCAATAACAATAAAAAATGTGTTGAGTTGGTTAAAAAAATCTCACAATTTTTAATTTCAACTTTAATTGATTATTAATTATTGCACAACAACTCTCATATGAAACAATAGCTTTAACTTGAGCGTGAGATATTCTACTTAGCGATCTCCGGTTTTCGTTTTTTAATCTGTCATGTAAATCGTTTTCACGTGAGTTTTTTGCGTTGTCAGAATGTAACCATACTATAAGACAAAATTTATTTTGTTTTAGAAAAAACGATAAATTTGAATCCGTAGAGCAGGCGTCAAATAAGCATGTCTTGTAGTTCAAGTCTAACTGATTCTATTACGCCACCTAGGTTTCCATTTCCTTTCTTTGAGAATGGCTCATTTATATATTCAGTGAGGGTATGTGTGGAGGTTATTTCATTCCCTAAGCAGTGTCTTATATAGTAGATATGCTGAGGTATTCTTTCAACTTGCAGTGTTCAGTTGTTGATCTTGTGCTCGTTCTAAGATCGTTTTTATACGAGGGTTACCTTTAAAGTCTTGTGCCTAATAATGAAAAAACAGTGATTAATCAGTGAAAATAGGTTTATTGTTTTTCCAAGTACAGGGTGTTTTTTTAGAGGTATAGAACTTCGAATTGAAATAAAACACAAGAAAATCGTTTTAATGTCCATCAATTTGGCTTTATTGGAAGGATAGTTTTATGCCATTAATGTTTAAATATGATTTCGGGCATGTGGCCGCCGCGGCTGGCTCGAATAAAGCCAATTCTTTTTGGACCTGTACAATTTTCAACCACTTTTTCGAGCATATTGGGCCGTATGTCGGCAATAACGCCACGAATGTTGGCCTCCAAGTCCCCTAACGTTTCTGGTTTGTTGGCGTAGACGAGCGACTTCACATATCAACAAAGAAAATAATCCAATGGTGTCAAATCACACGATCTTGGTGGCCAATTGACAGGTCCATTCCGCGAAATTATGCGCTCATCGAATGTTTCCTTCAATAAATCGATTATGACGTGCGCTGTGTGGCATGTAGCGCCGTCTTCTTGGAACCACAACTCATTCACATTCATGCCATCCAATTCGGGAACAAAATAGTCGGTTATCATGGCTCTATACCGGTCTCCATTAACGGTAACTGACTCTCCAGCATTATTTCGGAAGAAGTATGGCCCAATGACTCCACCAGCCCATAGAGGACACCAAACAGTCAGTTTTTGTGGATGTAATGGCGTCTCAAGGATCTCATGTGGATTCTCTTCACTCCAAATGCGGCAATTTTGCTTGTTGACGTAGCCATTCAACCAAAAATGAGCCTCATCACTGAACAAAATTTTGCGATGAAAATCAACATCGAGATCAATCTCATTTTCGGCCCATACACCAAAATCACGACGCATTGCATGGTCTCGCGGCTTTAATTCTTGCACAAGCTGAATCTTGTAAGGTCGCAAGCCAAGATCTTTGCGCAAAATCTTCCATAAAGTTGATGGACAAAGCTCCAATTGCTGTGCACGGTGGCGAATCGATTCATTCGGGTCCTCTTCAACATTTTGCTCTACAGCGGCAATTGTTTCTTCGGTGCGCACTGTTCGACGTCTCTGCGGATGCGTATTATCACATAGAGTAAACGTAGTGCGAAAACGACCCATGGTTAACCGAATTAATTGCTCTGATGGACGATTATGTCGACCATAAAATGGACGGAGCTTGCGGTAAACTTCGCGAACTGAACCATTATTTTCGAAATAAATTTGCACGATTTGCAAGCGTTGTTCTTTTGACAACCTGTTCATGATGAAATGGCAAACCAAACTGAACATAAATGACATTAGAGTTGCCAGATTTGACCACAAAATGCCAGTTTTATCTCTATTCGAAAAACAAACCCCTAAAAAAAAACACCCTTTATTTCAACCAATTTTCGAGACAGTCTTACCCCTCGAATTTGAAGTTAGTTTTTCCGAAACTAACTTTTTGAAGGCCTCAACTGCTTGTTCGGGCGTAGAAAAATGCTCTCTCGTCTGCTTTCTGGGTTTTCATAGAAAAGTACGTAAGTATTCCTAATGAGCTATAAGACTTTTGCTTGAGCTATGAGTACTTGGTACGATTTATAACAAGTGGTTTGATGTTGAAGAGTATTTGGTTGCACTTTGACGTTCGTTTGATGAATCAAACATTGAACTATGTGTTACTTTTTGTAATGCTTCGAAGAGTGCTTCGAATGGTAGTGCTGGTGGTTGCTTGATGTGTACGCATTACTACTCGGATCACTGATGGAAACTCGCATTGTCGTGATGGAGGATGATCTTCCTTCGGTACTCGGGTTTTCCTTAATTCTTTAAAGACTTCTGACAAAGAAATGTATGTGTACTATTCAGAATTACCACACGCAAAGAAAAAAAACGTTTATCACCAGTTTGCCGCAAACGAACTTCGTTTGTCGTGCTTGAAATCGTTATTTGCAAACGTTTCAACAGTTGTCATAATAACAGTTCAGTTGCGAGAAACGCGTCATATAGTTGCAGGAAATTAATTTCATTTGTCATAAACGCGAGTGATTTTTAAATTGCAGCAATTGAAAACTTCGTTTTTCCCAACTGAAAATTTTGTTTATTTTTCCCTTCGTTGTATAAACATAACGCTTACAGTTTAGAGTTACTTTTTGGACAAATTGTTACTGTATAAGGAAATTCTTAGTTTGCTTAATACGCGGACGGAGATAGCAACGGAGGTGCAATCCATAAGAAGACGGACGGACATAAAGAGAAGGATTATTAATATAATAAATAATAATGGCCGAAATAGCTTGCGGCATATCGCCGTTCGCAAATTATTGTGTTCTATATGACAAAAATGTTTTTTTGGTAAATCAAGTTTAAAGTTTAGTAAAAAACTGAACCGAAAAATCTGCCGCGATTTTCTTACCAATGAAAGTTCAAGAGTTTGTGGTTTTTTCTGTCAAAAAAAATGTTCATCCTTGGAAGCGTTTTTTAGAGTAAGATGCGTTTAAAAAAAAATAATTTGTTCTATATGCACTAATTTACGAAACTATTCTTGTTTTATAGCATATAGAACAAAATGTAATATGTATTGGAGAAATGAAAAGCAATGTGATTTCACTCAATAAAAACTTTATTTCATATATTATAATATTAACTTTAGCTTTAATTAATTTTAAACTTAATCTTATACATATGTTCTTTTGAGTCCACTTAAATCAATACCTGTTAATATCTTAACAGGTAAGTTTCGACTAGAAAATCAAGTAAAAAATGAACCAAATTTATTTGACTTCGATTCCACGAAGTTCATGCTTGATTTACGGAGATTTTTTAATTGAAGCAAGTTTGTTAAAAAAACGAAGACAAAAAGTTGTACCTATATTTTAAATTGTATTAAACAAATTATTATGGGTATTCACGGGTTGATGCGAAACACAGTTGCAACGATGCGAAAATGCAAGATTGCGAATTTTTGCTTCATTCCAACAACAAACACATTAGAAGCAATTTTGGGACTCTTCTTGAATTACGCACTGCTCAAACCTATTGCGAAAGCGCACAAACAGTGATGCGAAACAGATGATTCATGTTATGGGTATTTTTAAACATAGTTGCCATCTGGGTAAAACTTAAAAAGGCTAAGTTTGTGATTTAAATAAGTTTTTGTTATTTTGAAATAAGGTGGCAATATATTTCTTTCCGCTATCGTAAAGTTACAATATTGATGTTCACGCGTTAGTGCAAAAAATATGTTGCATTTTCGCATTCTTGCAATTCGCATCAACCCGTGAATACCCCTATTGTAGTATACCACTGCATCAAGTGATAAAAAGTTGTATAAACTTTTCACATCATTTACTTTCTCCAATGATATCTTCTTATCTATTGCTTATCCATTCTTATTCTTAGTATTAAGCTTTTTTTAAACGTTGTTGTAAAATTTAACTGTGGCGTCCGTGGCGTAGTTGGTTAAAGTGCGTGGCCGCTATGTCAACGAACTTTGGAAACCCAGGTTCGAATCCCAGCAGCGACAGAAAATTATTTGAATTTTTCTGTACGGCCGCCACCTCTCTGCAGACAATGGCAAACCTCAGAGAGTAATCAAAATGCCATGTAAAGCTTCTTAAGAATAAGAACATTTCGTTCATCGCCGTTCGGAGTCGGCGTTAAGCCTGTAGGTCCATTTCTCGGTCAATTGTGTACAAACTTAATAACACGCACAACACAATTGGTCATAAGAAGCTAGGTCAAAGTCCTTTCAAGGGCTGAAATGGCCAGTTATTTATTTTTATTTTTTTTTATTTTTGTAAAATTTAACTTCTAACCTTATGTTATTTATGATGGGTATTTTCTTTTCGTTTTTGTTTCATTTTATTTACCAACTGCAATCTATAGCGGGATTTTTTCTTTTTTGTTTCATTTCATTTGCCAAGTGCAATGTGAAGCTAAGAAAAAAACCAGAAAAAAATCAAAAAAAAAAGCAAAATACAAAGACCTCCAAATAAAAACTTTAATAACTTTATTTAGACTTGCATATAGAACAAATTAAAAAAATATTTTTTTTACTTAGTATTTTTGCTTCGTTTTTGTTCTATATGCACGATTTTTTGCATATAGAACACAATAGGTTACGAAGCTTGTCACAACAGTGTTGTATAGCACAAAGTCGATGTCTCATATTTCGAAAACTATAAAAGATAAAAGCAAACTGATGACACAGATCGATAAATCTCGAAAAATTTGCCTATATACCAGTCTTATCTCAATTTTTTCAATTTTGTGATATAGCACACAATAATTTACGAACGACGATATATATACATAAGATATATTTTTAAGTTGTGACAACTGAATATTCGTTTGGGGCAAATACAGCTCGCAAACGAAGTTTAGTTGGTGAATTTTTCAGTTGTGGTAAACGAAAAATTTCTTTGCGTGCAGTTCTCCGTTGCTCAAGTGGTACATCCATGCTTGGATGTGCTCCATCCGGGAATATCTTTTGCTGGTTTTTGCTCACTTCGAAGGACCCAAAGAATAGATTGCTGCTTTGTTTCGGGCTCATAAGCATAGGTCTATTATTCGTCGTGATGATATCGTACACATGTTTCGCACCACCCTCACGGTATTTTTTACGGCATTTCCTTGCACCTATCAAGAGCCTTCTTTTTTTTTTTTGGGCAAGATTCAAATTTTTGGGTATTTCCAACGGGAACAAATATTCCTGATGCCTTAATGCTCATGAATATATGCTAGTCTCACTAATGCCTAAGGATGGCCCCATCTCACGGTATGTCACGTGCCGGTCTGTTTTCAAAAGTCCACGCACAACATCGTTGTTTTCTGCCACAACTACCGTTCTGAGGGATGACCCTCACGAAATTCGTCTTGGAGAGAACGAAGACCAGGCTCCAACTCATTGAACCAACGTTTTACAGTACCTGGGTGTAGTGCTTGTGGGGATCGATGCATTCTTTTCTTGTCAATCCACGTCGAAAGTCGTAAAAAATCATCACCCGAAAATTTTCACGTGTTAATTCCATTCTTTTGCTGAAATACAACTTTCAAACCACTGTACACAACACAATAAACGCACATACACACACCAAAATGTTGTGAGTGCTTTTATGCAAGAAAATGTCACATTTTCGAATGGGACTGTCGACATTCATCTGGCAATTTTTAGTGTTGCCGAAGCGCAAGATTTTAAAGCCAGCCTTCGTATTTATTTTTTTCTCCCCTTATTGTGTTTTATCTAGTTTATTTATTGTTAAATTTTTTATTTTTGTGTTATGTTTGTTACGTCATTATATTTCCTTTATTTTTATAATTTTATTTAAGATTTTAATTTTTTTTCAGTCTGTTTTTTTTTTTGCATTTTTATTTTTAAATGCTTTGTAATATTTTTTTATTTTATTTATTTTTTATTTGCTTAACTTTTTTATTCTTTTGTTTTTGTTTTTATTTTATTTTTGTGTCTTTTTTTTTGCTTTTGTTTGTTTTCAATTTTGTCTTTATTTTTTCCTTTGTTATATATCTTTCATTATTTTAGTTCTTGTTTTCTTTTTAAGTTATTTTTTATTTTTATTATTTAAAGTTATTTTTTATTTTTATTATTTATTATTTTTTTTTTATTCTTAGCTATTTATATGATTAAGTTTGTTTTATTTTTAACATCATTTTATTAAGATTGCTATTTTATTATTTGGTTTTATTTCTTCTCTATTTTTTTATACTAATCTGGATTATTTTTTATTTTAGCGTGGCCGAACGTGTTAACATGCGGGGACTGTTCCGTGCAAATATCGCGAACCACTTTCATGTTCGCAGTTGGTATAAAAATGAATAGGTTCAAGCCTCAATAATGTTTAAGCGATCATTTAATAAACACATGCAATACATTTAATCATACGAAGCTCGGTAGAAGTCCGTTTCAGGACTGAAATAACCAATCTGATTTGTGATATAATTTATTTTATTCTTTTTAAACATATATTATTTTAATTTATTCATTTAACATTTCTTACATTTTTTTATATTCTGAATATTTTATAATTAATTTATTATTTTATTTTTCACTTATGATTTTATTTTTATTCATTTCTATTTATTTTTTTTTTTTGTTTTGTTTTCTTATTTTTTATTATTTTTTGTTTATCTTTTTTTAATATTTTTTATTATTTTTTGTTTATCTTTTTATAATATTTTTTAAATTATTATTTTGTTTATTATTATTAAATTATAATCATATTCCTAATTTGCCATTATTAACTTATCTTTGTTCTTTTTTTTTTTTTGTTGTTATTATGACTATTTTATTTTATTTTTATTTTTAAATTTTACTTTTATTTTTTTATTTTTGTTATAAGCTTATTTTACTATTTTTATTAATTTTTATTATTTTTATATTATTTTTATATTATTTTTTGCTATTTTTTATTTTTTTTTTTTGTTGTTTTTTATTATTTTTATTATTTTTTATTATTTTTTATTATTTTTTATTATTTTTTATTATTTTTTATTATTTTTTATTATTTTTATCATTTTTTATTATTTTTTTATTTTTTTTTTTATTGTTTGTTTTTATTTTTTATTATTTTTTTTTTTATTTTTTATTAGTTTTTATTTTTTTTATTATTTTTTATTATTTTTATTATTTTTTATTATTTTTTTATTATTTCTTATTATTTTTTATTATTTTTTAAAATTTTTTATTATTTTTATTATTTTTTATTATTTTTTATTACTTTTTATTATTTTTTATTATTTTTTATTATTTTTTATTATTTTTTATTTTTTAATATTTTTATTATTTTTTATTATTTTTTATTATTTTTTATAATTTTTTATTATTTTTTATTATTTTTCATTATTTTTTATTATTTTTTATTGTACTTTAATTATTGTTTTGGCGGCCATGGCTGTGATCGAGTGAATAAAGAAATGTCAATTCGAGAAGGTGGCATTTTTGTATGGAATAGTAGCCTTATGCCTACGAAACAGTAGCAATTATGCAATAAATGTTAGCAAGGGAATAGTCATCCACTTAGATAAACTGCTGAAATTTCATTAACATTGTTGAAAAAGAAGTGTAAATATATGCCAATATTTCCGAATATTGGAGGTGTAAAGAAAGAATGCAATAATATCCGTGAATTCTGCATTCTTTGATATGGGATACCAGAAGGATACCTATGGGTATGCATCCTAGTTTTCACACAAAGTTGTGCTAACAAAGATTGCTCAATGTCTCGAGCATGAACCCTGTCGGTCGGCTTGGAGTCACGCTTGTCTACAAGCGGATGGCAATGCCCATAAATTGTAAAAGATTTCAGATCGGTATCGGTTTCCAAAAATAAATGTGGATGGTGATCACAACTAGCCATCCATAAATGGGTACTATGATTTTCAATGCTGAGGTGTACCCTGTTTAAATATTATTTATCTTATATATAAAAAAGACTGATGTCCGTGTATGCGCTCGTGTATAACTCGAGAACGGGTACTTGCATTTTTACAATTTGGAGCTTCATGGATTTGTATTGGCCCAAGTAAGGACACTATGCAGAAAAATTTTGCCAAACCCTCTTTTACCGCCCACAAATCAAAAAAATACTATATTTCCGACGGTTTTGGTCGTATTAGACTACAATTTGGTAATTTAGTCTGTATGCTCACTGTCGGCAACTGTACTAAAACTGGGTTGCCACACTCTTTTTTACCGCCCACAAATCAATAAAAATTCTATATATCAAAAGATTTTTGTGGTATTATATTAAACTTGGTAATTAATTTTGTTTGATTGCTGTCGGAAACCACTAAAGATAGGTTGCCACACCCCCTTTAACCGCCCACAAATTAATAAAAATTCTATGTATCGGAATAGAATTTAGTGGTATTAGACTTAAATTTGGTAATTTAGCTTGTATGCTTACTGTCCGCAACTGTTCTAAAACTGAATAATGTCCATCCACTAGAAAACTGGGATGGGAATTGTATAAGGGGGTGTGGCTCCGCCCATACAATTAAAATTTGTAATAACGAAGTAGAGGCAACAGTACTTACATACAAACTCAAAATGGATTTACTATTTGGTGAAGTCCTGCTACTGGGAAACTGTAACGGGCAGTGAAAAATGACAGTGGTGTCAAAGTATGGGTCTAAAAAAAGCTTTGAATATACTTATTATGTTCCCATATAGTTGCTGGGTGCAGCAACGCGCGCCGGGAAATATACGGGAAATATATGGCTTGTTTAATATATGGGATGGACTCAGTATTGTAATTCATTAAATAGGATGGATGTCACACCTGAAATCAAGGAAGTAACATCTAGGAAAAGGTTTGAAGGCAGTTTGGATTATATGAACAACTAACATCCTGATAACAGTTTGAAGGGAGTTACATTATGGTACAAACAACTTGAAAACGCATTTACTAGGTATAATTTTCTTGAACTTTCGACTCCTCGTCATAGGCACATAATATTATGTTCACACGGCAGGTGACTATGCTAAAAACCGAAGGATCTTTTTCGCTACCTCTACCTCTACCTCTACCTCTACTTCTACTTCTACTTCTACTTCTACTTCTACCTCTACCTCAACCTCTACCTCTACCTCTACCTCTACCTCTACCTCTACCCCTACCTCTACCTCTACCTCTACCTCTATTTACCTCTACCTCTACCTCTACCTCTACCTCTACCTCTACCTCTACCTCTACCTCTACCTCTACCTCTACCTCTACCTCTACCTCTACCTTTACCTCTACCTCTACCTCTACCTCTGCCTCTACCTCTACCTCTACCTCTACCTCTACCTTTACCTCTACCTCTACCTCTACCTCTACCTCTACCTCTACCTCTACCTCTACCTCTACCTCTACCTCTTCCTCTACCTCTACCTCTACCTCTACCTCTACCTCTACCCCTACCTCTACCTCTACCTCTACCTCTACCTCTACCTCTACCTCTACCTCTACCTCTACCTCTACCTCTACCTCTACCTCTACCTCTACCTCTACCTCTACCTCTACCTCTACCTCTACCTCTACCTCTACCTCTACCTCTACCTCTACCTCTACCTCTACCTCTACCTCTACCTCTACCTCTACCTCTACCTCTACCTCTACCTCTACCTCTACCTTTACCTTTACCTCTAACTCTACCTCTACCTCTACCTCTACCTCTACCTCTACCTCTACCTCTACCTCTACCTCTACCTCTACCTCTACCTCTACCTCTACCTCTACCTCTAGTTCTAGCTCTACCTCTACCTCTACCTCTACCTCTACCTCTACCTCTACCTCTACCTCTACCTCTACCTCTACCTCTACCTCTACCTCTACCTCTACCTCTACCTCTACCTCTACCTCTACCTCTACCTCTACCTCTACCTCTACCTCTACCTCTACCTCTACCTCTACCTCTACCTCTACCTCTACCTCTACCTCTACCTCTACCTCTACCTCTACCTCTACCTCTACCTCTAGCTCTAGCTCTACCTCTACCTCTACCTCTACCTCTACCTCTACCTCTACCTCTACCTCTACCTTTACCTCTACCTCTACCTCTACCTCTACCTCTACCTCTACCTCTACCTCTACCTCTACCTCTACCTCTACCTCTACCTTTACCTCTACCTCTACCTCTACCTCTACCTCTACCTCTACCTCTACCTCTACCTCTACCTCTACCTCTACCTCTACCTCTATCTCTACCTCTACCTCTACCTCTACCTTTACCTCTACCTCTACCTCTACATCTACCTCTACCTCTACCTCTTCCTCTACCTCTACCTCTACCTCTACCTCTACCTCTACCTCTACCTCTACCTCTACCTCTACCTCTACCTCTACCTCTACCTCTACCTCTAGTTCTAGCTCTACCTCTACCTCTACCTCTACCTCTACCTCTACCTCTACCTCTACCTCTACCTCTACCTCTACCTCTACCTCTACCTCTACCTCTACCTCTACCTCTACCTCTACCTCTACCTCTACCTCTACCTCTACCTCTACCTCTACCTCTACCTCTACCTCTACCTCTACCTCTACCTCTACCTCTACCTCTACCTCTACCTCTACCTCTACCTCTACCCCTACCTCTACCTCTACCTCTACCTCTACCTCTACCTCTACCTCTACCTCTTCCTCTACCTCTACCTCTACCTCTACCTCTACCTCTACCTCTACCCCTACCTCTACCTCTACCTCTACCTCTACCTCTACCTCTACCTCTACCTCTACCTCTACCTCTACCTCTACCTCTACCTCTACCTCTACCTCTACCTCTACCTCTACCTCTACCTCTACCTCTACCTTTACCTTTACCTCTAACTCTACCTCTAACTCTACCTCTACCTCTACCCCCACCACTATACTGCGCCTACCTCTACCACTACCTCTTTAACGAGATAGTCATTTTAGTCTTCATCTGTTGCTAACAAAAATAATTTTTTTATAAACCGGCAATTTCTTAAAAATCAAAATATTCATCTTATTTTTTCATAACTTCATCTTCGATTGCTAATGGTAATTTTCTCCAGTCCAATTTCATCACCCTTGTCTGAAACAAGAATTCGATCTTCATCTCCAACTTTGTGACCATTTAGAAAATATCCGTCTTACTTCAAATCCAACTCTTCATCATCCTGATCATGCTTTTTCGCTGTTGTCCACCACTTGAGTTCGGTGAATTGTGTTCAACCGAAATTTTTGTGAGTATTGATATTATTCATTAACATTTTATAACGCAGACACTTAAGAGACACAGTTATGTGAATTAATTTCGAAACGAGTTAAAACACAAATTCACTTTTCAGATTAACTAAAAAATTATACTAATGTCGAAATGTTAAATAATGTCTGGATTTTTATGAATCTCAATTATATCCTAATAAAACTACGTCTAGATGAACAACATATTAACTTAAATATTCTTAAACTGTACCATTTCGCAGTTAAAAAGTTGTTTCCAAGTCATCAACACTTCAACAGTCGTGATCGGAAGTTGAATTCGCAGATTTCTGAAATCAGCTAAACAAATGTCGACTGTATCTCAGCGACAGCGATAGCTGTTTTTTGTTTGACAAAAAAAAAAAAAAAAAAAAACAAAAACAACAAAATTGCATAGTTCAACGATTGAAATTGACAAGCTTATCAAAAGTTATAAATATTCATTAGCATGAACCGAAATAGGTACAGTGCCGAAAAAAACACACAAATTTATTGGAAATTGCAAAAGAAGTGAGGAAACTAATTATATTTTTGTTAATAGCGTTGGCACGAATACAAGAAAAACAACAATTATTTAGTAGGAAATTGCAAATGCGGAAAACAATTTTGAAAAAAAATGTATTTTAAAGTTTTTGCAAAATTAACAGTACAGCTTAAATTCCATGCAAAATCACCCTAAGGCAATCCCAACCAAACAAGAAAATCAACAATTGCAATAAATTGAAATCTTATCAGCACTCAGACGATGATTTTTGGTTTTTTTGAGACTTTATTAATTTATAATTATTAAATGTTATGGCAATAACACAATAACAACGACCGTCGGGGCTTGGTCAATAACAGCAATGAAACAATTTTAGAAAATCCCAAAATAAATTATAAGTTGACGATCGACTGATTAGGATAAGGATGGAAAAAACTCTAGAACAATTTTTATGAATTGTTTTGTTATGACTTTTGTAACTTCTTTTTGTGCAGAGGAAGTAAATTATTGAAGCAAAAAAAAAAAAAAATTGTTGCAAAATTATACGCTGTCATGCATCACTTTACCATTTGCTGCACTGTGAATTTGCATAAAATTGTTGAAAACTTAGTGGTTATTGAATATTACCGCATTTAACGTCATACACAAGTTGTTTTTAAGTAGTTTTGAATGATTGTCCGCACTTGGTTTAAAGATTGTGGGGTGAGTGAAGGAGGAATAAACACTTAATAAGCATAAAAAGTTATAGTTCAATGACAATAGCTTAAAATAAAAAAAACCTTATTCGAAATAAATATCGCAAGGAAGGTTGTTATGCTTTAAAAATTAACCCTCTAGACGCCGATCTCTTACAATTAAAAAAAAAAATTACTTGGACCATTTTTTCTAGGAGAGTTATTACCTTTTTTTCTCAAAAATATCATCCGAAAGCAATTTTCTTCTTTAAATTCCAAGACTGGTAAAAAAGGTAAAGAGTAGCGGGTTAAGGTTGAAAATAAACAGTCAGGTAAAAATGTTTCTTATGCGAAGTTTTTATTTGAATTTTAATTAGAAGACAAAATTTCACACAGACTTGGGGAATTGGGTAGATTTGCCAATCTACTTTTGCCAATCTAATTTGCCGTACACTTTGTTTTTGTAAAGTTGTACCCAAGTACTCATCACCGGATATGGGCACCACTATATTTAAAGCTTCTAAGTTATTTCTATGTTTGTCTTTTGTCTTTGATTTGTTGTTGCGTTTTGTGTTGCTACAAAAGTCTCTGCTCTCAATTCTTGCTCTCAGCGCTCCCAGAGCGCTGTCTGGCCATACATAGTTGCTCATCACCGATCTACTCTAGTTGAATTGTTTGGTAGATTTATTTCTTCCAAAATTGAGTTTTTTTGCCATGCCACCACCTTTTGCAAAAATAAGCAATAATTGAATTGACAACAAAAACAAAGTAAACTAATTACAATGCATTCCAAACGATTGGAACCTCAGTGTGCTCTACCCAATCCACAAGAAAGGCGATCACACAATTTGCGCCAACTACCGTGGGATAAACCTTCTTAATATATAAGGTCCTGTCGAGCGTATTATGTGAAAGACTGAAGCCCATCGTAATCCAGCTGATTTGACCTTATCAGTGTGGCTTCAGACCTGGTAAATCCACCATAGACCAGATATTTACGCTACGACAAATCTTGGAGAAGGCCCTAGAAAAACAAATCGACACACACCATCTTTTTGTCGATCATAAAGCCGCCTTCGACAGTCCAATAAGGAATCATCTATACTCCACCATGTCTGAATTTGGTATTCCTGCAAAGCTCATCCGTCTTTGCAGAATGACACTGAGCAACATCAGCAGCACAGTTAAGATCGGGAAGGATCTCACTCCTCCATTCGATACCAAACGAGGTTTTAGACAAGGTGATTCCTTATCGTGCGACTTTTTCAACCTGATGATGGAGAAGATCATCCGAACTGCTGATTTGAGACGCAGTGGCACGATATTCTACAAAAGTATTATGCTGCTGGCGTATGCTGATGATATCGACATCATTGGCCATAATACGCGCGAAGTCAGCGCAGCATTCTCCAGATTAGCGAAAGAGTCGAGTCGAATGGGTCTTGCAGTGAATGCAGATAAGACGAAATACCTAGTGTCAACAAATTAACAGTCCCAGCGTCTTGGAAACCACGTCACTGTTGACAACATCTCCTGCGAGGTTGTTAAGGACTTCGTCTACCTGGGATCCAGCATTAACTCTTTCAGCAATGTCAGTATTGAGATAAAACGAAGGATAACTTTTGCCAACAGGTGCTTCTTTGGGCTAAGTAGGCAATTGAATAGCAGAGCCCTCTCTCATGCCCTAATCATGCCCGTCCTATTATATGCAGCACAAACCTGGACGTTGAGCAGTTCTGATGAAAAGACTCTGGGAGCCTTCGAGAGGAAGATTCTTTGTAAAATCTTTGGTCCAATCTGCGTCAATGGCGAGTACCGAATTCGATGGAACCACGAGCTGTATGAGCTGTGCGCTGACATCGACAAACTTAAGCGCATTAAAATCGAGCGGCTCCGCTGGCTAGGTCATGTTGAGCGAATGGAAAACGACGCTTCAGCGAAAAAAATATTCGATTCGGTGCCCGGTGGTGTCCAACGCAGAGGAGGACGCCCACATCTTCGTTGGAAGGATCAGGTGTTGGATAACCTGACCACGCTCGGTTTTTCCAACTGGCGCCAGCAAGCGCAAATCAGAAATGGCTGGCGCAATTTCTTATACGAGGCCAAAACCGATTTACGGTTGTAAGCGCCAGACAATTAAGTAAGTAAGTAAACTAATTACAAGGGGCGTGGCACCTGCCATGCAACCCAAATCTGCAATATCGAATAACTTTGGAATTATAGGGCGCACAGCGTTGGAATTGGAATCATTCTGCTTCGATTTACATGTGCCATTCCACTGGTAAAATTTTATGGGCGTTGGACAAAGGACGTGGCACTTTTTCGGCTGCCCAAATTTTTGGTATAACTTTCGAACTATTAATCACACATCAATGAAACTCGGTAAGACCGTACTATTTAGTCCTGTCCTTTGACTGGAAAAATTGAGTGAGCATTAAACAAGTGGGTATGGCACCGCCCATATAAGTCAAACTTATGGTATCAAATACCTTTGGAACTTAATGCCGCATAACAATGAAACTTTGTATGAACTTGCCACTTGGTAGTGTCCATCTAAGGGGTGTGACTCCGCCCATATAATTCAAATTTTTGATATCGAATAGCTATGAAAGTAAAAGTCACAAAACATTGAAATTTAGAATAGAGTTACTATTATGTGATGTATTTCTACTAAAAGACTTGAACAGGCATTGGTAAAGGGGGTGTGGCTCCGCCCATACATGCCAAAGTTTTGACATCGAAAAGCAATGAAAATTAAATTCTCAAAACATTGCAACTCACAATGGAGTTCCACTTGGTGGTATCCTTCTACTAGAAGAAAACTGGGACAAGCATTAAAGAAGTGGGTGGATCTCCGCCTATACAAGCCAAAATTTTGATATCGAATACTTTGCAAACAAATGTTTGTCAAAAGTACTCAATTGCAATTAAGGCTGCTCGCAATTATCAAAAACACTCAATCTTCTATAGCCAACTACCCTAGTCAGTGTGAATACCCCTAATGTATTCATTTTTGCGCAGAATTTTTCTGTCGAGATATATAACCGTTATGACCGCTTTCAATTCAAATATGAAACCATTTTGTTAGCGCAGAAAAGTGAGGTTATGCTATGAGTGCCCTGAGACACTAATAAGGGCTAGAGGGTTCAACTAAGGCAGCCGAAAATTATTGCCTAGAAAATTTAATAATGGGGGTATCCATTTCGGGTTTCGGAAAGTGCAGCCCTGGCATTTGGCAACATTGAAAAAATTTTGCGCTGTGTAAGGATAAATTTTTTAGTAGAAACGAAAATACCATACGTATTAAATGTGCTGCTATTGTTTTGCGCAGCCAAATTCGAAGAAGTTTAAGATTAAGATGTTTTTCCTTTTGAAAATATACTTGTCTTTTCTATTTACAATGGTGAACCTATATCAATCATGAGCTTAATAGAAAGCATCATTAATATGTGGAATATATCAATTTAAAATGTGACAAAGCGTTTGTTGCTATTATTTTGCGCAACAATGTATCCTGTGCCGCCGCCGCAAACCAAATAATACTAAAACCGATTGAAATAATACCAAAGCGTAGAGCCTTGATCCCAGAATCACCACCGTGTGGTGCTCGCAGTCACCCGATTTAAGTTCACTTTTTTTATGGTGGCCACATCTGTCATTGACATTCTATGAAATTTTCCGCTTGATAGCTTGACATTTGTTAAAGTGACGCCGTATTGAGTAAATCTGCGATTGTGCCTGTTTTTGATTTTATACAATTTTAAAAATGGAATTGAATTCGTAACAACGAGTTTATATTAAATTTTGCATTAAAAACGGTTTCAATGGTGCGACGACATTGCAAATATTAGAAAAGTGTTTCGGCAACGATACTCTGAAGAAAACAATCGTTTATCAGTGGTACGAACGTTTCAGAAGTGGCCATGAGTCCATGAACGATGATGAACGCAGTGACAGGCCATTGACATCAAAAACCGACGAAAATATCAACAAAATCAAAAAATGGATGACCGTAGACCACAAATTGACCATAAGAGAGATGGCAGAGGAGTTGGGCATGGCGTTTGGATCCGTTCGAGACATTTTGATGAATGATTTCAGCCTCAGACGTGCCGCTGCAAAGCTGGTACCGAAAGATCTGAATTTCATGCAAAAAAGGGATCGCGTTGACGTCGCAAAAGACATGATTTCCAAGGCCGAATCCGACTCAACATTCATCATTACTAGATCATTACTGGAGACGAGACGTGGATTTATGAGTATGACACGCAACCCAGACATCAAGCGAGTGAATGGCGTGCACCGAATGAACCGTGATCGAAAAAGCCACGTCGTTTTTAGTCGAAAAAGAAGGCGGTGCTCACATTTTTCATGGATTATAAGGGTGTTTTGTGTCATGAATTCAAGAAGTATTATTTGGGCATTATGAGACGTTTGCGTGAAGCAATTCGCCAAAAAGAACCAGAGTTGTGGGCAAACAACACTTGGATCTTGCACCACGATAACGCACCGTCGCACAATGCCATTGTTATCCGTGAACATTTGGCTAAAAACGAAACGAATACCATTCAACAACCACCGAATTCACCTGATTTGGCTCTCTGCGACTTTTTCCTATTCGGTCAACTCAAGAAACTGCTCCGCGGAACGCGTTTCAGCACCCAAGATGAGATCATGGAAAAATCGAAGATGGCTCTGATGGCCATACCGCAAACCGAATATAAAAAATGTTTCGAGGATTGGATCAAGCGCTGGCATAAGCACGTTGCAGCTGATGGGGAGTACTTTGAAGGGGACAATATCGATTTTGATGTATAATCTTGTATTTTTAATTCCCTGAAGAAACTTTTTGATCAAGGTGGTAAAAAATAATCAGAGATTATGGATAAAGTACTGAAACTACGAGTATGCTCTTTTCACATCGTAGTCGAAAGGTGTAAAATTAAGTTCATACAAGTTGATTTTTTTCCTCTTTGAATTATACATAAAAATATAAATAAACTTGCCATTTCAGCCTTTGAAAGGACTTTGACTGAACTTATGATCAAATAGTGGCTGGCGTGGCGCAATGGGTAGAGTGCTTGGCCCATATTCTAGAGAACCCTGGTTCAATTTCCACCTAACACAGAAAGTTTTTTCAATTGAATTAATTTCACTGTTCGGGCGTCACCTCTCTGCAGACAATGTCAAACCTCAGAGAGTAAATAATAATGCCATGTAAAGCTTCTTGAGAACATGCATATAGCGGTTCGGAGTCTGCATAAAACTAGTAGGTCCAGTTCTCGATCAATTGTGTAAAAACATTTCCGATTTGAATTAACTTATTTTTATTTTGTACTATAAACTATCTATGCTATTATATAAAATGAAAGTGAAAATTTTTTGTGTCCGCAAAACTCCAAAAGTACTGGTCAGATTTTTTTGAAATAAGTTTTAAAATATCAAATTTGTGCTACAAAAGGTTCATTGGTTATTTTCTTTTCGAAATTTCAATAATAAGTATCTTTAATTAAAGTGTTAAGTTTTTTAAAAAATCATCCACACTGCCATGCATTGCTTGATCGTTAGCTTTTCATGCGTTTGTGCTGCGAGAGCCTCAATAAACTGCATGTTGCTCTCTACTATACTCTTTTTGTTCTCAGTAAGCACAAAACAACAAAACAAACAACAAAACAAACAAACAAATACATATTATACATACATACATACTTTGCTGCGCTTAAAGCTATTTAATTGGATCAAAGTACATTCTAATATGTTCAAAGTAGTTTTGATGTGGAGAATTAATCTAACACAGTTTTGTTAAAAGGGGATTCACTGACCACCTTTAGCATGTTGAGGATTTTTTTGATGAGAATGAGATTCAATCCGACTTGATGTATGTATGTATGTACGAATGTTTATTTGTTTCGCTGCATGCAACTTTTCTACATATGTTTTGACGGTGGTTTTCCTGTAATTTATAAATGAAAAAAAGGAACAAAGGGCTGACTTTTTACTTTATAGAATTGACATTGTGTGATTCAATAAGTTTTTTTATAAATAAACAAGAGAACTGGGACGGGCATAGGAAAAGGGGTTATGGCTTGGACCACACAAGTCAAATTTTCGATATTGAATAGTTTTGGAACTAAACGTCGCATGACAATAAAACTCAGTATGAAGTTACTAATTGCCTGGTATGTGCATTGGAAAAGGGTGGGTGGCCCAATTCTCTATACAGAATAGCTATGGAAGCTAAAATCACAGGACATTGAAACTCATCATGTAATTGTCACCTGGGAGTGATGTTCTGCTACTGGGAAACTGTAACAGGCAGTGGAACATGAGCGTGGTGTCAGACTAAGGGACTAATAAAAGTTTTTAATGTACTTATTATTTCCAATATACTTGCCGGGTGCAGCAATGCGCGCCGGGTATCGCTAGTTTTTTATAAATGAAACCAGAAATAAGACAAACAAAATTAAAATAAGAAATGCAATAAGTAGAATTTGCTTTTATTAACTGAATGAAGTCCCTAAAAGTTCTATGATTGACGGATAATAATGGACGTCTTATTCTGTTGAGTTTTACGTGTTACGTGGCTTGAATGTGATATTTAGTACAGTTAATTTTTGCATTCCAATATAAATAATATGAGCAACAGTTTATGCTACATACATATATAGCTGATATGCTATTAATCTGTTGACCTCATTTCGAATGGATATTTATCGCTTATCGGTTCGTCATAAAAAAACTTAAACAACTTTTATAAATATTTGCTGTTCATAAAACAAAAGTGCATCCCCGAGAGAGACGGTTTCGTCTCAAATATGTTGACAATAAATTTGCTGTTCAAGCTTCTCAATGTTAATAATAGAACCAAAAAGTACCTATTTATGTATTATTTGCGAAGCATAAACGTTATTAAAATGCACCACACGTTTCATCTCACATTATTTCGCTTGATCAGCTTTAAATGAGTCATAACAATTTTAATCGGAACTTAAGATTTTCCAGGCGGGAGTTTTTAAAAATTCAGTTGAAATAATTAACATTTAAGTCTGTATTCAAAGTGGTCAGTATTAAGTTGAAGGCAATTATTTTAAACATAACGTGATTTTTATTTTACAAGAAGGCAAGCACGTGTTTGAGTTTTTTATTTCTTTATTAATCTGTTATTATTATTATTTCTTTATTAATCTACCGGGTCAAGCCCTTACAGATTACAATAGTTTCTTAAAGCTAGGGGTAACAAAAATCATTTACAAATTAGGTTGAAACAAAAGCAAAATAAAGGCTAAATCATTTCAAAAGTTCATTCAAAACTCTTATCAAGACTGGTCTTTCAAGGTCAAAATGAAAATTAATAGAATTGCATAGAATAAGGCATCTAGAGACAGGATCGTTACGACCATAGTTTGTTCTATGAACCTTAATGAAAAATACACAATGTTCTCTAAGCGGTCTAGCAGGAGCGTGAAATGGGATAAGAGATAGGAGTTCGGGTGAATCAGTTTTGCCACTAAGTAAATCTTTAATAAATAAAACACTCGATATGTTGAATCTTACTGAAAGCTTTTGTAAGACAAGTAATCGACATCTCACTTCATACGATGGCATATTTTCTTGCGAATAAGTCCGACGAATCGCAAATTTTGTAAAATTTCTTTGTATTCTCTCAATCCAATCAATATCGTTGTTATATATAGAGTGCCAAATTAGTTCCCCATATTCAAGAACTGATCTAACCAGAGAAATTAATGTGGTTTTTAGTGTAAAAGCATCTATGAATTCCTTAGCATTTCGTTTGATAAAACCGAGTAGTGAATTTGCTTTAGAGATTACGTATTCCCTATGGGGGCTAAAAGTAAGCTTTGAATCGAAATAGACCCCGAGATCTTTGATTACGGACACTCTGGCAAATCCAATAGTCTGATGATTATAATGGAACGAAATCGGTGCAAAATTTCGTGAAAACGTTCAAAGCTTGCATTTCGAAAGGTTCAATTTCATACCATTAATAGCACACCAGGTTAGGAAGGAATCAATATCTTTTTGGAAGCTCGTGCAATCAGACAACGTGTGTATTGCTGCATACATTTTCAAGTCGTCGGCGTAAAGGAAGACAGAGCAATAATTAGAAACTTCTACTACGTCATTGATAAAGATTATAAACAATAGGGGTCCCAGATGACTGCCCTGCGGAACCCCTGACTTAGCATGAATGATACGTGAGTAACAATCACCAACCTTGACTATAAGCTTTCTATTTGCCAGCTACGAGGATATCCATTTCAAAAGACTAGAGTGAATACCCAGTTTTTCTAACTTTAGTAAGAGGGTTTTGTGTGGAAGGCCGTCGAACGCTTTAACAAAGTCTGGGTAGAGAACGTCAACTTGTAGACCCCTTTCAACAGTATTAATACTGAAGTTTGAAAATATTGACAAATTACTACTTGTTGACCGCCCGGAGAAAAATCCATGTTGATAGTTTGAGGTGTAGTTTTTTACTTCAAGAAAGAGGCGTTTGCTTACAATAGCATCGAGCAGCTTAGGAATAGCTGATAATTTTGTAATTGGTCGGTAATTTTCAATCATCCCTTTTTGACCTGCTTTAAAAATAGGTGTGATGTATGCGGTCTTCCAATCGTCTAGGAATATTCCGCTAAAAAGAGACATATTGAAAATAGAGGTTAGTGGGGTAGACAAGGGTGATGCACAGCATTTAAGAAACAGCGGAGGAACAGAGTCGAGGCCCGCACCCTTGTTCGGATCCAAACATGCTAGGGATTCATATATTTCATCAACAGAAAAATTCATAGAGCCAACATCAAATAATTGCTGTAAGTGGGAGAAGTCGAGTGACCTTACATCAGGGTCGTGATTATTAAATACTGAGCCGAAGAAATTTGCAAAAAGTTCACATATGTCTTGCGAATTTTTGGCTTGTTTTCCTTGGAATTCCATAACTTTAGGTATACCTGAGCTTTTTCGCTTTGAGTTGTAAAATGTCCAAAATACTTTAGGATTATGTTTAAAAATATGAATAAAATTTGAATGATTTAATTTATAATTATTTCTTTACCATCATCTTTTACTAAGTAAAATTTACTTCTCCATTGACTCATGGTCCAAATTTGATTTCAACAGAGCCCAATAACCAAATAATTTGATGGGCATTGTCGAGGAGAAAACTCTGAAATCTTTTACGTCTTCAGCCCGACAAAACAACTGAAAATGTATTCGCATTCGTCGAACAAAATATTCGAGGGCTGCATTTTAAGTCATGCGCCTCGTCAACATTCAGCAATGCCAGATGAATTTTGTCATTTCCATTTGAAAATTTTACATTTTTTAGCATAAACGTACTAACAAAGTTTTGGTGCATGTGTGTTTATTGTGTTGTTTAGAGTAGTTTGAAAATTGTATTTCAGCAAAAAAATGGAATCAACGCGTGAACATGTTTGGGTGATTATTTTTTACAATTTTCGACGTGGATTGACTAGAAAAGAATGCATCGAACAACTTCGTTAGACTTATGCTGATGAAGCACCACATCCAGAGACTGTAACACACTGATTCAATGAGTTCGAGCGTGGTCGTCGTGACGAATTTTTTTAAGGTCGTCCAAGAACGGCTGTTGTGGCAGAAAACAGTGCTGTGTGTGAACTGTTGGAAGCAGACCGTCATGTGTTATACCATGAGATGAAGTCATCCTTGGGCATTAGCGGAATAGCACACATTTGATTTTATATGAGGATTTAGGTCAGTGGCGGATCTAGGATTTGCCAAAGGGGAGGCTGAAACTGCACTTTTGTATGCCAAGGGGCGACTGAAACGTCTTTTTGGACTTTTTTAATTTTTTTTCCCATACAAAAAATTGTCCAAGGGAGGGCTAAAGCCCTTTCAGCCCGTATGTAGATCCACCACTGATTTAGGTGTCAGGAAATTTTGTTACCGTTGAATAGATCATTTGACGGTTTTGAAGGCTCGTTCACGACATCACCATATGTGAAGAATTATAGATCTACGCTTATGAGCTCGAAACAAAGCAGCAATCCACTGTTTAGATCTTTCAAAGTGATGAAAACCCGACAAAAGTTTTCCGCGGGCGGACCACATCCAAGCGTATGGTTGCCAGTTTTTTTCAGAAAAACCCGTCATATCGCAAATGTACCACTGAACAACGGAGAACAGTTAATGCTGAATGGTACACTGAAAAAAAAATGTTTTAAAATTGACGACAATTGTTATTAATTTGACGATATTTGTGTTTAAAAAATAGCTTGCTACAAATTTCGTCAAAGTAAGAGCAAATGTATTTAAAAATTTTGAAAAACATATGAAAAAAAAGTCAAATTAACAACACATTTTGTGAACACATTGTGTTTAATTTTAAGCTAACTTTTTTTTTCAGTGTACACAACCATTTGTTTGGCAGACATCTTCGGAGAATTAAGGAAAACCAAACACCGAAGGAACATCATTCGGTGTCATCACGACAGATAACTCCTGCCTTGTCAGCTAGGGTGCCTCTTGACACAAGGAATCGAGGTTCAAACAATTGAAGCTCAACAGATTGATCTTCAGGAACGCTTTTCAACAACGTCCATCCAACAGATTAGTTTACGGACGTTTAAACCAGCTATGTTTCATTAACAAGCGTCCTGCCGATCATATCCTGAACTTCACTTCAATGACTCCGGACGCGACCAACGCCCTTTTTTTTGTAGTTTCAATACCGGTTAAACCACCACATCTAATACATATTTAATTTAATAAATATCCTATGGATATGGATTACATACGATATTGGAACCATAGTACCAATCATGGACAGCTAGTGTGATCACCATCCACATTTATTGGTGGAAATCGTGACCGATCCAAAATTTCTGACAATATATGGGCATTGTCACCCGGTTGCGGTTGTAAATAAGCGCAACTCCACTCCGATCACCACAGACCTGCTCGCGACATTAAGCCACCACAGCCAGCACGAATCTCCCCTAAGAGCCAGCCCTGCGATAGTCACCTGATCTAAAGGTTTTACCCCGACATAACACTCACACACACTGACACATAGCATATAACACATGACTGTGATGAATTTTATTCGCCACTTACTACTAACCAAGATAAACCTTGAGCGACCAAATAACATCCAGCATCACCAATTTTGCACTTCTGCGTTGTGTGTAGTTACCCACAGCAATACCTCCTGAACACTCCGAGAATGCTTCTAAATAAAGGGTGATTTTTTTGAGGTTATGATTTTCATGCATTAGTATTTGACAGATCACGTGGGATTTCAGACATGGTGTCAAAGAGAAAGATGCTCAGTATGCTTTGACATTTCATCATGAATAGACTTACTAACGAGCAACGCTTGCAAATCATTGAATTTTATTACCAAAATCAGTGTTCGGTTCGAAATGTGTTTCGCGCTTTACGTCCGATTTATGGTCTACATAATCGACCAAGTGAGCAAACAATTAATGCGATTGTGACCAAGTTTCGCACTCAGTTTACTTTATTGGACATTAAACCAACCACACGAATGCGTACAGTGCGTACAGAAGAGAATATTGCGTCTGTTTCTGAGAGTGTTGCTGAAGACCGTGAAATGTCGATTCGTCGCCGTTCGCAGCAATTGGGTTTGTGTTATTCGACCACATGGAAGGTTTTACGCAAAGATCTTGGTGTAAAACCGTATAAAATACAGCTCGTGCAAGAACTGAAGCCGAACGATCTGCCACAACGTCGAATTTTCAGTGAATGGGCCATAGAAAAGTTGGCAGAAAATCCGCTTTTTATCGACAAATTTTGTTCAGCGATGAGGCTCATTTCTGGTTGAATGGCTACGTAAATAAGCAAAATTGCCGCATTTGGAGTGAAGAGCAACCAGAAGCCGTTCAAGAACTGGCCATGCATCCCGAAAAATGCACTGTTTGGTGTGGTTTGTACGCTGGTGGAATCATTGGACCGTATTTTTTCAAAGATGCTGTTGGACGCAACGTTACGGTGAATGGTGATCGCTATCGTTCGATGCTAACAAACTTTTTGTTGCCAAAAATGGAAGAACTGAACTTGGTTGACATGTGGTTTCAACAAGATGGCGCTACATGCCACACATCTCGCGATTCTATGGCCATTTTGAGGGAAAACTTCGGAGAACAATTAATCTCAAGAAATGGACCGGTAAGTTGGCCACCAAGATCATGCGATTTGACGCCTTTAGACTATTTTTTGTGGGGCTACGTCAAGTCTAAAGTCTACAGAAATAAGCCAGCAACTATTCCAGCTTTGGAAGACAACATTTCCGAAGAAATTCGGGCTATTCCGGCCGAAATGCTCGAAAAAGTTGCCCAAAATTGGACTTTCCGAATGGACCACCTAAGACGCAGCCGCGGTCAACATTTAAATGAAATTATCTTCAAAAAGTAAATGTCATGGACCAATCTAACGTTTCAAATAAAGAACCGATGAGATTTTGCAAATTTTATGCGTTTTTTTTAAAAAAAAAGTTATCAGGCACTTAAAAAATCACTCTTTAGAATCAAGTAATTCTTTTCGCGTCCATATTCTCCCTGAACGCTTCGAGACCACTTTAGGATAGGGACTAAAGTTAATCTCATCGCGCCCATTACACTCCCCGAACACTCCGAGATCACCTTAGGATAGGAACTAAAGTTAATATCATCGTGCCCATTAATGCTTGAAAATATTTATCAAGCTTACACCATTTGTTTTCTTCGCATTTTTCACTCCGAATTTACTCTAGCTTACGCTATTTCAAAAGTTCGCATCTCCATTACGCTCCGAGTTTAATAACTCACACTATATCAACAGATCGCATCACTCCGAGTTTAATAGCTCACACTATTTCAACAGATCGCATCATCAAATCTAGGCTGTCAGCCTCATCTGGTGGCTCACCATGTTCTGCCCTAGAGCAATCCCAGTTTTGCAGTTACTACTGCCACCCATTTTCAAACATCGATTTACGCTCTCAAAAGACTTGGTATTATGCCAACGTATTTGTATTCGTGTTGTTTGAGGGTAATGACTATCCCCGTGGTAACAAATTGTATTTCGGATCATTGCTACTCCTTCGTAGGCATTAGCGCTACTGTTAGCTAAACACGCAAGGCTCAAAGCGGGATTGATCTCCATTACGCCAATGCGAGTTCCAACACATAAACTCAAAGAAAAGATTTTTTAACCACTGAAAACGTGGAATTGACGGGTCAATCGCTTTACACTCGCGACTTGGCACCCAATGACTTCTTCTTGTTACCTCCATTAAGAAAAAAATGAGTGGCATGCGATTTTCTACCCCCGAACAGGCCGTTGAAGAGCACTTTTTTCTTCGCCAAATGCGGTCTTTTTACTTCAAATTAATATTAAATCTGTCCAAGTGCTAATAATATTCACCAGTGATCGTTTTACCCTCTTCAAGGTAATGGATGTGAATGAATCCGCGAGCATCCCAAAATACTGTCGCCATGACCTTGTTGGCCGACTGGCCCACCTTGGCTTTCTTTAGTGCACATTCACCTGGAGTTGTGTTGTGATGTATCGTGTTTCATCTACGATTACAAAACGGAGCAAAAACTCCTTCGGATTGAGGTTGAACATCGCCAAACCCTCATTTGAAGTGGTCACACGGCTGCGCTTAGGGTCGAGTGTGAGTAATCGCGGCACCAATTGCGCGGATAGCTTTTCCATGTCCAAATAGTCATGTTAAATATGATGTAACCGCTTAGTTGAGATGCCTACAGCCTCAGCCACCTCACACACGTTCATTCTCCTATCTTCCAATATCATTCCATGGATTTTATAGACGATTTCTGGCGTGACAACCCTTTTTGGGCGATCTAAACGTTCAGCGTGACTTGTTCTGACACGACCTCAACGGGCTCAACGGAATTTATGGATTAAACTACTTTTTAACCATTCAAATTGATGGTACAAATTAAACATAATATTTATAAAGCCTTTCCTTGGTTTCGGTGATGGATTTTTATCCAAAAAAAATGCTTGATGAGTACACAAAATTTACTTATTTAAATTTCCATTTTTACAGATGATAGTTAACAGGACAGGATAGCCACAGGACTGTGGCGTCCGTGGCGTAGTTGGTTAAAGTGCGTGGCCGCTATGTCAAAGAACCTGGAGACCCAGGTTCGAACCCCAGCAGCGACAGAAAATTATTTGAATTAAAATAATTTTTCTGTACGGCCACCACCTCTCTGCAGACAATGGCAAACCTCAGAGAGTAATCAAAATAACATGTACAGCTTCTTGAGAATAAGAACATTCCGTTCATCGCCGTTCGGAGTCGGCGTTAAGCCTGTAGGTCCATTTCTCGGTCAATTGTGTACAAACTTAATAACACGCACAACACAATTGATCATAAGAAGCTAGGTCAAAGTCCTTTCAAGGGCTGAAATGGCCAGTTATTTATTTTATTTATTTAGTTAACAGGACCAATGTTGCATTTAAAGTTACTATGTGGGAAATTCAAAAAGTCACTGACTTCTCAAATTGCTCTCGTAATTATATCTCAAAATATTTTGTCGGTAGAAAGTTAATATGGAAATATTTAGAAACTACAAATTATATTGAAAACAAATTTTTGAGCTTTAGGCCAAGCATGTTGACAACAAGACAACATGAAGAACAAAGAAGGCAACAACCAACAACAACAACGCTCTGTATAGCGTCAAATCACACAGCTTGACTATACAGACTGTTTCGTTGGCCGCTACACCAACTCATCAGTAGCCTTTGTATGACTTTACACTATGATCTACTCAAGCTACTTAGGTTCTACTTATACTGCCAATATAAGAGAAAGTTACCCGGAATTTATATTTGGCAGAGAACGCTGGAATTTTGTAACTGAGTTCTTATCTACTTTGATGCACCCTGTATCAAGGTTAACCTAGATCGTATCATACTTTTAGGCATAGTCTTAATTTATGTGCATCTTCTAAATTCGATCACATCGGTTTACCGCTATCAGAGCATATTGAAGCTGTTGTTTATTTTTGCTGTTTAGCTCCTCCCTTTTTCCACAATTCCATTTTTAGGGTTCAGTTAGCTTAACTGATATAACACCTAAGATGGTGTGGAGATCATTTTGTTATGAAAGACTTTGTTGTTTATGTGATTAACACACAACTAATCACTTTCTTAACATTTTTACGGGCGTGCTCTCCCAGAAATTTTTCAAATATTAAGATTAGAAACCACAAAAAAAATTTTAAGTGTATTCCCCAAACACACTTATAAGTCATTTCGTTTGGTTGAAAAGCAATTTGTGTGTGTGTCAAAAATTTATGCAGTTTAGTGATAGGTATATTATTAAATAAACTGGCTGTTATATAATTTCATTATAATTGGAAAAGCTTTTACGTTATTAAAAATCATAGCCAACTTTAAAAAGACTAACAAGAGAACTAGAAAGTGCTCTTCTGTTAACTTTGAGCTTCTGTTAACTTCTTTGGCGTCGAATAACCTTTTTAGCTAACTATAGTTGTGATGATGACGATGATGATGATGATGATGATGATGATGATGATGATAATGATAATGATGATGTTGCTGTTGCTTTCATAGTTTTCTAGTTTATGCCAAAAATAGAACCTGCATTAATTGAACTTTGAACTTTTTTTTTGAGTAGTCAGCCCCGTTGAAAGTATATCGAGCAAGTTCTGCTGACATTTTTGCTTGCAATTCATGCAAATTCAAGTTTCACAAAGGTAGTAGTTGGCATAGGTAGTAGTTAGCAAAACGGGCTGTTTGCATGAATGTATGTGCTCAGGTGTATTCAGGTTGTTGGCATGTGGCAGTAGACACACTTTTTGCAATGCAGTCTATATCGTGTTGTATTGCAGACACGTGTCGGTGGGTCGTGTTTGTTCATTTAATTTTCAATTTTATTTTATTTTATTCATAACGTAAAAAAAAAACAGAATTTAAATAAATGATGACATATACAGGGTAAAGATATTATACATGTTATAATTAATAAGAAAAAATACACTCTTCACAACAGCGGAAATGACATTTGCGGACACAAAATGGCGATGTTAAGAGAAACATGAGAAAAACATGTCAAATCCTTATATTGGACACAATTGCTTGGACACAAATTAAACAGCCAACAAACTTTACTTTAAAACGCAATTTCGCAAAAAAGTTGATAGCTGAAAATAATTATATTTTGTAAATATTGAAAAAAAGAAGAAAAAATAGCACGTTTGCGTGTGGAGCGTTATTTAATAAATTATACTTGCATTAAAAAAACGAAAACTAATTGAGTAACGAAAACAACTTTAAATAAAACTGCGTAAATAGAGAATTTTAAGTAAACATAATCAAGCAAATATTCACCGATACGAGTACAATAATAAAATATAAAAAACATTTGTGGAGGCTGACAAACAAACATATCAGAAGAGTTGTGAAATGAGACATAAAGACATAAAAAGATTTGCGAAAAGTGACTTATGCATTATTAATTATGTATTATAAATTATGACTGTTGAATTATGAATTATAAATTATAAATTATAAATTATAAATTATAAATTATAAATTATAAATTATAAATTATAAATTATAAATTATAAATTATAAATTATAAATTATAAATTATAAATTATAAATTATAAATTATAAATTATAAATTATAAATTATAAATTATAAATTATAAATTATAAATTATAAATTATAAATTATAAATTATAAATTATAAATTATAAATTATAAATTATAAATTATAAATTATAAATTATAAATTATAAATTATAAATTATAAATTATAAATTATAAATTATAAATTATAAATTATAAATTATAAATTATAAATTATAAATTATAAATTATAAATTATAAATTATAAATTATAAATTATAAATTATAAATTATAAATTATAAATTATAAATTATAAATTATAAATTATAAATTATAAATTATAAATTATAAATTATAAATTATAAATTATAAATTATAAATTATAAATTATAAATTATAAATTATAAATTATAAATTATAAATTATAAATTATAAATTATAAATTATAAATTATAAATTATAAATTAAAAATTATAAATTATAAATTATAAATTATAAATTATAAATTATAAATTATAAATTATAAATTATAAATTAAAAATTATAAATTATAAATTCAAAATTATAAATTATAAATTATAAATTATAAATTATAAATTATAAATTATAAATTATAAATTATAAATTATAAATTATAAATTATAAATTATAAATTATAAATTATAAATTATAAATTATAAATTATAAATTATAAATTATAAATTATAAATTATAAATTATAAATTATAAATTATAAATTATAAATTATAAATTATAAATTATAAATTATAAATTATAAATTATAAATTATAAATTATAAATTATAAATTATAAATTATAAATTATAAATTATAAATTATAAATTATAAATTATAATGAATTATGAATTATGAATTATGAATTATGAATTATGAATTATGAATTATGAATTATGAATTATGAATTATGAATTATGAATTATGAATTATTAATTATGAATTATTAATTATGAATTATGAATTATGAATTATGAATTATGAATTATGAATTATGAATTATGAATTATGAATTATGAATTATGAATTATGAATTATGAATTATGAATTATGAATTATGAATTATGAATTATGAATTATGAATTATGAATTATGAATTATGAATTATGAATTATGAATTATGAATTATGAATTATGAATTATGAATTATGAATTATGAATTATGAATTATGAATTCTGAATTATGAAGTATCAGCTTTGAATTATGAATTATCAGATATTAATTATGAATTATGAGTTATGAATTATGAATTATGAATTATGAAATATGAATTATGAATTATGAATTATGAATTATGAATTATGAATTATGAATTATGAATTATGAATTATGAATTATTATGAATTATGAATTATGAATTATGAATTATGAAATATGAAATATGAATTCTGAATTATGAATTATGAATTATGAGTTATGAATTATAAGTTATGAATTATTTATTTTTAAAAACTAAAATATTATTAATGGAATAATGTTGTATAATCGGTGAAATGTGAATCGTTGACAATAAGTAATAAGTATTAAATACTTTCCAGGGAATAGTGATTTGAGAATGTTGAAACTTAAGCAGTGAAAAATTATCAGTGTGAATGCTGATCATAAATAATGGATATTGAATACGTTATTGGGAATAATGGATATTTAATTGTGAATAGTTACTTCCGATTTGAGAATAATGAATAGTGAAAAGTGAATTGTTAATAGTGAATTCAAAACTTTGAATAGTAAGAGTTAATGAGAAGAAGTAAAATTCTAAATTGTGAAGAGTGATTTTTGAATTGAGATAAAAAATAGACGTTTTTAGTGTGTATTGTGAATTATGATGCACGAAGTGTGAATTTTAAAATTATTTAATTATAAATTGTGAAAAGTAATTGGGAACTGTTTGTTAAATAGTGAATTGTATACACTTGGTTGTAAATAGTAATCGTTGATAATGAGTAGTGAATTCATAATTGAGAAAACCTGAATACTTTATTGTGAATATTGAGTCAGGAATAGGAAACAAAATAAAATGAAAAATATTGTGTGGAAAGAGAAACGTGTAAAGATAGTATGTAATGAAATGTGAGTTTTGATATGTTCATATTGAAATGTGAATTGTGAACTGTGTATAGTGAAATATATACTTTGGATTGCGAATAGTACGAATTATTTGGGGTGTTGTGAAAAGTGAATAGTGACATGTGAATGTTTTAGAGTGAAAGGAAAATGAATTGGTTTGTTGTGATGTTTTTGCCAGTTTTGCATAGCGAAGAGTGAATTGTAAATGTTGGATTATGAATATCGAGTCCTTTTTGAGAAGTATATAGTGAATTATGAATTATGTTGAAGATTTATGTGTTATTTCAGTTACAGAATGTTTTTGAGTCGTCTACTTCTTCGTCTATATCTGCTTGTTTCCAGAAGGAAATGAAGCTATTCCAAAATTAAGTCGTCTCTGTTCTTGGTTAAAGATCTGAAGTGAATAGCTTCAAAAAGAACTTGTTATAATGTTATGTTCGTATAGATGAACGAAAAATAGAAGAAAAAAAGAATGCAAGATGATTAGAAATAAAGAATTTTGTTTATATTTTCATTTAACTACAGGATGTTTAAAAACAAAAATCTCATAAAAACAAACCGCATTTATCCAAAACAAAAATTTTTTGGGTTTTTCCAAGAATATTGTTCTATGTAATTACCAGAGCACAAACATAATAAAAAAACAAACCGCACAATATTTAAACAAACGTCAGCGAGCAAATACAAAAAAATCTTAATTCATCAGACTTAATAGCATTTTCTGTGGAAAATTAGTGCAGATATAAAATTTTATAATGTCCTATTTCTGTCATTTATATGTACGTAGGTTGTCGCAGAGTTAATAAGAACTTTAATTCGATTCTTTTCGATTTGGAGGCGTACTTTTTAAAAACAATACAAACAGATATTTCGCGCGAAAAACAAATGATGCTAAATATTAGTAAACAAATGAAGAACGATAGACATACCTACGTTCCAACGTCAGAAGATGACTGACGTCATGTGTTGTCTTAATTGTTGATAGTTTTTTGTTCTTTTTTTTTCTCTCTTGATTGTTTTGCTGGGAGCGCTTATTCGTTCTAAAAGTTCTTAGCTTTCAGACGCAGACAAAAAAAAAGCTTTAATCTTACGAGTTGTGGTAGGTTAGTTCATAATGAATGATAGTGAGGCAGTTTCGCAACGGGTTTGTGGCAGAGTGGACAAGGGGCTTGGTTTTTTTTTAATTTAGTGAAAATATCACTAAATTACTTAAAGATTATCTTATAAATAATAATGACATACATTCTATAGGCTGAAGCAGATAAAGAACTCTTGATGCACGATTTTAAATTCTGTTTTATGAATCAAAGAAATGAAATTCGTTTCGTCGCATATGAGTTAAGATTTTATTTTTATCGAATTTGCAAAATATTGGATTTTTATTAGTACGCAGAAAATTTTTGAAATATTATTATCTTTTGTAAATATTTATAAATATTTTATGCATAGTTTATATTTAGAAATGCGATCAGTTGTTTTTGGTTGTCAATTCTTTTAGTACTGGGTGGGTACAGTAAGTATTTCGGGTAATATTTTAATACAAATGGAAAGTAGTTCTTCAGCTTCCTTACGATAGAATATTTTTTTAAAACGCAATAAACGCAACAATATAAGATATGCTGATGCTCTTTTTTCCCAGAAATACCTCGATCAAGTGCTATGTTAACATTTGTTATGTTGAAATTGTAAACAATTAACAAAAGAACGTCATTGGCTTTGTAAACAATTGGCCAGAGTTATTTTAACGCTTCAATTTGAGCTGTATTCAAATGACGAAAGTGAATATTTATATTAAATGCAATTGACTTGTGTGCAGAGTTGGCGTTGAAATATTGATTATTTATTAATGACGTGTGGAAAAAAAAACATTCAAAATTGGACGTTTACATCACAAAAGAACAGTTTTTTTCACAGCTTTAAAGATTTTCACAATTTTTTAAAAGCAAAAAAAAACATCTTACAAAAAAATGAGTTGTTCTATTCTTTTGACGTAACGAAGATACGTTTTATCGCGCAGGTTTCCAAAAAAGTTGAAAAATACATTTCTTTCAAAATGCATCGGCGTTGCATTGAATTGTTACTCAATGGGTATAAGAGCTATGACTAAAAAAATGGTACGGCCGTAAAGGATAATTCTTTGACTTCATTACAAAAACAAAGAAAAAATTGAAAACGTCATCGGGACGCGTTGGGAGCTGCTTAAGCAACGCAACTGAAAATTTGTTACATGGAATTATTACTCGCTGAGTATTAGTGCTAAGATTAAAAGTATGACACACCAATAATGACCTGTTCCAAGCCCTAACAACAAAATTAGACAAAAAATTTCTAACATCATGGGGACACAGAGAGAGCCTCTCAAAGATCGACAATGCAACATTCATGCAGCGACGTTGCATTGAATTTTTTCTCGGTGAGTATATAAGCTACGATAATTGTTTAACAAGGAAAATAAAGGATTTATACTTGACTTTACGACAAAAAAAAAAAAAAATATGACGTCACCAGGTCGTGAATATAGCAGCTTATGTAACAGAAATGTAATATCGTTGCATGGAATTATTATTCCCTCAGGTCACGTGCTACGCTAAAATTTGTTTTACGACAAAACAAGTGTTATTACGCCTCACAACTAAAATACAAAAAAAAAATTTATCGTCATGATTTCAAGGTGGCAACCACATAATGCAGTAAATATGCTACAACCATGAAAAAATGTTGCATGGAATTTTAACTCTGTGACTACTGGCGTAACGGTAAATTTTAAGGAACGAAACTGAAGATGAGGTCTTCGGGCACATGATCAAAATAAAAAAAATTGACGTCGTCATGAGGCCCCTCACGCAACCGCCTAATGTGATGCATATGTATCACTTTTAGGCAAAGTTAATGTACCAAGGAAAAGCACAACCCATGGATAAGGAAATAAAAAAAAGCAAAAGCAACAACACCAACAACAACATCAACATCAACATCAACATCAACATCAACATAATCAACATCAACATCAACATCAACATCAACATCAACATCAACATCAACATCAACATCAACATCAACATCAACATCAACATCAACATCAACATCAACATCAACATCAACATCAACATCAACATCAACATCAACATCAACATCAACATCAACATCAACATCAACATCAACATCAACATCAACATCAACATCAAAATCAACATCAACATCAACATCAACATCAACATCAACATCAACATCAACATCAACATCAACATCAACATCAACATCAACATCAACATCAACATCAACATCAACATCAACATCAACATCAACATCAACATCAACATCAACATCAACATCAACATCAACATCAACATCATCAACATCAACATCAACATCAACATCAACATCAACATCAACATCAACATCAACATCAACATCAACATCAACATCAACATCAACATCATCAACATCGACATCAACATCAACATCAACATCAACATCAACATCAACATCAACATCAACATCAACATCAACATCAACATCAACATCAACATCAACATCAACATCAACATCAACATCAACATCAACAACAACAACATCAACATCAACATCAACATCAACATTAATATCAACATCAACATCATCATCAACATCAGCATCAACATCAACATCAACATCAAGATCAAGGTCAACATCAACATCAACAACATCAACATCAACATCAACATCAACATCAACATCATCATCAACATCAACATCAACATCAACATCAACATCAACATCAAGATCAAGATCAACATCAACATCAACAACATCAACATCAACATCAACATCAACATCAACATCAACATCAACATCAACATCAACATCAACATCAACATCAACAACAACAACATCAACATCAACATCAACATCAACATCAACATCAACATTAACATCAACATCAACATCATCATCAACATCAGCATCAACATCAACATCAAGATCAAGGTCAACATCAACATCAACAACATCAACATCAACATCATCATCAACATCAACATCAACATCAACATCAACATCAACATCAAGATCAAGATCAACATCAACATCAACATCAACATCAACATCATCAACATCGACATCAACATCAACATCAACATCAACATCAACATCAACATCAACATCAACATCAACATCAACATCAACATCAACATCAACATCAACATCAACATCAACATCAACATCAACATCAACAACAACAACGTCAACATCAACATCAACATCAACATCAACATTAACATCAACATCAACATCATCATCAACATCAGCATCAACATCAACATCAACATCAAGATCAAGGTCAACATCAACATCAACAACATCAACATCAACATCAACATCAACATCATCATCAACATCAACATCAACATCAACATCAACATCAACATCAAGATCAAGATCAACATCAACATCAACAACATCAACATCAACATCAACATCAACATCAACATCATCAACATCGACATCAACATCAACAGCAACAGCAACATCAACAACAACAACAACAACAACAACAACAACAACAACAACAACAACAACAACAACAACAACAACAACAACAACAACAACAACAACAACCAAAACAACCACAACAACAACAACCAAAACAACCACAACAACAACAACCGCAACAACAACAACCACAACAACAACAACAACCATAACAACCACAACAACCACAACAACCACAACAACAACAACCACAACAACAACCACAACAACAAGAAATACCGTCACGTCAAAACCTACGGGTGTGTCCACGACAAAGCCAACTCTTTTTTGCTTTAACCCCTTGACGTATCAAGTAGCGCAACGAAGTTCGCTTCCAACTGTTCGCACACAACTTGCACTAAACAAACCAGTTTTGATGCGTACGAACAGTCGCAGAACGAAACGAAATGTTAATGCATGTTATAAAACTATTTATATTAGATTAGATGTTGTGCACGGCATCAACTAATTTTATTCTTATTATTATGAGAATCGAAAATAATAATCTGTTAAAAATTAATGGTATTTCATAGTAGATAACAAATAAATGTATACTGCTACACACCACGAGTCAGACCCGTGATTATCATGTTAGGCACAGAAATTGTACCACGAGTCAGACTCGTGATAATCATGTTAGGCACAAAAATTGTACCACGAGTCAGACTCGTGGAAATACGTCAAAGGGTTAAGAGAATCTTATGACCCTCGCGACTTCAGTAACCTGACTCCATACGCCTCCATAATACACACAAGGCCTTTTGAATCTGATGCCTCTACAATCACGGAGAATCTTACTAAGTTCATGCTTCCCATTTGATGTTATAACTTGAGTTATTAGCATTGAATATATCTCGAGTAAGATTACATTTAAAATCCCTGGAAAACTAACTAGGCATACAAGAATAGGCTGGTTAAACGAATACCAGCATTTTACTTTTTGTGCATACAATGAACCCATAAACAGATGTTGAAGGATATTCAATAATATCAGCGACTGTTGTTCACCGTCCATGTCCAAATCGACATTTAAGTGTACCCTCTCTAAATATCTGTTTCCCACTTAACTCCCATTTTGTCTCCCTCTATTGTCTTTATAGTTTGTAAGAACAATTTGCATTAATAAGTCCTTTTTTTGCCTTTTCTTTTCTCTCTTTTTTGACAAGTTTAGAAAATAAAATGCCAGTGTTGTGGGCGAATCCCGCACATCAGATGGAATCATTGGGAGGCGAGGAATCAAAACGTCTTCGCCTTTGAATTTTCCATTCAAAATTGTTGCTTCTATCAAATTTCTCAATATTTTTTTACGACAAGCTTGGTGCCATTACAAAGTTTTGGTTGGTTGATAGTTGCGAAGTATGTGGGGCACTCCAATTTTTAGCTACAATAGATGTGGTGGTATTTCTGGCAAATCACGTGCGTTTAAAAATTCTGCGGGATAGTTCACCACCTCAACCTAATTCATGATGGTATCTACGGATTTGAATGTGAATAATGGATCTGGTATTTCATTTAAAATAGCCTCGTTCAGATAATTGACATATTTGTTCTTTCCGGACAGTTGGCATTACTGTTGACTGGCATTGTACCATTCCCAATTTTCAGCAATTGCTTTGAAAATTCAGCTGCAGCTCAAACTCTTGAGCAATTAAGAACCAACATTCGTCAAGTCATGACCGAGTGGTGCACAAAAAAACATCTAAAATTATCTCAAAAAGATTGAGTCCTGCAAAAATTCCCGTGGAGGAAATTTGAATGATATTGTATTCCAGACTATAATGGCAAAGTCGAAACATTATAACGAAATAATGAAAATTTTATCGAAATCTGCATTTTTTATTTCTTAAAATTTACTTCCCTACTTAAAAATGGATAACGAAATGGTTATAGAGACATGCCCAAAATTACAAAAATAAAAAAAAAACTTTTTTGAATAGTCACAACTGTAAGAAGTGAGTCCAATCGGACTGTTGGAGTTTGAATCAGCTTACAGTTGCGTAGGAGGTATCCTTCGGTTATTAGTCTGCACTCAAATCAAACTTTCGAGGTAGAAACATTTTAGCTACAGTACTACTTTTTAAGCAAAAACAGAACAAATTTGTTGACAAAGTAATAAAATACTTTGAACCCTCTTCACTACTAAGTGGATTACTTAATTATCCGTTACCCAAGGGTTAGCATAGCTTACTTTCGCCCAACTGTACGTACTCCCTCTGGCAGTCTTTGAACAAAACCTAACCTATATAATTAAACCTTCATAATTTGTTCAACTTTAAAGCTTAGCAAAAATTAACACAGCCTTATGTCATAAATTAAACTGGGTTATTTCAACGCTGTAAATGTATCCGCAACAAGTCATTAAATTAATTGCATACTTACAAAAATTGGAATTTCTTTTTTAAACAAACTCACACGCACGCAAAACTGCACACACATACAATGAATGCGCTTGAATACAAAAGAATAAATTTTAAACAAATTGACATAAATTATTAACATGGCCAAGATAGGCTAAGGTTGTGCTGTGTAGCTATCAGTGAGCTGCGTGAGAGTGTGCAAATTGATAAACTGTAAAATGAATTTGTCATTGTCACAGTTGTTTGCTACTTTTTTTGTTTTTCTTTTTTTTTTGCAATTGTAAAAAATAGAGCAAAATAAAAAGAGTAACCAACTTAAAAATGCGAAACAAAAACAAAAAGCAGCACCTTAAAATGGCATTAAATATTTTTATGACATTAAAGGCGCGATTAAATGTCTTTGAAAAGTCTAAAAGTCACACTTAATATCTTTATAACTGTCAATGCCAGCAACAAAGCTCTAAAGTTTAATTATCGATTGTTGTGGATTGTGTCGAAAAAGCTCTGAACGTTAAAATATGATTGATAGTTGCTAGCTGTTGTCTACTTATTTGGAAGATATCAGCTGCTCAGGCGAGAAACTCGACTATTCGATTATTTTTATAATTATTACTATTATTATTACTATTATTATGACTATTATTATTACTATTATTATTATTACTATTATTATTACTATTATTATTATTATTAAGAATGTGTAAATATACAAAGCAGCTAATTTTAAAGCAGTGCAACAATTTCACCGATTTCAACGAAAATGAACTAATAAGGAATTATTCGACACAAAAAGTTTATTGCATACATTTAGGCTTAGCTTGCAAATTCAAAGTTTCATTTGAAAAGCACATGTGTTCATTAATTAGTGCTTAGACAGGGTTGACAAACCAAAATTTTGTATAAAAATATTAAGAACAATTTTAGTACATTAAGTTTATTATATCGCATAAAATTTTCAAAAAAAAAATTGTTCATCAGTACTTTATCCATATTACGTCAGACACTTTTCCTGAATGATTGTTCGTAAATAATTTTGAAAAATTACACTGTACAACACAAAACAAAATAACAAGGTTCCGACAACGGATTCAGGTAGAAGGGACAGAAAAAAATATACAGTGTTGTGCATATCAAAAGCATATCAAAGAAAGGCCTTGTTAATTAAACGCTGAAACTTTTTAATTTTTTACTAAAATAAAGGGTGTCTCAGTAAGAGTGCGCTTTTTTATTTTAAAATAAAAACGCTTATTTTTGAAGAGAGTTGTGATTTTTTATTGAATTGTAAAAAAGACATGTTCCGATTAAGTATGGAATAAAATAACCGACAAATGGCCCCACGGCCCTAATGGCAGACCATTACTCTTTTCATGAAATTTTCGATGACTTTTGACAGAGATGTGGCTGTATCTCACCGATGACTCGTCGGATATCGGATTTGAGCGCAGGAAGTGTTTCTGGTTTATTCGCATAAGCCTGTGACTTCAGAAAACTCCAAAGAAAAAAATCGCACGGCGTTAAATCGCATGATCTTGGTGGCCAGTTGACATCAAAATTAATTGATATAATTTGTTCTGGAAATCGTTCCTGCAATAAATCGATTGTTTCACACGCGGTGTTGCAGTTGGCGCCGTCTTGCTGAAACCACATCGACGGTTCCTACGAAGACTATCTCTTCTTTAAACGCGATAAAGAAAATCCTTTTTTTTAAACTGCGGCGACAAAAATCTCTTTTTACAAAATGCGGCGAAAAAAAATCCATATCAAAAAATGCGGCGAGGAAAATCCGTTTTTTTAAAATTCGGCGAAGAAAATCTCTTTTTATGAAATGCCGCGAAGAAAATCTCTTTTCAGAGTGTGACGTTAACAACGCTGCATTTTTTAAGGAGTGGGAACAATTTTTCTGAAAAAAATTATATTTTCAAATAATTATTTCTATTACAGTACTCTATAAAATTATTTTTATATAAAAGTGATTTTTTTCGCCGCATTTTGATAAAAGTGATTTTTTTCGCCGCATTTTGATAAGTGATTTTTTTCGCCGAATTTTGATAAAAGTGATTTTTTTCGACGAATTTGATAAAAGTGATTTTTTCCGCCGCATTTTAAATAAAGAGATTTTCTTCGCCGCAATTTTCTGTCGGAAGATTTTTTTCGTAAGCACCGTCGACATGTCGTTCAGATCCATGCCGTCCAGTTGAGGCCACAAGAACTCTATTTTCATGTTCCTGCAATTTCGGCCTCATCTTCAAAAAAGTAAAGCCCAATCACGCCGCCTGGCCAAAACCCGCACCAGACAGTTGCTCTTTGTGGATGCATTTGTTTCTCATTATATTATTATATTTATTTGTTTGCTAAGCCTTTTAGGCTTTATAGCAATTTAAAAAATTTTTAAAATTTAAATTCAAAATACAATTTTACTAATACTAATAATGCTAACAATAATACTAATATAAAGAGCTCAGTTCATTTCAAATGCAAAAACAAAACCAAAGTAAAATAAGTTCAATTGTAACGTAATGTAAATTAAAGTATGAGCGTTTAAAAATGTACAGACTAATAGATTGTATGAATAAAGGTATTATAAAACAAAAAATAAATAAATTAATAATAAATCATCCAGAGGGTCCAAGGCGGTGGTATCGAGAATTAGAATATGTATAAAATATATATCGTTCTGTCTTGAAGCCAATGAAGTTTTGGCTTAACAAGTTGGTAATCCGACGAATTGGGTCGTATTTACCACACCAATTTCCTTGTACGAAAAGAAAATGGTTGCGAACGCAGGCACTAAGACAAACTGGGTCTCATTGGCCACTCATATTAATATACATATAACACCTCGAAGCGGAAATGTGGTACATAGTATCAGAGTGTGAGATCTAGAAAAATGTTAGGTATCAAGGCAAACAAGGCCCGGTACGCCATACTGATAGTATATATACAATATTATTCATTCTGTGATTTTAAAGCCGATGATGTCTTGATTCATCTTTTATTTATCACACCAAGTTCCTAGCAAGCTAAGACAAAGGTAACGAACGCAGGCACATAGACAAACTTGGTCTAATAAGCCACTTATATAATATATATACTATGCAGATCGTTCTCAAATTCTATATAGGAATAATTCCGGCAAGTTCAGGTCCATTCAGATGTAAATGCGTAGATTGATTACCATCCAACAGTAAAAATTCCGTATCCTTGGAAGAGTATGTTGAGAATCAGTGGCGGTGCTGCAGATAATCTATTATTTTAAGTTTAATTGAGTATAGGGTTTCATTAAAAGATATAACATCTGAAACGGAATTGAAGTCTCCGCAAGCGCTTCTTAGTGGTTCATTTTGCAAGTAGTTAGTTCTACAAAAGTTCATAAAAAGTAGCTCAAAAGATCTTCTTGGTCGAAGAGGAAGATTAAAGTAAATTTTACTCAGTAAGTATGGACTGTCAACAAATCCATGTATAAGTTGATAAATCCAGCAAACATTAAGCATGATTCTACGATTTCTTAGAGAAGGTAGGTTAACAAGCTTTAATCGATATTCATAGGGTGGTAAGTGAATGTTAGTATGACAATATATATTGCGTAAACAAAACAAAAGAAATTGTTTCTGAACTGATTCTATATCGTCAATATAACACCCATATCTAGGACACCAGACAATTGACGCATACTCAAGTATGGGCCTTACAAGCGAAGTGAATAATGTTTTAGTAATGAAAGGATCATTAAACTCTTTTGACCATCGTTTAATAAACCCTAAAGTACTGTTTGCTCTGCTTATAGCTTTATTAATATGAATGTGAAAGCGAAGTTTTGGGTCCATAGTTACTCCAAGATCGTCGAAAACTTCTAAGAACTCAAGTGTATAGTCACTTATTTTGTAATAACTTCGAGAAGGTTGTCTACGAGAAAAAGTCATGTGTTTGCACTTTTTCAAGTTAAGCTTCATGCAATTGATTTCACACCAGTCACAAAGATGGTCAAGATCGGTTTGTAAGAAAAAAGAGTCTTGCTCATTTTTATATGACAGGAAAAGTTTAACATCATCAGCGTATAGTAAAATATTACTATGAACTACAACAGATGGTAAATCATTAATAAAAAGTAGAAACAACAGAGGCCCAAGGTGGCTTCCTTGAGGTACACCGGAAGTAACAGGGAACTCCTCTGACTTAACAAGGTTAAAGATAACACTTTGTGTTCTATTTAATAAATAAGATTCAATCCAAAGCACTAATGGTGTTGGAAAACCGAGAAGGGTTAGTTTTAAAATTAAGAGCTTATGATTTACAACATCAAAAGCTTTACTGAAGTCAGTATAGATAACATCTGTTTGTAGACCTTTTCCAAAATTCTCAATAGTCTTTGATGTGAATTCTAGAAGGTTAGTAACAGTAGATTTTCTAGATAAGAATCCATGTTGGAATGGGGACATTAAAGATTTCACGCTATGTGATAATTGTGAGGTTACAATAGCCTCAAAAAGTTTAGGTAGGGCGCTAAGCTTTGCAATTCCGCGATAGTTATCTATTAAAGATCTATTGCCGGATTTATGCAGCGGAATAATAAAAGATGATTTCCAAGCCAGTGGAAAATAGCAGGATTGCAAAGACGCTGTAAAAAGCAAAGTAATGGGAATTACAAGTTCTTCACTGCAATATTTGCATCATGAATTGCATGAGAATTTTCTGAGCCCCAAATTCGACAATTTTGTTCATTGACGAAGTCATTCAGATGGAAATGCGCTTCATCGGAGAAGATGACTTTTTTGGAAAAATTGGCATTGACTTCACTTTGCTCCATTACCCATTCAACGAATTGCCGGCGCTTACCATGATCTGCTGGTTTTGAGCTCCTGGGTAAGCAGAATTTTTTACGCATGAAGGTGGAGATCTTTTGTCAAAATTCGCTGCAAAGTGCTTCGTGAAAATTGAAGTTGTTGCGAAAGATGCCGAATTGATGTTGTCGGATTTTCGGCGACACTCTCGCTTACAGCAGCAATACTTTCAAGAGACCGACCGATACGTTGACGCACAGTAGTCTTATTGTCCATAACCGACCCAGTTTCTTCAAATTTTTTGACCACTCTTCGAATGGTTGACACATTAGGTCCACTTTCTCTACTGAAAATTGTTCGAAGTTTGCGAGCGGTCTCAGCATAACTTTTCAAATTTTTGTAATAACTTTTCACAATTATAACGCGTTGTTCTTTCGTAAAGCGCTCCATTTTTTAATAATTGGAATAAACATATATTCCAACTGCCAAATTTCAGAGTTGCCACTTGCACAATAAATAAATAACACTAAATTTAAAAAGTGCACTCTTACTGAGACACCCTTTACTTACTTGATTTATTTTTTTTTTTTTGTGTTATACAAGGTGGGGTAAAAGAAATCATACTATTGCAACACCTATAACTTTTGCAAATGGTGCCAAATGTCAATTCGGTTTTAACATTTGTGAAGTACACAAATGCAGAATACAAATCGACAAGCCATGAATCGGTTTACTCCGCAAAAACACGGAATAATTGTTTCCATTTTTTTGCGCAACAATTTGTCGATTGTGTTGGCGCAGCGTGAATTTCGTCCAGATTTCTGGCCGCCTGATACCAACTGGACAAGCTCTGCGGCGTTTGGCCACTCGCCTTTAAGAGACTGGGACAACACGAGATCTTCCCAAGGCTGGCCGGCCCCGAAGAAGCCGTTCTGCTGAGAATATTGCTGCTGTTACCCAAGATGTCAAAAAGAGCCCGGAACTTCGACCAATTGAGCATTAGCCGGTGGTCCCTGCGCAGTATTTTGGTGAAAGATTTGAAGATGTTCCGTTACAAAATGCAGACAGTACATCAGCTGTTAGCGGTTGACCGCCAACCGCGTGTAACCTATACTCAAGCCATCCTGAATCTCAACGAAGGGGTGGACGATGTTTCATCGAAAATCATCATGAGCGATGATGCTCATTTCCATCTTTGGGATTACGTGAATAAACAAAATAATCGTTTCTGGGTCACCGAAAATCCGTGTATCACCCACGAAGAACCATTACATCCGCTCAAAGTTGCTGTGTGGTGTGCTGTTTACGCTGGAAGAGTCATCGGGCCATTTTTGTTTTATTTTTTTTTTTTTTTTGAGAACTCCACGGGCCAAACGACGACTGCTTACGGCGCGCGATACAGAACCATGATTACAATTGTATGAATTGCACTGGCCGGCCAGATATACCCGATTTAACCGCTCCAGATTTCTTTTTATGAGGTTTTTTGAAGTCTCGGGTGTACGCCAACAAGCCTCAGACTCTTCAAGCTCTTAAGGAGAATATTCGCCAAGAAAGCGAGACCTGTCGCCCGAAGTTCTGGCAAGAGTGATGGAAAATGCCATAAACCGAGCTCTGACGACGGCATCTTGGTCGATATCATTTTCTAAACTTGATGGAATTAATTCTAATGGATTAAATAAACAAATTTCACAAGCAAAACAAAAGTTTTTCATTAATGACAGCAAAAGAACATTAGGTGATTTTACTTTTGCCCCACTTTGTATTTTTTAAAACACAAATTGTTAAAAAATAACTGGAAAATTTTGTATTACTTTAGGCTTTTACATTTTTTTATAAAAAATAAAGTACAAAGTAGAAATTATGCTGTGCATAACTAATGCAACTTAAACTAAAGATATTTAAATCGATCGAAAATCCACAGTTCGTCGGCGAATAGGTGAGCGCATAAAACCTCAAAACTGTCAGGTGATAGTTAAGGATGGAGGGGGCTTGACCATGATCTGGGCTTGTTTTTATGGATTTGGACAAAGTCCAGTTCATGGAACTACCCAAACAATTTGACCGATTTATTTATAAAGAGAATTTAGGAACAGTCATGTTGCCCTTTGCTGAGCGAGAAATGTCAACCAGGTGGGTATTTCAGCATGACAACGGCCCTAAGCACACCGCAAAGGTCGTTAAGGAGTTTATATCCGCAAATGGGATTCAGGTTTGACCAGCCCAATTGTCTGATAGGAACCCAATAGGAAATCTATTCGGAATCCTTAAAGGACGAGTCGAGGAGCAAAGATTTTCTTTTAAAAATAAATTTTTCTTCAAGTTCATCGTTCTTTTGCTTAATTTACTTACTATTTCAGATTTTTTTTCTTTAATATTTATTTTTTTTTTCATTGTTTGACGATTTGATGAAAAAAAAAATCAAATCAATCTGATAGTTAGAATATGAGCTATAAACAACCGAAAATGCTAGGGTATGATACACCCAACATGCCTTTGATAGTAAGCCACGATAGCGTGATCGGTAAGGGTTAATCGTTTTAGGAATTTTTAGGAATCCATTTTTCAGAGTGGATTCCTTGGAAAAAAATTGATAATTTTCAATCTGATGTTCGAATTTCAAAATAATAATGGTTTTTTTAATGGTTGTCTCATAATAATAGTTTTTAAGAATTATATTCATAAGTAAACACTACTGCCGAGTCGAAAATAGGTTAACAATTTTTCCCTAGTTTTCACCTCTGCACCAAATTCGTAAAAATAGAAAAATAGATGGCAATCCTATCAGCTATCTTCAATTTTAAAATTCGGACATCAGATTCGAAATCGGCGACCCCCTTAAACTGTCAGATAATGTTTAAAACGCGTAAAACATATATTATTAGGTGGCAACCCTATGGTAAAAAATTGCTTAGTTTTGTAAATTCTGACAACGGATTCGGATTGAGCAACCCACTTTTATCTAATGTTCGCCCCATCACCGAATTCGTTAAAATAAAACAAAAGTCAGGCGGCAACCCTATTCGCCATCTTTAATTTTAAAATTCTGACATCAGATTCGAAATCAGCTACCCCCTAACACTGATAAGACACGGAATCTACAGCTCCCTTAACAGTCTTAATACGCTTAAGTTTTTCCTACACAACTTCATTGAATTATTTGGATACTTGATTTATTTGGTTTCAAGTCTTTCAACTTTCAGACCCGACCAAGTAAGTCACAGCAAGTCAACGAGAAAGCAGGGAAATGACTTTGCTAATTTTGTAAGTAGGCTAGAGCTTGGTTTTTCAAGTATGAATACATTCAATATTTCAAGTACTTGAAATGGCTTGAACTTCAAGTAGGCTTGTGCAGTTCTCCGGTACGTGTAACGGCGTTTTAAAAGTTTACGTCTAAATTTTATTTTAGGGAGAGTTAAAGTTACACCCCTTTTGCACATTCTTATGGTGAATCGGCATAGAAACCATGTGACCTTACATTTTACGTAAATGATGTGGTTAGCAGGTTTATGTAAAATACTACAAGGATCATTTAGCCGAACATTTTAACACTCATAATCTTCAGTGTATGGGTCCTTTTTGACCCTGTTCTGAAAAATGACAAAAAAAAACCCATAAAACAAGAATATAACGGATTAAAATGCCTCACAAAAATATTTGTCATTAAATTCCACAACTAAAATTTTACAAGATTCAACTTGAGGGCCAGCAATAAGTCAAAACTTAAAATGTGTTCAGGGGTTAATTTCGTACTTATTCAGAATTGGTGCTAAAATGTTCCACAAAACCAAATTTTAAGGGGTTAGTTTGTATGAAAAAAAACCTACTGCTCATTATGATTTGATTCACAAAGCCTCATAAAACGAAATTTTTAAGCACTTCAAGTCGAAAGACAGAATTCACAAATAATGGCAAGAATTATTAGGCACCTTGGCGTACTTATCTAACCCAGCCTAGTCGGTATTAAATCAATCATTTAATAAATTTGACTATAAAAATGCCTTAAAAGATATTGTGTATAATTAATTTCAGAACAGCATTTTTATTTAAGGTGCTTAAAGTTTTACCACCTCTTAATTGCTTGATAAACCTGTTTCAATAAAGCTTGTTGGGTAAGCAGAGTAATAATCGTACTAGTTTTCTGCTAATATACAGGTTTAAGAAAACGTTACATTCGCGGTAATAATTTAATATAGGTTGAAGATTTCTTGGCATAGCCAAGAGTTGTTATTTCAAATGTATGGATTAAGGTTTTTATATCAAATGTATAGGCACAAATAGTAAATGAAATCGTCACACAACTTGTGATTATAAAAAAGAATTAATTAAAAATCAATGAAAAAATAACACCATTAAAAAGTTTACAATACTCTCGAGGGGAAAAAAACACATAATACCGACGTTGTGTAAAATAAAACCAAAAGTACGCAACTGGTCGAGAAAAGTCGATAATTTTATGCAGAACAAGCAAATAAATAACACGAGCTGTTACTATTTGATACAATTAAAATAAGGTCTAGCAGGTCTAGCAAGGTGTCAAATATACGAGGCATTGGCGCATATATAGGAAAAAAATTGAATTGAATCGTTTGAATTGCAAAAGCCTTAAGTATACATTAAAGAATATACATTGCTTAAAGTGTTGTACTTGCACTTTCTCGAAGCAGACAGAAAGTCATTGAGAAATAATATAAAGAACGACCAACTGAAAGAGACAAGCTAGAGGGAATATTGTAAGGCAAACGGCGAGACGGGTCAAGAATTCGCTTTGCCTCTATAGATCTGGTGATGACTACTTGCAATGTTATCAAGTCTTCTCACGAGTCACAGTAAATACACATCAATTCGGAAAATTCAGTTGAAATGTTTCAGAACTTTTTAACCCGGATTGAATCATACATATAACTTTAAAGAAAGCACAATTAAGAGATCTCTGTTTTTATGATTTAAATTTAAGAAATGTTTACTTACCTTTGAATGAAAACTCCGACAACTGATTGGTACAAGCAGCGACAGCTGCTTCGACATTTGCTGTAGTATTTAAGACATTTACAGCATTTGTTGAGATGTTGCAAAAATCTGGATCATCCGAGTCAAAGATAACGTTATCCTCCCATTCGGAAACCATGCTGCTAGCGCCGGCAACAGGGCGATTTTTCATCTAAAAGAAAAAAGGAAAAATTAAATGTTACCAAATATTTTATCAACATTTATTCGAGAACAAAAACAGAAAAGAAGGCACATTATCATTGTCAGGGTAAGAATTCTAAGTTCATGACTCCAAAATTACAGCACATAGCAAATGCCTACGAACAAAGGCTAGACAAGAGAGCTAGCGCTTCATAAGCTTATCGCATTGTTTCTTCGCACTGTATGTTACTTGCTGACCGCATAACAGTCCATATGACGGAGCGGAAGCTTAAGTCAAGCAAATTCATCATTCTTTGCCTCACCCACCCACCCACACATATTATTGGCATTCAACTTGAACTTGGTCAAGAAAAACAAATGAGTTATTGTATGTTAGCATGCTGTATACGAGCCTATAAGAAAATAGCTTAGGTACTATAAAATCTGCAACCAGAGCCAACAAGACAAGTCCAGTCAAAACAAAAGTAAAACAAATAAATACAAATTATTAAATATGAGATTGTATATCGCTGCTATCGCCATGAGCACAGCGCGAGTGCGGGCGTTAAATGCTTAAGCAAGCAGTAAGTCATGCATCCACAGCACGGAGTGTAGAAAAATTATAGTCAGAACAGAGATTCTTAAACATTGTCAAAAGTGTTATTCGAATTCCTTTTTAGCAAAATAAGGTTGTTAGGATAACTTTGCGAAAATACTAAATTGTAGATAAGAGAAAAGGGTAATTAAATAAAAATAAGAAATTACTACTACTTTGACATGAAAGCAATTGAGAAAGGCATTTTTCCAAAAGCGTCAGCAAAATCATAATAATCAACATAAATACAAAAATAAAAATATAAAACAAAAATAAAAATAAGTTTAAAAACTAAAATTAAATTAAAAATAAAAAAAAAAAAAAAATAACGAAAAATAAAAATAAAAGTATTGTATGAATAGTAAAAGCAAGAGCAATAGAAATAGAAATAGAAATAGAAATAGAAATAGAAATAGAAATAGAAATAGAAATAGAAATAGAAATAGAAATAGAAATAGAAATAGAAATAGAAATAGAAATAGAAATAGAAATAGAAATAGAAATAGAAATAGAAATAGAAATAGAAATAGAAATAGAAATAGAAATAGAAATAGAAATAGAAATAGAAATAGAAATAGAAATAGAAATAGAAATAGAAATAGAAATAGAAATAGAAATAGAAATAGAAATATAAATAGAAATAGAAATAGAAATAGAAATAGAAATAGAAATAGAAATAGAAATAGAAATAGAAATAGAAATAGAAATAGAAATAGAAATAGAAATAGAAATAGAAATAGAAATAGAAATAGAAATAGAAATAGAAATAGAAATAGAAATAGAAATAGAAATAGAAATAGAAATAGAAATAGAAATAGAAATAGAAATAGAAATAGAAATAGAAATAGAAATAGAAATAGAAATAGAAATAGAAATAGAAATAGAAATAGAAATAGAAATAGAAATAGAAATAGAAATAGAAATAGAAATAGAAATAGAAATAGAAATAGAAATAGAAATAGAAATAGAAATAGAAATAGAAATAGAAATAGAAATAGAAATAGAAATAGAAATAGAAATAGAAATAGAAATAGAAATAGAAATAGAAATAGAAATATAAATAGAAATAGAAATAGAAATAGAAATAGAAATAGAAATAGAAATAGAAATAGAAATAGAAATAGAAATAGAAATAGAAATAGAAATAGAAATAGAAATAGAAATATAAATAGAAATAGAAATAGAAATAGAAATAGAAATAGAAATAGAAATAGAAATAGAAATAGAAATAGAAATAGAAATAGAAATAGAAATAGAAATAGAAATAGAAATAGAAATAGAAATAGAAATAGAAGTAGAAATAGAAATAGAAATAGAAATAGAATTAGAAATAGATATAGACATAGAAATAGAAATAGAAATAGAAATAGAAATAGAAATAGAAATAGAAATAGAAATAGAAATAGAGATAGAAATGAAAATAAAAATAAAAACAAATAAAAACAAAAATGTATATTTATAAATCCAAATTTTTATAAATAATAAAAGTAAAAATAAAAGTGTTTATAAAATTTAAAATAAAAATAAAAACAAATAAAACTTAATAAAAATTATAAAAATAAAAACCATTAAATCAAGAATAAAAATTAAAAAATAAATATCAAAATAAATGAAAATGAAAAAATTTAATAAGAATATAACAAAAAACAGTAAAAATATATTTACAATATAAAAAACAGTTGAATAGATATAAAACTGAAAACGAAAATGAAGGTTAGACCAGCATTAGTTTTTCTGCCTGATTTCTGTCAGCATTGCATTTCTGTAGCTTTTACGACTAGATATAAAATTGATTAAATTTCTTTCATGTCATTTTGCTGAATATTTCTGTAATTGATTTAGTAACGTCAGAATAACATAGAAGATACTTAAATCGATTTTCGATCTAGTCGAGAAATGCAACAGAAATTCAATACTGATTGAAATCTCGCAGAAAATTTCTAGAGTAACTCGGTTTTTTTGACGTAGAATACGTCGTTCTCGGAGGTAAGTAGGGTGGTTGATAGTGATCAGGTGTCGGTATTTACATTACTTTTTGAGCCTTTGGTGGGCCTAAAGTACTGATCGTACAATGTTGATGTTAGCACTTGTTGGTCTGCTTGATCCTCAATGCGACAAAAATTCATGTTAGAACTATCTAACTTATATAAATTTTACACAATTACATGAAATATAAAGCCAACATTTGATGTTTTTGTTTGCTTAAACTTGCTACCTATTTATCGACGGCTTCCGGTTTTTTCGACGGCGAAGACAGCGCCCTCTAGCGTGAAGACATAAATCTTATAATTAAAAAAAAGCATACTTTTGGGGCATGTTGCTTTTAACAGACTCGCGTAGCCCAGTAATACTGAGTAATTTTGAGGGGCATGCTTTTTTAACAGAATCTGTTATTGAAATGTCAAACGCAGCCAATTAAATATCCATCGACAGTGAAATTTTGACACATGGGTTGTTGAACTTGATAGCATTGAACAAATTTTGTTTGCTTGTTTAAGTTTTCTACCTATTTATGGACAGTTTCCGGTTTTATCGACAAAAGCATAAAATTTGTATGGGAGCGCCCCTAAGGAGTGGTCGGAGGGAATAGGTGTCAAAGGCAAAAATGTTCCTTTTGCAAAAGTAATGGGGGTTGGTGATACATATTAACCCTCTCCGGCACTCTCTTAAAGGTCATATCCTCAGGTGTATGGAATAAATATTTTTAAAAAAAATGTCATCAAAAGCGAATTGAATAATTCTACGTCTTGTGTTACGACATAGTCGAAACTACTGTATCTTTTTTTTTATATCATTATGATCAATCGAAAGCAAATGAGACGGTCGGGTAAAAATCAAAAATGTTTGAGTTTTCTGCCAATTCGTTCAACATGTACGATCTTATCAACCCATGTCTGTCGAACCATGATACATGATTACAAGGTAGGGTCACATTGGAGAGCTGTTAATTTTTAGTTTTTCTTGTTGTTGTTGTTGCTTTTTTCGTTTGACGTTTGTAGCTTATACAGCTTTGTTGTTGCAAAATTACTCATTTGAGCAGCCATCTTAAAATGAGCTTACCTTGTAATTGTATCATGGGTCGGACTCACTGCATTTATCATTTGAATAAAGTTTTTAACGAGCGAAAACCAACTTATGGAATCACAGAAGAAAGAGAAAAACAAAACCAACAAGTGTTTCAAGTATGGAATTTCGAACGAAATTCATCGAATTAGTTATACTGAAATTTTCTAAAAAATTATAAAAATATTTTTAATTATTACAAAGTAAAAATATTCGTCCAAATTATTCGGCTATTTAGGCCGAAGCCGAAGCCGAAGCCGTAGCCGAAAGTTAAAAAATCGGCCGAATATGCCGAATACCGAAGCCGAATATTCGGTCGGACACTATTGCTTAGCTGAAGCAGTGAGTTGATGCGCTTTAAGTCGTAGGAAGGCCAAGTTCAATGTCCTACATGTGGCAAGGTGTTCCCAACGTTCTTGTGCAAGACTTAAGAATTTGTTCCTGCACCGGAGTTTATACACTAAGGGAAAAAAATATTAAATTTATCCAATAACTTTTTTAATTTATCCAAAAAGCGAGTCATTTTTGCACCAATAAGGCATTTATTTAAATCGACCACGTAAATATTTCAAATTTATTTAAATACTTCTTTAATTAAATAAAATATTAAAATATTTAAACAGAATTAATAAAAAATATATTAAAATTATGCACGAATATATTTAAATATCTTTCAAATATTTACTATTTGAAAATAAAACTATCGCATTTAAGGAAAATTTATATAAAAATATTGAAATTGAAAAACAATTTATTTGAATATTTCCCACGAGATGCGTCCATATCAAACGCCATTTAGTGGTATATTTTATTTTCTTTTTGTGAAAATATGATTTGTGAGTCCGGTGGTGAGTGCGATGCATGATGAAATCATGTAGAGTGGAGTGACATTCTTGAGAAAATACCGAGTTGTCACTCCACCTTACATGAATTCATCATGCTTCGCACTCACCACCGCACTCACAAATCATATTTGCCAAATATCCATGATATATTACCCTTGAAACATTAACTAAATGAGAACTATAAGACCCGCAACTGCTGGTGCGAAGAAACTGCACTCTGTTCCTGTGCGACGCTGCTGCTGCTTGGCAGCTGTATGGAATATGTGTGTCAGTGTGTGGCATAAATAAAATTTAAATATGGGAAAAAAACGAGTTGAAAGGAAAATATTTGGTTTATCCACGTAAATATTTAAATGAAATATATACTCAGGCGTGGATAATGTTAATATGCGTTATTTCCCTTAGTGTAGGAGGACATGGGTATACCAATAAAGTCCTCATTTAAGAGGCTGTTTGAAGTCGTACCCTTCCTTGCCAATTCGTTAGTTAAATTATTGCCCTCGATATCCCTATGTCCGGGTAACCATATAATGTGGAGCCTGAATAACCTAGCCTTCTCGTTAAGAGATCTGCGACACTCAGTGAGAGTTTTGGAGTTATCAATATGTGACTTTAGCGCCTTAAGCGCAACTTGACTTTCCCCTAAAGTCTTTTCGACCTAGAATCTTATCGGTTTCGTGAATAGCCATCATCTCCGCTTGTTAGACAGTACAATAATTTGGAAGTCTAAAGGAAGCCTTGATTTTAAGATCCTGAGAGTATATACTTCCTCTTACTTGTTCTTGAAGCTTGGATCCATCCGTAAAAATTTTAATGCCTGTCGTTTTAAGAGGGGGTTTTTAAGCCCAGTTAGGCCGTTAAGGGATGAGAAATTCGAAGTGACAAAACGAAAATGAAAATGAAAATTAAAATTTTAATAAAAACAAAAACAAAATTAAAACAGAAAATTAAAAATAAAAACAAAAAATTAAAGTTAAAAAAGAAGATGAGAGCAAGTTTAGGCAGAAGGGAATGGATGGGGATAAGAATAAGGACAAGGGTTCGAAAATATGATCCAGAGGTTTTCTATTGATTACACAAATATTTTTGACGCCAAAAAATTGTTTGTTCACTCAAAGCAATAGATTGAAGCTTTTAAGTCTAAAATGCACCATAAAATTCTCTCGCAAAATTTATTAGTACGATACACATGAGCTTCTATATTTTACGGTATTCATATTGTGTGAAACAAAACAAATTCGGGTCTCGCACAATAGCTTAAATCAATACATGTCAGGATCACCTTGAAATTTGCGGATCAAGCACGTTTGAATGAAGTATCAACCGTCAGTATTTTGATACTGAATAAATATGTAAAAATGTAAGAATCTTTTTTTCGAAATCTTTGCATTTTATGGATTCAACTTATTGATTTTTTAAAATTTGGCCACAGATTCGTAATCAAAAATCATGAGCCTTTTAAAAAAACATGCAGAGTGTGAATAAGCTATTTTAAATAAAGCAAAAGTAAGTAGGGATCAAAATACCAATCCCGAAAAATCTCCGGGATGGCAATTTTCATCCCCGACAGTTATGTGATTGCAGAAAAATAACCAGATTCACAACTTTTATTTTTATTAGTTAATAATTCATAAACTAATTCATGCACTCAGTTGAGAAAGAGAGAATTAGATAACGGGACTGCGGAACGCATAATCTTGTTTCTATCATTCTTGGGTTTTTATATCAATATTCTGTTCTCAGAGAAGGTTTGCCAAAATTTAAGTTCAGCTTCCTTAAACCTAGAATTTCTGTGTTTAAATTTAAACTTGCCTCACCAAGTTAAAAAGAGATTTTTCGATATGAGTTATCGGCAATAAAATTTAAACTCCGGTTAAGGAATTTTAAACTTTAAGCAAACCTCTGTTTAAAATTGAGATAAGTTAATGGGCCTTAGCCGTTTACCTTATCATTGAAAGACACCTAATTATTTATTATTGCAATAACCGAACAACATATTTGAAACGCAATACAAAAGCCTTTATGAAAGAAAATGCTTTTATAACGACTTATTTTCATACTTCTTCCCTGACCATACTTGTCACACTTGTGCGTTCTTGACCCAACAACTTGAACCTTTAGTTGCTCTTACTAACCACCATCATTCACAGTATTGCAACGACGAAGTTTGTTCCAAATTCTCCTCAGCCCACCTAAACTTGAATAGTGACCATATAAAAGCTTATATACCCATATACAACAAATTTGCTTATTTTTTGTTCTCCAACTTTTCTTTTCATATCTACCCTTACTATTATATCATACACTCGTGTTGCATTTGCTAAACTGACCTACTTTTTTGCCAAGTCAATAAAAAAAAAAAAAAAACAAAAACAATACAAATTTCAGCAACCTCAAGTTCCAACGCCTTGTCGCATGCATTTGAAATTCTATTGATTTTCGCAAACATTTTGTGGTGTGAGCTTTGAGCCAAACGCTAGTAACGTATAAAGAGGGTGTGTAGCAAAAGTTAACATAGTAACAAACGAGAACAAACCCACATCATCTAGCAACTACTTTCAACCACTTTTATTTTGCACACAAGCAGGGCTTCAAAAACTTTCTTGTTTTTGTCAAGAACTTATTTAAAAAATAAAAAAAAAGAAAAAAAAATAATTGTTGAATTGTTTACTTTTGTAACAAACTTCGTCGTTGCAATACTGTGAATGATGGTGGTTAGTAAGAGCAACTAAAGGTTCAAGTTGTTGGGTCAAGAACGCACAAGTGTGACAAGTATGGTCAGGGAAGAAGTATGAAAATAAGTCGTTATAAAAGCATTTTCTTTCATAAAGGCTTTTGTATTGCGTTTCAAATATGTTGTTCGGTTATTGCAATAATAAATAATTAGGTGTCTTTCAATGATAAGGTAAACGGCTAAGGCCCATTAACTTATCTCAATTTTAAACAGAGGTTTGCTTAAAGTTTAAAATTCCTTAACCGGAGTTTAAATTTTATTGCCGATAACTCATATCGAAAAATCTCTTTTTAACTTGGTGAGGCAAGTTTAAATTTAAACACAGAAATTCTAGGTTTAAGGAAGCTGAACTTAAATTTTGGCAAACCTTCTCTGAGAACAGAATATTGATATAAAAACCCAAGAATGATAGAAACAAGATTATGCGTTCCGCAGTCCCGTTATCTAATTCTCTCTTTCTCAACTGAGTGCATGACGTCACACTGTACTTGTGATTGACAAAAACGTATGCAAAAGTGCGATCTCTTAGGCAAATTGACGAAATTGAAAATAAATTCTTCCGAAAAAGTAAAGTAAAAATATCTACCCTTCTGTATACAAATATGAATATTTTCGTATACGAAAAATATGAATTTTTTAAACTTTCAAGATTTTTATCTCCGAAGCTATTCGAGAATGACAAAATTCTATTGCACAAATGGTTTAAGGAGGTCCATATAAATATTAATAAAACAAGAAAAAAAATAGTTAGGCGTGGGTGTGGGAGTAAAATTATTCCAAAGTCTGACAATATCGCTTGTGACGTCATGCTCTCTCTCTCTCTCTCTCTCTCTCTCTCTCTCATTTACAGTACGCGTAATGTGGGGCCGAATCGCCGCATTTGTGAACGTAACAGCTTTCGTATGAGAAAAAATTAATCGTATGAGAATCTCATGAGATACGATATTAATCTCATACGAAAGCCGTGACGTCACGGATGCGGCGATTTTTGATAAAAACCAAGTCGGCTGTCGGTTGTCGGGTGCGCTGTGCAGAAATAATACATGAAAAATCGTTGCGGCCGCCGATCTTTGTTGTTGGAAAATACATGCAAAATGTAGAAAAAAACGCAGCTCTTTTTCCGCAACGATACATTGCACAATTCGAATCTATTCTATTTCTTCTCTTGCGACCGACGATTCTCTCTCTGTGTGCTATTAATGTTGCCATATTTTTGCTAAGAATTGGCTGTGTTTCATGAAATTTGCTTAGTTTTTTGTTATCTTCTGACATTTCTTGTTTGTGTGTGTTGTATTCACACAATTGAAGAGACCAACACATTGAAATGAAATAGAAAAAATAAATAAAAAATACTAAATCAAACCAACTTTGAATCGTCAGTCGCAATCAAATTATTCTGGACGTGTTCTCTGCGATCGACGATCAGAGAGGATCGGCGGTCGCAACGATATTTGATTCTGTTTGGGCTCTTATGCAGCCGCCGAAAATAAAATCGCCGTAGAAATCCACGACGGAAAAACGCCACAGTAGATATATTTTATTTTTTTCCGAAGGCTATCCGACAGCCTTCTCTTTAAGCGAGAGTTGCCATATTTTTGCTTAGAATAGGCTGTGTTCAGTGTTATTTTATTCGTTTTTTCCATGAGCTGACGTTTGGTTTTGTGTGTCTGTGTTGCATTTATGTTAGTTCAAAACAAAATATGTTATTTTCTTTTAAACTGGTACCATTCACACACTGAAAAGCAACGCTGATCCGACAACCGCTCCTTTTAGACGTGTCCTCAGCAGATTTTGCCGAGAGAGGACCGATAACCGACATCCGCTTTGGTTCTGTTCGGGCTCATAGACTTTCTTCTCTGGATCGACAGTAGTTTAGCCTTCTTGTGTCAATGCCTGATGGTCTTCTTTGAAAACTTTTTCGTTCTCCAAAGCCTTGCCGCGCTCGTTGAAAGACAAATCTTTAGCGTCTTTATGAGCCTGAACAAAATCAAAGCTATTAGCGATTGGCAACATTTTCAAGCAATAGAATGCATGAAAACGTATGAACACGCCCGAAATTAAATCGAAATCAATCGAGCTCTAAAGCTTTCGCAAGCCGCTCGCGCTGAACGCTCGCAACCATGAAACAATTACACTTAATAATACAGGGTTTTCCAATAGAGACCTGAAAACTTTGAAATAAATTTCTGATTGATCAATGGCCGATTGTGAGCGCTCTCTTTTTTAGTATATTTTTTGACGGGAGATATTTTCCCATACAACTGTCAATGCTACCTTGTAATTATTATACCATGGAACTTTACTTGAAAAATATCTTCAAGCACAAAGCTCAACCTTCGAGCAGATGAGTAAAGAGATAGAGTTAATTTCAAAGAGTTAAAATTAAATTGTGTTAAAAAAAATTATGAAATTCGTTAGAAAATTAATAAAAAAAAAAAATTAAAATAAGCAAAATTAATAAAAAAAAAGTTAAAGGGTCCTGGAGAACAATAAACTTGCAAATTCTTTTAATTGTCCAATCTTTTAAATAAACCAACCAGCAAATTAAATTTATATTTAATTTCAATTGTCAAAGTACAGCTGTTGTGCTTGAACTTAACTTGAAGTCGTTTCCGTAATTTTTGGAAAATTCTCTCATTTTGATAGATAATCACATTACTCTCTATTACTCGAACTTTACTTGAAGCATGATACAATTATACCATGGTATAAAAATACAAGGTAGCATTGACAGTTGCTTGGGAAAACATATTCTGTCAAAAAATATACTCAAAAAGAGAGCGTTCGCTGTTCGGCCATTGTTAATAAATGAAAACACAAACAATGTTGAAAACGTTGAAGTGAAAAAAAACAACAACCACAGCAGCTGCAGATGCATATACACAAAAAGCTGTTTTTGACAGTTTATGTTTTCCTGTTGAAGAAAAAATAAGCAGTTGTCAATGCTACCATGTATTATTATACCATGGATACAATTATACCATGGTATAATAATACAAGGTAGCATTGACAGTTGCTTGGGAAAACATCTCCTGTCAAAAAATATACTCAAAAAGAGAGCGCACACAATCGGCCATTGAAAGCACAAACAATGCTGAAAAGGTAGAAGTGAAAAAACAACAACTTCAGCAGCTGCAGATGCATTTGCACAAACAGTTGTTTTTGACAGGAGATGTTTTCTTGTAGAAGAGAAAATAAGCAGTTGTCAATGCTACCTTGTATTATTATACCATGCAAATATACAAGGTAGGAGTGACAACTTGCTTTTTTCTCACCAGTACCTTGCACCGACTGTCATTTGCATGTATATTTTGTTTTCTATTTTCTTTGCTTCTTTTTTCGTTCTCTAATTTAAAATATTTTTGACAGTTGGTGCAAGACGAAAGAACTGTCACTCATACCTTGTATAATTGTATCATGACTTGAAGTACAGAAACAGACCTAATAGCCATTGAAAACACAAACAATGTTGAAAATGTTGAAATGAAAAAAACAACAGCTTCAGCAGCTACAGACAAACAGCTGCTTTTGACAGGAGCATGATACAATTACAAGGTACGCTCATATAATTGTATCATGGACAGGAGGTGATTTCTTATAGAGAGAGAAAATAAGCAGTTGTCAATGCTACTTTGTATTATTATACCATGTGGACCTACCATTTTATTCTACACTTTACGAATTCAAGCTTAATTTTAGTAGATTTTTCAATTATAAAAAAAAACAAGTTGGCTATGATAAGGTTAGGATCCGTAGAGGTTAAGAATATTATTTGTTTTAAGACCGGTCATGTGCATATTTATGAGAAAAATCTGGCTCGTTCCGAATACTGATTTCTTAAAACCCTGTGAAATGTTGCACACTCACGGTTTTCTGAATGGAAAAATTTAGCCGCTTTAAAAGGAAAATAAACACAAGTGTTGAAATGTTTAATAACGATATTGAATGCAGCAAGCCGGAGGCTAAGGAAAGAGGACAATAAACACCATATTCAAGGCTTCACAAAATCGACATACAAACAAAGCACAAATCTTCTAATGGAACCTTGTAAGTTGCATTGAAATCAGAAAAATCTTGACGCAGGTCCATTGCATAAAAGTCGAGCAACAAACAGAATACGATATGCTAGGAGACATGCGCGAAATATGCTGACAAGTGGAAGTAAATCCGTAAATGTAAAAGTACATATACTGCAGCATTTGGTGGGTGGACCAAATGAAGAGGAAATGTGTCATAAAGTGAGGTAGGAGCGGTGTGGAAATCAATAAATATTTTTTTAGCAAATGTGCAACAATATGAGTGTGCTTGCGACTAATTGTGCAAAGATTTCTTCAAGCATATATACAAGAGATGAAATATGTATGTTGTTGCGACAATGCCAGGCAGATAGATGTGTGTTGATGGATGTGTTTTCTTCGAAACAACAAAAGTTTATTAATATACACAGAGTTCTTAAAAATAAAACAAAACAACTAGTACTCACCTTGTTGAAAATAAAGGAAATCGTGCTTAACAGTGAGCAGAGATTTCAAAAAGCTACCTGCACTTTTTTCAAAAGAATGGTTAATAAAATAGGCCAAAATAATCTTTAATGTTTATATTAGTTGTTGTTTTTTTATTATATGTTGAAACAGCACTTTCGACACTAGCGTTGAGGTCTTCTTTTTTGCAATGAAATTTGTGTTGAACACCACTGAAGGAGAAGGGCAAAACGCAAGCAGCTGCTGCTTTGTGGTCGTTACCATAGATTCAAACGCAGCACAAAATATATATAAAAGTAACTGGATTTTTTTTTTCTGTCTGGAACAATTTTCACAAAATTGCAGATTTTATTTCAGCCACTTGTATTAAGAAATTTTGTACCACGTTGAATCAAAACAATTGCAACAATTTGAAATGATTAATTTTGACTTTAGAATTGTCGAAAGTTCACCAAATTTTTTTATAAACGAAAGAAATTTACAATTGTTTTTTTTCCTACAACTTGCAAAGAAGATACACGCACACAAAGAACTAAGAGATAAGGAAGCGGTGAAGTTGAACAGAAATGAAGTATTTTACAAATACAATGAAGTTAATGCAAATACATAAACATTCAAACAGGGCCGCATTAGGTTATATCGTAATTAAAGGCGAAAACTTTTTGGTGTTCAGACGTATTTTTATTATTTAATTTTTATTGTATTTGAAATCATAGGTATTTTACAAAAAATGCCAAAAATACGGGACAAATTTTTTCCCAGCAGGACACTTCAAAAAATCTTGCAAAATACGGCACGTCCCGTGAAATACGGCACATATGGTACGACTAGTCGTTCGGCTCATTAGCATATTTTCGGGTGCAAAAATTGTGTACCGGCTTACCTAGTATTTAATATAGGATATCACTGTCATATATAAATTTTTGACCGAAAAAATAAGTCATATATTATAAAAAAAAAAAAATAAATAACTGGCCATTTCAGCCCTTGAAAGGACTTTGACCTAGCTTCTTATGATCAATTGTGTTGTGCGTGTTATTAAGTTTGTACACAATTGACCGAGAAATGGACCTACAGGCTTAACGCCGACTCCGAACGGCGATGAACGAAATGTTCTTATTCTCAAGAAGCTTTACATGGCATTTTGATTACTCTCTGAGGTTTGCCATTGTCTGCAGAGAGGTGGCGGCCGTACAGAAAAACTCAAATAATTTTCTGTCGCTGCTGCTGGGATTCGAACCTGGGTTTCCAAAGTTCGTTGACATAGCGGCCACGCACTTTAACCAACTACGCCACGGACGCCACAAGTCATATATTAACTTCTATTTTTAACCGAAAAATAAACATATTTTAACTGGTATTTTTGACCGAATAAATAAAAGTAAATAATAAAAAAAAAAACAAAACAAAAAAATCGGTAAAAATAACCATTATTTATTGACTTTTTTGAAGAAATTTATAACAGTTACGGTCCCTGATTAAAACTTATCTTCAATCAAAAAAAAATTAGGGCCCTTATGTTCGCCACCCTAAGGAATAAATGCGCTCATGAAGCTGAACTTTTGTTTTGACAGAAGCTCTTGCACATGACTCATGCACACAAATGGCGGGAAACCAACAAGCTATAAAGCAAGATTACCTGTGAAACTAAACCTCCTTGTTATGTGTTTTTTGTGAACTTTCACAACTTTTCACGGCACAACGCATGCTTATTTAATTTTTTATTTTATTTATGTTCGTTTTAAAACAATTTATAGCGATGACAATCGCTAATTATTTAATATTTTAATGTTTTTTCACCACTCATTTTCTTTGTTTTGATGTGCAAGAGCTTATGTCAAAAAATCATGCTCTATCTCGCTTGAAAAATTCTTCAACACACGCATAGAATGTGTGAGTAGAACACCACTTCCTTATATTTTATTTCTATGCACGCACACAACACGCGATGCTGACGGTTGACGAACTCGAATACCATGAAGCAGCAAAAGAAGAGCCAGAAGAACCAGACGTTAAACCGCTTGCGTCGCTACCGTTGGAACTCTCCATAAACGGACAAGTTTTGTTATGTTGTTGTTTTTGCCTATATTTCCCACTGCTTTGGGTGGTTTGTGTTTGTTGTTGTTCTCGAAACTATCAAACAAAAACATGAATTATTTGACATTTACCTGTTTTTTTTTGCTTTTGTTATACACTGTTTTCGCAGAAAGTGTAAGAATAACAAAAGAAAGAAATTAAAAAGAACATGGTGCTGTCAGAAACCCGAGTTTTTCAAATGATTTGGTGCTTGTCTCCACTAAACTGTTTGTGTTCTATTCAATACTTTAACCGCAATGGTTTTTCTAACTTTATGCTTTCATAAATGTAATCTTGACCCATGCGCTAGTACATCGAAATCTTAACCCATGAGTTGGTACCACTTATTATAAGAAACGCTGACAATCTTCGTGCATAGATTATATCATTAAGGCTGTGTGCCAGTTTGACTAAAATGAGGAAATGACTTCTTTTCAATGAATATTTCGAATACTGCCTATCATTTAGCAAAACAGTTGACTCTACTATGGGAAACAACATTTGACAGCTAAATTTTAAAATATATTATAGGGCTCTTACTGTCACTTTTTTCACGTTAACGAGCTTACATTGTAAGAAATCCAACGTTCTTCACATTTGCACATTTGAAATATTTTACTTTCAATGCAAACTTTCTTACAAAGATCAGTCACAAAAAATGACATCTTTAAATTTAGTTACAAGAAGTCTACCTGAAATTGGTTTTTTATAATTGGTTAGCACTGCATTCAAAAAACATCATGTAATTAAGTTAAGTCGCTGAATTTAGATCAACTCGCACAAAACACACATCTGTGTGAACAGCTTCGGTTGAACTCAAACTAACTCAAACTTTCTGCGTAGAAGTAGCATTAGGGCTTGGACCTGGAGCATTTTTATGTGATGAATAATTGAAGTTGTTATGCCTCTACTATATAAGGGTGGACCGTTGCAGAAGTTGAAAGTTGAATTTCTCATGTAAATGACACCTATGAGCAAAGAGCAGAACAAAGCTTATTCAGAAACGTGAGTTTTATAACATTAATTTTTTAACTCAAAAAACACACTTTTAAGGGTTAAGATAGGTTGAAATCAAAAGCTGGTAGAATTAAGGCTTATTTTACAAGATATTTTTGAAAAAGGTTTTTTCAAAAAAACTTGTTCTTTTTGTTATTTACATATATTTTTCAAAATTAAAGATGGCGCTGAAGTTTGTGTGTTAAAAAAGACACAATTAGTAGATAGTCGATAGTAGCGTAAAGTGCCGTAGTAGAAAAATCTCTGTTTTTTATGTTGGTTTAACTTAGTTATATATATGTATGTTTTTATTATTATGTTTAATAGATGAAATTCTAAAAAATTCATGTTGCTGACAATATAGATGTATTACATATATGATAATAGTACCTGGGAGACCGAACTATGCTCGGATTCTTTCTAGAACCCATGTGTTAAAATATGTTATTGTTGCTTTGTTTAAAATTTGATTGCCCATAAATGTCAAATAGAAGTTGACAGCTCACACAAAATCTGAAAGCGAAAATTGATAATATGTTCGGCCGATGAAGTAGTTGTTGTTGCTTTTCATTGATTTTGACAATTGTTGGCACTGAAAAGAGAATACGATCAGCTCCGAGACAACCTTATTAATTCGACCATGGTTTAAAACTGGTCTAATCAGTAAATTTCCGAAATCAAATAAAAAATAAATATAAATAAAAGTAAAAGTAGATCTTCATCGAGCACTTCGGTGTAGATTTACATTGCCATTGCCATTGCCCTATTGACAAATTAATAATCAGATTGCGGAGGCAAGTACAATTTTTTTGTTTATGCATAAAAACATGTATAAAACCAGTTCTCGATATCCTACTATTCTATTCTCGATATCCTAACTATTAGCTGTTCTCGTTGGATCATGTCTAGTTTTAGTACAAACTGATGGCGCGTTTGTTAGATTGATACACATGCAACACACATTGTGAATTGGGGTTTTTTTTAATTCACGTAAAAGCAAAAAACACGGAGAAAACGAATTTTCTCAAAACTGAGTCCTAGCTTAATTGATTTTTCATTCCGCTCTACATCTATATTGAAAATTTCATCGAAATTGTTAGGGCCGTTTTAGAAAACTCATTTCAAACATATATATCTATATCTATATCTATACTATTATATAAAAAGAAAGTGAACATTTTTTGTGTCCGCAAAACTCCAAAAGTACTGGTCCGTACTGGTAACACGATTAACATGAATGAACATAATGCAAAAGTCAAAAAGGGTTTTAAGCAATGGTCACATACAGCAGACGTTTTATTATCCTTTGTTTTGCTGCTACCCTTATATGCTTCACATTTACGTCGTGGTTTCTTGTCCTAGTAAAGACAGTGAATGAAACAAGAATGAACAAAAAAATAATTTAAAATGGAAATCATTTATTTATTCCTTACCTACACTAGGTTGCACTCGAAGCGATTCTGTAAGGTTTTTTGGCTTCATACCAATCAAACTCAAAGCAATTTTTAGGCCGTGTGATATTTGGAAACTATTCACTCAGATGCTGAAACTACGACTGTCTGAATGAGAATATTTGGCACTTTTGAGGTGAATATAACTGTCAAAAATTCATATAGCTGTGGCTACTATAAATTTTTAAAAATGGCAAGAGAATTTTTGACACAAGCAAAAATAGAAAACAAAAAAACTCATGAGCTTGTACTCGAAAAGCTTTATTATTTTTTTCCAAAATTGCTCTCGTTCAGACATGGGGATAAATTCTTTGGTTGTGCCATATATGTCACACTATGCATGCGAAATCTAAAACGTCAAAATTTCTAGTTGTCAAAATTTTTAGTTGTCAAAATATCATCGACCTTTTGGCACAGTAAAAATGACAATTATATTTCAACATAATTGTTTTCAAGTCAGTAACTTCTTCTCTACCACGAGTGAAAAGTTTCCCAATAACACACGGCCTTATTGATTGGTTTTGTTTTTTTTTTTTTAGCTTTGAACCAAGGATTTCAGGTGGAATACCTATTCAGTCAAGTCTGCCTTGGTTTGAAAATGGGGTGATAGATTAGTGGGAAGGAGAGGGCAATCAAGTGAAACACGTGTAGGATGTTCTAAGCGTGGTGGAAAGCCAAAGAAACATATGAATTTGAATCAGACGCAGGTGTTATGCCTTTACCTTAGTAAATTCAAGTTATAAGTCAATCTCATCCACAAACTTCTCTACCATCAACGACAACTTCATGTCGTAAATATTGATGAATTTTTAATTTCAGTTAATTAGAAATGAGGATAGAAAATTAAGAAAGGTTAAGAGCGAAGGACCATGGCCTGGCCGGGAATCGAACCTGGGACCTCTGGGGTGGCAGTCGAGCACGCTACCAACTCGACTACCGAGGCCGCATGATATACCGCAAATACTAAAAGACGTGCACAACAGATTCACATAAAAAGCTGTTTCCGTACGTGTATGTATAAATAAGTATTAAAAGTACATACGCCAATGACAGAATAATGCTGTCTCTCACTTCTAATGTACTCACAGTTGAAAAAATTTTAGAAAGGATTGCACAACAGCAAAAAGTAGTGAAAAAATTACTAGAAAAACTGATCCTCCATACAAATCGTATGGTAGAAGTATCGGGTTATTTTGACCCAGATAAACGTATAGTGCACATGTCAGTTTTTTGTCTCTGCTATGCACATATGTCACATATTTAAAATTTTTTTTCATTCTGGTTGTAAAGATAAAATTTAACAAATAAAATGGTTATTTTTTTAATTATTTTTGACTTTTAATGTATTTTTTTTTTTTTTTGAAAATGAAAAGTGCCTCGGATCAATATGACCCGATAAACGCTCTTGAAAACAGCTTTTCATTTTGCACACAAAAGTCATATGTTAGTTACTATTGCGTTTTGTTTCAACTGGCCCATGTTACACGGTGCAATGAACACTTTTATTAGGGGTTTTCAGGATTCAGTGCATTTGGCTGTGCATTTGAGCATGAGCAAAAAATCCATGCTTTTTTTCTCTTTACACTAACAAAATACAAACATACAAAACATACAATGAGAAAAAAAGCATGGATTTTTTGCTCATGCCCAAATGCACAGCCAAATGCACTAAATCGTAAAAACCCCTATTATATTTTCTCAATTTGCACTTTAGTAGGTCACACGACAGATATATGCACGCCGAGCTAGTTGTGACATTTCATTCAGTTCCTTGCTTTTTCTCTTACACTTCATTCCAACAAGGGTTTCCTACAACTATTTTCTTCATACCTTTATAGTACAATAGTAGCACTTTGCTTCACAAAATGTGCTACTTGTTCAGCTACTTAAACGCCCAAATCTTTAATTTCACCACACAGCAACACTGTTGCACGGTGCTTGCTGCCATGTACACCGAGCAAAAATTAACATATTTTGCTCGGTCTGCAAAGTGTTCATCCTCTCACGGTCTCACTGATTTTTGCCAGTTTAGCATTGGAAACAACAACAAAATTATTTGCATGCAGAGCAAACGAGAACCGTGTAACATGGGCCTTAGCGGTATTCACGACCTGGAGTTTTTGGAGTATTTTTAGTAAATTAAAAAGAATGTGCTACAGATTGTGAGCACTCCGATAGTTTTTCTTGACATGCAGTGCTGCCATAGAACGTCAAGTGAACTGTTTTTCAAATACGCAAAGCAAAATTTACAATAGGGTTTCACCATTGTAAATTTGGTATTTATAGTATTTGGAAAATGTTCATGTTTTGCTTTTGTAAAACTGTCAAATTTACTACATATATTAAACTTCTCAAAAATACAGAGTACAAGACCATAAACTCCAGATCGTGAATACCGCTATTGTTCTCAGAAAATAAGATGCTCCTATTGGCTACAAGTAAACACATAAAAAACAGATAGACGAAATGTCAAATATCAGTGACAACATGAATTTTTGTAATAAATTTTGACTTTACTTACTTTGCTTACAAAAACAGACTTCAAATCTGGGTTTTTTCTAGCTTTACAGAGTTTTTCGCTGAAAAACACATAAAAATATGCTTTTCATTCTATAGTTTCTCTATGACAAAAAACTTGATACCATGTAGCTTTTCAGCTAAAAAGCTATTATTGTCCGAAAAGCGGTTTTTCAGCCTTAGTGTGAACATCAGTGTTGCCAGAAAATTTTTGGGGGTGTAGCTAAAAATGCTACAAAAAGTAGCTAAAAAGAGCTAAACAACTTTTTTTTGTAGCTAAAAAAAGAAGCTCGTTTATAAAACAACTTAGTTACTATATTTTGTTCATTCAGTTTAATTTTTTTATTTTTAAATTTTGTGTACATAAATAAAAACAACAAAAGGAATATATTTTCATATGCTAAGGTACATTTTGATCAGTAAAGTACACTTTCGATATACTTATAATTTTTTTAAAACGGTTATGTGTTAATTAAAACAAAAATTAATTACAAGAAAAAGACCAAAAAGTCTAGTTTTAAATAAATACATATATATATGTATTAATATTTATATGCAGGCACAGTTTTGTAGGTGTATACCATCAGTTCAGATCTCAAGTTCCATACTATCATTACTATTATTATCTGAACTATCAGAACTTTCATCTTTGTAAATATTTTCCCGTTTCATAAATTTTACGAGATCGTCATTTATAATGCAACATTTGTTTATTTTTTAAAACAAATCTTACCCCTTCATTCTGCATCACTTAATAGGCTTATTAACGATAAGCAAAACACGATAAGCAATATGTAGGTTTATATATAGAAGAAAGTAGTGCTGATCGTTTCTTTTTTGTCGTTCATGCCTTGTTTCGTGGTACGAATGATGGGCTTATTCCAACATACTGTGGAATTTGACATTAACAATTTAATTGAATTTTTTGCTTTGTTTTTATAATATTCATTATTGAAAACTTTTCTCTTTTTCAGCGTTGCTTAACGGTAAAAGTAAAAAATAAAAAACGAATTTAGTAAAATCATAGAAAGGGTTTTCGTTTAAAACACCCTTCCATTCTCTTACTTCTATCCAAAAATCAATAGAAGACGATACTTTAGTACTATGGATAAGTGTGAAGTTTTCTCCATTGGATTTCATCGTATGTATAAGTTAGAGATGTCACAAAAAAAAATATCGGTGGTAACAAGTGATTACGGAAATATTGCATTTTTTAGCCAAAAGAAAGTAGTAGCTAAAAATAGCTAAACTCGAAAAATAAGAAGCTAAAAAAGTAGCTAGGAGCTAAAGCACAATTTTTGGAGCTAAATGAGAAAAAAAGAAGCTAAATCTAGCTACAAAATAGCTAAAATGGCAACACTGGTGAACATAGTAAAACATAAAATTTTAGCATTCAAATGCATGACGGGACAGAATTGCAAATGACGAATGTTTGTGTTTGCGTTCATACAATGGAAACACTTGGAGCGAACAGAGATTTTATTTAGAGCCCATCGTCGCAGTGTGAACGCCCAGTTAAATGTCACAGCTGTCAAGGTGGCAGCACCGACAATTATTGTGTTATCCTCATTAACGGCTCTTCGTAAATTGACACTTTGGCAAAAATATATCGAACGTCAAAATAAACTGAAAAATATTCAACCAGCGAAATAGTTATGAAAAATATAGTTGAAAATATTTGGAAAATCACAAGAAAATTCAAACAGTTTATACAAATAAAATAGAAAAGGGAAAAACGAAAACAATAAACCGTTTGAAGTTACACTTCAAGCAAATAATGTAAATACACAACAAAAGAAAACAAACTGCAGCAGTTTTTCGATAAAAAAAAATACAATTTTGTGAATTGCTTAACATAGACCAGGAGGGAAAATGGACGAAAATCTAAGGTACGTACGTAATATAGCTGATGAAAAATGATATGGGAACTAACTAGGTTTGCTCTTTTAATTAACACACTTAAATGGCGTTATAAAAACATGTTCGTAAGCCAAATGCTAATGATGCAAATTGGGCGATATTGTCGCCACCGCACAAGTACCTTGAAAAATACCTCAAGCTGATTGGCTGTTTTCACCCCACAACCACCCACTCTCTACGAGGGTAAAGATAGTGCATTGTTGTTGTTGCTGTTGTAATGGTTATCTATGATCAAATTCTAAGTTGCAAGCAAAATGATGTGTTTAAGATTGTTCGGTTTGGTTTTTGGACCCATACATTTTTGCCCTGACTCACCTGGCAATTCGTGTCTCTTTTCTTATCAGTATTTGTGGTCTTTGAGATAGCGTTTTTCTTAAGCGATGTCATAAAGAAATTGGTATTCGTGAAATTTATTTTCAAAAACTCAATATCTTTTCAAGACTCTCTGAATCTCTAACCCAAATTAACCCCATAAAAAAACGCCAAATATTTCGTTGAAAACTCAAAAATGTTTGCTTCTCTTCACAGGCTAATTGAACTCGAGTCTGCTCTGCTGGACGACTGCAATGTCAACGACATCTACGCCATCTGCCAAGGCAAGACCATACCAGAGTTGCTGCGTCCAGATGTTTGGCAGGTGTGTCTGGATGTGCGCCATAAAAGTGATCAGATGTCGCTATTCAATGAAATCTATGATTTGCCATTTCAAAACAAGCTACGTGAAGATTGCCAAAAAACCGTGGAACGTATTGGCAATGAAGATGAGGACAAGGTCTCGGTAATATCCGACTTGGAGTCAATCCTAACATTTTACTGCAAGAATCGCAATCTGCAGTATGAGAGCGAAAATGGATGGATTGAATTGTTGTTGCCGCTGCTGGCTCTCAAATTGGATCGCTCGAATACCTACAACCTATTCGAGTCCATACGCGATACTTTTATTCCAAAAGGTTGCGTACCGAAAGGCAATGTCTTTCATGTTTTTCGACTACTCATACTATATCATGATCCCGAGCTGTGTACCATGTTGGACACCAAGAAAATAACTCCTGATCTGTATTCTATGCAGTGGTTCCAGTGCATATTCGCCTCCAAATGTGGACTCTCGGTTATACTCTCTATGTGGGATATATACTTTCAGCATGGCGATCCATTTCTAGTATTTTTCTTGAGCTTGATCATCTTGATTAATGGACGCGATCAGATTCTTGCTATGAAAGATGCAAGTAAGGAAGAGATTGTACAGTTTCTCTCCAATATACCGTGCGCCTTGGAAACTCTCGATGTGGTGGACTTTTGTTCGTTGGCACAGTTTCTATCCGTCAAGACGCCCAGTTCATTTAAGACAGACTTTCTGAAGGCGCTCTACGGCAATCAAAGTGAAAAGAATGGGAGTGGCGGCCATCGCGACGAGCCTTGCACAGTCTCGCAGGTGAGTTTTAGGCAAATTTTATGAGGTGTTTGCAGTCCAGTTTTGTTCGAAATTATAGAGACAATCAAATAAAAACATACAAACAATTTTTTTATCCTTTGTATCTTCATAATTATTTTCATAAAAATCAGTATAAAATATCACCCGAAAATTGTATTCAACAATTCCAATCTTCACTTTGGTTATTATATTTCTTATTATTTCGATCACGCTACACATTAAAAATTATATACATATGACCTGATTAGCTTTGGAATATACAAAAACATTTAACGATGAAAGAAGTCGACAGACTTTGTCATGACAGCATTTGTTTATCCTTATTCTTATTTTTGTATTTTTGTTAATAATTACCCTTCTTGTTTAAAATTTTGTTTTAATTCATGTCAAAGTTCTTGACCTTTTCCTTGTTCCAAACCCTTTCCTGATCCTTATCTCACTTCTTTTGCCAATCTTTGTCGTAAATTTGGTCCGTTGTGTCTAAATCCTTGTCCCACTTTCTTTTTTGTATCCGTGTCTAAATTATTTTCCTAATGCTTGTCCAAATTTATTCTCTAATATTTTTGCAAAGCTATCTTAATCCTTATCTTATTGATAGCTATAATCTTTGTCCTTACTCTTATCTACTAGATCTACTCCAAATAATACATGTCCTTGTTTTAATTTTAATTTAATTTTTTATTAATTTTATTTTTTTACTTTAATTTTTGTTATTGCTTTTGTTTTTGTTGCATTTAGGTTACTTTAAGGGGTTGCCTGAGAGGCCTCCTGACACCATTTTTTTTATTTTTTTTTATCGTGTGACCGCAAAAATCAGATTTTATGTCGTTCCATAAAATCTACCTAAGAGCTAATAGTTAGTCACGGAGTTTTAATACCATGGCATTGTTTTTTTATTGTTGGTGCATTTTTACTGCATTAAACAGTTGCCTCTGTGGTATTTTGGGTTAAAAAATTAAAAATTTTTTTATTTTCGTTATGAGGTCAGAGAACCACTTTTTGCTGTCATAAAATAAAATTTTTCATAGCACTTCTACTCAGCGAATAATTATTCAATGCAACAATATTGCTTTTTTGTTTCATAAGCTGCTACCTTCGCAATCTGACGACGTCATATTTTTTTTTTATTTTTGTTGCAAAGTTTAGTATAAATCCTTCACTTCTGTTTAATTTTGCATTTGCCGTGCTGAATATAATCAACGAGTAACTATCCCATTTAATGCTGTTCCATGATTGATGTATTTCCGTTTTAGTAGCGACTCTCTCCACGACCTCATGACGTCATTAATTCATTTTCTATTTTTGTCATGAGGGCTAAAAACCAGCATCTACGGTGTGCAATATTTTTTCTGAAACATCTATACATAGCGTGGTATCATTCCATGTAACAAATTTACAGTTTCGTTGCTTAGAAAACTCTCTCTCTCCGCGACTCGGTGACCTTTTTAATTTATTTTTTTTTATTTTTGTCATAAAGTCAACAAAATAACTTTTACTGTCATTACTTTTATCAAAACACTTATACTCATTGAGTAACAACTTCAAGCAATGTCGATTCATTTTGGAAAAATGCCATTTTCAACTTTTTTGAAACCCGTGCGGTAAACGTAACGTCACGTCAAAAACTTTGCGATATTCTCTACTTTCAATTCTCGGCTGCAGAATTAGCTTTAGACGAATGTTCAAATAACGATAAAATCTAAATCTATTTGGTATTGTCATCAACCTCTCTTAAAAATATGCCATTCTCACGGGATCAATGCCAGGACCCCACGTCATTGCGGAATAGATGGTAACAAGATTGCAGATAGATTGGCTAGAGAAGGCTCCAAGCTGTATAGAATTTCGGTGATAATTCCTATTCTGCCGTCATAAGGAAGAGTGCAGCATCTAATATTTCAACATTCTGAGATAAACGACTAACAGTAATTTATCAAAAATTCACGGATTATGGTTTGGATTCTTATAAATATTTGGTTCTTCAGGACAGTTTTCAATATTAATGATGTTTTACCAATTTTATTAAAAATGCAAAAACTGTGGAACAAACACTGTAGTTGCCGTTTTTTTTTATTGTTTGTTCTATAAATTTAAATTATCACAAACAGTTCAAAAAGCCGTGTCTACATACATCAACTGTACGTTTTATATAGTAAAAAGAAGTCTTATTGTTTTTTCGATTCCAATGTGTACCACGATTTGAAATTTTGTTGTTATTTAGTGACGTCAGGGTAAAGCACAACTCCATCCTCTGTAAAGGCTTCAAGGTCATGCATATTTTCGATTACGCTTTCGTTGGTTGTTGTTCCATGGTTGGCAGAAATGGATACATTTTGCATTGTTACGGACTGCAACACTTCTTCTGAAATTAATTTTCGAAGATCTTTAAAGTTGTCTAAGATCGCTTAAAAGTTGTGCCCATAGATTTTGGATGAAACCTGGTGCTCAGTTTCATTAATTTTTTTGCTATTAATATTTACAATCATGAATAAAATATCTACGAATAAACAAACCATATGTACCTCTTTTCCAGCAAAGTGGTTATTTTATTGAAAAATCAAATCAAATTTGAAGTTTCTGTGGGAATTTTTTTTTCCTTTTGAAAGAAAAAACCAAATTATTTGATTAAAAACTCATTCAATATTAAAAATAACTTTTTTGGAGCACAAAAATAAAGAAATAAACACATTTTAAAAAGCAGTAACTACAAATACAAAGGGAAAACGCGGTAACTGTAGATATCACGTTTTTATATCTGTTTATGTATGTAGATACTGTGTTCTTGCTTGAATGATTGATTTAATTTGTGTAGATATGACATTGAAGGTTAAAATATTTGGCAATTCAGCAAAATATTCGTAATTTTTATTTTATTTAATTGAAAATGGAACAAAGATGATTAAGAATATACAATAAAATTGATTTTGATTTTCATGCTAGATGCTTCCTTATGATGGCAGTATTGTGGCAGTCAAAAATATTCTAAATGATTAAACTAAAGATAAAATATGTTAAACAGTTACTGTTCTAATTAAGTTTCTCTCTCTTCGGTTAAACTCTAAACTTTGCTAAAAAAGAACTAAATTCCTGCTATCATTGATTAAAAATTACTTAGCATCCAGTGGCGGCCGTGGCGCAGTGGGTAAAGTGCGTGACCCATACGCCAGAGAAGCCTGATTCGATTTCCATCCAACACAGAAAGTTTTTTCAACTGAAATAATTTTTCTGTTCGGCCGTCACTTCTCTGCAGACAATGGCAAACCTCAGAAGAGTATATAATGCCATGTAAATTTTCTTGAAAACATTCACATTAACCGTTCGGAGTCGGCATAAAACTAGTAGGTCCAATTCTCGATCAATTGTGTCCAAACATTTAATAACACGCACAACACAATTTTGATCATAAGAAGTTTCAAGGGTTTACAAGGGCTGAAATGGCCAGTTAATTATTATTATTAGTATCGCCTGTGGTCGAAATTCGACCATACCAATATCGATTTTTTTCTATTTTTTTTTTAAACGCTTGGCAAATGTGAAAAGATGGCTTTATCGTAGACGTATCAGTACATTTTGAAGTGACAGTGTATCTATATTCTTGTCCCTTTCCTTTCATTCGTTCCCAAACTTGTCTTTATTCATATTCTTATTCTTATATGTGTTCTAATATTGACCTACTTCCGGTCCAAATTCTTGTTTTAATCCATGTCCAAAGCTAATCCTAATCCTTGCCCCACTTCCTTTCTAAATCTTTGTACTTATTTTACTTATCTTTGTTCTATTGTGTGACTCTTGTCATTATACTTTTCCCAATCTTGCCCCAAATATTTTTTTAGGTATGTCTCAATCTTCCTTGTCCTTGTCGAAGTCATCTTCCCAGTTCTTGGCAGAACTATTGTCCCAATACTTGTCCAATTCTATACTCTAATCTTTGTCCTACTCCTTATCTTATTTCTGGTCCTAATCTTTGTCCAAATCTTTGTTCTTATCCTTTTTCTAATCATTATAATCCTTGCTCTAATATTTGTCCTTATTTTAATTTTAATTTAATTTTTTGTTTTTGCTTTTGGATTTAGTGCATTCTGTTTACTTTAATCAAGGGGTTCCCTGAGAGACACTATGATGAAATTCATTTTTTATTGTTCGAAAATTAAATTTTTCTTAACAGTATAATTTTTGTTTTATCATATCTGTCGTGCCTCATATACACTTCAAGTAATAATTCTGTGCAACGCCGTTGAATGATTGATGAATTTTTATTCTTGCAGCGGCTCTCTCCGCAGTATCGGAACGGTATAAATATTTTGACTATTTTTGTCATGAGGCTATCGCAGAGAGAAAAATTAAGAAAAAGCAACAACATCAACAATGTTACATAGCTCTGTTAAAGTGTCTGTTTCAATCTAGCATTTTACTTGTCCTTATAATTTTGCATGCAAAGAGAGAAAGAGAAGAAGAGAGCAGCGATAGTATTTGTTTGTAAATTTTTTTTTTGTTTTTTTGCAATTTCTCTCGCCTAAGAATGGCAGAGAGATTTTAACTACAGCCATGAGTATGAGAATGCATGCATTTATTTTAAAATGTAATAATCACATAATATATTAAATTTTTTTATTATTATTCGGTACATCTGTGGCACAGTACCTTTTCGAATGTTGTACTTTTTTTTATTATAAATATTAAAAAGGCGTACCACAACATTCGATGTTTGCGTATTAATATATAGATTAGCATCCCATAAGGGAAAACTGAAATATTTGAGCTAGACTTTTGCAGAAGCTGTGGAGATGTTGATCAAACATCTACTATGTAAATGCTCTTATCTCCAACAACGTCTATTTCAGCATACAATACAAGGAGTAGACTTTCAAGAGATCTGCAGGAGCTCGTTCAAGAGATCTGCTCGTCCCATTCAGCCTTATTCCAGGATCCGTCGTAGCTGTGATTTTCTTTCGGATTCGTAAAGTTGTATTCTACGATCCGAATCGTTACGTCGTATTCGAAATTCGTAACATTGTTATTCCACGTTCCGAACGCATCAACATTTGACAGTTGTTTTTGCGGATTTCTTACGACAGGTTTCTATTGGCGGAATTAATTTTGAACAAGAATTTTAAAGTATAATTGTTGCAGAGTTCGTGTGTGAATTGTGTGTTTTCTTTGGAAATAAGCTGCATTTAGGAAAAAATGAAAGTATTTTCATTTAAATCACCAAAAAAAATTGATTGTCTATTTTTATAGGTCAAAAACAACAAACAGAAACCAATACGTGCGTTTGGTCAGCTTAATGACTAAAAGGCCAGATTTGGCGCAGGGATTTAGCAAGGACTTTCCAACTCCATGTTGGTAGCCACCTTCTGCTAAAAATCACAATAATGCCATTAACTGCGATATAGGTGTTAATGCTGATTAGTTACGACTGGCAGGAAGCGCATCTTCCAAAATGTTTAAAACAAGCCTGAATTTATTTCCGTTTATTTAAGCGGAAATTGTTTTTAAACCTACGGATTTAAGAGTAAAATTAAAAATGGACATTAATTTTTTTTGTTTTTTGTTCAAAACCGAAACCCATTTCACTCAATAAATTTTGTGAAAATTAACCAAAACATGATCCAATCAATTGATCTAATCCTCAAATGTTTTACAACGTTTCTTATTTAGACGTTAGAAAAAGTTAATTACACCATGTCAACACAATCACAAACTTGTGTCGAAAAATGTCGAAAGTGTATTAAATGCGTTTTGAAAATAATTTTTTTTCACTTCTGTAATCACTTCTTTTACAGTTCTTCTTTTGAAGTAATTCTTTTAAAACACAATTTATGTGACACTTTTTAAACACTTAATTTATCACTTCTTTTAAAGTTTCTTGTCTTCTGTCAAAAACAGCAGTGTTCGAATTTTCGAAATTAAATTTCAATGAGGCAACGCTCCGCATCGTTTTGTTCGGATCCTAGAATAGCAAATTTTTCGTATTCGTAGCGTAGTCTTACGTTCGTAGATTTATTACGACGGATCCTGGAATAGGGCTGATTGACTTATTTAGATTCATACGTATCACCGTTTGGAATAAACAGCTCTGCTTCAATAAATTAAGCCACATTTTTTTCCGATTAACAAAGTAGGCTAATCCTGTAGACCCACAAACAAAGAGAATCACATTGAATCAATAGACCCCCATGTTTGTAATCATGTTTTATACTCGTCCTGGCATACTCGGCTTGGTTGTGTAAACCAAATAAGTAATCTAACCTAAGTTAACTTTTCGTAATTTTTTTTTCTGTCAAAGCCTGTAACATCATTTTTAACAATAAGAAATTCTTCTTTATCGTCTTGAATAAAGCCGGTCCCCCTGCCTATTTTCTCAGCGTTGGACCAAAGAATTTTGACTTAACTTCATAGGCAGTCAAGCCCATCTTGAAAGATAAATTAATGGGAACGAAAGTGAAATTGAAACTGTAACAAGTGTACTGCCCTTACCTTAGTCAATTTAACCTACTTAAATTTTCTAAAACTTCCAAACCACTGTCGAAATGAACTATGTGAAGTTATGAATTTTGATGAATTCTATAAATTTATCTTGATGGAGATTTAATAGTTATTTACATTTTCTGATTAAGAGACTTATTTAATTAACGTAACAAATATAAAATTTCTATACTTATAAAATTTTGTACTAATAATATTTCTTACAGGCACTCTGTTTGCCGGTTTCCGTCTATGAGCTCGTGGAAAATGCATCAATGGAAATCAGCAGCGCCACAGAGACCGTGCGCTTCTTCTTAGTCGATTGTCGTCCTGCCGAGCAATACAATGCCGGTCATCTTTCTACCGCTTTTCATTTGGATTGCAACCTCATGCTACAGGAGCCAATGGCATTTGCCACCGCGGTGCAGGGCTTACTAACGGCGCAACGTCAAGCGATTGACGCCAATTCCAATGCAGGCGGTGAGCATCTGTGTTTCATGGGCAGTGGACGCACGGAAGAGGACCAATATACGCACATGGTAGTTGCTTCATTTCTACAGAAAAATACAGAATATGTGTCGTTATTAAGCGGTGGTTACACCGCCATACACGATTATTTTGGCGATCACATGACCGACTGTCTCGAAGATCACGATACAAGCAAGTGCATTGTTTGCGTCAAGCAGCAACAGCAAGAAAACGTGCAGCTCAGAGTGAACGTGCAGCAAGTTGGCGTAAAATGAAAATAAATTAATCAAAATTCCTTAATAATTTCCTTTTTCTTCTACCAGAACAAACGGGATGCGACGAAAACCGCTACCGGCTCTTCAGACCTCTTTAGCAAATTCTCTGCTGTCATGAAATTGAAGTCGGCTGAGGTCAAGGGCAAGCTCTTGGATATAATTGTCAATCCAACGGCCTCGGCAACGAGCCAGCAGAATGCAGCGGGCCAGGCGAATGGACAGCATCCAGTGCAGGATCGCCACGTCTCCTCGTCAGAGCGCAATGGCAAACGCTATCGCAATGTAGCGCCTGTCTTTAGCATCGACGATGATAACGATGAACAGCAACAACAACAATATGCAGACTACGAATACAAAACATCGCCATCCAATGCAGGCAACAAGTTGCCACATGGTGATGCCAAGGAGATCATCAACTTGAATCAGTACTTAAAATCACCAGATATCATCAACGTCTTCAAGTGTCAAGAGGTGCACATTAATGGCTATATGTATGATAGTCATCTGATAATTACGCCCACTCATTTGATTGTGCTGCGCGAATTAGGGCGCGGTCAAGCGCAGGTTATAGTGCGGCGTCCTCTTGCCAGTATTGTCAAAATAACGGCCAAGAAACGGCATCGCGATTTGATCACTTTTAAGTATGGCTTTCCCGATGGAGATGGTCTGCTTATAACGGATATGGATCGTTTTCTTATACCGAATGCCAGCGAGGTAACTGTGATTGTGTCAAAGCACATTGTGCAAATGCTGGATGGCGCCAAATTGACGTAATAAATTTTTAGGTGTTAGCATCCATCAATTTGATGATTATTGAAATATTTTTTCTCGGACTATTTTGTAATTTTTTGTGTTACGAAATTTGTTCAAAACTATTTTGTGTATAAGTGTAAATCGCTGCGTCTGAAAAAAGAAAATATAATTGTTGCAAGAAAAACTTTATTTTTTAAACAATAATAAGAATAATAATTTTAAATTTTTATTCAATATATTTTATTTCGAAGCTTATCACTCATAATTTGATGACTTTTTTAACTTCTTACTGCTATGATGCCTTAACGAAACTATAAGTTTTCATCAATATAATTTTGTCTTTCCAAAAAATATTCGAACATCACATTAAAGTCATTCCCAATCTATTTAACTATCTTTTATTTGTTTCAAATACTTCTGCTCTTTGAATAAAAACAAAAACCTTTAGAATTTTTATATTTATATGCAATTAAAAAATTTTCTAAAATAACCCATTCAAAGCTTTCAATAACATTGAAAACTTATTGCTGAATTTGTAAGATAATAATAAATATATAAAAAAACTAGAATGCAGAAATTAAAAAAAAAAAATCGCTAGTGTTCCGTAGATGACTATTAGGCGTTCTGAATTGGCGCATATATTTATACCTACATATTTTAAGTCAAAAGTCATAATTATTTAATAAAACTGTAAATTTGAATTTTCAACTTATTTAAAAGAAAAACAAACAAAATAAATATAATTAAGGATGCTATAAATTTAAGAAAACATGTATATTTAATAAATACTTAATATGCCCAAAAATAGCCCCCCATTAACAATCCTAACATGTAGTTGAAAGTAGCGAAATAAAACTATACAAAAAAAACATTTTATATTAAATTGATAATTTAATTCTATATTTGAATAAGATTTTTCAAGAAACTGGCTTTTACCTGGATTCCAAAAGCAAAAACACGAGGGAAAGTATCTAAAATTACACCTACAACTTAAAGAAATATTCTGCGTTTCGTGAGAAAAGAACCGTTTGCTTCAGCCAACGTGTTTCAAAAAGAATTTTAATCTAAACGTTGATACGTTTGCAGTCTCTCGAATACTAGCTTGTGAGAACCTAAGAGCTAGGAGTACAAGAAAACTGGCTTTCTTATCTAAAAAGAATATTGCAAACCGATTGAACTTTGCCAAAGAACATAGAGATTGGGCGGAAATTAAATGGCGTAATATACTCTGGTCAGCTGAGACAAATGTGAACCTTTTCAACTCTGATCGTATGATTCCACTAGAACGTCGACCTTCGTATGCAGTGTACCAAGATACATACTTATCTGGCGCTTACAACCGTTTATCGGTTTTGGGCTTGTCTAAGAATTTGCGCCAGCCATTTCTGTTTTGCGCTTGCTAAGGCCTAAATATGTCGATGTCAGCGTACAGCTCATACAGCCCGTGGTTCAATCGAATTATATACCGCTTCATGCAGTAAAAATGCAACGAAAAAACTTTGCATGAAATTATAACTCCGTGACTATTGACACAACGGTTAATTTAATTGAACGACATTAAAGCTGAAGTTTTTAGTCACATGATGAAAATAAAAAAAGAAATAATTGTATATATAGCCAGGGAACCCCTAAAAGGAACCGTAATGCACCATATGCAATAGCATTAAAAAATTAAATTTTAAAAGCATTAGGACAAGGATTTGGATAGCATAAGGTCTACAAAAAAAAATGAGAGCAAGGCTTTGAACCAAGATTGGGAGCAGGAACAAAATAAAGAGTTGGACATTAAGAGCATGGAGTTGCACAAGGATAAGGACAAGAACTCGCACAAGAATTGGGAAAAGGACCATGACAAGGATTGTGACAAAAATTTAAACATGCTTAAAATAATATTAGAATAAGATTAAAAAAAGGATAAGGACAAGGAAAATTACAATGACTTGGAAACACTACAGTCATGAGTAAAGACAAAGGTTGAGAAAAAATGTGAGGCATAGGTTAGCAAAGGGATTCGAACAAGAATGATGTCAGAATTTTGGACATGGATATAAACAAGAGTTTAGACAAGAAGTAGGACACTTATTAGGACAAATTGAAATTCGTTACTTTTAAAAAATCGGACACCTGCCGTATAGGGTTGATTTCACGTTGCCCTATGGCAATGGGGTCGAAGCTCATGGCCCAGTAGAAATGTTAAATGTTAAATGTTCAATTTAAAATAAATTTTTAAAAAAATTTTAATTTTTTAAAACAAATGTTAAATAAAAAAAATAAAAATAAAAACTGTCTAAAAGCAAAAAAAGCAAAAAAAAAAGTAGATAAATCTTCGGGACGTCTGTGCCATGCTAATAGATATACGAGTTCCATCATACCTCTGCTGGACGTCACTTCCATGACTCTAGACGTGACCAACGCCCTGTCATAGTAGTAAAATTGTCGTACACCCAAAACTGGGGTGTACACCAAACATTCATACCATTATGTATGGTATAGCACATCACTTTAATGACTGCCTCGATTTCATTGGTAGTGCTTCAAAAGGTTGGTCCAATTTTTGATGACTGGGTCTAATGTGTGCGGCATTATAGTATCTCGAATGTTGGCCTCGAGATCGTCCAATGTAGTTGGCTTGTTAGTGTAGACTAAGAACTTGACGTAGCCCTAGAGAAAATAATCGAGGGGTGTCAAGTCGCATGATCGCGGCGGCCAATTGATGAAAGCTCGCCGTGAGATGATCCAGTCATCAAATTTCTCCTTCACCACTTCAAGCGTTGCGTTGCTTGTGATGCAGTGCCGTCTTGTTGAATCAGAGCTCGGATATATCGATGTTGTCGAGCTCTAGCCACAGAAATTCGGTTAACATCGCTCCATACCAAGGAGCATTGACGATAACGGTATCCTTTTCCTCATTTTAAAAGAAATTAGGTCCAGTAATGATGCCGTGCCATAAACCGCAAAAAACCGTCAATCTTTGTGGATGCATTGATGCTTGATATAACAATTGTGGATTGTGGTCGTCCCAATAACGGCTATTTTACTTATTGACATAGCTGCCAAGCCAAAAATTGGCATTTCCGAAAAGATAGTTGTTTTTGCCATAATCCGGATCTTCGGCCAACATTTCCAGTGCCCAATTAGCGAACTCACAGCATTATCTATGATGGTCCAGCTTCAGTTTTTGGGTCAGCACAATCTTATACGGATGTAGGCCCAAGCCCAACCGCAAAATAAGCCTGGTTGACGCTCTTGCGATGCTCAATTTGGTTGAGCGGCGCCGAATTTACTTTTCTAGATCTTCTTCGGCACTGACCGCTACGGCGGCTATGTTTTCTTTTTACTTCACATCAACCTTTGTCTGGTTGATGGCTTAAGGTGCAAAAGAATGTACTCACGCTAAAAACTTCCCACTGTGCGATGAATAGCTTGCGCACTGAAGCCATGATCACGACCGACCGCACGGCGAAATTCACTTTGTGTATTTGCAACTGAGCTGGACTTTCGGTTAATTTTTTAATAATTTCCAAACGTTCGGCAAGCGTGAAACGATGCACTATGGCAAATGGCAAACCTTATTGAATATTTTGACAGTTGGATGTTATTGGTAACTTTGACATCTGCCAAAACATAACCATTGGAAAAACTATTATTGCTATTGTATCTGGTCACTCAACTTGATATCGACACTATTAAGTCTTTGTTCCAGGATGAGCCTAAAGTATTTGAGTCTGTTATATTGCCATTTTTGAGTGCTTTTAGAACTTTCCCGCCTGTTATTTTGGCATATCCGATATACAAAAATCCTCAAAATATTCTTCATAAGATTGGAAGATAGACAGGCAGCCGAAAAAAGTTTTGTGTGCCTTTGATTCGACCCATAACCATACATATGACATCACTGTGAAAAAAACCACTAACAAGTTAAGAATCTTTAGGGCGAGAACAATTTTATTTTTAGTTTTCCTATACATCATTCCCATTTCCTTTTGAGATGCTCTGATTTAATTTATCCTGGCCTTAATTGTTTTCGTTTTGCTTAATAAAATCTTCACGTGTGTTTGACTCTTGAGATATTGTACTTAATTTTGCATTCATCCAGAACTTATAATAGGGAAATGATGTACACAATGTGGTGAGCAAGACCAAACTTAACTGTGTGGTTTTGGCAATGGATGGAATCGACACTCTTTTGACGCCAAGTTTCTGTGTTGCATGCATTAAATTAAACATAACTGCTGTATTTCTGCAGAAGATGATAATTAAGTCTACTAACCGGTGATGACTGAGTTCGTTTATGCCGTTTACGGATTCATGCATCTTTTTTATATTTGTGTATGGTTAATAACGCCAAATAGGGGATATTCTGCTCAGACAATTTGCAAAATAAAAGCAGCGGAAAGTGGCGATTTTAAATTTTTTATACCTTAAATTGAACTGTTTCCTCCATAGGTTCCGCTGGAATTTAATTTTTCGAGGTTCCGAATCGATTTTCACGATTTTCGCGTTTTAGGGAGGGGACATAATATTAAGAAATTTTACGTACGAGTTAATGAAAAATTTTTTCCGATTACCTAGACTCGGAATACGCTGAAGTAAGTTGATCTTTCCCTGGCGCGTCCTATAATTCTTTCATACACGCAGGGGACATTTTCAGATATGCACTGTTTACAAGAGGCAAAAAGGTCACCCGCATTTAACAACTATTCAAATTTGAAAGCGCTATACTGTTATTTTGAATTTCGAGATAGAAATAAAATTTAAATTGTTCAAAATTTAAATTAATTACTAAATTTAATGAACTACTTAAATGAATGAAAAAAAACTATCAGTTTGCAATGGGTGATGCTTATTTGCGCAATTCTTATATCATATAAAGAAGAGGAAATTTAGTTTTACGATAACTCTGAGCTCTTATTTGCGTTTGGCGTCCAGGAATTAAAGGAATTTGTATTTCGGACATATTTTGTCGAGCCACCACTTTCTTCTGGCATCAATTCTTATGTTTGGTATAAAAAAATGTTCGTTTCAGGTCAGAGTGCCAAACCCAATTGTGTTTTTGGGTGATATCTTCGCTCGCTTGAGCGCTATATACCCGTCACAAAAATATCCCCTTTTTGGCGTTATTGACTACATATATATGTATTTGAGTCATCTTTGAACTGGAACACGAAAGATAAAGAAGAAACTTGGCCAAAATTTGGACAAGATTGTACACATACATTTTCATGAAGTCAATACATGGCGTTACACCTTTTCTCTAACTAAAGTTCAACTTTTTAATTCGAACCTTATTTGTTGAAATATTCTTCTTTCTAAGTAAATTTTGTCCTTCCTCATATATCTTATCGTACTGTATGAAATACTCCAATTAAGCAATACTCCATAAAACTCTTTCTTCTTCTTTAATTGCTATTAAGGAAAATTTGAGAAGTCAGTTAATTTAGTAATTTACCTCGTAGTAACTTTTAATGCAACACTGGTCCTGTCTACCATCTGTAAATAGTCGACTGTTATATTTTGAGCAAGCTGCGTCATTTAGTTTGTGTTTGACAGCCATTGACCTGAATGCATAAAAAAAGTAAAGACTAGACCTAGTAGTGAACACTTTATTTTTTACTTCTGATATGCATTAAAAGAAAACACTATATAGTGTTCACTTTTTTGATTGTCTACACTATTTTTGAAAAACTACTTGCTAAAGTTTGATATGCATAAAATAAGTATTCTTACTTACTTACTTACTTATCTGGCGCTTACAACCGTAAGTCGGTTTTGGCCTCGTATAAGAAATTGCGCCAGCCATTTCTGTTTTCCGCTTGCTGACGCCAGTTGGAAATACCAAGCGTAGTCAGGTTATCCAACACCTGATCCTTCCAACGAAGATGTGTGCGTCCTCTTCTGCGTTGACCATCCCTGGGCACCGAATCGAATATTTTTTTCGCTGGAGCGTCGTTTTCCATTCTCTCAACATGACCTAGCCAGCGGAGCCGCTCGATTTTAATACGCTTAACTATGTCGATGTCAGCGTACAGCTCATACAGCTCGTGGTTCCATCGAATTCGGTACTCGCCATTGACGAAGGATCTTTCTCTCGAAGGCTCCCAAAGTCTTTTCATCAGAACTGCTCAACGTCCAGATTTGTGCTGCATATAATAAGACGGGCATGATGAGTGACTTATAGAGCGTGAATTTTGTTCGTCGAGAGAGGGCTCTGCTTCTCAATTGCCTATGGATCTTCACATGGCAACGTGTCTGACTGCCTCAACCTGGTGAGGCCAGCATTATCCATGTCGAACTCGTCTCAAGTCGACTCAAACCTCTACGTGGTGTCCTCTAGAAACGGCAAACTGGCAACCGTTAGATTGACGGCTAATCTGAGCGGCGGGCTCCCTGCATTTAAAGGGTTGTGCGTTGGGTTTGAAACCCACCACCTAAAATCACATTTCAATGAAAACTATAAGAAAAAAGATAAAAATGATCCCCAAATCTGATGACGACTATCGCAAGAGAAAAACCGACAATGATTTACGGATATGCACTTGAAACGTCCGAACCCTTAATTGGGATGGTGCCTCCATCCAACTGACAGATATCTTAGAAAGATACAAGGCTGATATCAGTGCAATCCAAGAAATGCGATGGAATGGACAGGGTTGCTTGCGGCAAGCATCCTTTGATATCTACTACAGCGGCCATGCGGAGAAGTACGAATTTGGATGTGGATTCGTGGTTGGCAAGAGACTACGGCATCATGTCCTGCAATTCACACCTGTGAACGAAAGACTTGCCATAATCCGTGTCAAGGCAAGATTCTTCAATATAAGTCTGATTTGTGCGCACTCTCCGACAGAAGATAAGGACGATGAGGCCAAAGACAGCTTCTACGAGTGCCTTGAAGAGGGTGCCTATGAGCGCAGCCCCCGCCACGACATAAAAATCGAGCTTGGTGACTTCAACGCCAAGGTGGGAAAAGAAAATATCTTTGGTCCAACAGTCGGAAAGTTCAGCCTCCACGACAATACCTCCGATAACGGAGTGAGGCTGACTGACTTTGCCTCAGCGCGAAACATGGTCGTTTGTAGCACTAGATTCAAGCATCTCAATATTCATAAAGCAACTTGGCTGTCTCCTGATTAAAAGACGCGCACCCAAATTGATCACGTTTTGATTGACGGAAAGCACTCTTTCAGTGTTTTAGATGTACGCACGATCCGTGGTGCCAATATAGACTCGGATCATTATCTTGTCGCAGCCAAGATCCGTACACGCCTGTGCGCAACCAAGAATGCACGTAATCCACAGAGAAAGCTAGACGTCAAAAAGCTGCAATCAAAACAAACAGCCGAAGACTTCGCTACTCGACTCTCACTCCTGCTTCAAGAAAGCACTCCTCCGATCGACGATATATGCGCGCAGTGGAATCAGATTTCCTACTCTATGCTTACGGCTGCCGAAGAGGTGATAGGCTATCACCGCCCTCGCCGAAACCAGTGTCACGACCAGGAGTGTCGTCCCCAACTGGGACGACAGCGTAGAAATTCTGCTGCCCACCCATAGTAAAGTCTTGAATGCTAAAACTCGGCTTAAAAACAACAAAGCCGCAGGAGCCGATGGCTTACCTGCTGAGCTCTTCAAGAATGGAGGCGAAGCTCTATTTAAATGCATTCATGAGCTTCTATGCAGAATATGGTCGGAAGAATACATTCCAATCGATTGAAACCTCAGTGTGCTCTGCCCAATCCACAAGAAAGGCGATCACACAATTTGCGCCAACTACCGTGGGATAAGCCTTCTTAATATCGCATATAAGGTCCTGTCAAGCGTATTATGTGAAAGACTGAAGCCCATCGTAATCCAGTTGATTGGACCTTATCAGTGTGGCTTCAGACCTGGTAAATCCACCATAGACCAGATATTTACGCTACTACAAATCTTGGAGAAGACCCTAGAAAAACAGATCGACACACACCATCTTTTTGTCGATTAAAATGCCGCCATCGACAGTCCAATAAGAAATTATCTATACTCCACCATGTCTGAATTTGGTATTCCTGCAAAGCTCATCCGTATTTGCAGAATGACACTGAGCAACACCAGCAGCACAGTTAAGATCGGGAAGGATCTCACTCCTCCATTCGATACCAAACGAGATTTTAGACAAGGTGATTCCTTATCGTGGGACTTTTCCAACCTGATGATGAAGAAGATCATCCGAGCTGCTGATTTGAGACGCAGTGGCACTATATTCTACAAAAGTATTATGCTGCTGGTGTATGCTGATGATATCGATACCATTGGCCATAATACGCGCGAAGTCAGCGCAGCATTCTCCAGATTAGCGAAAGAGTTGAGTCGAACGGGTCTTGCAGTGAATGTAGATAAGACGAAATACCTAGTGTCAACAAATAAACAGTCCCAGCGTCTTGGAAACCACAGCACTGTTGACAACATCTCCTTCGAGGTTGTTAAGGACTTCGTCTACCTGGGATCCAGCATTAACGCTTTCAACGATGTCAGTATTGAGATAAAACGAAGGATATCTCTTGCCAACAGGTGTTACTTTGGGCTGAGTAGGCAATTGAGAAGCAGAGCCCTCTCTCGACGAACAAAACTCACGCTCTATAAGTCACTAATCATGCTCGTCCTATTATATGCAGCACAAACCTGGACGTTGAGCAGTTCTGATGAAAAGACTTTGAGAGCCTTCGAGAGAAAGATCCTTCCTAAAATCTTCGGTCCAATCTGCGTCAATGGTGAGTATCGAATTCGATGGAACCACGAGCTGTATGAGCTGTACGCTGACATCGACATAGTTAAGCGCATTAAAATCAACCGGCTCCGCTGGCTAGGTCTTGTTGAGTGAATGGAAAACGACGCTCCAGCGAAAAAAATATTCGATTTAGAGCCCGCTGGTGGTCAACGCAGAAGAGGACGCCCACATCTTCGTTGGTAGGATCAGGTGATGGATAACCTGAATACGCTTGGTGTTTCCAACTGGCGCCAGCAAGCGGAAAACAGAAATGGCTGGCGCTATTTCTTATACGAGGCCAAAACTGACCTTCGGTTGTAAGCGCCAGATAAGTAAGTAAGTAAGACACGCCCCTTTGTTAAATTCAGTCTAATTTTTCATCATGCTCGGGAAAAGATCCCACAAAACAATGTACCGAATTTGTATAACCTAGTCCCACTATTAGACGAAATACAGTATTATATTGATATTGCCACGCCCCATTTTTGAGTCCCTCCCACTTATTTTCCCGTGCTTAAAGAAAGTCCTGTGTTAAGTATTATGTACCAATTTTTATTTAATTCTGTCTATGCATCGCCAAGATATGAGTTTTGGCCACTTTTTCAAATTTCTGGCCCAATGTGCAATGGTGGTACTTTGACCTCTTTACGACTATTCAAAATATCACAAAATAGGTTAAATTTTCCAAAAAATCGGATCTTTCATTTGATGCAAAACAAAACTCCGTAACAAAAAAATTGTAGGGATTTTTTAACGAATTTTTGACCTATTTTGGAAATATCTTTTGGACCAATAGTCGTAGAGTGGCAAAATTACCACCATTAGAAAGAAAAGAAAAAGTAAAGATTTTTCGAATTTGGGGTGAGCTGGTAGGCAAAGGAATGAATCTACCCTTGAAAATTAAGTACTTTCTGAAAGCCACATTCATTCCCTGTTGAATGATACCTTGTTAAAAAAAATCGTTTGTATAGTTTTTTCCAAGAAAAATTCGAAAGCAATAGGGTCACCGTTGTCCCAATGGTCGTCAAAGGGTTAAGATTAATTTCAGGAAATGTATATGTGAGCTGGCTATAGCGTTCGTGCCATTGAACGCCATTAGATTATTATCTTTAGAAATATCTAAAGTCGCTTGTCTAACGCCGATAAACCAGAAACAATTTAGCACTTGGAGTAACCTTCAATTCGTAACCTTCGAAGCGTTATTGGCAAAATGCAGCCTGATTTACTGCGAAAAGTTTGTAAAAATAAGATTTCCAGATAACGTTCTGTACGCGGAGGTCACGGCGTATCATAAAATGCCTTAAAATCATCTTTGAAATAAACTTTATTTCGTGGATTTTAAAAACATTTTCCTGTGTTTAATTTCAATCTAAAGCTCTCCGCTTCTAAAAAGCACCCTTTATTATTCATTTGCATAACGATGTGATTAAAAATAAAAGAGATTATCGACAAAATTTTGACTGTATTGAGCTTTTTAAAGCTTTATCACACTATCTTGTACGTTCAAATTGAAAAGCTTTAAGAGGTTTTGCGGAGTTTGCTTATGGTTGAAAACTAAACTGCAAAGGAAACGGATATGAAACTCAATGAAGAACATATGTTTGAGCTACACCCTTAAACAAGAGCACACTAGCTAACTGACACACACACAACAACAACAACAAAAATAATAAACTTGCACACTCACGCTAGAACAGGTATACTTTAGGCGCATGTGCCATAAATTCGTTCCAACTACGCACGGTGGAGCTGCCATTGTTGCTGCTGCTGTTGCGGCTGCTGCGGCCTGACCACATTGCGACAGCAACAATAACAATTCTTATCAATGACGTATATGTAAAGCCAGGCGCAGTTTGCTACTGCTTTGTGCCCCGGCAATGAAGAGCGATTTCTGCGGCCTGCTGTTGCTGTTGCTGTTGCTGCTGTTTCTACTTCTTCTTCTGCTTCTAGTTCACTTCAACATTCCTTACATCCTTCCGTTCTTCCTTCCTTTATACGTAAGTTACGAGTTTTGTTTTGTATTGTTCATAAGGTGGTGTTGTTGTTTTATTTTTTTTTTGCATGCAGCCGAAATAGAATAAAAACTGTTGCTCCAAGCCGAACGGCAGCAGTTCATTGAGGACACTCGAGCTGTTAGCAACTTTCCAGGCCTTCAAAGAAATCAAAAGCTGAAAATAAAACTGAACCTGAATCAAATCAAATCAAGTGGGCGTCAGTTAGAAGTGTCGAAGTGAAAGTGGTGGACAACTTTTCTTTTTGCTTAAATATAGTGAAAAAAAGGACAACTTTTAGTTTAAATATTAATAAAAAGAAGCAAGAAACTGAAAGAACAGCATAAAAATGTTGCAGCGTTCCAGTTTTAAAGGCGCAGCAATTTTTTTGTTGCTGGCGCTAGTTATTGCAACTGTTGCATCGGTGCCAACATCTGTGCTGGTGCAGAACTCCGAGATGGCTTCGAACTCCAATGGCAAGAACGGCAACATTAACAACAAAAGCAACTTAAGCAATCTTAAGGGTAAGTGGAACACACCTCAAAATAACCTAAATAAAAGCGTAGGCGGCAAGCTGCTGACATTCGCTGCTCTTGCTTCCACAGGGTAGAGCAAGGTACAGGGTATTGTTGTTAACTGCCTAGCTTATTCGCTGCTATGACGTAGATAAGCGTAGTGTTGACATGGTGAATGTATGCTAGTGTATTTTTTTTTTTTTTTTTTGTTTTTTGTTCTAGGTGCTCACTCAGCAGAGAGTAAGCGAGTGTATAAGCGAGAGAAGTCAGAGAAGAGTCAGTAGGTGGGAAAGCGGTGTCTTAATGGAAAGGTCAAAAGTTCGGCGCTGTGTCAGAATGTTTCACTTTAGATTAGTTGCCAACTTTTTGTGTGGGCGCAATGTTGTTGTTGTTGCTACTGCTGCAGCCAACGGCGAAGGCATGAATGAATGAATGAATGACTGTGTTAAATTATTAAGAGACGTAAATATTGAGCTGAAGCATTTTGTATAAAAGTGTGCCTGTGCGTTTGCATGTGTGTGTGTGCGTATGTTTTGTATCTACTGCACTAGGTCTAGGTTTTTTTTATGTTTGGCTATTTTTGACCAGGTCTGAAAAAAATTATTAGAAGTTGACATGAAAAAAAAATTTAAATTTGTTAAATTTAAAAAAGGCGTGTGCCACGTTGTTAAGCAGAACTGAGCTTAAAAATGTCAACTTAAATAAATGTTGACTTGTTTGCAGCGCTTAAAAAGTTGCGAGCTCAACATGGCGTATGAGTAACTTTTAATTAATAAAAAGATATAAACAAGTAAAAAAGGTGCTCTAACTGAGCGGCTTATAACGGGATCAGCTTAATTCTTTTGCACGTCAACATGGCCAGGCAATTTTTAACCAAACCTATCTGCAGCCACCAGGATACTTAAAGCCTTTTGTGACCTTTTTGAGATATATTCCCATGTCTTAAAGGTTCTATCAAAGTTGGTCAGTTGAGTTGAGTTGTGCACTTATCTCTAACATCGCATCGCTACTAGCTTTGCAAGTGGCAGTTGTGTAGTTTTGACCTCACAACCCAACACATACACAATTTGTATGTGTGCTGCTGTGTGGGTGCTACAGGGCATTTGCATTATTTGTGGTGATATTTTTAACTTTTCATTCTTGTCAAAATTTGCTGCACAGAATATGCATGAGTTGTTTTTGTTTTTTTTTTCTTGCTCTAGAAAATCACTTCAGCGTAGCGTATGTGTTACAAGAGTTTTATGAAAATTACTCATTTAAAAGTAGTTATTTTTAGAGATGGTGGCGGTTTGCCGCAATTCTTGTTCACTTACACGTACTTCCGTACATTTTTCGGTAATATTACGCCATAGAAAAATATAAATCTTTATTTATGTTTTAGCATCTTTGAGAAGAACACTTTGAATGGAAAATATTATTCGTACAAAAATATTTTTGTATAATTTTAATGCGTAAATTTTCAAATAACAATTGAATTGTGAATTTCTAAATTTCTAGATCGAGAAAATTAAAATACGAATTTAAAAAAAAATACTCCCGATTTCAAAACGCTGTAATATTTATTGTAAGTTTTAAAATTCAAATATATGCCCTTTTCATTCTTTTTTTTTAATTTTCAAGCAATCGGTTAAGTTTTTGTAATATACTAAAGTCCGCTACTAGTAAATCACCATTAATGCAAATAAATGCAAAAAAATAATTAGTTTATTGTTTAAGGGCTTAATTTAAAAAAGAGTAGTTCATTCGCTTAAGAATATGTTAATAGATATTTTAGGATTTAAACAAAAAATAACGATTACTGAACTTAAGATCTCTTCAGACATCACAATCTTACTATTATATAAAAATGAAACTTGAAATATTGCCTTTTTGGCGTTGATGAAAGTAAACTCAAGAACGGCTGAACGGATTTAAATGAAATTTTCACTATTCAAATCGCAATTAATTGTAGATTAACACCGTATACTTAAAATTTTAAATTATTTCCAAGCTTAGAAGTTATTGGCTAAGAAACTGGCGAAATTCGGTATTATTAGAAAAAGTTGGCGCTTTTTTCCATTTTCTGCTTAAACCGTAAAAGATAAATGAATATGATATATGGACAAATGAATGATCTTGCCGATTTCAACAAAAAAGTCGATGGTGACGTGCATCTAAGATCAATAGTTTGGTCGTAAAATTAATATTTTATTGAAAAATTAAATCATTTTGTTGCAAGCATTGATTTGTTGATTGGCTTCGGTGCTATCATTGCTTGCAGCTAGCAGAGTGTTGCTTTGGTTTCGCTACAAAATGTTCAATGCTCAGAAAAGAGATTCTCTGCATGGAAGCAGAGATGAGCTATCTCTTTGTTCACGAGCAGCAGAATGCGAGCAACAGTTAAAATTTAAAGCATTTTCTCCAAGCGCGTCGTTTGTTGCTGCTGCTTCAAAGTTTCATTATTCAGAGAGAGTTTTTATATTCAAAATGTTGAATAGCTGCGTGCAGAATTCTTAAGCTGCAAAATAGAAGTGCATGAAATTTATGGTAAAAATTTAAGCTTAAATTGAAACGCCGTGCGATGCAAATTACATCGCTTTGAAGATGCGCATTGGTATGGGTTGAATGGCTTTTTTAGCATGTTTTTACGGCATTACATAGCGTTAGTGTATAATTTCGTCACTGAAATAAGACCTATGAAAATATTTTAACTTAATTTTATTTTATTTATTAAAAGTGATAAGAAGTATTTTTAATTCATTCCATAAACATAAATTTACATTTGAAAAGGTAAGGACTTATTAAAACCAATATCTTTCCAAAACAATTCACGTGATCGAATACGAGTTTTATATAATTGAGCTACAAATTGTGTTAATTAGCCGAAGTGCATTGCATAAAATGTATTTTCATACCATTTAATAATATAGTTAAATAAGTAGGGGATTTTCTCCGGTTATGAGCCATGTTTAATATTAAACGAAAGTTAATATTTTAAGCTTACTTTTCCCCAAAGAGACCCTATCGCTTTAGTTACAAGCAAAAAAATTATGAATATTTGTCAAAATTTGAAAATATTGTGTAAAACCTTATTTTTTGCTTAAACGAATTTGATCCTGGTTATGAACTACCCCAGAAAATCAGTTGGAAATCAAAAAACTTGATGTGAGATCGACACAAATGTAGAGACTATGAATGAATTTTATTTTTTTATTAAAAAAGGAACATTTCAAAGCAATCTAGAATAATAAAGAAAAACTATTGAAGCGCAATGCTTGCAGGTGTACAAGCTAGCACGTGCATCAACAGATTTGGAAAGTTAGTAGCTAAAAATAACTAAAATGTATAAATAAACAAATAATTAACTAAAAACATTGCAATTTAATTTAATGACAATGCTTCATAAAAAATACTAAATATCAAATTTTGTAAGCTGGCTCACAGCCGGGTACTGGAGTGGCCTGAGTAGCAATTTGTACATGACATTGCATTATTTTATGATATCTTATTCGTTCTTATCAGTTAGTAATGGCTGTGTTCGAAAATGTAAAAAAATGCGCAAGATGATTTTACAGTGGAAGCATTACGTTCTGAAATGCAAATCTGACAGCACTGCGTACGTCATGTGTTTTGTTATGTCAATTATACATCAGCAGTTGCGCATTTATTGCATCATTTTTTATTACATTGCGTACGCTTGCATTGTTTCGCGTTGCACTGTTGCAGGTTGCGCATTTTTCTGCATTTCCGAAAACAGCCAATATTGTCCTACAAGTCCCAATCTATATTTTAAGCAACAATACTGATGTTTTTTAGCGAGTCACATCCAAGTCTACCGCTTTGAATAAAAATTCAATATTACTTTCAGTACCGTTTTTTTACAAGATATTTTGCTTTATATCAAACGACAGTCTATCCAGCGCGATGAAAAAACAAAAGTGACCTTATGAAAAGCGTTACCATTGACAGTACTAATCAGGGACCGTAACTGTTATGACTTTTTTCAAAAAAGTCAATTAATAATAGTTATTTTTTGACCGATTTTTTTTTTTGGTCAAAAATAAAAGTTAAAAAATTACTTTTATTTTTCCGGTCAAGTATATAAGTTAAAATTTGACTTTTACTTTTTCAATCAAAAATAACAGTTAAAATTTGACATTTATTTTCGAGTCAAATTCTCTGATGTGTAGTGATTCGACAAACAACAGTGACAGGGAACGCAATAAATTAACAGAGAAACGAAGGTAAGACAGAGTAGAATGAATAGAATGTATAGATTTGTTATGATTTTCACTCTTAACAGAAAAATAAAAGTCAAATTTGAACTGTTATTTTTGACCGAAAAAGAAAAAGTCATAATTTGACTTTTATTCTGGAGTGAAAAAATTAAAGTCAAATTTTAACAGTTATTTTTGACCGAAAAAATAAAAGTCAAATTTCAACTTTTATTTTTGACCAAACTGACTTTTGACTTTTTGAATTGAAATTTCGTAAATAACAGTTATTTTCGGTCCCTGGTACTAACAGTAGAGTTATCGTATCAACTTTATAAAAAAGGACAGTCTCACAACCGGGGATGGCTCACAACCGGAGACATTCCTCTACTCGGAAAAAGTGTAAACATTCAATTGATATAAAAGTTGAAGTTTGTTAATATTAAAATCATTATATACAGTGCTGCCGTTTCTTAACCCTATCAGGTCACACGGGGTGGAATCAACCCCAGCACTTCTTTAAAGCAATAATATGTTATGCAATTAATATGACATGGAAAAAATAAACCTATTAAAACAATAATTAGACAAATTTTTTACAAAAAATGCGTTACTTTATTTTAAGATACATCGCGGGCAAAGCCGTGGAGGGTTGCTAGTTCATATATAAATAAGTCCGCGGTTAAAAAAAGAAGAATGAAAAGGGCCCATATATATATTTTTATTTTCATAGATGTGCCCTTTTCATTCTTTTTTTTTAATTTGAATATCATTTTTAAAGTTTGGTTTTATTTAACAACACACCATATGTATCAAGGAAAAAAATCAACCCATTGGTTTTTGTAAAGAGTATGGTATTAAACCAACTACGCCAGGTGGCGTCCGTGGCGTAGTTGGTTAAAGTGCGTGGCCGCTATGTCAACGAACTTTGGAGACACAGGTTCGAATCCCAGCAGCGACAGAAAATTATTTGAATTAAAATTATTTTTCTGTACGGACGCCACCTCTCTGCAGACAATGGCAAACCTCAGAGAGTAATAAAAATGCCATGTAAAGCTTCTTGAGAATAAGAACATTCCGTTCATCGCCGTTCGGAGTCAGCGTTAAGCATGTAGGTCCATTTCTCGGTCAATTGTGTACAAACTTAATAACACGCACAACACAATTGATCATAAGAAGCTAGGTCAAAGTCCTTTCAAGGGCTGAAATGGCCAGTTATTTATTTTTATTTTATTTATGGTATTAATGTTTGTTATAATTCAGAATAGATTTTATATTAGTTTTAAGAAATTAAAAATCCTCTTCCATTTCAAAATTTTGTCAAAGAATTCCCTGGTTTCATATGGCATACATTTTTCCATTTAAGCAATATCCGTGATTTTAAACTCGTTGATTGGAATTTCTTCAAAATATGCTAAACAGTCTGCATCCGGCAGTAATGCACATGCTTCATGAGCTTTTATTAAGTTAAATTCACTTCACTTGTTAGAGCATCATCGATGTGATATCTACCAATAATTTTTCTAGGGGTTTTAGGATAAAAAAAAAATCCGTGAAAAATTGAAACCTTCAAAGTAATTTTTTTGATTTTGAGGTACTTTCTTATCAAAACTACTTTCCGATAAAACGTTTCCTTGAATGTTAGTTTTTGTCCAATTTTTAAAATCTATTATATTTTTTGTTTCCACAACAGTAACTTTTAGTTCTGAGATCGTACTAGAATTTTTCGTGGGTGTATACGCGGTCTTCTCGTTTAATCCTTTTTTTAACAATACCCAAGTTGATCGCAACCTTTTAACAATGCCCACGTTGTGGAAAGTATAAGTATATATCTTAAATTTAATTTGTAAGTATTTTCACTAGCTAAATGTCATTCAATGACATGATATCTTTATTAAAGCACTTTTAAAAAAAAAGTTGCAATTTATTTACAATTTAAGCGCAATATCGGCGGTCCAAACGAATTGGACGAATCTTTGTCTTGTACTGATTTATAGCGGCACTTAGACCACATATACATAAAGAAACTAAATTCGGCAAAATACTCAAATGTGCGCTTTTCGAAATTCACGATTCAATTGAAATGTTACGTGCAGGAAAAACAGTAAGAACAGTCATTTTGAAGAAATTTTTGGCTTTCAAAACTTGGTTTGGCGCTTTAAGTATATTTCAATGCTCTGCTATAATCTGACTTTTTAAATTTTTTGAGAAATGAAGGACTTTTAATTTTGAAGTAGTTTCGCTCACACATATCAATATATTTTCATTTTCATTTTTCTTAATATTTTCATTTTCCGAAATATTAATTCCCTTTTAGAATTTTAATATAAGGCTTATTCATAACTCTTACAGATCAACAAATTCTTAATCAAGCAAAACTTAATTCATACAAATTTTATTTGTAAATATTATCGTTCCTAATCAAATTACTTTGATAACCGAAAGAATAAATAAAAATAATAAAATTTAAAAAAAACTAATTTTAATGTAACATTTTTTTAATCGAACTAAAAAGTATAAAATAATAGAGTGGGACTTTTAGTTCTGCTAAAAACGTGGGGCGCATGCTAAAGGGAATAGTAAGGAGTTTTATTAAGAATTCTATTACGTTAGTGAACAAATGATTTCTTAACCCAGGTCGTCTCTTGACTGTCAGGATAGAAGTCCTTGCATAGATGGCAAATTCAAGGTTGCAAATATCTATTGTATTCTGTCCAGTAAGTTCTACTTAGGTTTGAAAATTCCTCAACTTTAATGTTATGGGTATTTCCATAGTAATGAGCACGACAAGTTTAAACTTATTTTTCAAATAAAATTAAAATTTGGATAAACACGCCAGAAAGGTTTCTTAATTTGAGAAGTATCAATCATTTCGTTCTTATCAGCAAAGGAAGCATCCACAAAACATTTAATTTCAATGCTTTTATACATGAAAATTATGGCAATGGGTGCGACATTACAAATATGCAGTTTTCGTTTTCTGAGAATGAGAATAAAATTTTGCAAGACATGCTAAAAATAAAAAATCCCATTAAATAAATTAATTTTTAAACGGTAACGGGTGCGACATTATAAAAAATAAAGCAAAATGTATGTTTGTATCTATTTCATTTTACAGTACAAAAAGGAATGAATGAAAAGATTATAAAATTGGTTCCAACTATGTGTATAGTATTCATAAATAATGTATTTTTATGTTATTTGCTCTCGGTTGAAGAATATCTCTGTCGGAATAGTTTAAGCATTGTTAATAGCCTCTATTCAACTTAGACACATAAGTTAGTCCAAACAGCAAATAGCCAGCATTCTCAAAATGGTGCATCTTTTTTCGTTTTTCGTTTCATAGCCAAGCTCTTCTCATCATCCATACATTCTTTTTTACCGTATCTTCGTTTCTTATCTCGCTCTCTTTCTTTCTTTAAATATGCCTAATATTTTGCTGTATTTTCCTTTAATTTTGACGTAGAATACGTCATTCTCGGAGGTTAGTGGGGCGGTTGATAGTGATCAAGCGGCGGTTGATAACGTTTTTAGGTCACACTTTGAGCCTTTGGTGTTCCTAAAGTACTGATCGTACAATATTGATGTAGGCACTTGTTGGTCTGCTTGATCCTCACTGGAAGAAAAATTCATGTTTGAACTCTCTAACTAAAATAAATAAATTTTACACAATTACATGCAATATAAAGCCAACATTTGATGTTTCCGTTTTCTTTGCGCATAGTTCTTGTATCTGCTGCATATGAGTTGCATGAGTTTCATTCAATCAAATGGAACTGCGGAACTAAATAGTTCCGGGACATGTTTTGCAACTCGAGAGTACTCAATTTGTTCTTTTTAAGCACTTATAAGTTTCATACGAACGGACGGACAGACAGACGGACATGGCTAAGTCCACTTGGGTGGTGATGCTGATCAAGAATATATATACTTTGCTATACCTACGCCTCTTTAGGGGCCTTACAAACAGAGTGACAGAATTAACATGCCCCTATTGCGTTTTTGTATTGGAGCCCATGTAAGGAGTGGTCAGAGGATATAGGTCCCCAAGGGAAAAATTTCCTTTTACAAAAGTAAAGGGGATCGGTCATATATATTAACCCTCTCTTAAGGTCAAGGCACTCTCTTAAAGGTCAAATGCTCAGGTGTATGGAATAAATATACAAAAACCATAAAATTTGTGGTTATAATATACAAAAACATTAAACGAGTTCAATATATTTAATAAGCACGAAAAATTGCTTCTACAGCTCAAAGGACATCATAGTTCCAGCTCAAAGGACTACATAGTTCCGCGAATATGTTTCCGCGAACAAGTTCCGCTGTACAAAAGAAACATTCCATGTACGTTCCGGCCCCGGAACTGTTTAGCATAAGCCTATTCCACACAGTGTACAGTCTGTGTGGAGAAAAAAGTGTCTGTGTGGAGAAAAAAGTGTTTGTGTGGAGAAAAAAGCAACTACTGTACAATCTTCCTCAATGCGACTAGATAGATTTTTCCTATATAAGAATGTAGTTTGCAAACAAAGAAGAACTGAAAGAAAATAAGGTAAGACAAATTTAAGTTTATGCAAGTTTACGCAAATATAAGTTGCGATAACTGTGCAATTTTTTTTTCTTTAAATTTGCGTTTACTAAGTGAACAATGTAAATTTTTGAATGTTGCGATAATCGTACTATACTCTTAAGCGAGGTCGTACTGTACTCTTATTGAAATGTCAAAATTTCGCAGCAAATTAAATATCCGGGCATATAATCGACAGCGAAATTTGGACATTTCAACTCTCCACATGGGTTGTTGAACTTGCTAGCATTGAACAAATTTTTCGACTCTACAGCGTACTAGGTAGCGAAAAAAAAGTCCGCTGTTGCTCTATTTATCCATTCTTGCAAAATATTTTTTAAAAAAGATGTCATCAAAAGCGAATTGAATAATTATAAGTCTTGTGTTACGACATAGTCGAAACTGCTGTATCTTTCTTTCTGTATTTTTGCATTTTGGTTGGGACCTCCATAGTTTTTAATCTAAATAAGGTAACGGGTGCGACATTGTTTAAAATAGAAAAACATCCACCACTGATCCCATGGCGTACATATGGTATCACGAAACTATCAAATTTACTTACATTACTCTCCGTTATATTCTTTCTAAAAACTTTTATTATTTTCACAATATTTTAATCTTTTTGTGTTTTTCGGTAACGGGTGCGACACAAAATGATTTTTTATGCAAACAAATATAAAAAGTTTTTTTATAAAGCTACAAGTATAAAACTGTTACTGCTGTGTAGAAAAAAGTCGGCACTATCAGCTGATAATTGTTTTCATTGTTAATTACCATTAAAACAATGTTTTTGAATTGATATAAAAAGTAGTTATTAAAAAATTAGAAAAAAATCCATTAAATTTTTCTTAATTGTGGCAGATGCATTTATTTTTGATAAGTTAAGCATTAAAATGCAAAAAAAATTTCGATTTTATTTTTGATTTGCTAAGGGTAAGTTTACTTGGAATTGCCCCTATCGAAGTTATCTATCTATTTCTATCTGTTTGCTATCTATACCTATTTATCGCTCGTTTTCTTCAATAACGTTACAATCCAAAAAACATAAAAATTGAGTTAATTACACAGCAACATTCGTGTTACCATGATCTATGCTGTGTACAATTTTGGTAACGATATCTTCTTTAATTTTAGCAGGAGAGTACACTCAGAAAAAAATCCGCATTTGAAATCAACATTTTAGCATTTTGACATAAAAACTTTTGATTTTACCATACAAATTTTGAAATTAAAGGAAAAACTTTTGTTTCAAGAAATAAAAATTATGAAATAACAAATAAAAATGTTTTCTCAAGAACTGTAAAATCTTGATTCAAAATGTTAAAAATTGTTAAAATAGAACCTTTGAAAACAAGCTTTTTATGTCTTAAATGAAAAAAAAAAATACATTGAATTGAATGTAGCTCCGTTATGTTTCACAAATTTTTAATTTTATCCATAAATTCTTCAATGCATATAAAGATGAAATGAATACGTTAATCAAAAGTTAAAAATTTTAAAATTATAAGCAAGCATTGGTTTTGTTGCATATTTTTTTCTTCGATTCTTTCGTTCGTGTGTTTTCTGGAAAAACAGTTAGAGCAAAAGTAAAGTGGAAAATAAAAAAAAAAATAAATGATGGAGTCACTGCAAGATCTGCTGCTGGAATGGGACTTGCAAGAAATCTACGAATTATTGTGTTGTAAGTATGGCGCTTGCTTAAACCTGAACAATTTTGTTTTTTAAATGTACGATTTTATTTCAAAAAGCTAAACGATATTAAATCAACATTTTAAAATTTAAAAAAAAACATTTTGTAGTATTTGATTATACAATAACCCATTTTGTTTCAACATTTTTTTCAAAACTTTTACATATTGATTTAAAAGGGGAAATTTTTTAAAACAATAGCTTCAGCCATTTCAATACAAAATAATAAACTTTTGAGCATGAAACAAAATGCAAAATTGGCAGATATACCAATGAAAAATTTTGATTTTACCAAGTTTTTTTTCTGATTGTAGAATTTGTGATTCATTCACCTCAATATATTTCCGATTAGATCGTATTATATATCGGTAATCTCCAGTTTTTTTTGTCACTTTGTAATGTATCAAACCATGTACATTACAGTAGTACTTGTATATTTGATGTTTTGTTCATATTTTGAAAATTATGATTTAATTTCCTTTGCCTGTTCAAAACTTAAAATGCTTCTCCTGACAAATCTAGTTTTTTGAGTTGTAACGTTATTGCAGAAAACGAGCGTTATGACGAATTATTGAAAAATTATTTGTTAGCAATCAAAAATTTTAATATGTTAGTGAACAACTGCTTTCTTAACCAAGGTATTCTAAACTCCTTGACATGCTCTATAGCATGCGTCCCACAATTTTAAGAGAACTTAAAAGTCCCACCCAAATTATTTTATACTTTTTAGTTCGTAAAAACGTGGTATATCAAAATTTATTTTTTTACTTAAATAATTATTTTCTAGTTTTTAGTCTTGTGTAAAATTTTAAAATACATTTTGAAGGTTTTATGTTTTCATCAGTACAATTGCAATGGTACTGAAAATAAATAATCAAATGGATACCAAATTCTTGAAAATTTATCGTTAATTTCCCCATAACTTATCGATAATTTGTAGCTAACTTCTCGAAAATTATCGATCATTTTTTGATAATTTTTAAATACATCGATAATTTTCGATTATTTCTCTATAGTATTCCATTTAAATCCCAGTTCTGAGCTTGGTAAAAATCATTAATAAAATTAAATTCCATATTAAACATTTTTTTAATTCTGTCAAAAATTTGAAAAATTCAACACTGAAGGTGAAGAGTTCGTTTAGAAAACCGAAATATTAAAAATTTAAAAAAAAAAAAAAAAAAAAAAAAATCGGAAAAAATTCGTTAGCCCTGTTGTGGCTCGAACTCACAACCTCACTACTATAAAGCAACTGTCGTGTGGTCTGAGCTACAAAGCTCACGCAAAAAAAACAAACTACTTTCTGTTTTTTCTGTGTTTTTTTTTCACCTTCAGTGGTTTTTCATAATATTTTCCATGAAGATGAAGACTTTTGCATGCATTTGAACCATTTTGGCAGCACTTTTTCTACTCCGATTAGATAACTCCTCAACTTCCGATTCTCCTCAACGCACAGTGGGAGGACTTCATACAAGTTTTGGCCATAAATAGTAAAAATAAACCTAGAGCTTTGAAATTTGGTATGAATGCTTTGTACAGTTAAAAATTAAATATATATAAGTTTGGATCAAATCCGCCCACAGACACGCCCACCTTCCATACGAATTTTTTTGCAGAAAATATTAAAAATAAACATAGAGCTTTCAAAATTGGTATGAATGCTTTGCATACTTAAATATGAAATATATATAAGTTTGGATTAAATCCCCCAGCAGACACGCCCACTTTCTTTTTTTAACAAAAGTTGTAATCTTGAAATTAGTCTTTACAAAATATTCTCGTATAATGTATTGGAAAAAAGTTTTATTTCCGAATTTGAGCAAAATTTGCCGACAGACACCCCCACCTTTTATCCTAATCTTCTTTCTTTCCACATAACACTTATTAAACTCTTCGTATACAAGTTTTAATTCTATGGGTTTTAACTTTTTTCTTAAGAACATAAGTATAAATTGAAAAAGCTAGTTTACAATTTTAAAAATATTTTTTATTGCTCATAAAGCTCATTTTGTATAAGTTCTCGGGCTTCTACTGACAGCTCTTTGTATTTTTTTCTTTCTTCAGTCGCAAATGGCTGACAAGAGGATCGGAAGATATTAAAAGATGGTGAAAAATGTCTTCATTATTGGCAGTCCTGGAACAGGTTCTGCTATTGTGCAGACGTGCGTTTTTAAATATTTTGTTGGATGCCTCTTGTGCTTCTTCTGAGAAGCGTCCAATTGAAACGCCTAACTCCTTTATTATTTCGCTCCCTCTCTATGTTGTGAGCACTTGTTTTTAAGTAACGGTACGCGTTAATCATACAGTAGGGTAAAAAAGTTTAGGGCACTTAGTATGTGTATTTAACAAATCTCATTAATTTCGGTTTATTGTTGTTTAATTGCTTTGACATATTGGCGTAACTTTTTTGTTATCTATCACTACAATTAATAAATGCAAAAAAAAGTAGCATATTTGCTCAACACAAAATGTTAATGCCAAAAGGACACCTGTCAAATTACGCACAGTCTAAGTCAACGTATAACGCCATCTATCGGGTTGTGGCATTGACCCCAACACAGCGCCATCCATTATTTATCTCGTTACTTCTCCACAAAAAATGCACGCAAAACGTCTTTTATCACAATGAATTTAACAATCATTTGTAATCTTCTTTGCCTCACAACGAATTTTCCACCTTTACATTGTTCAAAATCATTCGATCATGCGATTCTTAAAAAAATTTCTTACAATTTCAAAACTTATACTTTTTTCTATTTATGGCCAAGAATCTCCAACTATGCAACGTTTTGAATGCAAAAACTGCTTGTTCGAGTGTCAGAAATTGTTGACGACGTCATTTTTTTAATTTCGGGACTAAAAAAAGTTATTGGCTGCCAAACCAAGGCTGTACGGCGAATACCCCATCAATTCGATTTTTTGGCTGGTCAAAAAGGTCTTCGTTTTAAGCAAATGTGTACACGCAAAGAAATTTTTCGTTTAACACAACTGAAAAATTCACCAACTATACTTCGTTTGCGAGCTGTATTTGCCGCAAACAAATATTCAGTTGTCACAACTTAAAAATATATCTTATATATATATACCGCAAGCTATTTCGATCATTATTATTTATTATATTAATAATCTTTCTCATTATGTCCGTCAGTCTTCTTATGGATTGGACCTCCGTTGCTATCTCCGTCCGCGTATTAAGCAAACTACCAATTTCCTTATATAGTAACAATTTGTCCAAAAAGTAACTCTAAACTATAAGCGTTATGTTTATACAACGAAGGGAAAAATAAACAAAATTTTCAGTTGGGAAAAACGAAGTTTTCAATCACTCGCGTTTATGACAAACGAAATTAATTTCCTGCAACTATATGACGCGTTTCTCGCAACTGAACTGTTATTATGACAACTGTTGAAACGTTTGCAAATAACGATTTCAAGCACGACAAACGAAGTTCGTTTGCGGCAAACTGGCGATAAACGTTTTTTTTCTTTGCGTGTAAGAGCTTGCATTGTCATGACATTTGATGACTTGTGGCAAACAAATTTCCGTATACCATTCACAATTGACCGTCTTACGTTGCTACTGTCGCCATATGACCAGTATTGCCGAAGAAATAGGCCACTATTTGCTGTGATATGCATCTTCCACGAACAACTTTTGCTGGATAAAGCTCGTTTTGAAAGACCAATACAGTCGATTGCTGTTTTGTTTCGGGCTTATATAAATCCATGATTCGTCACCTAAGTAGATGTTATACACAGCCTTTGAATCAATCGACACGAGTGTCATTTTGATCGTTTATCAGATTATGTGGAATCCAACGCTAACAAATCTTATTTTTCGGCATCAATGTTTTCTGGCACAGCAACTGATTTTGGACAACCTTTACGGAATTCGTACTGGACTGAATGTCAGCCACGATTGAGTTTGTTACACCAGTTTATTACAGTGATGTAGGATGGTGCTTTGTCGCCGTACTGAACTTATTACTTTAAGTTCATCGATGCATTCTTGTCTTGATAATTCACGTCGAAAGCTTATAAAGGGTTTTCCAATAAGAGGTGTTATTTTGGTATTCAAACGTTGTTGATGATCGGCCGGCTTGAGTTCTTGTGTTAACTGAACTTTATAAGCCTTAATACCCAAGTCTTTATGCAAAATACGGTGTAATGACGTGGAATGCCCAATTCCAAAGAACGACGAGGAATGGACAAACCTGGGTTTTCTTCATCACTTTGGGCTACAGCATAAATATTCTCAGTTTTTCTTGAGCGACGTGCACAGGTTTTATTCTTCACATCACTTACTTGTCCCAACAGCTCAAATTTTTTCAACAATTTCTGTATTGCGGTCCGACAAGGTGCTTCACGACGACCAAAAAATGCTTTAGTTTTGCGAACTGTAACTGCAAGATTTTCACCATTTTTGTTGTGAATTTTTTGCAGTGTATCGTTCCATTTTTAGTAATGGCGTAGTTTCTACTTGTCGAATGTCAAAAAATAAAAGCTTTAAAAGTGAGCGATTCACAATAACACCTCTTATTGGAAAACCCTTTATCCTGAAATGATAATCCTGTTGGAAAATTAGTGGCACCAGGCGACAGTGGCGTAAGAGCAATGTGGGACGCTTAATTCTGATTGATACACGACCATTTGTTTGCCAGAAGTCATCAGAGCAATACGGGAAAAGTGGAAAAGAGGTGAATTGTGTATGAAATTGATGTTCTCTTTAATGCGTGAACCGATTTCGTTTCTGGAAATTTCCCATGAAAGGTGACGTCAATACAAAGGTTTTTATGTATAAAAGGTCTTCGCATGTGTATCGGTTCATGAATTATAGGCATTTTTAACGCTGACGGCATTGCAACATTTTCCGGTACTTATCTAGATAAGGTGCAGCAAAGCGCACCGGAAAAAAGCTAGTATTTATATAAATAGCAATTCTCGAAATACAGTGATTTAAATAATATCCGACATTAATTTTTTAATTTTAAAAATTTAAATTTAAATACAATTTTTTTTTTAAATTTTCCAATTAAAATTTCGTCTCAAAAAAAAATAAAAAATGTTTTATTCTTTATTTGAATGGAGTTTTTTAATTGGCACATAATATTTAGTTCTTGGAAATTACAACTTGTGGTTGTTGCTACTTTTCACTCTGTATTTGTTTTTTAAATTACGTGTGTAGCTATTTTTTGATGAATGAATTAGAGAGAAAAAAAAGAACCTGTTGACATTCATTGAAGTCTGGTGTAGATTTTAATATATTTTTAAAATTGAAAAAGTTTATTTTTTTCTTTTGTGCTCTCTAAATTTTAGTGTACATATGTAAGTGTGCTGACCTTTTGTTTGTTGTGTGTGTGTGTGTGTGTGTGTGTGTGTCTTTTTTTTCTGGATTGTCTTACCATGGAATTATTTCAAGCTCTCGAATGAAATTGAATAAAACAAAACCTTTTACAACCAATTACAACGCATTAGCAGTGTTTAGCGTTGGATAATTTGAGCGTATGTCAGTGTATTGGTGTAGATATTTGTGCGATGCTTGTGGGTGTGTGTGTGTGTGTTGATTGTTAGGATTCTATTTTTAGATTCAAGCCAACAGTCTTCAAAACAAATACATAAAAACAGAAATTTATTTTACCATAAACACACACACAAACACACACACACGATAGCTGACATATAAATACATGCACATACTTTTCAGCACAAGATGCTGTATTTAGCGATAATAAAAAAAACGGAAAAAATATGTTGTGCTTTTGTATTGAAAACGTTAACAACTACGCAGTGTTTATTATTTTCCGTTGTTGTTTTTGCTTTATTTGCAGTTTTGTTGGCTCAGTAAAGTTTTCCATTTTGTTTTTTATTTTTGTTTTTTTTTTGTTTTATTTTTTTTTTTTTTATTTCTTTGGCAAGTGTGGAAGTGGAAGCTGCCGATTTGTGGAAATCTCTCAGCAGCTTGAAGTCCTGTTTTAACCAGAATAATGCATACGTTGCAGAATTTTACACTTCAATAAATTTCAAGGCCGCATTTAATAAGAGATAATTTAGAAGTAAGTTTTTTTTTCAAATTAAAAACTTCTAAATTTTGTAAGAAGTTTATTATCTTCGACTTTGCCGAAGTAAAAATGTTCCATAGTTGCATCAAATAAAGCAGGTGTACCAATAAGAGGTCTAAAATTTGTTTGCGGAATAAAAATAACAATTGTTTGGATGTCTCTTGAACTTTTTTTGCATTATAGAGTATGTACATGGAGATTATGTATGTAATACAAAATCTTTTTAATGGTCATCCCGACTTAGTTCTTATTTCGAAGACATATTGGCATAATTGGGACTCTATTTCAGCGATGGCGCAGAGTAGAACGCGTATCGTGCACCCGAAAATGGGTATCGCTGTAAAGAAAATATTGCAAATAAAGTGAATCCAAATTATCTGTCCAAACAAATAGTATTTGTGTATTATATAACCCTTTAAAATCACTACTTTTGGAAAATTAAATTGTTGTAGATTTTATTTTTATACCCCCACGTTTAAAAAACGCAAATGGGGGCATATTAATTTTGTCACTCCGTTTGTAACGCCCATAAGGAGGCGTGGTAGGTATAGAAATGTATATATATTATTGATCAGCATCACCACCCGAGTTAATTTAGCCATGTCCGTCTGTCGTCACGACTACAGCCGTAATTTTCAAGCTATCATCACGAAATTCAATATTTAAGCTTTTATCTAAAAAATAAAGGTCAAGTTCGAAAATGAGCCAAATCGGATGAAAACCACGCCTACCTCCCATACAAAGTGCCTTTATCAAAACGGTAAAATCTCTTAGAATTCCACAAAAATTAATATATGGACTTAAAATTTTGCATATTAACTTCGATATATAACATGCACTTTGTGTATAAAATTCAACCAAATCGAGTGAAAACCACACCCACATACAAAGTGATTTTATAAAAAATGAAAGCGAATATTTTCTGTTAAAACTATGTATAACGAAAATGTTTTTACAAATAAACATTTTATTGACGGCTTAAGACTTTGAATATACATACTTCGGTTCGGACGTGGGGGTATTTTAACTTCGGCCCAGTCGAAGATCATTTCTTACTAGTTTTTTTTTTTTGTTTTTGAAACAAATTGTTTTAGAAAATTTTTTTAAACAAATTTTCAAATAATCATTTCAAAACAAAATAACTTTATTTTTGGTTTTTATAAAAATTATGAAAAAATAACAATTTTGATATTTAGAAGGAAAAAATTAAATCGGATTTTTTACAGGATTTTGAAAATGATAAAAAATATAGGATATTAAAAAAATGGTCCAATTGAAGCAGTCAAATAAACAAATTATCACTGAGTTCCCCTTCATATTAACAAATATTGTCAGAAAGTTTAATTAAATTATTTTTAATATGATAAATATATCTCAGTAAAAAATTAAAATAATGTGTGAGAATCTTTTCTCTCAATTTACGTGAAAACTAGTAAGAAATGATCTTCGACTGGGCCGAAGTTAAAATACTCCACGGCCGAACCAAAGTAGGCGTGCTTTCAATCGATTTCGTTGAATTTCATACACAGAGTACATGTTATACATATATCGAAGTTCATATGCAAAATTTCAAACATTTTATATGTATACTAGCGATACCCGGCGCGCGTTGCTGCACCCGGCAAGTTTATTGAAAATAATACATAAGTAAATTCAAAACTTTTATTAGTCCCTTAGTCTGACACCACGCTCATGTTCCACTGCCCGTTACAGTTTCCCAGTAGCAGAACATCATTCCCAGGTGACAACTCCATTATGAGTTTCAATATCCTGTGATCTTAGCTTCCATAGCTATTCTGTATAGAGAAGCGGGCCACACTCCCTTTTCCAACGCACATACCAGTTTTCCAGTAAAAAGACTTTGGCAATTAGTAACTCCATGCTGAGTTTTATTGTCATGCAACGTTTAGTTCCAAAGCTATTCAATATCAAAAATTTGACTTGTGTGGTCGAAGCCATAACCCCTTTTCCGATGCCCGTTCTAGTTATCTTGTTTATTTATAAAAAACTTATTGAATCACACAATGTCAATTCTATAAAGTAAAGTCACCCGTTCCTTTTGTTCATTTATAAATTACAGGAAAACCACCGTCAAAGCATGTGCAGAAAAGTTGCATGCAGCGAAACAAATAAACATACGTACATACAAACATACGTACATACAAACATACATACATACATACATACATACATACATCAACTCGGATTGAATCTCATTCTCATCAAAAAAATCCTCAACATGCTAAAGGTGGTCAGTGAATCCCCTTTTAACAAAACTGTGTTAGATTAATTCTCCACATCAAAACTATTTTGAACATATTAGAATGTACTTCGATGCAATTAGCTTTAAGCGCAGCAAAGAATGTATGTATATGTATTTGTTTGTTTGTTTTGTTGTTTTGTGCTTGCTGAGAACAAAAAGAGTATAGTAGAGAGAAACATGCAGTTTATTGAGGCTCTCGCAGCACAAACGCATGAAAAGCTAACGATCAAGCAATGCATGGCATTGTAGATGATTTTTTAAAAAACTTAACACTTTAATTAAAGATACTTATTATTGAAATTTCGAAAAGAAAATAACAAATGAACCTTTTGCAGCACAAATGTGATATTTTAAAACTTATTTCAAAAAAATCGGAACAGTACTTTTGGAGTTTTGCGGACACAAAAAATGTTTACTTTCATTTTATATAATAGTATAGATATAAATATACAGGGTTTTCCAATAAGAGGTGTTATTTTGGTATTCAAAGAAAAATGCCATTTTTTGAGATAAATGATCGGATGTCTATTTCATAATAAAGAGGAAGATATGCCGTTAATAATGAAAAACAACATCAGCCAAATGGCCACCACGACCACGCTTACAGGACAATATCCTTTGCATGAAATTTTCCATAACCAAATCGCAAAGTGGCTGCCCTATGTCCTCGATAGCCTCACGAATTCCATATTTGAGGTCTTCAATCGATGCTGGGCTGTTGGTGTGGACCTTATCTTTCACGTGGCCCCAAAGGAAGAAGTCGCAAGGTGTTAAATCACAAGAACTCTGTGGCCAATTGTGATCTCCTCTTCGAGAGATAACACGGTCCGGAAACTTTTCCCGTAAAATATCAATGGTTTTGTTGCTTGTGTGGCACGTAGCGCCATCTTGTTGAAAGTAAACGTTGTCCAGATTAATACCATCCAGTTCCGACCATAAAAAAATCATTAATCATCTCTCGATAGCGCCATCCATTCACCGTAACTGCTGATCCAACCTCATTTTCGAAAAAGTAAGATCCAATGACCCCGCCGGACCATAAACCGCACCAAACAGTCACACGTTGAGGATGGTGAGGCTTCTCAACAATAACTCTTGGGTTTTTCGAGCCCCAGATGCGACAATTTTGCTTGTTGACGTAGCCACCGAGGTGGAAATGGGCCTCATCAGTCAAGATGATTTTTCGATGGAATTCCGGATCATTTTCATGCATTTCAAGGACCCAATCAGCAAAGACACGACGTTGTTGATGATCGGCCGGCTTGAGTTCTTGTGTTAACTGAACTTTATAAGCCTTAAAACCCAAGTCTTTATGCAAAATACGGTGTAATGACGTGTGTGGAATGCCCAATTCCAAAGAACGACAAGGAATGGACAAACCTGGCTTTTCTTCATAACTTTGGGCTACCGCATAAATATTCTCAGTTGTTCTTGAGCAACGTGCACGGGTTTTATTCTTCACATCACTAACTTGTCCCAACAGCTCAAATTTTTTCAACAATTTCTGTATTGCGGTATTGCCCTTGAAAGGACTTTGACCAAGCTTCTTATGATCAATTGTGTTGTGCGTGTTATTAAGTTTGTACACAATTGACCGAGAACTGGACCTACATGTTTAACGCCGACTCCGAACGGCGATGAACTGAATGTTCTCGTTCTCAAGAAGCTTTACATGGCATTTTGATTACTCTCTGAGGTTTGCCATTATCTGTAGAGAGGTGGCGGCTGTACAGAAAAATTATTTTAATTCAAATTATTTTCTGTCGCTGCTGGTGTTCGAACCTGGGTCTCCAGGTTCGTTGACATAGCGGCCACGCACTTTACCAACTACGCCACGGACGCCACATGGGGGCAAAAAAACATGGGGGTATAAAAATGTACAGACTTTTACAGATCGCTGAAGAAACTTATGAATTTTTCGAATGCAGATGTAGTCATGTATAAAATTAATATGTGGGTTGTTCGATAACTATAGTTGTTTTTTTCATATTTTTCAAAGTGAATTTATTTATTTAATTTAACAAACATGAATGAATTTAACAAACATTAATCAATTAGGGTATTCACAAGGTCTCATAAAGTCAAATGACTTAAGTTGAAAACATAAAAATTTACAACTACACAGAAAAAAAAGAGTAGAACTTTTACCTAAAAATGTAGTCAATTCAGCTAAAGTAATCCGGTGATTTTCAGTCAACGAATTTGATTAGGTGCGCTACCAATTTCTAAATGTTAATTATATGCAATTATATTGGGTAGTTTAACTGCGAGAGTAGCTAAAAAAACCTAAATATTTAGGTGTACCTTCAACCATAAAATAGATAAGACACATAATTTATTAGAAGAATAAGCTAATTTTTTTTTAACTATGACCACTTCAGATTAGGCAAGCCACCTACTAAGTGTAGAAAAATCATCTAATTATTTAGATAGCATTCCCACTTAAGAGTGCAAAAAATATGCAAAAAAAATGTTTTTTTGTTTTGCAATTTCTATTTTGAAGTGAAACTTTCGTTAAGTGACTTTACTTCATTTCGTCACATGATAGAGAAGAAAGATTTGTTTTATAGTAGATAGAATGAGAGAGATATACATTATATAAATTACTGAAAAATTTCTTTGCCACCGCTGAGATTCGAACCTGTGATCTCAAGATTTCAACAACCAACGCCTTATCTATTGAGCCAAATTTCCAATTGAGGAATTTTCGCTACATACCAATTAATCAAATTGCTGTAGATGCCCATAATTTCAGAGTTGTGGACCTCATATTTTTATATACATTTTGTTCACAAATTATCAAACGGCGTAACAGCACAGCGGTAAAGCGGTTGACTATCACGCAAGCGGCCCGAGTTCAATTCTCGCGTTAGACTTTACTTTTTGTAAAATTTTCTCACTTTGTTTTTATTTATGTTTTTTATAGGAGAGCGCTGTGCTCCTATAAAATTCAAATACGGGGAAAAAACAAGTTGTAAGGAAAGCATTTGATTTATCCACGTAAATATTTATATAAAATTTATACTGAGGCGTGGATAATGCTAATATGCGTTATTTCCCTAGTGTACGAACAAATCGACAACTTGCATTTGGTAAAATAACTAGAAGAATTAGATGATTTAATAAGCAAAATTTTAGTTGAATTAACTAATTGTAATTATGTGAATTACCTAATGCATGATTGTTAAATTAACTGTGTAAGTAGAAAAGTTGTTGAAAAGATTAGGTGAAATAGAAACTTTCACATTAGCTAAACTAGTTTAGGTAATAAATCAATTCTTTTATTTTCTGTGTAGTGTGAACAACCTCCCATAACTTATGTGCTATGTCAACTCTCTATCAGCTGATGCAAAACAAATTAAAATAAATATGTGTTATCACAATGCCAAAAGAAAGCAAAAAATACCAAATTATAGCCGGTTTGTGCAAAAAGCATATTTTGAACGGTATTGAATATGACACTAAATAAACCATAGCTTTTAGAGTTGTCATATTTTAGTACTATTTTTATATGGAAGGCAACAACTGCATTTTTAAACTAGTGTAAAATTGTATTACATTATGATAATATGACATGATAGCACACCTTGTGAATACCCTAATTGATATATTGACCATTTTGCCATCTTTCGGTAAGTTGAAAAATTCCACGTTTGAAGATACCTTGTTTTTTAGAAGCGAAGAACTGGTGAAACTCATTTTCAACAGCTTGATCGGAATCAAATGTTTTATCATTTTAATGGTTTTGAAGGGATCAAAACAAATGGTAATCTTATGAGTCAGGACTAAAGGATGGATGTGTCATTTTTTGACAGGTTATCAAAGAGGTGTGGGGGGTCTGACGTTATCATAATGGAACATCACGCCCTTGCGATTGGCCAGTTCAGGGCGTTTTTTCTTGATTTCTTCGTTCAATTTCGATAGTTGACGACAGTAGTTAGACATTCTAATCAATAGTTTGATTTCTTGGAAGCAGCTCTAAGTAGACTATACCCTTCTAATCCCACCACAAGGAAGGCCTAATCTTCTTTTGGTGTATATTGGCTTTGCATGTCGATTGTGGGGGCGCATTTAGCTTGGTTCATGATCGTTTTCGGACTACGTTATCGTAAACAATGCATTTTTTCACCCGTTATGATTCTTGTTAGAAATGGGTCGTTTTGGTTACTATTCAAGAAGAGTCGCATATGTTAATGCTTTTGTTGAAGTGAATTTCCTTTAATTCGTGAGGAACCAAAACATCCAGTTTGTTTACGTAACCAAGCTGAAGTGTCGCCAGATGAAAATACCATCAAAATTCTCTTTTTCTCACACTTAATTCCCACATATTACCAAACTCGCAAAATACCATAAAATACCTGAAATTACCATAAAATACCACAATACCTCAAATTACCACAAAATAGCACGAAATCCCTCAAATTTTCTCTTGAGGTATTTTGAAGTATTGTGGTATTTTGTGGTAATTTGAGGTATTCTATGGTATCTTGAGGTATTTTCTGGTAATTTGAGGTATTTGTTTTCCCACGCGTGGTAAATATCTCACATGTGGTATTTTTTTCCCCACACGAGAGATTTTTACTACAAAATACCATGGGAATTCCCACATTCCACAATCAATGAAAAATACCATAAGTACTATTAATCGTACTTTTCTGGCAACATAGACAAGCTGTTGTAAGTACGAGAAAAAATTTAAATAAATTTAATATGTCGAGCCCTCTCCCATCTCTCGTGTTCTCATACGCCGGTTTGTTTCAATTAACGCCTTTATTTTATCTTCATCAGTAGTGATTAGACGACCAGTATGTGGTGCATCTTACACATTGAAATTTCCAGAGCGAAAGCGAGCAAACCAACGCTGACACTGGCGTCCAGTAAGGTAGTCCTCGCCATAAACTTCACATAATTTCTTCCGAGCTTGCACCGCATTTTAGCCCTTTCGGAAGTAAAACAATTAAATATGCCGATATCTTTGATTTTCCATTTTCAACTTGATTTTTAAACAACTCTTTTTACTAATGACACTCAGTTTTTGACAGAAGATAATCTACACGGTCAAAAATATTGGTTTAAATTTAAAACCTTGAGGGTTTCTATATTTATCCAAACCCAAAAAGGTTTTTAATTAAAACCCTTTGGTTTCAAATTTAAAACTCCGCGGTTTTGATTTCAAACCGAGAGTTTATTTTTAGAACCCTTGAGTTTACATTTAAAACCGTATGGGTTTACTTTTTAAACCCTAGAGTTTAAAATATAAACCTCAAGGCCAAATTTTAAACCTTTCGAGTTAAAATGTCTAAATACATATAGTTTTAAACTTTTTGAGTTTATTTTTTAAACCCTAGAGTTTAAAATTCGTGAATCTTCCGAAAGTAAACCTTGACGAGTTTAAAAAAGCAACCGTAGAGTTTAAAAAAGTAGGTTTAAACCCAAAAAGAGTTTTAAATGTTTTTATATTAAAACCCAAATTTTCGACCGTGTAAAATCTAACCTTTAAAATAGTAGCTATATAATAATGAAAGCCATGCAAACGCCCCCATATATATAAACTGAATTATTTATATAGATTCAAGGGGGTACCTTTATGGTCAAATCGATTTTGACCATTTGAAAATGGTAATACACACATCTATTAATCTACTTTTCTAGCATTCTGACCGAGTTTCGTTAAGATCGGTTAACTTTTGTATATATCTTACATACAAAATCATATAAAAAATTAATATAGGTCCAAGGAAGGTAGTTACCCCTAGGAACTGACCAATTTCAACTATTTTTTAATTTTTTTTAACATAAGTAGCTTAAGGTAGTAGTCTGGTAACTTGGTTTCAAAAAATCGGAAATTTTTTTGCTTAATTTGAAAGTACAATGTCTTGAGAATATACTGTTAAAATTTCAGGCAGAATTTCAAAATATTTTGGGAGTTATAACGAGTTTCCTAGAGCACCTCGGAGTCCAACCTTTAATGTTGTTGAACTTTAAACGCGTTTTTCTCAAAACATTGTTTTTCTGGTCGGCCCGGGTCCTAACTTTTTTTCTACTGAACCGATTGCTTTCAAATTTTAACAGGCTGTTCTACACACTTATAGTTCTCGTCGGTACTAACGTCACCCCTAACTTTTTATTTTACAACCCTTTCTTTGCTAAAATAAAAGGACTTTTTTTTCAAAGTCCGCCATTTTGTTATTTACCCTTGAAATTTAACTTCAGTAGTTCCGACCAGAATGACATATCTATAGATTAAGAATAATCAAGAATATTTGATTTCAGATAACATCAAGAGCCAAAATCACCCGGGCCACCCACGTGCATTTTTTTTTGAGGTTCCAATTTCGAGTGACAATAATAATAGTAATAAACTATTGAATTTTTTCAAATAAATTTTCTTTTATATTTTCAATATGTAAATAAAAACATTCTAAATATTCAAGATAATTCATTTTTATTTTCCTGTAAAAAACCATCCTCCAAAGAAGTCATGAAAATTGGCATAAGTTACCAGACTACTACCTTAAACTAACCAAGCATACCAAATTTTACTATCATAGGAGCACTCTCTGTATCCAACTTTTGTATGGGCTCAGTCAACTATGTGTCGACTCAATGCTCGCTTTGAAAGTTGGAATTGTTTGCGAATGGTTAGCGTAGACCTAACTCTAAACATAACCCCAAGAAAAGAAGTGTAGCCGTGTTAAATCGCAAGGTCTTGGTGGCCAATTGGTGTCTCAAAAACGCGACTAGATGATTTTGAGCGCAATGACTCGTATATTTCGCGATTTGTATGGCACTCCGCATCATCCTGTTGAAAGTAGAGGTCTTCTTTGTCCATCTACTCCAACTCCGACTGTAAGAAATTGTTCATCATGTTTCTATAGCGAACTCCATTGACTGTAACGGCTCTTCTAATACACAATTCACACCAAACAGATACTCGTTGTAAATGCATTGGCATCTCCTGAACCACTGGCGTATTTCCGGATTCCCAAATGCGGCAATTTTGCTTATTGACGTAGCCACCAATGTGAAAACTAGCTTTGTCAGAATTGAATAAGAATTAAACCTTCTATGTATGTTATGCAATATTCGCTGCAGTGTGGATGTGAAGATGTCGAGTTCTTGATCAAGTTAACGAACTGAGTTGCTGGGGTAGTTTTCAACACTTTCCTTCACTGCGTTGATATTTTCGGTCGAGCGAAGTCATTTCGCTATCTTGACATTTTGCACTGAGCAACTCTCTTGGAATTTTTTGATTATTTTTCGCACACACGTCTCAGAAGTCACAACATAATTACGAGGAAAGTTTGTTCAAAATTTTTCACATCGTGACTGCGATTGAATGCAAATTATCGTAATAAAATTCAATGAATTCTGTCCTTATTTCCAATGTATAGCATTACAAGGTAAATTTCCCGCGCCTATAAATGGCAAATGTCGACATTTGATAACTACCAAGTGACAAGCTATTAAATAATATGCCTTGGCAACCCTACACCTCTTGTTGCTACGCTCTTTCTAATATATCTGAAGTTATGTAGGTTTTATTAATTTGATGAAGTCAGTTTGTATAGAGGAAGCTTGATTTTCATTCAACTTCTCCTAATTTTGAACTGATTGTTCAAACTCAAATATCAAAGATTTTTCATTCAAGCCAATAAATTAATTCAATTATTTTATTCAAGCCAATAATTAATGTAGAATTGTTGAAGGTTTTGCTTTTTTGATGACGTCATTTCGCAATGGAAGTAGGTGGAGTTGTCATATGATTTGGATTAATTCGAACTGAAAGTGAGTACTTGCAATAAAAGCTTAAGTGCAAAATTTCAAGGTTTCATATTAATTTTTGTGAAATTTTTAGAGATTTTATCATTTTGATGACGTCACTTTGTATGTAGGTAGGCGTGCTTTGAATACGATTTCTATAAATTTCAAACATAGAGTGCCTATTAAAGATTCAAGCTGATGTGCAAAATTTCAAGGACTTATATTAATTTTTTTTGAATTTTTAGAGATTTTACCATTAGATGACGTCACTTTGTAAGGGAGGTAGGTGTACTTTTAATACGATTTTTATAAATTTCCAATATAGAGTACTTATTTAAGATCCAAGCTGATGTGCGAAATTTCAAGGTTTTAGATTAATTTTAATGAGATTCATAGAGACTTAACCATTTTGATGACGTCACTTTATATGGGAGTTAGGAGTGGTTATCATTCGATTTGAAAAAATTTCGATATAAGAAAACGTATTTGAAATTAGTAAAGCTTATGCGTAAGGTTCCAAAATTTAAAATTAACTTTCGTTGAAATTTTAGAAATTTTACCATTTTGATTACGTCATTTTGTAAGGGAGGATTTTCTTTCGATTTTGACAAATTTCACACGTTGAGTGCGTATTTGGAAGCAAAGCTTATAAATATATTCTTAAATTCAAGGTATTAGACGCATTTTGTGTGAAATTTCTAGAGATTTTACCTATTTGATTACGTCACTTTGCACTGGACGTAGGCGTGGTTTTCATTCGATTTTACTAATTTTTCAAAATTGAGCTTCGTTTTTTAAAACAATGCTTATATGTCAAATTTCATCCCGATAGCTTCAAAGTTACGGCTTTAATGGTGACGACGGACAGACAGACAGACGGACATGTCTAAATCGACTCCATTGGTCAAAAATTTATATAATTTTACTTATACTTTACTTTTTACGGAATAACAGAGTTAGATATACCCTTTAAGCACTACGCGTGGCGGTATGAACATATTTATAATTTAAGCTTTTACATACTAGACCCAGCGAGTTGGCTGAAGCTGTCCTTAGGAAATTCACTGAATCCTTGTTATTTTTCATTACCTTTAAACTATGCAACACTTGAGTAAGTAGTGGGAAATGTGTGAACAAAGTCGCCACAGTTCTGGAAAATCCCTAAATGTGTTGGGATCTAAAAATAGTTTGCTGCGTCATTGCGTTTATAAGCTTTTATTTATTATTTTTGTTTTTTTTTTTTACTCAACAGGACTTTTTTCTTTTCGTTACACTTTAAGTATATTCAGTAATCGGCAACTATGGTTGTTTGAGTTTTTGTTGTTGTTGTTGCTGCTGCTGTTGCGATTGCAAGTGTTTCAACTGTTGCTGCTGACTTCTGTTGTAGTTCTAGGAATTTCATACAGTCGCTATTCATAAATTCTCCAAGCAATTATAAACAATTTTCCCTGAATTGTAAATCGTTTCCACCGCATTTTACTCTGCAACGGTTGTTGTTGAAGGAATTCTGTTGAGTGCAAAATTTTCTAGAACAACGTGCAAATTGGAGTTGTCACATTTTTCCTTTAACTATCAACTAAGTAAAAGTATTTTGCAACTTTAAAAGACAATTATTATAAATATATCCCATTTATCTACAATAGAAACAGTTTTATTTTCTGGCAAACTATCTTTTTTCAACAATATACATACCTTTATACTCGTACTTTAATAAAAAAAAAATAAATAAAAATAAATAAATGTATGTAGCTTATCTCCTGCCAGTTGTCCCTCAAGCAACAGGTATTTGACGTCATAAAAAAATTGACCTCGCTTTTTTTCCACAAACATACCGCAGCGGCAACAAAATCCTCCCATACTACAAAAATACGACTAAATTACCATTAAATATATGATTTATACATGTTCTTTTATACGTTTATCGCTTTAGGTGTATTCATGTTGGTATCTCAGTTGGAATATAGCTGCATATTAACACTTCAGATTAATAAATAATCGATAGAAAATGCTTATCTAATCCAATCAAAATGTTATTTAATATGACGACAGCCAAAGAGCAGAGGAAAATTGTTAAAAGTCTTATTGCCGTTGTTTTTGTTGTATTTTTTATTAGTATTATTATTATATTGTCACAGCGTGTTGGAAAATATTTTTTTCAATAAATTTTGCCGTTAGCTTTATAATGTCATAGCAATAAGTTATGAAATGACTTTTTGTGTATGGATACATACCTACAAAGATACGAAAACAATGCTCGTATCATCGGGAGAAAAATCGTTTTATAATATTATTTTCATTCCTATACTTTAAAGTTCAATGTAGCCGGAGTTGCACAGGCTCAAATTTGATTGATGATACCTTTAAGAGCAAAAATTGACCTTTTTCATTTTAATAAAAAAACAAACTAGATAGTTATGAGGAATTTTAACTTATTCCAATTGTAATTAAAAAAAAAAATAAAACAAAAAGTTAAATAATAAGGGCACTGGTTATATTTACTATTAGTAGCGAAACTTAACCTTTTAAATATTGGCCTTAGAACATTTTGTTTGTCAAACATTTTGTCGGAACATAGTTATATAGGAATGGTGACTTTCACTTTTAAAAGTGAAAAATATTTAACGAGACAACATTACGCTTTACAGCTGAGATTTTCCTTATTTCACGGAATATTTTTTATTTTTCTTCGTGTCTTAAGTGGTAGCTTTGCAAAAATTGAGCAATATGTTTATTATTTGTTTCAAAATAAAAAACATTCGGTCTCTATATTTATTCCCGAAATAAACAGCAACGAAATATACAGTATACGTGCATGTAGTAACCCTTACATACGTATATATATTTGGTTTAGACAGTTTCTAAAATTTTGTAAATTATTGTTATTTGTTTTTTTTTTTTACTCCCCAAAAGTAAAATAAGGCTCCCGGAATTCACGTCCGATGAATTGACGCCCAAAAAAAAGGAATGGCAAAAAAGCACGATTTTTTACGGTAGAAGTGAAACTATAACCCAAAGAATAAGAGATTTTTAAGTGGTTAATTGTTTTACTTTTTAATATACTCTTACTAAGAAAAGTCCAATTTCATACAATGAATCAAAAAAGATTAGAAACAAAACATTTTCTCTCAAACAATCATTGGAATTTTACACTTTTTAAGCTATTGCAAAAATTTTTTTCATATATTTTTATTCCATATATATTCACAATTCAAATATTCGTACAAGTCATAAAAACAACAAAAAGAATATTTTTCATGGGCAAAAAAGTTTAGAAACAAAATTAAAATTACACAGAAAAAATTAAAGAAAAACTAATTTTTTAATATTTTAGTACTTCGTTTGATAGCCTTTTGATCAAGAACCGCTTGGAGTCTATTTTTGATTCCCAAAGATAGTTTTCGAGCTCTTGTGGGGTAATTGCATTCCCTTCTTCTAATATGGCTTGTTTAAGCGACTCTTTGGATGTAATATGATGGTGCCTGATCCTTTTTTCAACAAAGTCCCACACATTTTCAATTATGTTGAGATCTGGAGATTGTGGGGGTTTATGCAGCTGGTGTGGGACTTTGAAAAGCAGCCATTCTATGACCAAACGCGACTTGTGCTTGGGTCATTATCTTGTTGGAAAAAGAAACTGATTTCATCTAGCCCCATTTTGTTCACAATTTGCAGTAAATTTTCTCTCAAAATGGCTAAATATGTTCTTTATTCAATATTCTTTCAAGTTTCCCACGCCATCTGCTAAAACACACCCCCACACCATCACACTACCGCCTCCATGTTTTATTGTTGGATTAATGTTTTCTTTATTGAACTCCACTTTTGCCTTTCTCCACACCATACGACATCCGTCCGAACCAAATATGTTGTATTTCGACTTGTCACTGAATACCACAGTTCTCCAAAGCTGTTCCGATTGGTTGATGTGTTTTTTTGAGAACTCCAAGCGTTTATCCGCATTTCGCTTATTTATTAAAGGTTTTTTTCGAGCAACTCTACCATGATAGCCAGGCTTATGGAGCCTATTTCGAACTGTTTGGGCATTTACGTGGACATCATGAAATTTCTCTAGTCTCGCAGCAATCTTCGGAGCAGAAACATTTGGAGTTGCTCTTATTTCTGATAAAATTACTCGTTCATGGCGCGCTGTTAAAGAACTTGGCCGACTAGATCGGAGTTTTGGTTGTAATGATCCCGTGTATAAATATTTAGTTATAATTTTATGAACACTAGAATGGCTTCTCCCGATTATTTTGCCAATATCTCGCACTTTATTATTTTGCAAATACAGCCTAAGAATTAATTTACGAACGTCCAGTGAGATTTCGCTATTTTTTCCCATTTTTAAGACAAAAAGAAAAATAATCTGCGTTTATTACAAAAAAGCGAGTGACTGATGCCTTTATTACTGACTTTTATAGCTAAAGACTTTAAAATAAAAAAAATAAATAACTGGCCATTTCAGCCCTTGAAAGGACTTTGACCTAGCTTCTTATGATCAATTGTGTTGTGCGTGTTATTAAGTTTGTACACAATTGACCGAGAACCGGACCTACATGCTTAACGCCAACTCCGAACGGCGATGAACGGAATGTTCTCGTTCTCAAGAAGCTTTACATGGCATTTTGATTACTCTCTGAGGTTTGCCATTGTCTGCAGAGAGGTGGCGGCCGTACAGAAAAATTATTTTAATTCAAATAATTTTCTGTCGCTGCTGGGGTTCGAACCTGGGTCTCCAAAGTTCGTTGACATAGCGGCCACGCACTTTAACCAACTACGCCACGGTTGCCACACAAAAAGACTTTAGATCCCGTTATTTTAAAGCTTTTTTTCAAACGAAGCAATGCAAAGTTCAATCAAAAGCACAAATGTTTCTGAACTATTTTGGCTATGAAATGTTTAGTTTTTTGTTTCTTTTTTCATTTGTAGTGATAAGAAAGTTGTTTTTGGTTTGAATTTTTGCTGTTGCGTTAAAAATATGTATGAAATAATAAATATGTAAAAAAAGTTTTAGTTTTGTGTTAAAAGGGTAAAAATTGTACACAATACAATCACACCAAGCCCATCATACCATACCATACCATACCATACCATACCATACCATACTATACCATACCACACCATACCACCAAACTGTACTATCATCCTTAACCGTCATACTGCATCATAAAACTATGTGATATGTAGAATTTTATATAAAAAAATATAGATATAAAAAAAAAAAAAATAAATAACTGGCCATTTCAGCCCTTGAAAGGACTTTGACCTAGCTTCTTATGATCAATTGTGTTGTGCGTGTTATTAAGTTTGTACACAATTGACCGAGAACCGGACCTACATGCTTAACGCCGACTCCGAACGGCGATGAACGGAAAGTTCTCGTTCTCAAGAAGTTTACATGGCATTTTGATTACTCTCTGAGGTTTGCCATTGTCTGCAGAGAGGTGGCGGCCGTACAGAAAAATTATTTTAATTCAAATAATTTTCTGTCGCTGCTGGGATTCAAACCTGGGTTTCCAAAGTTCTTTGACATAGCGGCCACGCACTTTAACCAACTACGCCACGGACGCCACTATATGGCGTATAAATATAGATATATGGAAAATTAATTCTATACAGAAATATACTCTGTGTACTCTTTATTTCTTAGTGAATACAGTGTATTTTAAACAGGTAGCACTGCAAACACTCTATTGAGAGCCAGCCGAATGTTGTATAGTACTCGTTTCGATTTCTAGTTTGATTTTTCAGATTACAACTCTGTTACTTATCAGCAGTCAGTGTTTGTCTTTTCGTTTATGGTTGATATTTTTGATATGAATGTCAAAGAATGGCGGTGATTTTTTTCATTTCTGTTTTTCGTTTGTACTCTTTATTTCTCCATGAACACACTGTATTTTAAACTGGCAGCACTTCAATCTGCCCTTCTTCGGTTATGCAAAGAGTGTATAGGATCAGCAAATTTTGTACACACTGTATTGAGAATATCAAAGACATGCTCTATATGCGGCGAATTTTCGTTCATTTCCGTTTCATTAGGAATATATCGGTTTTACTCCCTATATGCGGCTAAAGAAATTTTCCTTCAAAATTTCTGAATATATGCGGCTAAAGAAATTTCCCTTAAAATTTCTGAATTTCTTTCAAAGGCCCAAATTTGAAATGGCGATTGAGTCCGAAAGAAATAAATTACGCCCGAATGGTTTGGAGATGAAATGAAGAAATGAAGGGCAAGGAAATGAAGCCAAACCAGTTTTTCGGGCAATCTTTCCAAATTTTTCGGGCGTAATTTTCGTGATCCAGACTCAATGTTAGATTATCAAAATATAAAATAACAGATTTGAGTAGTTAATTAATGTTCCTCTGTGAAATAACTGCAAATATTTCCTTAATTTTAATTGTTTTTATGTTATTTCATGAACAAGGGGTCCATGGACATTACACAGTGTGGCAATTAAATAACCGAACTTGTAAGGAGGTGCATTATGGTGCAGTAAAAACAGTAGTTTTCCCTCTGGATATTCAGGTCTAACACGAACAATTCTCGACAACGATGTAAAACTTCTAAATAATAAGCAGAATTAACATTTTGACCTTCTGGAACAAATTGCTTTTGAACAATACCCTTCGAATCGTAGAAAGTGATCAACATTGCCTTGATTCTGGACTTCTGAAAACGCAATTTGTTAGGTTTTGGTTCGCCTTTTGACTTCCATTATGCAGATTGACGCTTAATTTCAAGGTAATATTTAAAGCACCATGTTTCATCACCAGTAATCTGGATCGTTTCAGTTGTTGAAATGATATCTTTACAATGCTGTACACGAGCGTGTTTTGGTCCTCATTCAATTCGTGTGAAACAAATCGTGCACAGGCCTTTTTTTACCCAAATCTTTAGTTTAAATTTGACAAACAATTCCTGTATTTGTGCCTAACTCCTCAGTCAACATTCTCACAATAAAATTTTCATCGACAGCAATGATTTTACGGATTTCTTGCACCAGTTCATCACGATTTTTGTTCTCTGAACTTCCGCTTCTTTGATCATCGTTCATGTCTTCACGGCCACCTTTGAATTGTTGAAACCACGTAGAAACTTTTGTACGAGATATACAATCATCACCATAAACTTTTTTCATCAGTTCGTATATCTCAGCGAACTTCATTCAAGGTTTTTTTTTCACTTCATTCCATTATGTTTTCACGACTAAACAAAAAACTATTGTCATTCAAACTCGCGTAATTTTATAAGCTATCAACCAAAGTCATATCGATTTTCAAATTTCTTATCTTTTTGAGAATAAACAAAAATTCTGGCGTTTCTCCATATTAAAAATGCCCGATTTTTTTTAGAGTCTAAATTCCAACCTTTTTTTCGGATTTTTCTTCCTTTTCAGATAATTGGAAAAAAGACCTTACATAACATAATCGCCCGAAATGTTGGCCAATTTTTCCTAGGGATTAATTAATGCCCAATTTTGAATAGAGAGTTTCAGGCTTTTTTGGGCGTAAATTCCGGGAGCCGTAAAATAACTCTCCGTTGGTTCTGCCTTTATATCAAGTAGAGATGGGTCGTTCCGAACCTGTATAGTTCCTGGAACTATGTTCACAGTCGGACATAGTTCCAATCGTTCCTTCCATTCATTTTTAGCATTTTCAAACAGTTTCGGTTGCAATGAATTTATTTCTTTAAATCAATTTGAATCGACTTCTCTTTCACACATATTATGGCTTACACGAATTTGTGATCGACTATAAGTGCAAAGATATGTTTGCGAACGAACGAAACAACTGATGTGTGAAATGGTAAGATGACATTTCGACGCTCTTGTTGCGCGCAATGCTGTGTTTATTTCGTTTTGAACATGCTTTCATTCAATCGAATGGAACTGCGGAACTAAATAGTTCCGCGAACATGTTACAATCTGCTGCATATGATTTGCATGAGTTTCATTCAATCACATGGAACTACGGAGCTAAATAGTTCCGCTAACATGTTACAATCTGCTGCATATGAGTTTTATTCAATCAAATGGAACTGCGGAGCTAAATAGTTCCGCGAACATGTTACAATCTGCTGCAGAGTTTCATTCAATCAAATGGAACTGCGGAGCTAGATAGTTCCGCGGACACGTTTTGCAACTCGAGAGTACTCAATTTGTTCTTTTTAAGCACTTATACGTTACATACGAACGGACGGACAGACAGACGGACATGGCTAAATCGACTTGGGTGGTGATGCTGATCAAGAATATATATACTTTGCTATACCTATGCCTCTTTATGGGGCTTACAGAGTGACAAAATTAATATGCCCCTATTGCGTTTTGGTATGGGAGTCCCCCTTAGGAGTGGTCGGAGGGAATAGGTGTCTAAGGAAAAAATGTTCCTTTTTCAAAAGTAATGGGGGTCGGTCATACATATTAATCCTCTTCGGCCTTCTCTTAAAGCCCTTCTGTTCAGGTGTAAAGAATACATATACAAAAACCATAAAAAATTGCTACTACAGCTCAAAGGAACTACATAGTTCCGCGGACATGTTTCCGCGAACTAGTTCCGCTGTACAAAAGAATCGTTCCATGTTCGTTCCGACCTCGGAACTGTTTAGCACCAGCCTAATATCAAGGCCTGATTTTGCTTGATTAAGCTAATTATATCAATATTTTTTTGAGTGGAATCAAAAGACTTCAATTGGCTTGAAGTGATTTCACAATTGCAGTGATTTCAATCAATAATTTCGAATGGTTTCGAATGATTTCATTGACTTCAAATGCTTACAACTGAACGAACTCAATGATTCGAAAGAGAGCGGCTTCAACCAAAGTGAATGAATCAAAAGACTTCAAAGCATAATCTCTCCAATTGATTTCAACGCCATGACTTCAAAAAGATTACTAATCTAACAAACAGAATTTGTTTTTTTGCATTGAGTGCCAATTTTTGATTGCATGATTGCTTGATTGCATTCTTTGCAAATTTTGTTCAATTTGTGAAAATTTTCAAGCACATTTAAAATCAAGTCTTTTATGCAAAATATCAAATCAAGGAATTCTTTAGTTGGTTAGGTTAAAAGGGAGGGGCCACTTTACGTTGCCTACACGGGGGCCTATTGGTCCATTGTGGTTCCCTATATCTGTGGTCCTAATATATATATTAGTTGGTTAAATTCTCTAAGATTTCACTATTTTTAAGAGATTATATTATTGAAGAGAAACTTTAAACTAACAATTTATTTAAAGAGAAACGATGACACATCAAATTTCATAACAATAGCTCCAAAACTACGATTAACTCGTGTCAACAGACGGCCGTACTTACATGGCTCAATCGATTTAGATGGTCAATTACTCATAAATCGGGCTTTGTCTGCCATGACTCCGTAGGGACATGAAAAATGTGTAATAAAGCTTATATATTCATAACTCTTTAAGCAATACAGTAGGATTTTTAAATATGCTTTGATAAAATAAGCTTATTGCCATCATAACTGTCACTTTTAATCCGATTAGCTTCAATTTTAATTGTTATCCTCTTCTGAACTAGCTTTTTACTTCATAACTATTGTAAATTAAATTTTCCATTGCTTTTAATCTAAATGTTTTAATGGATTTCCGGATGTTGTCTTCTCTGGTTTCAGCGCATCTAGAGTTGTTGGATAAGCAGCTTGGACCGCCCACTACTTGACCCTGCACAACATAGTCAACACTGTGTGTTAACCTTTTGTTGTGCTGTTGTTGTTCATTTGCTCTTCTGTTGCTGTCATCCCTGTTTTACTGCATATCGCTGTGGTCGCCATGGTAGACAATCTTTTTTTTTTCTATCCCAACCTCCTAGTCACTCATCTAAAATAATAATCTAATAATATTATTTATTATTTTTTTGCTCCCTACATCATGTGTCATCCTAGTTGTTTGGTTTTAATGATACTTATTTTTTCTGCCACCAAGAGAACTCTATAGATTATCTCTTGGCATTGAAGGCAATTACAATTATAACATTATTCCCATTATCATCATCATCGTTATGATTGCCATCTTAGTCATCGTCATCGTTATCGTCACCATCAATTAGCGCCTTGGATGCGGCAAAAGGAAAACATTGAAATTATTTCATTATGTTATGCATTCCTTATATTCGCAATCTTTTGTTCCTATTCAATATGGCAGTAACATAATTGGCCATTACCGTTACTTAACAGTGACTAGTTCTATAACTATTGTAGTTCAACTTTATCGTTAACCTTATAAAAACTTGTTTTCAATCACATTGTAAAAAAGAAAACATCAATACAAACAAAAACAATCAATAAATGGCGCAAAACGAAGATGATCAACAAGTTTTTGTTTTTCATTTAACTGAATTCTGTTGAAGCTTCAGGAGCTTTTCTCAACAGTTCTTGGAATTGTTTTGATGAACAAGACTAAACTGTTGACATTGTCTTGACGCAACATAAAGCCATGAAACAGAATTGATGCATATGAGTGTGTATAGTATAAGGAATAAATCCGTTTATTACGTTCAGAAATTGTTTAGCTTTATCGACATACGTTAAGTAATTCCGATGGCGCTTAAACTTTTATCACTCGAACGGTAGCTTAAGATATAAAAATAATTCTAATCCTTAGCTTTTTTATTTGTATTTTCCACAACATCTGCCTTAAGTGTTTATTTTGTATTTATGTCTATACCGCAGTTGTGAACCCTGAGGAAATGAGCCAATTTCATGTTTGTCACTCTTCAAATTAGAAAAAAATCCGAAGCGACGACAGCAAAAATATTGCCATGTCGTTGCTACATTAACACGAATTTCTTCTCCATAAAATTCCATGTTGAAAAAAAATGTTGATAGATGTGGTCATGTTGTCGTCATCGCCAATGTGTTCAGATTATTAGATACATTCTATGATTTTCAAACTGCGAGTGTAAGCAACATACCATACGAGTATTTACAACTGTTCAAGATTGAAACGGACTGTGCAATGTAAACAACAACGGTTAATTATTCCTCAATATTTATTTTATCATCTTCAAAATATTCACCATCGGAGGCGAAACACATATGCTAACGTTTTTTCCATTCTTGAAAGCGTTTTTGGTAGGCCAATTTAGGAATGACATTTAGCTCCCTCTGCGAATTCTCTTTGATAACTTCAATAGTCTCAAAATTTTTTTACGAAGCGACAATTTGAGTTTGGTGAATAGGAAAAAGTCACACGGAACCATATCTGACGAATATGGTGATTGTTGAACGAAATTGACATCGATTTTGGTCAAATAATCGCGTACAATGCATGATGTGTGAACTGGTACATTATCGTGGTGCAAAAACCATAAATTGTCCTTCCATAATTCGAGCCTTTTTGGCCAAATATTCTCGCGCAAACGCTTTAAAACACTCAAATAATATTGAGCGTTGACCAATTGGCCTTGCGGAAGGAATTCCAAGGGTACAACATCGTGAGTATAAAAGAAAACTGTCAACATCACCTGCATTTTTTTAATGACTTTGTCATGGTTTTTTGGGTTACGGCTCATTTGGATAGCACCACTCTACAGATTGTTGAGCTGTTTCGACGTGTTACTCGTATACCCAAGTCTCGTCACCAGTAATGATGCGCTGAATGTCCGTATTGTCCATTGAAAACATCTCCTGAGCGACAGTTTTGCGAAACTCTTTTTGAAGGAAATTCATCAATTTTGGAAAAAATCACGTTGCAATCCGTCGCAGGCCTAAAACATCATGTAAAATGGTGTGCGCCGATCCTGTCGATATATCAAGCACGGCAGCTATATCTCTCATGGTCACACGACGATTTTTCGAGCACAATTTCCTTTACTTTTTTTAAATTTTATTCGTTAATTGATGAGGCAGGAACGAGAAGGGTGAGGCAAGTTGTCAACCGATGTACGACCCTCTTTAAACAATTTGTACCACTCAAATGCGTACGAGATAGAGCAGACTCTCCATAGGTTTTCATCAACATTTTCAATGCCATCCGGACAAGAAATTCCGTTGGTAAAATACAATTTCAAACACACACTTTGCTCAGCTTGTTTTTCTATCATGAAATTCGCAGGTCAGACTCGAGATGAACTTGTTTACAAAGCAATAAGTAAGAAACTACATGACAGATCGCGCAGAGTCATCAAAAAAATCATTAGCTTTATGACAACTGTTGTTGTTTCATTCGCACGATTTTGAACATAGGGTATTTGGTGCTTCGTTAATAAGAAAAAAATAATTAATATGATTTCATCATTTTTTTCTTTAATTAGTGAAAAAAGTATTTTAAGGATCTAGTTATCAAGCATCATATCTTAAATTTCGGGGATTTCTCTTTTTATTTTCCAATTTCCCTCCATTAATGAAACTGCCGACATAGTTGATTCCCTCCTAAGACAGCTCACCATACCTTTTGTAGGTGCGAATTACTCACAAAAACGGTATAGATTCAGTAACATCATAGTTCCTTATGGCATTTGGTTCCAACGAAAGCTTTTCATTAAATATCGGGAGTCCATCGGCAGTCTCATTGGAAGAAGAAAGAGTCCATCGGCAGTCTCATTGGAATTAAGATCGTCACTAATGACGATCCAGGCTTATTTTCTCTGTTCGGTTTAGTCTTGCCTCACACCACGATCATTTTTATTGACGCGTTGGATCACGACATATCATCATCTGACCAGTTTTGTCTATTATCATCATGAAAGTGGATGAAAGAATAGTTGAAGTAATCATTTCCATGTCAACTTTCTTCTGTTCAACTTTTCAACATAGGCTTGGGCATTTTAGTTCACCACAAAGATCGCTATTTTAAGTTCAATCGTATGTAATGAACTAGTTCGTTCATTTAGTTCTTTTAGTTCGTTCGTTCTTTTTGCTCGTTGGATTTTTTACTTCGTTTGTTCTCTTAGTTCGTTAGTTCTTTTAGTTCGTTCGTTCTTTTAGTTCGTTAGGTCTTTTAGTTCATTTCGTTTACTCGCTCATATCCAGGTGTACAAAATGAAACAAACTTGGTATGAATATGTGATATCCATCAAATTCACCATTTGTATTAGTGCATAAACAAAAAGTGTCTCAAACCAAGGACTCAAACCATAGCATGGTAAATTTAGTTATTCTTGCCCTCGTCCGTTTTGTTCCTACTCGCTGCAATATCAATTAAACTAAAATTAACTAAAAGAACTAAAAGAACGAGAAACACTGAACTAGTTCATATAGTTCATGAGTGGGAATCGTTCAATTGAACTAGTTCGTTCATGAACTACCCAAGCCTATTTCAACAGAATTACGTGAATTGCTCAACAGAAAGATCTTCGTTCCTTCTTCAAGTGTTTTTAATTTATAGTTTGACTAACTTATAATTATTATAGGAGTTTTAATTATTCCTTCGTCATTTTGACTTATTCCCTCTCGGTATCATCTCATTTGAAGATAACTTCTGTTAACTTTACATAAAGAATTTGAAACTCTTTTAGGTGAAAGTAAAAAAGGTGGATCCTTCATCTTCATTTCGATTCTTTAGTTCTTAATTATAATTTCATAGTGTCATTTCCTTATATTTTTACAAGAAGAAGTCATCTTACTTAATCTCTTACAATTGCTTTACCCCTAAGTCTTTGTTTCATAATTTACGGTTAAGTTAATCATACTCAACATACCTGTATTTAGTTCCTCAAGGAACTCCGTCCACTTTAATATCTTTTATAGTGTATCTTGAAATAATTGGAAAACTAAATTCACGTTTGCTTTTCTTTCCTTCAGCTTCCTTCTTTTTTGCTGTGTTTTGCAGCTTTACCCCAGCTATTTATTATTTCTGAATAAATAACTGTTCCCGCATTTTTAACTCATTGAAATACCATTTTGCTGTTACCATATTTTCCTAGACGAGGCTCCGGAACTTATATGGATTATCTTGACTCCCAATGCAGTGGTCTGATCCATCATGATTTTGTTTTCTTTTTGAGGCAGAAGATTCTACACTGAGCTTGTCACTTGAGCAATTGTTGACTTACTAACCGAGTACAGTTTACCATCCGTAACTGGTACGTGTTTCCTTCAGGGTTTCAGTTGTGAGTCCTAGACATTTGAGTAGAATTGTTAAGGGCCTACGAACCCAATACCCAAGCCATTGTCTTAATGGAAAGTGAAATTTTTTAGCAGAAATCGCCGTCACTCAATCAGAGAAAGTACGGTGCTACTGGTGATCTGCCGGCTGCAGTACTTAAGCCAATTGGATCTTGTACGTATGCAAAGTCAAATCTGTCGTCAATATTCATCAGGACGTTGAGAGGTCGAGTTCTTGAGTACGGTGAGGAATTGAGGTTCTAGCGCAGTTCGCAGTAGCTCTGAAAAAGTACAAAAGGCGTTCAGTATAGAACAGTTATCTTTGCTTTTGTTTTCAAAAGTATTGCTGACAAAAATAAACGCGTTCTGGCTACTTTTTAAAATTTGCTGCGCACAAGAAAAAATAATAAAAAAAAAATGTCCAGAAAAAATAGACAAAATGTTTTCTGGATTGTGGATGGAAAATATGGTACAAATGAGATCTTTAGGACCTTTCCATATCACTAAATTCTTACACTTTTGATATGTTCACTTTAAAACTAGTTAAAAAAGAACCACTTTCAGGCTACTGCGAAAGCAACCAGTTTAAAAATGTTCCTAATGCAACTAGTTCAAATATAGGGAAAAAGGAGTGTTTCTGGGGACAATTGTCTTTTCCTATGACATCAACCCGAAAAAAGCGTCAGTTCGTTCAATGTTAAAGGGTATTGCAGTGGAACTAGTACTGGTCCTTTTTGGAACTAGTTCAGAACTATTTCAAATTTAGTCCACTTTTCTGTGGGGGATGAATTGTAAAGAGTTCACTTTCGTAGAGAGTTCATCTTTTTTTTAGCTGGGGAAACAACAACAAATTTTGACTGATCACTGACTTTGACTGACGTGTAAATTGCCCCTTTGAATTAGGACAGAAGGCAGACTAATCAAAGATCCATCTCGCAATGCTTAATAAAATGCATGTCAGTGATTTCTTTAAAAAATGTATTGAGCCATTACAAATATTCTGCTGGAAAAGAGGTAGTACGTCCCAGCGCTAATAGTGCCATCTTTTGAAATTAGCATTTGAAGTGAACAAGTTGTAAAAGACGTGCTACGTTTCATTGTCCAATCCAGACTATATTTCAGTTATAAGTTCTGATCGCCACCCCTTTTCTTAATTTTTACTCTCTTAACAATATTTTATTATTATTATTAGTTATTGAGATGCTAAGCCCTAAGCAAATATCATATAATATAAAGATGCGCCACGGCCATACAAATCAGCGACACAGTCAAAATCGAATGTGGATTTATCATAAATCCACTTTAAAGCTTTGTGAGAGTCAGTGAGCGAACGACTTAAAGCTTATGAGAGCGGGAGAACAAGCAAGCGACATTGTGAGTATAATATTGAGAAGCATAGAGAGCACATTAAATTGTTTAGTATACGAAAGATCTCAACAAACGATGTCTCTGCAAACGAATTGTAGCTAAATTGTCTTGCGTAAAAAAACAAAAATGTAGGCATGATTTGTATTTAAATACCCTACGCACATTATAAAAAGGTAATATATAACATACTAGCCTTTTCCCGGCGCGCGTTGCTGCACCCTGCAACTATATGGGAACATAATAGGTGTATTCAAAACTTTTCTTAGACTCATAGTTTGACACCACTGTTATTTTCCACTGCCCGTTACAGTTTCCCAGTAGCAGGAGATCACCAAATAGTAACTCCATTTTGAGTTTGTATGTAAGTATTGCTACTTTTACTTTCAAAGCTATTCGATAATACAAATTTTAACTGTATGGGCGGAGCCACACCCTCTTATATAATGCTCATCCCAGTTTTCTAGTAAATGGACATTACCCTGTTTTAGTACAGTTGCCGACAGTAAGCATACAGACTACATTACCAAAATGTAGCCCAATCGACGAAAGCCGTAGGAAATATACCATTTTTATTGATTTGTGGGCGGTAAAAGGGGGTGTGACAGAAATTTAAGCCATCTTGTACTTGAAAAAAATGTACTGCCAAAATTTCAGCTCTATCGGCTAAGAAATTTTGAAGTTTCCAGCCATCACACAGACAGCGATTTGCTTTTTGTATATATATTTTGGATTAACATTATTGGCTATAACTTTCGATTGGCAAGAGATACTTAGATAATTTTTTCTAATAAATTAATTTTTTAGCTTGTATATTTTTTCAAAAATATAAAAACACAATATTGGAAAAAAAAATTTTGTTCGAAAAATTCAAGAGGTAGGCCTTGTTTTTTGAATCACAAAAATGGTTTTTAATTTTTGCGTAAAATTGAAACAACTTTTACTTACAAATGTTATAACTTTTAAATAGAGTGAAAAGTTTGTGAATTTGAGTTTAAATTATTTTTACAACAAAAATAATTTTTCAGTCTGTTTTTGAGGAAAACTCCAATATTTCAGACCTTTTTTGAAAAAAACATTTAAAATATATTTACTCCACTAACGGTATTTTTGCAATAAGGTTTTCATAGTATTTTGATGAAGCTTTAAGACAAAAAAAAATTTAACACAATATATAAAAAAGCAGCGGAGATATTTGAATCGAAAGTCACAAAATTAAATTTCTGATTGTTTTTTTCTCATTTTTGAGCAACGATGTTGCATTAAATATATCGTTGTAGTAAAATTTTTCATAGTTTTCAAGATATGTTCATGTTTTTGGTGTCAAAATAACGGAAATTTTTTTAGTTTTACTAAATTTAAGAAATATTTTATGTTTTGAAATATTTGCACATGTTACATAAGAAAACAACTAAAAATATGCGATTTTGTAAAAAATTTGTACTACAGCACCATCTGGTGTCCAAGGTGGGTCAAAGAAGATAGTGCTAAAAAACTCATCGTACCTGAAAACTACTATATACCATTTTTTATTCTAATCGCATTAGCGGTTTGGGAGTTTTAGGTGGTTTTGTAAAAAATTTGTACTATAGCGCCCTCTGGTGTTCAAGATAGGTCAAAAATGATAGCAGCAGAACACTCAACGTACTTAAAACCTACTGTATACCACTTTTCATTCTAATCGCATTAGCAGTTTATGAGTTTTAGGCAGTTTTGTAAAAAATTTGTACTACAGCGCCCTCTGGTGTTCAAGGTGGATCAAAATTGATAGCCCACGAACACGCACCGTACCAAAAAACTTATGTACACAAATTTTCATGCTAATCGGATGAGTAGTTTAGGAGTCTATTGCGGCCTTACAAACATAATTTCCTTTTTTATATATATAGATAGATGTCGCCCATTTCAGATTGAGGTGACTTAACAGTAGCACTGACCATCTCCGATTTGGCTCAAATTTCGTTCCTAAATTGGTTTGTTGCTTAGAAAACCAAATCCGAAGTTATAAATTTTTAGAACCATTTTCAAGGTTAAAAAAGGGTGTATTTTGTATATTATATGATCTTTGCCCTAAGGCTTTACAGCATTTTAAAAATTCTACAATTTGTTTGATTAACTTAAACACTATACAATTCATTATACATTTAATTATTAATTTAAAGGATTTCAGATATAATATACATAGTAAAAATGATGTAAGGTTGTATATATTCCGGATCAACATCTTGATATTAATAGATCAATTGATTAGAGCAGTGCTCACATATGTGAGGCTGATAACCTAGTTCTATAATGTGTGTAGGAACAGGGATTAGAGCAAAGCTCACATATGCAAGGGTAGACGGACGGGGTCTACCTCCGGCATATGCCAGGCGAGACGGACATGGTCTCGCTCTGGATAATCATGTTTGAATTTAATCAGCTTGGTGTAAAATTCCCAGGTATGATGTGAAGTTGCATATTCCGGATCATACATTTAGAGCATCGATCCCATATGTGAGGCTGATAATCAAATACTATTCTGATGTATGTATGTAGATTCATGTAAACAGGGATTAGAGCAAAGCTCACATATGCAAGGGTAGACGGACGGGGTCTACCTCCGGCATATGCCAGGCGAGACGGACGTGGTCTCGCTCTGGATAATCATGTTTAAAATAAATCAGCTTGATAGTATTGCCAAACATAGCCGGGAAAATATAAAGTATTCTTGGGAGAGCATAATCCAAATCAACCTCGGTACTGGAGATAATCTAGAATTTTAAGTTTAATTGAGTATATGGATTCATTTAAAGAGATTACATCTGAAACAAAATTAAAGTCACCACAAGCACTTCTCAGCGGTTCATTTTGCAAGTAGTTTGTTCTACAAAAGTTCATGTAAAGTAATTCAAAAGATCTTCTAGGACGAATAGGAATATTAAAATAAATTTTACTTAATAAATATGGACTGTCAACATATCCATGCAGAAGTTTAACAATCCAGCTTACATTAAGCATAGTTCTGCGATTTTTTAAAGTAGGAAGATTTAATAGCTGTAATCGATATTCATAAGGCGGAAGATGAAAGTCAGTTCTGCAGTATAAATTGCTTTAGCAGAACATAAGAAATTTTTTCTGAACTGATTTAATGTCGTCAATGTAACAACAATATCGTGGACACCATATAATTGAGGCATATTCTAAGATAGGCCGCACTAGTGAAGTGAACAAAGATTTCGTAATAAGGGGATCATTAAACTCTTTTGCCCATCGTTTGATAAATCCTAGGGTACTATTTGCTCTATTTATTATTTTAGTTATATGAATATGAAAGCGAAGTTTAGGATCCATGGTAACTCCAAGATCATGGAAACTATCTAGAGATTCTAGTGTATAGTCGCAGATTTTGTACGTGCTTCTAAGCCATGGCTTACGCGAGAAGGTCATGTGCTTACATTTTTTCATATTGAGATTCATATGATTTATTTTGCACCAGTTATAAAGATTATTGATGTCAATTTGTAAGAATTTGGCATCATTTTCATTTTTGTAAGAAAGAAATAGTTTGACGTCGTCAGCGTACATCAAGACGTTAGAATGCAATATTATAGTTGGCAAATCATTTATGAAAAGTAGAAAGAGAAGAGGCCCGATGTGACTCCCTTGGGGCACTCCTGAGGTAACCGGGAACTCGTAAGATTTCACGAGTTTAAATAAAACAGATTGAGTTCTATTACTGAGATACGATTCAATCCACCTCACCAGCTGTATGGGAAATCCGATAAGAGATAATTTTAAAACTAAGAGTTTGTGATTTACAACATCAAAAGCTTTACTAAAATCCGTATAGATGACATCTGTCTGAAGACCTTTTCCAAAATTCTCTATGGTCTTAGATGTAAATTCAAGTAGGTTAGTGACAGTCGATTTTCCAGAAAGAAATCCATGTTGACATGGAGACATCAAAGACTTTACACTATGTGATAGTTGTGATGTAACAATTGCCTCAAAAAGTTTGGGCAAAGTACTTAATTTAGCAATTCCACGATAATTATCAATTAAAGACCTGTTACCAGATTTATGCAAGGAATAATAAATGAAGATTTCCATGCAGCTGGAAAATAACAAGATTTTAAAGATGAAGTAAAAAGTAAAGTGATAGGCTTTACTAATTCTTCGCAACAGTATTTCAATATGCATGAGGGTATATTGTCGGGACCGCTTTTATAAGAAGATTTAAGATCTCTTAAGTAGGCTAGAACTGTACTAGTATCAACTATTGGGAGACAAATATAACCAGATTGAACATAATGGGGATAGCTGCCATTATTAAAAGAAGATGATGAATAAGTCGACTTAAAAAAATCAGCAAAAAGGTTGCAGATACTATTGTCATTATCGGATTCCACATTATTGTATTTCATAAAAGAAGGATAGGAATCAATTTTGCGTTTTGTGTTAACAAAGCTCCAGAATGATTTTGCATCAGACTTAATGTTTAGTTTAACTTTTGTGAGATAGATGTTATAGGATTGCTTGCACAACTGTTGGTAACTATATTTAGTCGAAGTATAACGTGCAATATCACATATGTTATGTGTTTTTTGATATTTTTTATAATATTTAGTTTTCAAGTTTCTCAGTTTTCGTAATTCATTGGTATACCACACGGGGCCGGAAATTATAGAGGCTTTTCGTTGAGGAATAGATCTAAGAAAGCAATCCATGAGCGTTGAGTTAAACGCATAGACCGCGGCATCCAGATTCTGTGATGATAAGAATTTTGTATTTAGATTCAGTATAGGTGACCAATTTATATTGGACAAAATATTTTTCAAAGTAACCTAATTAGTTTTCTTAAAGTTGAATTCGGTGAGCGGTTGAATAGTTTGGTTCTGCACAGATGGTTTAGGAAAATTTAAACAGATTTCTATAGTCGGATGGTGAGAATCTTCAGGAGTGACCAAGGGATCAGACCTTGACACTGAAGCAATATTGCTATCATCAAAAAATACCAGATCGAGCAAACGTTTATTCTTGTTCAAGTGACAGTTTAGTTGGAAAAGACCTTGGCTTGAGAGTTCGTTTAAAAAGCAATTGTCAGATGAGCTTTCCGAAGAAGGTAAAAATATTGTAGGGTTTTCGGAACAACAGTTCCAAGAAACGTTGGGCAGGTTAAAGTCACCAGTTATTAATATATGATCATTTGGATGAAGCTGTAGGCAAACTTTACTAATAGCGAGCAAATGTTTGCTATAAACTTCTAAGTTAGAAAATGGTGGGATATATGAGCATGTAATGTAGATACTCAAGGGACCGAACTTTACATGAACACAACAAAATTCTATGTCTGCAGCTTCTTGTATGTCTATTTCTTGAGAGTAAAGTGTTGATTTGACCGCAATCAACACACCTCCACCGTTAGAATAATTGCCAGGAATGGAGTTTCTATCTTTGCGATAAATGTTAAATTTGTTGCAAAGAATTTCAGAATTTAAAGTGTTGGGTTTTAGCCAAGTCTCACTGAAAGTAATTATATCATAATGAATGTTGTGACTCATAATGAATAAATTAATCAATTTAGTATTAATGCCACGAACGTTTTGATATAAGATTAGGAATTGAAGGCAGCAATCTAGTTTTTTTGGTTCATGTTGCGAACAGGTAAAGAAGCTAGTACAGTTCTAGGTTGTGATCTAGGGACGTATTCATGAACTAATGTATATTCAGGCCAAAAACTTTGACTGATTACTTTATTGTAGAGATCATCAGGTAGAGTAATTTTAAATGAAGACGTGACGCGTTCATGAGGTAACTTGAATTTATAAATCGAAATTCTTTTATTTAAAAGATTTAAATTTGATTGCAAATAGAAAAGAATGTCATCCTCAGTCGTATCAGCTGCAAAACGGGATACAAATATTGATCTTGCAGGCGGAATTATCACAAGATTTTTGTGAACCGGCTGATACAAACTGCTTATCGATATTTGTTTTGGTATTGCGCCTGTGTTATTAGTTTTGAGTAATGCAGGAGAAGTGCCTGCACTTGATAAGGCACAAGCCTTAGCATAAGTTACCTTAGCATCAGAAGTAGAAGGAGAATCAGTAATTAAATTTATTGTGTGTACAGCAGAGGCTTCTGTCAACAGTAAATTCTCACTGACTGATGCGGGAGCTCTAGAAAGGGCCACAAAATCAGTATTTCGAGCTGTAGTTACATTCTCAGTTCAAAATGCTTCACATGAAGTGTGTAAGTTTAAGTTTAAGGGTGAAGGCTCAGCATTAGTTTCAGGGTTAGCTTTAGGAGTAACACTTGTAGACGGAGTGGTTGATTTAGTAATAGATTTGGCAGAGCTTCGAAGGTTTTTGCTGTTCCGCTTTCGCTTAGGAGAGACAAAAGCCTCATCCATGCACTTAAACGATTTGAAAGACTTTTCGTACTCCGCCAATCTAATCTGAGCCGCCTCTAGGTCTTTAGAAACCTCCAAGAAACCCTTTCTCGATTGCCTTATAAGTTTTAATATTTCCAAATCAGTTGCTCTGCAATCTTCGCATGCCCAACGGAGACCCTTATTTTCACCCAGTGCGTCGGAGACACGCGCATTTAGTGCTACACACTTAGTGTGAAAAAAGGATTCACATAACCAACAATTTACAATTCGGTCAGATTCTCCCTTAATGGTACAGTTGCGGAAATTGCAAACCATATTTGGAGCAAATCTGAATGGAGTGAAAATACTGGACATCGAACAGAAGACAAACAAACGTTTCACTCTAGAGAGCCTGAGAATACAACAAAAGATAACGACGACGATGAACTCACGAGAAGACAAAGACAATATAAGCGCGAGCTACGCTATTGTTTTGCATTAAAAAAACAGTGTTGACAAGTGGTGCAGGAGAAAAATAAAAATAAATAATTAAAATCTTAAATTTTCTAATTTTCTCTGTTTTAAGTTCAATGTTTTAAGTTCAATTTTTATTTCACTATGTAAGTTATTCATTTAGTCTTGTTGCCTTTATTTATTTATTTAATTATTTTATTGTTTTTCGTAATTAAAATTGTCATATTTTTAAATTAATGTTTTGATTAAGCCATTATTGTTGTTTCTCGTTTAAATAAAAAAGATCCCCTGAAGATGTTGACAAACAATCAACGAAACGTTGGGAAAAAGAATGAATTAAATTTTTAATTTGATTGCATTGAGAAGTATTGATCAGGATAGCCTATTGGAAAAAATTCAAACAAACAAAAACTTAAAAATCTTATATTCAGTTATAAATTTATAAGTTAAAAGTAAAAAAAATAAAGTTAAGCTTTGGCAACCCTATTTGAGAAAGTTTGAAAGAGACAGGCAAACTAGTTTAGAAGGCAACAGTTTGAAAGGCGTTCGAAAGTTGTTACTAATGACAACGGTTTGAGAAGCTTTAGAATTCAAGCTGACAAACGTCAGAAAACAATGGGAGAAAAACAAGAACAAATCCGCTTTCACAAAAAACAAACCAGCGTTTGTTGTTGCTGTAGCTGAAAAACAAATGAAAATATAAATTTATGATATATAAAAAAGGATTATTTCAGCGCTTTCTTGGCCCACAGTTGTATAAATCCCACGAAGGTCCCAAAGTAATGCACGGCAAGTCCAAAAAGAATTTAATTTTAATTGAATTACACGTGAAATTCGGTATTAAATTAAAATTTTACGCGACAAGAAACAAAGCACGTCTTTCGGCAGAACAGTTTGACAGAACTCCGACTTTTACTGTGGACTTTTCGATGCGAATCCCTGGTTCGAGTCCCTAGTGACGAAGTGCATATTTTTCAAAAAATGACGTTGACAAAAGTGAGTGTAACACGCCAATTAATGCAAAAGTGGGCGTTCTATATTGAGTAAAATATAGTTTGGGTTTTCTATTTAAGCGAATCTTTTCTTTTTTAAGTTATAAGATAGTGATTTTTAGGTTATGGAAATAGACTTGGCACGCCCACTCAAAGAAAAGGGTATGGTATGGTATGCATGACAGGAAGCAGGATTTGGTCTTGGGGGGGGGTTTTGATTAAAAAAAGGAATTCTAAGTACAAAGAAAACATTCAATACATGAAGAAATGGATGTTATCACATTATAAAATTTCAGTTATATATGTACAATGTACATTTTCAGATTATTTTTTAATATTCCGAGTGAACTATCGAGTGAACTCTCAATAAATTAATGCGTCGGGGAACAGAAAAAAAATCGTCCAATACTGCATCTGCATGAACTTCAACGTCCCGATGAATATTAAGTCCAGACAATCCGTTCAGTCGATTTTCGCTCATAGTAGAACGCAAGTAATTTTTTAACTAAAGTAATGTTGAAAAAGAGCTTTCACTCGTTGATGTCGTTACTGATTTGGTGAACATAAGGAAAAGCAGTTGCATTGCAGATCTCCAGAGCTACGATAGGGCTGTTAATATTTTTATTCAAGAAGTTAAGAGCTTCAATAGGGCTGGTGATATTTTTATCAAAAATTCGACTTCGCCAAAGTTTCACTTCATTGATCCATTCATCGAACGAACTTTTATGCAGTCGTGGAGTATTTCTTAAATAATTGGTTGCAGCCTTTTTCATCTAGGGTTGAAATTTTTGATAGACGGTACTTAAGAAAACGGTCATCAAGTTGAGTGACGAATACAACTGGGTATAGTAGGTAAGTTGAAATTGATTGAATTAGTCTTGTCATAACAACGATGAGTTTGATGCGAAGCATGTCTCGGTTTCCTTACTTCAATATCACATTCTTTGCAGATCTTGTGACTTTTTGGAAAATTTTACTAAAATGTTCCTCTGCGTTTTCTCTTCTTTCTTTCGGTATCTTATGATACGAAAAAATATATTTAAATAAATAAAGCTTAACACCACAGTAAATTTAAGCATTCTTAATAACTTCCTTTCAAAAAACTATAATGTAGAAAATTATAACTCATTTAAAAACTATTTGAAACAATTGATTCATGATCAAATAAAAAAAATAGGAAAAAAAAATAGAAACCATCACCTAAATGTACATTAAAATAATTGTATAAAGTGCACTTCAAGTAAACTGCAACTTTGAACTTGAAATTCCATTAAATTGCTTTTGAGTAAATTTTCAATACATCCAAGTCAAACTATAGCAGACAGTAAATTATGTCGACCTTAGCCTTTAAATATGAGGAGACTCTATGATGCCGTTTTTCAAGGCTGTTCCGAACTAAACATAATTATTTGTCGAAGGGGCAATAAAAGCTTTTGTTCGCTTTGCCCCACCACTTTCTGCACCAAAAACCTACATGGTGGTTCTACACCAAAGACAAGATGTACATTCACAAAAACAACATGTCCACCAACAATTGACATTGTGTAGAGAAAATAAAATAAGTGAACAGCAGGAAATCAATTTCCGCTGTAGTTTGCATCCTCATCGAGTAAGTAGCAAGTGTCGAAATTCTCGCCTAGCTATTTCCGGCTTGTAGTATTAGACATTGGCAGTCTTGCCAGTGTGGTCCTAATAAAATTTTCGAGGTTAACTGTGAGTTGCTCTCGTCTTCACTTAGGCAAAGTTATAATTCTTTTAAGATGATGAAGAAATTCCAATCAAATTTTTATGCCAATTGATTTCTTTTCCATGTTTTCTGATGTTATTAAAATAGACATGGTCGTTGTGGTTGTTGTTGTTGTTGTTGTTGTTGTTGGTATACTCTGGCCTTTTGTTGCTTCATATCCTGCAGTACAGTGTGTTTGTTTGACATAAAAACTTTGGGTATCCTGCAGCGCTAGCCCAATATTGGTAGCTAGCTACTTGAATTTTCTTAGAATTTCCCTCGCTTACAGGCCTGTTCTTGCAGCTTCTGAGGTTTCTGGGTTATTTTTATTGGGTATATCAAAAAATTCCTTGCCTTCAAAGTTGAGCTAACATTTTGTTTTGCGAATAGCTTCAATTGCACCCCCAATTTAAGTATTTTATGAAAGCTAGAAAATTTCTTATAGGCGGGATGTTTAAACACGTCTTTTTAAGGTTTTAAAGCAAAATTTACAATCAATTAAATAATGTTTAGAAAATCTCTGGAAATAATCTTTACTACTATATAAAAGAAGCATTCTATATAAAATAATGGTATGAATGATCTGTTAACCATTCAATTGCTATGATAAGTGAATTTGCTAGAGTATTCTTTGACTTTTGCAAAACCTTTCTTTTTTTTTCTTTCTTCAACTATTAAGAAGATCATGTTTTTTATTGCATTCCAACTTTATACACATAGATCAAGACAACAGACAACAAATTCTATGGTTCATTGGTTGGAGTATAACACTTAACACACCACAGCTGCCGTGTTGTGTGGTGAATTTCTCTCGCCTACACAGAAAATAAAAGAATTGATTTATTACCTAAACTAGTTTAGCTAATGTGAAAGTTTCTATTTCACCTAATCTTTTCAACAACTTTTCTACTTACACAGTTAATTTAACAATCATGCATTAGGTAATTCACCTAATTACAATTAGTTAATTCAACTAAAATTTTGCTTATTAAATCATCTAATTCTTCTAGTTATTTTACCTAATGCAAGTTGTCGATTTGTTCGTACACTAGGGAAATAACGCATATTAGCATTATCCACGCCTCAGTATAAATTTTATATAAATATTTACGTGGATAAATCAAATGCTTTCCTTACAACTTGTTTTTTCCCCGTATTTGAATTTTATAGGAGCACAGCGCTCTCCTATAAAAAACATAAATAAAAACAAAGTGAGAAAATTTTACAAAAAGTAAAGTCTAACGCGAGAATTGAACTCGGGCCGCTTGCGTTATAGTCGAACGCTTTACCGCTGTGCTGTTACGCCGTTTGATAACTTGTGAACAAAATGTATATAAAAATATGAGGTCCACAACTCTGAAATTATGGGCATCTACAGCAATTTGATTAATTGGTATGTAGCGTAAATTCCTGTATTGGAAATTTAGCTCAATAGATAAGGCGTTGGTTGTTGAAATCTTGAGATCACAGGTTCGATTCTCAGCGGTGGCAAAGAAATTTTTCAGTCATTTATACAATGTATATATCTCTCTCATTCTATCTACTATAAAACAAATCTTTCTTCTCTATGATGTGACGAAATGAAGTAAAGTCACATAAGGAAAGTTTCACTTCAAAATAGAAATTGCAAAACAAAAAACATATTTTTTGCGTATTTTTTGCACGGCATTCCCCCACTCTTAAGTGGGAATGCTATCTAAATAATTAGATGATTTTTCTACACTTAGTAGGTGGCTTGCCTAATCTGAAGTGGTCATAGTTTAAAAAAAATTAGCTTATTCTTCTAATAAATTATGTGTCTTATCTATTTTATGGTTGAAGGTACACCTAAATATTTAGGTTTTTTTAGCTACTCTCGCAGTTAAACTACCCAATATAATTGCATATAATTAACATTTAGAAATTGGTAGCGCACCTAATCAAATTCGTTGACTGAAAATCACCGGATTACTTTAGCTGAATTGACTACATTTTTAGGTAAAAGTTCTACTCTTTTTTTTCTGTGTAGTTCTTTGCTGCCGTGCAATGTTGTATTTTCAGTTGATTAGAAAAGAAGATAGAATATGTAGAATGGTTTAAGAGTAGGACCATGACCTGGCCAGTATTCAAACCCGGGACCTCTGGGGGCAGTAAAGTACGCTACCTACTCCACTTTCGAGGCCGCCTAACGTAAGAGCAATGCAAAACGGTCAATTGTGAATGGTACACGATCATTTGTTGGCCAGAAGTGTTTGGAAAAAATCAGGGAAGCCAATTGCAGGAGACGAATCATTCTCCGCCACGACAACCAAAAACTTTTTGTGCATTCAAAACATCGAATTGATGGGTCATCCGCCGTACAGCCCTGACTGGGCACCCAACGATTTCTACTATTCCCACAGATCAAAAATAAATCAGCGAGATCAACGTTTTTTGACGCCTAAAGAAGCGGTTGATGCGTTCAAATTACATATTTTCGAGCTACCTCAATCAGAGTGGAAAAAGTGCTTCGAAAATTGGTTCAAGTACATGCTAAAGTGCATAAATCTTCATGGTTAATATTTTGAAAAACAATTAAGCCATTTCCGATTGTAAATACACATTTATTTTTATTTGTTTATGTCAAGATTTAAAATTCAACGAGGCTATATCTAGCGAATATGGCGGCTGAGGCATGATTATAGTGTTTTTTGTTGCCAAAAATTCACGATGTTTTTGGTTGAAACTTAGCACTTTAACACTGTAACACCTTTCATACCTAAAATAACCGAAAAAAATTTCATAGTATGAGCTAACATGAACCAACAAGAGAAGATCAAGCAATCAGCAGTGCGAGAAAAAAGTATTTTTTTGGTGCTTCGTCATCGGTCACAAAACAAGCTATATTGCATACGTTTTTCATGCAGAACATGTGAAAACTTAGATAAAAGTGGAAAATTATAAAATTAACAAGTTTAATTCATTAATTTAAATTTAAAATGATTAATATAATTAATAATTATAATTAATAATCATAATTAATTTAAATGAATACTATGTTTGTTTATATTTTCATGCAGTATCGAAATTTAAAGCAGTTTTTTTTTGCTGTTGCAATTATAGCACGTCGCTACAGCACACTTCATTTATATAAAAAACACAAAAAATTACTGAATTATAAACACTAATAATTCTTTAAAATTTCAAGAAATAATTTTTCACATCCAATAGCTACGCGTAAACAAAAGAATTTGTGACCGATGACGTCAGACCAATCAGCTTTGTTTTGTTTACAATATGGCGGCTCTTCTCTTTGCATGATCTTTATTTCTTTGTTCATGATGAGCTAATTGATATGTCAATATCATCAGAATCTTCTCTTATTGTTATTCGATGATCCCCAGCTAGCATTTTCAATCGTAGGCGACTCTTCCACGATCGGACCGGGCGAGTAAAAACATCGTCGACGATGTCGTATTCCGATCGCGCAAGCTCAGTACAACGGGAGAAACTGTGTCAAGCCGGCGACTCTTCCATTCGAGTCGTCTACGATGCTCAGGAAAGAATCGTGTAAGACGCTTTTATTCCTACTTCAAATGCTCAGGAATGAATCGCTGAAGGGTCTTTAAACTATTGCTAAGACGATCTTTAATTGACCCTAAATGCTTCAAAATAAAAAGCATTGATCTGTATTGTTCATTTTTTAATTGTAATATATGTTTAAACTCGTATATATAAAATAAAATTAATTCAATTTTTAATTAAAAGAATAAAATTCAGTCAGAAAAATATATATATAAAAAATAAATTATGGAGCCAAATCCCCCTAATTTGTTTCGTCATCTTTCTTGGTCCGATCACCCTTCCTGAGTTGGTCACCAGCATGGACAAAATGTTGCTGCAGCACTTTATTTATTCCTGCGTCGTCAGCTTTGAATTTTGAATGATATACATCTTAAAAAAGAAAAACAAATTAGGAAACTGTAAGAGCATGAAATAAAAAGTACTTACTTGCTTTAATTCTTGGAATACAATATATTTACCAGTCGTGACATGGGTTCACTAGCTAACAACTGAGTTGAAATGAAGTAAAAATCAGTTGTTGAAAGAAAGCAAATATCAATTGTTCTTTGTAAACTTTTCTAAACACAACGGTTAAATTCGCCAAACGATCGCGAGAATGCGTAAGCGGCGATTTCTAAACATAATGGTTGAATTCGCCAAACGATCGCGAGAATGCATAAGCGGCGATTTTAGAGTAACACAAAATACACGAATGGTCGTCAGAACAATTAAACGACGATTGTAGAGTAACAAAAAAAAAAAACACTCGTCAATCAATCATCAAAATGAGTCGCAATCTAGCTTGCACTCTTTGAATGCTCGCCAAAATGCGTTAACTACGATTCACTCGTGCAACAATCGTTACAACGACTCGCATAGCATCATTTGGAAGAGCAAAATGAAATTCTACTTTAACAATCGTCTAGACGATTAAAAAAAGAATCGCGAAATGATCGCGCTCGTCATACAATCTTCCAAATGCTAGCTGGGTCATTCATAATCGAGTATGGGCACCACTACGTTTAAAGCTTCTGTGTTGTTTCTGTGTTTGTCTTTTGTCTTTGCTTTGTTGTTGCGTTTTGTGTTGCTACATAATGCTGAAATCGCAATACTGCTTTAGGTCGGTCGTGCGCCGATCGTACGTTATATCGACGTTTCAAAAACTCTACGAGATAAGCTGTCAGAACGCATGACCTTCGAATTTTGCACTCTCAATATTGCGTTAGTGGGTCGTGCGTCTGCCACTAAGATGATGCCAATTAAACCAGCCATGCAAGAAATCCCACAAAAGTTGTTTTCCCCACAATTCTCAACACCGCAATTTTCTAAATAAATGCCTTTAATATATCGCGCTTAAGGCGGTTCGTGAAAAGTATGGCAATAAGTATTGCTTTAACAGCATGAGTTATAAAAAAACATTGTAAAAAACATTTATAAAAAATAAATAATAAAAATGCTATGGTTAAGGTCATCGACGATATACGGCCGGAATATGATGCTGGTTCTATGACGCTCCTGTGCTTACTTGACTTTTCAAAAGCATTCGACAAAGTTAACCATCAACACTTATGTAATAAGCTTAATTATTTATTTGGATTTTGTGACAGTGCTGTTAATCTTGTGTCCAGTTATTTGTGTAATAGATACCAAAAAGTTAAAGTTGGTCAGTTGTCATCTGGGTATAAGTCTGTATTTAGTGGCGTCCCACAGGGGTCTATACTTGGCCCTCTTCTATTTTCAATCTTCATAAATGACATTTTTTCTGTTTGCAATCACGCTTCTATTCACGCCTATGCTGATGACGTTCAGTTGTATTTATCTAGACGCACTGGACTTATTGATGACTTATGTTGCAGAATGAATGAGGACCTCTGCAGCATCAATGTGTGGGCCAATAGCAATGGTCTCCTACTTAATTCCTCTAAATCGTATGTGCTTTCCATTTGTAGATTTAAGACAGGTGTTGGTGATGTCCCTGATTTGTTTATTGGTCCAAACAAGCTAACTGTTGTGTCGAAAATTGTAAATCTTGGTTTCTATGTTAATTCTTCGCTTTCCTGTGTTGATCATGTAAATAGTATTGTCAAAAAAGTTTATTATATCTTGCGCAACTTAAGAATATCTGCATGTGTGACTCCAGTTAACATTAAACGTAAGTTGGTTATACAACTTATTTTACCTGTAATAACGTACTCTGAAGTAGTATATAGCAAACTTGACTCTTCGTCTATGCTAAAGCTTCAACTTGCATTTAATTACGCTACGCGTTATGTGTATGGCCTTCGTAAATTTGAACGACTGTCTAGTTTCCGAAATGCAATTCTTGGATGTGACTTGACAGCTTATTTAAACGCTAGAAATTGTATGTACCTGCATAAGATAATCCACGAGAAAACACCTGGTTATTTGTATGAAAAAGTCCAGTTTTGTGTGTCCAGAAGAAGCCATGTGTTAATAGTTCCGAGGTATAGCACGTTAATATCTTCTCACCTCTTTTTCATCAACGCCATTAGGTTGTGGAATGCTCTGCCACGAAGGATTAGGGAAATCATAAGGAGAGGACCATTTAGGCAATCTATTCTATCTTATTTCTCAACTCTATACTTTTATCCTCTATATCTTACTCTTCCTCTGCTTATACCATAAGTTTTTAACATATCTCAATTCTCCTTAAATTTTTGTTATTTTATTTTTTTCTTTTTAATAAAATTAGATTAAGCTGATTTTGTCTTATAGTTAAGGTTATTATTTATTCTTTTAAATTGAGTTGTTATTATGATTAATGTTTATGCTGTACTATAAAAGAGCCTAGCTCTTAGTGTGCCTATTATACTTAAATCAATCAATAAATCAATCAATAAATCAATAAATCAATAAATCCAACGATCATAAACGAAATCCCATGAAAATCTATCTTTGCCAGTGAAACTATAAAACACCCACATACTAAGCTCTTTCAACGAAAATGCAACTCTGCTATAGAAATAAATGTCAAACGCACGACCGAGTAGAAATTGTCTGTACTCATCTCGTAAGATCGTACTTTGATCGTACTTTACCCCTTCGTATGATATTTACGATCAAAGTACGATCAAAGTTTGAGGTCGAATTGTGAATTGCTGCATAAGAACACGTGAGTTTCTACTCGAGCTGTCAACGCACGACCGACCTAATAGCTGAATTACAATACTGCGTTAGGTTGGTCGTGCGCTGACCGTACGTTGGTCTCCGTTGTAAAAACTTTACGATATAAGCTGTCAAAACGGACGACCTCAAACTTTGCAAAACTCAATGTTGCGTTGACAGATAGTGTGCGTCTGTCATTTTGGTGATGCCAATAAAATCAGCTATACTAAAAATCCCACAAAACGTCCCTTTTTCCGAAATCATACAATTAAAATTTTAATCAATGAAAATTTAAAAGATATTGTCATAAACTCATTAAGAACCATAAAACCTACTTTAGAAAGCTAAGATCTTTTTATTAAGTGTAATATAATCTGCGAAATAATGAAAAATGTCACATATTAATGTGAAAATTCGGACTAGAAGCTTCAAAATAAATGAACGCTTTGCAATTTAATGATAAAATGTGGCAAAAAATTTGTCTTTGATTTATCGATATTTTTATACATGTATATATATGTATAATTGTGTATATATATATGTATATTTATGTATATATATATATAAATATAAATATAATATATTAATATATTAATAAATATTTTTTTTTATAAAATGTGATTGCTTGATGTCATTATTTTTCTTGTTTTTGTCAAAATTACTGTTATTTATTATTATTATTACTGTTGATTTTTGCTGAAATTTTTGCAAATTTTGAGAGTAAAATGTAGGAAATTTCGTCAACGAAAGCAATTGGGAAATATGTATGGAAATATTCATGTAAATTTGTGTGTACAAGTTTTTTGGTACGGTACGTGTTTTGGGGCAATTTCAATCAATTTTTATCCCGCTTGAACACCAGAGAGCGCTTAGGTAAAAATTTTAAGAAAATCGGTATATAGTGGTTTTCATGCACACTGAGTGTTCTGCTGCTAGCTTGTTTAACCAATATTGAACACCAGATGGCGCTGTAGTACAATTCATGCTACACCCCCTTGACCAACGCCTGTTCAAATTTTTTAGTAGAAATGCATCACCAAATAGTAATTCTATTCTAAAATTCAACGTTTTGTGACTTACTTTCATAGGCTATTCGATATCAAAAATTGTAATTGTATGGGCGGAGCCACACCCCCTTGTACAATGCCCGTCTCGGTTTTCTAGTAGATGGACCTTACCAAGTGGCAACTCCATACCGAGTTTCATTATTATGTGGCTTTTAACTCCAAAGCTATTTGATACCATAAGTTTGACTTATATGGGCGGTGCCATGCCCCCTTCCCCAATGCTCACTCAATTTTTCCAGTCCAAGGACAAGACTAAATAGTACATTCTTACTGATTTTCATTGATGTGTGACTAATAGTTCGAAAGTTATGCCCACAATTTGGGCAGCCGAAAAAGTGCCACACCCTTTGCCAAACGCCCATAAAATTTTACCAATGGAACGGCACATGTAAATCGAGGCCGAAAACCTAATTCCAATGTTGTGCGACCTATAATTCCAAAGTTATTCGAAATTGCAGATTTGAGCTGCCACGCCCCCTTGTACAATGCTCGCTGAATCACTTGTAATTAGTGAGTACTTGGGTACAACTTTACAAAAACAAAATGAACTGCACAAGTGTTCAGAGTAGAAAATTTTTTTCAAACACATTCATGCACATGTCTAATATTTATCATTTCATTCTTATTATGCTTTTATATTTATCATTTGACATTTTGTGGGCAATTGCAAATCTTGCTAGCAGCAATAAATTTGCATGTACTATTATTTTTTCAAAGTAAAAATACAACATTCATTTGTGTGTTATATTATTCAAACAATAATATTAAGGGTATTCGTCCTCAACCAACCTCGTTACAATATATAATTGCCCAATATATAAGTTTGTCATTTTGCATGAATACCCTCATAATAGTATTTATAAAATACTAAAAAATGCATAAATTTTAATAGGATATACAATTGAATAATATTAATATCATTCTAAATTCATCAAAATCATTATTATACTATTCATCAAAATCATCATTATATTGAAGCAGCATGTTAATTTCAAAAATTTTATCAATTTTAAAAAAACTCGCATCAAAATATATATTCCTACGATAATCCTATGAAAATCTTAGTTTTCCATCGGAATCCAAGAATACCCACATTTTAGCATTTCTCAACGAAAATGCAACCCAGCGTTAATATGGAATGTCAAAAGCATGAGCTAGTAGAGCATGTTGCTACTCATAGCGTTGATCGTACGTCACCCCCTCAAAATCATTTTTACGGGATGAGGTCGACGCAATGCATGAAGTCATATTTTGTGTTGCTTCATAAGAACCCATTGTTTCTAGTCGAGCTGTCAAAGGCCGACCGACCTAACGCAGTATTGTAATTCAGCCATAACGCAGTATTGCGATTTAGCTATAAGCCTTTCCTCTCAATTGCTTTGAATTTCTCTCAGCTGGCTCCAAAGTTTGCTCCGTGCCTAAAGCTATTCATAATCAACTCTTTCACTTTTTTCTCGTTTTTATTGCTTATTGTCGTATATACTAGAACGACTTCAACGCCTTCTCTGACATCTTAATAACTCTTATACCACTTGTAATCTTTTGTTTTAATCATAGCAGATTCACCAAAAATAAACAACCAATATGTTTGAAAATGAATAGAAACTTTTTAGGACAGCCCCGATATTTCAAAATTCCAGTTACTTTTTTAACACAATTCGTATTTTTTTCGACTTAAAAATATAAACAATGTTTGGGAAATACCTAAAGATTCTACCCATGTGAGAAAATGCCTCTCAAAGAATTCAATTAAAGGCTTATAGGAATAGCAAAAAGAAAACTTTTTGGAGGGGAAAACAACTACTAAACTCCTTTACAAGATTGTGTTTATATTGAATGATATCCCTGCAGTATATAGCACCAGTGTTGAAGTAGTGATTTGACAAGCTCTTAGGTAAACAGCACTTAACCCATTTGAATTGACTTTCTTTGCATTCAACTGGGAAATTTTGCATGATCATTTCATCAAAGGGGTCAGTAATTGACAATTGGATGTTCTTAAAACTGGCGAATTGTTATATGTTGATATTCTTCGCAAAGAAAGCTTTTTTATTTTTATATCAAAGAAGCTTTTTCCAATTCTTCTTTGTCTATCGTACAGCAATATCGTTTTGAAAAAATTTAAAAAAAAAAACAATTTGCTTTGTCTGTCAGATTTTTGGGAAACAAAATGTTTCTTTCATTGCTCCAAATGGAGTATTTTAGAAGTGTTCGCTTATTGGTCTACTTCAACATTGAATTGTTGGAAATCCAGGAATATTTGGAATTTGACCAAAAATATATTGTGCAAAGAAATATCCCCTTTTTAAGTACCACAATTTGTTTGCCAATAAATCTTAATCCGATATTAAGAACAGAACAGAAAATGTCAAAAGGCAGGCACCTTGTTGTCATAAAAACAAGAAACACTGTCAAGCAGCCGCTATTTTTATCACCAGTTTATTCCATGCAAATAAAAAAAAAAACAAAACATATTCTAAGCCTTTAGAAAGGATAAAGTATAAATAATATATACATATTTGCATTTCTTTGAAGCGCAAACAAGTAACAAGTTTATCCGTCTTTTCATCAAAATCTAAATTGTTAATATTTTATATTCATTTTTATATCTTTTTCTTCTCTTCTCTTCTTTTCTTCCTTTTCTGCTAACTCTTCATTAACACTTACGCCAACGCGCAGTCAAGCGTTCCTCGAATAACAACAACAACAGCAACAACATGAAAGAATCTGCTGCCTCTGCTGCTGCTGCAGCCTTGAATAAGAAATCAAGCCCAGAAACTGTGCCCGCATCATACAATTCACCACCACAAACCGCATCCTTCTTATCTTCCTCGTCGCCATCAATGTCCAACTCAGCTCGTCAAGGAAATGCAGGCGTCTCATCGCTACCAACAAATGGCGACATAATCAATTCAGCCATAGCTGCTGGCCTTACAGCAGCTGCCATTGAAGCAGCAGCCGCAGCCAGTCAACGGGAATTAGAACAGCAACAACAGCAGCAACAATATGTTGCTGACGATTATGGCAACAACAATGATGATATGGAGTCGCCCACATTGCTACGCAAACGTGGTATTAACTCGCAACAGTATTTGTATGGTGCCGGCGGTGGCATCGGCGCTGGCGGTTACGGCTACGGCTATGGTGGTAATGGCGATTACTACAATAATCCTGCAGCATCATTGGCCGCTGTACCAGCTGGTGCTGCTGCTGCCGCTATGCCAAGTGGTGTTTGGGCTGATGAAATTGATCCACAACTAGTTTACTCCGATTTACAAGAGTTTGATGATTATGCACCTAGAGGTAAGTAACGCTATATTGTAATATTGTTGTTTATAGCAAGTTAACAAGGTAGCATAAGTAGTGTGACCATCTGAGTTGTTTGACTCGGGACATGTCCCCGAATTTCGACAATTGTCCCGATGTCCCCAAATCGAACTTAATGTTCCCGAATTCTGAGAGAAATTTTTTTATTCATCAGTTCGGTTATTTGACTAAATTTATAACTGCTAAAAAAGTTCAGGAATGGAAAAGAGGCGAAACGCTATTTGATATGCGCTGGGTGGGAGTGCTTTAAACATTTTGCGACAAAAACATGCCGTACAAACTTTTAGGAGATATGGTTCTATACTCATATTCAGTCCAACGAGTCATTGCGACCAGTACTTTGGAAAGCATCGTATTCGTAGAATGAAGTTCAGTTGTAGAGAATTTTCGACTTGCTTCAAAAAACGCTAGAAATGGTGAAAAAAGTTTGCTGGTGATAAAGATCGCAAACAAACAAAGAATACGAATGAAGAATTTGGGCAAAAAGAAACAGGTTCAAGCCATCGATAATTTTTATTTAAAAGGATTTTTACTCAGATAAATAAAATCGATATACAACTTTATTTCTTTATACACGGAGAGAAAAATCAAACATTCTATGCTTGAATTAAGCAAATAGGCTATCAGTTTGCACTCAATCATAAAGTTTTCAATTTAAGCATTATTTTGCTAGAATTGAGCAAAGTTAAAGCACATAATATTAAGAGAAAAATTTTTAATTCAAGAAACATTTGCTTAAAGCTCAAGAATATTTTTTCTAAATTCAAGTCTAACATTTGCTTGAAGTGAGAAAAATTTGCAAGATTTGAATAAACAATATGCTGAAAACGAGAATAATTTGCTTGATTTGAGAAATTTATTTGTCTTGAATTGAGAACAATTTGTTTGATTTAAGTAAGCGGTCGTTCATATATTACGTTACCAATTTAGAGGGGGTGGGGGGGTTTTAAAATGTACTACGATAAGTAACGATAGTGGGGGGGTCTTAGATATAGTAGCTTGACCAAAACTAAAAAAAAAAAAATGGAAAAAATTTAAATCCTTAAATCAGTTCAAGATTGTGTCCTATATTTCTATTGCGGCTTGTATTTGCGTTTCAAAAACATCAATGAATTCTCATAAGTGAGTTTACTTTAATTTAAAATAAATTGGTACAAAAAGTTCATACTATTTAAATAAATCAATTTTAAGGAAGCATATTCATTAAAACACTGAACTTGGTGCTGCTCAGGTGCAGCCTTTACGGGTACTCTCTCAAAGACCAGGCCAAATTCTTTGCATAAGAAATGAGGATACACCTGAATGGGTCGACATAGAATCCGTTGAAGAATTATATTTCGAAGAGTCCTCAAAGTTTACAGCTTCTTCAATTCCAGTGATTGATACCATCGATTCTTGGATTGAAGATAGGATAGTTTTTACCGATGAAAATAATTGATTTTTAAAATTTTTTCTTTAATTTATCTAGTCATGCACACATACCAAAAGCTAGTCAAGGTACCCAGCAAACACAAGAAAAAAATTCTCTAACGTTTGAGAAATTAATGATTCTCAAATTGAGTTTCAACATTCCTTATCATTTGAGATTAAGCATTTTCTCAAACTCTATTTCTCAACTTGAGATGAAGTTGAGGGAGATTTGAGAAAATATTTCTAAGTTGAGAATTACAAATTTCTCAATTTGAGAACTAAGAAAATCACCATACAAAAAAAGTGCCTTTTGAGTTGAGAGCACTATAATCCGTGTGTTGAGATGCTGTTGAGAATTAACGTTGGAGATTTGAGAAACCTATTTGATATCAAATGCACCTCAAGTTGAGAACTAACAAAAAAGTTTATTGGGTAATAATATTTTTTTTTCAAATATGTTTTAATCAATTAATTTTTTTATTTCATACACTACGTTACTTTATGGGGGGAGAAGAGGAGTTTTGAAATGCACTACGAAGAGTAACGGAGGGAGAGGGGGGGGTAAAAAAAGTTGAAAATCTGTAACGTAATTTATGAACGACACTTAATGAATTTATTGGTAAATAGTGATAAAATGCTCGAAAATCAGTAATTTTTCGTAAACTATTTTGTGTCTGGTAATAAAAACAATTTTTTTTTAATACAAAATGGCGGCGGTACAGTCCCTCCACGAAGGCCGTTTTTGCCGAAATTGTAAAACGGCTGCCATCGCCCATCTTTTTCTATTGGTCCGAAATCAAATAGAAATACGAACCGAAATATTTCGATTACTGGTGAGTTTAGGCATAGAGTAAACCTATAAAATTGAGAAAAATCACGAAATAAAAAATTTGGTACGCTTTTTAATAAAACATTAGTATTTTCCTCTATTTTGTCGACAGTTATTGTCCCTTTAAAATTGTTTATTTATGCAAAATGTGTAATATTTTAAAATACTTTATGGGTAATTATGTTGACTAAAACCCCTCAAAATTTCAGCCCGATTGGTTAATTACTTTTTGAGCTGCAGTGACAGCCGTTTTTGAAAACGTAGTTTCGAGAAAATCGCGTTTAAAGTTTAAGGACGATAAAACTATTAGTTTTTGCGATATACCGATCAATCTTGAATTCTAGGCGCATACAATAGGTCAATAGGAAAAGCTGATTATCTTTCAGTTGTTGCTGTTTCCTGGCAGTACATTTTACAGTAGATTTTACATGTATTTATTTCTCCCCTCCCGGAGGCCCTTAGAGTATTTAAAAAAAAGAAATTACACTTTTTTAAATTTTTTTTTTTTGTAAAGCTGTGTTTTATTTTAGACCAAATTTTCTTACATTATTAAAGTTGTATTTTAAAAATAGTAAAATAGTAAAATAGTAAAATTTTTATATTCAAGACTTATCCCTGATATATTGGTCCAAAAATATTCGGCGAGATCGCAAAAAAATACAATGTCGCGTAAGAGCTTAAATTTTGCGATGAGCAAGATATCTGGAGACTGGTTCATCTGAAAAAATAAAAAAAAATTATTTCCGGTTTAGTAAAGAGTTCTTGGACGGTTAATCGTTGATTTTTGAAAAATATTAATTTTTGACAAAATGGCGGACGTAAAAAGAAAACTTTAATTTCTTGTGCCCAAAATTTAGGTCGTTTTAGATTATAAATCAAAAAATACGAATACTAAAAAAAATCGAACGATTAAACGCCCCTTAACGAGTCCTTAAGTAAGTCGAAAATATGATTGCAGTCCGCTGAGTAGTTTTTAAGCAATCTTGCTCACCGCAAATTTAAGATCTTTCGCGGCATTGCACTTTTCTACCTTATTGACGAATATTTTGGACCCAAAATGTCAGGGATGAATAGTTAATAGTTATACTTTAATAATGTAAAAAACAAATTGGGCTAAAATAAAATACGGCTTCAAAAAACAATTTCAAAAAAGTGTAATTTCTTTTTTTTAAATACTCCCGGAGGCCCTTAATTCAAGTAAAAAATTTGCTTAATATAAGAAACTTAATTTTCTTATTAAGAGCAGAATATGCTTGATCAAAGTAGACAATTTTTTCTAACACACGAGTTCATAATATTGTCGTTTAAAGCAATCATCTGATTTTCGGGGCAACCATCTCCCCTGACAAAGTTTCACAGGGCAGTAAATGTGCATTTTTTTACCTTATTTGAGTGTGCCATTTTAAGAATTAATAAATAAATAAAAAATAAATAACTGGCCATTTCTGCTCTTCAAAGGACTTTGACCTATCTTCTTATTATCAGTTGTGTTGTGCGTGTTATTAAGTTTGTACACAATTGACCGAGAACTGGACCTACAGGTTTAACGCCGACTCCGAACGGCGATGAACGGAATGTTCTTGTTCTCAAGAAACTTTACATGGCAATTTGATTACTCTCTGAGATTTGCCATTGTCTGCAGAGAGGTGGCGGTCGTACAGAAAAATTATTTTTATTATAATAATTTTCTGTCGCTGATGGGGTTCGAACCCGGGTCTCCAGGTTCGTTGACATAGCGGCCACGCACTTCAACCAACTACGCCACATTTTAAGAAACGAAAACAAATTTTCTCACCCTCAAGAAAAGGGCAATGAAGAGGCAACATTTTTTGGAACGAAATCGCCATCAATCGGTAATAAACAGCTTTTGCAGCGAGCAATATTTGCCTCAAACTTTTTGTTGTTGTTCCATGTCGTTCGGTTTTTTTCTAGCGATCGAACAAAGCTTACGACAGAAGGCTTAACCAAAATAGACGAGACGAGACATAACGAGTGAGTTCGAGCAAATGGAAGCCAATGTTAATAACCAAAATGCACATACGTAACTGATCGAAATTGAACGAAACATTGTGACGAAACGTTTTGTTCCGAAAGAGCCGAACATTAAACGTCTGCACTGGTCACAAAACCAACAACAGCTTTCAAATTTCTTAATAATCTAAATATTTTATGTAAATATCTGCTATTTTAGTTAAGTTAATCAAATTTCTTGCAATTCCATTCATTATCAAACAACTTTTAGTACAAAATGTCTTATTTTTATATTTTAATTTCACAAAACAGCTGATGCTCCTTGTGTACGATAACGTTCTATTTTGGGCTAAATAGCAAAACAACCGTAACGAGTGCAGAAGTTTGTCAAATTGCTATCGTATCGGCTCGTCTATTTTGGTTAAGCCTAGATGCATACAGAAGTAGGCAAGAAGCAAACTGAATTCAACGAATATCAACAAAGAAAGATATAAGGGGTATTCACGGGTTGATGCGAATTGCAAGAATGCGAAAATGCAACATATTTTTCGTACTAACGCGTGAACTGATGTTCATCAATATTGTAATTTTACGATAACTGAAAGAAATATATTGCCACTTTATTTCAAAATAACAAAAACTTGTTAAAATCAACGTACAAACTTAGCCTTTTTAAAGTTTTACCCAGATGGCAACTATGCTTGATAACAACCATAACATGAATCAGCTGTTTCGCATCACTGTTTGTGCGCTTTCGCAATAGGTTTGAGCAGTGCGTAATTCAAGGAGAGTTGCAAAATGGCTTCTAATGTGTTTGTTGTTGGAATGATGCGAAATTTCGCAATCTTGCATTTTCGCATCGTCGCAACTGCGTTTCGCACCAACCCGTGAATACCACTATAGAAATTTTCAATAAATTTCTAAATGAAGTAGATTTTCTAAATTTGGGCTTCGTTAGGACATAATTAAATATCGGTAAAACAGTTTAGAAAAATAAATATTAAAATCGGTCAGCTCATTTCAGAGATCTGCTTACATAAACATTCTTCATGCCACTTGTTCCATGGAAGCCTCTCTAGCTCGCTCTTATTATTTTGATAAGATTTTTTTGTGAGAGTCACCAAGTGCCATCTGAAGAGAAAGATTCACTTATTCAATAACCACGATTAAAAAGGTTAGATTACCTTTAATGAACCTAGTTAAGATGAATGCCATCACTAAAGATTGACCTCATATCCGCTTGTGCTACCATTTGACCATTTCAAATGTTAAAATCAATCAGTAGTTAATGTCCTTATCAATAAAATGCAAAAATATTGTGAGTAATTGTTCCTACTTTTTATTCATAAAAGAGTTGTTATTTATAATTTATTTCATTTCTCTTGTACGAACAGTAATAGTAACATTCAGTTTTCAAAAAAAAAAAAATAAATTCATGAATTTTTGTTTTTTGCGAATTCTACTCATATTTTTCCGAAACAATACAAGCAAACTGCAAGTTCAAATCAAACATTTATAAAAGACAAAAAAAAATCAACCTGAAAGGGTTCGCAAAACTCTCGCTGCATACTAAGCTCTCGCTTACGGTTCAGTGGGTAAATGAATATGCAAATTTAATTATGTCGCTATAAATATTAATTTTAAGTAAAGTTCATAGTTTTTTTTTCTACTCTCGTTATCTGCGGTTCAAACTTAACTGTCTATGGCAGAAAATGTGTTTTTAATGTGGTCACCACAGACTTATTTTCACATTCAACCAACTCTTAACCTCTTCAACCGCAAAAAACTTTTCCACTTCCTAAGCTGACTTACATATTTAAATATTGACATCAATAAATATTTTTATCTATATCAGTTGGAGTGTGTATATTTTATGGTATTTTTTTCTGTTTGTTTTTCTTTTCATATCTTTCTGCGCGTTGCTTACAACCGATTTAATCCAGCAGCACCCTATCACAACAAGGCTTACGATAATCTACAGAACATCCTCAACTCGGAAACCTACTTGGAACCGGTGGCTTTACCACTTCAGTACACCGGCCGTTACTATGGCGCCGATGCCGATAGAAAGAAGCGTTCTAATTTGAATAAGTTAAATAAAAAGTACGCTGATATCCGGTAAGCTTTTGTCAAGAAATTGAACAAAAACAACAACAACTATTATAATACATTTTCATATATATAGGAATGAGCTTTAAAGTTTTGCTAAACGACGTAGGATAATATCTAAAAACTCAGACGCATTTTATTTATGATGCATAAAACAAAAAAAAATTAAGTTGGGAGCTTAAAAAAAATTTTTTTTTTATTTTTAACTCAGTAAATATGCAACAACGGAAATAACGAATTATTTCCGAACGAATTTTTTTTTTTTTTTTTTTACCTAGAATGAAGATTTTTTTATTAGTTTTAAGTTAGAAAAAAACACTTAAACACATATAATTATTTAATACTTTCACACTGTCATTACATTTACTCAAACAAATATTTTTCATTTTAGCCAAAATTTGCTGATTGCTTGCATAGCTGAAGCAGCCATTGTATGCTGAAGATCCTCACATCTAGAAGTTTCTTATTTTAAATCTTTACAACCTGCTACAACACTTTTGAGTTATAAAAAAATGCATTTGTTCACAAAAGTAGAGATCAAGTTAAGAAAAACTGCATATTCTTCAGTTTTTCTTCAGCACGTAGCGGAGCTTTTTAAAGAAATGTACTTGGCCTCTATTTTAGTATACAAAAGGATCATTTTATTTTTTCTAAATTTAAAGCACAAGTCCAAAATGTTTTTTAAGTCCAATTCATAACAAATATTTTTATTTTGTAGTTATTTGCAAGACATATGTTATAATCGATAAACTTTTCTGGCTACGATCCATTTTCTGTCTATAAATAAGTATGCAAAGGCCTCTGGTCTCACTTTGGTCTCAACACTCCTTTAGCAGAACCAAACAACGACAAGGTGGCTTCAATATGAGAGCGCTTGACTGCCACCCCACTTCCCGGGTTCGAATCCCAGCCAGGGCAAGGCCCTACGCTTTAACCTATATTCATTTCTTTCCTAATTCATAATTAAATGAAATTTTGATTAAAGTCTGGTTCGAATTCCAGTTAATTCATGGTTCTTTGCTTTGACCTTCTTGATTCTTTCCTTATTTCCAAACCAAAAAAAAAATGTAAATTCAATTTAACTTCTAGTCCTGGTCAGGATATATTCCTAAGCTTGAAACTTTCTTTATTTCTTTCCTCGATTCAAATCAAATGAAATATGAAATTAATTAATATTGTGATGCATGAATTGTCCATTTCAGTCCTTGAAGGGACATTGACGGAGCTTATTGTGATCAAATTGTATTGAATGTTTCGTGTTTTTGAATGTTTTATCTACAAATGAACGAGAACTGGACCTACTAGTTTCATGCCAATTCCGAACGGTTATTGTGCATGTTCTCATGAAGTCTTACAAGGCAGTATTTACTCTCTAAGGTTTACCAGTGTCTACAGAGAGGTGACGGCCGATCAGAAAAATTAAATTCAATTGAAAAAATTTACTGAGTCAGCTAAGAGTTCGAACCTGGTCTCGAATTGGCATTGAGTGGTTCGAGTACTTCTTAACGTACTAGGCTACTGCCGACCCATTAACATTCATTAACATTTACAACTTAAAATATGTTCTTAATGGTAGAGAAGTTTGGTGGATGAGATTACTTAATAACTCTAATTAGCTGAGGTAAAGGCGCAAGTAGCTCAGTACATGTTACTTCATATTCAAATTCACCTGTTTCTATAACTTTCATAGCCATACATAGAACATCCTACTGATTAAAGTCGATCTTGAGTTTTGAGTAGACACCTGCCTGTTCGGCTTAATTCCAAGGTGCCCCTTGGCAAGCAGTCGAGGCTCTTGGAATTGATGCTCAACAGATAAATCTTCCGGGCGTTAATACTCATACCAATGTCCATCTAACCATCTCCTGGGCGTCACTTCCGTGACTCCATTCGCGACTAACGCCCTGTCATAGTAGTTTCAACACCGGTACTTAACACCATACTTAAGTGTATATTTAATTAATAAATACACTGTATGGATATTAACCAATATTGGAAAATGAAAATAACATATCAATTATCAACGATTAGTTGGATCACCGTCCACATTTATTAGTGGAAATCGAGAACCATCTATTTGAGCATTGCCACCCGGTTGTACAACTGCGTAACTCCACGGCAATACTGGTCTGCTTACGACATTGAGCGACGCAGCCAGCACGATACTCCCCCAAGGGTCAGCACTGCAATAGTCTCCCGGGCAAAAGGGATTTATCTCGACATAGCACTCACACACACTGACACATGTGACATATCCTACTTGACTATGAATGACACTTAAGTGACCACTATTTCATGAAATTCTGGTACAATGGTACTATTGTACGAATTTCTGGTTTTATTTTCTCAGAGATTAGGTTCGGTTAGGTTAAGAGGGAAGGGCAACCTGACGTTGCTTACACGGGGGCCTATTGGTCCATTGTGGTTCCGTATGTCTGTGGACCTACTGTGGCAAAACCAAACAGAATCTTAGGCACTGGAGCAAGGTTGGTTGAACCAACCGCTGCTCCGTATAGATCTGAAAAGATCCATCAGTGGTACGTCCACGAGCTCTTGCAGTTCTCCGTACACTCTGCTTCCCATGTGGCGAAGTCGGCGTTGTTGGAGATTGGGACACTCGCAAAGTAGATGCTTGATGGTTTCTGTTTCCTCGACATCTTCGACAGATTTCGATTTAGTTGTTTCGCTGCGGAGTGCTTTTATTGCAGCCTGGCTGTCCACAAAGATTGTAATCCTTGATGGATTGATGTTCCTTGATTGGATTGTCGTAGCTGCTTTCTCGATCGTGAAAATTTCTGCTTGAAAGACACTACAGTAATCTGGAAGTCTGTATGACAGGGATATTTGTAGTGTATTACAGTAGACTCCGGCTCCCGGGCCATTCTCCATTTTGGATCCATCAGTGAAGATCTGGATATCGTGTACACTAAAAGGATGGTTCGAATCCAATTCTTCTCTTTTTGAAAAAGAGAATGACATGTTCTGCCGAAAATCTATTTCCGGGGTGATGTAATCGGAGGTGGTGGCGAGATCCCCAGGACTATACTTTGTGAGTATAGAGGCGTGTGCATGCGTCCAGTGCCTCCAAAGTTTAGCTTCCTTAAGTCGAAACGCCGCTTTGGTTGCAGTGGTTTTCATGAACTCGTCCAGGGGGAGGAGGTTCAATATGACATCCAGGCCTGCCTGAGACGTTGATCGTTGTGCACCTGTTATTCCTAGACAGGCCAATCACTGTACTCTAGAGAGAGAGAGTTGAGGTAGCTTGTCTTCTCAGTGGCTTTCCACCATACAATCGAGCCATAGGTTAGTATGGGCCTGACGATAGTCTCATCCCCCCATTTGGTGCCGAAGGTTTTCTTGCAAGCGTAAAAGGCACTGGTTGCTTTATTTATTCTTTCTTCTGTGTTGCTTTTCCAAGTGAGCTTTGAGTCAAGGATTACTCCGAGATATTTTGCTTTATTGGATAGCTGCAGGGTTTGCCATTTATTTTTGGGAGGCAAACATTTTCAATTTTATTTCTTTTTGTAAATAGCACCAGTTCGGTTTAATTGGGGTTGACCCCTAGGCCGTTTGGAACTGCCCACGAGACAGTTTCTTTAAGTGCTGTTTCTATCATGTTGCTGATGGCTGAGAGATGCTTCCCTCCCACCAGAAGCACGACGTCGTCAGCGTATGCTGTCACTTTAAAGCCTTTCTCGCTGAGGGTAGTCAGCAGTTCGTTTACAACTAGGATCCAAAGCAAGGGAGATATGACTCCACCTTGAGGTGTTCCTCTTCTCCGAAATTACTAAGGGAAACGTTTGACCTCTTCGTACCGAAATCTGAAACCTCAAAAGCTGACACTCTGAAATTACTTAGAATTAACCATTCATTTTTTCGTGTCCCCCTATGACGCTACGAAAGTACTCTAGCCAGCTTTTTGTCCCAGAGTACCCTTACATACTCTGAAACTACTAGGTCCAGCTATTTCGTCTCTTCGCATCTCATCACTTCTCCACTCAATGCTCCAAAAGTACTCTAGCGACCATTTCGTTTCCTCGTTTTGAGGGCACAACATTCAGAAAGTACTCTAAATTGCAATTTCGTTTTGTCGCATCCATCATCATCACTAGGCTGCTAAACATCTTTCGGTGGCTCTTCATTTTTTGCACTCAGCAAAAACACCAATTTTGCTGTATATTCAGCCAGCCTTATTTAAGTCTATTCATAAGGCATGCAAAAATGCCAGCGGAAATTGCGTTCGTGTGTCTGCCGAAGTAAGGACTTTTCTAGTGCTAACAAATTTTTGGTATAATTGCTATTCCTTCGTAGGAATAACACTACCGTTGTTTTTAACAACATTCCAACCTACTCCCTAGATTGAGCGATTAACTCCAGGATCTGGGTAGTCTTATCTACATTAAGACAGGACAGGGTGAATCCGTTGCCTGCGACCATCCTTCTTTATCCTGGCCTTAGACAGACTGCTCGTGAGAACAGGTGAAGTGAGAACATCCTACAATTGTATCCCTTGATTTCCCCTAACTTTCCGACTTGTCTATCTTCCCATTTCGAACCAAGACAGTCTTCACTAAATAGACGTATAGCCTGAAAAGCACCCGTAATGCTTGGCTCATTGGCTCTAAGAAACAAATAAATAGTTTTATTCAAATTATTAAAATTTATTGTTGAGCTCGGGGTCAAGTATGTTAAAGATACTTATAGCAACAACTCTGTATAGAGTATTCACACAACAGACTAGACAACTTTTTCGTTGGCCCCTAAACCAGCGCGCTATTTTTAGAAACTAGAGTTTTTATCTACTTTCTATGCAGACCGTTAGGGGGCAACACAATCGTTTATTACTATAAGGGATGAACTTAATTATATGACTAATTACCTGCCAAATATATCCAGACACATTTTCGGTACATTTGCCAAAATAGATTTATCTTGACCATAATGAAATTAAGCAGATGAAAATCTGTTAAATTACTGACATGGCTTATCTAAGGACTAAGTTTTCGTCGTTATTTTCGCGAAAATAAATAAATTTCTGAAGTCATTTAAATAATTGTCTATTGCTGGTCACACCTTACTCTCATCTTTTTGGCACCGTATCAAAGTTCTCTTTGGCAGAGCGACACGCCTTTTGTTGCTATCTAAGATGTGTCCCAATTTTTGACTGGAATGGAGTTGTTGCTCAACCCGGCTAGAAGTCATCTACTGAATTAAGTGGTTGTCGGAAGGAGAAATTTCGGGTGAAAACGGCGAGTGGCGTAGGACTTCCCATGTAAGGGTTTCTAAGTAGGGTTTCACCGGTTTTGGTCGAACATTATTATGCTGCAAAATCACTTTGTCGTGTCTGTTCTTACATTGCCGTCGTTTATTTTGCTATGCTCTCTATAAATTATAGTCAATAGCATTCTCTGGCTATTAACCCCAATTTTCCCTTGATTTAACAAAAGACCTTGTGGAGGTTTCTGGGTCTGGTTTCTGTCGGTTTCTCGTTCCATCTAGGGTCTTGATCGTTTCCTGATAACCCGCATAGCATCAGTCTATAACTGCGCTCACAAAACAAGGTCTACCGGGATCAATTCACAGCTCCGAGGTGGGAAATTGACATCATTAAGATGGCTGATAACACGATTATTGAACTTAGTGCGAAAAAGCTCGATTGCATGATTCGCTGTATTACATAGTGCGCCATCTTGCTAACATAAACTTACAAAGATCGTCCAAGTTCATATCTTCAATTTTATCCCACAAAAAGTCGGTAATTATGGCTCTCTAGCGCACAACATTGACCGAAAAGGGGTTTTCAGCTGCATTATCGAAAAATGGGCCAATAAGACCACTACTCTAAAATCCACATCTAACTGTCACTCTCTGAGGATGCATTGGCTTCTCGATAAGCATGTGCATGTTTTCCAATCCCCAGATGTGTCGATTTTGTTTATTACATAGCAGCCTAGATGAAAATGCACTTTTTCAGAAAAATTCCAAATTCAGAAATTTCGTCCAAATTGGTGCTCGTGTAGATCAAAACTAAGAAGCGATAATAACGAAGTGGATGGCAGTTTGTCTTCAATTGGATCTTGGAAGCGAATTATCCGATATCTTTATGCAATTTTTCGTAAGGTGGTGTGTAAAATGTTGTGATCGATGAGAAGACGAGGTTTGTGGATTGAATCCCACACTCTTGGCCACAGTAGCCACATTATCTTTGTGGCCCAAAGATAACTTAACTACCCAACTTTACTATCCAATATACGCACAGTTTATACGCACAGTGGCGTCCGTGGCGTAGTTGGTTAAAGTGCGTGGCCACTATGTCAACGAACCTGCAGACGCGGGTTCGAACGCCAGCAGCGACAGAAAATTATTTGAATTAAAATAATTTTTCTGTAGGGCCGCCACCTCTCTGCAGACAATGGCAAACCTCAGAGAGTAATCAAAATGCCATGTAGAGCTTCTTGAGAACAAGAACATTCTGTTCATCGCCGTTCGGAGTCGGCGTTTAACATGTAGGTCCGGTTCTCGGTCAATTGTGTACAAACTTAATAACACGCACAACACAATTGATCATAAGAAGCTAGGTCAAAGTCCTTTCAAGGGCTGAAATGGCCAGTTATTTATTTATTTATACGCACAGTTTAGACAACGCAGCCCGTGTTTTCGAAAAATTTTACAATATTTCCCAATGTTATTCAATAATAATGACAAGGAATCGAGAGGTTTGGATCTGCAGTCACGCTTTCAGCAATAGCAGCAAGAGTCTAGCTTGATCATGCATTTTGACTCCGTTTAGAGACTGATCGATAAGCAAACTAACCCATTTGCTGGAATTTCCTATAATTCGCTTAAATTCTCGCTCGGTTGACCAATCATTTCAGCCATAAGTATCGTAGCTCGCGAAAAGTTTGGCGGTCACAAAATTTTATAAAAAATTTTACCAAATTCAATAAATTGTTGAATGGTGTAACGCTTCATGGTAAAATTGTGACATAGTTAAATGGCCACCTAAAACGTCACCTGGCACCATGGCCTATTGCATGATGAGGGCATGGTCTCTTAATAAGGTCAAGTCAAAAGGAATTCACCAGAATATAGTCAAAAATAGGTGTACGACTATACTAGAGCTTCCCAAAAAGGATTTTTCAAAAGGATTAAGGTTTCAACGCTTCTATCGCTTGTATCACGTGATATGGCAGATAAGGAAATTAACTCATATCAATCCTTACGATTCATTTACTGGAAAGTACAATGTGGAGTTAGATGTCCACTTGCCAGATTTCTTGAATTTGAGAGGATAGTCTTGTGATTGAAACAACTTCTTCAAGTGTACAAAGAATAAAAGAGTATAACTTCCTATTCCCATAACTGGAACTCTAAAACCAACTTAAAGTCAATTTCAAAATTTGGATACTTTTTAGAAGTATCTCTCTGATTGTACTTACTTACTTATCAGATGCTTACAATCGTTGTTCGGTTTTGGCCTCGGCTAAGAATTTTCACCAGTCATTCGTGTTTTGCTTTTGCTGGTGCCAGCTGGGCATCGACAAGTCCAACACTTGATTCTTCCAACGAAGATGGAAGACCATCGGGCACCGAATCGAATATTTTTTCGATTGAGCGTCATTTTCCATTCGCTCAACATGACCTTGCTATCGATGTCTCTTGAATTTGATGCACTTAGCTTTGTCGATGTCGGCATACAGCTCATACAGGTTGATTGAACCGAAGATCTTACGAGAGATCTTTCTCTCGAAGGCTTTCAAATCGTTTTCGTCAAATCTGCTTAACGTCCAGATTTGGGCTGCATTTGGGCTGCAATTCCAGAGTTTACTAGCACTGAGCTAGTTTTGGATGGGCATGATTAGTGAATTATAGAGCTTGAGTTTTGTTCATTAAGAGAGGGCTCTACTTCTCAATCGCTTCCTCAGCCCAAAGTAACACCTGTTGGCAAGAATTATCTTTAATTTTATCTCCATAGTGACATCGTTGGAGAAGTTTACACTGGATCCTAGGTAAACGAAGTCCTTAACCACCTTAAAGGCTGTGCTGTCAACAGTGTCGTGGTTTCCAAGACGCTGGAACTGTTTGTTTGTTGACACTAGGTATTTCGTCTTATCTGCGTTTACCGCAGGACCCATTCAACTCGACTCTTTCGCTAATCTGGAGAATGTTGCACTGATTTCGCGCGTATTATTGTCCATGATATCAATGTCATCAGTATACGCGAGCAGCTTAATACTCTTGTATAATATCGTGCCACTACGTCCAGATCAGCAACTCGGATGATTTTTTTCCCATCATTAAGTTAAAAAAGTCGCACGATAGGAAATCATCTCGTTTGAAACATTATTTGGTATCGAATAGAGGTATGTTATTCTTCCCGATTTTACTAGCACTGAGCTAGTTTTGCTTTCTTGAGGCAGGGGTGAGAGATGAATAGTGAATAGAATGTCTTCGGCAGTCCATCTTGATTGCAGTTTTTCGACGTCTAGCTTTTTCTGAGCTGGATCGCGTACATTCTTGGTTGCGCATAGACGTGTACGAATCTTGGTTGCAGCAAGATAATGATTCAAATATATGTTAGTACCACAAATCGTGCGTACATCTAAAACACCGGAAGAGTGCCTTCCGTCATCTTAAATGTGATCAATTTGACAATGATGACATCACCTGTAAAGTGTGAACAGGAGACAACCAGGTCCTTATGAATATTGAGATGCTTGAATCTAGTTATGGTGTTGTCATGGAGGCTGAACTTTCCAACTGTTGGACCAAAGACATTTTCCTTTCCCACCTTTGCGTTGAAATTACCAAGCCCGATTTTTATGTCGTGGTGGGGGTTGCGCTCATAGACGTCTTCAAGGCCTCTTGAAATTTTTCTTTGGTTTCATCGACCTTGTCTTCTGTTGGAGGATGGCACATATCAGGCTTATATTAAAGAACTTTGCCTTGAAACGGATTATGGCAAGTTGTTCGTTCACAGATGTGAATTGCAGGACATGAATCTCTATCCAACCACAAATCCGCATGGCTGTTGTAGTAGATATAACAAGATGCTTGCTATGAGCAACAATGTCCCTTCCATTGCATTTCTTGGAATGCAGTGATATTAGCTTTGTATCTTTCCAAGATATCTATCAGTTGGGTAGAGGCACCATCCCAATTAAGGGTTGGGACGTTCCAAGTTCATATCCGCAAATCATTGCCAGTTTTTCATTTACGGTAGTCGTCATCAGACTTGGGGATAATTCAAATTTTCTTTCTTAATTGTTTTATCGATATTTTTTTGTGTGGTGGGCTTCCAATCCGACACACAACCGTCAAAGAAACAGTTGCCAGTTTTCCGTTTCTAGAGGACACCACGGACTGTTTTGAGTCGACTGGAGGTGATTTTAACGTGGTTATGTTGGCCTCACTAGGTTGAGACAGTCAGACACGTTGCCATGTGCAAATTGCTCCCCTGTTCCTCACGCGTTGCAAATTGAGGATATCGTCCTCCTCTCTTTGAGTGAAGTTAAAATAACATTCGTGAATATTCCTTTATGTGGTGGCCGTAGCCGACTGCGTTAAGCAGTGCGTTAAAAACTTTATGCCGATTCGAGACCAGGTTCGAACGCCAGTTGAGACCGAAAATTGTTTGAAAAGAACTTGATTTATCTGATCGGCCGATCTGATCTGATCTCTGATTGACCTCTGATCTGATCTCTCTGAAGACAATGCAAACATCAGAGAGTAAATAATGTCATGTAAGACTTCTTGAGAACATGCACATTAACTATTCGGAGTCGTCATAAAGCTAGTAATTCGCTTTATGTGCAAACATTTAATAACACGCACGACACAATTTGATAATAAGAAGCTTGATAAAAGGACTTTTTAAGGGCTGAAGTAGAAAAATTTGGTTTTGTTGTTTTTTATTCCTTTTTCAAAATCTTCCTGAATGAAAACCTATTGATCTGTTCAGATGATTGGGTTTTGATTAGTATTTTTTTAAAAAAACTCTTATCGGCCGCTGGCTCCAAAATCACTGCACAAGCCATTTCACGTCTTTGAAACCCAATATCCTCAGGATAATAGTTTCTTTTTCTTTATAAAACTACAACTTCTGGCATTTTTATTGAAATTTTGGACTTAATGTATATATCCTATATTATTTTGTAGCACTTTATTTTATAAATCATTACTTTATTTTAACATTCTTTCACACTAAACTTCATGTAAACACTTTTCTTCTTCACTAGAATCTCCATTAAGTTTTTTCGCTGTTTAGCGACCGATGAGCTTCAGTTTGAAAGTAATATTTCTTCATTTTTTCAATTCCATAACTTAAATTCATACAGACAGACGAACATTCTCCAAACACTTTTATACCAAACACAACACTTCATATTTACTCTACTAAAAACAAACATACAACAATACAACATTTCAATTCACATACCAAATGAGCATTGTTAAACTTACTGCTTAACAAGGTACACTCGTTAGAAATCTTTGAAATCTGAGTTCATCTCCAGTTGTCGCAACAGCCATAATATAAAAAAAATAGCTAAACGTTAACTTGGGCGGGTGGGGATGGAACTCGACATGCAGCCACCTCCCCGTGGTGAGTTCTGGGTTATTTTCACTATAAAATAAGCGAAGAGTTGCATATCAATAAATAATGATATCTCATAACATCTCTTGACAAAAGCAACTTAAACATCGAATCAACTGTTCAGTTTAAATGTAAGTATAAAATAGGTCTGATTATAAGGTTTTTAGTTATACTGTGCGAATATATATACATTTTTTGTTTTTTTTTTTTTATTTTAAATATGAAAACAAAAATGTTAACTCAAAAATTTCCTCCTTTCTGCAAAATCTAGGTGCTTTTATTTACAAATACAAATTTCTGTTCTAAGTATTGAAGGTTAAATTAACTTAGTATGTGTCCATCTGTTGGTGATATATTAAATATTTTTGTCTTTAACTTTACAATGCCTTCCAAAATTTTGTTCCTTTACGAACGGTAGCTGTAGCCAATAAGTCGTAAAGCATGCTATTAAGAAACGAAACAAACTTCATAATAAAAAATTAAATAGAATCCAATTTAATTTAAATTGGGAGCAATCCAGACAAGCTCGTAATGAGGACATTTCGGAGACATTGGCTCAAATTCGGGGACATTCTGCAGTGAAAATGGGGACAATTCGGAAATAACTAAAAAAAACGAGCGAGCCTTACAGTAGTTGCATATGATATGTAACATCTGACACCTCACCTTGGTAATAAAAAAAAAAAACGAACTGGCCGTTTCAGCCCTTGAAAGGACTTTGACCGAGCTTCTTATGATCAATTGTGTTGTGGTTTTTGCGAAATGTTTGAACACAAATGATCGAGATCTAGACCTACAAGCTTTATGCCGACTCCAAACGACTTATGTTCTCAAAAAGTTTTTCATGGCAGTTCTTACTCCTGAGGTTTGCCATTATTTGCCTTGGTAATAACACTGGTTACAAAAAACATTTATGGTGATAAAAATCACAAAATTATTATAATTAAATTACTAGATTTATATATATTTAAAATATTAACCGTGTATGCCAAAAACAGCTGTTTGGTCTTGTTATCCTTACTTTGGATGTTGGAAAAAATAAGATTATTATTTTTCTTTTACATGAAGGCTACACAGGTTTGTGTCTTAACTAAATAGTAGCATGCGCTGTAGTTAAATAAAATTGAAGGGAAATTCAGTTCAGTTTATTGTGTTTTAAAACAGATATCAATGTGGCTTGTTTTTACAACACATGATTGTGGTTTGTGTAGCAGCTATTTGAGCCTAAAAGGCACTGTGTGAACAATGTTGGAAGTTTTGCAATTAATTGTGTGGTAAATTAAATGGCGCGTGCTACCCCAACTTCCTGTTACGGATACCCGTCGCATTTCACGACATCACTCACACATGCTGGAAACCGATCGGTAAGATATTACATATCAAAAATTGACGGTATAGCGCAAGTGTTCTCTTACCCTTTCGTCGCTTCCGATTTGCCGCGAATTGCCTATAAACTCATAGAATTGATTTCAATTCTAGACCAATGTTAAATGTGTCTTTGCAGAGCTCGTTTATAGTGATCTTGATTCCCACTCTGCACATAAAACACAGGTTGTTTTCAATAACATAACAAGATATCTCTTTGACTCTTTCATCGCTTTCATCACATCTCCGCTTTATATTAAGTAACCTGAAGCCAAGAAATTGAATAAACTAAATTAAAATTTTTTCCAATCCATATTATCAAAAAAAAAACCTCGAACATCTCTTATATATCAAGTCCCCATAGTTTTATCTCGTAGGCTTTAATGGCTTTTAAGTATGCTTAGTTTTTTAACCGTTAGAGAATTGAGAATTGGATAATTAAGGTGCTTTAAATATTTCAGATATAATATCCAGACATGTATCCTACATAGGCTCGTGAATCATTGTTTCTTGCATATAGTCTATGAAATTAGAGTTTCATGATGTGGTATAGGCTCTATGAAATTAGATTCCATATGTAGTCACATAGAATGCAGACGTGGTACTATGGTTATTCTCTCCACTTTTAAAATTCCCACTTTTGACATAAATATACTAGATCGAAAATGCACCAAACATGCAAGGGCGTTGCATGAAATTATTACTCGGTGAGTATATGTGTATGCATCATACAAAAATGGAAAAGAAATTATGATGTAATCAGGTTGCAGAGGTAGCAAACACAGAAGAGAAGCAAACACAGTATTTGATACGTTAGTTTTCATTTCCAAATAGGTGCGGAAACCTTCAACTGATAAAGAAAGTTGTCCATATGTGGGTAACGGTTTAGCAATATCGGCATATTCTTCTTCCTATTCATCTGAATCTGTTTAAAGAGATATAATAATGTACATCAGAAAATTATTAGCCACGGATTTTCTTTATTATGTTATTGTTTATATACCTGAGATAGGTGGTGCTCCCAAACTTTCTTGAATACTTTCGAGGATATCTTCGTCGGAAGGGTTGTCTGTGGTAATGACATCACAGTCAACATTGATGTAGTCTTTAAATGTTGCATTAATATTAGCAACTTTTTTAAATGAAGACTCTAAATAGGCGAAGTAGGATAGTGGTAGATAGTCTTCTACATGCCAACGTATACTGTTGTTCGTTGTGGTGGCAACTTTCACAAATCCTGCTTTTCCAAAACATTTTGCAATTGTCTCGGATTTTACATTGACATTTCACACATTGCTTAAGTTTCGTAGTGCATCCAGCAAATTTATGGGCGTAAGAGGTTCTTTCTCTCTTTCATTTGTGTCAAAATGTTTGTCAAAATTCGTTTTCTGTAATGCGTTTTAATGCTACAAATGCCTGATCCATTGGCCTGATCCATTGGCTGAAGTAACGAAGTCATTTTGGGTGGAAAATAAGCAATTTCAATATTTTTCAATTGGTCCTTTACATCCCTAGGGTGCGCAGCGCAGTTGTCAACAAAAAGCAAAACATTCCTTTGTTAAGAAGCAAACTTTCAGTCCAATTTTAAGGGCCATTTCAAGAAAATGTTGCTTATCATCCATGCTTTCGTATTAAATTCATAATACACATCTAGAGATTTGATTCCTTTGAAGCATATCCTATATGCTTGGCCTTTCCTATGATAAACAATTTAACTTTCTCCGATCCGGTCATATTGCATGCCACCATAACAGTTATCCTCTCTTTGCTGTTTTTCCCCCCAAAGCACTTCTCATTTTTAAACGCCATCGTTTTATTTGATAAGCACTTGAAGAACAAACCCGTCTCATCGGCGTTAAAGATGTCGTTTTCGTCATATTTTTCTAACAATTTTGGCAAGACATTCGTCACCCGTTCATCACGAGTTTGGAAGTTGGCGGCAGCACTTTCACCACACAATATTTTTTTAACAATACCGTGAAATTGTATTGGCGCCTCGGTAGTGAAATTGGCTCCTCGGTAGTCGAGTAGGTAGCGAGCTCGACTGCTATCCCAGATGTCCCGGGTTCGATTCCCGGCCAGGCCATGGTCCTTCGCTTTATAAAAAAACTTTTCTAAACTTTTCTTTCTTCATTCCTAATCAACTGAAATGAAAAATTAATTAATATTTACCACTTACCACTGAAATTATTGAAATGTATTTATGAAATTTGATGAAAAAATTCACCAATATTAACGACTTGAAATTAAATTATTGAAATGTATTTATGAAAAATTTAAGTAGTCAGTAAGAGATGATCTCTGTTGTAATCTGTAAGGGCAAAGCCCGGTAGATGAAATAAATAAATAATTAATTTAACAAATTTTTTTTTAACAATACCGTGAGAAGCCATCCTACACCTGCTTCAAATTCTCCGTTGCCCAATGCTTCAGCGAATTGTTTTGCTTTTTCTCTCAGTATTGGTCCAGGCAGAGGAAGATTTCTACCACGTGCGGCGAATAGCCATTTTAGCATTGCTTCGTCAATATCCTCAAAGGTACTAGTTCGAAGCTTCTTGCGTTTAATGCACTGAACACATTGACGACGGCAACGACATTACGACATGTGTCAAATTTTTTTACATGTATTTCTTATGGAGAGAATTTGGTCTAATGTCGCAATGTCGTGTCGTCGATATAGAACTATTCCTAATTTGACAGCTTGACGTCGCTGTCGTCGTCAATGTGTTCAGTACATAATACTGATTGCATTATCTGTGACACTGCTTAAAAGCTTATCCTTGTTTTTTAAAATCGTAGATAAGCTACTGGGAGGAATTCCAAATTGCTTAGGAATGCCTTTTTTTTAAACTTTTCCCTTTTCAATTTCTTTTATGATCAATAGCTTTTTTCAACTTACTATAGCGAATGCAAAGGTAAACTAATGGATGGTAACTAAAGAGATGGTAATGATTAAAGTTGTCATTTGCATAGTTCGGTGGTTCCCCAAAATACACTTTCAATTTTATGATAAATAAAACATGTACATAAATGAAATGGAAATTGAAAACGCTTCAATCTTGAAGTTACGGTCGCAAAAATGTTTCGTTATAAGGAAATATTCGCTATAGAAAAATTCGTTATATAGAGATCATAATCCACTCAAAGTAGAACCAAGACACAATGTTCTTATTATTGCTTCGCAATAAAGAAAACTTCGTTATACAGGAGTTCGTTATAGAGAGTTTCGACTGTATTTGTGATATTGTAAATTTTATGAGACGACAGAAAAGCTGGGGCTTTTCTATGATTAAAATTAAATAAACAATTAATGGCGTGATAACGCCTTTCAGGGAACCCCCTTATGAAACCTTAATGTACCAAATTTGTTTTGGTCTGGTATAATGCCTTCTTAATGGCGTTATAAATGGAGTGACAAAATTAATATACCCCTGTTACGGTTTTTAAGTGCAGGGGTATTATTAGGACAAGAACAGGTTCAAGGATTTGTAAAGGGATAAAAAGGGTTGAGGGCAAGAATTTGGACAAATATTCAGACCAGGAATAAGAACAAGAGTAGTACAAAGACTTGGACAAAGATTAGAGCATGGTATAGGACAAGAATTGGGACAAAAATTCAGACAAAGATTGGCAAACGAACTATGACAAGGATTGGGTTAAGGATAAGTAAAAAGATTTAGACAAACCGAAGATAATATCTAGGATAATATTGGGAAAAATATAAGGACAAGGAATGGAACAATGTATAGGACACAAAGGTTTGGACACACTTAACAAAGATGTTGGACGAAGATGGGAAAAATATGTATAAATATATATAAGGAAGGGATAACCTGAAAAAGAGCCCAACAATTATTAGGAAAAATATAAGAATAATGATAAGGATTGGGACAAGTCTAAAAACAAAGGAAACGATAGGGACAAGAATAAGGCAAAAGATAAAGTTACGCTGTCACTGTAAAAAGAGTATATCCATGATAGGGTCAACTTCTTTTCTTTTTTTTTTAATTTTGAAAATGTTGGAATAAACAAATATTTTAAATATTTCACGTTCTTGCCATTTTTCCGCAGATTTTTCGTTCTCAGACTGCATTAAAAGGAATTTTGTCATTTTGCCTTTTCACAGACAGATCAAACAAATTCACTAATTTGGAAAGTTCCATTCAACGTCTGCTAATCTTTTTAGACACTCATTGGACAAACGAAATACATAAATTTTATGATTAACTATCAGCTTAGACAAAACCTTTATCTAAGAAATATTTTATGATCCATGCCAACTTTCGGTACGCGTACAAAATAGCTTGTCTGTGGAAATTTATTGCGCACGACATTGGAGACATTTTAATAGAAATAATTTTGTTTTTTTTTTTCTACATTTTTGTGCCTTTCTTGTTATCATTACTTTAATTAATTTACGCTAATTGCTGCTGCACTCGACTTAACATTAAATATAGAAACGAACGAAAGTATTTTAATTAACAGCAAAATTCTATGAAATATTTTGACGCGTAAATTTAACAGAATTCCTTGTCGATAAACAATAACAGCTTAAGTCTAATTTTCAAGTTTTGAGAAATCATGCTTCACATTTTTCAAATGCCATATAAGTTCTATAAAAGCTTATTTTGTTTTTGAAGTATAGCTTTGGCTAGGATTACTCAGAAGCTGCAGATTTTGAGAATATATGAGATATACTCAGAGAATAGAGCTAGAATAGAGCTAGAATAGAGCCAGAGCTTAGTTTTTTCTTAAGACGACTTAAGCGATTATTACTACTGGCCACAGTATTGATGAGATTATTTCGATTGTACTCTGATGAAAATATATACGAGTGTGTGTGTATGTGTATACTTGTGTGTGTATATGTATAGCTGTTAAGTAAATAACTTCTTAACTAGGCGGCAATAAGAACATCTTCGTTATTAAATTAATTCAGGCGTTGAATTTGTGCATTTGTATGGAAGTTGAAGGGATAAAAAACAACAAAAAAAAAAAACAAAATGATTACAAGTTAATTGCTTGTCGTTGCTTGTTATGGAAAGTTTATGTTTTTGTTATTGAAAGCATTTAACGTAGCATGAATTGTTGGGTAATTGAAATATTTAAATATTTAACCGCATAAATCAAATGCATACTTGTACATTAATGACAACATAAAAAGTTTTGTTTATCCTTCTTAAATTGTACCGATATAAAGTTATATTTATACTGGTAACATACAAATTTTTCATAATTATCTGACATGACGTACAATCCGCCCATATAAAGCTGAACATATTTATAGAATTCCAAGAATGTTATCCATTTATTTGCATACTGAGCCCACGGTGCCTTAGCTAGACTATCAAATTTCCGTTCCTTAATCACTTTCAACGCCTTCCACTTTAAGTTAAAATTGCTTTAAATGCTGGCAGTAATAATGTTGTTTTTGAATAGGGTAAATATTGTTAATGAGTTGTCAATTTTGTGATTTTCGTGGGTGGCATCTTGTGCGTATTAATAACCGCTGCATGCTTTGCGGTTAACTATTTGATCGGATTTTTCCATCATTATTTCAAACTTTTTTTTGGTGTTACATTTCACATTCAGAAAAAGAGAACACAATTGCCCGTAACCTTTCACGGAGAAACTTTCAAAGAGTGAGTTGTGCATAAATTACCAGTACTAACCACAGAGATATTTTAATTAATTTACAATTTTTGGAACGGTTTGTGATTTTTCCCTTCTCTTCCCTTTTCCGTCTCACAGTGCGAGTGATATACACTTGTGCTCATACAATTAAGACATGTCGACCGCAATTCATAAATATATGTTTTGAAAAAATTTGGAGTACGTTTTTAAACATTTTTCTTTAACATTTATTTCTCCATTAATAATATACATAATGTAAGCATTTTTTTCTAAAAATAATTAATTTTTCTATAAAATTATTCAGTTTTAGTTTATTTCATCAGCAATGAAAGCAACATATAATTAGGACATCTGAAAAGAATTTAAATTATATCACATGGTTTTGTATAAATTGTGTTTTAATTTTATCAAATGCCACAACGATATTAATATTTAGTTGGGAGCCCTTTTTGGCGAATTACCGCTGCACATCTGTTGCTCATGGAGCATACTAAAGTCCGGCATTACTCGGGAGTTATCTTGTACCATTCCTGTTGAATAATATCCCACAGTTCAAGCTTATTTTTGGGTTTTCGACCTGAAACCTTTCATTTAATTATAGCCCAAAGGTTTTCTATCGGATTTAGGTCCGGACTTTGGGCTGGCCATTCCAAGACTTGGATATGTTTTGACTCGAGCCAAGATTTCACTGTCCGGGAGCAATGTTTAGGGTCGTTGTCTTGCTAGAATATCCCAGCAAGTCGCAAATTTTCAACGTAGTCTCCGTCCAAATGCTCCGCCAAAATATCCTTATACATTTCACCTGTCATTTTACCACTTATTTGTTGTATTGGACCAACGCCAGATGAGGTGAAACAACCCCAAACCATTACGGAAGAGCCACCGTCTTTTTGGTGTATCTTGGGTCCAATTCTTTCAACGGAGGACGCCTAACATACGGCTTTCCATCGTTTCCGAAGACATTAAATTTAGATTCGTCGCTCCATACAATGAGATCCCAAAATTTTTGCTCTTTAGTAAAGTGTTTCTTTGCGAATTAAAGTCTCCTTCGCAATTTTTTTTTGGATGTATCTGGTTTCCTTCGTGCAACTCGCCCATTTAAACTATTTTCTTTTAATCGTCTTCGAACTGTTTGCGACGATATTTTTACATTATAATCTGCTTCCATCTGAGCACTTAATTCGCTGGAGGTTAAAAAAGGGTTTGATATGCTCAACCTAACCAATTTGCGATCATCAGTTGCTATCGTTTTGCGGGGCTTATTTAGTGGCAAATCATCAAAAGTTTGATGTTTCTCAAAATATTCCAGGGCAATATATACTCTGGTACGCGAAACACTCAAATTTTTAGCTACTTTAGCAACGTTTTCAGAGTTTTGGTAGGAATTCCAAATCATTTTCCTCTCGCATGGTGTGGAGCTCTTTTTGTTCCCCATTAGGCCAAATCAAATTTTAATATTAGTAAAATTAATACATTAATCATTTTATCTACAATGCAATGAAAAAAAAGTAGAAAGATATATTATTTACCGTTATTAAATCAAATGTCTTAATTACGTGAGCACTTAGATGTTGATTGCTTCGCAATAAAAATAGCACTGATTATGAATAAAAACAAATTACTTCAAAATTTTTTTTTTGCATAAACCGTTATAACGGTAATAGTTTATCATGAGCAAGCGAAAGCAAAAAACAAAAGCAGAAAAATATTATAGCAATAATAGTAACGAATTCTTTTTTGTCTTAATTGTATGAGCACAAGTGTATATTAGATATTTTCTACTTAACTTTAACTAAATTCAAACTCCTTCATGAATGTATAGACAAACTTCTACAATTTTTCTAATTTTTTTCAGTAGAAATTTTTTGTTTTAATTTTCTTTAATATAAAGGTGCCTTAGACCTTAATAAACAAAAAAAAAGTATCAATATATACCTGTTTTTATTTTTGCTTTGAATAAGCTACTTTTTGTTTGGAAAAGTTTCAACTTTCTCGAACTTTTAAGAAAAAACTAATGAGAGTATGCAATTTTTAGTATCATTTTCATAATGTTGAATTAATTGCTTGTCTAAATACATTTTTTTTATGAAATTTCAACAAAAAAAAAAGCGCACTGTGCGACATCATTAATTTCCATAAGTAAAACACACCCCTATAACCATTGGAATTTGATTAAGTCGATTCAAGTTTTTTGTGTTCCTCTCCACAAACTATAATATAATACCAAGGCTTAAACCCTTAAGGTATAATATACGTGTAGCAACCAAAAACAGGAGCTGTTTTCAAAAAATTTTTTTAGATGTAAGAAGTTAGTATTTTTTTTTTTTAAATTTATACAGGACATTGTACATAATAAATACTTTATGAAAATATTTTTCTTTTTTTTAAATACAGTTCTGGCTTTTATATAGAGGGAGCTGAAAATGGAATTGAAAAAAAGACATCCAAAACGGTTCGATGGATATGGCCTTTCCCATGTATCGAAAACAAAAAAATCAAATGACATTTTAAAGCATAGACCTTATATTAAGCATCCCCCTTACGCAAGACCCCCGAGGTTTTTTTTTTTTAATTATGGTGAAAGTTGAAGTAAAAAGTTCGAAAAATAGATACATTTTTGCGCTTTTTTGTTTATATAAAAAAAACAAAAAAAAGTAGATACTTGCACGCAAAGAAAAAAAAACGTTTATCGCCAGTTTGCCGCAAACGAACTTAGTTTGTCGTGCTTGAAATCGTTATTTGCAAACGTTTCAACAGTTGTCATAATAACAGTTCAGTTGCGAGAAACGCGTCATATAGTTGCAGGAAATTAATTTCGTTTGTCATAAACGCGAGTGATTTTTAAATTGCAGCAATTGAAAATTTCGTTTTTCCCCACTGAAAATTTTGTTTATTTTTCTCTTCGTTGTATAAACATAAGTGGCGTCCGTGGCGTAGTTGGTATTTAAATGAAATTGAAATAAATGCAGATTTAGCATTCCAACTGAACTCTATTAATATTTTTTGTTATAGAACATTGATTTTGAAAAACAAAATTGTGAATAAAAGAAATTGAAATTGAAATCTTAATATAATTCCATTAGATATGTTGGTGGGTTAGGCGACTATTTGTCCCAAATCTTGCCTGAATTCTTTACATAATCCTTGTCCAATTTTTCGTAGCCCAATTTTCGTACATGTAACTATATTAATTCCATGCAATAAAATATACTAGCGACCACTGGTGCGCTTTGCTGCACCCATCAACTATAAAAATAATAATAATTTTTCTGACTTTCATTTTGTTGTTAACAGACGCTCTATTAAGAAGAGACAGAAGAGAGCGAAATGTGAGCAGCGAATAGTTTGCTCTGAGTTTGATAACATTGTTCTCAGCTGCTGTTAAGAAAAGAAAAAGCAACATAACAACAACAATTATATGCAATTATATGCAAACTTTAATAATCTATAACTTAAAAAATATAAATTTTTAAGAAATAAAAAGTCCAGTTTGCACATCTACAGGTCTAAACCTACTAAGAAATACTAAATTTATTAAGATTGGACTTGTACTTAAAAAGCCTTACGACGGACAAAATTTGAGTTTGCGTAATATATATAAGATAGTACACTGAGGGAAATAACGCATATTAACATTATACACGCCTACACTAAGGGAAATAATGCATATTAACATTATCCACGCCTGAGTATCAATTTTATTTAAATATTTACGTGGATAAATCAAATATTTTCCTTACAACTCGTTTTTTCCCCGTATTTGAATTTTATTTATACCACACACGTACACACATATTCCATACAAGCAAGCAGCAACAGCATCGCACACGTACACACATCTTCCGACAAGCAGCAACAGCATCGCACTCTGTTCTCTTGCAGTTGCAACCTTAGTTCTTATAATTCTCATTTCGTTTTTGTTGCAAGAGTAGTATAAAAGGGATATTTGGCCGTACGTATCAGCGATTGCGTGCTGAAATAATGCAATTATATGTAGGGTGGAGTGACAACTCGACATTTTCCCACGAATGTGTCGTACCGATTGTCATTTGCCAGCGTATTTTGCTTTATTAGTTTGCTTTATTATTGCCATTAGCATGGTTACTTTATTTTCTTTTTTCGTTCTTTAGTATTATACTTTTTTTGACATATGGTGTCATAATATTGCACCGACTGTCAAAAATAATATAATATTAAGGCGGTCTTCTCATTCAAAACCCGTTTTTTGGACCCTTTTTAAAAAAATTCTTATTTGAAAACGCAAAGAATAATTGAAAACTTTTTTATTTATTGTATTACAAAAGGTTCAAAGTAAATAAAAAAATTTTTTTTTGCCTCGATACGTGGGCTGTTCAAAAAGTAATGAGACTTCAAAGTTGGTGGTGAAAAAAAAGGTGTCGTCACGGCGGCCACGATTCCGGGTCTCCGGAGCGATTGAAATGAAAAAAAAAACGGGGTTATAATCAGTATAGATGTAATTCTCGGGTGAACCTCAAACTTAATTTTGTGATTTTTTTTGACAAAATGGCGGCCATTCAAAAAAAAAATTTCAATTTCGGGTTTTTTTTTGTAGTTTAGTGTAAAAAAAAAATAGTAAAAAAATTTTTAAAATTATGGTCGAGGTTCACCCGAGAATGGTGACAATTTTGCGTCGATTTTACTTTGTTTCATGAAAATCGGTTCAGTTGAACTGGAGATATCATGGCCGCCAGTTCGAAAAACGTGGGTTCGAGATAAACGCGTTTAAAGTTTGAAGTAATTTTTTTGGGGGAAAAAAAAAAAAAAAATCAAAAATGTTTAAGTGCATTTTTAAAGAGCTGACAATTCTCCGTCGAATTCACTTTGTATCATCAAAATATGTGTGCAAACACGTTTTTACCTAACAATAAACATTTTCAACGGAATTTGGTGGTTACTTTATGCCGCTTCGTTCGAAAATGAGTCGAAAAAAATAGCTCATTTTGACGAAGACCTTGCTTCACAAAAAAGGCTGTATCTTCTAAAGTATTTCGAATTTCTAAAAATCCTTTTAGGGGCATATTCACAACTACCCAAGCTATAAATAAATGCAAAAAACAAAAGTCGAAAAAAAAAAAGTTGCTCAATGAGAAGACCGCCTTAAGGAAGAAAAAAGAAAATAAAGTAACCATGCTTATGGCATTAATGGACGCAGCTTGTGAGAAATATTTGAATATATTGTTTTTTAATTTCAATATTTTTTATATAAATTTCCTTTAGATGTGATAGTTTTATTTTCAAATAGTAAATTTTTAAAAGATATTTAAAAAATTTGTGCATAATTTTAATATATTTTTTTATTATTTCTGTTTAAATATTTTAATATTTTATTTAATTAAAAAGTTTTTAAAAGAATTTTAAATATTTACGTAGTCGATTTATGCAAATGCGTTATTGGTGCAAAAATGTCTCGCTTTTTGGATAAATTAAAAAAGTTTTTGGATAAATTTAATATTTTTTTCCCTTAGTGTAAAGAAGTTTTTGGATAAATTTAATATTCTTTTCTCTTAGTGTACAGAAAGTATTTTCAAGCCAAAACGAGTGAGAGTTTTAAAACCATAAAAGTACAATATTTACTACCACGACGTAAATGAGAACTAATCGTATCTATTAACCAAGATAAAGTCTATAAAATACAAAAGTAAGATAGAATCAAAGCATTTAATATTGGGAAAAGTATGATGAATTTGTAAGTGACCAATTTTGAAAACAGCTTAAACCTTTCCTCCTTTAATTTTTATTTTTTTTTTTTTAAGTGGGATGGATCGACAAGAGGTACAGAATTTGTTTTATTTGTGAATTAAATCACAAATTTATTTAATTTGTGAATTAACATCAGTAATTGTTTGGATGTTTCTTCAATTTTTATTCATTTTTGGATGTTTCTAACGGATTCATGGTGATAATGTAGGGAACACAATATGTTTAAAATGGTTGCCTAATCCTCTCATGCCTAATGTTGCCTATAGGCAATGTACTTATAGGCTTGTAAGTACCGCTATTTTGATTTTTTTGGCCTGCGGTTTTTTGCAGTATGAGTTGTGCAAAGTAACATCTATTTGTTCTATTGTAAACTGTACACGTGTTCATTTAGTAGTCGTTCTCCAAAGAGTGATATTGCCAAAATGAAAATCAAGATCGTTTCTCAAAAAAAGTATTTTTTTACAAAAATTGTTTAAAAGTATTAAAATTATTGCTTTATTGTAAAACCAGGCAAGCAAAATTAACAAATAAAGGCAAGAGAGTTATTTAAAAAACAAAAACATGACAAAATTGTTTAGTTTGTCCAACCACTCCCCAATGTTGCCTACAGATACCATCCTCCATACCATACCATCCACGAACCAGGACACCAAGCACTTCGAAATTTTTGTCAGTTCATATTTGAGTCAAAACTATCACATATTAGCCCTCAAAAAATTTACAGCCCCTCCCATTTTAATTCGGGCATGAAAGAGTTAATATTTTTTTTTAAATTTTCGATAGTTTTAGAAAGAGTTTCGCATCATTGAGGGTCTATTTCAGCGATGGTGGCTTCAATGTTTGCTTAAAGATTTAGGTTTGTTTTCGAATGGTTAGCGTAGAGCCTTCTTTTAACATACCTCCAAAGGAAGAACTTTTACGATGTTAAATCGAAGGTTCTTGGTGGCCAATTGGTGCTTGCAAAGTGCAAAATAACGCAACCAGGGAACTTTTTTTTTTTTTATTCGCCCTGAAGTATGAAATTTTCACAGATACGTATGACCCGTGCCCAGGGCCAGCATACAGATAGGGGCGCCTTACATACATATTTAAAAAAAAATATATCAATCAATACATAAATAAATAAAAAAAATAAATAACTGGCCATTTCAGCCCTTGAAAGGACTTTGACCTAGCTTCTTATGATCAATTGTGTTGTGCGTGTTATTAAGTTTGTACACAATTGACCGAGAACTGGACCTACATGCTTAACGCCGACTCCGAACGCCGATGAACGGAATGTTCTCGTTCCCAAGAAGCTTTACATGGCATTTTGATTACTCTCTGAGGTTTGCCATTGTCTGCAGAGAGGTGGCGGCCGTACAGAAAAATTATTTTAATTCAAATAATTTTTCTGTCGCTGCTGGGGTTCGAACCTTGGTCTCCAGGTTCTTTGACATAGCGGCCACGCACTTTAACCAACTACGCCACGGACGCCATCAATCAATACATATGGAAACATATATGGCGACCGTGGCGTGCATGTTAAGTGTGTAGCTTGCATGCCTGGAGCGAAAGATTGATTGCCACTCACGGCAAATTTTTTTTAATAAAAAAATTTTCTGATGGGTCACCACCTCTTTGCAGACAATGTCAAACCTCAGAGAGTAAACCATGCCATGAAAAGCTTCTTGAGAACATGAGCCGTGTGTAGTTGGCATGAGGGGAACATGTAGTTGGCATGAACATGAGGTTCAGTTCTCGATCAATTGTGTACAAACATTTTATAACACACACAAGACGACTGTTTGAACGATGATGAGCAACTTAATATTACCACAGCCACAGCAGCGAAAAATAAGTCAGAAGCTACAGCTATATTGCACAAAATTGAAAAATATAAATTTATCTGCTCTTTAATTGTATGGTATGATATTTTATTTGAAATAAATGTAACTAGCAAAGTATTTCAGGCAGTTAGTTTAAACCTCAGCCAAGCAGTAACGTGGTTATCAAAGAGTATAATGTTCCTTGAAGACTATAGAACAGATGCCAAATTTTCTTGTATTTTGGAGGAGGCTAAAATAATTGCAATTGATTTAGATATTGATGTACAGTTTGAACGCGCATGAGTTCGCCTAATAAGGAGACAGGAGGTAATTCCAGTTTATGTAACGCAGACACCTGCCGTATAGACTTAATTCCACGTTGCCCCATGGCAGTGGGGTCGAGGTTCAAGGAATTGATGCCTAGTAGATAAATATTCAGGACGTCAGTGCTATGCTAATATCTATACGACGTCCATCATACCTCTCCTAGGCGTCACTTCCATGAATCCAGACGCGACCAACGCCCTGTCATAGTAGTTTCAACACCGGTCGCACACCATAGTTTAGTGTATATTTAAATTAATAATGTATGGATAGCACCAATGCTGGAACGCAACTGTACCAATTATGGATGATTATTGGGTCATCATCCATATTTATTGGTGGAAATCGAGACCCATCTAACATCTCTGACAATTTGAGGGCATTTCCACCCGGTTGATTAAGCGCAACTCCACGCCGATCTCACAGACCTGTTCGCGACATTGAACTAGTCAAACGGTCCACCTACTTCCCAGATTGGGTGACCATTTCCAGGATATGGGTAGTCTCTTCTCTTTTAATCAAGATAGGGCGAACCCGTTGCCTTCACAACCGCATTGCAAAATATATACATATATTGCATTACGATCGTCTTGATGGTCGATCGTCAAGATCGTCTTGATGGTTTAGCTACCCTTTCCATCGAACGCGACATAGTAGGGAAATTGGAACTGGATGATCTTATCAACAATTTTGCAGCCAGAAAAGCTCGGAAAAAACTGTTGGTGTAAGTTAAAATAAAATTTTTTATGGATAATATAAGTTCTATCTTTTTTATGTAGATAAAAAAACTCCGCCAACATAATGAAGGGCATAATTTAGATAGCGGTTTGAGATATGTTAATTTTCTTATTTTGATTTAAATAAAGTTTTATATATTTAATTGTATGCCTTACTTGTTGTACTTAAAGCTCGAAAAATACCGATCAAAGCCCAATTTTATCAAATATTGAATTTTATATAAAAATTAAGTTGGGAGTTTTATACATAATATGTAAATAATTTTGTCTTATTATTCTAAATTTAACTTAAATAAAATTAAAAAGAGGTATCTTACTCTTTTTTTGTTTGTTAAAAAATATGGGGCGCAATTTAGACCCTTGGCCTAGGGTGCCACAAATTCTCGGGCCGGCCCTGCCCGTGCCATACGCATGCACGACTGACATTCTAAAAAGTTCCCGGATCATCCGGATTGATAAAATGCACTTACGTACTAAAACATACCCCCTGTTGGCAAATATAAGCCTCCACTAACAATTGCTTGGCCTTTCAGCGGAAATTAAAATTAAATAAAGAAAAATTTGGAATTTGAGAATTTTTGTGCTTATGTAAATAAACATCATCGAATAAAAGCACATTCTTAATAATACGAAGCAATACAAGACAACATCTAAAGCAATATATTAGACCATATATACTTACTTACTTATCTGGCGCTTACAACCGAAATTCGGTTTTGGCCTTGTATAAGAAATTGCGCCAGCCATTTCTATTTTGCGCTTGCTGGTGCCAGTTGGAAACACCAAGTGTAGTCAGGTTATCCAACACCTGATCCTTCCAACGAAGATGTGGGCGTCCTCTTCTGCGTTGACCACCACCGGGCACCGAATCGAATATTTTTTTCGCTGGAGCGTCGTTTTCCATTCGCTCAACATGACCTAGCCAGCGGAGCCGCTCGATTTTAATGCGCTTAACTATGTCTATGTCAGCGTACAGCTCATACAGCTCGTGGTTCCATCGAATTCGGTACTCGCCATTGACGCAGATTGGACCGAAGATCTTACGAAGGATCTTTCTCTCGAAGGCTCCCAAAGTCTTTTCATCAGAACTGCTCAACGTCCAAGTTTGTGCTGCATATAATAGGACGGGCATGATTAGTGACTTATAGAGCGTGAGTTTTGTTCGTCGAGAGAGGGCTCTGCTTCTCAATTGCCTACTCAGCCCAAAGTAACACCTGTTGGCAAGAGTTATCCTTCGCTTTATCTCAATACTGACATCGTTGAAAGAGTTTACGCTGGATCCCAGGTAGACGAAGTCCTTAACAACCTCGAAGGAGATGTTGTCAACAGTGACGTGGTTTCCAAGACGCTGGGACTGTTTATTTGTTGACACTAGGTATTTCGTCTTATCTGCGTTCACTACAAGACCCATTCGACTCGACTCTTTCGCTAACCTGGAGAATGCTCCACTGACTTCGCGCGTATTATGGCCAATGATATCGATATCATCAGAATACGCCAGCAGCATAATACTTTTGTAGAATATCGTGCCCCTGCGTCTCAAATCAGCAGCTCGGATGATCTTCTCCATCATTAGGTTGAAAAAGTCGCACGATAAGGAATCACCTTGTCTGAAACCTCGTTTGGTATCGAATGGAGGAGTGAGGTCCTTTCTGATTTTGACTATGCTGCTGGTGTTGCTCAGTGTCATTCTGCAAAGGCGGATGAGCTTTGCAGGAATACCAAATTCAGACATGGTGGAATATAGATGATTCCTTATTGGACTGTCGAAGGCGGCTTTGTAATCGACAAAAAGATGGTGTGTGTCGATTTGTTTTTCTAGGGTCTTCTCCAAGATTTGTCGTAGCGTAAATATCTGGTCTATGGTGGATTTTCCAGGTCTGAAGCCACACTGATAAGGTCCAATCAGCTGGTTTACGATGGGCTTCAGTCTTTCACATAGTACGCTCGACAGAACCTTATATGCGATATTCAGAAGGCTTATCCCACGGTAGTTGGCGCAAATTGTGGGCTCGCCTTTCTTGTGGATTGGGCAGAGCACACTGAGGTTCCAATCGTTTGGAATGCATTCTTCCGACCATATTCTGCATAGAAGCTCATGAATGCATTTAAATAGAGCTTCGCCTCCATTCTTGAAGAGCTCAGCAGGTAAGCCATCGGCTCTTGAGGCTTTGTTGTTTTTAAGCCGAGCTATAGCTTTCAAGACTTCACTATGGTCGGGCAGCGGAACTTCAACGCTGTCGTCCAAAATTGGGGATTCCGGAATATCATCTCTATTGGCGGGATTGTTGTCGTCGTCGCCATTGAGAAGCCTAGAGAAGTGTTCCCTCCACATCATCAGTGTACTCTGGATATCTGTCAATAGATTCCCATTTTCATCCTTGCAGGAAGAGGCCCCGGTCTTGAAACCATCGGCCAGGCGTCTTATTTTTTCGAAAAATTTTCGGACCTCATTCCTGTCACCATGCATCTCAATTTTCTCGCACTCACGCATTTCCGCTTCCCTTTTCTTTCGCCTGAAAATGCGTCTCTCTTCCCTCCTCTTCTCTTTGTATAGCTCCTTAGCAGCACGCGTTACAACCGACTGCAGGGTGGCTTTGTAGGTGGCGTCTTTTTCTGCAGTGGCGTCGCGACACTCTTGGTCGTGCCACTGGTTTCGGCGAGGGCGGTGATAGCCAATCACCTCTTCGGCAGCCGTACGCATAGAGTGGGAAATGTGATTCCACTGCGCGCATATATCGTCGATCGGAGGAGTGCTTTCTTGAAGCAGGAGTGAGAGTCGAGTAGCGAAGTCTTCGGCTGTTTGCTTTGATTGCAGCTTTTCGACGTCTAGCTTTCTCTGGACCATATATAACTTCATTTATAATTGTTGTCATTAAGTTTGAGGCCATTGTCCAACCCAAGATTCTATGTGGAAAAGACCAAACATATCACAGATATACAAGTATATATTGTGCAGGCACAATATAACTATTTATATATTCGGGTCACTAAAATAAGGGAACACCGAGCTTAAGTTATTATTTGGATATGCATTTGGGCCAACGCAGGTAAAAACTTGTATGGAAAAGAGATAAACTCTGACTCACCAAACCGAGAGACACGGTATACATGGTCCAATTTCAAACTTGGGAAGCTATTGGACTAAAGATCTAAAATAATTTCATGAAAAAATAAAGCAACGAAACTAAATAATACGAAAACTTGAAGTATCTATCATATTCAATGATGCTTATTTGTTAAATAAAATAATATTTGTGCGAAAAAACTCGATTGTTTCGCGACTTGTATGGCACGTAACAACCATGATAACAAAAAAAAATTTACTCGAATTTTGCGCATCGTTACTGTGATTGAACGCGAATTTTCGTTGTTAAGTCAACAAATTCTGTTCTTTATCTCACTATTTAGCATCCTGTGATAAATTTCCTGCGCATATAAATGACAAGTGTCAATATTTGACAAATGACAAGCGATCAGTTGTTAAATAATGCGATTTTGCAATCCTACAGCTCTTGCTGATACACTCTTTATAATTTGCTAAATAATGGCTGTAGAGGCAAAAGTATGAGTCTCTATGATGAGTATCGGAATATACGTAATTATGTAATTCAGAATATGTATTTCTGATAAGAGTCAAAAAGATCATTGCAGTATTGATATAACTTGCAATTGTATCCAAATAAAAATAAGAATTAGTCGATGGGTTTGAATAAAACAATGAGTCAACAATCTACTTTCTTCATATTTACATAGGCAATTACCTGAATGATGAACTCAGATTTCTTCCAGAATTCATAGAAATTTTTAAAAATTTATAAAATTATATTGAAGTTTCCTATTACTACTCGAAAAAAAAACAATATTTTATTAACGAACTTAGCCCTTAAGTACAGTTGTGAGAAAAAATTACGTTAATATTATTGTTGGTCGGTGGGACCACGACCAATTTGTTGTTTAATAAAACTTAGCATAGATTTTATTTCACCAGTACATGTTTTTGAAAATTAAAACTAGTCATTTAGCTTTACAATATAGAGAAACACTATTTTCATGCCGGTAGTTCATCACATTGTATTTAATTTTCCAATCGATAAAATAGACACAAAATATACTTTTAATATTTGGATGTGGTCCCACAGACCAACAACATTACTTAAGGGTTAAACACATGGTGATAAATAAATGGTGAGATTTTGAGATTTTTTTTTTTTTGGTCTGACACTTTAATACAAAATTTTGGCCATAATTTCTTAGCTAAATATAGTACAATACTTGCAAACTTATTGAGTTCATTGTGTTTTCTTTTGTTGCTTCTTGACTTTTCGCAGCCTCAAACGAGATACTAAATTAACGCCCGCCGACATGTTGGCCTTGGTAGCACTTGTTGAAGCTGGTGAGAGAGCGCGCAAGGATACTGATGCCGATGCCTCCTACATCACATATCCCGATCTTTACGGCAGCAGTAGCAGCAACAATAACAACAATTACAATAACTACAGCCCCAAGAATGGCTATTATCCGCCAACATATGACTTTCAGCCAAATAATAACATGGATGAAGTGAGCGAATATAATGGTGGAAGCATGGGTGGCAGCATGGGTGGCATGGGTGCTGGTGGCGGCGCCTGGCTGGAACCGTCTGTTGTGGACTATTATGGTGTACCATACAATATGGAAACGTTGCCCAAGTATGAGTTACCACCACGTGAGCACAAATACGCCGCCAACAATCGTAAGTATAGAGAACAAAACAGTTAAATTAAATATTCCTTTAAAAACAAAACTTGAAACAAATTTTTAGGTTATTCAAACAAACGTTTTATGGTCTCCAAGAAAAAGCGTTCGATGGGTCAATTTCTGAATGAGCCCGTTGCTAAGCCTAGCTTCTCGTACAGCAGCGCAAATGGCGAGAAATATTTTTAAACAATAAAATCAATTCAGCATGAATGTTCCAGATAGCTGACTTTGAGAGAGCGAATCTGTCAGCTGAGAAGTACGTGCAGCTAAAGTTTTTCCACACAGGCCCCTTAAATAAATTAAGTAACAATTTATAAGGTATTTTAATTTAAGCTCTTTTTTTCTCTTTTAATTTATACTTAATTATTTAACATAGATTAATTCAATTGAATGTTCAATTAAATTATTTAACCTTACATATAAGAAGGTTCTAAGAAATCCAACTTACTGTCAAACATAATCAAATATATAACTTGCACAGGGTCTGCAACACTGGCAGCATTTTAATTATAACTTAACAAACTTAACAAACAAACATAATCCTTAAATCAACAAAACACTATTCTAAAAAAATATGAAGTAATACGTATATAATTAGAATTAAAATGGAATATAAATTAAATTGAATTTACAAAATAAAAAATTATATGTTACTAAACATCAAGAAATCAAGTGAAAACATTGTTGTAAACATACATACATATTTAACTGAAATGTTCAGGAAGAACAGAAAACTTTAAACTTATGAATAAGAAATGGCTTCCATTGGTTAACAAAGCCAATACCGATGAACTAACTATTCGTATATTTCAAACAAAATTGGCACATTTAAGCGAAGCAGAGCTCAATTTTTAGAAAAACAAAATCCAATTAACTTTAATTCAAATTTGATTTAGTGTGTTGTTCATGTTTATCGGAATGTTACTTTAGTTTTAATGTGGTAAATAGCCAGGATTTCTCTTCCAGAAGGGGTTTTGACTACAAAAATATATAGGTAGGTACTTATTTCAAATACATATTCAAAAAAGTCAAAATTAAGCCTTTCAAAAATCTTCTTATGTGGCTATTCTTTTTTGTTTTTATTATTATTTAAAAAAATTAAGACGTCATACAGTTTTCTTAATTTTTTAAATCCAACCATTTTTGAGAAATACAATTTTGAACTTATGTTTGATCTCGATTTAATTTTCTTGTCAAATGGCCAAGTGTTTAGGATGTTTATTTCAGTTTATTTAATTTTTTTAAATTTTCAGGCTTTTTCTAGAAATTTTTAAAACTTTTTAAGAGAATATTTTAGAATAAACCTATAAGTTTGCTCATTTTACAAAAGTTTCTGAGTCTATCTAATAGTGAAATTCCAATGGATTTTTTTTTTTATTCAATTAACCAATTTGATGAAAATTTTTTACAAAATTTAAAGGTTTATTCGAAAAAACTGAAAAAGCCGCCTTAAAAAAAAAATTAAAAAAAAAATAAGAAAATGTTATAATAGTTTTGGACCGATCATGAAATACTCTACCCTGCCTCCCTATACACATGCTAAAAAAGTGGGCTGACTGCGGCCATTTTCGGCTTACAACTTGATATCGATCCCATATGCTTATGTTCCAATTTTAATTTTTCATCTTTTATACGAGGATAGTTCCAGAAGTATACAAACTAACAAAGAAAACACTAAAAACTTGAGAAAAAATATTCTCTTTTCTTCTCGTCTTAGTTGATTTCTTAAAGTCTCCTTTTTCCAGCGCTTTTCAATAGCTTCAATAACTTGTAAATAGTAAAAACCATCATGTTCCTCAAATAAGAGATCAACCTGACTCCACATCTTCATTTTTGGGAAATATTTTACCACCGAGCCATTTTTTAAGTTTAAAAGCAGAAAATAATCCGTGGGGCGTGCTTGAGGAAGCAATTCGGACTTTAGTTCCAGAAGTACATGACATTTAGGAAACACTAAAAACTTATGAAAAATATCTTTTTTTTTCTCTTTATAGTAGTTTCTCCTTTAAGCTCGATACACTTTTTCCAGCGCTGTTCAATAGCTACGATAGCCTGTAAAAAATGAAAACGGTCAAGCTAAAGCAATTCGGACTTTAAGCTCATTAATTTTGGCCATTGCGAAAGCGGATGTGTGAACTGGTGCATTGTCTTCAAATAGCAAAACTTTATTTTTTACCAAAGGCCGACAGTTTCTTCTTAACTTTATTACTCAGTTAGTTTCCACAATTCTCGCTTTTGATTGTTTTTCCTTTCTGAAGATAATTAATGAAAATTATCCCACGCTCATTCTAAAACCCGAACAACCTGACCTTGCCTGCAGATGAAACTTGTTTCGCCTTCTTTGGAGCATTTTACTGCATTGTTTTGACTGTTCCTTCATCTTAAATGTAAAGTAATGGACCTATTTTCGTCAATGATTATGAATCGTCGCAAAAACTCTGCTTTATTGTTGTGAAACTTTGCCAAATACTCGATTGAAACATTCTCATGGCGCTGTTTTTATTCCATTGTGATTTATCGCTACACCGTTCTTGGGGACAGCTTTCTTACTTCCAAATTTTCAGCCAATATGTGATGTACAACACTTTTTGAAATAATTATCATGTCTGCTATCTTGCACATTTCCAGTCTACGGTCGTTCAATACCATTTTGTGGATGGTCGATCCATTTGGTTTGATTTGGTCGATCACTGCCTCATTTGGTCGATCAGTGCAATCTTCATCTTGGCATCTCGTACGACCTCGTTTATATTGTGCCACCCAATACTTTACAATTGTAAACGGAGGAACAGACTCTCCCAGAGTAGAATCTAACTCCGATCGGATATTGGATGGACTGAGACTTTTCAAATTAAAGTATTGTATCTTAACATATATAATCAATTCTTTCCATGATTACAAATTCACTTAGCGCATTAACGCTCTCTAAATTAGAAACGTCAAACTTCATACGTTAGCTTTATAAGGTCATTATTTTCAAACAACCATTGCCATCTAAACGTCAGTTCGGGTACATCTGCGACTACTCTCCTAGAAATTCTTTTATGGAGCTTTGAACATAACCAAACATGAAGCTTTGAAAAAAACATTTGATCATAGTTTTGGAAGCAGTGCAGATTGAAAACCACTGGACAAATATTGCACTGTTTTATATGTTTAAATAACTAAAATAATTTTTGAAATGAATTTTTTGATGCTTGCAATACGGTGTACGTGAACTGTGGCCGAATTCGTAAATTGAGCGAGCGAGACAGAGTGTGTTTTTTTGACACTACTGAGCGATCGTCAGCTTTTCACCAGTCTTCTCAGTAAAAAAAAATAATCGCGTCAATTTGATGCGACCACAGTTGTCAAACGCAAGCCTTGCTTCAGGGGCGCATTATTTTTTCACTCTTTAACACACTTTTGGGGCGCTTTTGTCTTCAGCTAAGTTTATGATACATAATTGTTACTTTTTATTTATTTTCAGATTTCCGCATATTGTGGATCTCAAATTATATTATATAATATTATATTATATTATATAACATTATATTATATTATTATTACCCAATAAAATATCGGTAACGCACCAAATTGTATGCCTCAAAGGTGGTGTGGAAATACAATAAAAACAAAACTTTATTATCATATTTTATAATAATTTAATTATTTTTATATAATATAATTAAATTAGCTCCGAAATCAGTCAATTTAATCCAGAATCTATTGTATATGTGATTCCAACTAGAAACTGTTTGGACCTTCTTTAACGATCTAACCGAATATGGCCCTGAGTAAATGTTTCTGTATTACAATACAATTTTCTTTTAATATATTAGGTCTTTAATTATCAAACGTTTTATTAATACCGTATAACTCTAAACACCTGTTTTATATGTTATTCTAATCAGAAACATATTGAGCCTTCTTTTTTGATTCAACTGAATACGGCCCTTTGTGAATGTTTATGTATTTGTGTCAACCAACACGAATAAGAAAAATACCACACTTTTGGGCAATAACATCACTTCCTTATATATTAGTTCTTTGAACACTCTTTATTGCGTGACTCGTTATTGCTTGACTCGTTATTGTGTGACGTCATTCGTTCAAAGTCCGTTTGAAATGTTTCCTTAATATACAATCATTTTTTGTAATTCAACTGATATTCGATACCAAAGTTTCGAAATTAAATTAAAAAATATAAATTCCCTTTAACCTTTTGAAAAACATGAACAACCCACATATTATAGAAAATATTTTAAAATCGTTAACTTTAAACAAAAATTAACTGAAACTAATGCGAAAATGTTAAAAACTGTTATGTATTTGTTGTAGTAAACATCTATTTTTAAATATAAAATATAACGTATCATATAAAAATACATATATACATATATATATATTATCGACATACAAACAATTGTATATGCAAACTAAGTGGCTCAGAGTATATTTATATGTAACATAAAAAATTGACTGTTTTTTTTTTAAAAATTAAAAATATTTTCAAAAATTTAACTGTTAAATAAAAAACAATAAACTTAAACGGCTATATTCATAAAAAGTTATGAACCTTTTATAAAACCTTTAGAAGAAAAAAATTTTAAAATATTATTCATAAGCGTTCAATAGCGTTAAAAATCTCTTTTAAATGCTTCATAAAAGAGAAAATTTTAAAAATGGTTCAAACCGTCGATAAGGCCTAGATAAAGTATTTATAAATATTTTTTTGTTCTTATCTGAGCACAAATTTTTTCAAAAATCTATCGCATTATTTCAAAATATATCAAAAACAAAGAAAATGACAAAAAATTCTGGAAAATGTTTGTTTATAAATAAGAGAATTTTTAAAAATAGCTGAAACGTGCTATAAGAACCTTCATAAAGCATTTTCAGATTTACTTGTTCTCATTTGAGCACAAATATTGGCAAAAATAATTCAAAATATTTCAAACATTTGGAAAATATATAAAAAAAATCAAAGTATATAAAAAAACATCCAAAATAATATAAAATAAAAACATGAAAATTTGTCAAAACATTTCAAAATATTAAAAAAAAAGAAAATAAAATGACAATTTTTTTCAGTGCAGAGTGAGTGTTTTGCAAATTGTGTAAAATAAATAAAAAGTCATTGAATTTATCAAATACACAAACCATTATTGACACTCTTCCCACTTCAAATCGTTTAACTGTCGTTTAAATGTTTTAACTTCAAAGCAGCTACAACATGTTTAATGAATAATGTTTATGAATAACATTTTAAAAAACTTTTTAACATTAAAAAGCTTTTTTTAACTATTGAACGTTTTAAATCTATTTTAAGATGTTTTCATGAATGCGGCTGAAAATATTTTATCAAAAAAATAGCAGCAAGTCAACAAAATTTCTTTGTTATATCTACAAAATTATCTAATGAAAATCAAAAAGAAAAACCAACCTAAAGTGCAGCATTTTAGTTTTTTTTTTCTTTTTAATTTCTTTGAAATTAAGACAAAAATACTTTAAATATGCATTTTTCGTATAAAATCACTTTAAACAAACAATATATTAGTCTATACATAACTGTTATAATTATAATTATACAAAAATATTTTTCATCAATGTTAAGTGTAAATCATATATCGTAAATATACACAAATTATGAATATAGACAAGAAAGAAGAAAACAAAAAACAAAATTTTGAGAGGAAAAACCAAAACAATATTAAATGTATTTATAGATCCCGTTATAACTGAAGTCCCTACAAATGTGGCAGCTATTTTCTATAGATATGTAAAATATTGTCTTAAAAAAATTATGTACAGCTATTTTTCTTCGTTGTTTTTCCTTTTTTTTAACTGTATAATGAACCAACTATGTACAAATTCTTCATTAACTTTTTTTTTTCAATTACTAATAAATTTATAAACAAAATAAAAAAAAAACCAATAGAAACTGCTTAATTTCGATAAATATACGTTGCCTTTTTTTCATTATCTTCTTTTGTTTCCTAATAAAATTTTGGTTTACTACGCTAAGCGTGTTTTATTTAAAAGATAATAGAAACGGCAAAAGGCCGGAGTAGTTACTTTTTAACCCTTTGACGACCATTGGGACACCGGTGACCCTTTTACTTTTGAAGTTTTCCTGGAAAAACTATGCAAACGATTTTTCTTTACATGGTATCATTCAACACGGAATGAATGTGGCTTCCAGAAAATACTTAATTTTCAAGGGTAGATTCATCCCTTTGCCTACCAGACCACCACAAAGTCGAAAAATCTTTACTTTTTCTCCCCCTTCTTCTTGCTGCAATATTTTGAGGGTAGGAGGAGCTATAAGTAAACAATTTATGGGGAAGTTGCGGCCAACCTTCCACTTTTTAACAAAAAATAGCAAAAAAAGATAGTCCACTTGGGCTATCCACGCGACCACCAAATCTGACGGGACCTATATGGCCCAATGGTCGTCAACGGTAAAAATCTAAGACATATTTACTTTTGTTAAAAAGTTGATTTATTTGAAATAAAAATAAATTTGTTTGCATTTTTGATCAATGCATTGAATTTTCATTTTCTTATGATGAAATTATCTTATGATGACAGGGAAGTGATATCCGCAAGTTTAAATCTCTAAGGTACCTGTCTTACGACTTCGCGGTTAGTGACCGTTTTGATCATTTGAGTTGCCAGTTGCCCGCGGACTTCCAATGCAGATATATAGAAGATGAAACATTATTCGGAGTAGACATTTTGATGTAACCACAGTGCACAGCGCCGGATTTACATACGGGTTGAAGACTTTAGCGCCATTCCCCTTGAAAATTTTTGTGTGGGAAAAGAAATTGAAAAAAGCGCTAAAATCCGTTTCAGCCTCCCCCTTAGACTATAAAACTGTTAGCTCAGTCCTTCCCCCTTCTGGTGAATCCTAGATCCGCCACTGACTGTGCACACTCAAATCAAAGCGATCGCAGAAAAACGCAAGTAGAATTTGGTCTTTGATTTGCGATCGTGTTCGTAGTAATACTGAAATAAAAACACAAAATCAAAAGTGTAATTTTCTTTCTAGTGGTGGTATTTTGGCCACTCAACGACTATTGGTCCAGAAGATATTTCCAAAATAGGTCAAAAATTCTTTAAAAAATCCCAACAATTTTTTTGTACGGAGTTTTGTTTTGCATCAAATGAAAGATCCGATTCTTTTTTTAAATTTAACCTATTCTGTGATATTTTGAATAGTCCTAAAGAGGTCACAGTACCACCATTGGAAAGGTTATTTTTCAACCTTTTGGGGTTTTTTAACAATCTTTTTAAATATTTTGGGAATATCTCCTAAGCCAATAGTCATATAGAGGTCAAAGTGCCATCATTGCAAAGGTTATTTTTTAAACTTTCATTGGTTAACTTTCAAAACAGATGAAAAACAACGAGTTCTTATGAAGTAGAGCAAAATTCAACCTCAATCTTTTCGTTCGCATGCTGTCAACGAGAGAAAATAGTGGTATACATTTTTACCGTTGACTACCATTGGAACATACATATAGGTCCCATGATTATTCACACTTTTGCAGGTAAAAAATATTGTTTTTTGCGACACTTTTGTTTAGTAATTTGGATTCGTTTAACACGAATCCGTTGTCGGATTAATGAATTTTCCAGCGGTTCAGGAGCGGTCGTCAAAGGGTTAAATGATGAAGAGAATGTTTGAGTCACATCGATAGAAGTTTATGAAGAGCAAAATTGGAGCAATACAAGGTTTGCTACATATATTTCGGGAATAAATGTAAAGATCGATGAAAAGATTTTCATTGAGACTAACTAACTATTGTTTTTCAAAATATTTTCCTTTATAATTAATACTTTTTGGAATACATTCTAACGCTTTATTATAACATTTATTCCATTCCTCTTAAGACACCTCCTCAACATAGTTTTTCAACGTATCAAAGGCTTCTTCTGGCGTTAAAAATCGTTGTCTACGCAGTTTTTTAAATTCTGTGTACCACCTTTAAGAAATGTACCACCTGTGTTTTTGATGGTGCTTCATCACCAAAAGTCAAATTGAGTTCATATATGCACTCTTGTTGAGATAATTCACGTCGAAAGTTATAAAAAATCATCGCACAAAAATGTTCACGTTCATTTTTTGTTTTGAATACAAAATGAAAAGCACTCTATATAACACAATAGGCGCACGTATACTAAAGCACACGTAATAGAAACGTCAGTTTGATTGGAATGACATGAACGTTGCCCGATGCCGAAGTAAAGGGTGTTTCTTTAAGAGCTTGAGAACTTTAAATAAAAATACAAGACAGAAATATTGCTGAAATTAATTTTTTTATTATTATAGATAATAGATAATTTCATAGCATTTATTTTTAAAATACGATTTCCGCCACGGCCACGACTTACATAGTCCATTCGATCAGTCTAATTATTCACTACTTTTTCCAATAAATCTGGCCGTATGGCGTCAATGTTGGCTTGAATATTTATTTCCAATGCTTCAAGAGTTGCTGGTTTTTCGGCATAAACCAATAGAACAATTTTGCTTACTGAAGAAGCCATTTAACCAGAAATGAGCTTCATCACTAAACACAATTCTTCGGTAATAATTCTCATCTTCGGCCAGTTTCAAATAAGCCCAATCAACAAAAATGTGACGTAAACGATGGTCATTTGGCTTTAATTCTTGCACGAGCTATATTTTATAGGCACGTAAGCCAAGATCCTTACGTAAAATTTTCCACGTAGTCGAAGGACAAACGCCAACAAGTTGAGAACGAATCAACGACGAATCAACATTTCGGCGTCTTCTTCAACACTTCGCGCTACAGCAGCATACTCTCTTCGGTACGCTCATTTCTTTGTCTTTTTCATGATGCAATTATATAAGGTGGGAGTGACAACTGGCTATTTTCTCACGAGTGTCTTGAACCGACTGTCATTCGCCTGAATATTTTACTTTCGTTTTTCTTTTCTACCTTTTTCGTTCTCTGATTTATACTATTTTTGACAGTTGGTGCAAGACGAAAAAACTGTCACTCCTACCTTATATAATTGAATCATGGTCTTGTTGATGGTTTTAAATCGAGTAGAGTAAAGTGCTAAAATGATCAATAACTGCACAAATTGCATGCTCACTAGGCTGATTATGTTAACCGTAAAACAGACGAAGTGCTCTATGGACTTCGCGGACAGATTTATTTTTTTTTTTAAAGTAAATTTCCACAATTTGGAAGCGTTGTTCGGGCATGATGAATTGCCAAACCTTACTGAACAGAAATGTCAACACAGTTTGACATTCTCAACTGTCAAACCATAGACAACAACCATCGAAAGTTCTCATGAAACTAAAAAAACACCCTATATAAGTAGCAGTTTACGTATTACACTGAAGAGCAAAACTGGAATAATAATACTGAAAATTAACTTTGTGGGAATATATTAGGGGTATTCAAGATGTTTGTGTTTGTGATAAATTTTCACAAAATTTACAATATTTACAACTAATTGTGAACGAACCTGCAATACAGACTTGTATTTTTAAAATCAGCTGATTTGTATATTTACTTTCATTTAGAAACATAATTTGAAATGCCTAAGCGCAGCGAAAAGACAAACATTTTTAATTTGTATACATTTGTGGAGGAGGCTGAAAATTAAATTGTGTTAATTTAAAAATTTAGCAAGTGTTAATTTAATTGATGGAATATTTAAATACTTAATTTTTATTTTTTTAAATTAAGAAAGTTTTCGTTTCGGCTTCTCCCTTTTTTTTCCACTTGGGTGCTGCGGCTCATCGTACAGCATAACCGGTAGCTTCCTCAATAATGAGTAGAAATGATTTATGCGATCAGCTGATCAAATAAACAACGAATTTAACTAAGAATACAATAGGGTTTCGTCGTTATATTTTTGGTTCAGGGTTGTATTTTGAACACTGTGCATTTTGTTTTGTAATTTAACAAAAGTTACTATAAAAATCCAATTTATCGAAAATACACGAAACGAAAGAAAATACACCACCACACCATTTATTAAATGTTTTATAATTAAATATTACATAACGCTTTAACCCTATTCATGTCAGGCTGTCTTTGGGTCACTATTCAATTTCAAACCATGATGATTTAAAACTTGTTTTAAAGTAAAATAAGCTAAATGTATTTTATTATTGGTCATTCTGTTTCTGTAATACACAATTAATTTTTTTTTTATGTTTTGATAATATTTACTTATTACACAAAATATTAAAAAATAACATGAACTGTCACGTAGTGACCCTTAGACACTGGTATCTGCAAAAGACGTGATAATGGTAAACTCATCATAAAACCCAGCCTCGAATGCATCGACAGTATAATCAAAGAAGAGGCGTCAATGTAACTGTTTCTCTTATAAAAAAGGACGATTTTCTAAGCAATTCCGTGGTAATAGTCAGAAACCCATGAGTAACGGGCATTCACAGAAAAGTGTAGTTTGTTAAATGTACAAATAAATAGTTTAATACCAATTTCCACATTATTTATAAATAATTTCATTTTTCTTTTTAATAAAAGAAATTAAGTCTACATGAACGAAATTTTTTATTAAACTTTCTTTTTTTTTAATAAAATAATTATGTTTTTTGTATTAGTCTCTCTGTCACACCGTGACAGTTTACGTTATTCAGATAGCGTGACATGAATAGGGTTAAAAATATTTAATTTGCTTCATACGACGATGAAAAATTTAAATTTCATAGCATCAAATATACCAGTTTCCTAAATTTCAATAATTTTTCCACAATCCCTTGGAATTTTTAAGCTTCTGTAGCCGGCGGAGCATGCTCTCATACAATTTGTGGACGTAATCTGGTGATATGGCATACCAATCTCCTTCAGCGCGCACCCGAAATTTGCCAGTTGCCGTTTCAAAAAACTTCACAAGTTTTTGATCGGATTTATAACCGGGTTTTGAAAGCATGTGCTTTTAGAAAATTTTGCACTCATTTTATAGCCTGCTTGGGATCATTATCTTGTTGAAGAATGATCCGATCGTTCCACGTGAACTAGGAAATTTTGTTTGCGAATGCTTAAATGCTGCTCCTTTTTCATTAAAATGCCATCGATTTCCACGTTAGGGCCGACTGCAAAAACAAATTTAATAGTTTTTATTGGGCAGGTATTTTATTGGAAAAGATCACACTTAAATTGTGTAAGACTGTCATGGTATTTTTGTTCAGTATTGTTGGATATTGTCAATGAAAACAAAGCCTGGCACAATGCTTACAAATTATTCAGCTGTACTATAGAATTCACAAAAAGAAGTAGCAAAACAGGAAGCATTTGTTCTATGGAAATATCCACCAGGAGGATTCAAACCAATTTTTTAGTATTTAGAAAAATACTATATAAGAAAACATTGGTTTTCGCAATTGGTATTCGTGCCTTATGGTATATCCAGACCAGATTGTTGGACGCTTATTGAAAACATTGTCTCGAATTAATTCAACAAATTTTTTATATATTAAGAACTCACAGTCTTGTAATGTCGGAAAAACTTCAAAAAGTCCGTTCGAAAATTAATTGAAAGCCATTGAAAGCGGTTACGCTCAATAGTAAACTTAGTACTTTTTCTTATACCTTTGAGTATATACATATAGAGAAATTACTTTGAGTTGTGTCACTCTCGCACTAGATGGCGCCACATACACCACTTTCAGATTTCTACGCTGGTTTGTATATTTTTTTTTTTAATATCGGCATTGATCAAACATACAAATGAACAGACAGACAGCAATGCACAAACACACACACAGTGTTGTTTTGTTGGTTGAGCTGTCGCATTAGTTGTGTGTGCGGTATGATCCCGTTAAGTTGCTACTTGTTTGTTTGTATTTTTGTGCTGCTGAGGCAAGCGCATGCGTGTAGCATTTAATTCTTATATGAACTTTTATGGAGTTTGGATGTGCGACGTTGTACTGAAAACATCTATAGTTTTCAAGATATCACAATAATTTTGATGTCAAAACAACGGAAATTTTTCAAAATTTACTATTTGAAACCAATTTTACCATCACAATATATATTGACACTTGTTACATGAAAAAGTGCTTATTGTAGGGTAACCGTAAACGATGGTGAAAAATATAAAAATTTTTTTTGCACATCTTATGAATGTCTAAATTTCTCTCTTACATATATCATGTTTTGCCATCTCTTATAGTTTAGCTTTTATTTAATAAATGCTCTTTTTCCGCTCATATTTGAGGTCAAAGGTCACCAATCTTATATTCAATCATATTGTGCAGTCAGACCTCTCATCCGATACCTCATTCTTCATTCTACCTCTTCCCAGTTCTGAGATCCCTAACTAAAATTAATATAAACTTTCAACGTTAATATTTCGGGTCAAAGGTCATCAATTTAAAATCTAACATAATTCGGCACATCTATGGTGCAGTACCTTTCGAATGATGTACGTTTCATTGTCCTTATTCTAAAATAAATATTAAAAAGTGTACGACAACATTCGATGTTTGCGTATTAATATATAAGATACGCATAATTTTTTTTATTTTAAAATTTTTTTTATTTTAAAATTTTTTTGCCTTTTCTCTTATGTATTTTATTTAAAATGAGTTGTTTTTATGTTATGTTTAATGTTTATCTTTATTTAAATAAAAAGCATAAAAATATTCGTTGGAACAATATTATGTTGAAAATACATATTTGCTTGGAGAATTCACTGCATTTTAAAAATAACTGGCAAAATTTATGCTTTTACAATTTCTTAAAAAATCACAAAACTGAAATAAAAATGCCCAACATTAACCGAATGAAAAAAAATTACTTCAAAAGTTGTCGACATGTAGGATTTATCGACACATTATTTTTCAAAATTTTAGATATTTAAATCTAGATCAAGGACTACTTTTTCCTCTCTAAACTCCTGTAAAAAAATAAAATCTTTTCAACAGCAACAGGCTTTGTTAGTTTTGTGCACACATACATACATACATACATACTTACTCATAAACACTAATGTTTACTAATTTCTTTATGGATCATTTGCCTCAATCATATGTAGTCTGTGTCAGCATCTCAGCGATTGTTGAGTAAGAGCGCCATCTAAGCGGCAGAGTTACTCCCTAAATTTGTTTTCCTGAAGTGGCTACTCTAAATATATATACTCAAAGCTTATACTCAGGAATTTTTGAACAAAAAGCAGCAAGCACGTACATTCACACTTTTTCATTTTTCATTCGTACTGTACTTAGGTGTTTATGCCTTAGCTAAAGAAGCTCTCAAAGCTCTTTAAAATATTTTGTTTAGCTTAAAAGGCATAGCAATGTTAAAATTACTCAAAAGCTATGCAGGAAACGCGCAGATATTAGATATATAACCAAACCATAAAAATGTATTTAGTTTTGCGGTTTATTGAAGATTGAATTCCGTCAATAGTTATTAGTTACTTTTGAGTTTATTTCATTTGTAGGCGAGGATGTAATAAAAGATGGTGCTAATGCACGGCTACGGAAGTATTTAAATATCGTTAACATCTACGTATGTAATAAAGAGACCGTGTCATATTTTCAGGCTAATGTCATTGTAACCAATATTTACAAATTACTTAAGTGGAAACAAAAGTTTTTTAAAGTTAACAAAGATTAGTTGCAGTTCTGGCTCATAATTATCATTATCATCAGTTGTACAGTGGGCATTCGGAGAGTGCAACGAACTCTCACTTTGACGAATTTTCTATTTATCTGGTAATTTTTGTAAAACTAATTTTCAGTTACCATTTTATGATAATATTCATGAAATCAAGGTTTTTACAAATGTATTATCTTTGCATAACAATACCAATATATTGATAAAGTAAGAGCAACAAGACCTTGAACATATTAATGGATGGTTACGGTTGCACGTACACGATGTTTAGAATTAAGTTAAAATATGACACAAAACTTAGAAAATTCTCAGAAATTATGATGAATATTTTCAACACTTTTACTTTTTTGGTTTCTTTAAACATAAACTAAAACATCAACATCAACATCAACATCAACATCAACATTAACATCAACATCAATATCAACATTAACATCAACATCAATATCAATAACCATATCAACATCAACATCAACATCAACATCAACATCAACATCAACATCAACATCAACATCAACATCAACATCAACATCAACATCAACATCAACAACCTTATCAACAGCAACATTAACATCATCATCAACATCAACATCAACATCAACATCAACATCAACATCAACATCAACATCAACATCAACATCAACATCAACATCAACATCAACATCAACATCAACATCAACATCAACATCAACATCAACATCAACATCAACATCAACATCAACATCAACATCAACATCAACATCAACATCAACATCAACATCAACATCAACATCAACATCAACATCAACATCAACATCAACATCAACATCAACATCAACATCAACATCAACATCAACATCAACATCAACATCAACATCAACATCAACATCAACATCAACATCAACATCAACATCAACATCAACATCAACATCAACATCAACATCAACATCAACATCAACATCAACATCAACATCAACATCAACATCAACATCAACATCAACATCAACATCAACATCAACATCAACATCAACATCAACATCAACATCAACATCAACATCAACATCAACATCAACATCAACATCAACATCAACATCAACATCAACATCAACATCAACATCAACATCAACATCAACATCAACATCAACATCAACATCAACATCAACATCAAAAACCAACATTAACATAAACATAACATAAAAAATAACAAAAAACTAAAAAAAAATCATTGACCTAGTATTTTGGGTGTGATACCTCCACTTTGATTTTTTGTTTTCCCTTAGCCCTTATCTGCGACATATTCGTAAACAATTCGGAATTTCATCATTTCAACATTGCTCTCAACAGCGTAGAAATCTATTTTAAATTGCATCAGTTCCCTCAAATATTTCACATGATGACTGTCACGTGCAACATGTGCTTGAACATTCTGAAATACGCAGTCTTGTGCTCAGTGACTCAGATTTTCATTCATGAAATGAAATACGTTGTAAAGCTCGTTTGTTGGTACAAAAATAAACATTGGCGGTAAGACGATTGCAATAAATGCAAACTTTTGGTAGTGAATTATATAAACGTATATATAAATATTTATAAACATACATATGAATATGCGAGCTGGACGGGAGAGTTTTTGTTAGTTTCTAGTAAGCGAACATTACTATGAATTAATTCTCTATTTTTCAAAGTTTATAACATTTTGAATGAATTTACTCAATAATAACATCTCTCAATAATTCGTTTGCTTTTTATATCACTACCCAGTAAACCGAAAGCATATTTTTTTAATTCATTAGTGAATTCTTTCGGTTAGAAAAGTATGCTTTTGACACTAAAAATAAAACATTTTTTATTCATTTGCCGGACTAGAATGCCCCCAAAACAAAATCTCTTTTTTTCATAAATCAGTTCACAAAAGCACTTAAATATGAATGTTTTACAAATATTGCTTTTTAAATATTATTTCATTAAAAATGTCTTATGTATCAAGTCCTCTTGTATATACTATAATTCAACTAACTCTTGTAATATATTTAAAAATAAGCAGCGTATAAAACAAAAAACTTTGAATTTATGATACATATCTGAACTCATTATTTTTTATTATTGCGAGTCTATCACTGCAAAAGTTTTTATTAATCGTAAAAGTCCTTTGAACAGTTCTTGTTCACATTGTAATTTAATCATTTTTTAACAATTATTCAAGAACTTTTTGATCTAAAATGGATAAATATGTAATGAACATTTTTTTGGAAAATTTTATTCGATACTATCAAACTTAATTTAGTACAATTTGTTTAATGTTTGCATACAAAATTTAGAAAGTAATTATCTAAGACGTTATTGTTGTTTAGGAAAAGTTTAGAAACTAGATAGGGTAAAACACCCAGTCCTGAGCCCCCTTAAGAGAATTTTTTACTTAGAAGAATGATAACTTTGTTATTTTTAGCATGCTTGGCAGCGATTTGGTGTTAAAATACGCGTTCATTCAAGAATAGTAAATTGATTAAATTTGTTTGAATGCCAATTATACGAATATATTTAAAAATAATGATTTATTAAAAAATGAACCGAATCCCAGTTATGAGCCCCCGATTTCCAATCTTGAGCCACCTTTTGCCCAATTATGAGCCATCTGGTTTTTACAATAAGAACTTAATTATTTTAATTATTTTATGAAAAAATAATATTCAAAACGTTAACAAAATATAAATAAAAAATAATATTATATATAAGTCATAAACCACAAATTCATTTTTGTGTCTTTGTGCTGAACTTCAGTTCGATCCAAACCTGACTTTCCAATTTACTGTAATCGATTGCGTTGAGATTGAAAGGATACAGGTACGACAACCATTAGTTATGGTCTCATTTTTTATGCAGGTACCAATAATGTTTTTTAATAATTTTGCAAAATTATGCTTTGTAAAATGTTGGTACATGTTATGCATTCTCCAACATTGCAGTTCCTTTGACCACCCCATTTTAAGAGGTCTGAAAATAGCCACATCGGCTGGCTGTAAAATTCTTGTTGTATTTCGGTATAAGCAGATCAGAACAATTTGCAACTCTTCTCAGAGCTTGGATAAACTGTACGTTGGATAAATGTACGTTAAGAATTACAGGAAACAATATTTTATTTGAAACCAGTGTTGGATATAAGACTTATTTTATATTGTATATAAATGCATCCGAAGTCATCCAGCCTAAATCAGTTTTCACCTTATTCCTTCAGGTATTGATTCTAATATATCCTTGGATATTCTTTAATAAGCAAAAACAAACATGGTGGAATTATCGTGGCATCAGCAGAAAATGAAAACATAACTGTCATGCTCTCTTTAGCTGCTCCTTTATCTGTTTCATAAATGTTACGTGCACCTCTAGGAAATAAACCTGGTTCTCCTTTTGGGCATAGGGCTTTTCATCGAAGTATGCTTGAGTTCGATGAAACCAGCCTCTTGAATCTTTTTCCAAAAGCTTTAGGAACTCGAATAGATATTTTTTGGATGTCATTTTGTCCATTTGTCGCCAGGAAAACTATTTTTAAACATATTTTCACATGTTTTTTCAAAAATTCTTTAACAATTTGAACTTTATGTTTTCTTCTTGGGAAACCTCTTTCATAGTTATCAGATATATATTGCTCTATTTTTCCCTCTTCGATGCATGTTAAACCCGGCAAAGGACCAGGCAGATCCTTATTGGAACGGTTATGAATGAATCAGGTTTTGTAGTATTGGGCGCAGAATTTCATATTTCCTTGAAACTTCGTGAATTGAGACGCTGGACTTAATGTCATTAATTTGTATAAAATAAACTGTTAATTTAATAGTGAGTGGAGTCAATCTGACCAACATCCGCCAAAAAATGGGGGCTGATGCATGGAATCGGGATGTAGTGTATGCAAGTTCAAATGCAGAATCTGACATTAATTACAAACAAATATCAAGAGTTTCAATTTTCTTATTGTGAATGTTTTGAATATCTAATAAGAGAATCAGGCTTAACGGGTTAATAAGAATGTTTATAAAAATTTCTGTTTTCCTACTTTGAGCTCCACGGGCTCACATTTGGATATTTTATTTTTCTGTTATATTCCAATTGTGAGCCCACATGGCTCATAACTGAAAACATCGAATTTAGTTATCTAGATATAAGCCCCCATTTTTTTGCTTTGACAGAGAATATTTTTAATGAAATATTTAAGAAATAAACAATAAATAATATTCAACTTTTATTATAACCAAAGCTTATTATAGAAATCATAACAAAATGTCCATACCTGAAGGTTTAAAGTGTGTTAACTCCTTGTCGATATTGCTTAGCAAATCACTTGACTGAGTAAGAGCACGAGACACGTCTTTTTATTTTAAAAAATCACTTTTAACTTAATATTTCATACTCAGCATGATAGCTGAACGAACTGAACGAATTTTGACGAATAATTATAAATTTACTGTTTTAACTGACATCCAGACAATTATTAGCTAGAGATAGTTTAATGAGTGGAGGGCTCAGAATAGGCTGAGGGCTCAGGACTGGGAGTTTTACCCTATCAACTAGATTTTTCTTTTAATGGCAAATATACCTAAACCATCTAGCAACATGAATAAACCATTTTCAACTTATAATTAACGTAAATTTCCATTTGAAAATGGTTTCAACAAAATTGTTATCTCGTCTGCGACAAATTTTTATGGAAGATATTGTGAGGAAATCAGCTTGGACTTAAAAATAAAATAAAATTATAGTGAACGTCCAACAAGTTATGTTGTATACCCAATTCGTATTTATAATTGAAAATGTTCGTAACTCGAAACAAACTTGTGTCTATTTTCCTATAACTGAGCATTACGAGGGTTGTCTTTTAAGTCTTGCACCTAACAATGAAAAAGCAGTGTTTGTTTAATCAGTGAAAATGCATTTATTATTTTTCAAAGTATTTTCCAAGATGATCAATACACTTTTGCATTCGTTTGAACCAATTTTCGAAACAGTTTTTCCACACTGAAGTTGGTACCTCCGAAACCAGGTTTTCTAAGGCCTCAAAGGTCTGTTCGGGCATAGAAAAACGCTCGACACGCGTTTTTTTCTTAATATGAGGGAACAAGAAGAAGTAATTGGATGCCAAGTCAGGACTGTTAGGCGGTTGACCCATCCATTCCACGTTTTGCGTGCTCAAAAACTCTTTTTTTTTTTGAGATTATGTGTGGGAACTTGCATCATGGGGTATACAACAGAAACAAATGGGTAAACATCGGAAATATATTACCATTTAGGCGTCAGGAAGAATCGAATGAATGTGATTCCATCTCAAGGCATGTCACATGCTAGTCTACTTCCAATATTTCACGCACAGCATATACATATATTTCCTGTCACAACAGCCGATATTGGACGACCTAAATTAGTTATGTTTTTTATAATCAAACTATATTGATTCTATAAGAAGACTAGGAAATATTTTCTCCTATAAACACCTTATAAGAAAATTATACAAGCTTATTGCAAAACTATAATTTTTGAATATTTGATTATTCGACTGCGTAGTGGGTGAAGAATTTGTTTTTTTTCCTTAAATAATGAAGCCTCTCTTATAATAATTTCGAACTGTTACATATACTTTTATTCCAAAGATGTCAAAAACCTTCTATAAAGCAATAAAAGTGAGACTTTATAGCATTATACTACCCACTGAACCATAAGCGAAGGTTTTGCGTTAGGTGTGAGTTTTGCGAACGTTTTTGGGTAGAATTTTTTTTTATTTTGGAGTTTTTATTTGGTCGCTTTAAAGTGCTTGTTATAGAAGATGAAATTTGTGAAAACTTTCACCATAAATAAAAACTGTACTTCTTTTGTGGAATTCATAAAAAACTTATTTTAACTCGAAAAATAATCATTTTTTTGTCATTTTATGTAAGTAAACATCGTAAGTGAACCATTTTTGTTGATTTTTTTATCATATCAGTAGAAATAATTACTCATAAACGAACCATTTTTTTTTCATAAATGAGTTCAGAAATGAATCATAAATATTACTTTTTTATATTCCAAAATTAATTAAAAAAGGAAGAATTCAAATCTTTGTTGATATTCCTATAGTAATATTCCTAATAGTAAATTAAAATGTTAACCTTCATACAAACGTCAAAGAAACTTTTTCACCAGTGAGAATTGATTTTCGACATAAAAAGGGAGATGGATGTACTGCTACACGTATGAAAAACCATTTTCCTTTTCATCTATCAACAAGTCTGTCATAACATTTCAACATTTCTATCATCAATTAAGATCAAGCCCAAATAGAATGAAAACAACGACTAAATTCCATGCAAAAATGTAATCAAGTAAGTTCACCAATAATTAATCTTACAAATTTGATATTTCTCATATAATTTGAAAGTTGCAAATTGGAAAACAATCATAATTTCTTTATCATAATCATTTATTTTTATACAAACTATCGAAATAATAATATTATGAAAGAATAAAATTTATAATTCAAAAAGGTTAATTTTTAACTCATTTCTGAACAAAGAAAGGTTGGTTTTTGAAAGGCAATTCAGTCCGGCAATTACATAAAAAGGGTTCATATCCGTGTGCTGAAAAATCACTTTTTTATGTTTAATTTTTTAACTCATTTTGAAAGAAAAAAGAGTTCGTTTCTGAGAGGCATTTTCGTCCGGCGATTGATTTTAAAAGGGTTAATTTCCGAGTGCCGAAACCAACTTTTCTATGGTTTATTTTTTAACTCATTTTCGAACAAAATAAGGTTCGTTTTTTAAAAGCATTTTAGTCCCACGAATTATACAAAAAAGGTTCATTTATGAGTGCCGAAAATTAAAGTTTCTATCCGAAAAGGTTTATAAATGAATTCGAAAATGGTAGTTTTGGTTCATTGGGTATGATCATACAAAGCTTGTATCTTTGAATGTTGTTATCTAGTTCACTGCTGAAAATTTTCTCACAATTATTATACGATGAAAATTGCTAGTTGGGCTTTTAAATATTCGTAAATATTCACTGCAATGAGAGAGCCAAAGGATACCAAATTTATAGTTCACCTACCCTTCCAAAAAATGTCTCGGGGAGCCCTTTGGTTTTGAAATTACCTAGACTACTTTCAGAGAGAGAGAGAGAGAGAGAGAGAGAGAGAGATATAGAGAGAGAGCAAAATTTATGAATAATTCAAAATAAAATTAATAATCCGTCTCAATATAATTCATTCTTGCTTTATTAAGGGCGGGGTAAGGTTTGTTTCGTCTAAAAAATAGCTTTTTTCATGAATTTTTTTAGAAAAAACTATAACAGTAGGTTTATTTTACTTACTATTACATAAAAGTACAATATTTTAAGAATATTTAAAAATATTTTTGTTGAAAAATAAAGAGAAATAACGGATTTATTGAAGATCTCCGCAGGTGCCTCGAAAAAAAGTCTTTGTGCGGTGACCAGCCTACAGCATCACTGGATCATCTGAAACCAAAAAATCAAAATGCTTTCTTTAGTTTATTACTTTATCTCTTAGTGACGTCGAGTTTTTTTAATTTTAAAATTTTTCAATGTTTGGCACCATTTCGAAGCAAAAATTACGATTTTTGACGAAAAAATCTACCTATTTGTTATTGTAAAATTGTTAGTAATTAAAAAATTTTAAAAAACTTGACGTCACTTGAGAGCTACTTACATGTAGAATATGTGTAAAAAATTTCAAAACAATCGGTTCAGTAGTTTTTGCTGTAGGCTGGTCACCGAGTTTAAAAATTACAAGTTTGGGAAAATCGATTTAAAGTTTTGTACACAAAGCAACACTAGTTGGAGGTACGGTCATTCAACCTACTGTAACTTCGTTAGTTTTGCTCCGAATGAACTAAAAATTTAATACAATATTCTTCAGATGTTGTACTTTCAGAAACGAAAATAAAAAAAAATGAAAAAAAAAAGTTGTCAAACCTTACTCCCCCTTAAGAAAACCACAAGAAGGTTATATTCTCTTGTGGTTTTCAGAATATGGAAAGGCGATTTTCTATATCTTTTAGCACCCAAAAATCAATTTTTTTCAGTTACGACATTATTGAAGTATACAAAAGACATTATAAATGTTTCTTACGGTTTTCTACTTTCTTTTGAATAAGGTTCTTATGTAAAAAAATCTTTGCTTTATTAAGAGAACAGCTGTTAAAGCAATCGATGTGTTCAAGATTTTAAAAACCAAAAGCTCTCAATTATTTTATGATAAGCAAGAAATATTCAGAATCAAAAGGAAGATTCAGACACAATACTTTTTTCTTGTTACTAGCTAGCGCAAACTTTTCATTTTTAAAAAAATACTTTTATAATTCTGAAGTTCAACGTTCACCTCAATTCAAAATTTTGGGACCATCACGATTTGAGTTAAATCAATTGAGAGTAATAAAACAAAACAATATCGCCTATAAAGCAATATGAGTGCTTTTTTCGGTAACAAATGTCATGACAAAAAAATGCCATCGAATAAATTAATTTATGTTTGGTGTGTTTCAATTAATTGAAGTTAAATAAAATTTAAGAGTGACGCAAATGCGTTTCAGCAGCTTGCTTAAATAATAATTAATACAATAATAGACAATTAAATTTATGTTAGACAAAACACAAATGAATGTCAAATGAACGAACGGATGCACCACACAGGATGTAGTTGACATTGCAATTTAATATATATACTCGTATGTTTGCACAGTGAGATTAAAACTTAACTCCATGATAACAACCACCCCGAAAGAAGAAGAGTTAATTTTGTGCGAACAGTGCTGCCATATTTAAGAAATTACTAAAGATATTTTAGGAATATTACTGTTTTTAATATATACACTATGTTACCAAATTATTAACACTCCTGCTTAATATTTGTAACTTCCAGAAAAATGCTCAAACAACGTTTAAATAAAAATTCCAAAAAAATATACTTATTTAATTTTAACGAAAAACCAAGAATTCATTTTTCGAAGAGCAATTATTTAAAAAAAAAATAAATAAATAACTGGCCATTTCAGCCCTTGAAAGGACTTTGACCTAGCTTCTTAGGATCAATTATTTTACAAAAACAAAAACAAAATAGATTATTGAACGCAACAAAAATATTCACGACCCTGATTTAATATCGGGTATGTCCGCTTTTTACCTCTTAACTGCTTGACATCTTGTAGATATTGACTCATCGGACCGTTTTGCGAAATCAGAAGAAATTTTATTCCATTCTTGAAAAATAATATTTTTTGAAATTGGAAGATTTGTCGATTTTTGTGCAGCATATACTTTTTTCTAATGACCCCACAATCTCGATCGGATTGAGGTCTGGTGACTGAGCAGCCTAATCTAGAAGTTGTATTTGCTTTTCTCGAAGCCACTGGGTTATCAATTTGGCTGTATGTTACGGATTTCCATTCTGTTAGAATCAGTGGCGTTTCTAGGGTTGGTGACACCCGGGGCGGATACTAATGGTGTCGCCCCTATAAAAAATTTCTAAATGCAAAAAGAAACCAATTCGATGAGATTAAGTGTTTTTATTATTATCTTTATGTTTTCCGAAAAAAAAACAAACAACATATGAGAAACAATAATAATTTGTAAAAAAACAGAACAAAAATATTACATTTTCAGGTGTCTACGTATTTAGATATGTAGGCATAAGGTAAAAAAAAAACTTATTAACTTCGCAGTATTAAAAACTGCCGGAACAAAAACATTACATTTTCAGGTACATATTTGTATATGTAGGTATAAGTTTAAACAAAGAAATCTTATTAATGGCGTTGTCTTAAAAACTAACTTTTCTTACTTTAAGAGCTGCAAAATTTGAAATAACCTCATCGAAATTAATATTACTTGCAAGCTCGTTTTCAATGGATAAAATAGCAATATCGGAAAACCTTGCTTGTCCTTTGGAAGATCTTAAATAAGTCTTAATTAATTTTAGCTTTGAAAAACTCCTTTCGCATGAAGCTACTGATACACAATTTGTTAGAAATAATTCCAATGCGACAAACTGGGACACACTTTTTTTAACGTAATGTATTTGTACCTTTTTTTTCTGTTTGAGAAATAAAAACAAATATCGAAATGGTGCCACCCCTAAAATGGTGGTACCCGGGGCGGACCGTCCCGCCCCTCCCCCTAGGAACGCCTCTGGTTAAAATGTAAATGAACCCGCCATATTCATCCTATCAGCACTTGAGGCAAGGTTGTTTTCTACCGTCAATGAAAGTTAATTTTTCAACTTCATTCCATGTTATGCATCCCCATATCAACCTTCCTTATATTTATAAGAAAATAATTACATTTAAAGATAAAAGAACATACGATTTTTTATTTAAATAAGTATGGATCTTAGCTCCACTATGTTTGGCCATGTAGGGCGCAACCATTCCTTTTTGTAGCGCACCCCTGGCTTGCTCTAAGCTCTTATTATTCCGTCGGAGCCAAATAAAAGGATTTTGATTTCATTAAACCAAATTATTAGCTTTCACTGTTAAAGAGTCCAAATGGTTTTTTTTTCTTGCGCCCATCGAAATGTCTGTATTTGGTTTTCTTTCGATATTAAAGCCTTTTGACGTGACAACGTTACGTTCTATCGCGCAGGTTTCTAAAAAAGTTGAAAAAGCCTTTTTCGAATATGTATCGGCGTTGCATGGAATTGTTACTCAATAAGTATAGGTGTTATGATAAAATTAATGGTACGACAGTAAAGGTTAATTCTTGGACTTTATGACAAAAATAATAAAATTAAATATGTCATAGGAAATCGAAGGGAGCTGTCTGTGCAACAAAACCGCCGAGAGAGCCGCTACAAGATCGAAAGTGAACCAATAATGCAACGGCGTTGCATGGAATTATTACTTGGTGAGTATAAACGCCACGGTAAATGTTGTCAAATAAAAAAGAATGATTTATACCTTACTACAAAAATAAAATAATGAGTTATGACGTCGTCGTCAGGTCGCGTACTAGCTTATGCAATGCATTTGTGTTGTGTGACATAGCATTATTACTCGCCCTGTAGGGTTGATTTTTTTATGGGGATAGAAATTCTAGAACATTTCTAAAATAATTTGTCTTGTTTGCTTGTTTTTCTTTTTTTAACGTAGAATACGTTATACGGGAGTGTTAATTTGGAGCACAAAATTTTGAGAAAATGTTTGTCACTTTCATTATAAGTTTTTAATACTTTATGCATGCATTGAAGAAAATTCAAGTATGCTCGTAACATATTTAATATTTCTTCTTTTGATTTGTATTGAAATAATCATATTGCCACATTTAATTTTTTTGATTCTATAAGTAAATCGAAATTTAACTCCTTCAAATTTTGTATTAATTTTCATATGCTTTGTATTTTATGTATTATAACATCATGTGTAAGAGCAGTACGATATCTGTGTGTTCATCACAGAACCAGTGTGAGAAACGTACACACATATTCCATACAAGCAAGCAGCAACAGCATCGCACACGTACACACATATTCCGACAAGCAGCAACAGCATCGCACTCTGTTCTCTTGCAGTTGCAACCTTAGTTCTTATAATTCTCATTTCGTTTTTGTTGCAAGAGTTGTATAAGAGGGATATTTGGCCGTACGTATTAGCCTGCTCAAATAATGCGATTTTGTGGGGTAAAGTGACAACTCGACATTTTCCCACGAATATGTCGTACCGATTGTCATTCGCCCGCATATTTTGCCTTATAATTTTGCTTTATTATTGCCATTAGCATGGTTACTTTAGTTTCTTTTTCGTTCTTTAGTTTATACTATTTTTGACATATGGTGTCATAATATTGCACCGACTGTCAAAATGAATATAATATTAAGGAACGAAAAAAGAAAATAAAGCATCCATGCTAATGTCATTAATGGACGCAGCTTGTGAGAAATATTTGAATATATTGTTTTTTAATTTCAATATTTTTTTTTATAAAATTCCTTTAGATGTGATTTTTTTATTTTCAAATAGTACATTTTTCAAAGATATTTAAAAAATTCCTTGAAAGGTTTAATATATTTTTTTATTACTTCTGTTTAAATATTTTAATATTTTATTAAATTAAAAAAGTTTTTAAATGAATTTTTTTTTTTGTTTTTTCTTAAAATATACATTTTTTATTTTTTTTTTTTTAATAAATTTTTAGTAAATAATCGCAAAATTCAATTTCATTGGATATGATTGCGGAGGCGTGGGTTCAATTCCGGCGGCTGGCATGATTTTTTTTTTTTTCTTAAAATATACATTTTTTATTATTTTTTTTAATCAATTTTTAGTAAATAATTTGTAATTTTTATAAATTTCAAGCGAAGAACTTATTTGTTTTCAGTCATTTTTTTTTGTTTTTTTTTATTATTTAAGCTTAGGTAATATCGCGAAGGCGCGGGTTCAATTCCGGCATTTTTTCAATTTCGCATTATTTATTATTTTGTTTAAACAATTTTTTAATAAATAATTCTATAAATAAAATTTTGAGCAAAAAATTTACTTCTTTGCAGTCATTTTATTTTGTTTTATTATTTAAGCTCAGGAAGTTAATATGTATTGTCTGTGCATATGTTTAGAGTACATTTTATTTTAATTTTTTACCATTTCTTGCAAATAATTTAATTAATTTTATACATTTTGTCAGTTTTTTTTAATAAAACTTACTTTTAAATGAAATAATTTTTTTTTAAATAATGCAACCATTTGAGGAAAAAAAATTATAATTCAATTAAACATCCATGCGAAATCATCATAAAAATTAAAAATAAAATTTACTCTAAGCATATGCACATATATTAACCACCTAAGCTTAAATAATAAAACAAAATAAAATGATTGCAAAGAAGTAAATTATTTGCTCAAAATTTTATTTATAGAATTATTTATTAAAAAATTGTTTAAAAAAAATAATAAATAATGCTAAATTGAAAAAAAAAATCATGCCAGCCGCCGGAATTGAACCCGCGCCTTTGCGATATTACCTAAGCTTAAATAATAAAAAAACAAAAACAAAATGACTGAAAACAAATAAGTTCTTCGCTTGAAATTTATAAAAATTACAAATTATTTACTAAAAATTGATTAAAAAAAATAATAAAAAAATGTATATTTTAAGAAAAAAAAAATCATGCCAGCCGCCGGAATTGAACCCACGCCTCCTCAATCATATCCAATGAAATTGAATTTTGCGAAAAAATGCCAGCTTCATAGAAATTAAACAGAATTGCGAAAAAGTGCATTGTTGCAACTTTTCACTTTTTTTGTTGATAGAAATGGCAATTACAAACACAATCACAAAATTTAAATGATTTGTGATCTTCGCAACAAGAAGAAAACCTGTTTTTCTGAGTAGCGCAACATGTTTCACGATTTTATCAAAAACACAACATGTTTCACTTCTCGATGCCCCGTCAGGTTCGCTCACGAAATTCTGTTAAAATAACATTTTGGAGGTCTTCTCTTTTTATGTTTTTGTCATAAGCAGAAAATGAAAAAATGTTTATGAATAACAATGTTATCAAGGTTGCATAGAAGCTGCGTAAAGCCTTAAACAGTGCGTAACTAAACAAGCGTTTAAAGGTTGTTTAAGGAAATCTATTGAATAAGGCTGTTAATGACTAACGTATTCTACGTCTGACCTAAGCGCCCGTGTTATCTAACACAGGCTTGAGCTTTTTTTTATGAATCAGGGTTTTTCAGGTGTTAGTCTAACACCATTAACATTAAGTGAAATCTACCTTGGTTCGATATGAGGTGATTAAGTAGTGGAAACCAACGGCCAATCCAATGAAATGTGTTGGATGTTCTAGAGAGTTGCTATTTATATTTCTGGCCTTGGCAATAGTAAATGGTAACACACATCGTTAATGTTGTGGAACATATCTTTCTTCTTTCTGTGGTCACAAGGAATAACAGCAAAACTTAAAATATCGTAAATACGGGATGTTTTATTTTCCTTTTTCTCGTGAACATTTTCGACTGTATGGGTCTTACAAAACGGGGTAAATTCAACAAAACTTGTTCGCGGAAGAAGCACATCGCAGCAAATGTTTGCCTGTTTCTTCGGCATTACCAGTCATGTGGCGATAATGGCGTTAGAGCAACCCAGGAGGGTCAATTCTGAATGGTAAACGACCATTTGCTTCCCAGAAGTCATCGGTGAAATTCGTAAAAGTTCAAGAAGAGGCAAATTATTGTGGATCATGACAATTCGACCTCTCACACGCAAGGGTGTAACCAGGGAGGGCAGGGGGGGGAGGGAGTTGTCCCCTAAATCAGATAATTTTAATTTAATCGATGGCTTTGAAAGTAGTTTATATATGTGTAAATCCTTTATGTAAATACTTTTTAATATGTGGTTTTTCCTTTTTCTTTGAATCTAGATATAGTAAAAAGATATGGTAAAGATATGAAAGATATGTTAAAAATAAATTTATAAGGTCTTTCCCCCCTAATTTTCATCCTTCCTACGCCCTTGCTCACACGCGTATACACGTATACTCAAACATACTTTGAACCACCCTTAAATCAAATGGATGGGTTATATGCCGTACAGTCCTGATTTGACACACCCAATGACTTTTTTTATTCCGTGAAATAAAAACAATAAGTGTTCAATGATTTTCGACACCCAAAGAAGCATTTTTTATTTTGGAGTTACCTCAATTGGTTCGAACACGTGCAAAAGTGTATTGATCTTCATGGAGAATAGTTTGAAAAACAATCAAACTAATTTCGATCATAAATACATATGCATTTGTTATTTCATTATAAGGCCCCCTATAAATATAAATAGCAACCCTCGTAAGCGTGGTAGAAAGACCTCGAAACAAATTAATTTGAATCTAAAAAAGGGATCATACCTCAGTTCTTACGTCAGTCAATTCATGTTAATTACGTAATCCTCTCCACAAACTTTTTCTACCACCACCAACAACTAAAGCTTTTGAGTTGTAAGTATTAAAAAATTTTAAATTTCAATTGATTAGAAAAGCGAAAAAATTAAGGAAGGCTTAAAGTGTAGGAGAATAGCCTTGTCAGGATTCGAACTCGGGACCACTGGGGTTGCAGTCAAGCTCCTAAGATGCGATTCCCGAAGACGCTGTTTAAAATTTTTAAATTGTTGTGTGTTTAACTTCTCAATATTGTATGCTAACAATTAAATTGTCCATTTACGATCGGCTTAAGATTGCAACGCATGCAACAAAATAAACAACTGATGCTCCATCTGGCAACATCACTCGCCAACTGACCCACTCAACATGAACAACAACAGCAACATGAATACTAACAACGCCAAACATTTTTACGTTTCAGCGATCACGCACTCAACCCTGAATGCATTTTTATAAATATACAAATTTTGTTGTTTGTTTTTTTCTTTTTTCAAATTGCAGTGAACCAAAAACTGCAGCAACACCGTCAAGAAAATGCAATAATATACATGTTTATTTAATTTTTTGTTTATCATCGCAACGAAGAATGGCCCCTGGTTGCAATGAAACTACGTCCGTTGAACTTTTTGTCTACCCAAAGTACTCGTATCAATAGCTAAAGGAAGAACGTGCCATAACCATGATCAACACACATTGAATAACTTGCTTAAAAAACACCATAAAAACACTTTAAATAGTTTACTCAGAACAAGATTCAACAGTTTCTGGTCAAAGTGTCTACAAAATACCAAAGACACAAAAAAAAGGCGAGAGGTACAGTTGTCTTGTTTGACTAAAAATTTAAAAGAAAACATAAACAAAATAAAAATGACACACATGCGTGTGGCTACGTAACTGAAGAACAACAACAACAACAACAACAACAACAACAACAACAACAAAACATTTGAAAAATATCAGCTCCAAACAGAACATTGCAGTAGCAACTATCAGGAAACACGTTTGACAGGTTTTGATCGTTTATAGAGCTTCCTTTTTATGGTTGCCACCACCATCCATTTACCACATAGAAAATAAAAAAAATAAAAAAAAACACGCTCAACTGAAAAACAAACCCAACAACATAACAAATAAAAAGAAAACAACAACAAAGCAAATCAAATAAGGACATGAGCGCTGAGAGCAGGCTAAAAGAATGTTAAGCCGATTTTGAAGAGCAACAGATAAGGAGCTCTTATGGGAGTTTTTGGGAACACTGATTTTGAAAATAAAAAAAAAAGTATATATAATAATTAATATAAGGATATATTATTTAACACGAAAAATTGTTGAAATATGATAAAAAGGGACATCAAATGAAGAGGACTGTCTCTATGTTGATCTGGTCAACATTTTCTATTTTGGTCTCTATCTGATCCAATAATGCTCAAAAACTATGTTCTGCACTTGATTTCTTGATATATATAGGGTTCTCCAATAGGGACTTGACAACTTTGAATTAAATTTTTGAACGCACCCTTTCACTAATCATCGACTGTCACTGTCAATTTATTCAGTAAACTAAACATTTTCATTATGGTAAAGTACACGAACGAATAACGTCTGCAAATTGATGATGCGCCAAGAAGATGAATTTCATCGCAAAATCATCTTCAGTGACGAAGCTCATTTTTGGCTCAATGGGCTCGTCAATAAGCAAAATATGCGTTATTTCCACTGTTTGGTGCGGTTTGCATGCCGGCGGCGTCATTGGACCATATTTTTTCGTCGACGATAACGATAGTAACGTTATTGTGAATGGCCATCGTTATCGCGCCATGATGACCGATTATTTTTGGCTCGAATTGGACATATGGACTTGGACGACATGTGGTTCCAGCAGGATGGTGCCACAAGCCACACAGCACACGTTACAATCGATTTATTCAATAGTAAGTTTGATGAACGTATTATCTCAAGAAATGGGCCAGTCGATTGACCGCCTCGTTCGTGTGATTTAACGCCTCTAGACTATTTTCTTTGGGGCTCAAGTTATTAGTCTATGCCAACAAGCCGACGACGTTAGAAGAGCTCAGAGCCAACATTGAACGCGAAATAGCGGCCCTTTCGGCCGATATATGTGGCCGAGTAGTCGAAAATTGGGTCCAACGAATCGACCGCTGCATACGTGGCCGCGGTGGCCATTTGAACGAAGTTGAGTTTCATTCATAAATGCTTTGATTGTACTTCAAACCGATAAAAAAGTTTTTGAAATATCTCAAATGGTTTGCGTTTAATTTAAAAAAAAAAGTTGTCAAGCCCTCAATGGAAAACCCTTTACTTTTAAAAGATTATTTCATTTAAATGTTGCCTGCGGCTACGTCTGAGGTGGTCCATAAGTTAGCTCCAATTTTGACATACTTTTTCCAGCATTTCGGCCGGTATCTCACCAATGGCATCTGTAATGTTGTCTTCCAGAACTGTAATTGTGGCTGGCTTGTAAGAGAGACTTCACGTAGCCCCACAAAAAAAAAGTCAAGTGGGGTCAAATCGCATGATCTTGGCGGCCATTGGACTACTCCAAAACATGAGATTAATTGCTAACCAAACTCGCCTCTCAATAGGGCCATGGTATGGCGTACCGTGTGGCATGTGGCCCCGTCTTGTTGAAACCACATGTCAACACAGTCCAATTCTTCCATTTTGGGCAAAAAAAGTCGGTAATCATCGCCTTGCTCCATTGACTGTATCGTTGCGATTTTCAATATTTTTAGAAATAATGGTCCAATGACGCCGCAGGGCCACAAACCGCACCAAAGAGTGAATTTTTCAGGGTACATTGATAGCTCTTGAACTGCCTTTGACTGATCTTCAGACAAAATTCTGCAATTCTGTTTGTTGACGTACCCATTGAGCCAAAAATGAGCTTCGTCACTGAAGGCAATTTTTCGATAAAAAAATGTATATTCATCCAACTTTTTTAAGGCCCATTCACCAAACAAACGCCGTTGTGGTAAGTCAGCAGGCTTCAGTTCTTGCACCAGCTGTATTTTTTTATTTTCGTAAAATGTTCCAGGTGGTCGAAAAAACACAAGCCCAATTTTTGAGAACTGCGACGAATTGACATATCGCGATCTTGTACGCACTCTCCTCATATGGGTTGGTGGATTGATGTCCAATAAAGTGAAACTGGTGCGAAATTTGGTAACAATACCTTGAATGGCCTGTTTGGTGGGTCGATTATCACGAACATAAAATGGACGCAATTTACAAAACACATTTCTCACATTTTGATAAAAAAATTCAATGATTTGCAAGCGCTGTTCGTTTGTTACTCTATTCATGGTTAAATGGCAAACTTTACTGGGAATTTTTTGGCCATGTCACATATTACACATCACGCGTGAGGGGTCAAAAAATTTACACTGAAAAAACAAATAGCAAAATAATCACCCTTCTCATATGTATTTTTGTGGTATGCCATTAAAGATCGATGCTGTACGGATATTCCAGAAACAGTTTAGGCTCTTAGGCGAATATCGTCCGAGACATTTGTGATATAGAGCCCGATATCGTCAACAAAGTCTTAGAAAGTTAGGTTGATAAGTTGATGCACTACTGCCAACTCAGACGATGCAGCTACATTAGGATGTCCCAAAAAAAAATTTTTGCTCAAGCATTTTTTTAAAGCTTATGGAGTCAAGTATTTTTGAGATTTTTTTTTTCAGATTTTTTGAAAAAGGCTTAGAGGTCGCGCTAATCGGATTTTCCCTACAAATCACGTTTTTCGGAGAATTTTTAAATTTCAATCATAAGTTGGTCAATAACAGATATTTTCTAAGTCTTTGAGTCATCATTTTGAAAGACAAATATCCAAGCCAATTTTTTTGAACATTTTGGTGTACTATATTTTATTTTTTCGTGAAATTTGTGTAAATTTTTTAAAGAACGCTTCATAACTTTTCTAAAATTTCATCAAAATGAAAAAAGTAATGATGCACTTTGAACTATGGTAAAATTTTAACAATTAAAAAAAAAAATCTTGATTTAACTCTTGCTGTGCTAAAGTTATGGCCTTTAAGACTTTGTAACCGTTGGTTGAATCATTAAATACTGACAATTCTGGATGTCTTTTTTTCAATGCCATTTTCAGCGCCCTCTATATAAAAGCCAGAACTGTATTTAAAAAAAAATATTTTTATAAAGTACTAGCTTTTCCCGGCGCGCGTTGCTGCACCCAGCAATTATATCGCAACATAATAATTATATTCGAAACTTTTCTTAGACCCATAGTTTAACACCACTGTCATTTTCCACTGCCCGTTACAGTTTCCCAGTTACAGTTACAGTTTAAATAGTAACTCCATTTTGAGTTTGTATGTAAATACTGCTACTTTTACTTTCAAAGCTATTCGATAATACAAATTTTAATTGTATGGGCGGAGCCACACCCCCTTATATAATGCCCGTCCCAGTTTTCTAGTAGATGGACATTATCCAGTTTTAGTACAGTTGCCGACACTGAGCATACAAACTAAATTACCAAAATGTAGCCAAATCGACGAAAACCATAGGAAATATAGCATTTTTATTGATTTGTGGGCGGTAAAAGGGGTGTGACAGAAATTAAAACCATCTTGTGCTTGAAAAAAATGTACTGCCAAAATTTCAGTTCTATCGACTCAGCAATTTTGAAGTTTCCAGCCAACACACAGACATCATTTTGCTTTTTGTATATATATTTTGAATAAAGGTTATTGGCTATAACTTTTGATTGGTAAGAGATACTGAGATAATTTTTTTTAATAAATTATTATTTTAGCTTGTAAATTTATTCAAAAATATGAAACCACAATATTGGAAAAAAAAATTTCTTCAAAAAAAACCAAGGTAGGCCTTGTTTTTTGAATCACAAAAATGGTTTTTAATTTTTGCGTAAAATTGAAATAACTTTTGCTTATAAATGTTATAACTTTTAAATAGAGTTGAAAATTTGCGAATTTGAATATAAATTATTTTTACAACAAAAACAAATTTTGAGCCTTTTTGTGAGGAAAACTCCAAAATTTCAGACCTTTTTTGAAAAAAATATTTAAAATATATATACTAAACTAACGGTATTTTTGCAATCAGGTTTTAATAGTACTTTGATGAAGCTTTAAGACAAAAAAAAATTTCACAAAATGTATACAAAGGCAGCGGAGATATTTGACTCGAAAGTCGCAAAATTAAATTTCTGATTGTTTTTTTCTCATTTTTGAGCAACGATGTTGCATTAAATATATCGTTGTAGTAAAATTTTTCATAGTTTTCAAGGTATGTTCATGTTTTTGGTATCAAAATAACGGAAATTTTTTAAGTTTTTCTAAATTTAAGAAATATTTTATATTTTGTAAATATTTGCATATGTAACAACTAAAAATATGCAATTTTGTAAAAAATTTGTACTACAGCACCATCTGGTGTCCAAGGTGGTTCAAAGAAGATACTACCAAAAAACTCATCGTACCCGAGAACTACTATATACCAATTTTTATTCTAATCGCATGAGCGGTTTGGGAATTTTAGGTGGTTTTGCAAAAAATTTGTACTACAGCGCCCTCTGGTGTTCAAGATAGGCCAAAAACGATTGCAGAAAAACACTCATCCTACATGAAAACCACTGTATACCACTTTTCATTCTAATCGCATTAGCAGTTTATGAGTTTTAGGCAGTGTTGTAAAAAATTTGTACTACAGCGCCCTCTGGTGTTCAAGGTGGATCAACATTGATAGCCCACAAACACGCACCGTACCAAAAAACTTCTATACACAAATTTTCATGCTAATCGGATGAGTAGTTTAGGAGTCTATTGCGGCCCTACAAACATAAGCTCCTTTTTTATATATATAGATTTTTTATGTTAAATAACCTGTATAAATTAAAAAAAAAAATAATGGGCCCAATCGCGATACTGTCGGATTTTCCGTTCGTCGGGAAGCTTTCCGCCCGACGTGATAAAAATTTCAATCGAGATTTCCGTCGGGAAGGGATAAAGTAAAATAACACGACAACATTGTTCCTCTCAATTTCGATGTTCGTCGTTATATTTTCGAAGTGAGGGAAAAGTATTCACAATGAAGTGTTCTAAGAAATAGGACATATGGGACTTTTTGAAGAAATAAATGTATAAGTTATGCTTTCATAAGTGAATATTGAAACGCAAATTAGCTGTGTAACATGAAAAAAAAACATATTTGTGGTAAAACTATCAAATTATATAGTTCAAGAAAACTTATTTGTTTTTGTGATATCAGAATCCCATGAAAATAAAAAACACCCGTGGTAGTTTATTTTTCAAAACAAAACACAGCTGAGTGTCAGAACAAAAAAAAAAGCAACAACAACACCACCACTACCACCATCGGAAAAGGACTATGACATGAATTAGGGTATGGATTAGGAAAAAAATTAAGACACATAAAACACACCTTTCCAAACTCGGAAAGGGATTAAAAAAAGAGGGGAAGAAGTTTTGGAAATGGAGGAAGTGGCTCCACAACACCTTCAACATCCACGCACCACGCTGTTTAGAATGCTGAAAGTGATGGTAAGATGTTTCAAAACATTGTAAGATTTTGTATCCATATTCCTAATTTTTAAAGACGAAAATACAGTTGCTGCAAGTGAGCCTCTTGCTAGGAAACGAAAGAGGATGTCCACGATTGAATTACTTGAAGACCAGTTATGTATATTTTGGAGGCATTGAATCTTATACAATAGTTTTATGGAAAAACTAAGTTTGAAGAAGTTTGCACTGGAAAAAGAATTAATTGAAGCACAACTCGCCCAAATCAAACAAAATAAATAAACTTATTTTCCGTGCTGCTCTTATATGCTTATTGTTTTTATTTTTTTGTTCAAAAAGTTTCATTTTCTATTTTTTTACAATCTCAAGGCCCGACTATAATAGCCACATGCTGGCAGACGGATCTTTCAAAATGAAAGCGACCCCATGTAAATATATGAGCATACCCATAATTGGAATTGCCACAGTTTCGTTAAGTTTCTTTGACTTTCAGTGGCTTTTTGTAGAGCGACTCAAATCGCTCACAGCATAAGCAAATGTCAAATAATTGTATATTCGAATTTATTGAAGTAATAATTGAAGCCACACAGCAAAGGCTTTATATGATTAAATTTTTTTTATATTATTTTGCACATTAATTTTGAAAAAAATCTCATAAATAAGCTCAAATAAAAACAAACTATTTTGTGACACTTCTCAAAGTCAGTATATGGCAATTATGGACATTTTTGATTTTGACAATAGCCTGCTGGCTTTTCGTTTAAATTTTGGCATTAGCGTATGCCAGCATGTGGCTATTATAGTCAGGCCTTCACATTCAAAATTTAAGTGAGTGAATTTGACAGAAAAATCTTTTCCGTCGTAAAAAGTGATTGTATTTTTTTCGACGAAAAATTTCGAATTTCCGACGGAAACCTCGATTGTATTTTTAGTGAGATTCAGCAAAATGTCTCCCGACGGGCTTCCGTCGGTGATCGTGATTGGGCCCAATAACTTCTTATATCTAAAAAAAATTTTTGAAAACAGCTCCTGTTTTTGGTTGCTACACGTATATTATACCTTAAGGTTATTTGCATACGACTATTTTAATAATGGAGTTATGTTTTATCAAACATTCCATTTTCTATCTTGGTATAGTACATACCATTCGGGATGTAACGGGTGAAAGAGTGCAAGATTATTTTAAAAATAACATGACAGTTATAAATTCATCTGATAAGATCGTCTCAATATTGGAATGATACCAAAAAATAAAAATCGAGTTTCTTGATTATCTTACATTTAAAATGAAAACGCATTCAAATTCGACGCTTACTAGATCACTGCTTATTTAATTCGAAATGAATTTAATCAAAGTCTTGATGAATCGGAAACTTCTATGGTGGGCAACGTTTAGCCTAATTTTTTAATTTATCTTCATAATAAATTCAATAATGAATAAATAGTAAGGCAGTTTTTTTCAAATGTATACACATATTTGTAAATGTAGATATAACATACATATACATATATCCAAAGTGACGCGGCATCCATACAATTTGGTTTCCGTGGGCGAAACTGTTCTAAACATCTAGTTTAATGGTATCACGTGCTACCTTTGATTAAGACAAAAAAACTAAAAATATGTATATCTATTTTAACATTCAACTTATAAATACCAGAGTAGAGCAGCCAGTAGCTCACGTTGATGAACTATTTTTGGAATCTCTTCCTCCCATTACAAATGAATGTTATTTGCTCGCTTGCCTGCCAGCTTGACTGCCTGTTTCCATGATTGTGTTTGTTCTTGTTTCATTGGAGCTTGATGCGTTATATTTATTTTATTTCACCCGAATATTTTTTTAACCGAATTTGTTGAAAAGTTTGACATTGAAAGAAACCACTAAGGCGCACTTCGATAGGAAAATATATATGTACGTTGATAACTCAATGAATTTGATTGGAAAGAGAATTGCTATTGATATTCAAGACAAAGCTTTTCTAATGTTGTGGTTTCTTGTTTTATAAAAAATTATAAATTCAAATAGAAACAAAGCAAAAATTAAATCAAAACTTTATACCTTATATAAAGTTGATTTTTTTTAAGTTTATTTTTCTAATTCTTAAATGTTTTTAATATATTTTTAGTTTTTATGAAATAATTTTCAAAATTAATAACTCTTAATACTTATTACTTTTTGATGGCTAATTCCGTTCGATGGATTTCTTTTATATTTTGTGGTGCTGCTATAGCTAGATTTTGGAGCTGCCACCTCACAGAATTGAGTACTAAAAATGAAATTGTCAAGTAATTTGTTCAGTTTAGAAATAAATTAAAAGGCTATTATATTAATAAATAAATGGTGCAAAGAGCAAAGGAGGGCAAAGGAGTTATAAATTGTCGAATGACAAAAATTTACAATTTTTTCTCAAGAGAAACCAAATTAATGTTACTAAATAATGGGTGATTTTTTTAAAAGCTTTCGGAATTGATTTAAAAAAACACATAAAATTTAGAGAAATGTATGAAATCTTCATTTGAGTTGATATTTTTAAATTCAATGTTTTTGCTGTATTTTGAAATGTTTTACACCCAAATCCTTCTGCAAAATGTTAATGTTAAACGTAGTGGAGTAACAGGGGCCCAATTGCTGCGAACGGCGCCGAATCGATAATTCATGGTCAGCAACAACACTGGCGGATACAGGTACGATATTTTGCTCAGTTCGCACTCTACGTATGCGTGTTGGTGGCTTAATGTCCAGTAATGTAAATTTGGTGCGAAATTTAGTCACAAGATTCCGAATAGCCGCCTCAGAAGGTCGCCCAAACTGACCATAACATGGAAGAAGTACACGATGCTCTTTTTTAACCGAGCAAGAATATTTAACCGAGCAAGAATAAAATTCAATAATCTGCTATATTTGCTATCACTTAAAGAGTTAGAATGATCGGTATGAAGGCCAGTCAGAATCTGGTTGCTGGAATCAGGTACATCATTGTGACCTTCAGCTTACAATTTATTTAAATCAATCTAAAAAATAAACTTTACAAATTTTTTTTCAAATATTTTTTAATATGAACACTATCCTGTAGAAAAAACGGCTAAATATAATATAAACTTATGAACACATTTTTAGAACACATTGTGTTCGAATTTAAGGTAATGTTTTTTTTTCAGTGTAGGAACAAATAATAAAAGTGTATATATTCGATACTTTGCGACATCAATATACATGGTTTTGTGAGAAGTACAAACTTCCAAATTCGCCACAGCATATATCTCCACTTAAGCAAAAGGATGCAATGGTAAAAGGAAAACTGAATTTTTCAGATTCGCAACTTCACATTTGTAACGACGATATCCTTTAATATTGTTTAAACTAACTTATTTGCTTTTATAAGAAATGTGGGCCATTAAATATTATTGTTCACTGAAAATTATTCCTCTTAACCTCCCTGCGTGCAGTCCACCATATCTAGCCCAAGAGAAGTACTTTAAAAATGCGCAATGACTGTTTACATAAAGCACACTAAATACAAAACAGTTACAACCATGGGCGTCCGCAGGAAATTGTCGGGGGGGGGGGGGGGGGGGAGGTATGCATTGGTGTGCACGTTAATGAAAATGAGCCTGGAATGTTACCTATGAAATTTTATTGCCTGAGATTTTCTGTGCAAACTTTGTAAACATTGTTATTATATGAAAATTCATATTTTTCATTTTAACTTCCAGTTTAACGAACTTTAGTTTACAAAATCATATTTACATTTATTAAATGCATTTAAAAATATTTAAAATAATTGTCGTTCGTTTTTAAATATAGTTAAAGATCCGTGCAGCCTGAAAAAGATATTTTCAAGGTATTTATTTTATTTTATTATCATTTAAAATAGCTTTTTTGATTTTTTCTTTTGTTCGTATGAATGTGTGTGTGTGTGTGTGTTTAATTTATAAAAAGAGTGCAGATTATCTTGTGTTTGTATTTTAAAAATTTTTTTTTATATTCGTTTTTCTTTCAGTTATGAACAGAGCAACATGCTTAATGTTTTTTTAAGGCACTATTACCGTCTAGAAATTTCAAAAAATGAATTTTTGTGTTTTTACATTTTTAGATTCTTTATACCTTCAATAATAACTGTCCAAAATATTAAATCGAAATTCGAAGCCAGTGCCGAGATATAACGACTTAATTGAAGCGTGCTCTCGGCTCGCAGGTGCAAAAAAACTTTACACGCATTTTTCTCGAGTTCAGGTTTTTTAACTGGCGGACAGTCAATCTCCGGATCTACTATGCCATTATTAAAAAATTTTGCAGCATTTTGTTTGTTTTTATATCCTATGTGATAGTTTACCACAATTTGACCACAAAAAATATATGTAAAATTTTTGAATTTGAAAAAAGGTTGAAAAAAAGGCGATCTTTGAAAAACATTTTCAAATGTCCGCCATTTTTTTAGCAGCAGTGTTTTTTCGAAAAAAACACTTTCAGCGCCCTATATTAAATGTACAATTAATAGAAAATAAAAATAAAAAAATTTTTTTGTAATCTTCAAGAACTGTTTAATACTGTAAAAAAGTTTGATAACCATATATAATAAAGAAAGTGAAAAAAATTGTTGAATATATGTTAATTTTTAGCATTCTAGACGATAATAGTACCTTAATTAGACATGAATGTTTATTATAATTTTAAAAATTTCTTTTGATTAGCCTTAGTTTTTTTCGAATGTGTAAAATTCAGTCTATAGATGGTCGGTAGAATAATTTTTAGTTTTAAATCCTTCTGATGAGCTTACTTGGTGGTAAGCGAAAAAAATTCTTAAAGGAAACACACGCGCCGACACGGCTTTAACCAGGCATTAGGTAATAGGTCGTTTTCCACTTTTTTCATCGGGTTGAATATCTTTTTATATTTTTTCGGCTTCCTTCGTTCCTATTGTTGAGCTCCCACTTAGCAATGGGAAAATCCTATCCTAATATCCAACATTTTATTCATTAAACCTCATTCTCTTTTTTAGATGAGCTAGGTTTTTGTTAATATTTATTCAAACAATTTTTTTATTTAAGATAGTAAATTATCTGTTTAATTTTTATTTTTATTCATTATTATAACTTATTATACACTGTTTACTATTTATAGAATATTATTTATTATTTCTCGAAATTTCTTCTTTTGTATATTTTTAATCGCTACTTATTTTTTATCATACAGTTATTGACGTGACGAAGTTACGTTATACTGCTCTAGTTTCGAAAAAAGTTGAAAAATTAATTTTTTAAAAATTCATCTGCGTTTCATTGAATTGTTATTCGCTGGGTATAAGAGCTATCATTAAAAAAATAGTATAACCGTAAAGGTTAATTCTTTGGCTATATTAAAAAAATAAAAAAAAAAATTTAATACGGCAAAGGGACGTAGTGGGAGCTGCGTAAGCAACGCAACTGAAAATTTGTTACATGGAATTATTACTCGCTGAGTATTAGCACTAGGATTAAAAATACGATACGCCAATAAAGGCCTACTGGAAGCCCTCACAACAAAATTAAACAAAAAATTTCTGACATCATGGGGACGCTGAGAGAGCCGCTCAAAGATCGATAACGCAACATTCATGCAGCGGCGTTGCATTGAATTTTTACTCAATGAGTATATAACCTACAATAAAAGTTTAAAAAGGAAAATAAAGTTTTTATACATGGCTTTACGACAAAAATAAAAAAAAAATTCCGGCGTCGTCAGGTCGTGAATATAGCAGCTTATGTAACAGAAATGTAATATCGTTGCATGAAATTATTACTCACTCAGGAGGAGTGCTACAGTAAATTTTGTTTTACGACAGCAGGGATGTGTTATTACGCTTCACAACTAAATTACAAAAAAAATTTTGTTGTAATGATTTCAGGGATGCAATCACATAATGCAGTAAAAATGCTAAAGCCATGAAAAAACGTTGCATGGATTTTTAACTCTGTGACTACTGGTGCAACGGTAAATTTTAAGGAACGAAAACAAAGGTGAGGTCTTCGGGCATATGACAAAAATAAAAAAAAAATTTGACGGCGTGTCAAAAACCCCCAGGGAACCGCGTAATGTGACGCATATGCATCACTTTTGCTGGATTAATTGAAATTAGAGCACAACCAATGGGGAAGCAAAAAAAAAAGCTAAACGAAAAGCACCAACTCCAAATCCAACAACAACTCCAACACCAATACCAACACCAACACCAACAGCAACAGCAACACCAACACCAACACCAACACCAACACTAACACCAACACCAACACCAACACCAACACCAATACCAACACCAACACCAACACCAACATCAACATCAACATCAACATCAACATAACCATTAAAATCAACATCAACATCAACATCAACATTAACATTAACATCAACATCAACATCAACATCGACATCGACATCGACATCAACATCAACATCAATATCAATATTGACATAAACATCAATATCAACATCAACATCAACATAAACATAACCATTAACATCAACATCAACATCAACATTAACATCAACTCAACTTCAACATCAACATCAATATTTACATAAACATCAATATCAACATCACCATCAACATCAACATAAACATAACCATTAACATCAACATCTACATCAACATTAACATCAACATCGACATCAACATCAACATCAACATCAATATTAACATCAACATTAACTTCGACATAAACATCAGCATCAACATCAACATTAACATGAACATCACCATCAACATCAACATCAACATAACCATTAACATCAACATCAACATCAACATCAACATCAACATCAACATCAACATCAACATCAACATTAACATCAACATCGACATCAACATCAACATCAGCATCAACATCAACATCAACATCAACATTAACATCAACATCAACATCAACATCAACATCAACATCAACATCAACATCAACATCAACATCAACATCAACATCAACATCAACATCAACATCAACATCAACATCAACATCAACATCAACATCAACATCAACATCAACATCAACATCAACATCAACATCAACATCAACATCAACATCAACATCAACATCAACATCAACATCAACATCAACATCAACATCAACATCAACATCAACATCAACATCAACATCAACATCAACATCAACATCAACATCAACATCAACATCAACATCAACATCAACATCAACATCAACATCAACATCAACATCAACATCAACATCAACATCAACATCAACATCAACATCAACATCAACATCAACATCAACATCAATATCAATATCAACATCAACATCAACATCAACATCAACATCAACATAAACATCAACATCAACATGAACATCAAGACCAACATCAACAACAATCAACATCAACATCAACATCAACATCAACATCAACATCAACATCGACATCAACATCAACATCAACATCAACATCAACATCAACATCAACATCAACATCAACATCAACATCAATATCAATATCAACATCAACATCAACATCAACATCAACATCAACATAAACATCAACATCAACATCAACATCAACATCAACATCAACATCAACATCAACATCAACATCAACATCAACATCAACATCAACATCAACATCAACATCAACATCAACATCAACATCAACATCAACATCAACATCAACATCAACATCAACATCAACATCAACATCAACATCAACATCAACATCAACATCAACATCAACATCAACATCAACATCAACATCAACATCAACATCAACATCAACATCAACATCAACATCAACATCAACATCAACATCAACATCAACATCAACATCAACATCAACATCAACATCAACATCAACATCAACATCAACATCAACATCAACATCAACATCAACATCATCATCAACATCTACATCTACATCAACATCAACATCAACATCAACATCAACATCAACATCAACATCAACATCAACATCAACATCAACATCAACAGCAACATCAACATCAACATCAACATCAACATCAACATCAACATCAACAACAACAACACCAACAACAACAACAACAACAACAACACCACCAACAACAACAATAACAACAACAACAACAACAACAACAACAGCAAAAACAACACCAACACTAACAACAAACAAGAAACTTCGTCACGTCAAAATCTACGGGTGTGTCCACGACACAACCAACTCTTCTTTTTTTATTAAAAATTATTTTGTGTATTACTTATGTCTATTTTTGGTATTTTTTATTTTATTATATATTTTTTATTTATTTTATATTTTATTACAATTATATATAAGAACAGAATTATATATACAATTATATACAGAATTATATATAAGAACAGATTAGATTTTGATTAGTAAAAATAATTGACTGTAGCTAGACTTGGGATGAGAATGATTTAATTCTCATTTCAAGTAAACTAATACTCGGTGAGAGTAAGTTATTTTTGCTCTCACTTTGAGTGTAGTTAGAAAAGGACTCCGACATCGTTAGACTCAGACGACTAGAAAACGGACTCAGACAGGACTTAGTGGCTTTTTTGAAACCGACACGTCTCTAGCTCCCTTTGGCAAAGTGCGTTGACACTTTGTTTAAAATTATCAATATGGTTTTTAACAAAGGTTGCGGGCCGCCTCGAAACTTTTGGGAGGAACAAAGTATTCGTACACTTTGCCATTCACACATCAAAGAACTTCGTGTTGATTTCTCAAATAATATTTAGACTCCACATATACAACACAATTAATAAAAACCAAAGTTGCACAACAGACGATAATTAGAGAACAAAATCGGTTGTTGATCGTTACTCAGGGCTGGTTATGCAAACGTAACGGAGCATGTCATAGCACTACTCAAATTTGCTATATGAACAATGCCCACAAGTAGATAATGAAATCTTAACAAAAAGTCAGATAAAACTAAGTTTCGTACCACCTAATATCATGTTTACATTACACATTTAACTATGCAGTTTGACTTTAATAGTTTGCAAACTGTTTCTGGTGTTTACACTGCCAGTAGCGTAGTTAACTTTGTCATTATTTGACGTTAATTTTTCGTTGATTCACATCATTTTGAGACATATTGAAAATTTAATTTTCATGCAAAAAAAAAATTAAAAATATTGCAATATATGTGATAAAAGCCTTGTAGGAGTTTTTGTTCATCATCAGCAGGAAGTGTTTTCTAAACTGGTGGTCTTTGACAGAATCATCAAAAGAACCTTTTCTTTTTCAAATATTTTTTCGCGTTTTTTATGTGACATTTCCTTGTCATTTTTGTAAATTTCCTTTTGTTCTTGATGGAAACACAGTATTGCATAGCAAAATGAGATGGTTTAGGTCGCAGTTTCAACTTAACTGCTTTGCGAGTTAGTTAAGATTTTGTATGGGAAACTATGCAGTTAAGTATCCAATTTCAAAGTTAACTGTGTAGTTTCGAGGTAATGTAAACATAGTATAAGAAATCAAAACTTAAGAGTATAAAACTTTGTAACATATAAACAAAAATGTTACATATACACATAGGAAATAAAATTATATAAAATTTTTTAGTTGAGGGGGGGCACTTGCCCCCCCTGTGGACGCCCTTGGTTACAACTCAAAAAACAACATTTTTCAGGAGAGGCAAAAAAACTGTTTATGTAAAGAGTGGGCCATCTAGTGGTTTCTTTTTAAATCATAGGTTATTTTGACACTGGAAACTGTTTTTCCCTCGAAATCTTGACATAAAGTCAGTATCATACCTTCGCGGATAGAAAGGAGTCGCTTTACGCTTGAACAGCGTTGGGAAATATTGGAAACTTATTTCCAAAGTGAGTGCTGTGTAGTCCAAACTGTGCGTTATTAGAAAAGAAGTTTTGGCCGAAATGAGGCATCCATCGCACCTGCTGGTTCGCCAGTATGTGAAATAAAGTTCTTGAGGCTAGTATGCTAGTGGACAACACTCATGGTCTCCATCGTCGTACGGTGCGCACAGACAAAAATGGGACTCGATCTAAACAGCTTAACATTTCACTCAGCTCAGGCACTAGCCTGAGGAGAATTCTGCACAAAGATCTCGGATTATTCGCTTACAGTTGACTCAGAATTGCCAGAATGACAGTTTTGCCTGCAAATGGCTTTTTTTTTGACTCTGAGCAGTTTGGCAGTTAAAAAGACAAAAATGCAGTTTTTCCATTATTTATGCAGTTTTTTAAGGTAAAATGCAGTTTTTATGAAAATATAAAATCTTATGTATTAATTCTCTTTACCAAAACATTCATTATGGTTCAATTACTTTTTTAAAGCAGCCTTGGTTTAAACTTCAGCAGCAGTTTTAAAAGCTCCCTGCTTTATACTTCAGCACGATTTAAAAGCAGCCCTGCTTTAAACCATAAAACGTGAAGTGTTAACGAATTTTCAATATAAATTCAACTAGCTGTCGACTTTTGATATCGACTTTTTGTTTTGTAAAAAATCAAGAAAAAAATTTGGATGAAAATTTAATGTGTAGTTGAATTTGTATTGAAAATTCATTAAAACTTCATGTTTTATGGCATAACTTCTGAACACTTCAAGAGCACATCTTCATTTTATAACGTTGGAAAGGTAATGGGACGTCAAATAAATAAAATAAATGGTTTATCTTGGTCTTCTAATCAAGATAAACCAATCCAAGAAAAAGCCAAATCAGAGATATCAAAAAGCCAATCACATTAGGTGACATTACACTTCAATGTGAAATAGGGGATATGTTAAAAAACATTAATTAAAATTACCTAAATTACTTCTAATTATTAAAAATGATCTCATATGTGAATAAAATACACGAATCTTTTTATATATTAAATACAACCATGTATTTTTCATTTTTTTTATAATTTTATATACAAATCACGGTTTTAGAATGACAGTTTTTGGGTCCAAAATGCAGTTTTTTCAGATTTAGCAGTTTTTTGAAAAAAAAATCTGGGAACACTGGGCGTACGACCATTTGCTTCGTTATCGCTTCGCAGTTTGGACCATAGAGCAGCTTGAATTCGACAACGATTTTAGGAGAAAAATCATCTTTTCTGACGAGTCGCATTTTCATCTCGGCGGTTACGTTAACATACAAAATTGCCGCATCTAGGGCTCGGAAAACACGCACGTTATTATCGAGAAGCCGATGTATCCACAGAGAGTGACAGTTTGGTGTGGATTGTGGAGTGATGGCATCATTTTACAATTTTTCTTGGAAAATGAGGCTAGGAGCCTTGGAGCTGCGATTTGACCCATTTGGACATTTTTTTTTTGGGGGAAACCGTGAAGGACCGATGTTATGCCAACAATCCGAAAACGATTCAAGCACTTATCATCCAAGGCCTATATCATCCAAGCAATCGGTGAGCTAGAAAACGAAACCATCAACAAGGTCTTTGAAAATTGGAGTGACAAAATGCGCTACTGCGAAGCCAGCCGAGGCATCCACTTAAACAACGTTGCGATCCATAATTAATGGGAATGTTTGCTTTTACTAATAAAGTCATAATACAATTAAACAATTTAATTTTATTCATTTTATTGCATTAAAAAATAAAAAAACTTGTATTTGGCCCACCCTGTAAAAATGATTGAAATAATATTTTAAAAAAAATTGAGTTTCACTCTAAAGGGGAAAATACACAATAAAACCAATTTCGATCATAAATATTTGTATTTTCATTATTAGGCCAGAATTATAAATAGCAACCCTCTTACCAGGAACTCTACGCCACTACCCACCGTAGGTAGGTAAAAATGTAGGAGGTAAATTTTTCATATTCTTATAGAAACTTTTTTAAAAGTTTCATTGAATAGGAAAAGTTCTATCAGATTCTACCGCTGTTTCATCACATTAACTGAAGATATATTTCACTTAATTCTGTTTCCTTCTCACCCATATCAATTCTTTCATTTTGAATCAAGGCTACCTTTACCGAACAGGCGTAATGCCACTTAATCTTTCTACATCATCGTAAAATCTACACAATCGCAAAATAGAAAGCAAATAATTACATCAAACTACTGGGAAAAACGTCATAAACAAAATAACGTACGCATCCACTGCTGAACAACATTTCACCAATATACAAAATAATTCCTGTGCTTGCCATCCGCCTCCTGCACACCGCACACGTAACCCGTCTATCGTTCCCAAAAAGCTAACAAACGCTACTCGGCTAAGACATGTTATGACCAGTGTTGCCAGTCTAGCCTTTTTGAGGCTAGATCTAGCCTTTTTTTCTGTCGTCTAGCCTCGAAAAATACCATTTAGCCTCTAGCCTTTTTTCTAGCCTTTTTTTGTTTCGTTCTAGCCTTTTCTAGCCTTTTCTGATATATTGCTGAAGATGAATGGACCAGAGATCTGCATGAATGGATCCATTTGTTGTTTCAAGTTCCTTTAATTTTTCAACTCCCTGCAAGTCGAGACATAGGCAGCAAGAATTAAGTCGCCAAATGTAGAAAACTGGAAATGTAGAAACTTGAAATGTAGGGAAAAAGTAATTATTTTGCCTTCAAATCGTTTATTTTCAAGTCTGTTTTCAAAGTTCGAGGAAATAACTTCGTGTCGTCAGGTCAAACTTCGTTTCTCGAGTTAAGAATACAGTTTAACTTTAAAGCATTGGATTGAAGTATGTTTGTGTTCTTTTTTTATTTCCTACACCTGAACAGGGGAGCTATAAGTAGGGCCGGAGAGGGTTAATATGTATGACCGACCCTCATTACTTTTGCAATAGGAACATTTTACCCTTGAGGACCTATTCCCTCCGACCACTTTGTAGGGGTTAATTAATTTCGTCACTTTGTATAGAAAAGTATAAATAGACGCTCGTCAGTGGCTTTCTACGGCAGCGCAGTCGCTTAAGCATTTAAAGTAGAAAGCTTGATTTTTTCTATAAATTAATGTAGGGCAGAAATAAAATAGAATCAAGTCTGACTTATGATTCGTTTTTCAGAAGCTAGTCGTGGCTTGTAGGTTAGAAACATATCAAGTTTCTACAAGTCTATTCAAAACTTGATTTTTTTGAATTTACTTGATTTTCAATTAACTTGTTGCAGATCTCTGGTATGGACCCAGTGCAACCCTGTGCTCTAATAATAATATTTTTGGCAGCACTTCATAAATGAAACGTTATTTCAACTGGAAATGGAAAAAACAAATATTCTTTGCAATTCTGGTTTCCATTTACTAGATATTTCAATAAAGTTTCTAAATTCATACAAGAATTGAGTTAGAAAATAAGAATCACCTATTTTCAAACTCATTTCTTGTATGAATTTAGAAACTTTGTGATGAAACTGAAAGTACTTCCAGCTCCAGAAATGGGGCTTCGTCTGATTAATGGAATTTTAGGAGTCGAGTGCAAGCAAGAAAAATCCGGAAAAATCGAAAAAATACGGTTTTTAAACTTATTATATATTTGAGCTTGAAAGACTAAATTCAATTTTTATCAATTTCAAATATGTTTTGTTCTTGGTATTGTTTTATATTATATTCATATAGTATGTAAATATATAAATACGTACATATATTCACAGAGTAAAAAATAATGTAAACAAATCTAGCCTTTTTTTAGCCCTTTTTTTTTAAGTTATCTGGCCTTTTCTAGCCCTTTTTTAAAGCCCATCTAGCCTTTTTCCCGAAAAATTTCTGGCAACACTGGTTATGACGTCGCTTGGTTGTCTTTCTTCGCCTGGCTGTGTATCCAGAGACCCGACAAGCACGGCTATCGCACAAAACCATAGCGTATTCCAGCGCTTACATTCAGTTTGTATACAACTGTCAAGCACAGCGTAACGTTTTGGGCGCGTCATTCGAAGAAGTAAAAGAAAAAAAAAACAGCAGGAAACGCGCGTAGGAAAGTGCGTTGGTTGATTTGGGGGGAAATTTGCAGCAAGGATTCGGAAAGTAGAAAAAAGTGTGCAAAGTGAAAAGAAAGAAAATTACGTGTTATATTCAAGAAAAAAAAACACACATAAATGCAGACACTTTAAATAACGACTGAGATTAAATAACATAAAGTACTGCTATACATCTTGCAAGCAATATGGTTGAAGAAGTTCCCGCACGCGGCAGCGTTCTGGGCAGTAAGTTTTTAGACAAAAAGCTTTTTTAAAATTCAATTGACATAGTTCTGTTACCTATGGAAAATGTTAACTTAACGCCTAACAGCTGTTTTAATAGTAGAATCAACAACAAATAGCCGCTCAAATTTCGTCGCTCCACAAGTTTCTTGCAGCAAGGTCACCTTTATCCTTGATACACTCACTGATACACATACCTAACTAACAACCACCTATATGACCTTAGCTGCTGATAAAAGGTCATTGCTTACCTTGTATGCCAAATTTTACCGGCTTAATGGCAAAAAAATAAAATAACACAATGGATGACATTCAACGGCCAAAAATTTTGAAATCTCAAATGTTGAACACTTTCGATTTTGTAGCAAAAATTTATTTCGGTTTGGTTTTTTTTTCGAGCACAGCGCAAGGTCATTTCAAAGTCGTGTGCTTGCCGCAAATTCTTTTGGAATATTTTCACAATATTTATGATATAATTCTTTTTGTTGTCGTCCATACTTAATATAAATCCAAGTGAATTTATCTAGCCATAATAAATACATATGTACATACATACATATATGTATGCATTATAACAAAATACAAACTGTACTGAAGTTTTTAAAAATTCAAATATGTATTTAGCTAAGAATTGAAATTGTTTATTTTGGTTTTTTCTTTTTTAAATTTTTATTTGATTTGTTTGATATATTTATGGTCACACACTTCATGCAGTTTAATACTCGTGAAATGCTTGCTTTAGAATGATTTGTTAAAATAATAATGAGCTAGTCAAATATTTAAGGTAAATATTGCATGTTGTTATTATTGTATGTAGATTTAAGCGCCTATCTGTCTCTCTTAGATTTTTTGTAGTAATGATGGTTATAATTAAATTATGCTAAATTCTTCTGAATTCTGTTAACTACTTCATACAATCACGTAGCTTTTGTTGATAGTACACGACATCTTTAATCTTAAACAATTGATAGAAAATCCTTTTTCACATTTATTTTCTTCTTATCGACATAGCAACAATGTGTCAGGACAACCTTGAGGACAACCGTAGTAAAGAAAGTTTTAAGCGGCCCTTTAATCAGTGAATCTCAAATGTGAGTTAAGCATCATCACAACCTAGTTATTTCTTCGGGTTTTCATTTCAATGCTAGGGGGACTATTTTTTCAGTGCTTATCCCGATTTGTTAAAAAATTATTAAGCTCATATTAAGGGCCCATGTTTTTTCTATCGTTTGAAAATGAAGAAATACCGAGGTTAACAATTCTAGTAAATGATTTCTTAACTCAGATCCCTTGACTCTCAGGAAAAAAGTCCTTGCATGGATGACAGATTCAAGTTTGCAGACTATTGCGTTCAGTACAGTAAACTCTACTTGGGTTTCAGAATTCTTCAATTTTAATGTTATCGAAGTTATTAAGGCTGATGAGTTTTTTAGTTAAAAATTTTCCTATCTATACCTATAATTTGATGAATTATTGACAAATTATTTGTTAGCAATTAAAAATTTTAATATGTTTGTGGACAAATGCTTTCTTAACCAAGGTTTTCTTAACTCCTTAATGTTTCCTACAGCATGCACCACACGTTTTTATGAGAACTAAAAGCCCCACTGTAGTAGAAATTATTTTATACTTTTTAGTTCGTTTGAAAAACGTGGTATATTAAAAATTTCTTTTTACTCAAATTATTATTTTCTGGTTTTTAGTCTTGTGTAAAATTTTACAAAAGGATTTATAAATAATAAATTTTGAAGGTTTTATGTTTTTATCCGTACAAAATTGGTTTTAAAAACCGTAATGCTTCCATAAATATTAAACAAAAAACAAAAAAAAAACTGAAGAAACTCATTGACATTGTCGAGCCTAGAACTCTCAATTTCACGATTATAAAGTAATCGTCGTGCGCTCTGAGCTATAGAACCCATTTAACCCTATTCATGTCACGCTATTTGAATAACGTAAACTGTCACGGTGTGACTTAGAGACACTAATACAAAAAACATAATTATTTTATTGAAAAAAAAGAAAGTTTAATACAAAATATCGTTCATGGAGAATCAATTTCTTTTTTTAACAAGAAAAATTAAATTATTTATAAATAATGTGGAAATTGTTATTAAACTATTAATTTGTACATTTAAGACAAACTACACTTTTCAGTGAATGCTCGTTACTCATGGGTTTCTGACTATTACCACGGAATTGCTTAGAAAATCGGCCTTTTTTATAAGAGGAATAGTTACGTTGACGCCTCTTCTTTGATTATACTGTCGATGCATTCTAAGCTGGGTTTCATGATGAGTGTTCCATTATCACGTCTTTTGCAGATACCAGTGTCTAAGAGTCACTACGTGACAGTTCATTTTATTTTTAAATATTTTGTGTAATAAGTAAATATTATAAAAACATAAAAAAAATGCATTGTATATTACAGAAACAGAATGACCAATAATAAAATACATATAACTTATATTGCTTTAAAACAAGTTTTAAATCATTTATATTGGTTTGAAATTGAATGGTGACCCAGAGACACAGCCTGACATGAATAGGGTTAAATATATGAATATAAATATTTCATTTCCATTTAAAAATATATGAATATATTTAAATAGCAATAAATCAACCAAACTTCTTTTTACAATTTTTTTCACCTTCTGTGATGAATTTTTGAAAATTTGAATTTTTTTCATAAAAAAACAAGAAATTCGTTAACACTGTCAAGGCTCGAACTCTCTACCTAGCGTTTATAAAGCGATCGCTTTACGCTTTGAGCTACAGAACTTACAGGAAAATATATTCTAAATGAGGTAATAAAATTACATAAGTTGTGAATTTTTGAAATTTAAAAATGTCAAGGAGCTTTTCAGTTTTTTTTTTGTTTGATTTTTAATATGTATGTATGTATGTATCAAATAATTTCGCATTTTAGCCCAACAAATAACGCACAGACAAACAAATTAGATAATATTGTGTTGTCATCCAGTTCTGAGTTACATTTTAAGTTTCACAACTCTAGCTCATCGGGAAGTTGGTTAAAAATGGATGCCAAGATTAGAACGGGACAGACAAATGAAGTGAAGCTAATAAAATCGTTTTAAAAAGAATAAAAATAACTTCTGAAAATAAAAATTTCTTATAAGAATCACTGGATGTAGGGACTTGTTTTTTGATGACAGAAACAGTTAATAAAATATTTCGTACAACTGAAACCACTTTTGCTATTAAACGCTATGTCATGTTAAAGGTAGTCAAAAATACAATTTTGAGTTTTTATTATTATAACAAAAACAAATTTTGTGCCATTTTTTTAGTAAAAAGTCAATACTTTGGACCTTTTTTAAAAAAAACATTAAAAATATACCGCTAAACTAACAGAACCCTTGAAAGAATTTTTATTAAGAACTTGAATTGAGTTTATCAACGAAAAAAATTCAAAAACAACAGAGTTACATGTATCGAAAAGACACGAATTTCTAATAGTTTTTTTTTATTCATCTGAAGAAACGATGTTATTAATATATAAAAGACGTTGTACTGAAATGTTTTGCTATTTTGAAGATATGTGAATGTTTTTGGTGTTAAAATAATAGATTTTTTTTTAATAAATGTAAAGGTACGGAAGAGGAGTAGTCAAAACTAAGTAGACCCTAACCTTATCTAAGATTCAAGTAATATGCGTACCGAATTGGAATTAAATCCATCTAGCCGTTAAGATTTGTATTCAAGCCAAACAAACAGAAAATAATTTTTATTAATATAGATGAAAATATAGCCAAATGAAATCTCAAAATCAAATACCTTTTTTAACGAACAAAAATACGACTTTAAATGTGATAAATTTTACAAAATCGCACGGAATGCATAACAGTTATACATGGCGCACCTGTTGACTATTAAAAGTAGTCTGAGTAGAAATCTAGTAGTCTTCCTAAACTGCATCAGTATTAAGGCGAACAAAACAAAACAAATATTAAAATCGGCCGAGCCATTTCCGAGTTTTAACAAGACTAACGCACACGCAATTGATTTTTATGTATCGATAGCTTAATATAGAAAAGGCGAACTCGATTTTTTGTTACTTTACTGAAGAAGAAAAGAACTGAATAAAAAACTTTTTTAATGCAGTTTTAATTCAAAATAGGCAACAACAACAACAACAAAAGCTCATTGATTTTTATGGAGGTGTATTTGAGAGTGATCTACCAGAACATATTTAAGACGAGATTTCGAAAAAAACTAGTTACGCCTCTTCCATATTAAGTCATCGATGTATAGAAGAAGATTGTAATTTTTTTCAATTATTTTCTCGAATATATGCAAGCTGTTAGCAGCCATGCATCTTAGGTCACCATTAGACTAAGCTGTTTGTTTTCATTCCGAAGCTCACAATTTTCATCTGAAATCAATAAGGTTTTAAATAAACCTTGAGGACATGTCTTTCTTCTATATATCTTCTGATAAAAAAAATACCCGGAATTCTTAAAAAAAAAAACGAAAACGGTTTAATTATTCATCGACATTAATTTTTTTTTTTTTTTTTTTTCTTCCAAGTAATTTCCAATGCAAGCAATACACATAATCCAACGCTTCCTCATATCTTGAAACACTTTCCATAGATAAAAAAAAAATAAATAAATAACTGGCCATTTCAGCCCTTGAAAGGACTTTGACCTAGCTTCTTATGATCAATTGTGATGTGCGTGTTATTAAGTTTGTACACAATTGACCGAGAAATGGACCTACAGGCTTAACGCCGACTCCGAACGGCGATGAACGGTATGTTCTTATTCTCAAGAAGCTTTACATGGCATTTTTATTACTCTCTGAGGTTTGCCATTGTCCGCAGAGAGGTGGCGGCCGTACAGAAAAATTATTTTAATTCAAATAATTTTCTGTCGCTGCTGGGGTTCGAACCTGGGTCTCCAAAGTTCGTTGACATAGCGGCCACGCACTTTAACCAACTACGCCACGGACGCCACACTTTCCATAGACTGATTTTTAAATCGCCTTCTGGGAATTCTCAATCGTATCATAACGCTTTCAGCGAAGTGGTAACTTAAGTTGTGGGCACAAGAAAAAATCACAAGGAGCCATGTCAAGTGTATAACGGGCTTGCAGAACGGTATAAGAGGTGTTTTTGACCAAATAGTCCCACACAGGATGAGATGTGTGAGCCGGTGCATTGTCGTGGTAAAGAAACAACGACCTGTTTCTGCTCAATTCTAATATTTATTTACAATTTTCCAGACGATATTTTAGTTAAAAACGCAAAACTTCAGACAAGCTCTTGGCTCAACTAAATTCGACATTACGAAATTCGAAACACAACAACAAACAACAAACAATAGCTTGTTTACAAAGCTATCACCCAAAATTGTCGACAAATGGCGCTCAAACAGATATTTGAGCAACATATGCCAGATGTACCAACAAAAAATGTAAAGATAAAAGATGTAAAAAAAAAATATTTTGAGAACATTTTAAGCGGGTATTTTTTGATCAGAGTGTAAACCTAACTTTCCGAAAAAAAAAAATTGAGAGCTATATTTCCTAGAGATGTCTAAACAAACAAGTATATATTTTTTTGGCTGCGCGAAAATGCACCCCAAAATAAAAGGCCCTAAAACCTTAAACGAAAAATAACACCCCAATCTTAAAATACCGCAATTTTAAAGAAATAATACCCCAATATTTTCGAAGAATGACCCCGAAAAATACAATAACACCCCCACTTTTTTTAATTTGATGGTTTTTTTCCTATGAAAAATCACCCCAACATTTTGGATAATTTAGACAATTTTAGATATGCAATCTGCACAATTATAGAAGACACAACTTCTAAGATTGCTCTGTGAAAAAAGAGAGGATTTTCTTCGTCTTTTGAGATTCCAAAAATTATCCACACTGACTCCAGTTGGAAGTCTTCAATTATCTGAACATGTATCTAGCCGACATAATATCTAGCTAACCAAATATTGAAGGCCCCTTCTTATCTTTGGAAAACAAAGGTTTTTCGTGTCTTCTTCAAACCTATATCTTCTACTCTATAACTACTCACCATTGAATTTGGTCCATATTTCATACCTCATACGTTAAATTAAAACGTAAAATGACTTTTATGGATTTAAGTGAATTTCTATATAATACTGAAAAGAATAAAATCTATAGAATCAATATAACATAACCAGTGTTAAGCTAGGTTATTAACAATTTCGAAAAATGAGCGTTAATATATTTTCATTACCATAGGAGTTTGGGTTACACTGCGCAACAGACATTTTGGTGCTGGAGATTTTTCAGCTGATTATAGACAAATTGGGTTTCCTGATTTCAAATATGGACTCCGTTTTTCTCCATCAGCTTGAGTTTTTAAGTTACAGACAAAAATATGAAAATCAGTTCATTTTCTGATAATTTTGCTAAATTTATTACATTTTGTACATAGAATTACAATATCGTTGGCAGTTTCGAAGAAATCGACTTTCAAAGTGGGAAAGTCACAATTTTTCGTAGGCTGTTCTTTTGAAACGCTGTATTTTTTATATTTGTCAACGAATTTACAAAACTTGTTTTACTTGATAGAAAATCTCTGGAATTTAAATAAACAATTTTGGTTTTTTATTATCTTGCATTTTTTTCAAAGAAACTAAAAAAATGAAACATTTTTTTAAATCAAGTGTATTAAAATTCAAGTACAATTGATAAGGTTTTTACGGCTTATTTTAGGGTATGTTAAATCAGTTAAAGCATCATTTACGACTTGAAAAACTTCTCTTCAGTGACTTTCTAGAATGAAAGCAATCAGGACTATCTCGCTTAAAACGCCAACAATAGTCTGTCATCATATATTTGTCCCATCTTCCTTGGTAACGGTCATGCATTATTTTCATGTCCTGATGGCAACGCTTACCTTGGTCATCACTCGTGTTTCCTAATTTCTCAGGGAAGTGGGATAAATGACTGTACAGATAGTGAACCTTGATGCTCATTTTACATACAAGATCGCTAAAACTATCAAGCATGTAGGTCACTAGTTCCTCAAAATTACATACTTTGCAATTGCCTGAAAAAATTTTTGACAAGTAATTAAAACGACACCCATCCCTTTGGTTCAAGGTCATCGAGGTTTTAAAATGAGGGTCTTTCATTAACTGCCTTATCTGCCGAGCATCCATAACATCAGCTTAAGTTTTTCTGAACTTATTCCCAGCATTTTTCTACCTATGCAAGCAAAACATGTTCCTTCTTTATAAATTGCTTTCATAAATTGCTTCATCAACCCAAGTTTTATATGCAGTGGTGGGAGTATGATCTTTTCTCTTGAAACTAAAAGCTCGCGAACTACATTTTTAACGCCAATAACCATTTCATCTCTAGAAGGTCAATCTTTTTTTCTGCCAGTGGTCTGCTCTGGCTCTGCTGTCACAGAAGCATAGAAATTCAACCCAATAGGGTTCAAAGATATTTGGTGAACCCTCTTTGTTGGAGAAAGGAGAAAAATCACCATTTTGAAGTCCGCGCAAATTAGCCATTGATGTTCATGATACTTTATTTTTTCCATCACCAAAGCAATAGTATCATATTCTTTCATTATAGTTAAATGAGCAACGGGTAGTCAAAATGCATTCGGGATTGACCATCGAGAAGTCTGCACCTTTTATAAAGTGTCATTTTGTTACTCAGTGTTTTTAACTACATTCATAATAAACTTATCCTTGTTCTTACTTGAACAGTTCTAATACAGCTAATTCTGAAAAAACATCAGTATGAACAAAGAACACAACATTAACAAGTTGGACACGGTATATTTCGATAATAGTGTTAATAAGTGTATCTTTGTAGTAGTACTCATGTATGACACGGTGATAGCAGCTAGCATGCAAAGCACTACGTGTGCAAAAATAAGTTCGACTTTATCTTGGTTTTGTTTGAAAACATAGCAATTATTTTATTTATATTTATAAATAAACAGTATCACAATAATAAGTTCGAGCGCCTGAGAATTTATCATGTTTACTTGTACTGCCACAATGCTTGTGTTTAGTCGGATCTATGTATGTCAATTTGTCAAAATTTATTAATTGTTATTGTAAAAAAAAAAAATATTGAAAATGAAAAATCCCTCGCTATTTTTTCATAGCATATGGTATGTAGCACTAATTGGCTGATAACCAATAAATTTATATTTTTACCCTTGGTCATCATATGTTTCACTTTCTGAAAATGTATGTTTGTGATCGTATGCCACAACAAAGCATTGCGTATAAAAGGTGCGTTTCATAATCATAAGACACTTTAGGAATTGAACTTCAATTATAAAATAAAATCAGTGAGATTTATTCTAATCAGTTCTTTTTGCACCGTATGAACAATAATACTTCTGATTTTCAGATATCGTTATTGGTATGAGAGTTCAAATCACGTAGAACCTTTATTTTTTTCTTCACGAATGCTCTTTTGCTACACTTTTCGCTGTTTCAGAATTATAAGACTAAGAGCGCCCGAACAGAACCAAAGCAGCTGTCAGTTGTCGGCCGTCTCTCGGCGAAATCCACTGAGAACACGTCCAGAATAGGAGCAGTTGTCGGTTGTCGGATCAGCGTTGCATTTCGGTGTGTTGAAATTCAAAACAAAATATGGAATTTTTACATGAATGCCACACAGACACACCAAACTAAACGTCACGGTAAAAACTAAAAAATAACACTGAATACCAATCCTTAGTAAAAATATGGCAGCACTTACGTCACTCAAAGAGAGATCCGACAGCCGTCGGAGAAAAAACAAAATAGATTTCATTGAGCCCGAACAGAACCAAAGCGGCTGTCGGTCCTCTCTCAGCTAAATCCTCTGAGAACACGTAAAAAATAGGAGCGGGTGTCGGTTGTCGGATCAGCGTTGCTTTTCGGTGCGTGAATGATATTATTATACAATTATACAAGGTAGGAGTGACAGTTTTTTCGTCTTGCTCCAACTGTCAAAAATAGAATAATTTAGAGAACGAAAAAAGTAGAAAAGAAAGTTGAAAGTAAAATATCTAGGTAAATGACAGTTGATGCAAGACACTCGTGAGAAAATAGCCACTTCTACCATGATTGAATGAATAAGGTTGTTTCGGGGCTAATCGTACTCTCTTATCAGTACCCAAATCATGATACAATAACAAGGTAAGCTCATTTTAAGATGGCTGCTCAATCGAGAAATTTCGCAACAACAAAGCTGTAGGAGCTAAAAACGTCAAACGACAAAAGCATCAACAACAATTAGAAAAACTAAAAAATTACCAGCTGATTTTGACAACGCACCCTGCTCTCCAATATGAGCCTACCTTGTAATTGTTTCATGGTCGAAATCAATGAAAAGCAACAACAACAACTTCATCGACTTTATATGTTATCAATTTTCGCTTTCAAATTTGAACTGTCAACTTCGATTTACATTTATGGGCACTCGCTCTCATCCTTGCGACAACCTTATTAATTCAACCATGACTCCTACCTTCTATAATTGTATCATGAATGGTACAATTGCAACACACACACACACAAAATGAAACGTCAGCTCTTGGTAAAAAACTAAGAAAATAGTACTAACACAGCCAATTTTGAGCTAAAATATGGCAACACTCACGTCACTTAAAGAGAGATCCAACAGCCGTCGTAGAAAAAATTAAATAGATTCTATTCTGGTTCTTTTCCTTCGCGGATTTCTACGGCGATTTCATTTTTGGCGGCTACATACATTTTCATGTATTTTGTTGCACGGCGAGTCCGAGAACCGATAACCCCTTTGATTCTATTCGGCCTGTAAGGCGGCCAACCGCCCCGGATTCCTCGGAACCGTCTCGCAACGGCAGTTGTAATCCCACAATGCAATAATTAATAAAATAGTTCCGCAAAACGTCTTATGCCTCCCGCACTTTCCGTATATCCAACCAACTCCCAATTTAATTCCAAATACACAATAAACACACGATAAAGTGTTCGAAAATTTTAATGCAAGCGAAGAATACAGGATCTTCTTCGTTTGTCAGGGACTAACGCACCTACAGAACGAGTAGATTTTATTTAATGAATGTCATGTGAATGTCATCGGAAAAATCTTCACGTAATGTTAACACGCTGCACGCAATGCTTGTTGAATAATTGAATAAGGGCAGTTGTAAAAATTTTCATGATATTCTTCTTCAAAACCCATATTTAATAAAAAAACAATGCCACTCATCCGAGAAATATGATTTTAAAAATAAATGAAAACTTCAGTAATAAAAAAAAATTAAAACTTCATTAAGTTGTGCTTGTTTGTTTCCTTAATTAAGGGGGATTATATCGTCACCTAAAATGCAAGAAGGCGTAACAACACTTTTAATGATTTTACAGGAGAAGCAAAAACGTTATAAAATGGAAAAAATTTTAGATCTAGAAGCAATCGTTAAATAAATAAATCATCAATACAAAAGCCATTTTTGGATGAATGAGTCCAAAGATTTGTAGTGATTTAAAGTTTAGATAAATGCATCATAATCAATCAAAAACTCGATTTTGAATTTTTTGTTGTTAGGCCTTCTTGCATTTTAGGTGACGATATGTATATCCAGAGGTCGAAAAAAACAGTCATGTTTGTGAATTTTTTTAAGGAAACCTAAAGCATATTGTTAAATGAGGGTTTTTATACCTAAAAATATATACATTCAAGGGCATGTTATGGTTTTCTTATTAAAAAAAAATAATATTAAGGTAGATATAGCTTTTTTTATAGAGTGCTGTGAAAAAAAGATGAAAAGGTGTGACCAAGATTGCTCCTTAGATTAGATTAGATTAGACTAGATACTTAAAACTCGTATTTATCATAGCCGATTTTGAAAATATAGATTTTACTCAAAATGGCGGACTTTCGAACGCAAAGTAATCATTAATTTGCCTATAACTAATGAACGAAGCTTCGAAAAAAATCCTATGAGAAGTACGAGATTGTTACGAACAAAAGAAGCCTGCAAAAATATCAAAACGATCGGTTCACTGAGTTTCGAGAAATCTTGGCCACCGACTTTTAAAGCATGGGTTCGAGAAAAACGAGTTTGAAAAGAGGGGCCAGCACGGCGCGCTCCCGAAGGCGGTTCACTCACTCAGGCGATAAATTTGTTATTTTTTGAGATATCAACTTCAAATTTTAACCACATATTCTTGAGACTTGAAGCTTTAAGAAAATGCAAGAAAAAACTCTGGGTATATAATCCCGATTAAGTGCACAGACATACCCTCCGACCTTCACACTCACACCCCTCAATAAAATGTCAAAAACAATAAGAGGTGTTCACGATCTAGTGCACTTGGCTGTGAAATGCATAAATGCAGAATTGCAGTTTACAAAAACAAAATACACGTACGTTGAAAATTCGGTCAAATCTACTATAGCCTTTTACTTGAGGACTTGAGTAGTTGTGCACTTGTATAGTTTACAAAATTTGTTATAGAAGAACGTTATAGAAGAAGAACAAGCAAACTGTCACTCTCTATGACTCGAACTTTACTTGAATTACTTTTTTTAGCACGAATCTCGATCTTCAAACAGCTGTCAAAGTGGTAAAATTAAATTGTTCTCTTGCTCTGTGGGCAAAAAATACCCAAAGCCCTAAAAATAAATTTCTTGTGGATTCCTATAGGGACAAATTTTTTTATTTTTAAGTTGGCACTACTGTCACTGACATCTGTGCCAATTTACACGTCAAAATATTTATTGGTCTTTGAGATACGCATCCTTTTGTAAATAGCCTTCAAATTCTGAACTGCAAAGTGCAATAGATCGCACCCTGCAACTAATAAAATTATCAAAAATTATGAAAGAACCTTATCTTTTGCCACGGCACAAGCACGCGCGTCTTGGATTTGCAGAAGAACATCTATACACCGTTTGCGACACAGTAACTGATTGCTATTGATCTAAAGAGTCATCTGTCTGACTCTGTTTGTTCCAAAGATTATTTTCTCGGCCGAGAAAAAATTGAATCTTGATGGCGCCGATGGTTTTCAATACTTCAAAAGAGATTTGCGAACGAAGCTTTTTCCTTTATCAAACTATATTTCGAAGGGTGCCCTGTAATGATGTGGAGGGGCTTTTACATCAAAAGGCACGCTTGAATTCAGTTTCAAATCGTCACGAATGAAAAATAGAGATTACATTCAAGTATTGGAAAACAGCCTATTTAATTTCGTTGAGACGAACTGGGTGATGCCAGAATTTTCCAACAGCATAACGCTCGCATTCATATAAGCAATGAAACGAAGCGATATTTCGCTGACTGCTCTATGCGAGTACAAACTATAGACTGACCGAGCTGCTCTGTGGCCGGAAATCCCATAGAGAATGTTTGGGGCATACTAGTGGGAAAGGTTTATGTAAACAATTGCCAATGTTATAAAACAGATAAGTTAAAGGCTGCAATTGTTGCTGAGTGAGCTAGCCTGATTGTCAGATTTTGGAAAAATTTATCTGTATCGGTGAAATAAAGATTGTTTTTCATTGCAAAACCTAGTGGGGCTATGTAATAAAACCTTTAACCTATTTTGGCGGCCTCGGTAGTCGAGTAGGTAGTGGGCTCAACTGCTACCCCAGAATTCCCAGGTTCGATTCCCGGCCAGGCCGTGGTCCCTCGCTTAAAACCTTTCGCATTTGCGATTTTCTATCCTCATTTCTAATCAACTGAAATTAAAAATTCATCAATATTTACGACTCGAAGTTGTAGTTGATGGTAGAGAAATTTGTGAATGAGATTGCCTTCATAACTTGAAATGACTGAGGTAAAGGCATAACACTTGCCTCTGATTCAAATTTTATGTTTCTTTGGCTTTCCACCACGCTTAGAACATTCAACACGTGTTTAACTTGATTGACCTTTCCTTCCCACTAATCTATCACCCCATTTTCGAACCAAGGCAGACTTGACTGAATAGGTTTCCACCTGAAATCCTTGGTTCAAAGGTTAAAAAAGAAAATTATAATTGGTCAAAATGTTTACCAAAAAAGATAGTGTCTTATAAATATGAAAAGCACCTTTTATTGCATGCATATTCTGAATAATCAGTTGAATTAACTTGTTATCTAGTTGCTAATTGTTTGGATCGATCATAAATTTTCATAGAACGTAACACATGTTTTTTCCTCTTGATACAAAATGAGATGTTTTTATATATATTATATAAAACATAAATTAAATAACAGATAACTAACCTTTGGCAATAGTTTTATATCGAAAGCCAATACAAAGTACCATTTACAAGTGAAAATGCTAAGTAGTAAAAGCACACCTCAGCTCAGTCACAAACCTTTCACTGCCCGCCCGTCTTATCACTTTCTATGTAACACTAACCTTATTGTTAAATGGCCTAATGGTGTGTCTCTATAAAATATCCTTCTAATGAGTCGCGAACATTTAACTTAAATGCTTTAAGTATACTTTAAACTACTTTATGATATTGACACTTATACCTTTTAACGTTTACTTGCAGAGTTCGTGCCAGCACGTTATATACTCGCTGTACTGGGCTCCATTGGCATGGCCATCATTTATGGCCTAAAAGTTAATCTGAGTGTGGCTATGGTTGCTATGTTAAATCATACAGGTATTGCACATGGAAATCTTGGTGGTGGCCATGGTGGCCATGGTAGCCATGATGTGATTTTACGTAATCTGAGTGCAACAATTTCAAACATCACCGTCGCTGTTCAAGATGAGGTTTGCAAGAGTCCTGGTGGCGGTGCATCAGTGGCAGTAGAGGTAAGTCTCAAGTTTGTTCCCTTATTTGAGATCGGAATTAATTAGAACATTGTCAACTTTTAGCTTCATTAGCAAGACTTATCAGTGAATGTATATTTAGCAATATTTCGATTAATAAAAAAAAACGAACTGTTAGTAGCTCTTGGGTATATGTACAAAAGCACTTGCAGCAATTATGAGATTAAAACCAAAATTATTTGGAGATAGATTTCAAATAATCTTAACTAAACAGAAAAAACACTTTATTTTTTTCAGTCATAAATTGCTTTATTTAAACTTTGTTGTATGCTACAGAAACCTTCATTTTACTTATCAGAATTTATTTTCACCTCTAATCATAAAGGCTAGTCTGAACTGAATGTCTTCGGCGTATTTGTTGCTTGTAAATATTTATATTTGGATTTTTTTATTTTTAATAATAGTGACCAACTGAGGTGACCAACTGTACTGACATCGTATGTAAAGTACCGACATTTTGTTCTATGAACCCTGTACCGAGGAAAAGTAACGAAATATGTAACTCTAGCTGACCCGGCAAGCGTTGTTGAAGTGAAACTTCTTTAGCCGCGATGGGGAGTAAAACTGATGAATCAATTCGGCGATGAAACACTTCGCCGTGGAACGTTTCGGCGTGTTTTTAACATAATGTTACGCAAAATTAAATAATTTTAATGTAGTATGGACACAGTAGATTTTCAACTGCATCGTTCATACATCGAGTAATTATAACAATGCCATACAAATTTGAAGCATATCTTTGATATTCATACTGTAAACATCAACCTTAAATAAAGAGGCAAACACTGACTGCTGCTTCCCAGCAAACATTATGACTCTTAAAAGAGTCTTTTGAGACTCACATAAATGAGCTTTTATCGTCATAATGCGCTTAAAAAATACTCTATTTTGAGTACATTTTCGTAGGTTTCGGACGTCAAAATATGATTCATAATAATGACTGCTTTATGCCTCATTTAAGACTCAAAATTTAGACTCTTTTAAGGCTCATAATAAAGACTTTTAAAGAACTCATGTAAATTAGTGTTTTTGTACTCAAAATTAAGACTCATTTAAGACTCATATTTAATACTCTTTTAAGACTCATGATAAAGACTTTTTAAAGACTCATAATAAAGACTCTTTTATAACTCATTTAAATTAGTATTTTTGGACTCAAAATTAAGACTATTTTAAGACTCATTTTAAATACTTTTTTTAGATTCATAATAAAGACTTTAAATAAATACTTTTTTAGAACTCATATAAATGTCTTTTGGACTCAAAATTAAGACACTTTTGATAGTCATATTTCATACTCTTTTAAGAATAATGGAATGGAATCTTTAAAGACTCATACTGAGGACTCTTTCAGAACTCATGGAAGTAATTATGATCCGTTTAGGCTGAAACATATTTTTAGATTTAAATTTATTTAAAATATTTGATAGTTGAAAAATATAAAAAAAATGACAACAATATCTTTTTTAAACATTTCAAATAAAAAGTAATAGTAGAATAATTTAAAGTCATTTTACAATCATATCAAAGACTCCTTTATGAGTCTTTTTAGTGCGTACTCATAAAATACGCATAAAAAATACCCTTTTTAGAGTCTTATTTCTGAGCAATCATTTTACAATCATATAAAAGACTTCTTTATAAGTCTTTTTATTGCGTACTCATAAAATACACATAAAAAATACTCTTTTTAGAGTCTTATTTCTGAGCAATCATTTTACAATCATATAAAAGACTTCTTTATGAGTCTTTTTATTGCGTACTCATAAAACACGCATAAAAAATACTCTTTTTAGAGTCTTTTTACTGAGCAATCATTTTACAATCATGTCAAAGACTCCTTTACAAGTCTTTTTATTGCGTACTCATAAAACACGCATAAGAAATACTCTTTTTAGAGTAATTTTTTATAAGGCACTCAGAAAATGTTTGCAGCGTAAGTAAAAGAGTTATAATTTTGTACAACATTTTAAAGCATCTTAAGAGTAGTAAAAGAGTACACACAGTATATTTCTATATTGCATCTATTTTGCTTATATCTTTATGTTTTTGATACAAAATTCTACATAACACATAGTTTCATGATACATATTAACCCTCTCCAGCCCTCCCTTAAAGCCCCTCTGTTCACGTGTAGGGAATAAATATACAAAAATCATGAAATTTGTATGGGAGCCCCTTAAATCTGTTCAGGTGTAGGGAATAAATATCATAAAAATCATAAAATTTGAATGGGAGCCCCCATAAAGAGTGGTCGGAGGAAATAATTTTCCTTTTGCAAAAGTAATGGGGTCGTACATATTAACCCTCTCCGGCCCTCCGATAAAGCCCCCTGCTATGGTGTAGGGAATAAAAATTGGCATGTGCCAGCAACAAAGCTATGTGGTGTTTTGAGTTGTATGTTTGAGGAAAAAGAAATAAAACTGGACAACAAATGATTTTTATTTTTGAGAGTAAAATAAAAATTGAGAAAAACTTTTTTTCTGAGCGAAAAAATAAAATTGAAAAACAATTTTTATTCTTGAGCATAATAAAAAAACTCAAAAAGTATTCTTATTATTGAACAGAAAAATAAATATCAAAAATTAACTTTTATTTCTGATCAAAACAATAAAAATCATAAGATTTTTTTATTTTTAAAAATCGCAAGATAATTTTTATTGCTGAGCTAGTTTTTGGATATCGCTTATAATAATTGCCATTATATTTATGAAATGGGACTTTTTTAGTAAGACAATATTATAGAGTAAACTTAAAAATCAACTTTTTTAAAGTTAAAGTTTCACTTCTACTGTTGCCACACATATTTTTGTTTTGTCCGCATTGAATATTTGATGTATCCATTTTGTTCAATAGTTGTTGGTGTGTTGACAGAGTTAACTGGAAAGAAAAAAGCTTAAAATGATTTCTAAAATTTTATTTTTGATCGAAAATGACGTTTAACTTAATAATTCGTATAGAAAAAAATAACAAAAACAAAAAATCAAAAACTTTTTGCTTACTTTTTGGTTATTTTTGTTTAATTTTGTTCATATTTTTTAATATATCGCCCATTTCATATTGAAGTGTAATATCAGTTTCACTGACCATCTTCGATTTGGCTCACATTTTGTTTTTAGATTGGTTTATTCTTTAGAAAACCAAATCCGGAGTTTGAGATTTTAAGAATTTTTTAGGCGGACCCACAGCCATGCGCATATCAAAATAGGGTCTATTTTGAGACAAAGTAGCTCAATCAATTTAAATGCGATTTTCGGAAATAGGTTATCATTGGAAAGGTTATTTGGTCTATTTTAAGAGGAAAGTGGAAAACTTTTGAAAAAATTGCAGTAAGTTGACCCATTCTTAATTTCAAAGCTTAAAACTATGCCATCAACAGGCGCTTTATTTATTTTTTTTTTTTTATTTTCTTTTTTTTAATTTTCTTACTTTCCATTACATTTCATTACAAATTCAATTGTACATTGAAGTTAAATCGAAGGCAAACCGCACAGTTTTTTTTTTTATGAGAACAAAGTTATCGTGCCTAAGGTCTTGAAGCGGTATGAGAGATGCCCCGCGCCGTCACTGAGTCTACTTTATATCCCATGCTAAGCACGATAAGTGTTAATTCCATTTTTTTGCGGAAATACAATTATCAAACCACTGTAAGCAACACAATAAGCGCATATATATCAAAACGTTATCAGTACGTTAATGCTAGAAAAAGTCAAATTTTCGAATGGAACTGTCAAAATGCACCTGGCAATGCTAATGCCGAGGTGCAATACATAAAAGTTAGCCCTCGTATTTCGATACTTGATGGCAGACACAAGTACATTCACAGTGGCTTCCGAACGGTAATACTTAGAAAAGCAAAAATTTTATTAAAAAAAATACGTTCTTTGATTATACCTTCTGTTCAAAATTGAACCGGACTGTGCAAATGAAACAACAACTATTAAATATTCTTCAATATCTATTTTATCACCTTCAAAATGATCACCATCGTTGAAAGCATTCTTGACCTATTCTTGAAAGCATTCTTAGTGGGCCGATTTCGGAATTGGCTTTTAGAATTCCCTCTGCTAACTCTCTTTGATGACTTCAATCATCTCAAAATTTTTTCCACAAAGCCAAAATTTGTGTTTAGGGAATAGGAAAATTCACGCGGGGTCATATCTGGCGAATATGGTGCTAATTGAACGATATTGACATTGATTTGATCAAACAATCGAGTGCAATGCGCGATGTGTGAGCTTTTGCATTATCGTGGTGCAAAAAACCAAGAATTGTCCTTCCATAATTTTGGACTCTTTCGCCGAATATTCTCGCGCAAACGCTTTTAAACACTTCAAATATATTGAGCGTTGATCGAATGATATTGGAGAAGCAGTTCCCAGTGCACGACACCTTGAGAATCGAAGAAAACAGTCAAGATCACCTTAATTTTTTAACGACTTTGTCGTGGTTTTTTGGGTTTCGCCGCATGTGGATTGCGCCACTGTGCAGATTGTTGAGCTGTTTCGACATAATACTCGCACACTCAAGTCTCATCACCAGTACTAAATGTCCGTATTGTCCATTAAAAGCATCTCCTGAGCGACAGTTTTGCAAAACTCTTTTTGAAGGAAATGATATATCAATCTCGGCAGGTACACATATCTCTCATAGTCACACAACAATTATCGAGCAAAATTTCCTTTACTTTTTGACATTTCCATTGTTTATTTATGTTGTTGGACGAGAAAGTTGAGGCAAGTTGTCAACTGTACCACTGAAATGCCTGCGTACGTGATAGAGCAGACTCCCCGTAGGTTTTCTGCAACATTTTCAATGCATCCGGACAAGAAATTCCGTTGGTAAAACACAATTTCAAACACACTATGTGCTCAACTTTTTTTCCATTATGAATTCAATAAGGTGGATCGTTTTGTTGGGAGGAAAAAAATTCATATTCTAGGAGCTGGATTCAAGTAGATTTTAAATCCAAAAGGATATCGTATTCGGTGTAACCGTCTGCCAGCGGTTTTGATTTAAAAAAAAAAATAACTTTTTCGCCAAAAATCAACGGTTTTTTCGCCGTAATTGTTTTTTTCTTATCTCCCTTACTTTACAAGTGTTACCAGGTTTAAAAAAAATCATTAGCTTCATGACAACTGTTGTTTCGCACAGTCCGGTTTCGCACAGTCCGGTACAATTTTGAACAGAAAGTATTTTTAAGCTTTAAAATGTAAACGCGTTAAAACATAGCCTACACTAAGGGAAATAATGCATATTAACATTATACACGCCTGAGTATCAATTTTATTTAAATATTTACGTGGATACAACAAATATTTTCCTTACAACTCGTTTTTTTCCCGTATTTAAATTTTATTTATGCCACACACTGACACACATATTTCATACAGCTGCCAAGCAGCAGCAGCATCGCACTCTGTTCCTGTGCGCACCAGCAGTTGCAGGTTTCTTATAGTTCTCATTTAGTTAATGTTGCAAGGGTAATATAGTATGAATATTTGGCAAATATGATTTGTGAGTGCGGTGGTGAGTGCGATGCATGATGAATTCATGTAAGGTGGAGTGACAACTCGGTATTTTCTCAAGAATATCACTCCACTCTACATGATTTCATCATGCATCGCACTCACCACCGCATTCCCAAATCATATTTTCACAAAAAGAAAATAAAATATACCACTAAATGGCGTTTGATATGGACGCAGCTCATGGGAAATATTCAAATAAATTGTTTTTCAATTTCAATATTTTTATATAAATTTTCCTTAAATGCGATAGTTTTATTTTCAAATAGTAAATATTTGAAAGATATTTAAAAATATTCGTGCATAATTTTAATATATTTTTTATTAATTCTGTTTAAATATTTTAATATTTTATTTAATTAAAAAAGTATTTAAATAAATTTTAAATATTTACGTAGTCGACTTAAGTAAATGCGTTATTGGTGCAAAAATGACTCGCTTTTTGGATAAATTAAAAGAGTTTTTGGATAAATTTAATATTTTTTTCCCTTAGTGTATGTTTGTTACTATCCTGGAATTCTGTTAGCCGTTTTGGAGTTTACCCCGAATACATCAAACTAACAAATAATCTTACTTTTCTATAAACGAAATATTCTTAATAAATATTAAAATTTCATTTGAGTTTTCTACTCACATGAACTTTTTTATCAAAAGAAAACTAGATAACTCTTCTAGTCAAAAACATTCAAATAAAATTGCTAAAAATTGTTGTACAGTGTTGTAGAGTATCCGTGCAGACGTTTCATAGCCTGTATTGGCATCAGGGTTTCATCTCAATTTCCAAGGCTAAGCAATTCCAATGAATAGGGTGGTTATTTAAAATTCCCATAGGTACGATTCCCTGAATCCATGTTTTTCTTCCATTTCAACTTCTACCTCATCGATTATAGCTCCAAGGAAATGTATGAGTTCATCAATAATAACACCAGACGTTGATTATTACTAGGAAATGATTCTGTTCAATCTGACTTGTACAGAATAACCACCGAATGAAATTATGCCACCAAAAATGTTCTCAATACATGCCTCAATTTTATTGTTTTTAATCAATTCAATCGATTCGAGTTCGTATTGTCAAAAAACAGACCAATTTAAAAAAGTATGAATCAATTGAAAAGCATTTTTTGTTTTTTTTGCGGTGTTATGCGGGCTGTTAAATTAAACAATTTGTATTCTTTTTAAATTAATTTGTTGCCTTGGAATATTGTTGATTTACGAGCTAAACAGATGGTGATATAGAAAGGGGAAAAGCTGGAAAATGTTGCATGTATTAAAAAGTTACAAAAGTTAGCAAAATTTATAAAATATCTGAAAAAAAATATATAAAAAAATTAATTTATTTAATCTACTATTCTTTTCTTCTTACAGGACGGTCCATTCACCTGGAGTGAGCCACTTCAGGGCACTCTGCTGAGTTGTTACTTTTGGGGCTACATCGTGTCGCAAATTCCAAGTGCTCGCATCGCTGAAAACTTCTCTGCCAAATGGGTGATGCTTTTCTCAGTGGCCATCAATGTTGTCTGTACTCTTTTGACGCCAGTTTTAACCAAACTCCACTATGTCGGTCTCATTGCCATGCGTGTGTTGGAGGGCATTGGCGGCGGTGCCACCTTCCCAGCGATGCACTGCATGATTGCCGCCTGGGCACCACCCAATGAACGTTCCGTTATGTCAACAATTATCTATGTGGGCACATCGTTTGGTACTGCTATTTCCATATTGCTGGCTGGTGTCCTGTCCGGCAGCTATGGCTGGGAATCGGTGTTCTATGTTATGGGCGGCTTAAGCTGTTTGTGGATGTTGTTGTGGACTATTCTGGTGCAAGATAATCCCAATAAACAAGGTTTGATTAGCCTCGAAGAACGTCAAATGATCACCTCGCAATTGGGTACCTTGCAGGAGGCCGGTGCAGCTGTTAAGGAGGAGCATCCACCAGTGCCTTGGCGTAAGGTTCTGACATCGGTACCATTTTGGGCTATTTTAATTGCTCATTGCTGCAGTAACTGGGGCTGGTACATGTTCCTCATTGAAATTCCATTCTACATGAAGCAAGTTCTGGCTTTTAATGTGTCCAGCAATGCTGTGGCCAGTGCAATGCCCTACTTCCCTATGTTGATTTTCAGTATTATTTTGGGCAAAACTCTGGATACACTGAAGGCAAAACGTAAGTAGAAACGCATGGAGTTGAGAAAATGAGAATGTGTGTTTATGACTTGTCATTTATTAACAGAAATCATCACCACGACAATTTGCCGCAAGACGGCTACCAGCATTGCCACCTTAGTTCCCGGCATCTGTTTGTTGAGCTTGTGCTATATTGGCTGCAAACATACGGCGGCTGTTATACTAATGTCCATTGGTATTGTTGGCATGGGCGGTATGTTCTCTGGTTTCCTCTCCAATCACATTGATATTGCACCCAACTATGCCGGCACACTTGTGGCTATCACCAATACTGCGGCAACACTGCCTGGTATTATTGTTCCTCTTTTCGTTGGATTCATTACAAAGGGAAATGTGAGTATGATATGCTCCTACATATTCATTCTCAAACATATCCTTATTTTATACAATTCTACATATTTAATATTTTATTCTTACATTGACCCAACATACCTACATATAATTATAAAGTTAAATCTATCTTCTCCCTACTATAGCAAACTATTGGAGCTTGGCGTATTATTTTCTTTGTGACCATCGTTCTGTTCTCAATTGAATTTTTGGTATTTGTCATCTTTGGCTCGGGTGAGGAACAATCCTGGAACAAGACTGCATCCAAAGGTGATGGCGAAAGTGGTGAACACGATGAGTCAACACCTCTGAAGACGGGTCCAGCAGCAACTAAAAATGGTGGCCACTAATTATATTGAACATTCAAGAATTGAATCGTAAAAATCATATTTAAAATTCAAGATGAACGCATTGGTGGAGAGCAATTATGATCTTAACGATTATTGAATATATGTAAATAGCATTTAGAGCTTCTTTTATATTTTATGACATACTTAGCCGCCTTCTGATGTGCGTGTATCGTTGTTCTACCTCTAAAATTATGGACAAAGAAACCTACCGCTTCGTACTTGAACAAAAAAAGAAATCAATCTTTACATTTCTTACTTTAAGTTTATTTATAAATATTATTTAACAAAATATTTTGTACTTGAGAAATTATTTTTATTTTTATTTTTATTTTAATCACTAATCATAAGCTTAAGCAGTAGATAACATACATTTATTTTTAATTTTTACCGATGTAAAACTTCATCTATACAAAAATGTATCTGAATCAATTATTATGGCATTTAAATATATTTAATGTTGCTAAATGTATGAAAATAAAAAATGTAACAGAAGCTTTTTTGTTCCTTTTCTTCTAGAATGCAACCTTCTTTTAATTTGGTTAGTATTAAGAATCATATTTCGATAGGGGTATTCACAATGTCGTGTGTTTGGTTTTGTATGGTGTATATGTGATACATATGATATTTGTAGCAGTTTAAAACTTAAAAAAAATACACCGAGCTTCAAATACACAACTTTATCAATTATCGAAAAAAAATAAGTTGAATGTATCATAGACCCACCCGTAGGTTTTGACGTGACAGCGTATTCTCATTCTTGTCCCTTTCCTTTACTTTGATCCCAAACTTGTCCTAATCCTTATCCTTAGTCACACTCTCGATTTAATTCCTGCCAAAATGGCTGACTTTAACCTTGTTTGAATCCTTTTCCTAATCCTTGTCCGCACTTTTTTTCCCAACCTTTATCCTAAATCTTGTTCTTAGTATGTCCAAATTCTTATTCTATTCTTTGTTCTTTTTCTAATTTTATCCTAAATTTTATTTTAGATGTGTCTAAATCTTCGTTCTTATCCTTGTCCCAATCGTTGTCGTAGTCATTTTCCCAATCCTTGCCTAAATTTTTGTCCTAATCCTTGTCCAATACTATACTCTTATCTTTGTCCTTCTCCTTGTTTTATTCCTGGTACTAATCTTTGTCGAATACCTTGCCCCCATTCTTTTTTAATCCTTATTCTAATCCTTATCCAAAGTCTTGTCCTAATTATTATCAATGTTTTAATTTTAGTTTATTTTTTAATTTTATTTCTTTTTGTAATGCATTTGGTGCATTGAGGTTCCTTTAAGAGATTTCCTGAGTGGCCTCATGACCGGGTATGGGCACCACTACATTTAAAGCTTCTTTGTTGTTTCTGTGTTTGTCTTTTGCCTTTGCTTTTTTTTGCGTTTTGTGTTGCTACATAAGCCTTTGCTCTCAATGCATATGCCCGAAACCCTCAGCTTTACTGTCATTCATCAAAATTTATTGTAGCGCCAATAGTCACAGAGTTATAATTCCATGCAACATTTTTTCATTATTGCTGCATTTTCAATGAATAACGACCTCTGACGTAGCTTCAAAAAAAATTTTTTCATTTTCGTTTTGAGGTCAAGGAACCATATTTTGATGTCATAAAATAAAAGTTTTGGTTGCACTTTCACTCACCGAGTAATAATTTCATTGCATTAAGCCAAAAATATATTTTTGCATATAAAAAATATATTCCGCCCTCTTATGAAATTTTTTAAGTTTAATCAGCTTATGTTCTATTCCGGGTTCAAGTGAATCTTCGTACAAAATATCATCAATATCGGTTCAGTTGTTTTGCATAAAACTCGATAAAAACGCCACCTATCGGGTCAAAAACTATCCTATGTTTCAAGCTAAACCAACCAACAGAACACATTCACAAAATTTCACTGAAATTGCCCAGAAGGAAAGTGTGGAATGTATGACTTTAAGAATGCATGAATTCTTCGTCGAAAAAAGAGAGAAAAAAGATACATGACCGAGTGAAGTATCTTTGAATGCAAACGTTTTTCATATTTTGAACGAATGATAAAAAACATTGACTTCTTCATACATTCTTTATTCATGTAAGAAAAAGTACATAATTTTTTCACAAAGATTTCGTTCATGTTAAAATCATGTAATATTTTACACATTCTTTAGGAATGCAAAAAGGATGCATGATTTTTCTTGACAACGCGTAAATAAATAAACAAATATCGAAAATACTTTTACTATGAACAATTTACTACGAATATTACCACAATCTAGAAAATATGTTGTATACTACTAAAAAAATGTACCCACAAATAAACAACATCGCGAATACCCTATGTGTTTTTTAACATTTACAGTCTTATAATAATACTCTTATTCGAAAATTTTCACATGATAATTTTGGAATCGCCTTTAGTGCCTTCTGTGAATTCTCTTCTATCGTCTCAAAACGCTTTTTTTTTATTCACCCGGAGGTATGAAATCTTCTAAAGATAAATATAGCCCGTTCCATGCGTGTGTACGATTCACAATCTAAAATCTGCCCGGATCAGCGGGACATCAGAATGCGCCTACAGTAGCGAGCAAAACTGGCTAAATATTTGCCACTTTGATGCATTATTGATTGCTGTAGAGCCATTTCTCAATATAACGCTACCAAATTTTCAGGTTATATACTTCATTTGTTAAGAAACAAAACGTTTTAGTTCAAGTTTGCAAAATGTACAAAAATAAAAGAGATATTACAAAAATAACAAAAAATTCTATTTAGCCAGTTTTGCTCGTGTTCGAATTTGTCAGCGTCTGTTCATTAATTCTTTGCCGTTTCGTTTTTGTTGTTGAAATTTACTGTTGCTTTTTTAGCGATAAGCAAAAAGAAGTTAAGTAATTCAGTTGTGTTTACTTGATTCGGCGTCAAATTTGCTGTGTCGTTTAAATAAAAAGGACTTTTTTTATATTTTTATCAAAATGAGTAAGATCAATAAAATTGCTGAAGATGAAATTGTTTCATGACTGAAAATGGTCATTCATGAAGAGAAATAGCACAAAGCCCACAAATTTGCCATCAAACTGTTCTAAATGTACTGAAACGATGGAATATAAAGGCATCAAAGGTTACAAAAAGGCGCCCAAATCTACTTTCGGACAGGGATGCTCAAGTCATGGAGCGCTTATTAACTCAACAAGTAGCTAAGACACCAAAAAGAAGCTGCGCAAAAGATTGAAAAGCCTGTAAGGGAATGGACAAAACGCAGAGCGTTGAAAAAATCGGGTGGTAGGCCGCCCTCAAGCCACAAAAGCTAGCATTGTCTGACAAAAACGTGAAAGCGAGGTTGAATTTATGCCAAAAGTACAAACACTGGAGTGTCAATGATTGGAAGCGTGTGATGTGATCTGATGAGACCCGTATTAACCGGTATCAGTCGGATGGGAAACAATATTATTAGCACCGAACCCATGAAGCATAAAGTTAAACAAACAATGAAACAAGTCGGTTAAACAAGACATGGTGGCATATTGGTCCACTTGTAAGAATAATCGGTATAATTAAGAAAAAGGATTACCTGAACATCTTATAGTACGTTTACATATCGAGATAAAATCGAGATTAAACCTTTTGAGGAGATTAACTCGCTAATCTTGTTGATTTTGACGAGATTAGCCATACAAAAGTTAATCTCTTCGGAACGAGATTAGAAACTAATCTACTAGCTAATCTCCTCAAAAAAGGTTTGCAACGCTGTGAACTGCGACAATTCCTTAAAAAAATGCAGCACTATAAAGAAGTAATAAAATGAAATGGCAAATAAATGTTTGGTGAAGAAAAATGGCTGCAACAACACAAACATACAGATACATAAAAACATGGCTGGATGTAAATACAAAAAACAAAACAAAGCAACGAAATGTCAAAGTTAATCTCAATCACGGTAATGTACAGTTGAGATTACAGTAGGAGATTAGGCTCATCTTCTTTCTCTTAATCCTCATATGTAAACGTAGTATAACACACTAATTTTTCGGATTTCGTTGACCTAAGTGCATATCCAACAGAAGAGGCGATATTCCAGCAAGACGGGGATACAAAGCATGCAGCTAAAATTGTTCAAGAGTGGCTAAAAACTCAGGACTTTCAGCTTTTATAATGGCCAACACAGAATCCTGATTTAAACTCGATTGAAAATTTGTGGGCTATTCTAAAAAAACAGCTAACATCTTACGAAATGGCCCCACATAACATCGACGAACTATGGTCAAGAGTTCAGAAGGAATGGCGTGATTTTCCACATGCAACTATTGAAAAACTGGTCGAGATCATGCCGAGACGTATTAATCATGTCAAGACAAAATATTAATTTTATGTAATAAAAAATACCCCCATGCAAAACTGACTAAATAGAATTTTTTGTTATTTTTGTACAATCTTTTTTATTTTTTTATATTTTGCAAACTTCAACTAAACCGTTTTGTTTCTTAATAAATGAAGTATATAACCGGAAAATTATGTAGCGGTATATTGAAAAATTACTCTACAGTAGTCAAAAATGCATGAAAGTGGCAAACATTTAGCCAGTTTTGCTCGCCACTGTACGTACTAAAAGATACCCCCTGTTGGCAAATATAAATTTCCACTAAGCTCTTTGTTGGCTTTTCAGCGGAATTGAAAACTACATAAAATTAAATAAAATATAAATTAAATAAAAAAGAAATTAAAAAATAGATATTACAAAAAAAAAAAGAAAATAAAAAAAAAACAACAAAAATAAAAATAACAATAAAAATGAACATTGAATTATTTTTGTGCTCATGTAAATAAACATCATTGAACAGAAGCACATTTTTAATAAAACGAAAAAGTACAAGATAATACCCAAAGTTCTTTATTAGTCAAATATAACTATTTATTATTGTTGTCATTCGGTTTGCGGCCAATGTCCAACCCAAGAACCAACGTGGAAAATAGATAAAACTCTCAAACACCAAACCAATTCCAAACATAACGCAGATATATACATGTATATTGTCCAAGCACAATATATATACATATATTCGGGTCAACAAAATTCGGGAACACCGAGCTAAAGTTATTTTTTGGATATGCATTTGGGCCAACGCAGGCAAAAACTTGTGTGGAAAAGAGATAAACTCTGACTCAACAAACTAAGAGATACGGTATATTTGGTCTAATTAAGAACATGGGAAGTTATAGAACTACATATCAAAATGAATTTCATGAAAAATAAAGCAATGAGACTAAATAAAAGCAAAACTTGGGATAATCCTATTCGATGATACTTATTTATTAAAACAATAATTTACTCTATATCCGCGATTTATGTATGATACCCAATAGAATAGATTAATTATTTAAATATAATATCACTTTCCGTTTTAAGACATCCACCGAGTCACAGAAATTAATAAGTTTAAGTTACAATTGAAATCACTGCACATACATCGGAAAGGGTCGTGAAGGGTATAATTGGAAGTGCACTGACCCAAGTTAAAAAGCTGGAAATGTCTGGCTCCGCTCCTAGGGATGCTAAAGTTTAGAGACGAGAGAAGGTATTGTGAGTCAATAGCTGCATTCCCATCAGGGTTGCATCGGAGAAAAATAAAAAAGTACCACTGAAATAATAAAATTTGCCACCAAAAATAAAAAAATTTATAGAAAAATAAAACGTGGTGCCACAAAAATAAAAAACTATCTTTTACTTTTTTTTCCCCCCGAAAAAAAAGTTCCCCATTATGAAAGCAGTATCACTTCCATTTTGTTTTAGTACTAAATATCCAAGACTTTTTTAAGTTCTGTGTTGTCTTTTTTTTTTTGTTTCGTTTGCGACCTGGAGGTGTGGAATATTCAAAATATACCAGTAGCCCGTACTACTGCTATGCACGATTCATATAAGAGGATTTACTCAAAACCTCTATATGCCTACGTACTAAACCACACCTCCTCATTTTATTTGTAATCATTTTTTTTTTAATCCATTGAGATCCGTTATCTCCTTTTTTTTTTGTATGCGACTTATGTGTGTTTTCCGGATGTACCTGAGTCTATAGCAGTGTCGGCCGACGCCTATGCACGCGTGCTTCGTGAAACTTCGGTTTTTTACACCGACATAAAACTGGCTGTCGTGCTTTGACACCGACGCTGCCGATTATTCGTAGCAAGAGCGCTCAGTCGATGTTTCGCTTTTGGCTAGTTAACACCACGCTTCTATGCAACGTATGCGCGCAATTTATTACGTAATTTTAAATACTTACACGTAAAAAAATGTTCAACCAAATGTGGGAATTAGCATATTTTTTCTTTAAAAATTGTTTTGGGGAAGCGAAAACTTAATTTGTCAGAAGAAAGTAGGGTGCGCTACACTCAGAAAAAAGTCTCTCGGAATATGATAAAGAAGGCATCATATTTATAGAAAAATGGTATAGAGTTTGCTCCAGAAAATGCTTTTCTCTAATTGTGATTAGATTAATAAAAATTCCCTAAAAATGGTGAAAACTTCCATGAAAAAGAGAAATATAACAAAAATATATCGTTCTTTGAGAAAAAGACTTTAATTTTTGAGAAATTATTTGTGTTTATTGAAGAAAATATTTCGCGTAGTGAATTGTTTTTCTACAATAGAGAAAACTTTTCATTTTCTAGAAATTTTTATCTATAAATGAGAATTTTTTATCTATAAATGAGAATTTTTTAGTGCGAGAAGAATACTTATCATTATTAGAGGCTTGAAATATTTTCATTTCCTACAAGTGAAGAAATATTATTTCAAATATGTGAAAATTTATTCTAATTGTAGGAAATTTCATTTGAAAAAGAGAAAATTGCTATTATCAAAAATAGAGATTTTTTTATAGAGAAAAGATATGGGTTTTTTTCTGAGTGTACCAGTGTTCTTTTTATTTTGAAGTAATATGCAATATAAATAATATTAGTACTATTAGGAGTCGGTAAAATGTTATTAGTAAAAGATTACTTTCCAAATAAATATGTAATATTGATATTAATAATAAATATATGCATATTGATATTATTAATAAAATATTGATATTATTATTATTAATTATTATTAATTACGCTGCCCCTAATCAATAAATAATATTGGACATTATTTACCTAGCAAGAAATTTCATTAATTTCAATTCACTTTCATATAAAAAATTTCTTTAAGCCTCTTGCGAAGTAAAATTTTCACAGTGTAAGCCAAAGAGAGATTCTTTGCTCTCACTTGGGCGCACACTACTACAAAACTGAAAAAACTGTGTATGTATTTTTTTGGCCGACACTGGTCTATAGTATCGGCATGCACGAGTTGCGGAAGCTTTATCATCTTAAAGATTTCTCTGAAGAAGCCCCTTACTTTCGCTTCAAGCCAAATCGTCACTGGGCTGCCAATTGTAGCATGAAACATTTAAGCATCGCAAGTAGTTTTTAAAAACCAACAAACTTGAAACAGTGTCAACCTTAAGTCTGTTCCTTGCTTTGGTTTTTGTTGCATTTGCTTCCGAAAACACTCTTTCAACTCCAGCTGTTGAGTGCGGAATAGACATAACGGCCTAAACAATTTTTTTTAAATTTGGGAATGTGTATTCATCCAGGCCATTTCGAAGTTCCAAAGTTTTCAACCAAAACTCGTCAAAAGTCTTTGGCAACAAACGCAACTCGTCGAAATCAGGCAGAGATCTCCACTCTGTATTCGCTTGTTCAGCATCGACTTCCATCATCTCAGAGAGAACAAGTATTGAAGGTACCTCTCCAGACAGTGCTTTAAGTGGATCCAATTTGCTTATCTCTTTCAATGTCGAGTTGTCTAAAGGCATTCTTTTTTCAATTTGTGCAGCAAGCTCCTTCCAAAAATTAAATGCCCCCTTAAGAAAAGCTTGGTGATTGAATTTTGGATTGTCGCGCAAAAATTTCTCAACTCCGACACCGCAATACATATTTTCAATCGGAACAAAATTATTAGTGTTTTCTTAATCTGTTTCACCAGAATTCAAGGCTTGAATTTTAAAAATATTTCTTAGCACTTGCTTTTGCAATTGGCGCATGCGAGGAACGATGAGATGGGACATTGTTTTTTGGGATTGGAACACCCTATTTAGCTTGTTGAGCATGCCAAGAGTAAAGCTCATAAAAATGCAGTTAGCTTTAAGCTCCGAATCTGCCAACTGTTTTGAAATTTCTCGGCTTTCATGCTCTTCAAACTCATCCAACAAAAAATACGGCTTGAGTGCATCCCATTGCTCTAAAAGTCTGTTGACTGCTTCTTCCATGGACAACCATCTTGTCGCTCCTACCGATGAAATTTTTCTAAGCGGTGTGCCGAAATATTCTCGAAACTTATTAAATTCGTTTCTTCTGTTACTGCTGTGACAAAAATGATTACAAATAGACTTTATTAAGTCTCCAGGATTTTTTGTTAATTTGCTGCAACTATATTTTGCGCACAAAGCAAGTAAGTGGCAAATACAGCCGTTTATAAATAATTTAGGACAATCTTTCTTAAGAAGTGCCTGTACACCATTGAATTGTCCCATCATTGTCGGGCAATTATCTGCAGCAAATGATATAAGATTTTTTATGTTTATTTCGCACCGCTTAAGGTAATCAATGAGCAATTGAGTCAGGTTCGCAGCATTCGACTGTTCACGTATTTCCAACAATCCTATCAACCTGTCTTGTACATCAAACAACGGATGCACAATTCTAACAATAATTGCTAAGCATTTTTTTGCGGCTATATCCGTTGACTCATCCATCATAATGGAGTATTTTGTGCCTTGTGTCAAAGCAGCCAACTCGTTAATAGCAAATGGAGCAAGAACTTCCTTAATTTTCGCCGTAGCTTGGTTCCTGTTCAGCGAAATTAAATTTAATATTTTTGAGTCGAGTGCTATGGACTTAAACAAAGGCAGGATGTGGTCAATAGTTGAAAGTGATTCATGGTGCTCTGCCATGAATGCACAAATTTTAAAGATTCCTGATCTGTGTGGGGCAGAAAGAAGCGTTTTTGGCTGAACAATTGAAGTCAGCTTGGGTAGCGAAGCAACTTTAACGTTATTGCTGTGTTTTGCAGTGTTGACATGACGAGCCAAATGATTTGTGTTGCCTGTCAAATCTTTATTGCATGCTTTGAAAAAATAGCTATTTGCTTTTTTCAGCAGCCATGCTCATCTGGGAAAGACTTGCAGTGAGCCTTTTTTCCTTTTTTTTTACCACTGCAGAATTATTTTAAATATTTAACAGATTTATTAATAAAATTTTTAAAATTATGTATTATTTTAAATAATTATCTCTATCTCTATCTCTATCTCTATCTCTATCTCTATCTCTATCTCTATCTCTATCTCTATCTATATCTCTATCTCTATCTCTATCTCTATCTCTATCTCTATCTTTATCTTTATCTCTATCTCTATCTCTATCTCTATCGCTATCTCTATCTCCGTCTCTATCTTTATCTTTATATTTATCTTTATCTTTATCTTTATCTTTATCTTTATCTCTACACTTAAAATTTTGCTATAATAGTCGAATTATTTAAAATTAATAATTTGTGCGTATACAATTATGGGACATAACTTACCCTAATGGTTTAAAGTTTAAAGCGTTATCTTGCATCATTTCTTCTGCATACACCAGTGGAATGTTTTGAAAGTTTCCACTCGAGACTTCGCCACAGTCTGTAGCCATAACTTCTATAATGTCCCTTGCAAAGTTGTCTTGCATCATTGCATCTTCATCGCCAAGGATTATATTATTTTTTTCCATGGCTCCATCTTCTAAGGACATATTAGTGAAACAAAAATTAGAAATGAATTTAAAGCTTAAATATATCATACTCATTTATTTAGATATCATATCATATGACATACATATGTATATGTATTGAATACGATAAGCACTTAAACACACACAAAGAACTAATAATTAATAAAATATTTTAAGTATTGCATTTAAAAAAAAAACAATTTTTATAATATATAATTGCACTTACCTGTTGGCAAATATGTCTGGCAAGAGATAATTTGCAACGGAGATTTTTCCGAAAGGTTCGTTTCAATTTGGTCACAAGCTGCTGTTTGGTTACTTATGCTTAATCAAAGATAAAAGATAATAGCTGCATTCCCGTGGTCGTTGATCTAGAGCGCGGCTCTATTTTATTCACAAAGCAAAAACAAAAATTAGAACCAACTCTTTTCCTGGCTCTATTTCTGATTTGAAAATGCTGCCAAGTTCAATGCATTTTTTGTTGAAAACGAACATAGTTGGCAAATCTAAAGTATGCTGTTTTGTATTGATTTCTATTGTTATCAAACAGCTGTTTAATAGCTGCATTCCCGTGGGATTGGATCAGATCAAATCTCAGTGGAACAACTTTAATTCAACTTTATAACAATTTGGCACCACTGTCTTGAAACAGCTGTTTGATAACAATAGAACCCTGCAAGACATGCCTAACTGAAACTCCAACACAATCACAATATTTACAGCAAAAACTAATACATTCTCAGTTATTTCACTCTTGTCAATTTTGTCAGAATGAGACAACAATATAAACATTAAATTACGCAGCAAACAAGCTGAGGGTGTGAAAAAAACTTTAAGAGGTGAAAGTGTAAGTCACGCAATAAATAATATCCTAAAATAACCAAATTGAATGATAGTGGCCGTGGCGCAGTGGGTAGAATATGGAACTTATATGACAGAGGACCGGGGTTCAAATATCGCACGAGGCATAAAGATTTTCAATTGTGTTTATTTAATAAAATATAGCTCAAAAGTGAAAAGTGATTAGAAAAATAGACAAATAAAACACATCCTTCTTTGTAAAGAAAAACAAGATTTCCTTGCTAGAATAGAAAATAACAGCGTTATTCTGGGGCTTTGTTTTTTTATTTTCTTTAAATATTTTACTAAAATTTATCTTTTGTAAATACTACCCATTAATAAAAAAAGAAAAAAAAACATTTCTAAACAAAATTACAAGAAAAAAAGTTGGCTTTATTTGGTGAAGGGTCTGAACCCGCGCATGTTTGCGTTAAAAGCCAGCGCTCTAACCACTACACTATGGTGGAAAGGTTTTGCGACACGCTAACTGCGTAGTTAAGTACACAGCTGAGTTTGTTATGAAATTCTTTACGGAATTTGTTGTTAGTGTGAGCAGAGCAGCTGTGTTCGGCAAGAAATTGAAATACTTGCGTAAGAAAGAGATATAAAATCACACTTATACATGAGTTTCGGTTAGATTTTTCACATTGCCCTTAACAAACTGATAGAAACTTTTACTATGTTTCCATGGCGAGTTAACTCGGGGTTTACTCGTGGTTAACTCGCTATGGAAACGCGAGTTGAGTTGAGTTTCGTTAAATCCACGAAACTCCACGAAACTTGTAAGATTTAACTGGGTTCTATCTGTCAAAGTGAATGCTGCCATTTAGTATCCATTTCGCTAGTAAAACAATAACAAAAATGCAAATGAAATTGACAAGTTCGACTCAACTCGATGCTGTGCATGGAAACACTATCGAGTTAGCGACGCCATTTTCTTAACTCGACGAAAACCCTAACCCCGAGTTAACTCGCCATGGAAACATAGTATTTGTTCTACAGACTAACCGAAATTTCCGACAGCACTATTGGTTGAATAACGAATCATTTACGCTGCGGCCACACGAGATAGTATTGCCATGACAATTGAGAATACGTATAATCTGTCAAATCATTGTCGGCAGCCAAGCAATTGTCGATTGTGACGTAGGTGGCCTGACAAAAGCATGGCAATAGCATGACAATGAATGTTATTTCATTATATTTATAATTTTTCTGTGTCGCTGTAACCATCTCTAGCCTTAAATTTTTGGCATAATTGAAGATGAATGAAAACTCAACATTTTCCCTTTTTTTTGTACACCAACCACGATTATTTACGTCAATATCAATACAAACGTCAAATTATTGCCAATGTAATTGCCAGCCTATTGTCATGCTGACAACTGCCTGGCAATAGATTGGCAATTGCCAGAGCTTGCTTGTATTGGTGAAAAAGTGTGAGTGTATTGTTATTGTCATGGCAAAACTGTCACGTGTGGCCGCCGGGTTAACCAGTACTTGTCTTGCAGGGTTTCGTCTTGCAGGGAAATCAATACAAAACAGCATACTTTAGATTTGCCAACTATGTTCGTTTTTAACAAAAAATGCATTAAACTTGGCAGCATTTTCAGATCAGAAATAGAGCCAGGAAAAGAGCTGGTTCTAAATTTTGTTTTTGCTTTGTGAATAAAATAGAGCCGCGCTCTGGATCAACGGCCACGGGAATGCAGCTAATGTTATTAAAATTGTCTGCTTATATAACAAACATATAAACATACCTCTCATATGCCTTAGGCTTGCAAACATATCGGCTACAAGTCGGAAGCTCTTCCTCGATCCCAAGCCTAAATAAGAACCAAATTTTAATTTATTATTTTTTTAGCAATAAACGATAAAGTAAAATTCACTTTTAATGCTTACATTTCTGCTGGACTACAGCTGGCTTCCAAATCGAAGCTTACGTTTCGCACATCTATTGACCCAAAGAAAAGCAGAGCCTGCGCAGCTTCAATTTTCTCTACATCTGGACTACGTATGTGCTGAACAGATTCTAACTGCCCAATATTTGGACAAAGATTTTCTGTTTCATCATTATCCGCAGGATTGAGTGAACTCTCATCCAATTCACCCTGATTCCTGCAAATATATTTAATATATCTTTTCACTTTATAAAAATATCTTGCACTTTAACTTACACTTGTTTAAAAAAGGAATCAATTTTTTTAATGTTTTTAACATTCACTTTATTAATACTTATTAATTTTGGCATTTTTTTTTAGTTTTAAAACATTAAAACACAGTAAACAGTTTAACACTTTTAAAATTCAACCGCAATTTTTTTCAACTTGCACAAGATTGCCACTTGAACAAAATAGAGGTATAAATCGTATGAAAAATACTTACCAGTTACTTACAGGGACATGGCAACTTTATTTTATGGTACCTTTGTTTGTTTTTAAATTATTTGTAAACAAACTTATAACGAATACAATGCAAAGAGCAAAGTATGAGGAATACCAAATATAGAGGAAGTACGAAATAGTACGTATTTGGTACCATTTGATTTGTATGAAAATTTCATTTAGAGCCTGAACAGAATCAAATATCGTTGCGATTTGCGATATCGCAAAGCAATAGAATGCATGCAAATGTATTAAACCTCTGCACGAGTGCGCTTGAAATGCGTTTCAAAGCACTCGTTTGTAGTGCAAGCTTTTGCTATGTTTTGCTCTCATCAATGAAATCAAGCCTAACACTACAGAGAGCACTCGTCGCTTGAGCAGAACAAGAACAGACTAAAACCAAAACAATGTTATGCACGATTCGGAAAAGAAGTCTGTACTGACTCGAAAGTTATGTAAACAACAGCAGAACGCTTGAAGTTATGCTGTGTTATTTAAGTTTCATACTATACATTTTCTTGTAAAAAATCATTAGGTGCATATATTTAAAAAGCTAAAAAAAGTGATTTTCTTATTAATTATTCAAATTATAATAGAAGACTTATTTGTTTTGTATTAAAATGCATGTTTTCCGTTTTGATAATAATATTTAATTAAAAACAAGTTACAATTTTAAAAATTTGTAAGTAACAAAATATAAGAAATTCATCAAATTATATAAAATAACAATAATTAAAACTACAATAATGTAGTTGTAGGTGTGTTTTTACTTTTATTATTTGTGGTTATATTGTAAGTCTGGTGTAGTTAGTTTATTATTATTATTATTATTTATTATTATGTTGGATTGTTGATATTATTGCTGATGATGATTTCGTTTGTTGTTTATGGTAGCATTGGTGTTTGTGTGATTGTTGGTCTATTGTGGTGATGTTTTTTTTTGTTGTCATTGAATTGTCGTAGATGTAAGTTTTGTTGTTATTGGTGATATTGTTTGTTAAGTTATTATTAAAAAAAAAAAATAAATAACTGCCCATTTCAGCCCTTGAAAGGACTTTGACCTAGCTTCTTATGATCAATTGTGTTGTGCGTGTTATTAAGTTTGTACACAATTGACCGAGAACCGGGCCTACATGCTTTACGCCGACTCCGAACGGCGATGAACGGAATAGTTCTTGTTCTCAAGAAGCTTTACATGGCACTTTGATTACTCTCTGAGGTTTGTCATTGTCTGCAGAGAGGTGGCGGCCGTGCAGAAAAATTATTTTAATTCAAATAATTTTCTGTCGCTGCTGGGGTTTGAACCCGGGTCTCCAGGTTCGTTGACATAGCGGCCACGCACTTTAACCAACTACGCCACGGACCCACGGACGCGTTAAGTTATTAGTAGTGATTTCTTATTTTCGGATTAAAGTTTTGTTACTGGTGAATGTTTCAAATGTTATCAGTAAAGTTAATTAGATAAGTTGTAAGTGTAATTGGTTTTAGCAATATTGAATGTATTGGGAAAACGGTTTTGAAACTAAAAAATAAAATTAATTATTTGTTAGATGCTTTTGCAATTCTCTGCTCATGTCCAATTTGTTTATATTCGAGTGCAAAAACATTATTTGGTTAACCGAAATAGAGCTTGAACCAATGCTAGTTCTTTTTTCGGAAATCAAATTTCGAGCTACGGAAAAACTCTTTCCGAAGCTGAGCTGCTTGCTGGCGTAGCCAGCAAAAATTAAAAGAATTGTTAAAAAACCACCACTCTACGAAACAAAAATAATTACTTCGCCAAGGTTCTGCTGTGTTAGGTGTGATTGGTGCATTTTTCGCTGTTATAAATTGTTCTGTTTTTATTAAACAAACAACATCGTGCTCTGTTAAAGCAAACGGCGAACATAGTTCTCTTTGAAGTCGACGAGTGCTCTGCAGTGCTTGTTTGTTGTTATTAAATGACTTGGATAAGCTCTGCTTGACTAACAGAGTTCTGTCAAGCTCTGAACTCTGCACTGTTGGATCTACTGTTGTGGAAAAAACGAGTGCATTTGTGCAGAGGTTTAAAATGTATGAACACGTCCAGAATGAAATATCGCACAATAGGTCTGTTTCCGTACTTTACACTGTGTAAGATTTGTGTAAAATGTGTGCAAGAGAGTAAAAACGAAATGTGAGAATAGTTGCAAAAGTACGGAAACAGCTTCTAGTAAGTTTCAAGCACAAAACAGCTGATTTTAACTGCAAACGGCAGCACAAAATTTAAAACACTTTCACTCAAATTATTAAAAGCCATTTTTAATGCAAAACTGAACAATTACTTAATTTTTATTTATTATTATTTATTTATTGTACTTAAATTTCCTTTTAGGCACACAATTTGTGCATTTATTTATCGCAAAACATAAACAATTATGAAATGGAATTTGACATTTGCTTCTTCTTATTGATGCTTATTCTTCTTGATGCTTGTTCTTACTTTACTCGAAGTCTCGAGTTCTAGCACTCTCTGTGCACTTTGTGTGCTCGAGAGAGCGATTTTATACCTGTTCTTCTTCTCCCATTTTAAGCACAGAAAGTACGGAAACAGAAAATTAGTGTCCCACAAGTTACACAGTGTGCGTACGGAAACAGACCTAATTAGAATCTATTCCATGATACAATTATAAGGTAGGCCCAATTCGGAGACAAAAAAAACGAAAAAGCAAAGCAAAGCAAAGAAAATCAAAACATTGGCGTAGGTATAATGTCATTTTTAACAATTGACGTTTATTCGTTCAGCGATAGGGATGTATAATTTACTTTTAATAGTATGAATCTGGGTATTGGGTATTGAGTACCCAGATTTTATGTGGAATAATGTAAGAAAAGTAAGCAAAAACCCTAAAAATTTAACAAAATGAGGTATGTTTTAAGATATAATACAAAATGAATTGTATGTTAGCTTTCAACGAAGCAAATAAAAGTGAACTTTTTATATAGTTTTCATTCGACTTGTTAGTTCGATTGTTCAGTAACCAATTTATTTGCATCGCTTTGTATTGTATTTTGACATTATACCTACGCCTTTGTTATTGTTTTGTTGTTGATTTGTAGTCATAGAGAGTGTGTTTTTCCTGGGCCTACCTTATAATTGTATCATGATCTATTCTATTTTTTCTCTTGCAACTGACGATTCTCTCTCTGAGTGCCATTAGTGTTGCCATATTTTTGCTAAGAATTGGCTGTGTTTCATGAAATTTGCTTGGTTTTTTGTTATCTTCTGACATTTCTTGTTTGTGTGTGTTGTATTCACACAATTGAAGAGACCAATACATTGAAATGAAATAGAAAATAAAGGGTGATTTTTTTGAGGTTATGATTTTCATGCATTAGTATTTGACAGATCACGTGGGATTTCAGACATGGTGTCAAAGAGAAAGATGCTCAGTATGCGTTGACATTTCATCATGAATAGACTTACTAACGAGCAACGCTTGCAAATCATTGAATTGGGCCCTAGAAAAGTTGGCAGAAAATCCGCTTTTTTATCGACAAATTTTGTTCAGCGATGAGGCTCATTTCTGGTTGAATGGCTACGTAAATAAGCAAAATTGCCGCATTTGGAGTGAAGAGCAACCAGAAGCCGTTCAAGAACTGGCCATGCATCCCGAAAAATGCACTGTTTGGTGTGGTTTGTACGCTGGTGGAATCATTGGACCGTATTTTTTCAAAGATGCTGTTGGACGCAACGTTACGGCGAATGGTGATCGCTATCGTTCGATGCTAACAAACTTTTTGTTGCCAAAAATGGAAGAACTGAACTTGGTTGACATGTGGTTTCAACAAGATGGCGCTACATGCCACACATCTCGCGATTCTATGGCCATTTTGAGGGAAAACTTCGGAGAACAATTAATCTCAAGAAATGGACCGGTAAGTTGGCCACCAAGATCATGCGATTTGACGCCTTTAGACTATTTTTTGTGGGGCTACGTCAAGTCTAAAGTCTACAGAAATAAGCCAGCAACTATTCCAGCTTTGGAAGACAACATTTCCGAAGAAATTCGGGCTATTCCGGCCGAAATGCTCGAAAAAGTTGCCCAAAATTGGACTTTCCGAATGGACCACCTAAGACGCAGCCGCGGTCAACATTTAAATGAAATTATCTTCAAAAAGTAAATGTCATGGACCAATCTAACGTTTCAAATAAAGAACCGATGAGATTTTGCAAATTTTATGCGTTTTTTTTAAAAAAAAAGTTATCAGGCACTTAAAAAATCACTCTTATCGCATCATTCTGGACGTGTTCTCTGCGATCGACGACCAGAGAGGATCGGCGGTCGCAACGATATTTGATTCTGTTCGGGCTCTTAATTTGGATGGTACGAAGTACGCTCCATATTTCGTATTCCTTTATATTTGGTATTCCTCGTAATTTCCTCAATGAAATGGTATTCCTTGTATATTTTCTGCATACCATACGTAAACAATCTTGAAATAGCAATTGGAGTGCTGCCATATAACTATAAAGAAAGTAAATCTAAAGATGTTTGGCAACACCAAGAACAAAATTCAAAAGGAGAGGATGGATGATAATCGAGCCTAAATCAATACAAAACAGCAATTTTAGATTTACCAACTATGTTCGATTTTAACAAAAAATGCATTAAACTTGGCAGCATTTTCAAATCAGAAATAGAGCCAGGAAAATGTTATAATTTTTGTTTTTGCTTTGTGAATAAAATAGAGCCGCGCTCTAGATCAACGACCACGGGAATGCAGCTAATATCGCCACAAAGTCATATATATAGAAAGGTGACATTAAGCATAATCCTTCTGCTTCTTAAAGAAGACAGGGAAATAATACTAAGGCGGGTTACATATGGGGGAAGAAAAATATTAATAATATTGTATACGTTCCAACGTTGATGTCGTAAGGCAAAAAGTAAAAACTGTTTTTGAACCGATTCTAATGCGTCAACGTGGACATTGTATTGTGAGTTCCATATTACGGATGCATATTCAAGAATTGACCTAACAAGAGTGGTATATAGTAGTTTAGTGGTAAAGGGATCTCTGAATTCTTTAGCCCATCTTTTAATGAAATCAAGGACACCTCTAGCCTTATTTACCACCATATTAACTTGAAGATTGAAACGAAGTTTTGAATCCATAATTAATCCAAGATCAAGAAAACTGTCTGCAAATTCTAAGTTAGTGTTATTTATAATGTAATTTATACTATTAGGAATTCTACGTGAGAATGTCATTTGCTTACATTTTTTTAAGTTTAAGTTTAAAATGTTTAAATTACACCATTCCACTAGTCTATTTAAATCAGATTGTAAAAGTAGTTGTTCTTCGGGTGATTTATAAGTAAGAAAAAGTTTCACGAGAGTTTAAGAGATTAACTTGAGTTGTGAAAATAGGAAAAAGTCACAAAGAGGCAGGGGCGGTTCCAGGAAAATATTTCGGGGGGAGCTTCAAAAATATTTATCTACGTCATATATATACACATAGTATATTTATTAAATAAGTCATCAGTAAATCACATTTTACAAGTTTTAGATTATAAAATGATATTCATTTTTCTTGGCTTTTTCGAATTTTCTCTCATTCTGCTGCATGACTAGATTTTCATTCATGCCGTCTTCATTAAATATCATTCGTTTGCGAATATCGTGCAGTAAATATTCAATAAAATCTTCTAAAAACGCCTTTTCTGCATCCATTATTTAATAACCGAACCACGAGCGATGTGGACACAATTACAATTTTGAACGAATGTTGAATTGAAAAAATTTTAGTACACATTATTAAACAACGAGCAAGAGCTAAACCTTGACGGACGTGCTCACAAAAATTTTTGTGAGCGTTCAGTCAAGAATTACAATTCAACAATCAAGTGTACATACTAGGTCTGTTTCCGTACGCACACTGTGTAACTTGTGGGACACTATTTTCTGTTTCCGTACTTTCTGTACTTAAAATGGGAGAAGAAGAACAAGCATAAAACCGCTCTCTCGAGCACACAAAGTGCACAGAGAGTGCTAGAACTCAAGACTTCGAGTAAAGTAAGAACAAGCATCAAGAAGAATAAACATCAATAAGAAGAAGCAAATGTCAAATTACATTTCATAATTGTTTATGTTTTGCGATTAATAAATGCACAAATTGTGTGCCAAAAAAGAAATTTACGTACAATAAATAAATAATAATAAATAAAAATTAAGTAATTGTTCAGTTTTGCATTAAAAGTGGCTTTTAATAATTTGAGTGAAAGTGTTTTAAATTTTGTGCTGCCGTCTGCAGTCAAAATCAGCTGTTTTGTGCTTGAAACTTACTAGAAGCTGTTTCCGTATTTTTGCAACTATTCTCACATTTCGTTTTTACTCTCTAGCACACATTTTACACAAATCTTACACAGTGTAAAGTACGGAAACAGACCTACTATGACTCAAGCTCAGATTCTCTCTCAACTGACATTCATGAGCGATAATGTGTACCCTACTTAACGGTTTACAGATGAAGAGACTCCGCATGGCCGTTGTGTTATGAAAATATTTGTTAAATATCAGAATAAATTCGAATTATCTAATATATAAAAACGTTGGTGCGTATCTGTGTAAGAGCATTACGGCTGAACCACTGAAGCTATCCACCTTTCACTCCGTATTCATTCCATATGATTGTGTGGTGCTCAGGATTATTTTTTGTGTCAAATGCCCCAAGGTGACGCTGGGGTGGAGATAATTATAACAATAAAAGTAATTTCTCTGTTTATTTGACCCGAAAACAAATCTAAACGGCTGAACGGATTTAACTCAAATTCGGCACACTTGAATCCTATATTAGGTCATGGCATACTTAGTTTTGACCACGCCTCTTTTTGACCTCTTTTGACCACGATTAATTTTAACCAACATAAAAATGAATAAAAACAACAAAAACCAGAATTTTTCTCCATTACTGTATAAAAAGGAATTTTATGTCTACGATACTATCGAAACTGTGGGTTTTTAAATTAAAACTGTGCGGTGTTGGCATATATTTGATCCGAAAAATGCGGTGTTTTTGTGATTTCAGGTTGCGGTTGTATGTATGACTGTTTGCAGCTACAGGCGTGATATCGCAAAAAACAAACAAAAACTGGAACAGAACTCAGTGTTTTAGCAATACGTGTAGAAACAGCTACAAACGTTTACAGCATAGGGGTGTGAATATTTAAAGTAAATTATAAAAAATCAATGTGGGTTCTTTTTGGTACCCTTAGCCCACATAATAAACATCAGTACATCACATTTAAATACAGGTTCTTTTAGAATTTCGGGGGGCTTGAACCCCAAAGCCCCCCTCTGAATCCGCGCCTACAAAGAGCCATTTCGAGTGTATACGGAGCTTGAGAAGCGATATGAACGTTGTTTTTGAATGAAACTAAATTGTATTTTTTTATTTATTTATTGATTTAGTTTCATCGAATAGAGACAAATAGCTAATAATGTAGATAGAAACAACTGTATCATGCAAACATAACATAAGTTTGACTGAATATAGATTATGCAAGTTACAAAATAAATTATATTAGAGATTTCAAATAAATTACGAATGCGCGAAGAATATCGGATAGAATTATTTACAAGGAATGTGACCTAAAATAAATCATCAAGGTAAAAAGTAAAAATAAGAGATAAAAGAAATATCGTATTAATAACATATCAAAGACGACCAACAGTTAGTAGCAAAAGGTAATTCGAAAGACTTGGAGAAGATTAAAATTAATTTTGAAGCGATTTCTTGGAATTGAGTCGAATATATCAATCATTAGTAAAACACTGTTAGTTTCAATAACACACCGCGTATTTGTTTCATAACGAGCATATTCCGATCTGTAAAACGGAACACGGAAACGCGGGGTAACAAAATCCATCATACCAAGTAGGGAAGGACACTGGATATGGTGATAAATCAGATCACGAATAAAGATGACTGACTGCATCTTACATCTAGATTCAACTGAACAGATATCAATTAAAGGCCTGACCAAAATAGACAGAACGAGACATAACGAGTAAGTTCGAACAAATGGAAGACAATGTTAAAACCCAAAATGCACATACGTAACTGATCGAAACTGAACGAAACATTGCGACGAGACGTTCTGTTCCGTAACAACCGAACTTTTAGCGTCTCAACTCGTCAACAACAGCTGTGCAAAGCAGTCTTCTTCTTGTTTCAGACGATTGGAGGTACTCGTTTCATTTTGGGTTAAATGTCAAAACGGACATAACGATTGCAAACGTTCGGCAAGTTGCAATCGTCTCGTTTCGTCTATTTTGGTCAGGCCTTAAGGCACATTTCATGGTGTAGAGTAATGGCTGACGAAGGTTCCAGTTGAGTTTGGATACCATTTGTGTTGGTATGCTTTCATTGTCAAAAAAGTTAGTTAAAATTTTTGTTTGAATTTTTATGGTTAAAATTTTGTTTATTTAACTTCAATCATATTTCAGGCGTTTTTATAATTATTTTATAATGGTGCGTACCTGTGATTTAGGCAAAACAAATATGATTTGTTTTTTTATATATTTGGGGCAAATGTTTTATAACAACCGTAACCCTGTGACGATTTGTCATTTTCTTTTGTGTGTAGTTATTTTTATATATTCAAATATACTAATACAAACAACAACATCTTATGTAGTTATGGCGATTTCTGAGTTGGAATATAGAAGTATTACATATACATACATATGTTCTACCTTATTAGCTTTGGGCACAACCCATGGTATAATAATACATGGTAGCATTGACAACTGCTTATTTTCTCTTCAACAGGAAAACATAAACTGTCAAAAACAGCTTTTTGTGCAAATACATCAGCAGCTGCTGTGGTTGTTTTTTTTTTCACTTCAACGTTTTCAATCATGGTATAATAATACATGGTAGCATTGACAGTTGCTTGGGAAATCATATACTGTCAAAAAATATACTCAAAAAGAGAGCGCTCACAATCCGCCATTGAAAACACAAGCAATGTTGAAAACGTTGAAGTGAAAAAAAACAACAACCACAGCAGCTGCTGATGTATTTCCACAAAAAGCTGTTTTTGACAATTTATGTTTTCCTGTTGAAGAGAAAATAAGCAGTTGTCAATGCTACCATGTATTATTATACCATGGTTTTCAATATTGCTTGTGTTTTCAATGGCGGATTGTGAGCGCTCTCTTTTTGAGTATATTTTTTGACAGTATATGATTTCCCAAGCAACTGTCAATGCTACCTCGTATTTTTATTTCTTTTATAATTCTTAAAAAACATATTTTTTAAGAATTATATTGTGAGCTTAATGCCAAATAATTCATGAAGCAACAGGTTGCTACAACAACAAAGTTCTTTGCAGAACTTAAACCAAGCTGACTAGACCATGGTTTCGTCGGACGCTACTCTGACTCATCAGTAGTCTCAGTGGTTCTAGCAGTCCACTAACTTTGACAAGCTAATAGGCGCAAGATCAATAAAACCAAAGAGGAATTATGGAAGCGCTATACTTTGTCAAAGCAATGTTTTTCTACTCTTTTGCTTGCAAAGATTTTGTTCTGTTTTTGCAGAAAATCTTTGCAGAATCAATGCAGTCAACTTTTTGAAATTTTGCGACTAGCAAAAGAGTAGAAAAACATTGCTTTGACAAAGTATAGCGCTTCTATAATTCCTCTTTGGTTTTATTGATCTTGCGCCTATTAGCTTGTCAAAGTTAGTGGACTGCTAGAACCACTGAGACTACTGATGAGTCGGAGTAGCGTCCGACGAAACCAGTGTTTAAAAAACTTAAAAACGTTTAATTGCTTTTGCTTTTACTTTGCTGTGCTTATTGAAAATCAAACAGCAACAGCCAAAGCAGAAAGCACTATCACAAAAAAATTGTACTCATTTTGCTTTGCTTTCTGAATCTTCGAAAGGCTAAGCAAAAGCAGCAGCACTAAAAAGAATTTGTTTTGCTGCGTAGTGCTACGAAAGCATAAGAAATTATTGTAGTGCTTTGATTTTCATTTTGCTTTTCTAATTTGTCGCAGCACTACGAAAGCAACACTTATGCGCTTTGCTTCGTTTTGCTTTCGAAAGCCTTTTATTTTCATTCGTTTGGCTTTCGGGATTTACTTGTCATCGTTTATATGCTGTATTTCAGAGACGCATGTCTTTTTGTACGTTGTTGTTTGTATAATATGCGCACTTGTACGCAGTTGCGAATGCTTGGTGTTGTTTTTGTTGTTTGTAACGGTTTTGTTATTGCATGAGTTTTAAAGAGATCGCAGAAATAAATTTAGTAGCGCCTATTTGGAATTTAAAGAAATATTTAAAAATAATAGCTAAGGTGTGCATAATAAGAATTCCATGAAAGTTTTATGAGTTATTGGCTCGGGAGTTATTGGCTACGCTGATTTAAGATCTCATTTGTAAAAAAAAAATCAAAATAATCAGAAAGAAAAGAATTTTTAATAGAAAAATATGTAACTTAAAATAAGACACGTATTTCACAGTCATAAAAGTTCCTATAATCACATTATAGAAAAAAATAATATTAACTTAAGATAAAAAATAAATAATGCATAAGGCATTTACTTCACAGCCAAAAAAATACTAAATAAAAACAACATTATATTAAAAAGACAGTCTTAATATTTCTATATTAAACATTATCGTCATCTTCGAACAACGGCAAATTATCGATGGCTTCATTCAAAAAAGTTGGGTTTAATTTTACAAGCAAAATATTTTCCAAAGTTTCTTCATAGAGCCTGTTCCGATTGTCAGATTGATACAAACAACAATGTACAAAAAACATGCGTCTCTGAAATGCAGCATATAAACGATGACAAGTAAATCCCGAAAGCCAAACGAATGAAATTAAAATGCTTCCGAAAGCAAAACGAAGCAAAGCGCATAATTGTTGCTTTCGTAGTGTTGCAACAAATTAGAAAAGCAAAATGAAAATCAAAGCACTACAATAATTTCTTATGCTTTCGTAGCACTACGCAGCAAAACAAATTCTTTTTAGTGCTGCTGCTTTTGCTTAGCCTTTCGAAGATTCAGAAAGCAAAGCAAAATGAGCAGCATACGCTTCCCAGCTAGACAGCTCTAACGTAGTTACGCACACAAGGAAACAAAATTTGGTGTTCACTAACACACTCTTACATTTTGTTGTCATGTTAAACAAGGAAAGTTGTATGTGTTTAAATAGCTTGCTCTTTTACGCAGCAAACAAGCTGGGGGTGTGAAAAAAAACTTTAAGCGGTGCAGTTGTAAGTCACGCAATAAATAATATCCTAAAATAATCAATTTATATGATGTCGGCCGTGGCGCATTGGGTAGAATGCGCAGCTTATGTGACAGAGACCGCGGTTCAAATACCGTTCGACACAGGAAGGTTTTCATTGAATTTAATTTAATCTAATATATAAAATTCTTCTGTCACGGGGTGCGTGATCGAACTCCTCCGAAACGGCTCGACCGATTTTCGTGATCCTTAGCGAGGATATTAGTCAGGGGTGAGAATCGGACAACATCTATTTTTCATCCCCCTAAAATAAGGGGGCGTGGCACCTCCCATACAACCCAAATCTACGGTAGCGAATAGCTCTGAAGTTATACGTCGCATAGCATCGGAATTCGGTGTTCTACCTCAATTTACAAGAGCCGTTCCACAGGTAAAATTTTATGGGCGTTGGACGTGGGGCGTGGCACTTTTTCAGCTGACCAAATTTTCGGTATAACTTTCGAGCTATAAGTCACACATTAATGCAACTCGGTTAGAACGTTCTATTTAGTTGTGTCTTTCGACTGGCAAAATTGAGCAAGTATAGGCCAAAGGGGTGTGGCACCGCCCATACAATTCAAATTTATGATATCGAATAGCTTTGGAACTAAATGCCGTATAATAATGAAATTCAGTACGGAGTTGCCACTTGGTGAAATATTTCTACTATAAAACTGGGATGGGCTTTGGAAAAGGGGGTGTGGCCCCGCCCATACACTTTAAATTTTTGATATCAGATAGCTTTGGAACAAAAAGTCGTATAACAACGAAATTCAGTATGGAATTACTATTGGGTGATATCCATCAACTAGAAAACTGAGACGTCACTGAACAAGGGGGTGTGGCTCCGCCCATACAAGCCAAATTTGCGATATCGAATAACTTTGGAATTATGGGTAGCATAGCCTCGAAATTTGGTTATCAATTTACACGAGTCGTTCCACTTAGAAATAGAGATAGCGATAGAGATAGAGATAGAGATAGAGATAGAGATAGAGATAGAGATAGAGATAGAGATAGAGATAGAGATAGAGATAGAGATAGAGATAGTGATAGAGATAGAGATAGAGATAGAGATAGAGATAGAGATAGAGATAGAGATAGAGATAGAGATAGAGATAGAGATAGAGATAGAGATAGAGATAGAGATAGAGATAGAGATAGAGATAGAGATAGAGATAGAGATAGAGATAGAGATAGAGATAGAGATAGAGATAGAGATAGAGATAGAGATAGAGATAGAGATAGAGATAGAGATAGAGATAGAGATAGAGATAGAGATAGAGATAGAGATAGAGATAGAGATAGAGATAGAGATAGAGATAGAGATAGAGATAGAGATAGAGATAGAGATAGAGATAGAGATAGAGATAGAGATAGAGATAGAGATAGAGATAGAAATAGAGATAGAGATAGAGATTGAAATTGAGGTTGAGGTTGAGGTTGAGGTTGAGGTTGAGATTGAGATTGAGATTGAGATTGAGATTGAGATTGAGATTGAGATTGAGATTGAGATTTAGATTGAGACTGAGTTTGAGATTCAGATAGAGATAGAAATTATTTCCGCTACGACAGCAACGCGTCGGGTACCAGCTAGTAATTTAATAATAATAAGTTAAAATATATATATGTAAAATGTAAAATACACTGAAGAGAAATATGATTATTAAAAATTAAAAATGGCCAAAATTCCTTTCTAAATAAACGCAAGTTTTCCTTGCTAGAGTAAAATATAATAGCCAATATTTGAGAAATATTTTTTATTTTCTTTAGATGTTTTGCCTAAATTTACCTTTTGTAAATACTACCCATTAATAAAAAAAACAAAAAAAAAAACACTTCCAAACAAAATTATAAAAAAAAAAAAATTTGGTTTTATTTGGTGAAGGGTTTGAACTCGCGTTTGTTTGCGTTAAAAGGCCAGCGCTCTAACCACTACACTATGGTGGAAAGATTTTGCGGAACGCTAACTGTGTACTTAAGTAAACAGCTGAGTTTGTTATTGAATTCTTTACGGAATTTGTTGTTAGTGTGAGCAGAGCAGCTGTAGCTTTTTGCAATGTTTAAAACATATGGGGCAGACAGAGATGCCAGGTCACACGGATAGACAAAAAGGCGTTAGGTTTTTCCCAACGCTAGAACAAACCTAACGTAATTTGTATGGAGAGTTTTAAATGAACCTAACGTCTTTGGCGTTAGGTATATGCCATATATATGGCATATCTAACAGTTAGGTGTCCGGCTGGGTTGTCTTGAAAAACTTTAGGTAGCACTACGCAGCAAAATTTTCGTTGCTTTTGCTGTTTTGCTGAAAGCAATTTAAACCCTGGACGAAGCCATGGTCTAGTCAGCTTGGTTTTAGTTCTGCAAAGAGCTTTGTTGTTGTAGCAACCTGTTGCTTCATGAATTATTTGGCATTAAGCTCACAATTTAATTCTTAAAAAATATGTTTTTTAAGAATTATAAAAGAAATAAACTTATTAAAATACGCCACAATTTTATAACTACCTTGTATTATTATACCATGGGCACAACCTTCTTTGAGTTGCACAGAGCTTAAAAGAGAAACGTTTTTCTCTCTGAGATTAAGAATAAAGAAATTGTATGGTTATTCTCTTCGAATTTTAATTAATTATTTAAATTAGGGGTGGGCAAAGTTGCCCGTATGGGCATTTTGCCCGTGTGGGCATTTTGGTTGCCCGCTGCTTGCTGCACGGGCGACAGCATTGCTTCAAAAATTCGAGGGTAAAGGAAACGAGGGACATGCGAAAGTATAATGAGATAGAGCGTAAGAAGAGCGTTATATAGATAGTGATATCTACAGGGTTGCCATATCTTAAATACTTTTATATAAATTTAATAAATATTTAGCAAAATTGTATAGAATTGATGTTTCCACGATCAATATGTTTGCGAAAGAAAAATTGGTCCACATTTTGGAAATTGACCTGGATAGTAAGGTACATCTTATAAATAAAGATATCTTTCAAAATATGTTTTAGAGTCATTTGTTTTGAGGTAAAAGTAATAAATATACAAATTTTTAACTGTCAACAATGTACAACTGCCATTTCCCCGAATAAGATCGTTAAAATGTAAAAATAATTTCATCCTTTTTTTTAAAATTAAGCACTTTTTATTTTAAGTAAAAAACATTTTTGTATTAATATAAACATAACATTTCAAATAACTTATATGTATTGTATAATATGTAATTTTCTAATTGTTTGGAATATACAGTATTGGTTCACTTTTTTTCATGGTTTTTCATAATTTCAGTAGTCTGCATAAAAATAATATTTTTTGAAATGGGATTGTGAACTCTACTCAGTAGCTCATTTCATAACGGATCACTTTTTTGCGCACTGTGTAACAAAAACATGATTTTTACAAACAAAAATATTAATTTAAATTTTTTCTTAATAGTAACAGTCTATAGGTAAATGTTTCATACATTTCATCTTTAGTTAAAAATTATAGAATTTGTTTTAAGAAACAAAAAACAGTGACCTGGCAACCCTAGTATTTGAGTACGCTTTGCAAAAATCATAATTGTGCTCATTGCGTTCAGAGCAGTTCATAATCAATGTTGCATGCCATTTATATAAAAAAAGGCCGTTTTATAATTTTACTATTTAATATTTTGAATTTAATTGAATTCAATCACGTTGAATTCAATCATATCTCGATAACGTCTTGTGTCCTACACTTGCTTTTAAGTAGTTACGCGCTAAATAAAAGTATAAATTTATTATGCGATTCAGTTCTAACAAAATATTAGTTAAAAATATGTTAGGAGGCAGATGTAGAATTATAATGGTTGCATGCTCTTGCGAAACAATTATAAATATGCCAAGAAGTTGTTTTTGCAAAGCGATTTTATAGCTGCTGGTAGTAATTTAAAAAAAAAAAACTCCCTTTTAATAAGCAATCCTCTTAATATGTAAGATATGCAACACTTACTTTTCACATCATCATGCTCTCGCTCTTACGGTTTCTATAAAGCACACTGAAAACAAAGTAGTGCTAAAGTGGTTTCTGCAGAAATCTTATAGATATTTGAGATTTTTTCTTTGCTTTTATTTATACTGCGAAATGAAATAAATGTGTAGTGGACGGTTTATAAAAATTAAACACACTGACAGATGGATAAAGTGAAATACAGATAAGCAAACGGACATGTAAAAAGCTAAAAACAATCCATTCTAAATTTTTTTTGGTTTGTATATCTCGGCTAAAAGTGCACAAATTTTTATTATGAGACGGCGATGGGTTCATGGAAAAATGATAAATGAAAAAAAAAAAAAAGAACAAAAAATGTCATAGAATGTTAGATTTGATTTTTTGAAACAAAGAAATTGTTATAGATCTTGAATGATTTTAACAAAAAATAAAAAAATTAAATCTGACTTCATGGTCGATTATTTATAATTAGTCGTATTTAAAAAAAAAAATTATAAACAAAAAACTACTGCAATGAAAAAATTATACAGTTTGATGTAGAATCATAAAAAATTTTGCATGCATGAAATTTTGTACAGTGTACAATTTTTCGATATGTATTCAAAGAACAGACCAGCGCAGATGTTACCTGCTTGACGTTCGCTTGAACACTGAAGCTTTGATCGTTCTGTACGTGAGATTAATACACATTTTTCTGCACTAACGCAATCTCAAGTGCGCTCTTGTGATCACTGTTGCCAGATTGAGGTAAATTTCCCTAATTGAGGTAATTTTTGACTCATTTTTTGGGCAGAGGTAAAAAAGGTAATTTTTGACCAAAATTGGTAAATTTTGGGAAAATAATAATTCTTTTAGACTTGTTACTGTTACCTCTCTGAACATACTCACAATCAGTTTTATATTCTTGTGAATCATCCTGTGTAGCAAAATAAAAGAAAAAATTTGAATTATCCATCTCTAGTTGCATTGGACTTATTGCTTTTTGCCGCTTTTACATTGGTCAAGACTTGACAGCAATTTTTCGAGTTTGTTGGCTAATTGCGGCGAATTGACTGAGAAGAAAGGAGTAAAATTGACGGTACGCTTGTGTTATACCGTCAATTTTTTGGGTTAAAAAAAGTACGTCAACAAAAATTGCTTTCAACTCTTGACCAATGTAAGAGGGGTAAAACCAAGAATTAAATTAAATTAAAAAATAGCACACAAAATAGCCGGTAAGTCCCGGCTTGTATACGTCAAGAGTTGACGGTCAACTTGTTGATGAGAGATAAATATATGTATACTAACAAAAAAATTATAACGGTTGTTAATCATTTAAAAAATTTTTAATTTTTTTATTTTGGGAAAAGGTAAATTTTATCCGAAAGTGGTAAATTCTTTCCCAAATAGTGGTAAATTTCAGTTTGTCTCTCTGGCAACACTGCTTGTGATTGCATATTCTGAGAGTATTACAGAGAGGATTTTCCGTTCCGCAATCCGATTCACCTCCAAATTCATCAAGCAATTGATTTCGCACGCTGCTTGCCCGCTGCTTGCCCGCAGTCGCAGCACTGATCACTCGATAACTAGTTATCGATTTTTTGTTTGGTCAAAAAAAATTTTGTTCTGTTCTCTTCTAGAAAACACTTTTAAATCGCGTCAGCCGAAAATGGTAGTCGTGCCTTTTGTAGATATAAAACAATGAACACTTATCAATTAGTTTACAAAACTTCCAGCATTTTATTCAAAATGAATAACAAAACAAAATTATTTGTTCACTCCTTTGCAACCACTAACATCTATTACAAAAATATCATCACAAGTCTAGGCATCAATTGCACATCTCTATCGGGGATGTGCTGAGAAACGAAACTAAATAAAACTGTTTTAAATGTCCGTGAAGATAACAACCAATTCTGACAACCAATTCCATTCTCACCTCGTTCTATCAAATTTTGACAGTTCTTCAAACGTCAAATGCGATTTATCAACAACTTTTTTGGACAACAGTTTTGCGTTTTTGAGGCGATGGACAAAAAGCGATGCAGTAACTCAATAAAAAACAATTGGAAAAATTTGATAAAGCAGGTAAGTATATATTTTATTGTAGTATTCATATTAGACTAAATAAAATCATTTTCTTCACACATAGGCTCAGGAAAATTCGATATACATTTTTGTGGACCTGGAGCTTTTTGGAGTTGTTGGGCATAAAGCCTCCACAAAGGTCAATGTTTTATACATGGACAAGTTGGAAAAATATACATCTTTTTGATAACTAAGATAAAAAACTAATAACTTTTTCAATTGTGTCACAATAGGCCTTAATCTCTGGGGCATGATTTCACTGGATGCTTCTTGGACCTCCTGGACAGAACGCGTAGCGCAAAACATGGGATTGATACACCATCAAGTAGGTATTCACAATATCTTTCAAGTGATGTTTGAATTTTTGATGTATCTCTTCAGCTTCTTCCAAAAACCATGCCAATCCTTCCTGGACCAAAATGGACATTTCCGTTTTAGGAGTTGTTGGCTATATTTTGAAGCAGGAGCAACTTCCATGGTATCAGCATCAATCAGGTATGTATGCATCTTCTTGATAGCATTTATTTCAAGATGATAACCCAAACCGTTTCTCTCCAACAGCCTTCATCCTTGAAAAACCCAGATTTTGGACAACTCTTGGGGATTCTGGACACAGGATGATGGTGACCCTGAAAAATTAAAAGCCACCAAAAAGGTATTTACGTAAGCTTTCATTTAATACCAAATGTAATAATAATACTTGCTTACTTTTTCCAGAACTCCACCTAATCCTTTTTGGGCCAAAATGGACAATTCTGTATCAGGAGTTGTTGGGCATATTTTGAAGCAGGAGCAGCTTCAATGGTACCAGCATCAATCAGGTATGTATGCATCTTCATGATAGCATTTATTTCAAGATGATAACCCTAACCGCTTCTCTCCAGCAGCCTTCATCCTTCAAAAATCCAGATTTTGGACAACTCTTGAGGATTCTGGACCCAGGATGATGGTAAACTGGAAAAAATAAAAGCCATCAAAAAGGATTTTATGTAAGCTTTCATTTAATACCAAATTTAATAATATTACTTGATTACTTTTTCCAGAACTCCACTTAATCCTTCCTGGACCAAAATGGCCATTTCCGTTTTAGGAGTTGTTGGGCATATTTTGAAGCAGGAGCAACTTCAATGGTACCAGCATCAATCAGGTATGTATGCATCTTCTTGATAGCAAGCATTTCAAGATGATAACCCTAACCGTTTCTCTCCAACAGCCTTCATCCTTGAAAAACCCAGATTTTGGTCAAATCTTGAGGATTCTGGACACAGGATGATGGTAACCTAGAAAAATCAAAAGCCATCAAAAAGGTATTTACATAAGCTTTCATTTAATACCAAATTCAATAATATTACTTGCTTACTTTTTCCAGAACTCCACCTAATCCTTTTTGGACCAAAATGGACATTTCCGTTTTAGGAGTTGTTGGCTATATTTTGAAGCAGGAGCAACTTCCATAGTACCAGCATCAATCAGGTATGTATGCATCTTCTTGATAGCATTTATTTCAAGATGATAACCCTAACCGTTTCTCTCCAACAGCCTTCATCCTTGAAAAACCCAGATTTTGGTCAAATCTTGAGGATTCTGGACACAGGATGATGGTAACCAAGAAAAATTAAAAGCCATCAAAAAGGTATTTACGTAAGCTTTCATTTAATACCAAATTTCATAATATTACTTGATTACTTTTTCCAGAACTCCACCTAATCCTTTTTGGACCAAAATGGACATTTCTGTTTCAGGAGTTGTTGGCCACTTTTTGGTGCAGGAGCAACTTATCTGGTACCAGCATCAATCAGGTATGTATGCATCTTCATGATAGCATTTGTTTTAAGATGATAACCCTAACCGTTTCCCTCCAACAGCCTTCATCCTTGAAAAACCCAGATTTTGGACAACTCTTGGGGATTCTGGACACAGGATGATGGTGACCCTGAAAAATTAAAAGCCACCAAAAAGGTATTTACGTAAGCTTTCATTTAATACCAAATGTAATAATAATACTTGCTTACTTTTTCCAGAACTCCACCTAATCCTTTTTGGGCCAAAATGGACAATTCTGTATCAGGAGTTGTTGGGCATATTTTGAAGCAGGAGCAGCTTCAATGGTACCAGCATCAATCAGGTATGTATGCATCTTCTTGATAGCAAGCATTTTAAGATGATAACCCTAACCATTTCTCTCCAACAGCCTTCATCCTTGAAAAACCCAGATTTTGGAAAACTCTTCAAAATTCTGGACACAGGATGATGGTAACCTGGAAAAATTAAAAGCCATCAAAAAGGTATTTATGTAAGCTTTCATTTAATACCAAATTTAATAATATTACTTCTACACTTTTTCCAGAACTCCACCTAATCCTTTTCGGGCCAAAATGGACAATTCTGTTTCAGGAGTTGTTGGCCACTTTTTGTTGCAGGAGGAACTTATCTGGTACCAGCATCAATCAGGTATGTATGCATCTTCATGATAACATTTGTTTTAAGATGATAACCCTAACCGTTTCCCTCCAACAGCCTTCATCCTTGAAAAACCCAGATTTTGGACAACTCTTGGGGATTCTGGACACAGGATGATGGCGACCCTGAAAAATTAAAAGCCACCAAAAAGGTATTTACGTAAGCTTTCATTTAATACCAAATGTAATAATAATACTTGCTTACTTTTTCCAGAACTCCACCTAATCCTTTTTGGGCCAAAATGGACAATTCTGTATCAGGAGTTGTTGGGCATATTTTGAAGCAGGAGCAGCTTCAATGGTACCAGCATCAATCAGGTATGTATGCATCTTCATGATAGCATTTATTTCAAGATGATAACCCTAACCGCTTCTCTCCAGCAGCCTTCATCCTTCAAAAATCCAGATTTTGGACAACTCTTGAGGATTCTGGACCCAGGATGATGGTAAACTGGAAAAAATAAAAGCCATCAAAAAGGATTTTATGTAAGCTTTCATTTAATACCAAATTTAATAATATTACTTGATTACTTTTTCCAGAACTCCACTTAATCCTTCCTGGACCAAAATGGCCATTTCCGTTTTAGGAGTTGTTGGGCATATTTTGAAGCAGGAGCAACTTCAATGGTACCAGCATCAATCAGGTATGTATGCATCTTCTTGATAGCAAGCATTTCAAGATGATAACCCTAACCGTTTCTCTCCAACAGCCTTCATCCTTGAAAAACCCAGATTTTGGTCAAATCTTGAGGATTCTGGACACAGGATGATGGTAACCTAGAAAAATCAAAAGCCATCAAAAAGGTATTTACATAAGCTTTCATTTAATACCAAATTCAATAATATTACTTGCTTACTTTTTCCAGAACTCCACCTAATCCTTTTTGGACCAAAATGGACATTTCCGTTTTAGGAGTTGTTGGCTATATTTTGAAGCAGGAGCAACTTCCATAGTACCAGCATCAATCAGGTATGTATGCATCTTCTTGATAGCATTTATTTCAAGATGATAACCCTAACCGTTTCTCTCCAACAGCCTTCATCCTTGAAAAACCCAGATTTTGGTCAAATCTTGAGGATTCTGGACACAGGATGATGGTAACCAAGAAAAATTAAAAGCCATCAAAAAGGTATTTACGTAAGCTTTCATTTAATACCAAATTTAATAATATTACTTGATTACTTTTTCCAGAACTCCACCTAATCCTTTTTGGACCAAAATGGACATTTCTGTTTCAGGAGTTGTTGGCCACTTTTTGGTGCAGGAGCAACTTATCTGGTACCAGCATCAATCAGGTATGTATGCATCTTCATGATAGCATTTGTTTTAAGATGATAACCCTAACCGTTTCCCTCCAACAGCCTTCATCCTTGAAAAACCCAGATTTTGGACAACTCTTGGGGATTCTGGACACAGGATGATGGTGACCCTGAAAAATTAAAAGCCACCAAAAAGGTATTTACGTAAGCTTTCATTTAATACCAAATGTAATAATAATACTTGCTTACTTTTTCCAGAACTCCACCTAATCCTTTTTGGGCCAAAATGGACAATTCTGTATCAGGAGTTGTTGGGCATATTTTGAAGCAGGAGCAGCTTCAATGGTACCAGCATCAATCAGGTATGTATGCATCTTCTTGATAGCAAGCATTTTAAGATGATAACCCTAACCATTTCTCTCCAACAGCCTTCATCCTTGAAAAACCCAGATTTTGGAAAACTCTTCAAAATTCTGGACACAGGATGATGGTAACCTGGAAAAATTAAAAGCCATCAAAAAGGTATTTATGTAAGCTTTCATTTAATACCAAATTTAATAATATTACTTCTACACTTTTTCCAGAACTCCACCTAATCCTTTTCGGGCCAAAATGGACAATTCTGTTTCAGGAGTTGTTGGCCACTTTTTGTTGCAGGAGGAACTTATCTGGTACCAGCATCAATCAGGTATGTATGCATCTTCATGATAACATTTGTTTTAAGATGATAACCCTAACCGTTTCCCTCCAACAGCCTTCATCCTTGAAAAACCCAGATTTTGGACAACTCTTGGGGATTCTGGACACAGGATGATGGCGACCCTGAAAAATTAAAAGCCACCAAAAAGGTATTTACGTAAGCTTTCATTTAATACCAAATGTAATAATAATACTTGCTTACTTTTTCCAGAACTCCACCTAATCCTTTTTGGGCCAAAATGGACAATTCTGTATCAGGAGTTGTTGGGCATATTTTGAAGCAGGAGCAGCTTCAATGGTACCAGCATCAATCAGGTATGTATGCATCTTCATGATAGCATTTATTTCAAGATGATAACCCTAACCGCTTCTCTCCAGCAGCCTTCATCCTTCAAAAATCCAGATTTTGGACAACTCTTGAGGATTCTGGACCCAGGATGATGGTAAACTGGAAAAAATAAAAGCCATCAAAAAGGATTTTATGTAAGCTTTCATTTAATACCAAATTTAATAATATTACTTGATTACTTTTTCCAGAACTCCACTTAATCCTTCCTGGACCAAAATGGCCATTTCCGTTTTAGGAGTTGTTGGGCATATTTTGAAGCAGGAGCAACTTCAATGGTACCAGCATCAATCAGGTATGTATGCATCTTCTTGATAGCAAGCATTTCAAGATGATAACCCTAACCGTTTCTCTCCAACAGCCTTCATCCTTGAAAAACCCAGATTTTGGTCAAATATTGAGGATTCTGGACACAGGATGATGGTAACCTAGAAAAATCAAAAGCCATCAAAAAGGTATTTACATAAGCTTTCATTTAATACCAAATTCAATAATATTACTTGATTACTTTTTCCAGAACTCCACCTAATCCTTTTTGGGCCAAAATGGACAATTCTGTATCAGGAGTTGTTGGCTATATTTTGAAGCAGGAGCAACTTCCATGGTACCAGCATCAATCAGGTATGTATGCATCTTCTTGATAGCATTTATTTCAAGATGATAACCCTAACCATTTCTCTCCAACAGCCTTCATCCTTAGCAATGCCTGATTTGGAACCCTTCTCTAAGATTCTGGACACAGGATGATGAAAACCTTGAAAAAATTAAACACTATTTAAAAGGTATTACTAGTAGCTTTCATACTATATCAAATTCAATAATGTAACTTCTTTACTTTTTCCAGAACTCTACTTAATCCTAACTGGACCAAATGGATATTTTCGATTTAAGAGTTGTTGGACACTTTTTGTTGCAGGAGCAACTAAATTTATATCAGCATCAGTCAGGTATGTATGTATCTTTTAGATAACATTTATTTGAAGTTCGTAACCTTGACCATTTCTTCCCACTAGACTTCATCCTTTTAAAAACTTGATTTTGACCCCTTCTCCAAGATTCTGGACACAGGATGATGGAAACCTGGATAAAAGCATACACCATTAAAAAGGTATTACTACTAACTTTCATACTATATCAAATTCAATAATGTAACTTCTTTACTTTTTCCAGAACTCTACTGAATCCTTACTGGACCAAAATGAATATTTTCGATTTAAGAGTTGTTGGACACTTTTTGTTGCAGGAGCAACTAAATTTATATCAGCATCAATCAGGTATATATGCATCTTCTTAAAAGCATTTATTTCAAGATGATAACCTAAACCATTTCTCTCTAACAGCCTTCATCCTTGGAATAACCAGATTTTGGAACATCCTTTTAGAATTCCGCATACAAGATGATGGAAATCTGAGTAAAGTTGTACACCACTAAAAAGGTATTCATATAAGGTTTCTTATGATATCAAATTCAATAATATTACTTCTATACTTTTTCTAGAGCTCCGCCTTTTCATTTTTAGGCCAAAATGGACATTTGCGTTTCAGGAGTTGTTGGACACTTTTTGTTGCAGGAGCAACTAAATTTGTATCAGCATCAATCAGGTATGTATGCATCTTCTATATAGCAATTGTTTGAAGTTCGTAACCTTGACCATTTCTTTCCACTAGACTTCATCCTATGAAAAACTTACTTTTTGACCATCTTGAGGATTCTGGACACAGGATGATGGTAACCTGGAAAAATTATTCGCCATTAAAAAGTTATTTTTATAAGCTTTTATTTAATACCAAATTTAATAATATTACTTCTACACTTTTTCCAGAACTCCACCTAATCCTTTTTGGGCCAAAATGGACAATTCTGTTTTAGGAGTTGTTGGGCATATTTTGAAGCAGGAGCAGCTTCAATGGTACCAGCATCAATCAGGTATGTATGCATCTTCATGATAGCAAGTATTTTAAGATGATAACCCTAACCGTTTCTCTCCAACAGCCTTCATCCTTGAAAAACCCAGATTTTGGTCAAATCTTGAGGATTCTGGACACAGGATGATGGTAACCTGGAAAAATTAAACGCCATCAAAAAGGTATTTATGTAAGCTTTCATTTAATACCAAACTCAATAATATTACTTGATTACTTTTTCCAGAACTCCACCTAATCCTTTTTGGGCCAAAATGGACAATTCTGTTTCAGGAGTTGTTGGCCACTTTTTGATGCAGGAGGAACTTATCTGGTACCAGCATCAATCAGGTATGTATGCATCTTCATGATAGCATTTGTTTTAAGATGATAACCCTAACCGTTTCTCTCCAACAGCCTTCATCCTTGGAAAACCCAGATTTTGGACCCTTCTCTAAGGTTCTGGACGCAGGATGATGGAAACCTTCATCTAATATTACACCATTAAAAGGTATTTATATAAGGTTTCTTATGATATCAAATTCAAGAATATTACTTCTACAATTTTTTCAGAACTCCATCTAATCCTTTTTCGGCCAAAATGGACATTTTCGATTTAGGAGTTGTTGGACTTTTTTTCTTGCAGGAGCAACTTAATTCACACCAGTATCAATCAGGTATGCATGTATCTTCTTGATTGTATTAATTTCAATTTCGTAACCTTGACCATTTCTTCCCACTAGACTTCATCCTTTTAAAAATCTGAGTTAAGACCCATAATAAGTTTAAACATTTCTCTCCAACAGGCTTCATCCTTGGGAAAACTAATTTTTTTTTACCCTTCTGAAAGTTTCTGCACACAGGATGAAGAAAACCTTAAAAAATTCGACGCCATCAAAAAGGTATTACTACTAGCCTTCGTTTTATATCAAATTCAATGTTACTCCTTTTTTTCAGAACTATTTCTAATTTTTACTGGGCCACGAACTATTGCTAAAAACTATTGCAATATCGTAATATTGCTAAAACACCCAAATATATATTAACTGCATACTTGTTCGCACCTTTTTATATTAAAAACACAAATTTATTTTTTATTAATTTTCGAAGTTTATTTTGAGAAAAAACACTTTTTAATAACTTTGTCCAAATTCTAAAGAATTTTTCAACAAATTTTTTTAGTTCAAATTTACTAACAAATTATTGATGTTAAAATTATATGTTTATGATCTTTTAATGTTTTTTTAATATTTTAACAAAATAAATTGAAAGTGAAGATATACTACAATTTTGTTTTATACATATAAGCCGGTACTGGACAGAAATTTTTTAATTTCATTGATTTAGGGAATGACAATTTTTTTAATTATGCATGGAACTTTTAATTTTCTTGTATGTTTAAACAAAATAATTTCTAATTTTTCATATTTTATGAGAAAACATTGCATTTCAATTTTAATTTCTAGGTATCGAAAATATTTGAGATTTTACTTTTTTTTAAATGTAAATTATGAATCACTAAATTACGAAAGGAAATTATCAACTTTTATATACAATAAAAATAAAAAGTCTAGGCTAAACAATTAGGACTTAAAAGTTTGAATTTTATTGACTTTGGAAGTGTTGAGTTCTTTAGAAGACAAACTTGGTTTTTTTTTGCAATTTTTAATTTAGTAATTTCATTCTAAAATTAAAATTTATTTAACAAGTCATATTGAAGTGTGAAAGCAATAAGTTCTTGTTTCCTTTTTAGTGTTTACAAGTTAATAAGTATCATCTAAGAAAAAAGTTAAATAAGTTATATCATTTAGTACCTCTTTAATAACAAAAAAAATATTGGTTAAAATTAAGCAAAATTTCATAGAAATAAACTTAGATTCAGCACAGCAAAAAATACAATTTGTAATAAAGAATAACTTTATAAAACTCGAAATACTTCAGCTCTACCAATACATAATCAAATCATGAATATACTAAATTCATAATCATACTTATTTAACAGAATCAGGCTTTTAATTCACATCTTCATATATCTTTTATTTTGTAATACAAAATCAACGAACGAATTATGATTAAGATTTTAACAATTAAGATTTAATATTTCGAATTTTTTGTGCTATGAAAGTTAAAGTACTTATGAAAAACCTATTTCCGGCAATTTTTAATAAAATCACCTTTTTTAAAAATTTGACTTAATTGTTCAGCAATATTTTTGTTAATTATTTACATATACTTATTAAATATGCGTTGTAACATTTTTTTGATGATTTACACATAGATTTAAAAACAGAAAACTCTTTGTTAGAAAATTAACAAAACCAAAGAATATTAGTAGAAATTATCACTAAACAGTTTTGACATAGCAGAAAACAAATTAATGATGTGTACATTTAAATATTAAAAATTTATAAATAAGAGATATTCCAAGAGATATTGCAGGAGTAACTCAACTGTTACCAGTATCCATCAGGTATGAATACGTCTTCTTGATAACATTTATTTGAATTTCATAATCTTCACAGTTTCTCTCTACCAGACTTCATCCTTAGCCTGATTTGGGACCCTTTTCTTAGATTCTGGACACTGGATGATTGAAACCTGCATAAAATGATACACTAATTAAAAGAAATTTAAAATAAGATTTCATATGATACCAAATTCAATAAAATTACTTCTACACTTTTTCTAGAGCTCCACCTTTCAGAAGTTGTTGGACATTTTTTGTTGAAGGAGCAACTTAACTGGTACCAGAATCAATCAGGTATGTATGCATCTTTTTGATAGCATTAATTTCAAGTTCGTAACCTTAACTTAAATCTCTCCAACAGGCTTCATGCTTAGCAAACCCAGATTTTTAACAACTCTTGAAGATTTTGGACACAGAATGACATGAGTTGCGTTAAATTGTCTTTCTTTGTGTGAATCTAGATATTAAACGAAAGATGCAAGCAAATAAGAAATTAAATTAGTAAGACTTCGCGTATAATAGTAATAAAAAGGAAAGAAAAAAAAGAAAAAAAAGAAAAAAAGGAAAAAAGAAAGAAAAAAGGAAAAACAAAGAAAAAGAAAGAAAAAAGGAAAAACAAAGAAAAAGAAAGTTTGTATTCGCCGTGTTCTTCCATGCTCCCATGCAGTCCATTTTTTACGAAACATGAAAAAAATGTGTAATTAGTTTTTTTTTTTTTTAAATAAACTTTATTTAATACTTACAGAACCACTGATATTTTTACTCCATTCGTCTCATGAGTAGTTTCCGTAAACCGAAGTTGCATTGGATTGTATGAAAAGAGATTTGGTTATTTTTTTTAATTTCATTAAATAAATTCAATTAATACTTACAAATTGACATGCAACATCGCCAATATTTCCTCTCTTTTTGCCTCACAGTATCAAATCGATGGATTTTGAAATTTCATGAAAAATAAATTTTATTTTATAATTTTACTATGAGTTGTAAGATTTTTAATTTACAATTGTACTTACTAATTATAATCAGTTGGGCAGACTGCAGCTTCAACGAAGGGTCTCAAACTTTTTAATATTTTCCTGTAAATGAATGGGAATGTTAATTACATATGATAGAGAATAAACTTATTTTATTATATATATCGCATACTAAATACAAAACAGTCACAACTCAAAAATCTCAAATTCTCAGGAGGCAAAAAACTGATAATATAAAAATTATTGCAATATTTTTAAAAAATTTAAGTTCCACTCTGAAGACATTCCAAGTTGAAGAATGGCTACGTTCAGCAGAAACAACTGTCGTGAGTAAGGTATCAGAAAAATAAAATTATACCAAAAACTGACAGTTTTCACAACATGTTGAGCTGATCGAAACTGATAATTATGAGTTCAACAGGCACACTCTCAACAGTTGCACAACAGTTGTGCCTGCTGAACGTAGCCAATTGGCGCAACTAAAAATAGTACTCTTTAGATGAGCCTGCATCAGCAGCTCAAAAAACATGAAAACAATCATAGCGGTATGTTACTAGCTGAAGAATATAGTGATGAGAAAGAAATGTTTGCAGTTAAAGATGTGTGTGTTGAATTGATTTATGATAAAAAGTCAATTTTTGTAAATTTTGAGTTGTGAAAGTTTTGTATTTAGTGTGCAATATGTCAAACTGGGGAAGGGGTGGTTCAGGAAATTTGTAAGGAGCCGTATTATGGAAAGATCGATAAATCATTTCATTTAAAAATTGAAAGGTTTAAAATAAATCTTACCACTGTTAAACGAACTTTGAACTTCATTCCAAATTATAAATATATACAAAATTTTAAACTATAAAAAACTTTTGAAACAAAAAAATTTATTTAGATTTAATAATTCGAGTGTGCAATACCGGCTAACCGAGCAAACTAAGGTGAGCAGTGAAAGATGCATAGAGTTATATAATTATCTCTCTCTAATTAAAAAAACAAAACCTACACGAATTGATTTTAACGCGAAAAATATTGAATGATTTAATATTAAGTTAAATTTTAAAAAGATTATATTGTGAGATATTATAATGAGAATTTTGTTTTATTCTTTTGAAAATAAGTGACGTAAATTTTGCATTATGTATTTAAAATATATAACATAGAATTTAACTTTTATACAAATTAAATTAAATAAATCTTTTGAATTAATTAAATTAAACTCAACAAAATATTAGAATTTGTTACTATCACATTATTTATTACATTAATTTTAGGAGCGATAAATTAAATCCTGGTTAATAAAAAAAATATGAAATAATCAATTAATTATTAATTGAAGTAGACCGTTCTCAGAAAAACAACATAAAGATATTAATTTATTTCGATTCAATGAAGATATTGACTGACATAAGTGCGTTAAGCTCTAATTTTAAAAAGAAATTGCTAGCTCTAACCTAAACATTCTAATTTAAGAAGCAGATTATCAAGCGAAATAAAAAAAAGGAACGGTGTTGTACATTTTTAACTGAGATCCAAAGAAGAGAGGACAAAACACTACGATCATGCGAATTAAAAAATGTATTTCTACAAGAAAATTAATTTACAAACATTGCAATGAAAGTTTATTTTTATGCATTTATCGCATATCGATCGACCGCAGTTTTGACAATTTGCACTTATTTCAGGGATCAAACTCTTAGCACAGCTACGGCAAAACGTAGAAATACTCGCAAATTGAGTTATATTATGCTTAATTTGACCTCTATACAAATTGGGGTCTAATAAGTTAGACAAATTTTGCCTCTCCAGAATTCGATGGACATATTGAACCACGAATACACCACAGCTCACAGCGTCTGTTTGCTTATCTCTTTTTTCATCGTTGACAATTTTCCACTTTTCCTGCTCTACTACATTTAATAGATTTAAAAATTGCATGAAATATTGTAATCCAACACTAGAGTATAGTGGGTCCAAATAATGGAATGTATTTTTACTAAAATTCACACAACATAGCGTATAATGCCTAGATTTAATAATTGGTATAAATATAACAGACGGACTGAGAGCTATGATCGATTTTAAATACTCCAGATTAATTGAATTAGTCTGACAAGGGAGACTATAAACATTTTTTTGTTTTTTGGACTTCAGAAGGCAAAGAACAGCGGCATCTAAAACAAAATTTGTCAGTTCCTTATCCACATTAAGTGATATCCAATCAGAGTCTTCTATAAGGTTATAAAACCCTGATTGGATCAAGGACGCAGATCCATTTATTTCAAAATTAATTGACTTTATATCAAATAAAAAACATTTCACAGAGTGCGCTAACTTCTTTGCACCTCTTTCTATATAATTTTCTAAATTTATAGCCTCCATGACAGACTTATTAATGAGTTGCTTGGATGTTACATCCTTCGCACCCCATTTTTCTTCGGGTTCTACCTCATCTATACTTAGAGAATAGTTGTGTTCATTTAATATGGTTTTATTAAATAACTCAACTATTTCATCCTCATCTTCTTCTTCATCAACATCTTCACCTTCATCGACCTTATTAAATAAATTATATCTTATCCTGATATCTTTGAGAGAACTAATATTGTCTCTTCTCATTAGCTTGATGAAATTAGCGGGTCTCAAGCGTGTTTTTCTTTTCAGAACTAAAGCCTTCTGGATTAAAAACGCGGACTCTATGGGACCATTACTTAGTTCAGTACCTGAAGGGTCAATATGTATCCCCATTATATTTGTCCAGAAGGGAAGATAAGCAATATGTTTTCCGAGGAGAAACAAAAGCAATTCTTCATTTTTATATTCATTTTTTTCAGAACTTAAAAAGTTTTCGTTAGCCAAATTTAATTGAACTTGACGAAATATGACCAAAAACATTTTTTTGAAGGGACTATTGGCAGCTATAGCATCATCTGAATAGTCCTCATAATTTGCTTCGAAATTATAATTTTTTTCCTCTAAATTTTCGTCAAATTTATCAAATTGGCAACTTCTTAAATTGTTATAATGATACCAAAATAAAGAATTTTTATAAGGTGACAATAACAAATAACATATATTTTGGAACCAATTTATACACTTATTAAGTGATTGAAATTTAAAAGCAGATATTAAAATTTTTTTTAAAAACATTCTACTCGATTTTTGATCTGCTTTGATGTATGCATCTAAATCCTTACATATTATTTTAATGTAATGGCACTTACACCATTGAACAACCGTAAAAGGAATTCTATGTTTCCCTAAAGTGTTTAAAGTATCTAAATACTTCGCACAAGCTTTAAGATATCCTAACACAGTTTGGTCATTAAAAGCTTTCAAAACAGCCCCAAACAATGCAAAACTTACGTCAGTGCAAATCCGCTTGCAAATTGGCCATTTAAATTTATTCTCCATACAAAAAAATTTCAATCGTTGCAAAAACTGTGCAATTTCAGACATGTTGTGTCTCGATTGAATGGAGTCAGCAATAGGCAAAAGTATTCTAAGGGGCAAAATTCTCATTACAATCCTATAAATTAAAATTCGCTTTGTAGCACAATCGACTTGTGCTACGGATTGTCCCGTCGCGTCAAAATGCCACGTAAAATTACCATCCAAAAGAATTTTTGGGTTATCGCGAAGAGTTTCGAAAGTGGTCTTCTGCCACATATAAACCGTAAAAGGCGAAGCCACATATTGAATATAATTTTTGTAACGCTCACTTTGCATTACAAAAATTTCAACAAAAGGGTCTTTGTGGTAAGAAAAGTCAAAATTTGCCTCAGATTTTAATTTTCTCAATGTTGGCAACTTTTGAATATTCTGCATGTTACCAAAAGACGCTATATTCTCAGAAGCTTCTAATATTGCCTGTTTTCTAAAGTCGTAGGCACTTGTCTTTTTAATTAAATCTTTTGCAATTTCGCGTTTTATGCCTCTTAACTGCCCAACTACCTGTTTGTCCTTTTCGTGTGCAATGGCACCAGTTCTAAAAACGGTTATGCGCCCCTGCCCTTCCCCAGATTCTACAAATTTAAATGTTGTACAACTTTCGAACTTGCAATATGCATAAGCACGAAGTCCTTGTTTTGTACAATTAAATTTGTAGAAACATAAAATGCAAACATTGTTTTGCAAAAGGTATTGCTCCCGAACTATATCTTCCAAAATCTTAGCGTCCGAAAAAGTTTTTCTAGATTTGGCACTAAGTATACTTTTATAATTGTCAGGAAGTTCAAATTCGCAGTCTTTAAAATTTGCTTTAAAGACCCTTCGCCTTTTTGAAGCATTCCCTTCCTTCGGCTGCTTGCAATCCCTCGTTGCCTTTTCGTCCGGGTTGGCTTCTTTCCGATACCCTTTAAAGTCCTCAACTTTGAAGCTTTCCTTTGTAACTTCAAAGGGACCTAGGGTCTTCTCGGAAAGGGTTGTAGAATTAAATAGCTGCTGTCCTTCTGGTCCTTCACGACGAGAATTAAATAGAGATTTAATTCTATTTTGAAGAGCCTGGATCTCTTCTTTGATCTGCAGAGCAAACTTGCGGAGCTAAGAAATTTAAAATTTCATCGTTATTAGAACAGGTTCTTTACCAGGTCTTGAAATAACTAACTAGTTACAAGGTCTTGAGGTAACTAAAAAAGCTCTTATTTTTTTTAAAAAAAAAACCAAAATACTAAATTTTATTTAAAATATATATACTCAACTAACGGTATTTTTGCAATAAAGTTTTTAGAGTATTTTGATGAAGCTTTAGGACAAAAAAAAATTTGTATTAAAAAACTGTATTAAAAATGTATTAAAAAACTGCGGAGATATTTGAATCGAAAGCAGGGTGCGGAGAATGATCAAAATACGATTGTTCTCACAATTAATCACTGCTAATAATTTCATGCTTTCAATTTCATTTTGTTCAATTAAAAAAAGACAATAAAGCCAAAGAAAATTACATATGAAAAAAAAACATCAAGTATTATATAGTAACAAAAATATATAAGAAATTCAGATTATTTAGCTACACAGGTTGTCCTACATTTTGTTCTTTTGATGGTTTAAATGTATATAAACATCTAAAGCACTACAAAATATATGTAATCGACCTGTGTAATTAATATAAAATAAATATTGTACTGTACATTATTCAAATTAACCAAGCGAATGCACAACAAAGCAAAGTAAGTAATCGATTGAGAATGAATTTAAAGATTTTTTCCTCTACGCTTTACTCATGAACTTTGAAAAAGTCGCTCACGAACGATTTAAATGCAATCTTCTCACGATAACTCATTTTGCGATTGAATTTTATTATGATAAATTCTTTAGATATTGAACGTTCACGATATATGCATTTATTTTATGTAAACATATCGACTCATAACCGCCAAAATATCTTAAGCGACATAATATCCGATTTATGTTTTTTGATGAAAATCGATAATTTGCGATGGTTTACATCGTCTGTCAAAATTTCATAGGTGTACGAAATTAGATTATGAATTTAAACCAAAAGCAATTTTAGCTTAAGTACACACTACATGTTTGTTTACATTTTTCATGACAGCAAAGTGTCGCTTAAGATGAAATTCTCTTCTAAAAGTAATTAATCAATATAAGAGATAAAATTATTAAAATAAAATTAATAGCAAAGAGATAAGAGATAAAAGATAAAATTAATAGCAAAGATAATTAAAAAAAACCTTCTCCTGTAAAATTTTCTTTTTGGCGCTTAAGATATTTTGGCGGTTATGAGTCGATATTTCTCATGAGTGAGCTACCAAAAGCGATTGTTCGTTATGCCGTGGTTATGCTTACCAAACATGATTGCCAAACATTTTTTGTTGTTATTGTTTCACGTATAAACTGAGAAATGAACTTTTTCTCAAATTCATTCTTTCTTATAATTATACGCGAAACAATAACAACAAAAAATGTTCGGCAATCATGTTTGGTAAGCATAACCACGGCATTAGTTGAGCGCGGGAGCAAACAATCATTGCATTTAGTCTCTCGTGAGAGAACACGAAGGCAATGTTTTTGTGAACGTTCGATTTCAAAAGTATTTATCATAATAAAATACAATCGCAAAATAAGTTTCCATGAGAAGATCGACTTTTTAATCGTTCGTGAGCGCATTTTTCCGCACCCTGATCGAAAGTCACTAAATTTAGTTTTCAAGATATGTTCATATTTTTGGTGTCGTGAATTTTTTTGTTATTTTTTTTTTTTTTTTTTTTTTCATTTTATTAAACATCGTGGCGTCCGTGGCGTAGTTGGTTAAAGTGTGTGGCCTCTATGTCAACGAACCTGGAGACCCGGGTTCAAATCCCAGCAGCGACAGAAAATTATTTGAAATAAAATGATTTTTCTGTACGGACCGCCACCTCTCTGCAGGCAATGGCAAACCTCAGAGAGTAATCAAAATGCCATGTAAGGCTTCCTAAGAACAAGAACATTACGTTCATCGCCGTTCGGAAATATTTCTGCAACGTAAGCGTCTGCTTTGCTACTTCACCTGAATTGCAATAAGCAGCAAGCAGCGATCGCCTCAGCAATAACAACAAGAAAACATATAGGGTATTCACAAGGTCTCATAAAGTCCAATGTATTAAATTGAAAACATTAAAATTTACAACAAGTGTGAACAACCTCCCATAACTTATTGTGCTATTTCAACTCTCAATCAGCTGATGCAAAACAAATTTAAATAAATATTTGTTATCACAATGCCAAAAGAAAGCGAAAAAGACAAAATAATAGCCGGTTTGTGCAAAAAGCATATTTTGCACGTTATTGAATACGACACTCAATAAACATAGCTTTTAGAGTTGTAATATTTTAGTACTTTTTTATATGGAAGGCAACAACCATATTTTTAAACTAGTGTAAAATTGTATTACATTATGATAATATGACATGATAGCACACCTTGTGAATACCCTAATAGTGTCAACAAGCAGCAATAGCCTCAACAACAACAAGAAAAACATACGCCTCAACTCTAAAATAGCAACAATAAGAACAACAACAACATAGCGTTAGTTCGCACTAGCCGCCACAACAATAACGAAAACAACAATAACGAAAACAAAAAGAACAGCAGGAATTATAGCAGCAGCTTAGCTAAAGTTATTATTATTTTTGATTGTTTAAGTTAGTCTTAGTCGACCACTCAATAAAATTGAGCATAGCTCAAAGAGCAAAACCTAAAGTGTTTTAATTTTTACAAACTTAATAACACGCACAACACAATTGATCATAAGAAGCTAGGTCAAAGTCCTTTCAAGGGCTGCAATGGCCAGTTATTTATTTTTTTTTTTTATTAATTAAACGTAAAATCTTGGTGCATGGTTTAGATTACCATCATTATTGGACTTATACTAAAACTTACAAGAAGAAATTAGCTGCCAAGACCTGCCAAAACATTTTTATGAATGAAAAACTAAATGTTCAAATGTTAAAATATAAAAATTGTAAATTTATATATGTTTATAAGTTTTTTTAATATATTTTATAATTTAAAAATATATATCTTCGTACCGAGTTATTTTTAAATCGGGCCAATATAAAAGAAAATATGACGTTTTAAATTTTCTTATAGTATGGAAGGTGGGCGTGGTTGTGGACGGTCTTTAATTTTTTTTTTTGCTTTATTGTTGTATATTATAAAATCTAACTTCCATGCAAAATTTGTGCTTGATGAATTCAGGTTTTAGGTGACGATATAATTTTATATCGCAATATTATGAATAATAATAATATACTAGTTAACCCATATGGCGTTAAAACGCCACAATGCAAGGTACGTCCTCGTTCGACTAAGCTAGCTGCAATGCCAGTAAAGGCAATTTTGTATGAGCTTACTCTTTTAAGGCTGGTACATCACGATAAAAGTTATTTGAACTTTTTTCGCTTTGCTCAACTGTCTTAATTATACAAAAGTATGATTTTGGAAAATTTCAGAAAAAAATATCACATACTTTTAGGCATCCCATAGAAAACTTGCTTTCTTTGCAGAAGATTGTTTTGCTTTTTTTGTTTAAATGCATAATACTTTAGAAAAAGTAAGAACACATCTACAGATCAAGACCTTTCTGCTGATACCCCATTTATGAAAATCGCATTTACGGTATAGATTTGATGGTCATCACAAAAAAAGCGTTTGCGTAATAATAATATAGATTATGTTTAATATGGCACGATTACGATTTTCGAGGCCCCAAGATCTGAATATGCAGTTTTGAAGAACTCATTGAGAAAATAAGATTGACTGAAGGATTTATCTATACATCGATTAGGTATAGAGTTATCGATTTTTCAAAAAATTTTACTAAAAGAAGTCTTAATGTAAATTCGACTATATCTATGCAAACGTTGGACCGATCGGGATAATTTGGGTATCAATCGATAACAAACTTAAATATCTTTATTTATTTATTTATTGGCCAAACAAGGCAAGACTTATTCTAACCGGTTAACTTATTTAACTTATGCTTAAAGTTTGACAGGATTTTTTTTATTAGTATTTTTTTGTTCTTTCCTCTTTCGTTTTTTTTTTTATTTTTTATTTTTTTATACTCAAAGTGGGCATACACCGCCCACCAGACTGACATGATTTTAGAAAACATGTCAATAAGATATAAAATAAAAATTTGGTACTTAATCAAATTACACTACAGATGGTTAATATTTCACCTTTAAATTTATTATATCTTTATCTAATCTTAATAACGTATTTTTATGAGAAAAAAACGGTTTTATGCAAAAATAAAATATATTATGCAGAAAGGCAGTCAGTAGCTTGGCCGATTTACGAAAAAATATTTTTTTTTCATTCCATATTAAAAATATTTTAAATATCTTTCAAATGACACCTAAATCATTCAGATCGGATAAGATTAGCAAAGATATAACCGAATTAAATATTGGTTCCACGGAAATCGCAATCTCCCCTTTAATATAAGCAATATTAATAAATTAATAAAGGTTATAAAGGGTCCGCCATCTAACGTTTGTTTTTCAACTAGTGCTTATTTCGTGAATGGTAACACTTAGCACATATTTGATTTGACAGATAATTAGTTTTATCCTTCCGCTGAACGAATATGGTTGTGTATACGCTTGAACAACGCTGGGAAATATTGCGACATTACTTTGAAAATCATGATGCCGATTTTGCCCAAAAAATCATCTCTTCAGATGAAGCTCATTTTGATCTTGGCGGGTATGTAAACAAGCAAAATTTTCGCATTTGGGGCGCAGAAAACCCGCACGCATACATTGAAAAGCCGATGCACCCAAAACGAGTCACTGTTTGGTGCGGATTTTGGTCCAGAGGCATAATTGGGTAATTTTTCTTCGAAAATAAGCACGGAGTGGCCGTTACAGTCAATGGCCATCGTTATCGGGCCATGTTGAACGAATTTTTGTTCACAAAAATTGAAGAGGAGGATATTGGCAACATTTGGTTTCAACAGGACGGCGCTACGTGCCACACAGCCGAAGCTACACTCAATGTTTTGCGCCCATTTTCGAAAAAAAAAGTTATTTGGCGGACCCTTTATTAATATATCCGTATTCTAAAAAAATATATATATACATTAAATTTTGTGACTTACCACTTCCTCATTGCAAGCACACTCCACCACTACCGCTGTGGCTCCTGTTTCCTTTACTCCAAAAATCTGCAAATAATTAAAAATAAAAAATTATTCATATATAATTAAATACTACTTAAGCACTTACTCCAGGATCTTCAAAACCATGGAACGAGTCGTCCAGCGAACTATCCAAGAAAGGCGATATATCCTGAAAAAAAAAAATTTAAGTATAAAGATCAAATTGGAAAATTAATATAAACGAAACGTGAATATTGTGCGTTCGTTCATTTTCGCCGCTCTCAAGTGGTTTAGAAGTTATAAGGCTTGAAAGTTGGGAAAATTGACCTCAAAAACTTGTGATTTTTTAAATTTTCCAACAAGAAAATTTTTCTCTAGCATTATGGGTATCAAAAGAAAGGTTATGCTGCTACCTATTCAACAATATGTAAAATCTAATATGTAATATGTAAAATGCTGTATCTTCGAAAGTAATGCATGGATTTTAATGATTGATAGCTTGTTGAATAGATTACAGCATAACCTTTCTTTTGATGGCCATAATGCTAGGTTTTTTAAAGAACATTTTAAAAAGAAAACACGTTTTTTAAGTCCATTTTCTCAACTTTCAAGCACTGTAACTTCTAAACCACTTGAGAGCGGCGACAAATTTTTTCACCACTAGCTTTTTTAGCTCCAACTACACATTTTCAAAAAAAAAAGTGAAAAACTTTTCACGTTTTCACTTTTCCAATTGTTACACTTCTAAATCACTTGAGCACTTGAGAGCAGCGCGAAATTTTGTCACCAAATACACATTTAAAAAAAAATATATAATATTTAATAGTAAATTAATATTATCAAAATACGAACAACGTAGACAATGCAGGAATTCAAATGGTAGCTATTAATGTTAATCGCGCAATTTTTTATAAGAATTTTTAATCTTTTTAAAATGTAGCTGAAGTACAAATTTAATGAAAAAAAACTGCATTTATTTCTTAAAATGTTTATTTTTTGGAATTCCTGCATTGTCCACTTTATACGCATTAAATTTAAATAACTTTCTTAATTTATAAACATACATATATTATTGCACTCACCATAGTACCTAAAAAATGTTGTTTAATGAAATGCAAAAAATTAAAAAGTTTGAAAACTTGAAAAATTAAATTAATTAGCCACAGTATTTAAAAATACTAAGAGACACTAAAAAATTGTATTTATTAAAATTTTATTTTAATAAAAACCACAAAATCGAATGCACAAAATTTTTTATAGCCGTTAAGCGATAACGATTAAGTTCTGTAGAGGTTGGAATAAAAAAGATGGCGCCTCCAACAAAGTATATGGATACAGTTATGTTACCAGTAAAAGCTCTTATTTTAGCGATCAGACATTGTTGCATGTATAAAATGAATCAAAAGTATATTTCAGTTTTGCGCTCTATAAAGGGTACTGTATATTGCTACTATTTTAATCTACTAAATGATATACATAAACATTTTTTGAAGTAACTATGAGAAACCATTTAAATGCAGTATACATAAATATTTAGAAACTTGAAATACATGTTGAAGTAATATAAAACAAAGTAACAATAGAGTCCCTATAGTTATATAAACAATAGTTGTATAGAATACATACATTCCTATAAGAATTCAATGTCATCTATTGCAAACACTACATTTCCATTTTTGTTAATTTTAGCTTAAATCTACCTAATCTATCCTGAGTCAAAATTGCTGCTTTCATTTTTGGAGTTGTTGGTCACTTACTGATCACAAATTTAGTGAATATATAAATTTCTTATTTTTGACATCGTCCATTTTCCCACAATAGGCTTCATCCTATTGACACTAAGATAATCCATAATTAAGTTTTTACTTAAATTTAAAAGAATTCCTTCAAAAAATTTTAATCCTAATTAAAAAATACTAATTTACTCATTAAGAGATAGATATTTTTATGATCTATAAATACTAAATACTTTTTAAAATAAACTAATAAAATTAAAAATTAAGAAAATACATCATGATTGAGAGTTGAAATAGCACAATAAGTTATAAGAGGTTTTTCACACTAGTTGTAAATCTTTATGTTTTCCACTTAAGACATTTGCCTTTATGAGACCTTGTGAATACCCTAATAAATAATTTAGGAGTTCATATTACATTCTTCGAAGTTTCAGATTTGCAACATTGAAAAAATAATCCTATAGCGCAGTAGGGCGCCAAATATTGTGGAGTTATTTAATTTAATGGCAACCCACATAAGAAATAAAAGCTTCTCGCGCAATATATAACCGATACAAAAAAGCTTTTGTTAGTTATGCCCTTTTTGTGTGCATCTCTAATGCTTTTGCACTTTCTTTTTATAAAGCACTAAAATTTTTATAAAAAAACGTCTAAAATTTTGACGTTTTAGATTTCGGTAGTGTATTAGCGCAAGAATTTAATTTAATTCGCAAAATTTTTAATATATACTGAAAAATAACAGTCAAATTTTCCACTTTTGCTTGCTATGCTGTCGCAGGCACAAAATTTTTAACTTCTTTACGACTTTCGAGGTCACTAGTATTTTTTATTTTTGCTTGTATCAAAAATTCTCTTGCCGATTGTCTATATTTGTACTAACTCCTGGGTCTACAAAAATTTTTGACAGTCATTTTCACCTCACAAGTGCCATATATTTTCATTCGGATGATGAAATTTTGACAGTCTGTTTCCGAATAGCACACGGCTATAATGTGTAAAAAGAAATGTAGTGTTCAACGAAAGAAAATGCTTCCTATATTCCATGGAATGTATTCTTTTACATCCGGGAGTGTTTCCATTTCCTAAAGGGTACAGAACTACTAAAAAAAAAATGGATATATAAGAATATGTTTTAAAATAATTGATTTGCGTTGTCAACGAATTCGCCTTCAACTTTTGAACTTCCATACTTTAAAATGCTCATTTCATCTTTCTTTTATTCACATTTTTTGTTTTCTTCTGAAAACGGAAAAAACTTTTTTTTATATGAATAGTGTTATATAATATAATAGTATTACATATATGTTTGAAGCAAATGCCAAACAAAACTTTTTCGAATTTTGTGTCACTACTTTCATAGTACTAAATATTTAGTTGCTCATGGTTTTAATACTGTTCATGGAACATACAAGATCTGATGTTAAATACTTTTTAAATGCAACAGTGGGTTAGTATTCAGTATAAAGCTTTTGCCACAAAATAACAGTATCTATATATTAGATATGCGTGCCGCCATCTTTTGGTCATTATATACAAAGGGTTATGCAGTGGTGCCAGATGAATGAATAAAAAGCATTGTTGAACAAATCGACATATTTTCAATCTTTTATAGAGTTAATACCTTTTACTAGCAATGAGTTATATTAAATGAAATTATTTACTTTTAAACATAGTTTTAGAGACCATAATTTAAAAATGATTATAAAACTTATTTTTATTCATTTGGAAGTTGCTTGCAGGAAAGTATAAGAACATTTGAGTGTGAGCATTAATTCTTTTATATCAACAGACCGGACCTAAGTTTTTGAGGTTCGAATTTGTTGTAAAAATTTAAAAAATCTAATCTTAATATTTGTATAATATTTGTTTTCAATATAAATTTAAAAAATTTTGTTTTATTTATCTCGTTATTGGAATATATTCATACTGTTAATCGTTTAAAATTATTTTACATAAAAAACTGTTTTCTCAATTAGAATTTACCGAGGCTAAAAGTTTTTAAATGTTGTCAAAAATAATTAAAATTATTTAAAATATTTTAAACAATTGCAAGATATGCCATAAAAGTTCAAAACAAATATTTAAAAAATAGTTAAATAAAAACAAGAAAATTTGTCAAAATATTTACAAAAAGTAAAAATTACTTACAAAAAAGTAAATGACATTAAAATAATAATTTCTTCAGTGCAGACTGTAGCTTAAAAATTTCTAATGTTTGAATATCAAAATGATGATAGAATTGTGACATAAATAAGAGGTCATTTAATTTATACATACAAACCATTATTCACACTCTTTCCACCTCAAATCGAAAGTGTTTCTATTTCAACTACAAAGCAGCTTCAACATGTTTATGAATAACAAAATTTTAAAAGACATTTTAAATTAAAAAAGCTTTTAAACTATTGAACATTTTAAATATACTATAATATATTTTTACAGTATTTCATATTTTATATTATTTTGACTCCAGAATTTAAATTTGAAAAGATCTAAGTAAAATTACGGCTTATTATAAGCTTATTTGTATGACTGACACGATTTTTTAAGATTGATTTATATTAGCTGCATAAGCATTTGCACAAAAAGCTGTTTTTGACAGGAGATGTTTTCTTGTGGAAGAAAAAAAAGCAGTTGTCAATGCTACCTTGTATTATTATACCATGCTCTCACCCATGCGACAACCTTATTTATTCAACCATGAGTTTAACCATGTGGCATCACTGTACTGGAGAGCTTTTCATTTCAGTACATAATTATTTCACAAAAAATTTGTGTGCAGAATTATTATTACAATAAATAAACTTAAATATTAGAAATAATGTACCAAACAAATAATAAATTTACATTTGAAAACAAAGAATAAATAAAAAATAAACTAAAATAAAATGAAAACAATCATGGTTTCAATTAGAAGAAGCGTAATGTGAAAATAAGGCATAATTGTAGTTTAGAGCCCATGCTCAAATATTTTTTTTTCTAATTTTTATAATATGGGCCTCCTAAGCCCAATGGTGCAATAAAATTTTGGTGGTCTCGAATGGTTTTCAATTCTTCGAATGGAAGAGGGCCCAAGCCTAAATATTTTTTCTTATTTTTATTATATGTATATGGTCCTCCTAAGCCTAATGGTGCAATTAAATTTTGTCTGTCTCGAATGGTTTCGGAGATAAAAATCGTGAAAATTTTAAAATTCAGTGCAAATTTTCAACTGCGTGGAAGCTAGTTTGCCCTTTTACATAATAATACATTATTATTTTTATCTCCGAAACCTTTCGAGACCGACTTTTTTTTGCAGCATTAGATTAAGGAGCTCCAAATACACATTTAGAAAAAAAAAAAAAAAGGAGCGTGAGACCTTGAGTAAAATTATTCCAAAATATGTCCATTTTTCAAACTTTCACGATTTTTATCTCCTAAACCAATTGAGACCACCCATTTTTTTTTGCAGCATTAGATTTAGGAGCTCCAAATACACATTTAGAAAAAAAAAAAAAGGAGCATAGGCTCTAAAGTACAATTATTCCGAAAATAAAAAAGGTTAAAAATTTGAAATGAATCCAATTTGATAGTAAAATACGACTAAATTGGTCCTGTAAATTAAGCTTCTCCTGCAACAAACTGTCCAACAAGTCCCGAAACTGAAATATCTATTTTGGCCTAAAAAGGAATAGGTGGGAGTTCTAGATAAAGAAAAAAGTAACATCAAATTTGATATCAAGTTAAACTAATTTTAAAACGTTTTTAATGGTTTTATTCATTTTATACAGGTTTCCATAATTTTATGCGCCGAGAATCCTCAAGAATTTGCCAAAATTATGTCTTTCCAAGGATGAAGCCTGGTAGGGAGAATTGGTTTAGGCTATCAACTTGAAATAAATGCCATTAAGAAAATGTATACATACCTGATTGATGCTGCAACCAATTAAGTTGTTCCTGCAACAAAATGTGTCCAAAACTGTTACGGAAATGTATATTTTGGCTGCGTAAGGACTATGTGGAGTCCTGGATAAAGTAAAGAAGTAACATTAAATTTGATATAAAATAAAATATAGTAATTTTCCAGGTTACCATCTTACCAATGGTTAAGAATACGAAGTTGCAATTAATGCTGTCAAGAAGATTCATACGTATCTGATGCTCATATCAATCAAATTGCTTCTGCAACAAATTGTCTAACAACTCCTGACACGGAAATGTCCATTCGGCTGAATAATGATTAGGTGGAGTTGTCGAAAAAGTGTAGAAGTAATATTGAATTTGATGTTAAACGAAAACTGCTAAAGATACATTTTTAATGGTTTATAATTTTATACAGGTCTCCATCATCCTATGTCCAGCATCTTCAAAAATGGGCCAAAATCAGTTTTTTTCCAAGGTGGAGACTGTTGGAGAGATGTGGATGAGTTTACGAAATTGAGCTGTTTATTGTTAAATATATTGAAAAAAATACAAAATTTAATCAACTTTTGACGGTACATTTAAACATGAATAGAGATTTAATACATACTTTTTTTTTCTTGTTTGTAAGGTTGACAAGCTAAAATAATTTCAAGTTTAATTATATGTAAGAATCTAAATATTACAAAACAAAATTTTATATATATAATATTCCAATTTGTTCTGAACGGAATCTAGAACACATCTTTAAATCTGAATATGAAATTTATTCCGATTCTGATCCACTTCCCGGGTGGATTTCAGAATATTCCTGGATGTGTTATGATTTTTAAAGTTCAAGGCTTAGCTTAAATAGGTAGTATGGGTATAATTGTATTAAATACTACTGAGAAATGATCTTCGACTGAGCCGAAGTTAAAATATCTCTGCAGCCGAAACAAAGCGTATTCAAAGTCTTAAGCAGTCATCGAAATGGTAATCTGTAAAAACATTTTCGTCATAGTATAGTAGGTTTGTATGGGAGATGGGCGTGGTTTTCACCCCATTTCGAATTTCATACTTGTGAGTAAATGTTAAATTTCAAAAATCATATGCAAAATTTTAAGTGCATATATTAATTTTAATGGAATTATTAGAGATTTACCGTTTTGATAAAGTCCCATTGTATAGGAGGTAAGAGTAGTTTTCATCCTATATGACTAATTTTCGAACTTATTTATTTCTTAGACTTAAGACATACATATCGTTACATAAAATGCAAAAAAGCGTATGATCAAAAAATTCGAAATTGTGTTTTTTATTGATAACGATTCAGTACATTATATTACATGTGTGTTATGAATTTTAAACTTCTGCCACTATAAGTTATTTTATTCGAAAAGTTCGTTTCAATATCAAGTTGTTTGAATTTTATTTCGTTTTTTACTTCTCCTGTAAACTTATCAAAAGAGATGTTACGTTATTTTGCATTTTAGGTGACGATATATTGGATTTCGCGGTGATGGCTTGAAAATTATTTGATCGTGATAACATATGGCCATGGCTAAGTCGACTAGGGTGGTGATGCTGATCAAGATTATATATATAAATTTCTATATCTACCACGCCTCGTTATGGACATTACAAACGGAGTGATATAATTAAATAACCCCTTTCCCGCTTTTTAAACGTGGTGGTATAAAAATAGCATATATTTAATAGCATTAGCATGCTACATAAAAGTATGATGAGTTTTCATTCAATACTTTTTTAAATGCAACAGTGGGTGAATTTCCAGTATAAAGCTTTTGAGTGACGCCATCTTTTCGACATTATGTACATAGGGTTCTGCAGTGGTGCCAGATGAATGAATACAGGTATTGTTGAACAAATCTACATATCTTCATCCTTCTATTGAGTTAATGCTTTTTATATGCCTAGAGCTGCTTATGCTTATTCCACATTTATAAGCTTAGTACTTATGCTTATTAATGTGGAAGTTTCATGCAGCAGTTTTTAGAACATTTGAGTGTGTGGATTAATTAGTTTGTTTCAACAGGCTAGACATAAGTTTTTGAGGTTTGAATTTGTTGTTAAAAGTTAGAAAATTTTGCCTTATTTATCCCATTATTGAAATACATTTATCAAGTTGTCAGTTGAATGTAATTTCCCTTAAATAACTTTGTTCTCAATAAGAACTTATACGGGCAAAACTGTTTTATAAATTAAACAATTTGAAATTTTTATAATTAGTTAAATTTTTTGTTTTGGGTTGAATTAACTAAGGAATTTGAATCGTTAAAGGCAGTTATCAAGAAGCAGCTATTATGATGTATATTACATACATACAACAGATTTTAATCTTGTAGAGATCAGAGTATAATAGAGTATTTGTATATATTACTAACACATTACTTATACAATACTTATACAAGTTCAATAAAATTATTCTCAAAGATTCGTTCAATCATAGAACAGGTGTGCTTTATACATAGCAGTATTGTTGTAAAAGTTATTAGAGATGAAAATTTTCACTAACATTTTATTCTTGCATACGATTTGTTTTAATACTATTTAATAATTTAATCAAATAATTAGGTCTGTTCGCGTACTTTTCCAGTAAAAACTTGCCAGTAAAAATTTTTTGAGAGTAAGGAACAATTCTCTCGCAAAACAATAAAAAATCTGAAAAAGTACTCGAACAGAAAATTTGTCAAAACTTGCAATGCACGTCGAACTGTCAGAATAGTTGAAAAGAAAATAACAAAAAACGAAAAAAATCTTTACTTTCGGTGAGAAAAAGTCACGCATGACAAATATAAAATGGAAAATTCCACATATGTTCATGAAAAGTTGATCCTAATGAAGCTATATACAAACATGTTTTTGCTGGCACTTTGCTTGAATTTAAAAATAATTACCTTTAATAAATAATTTTATTATATTACAAATTTTCGCCGTGGTTCGCTCATTTTTGATTTTTTTTTTTTTTTTTTTTTGTACAATAGAAACATCTGTTTTAGACATTTGTTTTTTTTTTATTTCTTGCAAATTCTTACAAGTAGAAAATCAGCCAGCAAAAACTTTTCAAAAACTCTGTCACTTGCAAGTTTTTTGGGTACTCGAACGGATTTCTTGTAACAATTTGTAAAATTTGTACAAATTGTTAAAAACTTTTGAGTACGCTAACAGATCTATTGTTATCTATTGATACACTAAAAGCACATCGCTAAAAGCAACGTTCATTATGTTATTTTGGTTCTTATATAAAAATAATTGATTTACAAAACAGAATAAGTCAATTGTAATGAATATAGAAGTGCAGCCTATGTGTGATGCGAATATTTATATACAATACACTTGAACCAGGTGGCATCACTTTGCTGTAGAGCTTTTCAATTCAGTATATAAGTACTTTCATAAAATATTCCAATTAGAGCATTGGCGCTTCGGTTTAAATTTAAATAAAATTAAATATTAACTTAGGAGAAGAATTTTGATATTAAAATTAATTTTATTTTAGTCTTCTTCTCCTAAGAGATCCTATTATGCGTGCTTTATTTGAAAATAGTGTCGCCTTTGGTCGAAATTCAACCACATAAAAAGTGCACCATACGCACCACCGGCATTAAATCACAAAATAGTAACTCCATTTTCAGTTTCCATGTTTTGTGGCTATTACTTACAAAGCTATTCGATATTAAAAAATGTGATTGTATGGGCGGAGCCACAACCCCTAGTCAAATTTCTGTCTTAGTTTTTTAGTAGAAGGACATCATCAAACGATTACTCTATTCTGAGTTTCAATGTTCTGTGACTAACTTCCAAAGCTATTCGATACAAAAAAATTACTTTATATGGGCAGAGCCACACCCCCTTGTCCAATGCCCGTCACTGTTTTCTAGTATATGGATATCATCAAGTGGCAACTCCATATTGAGTTTCATGGGTAAACGGCATACTTTCTAGTAGAAGGATGTCACCAAGAGGGAACTCCATATTAGTTCCATTTGTTATACTGCATTGACTTCCAAAGCAATTCGATATAAAAACTTTGAATTATGTGGGTGGTGCCACGCCGCCTGGTCTAATGCTCGTTCAATTTTCAAGTCAAAGAACACAACTAAATAGGAAGTTTCTACCGAGTTTCATCGATTTGTGACTTATAGTTTGAAAGTTATACCGAAAATTTGGGCTGCTAAAAAATGCCCCTCTTTCAATGCCCATAAAATGTGACCAGTGAAATGGTACGTGTGATTTGAGGTCGAATTTCCGAGGCTGTGTGAAATATAACTCTAAAGTTATTTGATATCGCAAATTTGGGTTGTATGATATGTACCACGCCCACCGTAGATATTGGGTGCACTCCTTCTCCCTAATCTTATTGATTTTTGTAGTGCTTTTGAATGCACAAAAATCTGGTTTTTTATTAAGCTAACAATTTATTTTTATTTATGAAAACTTTAAATTTTTGGAAAAGCCTTTTGGGAATTGAAAATTTGTTCCAGGAAAAATTGTGACCTCTGTTGCTGTAGCAAATAAATAAGCCTAGTAGTTTTAATAATTAATGTTTTTTCTTTTTTTTTTTTAAAGGTGTTACAAATTTTGCTGCCGTAATCAACCCACCACAATCGTGCATCTTGGCGGTGGGGACTACTTCAAAAAAATTAGTTGCCGATCCTGACAATATCAAAGGGTACGATACATTATAAAATTCTCAACTTTTGTTTGTTTACTGACTTTTATTTACTTTCAGATTTAAAGAAGTCAACGTTATGACTGTCACTCTGAGTGCTGATCATCGAACCGTTGACGGTGCCGTTGCTGCCAAATGGTTACAACACTTTCACGACTTCATGGAAGACCCTCAGACAATGATACTTTAAGACCTCAAACTGTCTCATCTCGAACTTATGCCCCAATTCATAGAATTTTCTTGCAAAATTTAACGATTCTAATTTTTGATACCATATTAGCGACCATTTGTAATGATTTCTTAACAGCTATTGTTCAATGTTATTTCATATATGTGTTTGAACAAAGTCATCATGAAAATGATTTGAAATTTATTCGCATTTTACCCGTGCTCTAGTTTAACAACGATTATTGATGATGATATATGTAGATACATAACTTAAAACATATATTTAAGTTCATTTTGATTTACTCCCAAAAATTCTAAGAAAATTAATTTATAATTGTAATATTTTTTTTGTAGATATCTACTTTGTTTTAAGCGCAAACAAAAGTTTTTCCCCTCACCGGGAACTGCCTCCCAATAATTGGTATTGTAATAAATAATGAGATAATAAAAAGTTATAACAAAATTAGTTAAAAATAAAGTATTTTATTTATGTATAAATTTGAGGTAATTGGAATGCTTAACTTTAAATCGTAACATACATTAAAGCGAATAGTTTGACAGCGTTTAAGCTTCACCATTTTGCAGGTCCCATTAGGACCATTCCTTCACGAAATCTGCATGCTTTTCCAAAGCTGGTTACCATTCAACACCACCATAATCGATTTTTGGTTGTGTGCTTTTGTAATTTTCAGGCAGAATTTCTGGCGAAAGGAATTTTTGCAGAGATTTCATATCACCACCGTGAATGTGTATCTATTAGTAAGTAAAATGTTCAATTTGTTATAATAATTCCATTAAAGTAGAAAACATACTCTCTTATTAAGTTTTTCGCGAACAAAAGGTTTGAACAGTGCCCACACCATCTTAAAAATAAATGGGTCCAAAATCTGGGCTTTCAATAGGATGAAGTCTAGTGGAAAGAAATGGTTAAGGTTATCATCTTGAAATAAATGCTATCATGAAGATGCATACATACTTGATTGATGCTGGTACCAGTTAAGTTGCTCCTGCAACAAAAAGTGTCCAACAACTCCTAAATCGAAAATGTCCATTTTGGCCGAAAAAGGATTAGGTGGAAATCTGGAAAAAGTAAAGTAATATTATTGAATTAAGTATAAAATGAAAGCAAGACTAAATACCTTTTTAATGGTGTAAAATTTCTCTCAAGTTTCCATCATCCTGTGTCCAGAATCCTCAAGATGGTCCAAAATCAGGTTTTTCATAGGATGAAGTCTAGTGGAAAGAAATGGTCAAGGTTACGAACTTCAAATAAATGCTATCTAGAAGACGCATACATACCTGATTGATGCTGGTACCAATTAAGTTGCTCCAGCAACAAGAAGTGTCCAACAACTCTTTAATCGAAAATACCCATTTTGGTCCAGTAAGGATTAGGTAGAGTTCTGGAAAAAGTAAATAAGTTACGTTATTGAATTTGATATAATATGAAAGCTAGTATAAATACCTTTTAAATGGTGTTTACTTTTTTCAAGGTTTCCATCTTCCTGTGTCCAGAATCCTAAAGATTTGTCCAAAATCTGGGTTTTCAATAGGATGAAGTCTAGTGAAAAGAAATGGTTAAGGTTATCATCTTGAAATAAATGCTATCATGAAGATGCATACATACCTGATTGATGCTAGTACCAGTTAAGTTGCTCCTGCAACAAAAAGTGTCCAACAACTCCTAAATCGAAAATGTCCATTTTGGCCGAAAAAGGATTAGGTGGAGTTCTGGAAAAAGTAATCAAGTAATATTATTAAATTTGGTATTAAATGAAAGCTTACGTAAATACCTTTTTGATGGCTTTTGATTTTTCTAGGTTTCCATCTTCCTGTGTCCAGAATCCTAAAGATTTGTCCAAAATCTGGGTTTTCAATAGGATGAAGTCTAGTGGAAAGAAATGGTTAAGGTTATCATCTTGAAATAAATGCTATCATAAAGATGCATACATACCTGATTGATGCTGGTACCAGTTAAGTTGCTCCTGCAACAAAAAGTATCCAACAACTCCTAAATCGAAAATGTCCATTTTGGTCGAAAAAGGATTAGGTGGAGTTTTGGAAAAAGTAATCAAATAATATTATTAAATTTGGTATTAAATGAAAGCTTACGTAAATACCTTTTTGATGGCTCTTGATTTTTCTAGGTTACCATCATCCTGTGTCCAGAATCCTAAAGTTTTGTCCAAAATCTGGGTTTTCAATAGAATGAAGTCTAGTGGAAAGAAATGGTTAAGGTTATCATCTTGAAATAAATGCTATCATGAAGATGCATACATACCTGATTGATGCTGGTACCAGATAAGTTCCTCCTGCAACAAAAAGTGGCCAACAACTCCTGAAACAGAATTGTCCATTTCGGCCAAAAAAGGATTAGGTGGATTTCTGGAAAAAGTAATCAAGTAATATTATTAAATTTGGTATTAGATGAAAGCTTACGTAAATACCTTTTTGATGGCTTTTAATTTTTCTAGGTTACCATCATCCTGTGTCCAGAACCTTAGAGAAGGGTCCAAAATATGGGTTTTCAATAGGATGAAGTCTAGTGGAAAGAAATGGTTAAGGTTATCATCTTTAAATAAATGCTTTATAGAAGATGCATACATACCTGATTCATGCTGGTACCAATTAAGTTGCTCCAGCAACAAGAAGTGTCCAACAACTCTTAATCGAAAATACCCATTTTGGTCCACTAAGGATTAGGTAGAGTTCTGGAAAAAGTAAAGAAGTTACGTTATTGAATTTGATATAATATGAAAGCTTGTACAAATAATACCTTTTAAATGATGTTTTATTTTCTTCAAGGTTTCCATCATCCTGTGTCCAGTGTCCAGTATCCCTAATATGGTCCAACATTAGGGTTTTAATATGATGAAGTCTAGTGGAAAGAAATGGTTAAGGTTACGAGCTTCAAATAAATGCTATCATGAAGATGCATACATACCTGATTGATGCTGGTACCAATTAAGTTGCTCCCGCAACAAAAAGTGTCCAACAACTCCTGAAACGGAAACGTCCATTTGGGCCCAAAAAGGATTAGGTGGAGATCTGGAAAAAGTAAAGAAGTTACATTATTGAATTGTATATAAAATTAAAGCTAGTAGTAATACCTTTTTATGGCGTAAAATTTTTTCAGGTTTCCATCATCCTGTGTCCAGAATCTAAGAGAAGTGTCCCAAATCAGATTTTGCTAAGGATGAAGCCTGGTAGAGAAAAATGGTTAAGGTTACGAACTTTAAATAAATGCTACCAAGAAGATGTCTACATACCTGATTAATGCCTGTATAAATAACGCTGCTCCTGCAACAAGGAATTCCCAACAGCCCCTTAAACGAAAGTGTCTACTTTCATACAAGAAGGATTAAGTAGAGTTCTGAAAAAAGTAAAGAAGTTATATAATTAATATTGATGACAAATAAAAGCTACAATGAATACCTTTTTGTTGATGTATAATTTATAACATTGGCTTACATAGTTCCGTTCAAAATCCTTAAAAACCATCGCATAAATGATCCATATATTGCATTGCATTCTGTCCAGCAGGAGCAACAATTATCCAATAAATTCATAGCTAAAACAACAAGGGTTAGTGTGAAAAAGGAGAGAAAGTTATTAATACACAATTTAAACTTTAAAAAATATACATATCTTCTCGACTGATCCATGCACAACACATAGTTCTGGGTATAGTCCTTATGTCCAACAACTCCAAAAAGCATTTGATCCACGAAAATTAAATTATATTTTTTTGTGTTCTCTTGAGTGAAACGATTTGAAATATTTTTGTATTAATATAAGAAAATTATTGTCACTTACATGTTATCCAATGAGCGTCCATAAGTATGTTTAGTGCTGCTGCAGCTCATTCTGTCCACCACCAAAAAATTCTATGCAAAATATCGTCATCTTTCTGCTATTTTTGCCGAGTTTCTAAGGGATAGACATGATATGAAAAACTTTTATTTTGATTAAAATGCACAATTACTTCTCACCTGTTTGTCCAAATTTGTCCACGAGTGATTCCAAGGGACGCTGTTCTGCATTTTGTCCACCACCCAAAAAATTCTATGCAAAATATCGTCATCTTTCTGCTATTTTTGCCGAGTTTCTAAGGAATAGACATGATATGAAAAACTTTTATTTTGATTAAAATGCACAATTACTTCTCACCTGTTTGTCCAAATTTGTCCACGAGTGATTCCAAGGGACGCTGTTCTGCATTTTGTCCACCACCCAAAAAATTCTATGCAAAATATCGTCATCTTTCTGCTATTTTTGCCGAGTTTCTAAGGAATAGACATGATATGAAAAACTTTTATTTTGATTAAAATGCACAATTACTTCTCACCTGTTTGTCCAAATTTGTCCACGAGTGATTCCAAGGGACGCTGTTCTGCATTTTGTCCACCACCCAAAAAATTCTATGCAAAATATCTTCATCTTTCTGCTATTTTTGCCGAGTTTCTAAGGGATAGACATGATATGAAAAACTTTTATTTTGATTAAAATGCACAATTACTTCTCACCTGTTTGTCCAAATTTGTCCACTAGTGATTCCAAGGGACGCTGTTCTGCATTTTGTCCACCACCCAAAAAATTCTATGCAAAATATCGTCATCTTTCTGCTATTTTTTCCGAGTTTCTGAGGGAAAGACATGATACAAAAAATTGTTATTTTGATTAAAACACACAATTGCTTCTCACCTGTTTGTCCAAATTTGTCCACAAGTGATTCCAAGGGAAGGTTAACTGCATTTTATCCACCATCAAAACTGTTGTCCAAAGGTTCGTTGCTAAAAATTGCGATTTGACAAGTCGAGAATTGTCAGTCGTTCCATTCTCACCCGTTCCTCTTTTTTTGACAGCAAAAAAGTTGTTGGAGAAAAGTTGTTAACTTCACATCCGCCTGTTTTAATTGAATGGAAACAGCTGATCCAAATAAGATTTTATAACAGCCGGTATTGCGCGTGGTATTTCATCAATTTATTCACTGATTAAACAAAACAATGCTTAAAAGTAGGAACTTGTATTATCTACAGCGTCGACTCAAAGGACGAAAACAACATTGGGTAATTAAAAAAATTATATTCTCAGTTCAGCCTTCAATTAAATACTCCCACATTACGCTCAGTCGGTGGAGCAACACAAGAAAAATACAACTGATCGGGCGCTGGAAAACTTTGATGACTTCTATGGCTCGGTGTTTGGACTTCGTTGGAAAAGTATACGAGCAGCGCTGTTGAGCGAACACAAATACATAGCTGTGGTTAACAATTTTGGTGACACTGAAAAGACATGCAGCCTGCTGGAAATGGATGGTTGAGTAGAAAGCATTTAAAAATTTCTTACTTGATAAACTATGAAATCTAATCCAACAGGTGCAATAAATTTAAAGTCACTCGTACAACTAGCAAAGGAACGTCTGGAGGGTACGGAGCAAACACTAACGCCAAACACAAGTCATAAACTAGCCGATCGTCTTGATCAAATCGTAAAAAGACAGGAAGATCGTGAAAAAGAAGACATTTATTCAGAGGCAACAGGAGATTTTAATATTCCAGAAAAGATAGAATATCGGGATAATGCAGCAGTTGATTTAGAAAAACAAAAAGTCGAAAACATCAGTACTGAGGCAGACTATGTTGATCCCAAAAAAAGTTTGGAACAAGCCTTAGAAGAAGACATGGCAATAGATTATTCACGCATCGTGGATCCGGAGAGAGGCACTGGTGCTCTTTACGAATATATGCCGGCAACGCGCATAAAAGGCAAGGAAGATTGGATACCCGAATCTGATCATTATAAATACTACCAAACCACCAGAGATTTTCCTCTAGATATTGAACTGGAAAAGGATTTCGTGTATCCGGAAAACCTCTGCCTCTACACATACGAAATGGGAAACTGTTCTAATTTTAAGTCTCCGAAAAAGTGCTTAACTGGTTAAGAATTCTGAGATAACTGAGGGATATGCTTTTTTATTAACTTTATAATTTTTCTAGGAGTACTTTCACACTATCTCATGGATGGCGCGTCGATACTTCCACCACTTTTCCTGGACGTCAAAATGGGAGAACGTGTTTTGGATGCTTGTGCTGCTCCCGGTGGTAAATCGTTACTTATGCTTCAGACTCTTCACCCAGAAATTCTCGTTTGCAATGACATCCAAGAGAGTCGCTTGAGTCGCATACGCAAAGTAATGAAAGAATATCTATTCGACTTTGGAGAACGTTGGGAGGGCAAGCGTCTGATACTACAGCAATCAGATGCACGCTACATAAGTTCATTTGACAGTTTCGATAAGATCCTCGTCGATGTGCCATGTACTACAGATCGTCATTCGCTAATGGAGAATGACAATAATATATTCAAACCAAGTCGCATTAAAGAGCGTCTGTGTATTCCTGAACTTCAGGCCAATATATTGACAAATTGCTTGCGTTTACTTAAACCAGGTGGTAGCTTAGTTTACTCAACGTGCTCGTTGTCTCCAGTCCAAAACGATGGTGTAGTTCACATGGCCCTGCAAAAGGCTTTTACTGAGTATTCTATAACGACAACTATAAAGGACTTAAGTCAGCTGATAAAATTGTTTAGCGACATATACAAATTTGAGCATCCCGAAGGTTTGAAATATGGTCAAATGGTTGTACCTTATTTGCCGGCGAATTTCGGACCCATGTATTTCAGCAAAATAACTAGAAATACTTAAATTAATGAAGATCTTAAGGCTAACACATAGCTTGTAATTTTAATTTATTAACAGTTGAACGAAAAGAATTAAAATATATATATATTTTTTATGTTAAAGGTGTATTTACTAAAGTTTTTTCTTTTTCTTAGGCTTGGAGACAAGTGATCCCGGTATTTTGAAAACAGTGCTGAAAAGTAAATGGTTTAATTATTTATTTTTATTTAAGTTGTAAGTAGGTGAAAAGTGAATGGAAATATTTTCGCAAAAATAAATTCTACGGAATCAGTTTTTGAAAAGCTACTCTTTTTTTTTTTTTTAAATGTGCTATTGTAAGAATATCGGAAACAAAAATTAAATCAGCTTAGATTTAAATTTGCGTGAGAAAAATTAAAGTCTTAATTTCAAATTATATTTCCTAGGAGTAAGGTAGGAAAAAACGAACAGTTTTTTTCTGTCATTGAAAGGACTATGACCATGCTTGTTATAATAAAATTGAGATGTGCTTGTTATTATATATTTATCAGGGACCGTAACCGTTAAACCATTTTTCTAAAAAAGTTGAAAGTTTTAGTTATTTTTTGTGTTTTATTATATTGAACAAGAATTAACCAGAATTTTTTAACTTCTATTTTTTCGCACAAAAAATAACTGTTATTATATGTGGGATATTTTTTTCCACAAAATATCCCACAAATCGCTATATCTAAGAAACTGCTTATTATAGGGTCATAAAATTTGAAAGATAAAAACATGGTAAGTCTGTCGCATAGCCGGAGATATTTGAGGCGATGAGAGCAAGAGTGGCCTAACCCACAAAAATATGAAAATTAAAATAAATGCAGATCTAGCGTCGCAACTGCTGCTGCTAATCCAAATATTGACATTTTGTTATAATATACCACTAAAAAGCAAATTTAGAAAAAGCGAATAATATTTTGAATAAACGAAAAAAATAAAAGAAATTCAAATGAAAATCTTAATATGATTCCATTAGATATGTTGGTGGGTTAGGCCACTCTTGTTCTCATCGCCTCATTTGTCCAAAAGAATGATTGACCACGTGCTTGTTTTTTTTTTTAATACAACGTTAGTTTTGTGCATTGAAGAAAAGATTTAGTTCTAACTGTATCTATATGAATGAATTGAGCACATGCTGGTTTTTTTAAAGGAACTCTCAGTAAATCACTAAATTCCATAATGTTAAATCAGCAAGTGCAGCGTTTCTATCCGACTTGTAGATGAAATCATAGAATGTAAAAAGGGGCGTGTCCCGCCCATTTTTTGTCATATGGTAGATCTTGCCTTCTTATTTTCACCAGTCAAATTTCATGACCCTAGCATGAACGGTTTTGTAGATACAGTGATTTGTGGGATATTTTGTGGAAAAAAATATCCCACAAAAAATAACTGATATTTTTTGTGCGAAAAAATAAAAGTTCAAAATTTAACTGGTATTTTTAAACTTTTACTTTTAAAGTCGAAATTTAAAACACAACCCAGGACTAACAAGGGGATGTCGGGGGATCATAATGGTGTCATCCAAAATGTCCTCCGACTGTTCCAACTACTTGTGGTTTTCCCTTAAAAAATGAGACCATAACTGTTATTTACGGTCCCTGATATTTATACACAAATTACCGAGAGCTGTACCAACTCTCAACGGCTAATGTACATGGTCTCAAGAAGCTTAACATGGCATTGTTTATTCTCTGAGAGTGATGACGGCCGATCAGAAAAATTAATTTCAATTGAAAAAGACTCCTAAATTTGGCATCAAACGATCCACGCGCTGTAACGTGTTCGGCCACAACAAGCTAGAGGTAAAAGATAATTAAAATGTTAATAACACGAAACTAAAACTTCTCTGCAATCGAGTTGAAATGGCCTACAACAAATTCAGATTGTATGAATTGTATTTCAAGAAAAAATATATGCCCATCCACCTTGGAATAAATTGTACAAGTAAATTTTAAAAATAGTACTTACTGGCACGTTGTACAAATAGGGCTGAATTTGCAAAAAACTAGAAAAGAATATAAATAAGAATAAACCTATTCTATTAAATATTTATGCACACTTACTCGACAAACAAACCGAGCACACGTAACCAATTTCAATAAGTTCGCGATGACAAAAACACGCCGCTCTGTAGTCTACTTTGCTTGCAGGCGGCAGAACAAGTTGATTCCGCGTTTGCGGATCTGGCAAAAAGACCCATAACAAATACTGTAGCAAGCCATCCAATTGGGTAAGGCGCAAATATTGACCGCCAGTTATATCGCAACCTTGTTGCAGCAAACTCAATGATTTGTCCAGAGCACAAACATCGACGACAATTCCCAGTTTTTGAGCGGTAAAGAAAACATTCATGTAGGTCATATATTGTGAAGCACACTCATTGCTGCCAGTCACCACTAAAATGCGCGAATGCATTTTAGCACCAGCTGCCATATTGCGTTGTATCTACCGCAAGAATTGTTCAATAAAAAAACAAGAATTTACTCATATCGCACAAACCCTCGATATATAGCACAGAGCCATGGACATGCTGCCAGCCAATAGACTTTCGCTGGGTGAAGATAACTTTGGCGCCGTGCTTATAATATGCCCCAGACGTTGCTTTATTGTTTTCTCCACCAGACTGAAGGCCTCATATTGACCATCGACCTGACGCACATCAAGCTGTTTGATTGGCATTGGATAAAGATAGTCGCTATTATGGGACAAGTAGTTAATTTTAACCGATCGCCAGGTGTATAAGAGGACAATCTTACGTTGCGTTATGATGACAAGAAAGCACCGCCAGCTTGTTTTGCGATTTTTGCATGAGATGAGCATTACCAAAAGCCACAATTGCATCCAGACACTGAGTTAGATGTTGCGGATTCTGGCGCACAATGCGTTGTGATGGATTCGTGTCCAGCACAATGACCAGCAAACTAATGCTGTTTCCATCTGTGTAAAAATTACATTATTAATAAATTATTCACATAGAAACAGTTTAAATTCACCATCATATGACGGCTTTTCCATTAGCTTAACTATATTTTATTCAATTATAAACAAAATAAATATTTACAACCGGTTACAAATTTACACAAATAAAAATGCAATTTGCTGTCAAAATGCTATTCAATTGTTTGTTGTAAATGCAGCCAAGTTTTTTCTATAAACTGACATTCAAATTTCATTTCCATTGCGGTCTACACGCTGACAACTATTAGTCTATTACAATTATTTGCTTCAATATTTAATATTCCATTTAGCTTTGAACGCACCCTCTAATTTAGTTTATCACCAAACGAAAAATTTTTATTGGGCGTAATTTCAGTAGAATTTCTGCTGAATAAACTAAAATTTTGGTATCCATTAAATATATCCACAAAAATATGTTAGTGCTCGTGTTGGGTGATCTTCATATACCGCATCGTTGCAGCAGTTTGCCAGCAAAGTTCAAGAAGCTATTAGTGCCCGGACGCATCCATCATATACTGTGTACTGGCAATCTCTGCACCAAGGAATCTTATGATTATCTAAAGACGTTGGCTAATGACGTGCATATAGTACGTGGTGATTTCGATGAGAATCTCAGTTATCCCGAACAAAAGGTGGTCACTGTGGGACAGTTTCGCATTGGTCTGTCTCACGGTCATCAAGTAGTGCCGCGCGGTGATCCTGAAGCACTGGCGCTGATACAGCGACAATTAGATGTCGATATACTTATCTCAGGGCATACCTACAAATTTGAGGCATACGAACATGGCAATAAGTTCTACATTAATCCCGGTTCAGCCACAGGTGCCTTCAACCCGCTGGACACAAATGTCATACCTTCATTTGTGCTGATGGACATACAAAGCAGCACGGTAGTTACGTATGTCTACCAATTAATTGGTGACGAGGTGAAAGTGGAGCGAATAGAATATAAGAAAATTTAAGTACTTGTGTGATGTTGTCTAAAGAAATAGTAAGAATGAAATTCTCGCAATATATGTATGTATGTGTTCTGAACACATGGTTCAGTTTGAAATCACTGATTTTTTAAAGATGTTTTAGAAAATTTTGCACGTCAACATTTTTCACTTACTATGGTTACATTTATTTCAAAGATCTACATATTTTCATTGCATTCATTCCAAATGTTGGTCTGCCTTAATTTGCCCAAAATTTTAGCAGCATCTATTTTTACTAAACAAATATTGGAATATTTCATAAAAAGTTGTATAATTTATTAATTGTATAAAAAATATCAAATTTATATTATAATAAAAAAGTAATAAAACTAAATATAATATCTACAAAGACTCTTAGAAGTGAAAAATATTAAAACTGCAGCAGCTGAAAAACCAAAACTTATTTGGCTATAATAATAATAATTCTTTGGTTAGATAAGATCAAAAGTCAAAGCAAAATCCCATTCTCAAGAAATAATATTTATTTTTAAATTCTCTCTAATTTTTTATTTTGCTTAATATAATCCTATTTTTAGGACAATTTGTCTCTTAATACGCATCCATCGGAAATTTCAAGAAACGAAAAGTACGTTGTGCATCAATTTGATGCAGATACACAAAGACAATATTATTCATTGGAATATTTTCAATTTATTAACTATTTTAGCGCGATAAGTATAAGACTATCTCTAACTGTAGAACTGCTCACTTGTTTATTTTGATATTTTAGGAAGGTAGCCAAAATTTTGAATTTAAATATGCATATTTGTTTTTAATATATGGATGTGTTTCAAGAATTTGCATCAATTTGATGCAAACGATGGATGCGGGTTAAAATGTTTTCAAGTGAGTTGAGTGTCTGGAGGAAGATCACATTATTTTACTCATCCACCCAATTCACTAACGCAATAACTGTCGTAACGCATAAACTGTCAGTAGAACTTTGAGATTTCTTCTAATTATCGAAGAGAGGATTTCAGATAAAAATAGTTTTAGGATCTCAATAAATTTGATTCATAAGAAGTGTTCTTTTAAGTTTTTATAATTATGTTCCAAAATTCTAAGTTTTCCTGATTTTAGAATATTAAAACTCTCGGTTTTCGAGTACCAGCTATTTCCAGGCATTTCGAGCTACCGGAACAATACCCGGGTACCCTGAATTTAGGGATATTTCGAGCTAACGTTAAAAAATGTATGTTCTATAACAGTAAGATTGCAATATTGAAAACAAATATGTTTTCGTTTTATAGTCATTTTTGAGTTTCGATTGCTTTTATTGTTTAAGTTGCTGTTTTGTTTTTAGTTTTGTCAACACCTCGCAAAAAAATGAATACTTTGAATGGGTGTCAATCTGAGGGCTTGGTGCCTTGCAGTATTTTTTTTTTTTTTTTTAAGTTTAAAACTTTTTCATAAGTAACAAAATTATAGTTGACAACTACAAAAAGAAAGGACTTAAAAAATTCTAAGCTTCATGGATAGCTCAAAAGCTCGAAATTACCCGTACATTGATTATCAAATTACGCAGGTAACGTCCGAATACACGAGCTTTTTTTGAGCTTCGAATGCTTGGGTACCCGAACAACGCTCGAAAAAGAACGTGAGCCCTATTAAAAACTAGCAGAACATCCACCTTTGGTATAAATATCAATTTTTTAAGAAAAATATTTTAAATTAAACAAATTCTAGAAATAGCTAAAGCTGAATAGTTTTAACTATCTCAATGTTTATTCGGAAAAGATAGATAATAAAATAAATACTATGTTTTTATTTGGCCTTCTTTTTTTAATTTTCTGGCTAAACCTTTTAATGAATTTCAGCATTATTTCTCACCAAATGTTCATGATTTTTTCTAAGGTTATTTTCTTGCAATAGTTTCCTAAGATTGAGACAATCTAACTGTAAAATGAAAGCAGTTCTGAGCAAGCAGATGAGTTTTATTTATTTTTCACGCTTAAACTGCTTACATTTTACAGTTAGATTGTCTCAATCTTAGGAAATTATTGTAATTATGAAAACTAAGCTTAAAGAAAGGTTCAACTTTAGCAGTATTGTGTGCAAAACTATTGTTTCCTTTTTAAAAGGTCGGAAACAGTTCACTTCATGTGGAAACAAATCTTCTATTCTGTAATGGACCCTTGCTTTTTATGATGTAAATGTTGTTGATTACTTAGGATTATGTTTGCGGATGACATATATCGATGGCATAATATAGAAAAGGCGAACCTCGTTTTTTATCGAAATTGCGTTTTTATTATATTCTGGTAGACCACTCCCAAATACACCTCCCTTCAAATAATCAATACGCCCGTTTAATGTAGATGATCGCTTCTATTCACATACGTGCTTTACTTGCTGAGATATTTAGAGCGTTTACAAACTTTATCATTGTACTGGACACGGCTTTGGGCTTGATGCATAAATCACTGAAACAAGGTCTTTAGTAAATTCAAAATATAAATTGGGAATGTGTTGCAAATTGAAATAATATTAGGTTTAACTAAAGTTTTCTTTTATTTACTCGTCATTGGACTATGTAAACAATTTTTGGAATTTATTGGCTTTGGATTATAAATGATATTAATGAATAAATAAATAATTCGAAACTTCAAGTTTAGCCTTAAATAACAACACATAAGAGATAAAGTAAAGCTTTACCCTGTATGGAGAAGTACATACTGAGTTATTTGGAAACATTGTCGTCATTCTAATAGTCCGTGGAGTGTGGTTAATAAACGTGGAGTGTGGTTGCTTCATTGAATAACTTGCGTATAAAATTTCCTTTTTAGATACGCCTGCATCAAATTCAAAAACAAATATTTGAAAGATTTATTTATTACTCATAGATTTTTTATTTTGATATTTTATCAAAAACCTCGGGAAATAAGAACTGATTCAGAAAAAATATGTATTTTTAAAAAGTTTGACATCGATGCTTCATGGTTCTTTAAAAGTGATATTTAATAAGCCAGCCTTGAAGAAAATGCCACTTGTCACCGCTATATACTGCCATGTAAAGCTTCTTGAGAACATGCACATTAGTAGTTCGGAGTCGGCATAAAACTAGGTTCACTTCTAGATCAGTTACCTGATTCACCATTAACCGTTTACAATCATTTAATAACACACACAACTCAATTCGCTCAAAAGAAGCTCGGTCAAAATCCATTCAAGGGCTGGTATGGCCAATTTGTTTTTTTTTTTTTTTATTAAGTCTTATCTTATTAGTATTTTATAAAATGGTCTCGAAAGTAACAACAGTGACAATCTTAGTGACAACAATCTTAAGGGCTTCAAACATCTCAACCAAACAATTTTCTGATATAAGCCCGTGGATGTGTCCCAAAAAACTAAATGTTGATAAATAAAAACGTTAGACATCAGCCTGATAAATAAAATTAGTTCCAAGACTTTTGCAACGGCACAAAACCGAGTGATCAGACTTTAAACCGACTGATTATCAATAAATTCTTAACGTAATGTAAAGGTTTTATTTTTAGATAAAAGTAAATATTATCATGATACAAAAGGTTTAATTTGTTATTGATTATTGATTGATCTATAAGAGATCTATCTCTTTTTCTATCTTTATCTCTATCCAAAACTTTGGCAGCGTCAGTTGCATGTTTCAGAAATCATGTGTTAGAATGAACCCCATTTTTGTTCGAAGGTTTATCACCTGTAACTGACTCTGGCACTATCAATTGATCTTTTAAGAAGATTGTACTTGAAAATCATCCAAAGACATTCTAATATTTTAAAAACCTTGGACAGAGACAATCTGTTAGAATATACACACTCACTCTGAACTTTATTAAATCTTTTCATTATTAAATAAAACATTATTGATGAATCAGTACAAATATCAATTGATATAGCATATGTATATTTGTTTTACTACACATTGTTTCTTTGATAAATAGGTGATGAAAATTTTGATTAAGCTTTGGAAAATTTATTTATTTAGTTATATAGGTTTTTTTATTTTTTGTTTTTGTATTGAATGAAGTTTTACTTGGTTTCAATTTATTAAACGGAAAAACAATGTATTCTTTATTAATGAATGAATGCATACAAATGTTTGTGAATAATTAAAAGATATTTATATATATATTATGCACAACGAAAGGAATAAATTAAAACTTGTTTTTTTATTTTGATTTTTTTTTTTTTGTGTAATACTTAATTCCTGCATACGTTGCTAGTAGTTGTGCTAAAATACAAAATAATTTAAAACTGTTTTAGTTACAAGTATTGTTGATCAATTTCAAAAATAATCAAATATCAATTTATGCAATTTCGCTGCTGTTGTTGTTAGTCATCGCTTCGTGGCTTAATAATTCTTAGAATATAAGTTATAAATTGGTTTTATTTTAATTTTTATCTTTCTTATTATGATATCAAAATATGTTGGCATTTTTATCGCAAAAGTTTTTGTTTTATAGTTTGCTGTTGCGTCAAACGATTAACGACGCTGTTGTTTTGGTTGATTTTGGCTAAATATTATTAACCCAAACTGTCGACACAAACAGTCTTGAGTGATTTGCCTGAAATCGTTGTTTTATATTGCTCTGGAACAGCCAACTCAGTCTGTGGGAGATAAGAAAAGATAAATTGTACATATTTATAAATAAACAATTAAGCTTAACATGTTTGTATTTAAACTTACGAAATCACCACTAGCCTCAGGAAGCAAAACATTCATTTCGGAAGATTTCGAGCTCACAATTTCCACACCCAAAGATTCCTTTGACAAGTACATTTGACAACCATCGGTTTTATCAATAGACACAGTTGGAACAAAGCCCAAGACCTATGGGGAATAAAAAGTTTATTTCATTTTTCATGCCGACAATTTGAAATTATTTTAAAGCAGACATGCACAACGAAATCAACAAAATTTTTTTGTTTCGTTAAAAACGAAAAATAAATTATCAGTATTATTTCGTTTCTCTAAAAACGATAAAAAAATATCAAAACAAATTTCGGTTTGTTGAAAAACGAAATTATCAGAAAATATAAATTTCTTTTCAAGTTTATTAAAAAAAACTCGTTTCCAAGTATATTTTCGTCAATCTGTTTGTACAAAATCTCAATTCTCTGAAAGTTCTTCTGGAATTTTGACACAACAGTACATTTGAATAGGGTCATGATTTTATTAAAAAAAAAAAACTACTGCCCCACGTTTTTATGAGAACTAAAAGCCCCACTCGAGCAGAAATTGTTTTATACTTTTTAGTTCGATTTAAAAACGTGGTATGTTAAATTCTTTTGTTTTAATTAATTTTTTATTTTCTGTTTTTATAGATAACGTTATTTTTTGGTATTTTTCGATTTTGCTTCAACGAAACAAAATAAAAATTTTGGTTATCGTTAAAATTAACGTTAACGTGCATGTCTGTTTTAAAGAGTTTAATCTAAATAAAGTCGTCACCATTTTTCATATTACACAAGAAGAAAATAGTTTTGGTCACTGAGTATTGATTTAAAATAAATTGTTTGACTCACCTGCATTTGCACGCTCTGACAGTTAACGAATTCTATGGATGCCACAACCGAGTCGAATAGCAGTGAACATTTCTTGCATGAATCAAACACGATGTTGTTTACTTTGCCTTTAACAGTTAGTGTTGAACCCTCGCATTTGAACATATAAACAACATTGTTCATTTCAGCATTGTCGACAAGTAGACTTGCATTGTTCTTTTGATGCTCCTGTATTGGAAAAAAATGAAAATTAATATTGGCAGAACATAAATCGACATAAAAAAAAATACAAATACTTACAATAAGCCACTTTTTGCCATCGCGTGTAAAGACTGGTGCTTTGACAGCCGATGGGACGGCAGCGGCACCAGGAACACCTACACCACCAATTTGTGTTGGCGATTTGAATGGTGCTGGTCCAGTGCGCAATGTTGGATTTTTATGTGTCTGCATATCAGCGGTGACCTTTTTCAATTCTAGTTAAAACAAATAAAAAATAAAAAAATAAATGAGTTTTTTTTTTAATTAAACCCAAAGTTAGTGATTACTCACTTTTAGTGATATCTTCGCCTCTATTGATTTCCGCAAACAAAGCGCTGCGCTCATCAGCACTGCCACCGCCATCCAAAGACATAGCTGCCAAATCAAAAGCTGGTGGAGGTGGTGGTGGTGGACAAGCACCCATTGGTGGTGGTGGTGGTGCTCTACCGGCAGGTACGCCTCCCTTTCCAGACCATACCAAACCAGTGGTATGATATTGTTTAATGTACTGTTGCAATTCGGTCAAAGTCTGAATCCATGCGCGTGCCCATTCAACATGCGTAGCATTCTTCTCTTTCCATTCCTTTAGTACACGGTTAGTATAGAATTGACCGGCATCATTCATTTCCTTGACATGTGGTCCAGGTGTTGGCGCCTGCAAAAGATGAATACAAATTAAAATTTATAATTTAATTTGTAAATTAAATTTTTAATTTAATTAAAAACATTTATTTATTTTTTATTTATTTATTACTACCATCATTAAAGACAATTATAACACCTCGACATATACGAGTAGTTTTTGATGAGGGTTTGATTTTAAGCAGATATGTATGTATATGTAAGGGTATATATTGTAAAAAGAATTAAACATTTTTTCAGTTCGGGCCTCAGATCAGCTTGAATTGGACAACGATTTTGGGCGAAAAATCATCTTTTCTGACGAGGCGCATTTTTATCTTGGCGACTACGTTAACAAACAAAATTGCCGCATCTAGGGATCGGCAAACCCGCACGTTATTGTCGAGAAGACGATGCATCCACAGAGAGTGACAGGTTGGTGCGGATTGTGGAGTGGTGGCATCATTGGAACATTTTTCTTCGAAAATGAGGCTGGGAACAACATTTCGGTCAAAGGTGGGCGTTACAGAGCCATGTTAACCGACTTTTTTAACTGAAATTAGAGACAGGAATTTGGACGACCTCTGGTTCATACAGGTTGACGTGCCACGCCACAATTGATCTTTTGCGAACCAAATTCCCAAATCGTGTTATCAGCGCTCTTGGCGATATCAATTGGCCGCCTCGTGGCTGCGATTTGACCCCTTTGAACTTTTTTTTTTTGGTGGGGAACCGTGAAGGACTGATGTTATGCCAACAATCCGGAAACAATTCTAGCACTTAAGGCCAATATCATCCAAGGAATCTGTGAGTTACAGCTCGAAACCATCAACAAGGTCATGGAAAATTGGAGTGGCAGAATGCGCTACTGCGCAACCAGTCGAGGCAGTCACTTGAACGACGCTGTGTTCCATTTTTGTTAATTTTATTCCATTTAAAAAAAAAAAAAACTTGTATTTGGCCCACCCTGTTTAGTGCGCATAGTATATAATTTGTATATATTATCGGTATATTATTATTATTAAATGATTTTTCTGTACAGATAAGGGTATTAAAAACAGGCTTATACGCTATTTCACAATGTGCATATAGCCCTAAAAGGGTTGTTTATACGTGAATGTGTATAAATTCCACAATTTAATAACTCACCACACAAACCCAGCCCAAGGCTGGAATACTTTCACTTATAGCTGATAAATGATTGAAGAATGGCGAAGCACGATTCTTTTCACGAAGGTCCTGAATGGCGCTTATATGCGTCGAAGTTGGTTTCAAGAGCTCCATGCACTTATCCTGGCTTGGTTGGGCGCATTGCGTAGCCAGCGTTATGTACTGCAACTGAGCACTTAATTTGAGCAAGGAAAGAAATATTAGTTAAAAAGTTTTCTATTTAACAAATTTATCATTTTAAACTTACTCAAAAGCAAGCTTTACTAAGGCCGCATGCTTGGCTACATCGCCGCCAATTTTAGACGATAACGCCAAGTACTGACTTAAGGGTCCGTTAACAATATCTTGATATCCTAACACGCTCATGCTGTCTAGTTCTTCCGGCTCTGGTGGAGGTGGTGGTGGCAAAGGTGTTTCGTCTGTCTGATAATCCTCTAAAACAGTAGGAATATTTTCAAGGCTACCGTCGGATTGTTGTTGTTTCTGTTGATTGTTACTCTGCTGGCTGAGACTGCTACTAAAACTGTCGTTTAATTTGTTGAGTGTTGTCTCGATGCGTTCGATACGTTGATTAAGTTGGTCCGTTTGCTGTGTCGCAAGGGCTACTTCAGCTGACTCGTCGTCTAGTGGTATTGGCGGTAAATCGGTGGTCTCCAAATCAAAACTTTCACGTTTTTTAACCAGTACACTATCGAAGGTTTTATTGGCTATTTCCAACTCACGTGCTGACAATGAACGCTCCAATCGTTCGACAAGCTTTTCCAAACGGTTGACTAAGTGCTCGAGATTATCAGCGACTGAAGGTTTCAGCAGATCAGGATCAGAATCTGCGAAGAAGTTAAGAAATATTAGTAACAGTTAAGAGACAATGCTTTTTGGTGGATAAGTATTTTTCCTCATTATGAGCACTTAATAAAGCGGATCTTAAAGAGTACAAAAATTTCATTAAGAATTCTAACGAAAGCAATCGAACGAAATTATTTAATGTAAGAAAAGTGCGAAAACTGCTAATATTATTTATGTTTCTTGTAAACTTCCTGCCACAGCAGCTACTTAAACTAAATTATGCATATATATTTAGTACATAAATTTCTTAAGGCGACCGCATAAAAACAGTCAAAACGGTCTACCCAATGTTGAACCGGTCAAAAGTCTTGATTTTTTCTGAGATTTTTTCTAAGCCATCACATATTAAAAAAAATAATATAACATCCGTGGCGTCCGTGGCGTCCCTGGCGTAGTTGGTTAAAGTGCGTGGCCGCTATGTCAACGAACTTGGAGACCCAAGTTCGAACCCCAGCAGCAACAGAAAATTATTTAAATTAAAATAATTTTTCTGTACGGCCGCCACCTCTCTGCAGACAATGGCAAACCTCAGAGAGTATTCAAAATGCCATGTAAAGCTTCTTGAGAACAAGAACATTCCGTTCATCGCCGTTCGGAGTCGGCGTTAAACATGTAGGTCCGGTTCTCGGTCAATTGTGTACAAACTTAATAACACGCACAACACAATTGATCAGAAGCTTCAAAGTCAAAGTCCTTTCAAGGGCTGAAATGGCCAGTTATTTATTTTTTTTTTTAATATAACATCCGTTGGGTTCAATGGTCACAAATTGTTATATATCACTTAAGCCTTATGATGACTTTGGGGGCAATGGCGGTGGCTCTTGATTGGTTTAAAATTATTATTATTAATTTATCCAATAAAAAAACTGTCAGAATTTTATTACCTTAACCCTGCAGTAGTCGCGTACCTAAATGTGACGAGAGTGGTCGCGCGGATTACATATGTAATCCGTTTTTTAAAGTTTAAAATAAGAGATGGCAATTTGAAAATGCTTAGTTTTTTGTTTTAATTTTTATTATTACTTTATTTTATATTAAATTTTTTTAAAAAAACAACATAAACATAATTCTTATAGTACGTAAAATCAATGAATATCGATTGCAGACAATTGTGAAACTCATAATTTTGCATGACTGGATTACATATGTAATCCGCGCGACTACTGCAGGGTTAAACAGATAAATTTTAGGTAATGCAAAATCTCAGCTCTACTTAAATTAATTATTTTTGAAGTTAAGTTTTTTAAGTAGCACGCCCACAAAAAAATGCACTGTCATTGGAGAAAGACAAGAAAGTGATATTTGTTTAAATTTAAAAAATGTAATGAAATGATATACGTAGGTGTATGCTTACAAATAAACCGATTAATGTTGAAAAATTAAGTGTCTGTTGGAATGTAAAACTATCAAATCAAGTCTACAATTTTATTTATTTATTGTGGGAGTCGCTGGCACAGTTTCAGCCTGTGGACTCAATAGAAGTAAAGAAGTAGTGCAATACATACAGAATTGTGCGAATGTTATAACTGTATAGAAAGCGCAAAAACTCAATTAAAAAAAAAAGAATAAAATAAAATTATAATTGCAAGCGATAAGATAAAGTTTAAATCACCAATTTTCTAAACAAAAAGAAACTTCGAAAATGTGTTCATAATAAAATAAGCTAAGAAAAAAAATTTGTGTGATTTATATCTAATATGTAGGTAAACAATTAAAAATTTTAAAGTAATTAAATTAATAGATTTTGCAAATTTATGAATCATTCTTAAAGATTGCAACAAGGCAAGGAATTTTATAATTAAAAATGAACAGAATTTATTAAGTTGATAGAATAAAAACATGTCATTACGATCTTTTCAAAATATGTTGTATGCACTAGTTTAAATCTAGAAATACATTTATTTGTTTTATACATCTTCATACATTCATACATATTATACCCTTTCATACTTTAAAAATAAAACCGAGTTTTGTACAGTCCAACACATTAATAAAAAAAATAAACTGGCCATTTCAGCCCTTGAAAGGACTTTGATCGAACTTCTTATGATCAAATTGTGTTGTACGTGGTATTAAATGTTTTGTACACAAGTGACCGAAAACTGGACTAGTTTTATGCCGACTCCAAAAGGCGAATTTGTATGTTCTCAAGATGATTTACATGGCATTATTTACTTTCTGAGATTTGCCATTGTCTGCATAGAGATGACGGCTGAACAGAAAAATTAAGTCAATCGAAAAAACTTTCTGTGTCAGATGGAAATTGAACCAGGCGTATGGGTCACACACTCTACCCACTGCACCACAGCCTACCTATTACAAATGGAATTGTTTCAAGTTTATTTTATGTGTCATAATAAAGATTGCTTTGGACATTGTTGTGATTCATAAATTTATGCTTTAATTTTTTTATAAAAAAAAAAAAATGGCATTCGTTAGTTATTTCGAAGCTATTTTTTATAGCTATTTATAGGAGTCATAGTTAAATAGTTAATTAAAAATTAGGAGCTTTTGTCGTCACGCTACGTATTGTCTATATGATGCTAAAATATAAAAGAAGACAGTTTTTGAAGCCAAATGTTAACTCTTTAAAAATTGTATAAAAGTATTTCCGAATGGACATTATTTAAAACAATTTGCGTTTTTAAATAAACAGAAGTAAACAAAACAACAAAAATAACCCCAATTATTCGATTACGATTCTGTAAATAGATCCAATTGACGGCGTTAACATTTAAAGCATATACCATTTTCAACAACATGGTAAACTAGTGCTGTCTATGGCGTTAACAATATCTGGTTGATATGTAACAGGTTATTAGGGCGAGTCAATCCGATGGCATAGTCAATCGATAGCCATACCGATTTTTGAGGTTTCTGAGTATGATATTGGCATTCGTTTTGTAAAAAAATGTACCAAGAATCAACTAGCCAAAACTGGGTCATTAATGCTTTGATCTGGCACATAGACGCTAGGCTCAAATCGATATGATTTTTAAGATAAAGCATTTTTGAAACGATGACTGATTGTGAATTTCATCTAGTTTCACGCAGTAGATTCTGAGTGACAGTCATTTGAAGTAAACAACATTTGTTATTTTGTAAAAAAATTATTAAAGTGAATTTCAAGTTTTGATAAAGCTTTGTTTTTTAATGGAAAGTATCGCTGCGCAAGCAAAGAAATGGATTAACATTTATTGTTGTTAATCTGTTCTACCGAAATCCACCATAATTAATTGCTTAGTTGAATTTCTGATGATAAACGTTTAGGTAGATCAAAAGAGGCAATAACTGCAGAAATTATTGACGGAATCCATGATATCGCATTAGACAACTCGAATGTGGAAACGAATGTGGAAACGAATGTGGAAATGTATTAGATAGTTGAGGTTACAAGGATAGCAACCGGCTCGATGCTTTTAATTTTACATGTTAATTTGAGTATTTTGCATTGTTACAATTTGAGTAAAAGGCTGCTTGGAAGATGGGTGCTACTTATGTTAACAATAGATCAAAAAAGACAACGAGTTCGTGATTTTAACCAATGTTTAGTTATGTTTAACCGTGATCAGAAGGGTTTTATGCGTCAATAAGTGAGCTGTGATGAAACATAGATTCAACACTATGCACCTGAATCGGTATAACAAGTAAAACAATGGGTTGGGTCAAGTGGTCCAAAGTGGATACAGCAGTCGGTCGGAAAAGCTTTGGGCAGAGTTTTTTTTTTTTTGGATTCCCACGGCATATTATTAATCGACTTTTTGAAAAAAGTAAAACAATAACAGGCAAATATTATGCAGCACTATTGAAACGTTTGAACGATGCAATTCAGTGCAACTCAGTGACTATTATTTTTTCCCAATCTCAAAAGATGGCTAACGAAAGATTTATATGAAGAAGTTGAATTGGAAACCGATACGTTTTTTTAAAAGTTGAAAAAACCGTAGTATACAAAGGTGTTAAACGGTTAATAAAATCACTAAAATGAATGTATATAGCTAAAATGGAGCGTATGTTGAATAATAAAAACTAATTTTAACAAAAAATTATGTAAATCAAGGAATTATTGAGTAGCCTAGTAACTCGCAAAATATTTGATAAACAGGATTGATATAAAATTCGGTCAATATCCTTTAAATGTATAAAGGTATAAAATGAAAGGCTTCTTATATACTTAATTAATATCCATCAATCAGATATATGAATAGTAACAATTGGCACAGGCTTATCAAAAGATGAACTTTAATAATATATTGTATACTACTTAAGTTTATGAAAGTGATATTTTAACACTTAGTAAGACAGATGTTGAATTCTTCAAAATTTTAATAGCACTTTTTCGAATATTAAAGAAATATTGTCTTAAGCATTTAAACATTTTAAAGTTATTTTCTAAAGAATTATACTATGTTTACATTACCTCGAAACTACAGAGTTAACTCCAAAAAAGTGGTTAACTTTGAAACTGGATACTTAACTGCATAGTTTCGCATACAAAATCTTAACTATCTCGCAAAGCAGTTAAATTGAAACTGCGACCTAAACCATCTCATTTTGCAAAGCAACACTCTGTTTTCATCAAGAACAAAAGGAAATTAAAAAATAATAACAAGGAAATGGCACATAAAAAAAGCAAAAAAATATTTGAAAAGCAACTTCAAAGCTCAAATTATGTCGAATGTAAAAATGTAATTTATTTTGGAATTATAGTAATTTAATGTTAAAAAGTATATTATTTTCATTATTAAAATAATGACAGAGTTAACCACGCTACTGGCAGTGTAAAAACCAGAAACAGTTACCAAACTATTATAGCCAAACTGCATAGTTAAATGTGTAATGTAAACATGATATAACGCATGTTTTATTTGAATATGAGGAAGATATAAAAATGAGAAAGTATATTATTTCAGATATGATCAATTTTCAGAAACATGATAAGCGAAAAATGTGGTTTAATTGACATTATTTCACGGGTTTGTTTAGTCAACTGGAAAATAAGTCATATTAAATTACATGAGCAATAACGGCCGTCAGGTGGTCAAAGTCATAAGGTTATGAGCACTATTCAAAATATTGTAGGTATAATCAAACTTTTGATGCAATTGTTAAATAGGAATTATTTACATTTCAGATAAATATAAACACCGAGCATTTTCTACAGTTTGCTTTTGACATGCTTTACTCTCTGTAAAATGTGTTCGACGTAATTTCGAAACATTATGATAATTAATCGATTTGTTTTGACTACTTGTTTTCATATCATACATCAACTTGTTTGGAAAAGGTGGGCTAGGAATAAATAAAAAATACGTGGAAAGTAAGAGTATGCGTTATTAAATTAATAAATTGAAAATTGATTTAGCGAATAGCAACAGCTCTATAAAATATTGGCATTTTTTGAAAAAACATTGATGCGTTCAAAACAACTGTCAATTTCGCGCTACTAAACAAGAATTGAAGAAGGGATAGTAAAGTTGCGTAATGAAATTTTTTGTTTGGATCAAAATTGTCCAGTAAAATTACATTTTGATAATCAAAATAATTATTAAAATTTGACCAAACAAATTTTTGAACCCGAGACCTCTGGGGTAAAGTAAAGCGCTCTACCACCCGACTTCCGAGACCGCCATGAAAAACATACACAACATAACAAAAAACACACATAAAATGACAAATTAAAAATTTTCCACAACTTATCCAACATTGATAAAATTAAAGATATCAGTGACATTTTGACAAAAAAAAAGCGTGTTTCAAAATTTGGTTTTTAAATAATTACTCCAAAAAGGTTCGGCACATTCAAGGGCTAGTATCATACTAAAAACAATATTTAATAATAACGTTCAGGGATAAAGTTTACACAATTCATAAGAATTCGATTTTAATTTTTAAAATAAAGGGTCACATTCGCCAGACTATGAAGGAATATTTATAATATAAATGTTCTAATTATGATTTACAAATTTCTCAGAACTTGCTTGGATATCCAAGATTTTAGGAAAAAAGCTATCGAAATTTAAAAGGGTTATTATTCTACAGTGGCAGCCTAAGCTGAAAATGTTCAGTTCGAAGCCAACTTTACGAACTGGATCGAATGGATCCCTCATTTGAGAATTTTTTTCGTCGAAATTAATTTTTCTTATCGGTCACCACCTCTCCCTGCAGACGATCCATCCCATGTTCGCTCGTAGCCGGCATATTAAACTACTAGGTCCGGTTTTGATCATTTGTATACAAACATTTGATAACATGCCCAACACAATTTGATGTTAAGAAGCTCGGTCAATGTCCTTTCAATGGCCGAAACGGCCAATTCGTATTTTTTATTTGAGCGAAATGACTCAAGGCTTTTTATTATGAATAATTTAAAGTCTCGAATATAAAAAAATTCCGGCGATGACGTAAAATTCTATGTCACGGTTGGTATTAGTCTTTTTTTGATTGGGTAATGATTTTTCTTTTTAAAAAAAAACAAATGTTTCTAATAAAAGTGTCTAATAAGTGTTTCCATAAAATTTCTAGTAATTTTGTTTAAAAATAAATTCGAAACAGTCATCCGAAACTGTAAAACGCCCCAAATGCGTAACCGATTTCTATATTACAAACAACCTAGTGGTAAATGTACATATAACGGTACTGGCTATTTCTTAGTAACGATGTTGCTGCAAGGACTGCAACGCATGTATACAATTCACTATAATAGAAGCCTCAGACGCTACGCCACATTTGTAAAGCATGCAAGCAGAATAATCAAAGGATATGGACTTTTTTGAGGTAAAAACTGCACGCAGACTGAAGTCTGATACTAGAAGTCTACTACTAGGTAGTATGCAAAGTCGTAGCGTCTGAGGCCCCTATAAGATTTGTTCAGGTGTGACCGCTTAAACACTAATGACATCTTCCTTGCACAGTAAGTAGTGATTGGAGTAGCTAGGCTGCTTAGGAGGTACAAGAAAGAAGAATGCACACGAAATTCTTCTCTATGCCGAACACAACAACGAAAACGAAAAAGAGCACCCAGAAACGAATCAAACGATTGCAAAACATAACCCCAGAAATTTTTTTCACAATAATTTCTACGAATTAATACATGCATGTTCTGTCTTTTTCCGCTAGCATTTCAGAATCTATGTTGCAATTGTTATATCTTTTCAAGCATAAAAAATAATAACATAGAGCAACGTTAAAAAAGATCAGAAGGTGCTTTTAATGATAGTCGATCTTACATTAATCAAGGATGCTAAACAAGATGGCGTAATCAGATTTCTCATTTCGTTGGTCTGTGTAGTATTTCAATTCAACTTCGCGTTATAACTTCTAATTAGAATACACGATGTAGTTACAAAGACGAATAAAGAAAACTGCTGCGAGTAGGGAACTTTTGCGTCCATGTCACATGCCGCTTATAGTTATGTATTACAATATGATGTTCGATAAATTTTTAACAACGGCAAGGGTCAAATTTTGAGTTATTGAGCCTCTTAGGGTCTACGATCCAGACTTTAACAACTTAATTGCAAGGTTTTATTCTCGGATATAGCACCTTTAAGTATATAAAATAACGCTTTCGAAAATTGTTTTTCTAAATATACTAGGGTTATTAGATTATCTTTTTAATTTTATCTTAACTAAATTTTATACGTAAATTATAGGAAAAATTTAAGTATTAAAAAAAGAACCTAGATTTAACAGGTTATTTGAAATTTACCAAACGCCAAACGTTTTTGGAAAGAACATTATCCGTCCACTGTACTTGAGCAATTGCAAACACAATTATGACACTAATATTTAAGTCCAACAGTAATCATTTTTGGCCATCTTTTTGAAAAGACAAAAATAACTTTTATATTCACTTATTTATTAGATTTTAGAACAACCAGTAGTGTTTTTTTTTTAAGTCTATCCACAGGAACCCGTTAAGCAGCCCGTTTAGCACTCAAAAAATTTTGATTCTGATATTTTTACAAAGTCAAAAATTAAGGCAAAAACCAACATTAATAAGTTTATTAACTCATTCATAAATATCAAATCTGAAGGATTTTCTTCTATATACATATAGAGCCTCTGATATAATCTACACTTACATATATAGCAGTCATTGCCATAAAGTTTCAACAATGTTTAAATGAAAATTTTGTTTATTTAAATAAAAAAACACACTCACATAAACGCAAACCACAAAACACCAACCAAATGAAAACAAAAAAAAAAATATATTAAAAATTGAAAAATTATCAACACTTGGTGCTGCTTAAAAATAATTTTATTATAATCATCAGCAAAATACTGAAAATCAACAAAAAACATACATTGGTTTATTTTTAGAAATTTAAAAAAGAAAATTTTAGATATACATACAAACATATTCATATGTATACAGTTATGACGCGCAACTATTCAAGAATTTTTTACAAAAACAAACAGTCATAAAAACTAAAAGCCAATTTTCATTATCCGAAATAACCTTAATTTGTTTTGCCAAATTATAATTTTTTTTATGAATTAAATTTCTGGAAAAATCAGACAAGTTTTTTTTTGTTTTTTTTTTTTTCAAAAACAAAAATAATATTGCAAGAATAAATCACGATTCGTGCATGCAACCGCATTTCAGAACTCAATTTATGCTAGAAGAAGTTATTATATTGAATTTGTTCACCTCCGACACCGCTTTCACTACCACCCATTTTGTATAGAGTCGAAGTTTGCGTTAGAATCTCTGGACCCAGCGGATTGAAGCGCACGTTATGCTCTACTGCCGCATGAGCTGCTCTTAACAAATCCGAATATAATCGTTGGCGTTTCATTTCGAGTTCATCACGTCCGACTGGCGTTACAGGTGGTTCCATGCAACCGCTAATATTTTAAAATTTATTTTGGTTTAAATTTGTTTGTGTAAATTGAACTTGAACTCAAAAATCTTTAAATGACTGACGATGAACGATTAAGAATAATTGAAGGTTATTGTATAATGTTTGGGTAGAGGAAATGCATAGATTCCAACGAACATTCTTTCGAAGATGAAATGTGATGTTGAGCAATTTGGTTACTTCTGTTAATTTTCATTCGAAACAAAAATAAAGCACGAATCTTATGAAGTTTAAAATTGATGAAATTAATAACAGAGTCCAACAAATTAAGACTTTTTGATTGCAACAGCATTTATTTAACCATGGTTTATTTGTGAAAGAAGAGCTTAGGCAGACAATTTCTACTGATCTTACCCTGCAAACGTTTTCTGAGTGCCTCAAAAAAATTACTCTAAAAGGAGTATTTCTTATGCGTGTTTTATGAGTACGCAATAAAAAGACTCATAAAGGAGTCTTTGATATGATTCTAAGATGATTGCTCATAAATAAGACTCAAAAAATAGTATCTTTTATGCGTGTTTTATGAGTACGCTATAAAAAGAATCATAAAGAAGTCTTTTATATGATTGTTAAATGACTTTAAATTTGTCTACTATTACTTTTTATTTGAAATGTTTAAAAAAAGATATTGTTGTCATTTTGTTTTATTTTTCAACTATCAAATATCTATATTATTATTACGCAAGCGCTTTTTTTGTGATGACCATCAAATCTATACCGTAAATGCGATTTTTATAAAGAGGGTATCAATAGAAAGGTCTTGCTTTGTAGATGTGCAATAAGGTCTTACTTTTTCTTAAAAATTGTGTGTTTAAACAAGAAAAACTAAAACAATCTTCTACGAAGAAAGTCAGTTTTCTATTTAATGCCTAAACTACGTATGTGATAAATTTTTTCTCAAATTTTCCAATTTCATACTATTGTATTATTAAAGCAGTTGAGTCAAGCGAAAAACGTACAAATATATTTAATATTGATACACTAGCCACAAAATAGCAAGTTCATGCAAAATCGCTATTCCAGGAGCCTTCACTGGCATCGCCGCGAGCTCCTTTGAAGGAGAGCATACTTTGCACAGCTAATTCAAACTTCCTATACCTCTTCTTAAGACATCTGTATTAGGTGATAAGCCCAATTCTATGCACGGAAGGTCAGGTCGTGAAGAAAGCAGCTTATCCAACAGAAATTTAGTATCGTTTAGCATTATAACTCGCTCAGGAGACGTGCTACGGTAAATTTTAGTTAACGACAGAATAGATGTGCTATTAAGCCTCACAACGAAGATATTGTGAGCGCATTTTGGCGTTTTAACGCCATACGGGTTTACTAGTTTTAAATAAATTTGAATCTAAAAATATATTTCAGCCTTAACGGATCATAATTACTTCTATGAGTTCTGAAAGAGTCCTCAGTATGAGTCTTTAAAGATTCCATTTCATGATTCTTAAATAAGACTATCAAAAGTGTCTTAATTTTGAGTCCAAAAGACATTTATGTATATGAGTTCTAAAAAAGTATTTGTTTAAAGCCTTTATTATGAATCTTAAAAAGTATTTATAATGAGTCTTAAAATAGTCTTAATTTTGAGTCCAAAAAGACTCATTTCTATGAGTTATAAAAGAGTCTTTATTATGAGTCTTTAAAGAGTCTTTATTAGGAGTTTTAAAAGAGTATTAAATATGAGTCTTAAATGGGTCTTAATTTTGAGTCCAAAAACATTAATTTATATGAGTTCTTAAAGAGCCTTTATTATGAGTCTTAAAAGAGTATTAAATATGAGTCTTAAAAAAGTCTAAATTTTGAGTCTTAAATGATGCATAAAGCAGTCATTATTATGAATCAAATTTTGAGGCCCGAAACCTACGAAAATGTACTCATAAAAGTCTTTTTTGAGCGCATTATGACGATAAAAGCTCATTTATATAAGTCTTAAAAGACTCTTTTAAGAGTCATCATGTTTGCTGGGTAGTTATAATCCAGCACGTTTGTAATTTTGCAATTTGTAAATGGATTGGGAATGTTCACAAAATGAAACGGAAGTGAACTAAAAATTTTATAAGTAGGACTGGAAAAATGAAAGTTGGAATTGAGGCTAACAGGTCTCCAAAAAAGATTTTATAATACTAAGTAGTCACATAGATTTTGGTACACGACTGATCGTGCTCATTGTGAGTGAACTACTGAACGCATTCGCTTCGTTTTGACACTTAGCATTTGTGCTTTTTTTCGCGAAAAAGTTTTCGGCGGCAGTTATTTATAATCATGGAGTGGTTGTTAATGGTTATAGTTGGTCTAAATGAAAAGAGGCGATATCTTTCGGACCTTGTGACCAACTCCGCCTGTTGTCACGAGCAGCCTGTCGAAAGCCAGGATAAAGGAGGATGGTCGCAGACAACGGGTTCGCCCTATCCTGTGTAAATGTAGAGGGACTACCCAGATCCTGGAGCTGTTCGCCCAATCTGGGGAGTAGGTGGACCGTTTGACTAGATCTACGGTAGCGTATGCCTACGAAGGAATAGCATGATCCTTAAAATTTGTTAGCACGGGGATAGTCTTTACGCTCGACAGACGTACTATCACAATTTCCACAGGCACATTGGCATTGTGGTCTCATGGATAGTCTTATAAAGACTGGTTAAATTATGAAAAATTGATGTATATCTTGGTGTACATGAGGTGTCAGAGTTGGGTACTCCGAGGTGAAAAGTACATCTTAGTAGCCTAGGAGTACCAGTTTGCAAAGGTGCAAAATAGTGGTGCAACAATTTGTCACACACAGCCAGAAGTAATGTGGTCTACGCTGTAGCTTATCAAATAGTGGTGGCTTTTGCCACCACAGTCATGAACGATGGGTGCAGATGTGTCGGTGTGTGTTAGTGCGTGTCGAGGTAAATCCCTTTTGCTCGAGGAGATTATCGCTGGGCTGGCCCTTCGGGGAGTATCGTGCTGGCTATGGTAGTTCAATGTCGCAAACAGGTCTGTGAGATCGGCGTGGAGTTGCGCATAATCAACCGGGTGGCAATGGGTCTCGATTTCCACCAATAAATGTGGATGGTGACCTAACTAATCATCCATAATTGGTACTGTTGCGTTCCAGCATTGGTTGCTATTCATTCAGTATATTTATTAATTCAAATATACTCTTAAGTATGATGTGTAACCGGTGTTGAAACTACTATGACAGGGCGTTGGTCGCGTTTGGAGTCATGGAAGTGACGCCCAGGAGAGGTTGGATGGACGTTGTATTTGTATTAGCATGGTACTAACGTCCTGAAGATTTATCTGCTGGGCATCAATTCCATGAACCTCGACCCCATTGCTATGGGACAACGTGAAATTAAGCCTATACGGCAGGTGTTCACGTTAATAAAATGGAATAAAATGAACCTTGCGACCACTCGGAGTCAATTGTAATTTTGTGTATCGTACTGTGAAGTTGTTTGAGGAAACTGGTGGAATAATTGACCGTTCAAAATCCGGCTGTCCATGTATTGTAATAACACCACGAGCCTTCAAGGCGGTGAAGTCTCGAATCAAACGAAAACCGCTGCGACAGCAGAAAATCTTGTCGCGGGAGATAGCGTTACTTCTCAAGCACGCGAATAATACCACACACGAATTCTATTTACTGACGAAAAATGTTCACTATAATTTTGTTAAGACCGTTGCCTGAAAGGATCCTATTTTCTTTCGTTCTTTTAAAATAATTTTGCAAAAACTTTTCCAACTGCGCATATTTACCAATCGCCAAATGTTTGGGTTCGAACTAGAACTACTTTTAAAGGAAAAATGGAAGATAGACCTTAAATCGTTATAAAATAACTCATTTTGATCTGGAAAGAACATTCTTGTTTCACTTGACAGCTGCACGCCCTCTTTTTATAACTTTTTTCTATGATTTTTAGTTTTAAAAAAATATTTATGCATTTTTGCGACCGATGTTTTTAAAGTGCCTTCATATCAAAATAATTTTCACACCGCTGATTTTTGACACTTGTTTCATGATCCAAACATATATCACCATAACCTTTTAATTAAGAAAAAAAACTCAGACGTGCTGAACTATAACTTTAATCAGAAAAATTATAAGTATGACGTTCTCTTTCTGAAAAATACCATGGTTACTCTGTTGCACAAATGCTGTTGCACTGTGATAGTATGCATTTCCAACAAAAACATTAAATTAAAAATTAAATTTCAAACTAAAAACTTATGGGAGCGTTTAAATTAAAGCAATGTTTTAATGGCAATTAATTGTATAGCAATGAGGGGCAATTCTTTCGTATTACATTTCGTTAATCCTTTCATCGTTGAACCACTCAGGCAGACCATGAGCAAATGATGCTGTTTCTGGCATCTCATCCCGCTCAATGTATGGTGCACACATGCTTTCACGCTTTGGTGGCGGCAATGAATCAGAGAAGACATCATCATCCTCAGCTAATGATGGATGATCATAGGGTGGCGGTGGTAGTGGGTCTGGTTCAATGATTTCGGCATGATTACTTATGTTCACTTTCTTTTTAACCGATGTATGTGTTGAATTATGACGTGAGAGGCAACTTTTCGGTGGCAACTCCTCGTGATGTATTTCAGCAGCACTGGCAGGTGAAGCATCTTCCTCTTCGCTATACGGTGGGGTAGTTTGCTGTATTTTATGTATAACCGTTGAGTTTGTATCATCGGTGGATATTGTTGGAGAAGATTTACTCTGAATGTTTTGGTCGTTTGCTGAAATTGGCGAGTTGGCATCATCAGAAGCGGCAACGTGAATTGCAACTGTAATTTTTTTAATTTAAACTTCAAATATTTTACAGAGAATATGATGTAGGACGAAAACAGAAATAAACAGAAAGAAGCAAACAAGGTAACTCAAAGAAAAATATAACTGAAAATTTGTGAAAAACAACAATTTGAAAGTGGGAGCAAATGTAAAGCAAGAAGCTACACACTCAAGGGCAAGTTTTTTTAGAACCGAACGCAGTTCGATCTCTCCTGATATTTAACTCTTATAGTAAATTTATTGCAACACAAATCTTACATTGAAATACATAATTTTTTTAAATAATTTTTATAGGATTTGTGCGTTCGTTTCGTGAAATTGCCGCCTTATAGGTGGGTGCCTCCAAACACTCAATCGCCTTGACAAGGTTTTTGGCAATCTTTGTCGGAAATCTGATTATTTTAAAACTTTTTGAGCTTTTATTTTACAATATCAACTTTTGCTTTCCATATGTACAACTTACACCGTGTAATTTATCCAGTGAACGAAAACGAAAATTTTAGGAACTGTAGGAACTGTAGCGTATATAATATCAATCATATTTCTGTAGCATTATGGTTTGTAATCATGAGTGCAAACATTTTTATATGAACTCAAAGAATTAATGGAAATAATATCATTCAATATCGTTCCAATATGAAAAAGAGAACAGAAACTTTTTTTTTAATCTTTGTTTCTTGTTTTCAAACAGATATTTAAGCTCCAGATGAGAGATGTACTAACCAACAAAAAAAAAAAATAAAAGGTACATTGTACTCCGGCATGGATTTACAACTCCATGACTATTGGTGCTACGGTAAATTTTATGGAACGGCAGTAAAGTTAAGGTTTTCTGTCACATGATAGAAATAAAATATAAAATTAATATAAAAAAATTGATGACATCATGGGGCCATTACATCTCAGGGAACCCTTTAAAGTAATTTAAATGCACCAAATGCAATAGCAAAGAACATATAAAAATAAAAAGAAAAAAAAATATTTATTTTAAGACTAGTAAGAAATGATCTTCGACTGGGCCGAAGTTAAAATACCACGTCCGAACCAAAGTATATTCAAAGTCTTAAGCAGTCAATAAAATGTGTATTTGTAAAAACATTTTCGTTATAGTTAGAAAATATGTAGACAATATTCACTTTTGTTTTTTGATAAAGTCACTTTGTATGGGAGGTAGGCGTGGTTTTCATCCGATTTGCTTCAAATTTATACTCAGAGTGTATATTGAATAGTAAAGACCATATGCAAATCCATATATTAATTTTTGTGGAATTCTAAGAGATTTTACCGTGATTCGCGATTCTACCGGGAGGTAGGCGTGGTTTTCATCCGATTTAGCTCATTTTGCCCGTTATTTTTTAGATAAAAGTTTAAATATCCAATTTTGAGATAGCTTGAAAATTACGGCTGTAATCGTGATCACAGACAGACAGGCAGACAGACAGACGGACAGAGAGACGGACAGACAGACGGACAGACAGTCAGACGGACAGACAGTCAGACGGACAGACAGACAGACGGACATGGCTAAATCCACTCAGGTGGTGATGCTGATCGAGAATATATACTTTTCTATACCTACCACGCCTCCTTATGGGCGTTACAAACGGAGTGACAAAATTAATGTACCCCTTTTACGTTTCTTAAACGTGGGGGTATAATAAGGGCAAAGAACAAGTATTAGGATCAAGATTTGGATAATGATTAAGACAAGGATTAGAAAAAGGATAGGACAAGGATTTGGACAAAGATAAGGACCAGGAATTAGATAAGGAACAAGACAAATATTTGGACAGAGATAAAAGCATGGAATTCGACAAGAATTATGCCAAAAATTCAGACAAGGACTGGGAGAAGTACTATGACAAGAATTGGGACAAGGGTAAGGACACAAAATTAGACGCACCTAAAACAATAATTAGGACAAGATTGGGAAAAGGATAAGGTCAAGAGGAATTAAACAAGGATTTGAAAACACTAAGGAAACGATTTAGGACAAAGATTGGCAATACAAGTGGGACAAAGATTAGAAAAGGGCTTAGAACAAAGATAAGGTAGGGAATTTTGGCGTGGGTTATAACAGGAGGTTGGACAAGAAATAGGAAAATAATTAGAACAAATATACAAATAAGGCTGAGAACAAATTTGGGAACAAGGGAAAGATAAAGGACAAGAATAAGGATAAAAACACACTGTCAGGTCAAGACCTATAGGTGTGTCCACCATCCATTTGTGCCTTTATTATTCCTAAACATACATTAAGATAACTTATTGATCCACATGTTATTTATGTTTATTTTTATACAATCAATTTTTTTTTAATCAAAGTTTAGTTATGTTTTCAGTCTCGAACGTATTCATGACATTTTCGCAATAAAGTGTACTATTTTTTCGTTCACTGGACATAAATTTTTGAGTTCTTGGTCACAAGCGTATTAACGCTACAGAATGATATTTCATGACAATACGTTACTGTTTATTTCCGTTCACTGGTTATTAACTGTGCTGATAAAATATTCGTGTTGTTGCCAATTTTTTTAAAAAATGTTTGTTTGGGAAATATAGCATTTAGTTTTCAAATACGATGTTTTTTTGCTATACTAAAATTTTTTATTAAGAAAATTTTTTAATAGTTAAATGAATAATAAATTTGACTTTTACTTAAGATGAAAAGTGCAACTTCATTGAGCGTTTCAGGGCTTGAAATTTATTAAAAAACTTATGGAAATAAAAAACGCATAAATCAACAGTTAACTATACACTTGAAATCATTATTTATAAACAGAGCTTTAAGCGTGTGTTCACAAAATTTGAAAACAAAGGAATAAAAAAATAAATATCGCAGATATAATAACATAAAAAACATAAACATAAAAACTTATTTAAATTATAATATCAAGCAAAGCGAAATGTTATTAAATATACCCGTTACTCTAGCTAAATCCTCGTCCACTCCATTTGTCTGGTAATTGACCTCTTTATTGGCTTCCACTGTTGATTTTGACACTGAGTCCTCTGTTTCTGTTGGTATTGTTGTCGTTTCCACGCATAAATCCTCATTCAATATATCCTCTTCACACTGCACATTAATTTGATAATCTTTCGCTTCGCCGACACTCACACTCACACTACCACTTCCACCACCACCACCATTACCATCGCCATCTGTTGTAGGTGGCGTTTCTGTTTCTGTGTTAATATCGTTTGGCTTACCATTTTCTATTGTTATCGTTGGAATTATCAACTTTTTATCGTTATTTTCAGTCGTTTGCTCTTGTTCACTATTTTTCTTTTGTTTGTCTTTTTTATTTTTTACTTTGGCTATAGAATCCTTTTCAGGATTGGCTCGACAACACGAAAACATTTCAGTACTTTTATGTTTTTATGATTGTTGTGTTTTTTTTTTATGATTGTTTTATCAACTTCGCGTATGGTCTTCCTTTTACTAAATCAGTTAATTCGTTAATAATGTAATAATTAGCTTTCAATAAAGAGCTTTCACTAAAGCTTAAGTTTATAACCTTAAAACTAATCTGACCTAATTCTAACTGCCGACTCTTTACGTGTTTATGCCTCATAAAAGTGGCTCTATTCTGTTGTGGGTTTTTTTCTCTGTCATATTTTTCCAGCTAATAAATTTTATTATATGAGAGGGAAGTAAGAAAACAAGTTATGCAAGCAGTGCAAAGTGACTGATAAAGGATAATATAAAAGAAAAAAAAAAAACAGCGACACACCTTTAATCAAATAACTGAAGAAATAACTTAACTTCCGGTTCCAAGTGTTGGTGAAACGTTATTTTAATGTGTATTTTGAACGCTTTTAACGTTTGCCTAGCCTTAAAGTTTCGCTCGCGGAATAGGTGTAGAAAGTGGCACAACTGCCCCAACTGAAATGGCAAAAATTGGGGTCGAAAAATGTACAGGTTTTTAACTTCAAATGCAATTTTTAACATTTCAAGTTAAATTGAGTTGTGCGTGTGACGGGATGTTTATGCACAAATGATTCAGAACAAAACCTACTAGTTTTATATCGACTAAATGTGGAGATGCTCAAGAAGCTTTACATGGCATTATTTACTCTTTGAGGTTTGCCATTGTGACACGCCTACACTAACAAAAGTGGGAATTATTTATATAAATCGATTTCATTTTGGTTTTGTGCAACCTATTTGGATGAATTTGGTTCGTGGCTTTAAATATTCCCTAGATCCTCATAGGCCGCTGTTTAAACTGTTAAACTGTGTGACGCCCACTCAAACAATGTGGGCGGTGTAGGCATAAGTATGATGTGCAAGATACTGTATGGTGAAAATCGTATGATGAATATGGTGTGATGAGTATGATATAATCGGTTTGGTTTGGTATGATGGTAAGAAAATATAAAAGTTGTCTTTTACTCTTGCGCTACAATGAAAAAGCAGTGGTTTATCAGTGAAAATCCTTTTATTGTTCTTCAAAGTATTCTCCAAGATGAACTTTTGCATTCGTTTCTACTAATATTTCTACTGCCTCTACATGAAAATGACGGACGTGACTAGGCGCATTGGAGTGCGTGGGTCGCCCGAGGCCAATTTACGAGCCGCGAGGTCGAGATTCGAATCCCTGCTAGTGCAGACATTTTTTTTAATGACTCACCGCTCTGCAGACAATAGTAAACCTCAGAGTATAAAAGCCATGTAAAACTGTTCTTGAGAACATGCATTAATATGTCGTAAAAACCATCAAATATGACACATCATATAATAGTCATCATGCCCAAGCTCATGAAATTATAGCTCTCATCATACCAAATCTATCACATCAAATCCACCATACCCATCGCTTCGGGTATCGATGTTACCATACCTATTATAAGAGGTCTGCCTTTTAAGTATTGCGCCTCGGCAACACTTTATTGATTTTGACATTTTAATTCAAAACTTTTACATTTTCTAGCATAAAGGTACTTAAAATATTTTGGTGTATGTGCGCTTATTGCGTTGTTTACAGTGGTTTGTAAATTGTATTTCAGCAAAAAATGGAATTAAAACGTGATTTTTACGATTTTCAACGTGCATTGACAAGAAAACAATGCATCGATCAACTTAGTTCTACTTTTGGGGATAAAGCATCACACCCAGCGACTGTAAAACGCTAATACAATGAGTTCAAGCATGGTCGTCGTTCTCTGCAAGACGATTTTCGTGAAGGTCGTTCAAGAAAGGCAGTTGTGACAGAAACCATTGATGCTGTGCGTGAACGTTGGTTGAAAGCAGACCGGCATGCGACATACTGTGGGATGAAGCCACTTAGGCAATAGTGGGACTGGCATACTTTCAATTTTACATGAGCATTTACGCTCAGGAAGATTTGCTCCCGTTGGTTATCCTATAATTTGACGGTTGCTCAAAAAACGCTTGTGTCTATTGGTGCAAAGATATGCTGAAAAATAAAGCGGGGTTAGTTCGAAACACGTCTAGGACATGACCACAGGTGACGAATCATGAATTTTCGCTTATGAGCACGAAACAAAGCAGCATTCTACTGTTTGGCATTTTCAAAGTGAGCAAAACCCGAAAAAAGTTGTCCCCGGATGGAGCACATCCAAGCAAATGGTTGCCAATATTTTCAGAAAAACCGGTGATGTTGCAACTATACCACTTGAGCAACGGAGAACTGTTAATGCTGAATGGTATATAACCATTTGTTAGCTGAAAATCTTTGGAGAATTGTGGAAAACCAACCACCGAAGGAAGATCCATCACGACAATGCGAGTTCCCACACTTCAGCTCACACAAAATTTTTTAGCAATCAAAACCTGGAATATTAATGGGTCATCCGCCTTACAGTCCCGACTTGGCACCCAATGACTTCATCTTGTTTCCTCACATTAAGAAAAAAATTCGTGGCGACCGTTTTTCTATGACCGAAGGAGTAGTTAAGGGCCTTCAAACCCCTGGTTTCGGAGGTACCGTTTTCGAAAACTGGTTCAAACGAATGCAAAAGTGTATTGATCATCTTAGAGAAAACCTTGAAAAACAACAAAAGCATTTTCACTGATTCATCACTATTTTTTCATTCTGAGGCGCAACACTTAAAAGGCAACCCTCAAAAGAGGAATTTTATGAGCAATTGAAAATTTAGTATGAAAAAACTTTTTTACTATTATGCTCACTAGTAGTTGGAAATACTTCTTTTTATGGTATTTCACAAGCTCCTTTTACAATTGCCTCTTAAGAAAAACTTTTTTTTCGTCTCTAGGTAGAAACTCAAGCAAGAAATTTGGTACGACTCTGCTAAAACTTGCATCCAAAATTATTCATGAATGTACAGATTTCTAAGAAATCTCACAAAAAAAAAGAAACCGTTGCCTAACACTACTTTCTCCTGCCATATGAAATAACATTTTATTAACCATAAATGTGGGCAGAAAATTGAACTCTTGACATTTCTACTATACACCATAGTTAAGGAGACTATAACCACATGTCTGTCGCTCATAAAATGGAAAGCGTTTTTACGACGACGACGTCGACGACTGCAAGCAATATGCCGGCGATGCTGATGAAAAACCGCACAAAGCCAGTTGGGTTAAAAACCTCATAAATAATAGATGGCTGAATTTGAAGTGTGTTTGTTTACACATAAGCATGTGTGTGCGTTCAAGGAAAGTGGTAAAGTTCAACTTTAATAATCGTTAAACGAAATGCAAATGCAAAAAAAAGACCAAGTCAAAGCCATGGCAACCACGTCTTGGGCGGATATGCTGAAATGTTTTATGGTAGATAACTAAGTATGCGTTAATGTTTGGAGGAAGGAAAGAAGAGAAAAACTCATTGGGAGAAGTGCAAAAAATAAAAATAATAGCCACCGCAAAAATGATATTAAATTATGTTTTCACTTAACGCAATCAAATTAAATGAAAAGGTAATGTTCTGGATACAGGGGAGCGGTGGCATGTCGGCTTTAAAGTTAGTTCAACAAATAATTTTTCCAAACATTATGGGCCAAAAACATATGGGCCATGCAAATATGCAAAATGATTTTTGTACAAATAATTATTTTCTTTTTTCTTAATGTTTAAGTCAAGACATCGCTTTAACTTCACGTTTCGGCAAGTTTTCACACTTTGTTGCACATATAAATCACATCACAAGGCAAACTAGGTCAAGCCGGGCGAATACCGGGTAAATTTAATGCGAACTCAACAAGACACACACCCAACAGAGCTGCTTAGCATCTGCATGGAAATCACAATTAAAAATTTAGCATTTTCCGATACTTTGCTCGACTATTAATGAGACCACAAACGGACTCGCTAGGAGGCATAAAATTTACTTTTTTTTTTGTGAATTTTGTAATGAATTAAAAACTAAACATTTAATTGCACTTCTTTTTAATTCTATTAAATTCAACACGAGCAAACATTCCAAATGCGTGTAGAATTAAACTTCTTAAGATACCGACCAAGGGAACGACCGAATGACTGACTGACTGATTGACTGACGTCTTGCTACAGTGAGTGTATCACCGACTACTGATTTGTGCTCTCTTTACTCCGCTCGAACGACGACTAACTAATGTTATGCTGATCCGGTCAGGTTGCCATGTTTAGCAGCAAAGCGTGCCAGTGCCGACAATTTCGTCTGTTAAACTGGAAAATAATTGTTCGTGCTGAATCTGACCAAATACAAGACGAACGAACGAACGCACGCATTGCATGCTGTGCAAAGATGGGTGGGTGGTAAGGTGAGAATAAGAAGAGAGAAAGTTATAAACAAAATTCAAACACGGAATGTGGTGAATTGCGATGCGAGAGTGATTCAATGGTGAGATGCTAAGCGAGAATGTTAAAAATCCAAAACGTGCAGAAATCAGTACGATTAATTTGAATAAGTGAGGTTATGGGGGGCATTACTGTACAGAAACAATAATATTCAATTTGATTTGAATTAACTTTTGAAGAAAAAATAATAAAAGATCCTTAACTGATTAATGAAAGCCTTCAACTTTAATGCATGGCATCAAAACTTTTATATAAAAAAACACTTTTTTGCTGTGCAATGAACGTCAGTGGGCTGGGCCGAAACAAATTTTCGTTTCTTTTAAAACGCACATAAAAAGTTTCTTCCGCACGTCAGTAGCCAAAATTACAGATTGTTTGCCTTAACATTTTATTCAAGCTTAAGGGGTTACCCACACTTGTAACTTTGAATTTTTATCGTTTTTTGTTTTTGCATTTTTTTTTTAGCATAATTATCTACGAATACGTCCATAGAATTTCGGGTCGATCCGAACAAAATTGACTGAGATATGAGCTTTGAAAGAGAAGAATCCGTTGTGTAGACGACTGAAGTTGAAACTTTAAACGCATATTTTTTGAAATGGCATTTTTGAAATCGATGACAAAACCGATATTTTTGAAATTTTGCGGCACTATTCAATACATAAAAATGTAGTGTTTAATCTTTCGATTTTTTCCGGTAAAATTTGGCCGTTTTATAGCCAAAAAAAACGAAGGTTTTTTTAGTGAAAATCGAACAATTAACTTTGACTGTCCGCCATTTTGAAAAAAATGTTAAGCCCATCGATCAAACACTAGTTTATATTTTTTTTTAACTAAATCCATTGACATTTTTGCACATAACGCAAATAAAAACATAATTCTATTTACGGCCATTTCTTACAAAACTGTACAATATTTTTCAATAAAAACACAATTTTTTTACGGCCATTTGTTACAAAGCTGTACCATATTTTTCAATAAAAAAATTACTAAAAGGTGTTCAATGTATGTGCTTTAAGATGATATATTGATCGTTTAAAAAGGTTTAGTAGTTTTCGTAAAAACAATGCATGAAAATCACCTATTTTTTGCGCTGCAAGTGGGGATTACCCCTTAATACTTTGTCATAACCATATAAGGCACACTATCACCAAAAAAAGTTTCATTTGAAAGCTTACCTTGAGTGAATATGAGTTCCTTATAAATTTTTTTTCTAGGTGGTCTGTATTAACGACCAAAATAGAATTTTTTTGGTATAACTTTAATAGATTATAATCCATCTTAAAAAAATGATACATCAGTCTCAAGAAAACTAACTCGTACTAATAACTCATTTACCACCGATGCCAATGAGACAAGGATGAGGAAAGGGATTCGAACAAGTATTTATGAGGTTAGGAATTTGGGCATGGTTTAAAGCAAGAGCTTAAACAAGAAGTAGAGCAATTATTAGGACAAATATAAAAATAAGGATTAGGATGAGTTCTTTTCCTCAATTCCTCTGGGAACAAAGGAAACGATAGAGACAAGAATAAGGACAAGGCAAAGGATAAAACGAACCATTGTTTGAATGTGTTTTATATTTTTTTTTTCCATTTTTAAGTTAACATAATTCCTTCTCTTGTTTTAATAATATTTTGGCCGTTTTTCAAGGCCACTCTAAAAAAAAAAAATTAAGATTAAAATGTTAGGGGTGTGGTTGTCTTTGCATACAGCTTATGTATCACCCATGTCAAGCGAATTCTTAATCTTCAACACACTCAGTTCGAGTTTCAACAGAAACAGAATGTTTTCAAACTAAAAACAATGATCCATTCAGCCATCATCACTTAGCAGACTAGAAACCAAGTTGAGAAAATTGTTTGCCTGGAAAGCGGAACCAGTTCTTCAAAACACTATAGCCGACAAGCACTGTAGATCTTGTTCTCGCTAATCACTAATTTTACAACTCACACCATAAACATCAGATTTTAGTTTGAAATTTAAACACACACAATCAAGTTTACACCATAAAATTAGAACATTAAATAAACAGTTCTTTGAAAATATATTCATAAATTTTGGCTAAACACATTTCCAAACAACCGAATTGCCTGAATATTGAGTATTTTTCTGAGAATATGTGCGCATCTCTTTCAGGAACTCCTTAAACTAAAAACATATGCAAAATAGTGGTGAGTAAAAAATTTAACACATGCGCAAAAATTATTTTCTCTCTCTCACTCACTCTCTAATTCCTTTCTCAAACTTCTGCTCATGCTATACAAATGCCAGGATGTCAAAAAGGATATACTATGCGCTGCTGCACCCAGGCAGCGGTTGGTTTTTTGGGGGTTTTTTTTTTGTGAAATTTAGTTCAATAGCCTGGATAAAACACAAGAAATTTAGAGAATGAAGAAGTTTGCAATAAACAAGAGACAATAGAAATTCAGGAACTGTTCTATTTATGTGAAATATTTGCAAAAGTGAAAATCAAAACGCGGTTACCTGCACACACCTATTCTAGTACAACCGTAACATTGAGAAAATAATATAACTGACACAATTAAAGTTTTCACCGTCAAAGTTGGAGTAGAGCAACAATAAATAACACGTGTCGGATAAGGGTGCAAATATATACAATTTATACAATATATAAACACAAATACTCGGTTACTTTAACTGTCACATATGTATGTATAGTGGACAAAGAATACACGAGACTTCAATCACAACAACACAATTATAATGAAAATGATTATTCAACACTTTTTTTTTTGTTAATTTGAATATGTTATTTTGTCGAATTTTTTTTTTTTGCAAGAACTCGTTTTTTGGCAGCGCAAACGCGAACCACACCTAGACAGAGACTAAAACGCACTCTCCAAAAATTCAAAATTTAATCAAATAAAAGAATCAAAAGCAACACAAGAAAGCACACGCCGCACACACCACAGCAAATGTATGTCGACAATTTATTTGGAAGAAGTTCCACCAGTCAAATGAAGAAGAAAAAAAAAAAAAAACACACCGATGAAACACAATAACAACAATACAAAATTACCCCCTAGTGGTTCATCTGTTTCGTTCATGAAAATTTTGTGAATGACTTTGCAGCTCAGTCTTACCGGAATCGAAAGCGGAAAGCATAACGTTGACGAACACCAACGACTGAGACAGGAAGTTAGCTGTATGCCGCAGAAGCATGTGTGGTTTTGTTTCCAATAATAATTCCAATAATAATTTGATACTAAAAGAAGTCGGTTAAAGATACTATATCTAAGACTATACGTGATCTGAATATGAAGAAACAATAAGTTTTAAAACTGAAATCAACATATTATGACGGCATAAGCATTATGATATAAGCTTGTTATAAGTTATTATAGATAGTAAGAAGATGTGTTCCTGAGTTCCCCTTTCATTGTACACGGAGGAGTCTGTACTGTCAGCAAAATTTTTTTTTTTTTTTTAAATGGCGAAATCATTATTTTTTATACGAGTATAACACTCTACTTGCTGCAACAACAATGCGGTGCAATACGAAACAAAAATAACATTATCACACACAATCTTGTATGTTTATTTTGTTTGCCAAGAAATCATAGTTTGAAGCTTTGAGCTATTTGAGAAGAGTAGAGAAATTTGATATTTTGTTTTATAATTCTAGGCTATATTTCGAGAAAGAAAACAGAACATACCAAAATTATATTGATTTAAAAAGAAATTTGAAGAGTTGATTTTGACATCATAACAGTATTATTTTAACAGGTTTAATACTTAAGTTGTATACTAAATTATATTAAGGGGGGAATGGGGGGTGATACTATGAAGAATATATCAAAAATTTAACAATTTTTCCTATATTGCTTCTTGACGGTATGAAAACGGGAAAATATAATATGATGTTCGCCAATAAGGTCGTCGAATGGGTCAGGAACAGCCTAAGTATGAAAAATAAAAATTTTAATTTTTCAAGGATACCTACAACGATTGACAAACGAAATCACAGGAGGGTTTCGATGTTAAAATCCACATATGTTAGGATTGGAAAATAAATTAAAAAAAATATCAATCAGAGCATTTAAAGAAAAGATTAAAATATTTCATTAAAAAAAGAAAGTTGGCTGTATATCTACAGCTGGAAGTACTGATGTGACAACGACAACGTTTTGATATATTTTTGTTTTTGCTTTTTCTTGAGCTTTTGTGTTTGCTTTTGCTTTTGTTTTTGCTTTTTATTTTTGTTTTTCGTTCGCTTTGGCTTCTGCTTTTGGTTTTTCTTTTGGTATTGATTTAGCTTTTTCTTTAGATTTCCCTGGTTCACTGAGTGGCCTAATGTCGCTACCAGATTATTTTTGTCATATGGTCAAAAACCATATCATATTGTCGATTCATAAGATGTACCGTAGCGTCCATAGACAGTTTTAATTCCATGCAACGTTATTTCGTTGTTGTTGCATTTTAATAGCATTCAGCGTTTGACACTGTGGTGTCATGGCGCCAACAGTTTTTTTTTAATATCAACGTTAACAATAAGGCCTAATGATTAATATTTGCTGTCGAAAATAAAATTTAACGTTGCACCTTTACTAAGCGAGGAATGCAACAATATTGCATTTTTGTTGCATAAGATGCTACCTCCCGTCCTGATAACATCAAACAATGTGGTTTACCATTGACTGCAGAGAGGTGACGACCGGTGTTTTTTCAGATGGGGATGGTCCACACACTGTTTAAAGCACTCGGCCACGCCCGCCACATGAATGAATTAAATAACTTATTTAGATTAAGAAATAAAGGATGTCTTATGTACACAATTGTCTCATACACTAATGGATAAGTCTTATATAAACTTATATCCTAACATAACCTTACATAACCTAATGTACATAAACTAAATTAAATTGACCTTTTAATTTAAATGCAATTTTTATAAAAAACTAGTGTTTAATGGTTGAGTATTTAATGCTTCCTCCTATGAGTTTTCACATAATTTCTGTGCGTTGTTCTTATATACAAGTTAGTTGTTAGTATCTTTAATACTGAAAATAACATAATTCATAACAAATTAGCTCTAAAATTTATCTTTAGTAAGAATTTGCCAGATTTTTTTAAGACATCATGTTATACCTTTGAAATATATTGACGACTTTTTTCTTCATTACCTTAAAATCTCATTGACCACAAGTATTTCAATGGACAATTCTTATTGTCCTACGTTATTATTTTTCCGCGGGGTCAATAAAAATGGAATCGCAATCTTAATAATTTAATCTATTTTAAAATCCATCTAAAATGGATGGTAGTTGTATCGCAATTGTAGCAATTGTCTCGTGCAAAGTACTTATGTCTGGTAACAAATAACCACGTTTGAATTCTGCAGCTTTTGTCAAGCACAAAAGTGACGCATTTTATGTTTAGGAGTTAAGTAATATCCATATTTCACGCATTGTTTTATGTTTCATCATATTCACACCCGTTTCCAAATTTATGATAACGTCTCTATCAGTGGAAAGAGAGCACGTTTAGATATAAGGTGAATTAGAGTGTGAATGCATTTAAAATGGAGAGTTCCCCAAACGTTTTTGGTTAATTTTTTCTTTTCAAAATGGAGTTTCCTTATGCTAATAAGGTTATATTTTGTGAAGTGATAAGATTTCACACAAAAAAAAAAACATAAATAAATTAAATAATTAATTTTTGCATAAAGAACTATAAACTATATTTAAATCATTAAAAAGTTCAGAAAATAATCATAAACATACTTTTTTCTATAAATGCATTTGTAACAGAACCATACATTATTCTTTTATCTGTAAATACTTTCAGAAAGTACTTATATATAGAAATGTTTTTGCTTAAACACAATTTTAAAAAACTTCAGTTTGTTAAACTTGTTACCCTGATCATTTTCAACAATTGAAATAATCGAGCTGACATATCGTGTACGCGTAAAAAGTTCGAAAAGAAAATTGTTTTAAAAGTAAAGGGTGTTTTTTAAGCCAGTGCTAACTTTAGAGAGTTACTCGATATGTATCTGTCAAACCAATTGTAAGATTGCAAACTGTCAGTGTAATTTTTATTAGTAGTCTTTTTTTGTGATGACATACACACTTCATCAACCTTACCAAATTTTGAAAAGAGCTTGGTTTGAGGGCTTACAAGATTCAGCTCGTGCAAGAATTGAAGAAGAATGACCATCGTTTGCGTTGAAATTTCAGTAAATAGGCCCAAAATCAAAATAAATCGTGTTATTGAGGACATACGGCCACAAATGCTTAAAAAAGTGGAAAAAACTTTTAAGTACTAATTAAGTACTAAGTACGAATTCAGTACTAATAAGTTTGATTTTAACGCAACTGTACTTTCTTTCTTCCAATATGGAATGACAGTTTCACCTATATTTTCAAATAAAGGCAATGATTTTAGTTTTAGAAAGGCATAAAATTTCTGGATAACTTAATATGATTGAATCATGATCAATGGTTCATAGGTTTCAACAATTTTGGAACTAATCTAATTAATGAAGCCTTTAAAAGTGTTTTTTTTTATCGTTACTGAACTGAACGTTTATGAATAATGTTTTTCGATATTTCTCTTACAAAACTTAAGTTGTCCACTTAAAATGATTAAAGCCAAAGAACCCCAATAATTTTAATCCAATTTGCAAGTTCATTTATTGCTTAACTCAAAATTATTCAAGTGTTAATGAACTTAGAGGCCTAAGCAAACAAACAACAAAATATTCTATAGCATGGTATAATAATATAAGGTAGTATTGACAGTTGCTTGGGCAACGACCATCTGTCAAAAAAAATGTCTAGAAAGAGAGCGTTCAATTATTTCTTATGTTTTCGCCATTGTTTATGTTTCAGCGCTTGCAAATAACCAAACATTTTCTTACAAAATATTGCCTATTTTATTTAATCAATAGTGAATTATTATTACTACAACGAAGATAACTTGTGAACTTTGTGTTATTAAGTGCAAACATAAGAAAAAATGTTGAAAACGTTCAAATGTAGCAACCTCAGCAGCTGCAGATGCATATGGACGAAATTAAAGAAGTTTCCAATTATTATTAAAACACCACGGCTGGAAAACGTTAAACACATATCACACATAATTTTTTCACAACTTTCATTATTATAATTGTGTATTTAACGCACATATTTTGAGGAGTTTATTTATTTTTACATTCGTTTAATTCTTGTTGCACGAACAACTGTTTTTGACAGATGGTCGTTGCCTTGTTGCTGAGAAAATCTATACTTGTCAATGCTACCTGTATAATTGTATCATGATTCTATAGTAAAAATTTTCCCAAATTAATGTCAAGAGAAAAATCAAACAAATTTAGAAAATGATAAAAATTTTCATATTAAAGTTTGTTATAATTTCAACATTTCTTTGTTAATAAGATAAATTTAATCTTCAAAATACATTTGAATAATTGAATTAAGCCACAATTGTACAAAAAAGCTTATCATGTTTCGGTTGTATTTTTTTATATTTTTTTTTTTTTTTTATTTCAGAAACAAGTATTCGTTCGTTTGTGGTTGTTGTTAAAGTTCACAGCAGAATGATTCATACAAAAATGATAAATACAACAAGCCGATCTAAAAGCAGGTGACTAAGAAAGACCAGCTAGAATTCCACAAATAAATAAATAATGAATAAGCGAATGAATTCATGTAATGAATTAAAAAAAAAATAAAAACTGTGCTGCACAATGAATAAAAAATACTCTCTACATGATCGGCAAAATATTTTCAAAAATTTAAATAAGCTATTAAAAAGCTGACCGCCAACATGCCTGAAAACTTAGTTGTATAGACGAAGACTAAAATTCTAACAGATTCATCATCATTCTCTAAATTATTTTATTTCTTTACATTTCATGAACAACATTTCTTGGATTTGGACTTGCTCTGCTCTGTTTAGAATCATCTATTTGTGAACATTATTCCAATAACTCAACGTAAGTAAATGACTTTAAAACAACTTTAAACAACTTGCCTTAAACAGCAACATGTCGCGGTAAATGTACTGAATATTTCCTTTTATGCTTAAATGAACATTTTTCATTGTTTCTATTTGCGGCCAACTTGAATTTGGAATGGTAGACATACGATTTATTTTCAATTAATTGTTACACATTTTTTTATAGACAAAAGCAGAAAAGAAATTAAAGTTATAAAGCATAAAAAACAAACATAGTTGGAGCATGCATACAAACAAATAAAGGTGCAATTGAAGCAAGAATCAACTCTAGCAAGACGGTTTCGTGTTAATTTTTCTAATATTATTAGCGCTTTGGCTGCACAATAGAATTACAAATTAACGTGAGCTGACAGCGGCGTATCTTCGCGAAACAAGTTTAAAAAAAATATATAAAAAGTATAAAATGTTTAATGGCAATACAAAAAAAAACAACACTAATAAAATTTAGCCATAAATTGCATCTGTTATTGCCAGCAAAAACAATCAAGATTATTCCAGACAGACTATAAACAACAACTAACTGTTTAAAATAATGATGATAATGATTGAAATGATGTTGTTAGTGAAGAATGCAGTAAGCTAACGTGTAGCAACGTTTTACTGGAATAAATGTTTCCAGAAAAAGCACTGATTAGTGTTGAGCAATTTATGAAAAAATTTGAGATTTAGAAGAGGCAATAATTGGCTTTTTACTCAGATTCAAGTTGTTGGTATGTTTTTTTAAAAGCCAATTTTGCAATGATCTAAATAGAAATTATCATCCTGTTTCAAAGAGCATAAATTAATTATTCTAAACTGTTAATTGTTTTATTCTCCCATTATATTAATCCTTTCTTAAACTCGTATATAAAATACGTATACCGTTAGTTGAGTTTTATTTTAATTTCTTATAAATAAAAACTATGACATTGCGATGTACTCTATATGTTACAAGGCGACGGATTCGAAAAGCAAAAATTCGAAAATGCCTTAGATTTTGCTGCTATGATGTACGATATCATCGCGAATTACATAGTTTTATATAAAAGATATTTTTTTTTAAATGTTCCATTTTTCTTTTCGATAAGGATTTAACTATCATATGGTGGCCAGACCTTACAAACCTCTTATCGTTTTTGCTCAGTTTGTTGCGGAATGACCATCGTTTGTGCTATTTAATCGCAATATTCGGTTCAGTGATGATGCTTATTTCGGCCCCAATGGGCATGTCAACAAATAATATTGCGGCATTTGGAATACAGAAAACAAGATATACTCGAGTAACCGTTATAACCTCAAAAAGTTTCGATTCTACTGAATCGAAACTTAAGTCGATGTCGGAAAACCTTAAGTCAATTAGAGATGTGGTGAACAAAGATTGCAAATGTTCTGCAATCGAATCTGACATTAGAAGAATGCACATGGAGATAACGGAAAATATAAAGAAAATTAAAACTTATGAACCGGATCGTCAACTCCATGACAACATGATCGCAATCCGTAATGATCTTGATGCCATGTTGCAAACTTCGTCCAATAAAGCAGATCATCCAAACACCTTATCTGATTCCCCTCTAGTCGAACTGTTATTCTCTAGAATGAGCGCTCAGAGCTTTCCGCTCCACACTTGAGGAGATAGTTAACGTCGTGAGGCAGCAACCACTCAGAGACAACGAAGTCATAGACCTTCAGCGTTCCCATTTCGATAGCTCTTCCATCTTCGAAGAATTGTTAGAAGCTTCGAAAATTTCAATGGAAGCCCCTGTCACACCACCTCCCATAATACCTACTTCCACCACACCTATCGCAGCTTCACCGGCTTCAGACGCAGTTTCACCGGCAATAGAACGTTTTTGGAACACTCTGGACCAATTCTGAATGGGAAAAAAGGATAAAACGTCTAAAAGAAAGCAATGATGAAAGCAGCACTGTGCTTTTCATCAAAGGATTTCCGCTCAAGGCGAACGTGAGTTGGGTACATAGGTACTTCAATAAATACCACATTAACATTCGTGACTGCCTGAAAACCTCCTCTACAAAAGCTAAAAAAGTGAGCAGCTTTAAAGTGAGTATACCCACGAAATACAGTTGGATGTTCTTGACTGGATCACGTAGAGTACTTAAAGATGGAAACATACGGATATCCGAGTGGTCTAACAGGACATCTCAAACCAATCACCATAAGTTTAGCCGTAATAGAAATAAGACTGTTAAAAATAAGCAGACTTCTAAAATGAGAAAAACAGATTCCCAGAATCCTAATTGGACCCTCAAAACAACTATATTCCCCTCTTTTTCCCGCTCAATATATAACCCCTCACATTCATCAAAGACTAATATGCCATCTGAGCCATTCTCATTAAAATCTCAATATAATCCCTCACACCCATCAAAGACTAATACGCCATCAAAACCATTCTCATCAAAATCTCAGCTTAAAAATAAACGCGTCTCTTTCAACTTATCACCATCAACTACGGTACACAACAATCACTCATCAAACAAGGTTTCCGTTCGCTACCCAAACTTTATTCGCTCACATGTACTAAATCCCTCTTTACCAAAAATCACTCTCAATAAGGATGCTGCCACCTTCACTCCAGGCAAGGCATCTGTTCCCTCTGTTCCTACTACTATTATTTCTTCCATACAAACGCCTACCACACCAATAAATAATGCTGACCCTCTTTCAACCACACAGTCCCCTGTTTCAACCACACTTTCAGTAGTTAAGCCTACCACAGCACCATCATTTATCGACCCTCTCCTTCCACCAATAGCCAAATTAACAAAAAATCTTGCTGAAAATAGCATTGAAGGGCGCTTTGTAATGTCTCGCCTTAGAGACCGAAGGTTATATGATAACGTGCGCCTCTACTTAGCATATCTTCATAACAAAGCTGACTCCACTTGTATCGACGGGTCAACTAGAACAAGCGTTATGGTATCGATACAACAGGAAGGGCTTCCAACCGAACCAGCTGAACTTAAAAAAATTTACATTCAGTACCACGAGAGCTTTAATATCTCGCCAGCTGAAGTAGAAAAAGACCTATCAGCTTATGCCTCACACACCACTTCAAAGCGTCTATGGCATTTGAACAAATCTCGTTCAAATTTCAAAAACTATTATTGCTCCTAATAACACTTCTAAAGATCTTTTTCCACTTTCTTCTAAAAACAATAGCCTAAAAATTTTTTATCACAATTGTGGTGGTATGCGTGGCAAACTTAACAAGTTTCTCGTTGACGCGAAGTCATGCCACCACAATGTTTTGGTATTCGCAGAAACTTGGCTAAATGACTCTTTCAAAAACGAAGAAATCCTCGATAACAACTGGACACTCTACCGGAATGATCGTGATTATACCTACACCGGTCAATCCCGTGGTGGTGGTGTTCTAATAGCCATACATAACTCCCTACCTAGTCAAATGGTCGAAACTACCTCTCACAAACTTTATGACCACCAAATAGTTCGAATTAATTCTCGTGATCATCAATATATCTATATTGGTGTTATTTACATACCCCCCAATTCCGCAGAAGCTACATATAGGGATCTATGCGAAAATATTTCATCACTAACCACGACATTGAATGAGGAAGATAAAATCATTATCTTCGGTGACTTTAATCGTCCAAATATTTCCTTTGTCACTGATGAGAATGACAACTACCTTCTCCCTGTTGACCTCTCCAACTCGATTGATTATAATTTACTCAGTACCTTTTATGTCAACGACTTGCAGCAAGTTAACAGGTTTCCAAACCAAAATGGTAAATGGCTGGACCTAGTCTTCACCAATACATATGATGAAATTCACGTTGCTCCAACCCCCGCAGCTGAACACTTATTTTCTAACAGCTTTCACCACTCAGCCCTATCTACAGAGCTTTTTTCCACCAAAATAACTTTCGCACTTTCATATAATAATTCAATAGCATACGATTTTCTAAATGCTGATTATGATAGCATAAAGATCTGTCTCGATTCTATTTATTGGAACGACTTATCAGCACTTGACCTCGATGGTGCAGTCTCACTCTTTTATCAGCGCGTCCTGACAATTGCTGATAAACATGTCCCAAAAATAAAGAAAAAGAATAAACTTTCGGAACCATGGCTAGATAAAAATCTCAGACTTCTAAGAAATCAGAGAAACAAATTATATAAAGTCATTAAATCCACCATTAACGTAACCGATGAATTGAGAACGAAGTATGAAGAGCTGTCGCAAGTATTTTCAATAAAATCCAAAGAAGCTTATAATCTTTACATTAATCTCATTGGAGAAAAAATAACTGTACAGCCAAAGAAATTCTTTGAATATGTAAATGTCAAACGCAAATCTAACGGATACCCTTCCTCCATGTTCAAAGGCAATGTTACATCCTCTAACACTCAAGAGATTTGCAATCTTTATGCAGAGCATTTCAAGGAAGTATTCTGTGCCTCTACAAACACACTCCACAACACCCCTCCTATCACTAATTCACCTCATATCAGTCACATCGAACTAACACGTGATGAAATATCTGCAGCTATAATCGAGCTAGATCCAAACAAAGGACCAGGCCCTGACTTAATTCACCCAAATCTACTTATCCAATGCGTAGACTCGTTGCTATTGCCTTTACAAATAATCTTCAATAAATCACTTAATCAAGGTGTTTTTCCTTCTTATTGGAAAACGTCTCACCTCACACCAATTTTCAAAAATGGTGACAAAAGGTCGGTCGAAAACTATAGAGGTATTGCCATTTTATCTGCTATCCCAAAACTGTTCGAAAAAATAATATGCGAAAAATTGACAGGTTTTATAAATCCATTACTCAACGAACAGCAACATGGTTTCCGTAAAGGTAGATCAACTACCACAAACCTTATGATTATGGTTTCTGAAGTCTTAGGCAAAATGGAAAAAGGACATCAAGTTGATGCAATATACACTGACTTTAGCAAGGCCTTCGATCGCGTTGATCATAATATTCTAGCCTCCAAACTGGAAAAGTTCGGCATTTCAGGCTCCCTTCTTAATTGGCTTAAGTCTTATCTTCACGGTAGATCTCAATTTGTTAAATTTCAAGGTACTCTATCTAAGGAGATCTCTGTCACATCCGGTGTGCCACAAGGAAGTCATCTTGGACCACTTCTGTTCAATATTTTTATATCAGACATATCCAATGTTTTATCTGATATCCCACATCTATTATATGCAGATGACTTAAAAATGTACCATGTAATCAATTCTGAACTTGATGTAACGTTTTTACAGTCGAAACTTTTTATTTTAGAGCAGTGGTGTAGTCAGAATAAACTATTTCTAAACGTCAACAAATGCTATACAATAACTTTTTCCAGAAAAAATCTCACGACTAATAACAATTACTCACTCAATGGTAAGGAACTTCAAAATGTTAATCATATCGTTGATCTTGGAGTCGTTTTAGACAATAAATTGCGATTTAATCTACATTATGACAAAATCCTGTCAAGAGCCAGTAAACAACTTGGTTTCATAAAACGACGCGCAAAAGAGTTTAAAAATATATGGGTAACCAAAACGTTATATTGCTCTTTAGTACGCCCACTCCTGGAATATGCATGCATTATTTGGAATCCTGCTTTCGATTCACACAGTGATAGACTGGAATCTATTCAAAAGCAGTTTCTGCTTTTTGCTCTAAGAAACACCTACAACCCCCGCGAATACAATACCCTTCCATCCTATGAGCATAGGCTTAGCTTGCTTAATTTGATGCCCCTATCAACCAGAAGAACATTACTCACCTCATGTTTCACATTTGATGTTCTCAATGGTGCTATAGACAGTGATTATATATCAGATAAGATAAAATTCAACGAACCCTCAAGACGTACAAGACACACACGAATGTTATATGAGTATCAGCACCATACTATATACGCCAATAATGATCCAATTAATAGATGTTGTAGAGAATTTAACGATATCAGCAATTGCTATTCACCATCCATGTCCAAATTCTCCTTCAAAACAAATCTTTATAAGTCCCTATTTCCGTCCTCATAACCCTCTTCTTACTTTACAATCTTCTCATTGAAGCATCTTATCTTTACTAATGTCTCTTTATTTGTCATCTCCATCACCATGTTCAATACTCTCGACCCATACCAAATACCCTAATTCCTTTTCTCCTTTCTGAGTCTGCACTTATGACATAGTTTTTTAAGAAATATTGTCAATCATGTGGGCGGATACGCCCACTTTAAAACTTAAACCTTTAACCATAAAAAAAAAAAAAAAGAAAAAAAAAAAAAAACAATCTGTTAGAATAAGTTAGACTAAGTTATTGCCTTGTTTGGCCAAATAAATAAATAAAAAATCACTGTTGGGTGAGCTTTATGTGTCGATGGAATCATTGATCCCTAATTTTTCAGAATTGAGACCGGAGAGAGCGTTACTGACAACAGCAAGCTTTATAGAGCCATGAGTGACGATTATTTTGATGTTCACGCCCTAATTGATGCTGGAATGTTTTTTGAAGACTTATTTTTCCCACATGATCGCGCCACATGCCATACAGCTCGTCAAACAATCGACTTACTCAAGGAAACATTTAACATTGTGCGAACCATTGTCAAGATACGGCGCCCTAAATGCTTGAAAAAGCAGCCACATCCCCGAAATCATATTAATCACTATTGCCATAAATTGTTCTTTCTAATAAATTCAATTTTCTGTTTGAAATTTAATAATCACAGTATTTTACTTATGTTTACCCTCCTATATGTATGTATGTATACCTTTATTTTTCTGTATTAATTTTTATTTCATCCAAAACATTTTTCAGTATTTTATTATTTTTATTACTTTATTTTTAAATATTTGCTAAAATGTTAAATACAGCAAGAACTTCTTATTATCGGCGTCGAAGTGATAAATATAGGATTAATCACCGGTGTTGAACTTAAAAGCGGAAAACGGGATTTCTTTAGCTAATCATAATCATGGAGGAGTGTGAAAAGTTAAGCATTAAGCCCTTAACCCTTATTTTAAAATAAGTGTCTTATTTTTGTCGACCTTTGAAATACGACATAAGACATAACCCTGTAGGAAACTCGGAGCAAATTGCCCTTTTGACACCACTGTTGCACCAGAGACGACGGAACTATGGAAAATAGCTGTAGAAACCAATTGTAGACATTTTCACCCAAGCGTATACATTCGGATTTTCTACGAACGTGTTGCTTCGTTATGAGAGAGAGAAACAATTCAGTACTGGCTTGACACTTGCTTGAAAGTTTTTTCCTTATTTCATTATTTAATTTGATTATTAGACTGAACATATGATTTTAGTTCAAAATGTTTTGTGACATAAAACATTTTTCTAACAAGCATCAAATCTTTTATTTCTACGATTTACTAATAGCAATGCCTTAAAGTACTTAATATGGTGACTTTTTCTGCAGATAAGTACTAGTGATTAACTACAGCAAATCTACTCAATTGGACCCGCTGGGTATACTCATCACTCGTTCAAGCGGCAACTGGTACTTTCTTGAACATACGCTCACACAAAATGTCAATAGAAGAATGCATTGTGGGGGGTATAATGTGCCACTAGTACTGGTGACACAGGAATCAGTGGAAGAGTGACTCTTACACTGGTCTTATTTCCTGGAGGGAAGACACACCTTGTGAATTGCCTAAGTATGTATTGAAAATATGATTACCTCTCTAGGGTTAACAAGATTGTGATTAAAAATTTAATTTAAAATATGGAAGTGGTGGAATTAGATTAGAAATCTTAGGGAAGATTTATCAAAGTAAATTTTCATTTATCCGGAAGGGCATGTTAAGCAGCCAAAATAATAAGCATTTAACACGCCCAAAGCTTTTTTACATCAAGCAAGGTTTTCTTAATTTATTTCTTACTCTAAATACAACGAAAAATGAATAAACTAGTACTAACATAATTAAAAGGCAAAATAAGTCAATGAGGCATATAAAGTGCTTATTCTGGCTAAACTGCCAACTAAGTATTTTCACTTTCGCCACTCAAATAAGACGTTGGACCTCGAAGTTGCCAAAAACATTGGGAACAAAAAATTCAGCCTTTTATACAAGTTGATAATTATTCTATAGTTGACCCCATAAAAACAAGATAAAAAACTGTTTCGAGAAAAAAACCGTAAGACAGCATAAGCAATCTGTCGAATCAAAACACAGCTGTTCCATCATATTTTTGTTTCTTTTGCATCAGCTACCAATTCCCATCCCATTTTTTCTTTTTTTTTTTTCTACTTCAAAAGAAGCCACTTTATAAATTTAGACATGACTTAACACCGAACTGATAAATAATAAGTGGTAATATTTATCAACATATACTATAATCATGCTAATAAATTAAGTGTTACGAATAGTCGTTTGCTGTGTTTGTTGCTAAAGCAACAAATAAAATCATTATCTTAAATTAAATTGGAAGTTTTCATTATGCTTGCTTAGCCATTCGTTGTTTTCTTTTCTTGTTATTTTCAGCTGTCACAGCCATTACATACGCTGCTGGTTTGAGTGACTCACTTCGGAGAAGCGGTATGGACTGATGTGACAAAGGTTAGTGCACTTAGCCAGCATGAAAAACCAAATTGGATACCGTTTACAACAATGCTTGCTTTACAGCACAAACTTAACTTAAACTGTTTGTGCACACCCCACCCACACCTCTTGAAAATTCATTTGAAAACCATGGCAACTACATGACTTTTCACTGCCATCTTAGTAAATAATACTAATTAGAGTTATTTTCGTAATCATTTCATTTTAAGCTTCATCAGGTTTATAAATAAAATTTTCCAAATTTCCACTTTGTATATTTTAAACACAAGACGAAGGACAATTTATCACAGTTGGTCGGTCTGTCAGTCAGCTTAGCCCACCGCCCACATATGTTGTTATTTTTGTATTTTCGCATTTCGTTATGCTATGTCTGCTTATTACAGCGGAGCCACCCAACTTTTTAGCCATTTGTAGCCGGCATTTAATTTATCAATAATTTGTTCAAAATCTATATTTGACATGAATTCGCAAGTATATGCAGTTAAGTTAAATGGAATTTATTAACTTACCTTATCAGCAAATTGCAATACAATTCGTTAGTATTGCGTTGAATTAATTTATACACAAATAAAACACAATGAAGATTAAAAGTTCTTCGCGAATGGTGTAGAAAATTTTGCCAATTTAATTCCTTTCTCCTATTCAACTGAAGCTGTTTTCAATATTTGCTTTTGCAGCAGCTGCAAAGATTTTCTTGGCTGTGTTTAATATTGTTCTACGTTGAAGTCCGATGTCAATGCAGAAGACACGGAATTCCGTGTCATTATATTACAGTTGCCCTCAAACTACTTTGAATTAACGTAACCCAATAAAACGTGCTCTCAGTTTAAAATTTCAAATAGAAGTGAATTGAATCCAAGAGTAAATAAATTTATAATGTTTTTGTTTCTAGTCGACAAATTCTATTCTAGGAGACTGTAGAAATTTTACCGTTTTCAATAAATGCGAGAGCTTCTCGATCCGTTGAATCATATATTCGAAAAAAGGAGAAAATTTAATTTTGTTGGTCAACGTTTTAAAAAATGATGGAGAAATATTGCATTCTTAGTGCAAAAAAACGCAGAATTTAATCTGATTTAACTTATGCTATATTATATTTAAGAGAGGTTTTAGACAAAAGCGGGTAAAATGATGCATATTTTAGAAGATTCTTTTCTAAAAAAGTTCATTACACATACAGACAATTTTTAGAACGAAGTTTTTTAACGTGGCTTGTTGGTGGAAGTAAATGGCAGAAATTGTCACGTAACAGTGTGACTTTTGTGTGTATGCGTGCGAGTACAGAGCAGAGAGAAGACCATAATTTACAAATGTACGCTCTTTGAGTAGACTACAAACGAACAGGCGAGTGGACTTTGTATGTGTGTGTCCGTGAGGGTGTGTGTGCGTTAATCTATGCTACTATATAAAAATTAAACTTGTAAATATTGAGACTTTTTATATTGGCCACAAAAGTAAAGAACCGCTGAATGGATTTAAGTGAAATTTCAATATTCTAATAACGATTGATTATAGATGGTTCCTATATTCTCAGAATTTGGAAATATTTGATAGCGTAGAAGTTATTGGCTAAGAAACTGACTTAAATCGCAAGTTTTAGTAAAATTCGGCCCTTTTTTGCATTTGCTGCCTAAACAGTAAAATATATGTGAATATGATTTTTGGACAAAAAAAAAATATCTTCCCGATTCCAAAAAAAAAGATCAGCGATGACATGCATTTCAGATCAATAATTTTGTCATAAACTAATATTTTAATTAAAAATTTAACCAATTTCTTGCAAACAGTTCGTTTGTTAATTGGCTTCAACGCTGTCATTGCTCTGATGTTGTTTTAGTTTAGCTACAAACTGTGCGTTAATGTTGTGTGCTTTATTTATTTCTTTATTACAATTAATATTTAAGAAATGGAGACTTCAAATGTATATAATACAGAGTGCAGAGATATTTTACATTTTGACCTGAACTCAAAAAATGTTGACCTGTTCTTAGTCGAGAAAAGATCAGAACAAATGCAACAATGCATCCACTGCCTGAACGAACGAAGAAATCTTTGGTCAACAGTTTGGTCCGAACCAAGGTTCGGAACTTTGGTTTTTTACAAAATGCTCGCGAGCGCTATTCGCGCAGTGTAAACACTTTTCCAACACGAACGAACGAAGATTTCTTCGTTCGCTCTGATCGGCCGACGCTCGATCTTTTTGGGCGAATCCAGTGCTTATTTGCGCATAGGTAGTAGATTTGTTGAAATTGTAGTTAATAACGTAGAACTTTGTTTTACTTTGTTATTTTATTAGCACTTTATATAATCAAATTATTTATATAATATTCTTTATATAATAAATTCTTTATATAAATACTTATATAAAACCTAAATTAAAAGGCATAAAAGTAGTAAAAATTAATTAAATTTAGTACGTTTGCATAAACAAATATTGATCAACGCTGATGCTCGCAAGCATTAGGGGCTTTCACATGGACGTACATGTCATCCGACTTGGGCATGTCCGACGACATGTACGATCGTTCGAAAGCAAATGAGACGGTCGGACCGACATGTCGGAAGAAAATCAAAAATTTTTGATTTTTCTGCTGGTCGGTCCGACATGTCCGACGTGTGAAAGCATGTCGGTCCGACTCGCTGCATTTATCATTTCTATAAAGTTTTCATCGAGTAAACATCGGCTTATGCAAAGCGAAAAAGGTTTTTTACTTCGGTTTTTACCGATGTGTTACGCTCGAGAGTCTGCAAAAAATGAAGTCGTCGTACATGTCCGATCGTTTGAAAGCTCAAACAAAATATTCCCGTTAGTTGGTCGTCGTACAATGTCGGCTAACATGTACGTTCGTCTGAAAGCCCCTATTGAATTTAAGTGTTTCCACTGCACGAACGAACAAGATGGCGACTTACCAATGTTCGCAACTTGTGTTCGTGCGGTGGAAACAGTTGGACCGAACGAAGAATTCATCGCTACAATTTGTTCGCGATGATTTCTTCGTTCGTTCGGTCGGTGGAAACGCTCGGTAACGCGGCACATCACTTGAATTAAAAATTTGCATTTTATTAATCACTACGTTATTGTGTTAGTTATGTTACGTTACCACGGTGAACTGCCAGTTCACAACAGTTTAGGGTTGTGACATGTAAAATAAAACTAGCATCATTATTGCAAATCTTTAAAAAAATTTAAGATTCACCAAATTCTGACTTGTTGGCAACCATATCAGCTGTTCTCTTCAGCCATATTTAAATTGAAATTGTAATATAAACGCCAAACACTGGCGGTAGTTTTTTTATTTCTTTTAGGAACATTTCAAACTGTTAGTTCGTTGTTGCTGAATTTAACCTATATTTAAACGAAATATTTAAACATTTAAGAATATATGAGTGAAACAAAAAGTTATTAACCTTTCAATGCCAACTTATTCGTTCTAAAGGCCTAACCAAAATAGACGATTTGCTCCGTAACGAGTGAAGACGAAAATGTTGGCTTAAATCATGGTATAATAATACAAGGTAGCATTGACAGTTGCTTGGGAAATCATATACTGTCAAAAAATATACTCAAAAAGAGAGCGCTCACAATCCGCCCATGATACAATAAGAAGGTAGGGTAAGGAGCTTTGACAAGACCGTCTGCTAATGTCAAAACCATAAAATACAGTGCTACCATATCTAAAGAAAAAATCCCATGACAAATCCATGTTTCATGGTTTCAGTAGGTAAGCGTTTCATATGAAATGCGTTGCTGAAAATTATGATAAACGGGGAGTTACTAATTTTTGGGTGTTCCACTGTCAGACAAAATAAAAAAATTTTTTATTAGATATCGTATGCACATTCGCATAAAATTTTTATATAAGAAATTAAGAATACAAAAAGCTAAGCAAAAAATTATGGGCAATAGTAAATAAGTGAAAATAAAGCTTTAAAATTACTAAAAAATTTATTGTTTCAATTATAGATAATTTCATTTAATATTTTTCTTATTTGCCCTACACATAATTCCTTTTTTAAGTGTTTGTTCCGCATTTAAGAAAAATACAGAAAAGTGGCAACGCTAAAAGGCTCTTTGACATAAGCAGACGGTCTTGTCAAAGCTCCTTACCCTACCTTCTTATTGTATCATGAATCCGCCATTGAAAACACAAGCAATGTTGAAAACGTTGAAGTGAAAAAAAACAACAACCACAGCAGCTGCTGATGTATTTCCACAAATAGCTGTTTTTGACAGTTTATGTTTTCCTGTTGAAGAGAAAATAAGCAGTTGTCAATGCTACCATGTATTATTATACCATGGGCTTAAATGCATTTCAATGTTGTAACCCAAAATGAACAAACGTAAACTTATCGAAACTAAACGAAACGGTTTGACGAGACGTTCTGTTCCGTAACAACCGAACTTTTAGCGTCTCAACTCGTCAGCAACAGCTGTGCAGGTAGTCTTCTTCTTTTTTCAGACGATTGGAGGAACTCGTTTCATTTTGGGTTAAATGTCAAAACAGACGTAACGAATGAAAACGTTCGGCAAGTTGCAATCGTCTCGTTTCGTCTATTTTGGTTAGGGCTTAACGGCAGCTCAAGAGCAAGTGATGAAAGTGACAGTTCAAGTGATGGAATTTCAAGTGCTGCGTTTTATAAAATGCGATATTTATACTGTTTTCACTACGCTATTGCGTTACTCAACGCTGAAGAACACGGCGAGAAGCGTTGCGTTTTATAAATTGCTAATTTCAACAACGCAGCGTGAAGTGATGTGTAGAGATTTATAAAATGATGCTATTAATTTACAGGTCAGAATTCTTTTCGAGAAAAACACAAAAAGTGCAGAATTCTCAAAGAGGGCAGAAAAAGTGCAGATTTTTTTGAGAAAAGAAAACGCCATAAGTTAATAAGCAAATAAAATTGTATATTTTTATACAAGTATTAAGTGTTTACATTCGGCTATTTTTTTTTTTTAACGTAGAATACGTTATGCGGTAAGGTAGGGGTGTTGATCTGGAGCACAAAATTTTGAGAAAATGTTTGTCACTTTCATTATAAGTTTTTAATACTTTATGCATGCATTAAAGAAAATTCAAGTATGGTCGTAACATATTTAATATGTCTTCTTTTGATTTGTATTTAAATAATCATATTGCTACGTATAATTTTTTTGATTCTATAAGTAAATCAAAATTTAACTAATTCGAATTTTGTATTAATTTTCCTATGCTTTGTATTTTATGTATTACTAGCGATACCCGGCGCGCGTTGCTGCACCCGGCAAGTATATTGGAAATAATAAGTAAATTCAAAACTTTTATTAGTTCCTTATTCTGACACCACGCTCACGTTCCACTGCCCGTTACAGTTTCCCAGTAGCAGAACATCACTCCCAGGTGACAATTCCATTATGAGTTTCAATGTCCTGTGATCTTAGCTTCCATAGCTATTCTGTATAGAGAATCGGGCCACACTCCCTTTTCCAATGCACATATCAGTTTTCCAGTAAAAAGACTTTGGCAATTAGTAACTCCATGCTGAGTTTTATTGTCATGCGACGTTTAGTTCCAAAGCTATACAATATCAAAAATTTGACTTGTGTGGTCGAAGCCATAACCCCTTTTCCTATGCCCGTCCCAGTTATCTGTTTTATTTATAAAAAAACTTATTGAATCACACAATATCAATTCTATAAAGTAAAAAGTCACCCGTTCCTTTTGTTCATTTAAAAACTACAGGAAAACACCGTCAAAACATGTGTAGAAAAGTTGCATGCAGCGAAACAAATAAACATACGTACATACAAACATACATACATACATACATACATCAAGTCGGATTGAATCTCATTCTCATCAAAAAATGCTAAAGGTGGTCAGTGAATCCCCTTTTAACAAAACTGTGTTAGATTAATTCTCCACATCAAAACTACTTTGAACATATTAGAATGTACTTCAATCCAATTAGCTTTAAAACAGTGGTCGGCAAAATTAAAAGTGAGACTGTATTAGTGAGAGAAGAAAAGTTGCACTGAAAGAATTTGTATACTTAAAACTGATTGCGGAAAAGAACTAGCAGAAAATGGAAAAGTATTTCATAATAAATATTAAAAATTATAAATATTTAAATACATAAATATTTAATAATTTGGCAATAATATAAAAAAAATTAATGTATTTTGTAGGTATGACTTTACTTAAGCTCGTATGATACTTCATGCATTGTTATTAACGTTTCTCTCAATTTGTTGCTCGTTAAGATTCGATCAAAAAAGTAGTCTTTTGAAATTTTAGTTTACGTCTGAAGAAAATAATAGAAGAAAAAAAATATGCTGTTCCTTGTTTAATAAGAACGAGAGCGATGTTTTTTTTACTATTATAAAAACCAAAAGTTCAGCTGATTTTGTTATTCAAGATCACTGTTTGCTATATATTCGTCGAGATCGAAAATTTCGGAGCATTTTCTTATAAGCATAATACTTTTCAAATGATTTTTGTTTATTCTATTACGCTTTGAAGAACATATGAAATTTAAATCAGAAAAAATTTGTTCACATAAATAAGAAGAAGGGAAAAACGAAAGCAATTTCTGACATATTTTTGTTAATTCAGGATAAAATGACTGGTCTAAGTTTTTCCAGAACTCGGAAATGTTAATTTTATCTTGAGTGTTTACTTCGCTTCGAAGTATTATTAATTCGGATTGAATGTGAAACTCATGCAAGCTTACATTACATTTAAAAGGATTTTCAACGACATCAATCAATGATTTAATTTTCTCAAAATCCTTAAACCTGTCTTCAAAATTATTTAATAAAGTTAATATTATATTAGCATACTCAGCTTTTTTAGCAGCTTTATCATTTGTATATATGAGTGCAGTATTTGCAAAATTTAAAAAAATCGTTGGATTGAAGTTCGCATGAGAATAGAAATAGTGTTGTCTTAAAATTCATTATTTTATTAAAAGAATCATAAATATTTCGGTTTTTTCCTTGAAGTTCAAGGTTAATGTCATTGATATATTTGGTTATATCTGTTAGAAAGGCTAAATCTAAAAGAAATTCATTATCCTGTAAGGCCTGCACTAAAAACGCAAATTCTTTTGAATTCTCATTATTTAAAAACTGAAGAATTTCTACACGAAGGTCAAATAATCTCTTAAGAGAATCACCACGGCTTAGCCATCGAACTTCAGTATACATTTTAAGATCGGAATAATCAGCGTTATTGATTTTTAAAAAATTAACCAGTTTTCTGTGGGTTAGTGAGTTATGGCCCCCTCTTATTTTATTTATTATGTACTCTGCAGTTTTCATAGCTGAATGATAATTTAAGCATTTCGACGCAAGAGCAAGTTGGTGAATAACACAATGGAAATTGAAAACACGAATTCCATTACTTTCGAGCTGTCCTACAAATCCATTTTTTTTCCCAGTCATAACGAGTGCTCCATCTGTGCATACCCCAGTTAACTTATTCATGTCCACAATTGAGAATAACTTTTCATTTAGAACATCGAAAATTGCTTTTCCTGTTACATTTGCTTGTAAGGGCTCTATAGTAAACATAGACTCAGAAACTTCACAGGTCGAGTAGACACATCGAATACAAACGACTAATTGGCAAACATCATTTATATCCGTGCTTTCGTCTAAACATATTGAAAAAAATTGGCATTTGTTTAGTTTTTTCTTAATTGCAGATTCAATAAATAAGCCTATTTCTTCAGTACGGCGAGCTATGGTTCTAGGTGAACAGGGGATCGACTCCATAACTGTACTGGATTCAAAATTAATTCTTCGCAAAATTTGAATAAAAAGATTTTTAATGAATATCCCGTCTGAAAATGGTCTTCCCTGCTTTGATAGTTCTACACTTATTAGTGTTGATAATGATAATTTAAGCTGATTCTGATGTTCTTCAGTATATTTTTTTTCTTCTTCTAAAGAATCATCCATCCACAACTTAAGTCTATCAAAAAAATATTTTTTTTTCTCTAGAAAAAGTTTTTCCCTGTCAAAGTCATCAATTTCCTCATATTCATTATGAAAAGATTGGTAATGCCTTTTCATAGCTTGTTCTGTTTTTATTTTCAATGACAAGTAGCACAATAAACACTGCATGCCATCAAAAGCGTTTGGCAGCATAAAATATTTTTTGCTTGTTGCATGGCCTGACATATTTGCACGAATAAATCTCTATGTGTACGGTCAAAATAATTGAGTATCAAGAGAAACGATGCTGTTTCGCCATTGGTTGTTTGTTAAATGAGCGAAAGAGCATAAGAATATGTGTGACTCTCCCAAAGCATCTGCTTCATGGGCGCCGATCACTGCTTTAAAAGCAGCAAAGTATGTATGTATGTATATGTAATTGTTTTTTTGTTTTGTTGTTTTGTGCTTGCTGAGAACAAAAAGAGTATAGTAGAGAGCAACATGCAGTTTATTGAGGCTCTCGCAGCACGAACGCATGAAAAGCTAACGATCAAGCAATGCATGGCATTGTGGATGATTTTTTTAAAAACTTAACACTTTAATTAAAGATACTTATTATTGAAATTTCGAAAAGAAAATAACCAATGAACCTTTTGTAGCACATATGTAATATTTTAAAACTTATTTCAAAAAAATCGGACCAGTACTTTTGGAGTTTTGTGGACACAAAAAATATTCACTTTCATTTTATATAATAGTATAGATATAGATATAGATAGATATAGATAAAGATATAGATAGATAGATATAGATATAGATATAGAAGTATAGATATAGATAGATATAGATAGATATAGATATATGTAGATAGATATAGATAGATATAGATATAGATATAGATGTAGATATAGATATAGATATAGATAGATAGATATAGATATAGATATAGATAGATAGATATAGATATAGATAGAAGTATAGATATAGATATAGATAGATATAGATATAGATATAGATAAGATATAGAAGTATAGATAACATCATGTGTAAGAGCAGTACGATTATCTGTGTGTTCATCACAGAACCAGCGTGAGAAAGAGAAGAAGTATAATGACCAAGTATGGGCAAATGCAAACTGAAAATGCAAAAAGAGCGAACGATGTGTACATACACAACATTGATAAGCGAAGCAGAGAAACAAAATTGTGCTTACCCAGTTGGCCACGTCTTTAAGACATCCTCAATGTGCATTTACAACATATGGCTGTGAGTCTGCATTTTCCGAAATGGTATTTATTAAAAGCAAACACAGGCACCTATTGACTGATACAAATTTAGAAAATCTTCTTCGTATAAAAACTTCAAACATTGACATAGATTTTGATAATCTTATTGCATTTATTCAACCTTAAACAAAATATTTTCTACATGTACCTATACACTCCATTTTTCATTTTTCCAAAGTTTGTCCGTCTGCTCAACATATAAACAGTTTTTAAAACAAAAAAAGGAGATGCTCGTATGATAAAAAAAATTATCTATTGTATTTGATTTTGTTTTTAGGAAGCGTGGGAATTTTCCAATTTTTACGATATGCAAACGAATGCAATTTTTTTTTAATACAATAACAAGAAATAAAAAAATTATATTTAATTCATATATTTTAATTGCAAAATGACTAACGTATTCTACGTCTGACCTATGCGCCAGTGTTATCTAACACAGGCTTAAGCTTTTTTTGTTGTTGTACATTCAAGCGTTAGGAACTTGGTTCTTGACGGGACTCCCATGACCGCAACACTTTGTTTTACATGTTAATTTTATATCATCAGTATATTTACAAAAATTGATTTTTTTTTTGTTACAATTATTTTTCATATATAAAGATGGCTTTAAGTTTGTGTGTTAAAAAAATGTAAAAATCGGACCTTATCATAGCGCGGCTCCGGATCGTCTGAAAAAATTCATTCGATAATAGATCCATGAATGCTCATCAATATTGAAAAAAGATAGATCACCAAATATGTGCATATAGCGTGATTTTGTGCCTAGCTTAATTAGAATTTTCACAGTATATTCCCAATACTATATAAGTTATATAAGCAAAAACTCCGAAAAACAAATTTTCAAAGGTAAAAGATAGCATTAAAAGGAATATATTAAACCAATAACATTATTAATGCCAGATTCTTCTCACTTGTTGTGCTGAGTATTTGTTGTAAATAAGATAACTAGAGGTACCAATATAGATGCTTATCAGCAATTTTATAATTGCGCATAATTTATTCTTGATTACATGAAAGTTCTTAAACTTTATCATGTAAAAAATTCAGTGTCAAAAATAAAGTTTACTTTTGCGCTTACATGTCATTAATATGCTCATTCAGTGCTAGCAAACCTTCACAGTTTCGAACCGTCGAATTTTAAGTTTCATACCACTTTTGAGGTCAGCCTCTTAAAAAGCAGAACACGATCTAATATCCGAAGTCCGATTTTTTTTTTTAAGAAAAGAACGGAAAAAATTCGAGAAAGAAGAACTATTTTAGTTAAGTAATTACGTGTTTGCGACCGTGGCGCAGTGGGAAGAGTGCGTGACCCATACGCCAGAGAACCCTGGTTCAATTCCATCTTACACAGAAAGTTTTTTCAGTTGAATTAATTTTTCTATTCGGCCGCCACCTCTCTGCAGACAATGGCAAAACTTCAAAGGGTAAATAATGCCATGTAAAGCTTCTTGAGAACATGCACATTAGCCGTTCGGAGTCGGCATAAAACTAGTAGGTACAGTTCTCGATCAATTTTGACGTAGAATACGTCGTTCTCGGAGGTAAGTAGGGTGGTTGATAGTGATCAGGTGTCGGTATTTACCTTACTTTTTGAGCCTTTGGTGGGCCTAAAGTACTAATCGTACAATGTTGATCTTAGCACTTGTTGGTCTGCTTGATCCTCAATGCGACAAAAATTCATGTTAGAACTGTCTAACTTATATCAATTTTACACAATTACATGAAATATAAAGCCAACATTTGATGTTTTTGTTTGCTTAAACTTGCTACCTATTATCGACGGCTTCCGGTTTTTTCGACGGCGAAGACAGCGCCATCTAGCGTGAAGACATAAATCTTATAATTAAAAAAAGCATACTTTTGGGGGCATGTTGTTTTTAACAGACTCGCGTAGCCCAGTAATACTGAGTAATTTTGAGGGGCATGCTTTTTTAACAGAATCTGTTATTGAAAGTCAAACGCAGCCAATTAAATATCCGGGCATATTATCGACAGTGAAATTTTGACACATGGGTTGTTGAACTTGATAGCATTGAACAAATTTTGTTTGCTTGTTTAAGTTTTCTACCTATTTATGGACAGTTTCCGGTTTTATCGACAAAAGCATAAAATTTGTATGGGAGCGCCCCTAAGGAGTGGTCGGAGGGAATAGGTGTCAATGGCAAAAATGTTCCTTTTGCAAAAGTAATGGGGGTTGGTGATACATATTAACCCTCTCCGGCACTCTCTTAAAGGTCATATCCTCAGGTGTATGGAATAAATATTTTTAAAAAAGATGTCATCAAAAGCGAATTGAATAATTCTACGTCTTGTGTTACGACATAGTCGAAACTACTGTATCTTTTTTTCAAACATTTAATAACACACACAACACAATTTGATCATAAGAAGTTCGCTCAGTCTTTTGAAGGGCTGAAATGGACAGTTTATTTATTTGTTTATTTTATTTAATTACGTGTTTACGGACAATTACGTGTTTGATCGAGAAAAAGCCAATCGGTCACAAAAAATCATGGTTGAATATATAAGGTTATCGCATGCGTAAGAGCGAGTTCCCATAAATGTCAAATCGAAGTTGACAGCTCATACAAAATCTGAAAGCGAAAATTGATAACATGTAAAGTCGATGAAGTTGTTGTTGTTGCTTTGCATTGATTTTGAGAATTATGGGTACTGAGAAGAGAGTACAATCAGCCAAGAGACAACCTTCTTTATTCAACCATGAAAAAATATTTCCTTAATCTCAATAATCAAGAAGTTTCATAAAATAAAGCTCTTTGCTTACATAGATAGCAATATTTGTTAATAGGTATTGTATACGATAGGTATCATATTGTGATAACACTAACGGTATCTACCTGCAACCATGGTATAATAATTACATGGTATAATTGTATCATGACCTGCAACTTTCATGGTTATAGGCCGTCTCCACGAGACATGAGCCATGCAAAGAACTAAGATATAAGGAAGCGCTGTTGTTCCTCATAAATAAAGTACTTATAATATTTGTGTTGGTTCACACAAATACAGAAACATTCACAAGGGGCCGCATTTTGATGTTGCGCAAAAAAGGGGCCACACATTTTTTCAAAACATATGAACTATCTTGGATTAATATAAATCTCTTACTTGTTTGAATAGGGAGCCAGGATAGTCAAAAATGTCAATCAGGCAAATTTATATTGTTGAGAACCTCTATATTCTTATTTTTATGATAAATCACTATATATTTCCTAAGTATTGTTTGCTACAAAAAATTAGTGTAGCTTGGAGACAATAGTTACTTATAGTAACGATTAAAATTCCCCATTTCGTAAACTGGTAAAATTTCGAGGCTATGTTAATGGAACGCTACTTAAGACATCTTATTAATTTTCCATGTGTATTTGTTTTTCCATGGCTACGCACGTAATAGTCGTACGTCTGAAATATGACGAAAAACATATAAAAACTCAAATTTTTTTCCTTGTTTTGAATTATGGATAGCACTTTAGTAGCACTATATTCAGTGTATAAACTACAAGCTGTGGAAAGCATGGGGATAAGATACTAGGCAACAAAAAAGGATACGTAACGTGTCAGAAAGTGGCGTCCGTAGCGTAGTTGGTTAAAGTGCGTGGCCGCTATGTCAACGAACTTTGGAGACCCAGGTTCGAACCCAGCAGCGACAGAAAATTATTTGAATTAAAATAATTTTTCTGTACGGCCGCCACCTCTCTGCAGACAATGGCAAACCTCAGAGAGTAATCAAAATGCCATGTAAAGCATCTTGAGAACGAGAACATTCCGTTCATCGCCGTTCGGAGTCGGCGTTAAGCATGTAGGTCCGGTTCTCGGTCAATTGTGTACAAAATTAATAACTCGCACAACACAATTGATCATAAGAAGCTAGGTCAAAGTCCTTTCAAGGGCTGAAATGGCCAGTTATTTATTTATTTATTTTATTTTTATTTATCGCAGGACATAAGATATGCCAAGGCGTATGCGGTCTCCACCAGATTTTTCGATGACTTGATGTATATGATGCATGTGCTATGTCTCGTGGAGACAGTCTGTAAGCAATATGGCATGCCATTAATTATTACTCTCGGACACCGCCTATTGGCCAACTCACACGGGATTGCTTGATTGGCAATCAATGAACTTTTCTTACTCTCTTTCACATGCTGATTGTTGGTAGCTCACACGACACGCCAATCATAGTTTAACATTTCCTTGAAAATTTTATTTCGTAACCTAGCAACACTATTCAGATTGCTGATTGCCGACAAGTACAGCAATCTCAAAACATCAAATCGAGGAGGTGTGTTTAATATACTAAATACCTTCTGTTCAAAATTGAACCGAATGATATATCCATGGTATAATAATACAAGGTAGCATTGACAACTGGTTATTTCCTCTTCTACAAGAAAACATCTCCTGTCAAAAACAGCTGTCTGTGAAAATACATGTGCAGCTGCTGAGGTTGTTGTTTTTTTTCACTTCAACGTTTTCAACATTGCTTATGTTTTCAATGGCGGATTGTGACGCTCTCTTTTTAAGTATATTTTTTGACAGGAGATGTTTTCCCAAGCAACTGTCAATGATACCTTGTATTATTATACCATGGATATATCGATGTTTTTCCATATTTTAATTTTTTTTATCAGGCCTAGTATTGGGATCGAAAAAATATTATTTTTATATATTATATTTTATTTCTATTACGTTTCTGTGAAAAATTGTACCAAATCCAATCACCGAGAAGTTGTTTTTTTTTTGCGAAATTTTTCTGTAGGCAAGTCAGGCACAAAATCACGCCATATTCACACATTCTTGATCCACCTCCCTTTCATTGTATATTGATTCAATATTCTTGTTGAAATTATTGTTGAAATCAATAAAAAAAACCTTAAATCAACACCTCTGACGATTTTTTTACTATTCTTTCGAAGAACGCCTCAGAATCGATTATATTACATAAAGGTACCCTTATAAAGTTATTCGCGCCAAAAAACATTTCTATTTAAGAAAAATTGTTTAATTGGTTCCTGCTTTAAAAAATAAAATAAATATGTTTATTTAAAAAAAAACTTTATGTGAAATATAAAAATTCAACAACAAAACAAAAAACCGTTGTAAGAACATAAAAGAAATTATTTCAGAAACAATTCAATTCAATAAAAGACGATAAAAAATACGATGTTCATTGTATTTTTTTTTTTTTGAGAATTTATGAAAATGTAAAAGTAGCATAGACAATCACGAATCTATACAACAAAAATTCAAATAAAAAATTACGTAATTTGTACTTAAAATGTTTTTCCACATAACGTGCTCTGGAGCGTTTTTGGAGGTATACTCTTATTTTTTTTCTAGTAATATAGGCATTTCCACTATTTATAAACTTTTAAATTTTAATACCTATCCAATTTTTAACCGACTTCAAAAAGGAGGAGGTTCTCAAGTTCGTTGGTTTGTCCGCGCTTTTTTTTTTTTTTTTTTTTTTTTTTTTTTTTTTTTTTTTTAAATGTATGTACATCGATAACTCCTAAAGCACTTGCCCGATTTCCGTAATTTTTTGTCAACAGATAGATATCATGAACGCGGAGGTCCTTTTTTAAAAAAGTGGGCGATATTCGGCAAAGGGGCGTGTCAATATAAGAAAAACACTGTATTTCAGTTAATATTGACACTAGGGTACTGAAATTTACAGTAAAAACACTGGGGTAGACACAATTATTACAAATTACGATCAATAAAGTGGGCGTTATTTGACAAAGGGGTGTGGTCATATTAAAAAAACACTGTATCTCAAATAGTATTGACACTAGGGTACTGAAATTTAGTACAGGGGTAGACACAATTTTAAAAAACTACTGTAAAGAAAGTGGGCGTTATTCGACAAAGGGGTGTGGCAATATTAGAAACACACTATATATCGAATAATATTGACACTAGAGTGCTGAAATTCAGTACATGGGTAGGCATAGTTATTACAAATTACAGTTAATAAAGTGGGCGTTATTTGACAAATGGGTGTGGCAATATTGGAAAAACACTGTATCTCCAATAGTATTGACACAAGGGTACTGAAATTTAGTACAGGAGTAGACACAATTTTTAGAAATCACTGTAAATAAAGTGGGCGTTATTCAACAAATGGGTGTGGCAATATTAGAAACACACTATATATCGAATAATATTGACACTAAGGTGTTGAAATGTAGTACATGGGTAAGTACAGTTACTGCAAATTGCGGCTAAAAAAGTGGGCGTTATTCAACAAAGGGGCGTGTCAATATTATAAAAATACTATATCTTAGTTAATATTGACACTAGCGTTTTAATATTTGGTATGCAGGTAGATAAGTAGGTAGAATCATTAAAAAAGTGAGCGGGATTGTACACAGGATGTGTCACTTTAAGGAAAGTACTATATTACGGTTAATACTTGGAAACTGAAATTTGGCACAGGGGTAGGTAGAATCATTATATGGTATGGTAAATAAATTAGGCGGGATTAAAGAAAGGGCGTGGCACTACAAATTGTAAAGAAGCAGAAATGGAAAATACCCAACAAACTTTCAGGAATTAATAAATCAAATTTGTTAAGAACAAAGTTTCATGTTTAACATTTTCCTCAAGAATAAATACTATTGCATAAAATATTTCATATTATCTAAAAAGGAAGAAATAAAAACTTTTTAACAAAAAAAAAACCCGACTTCAAAATCACTACAAAGTAAAAAATAATTTTAAATAACTTTTCCCATTCATTTCTTGGTCATATTTTAAAAGCTATTTATACGTGTTATAATATTGGAAATCTTATCATTTTCATTTTTTTTATTTTGTTTTATTATCAATATATTAATTGCTTTATGAACATTAAAGCTTTGAAGTCGGCGCTCATCTTTGACACACAATCATGACCTTTTACCATCCGTGCACTATTTGGTGCCTTGGTGACACTGTAGTAATTTTAAAAGCTTTGTACACATTAAAATTCTCACTAAACTGGTTTGGGTGAGCTTGTAAAGCTCATATTGAATATGACATAGTGTGTAACAGCTGCACAAATAATGCATGGAACACATTGGCTACATTCAGCGTACTCAAAAATTGCCAACTGAAAGAAAAAAAAAATCGCTAAGAAGCTTTTATATTCATAAAGTTAATAATATTTTTATGATAAAACAAATTAGAAAAAATTAAAATAAAAAGATTTCGACATAGTAAGATAAGCGCCGACTTCAAAGCTTTTATGTACATAAAGCTATTAGTATATTGATGATAATAAAACAAAATAGAAAAAATGAAAATGATAAGATTTCCAATATTATAACACGTATAAATAGCTTTTAAAATATGACCAAGAAATGAATGGGAAAAGTTATTTAAAATTATTTTTTACTTTGTAGTGATTTTGAAGTCGGGTTTTTTTTTTGTTAAAAAGTTTTTATCTACATTAGATTTTCTTTTTGTACCTCTAGAACAGTGGTGCACAGCGTTGGCAGACCTTCCAATACAAGCGTAAAATTTTTGTTTTAGTATGTGTGTGCGAGCAGAATACTGAAAAAAATACTTTTGCAAATACAGTACTTTTCGCTTAAAGCGAACTTCAAGGGACCGGGCAAAATGGTTCGTTTTAAACGAAGTTCGCTTTAAATGAAGACTTGAATTAATCAATTGTATGTGCACATTAACTCCTTTGTAAATTAATTAAAAACATGTTGAGATGTTTTAATTTAAAAAATGTATTTTTAAAAAAATCAGTTAGTTTAGTTCGCTTATTAGCAATATTAGTTTCAGTTAAATACGCTTCCACTTGAGCCAAGTGGTCAAGAATTTGTTGTGGAGTGTCGCGAGACTGAAGAAAATTTCTTACATAGCTTACGCTACACACTACATCCACGTCAGTTACGATTTGGATTGGCTCTACGTTGTCTATATCATCGTCAAGGTCGTCATCACCAGCGCAAACAGACTGCACAATAGCTTTTCGTCCAATTTTTCCGTATTTAAAAGGTCGTCATCAAAACATATGTAATCGTGTTCCAGCAAACAACATTAAACTAAGGGGAATTCCCAGATTGGAGACAGGAAAAATTAAACACTGTGTGTTACAGTGTTGTCAAAGCAAGCATTATTTTTACAAAGCGGCACTTTTTGATTGGTTTTAACCGAAAAATAAACAAGTTTTGCATGCAAATAAAGTTCGTTACAACCGAAAGTTCGCTTTAAGCGAGTTCGTAATAAGCGAACAAAAATGCATGGTTTATTGGAATAAAAACGCGTACTTTTGAAATTGGTTCGTTTTAGGCGAAAGTTCGCTTTAAACGGGTTCGCTATAAGCAAAAAGTACTGTACTTTTACACTCATTGAGTAAAATGATAGGATAAAGTGTTTTTTTATAGATACATTGAGGCTCGTAATAAGTGTTTAAATAAAAAAATAAATAAATTCCCATAAAGGTCGAAACATGTTTAATTCATTCATATATTGCGTCTGTACAGCATTTAACAAAATAATTTGCGCATGAGACGGTTGCTTCATAAAGTGCAAACGCAAACTGATTCTCTGCTAGCGTCGTATAAGTTCGGTACTCGTATAAGCCGCTTTCACCCGAAAGCCGAGCGGCTCCGTAAGCATCTTGTGTACATCACTGCTCTAGAATAACACACTAGAATGACACTTTCTATTTGTATTTTAATAGCGATAAGGTGCATAATTTTGACTAATTTGGTGTTTGAGCAATGTAAGAGAGTGGGTTCTGCGCTGATAGCACTAATAAATGAAATGCTAGTAGACAGGATTATAAGCGCAAAACGCGAAACAGCATCCACGCTAAAATATGTATCAAGGGGAACTCCTCAGGGAGGAGTTATCTCGCCTCTACTCAGGAACCTAGCGGTGAATGAACTACTGGGCGAACTAGAACGAGAGGCAAAATTGTCTAAACACTCGTAAAATGGGTTGCTAGCTGTGGACTCAGCGTTAATCATAATGAAACTAAGTTAGTGGTATTTTCTAGACAACAAAACTTACCCACAATCAGTCCTCCAAAACTGGGAAATACAAGACTAAATTTCTCAGGACAAGCAAAATACCTTTCTCTTATCTTAGAGAGGAAACTAAATTGGAAACCCAATCTGCTCGAAAAAACCAAAAAAGCCAATATAGCCCTAAATGCATGCAAAAAACAGTGGGGATGGGGATTCCAACCTAAGGTTACTAACTGGCTCTATACAGCTGTTATAAGGCCAATATTGCCATACGGTGCTATAGTTTGGTGGCCCGCACTAAACAAACAAAAACACCTCAATATACTTCGCAAAGTTCAATGGTCAGCTCCGCTGTGCATCAGAGGAGCGCTGAGAACCACTCCTACGGACGCACTCGACATTATGCTCCACCGGACACCACTAGATATCCTAATAAAACAGATAACTGCAAACACAGCAATCCGTCTAGAAGCCACTTCCCAATGGAAAGGAGGCACAATAGGACACTCTTACTTTTTCCTTCTATGTATACCTAAGACCGTGGACTACATCACGCAAAAACTTCTTTTCGACAAAAAGTTTGATGCATCAATTCCCTCTAGAAATGTGTGCTTGGAAGTCCTCCAACAAACAATACCACTGAAATCTACACTGATGGATCAAAAATAGATGGCAAAGTAGGGGAAGGAGTCTACTCCGAATCACTAAACATCAACCTTGCCTTTAGGCTCCCCGAACACTTCAGTGTCATCCAAGCGCGGATCCACGGTGGGGCGATAAGGGCGATCAACCCCCCTCCCCCCAAAGCTTTGTGAATTTATAAGTTCTCTAAGCTAGTCTCAGAACATATTCAGAATAAAGCATTTGTGTATGAGTATTTATTTAACCTTCGTATACTCGCGTCAAGTAGTGTAACACGTATACCTGCGAACGGCCTGTGAGACCGGGATTCCTAGGTCCAATTTAGCATGTTTCTAGTAACATTCATTATTAGATAATTACATAATATTAGCTTATAACAGTCGTTTAATGCTATTTGTTAAAAAAATAATAAGTCAAACGTAAATCGTCGGTCTGAGAGACCAATGCGCGAGTATACGAAGGTTAAGCGTATACTGCCTTTGTACAATCATTTTTTGAACAATTCGGTATCTGTATCTTCAGATGTTCAAATAATCCGAAATGCTGTTGGTATTATGAAAGCGAAGATATCGTTCTTTAATGCCTCGGCGAAGCGTTCCAATACATTAAAAAAATAATGGGTAGTCGGTTATCTAGCTTGTGTGAAACTAGATGGGTCGAGAGACATGAGGGAGTTTTGCAATTTTGTTTTGCGCTTCCGAAAATGATTGAAACCCTACGCCATATATCTCAGTTGCATGATTCGAAAACGTCGTCAAAAGCAAACGCTTTGAGAATTGTTCTTTGTGAGACGAATTTTTTAGATGCAGTCGATTGCCTCTCTGATGTGTTGAGGAACGCACAAGCCCTCAGCTGTTTCCTTTAAAAAAAACAAATTGATGTTAAATCAGCGCAGAATACGGTTCTAACAGGACACTGCTTAATTGCAAACCATGCCCGAAGGCTAAAAAAACCTCCATAACGACTTATGCAGAAGCTGCAGAGACGAGGAGGAGGTAGAATCCACAACACATCTTCTCTGCAAGTGCCCAGCGCTGCCCAGAAAGCACCACCTTTTCCTGGGTATCTGGTTCCACAGTGACCTAGACGAGCTGTCAAAATCTTCTGCCGACACAGACAGAACGATCAGGTTATCGACAGATTTTATTTTTTGGGAGAAGACGTCAAATATCTGGATAACCTATGGTTATGGTCCATGATACTATTACAAGGTAGGCTCATATTGGAGGATATGGTCAACTAGATGTCAAATACAGCTGTTGATTTTTAGTTTTTTCCATGATTTAATAATATTATTTTTTATGACATTTTATGAAATTTTTTAACCGAAAGTATCAATAAAGTGATTTTTACTTTTATATTTGGGAAAATGAGAGTATTTTTAAAAATAGTTGAAACCATGGTATAATTAATCAGGTAGGTGTGACAGTTTTCCAGCGAACATGAATTGTCAAAAATCATACAAGACAAAGCAAACAAAAAAAAAAAAAAAAACAAAAAACAGACGAGTTTGACAATCCATGAACGATCTCGTGAGAAAATAGCCTGTTGTCAAACCTACCTGTATAATTGTATCATGGTTGAAACCTTCAATAAACCATTGATAAAGCATATTTAAAATTATTTGCTCTCATTTAGCAATATTATTGTCAACAATAATTAAAATTATTCAAAATATCTCAAAATAAAAAAGTTCAAAAAGAAAAAAAGAAAATAACAAGAACATTTGTCAAAACATTTAAAATTATTTAAAAAACTAAAAACAAATTACAATTACTTCAGTGCAGAGGGAAACTTTAAAAACTGTTCATCCTTGAATATAAAAATATTGAAATTGTGAGAATGACTTATTTTTTCGGTAAAAAATTTATATATGACAGTGATATCCTATATTAAATACTAGGTTACCCGGTACACAATTTTTGCACCCGAAAATATGCTAATGAGCCGAACGACTAGTCGTGCCATATGTGCCGTATTTCACGGGACGTGCCGTATTTTGCAAGATTTTTTTAAGTGTCCTGCCGGGAAAAAATATTTCCCGTATTTTTGGCATTTTTTGTAAAATACCTATGATTTCAAATACAATAAAAATTAAATAATAAAAATACGTCTGAACACCAAAAAGTTTTCGCCTTTATTTACGATATAACCTAATGCGGCCCTGTTTGCATGTTTATGTATTTGCATTAACTTCATTGTAAAATACTTCATTTCTGTTCAACTTCACCGCTTCCTTATCTCTTAGTTCTTTGGTTTACATAAAATAAGGGTACGTCAAATATCTGGATCATGGTATAATAATACATGGTAGCATTGACAACTGCTTATTTTCTCTTCAACAGGAAAACATAAACTGTCAAAAACAGCTTTTTGTGAAAATACATCAGCAGCTGCTGTGGTTGTTGTTTTTTTTTCACTTCAAGGTTTTCAACATTGCTTGTGTTTTCAATGGCGGATTGTGAGCGCTCTCTTTTTGAGAATATTTTTTGACAGTATATGATTTTCCAAGCAACTGTCAATGCTACCTTGTATTATTATACCATGATCTGGATAACCTTATTATAATTGAATCATGGTTTTTTCAAATTATTGTTGTTTTTTGTTGTTTTCTGTTGTTATTTCTTTTATCATATGACGTTTGTGGCACTAACAGCTTTGTTATTGGAAAATTTCACATTTGAACACACATTTAAAATTAAAGCTTCTTATTAAAATAATATAAAATACAATATTTATTAAAATAAAACAAATACAATAAAATCAAAATACAGTAAAAAAAATTAAAAAAAAAAATATTCAAAAAAATTAAACTAAATAATTTTGAAAATAATTCAATTGTTCTTTTTTCTGTTCGTAAGTCGGCACTGATTTTAACTATTAGCTCTCAGTCATGCCAATTAAATTATGGCAAAGTATAATTAACAATATAGCTGCACGACTAAGAGCCAAGAGAAGAAAATCTGTAAACAAAAGCCGAACAACTACAAAAGGAACTGAAAATTATTATGACAGTTTCGACACAGAACGAGAGACCATGTACATACTAAACCATGTAAATAATATGCAGACAGAGGTCAATCTTATAACGAAATTTGGTGGCCTCCAAAACTATGAGGCCCTAAGACAATTGCCTAAAAAATTTGTACTTTAATCCAGTATATTTATTATTCACTTTCTCCTCTTGAAAATAAAAAAAAATTGTGTCCGAGAAGTTCTAATATTTTTTACTTTATTAAAACATTTCTCTTTTGAATATATATTGATGAATAATGTACATTAAAATTAAAATTGCAGTAGAAAAATCTTACGTGTTAAACAATAAGTCATTTATGTAAAATAGTAACAAATAAAATTATTAAATATTTTTAAGTAATTAATCAACAATTAGGTTTTAAAATAAAATTCGCTAAGAGAGTGAACTAGATGCTGCACAATATAACTGTAATAACCAAATAGCTTTCATTTTTATTTTAATAAATAATTATTGTGTGTATTTGCTTTTGCCTTTGCTTTATTGAAATGTAATGATTTTTTCAGTTTTTTAAATCGCCAACATTTAAAATATGAGTGGAATGAACAATTATTTTTTTTTCTGACTATCATTTGTATAGGCTACAAAAACACACAACTCCTCATATTTATAAATCCTTGTACAAAAATTCTTTTAAAAAAAATTTTAAAGATGTTTAGTGTTGTTAGTAATACTTTAAAAAATATACATTTATGACAAAGTTTATTAGTAGCCCGGTGATAAGCTTCACCTGGGATTAAATCAGCTAAAAGGAATTTCTGAAAAAATACATTTAAGACAAAATGCATATGAACACTTTGTACGTATTTTAGAATTCTAGACTTAAGTTTTTAGTGAGATTTATTTTTCTGATATGAACTGTTTTTTAATAATTTTTAAAACGTTTTCACGTTTATATTTTTGTTTCATCAAACATGAACCGGATCATTTATTTTATAAATTTGTTAGAAATTTTCACTAGTTTCTTACTTAATCTTTTATGCAAGGAAATTTACAAAACTTTCTTTTAAACTAAAAGAATTTTTATTGGATTTATAAACATGAACTGGAGTGCACTGTTGAAAAGATTTGCATTTAAATATGATTGTTTAACATTCTAAGAGTATTTTTTTTTTAGTTTCAAGTTATATTTCACACCTTTGTGGAAAAATAGATCCTCTCTCAACTAAATGCTGCTAAGAATGTGAGCAAGATATTAAGTTTAACATCATTTTTCTTTACTTAAGATTGAATAAAATTTGTGATTACTACTTTAAAGGAATATTTTTTTGTTTCATATAATGTGGAGTTTACACTTAAGGCACATTCACTGATTCCTGAAATTATCATTGAACAACACATTTTATGTATTTTTTCGATTCGTTTAATTAACATCCAACTAAATTTTCACTGCTCTCAAAAGTTAAAACCAATCAAAAATATCTTGGTATTCAACTACAATATAATAAATTGTTTTATAGATATATTTTAAACAAAACAATTGTGCTTTTTTTGTATTTGTGTTTTTGGTTCTTAAAACTATGTTTACAACAATATAAACTTTAGCTTATTTTAAAAAAAAACCTCTCATATGAATGCAAAATTTTTTGCACATTCTCAATATTATCTCAAATCCAAATAATTTTAACTACTTTAATCCTTAGGCTACCATACTCAAACACGTTGAATATAAATTAACGTGTTTCTTATTGCAAACTACCGAATGACCGTAAGCCATGACTTAAGTAAAGTCTGCTCTCAGCTATTGAGCTTTGTAGTCCAAAAAAAAGCTATATTTAAACTTATATAGATCATGAAAGTTCTCCAATAGGTGCGTTCTGAAGCCACAGATCATGTATGAAGTTGTATAAGTTATCGCTAACAGCAACCTTAAGCATAATAATAAAAAAATTGTAATTAGTAATTGCATGGACTTGTATAGACTAGTATGGTGAGCTTTGTACCTTATATGGTGTTGGATTCAAGGTTCTCTTATGATCATTTCGTAATGTTTTCAATGAAATTTGTACTTTTTCACGTACTTGCTCCAGTGTTGGTAATTTTTGGCATATTTTGCCATCTTTCCAATAGACTTTAAACAATGATTCCACATGCGATGGTATGACGTAAGCACGTTTCGATTCTTGAAATGGATGACGACACAATACTTTTTGTCCCACCGCTGGTGGCGCTTCGGTCACCTTTTGCAGAAGATCAATCAGTGCATGGCCATCGGCACTATAGAGCCTAAATGAAAGAAAATTAAATGCTTATTAATCTTGCATATGAATCGATATATATGCGTCTAAAATATTTACCTATATGCACTTTTATTACCCGGCATTGTTACCTTCTCGACATCTTGACTGAGCTTAATTCGTGGATGTCCATTAATTTCAACCAATTTGTAGACACAGCCTAGGGCTGGTTGGCGCTGGCAAGTCACTGAAATTTAAAAACGATTGTGCTGATTACACTGCCAATAGCTATTTTTTCAAGAAAATTTCAACAGTTTCTGTTCAAGTGATGGTAATTTTCAAAAATTATAGTAGATGCACCATAGATTTCATGATAAAAAGATTTACAGAAATTAACTAAACAAATTTTTCTATTACCTTTTACTTATCCACTGCATTCAATCTGTGTCAATCAACAATAATAACTTAAGGGGGAAACGCATCCAGACCTTTTTTTCAAAATTTTTTTGCAATTTCTTAAAGCCTTAAGTCTCAAGAATATGTGGTGAAAATTTCAAGTCGATATCTCAAAAAATAACAAAGTTATTCTTCTTCAAGAGCCTTCTAGAGCGCACAGTGCTTGCGCTTATTTTCAAACTCGTTTTTCTTGAAACCATGTTTTCAAAGTCGGTGACCAAGATTTCTCGAAGCTCAGTGAACCGATCGTTTTGATTTTTTTGCAGGCTTATTTTATTCATAATAACCTCGTACTTGTCATAGGATTTCTTTTTTTAGTTTCGTTCATTTTTATAGGGAAAATTATGACGAATTTTTGGTCGAAAATCATTTTTTTTCGTTCGAAAGTCCGCCATTTTGTGAAAAATCAATATTTTCAAAAACGGCTATGACAAGTACGAGTTTTAAGTATCTAGTTTAATAATATATTTAATTTTTTTGTTTCTGATGAAATTAGGAGGAGCAATCTTGATCACCGCATTTCACCTTTTTTTCAGAGCGCTCTACAAAAAATGCTGTATCGACCTTAATATTATTTTTTTTTTTAATAAAAAAAAATAAAAATACTCTTGAATGTGTATATTTTTAGGTATAAAAACCCTCATTTAAAAATATCCCATAGGTTTCCTTAAAAAAATTCACAAACATGACCTTTTTTTCGGCCTCTGGCTGCGTTTCCCCCTTAAGTCGGATTTCAATCTTTTTCGAAATCTTCAAAGTTTTTAATCGCCATATAGGTTCTATGAAAACTTCATTGCTTTTTGTGTTATAACTTTGGTTTGGTTCACGTTAGAAGCTATAGATTTTGTGTGTATTTGACGATATATTCAAAGAGTATAGCAATATAAATAACTCAGATCTAACTTAAGTCAATTTAAGCGATTATTGCTTGTGGACGATTATTTGGGTCATTGTATTTTGTAAAATAATGAAAAAAAAAATATTAAATAACTACATACATATCAAAGTTTTCGGCCGAAAAATAATTAATCGCATTTCAAAGCACGTTATGAAAGTTTATTCAAAATAATTAAAAATGCATAGGGCAGGGGCTTCAAGATCTTACTTGGAGCTTATGGACCGAATTCAAAGGCGTGCGATATATCTTATAGGGGATGAACACATTTCATCTTCTCTCAACTCTCTTGAGCATCGACGCAATGTTAGTTGCCTTACCCTTTTGTACAGGTACTACCATGGGAACTGTTCAAGGGAGATACATGATCTCACGGTATCAGCTCGTGTGTTTCGCAGGTCCACTCGGGTAGCCCAACAAGCCCATTCCTATACCATTGCCTTGATGCCCAATAGAACCTCGCATTACTGAGATAACTCGTTCTTCGTTCGTACAGTAAAATTGTGGAACAATCTCCCTGCGAGCGTGTTCCCCGGCAGATTTGCGCAATGTGAATTTAAAACTTATCTTCACCGACACTACTCCATCTTTCCTCCCTCCAACTTACTATTACCCTTTTTCCGAATCAACACAATGCTTTCGCATTTATAGGGGGTATCCCGTGAGCGTTGGGAGTGATTTCGTGCTGGTGCAAGATAATAATTCATTATTAATCAGATTATTGCGTGTTTACAATTGCAAATCGAAACTTCCACATGCCCCTCTAACATCGGACCAAAATTATATTGAACAATTTTAGGATTTACAGTTTATCCTAGAGGATTGGAATAAAATAATCCCGAACGATTAATGCAAAGTGGTTGAATCAATGAAAAGATGTTTATGAGAAGTTAATGATGCAAAAGGATACCATATTAGCTATTAAGTCCTTTATAAAGATACTTTTGAGATACTACTTAGTATATGATACAATGTATGTGCAATTTTTTGAGTTCAAATTTAAAAGATACTTTTTAAATTAATTTTCCAAAATTAGGTATAATTATCACGATACATATTCTTTGTTTTTTAATGTACTAGTGTTATTTAAAAAAGATTAATAACATTTTTCAATATTTAAAACTTATTTTGGAAAAAATGCTACTTCAACGGCGAAATAATCTGCTGTATGTGCAGTTAATCAGTGTAACTTTTCAGTTTTAAAACCCAGATAAAATCCAAAGACTACGTGTCGTTTGCAGTGGTAGATGACAAGGGTAATATTGTATCCCAAGGATTGATGTTGGAATTGGCTTTTATCATTGATGCCGAAGCAAAAGCAATTACATCTGCTTTAGATTTTTGTAAAAAGTCCAAAAACAAATTTATCATTTGCACAGACAGCAAATCTGTCTTCGAAGCCGCCAAATCTATTTCCAATCAGCACGAAACGGTTATAGAAATCAGACAACATCTCATCTCGATGAACAAAAAAGTTAAGATCATGTGGATACCAGGCCACGCAGGCATCCAAGGGAACGAGATCGCGGATCTTGCCGCTAAAGCTGTCCTTCAACACCCTGTGCCTTATTTTATTCCTCGGTATAAGCACTTTATCACTAAATGTGCTCTCAGAAGACTGCAAGATGATATTTTATTAGACTGGAATAACTACAACCACAATTACAAAAAATCGAATCCTCACAGTATCCCGCTGCGATTACCCGACACTACTAGCACAAAAGAAAATAGATGCTTCACCAGAATCCGACTGGAACACACTATTGTCACGCGCCTTTTTCTTTTAAAAAAAGAATCTCAACCCCGCTGTCATTTTTGCAATGGCGCCCCACTAACAATCCCCCATATCCTCTCCAATTGTCCCTCCCTATCTTCAGTCTACTCCACCTATTTTTCGAACACCTCTCCTTATTACTTTCTATCGAACCCATCCGACTCTAATATAAATATTATTTTCAATTTCTTAAAAAAATTAGACCTTCAGAACAGTATTTAATTTAATTTTGATTATTCCTAGCCCTTAGTTTGTATCCTAATGCCCATGACACAATAACAAGGTAGGTCCAAGATGTATTTAAGAAGGTGGAAGAAGTAGGTTGATGTTTATTGAATCGACACCGTTGTGCTGTCAAATTTCGTTGTAGTGATGCCACTTTCTTTATTTTTCTTTTGTGTGGGACAAACACTTTGAGAGGGAGTTTTGCAATCGGGTAAGGGGATAAAGTTTAGAAACATCACAAGCAGCCAAATTTTAGGGTTATTTTTGAGTTGTAAAGTTAAGCAAGCATGTTCAACTCCAAGCCGCAACAATCGATCCACTTTCTTCTTCGAAAGCCGTCCTTTGGAACTTTAAAGAATGATATACTCTAATTATTCTAGGTACTATGGCAGATAGCACAACTTTTCGACACATTTTTCTATAAAAGGTAGTCCACAAGTCACTAGAAAATTAAAAAAAAAATCACACTAGACGCGTTTTTGCGCAATCGAAGCAATAAGAACAAATAGGAAAACATTGGATTTTTCATTGGATTATCGCACAAAATATGGCATCATATTTCTATAAGGACGTCATCTACTTCTTCCACCTTCTTTAATACATCTTGGTAATAACAATGAAAAAACGTTGCATGGAATTATAACTCTATGACTATCGGCGTTAATTTTTATGGAATGACAATAAAGGTGAGATTTTTGACCACATAATAATAAAAAAAAATTAATGGCATCATGATGCCCCCGAGAAACTACTTAATGTAAAGTAAATGCATCATTGTTACATGGATTTATTGCACGGCGCTAAAGTAAATGTTAATTTACTACAGAAAAGCATAGCGAAAGCAAAAGCAAAAGGTCGAGAACAAATATGTGGTCATGGACTGGAACAAGGATTCAGACAAAGATTGAAACAAAAATTTAGTTAAAAAGATTGGGACAAGGATTGAAACAAGAAGTAGGACAAGGTTTATAAAATGGATTTGGACAAGAACTAGGGCAAGAATTTGGACATGGATCAAAACTAGAATTTGGACAAGGATTACGGCAAGGAGTTAGACAAGTATAAGGTCAAACATACGAATAAATATAAGGATGAATACAAATTTAAAGGAAAAGGAAAGAATACAGATATTAATAATCTTTATTTGCTTTTTGGTTTTTACGCTATTTTAAAAATAAATATATTATTTTCCCCCTTAACAAAATGCTTAAACTTCATGTAACATAATTTTAAATCACAGGACTGTATAAATCAAACATCAACTCACCCAGATGAGTGCCAATGCCAAAGCAATCGATCTTATGACCCTGCTCATTAAGACTTAAAATTGTATCCTCGTTGATATCGTTAGATGCCACAATGGTAAGAGTATTAAACCAAGGTACTTTGAAACGTTCTGCGACTTTCTCAAAAGATTCACGTGACAGGCACGAAAGATACGCCAAGTCACCAGAGTCGATGCGTATGCCAACAGCATGATAACCGAGATCGTTGAGAGCCAAAGCAACAGCACAAAAGTTAAGTAGTCCACTTCTATAAAACATAAATGAATTTACTGTTGTATGAGACATTTTCGAAAAAAAACTAAAACTAATAATGCTATGAAAGCTTAAAAAACCGGCTAGACACGATGTGCAAATGTGAGGTTATAGTTGCGTATAAATGTTGTTAAATAAATGTTCTATAATAAAAAAAAAATATTAATGAGAGTTGTAAAACACTAAGTTCCAAATGTTAAAAAATGTTTAAGCTGTAAGAAGCGTTAAAATTCAAAGAATTTTCCCGGTAAGTTTAACTCAGAAAGTTTCTGAACAAAAAAAACAGAATCTTCAAAAAATTTCTTCGCCGAGTTGTTTACTTTAAGGATCTTATAAAGTTGAAAGACAAGCCTGTGCACTAAAGTGGAGTAAAATTGATAAAAAATAATCTTGTTTGAATGTACATAGAATAATGCCCAATGAAAAGTAAGAAATAAATAAAAATATACAAACTACAACTCTGCGAATTTCTTAAGTGTTAAATGAAGGTACAGGAACATTTCATAAATGTAGAATATTATAAGGTTAGGCAATTTTATGCCGCATTTTTAATCCATTGCAAACTGTTGCCATTTTTGTATTATTGTCCGGTAGCTCAGTAAAAAATTTATTGTTCAAATATGGAAATTTACCTCTTTTTGGGCAAATAAAATTTTTAAAAACGTCAAGAGAAGCAGGCAAAATGAGGTGCTAGAGAAGGTTTAAATTTGAAGTGAGCATTATTAAGTTTATGTGGCAAAAGAGCTGTACACATTCAAGAACAATAACTAAAGCCATGCAGTGTGCTCTCTCGGACTTAATTTAAATTATTTTTATGATTAAATAAATGAAAATAAAAATTAAACTCTCATGAACAGATGGCTTTGATTTATTTTCTAATTCCTTTATGATTACGATAACAGAAAGTTTTTGTGCTTTTTTTTAAAAAAAAAAAATGAGGCAATTATTTTTAATGCTTAACTTGGACAAGGGCAATTCAGCAAAATAACACACACAAACTAATATATTTGCAAACATTAAACCTATTTTAAAAGACAAACAAAATTTTTTTAATTTATCATTTTTATTTTTTCTTTCTTATTGATGAATTTTTACATACCTCTGCCAAAGTAATGCCGGGAAGTCATTTTAGTAAATATTTTATATATTATCAATAAAAACTATCACACATGGAATTAAAAGATAATTAATTGCAATGACAAAATAAATAAAAGTTAGTTTCAGAATCTAAAAATAAAAAATAAAATGTCTGTGAAACAAAAGTTAATTTGTGTAGATCTGATAAAATAACCACCAATTAACAATGTCAAAATAATGGTTTTCTATTGAAAATTTTGTTATTAAAAATATTGGTGTTCCCATTTTTGCTTGAACTAGAAAACGAGACCAATCATTTTATGAAAGTACTTGTAACGTAAGTCATTGCTCATGCTTGGTCGGAGGTATTTGAGGTCTTATAGTTAGTCTAGAGCAGGGATTGAAATCAAAGTTACTTGAATAATCGTTTTTTGATAAAAAGTGCCATACAAAAATTTTGCTCAGAGTGACATTGGCCTCAGAAAGAGAATTACCAAAACGTTAACGTTTACCAAAGGCGTTTGTAGGTCTAAGGAACAAATATCGTTTTTCAGAACTATGCTTAGCTACAACAGATGCTTAAAGTTTGGTTCAAAAAGTTACTCACTATAACAAATATCGCTTACATATACCAAAAATATAAGTTTATTTAATTAAGGTGTATTTCAGGCAACTGAAATGCTCGCTCGCGAGTGGCATCTTTCACGGATCCTGGCACTTAGCTCGCGAGATTAAGCTTATTTCTTATTGGCTGTAGCTCTCACTAACGAGCCCGAGGCATTTTTTAATTTTTGCAGCTCACGTCTGCGAGCCGGAATCAGTCAATATTTTAAAAAAGCTCCCTCTCGGGAGCTGGAGCCTCACAAAATTTTTTCAACCACTCGCACTTGCGAGGAAGAGCCTGAGTTCAAACTCTTTCGGCTCACGAGCCATAGACAACAAATTTTATAGTAACTGACAATATACATAAAAAGCTACAATTCGTTAATTTTTTTGTAAGTATGTATCTCCGCTTATAAAAATCTGTCTGTTTTTAATTTGTTTTTTTTAAATAAACTTTGAACCAAGGATTTCAGATGATAAACGAAGTCAGTGACGTCTGCCTTGGTTCAAAAGTGAGATGATAGATTCGTGGGAAGGAAAGGGCAATCAAGTGAAACATGCTTAGGATATTCTTAGCGTAGCGGAAAGCCGTAGAAATATGTGAATTTTAAACAAGCGTTAAGCTTTTACCTCAGTCCATTCAAGTTGCAAAGCAATTCTGTCTACAAACTTCTCTACCACCAACTATAGATTTTGAGTCGTAAGTATTGATGAATTTTTTAATTTCACTTGGTTAGAAATCAGGAAAGAAATTAAAAAAGGTTAAAGGGTTGGACTGTTGCCTAGTCAGGATTCGAACCCAGGACCTCGGGGGTGGCAGTCAAGCGCACTACCCCTCAACTACCAAGGTCACAAGTATGTTTTGATGTAACCATTTTCTTATTAGTGTTAACATTTATTGGCGGCAGTGGCCGAGTGCGTGGACCACTTGATGGCAATTCGATACTAGGTTCGAATCCCAGCTGAGTCAGGAAATTTTTTAATTGAAATTAATTCTTCTGATCGATTTTCACTTCTCTGCAAACAATGGCAAACCTGAGAAAGTAAATACTGCCATTATGCACATTAACCGTTCGGAGTCGACATAAAACTAGCAGGTCTAGCAGGTCTCCATAATTTGTTTACAAACATTTAATAACACGCACAACACAATTTAATCATAAGAAGCTCGGTCAAAGTCCTTTCAAGGGCTGAAATGCCAATTTATTTTTGTTTTTTTTTATATATATTTATTGGCAAATATTTTAACCAATGGTAACCACTTTCCTATCTTGGCAGTTGCTACAAATTATTTTATATGTAGATCACGAGCCAAGAAGAACTCGGGCTTGGTCATAATCGATGCCGACAAAATCATAATAATCAATGTGTTAGTAAATAATTAATTTGCTAATTACTAATTAATTAAGTTTGTACTCCCAAATGTGTAAAACTGTGCATATATCAGGGGTCATAACATTTTTCATAATAGTTGGTCATTAATTCAGTTAAAGTTATTTAAAACAAAAAGAAGTTAATTGTACCTTATCGAAATCAAAACTACGGTTAAGGTTTAAAAATGATAATAAATGAAAAAACATCACCTCGTTTTGTGGTTTAACAATCAAGTCTTGTTTGTAATGTTGACCAATCATCCAATGTGTATGATACACTTAAACCAATTCCACACTTAAACAGGCGGTGTGTGTTGTGTTGAGAAAATTTATAACATTATTTTTGCTGAACCAATTTTAGAGCACAAAACAACATGAGTTATTAATAAAAACCTTATATATATGAAAATGAAACTTGAAATCGAATAAAAAATGTATGTAATACATATCTGAAGTTATAATGCTAAATAACTTGAAACAACATGCAAACAGAGATAAGTATTTTATTTTAATTTTTTTAATTTAGGTTTCGCATTTTTACGAGTATGCCAAAAAAGCAAAAAGTTGAAATTTTGAAAATTTCTTGAATTACCTGAATGACTTCCCAACAAATTTTGACAGATATGAAGTCGTTGGCGATGAGCTATTAAACACCCTGTCAGAAGCAGTGGTAGTTATTAACGAAGAGAAGGAGGAGGGTGGTGACGTTAATGACGATGATGATGGCAATGATGACGCAGGCGTTACATTAGTAGAAGCAGTGTCTTTCTTTGATGCTTCTCTACTGGATACAGCGTAATGGGCCGGCGGGTGGTTCAAATGACCATTTGTTAACACCACACCATTTCTTTGTAGGCTGTTCGCATAGGCCCTTTTATTGCAATTATTTTTATTAATATTATTATAGTTTGTTATTTTTTTACATGTGCCATTGGCAATAGTTTGTTTATTGTTGACAATAGCTCTTGTTGTAGTGGCAGATGTGGCTGTTCCATTTGAACCATTCATCAAAATTTTTGTTTTATTATAGCTTAAATTATCTTTAGAACTCTTCAAAGTGTTTATATTGCTGTAGAGAATATTAATTATGTTATAAGTTTGTTTAGCACTAAATCAACAAAACAAAAACTAACTGGCGGGACAGACACAAGTTTTAAAATCACTTCTATGTACCTAAGTTAAAACAGAAAAAGTGCATGTTAACGAATGCGCAGACATAATCAGTCTTGATAACCAATATTTATCGAATCGACAAAAATTATATATAAAATAAAAGCTATCCGAGAGAAACTGCCTAAAAGCAAAATACCTCTTAACATCATACGTATCGACTAGCGCCATGAATCCATCGGGAAATGCTATAGCATAGGAGACCATTGCAGCCAGCTCGCCTTCGCTTGATTCCTCAGGCGATACGTCCAGCACCTGTGCCAAAGATTGACGATGTCGAACAGCATGCTCAAGCAAGTCACCAGTGATACCTATTGGAAATTTTTTCTCTTAATTTTTTATAAATAAAGAAAGAAAGCGTAATTTTTCAAACCTGTGATTTTGTGACGTAATAGACGCGTCTTCAATTCGCCAATGCCGGAAAAAGATGTTATATAAGCATGAGCATGGGTTCCCTTGACTGGGATATTAAATAGCTTGCCGGCTAATACATTTGATGTGCCATCAAACCCACCTATATGGAAAAAATGAGAAAGGGCATATAAGCGTTATTGTTTTTATTGTAGCTGTGTATGTTTACTATGTTATATGTGTATTATATTGATTACATTTCAAATCTTTTTCAGAAATTCGAGGTTGGACGTACAAAAAATGGTTTTGACACCGTAAAGTATACCGCAAAAATGAACTAGTGACTTCATAGAAAAGAAGATCAAGGTCACTTGAGATGCATGTTGATATTTATTCCGTGACATGGTTGAATCAATAAAGTTTTCACCTTTGAATGAAACTGAGACGTTATTTGACTTTATTTGGCAAATAAAAATCATTCCAAAATATCTACTTCTTTTTCAATGTCTAGCTTTTTAAGCATGTCAAAGTGTTGACACGCAAACTATTTATCATAGTAAATAACGTGTATCTATGTATACGTTTTAATATTTATCTAATACTAGCGGAATATCCGACTTTGCTCGAGATAAAGGTGTATAATCTGAAAAGTTTTAAAGTTGAAGATTCCATATAAAATATTTTGAGATAAATTTTCTTAGAAATGTTCATTTTGTCAACATGTATTATCAACATGTATTATAAAAAGGGCTGAAAAGTATTAGGCACCAGTGTTCTCAGAAAAAAATTACACAAGTTGCTATTGGTATAGTTATGCCATGGGTTATTGTGGTTTGTGCGCTTATTTTTCCTGGCTAAACTTACTATCAATTTCAGCACTATTTTAGGCTAAATTTTCTATACTTTTAATTGAAGGAACTTATTCTCCTTTAAAATTGATGAATCTTTGGCTTGATATTGTTTGGCATAGGATATGTTCTGGTGATGACGGTGGAGGTGATGATACAATTTTATTAAACATTTTCGAAATAGCCGGCAAGCTCGATACTACCCGGATAGCTCGAATTACTTGAAAATACCCTAAAATACTCGAAAATACCCGGGTGCCCGGGTATTACCCGGGAAAAACTCAAAAATCAAGAGCTTAACTAAAAATATATAAGGTCATATAATTAGACATATTAAAGGCAGATTTTATCATTATATCACACGATAGCAAAAGTTGGTGAAATAAACATACTACCACGACTGCTTCTATGAGCACAAATACTTGAAGATCCATTTAAGCATTATGTTAAAAGTGAGCTGAATAATTGAGCTTCTAATGCCATAACCATACGAATGCAAACATATTTGGAGTTTATTTTTTCAGTAATTATCAATTTGTATAAAAAAAACACCATGCATACTAAAAAATTTACCGCCAAAAATATGTTCTATATGCGAGCCGTGATTCTGAATGACCATTGATTCTGAAAGATTGAAAAATTTATGTTCAAGTGAATATGGACGGGATTGAAAAACGGTACATGACTTAATACTACTGCTATAGACCTTGAGTTAGATTTAGAACGGAGATATTTATAACTAAAAATAACCACCTTAAAATGTAAGCCCGAGCATTGCTGGGTATTTTCCAACTAGCTAACAAATAATGCATAGTTGCCTTAACAGTGTGCTGATAGTTTTGTAAATGTTTGAATTTGAAGGAAAACTTTTCTTTTGTGAAAACTCCGTGACGAATTTGACTTACTTTAGATTTCTTTTCAAAATTTTCATTAAGAACAATTAAGCATGTCTTTTTTTTTTGCCAAAAGGCTGCCAAAGCTCACACAAGTACGCGTATATATAAATACTGACACTTATAGGTACATAAAGACATAAAATACTTTACGACGGGATGTTTGCTAGTGCTGGCACAATCATTTGCGCAACGATTAAATAAATATCCTGGTACGACTCGGTACCGTGCGCAAGTATCTGCCATATACACTGATCTACATACAAAGCAACAAAAGCAAAAAGAAAAAAAAAAACACTACAATAAGAACCTTTTTGCCACCTAGTCTAAATTGATATAAAACACATACGATAAACACCATTTTCTGTATTTAGAATGGGGAAATTCCTGATTTATGCATGTAGATACGCAACAAACGGAAGCTCTAGCGGAAATTTGCCTTTTTTTAAGTAATTTAATGAATAAGGAAATTAGGGCTTGAGCGCTTTTTGTTATTCTTGGTTGCACCGCTTTCACTACTCTTACTTTTACCTATATCTATGCATACATGCATACAATATTGTTTAAATAATATCAAAGAAAAAACTTTGCATAAAGTGAAATATTGCTTAAAGAAGTAAGCAGTGAGAAGCTAACATTATTATTTACATACCTGCACAAAATCAGTTTATGTATCATTTCTGCTTAATTTCTGTCAAAGAAACTTTTTGCATGCTTGCAAACATGCAAACACTTCGTAAAGTTTCTTTTAAAGTAGTCAAAAACAGTGCAAATATGGGAAGGCACTAAGGCACTTTTGGAGGTGCTAGGTACGTATTATTCGTTGTTGTTATTGTTTTTTGTCGATTCAATTAGCTTGTTTAGTTCATTTTGCACTGGCTTGATTTTGTGCTATGGTGAGTTGTCGCCATTATATTGAATGCTCTATTTTTTGTGCATATTAACATTTATTTTAATGTTTTAAATGGCTTATATGAATTCTGGTGTAGATTACAATATATACAATGCATTTATATATTTATGTTTATAAGCTTCTGGAAGCTATTTATAGAAATATTTCTTTGAGAATGATGGTAAAAAACATTCAGTTCATACATTATTTTGATTTTAAGAAGTCGAAAACCTAATGAGCTCAACTAGGCTTAACCTTGGTCTGAACACTCAAATTTTAGGCAGTTTTAAAATATTGATTTAACTGCATTAATTAACAATATATGTACAGTGTTGGCCGGAGAGTTAGTTCCCCATATAATAATCTTTAGAAAATTCAATTAGTTTCACATTTTGTAGAAAGAAATGTATGGTTTTAAAATTAAAAATGTACATAAATTGAAGTCTTAGATTTAGAAAAAAAAAAATACTACAACCATTTTGCTCTCTTTTATTTAGTCAAAGTTCTATCAGCCAATGTATATTTTTTTTTTTTTTTGGTAGCAGAATTGGATACTGATAAAATGGAAACAAATGTTAAAGAAAACTTGCCTGTATTTTATTTTTTGTGAATTTTGTATTAGTAGAGTTGTAGAGAGACCATCTTTTTAAATGGTTGGTTTATATAAAACTGGTCAACTTGACATTGTTGGTTGGCATATTAAGCTAAAATTCTAAGCTTAGAACCTTGATTTTTTTGAGCCAATCACTAATTCTTGACGACCTTTGTTGGATCATTATCAAATCATTATCATTATAATGCAAAAATATGCGTAAAGTAAATGGTTCTATTATATTCTGAACTGGAAAAGAATTCACTTGCCCAACACGTTTCCACCATTAGTATTTACAGTTTAGAAGTGTATTTTGTATTACATGAAAAAAAATTATCATCGTGTTAAATCTGATAAAACTCAACTTTGTAGTTGTAAAGTACTCTATTCTAAAATTAAATACCAATCTATTCCGAATTCAGCCGTTTGAACAAATTTTTTTCAGGAGTCTATTTTTTTCTGCTGACGCAATGCACGATTTTATTTATTCGTCTTTCTATAATTTCATTAACATTTGTATCAGATTCTTCATATATTTCTGTCATTCTTTTGCATGGGGACTTAAAGGATTCCATCAAAAACTTCCTAAAGATGGGTTTATCAACTTTATTTTTTGTATCTTGTAGAGGTTTTTGATGGTTTCAAATTCAAAACATTTAGACTATTTTCGTAGAAGGATTCCAATTTTAAAAAATCATTTCCGCTTTTAAATAATGAGTACAACTTTATACGGTTACCCCTTTTCGCAAGAGGGTAATTTCATTCAGTAAGAACACTAAAACTATATTACTTTCAGTCGCACTATTCAGTTTTAGAACGATTCTTGATTATTTAAACTAAATTGTGTTATTTCAGTGACAATCATAAACGTAACCAAATGAACCAAACGAAATTGATATAATTTAATATAATATATAAAATAATATAAATCTTCAGTCCAATTATCATTAGGAGGAAGAACTGTCTCTTGACTTAATGTGCAAAATTAAAATTAAATTATTTTAATGAGGAATTAATTTGTCAAATTTGGAGTGGAGTTGTCAGTGTATTACTTTTATAGTTTTCTTTTCAAATAAAAGCTTTCTTATAGCTTCTTTTCTTTTTAATAAAAAAAGAAAAAAGTTGGAATTTTGGTTTCTATTATACCTTATTTATTAATTTTTAATTAAATTGTCAACACAAAAAAGATCGTTCCTCTAACTACCGTCGGTCACTTCCACACTTAGTGGGTTCAAAATAAATAAATATAAGTGTTTTGAAAAAGTTTCAATGAGAAGAATGACATAGTTGTAAGCAAAAATTACACAGGTTGAAAAATATTACAAAATAATATGTAACTATTTCTCTTATAAGAAGAGAGTCCAATTTTTTTATTAGTATTTTTTTTTTTATTTTTTTTTTTTCAATAAAGTTCTTTGGAGTGTAACAGATAAATTAATGTACCTATGACAGTAAAAATATGACCTAGTTTTTTTGGGAATCCTGATGTTAAGGAGAAAATTTAATTCATTTCGCTTGATAAAGAACCATTGTAAATATCTTGTTCATTGTAATAAGTTATAGATAAGCTTAGATACTTTCTTAATGATATTTTTTTATTTTAAAATGACAAAATCTCACCTATATACGAGTACTTTGATGCAGACAATCCGCCATCTGGTCCTTGTGCACGTCTTAATCCAAATTCTAAAAGTTTAACATGTTTTCCAGCAACCATGCGGTAACGAGCAGCATTTGTTGCCATCAGACTGAAAAATAAAATAAAAATTTATTGTAAAAACAACTTACAAATAGGTATATTAAGGCATGTCTTACCTAGCATAATTTACTAAGGTTAGCAAAGTAGTTTCTAATAGTTGTACAATAATCAAAGGTCCTTCAATTTTAATAATAGGTACTCTATAAAAAATAAAAACAAAAATATGTTGATCAAATAAAATTAGTCAAAACAACATTAAAACTACCTTGGAAATGCGACAGTGCCCTCATCGATTGCATAAAGCACCACATCTTTTGCTGTTAAATTCCCCAAGTAATCAAAGAATTCCGTCTCAATACCCTCTGGCAGGGTTTGCCGTAAGTATTCAATGTCTATAATATTAACAAAAAGTTGACAGTAAAAACTGGTTAGTTTTTTTGTGGAATATTTATACATACCGCTTTCTGAATAGTGAAAGGTATCTAAAAACTTTAAGCACTCCTCCAGACCGGCGAAGATTGTAAATTCTCCATGAAATGGATTTGATCGAAAGAATAAATCAAAGACAGCCTGATCTTCGATTTTACCTGATTTCCAATAGGCATAGGCCATAGTTATTTGGTATAAATCTAGGAAAAAAGATTAATTTTACTAAGGCTAAAAACAAAATGTCATCTTATGTACTAAAACTATTAAGATAGGAACGAAATTAAAGTCGTATAAACTGCTTAAGTGTTTCAATCTTTTTTATCAGACAAAAACACATGGTTATATAGGCTATTTGCATAGGAAAAGTAATAAAAACAATTATGATAACTTTTTATGAATGTTTTTATTTAATCAGCAGCATAGAAAAAAAAATCAGCTGTGTTATCTACTACATTGAAATAAGTTTATTACCCGTTATAAAAAAAGAGGTCGATTTTAGTGTACAGACTTTAGCTTCAAAGGTTAATAGGCATAGAAATAGAATTATGTAACAATGCTATGACATAAATTCAACAGATACTTAAAATAAAAATTATAACGAGCAACCATGGCAGATGTTGAAAAATGTACAAAAAATATTGCCTATAAAAACAGATATTTTATGATTAAGAAAAACTTCCAAATAATTGATAAAGAATATATTTTGTATTTTTATAAATCTATGCATATGCCGATTTATTTGTTGAGTTTTTGCCAAAAAAAGTTGCGAACATTTTTTTTTTAATTCATCGTTTCAATTCATGCCATGTAATTAATTATATGCATTTAATCTAAGTATTTATATTAAATTGTAAAAATATGTTCTGAAAGTTTAAAATGTAGGCCGAGAAGGTTGCTTTTCAAAGGCATGAATGGGATCTACAGCGAACTCCGTCCGATACATAACGTTTTAAATAGGTTTAAGTAGGAAAATTGGACTCACGTAAACTTATTTTGGCCTTTTACTTTTCAGATTCTCATTCTAAACTCTAACAAGTAGAGTCCGGATACACACATGGACAGCCACATAATTCAATTCAAAAGCTTATATTTTATAAGGTAGGATCGCAATGTTTTGATATTTTTTCGATTTCGAAAATGTAAAAAATTGGAATTATGTAAAATATGGAACGTGCCCGTTTATAAAGGTTTTAATTAACCATGATTTTAACGAACCATTTTATATGCAAATACAGATAGTAGGATGACGTAAATTTTTTGGTGCATTGATGTTTTATTCAAGTTTTTTTTTTATGAATGAAATTCAGTAAAAATATATTCTTAAACAGAAAAGTTGTTTTACTTTCTCCTTCAGCAATTTAAATGTTGAAATATGTAATGTTTATTCAATGTTGAATTTCACACATTGCTTATTAGAGACATAAAAATTATTTACTTGATGGATTTTTACTAAGCTTGTATCTAAAATAAACATTAAGTTCGTAAATGTTCCAAATCGATTAAAAACTCCGCCTACTTTCCTTTCAAAGTAAAGTCATCAAAGTAGCAAAACCTTTATAGATTCCATAAAAATTAATGTATTGAATATTTATTTAACCAATAATCTTTAATATTTAAAATAAGAGTAAGGAATCGTTCACCTGCGTGTCTTTTATAAGCGTACGATTCGAAAGGACACAAGTAATCGTACGCGCCCTTGGATGCGTACCCTTTCAGAAATGAGATGTCATTCCGCGTGCATTCCAAAGTGTACAGACGTGCATAAACGAGAATGCAGATACGACTTTTGATGCTCTGAGACAGTTCGTGAGTCGCATGTGGCAATGAAGGGCAAATATAAAAACAAGGTAGAGGGGGATAATTTAGCTCCTAGGTGAATAATTTGAAGTTTTATGGATTCTACGGACTCTTATGAAAAACATTGATGATTCTACGGTCAAAAGAATCCACCACGTAATGTATCGATAAAGAAGCATCATTAGAATTTTTATAGGTTATCTTGCTTTTTCTTTTATAATTTCAGTGGAATTAATTTGTGGCGTAGTTGGTTAAAGTGCGTGGCCGCTATGTCAACGAACTTGGAGACCCGGGATCGAACCCCAGCAGCGACAGAAAATTATTTGAATTAAAATAATTTTTCTGTATGGCCGCCACCTCTCTGCAGACAATGGCAAACCTCAGAGAGTATTCAAAGTGCCATGTAAAGCTTCTTGAGGACAAGAACATTTCGTTCATCGCCGTTCGGAGTTGGCGTTAAACATGTAGGTCCTGTTCTCGGTCTATTGTGTACAAACTTAATAACACGCGCAACACAATTGATCATAAGAAGCTGGGTCAAAGTCCTTTCAAGGGCTGAAATGGCCAGTTATTTATTTATTTATTTATAATCAATTTGTAAATGAATTATTGATTTTTGTCCAAGAAATCCGCAAAACCCAAAATAGTTCTAAAGAACCACCTGGGACCATATAAAGCCCTAGACGCATTCTTTTTATCAGAGAATCACAGAGAATCATTAACAACTATGCAAGGAACTTATTGAACACACAAAAGTTACTGCGACTCATTTTTTTTTTAGCAAAGATGCCTATGTTATGCCTATTCATTCAAGTCTGCCTTGATTCGAAATGGAAAGATAGGTATGTGGGAAAGTATGGGCAATCAAGTGAAACATGTGTAGGATGTTCTAAGCGTGACGAGAAGCCACAAAAACACGTGATTTAGAATCTGCGGCAGGTGTTATGTCTTAACTTCAGAAAATTTTAATTATAAAGCAATACCAACCACGAACTTCTCTACCACCAACTAAAACTTGTAAATCGTAATTATTGATAAATTTTCAATTTTAGTCGATTAGAAATAAGGAAGGAAATATAAAAAGGTTAGAGCGCAGCTAGACCATGGTAGCTGGGAACCAGTAACTCCTGGGGTCGCAGTCAAGCGCCCTACCTACTCGACGACAGAAGCCCAAAATGAGCTATGTACGGACTTACTTATGTATAAGAGACTACGTACTATTTGAAATATATTCTGAGCTTGAAATTTAGAAAAATTTTATGAAAACCATACCTACCCCCCATTAAATACGTCACTTTGTACAGTGGGTAGGTGTTTTTTTTTTTTTAATTAAACCTTCATAAAGGTATTTTAACTTCAGCATTATTCCGAAGAGAGCATATTAAAAACCAAATTCGTTATTCGCAAAATATTAAGCCAATTGATTATTTTTATTGGGGGAGTTTTAGAAAGTTACAACCACATTTTGGACAGATATGAATTTTCTTTTTCAATCATTCAATAATAATAATAAAATGGCCATTTCAGCCCTTGAAAGGACTTTGAGCGATCATCAAATTGTGTTGTGCGTGTTATTAAATGTTTGTACACAATTGATCGAGAACTTAACCTACTAGTTTTATGACAACTCCGAACGGCTATAATGTGCATGTTCTCAAGAAGCTTTCATGGCATTATTTACTCTCTGAGGTTTGCCATTGTCTGCAGAAAGGTGGCGACCGAACAGATAAATTAATTGAAAAATTTAATTTAAAAACTTTCTGTCAGATAGAAATTGAACCAAGGAATTATGGGTCTAGCACCCTTCCCACTGCGCCACTATCATTCATCTAAAGGAAATTGCAGATATTTGCAGAGATTTTATTTTCATTGCATGAAATAGTTTTAAAAATATATTAGTACGATTTAAACTCATAAGAGAATCATATCTTTAAAGGATATTTCGGATATAATTAAATCTGTTAAAGAAGTATCGAACTGAAAATTACTTTAAATTTACTTTTATTTATTGGGAACAATTTATTAACTTTGCAGACTCTCCCATTAACCTCCAGGCGGCCGGGATGACATGAATCAGAACCGATTATAAGTTATAATAATTTATAACACTTCAAAAACCTCATAATTCGAACATATGTCATAACTACATACTATATTAGACTATTTTCAACTCATACAATATAATAAAACAACCCCAACGAATGAATAAAAATTAATGAACCCAAAAAAATAAAAAATGAGAAAAACTGAAAAAAACTAGTAAGAAATGATCTTCGACTGGGCCGAAATTAAAATACCCCTACGTCCGAATTGAAATATATTCAAAGTCTTAAGCAGTCAAAAAAAATTTTTATTTGTAAAAACATTTTCGTCATAGTTTTAACAGAAAATATTCGCTTTTGTTTTTTGATAAAGTCACTTTGTATGGGAGGTGGGTGTGGTTTTCACTTGATTTGGTTGAATTTCATACACAGTGTATGTACATGTTACATATCAAAGTTCATATGCAAAATTGCAGGTTCATATATTAATTTATGTGGAATTTAAAGAGATTTTACATTTTTGATAAAGTCACTTTGTATGGGAGGTAGGCGTGGTTTTCATTCGATTTGGTTGAATTTCATATTCAGAGTGTATATTAAATAGCAAAACTCATGTGCAAAATTTTAAGTCTATACATTAATTTTTGTGGAATTTTAAGAGATTTTACCGTTTTGATAAAGACACTTTGTATGGGAGGTAGGCGTGGTTTTCATCCGATTTGGCTCATTTTCGAACTTGACCTTTATTTTTTAAATACAAGCTTAAATATCGAATTTCGTGATGATAGCTTTAACATTACGGCTGTAATCGTGATCGCAGACAGACAGACGGACAGACGGACATGGCTAAATCGACTCGGGTGGTGATGCTGATCAAGAATATATATATTTTTCTATACCTACCACGCCTCCTTATGGGCGTTACAAACGGAGTGACAAAATTAATATACCCCGTTTACGTTTTTTAAACGTAGGGGTATAAAAATAAAAAGTATAAAAAAAAGAAAAGAAGGGGCTACATAATTCCTACGTCCTCGTCGTTAGTCCCTTTGAATTCGTAATTAGCGACTCCGAAAATTTTCGCTTATCGAGATTGGTATAAATCAGTTGATTTGTTGAAATTAAGTCCACCATCTTGGAACCGCTAATTATAATTTCGCAAATTTTACATCAAAATCCCAGAACACCCTATTTGGTGTTATTCTATTGATTTTTTCAAGTTATGTATCAAGTTTAGCATAAATCTATATTTTTTTCGAATAATATCCACCATCTTGGGTCCGCCAATTTGAATATCAAAAATCTGACTGCATATTCGTAATCAGCGGTCCAAGAATACCTATATACCAAGTTTAGTGTGAAAAAAGCCAACATTCGGCCCAAACAAAATTTACGTGCATACTCCCAAATCCCTCGCGGCCGGGATGATGCCGATCGGCATCACCTAAAGGTCGGCCCACATTACTAGTCCATTGGGAACTTTTTGTATGGAAAAACTTTTCAAAGTATCACTTTTGGACATTCTGAAATGCCGGCCGCCTGCAGGTTAAGAAACAAGACATTTATCTAAAATAATTTTTTAAATATGTATAAATAGTACCCCTCTTAGCAAACTTAAGCCACAAATAATTTATGGTAAATCATACACAATTCTTGTGCGTTAGCGCAACTTAAAATTTCTTTTATATTTTGCTACCTTTTTATAAAGCACAGATTTATTTCTAAAAAAAGAAAAAAAAATAATATTTTAATTATATTGACATATTTCAACTTTTACCAATGTTTGACCGACAGCAATGTAAAAGCGATTATATTTAATTAATCTTTAAGTCAGAAGTCGACGAACTATGAAATCTTCATTGATAGCTAAAATAAAAATTTTTAGAACAGAATACAACACAGATGTAAAAATAAAGTCTTATCATGTAATTAAAAAATTTGCATAAGCAATTGTGTCTTTGCAAAATACTTTGGCAAATGCAACACAATTTGGTCGGGTTTAAAGACCTTTCAGTGTATATACTTTAGGTTAGCCGGCAAGTCGTAATGTAAAGAAATAAAGCTACATACATATATTACACACTTATATATATCTGTCATTTACGTTATAAAAACAAAATTAATTGTGAAAATTCAGTTAATATACTAGCCGAAACATGAATGAATTCGTTTTCTCGTCATACGTAGGTTTGTCATTGATGTGCGAGAACAAAAAGAAGCCATTGGGTGCCAAATTAGGGTTGTAAGGCGGTTGACCCATAAATTTGAGTGCTCAAAAACCTTTGAGTGCTTAAAACGCCTTAAGCTCACATTATCTTGATGAAGAATAATTTTTCGGCGCTTGTTTATTTTCCGTATTTCACGAAATATTTCTTATTTTTCGAAGGCACTGGCAGCTATTGCTCTCCTATTTAGTTGTAAGATTTTATATTTTATGATTAACAATAATAAATAAATAAATAAATTCTTATTTTTCGTAGATGGAAAAAATTGACTCAATTTTATATTATTCTTATTTTTCAAAATAAAAAAATATCGGTCTTTATATTTATTCCCGAAACATATGTAGCAACCCTCGTAAGCATATTTTTATCAGTAGTTTAAGTTCAAGTTCAAATTTAAAATGAAATATTTAAATGAAACAACAAAATGTTTAAATTTACATGCAAAAAAAAATTTAACTTGATCTTGATAACGTTCATGAATTTGTTTGGGGCAAAATTAAAAAGTGGCCCTCTAGGTGCTCTCGGATTGATTGTTTTAAGTAAATTATTTAGTTAGTTATTTATCAAAAACAATCATTAAAATTATATTTTAGTTATTAATGCGCTCACCTGTTAGCAACGGCTGCACAACACCATTCTGATTCATGCGTCCACGATCCATAAATTGACCAGCTGTATTGGATCCTAAATCTCGGTCACTCATGTTGACAATGTTGTGAATGATTGTTTTTTAATTATATTGTTAATGCCCCTGGTTTTATTAGGGCTTATTTTCATTTGCAATGGGTTTTTTGTATTTTTATTAATTTTTATTTTTTACTGTGATTTCAGTACGAAATGTGCACAAATTAAATGTAATTGAACTGCAGTCTTCAATAAGAACAAGCAAAACGACAACCTATAAATGTACACACCAAATTTCATTTTATAATAAACAGATCAATTTATTACACCAAGTCGCTTCAATAAATTTTTTTCAAGAATTGCTGCTTCGAGGATTTAATTAATTAAAAATTTGTGTAGCAAATTTATAATCAGATTAAGGCAAAAAGTTAGTAGTAAGCTTGAATTATTTTGAATAAAAAAAAAAAAATACTTTTTTCTTATTTACAATTCTAAATTCACTTTTAAGAACCACGAGCTAGCCATCAACTGAAACTCAAAGAAATATATCTCAAAAATTAGGAAGTTGATCCATATCAAAATCAAATATATATACAAAAATCAAATGTTAACTTTTTATTCATTTAATACCTATGCAGCTGAAACTAGGAATATCTTCTTCTGTAAAATTTTGTTTTTGCGTTTAAGTTTCCTTAAATCTTGCAGTCTTAGAAAATTTTCAGGAATATGCTTAAATTTTATCAAGTTTTAAAACTACATTTTATCTTACTATAATAACAAGAAGAGTTATATTCACCATATTTTACCAAATTTTGGAAATATAAAAAATAAGACTTTTACAATTTTCCACTACAGACAACTCGTTTTTTTCCAGCTAAGATCAAATAGAATTCATGTTAATATATCAACACAAATTTTTTGCAGAAGCTTTCACCTTAACTTGCTTTCAAACCTTAAATAGCAACTTTCCGATTGTTTAAATCAATTTTAAATTGATGATTGTCTGCACAAACCATTTGACCCAAAATGCCCCAAATGTGCAGAATTAAGTTAAGCCTGTAGGAAAAGTACATTGTTACCCTAATCATATAAATAATAGTAACATTTCGCTGGAAGAAAAGAACATTTCATATTAATATTTCCAAGCAGCAAACTGCTTTCAAATACAATAAGGAGTCAACTGAATTAATTTCTTTTTTCAAAAATGTAAAATATTGATAAAGCTACCAAAAGTTCAAGGTTTTTCCTGTGTTCCATACTATAGTTTAATAATTTGAATATTATGGTTCCGCAACAACCTCGGAATATAATTAATTAAATTAAATTAATATAAGTTAAACCAAGTGTCTTCAAATTTTTTAAAATAATTTTGTTTACAATTAATTTTTGGTTCAATAAATGTATTTTTTACATGATGATTCGCTGATATGTCTTAGAATATTTGAAGATATAATTTATTTTTATCTTTATCTGGCGGAACCACATGTAAAGCACAAAAATTTATGTGTATTTCTTTTGATACGGAACGATCACAATAATGATGACCACATCACCCAATTTCTTTCCACAAAGGTGTCTGCCCTTTTTCCATTGAAGAAATATAAATAAATTAAAAAATTAATTTATACAATTACAATATATACAAGCGGCTGTGATGAAATTTTATATAAATCAGATTTTAACCAGCTTTATCAAAATGTTCCAAGTAGCAAATAAGTGAAGAATCAGTTAATTATGAGTTACATCGAGAATCAGTTTGAAACCGAGTTCTAAGTGGAACTCGGATTAGCACAATGTGAAACTCGGTAAAGAAATCGGCCGTTAAGGTTTGCCTTCCATCGCAATAGATTCGTTTTATCGACTCGATGAAAGACTACATTAACCAAAAACTTGCCGATCATTTTCCTAGTGCTATTATTTTTTTTTTCTCTTACAAGAAATTTAAATTCTTTTTCTTCAAGAAATAGAAATATCTTCGTTTTTTTTTTAATTAAAATTTAAACATGAAACTTTTCCAAGGTTTTTCCTTTTTTTTAACTGCCTTGCCACTAAAGAAGTAAATGTTTTAAGTAGATTTACTAATATGAAACAAAATATATAAGACGATTGATAGAAGCAAAAATATCGCAACGACAACTTGAGGATATGTTTCCAACGAAAATAATCTACTATTTTATAGTTTCTTATATAGAAGATGTAAAAGCAATACGCTTAACCTCGTTGTTTATTATTCACTACAATTCGGTTAGTTTTAAATTAACTATTACTATATTAAAAATTAAATTTTTTTCTGACTTAATTACTGTTATACAAATTTACATACCAAGACAACTTATTTCATTATTTCAAAGACGAAGATAACTAAAGGGTGATTTTTTTGAGGTTATGATTTTCATGCATTAGTATTTGACAGATCACGTGGGATTTCAGACATGGTGTCAAAGAGAAAGATGCTCAGTATGCTTTGACATTTCATCATGAATAGACTTACTAACGAGCAACGCTTGCAAATCATTGAATTTTATTACCAAAATCAGTTGGCAGAAAATCCGCTTTTTTATCGACAAATTTTGTTCAGCGATGAGGCTCATTTCTGGTTGAATGGCTACGTAAATAAGCAAAATTGCCGCATTTGGAGTGAAGAGCAACCAGAAGCCGTTCAAGAACTGGCCATGCATCCCGAAAAATGCACTGTTTGGTGTGGTTTGTACGCTGGTGGAATCATTGGACCGTATTTTTTCAAAGATGCTGTTGGACGCAACGTTACGGTGAATGGTGATCGCTATCGTTCGATGCTAACAAACTTTTTGTTGCCAAAAATGGAAGAACTGAACTTGGTTGACATGTGGTTTCAACAAGATGGCGCTACATGCCACACATCTCGCGATTCTATGGCCATTTTGAGGGAAAACTTCGGAGAACAATTAATCTCAAGAAATGGACCGGTAAGTTGGCCACCAAGATCATGCGATTTGACGCCTTTAGACTATTTTTTGTGGGGCTACGTCAAGTCTAAAGTCTACAGAAATAAGCCAGCAACTATTCCAGCTTTGGAAGACAACATTTCCGAAGAAATTCGGGCTATTCCGGCCGAAATGCTCGAAAAAGTTGCCCAAAATTGGACTTTCCGAATGGACCACCTAAGACGCAGCCGCGGTCAACATTTAAATGAAATTATCTTCAAAAAGTAAATGTCATGGACCAATCTAACGTTTCAAATAAAGAACCGATGAGATTTTGCAAATTTTATGCGTTTTTTTTAAAAAAAAAGTTATCAGGCACTTAAAAAATCACTCTTTAAATACATATCTGTATTCTTTTCTTTTTTAACTCGGCGGGGAGCGATCCCATAATATAACACGAACTGTCGCTATCGGATAAAAAATACAATGGATTTATAGTAAAAATGGGGTTTCTTATGAGTATTTTTAAGAAACAAATTTTTATGTTATATTTTAATATATTTTTCACTAAAAAATGTGTGAAAAAAGTATTTATCTCTTAATGTAATGTATTAATTTTTTAAATGAAATTAAGCAGAAAAACAAATATTTACGAAGCTATCTATGCACTATATGGTAAATTGTACCCGGTAACGCCTCCTGTCGAGTTGAAAGCTTCTTGTATGCTCAACCATAACTACTTATTAAAATACGTTAAATATATCACAACTACGTACAACCTTTTAGTTGTTAACAAAGTTAACGATAAAATCTTTTAGTTAAAAGAGAACAAATTCAAAAAATTGTATATATTAAATACTCCAGTTATTAAAACAATTATTTCTGCAGATTAATGCTATTAATAAACAATTTCCACTGGATATGTAGCAAGTTTATAGGACAGTTGACATACGAGTATAGGACAGTTTAAGGCTGCTTATTTAATCGTTTAAATAATTTTAGTTTTTCGTGTTAAAAAATACAAAAATGCATCTTCATCTCAATTAGTGAAAAACTGTATTAAGTGGTCAACAATCAAGCTTCAATAAAAAAAAACACAAACTGGAATTTTACAGTACCCTTACCCATCAAGCACAATTGCAGCAGATGGGTTAAGCTAAAAAATAACGCATTCAAAATGTTTATTTGCTTCCCGGTAAAAAATTCAACTCAAATTGCTTATAGGAATTTCTAAATAGTTGATTAACTTTTAAAAAGTTTGTACAAAGTCGCACTACATACTGGTTTCACCCCGAAACCTTCTGAATACACAAGATTTTTTAACAAAATTTAAGTTGGATACAGCAAAATTAACTTGCGCGATTAAACCAGTATGCAGCTGAGCACAATTCTGTTGATAATCAGTCGGGAGTGCTTATCACGTTATCAAATTGTGTGGAAAAACTATGAATTGTGAAGTAAAACCACTTTACAAATGTAAATATAGCGTATTAAGGAACACTTGCAGCTTTTTTGCCGCTTTTCTACACCATCACCGTTGAAGTGCAAAATAAGAATGAATTTATTTGATGCCTGAACAGTGACTTCACGGCTAGAATTACTTGCTAGCTGTTGCCTTGATTTTCCTTCTTGAACTGGTTGTGATGGCTTGAATATTTTGTAAATATTGCAGCATTGTTTTTGTTTTTTTTTTATAATTGTCTGTTTATTTGGAGTAACTTAGCAGCGTAATTTTACTATTGATTACACACACGTGAGCATGAAGGTTACGTGAAGGTCGCCGGTATATACAATGCTCTAATCAAAGTTTGAGGATTGCAGAGGTTTATACCCTAATTTGACAATTTATGTATCCCTCCACTAAAAAATATAGGTAGATATTTACACAATATTCGAAATTATCTCAACTAAGCATCCCAATCAGTAATGTAGACAGCTTGGTGACTGAAGTACCCAAAAAACTAGTACAAGTACAAATATATACAATTGAACACACGCAATTGATATGAACTTTCGATCTCGACGAAGTTTGCCCCTAATAATATTAAATACTTTTCGATTCACTTGCACTTTTCAACTTTTTGTGTTTGTTTTTTTAACTTTTTATTATTTGTTAATATATTGGAAAACATTCATGTTGGTTAACGAATTAAAAGTTGTCACTTAATGGCCTCAAAAAAATTTCTGACTGCACTATGAAAAAAAGACTACATGCTGATAAGACCACATAAACTTTGAGTCGATAAAGCAGTTGTATTCAATCATGCTGTAGTTTTCAGTCGGCGAAGACGAAGCAAGTTTGCACTTTATGTACAGTTTTTAATGTCAATTTCTACCCAGTTTATTTCAGAATATAATAACGAGGATATAATTACGCTACGGCCACACGAGATAGTATTGCCATGACAATTGAGAATACGTATATTCTGTCAAATCATTGTCGGCAGCCAAGCAATTGTCGATTGTGACGTAGGTGGCCTGACAAAAGCATGGTAATAGCATGACAATGAATGTTATTTCATTATATTTATAATTTTTCTGTGTCGCTGTAACCATCTCTAGCCTAAAATTTTTGGCATAATTAAAGATGAATGAAAACTCAACATTTTCCCTTTTTTTTGTGCACCAACCACGATTATTTACGTCAGTTTCAATACAAACGTCAAATTTCAATACAATGTCATGCTGACAACTGCCTGGCAATAGATTGGCAATTGCCAAAGCTTGCTTGTATTGGTAAAAAAGTGTGAGTGTATTGTTATTGACATGACGAAGTTGTCACGTGTGGCCGCCGGGTTAGGCAATTCACAAGATGTTGTAAAGTTGTAAGCAAAAGTTGTATAAAAATACAACCTTTGTGAACCCATTCGTGGAGTTGGATGTCATATCTATATCTATATCTATATCTATCTATACTATTATATAAAAGGGTTCTCTCGGATTTTTATCGTTCATTCACGGGGTAACCGCTGAACCGATTTTAATAATTCTTTCACTATTCAATTGCTATAATAAGCGATCCTGCTACTGGGTACTACGGTTTTGGTAAAACTTTTTATTTAATTATTTAAGAATTCATGCATTTTGATCCATGCTGCCATTGTATAAGCAGCACAAAATAACAGCAAACAATAGCTTACGCTGTTTGTTGAGAGAGAGAGGTGAGATTCTACAACTCACCGCGCTGGTCTCTTAAGTGGATAGTTACACTCATGGTGTAATTAACAAGGTGATCGTGACGTTTACTGATTTCCCTTCGGTTGTCAAAAAATGTTGAGAAAGTAAGAAAAAAAGAGACAAGCTGCGGAAAAGTGTCAAATCGCTTGCACTCAATAAAAAATTGTAAAAGATTGTTTTGCAACTTTTGCTTGAAATTTACGAACAGCTGTTTTTGACAAACGTGGGTAAAATTTTTTTGAGATAAGCTAAAAATTCACGGTTACACTCAGTTAATTCCTGCTACAGAGTTGCCATAAGACCAATATATCGTAGAGATATGAAAATATGTTTTTATATCATATTTATGTACGTATACAAGCAACGTTGGGAACGGGTATGCTAGTTATTTATAATTATACAATATTTACCATTTTTTCTCCACTTTCCTGCATTTAAAAATGTAATTCTTGATTTTAGCCGCACGAATATAAAAATAGGAGGAATAAAAATATAAACAAAATCAGCTGATCGAATAGCACACTCTTTAAACATGCATCGCAGTCTTGTATGTGTCTTATCACAATTGTGCATGGGAAACAACAACAGTGTTGACACGACAGTTGTAAAAAATACAACATTAAGACGATACGACACGATACGGCACCTTGTGAATTGCCTAAATATAATATCATAGTCAGCTTAATTGTTTTTATTATCAAAAACACATGCTGACATACGTTAATGCCAACAACTGAACGGACCCAAAATCAACAGCTGACTTTGACATCTAGTCACTTTATCTCCATTATGCCACCGAAAGTCACAGAAAAATGTACGAGACTGGGGCAGTTCCAATTATAACCACTTTTCCATGGAGAGTAAACTCGGGGTTAGATTTTATCTTTATGTACTATTCACTTGAAAAAAAAACTCACGAGTCAAGCAATTTTTTAAAGGTTAATGACAAAAATCATTTTGACGGATAGAACTTTGCTTAATCCAAGAAGATCTGTTTAAGGCCCCTATTAGGTACGACAACTCAACTTAAGTTGAGTGTGTAATTTGTAAATTTGTATTGTCTATTACACATTTGAGGTACATACGTGTCTGCCGTCTGACAAGTATGTATCCCACAGATGTGTATGTATTTTTTGTGGTATTAGGTTTAACAATGCAACTCTGTGTTGAGTGTAAAAATTATCAAAAACTTACATCTGCTTTGAGCTAGTTGTATAGCGCCTTTTTCATACGAACTTTTTATTTGTTTATTGTTTTTTGTTAATTGAGTGAAAATGGATAAAAATACGTAAGTATAAATACATATGTTATGTATATGCATATATTATTATCCATATCATGTATATATTATTTTATTACCCAGCGGGAAAATAAAAAGCGCTCATAGAAATAGCGCATTTTATGCGCTTACTTTGAGGATGCGCTTTTCAGAGTTCAGAGTTGTGGAGCTCATATTTTTATATACATTTTTTTATGCGCTTCTTAAATGCAGCTAAAAAATCGTTTAAAAAGTGCTTCAACAAATAGTTAAAAAAGCTCTTTTATGTGTTAGCCCAAGGAGCGCTGTGTTAAAAAAAAAAAAAATAGATAAAAGCAAAGCGAGAAAATTTTATTTTTTGTCACATGCGAGGATTGAACTCAACTGCTGGCATTCCAGCAAAATTTCTTTCCACTCTGCTTTTTCCTTGCTTTACTACTTGTGAACAAAATACATATACACAAAAATTGAAATTAATGCGAACATCTGACTCATTTCAATGAAAGTGTCAAAATTTCGGTGTAGTCATGCTCCAATAGAAAAAGCAATTTTACACCACAGCTCAACTGAAAATGTATGTTATACATAATATGGCAAAAAAGTTCAGTTGAGGTGTCTTAAGTCACGTCAACTTAAGTTGAGTTGTCATACTTAATAGGGGCCTAATTTTCTTGGATTTGACGAAACTCAAGTTATTGCAGAGTTAACACATAATACATTAGCAAGGTATGCTCATTTTAAAATAGCTTCTCAAATGTGAAATTTTACAACAAACCTGTAAGTGCCACAAACGACAAAAGCAACAACGAAAATTAGCAAAATTCAAAATCATCATCTGCTTTTGACATTTAGCTCACGTTCTCTCCAATATGAGCCCACCTTGCAATTGTATCATGAACACACAATTAACTCTGCATGAAAACGTAGTATAATATGTGTATGCTCATGTATCTGTGCGCACAAGCAATAATCGCTTAAGTCGACTTTGTTCAGAACTGAGTGTTTAATGTCACTATATTCCTTGAGTATATCTCTACATATACACAAAATCTGAAGCCACTTACATTAACCATGGTGGAATCAACAGGTTGTCGCAAGGGTGAGAGCTAGTGCCCATAAATGTCAAATCGAGGTTGACAGCTCATACAACATCTGAAAGCGAAAATTAACAAAAAATAAAAAGCCGACGAAGTTGTTGCTGATGATTTTCATTGATTTTGACAATTCCGTGTGCTGAGAAGAGAGTACGATCATCCCCGAGAAAACTTTATTATGCAATCATGAACCAAACGAAAATAATGACACAAGTCAATGAAGCTTTCAGAGAGTTTATATGGCGATTGAAAATTTAAAAGTAATACTATGTTTACACACAGGCCGAAAAGCCGCTTTTCAGCTGAAAAACCTCTTTCAAAAAAAGGTGTTCATACTTGAAAAGCAGCTTTTCATTTGATACACAGTAGTCATATGTTTCTTATTATTGCATTTTGTTTCATTGTTCTCAGAAAATAAGATACTCCTGTTGGCTACAAGTATAGAAAAAAAAAAACAACAGACAGAGAAATGTCAAATATCAGTGACAACCTGATTACGAACCAAGGTTCGGAACATTGGCTTTTACAAAATGCTCGCGAGCGCTATTCGCGTAGTGTAAACACTTTTCTAGCAAGATTTCTTCGTTCGCTCTGATCGGCTGACGCTCGATCTTTTTGGGCGAATCCAGTGTTTATTTGTGCATAGAGTAGTAGATTTTTTTGAAATGGTAGTTAATAACGTAGTAAAAACAAAAAGAAAGAAAATATATTAAAAACTTAACGCAAAAGAACTTTATTTTACTTTGTTATTTTATTAGCACTTTAATAACAAAGCGGTAACCGTAACCGTGCGTTTCCGCTGCCCGAACGAACGAAGAAATCTTACTGGTAGTATTAACATGAGTAAGCGAGACAGCTATAAGTGAAAGTATACTTGACACTTCATGAGTAAGAAAAGGATGGCATTATTCATGTACATGAGTTTCAGGTAGTTTTTTTCCAACGATCTTAAGAAACTCATAGAAACTTGTTCATATAGCCTACCCAAAATTTTCGTAGCACTATTAGTTAAATACCCAATTAATTTACAAGGACTGTTCTTGCTGGGATTTAACAAAAATGTCAAAAATCCGGGACAAATTTTGTCCCGGCGGGACAAAAAATCATGCAAAATACGGGATGTCCCGTGAAATACAGGACATATGGCAAATCTAATTGACACAGTAAGATTATCTACTAGGTAATCCAAGGAATTTTTACAGGTAGGAGGACAAGGTGGTCCGTTTGTAATTCATATTTTTAATGTATCTGTGTAGAGACCCCAGTTGACTTGTTTGAGATTACGAAAGCAACGTGGTCTCGGAGCAAAGTCCTCTACGTTAAAAAGAATATATATTATAATACATATATATACTCTATGGCCAGAGAAGGAATGTTCTTTTGAAATTTTCCAGTTCGTTATTCTATTTGATATATCGTCGCTCGCGTGACCTTCATTTTTAAAATTTTTCAGGAGAATGTTTTTTTCTGTTTTGGTCATTGTTTCGCCGCTTCTTTTGGGCACGTGACCACTTTAAAATCAAACTCAGTTAATATTTAGGATACCTTATTATAGTGTTTTGAATTGTGCTAAAAAAATTTAGCCAAGTATTTCCTAGAAACTATAGTAACTAATTAAACGCATACATCGGTTTGTGAAAATTTTTTTGTAACTTTTTAAGAATTTTTAGTGGTCGTAACCCACAATTTTTGTTAGAACTTTAATTAAAGCGGGTATATTTTTTTGCTGCTTTTAATATATACATTAAGGCGCCTCACTCACTTTATTATGGCAAAAAAGTTACCCAAGAATAACTCGATTTTTAGAGGTTTTTTGAACCATTCTAGCTAGTTGACGGCTATCGTTTGAGCCGAAATATTTGGGGAATCCCCATAACATAAGCCAATGTTTATTTTGAGGAGTGGACCCGGGCAACTTTTTTTTTTTGTGAGGCGCCTTAATATACATACCCTGCATCAAAAATTTGCACATACAGTGATCATTTTTTATTTAAGCCATTGTATTTTCTAAAATAATATACATCTATTGAATAGGCATGTTTCATATTTTTTAGTTATTCATGAGTAATGATATTAAAAACAAAAACAATTAACTTATTAAGTTCAATAATTTACGAAAATGTATGAAAGCGGCTATCCCCATAATTACATATGGGGATGTGCACATACACTTACATCATATTGGTAAAAAGCTCGCTTCAAAATTTTAACTGTTACGCCAAATTAATAACGGAATTACATTTTGTGAAAGGAATTAGTCGTACTTAAAAGCTCTCTACGAAAGATTATTACAATTTTTGAATTTTGAAAATGAATTTAACACACAAAAAAGTGCCTATAGCGTAAAAAAATTAATCGTTAAGTTAAAAAATAAAAGAAAATGTTATTCAGAAATAAGTAAAATTGTTGATAGACCTCGTTCAACAATCCAATCTGTTGTAAACAATTTTAAACGAAATAAATCATTTGATATTGCATCTGGAAGAGGTAGGAAAAAAATATTGTCGATGCGAGAGGAGCGATTAATTGAACGAATGGTAAAAGCGGATCCGAAAATTGGTGCCCCAAAAATTGCGGCAAGCCTTGCAGAACATGGAGGTCCATCCGTTAATCCGCAAACATTAATGCTAAAAACACATGTGCAGCGTTTCTGCGCGCAGAACTGTAAGTAATCTGCGCGCAGCGCTGCAAACAAAATAGATGTGCAGATTTTTTCTTGACAGTAGGCTACATACACAACTATTGGCGAAGCAGCATTGTTTCAAATTATGAATTGTTTTGTCTCACTTTCACTTACAGTCTCATTTTAAATAAATCAATAAATTTTGAGTTTGTAAGTTGGTAGCAGTGAATATGCGCAGCATTTTTTATTTTGATGACTACTTGCAGCGCTGCGTTATTGTGCAGAATATACATGTGTCTCTCGCCATATGAATAAATGAGTTTAAATTTTGCTGCAACAGAATATCTGCGCATGTGTTTTCAGCATAAGAAATTGTTTACATTCACATGGTTACACAGGTTGCGTGTCCCGCAAGAAACCGTTTATATCTAAAAATAATGCTCTTTAACGCTCAGCATATGCAAAAGAATATATAAATAAGCCTGAAAAGTTTTGTTGATGAAAGTAAATTTAATATTTTTGGCTCAGATGGACCTCATTTCATTTGGCGAAGACCTAATACTTCTCTTAATAAAGAAAATTTAACGCCAACGGTAATACATTGAGGTGGAAATGTTATGGTATGGGGTGCCATGACAACTAACGGTGTTGAAAACTTAGCTTTCCTTAAAACTACAATCGACAAATTTCAATATTTAGGGCTCGTTTATAAACTATGTTACCAATTTAGGGGGGAGGAGGGGTTTTGAAAAGCACTACGAAAAGTAACGGAGGGGGAGGGAGGGTTTCAGATATTGTAACGTTACAAAAAATTAAAAAAAAATTTGCAAAAATTCTTAATAATAATATCCCATAATTTAAAAAACCTGTTATCCGTACATCTTCATATTTTACCGTCTAAATTGACAGTTTACTATTGACGAGTGTAAGCGCGTTGTTTTTCTTTGCTTGCTTTTCGGTTTCTTTGATTTATACTTTTTCGCTAAGTTTTCTGCACATGTTATCTATCTATCTCGCTTGTTTTCATAGTTTTTGTTCTTGCTGCACTTGTTGGTTGCTATGCTTTGACCCCTTTACATTGGTCAAGACTTGAATTCAAGGGATTTGTTTTTGGTTAGTTCAAATAACGGTTTTTTCAAGGTCTCATTTTACAATATGTGGCCGTAGTAAATTTCCATTAACTCCTAAACTAAGTAAAATTTTTATTTAAGTCTTTCAGTAAAATTCTTGCAAATTTAATGACCTTTAAAATTAGAAAACATTTTTTCCCCTTATATTCAAACAGATGAGCAAAAAACCTCCTTAAATTAAAAAAGTAGTATGTATCACAGAACATCTTAATACATAAAAACCTGCCCTTCTATTAAAAATTGTCTTTGAAACTTTTAACCTTAAATATTAAAAAAAAAATTCATAAATCGTGAAACAAATTTTAATTTAAGAAGCAATAGTTTATATCTTGTAAATCTATAGATTATTATAATAATTCAAACACACATACATACACACAAAATACATAATATTTGGGAATAAATACATAAGATTTTATTTCAAAACTAATTTATGTTCAAATTGTAACTAGTAAAAAATAGTAAAAATATTAAAGTATTAAATATAAATATTCAAATATAAGTTCGAAAACCTTGAGAGTGACCTTGATAAAATCGGTTATTTGAGCTAACTCAGAAAAATCTCTTGGACTATCAGAAACCATTGACTGCATTCTGACAGAAACAGCGCTCAGGTAGCGAAGTAGCATAAAGTGATACATTCTGCTAAATGGGTTTTTTTGAGAAACGTCAAACTGCAAACAGCTGTTCGTGATTCGATGCTTTTGTTTTAAGTTTCTTTAAATTCGGTTCTGTGCAAGAATCATAGAAAAATAGATTACGCATTGCGCAGCTCCGTTATGTTGTTTACTTTTAATTTTAACATTTCTAGCTACGAACAAAGTATTTTTTACTATTATGACGTCACGCTAGACCAAGGTTGTTTCTTGAATCCTTTGCCATTGCTTCATATTTGTTCACATTCTGAACAAGACTTGACAGAGAGCCATATCGTAAGCTCATATCGTAAGTCTATTTTGACGTAGATGCGCAGATCGTTGAAAATTATTTTTACGATCTGCGCAATCTATTTTTCTATTATTCTTGGGTTCTGTGTACATTCATTTTGCACAAAAAAAATTAATTAAAAGCAATATAATAAAATGCAATTAGCAAGGAAATCATGGAAAAGGTATTTAATTAAGTATTTTTATATTAAAATACTAACCTTATAATTTTACAGCGCAACTTCACAACAAAACACTTTTTTCATCTATCAAAATCAAGTGAGTGCAAACCGCTCAATCGAGGTAGCATAAAATATTTTCGCTACCTAAAATGGCGACCGCTCAGGCAACAGGTCTGTTCCCGTACTTTTTGGGCTAAAAATGGTAAAACTGTCAAAAACGTGAGAGTAAGGAAAAATCTCTCAAAAATATTGAAAAACACAAAAAAGTACGGGAACGCTTTTTGGACTAAAATTGTGTAAACTGTCAAATAAAATCGTTTGTTTGATGTGAAGCATTGGCAGTGCAGACGAAATGCTAAAGATTTTGAACAATATAAAAATAAATTCTCAAATAAACATTTATATTTAGTTTTTATACAATTTCCCATGTTTTTGGTTTCCATTCCAACAGTTTTTTATTTATTCCAAAGAACTTTTATTGTTTTGCAAATTCTTTGCTAACATGTAAACATATGATTTTAAGCAGTTTGACACTTTTACCATTTTTGCCAGAAGAAATTTCTCGGACTAAAACTTGCAGCTTTTGACAGGGAGGGGAAATTTTTTACTCTCACGATTGCACTCTCTTTTACCATTTTTTCGAGTACGGGAACGCTTCTCGGACTAAAACCTGTAAAAATGGTAAATGGGACCATGGTGTAATTAACAAGGTGATCGTGACGTTTACTGATTTCCCTTCGGTTGTCAAAAAATGTTGAGAAAGTAAGAAAAAAAGAGACAAGCTGCGGAAAAGTGTCAAATCGCTTGCACTCAATAAAAAATTATAATAGATTGTTTTGCAACTTTTGCTTGAAATTTACGAACAGCTGTTTTTGACAAACGTGGGTAAAATTTTTTTGAGATAAGCTAAAAATTCACGATCACCTTGTTAATTACACCATGAATGGGACTAAAACTTTAGAGTACGGGAACAGACCTAACATGTTGCGTGCATGGTGTAATTAACAAAACAGCATACTTTAGATTTGCCAACTATGTTCGTTTTTAACAAAAAATTGGCAAACTTGGCAGCATTTTCAGATCAGAAATAGAGCCAGGAAAAGAGCTGGTTCTAATTTTTGTTTTTGCTTTGTGAATAAAATAGAGCCGCGCTCTAGATCAACGACCACGGGAATGCAGCTAATATGTATCTTAAAATTTTTCGCAATTGGATAATATGGTATTTCATAAGTAAATTTAGATATAACAAACAACAAACTTGATTCAATTATTTTGAAGCAACGTAATAACTAACAGCAATTTATAAAAATTAATGTATTCGGGTTGTCTTATAACTGCGGTATTGCCAATTGTAAGAGATATCATGTCCTTATATTTATCAACGGATAGTTTTATCGGTGTTGTATTAAGCTTTGAAATTTTTCCCATGTATAAATTGAAACTGCTCTCTTCAACGAAATTGAACGTAAGCGCATTGAGTGTGGTTGGTCTTGAGACAAAATTCTACCATCTCAGCTCAGTTTATCCTTCCACCTGCATCATCATTCCTGATAGCCAAAAGTTTTATGTCAGTAAAGAGTTTTTTTTAAATTCAGGAAATCCAAAAAATCAAGTGCAACTACTTTACGCAGATTCTTTCTTCTAGCCAATTTGATCATGGGAATTTTTTGACTAGAAGTGTACGTATTTCCTGATTTATCCAATGCGTACCTTATGACACTATGTGCTGAATCCCCTTCGCTTTGTCCATGGCATGAAACATATATATGCAAATTTATTTCATTTTTTTTTTTTTTTTAAATCTTAATCATTTATTGAACAAAACGATAAAATGTTACATTGTTTTACATATTGTTTTGTAAGCACAGTAGGAGCTTTTTTCAAAAAACTTAATTTAAAAGAAAGTATATAACAACAGTTTTATAAAACACAGACATTAAAAGGAAAAATAACAAAAACCTAAACTGATGAGTAATATTAAGCTAAAGAATAAAGAAAAGAGAAAAAAAAATTATTTACATAATTTAATGTTGTCTAGTATTATAAACTATATTATTGTCATTAGAATAAGCTCTGTGAAATAAAAGTAGCTTGTGGTCCGTAAATAGTGTCCCATTTCGAAATGAACGATATATTTCAGAAAGGCAAGAATATTTCCCTAAATAGTCATACGCAAGTAACGAATTAAACTTGATATTATTAATATTATTTGAACATTTTTCAAAGAACTTGATGTTGTTATTAATAATAAAATTATCAATTCTTGGACACTCTGCAGTTTCATAAAGTAAACAATTGCTTTCATATTTGAATGAACCACTTTTTCTATAAAAATTAGCAGCACTACGGAGAATGCTTCGTTCAAAAAGTCTGAGTATCTCCATTTGGTTAGAAGATAAATTGGGAATTTTACACCAAACACTGGAAGCGTATGTCAATACAGGTCTGATATATGCTTTATAGATATTTACCTTAATGTGCGGTTGAATTAACTGAGACCGTAGCAACCGATTTAGGGCAAATTTAGATTTTCTGGCTTTAATAACAATTTTTTTTACATGATGAATGAATTTATTGTTTCTGTGCATAAATAATCCAAGAACTCTAATATTATTTTTTGGTGTAGTATAATTGCCGTCAATTGATATTTTCATATCTTTACAATCTTTTCTAAGTTTACTTCTAGTGTCTTTAACCGAACCAACAAAATTAATCATTTCAGTTTTATTTTCATTTAATATCAATTTCCATCTTTTGAAATACATAACTAATTTAGCTAAATGAACATTCATTCTATTTTGTGCTGTTGCGGTGTCATTATGAGTAAAGAAAATTGATGTGTCATCAGCATATTGAATTGTTTGAACATGCTCATCAGTGGGCAAATCGTAAAGATACAAGTTAAACAAAATTGGAGAACAAACTGACCCAAGAGCATGTTCAGTTGAAACTCCAGAAAGAAAACCAAACTGGTTTTGAAATATATCTAGCTTTTCAATATGAAGGAACATTCTGTTGGCTAATATGCGCTCAAATAATTTGGAAATGCAGTTTAGATTAGAAATAGGTCTCCAGTTAGTTAACACAGAAATATCTTTATTAGGCTTAGGTATTGGAGTAATGAGTGCTATTTTCCAGCAAGAAGGGAAATAAGAAGAAGAAGTAAGATGATTAAACAGAATAGTCAAAAATAAAATGATATTTGGTGAAAAATGTTTAATAAGATAGTAAGGTGTACCGTCTATACCAGTGGACTTTTTATTTGGTTTGTTATAAATAACTCGGGAGACTTCATCAACTGAAGTTAAAAGATTTTTTTGTTCATCATGAAGAGACTCATTTACGATCGAAAGCTCGCGTTCGTCTTTGATGGCTGGTGAAATAGTTCTATCAAATTGAATAATAGACTGAAAATTTGAAAGAGAATCATTAAAAAGTTGAACCGAAGGTGTCAAGACTGAATCTAAATTCGTAGACAAATTATGATTGATTGAAAAATGGTTTGAAAATGCATTGGCTATGTTTTCAGTACCAATGAATTCAGTATTTTTGTCATCATTTTCAAAAATAATATTTGGTAGTTTTGATCTCTTCTTGTAGCCAGTGTAAAATTTTACAGTACTAAAGGTATCTCTGATGGTATTTGTGTTGACTAAAACATTTTTATAATAGTTGTTTAGATCAAATGAAATAGCGTTATGAAGCATAGAACGCGTTAAAGAAATGTCTCGTTTAATGTTAGCAATTGAGTACAAATTGGTACCTCTATTTATGTTTCTATTCAATTTTCGTTGCAATGAATGATGATGTTTGAGTATCTTAATCGTGGAATACGACAGAATAATACCATTTGCTCTAATGACTTTAGTGGGTACAAACTTCTCAATAGCTTCAATCAAAATATACCCAAATCTTTCAGAAATTTGTTCTAGTTCCACTTGGGATAGATTGGCATTAGTTGGAATGTTAATTTGGTTGATTTGATTTTCAATGAATTTATTAAAACGATTTGGATTTGTGTAATTGTATTTTTTAATGAAAAAGTTATTAGAAATAAGATTTATCGAAAAATTGCCACTTATTGAAATTTGTATAGCATTATGATCAGAAAATGATGGAAGATTAGAAATGTTAGAGAAGGTCATGGGAAATTCACTGTTGAAAATAAATTTATCAATGTAGGATCCAGACGGAGTGTGAAAACAAGTAGGAGCGATTGGTGATGAAATAATAATATTCGTAATGTCTTGAATATTTTTAAGATGCTGTCCAAGTATGTTGTTTGATATGTCGCCAAAGGAAAAATGTCTGGAGTTAAAATCACCGCCAATAACGAAATGATTATTCTGTTGGAAAATTTGTAGAAAAGTATTAAATTCAGTATGTGAAGGATGTACGTAAACAGACGCAATAGTAATCCAATGATTACCGATCAAAACATCAATTGAAATCATTTCTATACCGCCATTTTTAAATGTTTTGAAATTCCTAATCTTAAACTGGTTTCTGATTAGTATAGCCACACCACCAGAACCAATTCTATTATCCAACTTGAAGAAATTATAACCATCATACTGAAAAGAATAATTTTCATTAAATTTTGTTTCTTGTATTAAATAAACATCAGCAGAAAAATTAGAAAGGAAATTTTTGAGTAAGAATCTTCTTTCGTATCTAATCAAAGAATTTACATTGAGAGAGATAATCTTAAGAATCATTTTTGAACATTTTTGAATATTTCAAATATCTTTGAAAGTGGTTCAGCAATTTGTGAAAACATTGCGAACAATTGCGCAGAATCAACGTTTACAGAATGACTAGAATTACGGACCACCGAAGCATAACTTTTAAAGCTAGAACTTACGGGATTTTTTACTTTAGGCTTAAAACTAGAAAATTCTCTGCTTATAAAATTCTTGTTTGAAATGTTATTTGTAGCTTTTTCGGCGATTGGAGCAATTTTGTTTTGAAAAAATTCACAATTTTTCAGATCGTTAGAAGTATGTCCGGAATAATCCAAATTTGAGTCGTAGCAATTGATACATCCCAACGGTAAGTTGATATTAGTCTTACGGGGACCAGTGTTGCCAGAACTTTTTTGAGAAAAGCGCGAGATTTAAAAAAAATATCGCCCAAAATCGCAAAATGAAAAAAAAATCGCCAAAAATCGCCATTTTTTCTAAGAAATGTATTATATTAGAAAAAACAAAACAAATTATATACATTTTTTTTTTCAAATAATATTGAGATCTGTTAATAGTATTAGATATTCTTATTTTCATATTTTTGAGTTCTATAAAAAATAATAAAAAAGCTACTTCAATTTATACGAGAATTTCGATCGTTAAAGAACATTATTTAGAGACTATAACTTTTTAGAATTTTTCAATATGCAACTTTGAAAAAATAACTTTTTGTAAAAAACGTTGTTCCTTCAGCCATATTAGACTCTTCCTCCGTTTCGTCAATTCTCGAAGTATTGTTTAGTTCATACATTGATTTAGTTTATACAAGATGAATGCCAACTTACAAATATTGTCAAACATTTTTCCGCCTACGGCTGTCTTAATTTTGAATGCCGATTACCAAAATTCTTCACTTTCAGATGGCACTTTGTTTTTGAAAACATTGCTCCATGGAAATGTCAACAAAGATTTCTTCTGCACGTCGCTCTTCAAGAGATAGATAATGAAGAGGGAGTTCACGGAAAAAAGGTCTTATATAGTTTAAACATCTTTCAGGACATAAAATAAAAGCATTTTCAAAAATTTGTAACAGACTAAATTCTGGCATTTTGATAGTATGTCTATCATAACAATATCATCACTTAATTTGTGAATTTCTTCATGGAACTGATAATGAAATGTAAGGTCATTAATTCTTTTATAATTGCTTTTATCCGCTAAAATTTTATTTAAGCTGAATGTAGCTAAATTATCAAAATTGAAATTTTTGACAATGTCTTCTTTTATAATTTTTGAAACAAGTCTTTGAATAAATGTTGTGATTTCAACGTAAGCTTGAAAAAAGTCAACTTTTTCTCATTGAAAATATAAATAATGTGAGTTGATGGTTTGAAGAAACAGTCTCAAAAAAATAAGTATTTCGATATAAATAAATTATCGGTAAGGGCTTGTGAGCTGTGTTCAGTCGCATTGTTAACAGAGTGCTCCAAACACTTAAAACAATTGTTATTTTCTTTAATTGAAATTTTAAACACATTAAATGAGTTTATGAAAAAAGATTATTTTTACAAAAATCGCCCAAAAAATCGCCAGGCGATTTCCTAAAAATTTAAGCGCAAAAACAAGAAAAAAAGCGCCCAATTGGCGATAAATCGCCCAATCTGGCAACGGTGACGGGGACACTGCTGTGCATGGTGATTATCAATACATTGAACACATCTGTACCTAAAGTGGCATTGACCTGCTGTGTGATTGAACCTTTGGCAGTTATGGCATTGAACGACCTTGCTGGAACGCATTTTTTCAACCTGAACACCAAAATAACCAATGGTTCTTATATTTGTTAATGTTTCGTCTGGAATTGCGTTATCAACAACAACACGATATAAAATATTGTGTGTTAGATTGGGATTGCATCGTTGATAGCCGGTTAAAAATCGAGTGACGATGAAATCAGAAATGCCTGCAGAAGACAAGGCAATTTCAATTGCATTAATATTTTCGGAGTCTGAGTTGCAGCAAAAACCACGCAAAATAAATGTTTTTTTCTTTTGTGACTTCTTGTTATAGGAGTTGAATTCATAGCCATGAGTGCTGAGGAAATTTATGATGTCAGTTTTGATTTTTTCATTGTCCGTGAGAATTCTTGGGTTACTTCCATATTTTATTTGCTGGAAAATATAACCATTGCCATGGAATTTCATAAAAAGTGACTTAATTAGGGATGAGCAAGCATCAGGGCTCATTTTACTTAATTGAATTGGTGTTGTAGCGATTTCGGAAGAACTAGTCAAATTTTGTTTCTTACTTTGTTTGTACTGTTTTTTGGAAAGTACATTTTGCCAAATAGAACTGTCGGAATTTCTCGTGTTACTGGTATCACCATCTTCAATAAAATTTCCAGTACCTTGTACTGAAGCACTGCAACCGGCATGTCCTTCCTTTGAGGCACTGATGGTAGCATTTTGATTTAATTCTGCATCAGCTGAAGTGAGGTTTTGCATATCCATTTGAAAACTGTTAACAGAGTTTAGGCTGATGGAATCTGATTGTTTTCCAGATACGTTTAATTGATTGCATTTGTTAACAATTTTGCGCTTTTTGTTTTTTGTGCTATCAATTAATTCACCCAAACGAGCGGTAAGGATGGCAACATCATTGGACAAATTTATATTCTGATTAATTATTGTGCTCAATTGATGCTTCAAATCAACATTTTCCTTTTCTAAGGACTTATTTCTTTCTAAAAGGACATCATATTGTTCAGCATTCATTTTTTATCACAATATTTGTAATATATTTTAGAAATTTTATTTGTTAAAAATTTAAAAATTTTCTTGAAAATTTTATATTATATTTTTTATTTTTACTTATTTTTCAATGAAAACACGACCGGTTTAAATGAAAACGAATTTCAAACTGCAAATTTATTTCATAAATAGTTTTTTTCCAAAGTAGTTAACTAAAGTGTTTTTTAATCTGTAAACAAAATCGAGGTTACAAACTACCAATATCACAAGCTTTTTTCCCCCAAAAACGAATATTTTAAAAATTAGTGGTTACTGCTGCTTGTAAAAATGTTTATTTATATACTTTGTTGGTTACAACCTTTAGACATTTGCGTTTTTTGCCTATGACAAGTACCTATGACAAGTATTTTGCTTACCTACCATAACACTTTGAGACATGATGAGGACTTGCATAAGAAGTGTTATAGTGGTATTAACTCAATTTTAAAAAAATGTGGGTTACGACAGTTGGTCACTCGAGCGACGATTTGTTTGGAGGCAAGAGTAATATCTAAAACTTCCTGCCTGTTGCTAATAATGAAGGTAGGTTCATTACCCAGATTACTTATAATAAGATTGGTAGTAAGGATATAATCAAAAAGAGACTCATCCCGTTTGTAGGTGTCTGAGCTTCCTGAGATCACATGATGAGCGTTAGCATCGAACCCGATTATAAAACCTTTGGCTTCTGCTGCCGTTGTGGAGACCAGATCTTTCATGTTGTCTTCTGGTAGGACTTCATGATCGTGGGCCAGATGTGCTGATGTGTGCCACAAACTGTTATGGCCCATCTCTATGCTTATGGCCACAGTGTCCTTGTTACTTAAATTAGAGAGAGTAAAAACACATAGATGATTTTTTTAATTAGAATACACGCCCTTGGTTTACTTTGAGATCTGGTGTATATAAGCGTGTATGTAGGCGTCTTTAGTCCGCATACCAAGCCGCAGACTACCCACGGCTCCTGGATCAGGACAATATCTTCTCCGTCCTTGGTGAGACAAAGAACGAGTCTGGCCTACGCAGCCTTTGAGTGGTGGAGGTTAGTAGTGGCACTAGCTTCCACAACTGTGATATCGGACTCATCGTCCGAGTTAAGGAGGTCATCCTCTAAGGAGGATAACCGAAGGGACTTCGCCAGTTCCGTATCGGAACTCGAATCGTCTAGTGCAGGATTGAGGAGATGGAACGTTCTTAATTGTACCGGAAGCCTGCTCTTCCTCCAATAACAACTTATCTTTATTGAAGTCCCTCAGCTCTATGGAGGTGAAACCATAGTCAACCACATAACTTTTAGATGGCAAGATAGATCTGAAGTCTCCTTTTGGCTCTTCAACACTTGTCATCTTCCAGATACCTGTTGGTAGATCATGGTTTCCCAACCGAATCCACTCCAGAATTGTTTGAGGGTCGGAAGGTTCGGCAGGGATCCGGGAACGCACTCTTGGCCGGTTAGGGATCTGATCCTTATCAACAACCTCGAGTTTTGCGCCCGCCCATACTTCACCTATCCTGGAGATTGTGATCTTATAGAGATCGACTGACCTCTGGTTGGCGCAAGCGATCAGCTTCACGTGGCCCTAATGCCGTCCACTGAAGAAGTGACAAGAAGGACCCTTGCCTGGAAACTCCTTCCTCCTTGCTTGAAGATAGTAGCCATTTTAACTTCTACCTTCCTCCATCTTTCAGGCGAAGTGCTGCATTCCGAATCGCTCCTGTCTATGACCGCAATGGTAATGTGCCCAGCTAAAACATCGCTGAAGAGTTTTGCAGTGGTTACCACAAAATTTTTTAACCACCGGCTGAGGGACCTCCTCAAAATATCTCTGTCGCTTTGCAGCCATCGACTTTAAGGGAGCTTGGGCTACCCCTGTTATCCGCACCGGTCACTTCAAGAAAGATTTCTGCTCCTCGGTACACTGGTTTTCCGATATGCGATGTCCGAGCTGCCCTCTATCCTTTTAGTGGGTGGCGGTCTTTGATGACTGGGGCTGGCTTCCTATTTCCACTGGACCCAGGCTTGGTGGCTGGAGCCTTCGTGGGTGGCTTGATGTGGGGAGCGCTTAAAGACCGCATGTCTGTAGAGTGTTCGTCCGATTGAGCGTTTAAGTCCGCGTGTCTGATGCAGCTGAAGGTTGCATCTCGTTGGCATTTTGAGACTGCCTGTCTTTTATAATATTTGTTTTGTTGGTCGTTTTCATACTGGTTTTTCGACTACCCCTCCTCGTCAGACGAAAAAAGTTAAACTGACCGGCTTTGAAATCCATCCTCAAACGGGAACGGAACCGCATTCGAATGCTATGTAGCCTCTTCGCGTGGAGTCCCGACCCAGCCCGAGATTTGTTTCAGAGTCTGCAGGTATGGGGGTCAATGCAAGAGTGGGGAAAAGATGTCCACCGCGCCCTAACCCCAATGCCGCGGTAAGGCCACAGTTACTCTCTGAGGCGGCCAGGTATCAGAGAGGTATCAGCCCCTTAATAATACAGGCAGTTTTTATACTCCCTGCCTGCAAACTATACAATAGGCACGGAAACGCATAACACCCTGGATTAGGGAGTAGAATAGCTCTTAGCTCATTGCTACTCAATAACCTTTATGACATTGGTGACCCTACCAGGAACCCAAGCTCCAGTGATCATAGCCCATTGAGTCCTTGCAACCTAAGCCCACTTCATCAAGGTGACTATCCACGTAGAGGGCAAGCTGCTATACATTTACTTTATTTATTCCACCATAGATCATAGGGTACAGTAAATACTAGTGTCCGACCGAATGTGAAATTTTGGCCGAAGCCGAATGTTCGGCCAAATGGAAATATTCGGCCGAATATCGAAGCCAAATATTAATTAGTACCGGTTTAAAAAAAACGGCAAATATTAAGTTCGAACTAAACGCAAGAGTTTTTTTACCTGATTTCTGTCAGCATTGCATTTCTGTAGCTTTTTCGACTAGACATAAAATTGATTAAATTCCCTTTTATGTTATTTTGATGAGTTCTAATATTTCTGTAATTGATTTAGTAATGTCAGGTTGACGTAGAGAAGACTTTAATAATTTGAAAGCAAATGAGACGGTCGGAATCAAAAATTTTTGAGTTTTCTGCCAGTTCGTTCAACATGTACGATCTTATCAACCCATGTCGGTCGGATTCACTGCATTTATCATTTAAATTAAGTTTTTAACGAGCGAAAACCAACGTATGGAAGAATAGAAAGGAAGAGAAAAACAAAACGAACAAGTGTTTCAAGTATGGAATTTCGACCGGAATTCATCGAATTATACTAAAATTTTCCTAAAGAATTATAAACAAATTTTTAGTTATTACAAAGCAAAAATATTTGGCCAAAATATTCGGCTATTTATGCCGAAGCCGAAGTTTGAAAAATCTTGTCGACATTTACATGAAATCATCTTTAAACATTGAATTATAAAGATCGTTCTACCGACTCAAATTTTAATCTTATTATTTCATGAGACATATATATTTTATATAAAAGGTTGTAGCGGAAGACTTTTTGGCCTCGGCGTGCGCCCGCTTGCTTTTCTATTCGGTCGCCCTGGTTTTTATATTATGTTTGGAGAGCTCCCTTTGAGGCGCTCCTGGTCACAGTGCCAGACGAGAAAAAACCAGGGCGGCTGACCCGCGTACGCGCACAACCGCACCTGTGGGTGCTACCGTCCAGGGCCCGCACGAGCTTGCGTGCCACTTTGCTGCCAGTTCGGGAAGTGGGGGGGTTCTTTTCTGGGCCGGTAGCACCCCTTTGCCGCACACAAAAATTTCTCGTGCGGAAGTTTGTTTGGTGAGCTCGCCCTGTGAACTCACGTGTCTGTAAAGAGAGAACCCCAACCGCGACGCTCATGGGCCTGATGTTATGGCCCATGCCCCACGTTTCCCACCCACCGTGAGGATCCGGGGCGAATATTTTGGGATCCTCCCTAACGCAAAACTCACTTCCATCCCTTACCAAATAAATGAAATTTAGTTCATGTTTTTTTTTTTTTCTTTAATCGGGGTCTTTAATACACATTTATATTATATAATTCATATTTATATATATTCTTATTCTATATATAATATATATTTAATATATAATAAAGTATATATTTTGTACATTGTGTATACATTTGTTATTGAATCGCGTATATATATTCTATACATAGTTTTAGATTCATAGTTTTTATGTATAATATATATATTTAGTTTTTATAGTAATTTTAATATTTCAGTTTTAGTTTTAATTTCAGTTATTAGTTTTGGTTTTAGTTGTGGTTTTATTTTACATTTTGGTTTAGTTCTAATTTGCGTTTATGTTATACCTTTAGTTTAAATTTAGTTTAGGTTTTTATTTCAATTTAAGTTTTCGTTTAAATTGTAATTTTATTTTTAGTTTTAGTTTTCTTTTAATTTAAGTTTTAGTCTTAGCTTAAATTACAGTTTGAGTGTTATTTTAATTTTTGATTTAAATTTTTGTTTAGTTTCTAAATTATTAAATATATATTAAATACATTAACTTTTTATTTTGATTTTAGTTGTGGTTTAAGTTTTGGTTTTATTTTAATTTAATTTTACGTTTTTAGTTTATTTTCAAATTGTAATTTTAATTTACATTTTGGTTCAGTATTAGTTTTAGTTTTAGTTTATTTCAATGTAATTTTAAGTTTTAGCTTAGATTGTAACTCGATTTTAGAAATTTTGTTTAAGTTTAAATTATTAAATATATATTAGTTTTTATAATAGTTTTAATTTCAATGTTAGTTTTATTTTAAGTTTGAGTTCTAGTTGCTGTTTTAGTTTTTCTTAGTTTATGTTATATCTCTAGTTTCAGTTTGGTTAAAATTTTTATTTTTAGGTTCTTTAGTTTAATTCTAGATCTGATATAATATATATATAGATATATATATTTTTTTTTTTTTTCTATATTAATTACGTGCTGAAGTTTAATACAAACTATATTATCTTGTAATTGTTTTTGTTTTATAAATACTCAAATGCCAGCTAAATTATATGATATGTAGATAGAGTAATCATAATATATGTAATTATTTATATTAAAATTGTAACGCAAAGATTAAAGAAATTTTTCCAAATAGTAAAAAAAAATATAAGAATAATATATATATTACTGGTTAAACTTATTAATTTTATGAAGGATTTATTTTTTTTTTTAATAAACATTAAAAAAAAAGAAAATAAAGTAAATTATTCATAATTAAAAAAAATATGTGTAAGTATGTTTGTTATATATGTATGTTTATGTTAAAATGGAAAATTACAGCAACCAAAAGAGCAAATAAAAAAAAATGTACATATAAAATTTACGAATTTTGGGCTAAGGTTGTTCTGTATTGTGTGGTTTATAATGAGCTAAACACTTACACAGTTTTATGCCACTGGTGTCGTTCCTCGATACTACCGCAGCCGAAACAAAGTGGTGCAATTTGACACTCCTCCACAATGAATGGCAAGGTCACTCGGAATTCCTTCATCAGCATTTTTAAGTTGTTGATGTGTTGTTGCTCCGGATGTTGTTGTTGTGACGGCGGTAGCGCTAGGGCTGCTGTTGTAGCTGGTGGCTGTTCTGGCCGTTCTTGGGTGTTGCAGCGGCACAGCGGTAGCGCTAGGGCTACGGTTGGAACTGGTGGCCGTTCTGGCCGTTGTTGGGTGTTTTGGCCGTTGTTGGGTGTTCTGGCCGTGGTTGGTTGTTGGTAATGCAGCGGCACAGAGGTAGCGCTAGGGCTACTGTTGTATCTGGTGTCGGTTCTGGCCGTTGTGGTTGCGATAACTCCCGGTGGCAATCGCAATCGATTGGCTCTTTTTGTCACGTGGCCTGAGGCTGTTTTGACGAGGGTAGCACTTTGATAAAAAATTTTTTTTTTTTATATTTATTAATTTTATCAGCATGCGACCATCCTCGCTTAGTATGTGTTTAAATAGCTTGCTCTTTTACGCAGCAAACAAGCTGGGGGTGTGAAAAAAAAATGTAAGTGGTGCAGGTGTAAGTCACGCAATAAATAATATCCTAAAATAATCAACTTATATGATGATGGCCGTGGCGCAGTGGGTAGCATATGGAACTTATATGACAGAGGACCGCGGTTCAAAAATCGCATGAGACTTAAAGATTTTCAATGTGTTGTTTAATTATCAAAATACAGTTCAAAATTCGTTAAAAATAGACAAATTAACAAAAATACCTTCTTTCTAAAGAAAAAAAAATGTTCCTGCTTGATTTCAGGGGCTTTGTTTTTTATTGTCTTTAAATTAGTATCAAGACATTTTGCTGTAAAGCCAGCAGTCTGAGTTCAATCCTCGCATGTGACAGAATAAAATTTTCTCGCTTTGCTTTTAACTATTTTTTTTTTTTGTTTTTTAACACAGCGCTCCTTGGACTAACACATAAAAGAGCTGTTTTAACTATTTGTGGAAGTGCTTTTTAACCCTGCAGTAGTCGCGCGGATTACATATGTAATCCAGTCATGCAAAATTTTTTACTTAAATTTATCTTTTGTAAATCTATCCATTAATAAAAATAGAAAAAAAAACATTTCTAAACAAAATAACAAGAAAAAAATTTGGCTTAATTTGGTGAAGAGTTTGAACCCGCGCATGTTTGCGTTAAAGGTCAGCGCGCTAGCCGCTACACTATGGTGGAAAGGTTTTGCGAGCCGCTAACTGGCTAGTATGTAAACAGCTGAGCTTGTTATTAAGGCCCCTATTAGGTACGACAACTCAACTTAAGTTGACGTGACTTAAGACACCTCAACTGAACTTTTTTGCCATATTACGCATAACATACATTTTCAGTTGAGCTGTGGTGTAAAATTGCTGTTTCTATTGGAGCATGATTACACCGAAATTTTGACACTTTCGTTGAAATGAATCAGCTGTTCGCATTAATTTCAATTTTTGTGTATATGTATTTTGTTCACAAGTAATAAAGTAAGGAAATAATAGTATAGAGTAATAGAGTAGCAAGACATTTTGCTGTAAAGCCAGCAGTCTGAGTTCAATCCTCGCATGTGACAAAGAATAAAATTTTCTCGCTTTGCTTTTAACTATTTTTTTTTTTTTGTTTTTAACACAGCGCTCCTTGGACTAACACATAAAAGAGCTGTTTTAACTATTTGTGGAAGTGCTTTTTAACCCTGCAGTAGTCGCGCGGATTACATATGTAATCCAGTCATGCAAAATTATGAATTTCACAATTGTCTGCAATCGATATTCTTTGAGCTTACGTACTATAAGAATTATGTCTATGTTGTTTTTTTTAAATAAATATAATATAAAATAAAGTAATAATAAAAATTAAAACAAATAACTAAGCATTTTCAAATTGCCATCTCTTATTTTAAACTTTAAAAAACGGATTACATATGCAATCCGCGCGACCACTCTCGTCACATTTAGGTACGCGACTACTGCAGGGTTAAACGATTTTTTAGTTGCATTTAAGAAGCGCATAACAAAATGTGTATAAAAATATGAGCTCCACAACTCTGAACTCTGAAAAGCGCGTTCTCAAAGTAAGCGCATAAAATGCGCTATTTCTACTAAAATAATATATACATGATATGGATAATAATATATGCATATACATAACATATGTACTTATACTTTATTTTACTTACGTATTTTTATCCATTTTCACTCAATTAACAAAAAATAATAAACAAATAAAAAGTTTGTATGAAAAAGACGCTATACAACTAGCTCAAAGCAGATGTAAGTTTTTGACAGTTATTACACTCGACACAGAGTTGCATTGTTAAGGCCCCTATTAGGTACGACAACTCAACTTAAGTTGACATGACTTAAGACACCTCAACTAAACGTTTTTGCCATATTACATATAACATACATTTTCAGTTGAGCTGTGGTGTAAAATGGCTTTTTCTGTTGGAGCATGATTACACCGAAATTTTGACACTTTCATTGAAATGAAGCATTAATTTCAATTTTTGTATTGTATTTTTTTCACAAGTATTCAAGCAAGAAAATAGCGGAGCGGTAAGACATTTGGCTGTAATGCCAGCAGTCCGAGTTCAAACCTCGCATGCGACAAGGAATACAATTTTCTTGCCATGTTTTTGTGTATTTTTTTTTTTTTAACACAGCTCCTTAGTCCAACACGTAAAAGAGCTTTTTTTAACTATTTGTAGAAGCGCTTTTTAAACGATTTTTTAGCTGCATTTAAGAAACGCTTCCATCCTAGGATATCCAATGTAAATTTTAATATGAATTTGGTTTACTTAAAATGCGCTCCAGGGCCTAGATTCCGTAACTGTGAAAGAAATCTGTGTACACAAAATTAAAAAATTCACTTTCACACGCAGTGTACACTTTTCAATTTCAAGCGATTCTGTAAGCTCAAATGAACACTATTGTGCTAAATGAAAATTTACGTTTGCTGAATGAAAATAAATAACATTATAAAACAAGAAAAATAAAAACAGTATATTCAAATTTTGCACGTCCAGTATTTCAGTGAATAAATTTATTCATTGTGTACACTTTTTTGACATTAAAGTTCATTTCACACGGTTACAGAATCGCAAACTACACGTTTACACAAAATTTCGTGTACATTGTTTTTTTCATAGTTACGGAATCTAGGCCCAGGTGTGTGAAACGCTATGGCACCCAGCGGTAATAGAAGCGCTTCATTAGCACTAAACAAGCGCTTCTACCATGTCTTACTGCTCTGCTATTTCCTTGCTTGATTACTTGTGAACAAAATGTAAACAAAAATATGAGCTCCACAACTCTGAACTCTGAAAAAAGCATCCTCAAAATAAACGCATAAAATGCGCTATTTCTAGGAGCGCTTTTTATTTTCCCGCTGGGTAATAATATAATATATACACGATATAGATAATAATTTACCATTTTCACTCAATTAACACAAAACAATAAACAAATAAAAAGTTCGTATGAAAAAGACGTTATACAACTAGCTCAAAGCAGATGTAAGTTTTTGACAGTCTTTACACTCGACACGGAGTTGCATTGTTAAACCGAATACCACAAAAAACACATACACATCTCTGAAATACATACTTTACTATGTTTCCATGGCGAGTTAACTCGGGGTTGGGGTTTTCGTCGAGTTAAGAAAATGGCGTCGCTAGCTCGATAGTGTTTCCATGCACAGCATCGAGTTGAGTCGAACTTGTCAATTTCATTTGCATTTTTGTTATTGTTTTACTAGCGAAATGGATACTAAATGGCAGCATTCACTTTGACAGATAGAACCCAGTTAAATCTTACAAGTTTCGTGGAGTTTCGTGGAGTTTCGTGGATTTAACGAAACTCAACTCAACTCGCGTTTCCATAGCGAGTTAACCCCGAGTAAACCCCGAGTTAACTCGCCATGGAAACATAGTAATAGTACTTGTCAGACGACAGACACGTATGTACCTCAAATGTGTACCCAGCTAGACACCTAACTGTTAGATATGCCATATATATGGCATATACCTAACGCCTTGTACGTTAGGTTCATATAAAATTCTCCATACAAAGCACGTTAGGTTTGTTCTAGCGTTTTGAAAAATCTAACGCCTTTTGCCTATCCGTGTGATTTGGCATCTCTGTCTGCCTCATATGATTTTTTCATTAAAAAAAGCTTTAGCTGCTCTGTTCACACCAATTACAAATTCCGTAAAGAATTTAATAACAAGCTCAGCTGTTTACATAAGTACGCAGTTAGCGGCTCGCAAAACCTTTCCACCATGGTGTAGCGGCTAGCGCGCTGACCTTTAACGCAAACATGCGCGGGTTCAAACCATTCACCAAATTAAGCCAAATTTTTTTCTTGTTATTTTGTTTAGAAATGTTTTTTTTTTTCTATTTTTATTAATGGATAGATTTACAAAAGATACATTTAAGTAAAACATTTAAAGACAATAAAAAACAAAGCCTGAAAATAACTCTGTTATTATTTATTCAAGTAAGGAAATTTTCTTTTCTTTAGAAAGAAGAGAAGGTATTTGTTAATTTGTCTATTTTTAATGAATTTTGAACTGTATTTTGATGATTAAACAACACATTGAACAATCTTTGGGTCTCGTCTCATGCGATATTTGAACCGCGGTCCTCTGTCATAAAAGTTCCATATGCTACCCACTGCGCCACGGCCATCATCAAATAATATGATTATTTTAGGATATTATTTATTGCGTGACTTACACCTGCACCGCTTAAAGTTTTTTTCACACCCCCAGCTTGTTTGGTGCGTAAAAGAGCAAGCTATTTAAACACATACAACTTTCCTTGTTTAACATGACAACAAAATGTAAGAGTGTGTTAGTGAACACCAAATTTTGTTTCATTGTGTTTGTAACTACGTTAGAGCTGTCTAGCTGGGTAGTAGACAATACAAATTTACAAAATACACACTCAACTTAAGTTGAGTTGTCGTACCTAATAGGGGCCTAAATTCTTTACGGAATTTCTAATTAGTGTGAACAGAGCAGCTAAAGCTTTTTTTAATGAAGAAATCATATGAGACAGACAGAGATGCCAGATCACACGGATAGGCAAAAGGCGTTAGATTTTTCAAAACGCTAGAACAAACCTAACGTGCTTTGTATGGAGAATTTTATATGAACCTAACGTACAACCCAGCTAGAACAGTAACTGTTAGCTAACTTCCCTGCAAGACAGCGCTAACAAGTTTACGAACACAATGAAACAATATTTTGTGAGCACTAACACATTCATACGGTATGATGTTATGTGAAACAAGGAAAATTATATCTGCTTATATATCTTGCTCTTTTATCATCAAAATATAATCGAAAAAATTTTAAAACAGTCAAAATAAAGTGAGCGGTGTAAATAAGTTTCCGAAAAAATGAAATAAAATTATGTAAAATAACAAAATATAAGTGAAATAATATAGCATATAAGTGGTGTGAAAAAGCTGTGCTGTTTTTATTTTGTTGTTTTGAGTTTCATTAGTTTCTTTCTTTTAGTTAAAATTAATATGTTATGTGTCGAATATATTTTAATTTGTCCATGCATTATTTTTACTTTAGTATTGAAAAAATTGTAAAATTATATTTACATATGTATTTTCTAACATTTATAAGGAAAATACCGAAATAAAATAATAAAAAATAGCAATAAAAAAAGTTTGTGTTTTTGTTTGCGCCCGGGAGGGTTCCCTGCAAGACAGCGCTAACAAGTTTACAAATACAATGAAACAAAATTATGTGTACACTAACACATTCATACTGGGGCATGTTAAGTGAAACAAGGAAAATTATATGTGCTTGTATATCTTGCTCTTTTACCATCAAAATATAAACGAAAAAAATTTTAAAACAGTCAAAATAAAGTGAGCGGTGCAAAAAAGTTTCCGAAAAAATAAAATAAATTTGTGTAAAATAACAAAATATACGTGAAATAACATAGCATATAAGTGGTGTGAAAAAGCTGTGCTGTTTTTATTTTGTTGTTTTGAGTTTCATTAGTTTCCTTTTTTTAGTTAAAATTAATATATTATGTGTCGTATTTATTTATTTTAATTTGTCCATGTATTATTTTTACTTAAATATTGAAAAAATTGTAAAATTATATTTAAATATGTACACTAAGGGAAAAAATCCATTTTAAAATCATGAACTATCATATTTAGTTTAAAATTGCTCATTTTCATATTTCTTGTTTTTGATTCAAAAATGAGCAATTTTGAAATAAAAATAGCACCTTAAAATAAAAGTGTCTTCTTTGAAATAAAAACGCATTTTTATTTTAATGCGGTAGTATACATACAAATATAACAGACAACGACATTAAGCTCAGTTTCGCGAAATTGTTGTGAACACACAAGTGTTAATACTTTAAAAATTAAAGTTTTAAAAATATATAAAATATAAAAAATGAGTGAAAATATAAATAACGAATCGATTGAGGATATATTTACCGAAGAATGGTTAGCTTTCGATCAAGAGGCTACAGAATTAGTGTCTTTGACTCCACGTTCTTCAAAGAATTGCTCTTATAAAGAAGCAGCAGAAGTCAACGAGGATGAGGAAGAGTTGAGAAACCTTTTAGCTAAATCCTTTTAAATTAAAATATATTTAAACTTCATGTATACATTTTTTAAGAAATATATCAAATATTAAAATAAAATATTTAAAAACTAACCAAATCATGCTTTTCAATTGCCTCTTTAATATCAGCATTATACAACATTATACGTTTTTGCAATAAAAATACACATTTTTAAAATAAAAATTCTCATTTTTACAATAAAAATAAACATTTTCAAAATAAAAATGTGCTTGTTATATTAAAAAGTTTTCATTTTAAAATAAAAATGTATATATTTAAATTTAACCTTAATTCAAAAATGTTTCATTTTAAAACAACATTTTTCATTTTCGTTTTGAAAATAAAACAACTTTATTTCAACAATGACCAATTTTAAAATGAAAATTTAATTCATGTGCAAAACAAAAATACCATTCTAGATTTAAAAATTTTCAACTTTACTCTACTTTTGTCACTGTTTAATTTTATTTCAACGTTGTTATTTTTAATTTTACGTTGTTTTTTTTCTCGGTGTATTTTCTAACATTTATTAGGAAAATATCGAAATAAAATAATAAAAAAATAGCAATAAAAAAAGTTTGTGTTTTTGTTTGAGCCAGGGTTTGAACTCGCGATTCGGACAGAGTAAGTTGGCATTAAAGGTCTGAGCTCTACCCATTACGCTACGGTGGGCAAGCGGCGGGCGGCCGCTACCCTGCAAGACAGCGCTAACAAGTTTACAAATACAATGAAACAAAATTTGGTGTTCACTAACACATTCTTGCGTTGTCATTGGGTGTTAAACAGGGATAGCTATATTTTTGATAATTCTTGTTCGCTTCCCAGCTAGACAGCTCTAACGTAGTTACAAACACAATGAAACAAAATTTGGTGTTCACTAACACACTCTTACATTTTGTTGTCATGTTAAACAAGGAAAGTTGTATGTGTTTAAATAGCTTGCTCTTTTACGCAGCAAACAAGCTGGGGGGGTGAAAAAAATTTTAAGCGGTGCAGGTGTAAGTCACGCAATAAATAATATCCTAAAATAATCAACTTATATGATGATGGCCGTGGCGCAGTGGGTAGCATATGGAACTTGTATGACAGAGGACCGCGGTTCAAATATCGCATGAGACCCAAAGATTTTCAATGTGTTGTTTAATCATCAAAATACAGTTCAAAATTCATTAAAAATAGACAATTAACAAATACCTTCTTTCTAAAGAAAAGAAAATTACCTTGCTTGAATAAAAATAATAACAGAGTTATTTTCAGGGCCTTTGTTTTTTATTGTCTTTAAATGTTTTACTTAAATTTATCTTTTGTAAATCTATCCATTAATAAAAATAGAAAAAAAAAAACATTTCTAAACAAAATAACAAGAAAAAAATTTGGCTTAATTTGGTGAATGGTTTGAATCCGCGCATGTTTGCGTTAAAGGTCAGCGCGCTAGCCGCTACACCATGGTGGAAATATTTTGCGAGCCGCTAACTGCGTAGTTATGTAAACAGCTGAGCTTGTTATTAAATTCTTTACGGAATTTGTAATTGGTGTGAACAGAGCAGCTAAAGCTTTTTTTAATGAAAAAATCATATGAGGCAGACAGAGATGCCAAATCACACGCATAGGCAAAAGGCGTTAGATTTTTCAAAACGCTAGAACAAACCTAACGTGCTTTGTATGGAGAATTTTATATGAACCTAACGTACAAGGCGTTAGGTATATGCCATATATATGGCATATCTAACAGTTAGGTGTCTAGCTGGGTTGATGACAAAAACAAACTGTATGAGCAAAAAAAAAAAATCATTTCAAAGCAAGCATTCCCAGCTAGACACCTAACTGTTAGATATGCCATATATATGGCATATACCTAACGCCTTGTACGTTAGGTTCATATAAAATTCTTCATACAAAGCACGTTAGGTTTGTTCTAGCGTTTTGAAAAATCTAACGCCTTTTGCCTATCCGTGTGATGTGGCATCTCTGTCTGCCTCATATGATTTTTCATTAAAAAAAGCATTAGTTGCTCTGTTCACACCAATTACAAATTCCATAAAGAATTTAATAACAAGCTCAGCTGTTAACACAAGTACGCAGTTAGCGTCTCGCAAAATCTTCCCACCATAGTGTAGCAGCTAGCGCGCTGACCTTTAACGCAAACATGCGCGGGTTCAAACCCTTCACCAAATTAAGCCAAATTTTTTTCTTGTTATCTTGTTAAGAAATGTTTTTTTTCTATTTTTATTAATGGATAGATTTACAAAAGATAAATTTAAGTAAAACATTTAAAGAAAATAAAAAAAAAGCTCTGAAAATAATGCTGTTTTTTTTCACTCTAGCAAAGAAAATTTTCTTTTCTTTTGAAAGAAGGTATTTTTTTTTCCTTAGAAAGAAGGTATTTGTTAATTTGTCAAATTTTAATCACTTTTGAACTTTATTTTGTTAATTTAAACAACACATTGAAAATCTTTATATCTCCATACGATATTTGAACCACGGTCCTCTGTCATATAAGTTCCATATACTACCCACTGCGCCACGGCCATCATCATGCAAGATGATTATTTTAGGATATTATTTATTGCGTGACTTACACTCATGGTATAATAATATAAGGTAGTATTGACAGTTGCTTGGGCATCGACCATCTGTCAAAAAAAATGTCTAGAAAGAGAGCGTTCAATTATTTCTTATGTTTTCGCCATTGTTTATGTTTCAGCGCTTGCAAATAACCAAACATTTTCTTACAAAATATTGCCTATTTTATTTAATCAATAGTGAATTATTATTACTACAACGAAGATAACTTGTGAACTTTGTGTTATTAAGTGCAAACATAAGAAAAAATGTTGAAAACGTTCAAATGTAGCAACCTCAGCAGCTGCAGATGCATATGGACGAAATTAAAGAAGTTTCCAATTATTATAAAAACACCACGGCTGGAAAACGTTAAACACATATCACACATAATTTTTTCACAACTTTCATTATTATAATTGTGTATTTAACGCACATATTTTGCGGAATTTATTTATTTTTACATTCGTTTAATTCTTGTTGCACGAACAACTGTTTTTGACAAATGGTCGTTGCCTTGTTGCTGAGAAAATCTATACTTGTCAATGCTACCTGTATAATTATATCATGACTTACACTTGCACCGCTTAAAATTTTTTTTCACACCCCCAGCTTGTTTGCTGCGTAAAAGAGCAAGAAGCTATTTAAACACATACAACTTTCCTTGTTTAACATGACAACAAAATGTAAGAGTGTGTTAGTGAACACCAAATTTTGTTTCATTGTGTTTGTAACTACGTTAGAGCTGTCTAGCTGGGTTGTGAACCAAGCGGAAGTTTTTTGGATTTATTAATAAAAATTAAATAAAATTAAATAAAATAAAAGAACTATTAATTGGAAATAGTGAAAAGTGAAGAAATGAGTGACAAAACAATTAATGATCTCCTCTCTATCGAAAAAAAAAATTTTTTAGCAAACGCGACTAAATTTGAGGAGATTATTAATAGTGAAAAAGTGAAAGAAAAGTGTGATTCACACAACGTTGTTTCTGATCTTCTTCAGACACTTAACAGAATAGGTGTTGATGACTTGCCCTTGTCAGCTAAAAGTCTTTTTAAAACTGATAGGAAAAAAGTCGAAGTACAAATGATGCCAAATGGGGAATTTTTATACATAGGTATTCAGGAATTTTTTCGGAATAGATCTTTTCCTCATCTTAAAGATAGTAGGGATATTTTAATTGATGTAGGAATTGATGGGTTAAAACTTTTTCAAAGTTCGAGTAGAGTTTTGTGGCCAATTTTAGGTTCAATCGTTGGATTTCCTCAAGAAAACCCATTTACCATTGCCTGCTTTTCTGGTATAGAAAAACCTTGTCATGCTAATGACTTCTTGAAAGAGTTTTCTAATGAATTAGTGGTTTTAAAATGTAATGGTATCATGGTAGATGGAGTTGTAAGGAAATTTGATGTAAGGCTTTTTTGTTGCGATTCTCCAGCTAGGGCTTTTGTTACAGGTGTTCAGTCATTTACTGGGAAGAATAGTTGTCCAAAATGCTGCCAGGTAGGTAATTATAGTCATCATAGAGTGTCTTTTTCAAAAACAATTTCTATATTAAGAACAGATTTTTCATTTAAAAATAGGGTAGATCTTAATCATCATAGTACATTGTTTCAGCAAAGTCAGAATGTGTTGGAAAAGGCACATATAGGTATGGTTTCAAAATTCCCACTAGACCCTATGCATTTGGTAGATTTAGGAGTTGCAAAGAAGTTAGTAAGGCTCTATATGAAAGTGGGAAATAAAGCTGAAATTAACAATAGAATAAAGTATATTGGCAATTTCATTCCATCAGAATTTGGTCGGGCTTGTAGGAATTTAGATGAATTTTGCAATTGGAAAGCGACAGAGTTTAGACAGTTTTTGTTATACTCAGGAATTTATATTTTAAAAGATAGCATTGCTAGTAATATTTATTATAATTTTTTATTATTGCATGTAGGTATTCGACTTCTTTCTTGCGAAGGTACATATAGGTCAGAAAGTGATGTAGCGCAAGAAATCTTAAGTGAGTTCGTAGAAAAATTTGGAGATATTTTTGGCGATCATTTGATTAGCTTTAATATACATGGTTTGTTGCACTTAGTAGATTGTTGCAGACAATATGGGCCATTAGATAATTTTTCAGCATATAAGTTTGAAAATCATATGCAACATTTAAAAAAAATTATAAAAAGTCCAACCAAAATTTTGCAACAGCTTTATTTAAGGTTAGATGAAGAAAATAGGCAAGTAACAAGTTTTCTTACTATTCCGAAAATTGGTAATTTTTTCATTAATCCCAAAAAACAAAATGACTCTTATTGTTTTAGTCATACGACAGGACCTTTTAAAGTTATAGAAATTAATAAAGAAGATGGCCAGGATGTTTTTTTAGGTTATAACTTTCAAAAGATTGAAAATTATTTCCAAGAACCTCTGCAATCATACTCAGGATTAGGTATTTTATTAGGTTGTGACCTTAACAGTGAATTAATTAAAGTACATAGAACAGATGTCAGGTATAAGTACTTTTGCATTCCTGTTTTAGACAAATTTCTTTTAATACCCATTTTGCATCACATTTTTCATGATTTCTCAAATTAATGAATTCATATTCACATCAACTTTTCTTTCTCTAATCATTTTTTATGATTTGCAATTTTATTTCATTATTTCTTATTATTTTATTTTATTTAATTTGTTTGTAGATAGTTGCATGCGTATATTATTTAGATATGTTAAATTTAATTATTATTCCGCTTCTTATTTGATTTTGTTTGTATATTTAACCTTTTGTTTCAATATAATTTAAATTCCACAAAATTTTAATTTTGCTTCCATTATATTTTATTCCACGTTTATATAATTCTATTTTGGTAATGCATTTTCATTTTTTTTTACAGTGGACTCCATTAATTTTGAGGACCCGGACACTCTAGTTGAAGGTAAGAACAACATCAATGAAATGCTAGCACCTTATTGATAATATTTTAAAAAGTTTAAAAACAATTAATACATCTTTTCTTCAAATTCTAGAAGTCTTCTTTAGACTTCTGAAAGTTTAAAGAAATCAGATAAAATAATCAATTTAATGAAATTTCAATGAGTTTCTAGCATCCCATTTCTTTGAATTAAAATATCAAAAATTAATTTTTAATTTCTTCAGAAATAATAAGTCCAAAGCGAAGAAAATTCACCACTTCACGTCACTTTAATGATGAAAACCGGGCTGAAACTGCAAATAAGGGTAATTCGATGCTACATTTATTTTCAATAAGTAACTTAAAATTATTTCAGATGTGACTAGCATGCTGAAGGCTATTCTGAGCAATCAGAAAACTATTATGGACACTCTGAACAGTTTGAACACGCGGATGTCCACTTTGGAAAGAGCTCATAATGACTCTGTAAATATAAATTACACTGAACAACAAAATCAATTTTTTCCCAAATAACAAGGTTCCGACAATGGATTCTGGTAGAGGGGACAAAAACAATACACGTGTATCGGCGTTTTGAAAGTTTACGTCTGAGTCTTGTTTTAGAGGGTAAGATAAGATCCATTAGGTTTAAACAAAAAATATGAAAAGTAAAATTAAAGCAAAAGTTAATTTTAATCCCCTCCTCCGGTTCCCATTACTTTATTGTACTAAAAATTGTTACCACATACGACATAACTTGTTGTTGTGTTCACAATTTTTGGCGTTTTAAAAAAGAATCACATCTTTTAAAAATATTGAAAATCAGCCAAGTGTATACGATAAGGTTCATTGCTATTGCTAAATATGATGTGCCAAATGAGTAAAACACTTTTTTTTATAGAAAGTAACCCCCTAAAACCAAGTTTTGTGTGACATTTTATCATCAATTCTGAAAAGTACGAAATTAACCCTTAAACACATTTTAAGTTTTGACTTATTTCTGGCATTTAAGTTGAATTTTTAGCTTTGATGTATTCAGAGGCTTGTAGTAGAATATTATAGTAAATTTTTTTGTGGAACATTTTAATCCATTATATCCTTGTTTTATGGGTCTTTTTTGACCTTTTTGTGATAAATTGAGAAGTTGGGGAGTTAAAATGTTGCCCAAAAATATTCCTCGTAGTATTTTACATAAATCCTCAGAACTCATCTTATACCCAGAATGTAAGGATAACATGATTTCCTATGCCGATTCACTATAAGAATGTTCAAAAATGGGGAAAATTAAATCCCCCCTAAAATAGGACTCAGACGTTAACTTTCAAAACGCCGATACACGTCCATTGTTTTTTTGTTCCCTCTATCAGAATCCGTTGCCAGAACCTTGTTATTTTTTCGTGTTGAACAGTGTTTTTTAAAACAAAAAAGTTTGCATCACAATTTACTTTTACAGGTAATTGAACGAAGTGAATCTCTGGCGCAAAACAACATGGTAAGAGAATGCAAAGTTCTCATCAAACGGGTCCATAAATCACTGTGCCGCTTGACCGGAGAGACGGATGATGGCATCTCAATAGAAGTCGCATCGGCTTTACCCATCTCAACCATCGACGCATGTGTGGAAGTAGAGGAGAAGCTCAAAAACACTGAGTACGAGATGGCAATGGTAAAATATATACCTTTTTTACTTCCATTTAATACATATTACTTTTCTACATGCACTTAGAAAACTCAAATTTTCAAGCTGAAGGGTTCCTCGGGTACACTCGATGACGTACTAAGAAATTTGTTTTCCGACTAGTTTTCTTCCAAATACAGCATCGATGGAAAGTACGGGAAGAAGCCATTTTTGGAAATAAAATTAATAAACAAAACGCTATATGGTGCGATTTATATAATTTTATATGTTTCTTTTACTTATCATTTAATTTTATCTTGCAGATGTATTTCAAAATGATGGACAGCATGCATACCATAAAGGGATAAGAAAATATTTGGAGCTGAGCCATAACCGGTATAGGCAGAGGCAGCACCAGGACGCGAAAAAAACAACACAGTAAATAAATAGTTGAAACCATGATACAATTACAAGGTAGGCTCGTATTGGAGAGCAGGGTGCGCTAGTTTTCAAAAGCAGTTGGTAGTTTTTAATTTTTATAATTGTATTTGTTGTTTTTGTTGTTTAATTTTTGTAGCTCCTAAAAGCTACATCTAATCTTTGTTGTTGCAAAATTTCTCAGTTTAGCAGCCATCTTAAAATGTGCTTACCTTGTGATTGTATCATGCTTAAAACTATGTTATTTTAAAATTACTAATTTATTTTACTCCTCATTCTAGTTAATTTTGTAAATTTCATTTTTCTGATGTATGGACCCTATTAATGAGAAATTTGCATTCACTTACGATGTTGTTTTGCACCAGAGCTTCACTTCGTTCAATTACCTGTAAAAGTAAAATAATTGTAATGCAAACTTTTTTGTTTTAAATAATTTATACTTACAGAGTCATTATGAGCACTTTCCAAAGTGGACATCCGCGTGTTGAAACTGTTAGAGTTTCCATAATGGTTTTCTGATTGCTCAGAATAGCCTTCAGCATGTAGCATCAAATTACCTTTATTTGGAGTTTCAGCCTAGTTCACATCATTGAAGCTGTGCTGACAGCTCTTATTTTATTCTTTATTGTTATATAGTATATTATATTAAAATCAAATAAGTGAATTACTTTTTGTTTTTGTTTGTGAATGTATTTATTGTTTAGAGGATAGAAAGATATAGATATAGAAAAATATTAAAAAAATTAAAAAAAAATATAATAAAACATTATTTATTATAATATTATTATTATATTTATTATAAAATAAAAAAAAAAATAATCAAAATTCAAAATATTGTTTTTGTTGCCGTTGGGTTTGAACCCGGACATTTTTCGTAAGAGGTGAGAGTTTAACCACCAGGCTATATTGGGAAAGCAGCGAGCGAACGCTAACTGCGTTTTTCAATAAAAAGCCTACATTTGTTATTATTTCTTTATGAAATTTCCTATTGGTGTGTGGAGTGCAGCTTTAGTTTTTTTAAATGAACAAAACATGGGTGCCAGAACGAAATGCAAGGTCACACGCATAGGACAATACTTGTTAGATTTTTCCCACCGCCTGAACAAATATAACGAGTTTTGTATGGAGAATTTTATATGGGCCTAACAGATTTTCTGTTACGACTCGCGTTAAATAACAAGTTAGCTAACAGTTACTGTTCTAGCTGGGTAACTGTGTTTTAAATAAAAAGCCTACATTTGTTATGATTTTCTTATGTAATATCCTATTGGTGTGTGGAGTGCAGCTTTAGTCTTTTTAAATGAACAAAACATGGGTGCCAGAACGAAATGCAAGGTCACACGTATAGGACAATACTTGTTAGATTTTTCCCACCGCCTGAACAAATATAACGAGTTTTGTACGGAGAATTTTATATGGGCCTAACAGATTTTCTGTTACGACTCGCGTTAAATAACAAGTTAGCTAACAGTTACTGTTCTAGCTGGGAAGGCGTTAGGTATATGTCATACCCAGCTAGACACCTAACTGTTAGATATGCCATATATATGGCATACACATAACGCCTTTGACGTTATATTCATATAAAATGCTCCATACAAATTACGTTATATTTGTTCTAGCGTCGTGCAAAATATAACGCCTTTAAAATATACGTGTGGTCTGGCTTCTCTGTCTGCCTCACATGTTTTTATCTATTAAAAAAGCTATAGATGTTCTGCTCACACTAATAATAAATTCCATAAGGAATGAAGGCTGTGTGCGAATTAGACTAAAATTTAGGAAATGACTTTTCTATTCAATGGAAATTTTCAGCCCTGCAAACATTTAGCAAAAAAGCTGACCTAACTGTGCGAAATAACATTTGACAACTAAATTTAAGAACCTATTGTAGCACCTATTGCTATCTCTTTTCTTCACATTGGCGAGCATGCAATAATCAAAGAACTAAGAAATAAGGAAGCGGTGAAGTTGAACAGAAATGAAGTATTTTACAAATACAATGAAGTTAATGCAAATACATAAACATTCAAACAGGGCCGCATTAGGTTATATCGTAAATAAAGGCGAAAACTTTTTGGTGTTCAGACGTATTTTTATTATTTAATTTTTATTGTATTTGAAATCATAGGTATTTTACAAAAAATGCCAAAAATACGGGAAAAATTTATTCCCGGCAGGACACTTAAAAAAATCTTGCAAAATACGGCACGTCCCGTGAAATACGGCACATATGGTACGACTAGTCGTTCGGCTCATTAGCATATTTTCGGGTGCAAAAATTATGTACCGGGTAACCTAGTATTTAATATAGGATATCACTGTCATATATAAATTTTTGACCGAAAAAATAAGTCATATATTAACTTCTATTTTTAACCGAAAAATAAACATATTTTAAATGGTATTTTTGACCGAATAAATAAAAGTAAATAATAAAAAAAAACAAAACAAAAAATCGGTAAAAATAACCATTATTTATTGACTTTTTTGAAGAAATTTATAACAGTTACGGTCCCTGATTAAAACTTATCTTCAATAAAAAAAAAAATTAGGGCCCTAATGTTTGCCACCCTAAGGAATAAATGCGCTCATGAAGCTGAACTTTTGTTTTGACAGAAGCTCTTGCACATGACTCATGCACACAAATGGCGGGAAACCAACAAGCTATAAAGCAAGATTACCTGTGAAACTAAACCTCCTTATTATGTGTTTTTTGTGAACTTTCACAACTTTTCACGGCACACGCATGCTTATTTAATTTTTTATTTTATTTATGTTCGTTTTAAAACAATTTATAGCGATGACAATCGCTAATTATTTAATATTTTAATGTTTTTTCACCACTCATTTTCTTTGTTTTGATGTGCAAGAGCTTATGTCAAAAAATCATGCTCTATCTCGCTTGAAAAATTCTTCAACACACGCATAGAATGTGTGAGTAGAACACCACTTCCTTATATTTTATTTCTATGGCAATAATACATAAAAGCTCAACGCTGCCAGATGATCGACTGCATAACGTAGGTTTTTTTGTGGCAATTAAGAGCTTATGTTTTCTTAATTCGGATGAAATCTCCAAAGAAAATATTGTTAAACAAGCAATATATAAAATTTTAATTAAAAAAAATTAACCTGTTATAATTGATTCGTCAATTTGGATGCTTTTTTCCCTTTTTTTCAATTCAAAATTCCCACTTAGTTTCCCAAAAAGATCAGACACAAAAGTATGGTAACTTTCAATTTAGTCATGAAAAGTCTACTCGAAAATTTACTAAATTTTAGACAAGCACTGCATTACCGACAAACTTCCAATAATTTAGAAAAGTCAGTCAATTTAGATCAATTCGCACACGGCCTAAAAAACAAATTCAGCTGTTTAGGCTGTGTGCGAATTGATCTAAATTGGTACCTAAATCTAAATTATTGGAAGTTTGTCGGTAATGCAGTGCTTGTCTAAAATTTAGAAAATTTTCGAGCTACCTAAATGAATCTAAATTGCAAGGTGCCACTAGTTCGTTTCTCCTTTTTTGTGGGAAAAATTGTGGGACTTTTCAACCAGGTAAAGGGGTTAAAAACATATTATATATGGATAAATCGTAATAAATAATATTAATAGACATATCATTTTTAGACATTTATTTGCATTGTTATTTTTAGGTGGTTTTCTGTCTTTTTTTTTAGTGAGAATGCATTGCATATTTATAAAAATAATTTGTGTATTTTCTCTCAATCATGTGGCAACTTTACGCTGTTTCATATTTTTGACAGCTCGCAAAATATGAAAAAATAAAGCAAGGAAACAAGAAAATAAAGATTGTAATTATAAAAGTAAAATAAATTAAATAAAATAAAATAATTTAACTAAAGCTCAGCTATGGAAGTTGACAGGAAGCGCAGATATAATGAAAGGTGTAAGTATATTTTTCATCTGGTTGAATCGCAGAGTCTGTATTCTCAGAACATGCAGCGTTTGCATTCGCGGAACATTTGGCCTTTAAAAATGTAAGCTGTCTTATTTTAATTACTTATAGGGTCTGATCTTCAAACCGAGCGGTTTATAGACGCCAGAATGGAGCTGGACCATCTATTCACCAGTAAGGTGGTTAACATAAGAGATGCTTGGGAACGCGTTGGTGAAAAGTGTGGCGTTGGAGAAGACTGGATGCGATTAAGAAAAAAATGGTCTAACCTCACAGAAAAATACAAGCAGATCAAAGAACCGCCTACTGGATCCGGTACGGAGGGTCGTGAAATTGTAACAAGCTGGCCACACTTTGAGAAGCTTCACATCTATTGCTCTCAACGCCACAACTTCAAACCAATTTTGGTTATTAATAGTGAAAAAATAGTGGAAGACCAAGATGTCTCTCCGCCAGATGACATATCAGAGACAAGTTCAGATATGCGAGCTATGTTTTCAACTCCAACTTCATCCAGTAACGCAAGATTTCGTACTGATACTTTAAAAAAGCAAAAACCGAACGAAGCATTGCACACGTCTATTCTTAAAACCGACAAAGAAGTTCGAAAAGCAGCTAGAGGATTCAACAAGTTCTTATCTCTACACTTTAACATTAATGCAGAGTCATCCGATTCTGAATAAGAATTCAACAAATCACATATCCTCTTCAAAAGTGACACAACTCGAAATTTTCAATTTTGACTTTTTAATATAAATCAATTCGTAATGCACATCTCCATCGGCTGCTAAAAGTTTTTTGACTGTCCTGAAAATTTAAAAATTTTGAGTTGTGTCACTTTTGAAGAGGGTGTGTGATTTGTTGAATTCTTATTCAGAATCGGATGATTTTTGTCGATGAATTAAAAATCATGTTCCTTTTTTTGTATCTCATGTATCTTTTTTTGCTTAAAAGTTCAATTTAAATATAAGGTTCAATTATAAATTAAAGAATTGTCGTTTTTTTAAAAATCATGGTATTTATTACATGCATGTTTTCCTTTATTTACATAAAGATGGAACTAGCAATTCTATCACGAAATGCAATGGCATCAGGATTTTCGTTTTCCAATTCATCAATATTGATTGGTTCGGGTGATTCATAAGTTTCATAAGGCCCCATATCGAACCCGTCATTAAGACAAATGTTATGCATTATGCATGCTACAGCAATTGCTTCCACACACCTCGTAATTTTTAAGCATAGAACTTTATTGAAAATGGAACGCCAACGTGTTTTTAACATTCCAAAAGCTGATTCGATGACACTTCGGGCCTTACTTTGAAGTTTGTTGAATTTTTTTTGCCGGGCGGTGAGTTGGGCAACTCTTTTATATGGCGTTAAGATAGCTATCGGGTTAGTTCGACATTTATAGCCGCTATCACCCAAAAGGTAGTAACCGGAAGGCGGAAAGATTGGGGTTTTAAGCAGATGGCTATTTTTTAAAACGCGCTCATCGTGGACAGACCCAGGATATCCACAACAAACGCTAAAAAACTCCATATTACTGGAACACACGGCTTGCAGTTGTATAGAAGTATATGCCTTGCGATTCATATACTGGTCTCTTAATCGCGTAGGTACAGCAATACGCACATGGGAACCATCAATGGCTCCTAAAGCACCATTGAATATTTCTGTTCTAGCTCGACGATTAAATTTAGCAATTATATCAGGGTATTGATCTAATCTTGGATATTTTACAACGCTCGGCATCAAATTTAAAAATCCTTTGAGACATTTGTGCACAATGTCCCGCACAGTGTATCTTGAAATGCTAAAAGATGCTCCAGTGACCCGATAGCTTGCGCCGCAACCAAGCCAATAAAGAAACACGGTTACATAAAAGAAATGCTTCCAACCTCTTTGAGTATTGAGAAAGCCTTCGGCATAATGCATGACTTCCTCTAAACCAGCAATCGTCAGGCGCAAATGTATTTTTATAACATTATTATTTTTTCGTAACACAGCTTGAAAAATTTTGGACGAATATCCATCAAGGCAATAAAGTCCTCGCTGAAAAAAGGTAGAGAAATATTTTGAATTGGGATTAAAAATTCATTAGTCAAACTTGGACAAATTGTACCTCTCGTCCTACACGTGTTTCTCGTCGCCTTAACAATTCTCGTCGCTTTCGGTATAAATTAAAAAGACTTATTTTAAATCCAACCACAAGAAACATATTTTCATTTATATTATTCATTTTTATCAAAGTAAAATATTAAAAAGCACGTACAACATGGCTGCTTATTTAGTTGTCAAATGTTGTTTCGCACAGTTTGGGTCAGCTGTTTTGCTAAATGTTTGCAGGGCTGGAAATTTCCAATGAAAAGAAAAGTCATTTCCTAAATTTTAGTCCAATTCGCACACAGCCTTAATATGGTCCGCAGTTAGCGTTCCGCAGAGCTCTTCGACCATAGCGTACTGGTTAGAGTTCTAGCTTTTAACGCGAACATGCGCGGGTTCATATCCTCCACAAATAAAACCAAATTTTGTTTTTCTTATAATTTTGTTTATAATTGTTTTTTTTCTATTTTTATTATGGGAAATTATAAATATTTGTATTTATAAAGTATAAATTAAAGAGAAAAATATTTAAAGAAAATAAAAAAAATAATTTCAAAAGTCAGTCTACTACTAATTTAACCAGAAGTTATAACTGGTATGTATATTGAAATATTAGTTAGTTGATTAGTAATTTTAATAATTGGTATAACTGGCATTTATGACATATACTTTGTTCATACACACGCTTTTCAGCTGAAAAACCTCTTTTCAAAAATGGTGTTCACACTTGAAAAGCAGCTTTTCATTTGACACACAGTAGTCATGTTTCTTATTATTACGTTTTGTTTCACTGTTCTCGGAAAATAAGATGCTCCTATTGGCTACAAGCATGGTATAATAACACAAGGTAGCATTGACAGTTGCTTGGGAAAACATCTCCTGTCAAAAAATATACTCAAAAAGAGAGCCGCCATTGAAAACGTTGAAGTGAAAAAACACTACAACCTCAGCAGTTGCAGATTCACTTTCACAAACAGCTGTTTTTGACAGATGTTTTCTTGTAGAAGAGAAAATAAGCAGTTGTCAATGCTACCTTGTAAATATTATTATACCATGGTTGTTTTCTAGCTATTCAGAGTTTTTCGCTGAAAAGCATACAAAAAGATGTTTTTCCTTTGACAGTTTTTCTATGGCGAAAAACTTAATATCATGTAACTTTTCAGCTGAAAAGCCATTATTGTCCGAAAAGCGGCTTTTCGGTCTTAGTGTGAACATAGTAATACATATGAGTTGATTACCCAGTTATTTTATTAATTGCTGTAACTGCTTCCTTAAACAAACATTTGGGTTACCTTACTAGTTATATCACCAATAGGTACAACAGGCACAAAACATGTAGAAGGGAGATGGCGATACATTATGTGTGCCTAACACAAATGATCCGGTTACACTATTCCCATGGCCCTGTACAATCTAATAGAAAATAGTAACTGAAACTTTGGTATTCATGCCCTTTATATAACTTGTCATATAACCAGTTGTGTTCTTGCAGGGCTATTGTCAATAAAAACGTGGTTTTCACAAAAAAAGAATTTTCAATATTTAAATGTAGTCCAATAAAAGAAGGGCATTAAAATATATATTATATTTCTATCCATATGTATTCTTAATAAGCATCGACTCTTGGTGCTGGTTGAAATAGTTCATCTTGTGTATGTTCCCCAGCCAAATACTGCCTCAAGCGCTCTTTTTTCATGGCCTGTAAGAAATACTTTTACTATAGATTTATTCAAATAAGTTTAATATATTTTTTACATTAATTCGATTGAATTGTTTACCCATGCCAACGCATTCTTTGAAATCAGCAATTAAATCGACGCACATCTTTTGGCCTCTATCAACACCATAAGCTTCCAAACATTCCATCATATTCATTTCCATGGTTGCGCATTTCTCACCTGTTTGATGGTTTACCAAGCAACCAGTTAAATCCGTAAATGGTGTACGAAGAAATGGTATAATGGACATGACGCTAAATTAAATAAACCAAGAGCAAAGAGACTTATTAGAAAATTTAAGCAAACTGGAAGGCTTCACAACACGAACCCTAAATATAATAGTTAAATAAAACTTTTTCTATATTAAAAAGAATATTTTGTCGACAAAGAAAGGATATACATATTCAAAAGTTTAGATATTGACTTCTTATTTTCACATAAAACAGGATTTTTACTATTATTGATGTATCGTTCTATATATAAAATTATTATGACCCAGCAGTTATTTTGGAGTCAATTGAAAAAGTGAACTAGTTCATTTCCAGCGCAGTTCGCAGTAGCTCTGAAAAAGTACAAAAGGCGTTCAGTGTAGAACAGTTATCTTTGCTTTTGTTTTCAAAAGTATTGCTGACAAAAATAAACGCGTTCTGGCTCCTTTTTAAAATTTGCTGCGCACAAGAAAAAATAATAAAAAAAAATGTTTATAGACAAAATGTTTTCTGGATTGTGGATGGAAAAGATGGTACAAATGAGATCTTTAGGACCTTTCCATTGCACTTAATTCTTACACTTTTGATATGTTCACTTTAAAACTAGTTAAAAAAGAACCACTTTCAGGCTACTGCGAAAGCAACCAGTTTAAAAATGTTCCTAATGCAACTAGTTAAAATATAGGGAAAAATTAGTGTTTCTGGGGACAATTGTTTTTTCCTATGACATCAACCCGCAAAAAGCGTCAGTTGGTTCAATGTTAAAGGGTATTGTAGTGGAACTAGTGCTGGTCCTTTTTGGAACTAGTTCAGAACTATTTCAAATTTGGTCCACTTTTCTGCTGGGGACCTACTGTATAGGAGCTAGAAGATGCAATGTGGTAGCATAATACTCCAATATTTTTGGAATTTCTACAGGAATTAAAAATACAACACGATTGAAGCATGAGTGAGTACTTTCAAGTAATGTTATCACTTGAACATTACTTTTTTATTTAAATATCTTTTAACTACTTTCCAAACAATTACAATAAAAAAAATATCACATCATCAATCGAACCAACAAACATGCAAACAGAAAATTGCACTTCCATTTTGAGCGTCATCGAAAGCAGATAGTGATTTTTAACCTCGTGGCTTTTTGGTGTTTTTATATTTCTTTAAGTACTTAAATAGTGCTTGTTCTTTTTGATTTTCTTTGAAAGTACCTTTCATTTGTGCATTTTTTCTGTGTTTCTTTAAATTTAATTGCTAATTGATACATTATAGTGTGTGTGTTTTACGTATTACTGTGGGCAGTCGAGGATGGAGGCTGAGGTTTCTCCCTCTCCCTTTGTTGCTACGCAGGATGATTTTGATGAATTCATATTAAAATATGAAGAAAAAGCAACAAAGGGTGTAAAAAAGAAAATAGATAGGGAAAAAAACTGTAAAAATAATGTTAAAAGTTTAAAGAAAGTGCTCAAAGCACGTGAAAATCATGGACTACTCTATGATGCTTGTGACAAAATGGCGGCTAGCGTTGGTACTGGTGAGTCTGTGCAATTTGGTATTGATTCTAATTATAGTCGCGGTAACATGGCTTTTGGTAACGGCTTTTTAGCTGAGGACAGTAATATGAAAGTAGATACAGGTTTGGGTGAAATTGGAGGTGATAAGAAGTTATCTGCAAGTGATGTTAATTCATCTCTTTTTATAAATCTATACCCAAATGATCATAAGGGTGATATTGCGGTTTTAGTTGACACATCGCGGCTTCAAACAAACGCGATTAAAAATGGATTATTTCTATGGGAAAAAATTAGGGGTATGAAACCTAAGGGGGTGGTCTCGATTAAAACTGTGGGAAGATCACTTTTTAAAATTATTTTTGATGAGGTAGCGAATGCAAATAGCTTTGTTTTGGATGCCAAATTAGAGGAGAAATGCTTAAAAGCATTTATACCCAGAAGTTTTGTTGAGACTTTTGGTGTGTTAAGGGATGTCCCTCTTTATCTATCTGAAGAAGATATTAAAAAAAATATTATATCGCCAATCAAAGTAAGATCGGTAATGCGGTTTAAAAAAAGGGATGCAAATGTTCGTGATAGCTTTCTTCCTACCTTTGCTGTAAAAATTGGATTTGAAGGGGGTGCGCTTCCAGAGGAGGTTGTGATTGACTATACGGTGATGAAGGTAAATCACTATTTTCCAGCAATACGACAATGTAGATGTTGTGGTAGATTGGGTCATACAGAGAAATCATGCAGATCTAAAAGGCGATGTCTAAGATGTGGTGGTGAGGGCATATGCTCGTCATCATGTAATGTGATTAAGTGCATTCTGTGCAATGGTTCTGATCATTTGTCTACAGAAAAAAACAAGTGTCCAAAGTGGGCGGATGAGGAGAACATAAACAAAATTATGGTCATCAAAAAATTATCAAGACGCGAAGTTACAACAAACTATTCTGTAAGTACAAATAGGTTTAAACTCCTCCAAGACTGGGATGAAAATTTTCCCAAGCTCAGTAATAAAACAGTTAATACAAAAAATAATGATAATGAAGTTAATAAGATTTTAACTAGAAACAAATTTTCTAAGGTTGTTATGCAAAAAGTGAGAGCTCCACAGCAGGAACCTCTTTTCACATTACCAGAAAGTTCACGTTTTGAGCCTATGGGTAATGTCTTAAATAGGCCGAATTTTAATAAGGTGTCAAAGTTTGAGAAAACAGTATCTGAGCTTACTAAGTTTGTATCTGATTATTTTCGAAAAGAAAACAATCAGATATGTTTGGATGCTGTAAATCATTTCAAGAGGCAACTGGATTTATTAGCACTAGATATTGATAGGGACTTTATTGTAAATGAATGTACTGATCTCTCATCTGTGTCTCAAAATGAAAGTTCTACAACTCAATTGTCAGTCATTGAAAACAAATAAAGTGTTTATTGAATACTTTATTAACAAAAATAACATTGATATTTGTTGTCTATCAGAAATATTTTCTCATGGTGTGGTCAATCACAAACTCCTAAATTTTAATGTTGTCGCTAAAACCAGACCTGATGGGTATGGTGGTGTCGCGGTAGCATTAAATAAAAATATTAAATTCAAGAAAGTTAATTTTGCTACTAATTATGATATAATTATAGTTAAAACTATAAATTTGTATAAAAATTTTACCATATGCTCAGTGTACTTTGAACCTAATATTATAGTCAATCATTTTATTACGGAGATTGAAAAACTGCTAAATTTTTTGGAGGCACACAGCAATGTGATCATTGCTGGAGACTTCAATGCTAGGTCACATCTATTTGGAGACTCGTTAAACACCACTAGAGGGTGCAAGCTAGCTGAACGTATACTCAATTCCAATTTTTCATGTATTAATAATGGTAGTATAACTTTTAAATCCAACTTAAATGGCCCGGGGGGGTCTGTTCTTGACTTAACTTTCACCAACTCCTGTCTACAGGCTGATTGGACTGTTTTTGGGGCACACCTAGGGGGCAGCCATCATTATCCCATAATTATAGATTTTGCATCTGTTTTATCCAAACCTATAAGGTTTCTCTCTAAAAAGAAGCTTTTTGTTGCGTTAAATAAAGCTGTTTTGGAACCAAGTTTAGATGCTATTGAAGAGTTAGTAGGTAAAGAGATAAAGTCGGCCACGGACACCTTTGATAAGGGAAATTTTGTCCCAAAATATTGGTGGAATGAGGACCTAAATAGGATCTTCAGATTATACACAGCGGCAAGGAAAAAATGTGATCGATTTCCTGAACCTGCCAACTTCGATCGAGCAATTCTGGCTAGGAAAAAATGGAAGGATGCGGTTAAGGAAGCAAAAAAAACCAGTTTTAAAGAGAGGATTGAGGAGCTAAATAAACAGCCTAATACAAAGGAAGCGTGGAGGTTTGTGAGAAATCTTAAAGGTAACGGAAAATTTAACAACAAAACAGTATGGAATGAAAACAACAACTTAAGATACTTAGAATTTCTCAAGGAACAAGTCCCTGTGCCTTCTGATTTATCTGTCAGTCTTAACATCAGCTATGATGAGATACATCAGCTTGAACCGTTCAGTTTTCAGGAACTGGCGAATGTTCTTCAGAGAAAATCGCGCTCGTCTGCGGGAGGAGTGGATGGGGTCACCTATGAGATGCTTAGGTGTCTCTCGGTTGAGTCCAAGAAATCCTTGTTGTTGGCCTTAAATCAGGCATTTGGTGATTGTTGTGTCAGGGATAGTTGGAGAAAAATTAAAATAGTTCCAATTCCTAAACCAAATAAAGATTTGGAAAATTATAAAAATTTTAGACCCATATCGCTAATTTCAGTGTATGTTAAAACCTTAAACCTTATGATTAAAGAGAGGCTCACTATGTTTATAGACAAGCATAACATTCTTCCTGCAAGGTGTTTTGCGTACAGGAAAAATAAGTCGTCTGCCTCTTGTATCAATGAATTTTTGCATTTTTGCAGTTTTTATAAAAGTTTGGGCCTAAAGATAGTTTTGATTTCTTTAGATATAAGTAATGCATATAATTGCGTCAGTATTAAAAAACTCACAAGTCTTTTAGTTGAGACAAAAGTACCTTTGAACATTGGTAAATGGATCTCTAATTTTTTTTCATCAAGGAACCTATTTTTGGGAAAAAATTCAATCGAAATTGTGGATGGTCTTCCTCAAGGAAGCTGCCTCTCCCCTATTCTTTTTAATATCTATACAAAGTCCCTGCATTCCCTTGAAGATGACAGAACCCAGATATATCAATTTGCTGATGACTTCATTATTTTATCCACTCATAGGTTTTTTGATAATGCTGTTGATAATCTCCAACTTAAATTAAAAATGTTTAGCAATATCTGTGCTCAATTAAATTTATCCTTCAATCCGGAAAAGACTTGTTCAATATATATAGCTAAAGGAGGAAGAAAGAAAATTAATATACATATAAATAATCATCAGGTAAAACAAGTTGCGAGTTTTAAATTTCTTGGCAGAACAGTATCTGCGAGCTTATGTGTGCATGAACACTATGACAAGATCATTAAAGACACGTTGCCCAATTGTAATCTGCTCAAAATGATAACTACTGTGAAAGGAGGACTACATCCATCGGTTGCTGTAAACTTTTACAAAAGCTTTGTAAGATCGAAAATAGAGTATGCGCGAACAACGACTGCTTACTCTCCTCAATATATAAATAAAAAAATACAAACTTTTCAAAACTCAATCTTGAGGCGATGTTTGGGACTAATTCCGTCCACGCCTATACATATAATCTATGCAATGGCTGCAGAATTACCTCCTCCAGAAAGAGCTATCTTTTTAGTTGCTAAGGAACTTATAAAAGTAAAAATGTTTAATGAGCGGCTATATAGTCAGATTATAAGCACTCAGGGTGTGACTTCAAGTTATTGTAAGGTTTATGAGGATTTTAAGGATATATTCGATCGGCTCAATCCGAATATAGGGTTTGAAAAAGATAAACGGTTGAAATTGTTCATGAATTCACTAAGTGCCAAAAAAGCTGATATATCATCTGTTGAGATGCGAGTAACATATTTGGCAAAGATTGAAGCCTACAGGGAAAAAGGTTTTACGATTTTTGCTACGGACGCGTCACTGGGTGATAATGTTGCTGGACTGGGTGTGCTTAATTTGTCCTCAAATCAAGAATTCTACTTTAAAGTCCCTTTTAGATGCTCGTCGTGCTTTGGTGAGCTTATTGCCATTAAAAAAGCATTGGAGATTGCTGTGGAGGACGGTTTTGCAAAAATTGTTGTTTTCACGGATAGCTTGGGGGCCTGTCAGGCGCTCAACTCCACAGTTTCTATGAATTTCTGTGTAGCGTATATTCATAACTTAATTAAAAATTCACCATTGAAAGAAATTCATTTGGTATGGACTCCAAGTCATGTGGGGATATACTTTAATGAAAGAGCAGATGAAATGGCCAAGTTGGCTTGCAATGTAGGTGCTGAACTTGATTGCCATTTTGATCTTAAAGAAGCGTTAAAAATTATTAAGCAAAAGCTCTTGAATAGATGGAATGAGAGATTCAAAGCTATAGCTTTAGAAAAAGGCAAATTTTATGCTAGTATTTTTCCCGTTTGCTCCTCAAAGCCATGGTACCGCGACATTAATTGGAGTGCTAAAAATATTAAAATGCTTAAAAGACTGTTTACAGGTCATTGCTATGACGTACCGTATCTTTTTATGATTGGTGCTATTGCGTCAAACTTGTGTGATATGTGCAATGAAATTGAGACACTTCAGCACTTAGTTTTTGACTGCCACAGATTTTCTAATACAAGATCCAAATTTACATTTTTTGATAATTATAATTCTATCTTTCAAATTTTAAAAACAGGAAATTTTGAACTCTTTGAAGAGGTATTGGACTTTATAAGTCTATCAAAAATTGAACTCTAAATTTTTTCCGTTCTGTTTAAATTTATTAGTTGTATAAATTTAAATCAATCACTACTGTTTTTTTTGCTTTGCAGCTGTGCTGCTGGAAGTTAATACATAGTAGATAAAAATACTAAATTTTATCTAACACTACTACTTTTCGTTGTGTGGGATACCCTGGCAATATAAGAATTCATTCTTAGCCAACTTCTTGATAATCAAAAAAAAAAAAAACAGAAAATTGATGCCGAGCCATCATCAATGTTTTTTAATGGGCTGGAGCAATTGTGTTTGTTTATTGGGCTGGAGCAAACTAAAAGCAATAGTTTAGAACTCAATTCAAATATAAGAAGTTTAGAATTGTCCGAATATCAATGCAGATTCGCGACCACGAAGTGACGTAACAAATGTTTTCCTGAATTTTTTAGTAATATGAACTTCAATTGTTTCGAAAGTTTTTAGTTGAACACACCAATAACTTGATAGTTTTGATTTTTAATATGGTATAAACAAATAATTTACCTTATTTTCTTTAATTTTATAAACTTTGCGACAAATAGCAGCAAAAATTATACAGTGAACAAATTATTTTGGCAAATATCAATAGAAACGTCAAATGACAATGTCAATGCCGATAGCAAGGTTTGTTATCAGAACTGCATTGCCTACACCAACAGCTGATCTATGCCAGCAAAAGTAAGCCGCATTGTTTGCGTTGTGCTGCACAGTGTAGCAAAGTTGAAGAAATATAAGTTTGCATTAAGCAAAATTATTAATAATTTAATAAATTAAAATGAGCAATCAGCAAATAGTGGATTACTTAAAAGAATGTGGAGTTTGCCAGGTGTGCCAGCTGCGTTACCTAAAAGCGCGTGGCAATGAGTATAAGAATATGCAAGAAACCTTTCTGCGGGTATTTATCACAATTAAACGCAAGCACTTTATCAAATATTAAACAAAATCATTAACAGTCGAATGTAAAATATGAACCAGAAATAATGGCTGATTGTGGTGATATAGACGAGCTGCATCTTAAGAAGCAACGCTTAAACGCTTGCTCCGTTTGCTTGGGGCTGTTCTCGGCAGAGTTTCAAGACGAAATGCTGCAAAGCATACTGGCCACAGATTTCAGTAAATATGAATGCTCACAAATAGTTATCGCTATTTCTCTGCCGATGTTGCTGCAAGTGCGCCAGCTCTCAATGTGGTATGCCTTGATGCGTAAATTTGGTGAGGATAAAATTGACGCGGCACGCTCACCCGATGTACCACTGAAAGAAGCGGCCAAGCTTATTCTAAACCCTCAACTTTGTGAAAAACTCAATAAGCAATATGATGCTGAAGGCATCATGATAAACATGCAGTTAACGCATGCTCAAGAAAGCGACGAAGTGGCTGCTGCATGTAAGGTCTATGGGCTAGTATTTCCTGCAAAAAATGGAAAGCGTCAGCTAATTACACGTGGTGTGTTGGAAAAATTCTTCTTACCCACACGTCTGCCAGCTTCACAATTCGAACGTTTTGTTGACATACCGCCTACAGTGCCAAATAGCAGCCTACGTTTGGAAACGATTTCATTGACGGGCCCAACTGTGTATGTTGCAGGACGATATAGAAAATTAGTCAGAACTCTGTCACACACGCCTTGGGTGCTGAATGGAAAACGTATGCTAGAGGATAGCATTGAAGAGATAATTATGCGTAGTGTTGCGCCCTATTTCAGGTCTGTACAAAATAGCTTTAAGTGCTTGAAGAAATTAGCGTTTAGAATTTTTTTTTTTCTAGAAGTAATAAAAAACTAAAAGTTCTTAATTTGAAAATTGTAAACATATTTTTTGTAATGATAATGAATCGAAAATTTCCATAACAATACTTTGTTGATATTCTGATTTAGTGTAAACACCATTTAGTTCATGCGATGTTGCAAAATCATGTCCATGGAAATAATGTTGTTTACAAAAATTCGAAACAAATTTGTTAATTTGTTTACTATTTAAGAAATCTAGTTCTCATTGAGTGTTATATAAAGCTTATCGAATTAAGTACACTAATTTTCCCTAGACCTCACTTTGCTTGGAATGAGAGAATTCAACCCAAACTTCAGTTGGAGTTGAAAAAATTGGAATGAAGAAAGCAAATTAATAAAAAATAATCTTCACTCCACTACGCTCACGTTGCCTGTCATCATGAGTGCACACTTCTAAATTCAGAGTGTTTTTTCTACCTGTCTTAACATAACAAGCATATTTAAGCTATTTCCTATTTGATTCTTCGGATGGCTAAAGTTGTGGAGATGATTGAAAATGAATGGTTATATGATATTCAATATTTGGGTAAAAAATGTATGATGCCTTTTTTATATTTATTTATTTATTTATTTATTCATTTCATTTCATCAGGCAGAGAACAAGCTCTTATAGACTACTGTAATATATACAATTAACACTAGAATTCAAATACATATAGTTAAAGATAGGTGAAAATAAAGTAGTTTAAACTGTTTTGTTTAAAAATAACTCCCAGCAAGGTAGAATTTCATTTACAATATAATTCAATTAGTAATAAAAATAACTCTCAAGCTGAGAAGAAAAGTGTTTATAGTTCAAAATAATACATGGCAAGAATAGTATAAGATGAGTATACAATCCATTTCTTAGTTAAGTATACAATACACAAGTAATAAGATTACGTGACTTGGCACATGAGAATATTATACAAGGAAATCTTAAAAGTATCTTTAGGAATACCAACAAATATATCAATTAAGTTTATGACCTTATTAACTTCTCTGATACAACGTGACAGGGGTTCATTTTGAGCATAAACAGTTCTATGAAATCTTTCATAAAAGTGGAAATGACTACGAAGAGATCTCGAGGGAATGTGAAGGTTAAGCTTATACAATAGTTCCGTGCAATCTATGTTATGGTGAAGTATGTCTCTGAGAAAGATTATTGATGAAGCCCTTCTTCTGCAGTTAAGCGTGCTTAATCCAATCAAGGCACATCTTGTACTGTAAGGAGGGGAAACAGGGAGATTCCATCTTAGTTGGTTGAACATAAATCTAGTGAATTTACGTTGAACTTTTTCGATACGATCAGAGTGCATATTTGTTGAAGGGTTCCAGATAATGGAGCAATATTCCAAGTGCGGCCTTACAAGTGAAGTGTAAAGTGATTTTAATGTGTACGGGTCACTGAACTCCTTGCTATTCCTCATAAGGAATCCGAGCATAGCATTAGCCTTATTTACAATGTATGCAATATGATCACCGAAGTTAAGATGGGGATCTAAAATAATTCCTAAGTCTTTTTTAGTGAAAATTCTATCTAGCGGTATAGAGTTAATGTGGTAGCCACCCACAAGAGGAGTCAATATTCTCGCGAAAATTAAATAGTCACATTTAGGGATGTTGAGAGGCAGTTGGTTAGCTTCACACCAAGAAAATATGGCGTTTAGATCATCTTGGAGGAGAGAGCGGTCGGACAGCGATCTAATTTGACGAAATAGTTTTAGATCGTCAGCAAAGATAAGACAACTGGAGTGTTTAACTACTAGCGGGAGATCATTAATAAATAACAGAAATAGTAAAGGGCCAAGGTGGCTCCCCTGCGGCACACCAGAGGTTACGTTGATGAGGTAAGATGTAATGTCATTAACTTGAACGCGTTGACGGCGATTAAGTAAATAAGATTTAATCCAGTTGAGCACATTGGAATGGAAGCCAATAGCTGAGAGCTTAGATATTAAAATATTATGGTTTACCTTATCGAAGGCTTTGGCAAAATCTGTAAAGATTACGTCCGTTTGCAAGTGATTTTCCATATTATGGATTATATTATTTAAAAAAAGAACCATGTTGGTGGTTGTGGATCTCCCATTCATAAAACCATGTTGGAAGGGGGACATTATATTTTTAACGAGAAAAATTAATTTACAGTTTACTATTTTCTCGAATAGTTTCGGAATAGCGGCTAGTTTGCAGATAGGTCTATAATTTACGATATTACATATGTTTAGGGCCTGATTTATGGATAGGCACTATGAGGGATAGTTTCCAAGTATCAAGGAAAACTCCCGATGATAAGGATTTAGAGAAAATTAACGATAGTGGTAGTGCGATCGATGATGCACAATTTTTTAGCGAGATTGGGGCAATACCATCTGGGCCCTCATTAGAACTGGTTTTAAGGCTTAAAAGTGCGGCAAGGACCTCCGATTCATCTAGGTAAATGGAACCGACGTCCAAAGGTGGATTAAGAGTGGGAGAGCCAGACACGGGGGGACTGGGAGTGTATACTGATTTAAAGTAATCCGCGAAAAAGTTGCAGATAGCACGTCTGTCGTCAGTGGTATCGTTCAGGTAGGACATCCTGACAGGAAGGCCATTTGATTTTCTTTTAACATTGATGAAGGTCCAGAAATATTTACAATTTTGTTTGAGACTAGCCTCAGTACAAATTAAGTAATTATGATAAAGGAACTTGTTAAGTGTATCAAAATTATGTTTAATTGATAGATACTCAGATCGTAAAATCACGTTTGTATAGTTATCTCTTAAATGTTTGAAAGCTTTAGTCTTTTTATTTTTTAAGTTGGACAGTCTTCTGTTAAACCATGGTGGATTATTATTACGCTGAATATGTTTAACAGGGACGAAACGATCCAAAGCATCCATGAAAACATTGGAAAAAATATTATACCTTGACTGGAGATCACCTTCTAATAATAGGGAGTCCCATGGGACCGAGGATAGGAATCTATTCATACCATCGAAATTAGCATGACTATAGTCTCTGAGAGTTAATAAATTTCTATTAAACTTCTGGAAATGATATAGGGAGAAGTCAATTTGCAGAGGTACATGATGATGAGATTCATTAAAGATTGGACACGAAGGTAAGGCCAGATGTACCCGGAAATCTTTATCAATATAAACCAGATCTAAAATACGGTTTAGGTCGTTAGGTATATTATTGATTTGAATAAGGTCATACTGACCAAAAAAATCAATCAAATTAGCTTCGACTTCATAATTTATATTGAGAGGCACAAGGTAAAACTCATCAAAAACCGGTTTCCATTCGATATCGCCTAAGTTGAAATCACCTACGTATATTAGATGTTGATTAATGCTAAGGTTATCAAGGAGAGCTCTGCTATTTTCAAAGTGTTGATTATAAAGGTCAATAGGACTATTAGGAGGGATATAGCTCACCAACAGTAGGACCTCGAGATTATGATCGATAGTGACTTTTATGATAAGTTGATCAATGTCAAACAAGGAAGAATTATTCACTGGCGTAATTTGACAGCATGAAAAAGAGCTGCGGATCGCAGCAATTACACCTCCTCCACGATTTTTTAGTATTAGAAAAATAAAACATATTTTTAGACATGGTAGAATAACAGAGGTAGGCGCATTTCGGACTACGCTCTATTCCAGATAGCCAAAATTGTCTTTCAATAGTAATTTGAAAATGAAAAAAAAAATAATCGCTTTCAGATTTTCTATGGGCAGTCAATTTCGTTTTGACAGTTGCGGCAGTCTGCCTCTCTGAAATGCTTCTACCTTGTTTTCATTGTACCATCCCAGCAGAAAAGTGGACCAAATTTGAAATAGTTCTGAACTAGTTCTAAAAAGGACCAGTACTAGTTCCACTACAATACCCTTTAACATTGAACGAACTGACGCTTTTTGCGGGTTGATGTCATAGCATTTTTAAACTGGTTGCTTTCGCAGTAGCCTGAAAGTAGTTCTTTTTTAACTAGTTTTAAAGTGAACATATCAAAAGTGTAAGAATTTAGTGCAATGGAAAGGTCCTAAAGATCTCATTTGTACCATCTTTTCCATCCACTATCCAGAAAACATTTTGTCTATAAACATTTTTTTTATTATTATTTTTTCTTGAGCGCAGCAAATTTTAAAAAGGAGCCAGAACGCGTTTATTTTTGTCAGCAATACTTTTGAAAACAAAAGCAGAGATAGTTAACTGTTCTACACTGAACGCCTTTTGTACTTTTTCAGAGCTACTGCGAACTGCGCTGGAAATGAACTAGTTCACTTTTTCAATTGACTCCAAAATAACTGCTGGGATGTTTCTAGAGAGAATAAATTACAAAAAAGTTTTTTATAATTTTTACACAAAATTATAAGTTTTTTGTGGTTTTGGTTTTGAGATAAAGGGTTTGAAACACGTTCAAATTTGAATGCAAGAAAAACTTCGTTTGGTATATTTTGCAACACTTTTTTGGACATTTTGAGTCTTTGAAAGTGAATCGGAATTCAAAATAAAATTTAATTTTATGCGTCTTTAAAAGCTAAATTGGATTAAGTACAATAAAAGGTACCCTAATAAAATATAGCCATACTAAAAATTAACAGAAAAAAATGTATGAACAGGAGTAGAAGTTGAAAAGTGAATCCATTAAAGAAATATGTTAAAAGAACGAATGGGAATTGAATTATCTAAAATTAAATTATATTACAAATGTTATATGTATTTTAACATTTGGAGAATTCTAAATACTCCTGAAACTTATTTCAAACACATAAATTTTCTTTAAAAAATATCTAATTCAAGAATTTCTAAACACACTTTACCATCGTTTTAAACAGTGTCACAGAGAATAAAAAATTTCGTTAAAAAAAACCCGTCCAAAAGACAAACTTTTTCTTTTCAAACAGCTTATTGAGTCATTTATAAAATTAAACCGTCGAAAATAGAAAATCGTGCTAACAGAAAAGATTTCCTCCTATAAATTTCCCAACCATCGATGTTCTTTCATACATTCAATTTATTGAGGCTTATTCATAATTTATTCTGGTGGACTTACTTGCCGTTCTGTTTTCACCTTGTGAAAAATATGTCGGTTAAAGAATCTAAAGTTAGCTGTTAGTTAGCTGAGGATATGAAATACAGGGTCCTTAAAATGAAATAACAAAATAGACATATCACGTAGATTCAAGAGAGGATCAAGCAACACTAAGTGGCAGGTGGGTGCAACCACTACAGAGGTATAAGTGGCGAATAAGTGAACAAAATTAAAAATAAAATAGAAAAGGTATGGTTGGTTTGTACATTTGGTTTACCTCTTATATGTGAGTAAGCGTTTTATCCATCATTTTCGAAATTTTGTAATTGCTTAGCGAGAAAAAACCAACTGGTTTGATTTCTTGCTCAAAGGGAAATTTTTCTTTTTTGCTTCTTCATCCACGGTGTCTTATACTGTCTCGTTAAATCAGAGCACTTTGGTGACTTTACGAAACGGTAAACAATGGCATGAAATACTTTCTTAAATTTTTTGTACTTATACAAAAAAATAATGCTATTTTTAAAAGTTTTCTTACATGTATAATTTGAAAGATTTGTTTCCAAAAATATCGGGTTAAAGCCTTTAAATTGTAAATAAATTTAAATTTCCAATTTTGTAGAGTTTATTTTCCTTCTGGAAGCCAATACATTTATTTTTATTACCTCTAGTGGAACATAATATTTAGTTTATTTTTCTCAGCCTAAAAAACAACCGCAGATTATTTTATTTTGTATATGCTCGACAATTTGTAACGTCTTCTTATTTATTTCTCGCAGCACCGACAAGCAGAAAATAATTTTCATGTCGAGTGGCCGTGAAGATGTCGATGTGCGTTGTCTCGGCAAAGGGCGCCCCTTTGTGCTGGAAATTCCAAACTCGCTGCGCAACACTTTGAGCAAAGAAGATGCCCTTAAAATGGAATTGGATATTGAACAGACTACGCAGGTATCTGTGCGAAACCTACAAATGGTGGAACGTGAGGAATTGGTGCACATCAAGACCGGAGAGGAGAAGAAGCGCAAGTTCTATCGTGCCCTCTGCGTGCTCGAAGAACCAGTAACAGTTGACATTTTGAAAAAGCTCGACATACCGCAAGGCTTTGAAATACAACAAAAGACTCCCATACGCGTGTTACATCGCAGACCGTTGCACACGCGCCCTCGTTCCATTTACAGCCTCAAAGCATGGGTGCAGCGTGACAATCCGAGAGCATTGATCATTGATATTGTGAGCCAGGCAGGCACTTATATCAAGGAGTTGGTACATGGTGAGTTTGGACGCACTGCTCCCAGCATTGCGTCGCTTATTGGCAAACCCATTGATATCATAGCACTCGATGTTGTAGGCATTGATTTGGATTGGCCCGCAGATGTGGACAATCGCAGTTGAACTGGGAATTTCTTTACTTTTTTTAAATAAAGACAAATATTCTAGGTATTTACCGAAAAATCCAAGCGTGTTTTTTTTTATTTCACATTTTAAAAATCATGAACATTACCAAGTTCAATATAAAAAGGAGTTATCTAAAATTTATGCTCCGACAGTTGAGTAACCAATAAGATTTGTGGCCGTTATTTGATCCAATGAACGTATGCCTTGTTTGTCCACCACAGATACATTGAATTTTTTGAGGTTGATTACAAGTCGTTTCTGTATCTCAACTACACACTTCTTGAGCACATCGTATGCTTGTTCTTGTGTTATATTGGGACTGTAGTAGCGATCGAAAATACTGGCACAGAACATGCCACCGTAACCCTGCCCAGCATATTTTACCGACTTGGCATTGGCCAGGTAGTCGATGTAGTGCAGTTCGGGACCATCAGTGGGATCATAGCTAATATAAAATATATCAATTTAATATTATAACCACTAATCTTTGTTACAAAAATACCCTGCCACAAACATGTTCACTTGATATGGCGTCCTACTTCTAAGGTAATCTGCTAGATTCTTTCTGGTAAAGTGCGCTGCCGACTTGGGACTCAAATCGTAACCGTTGCGCATTTTGTACAAGGCAATATTTTTGGCTATGAATTCTGTGAATTGCACGGTATCGCCAGACTCACCTATGGTCGCCATAAGCAGATTATCCGATACTTTGTGAATTTTATTTTCATCTAAAATAGAATTAAGATCAAGAATTTAGTTTGGTCCTTTTCACGTCAACTGTTAGGTTATAATAAGATTGCCATTTATGATGGAGTCACCCACCTTCCTTCATAACAACAATCGACCGTGCTTGCGTTGTGTCGGCTGCTACCATCACGAAATCAGGGCCACGAATTCCCAGTATAGTTTCCATTTTGTGAAATTTTCTAGAGCTATTTGCAAATTAAATTAAATACAAAAAATTGGAAATTTGCGGCTGGAGAATTGAATGACAATACAGAAATAAAGCAACTACAAACGTCTGATCATTTAATGAACGAGCTTGGCTGCAATTAAGTTTATGCAATCGATAAGGTAGTACGAAAAGGTGAATGCACAACTGCGCTGCAAAAACAAAAGAAAATTTAGAATTCTGAAAAGTTGTGTATTTCGCATGTAGACTAGTCGAATAAGATACTTGATTCACCCAAAACATAAATTTTATCGAACTGTTTGGTACATCCAAATAATTTTTACAGATATAAAAGCAGTCGTCAATTGAACAAGAATCTTGATAAGCGTCCATCAGGACTTTGACCGAGCTTTTTATAATCAAATTGTATTGTGCGTGTTATTAGGTCTGTTTCCGTATGCACACTGTGTAACTTGTGGGACACTATTTTCTATTTCCGTACTTTCTGTGCTTAAAATGGGAGAAGAAGAACAAGCATAAAATCGCTCTCTCGAGCACACAAAGTGCACAGAGAGTGCTAGAACTCGAGACCATGGTATAATAATACAAGGTATCATTGACAGTTGGTTGGGAAAACATCATGGTATAATAATACAAGGTAGCATTGACAGTTGCTTGGGAAATCATATACTGTCAAAAAATATACTCAAAAAGAGAGCGCTCACAATCCGCCATTGAAAACACAAGCAATGTTGAAAACCTTGAAGTGAAAAAAAACAACAACCACAGCAGCTGCTGATGTATTTCCACAAAAAGCTGTTTTTGACAGTTTATGTTTTCCTGTTGAAGAGAAAATAAGGAGTTGTCAATGCTACCATGTATTATTATACCATGGGAAAACATCTCCTGTCAAAAAAATTACTCAAAAAGAGAGCGCTCACAATCGGCCATTGAAAACACAAACAATGTTGAAAACGTTGAAGTGAAAGAAAACAACAATCTCAGCAGCTGCGGGTGCATTTTCACAAACAGCTATTTTTGACAGGAGATGTTTTGTTGTGGAAGAGAAAATAAGCAGTTGTCAATGCTACCTTGAATTATTATACCATGCTCGAGACTTCGAGTAAAGTAAGAACAAGCATCAAGAAGAATAAGCATCAATAAGAAGAAGCAAATGTCAAATTACATTTCATAATTGTTTATGTTTTGCGATAAATAAATTCACAAATTGTGTGCCTAAAAAGAAATTAACGTACAATAAATAAATAATAATAAATAAAAATTAATTAATTGTTCAGTTTTGCATTAAAAAATGGCTTTTAATAATTGGCGCAATTTACGTCTCACACGCCTGCAGTCAAAATCAGCTGTTTTGTGCTTGAAACTTACTAGAAGCTGTTTCCGTACTTTTGCAACTATTCTCACATTTCGTTTTTACTCTCTTGCACACATTTTACACAAATCTTACACAGTGTAAAGTACGGAAACAGACCTATTAAATGTTTTGTACACAAATGACCTAGAACTGGACCTACTAGTCATTATACCGACTGCGAACGGCTAATGCGCATGTTCCAAAAACCTTTACATGGTATTATTTACTCTTCAAGGTTTGCCATAGACTACAGACTGTGACGGCCGAACAGAAAAATTAATTTCAATTGAAAAATGTGTTAGTTTGGTTCGAACCTGGAATCGAATTGGCTTCGAATGATCCCCGTACTTCTTAACGAACTGTTTGCATCCACGAATAACGAAACCTGCGTTAATGGGTTAGTTAAAAAAAACATTAAGAACTAAAATAAACAATTCAATTATATGTTTGTTAATTGCAATGTTTTTATTTTAACCATAATTTTATCTCGTGACTTTCTTGACTGTAAGTTTTTTTGGCAGCTTCAAGGAAGATTAAAATTGTTCTTGGTTTGAATATTGAAAAATATATCGTATCTTGAAGACAACTTCAAAGATTTAATTTTCAAAAGACACCAATATTGATCTTTCTTTCTTTTCTCAGGCCGTTTGCGAGTTGCTCTAAATCAGTGGTCATCAAACTCTATACAAGCATACTTTGTTTATGTATAAAAGCTCATTGAAAGCTTTGCCCTGAAAAAAATACTACTTGAATCTCAGTCCAGCTTTCATGCAAGACGATGGTTCGCTTGTTTGATTATTCAGTGGCGCCGGAAAAATTTTCATCTGTGCCCTATTTCACCATGTTACAAATTTGTGAATTGTAAGAAAATTTCAACAAAATTGTAAAAAAATCAATAATTTTCGTATCACCACTATTGTACAAATTGTGAACTAAAGTTGTAAAATACAAATCACAAATTTGTGTTTTATAACAAATTTGTTGATATTTGTTTCACCAAATGCGACTTGAAGTTGTAGATTACAACTCACAAATATGTAAATTGTTTACAAATTTTTACTTTCCCGTTTCACTAAACTGTTATTTGATCACAAATTTATACAATTTGTATGAATTTTTTACAAGAAAAAAATCGTGTGTAAATTATTTACAAGTAAGTTGCGCTGGCGAATATATAGCAGCTCGAGTTATAGCAGTGAAGAGGAGACCCAAATATCCAATATAAACGTTTATAGACAGCGAATAAATTTCTAAATAAATGATTTTTTCCAGTTTAATGAAAAATTTCGCTTAAGTATTTCAAAAGAAAAAATCTTGTATCAATTATTGGGCCATTGTTATACCCCCACGTTTAAAAAATGTAAAAGTGGTATATAAAATGTGTCACTCCGTTTGTAACGCCCATAAAGAGGCGTGGTAGGTATAGTAAAGTATATATATTCTTGATCAAAATAACAACCCGAGTCGATTTAGTCATTATCCGTCTGTCTGTCCGTCTGTTCTCCGTCTGTCTGTGTGTGATCACGGCTATCGCCGCAATTTTCAAGCTATCATCACAAAATTGATATTACAGCTTCTATTTAAAAAATAAAGATCAAGTTCGAAAATGAGCCAAATCGGATGAAAACCACGCCTACCTCCAATACAAAGTGACTTTATCAAAAAGGTAAAATCTCTTTTAATTTCACAAAAATTATTATATGGACTTGAAAGTTATCAAATGAGCTTTGATATTTAACATGCACTTTGAGTATGAAATTCAATAAAATTGGGTGTAAACCACGCCTACCTCTGATACAAAGTGACTTTATCGAAAAACAAAGCGAATATTTTACGTTAAAGTTACGACGAAAATGTTTTTATTAATATTTTATTGGTTACTAAAGACTTTGAATATACTTCAGTTCGGCCGTGGGGGTATTTTAACTTCGGCCCAGTCGAAGATTATTTCTTACAAGTTATATCATGAAACAGAAAAAAATGTAATTTTCTCAGAAAATTTTCCAAAAAGTATTTCTATACTGTTTTGAGTATACTTTATTTTGTCGGCTCATACAAAATACATACCCACTGACTGCCACAAATTTGTAAAAACTGCTTTTGCTTACATGTTTCTCTTAATTTTGGAGAAACAGTAAAAATTGTTGAATTGTAATTCGCAATTTTATTTTTACAACTTGTAGCTTGGTAATTACAAACTTGTGAAATTGCTTCTTATTTAGTGAAATATTGATTTGTGATTCGTGCAATGAATTTGACGCTTCACAAATTTGTAATTGTGCTTAACAAGTACAATTTTGTGATTGTAATTTGTATTTGGTGAAATAGGGCACTGGTGTATTACAAATCTATGGGAGAGGCGTGAGGGGGAAATGTTTTTAAAAAATTTTGCGATTTACGTATGCTTACTACTACTGTTCATAATAACATAATTCATATCGAAGAAACATATTAACAAATAGTGAATGTTTCTATGCACTGTTACAAAAAAGGAGAAAACTTTAAAATAGTAAAGGTTCATTTGATAATTAAATTTCAATTTTAAAAATTCAATTTTTAATTACAAGTGTGAAATGTTGTTTTTATCTTTACTGCGCAAATTATATTGCGCATTGAAATTGCGGGTAGTTTTCAGCGGAAGTGAGGTTTTTTATTAATAAAATAAAACTTAAAAACATAAACTTGACAATTATGGTTAATTTTGCCTTCACAATTCTTAGTTCTTAATTTGTATTGATCCGGTCCGAACTAGTCGTACTCGTATGCAATTCAGTTCAAGCGCTAAGAGCAAAGATAAGAAGATGGGAAACTTAAAAAACATAACCTCAAAAAAGGTTTGCATGTATTAGTGCGACGAAAAATCAACCCTGAATTTTACTCTTGTTCTTCATCGGCCGCAAACTCTCAAAGAAATCACTTTGCAACCCCTGAAAATAATGCATATAATCTATTTATTTTGATTTAAATATTTAAGTTGAGTTGCAATAAACTGTTTGCTACCGAAACTGATTACTAAGTCACTTTATTTTAGTTCATACATGCGTTTAAAGTTTGCCAATTTCTTCAGTTGTTGTATTTGTCAACATTTTTGAAAAATTTTAATTTTACACAAACCCCCGCTATTTTACACAAACCCCCGCTATTCGAGGTGAAATTTAAAAAAGGAACGCTCTTGTTCTTCTTGTGCTATTTTCTGCTGAAACTTCGTTTACAAACATGAAAAATAAGGTATGGATTGATCGTTTGAATACTTAAATTTTTCATTTGTGTTACAGGAATCTGTTTAACACTCAAATAATTACATGCATTTTCTTATTTTATTTCTTATAGCCAAACAAAGTTTGCAAATTTTGGCACTTTTTGTATTTGTAAATGGCTTTTTATTTTCACCACGGTAGTTTTGTAAAAGTTGTGTTGCATTTCATCCCATCAGAGTTGTCAACTATCATTGTTTTCTTTGAAAATTTGCTTGGTTGGAATAAATATTGCTTTGGTACGAACTAGCATTTGTTTTATTTATAAAATTTCACGAATTCCACGAAAAAGTCAACCTCATAGGTCAAAAATCAAATTGTAAAGAGAGAAGAGAAACTATATACAATATATTCTATCGAATTCGAACAACACGTTTTAAGTTGAATTTTTCAAGATAACGGTAGTTTTTCTGTGTTTTTTTTACTTTCGCGTGGTGAATAAATTGAGCGAAAATTTTGCAGTTTTATTTTGATATTTGCCGTGAGGGCGTGCGCTGTTTATTACAACAATAAAAAAAAAAAATATTTGCTTCAAATTTTTTAATATTTTCCTAATAATCATACATATATATGAATAAATAATTATCAACGACATACCGTGGTAAGAGCAGTTAAATAAATTTAGAAAATATGTAGCAGGTGCGTGACAATATTGATATATGTTTCAATGCAGACTCTAATATAAGAAATTTTTTGCGGAAAATGCTGTTATGTGTGGATATTGAGATGGCAAACCAGATTGAAAAACATTTTTTTTACTATTTCCATTGAAAAAAATTCCACGCGTTTCGCACATGTTACACTTTTTTCTATACAACAATGTAGTTTTTATACACTACGGGGTCGTTCATAAATAACGTTACCAATTTAGGGGGGAGGAGGGGCTTTAAAATGTATTACGATCAGTAATGATATGGGGGGGTCTCATATATAGCAAAGTGACCAAAAATAAAACAACTCGAAAAAATTGAAATTAATACAACCTTCATTTAAAAAATTTCCATCCTTACATCAGCATTAGACGGTCAAACGTCTAAATTGACGGTTAACTATTGACAAGTGTCAATATGAATTCTCATAAGTGAGCTTTATTTAATTTAACCCTTAAATGCCCAGTGTATCTTTTTGGATACAGCCGAGAAAATAAGCTATTTATTTTAAAATATTGCATAAATTAAAATGCTGGATATTTAGTTTCACTCAGAAAATTTCAAATATAAAACAAAAATTTAATTATTGGCATAACTTTGTTGGCTTGGGAAATATTAACCGTAAAATTAAAAAGTTTTTTCATTTTTACGGAAAGTTCGTTTTTTGACATGAAGTACCTTTTAAACTATTAACAATTTTAGAGTATCATTTAACAAACAAATTTAGAGTAATCATAAAAAGAATCGTTTTCCACGTTTTTGCCTTGAACTCCTACAACCATGCTGATTGATGGTATAGGTCAGAATGCCCACTGTATACAACCATGTTGGATACAACCATGTTTTCTTTAAACAAACATTTTTTCCAAAAAAAATAAAAACGGGGTCATGTTAAGGGGATCATTCATCATAGCACAACATAATTTTAATGATATCGGTGTTGTTGGGCATTTAAGGGTTAAAATAAATCGGAACATAAATTATTATTCAAATAAATCCATTTTAAGGAATCATATTCACAAAAACACTGAACTTGGTGATGTACGGGTACACCTGAAAAGGTCCACATGGAATCTGTTGAAGAATTTGAAAAGTCCCCAAAGTTCCAGCTCCTTCAATTCCAGTGATTGAGAGCATCGACTTTTGGATCGAATAGAATAGAATAGTTTTTATCGATTAAAATAATTGATTTTCAAATTTTTTTTCTTAAATGTATCTAGTCATGACATAAAAGAGATTAAAAAAAAAGAAAATAAGAAATTTTTAATCCTTTTGTTTTGTATTTCAGTTTTTAGTAAATATGGTCGAAGGTAACAGTAATATGAACGTACGGTGTAATTGTGCGTGACGAATGTAACAGGTGCGTGACGGTGTTTAAAGTTGAAAAAATTGTTTTATAATTTTTTTTTTTAAATTTATTTCTTTTATAATTCTTAAAAAACATATTTTTTTAAGAATTATATTGTGAGCTTAATGCCAAATAATTAATGAAGCAACAGGTTGCTACAACAACAAAGTTCTTTGCAGAACTTAAACCAAGCTGACTAGACCATGGTTTCGTCGGACGCTACTCCGACTCATCAGCAGTCTCAGTGGTTCTAGCAGTCCACTAACTTTGACAAGCTAATAGGCGCAAGATCAATAAAACCAAAGAGGAATTATAGAAGCGCTATACTTTGTCAAAGCAATGTTTTTCTACTCTTTTGCTAGTCGCAAAATTTCAAAAAGTTGACTGCATTGATTCTGCAAAGATTTTGTTGTTGCACTTTTTTGTTTACTTCTTTATCACGTATCAATCTAGGTTCCAACATTTTGTTGGTATTAAACCATAGAAGGCGTGAAGAAGGTTTTTTTTTTGAAAGCAGATGTTTATTATATGCGCAGACATATAATATTACATCATGTTTTCGTAGGTCGTGCTCGCACCAGTTTACATGAGTTATAAAATTGTGGCATATTTTAATAAGTTTATTTCTTTTATAATTCTTAAAAAACATATTTTTTAACAGTAAAATTATCAACTGAACTTTTTTGCCATATTACATATAACATACATTTTCAGTTGAGCTGTGGTGTAAAATTGCTTTTTATATTGGAGCATGATTACATCGAAATTTTGACACTTTCATTGAAATGAATCAGCTGTTCGCATTAATTTCAATTTTTGTGTATATGTATTTTGTTCACAAGTATGGAAGCAAGGAAATAGTAGAGCGGTAAGACATTTGGCTGTAATGCCAGCAGTACGAGGATTAATCCTCTCATGTGACAAAGAATAAAATTTTTTTTGCTTTGTTTTTGTTTTTTTTTTTTTTTTTTAACACAGCTAGGACATCCAATGTAAATTTTAATATGAATTAGGTTTACTTAAAAAGCGCTCCAGGTGTGTGAAACGCTATGGCAGAAGCGCTTGCTAGGATGGAATTTTTAACGTAGAATACGTTATACGGGGGTGTTAATCTGGAGCACAAAATTTTGAGAAAATGTTTGTCACTTTCATTAGAAGTTTTTAATACTTTATGCATGCATTGAAGAAAATTCAAGTATAGTCGTAACATATTTAATATATCTTCTTTTGATTTGTATTTAAATAATCATATTGCTACTTATAATTTTTTTGATTCTATAAGTAAATCAAAATTGAACTCCTTCAAATTTTGTATTAATTTTCATATGCTTTGTATTTTATGTATGATAACATCATGTGTAAGAGCAGTACGATTATCTGTGTGTTCATCACAGAACCAGTGTGAGAAAGAGAAGAAGTATAATGACCAAGTAGCGAACGATGTGTACATACACAACATTGATAAGCGAAGCCGAGAAACAAAATTGTGCTTACCTAGTTGGCCACGTCTTTAAGACATCCTCAATGTCTTACAGCCTTATTCATAAACACATTTTAGAGGCAGCGTAACTTTAAACGGGCTTTAAACAAGAAAACGTTATTCATAAACATTTTTCGTAGTTGTTTAAGAGCTGCGTAACTTAAACGCCGAAATTGGCGTTTAAAGGTTACGTAAATACAACCATGATTTTTGTTTGTCTTTTCTTTTAAAATCAAAGACATGCTCCATATGCGCCCTTTGCAGCATTTTTTTATGCGGCGGCCATTGTAAATCCATAGGAATTCTTAGGCCCCTATTAGGTACGACAACTCAACTTAAGTTGAGTGTGTATTTTGTAAATTTGTATTGTCTACTACACATTTGAGGTACATACGTGTCTGTCGTCTGACAAGTATGTATTTTAGAGATGTGTATGTATTTTTTGTGGTATTAGGTTTAACAATGCAACTCCGTGTCGAGTGTAAACACTGTCAAAAACCATTACTATGTTTCCATGGCGAGTTAACTCGGGGTTAGGGTTTTCGTCGAGTTAAGAAAATGGCGTCGCTAACTCGATAGTGTTTCCATGCACAGCATCGAGTTGAGTCGAACTTGTCAATTTCTTTTGCATTTTTGTTATTTTTTTACTAGCGAAATGGATACTAAATGGCAGCATTCACTTTGACAGATAGAACCCAGTTAAATCTTACAAGTTTCGTGGAGTTTCGTGGAGTTTCGTGGATTTAACGAAACTCAACTCAACTCGCGTTTCCATAGCGAGTTAACCCCGAGTAAACCCCGAGTTAACTCGCCATGGAAACATAGTACATGAACCAAGAAATAAAGATCATGCAAAGAATAGAGCCGCCATATTGTAAACAAAACAAAGCTGGTAGGTCTGACGTCATCGGTGACAAATTGTTTTGTTTACGTGTAGCGATTATATGTGAAAAATTATTTCTTGAAGTTTTAAAGAATTATTAGTGTTTATAATTCAGTAATTTTTTGTGTTTTTTATAAAAATGAAGTGTGCTGTAGCGACGTGCAATAATTGCAACAGCAAAAAAAAATTACTTTAAATTTCGTTACTGCATGAAAATATAAACAAACAAAGTATTCAAACACTTTTTTCGAGAATTAAACTTGTTAATTTTATAATTTTCCACTTTTATTTAAGTTTTCACATGTTTTGCATGAAAAACGTATGCAATATAGCTTTTTTTGTGACCGATGACGTGGCACGAAAAAAATACTTTTTTCTCGCACTGCTGATTGCTTGATCTTGTCTTGTTGGTTCATGGTCAAAAACTTACATCTGCTTTGAGCTAGTTGTATAACGTCTTTTTCATACGAACTTTTTATTTGTTTATTGTTTTTTGTTAATTGAGTGAAAATGGATAATTATTATCTATATCGTGTATATATTATATTATTACCCAGCGGGAAAATAAAAAGCGCTCCTAGAAATAGCCCAATTTATGCGTTTATTTTGAGGATGCTTTTTTCAGAGTTCAGAGTTGTAGAGCTCATATTTTTGTTTACATTTTGTTCACAAGTAATCAAGCAAGGAAATAGCAGAGCATGGCAGAAGCGCTTCTTTAGTGCTAATGAAGCGCTTCGCTGGGTGCCATAGCGTTTCACACACCTGGAGCGCATTTTAAGTAAACCACATTCATATTAAAATTTACATTGGATATCCTAGGATGGAAGCGTGCTTCAACAAATAGTTAAAAAAGCTCTTTTATGTGTTAGTCCAAGGAGCTGTGTTAAAAAAAAAAAAATACACAAAAACATGGCAATAAAATTGTATTCTTTGTCGCATGCGAGGTTTGAACTCAGACTGCTGGCATTACAGCCAAATGTCTAACCGCTCCGCTATTTTCTTGCTTGAATACTTGTGAATTAAATACATATAAACAAAAATTGAAATTAATGCTTCATTTCAATGAAAGTGTCAAAATTTCGGTGTAATCATGCTCCAATAGAAAAAGCCATTTTACACCACAGCTCAACTGAAAATGTATGTCATATGCAGTGTTGCCAGAATGGCAGTTTTGCCTGCAAATGGCAGTTTTTTTAACTCTGAGCAGTTTGGCAGTTAAAAAGACAAAAATGCAGTTTTTCCATTATTTATGCAGTTTTTTAAGGTAAAATGCAGTTTTTATGAAAATATAAAATCTTATGTAGTTATCATAAACTCTTTTTACCAAACCATTCATTATGGTTCAATTACTTTTTTAAAGCAACCCTGGTTTAAACTTCAGCAGCAGTTTTAAAAGTTCCCTGCTTTATACTTCAGCAGCAACTTTAAAAGCAGCCCTGCTTTGAACCATAAAACGTGAAGTGTTAACGAATTTTCAATATAATTTCAACTAGCTGTCGACTTTTAATATCGACTTTTTGTTTTGTAAAAATTCAAGAAAAAAAAATTGGATGAAAGTTTAATGTGTAGTTGAATTTGTATTGAAAATTCATTAAAACTTCATGTTTTATGGCATAAATTCTGAACACTTCAAGAGTACATCTTCATTTTATATCGTTGGAAAGGTAATGCAACGTTAAATAAATGAAAATAATGAAAATGAAAAAGAAATTAGGGCACCTGTCGCTGGCATTTTAAATAGTTTTATATTTTTCCCTTAAAGTAGACGTAGTAACCTTTTCAGTCATATCCTATTTGCGAAAATCGGATTTAAATTGACTGAGCTGTTGTTTCAGAAAAGACCCCATTTTGGCCGCGAAAAATGATTTTAAGAATTTATAACTTTGGATTTGGTTTTCTAATAAAGATAACCCAATCCAAGAAAAAGCCAAATCGGAGATGGTCAGTGCAACTGACATTACACTTCAATGTGAAATAGGGGATATGTAAAAAAACATTTATTAAAATCAACTGAATTACTTCTATTAAAAATGATTTCATATGTGAATAAAATACACGAATCTTTTTATATATTAAATACAACCATATATTTTTTATAATTTAATATACAAATGGCGTTTTTTAGATTGGCAGTTTTTGTGTCCAAAATGCAGTTTTTTATTTCAGATTTAGCAGTTTTTTTAAAAACAAATCTGGCAACACTGGTCATATGTAATATGGCAAAAAAGTTGAGTTGAGGTGTCTTAAGTCATGTCAACTTAAGTTGAGTTGTCGTACCTAATAGGGGCCTTAATTTTTGTAGAGATTTTATATAGTTCAGACACAAACCTTACAATCATAAGCAGAAAATGAAAAAATGTTTATAAATAACAATGTTAGCAAGGTTGCATAGAAGCTGCGTAAAGCCTTAAACAGTGCGTAACTAAACAAGCGTTTAAAGGTTGTTTAAGGAAATCTATTGAATAAGGCTGTTAATGACTAACGTATTCTACGTCTGACCTATGCGCCCGTGTTATCTAACACAGGCTTGAGCTTTTTTTGTTGATTTTGCGCCAAAATGGTGCTTGTTCTTCTCATTTTTTATGTCCTCACGTATTGTGTATGTGAGTTCACCTCATAGTTGTCAAAAATTGCTGTGTCGGCCGTCAGCTGTTGTGAAGTTTTGTAATTTTATAACTTTGTTTTATAAATTGTCTGCCCTAACTTCAATCCCCATGGCAAGGAACATGGCGCACCCGGTGATGAAAACCGTCACTTGGGCGATTTGGGCAACATTGAAGCCAAAGCAAGCGGACCCACAGAGGTAGACATTTGCGACAGCAAAATCACATTGTGCGGCGCCAAGAGCATCGTTGGACGTACTATTGTTGTGCATGCCGATCCCGATGCTTTGGGCAAAGGTGGGCACAAGTTGAGCAAGTCTACTGGAAATGCTGACGCGAGCATTGACTGCGGTGTCATTGGCATTTGCAAAATCTAAGCTGTTTACTTAGTTTAATCTATCTTATGATGTAAAGAACATATTTCAATGATGAAAGTACTTCGTCAAAAATTGCAGGTAAGAACTATGCACATATAGAGTTAAGAAATTATTTTAGAAGCCCGTGTAGGCAGTGATGACACCATAGCATAAATGTTGCTACGCATGAAAAGTAAACGGAAGCTTTCATTTGCTTATGTTTAATTTTTAATTAAAATAACTTATTATTTTATGTAACTTATTTCAGTTTAATGAGGGTGCTCCGCTGTATCATCACTCATTACGCTTCACGCTGCTACCAGCACAGTAGGAAAAACTAAAACAGCTAAGTGATCCACGTGAGCTGGATAGCGTGTTCGGAAGTAACGTCGACAGCAGCATGGGAATAATTGATATAGTTTTGAACATATTCATGGATAATTTTGAACTGTTGAAAATATCCGAGGTAAGCATGTTCCTTGTGTGATCATTTCCTAAATATTGATATTGTATACTTTTATATTAAAAACTAGCCTTTTCCCGGCGCGCGTTGCTGCACCCTGCAACTATATGGGAACATAATAGGTGTATTCAAAACTTTTCTTAGACTCATAGTTTGACACCACTGTTATTTTCCACTGCCCGTTACAGTTTCTCAGTAGCAGGAGATTACCAAATAGTAACTCCATTTTGAGTTTGTATGTAAGTATTGCTACTTTTACTTTCAAAGCTATTCGATAATACAAATTTTAACTGTATGGGCGGAGCCACACCCTCTTATATAATGCTCATCCCAGTTTTTTGGTAGATGGACATTATCCTCTTTTAGTACAGTTGCCGACAGTAAGCATACAGACTAAATTACCAAAATGTAGCCCAATCGACGAAAACCGTAGGAAATATAGCATTTTTATTGATTTGTGGGCGGTAAAAGGGGGTGTGAAAGAAATTTAAGCCATCTCGTACTTGAAAAAAATGTACTGCCAAAATTTCAGCGCTGTCTAAGTAATTTTGAAGTTTCCAGTCATCACACAGACAGCGTTTTGCTTTTTGTATATGTATATATTTTGGATAAACATTATTGGCTATAACTTTTGATTGGCAAGAGATACTTAGATAATTTTTTCTAATAAATTAATTTTTTAGCTTGTATATTTTTTCAAAATTATAAAAACACAATATTGGAAAAAAAATTTTGTTCGAAAAAATCTAGGGGTTGGCCTTGCTTTTTGAATCACAAAAATGGTTTTTAATTTTTGCGTAAAATTGAAATAACTTTTGCTTATAAATGTTATAACTTTTAAATAGAGTTGAAAATTTGCGAATTTGAATTTAAATTATTTTTACAACAAAAAAAAACTTTGAGCCTTTTTGTGAGGAAAACTCCAAAATTTCAGACCTTTTTTGAAAAAAATATTGAAAATATATATACTCAACTAACGGTATTTTTGCAATAAGGTTTTCATAGTCCTTTGATCAAGCTTTAAGACAAAAAAAATTTAACAAAATGTATACAAAAGCAGCGGAGATATTTGACTCGAAAGTTGCAAAATTAAATTTCTGATTGTTTTTTTCTCATTTTTGAGCAACGATGTTGCATTAAATATATCGTTGTAGTAAAACGTTTCATAGTTTTAAAGATATGTTCATGTTTTTGATGTCAAAATAACGGAAACTATTTTTATTTTACTAAATTAAGAAATATTTAATATTTTGTAAATATTTGCACATGTAACCTAAGAAAACAACTAAAAATATGCGATTTTGTAAAAAATTTGTACTACAGCACCATCTGGTGTCCAAGGTGGTTCAAAGAAGATAGTGTTAAAAAACTCATCGTACCTGAAAACTACTATATACCAATTTTCATTCTAATCGAATGAGCGGTTTGGGCGTTTTAGGTGGTTTTGCAAAAAATTTGTACTACAGCGCCCTCTGGTGTTCAAGATAGGTTAAAAAAGATTGCAGCAAAACACTCAACCTACATGAAACCCACTGTATACCACTTTTCATTCTAATCGCATAAGCAATTGTTTTTGTGGTTTGTGAGTTTTAGGCAGTTTTGTAAAAAATTGTTTCTACAGCGCCCTCTGGTGTTCAAGGTGGATCAAAATTATAAGAGAGTTATTGAAACACGTCAGTTTAAATCAAATGATAAAGAAGGAAGAAGGTTTATTCAATATAGCAGAAGTGACGTAGTGTTTAGATGAGTTAATAACGTAGTGTTTACATGAGTAGATATAAGTAGTAATGTATACTTATCGATACAATTATCAGAGTACTATTAGTGTTCCCAATACTCCTCCTTAATCTGAGAATTGTAGATGGATTCCCATAGCCTCGCGAAAGTATTTAAGTTTGATTTTATCCAATGGTTTGGTCAGAGCATCAGCTACTTGCAAATCAGTACTTATATATTTCAATATGATTTGACCTAGATTTAACGTGTCTTGCACAAAATGGTGACGAATATCAATGTGCTTCGTTCTCGGGTGAAATCCGCTACTCCTTGCAATTGCGATAGCACTTTGATTGTCGCAGTAGACCTGAAGTGGCTGTTGTTTTCTTCCAAGTCGAGCTCTAAGTCCATCCCACTAGAGCGCTTCTTGTACTGTGGCAGAAAGTGCCATATATTCTGCTTCGCAAGAGGATAGTGCAACAGTGGGTTGCCTTTTGAAGCACCAAGATATGGCTCCTCCTTGCGCTATAAATACATAGCCAGTTGTCGACTTTCGATCATCAGTATTAGTTGCCCAGTCAGCATCCGTGTATCCAGCAATGTGATCACTTCCACTTTTGTTAAATTCGAGCTTTAATGATGAAGTTCCACGCAGGTAGCGAAGTAAATGCTTTAGAGCAAGCCAATGACGAGGTCCAGGGTTAGAATTGAATCGGCTGAGAGTGTTAACCGCAAAGCAAATGTCAGGACGAGTGCATTGAGATAAATACATTAAAGAGCCGATAACTTCCTGATATGGAATGTTCCGCATTTGCTCAATATCTTCGGCCGTGGTTGAACAGTCTGCTTTTGATAGTTTTTCACTCACATTCATTGGTGTCTGTACCGGTTTTGCATCCTGCATACCAAATTTATTGAGTATTTTTTCAATGTATTGTTCCTGGTCAAGTGCAACTACCCCTTGTCCACGAGTGATACGGATGCCTAGTATTTGTTTGGCAATACCAAGTTCCTTCATGTTGAATTTTTGATGTAGCTTTGATTTGATTGTTTTCAGCCAGTTCTTGTTGTTGCAAAATAACAGTAGATCGTCGACATATACAGCTACAATTAGAATTTGTCCATCTTCTATTTTATAATATATGCAAGGGTCGTGTTTTGATTTTTGCAATCCAAACGAATTTAAGCCTTTGTCCAGCTCATGATTCCAAACTCTACTAGACTGTTTTAATCCGTATAAGGCTTTGTTAAGGCGACATACCTTTGATGGATTTTTCTTGTCTTCAAAGTGTGGGGGCTGCAACATATAAATTTCCTCTGATAATTTTCCTTGTAGGAATGCTGTCACAGCATCCATTTGTTCTACTTTGAGGTCCAGCTGAGCGGCTAGTGCGAAGAGATATCGAAGCGAATTATGACGAACAACAGGGGAGTATGTTTCCTTATAATCTTCCCCCTTTCGCTGCGAATATCCTTTAATTACAAGCCTCGCTTTGAAGCGATCTACATGGCCTGTGATACCAAGCTTTTTACGATATACCCACTTGCATTTTATTGGCTTTCGGTTCTTTGGCAACTCTGTTAAGGACCAGGTTGCATTATCAAGTAGCGACTGATATTCTTCCTCCATGGCTAGTTTCCATTCATTTGCTTCAGGACTAGAGAGTGCTTCCTCTGGTGTTACCGGATCATTCAGGTTTTCCTGTGGAGCATTACTGAGAGTACTAGGAGTTTTACAGGGTGCTTCAGTATACTTGCCTTGTGATATGCGCCTCTCATCGTTTGGCTTAGACACTTGCTGGCAATGAACCAAGACCGGTCGATTGTGGTACAATGGAGGCGCTGCAAGTCCTGTGAAGTCATTTTGGAGCGTTGTTCCTACAAATTCAGTCTGCAAATTTTGATAATCTGTTGATGTGCTCTGCTCATTTGTTACACCGGTGGACTGACCTTCACAAAAGGACGAGGAAAAATTATCTGTTTCAATTATAAAATCTTTATACTTTCCTGGTCAATTGCGCTCCCTTTCGCTGCGCCTCAACACCTGTGACTGTTGTGGGTTCGAGTTAAATTGCTGAGGGAGCGCCGTAGAATTTGTTGTCTCATTTGGGTTAATTAAGTGTAATTCATCGTAAGCATCTTCGTATAAACTGGCATTTATCGACTGCGATTGCAATTCTGCAGGACGATCCAATGGAACTGTAGCGTATTGCTTTCCAGTAGCTGCTTCAAATTTCAATTGCTTCGAAAATTGTTCATTTGAAGTTATGCCTTCGTTAATGAACGAAACATTTCGGCTTTTGTAGACACATTTCTTCATAGGGTCGTAGAAGCGATAGCCTTTAGTGTGTTCATCAAAACCTACCATGATGCATTCTTGTGCTTTTGGGTCCCACTTTTTTCGAGTTGCTTTTGGTATGTGAACCATTGCTGTTGTCCCAAAAATTTTGATGTGAGACAAATCTGGTTGCTTTCCTGTCCAAGCTTCAAAAGGAGTCATGCCTATACCTTTTGAGGGTGAACGATTCAAAAGATATACTGAGTATGCAACTGCTTCAGCCCAGAAAATTTTTGGCAATTTAGCATCGGCAAGCATACATCTTGCCTTTTCAACGATCGTTCGGTTATTTCGTTCGGCAACTCCATTTTGTTCGGGCGTGTGCACGTTTGTTGTTTGGTGGTGAATGCCATTAACTCGCATAATTTGCTGAATCTTTTTGTTTAAAAACTCTTTGCCGTTGTCAGTTCGGAGCACTTTCAGCTTTTTACCACTTTGTCTTTCAGCATATTTGTAGAATTCTTCAAAACACTTTGAAACTTCCCATTCTGACTTTGTTTCCAAAAAATAAACAAAAATTTTGCGCGACTTGTCGTCAATGAACGTCAGAAAATATCGGCTACCACCAATGGAATTATTTTCCATCGGTCCGCAAATATCAGAGTGCACGATTTCGAGAATTTTGCTTGCCCTGGTGCCAAATTTATTAAACGGCAACCGAATTTGTTTTCCAATTGGACATATTTTGCAATCGTTATGACCTATGTTTTCAAACTGGATGCCTTTTGCCAAACCACCACTTAGTTGATGTAGGCTTTTGTAATTTATGTGGCCCATTCTCCTGTGCCAAAGTTCTTCACTGCCGGCTCTTGCACAAGTTAATGCTGTGCTTGAAGCTGCTGAATCTAATCTAAACAAATTATTTAAATGGCAGCCAGTAGCAATTACCTTTTGATTGCAATTTAGGACTTTAACACCTTGATTGTTAAATACAACAGTGTGGCCTTGCTTTACGATACGGCTAACAGACAGGAGATTAGTTGACAATTCGGGAATAAACTGAATGTCGTTGATCTGGATAGGTTCCGAGTTGCAAATTGGTCTCAATGTAGACATTCCAGAGCCTTCGATTTTCATTAATGGTATTCATGCAAATGGGCAAAGCCCTTATAAATGGTATAAACAAGATAACTTTATCACCCTTATAAATGAACTGTCAAAATTTGTACTGAGAAGCTTTTGCACAAACCAGATATATTTGCTCTTCGATTTAGGTGAGCAAACGAGGTGGCAAACTTATAACAGCAATCAGCAATTACTATTCACAAGTTAACAGCTGACATATCTCTGAAAATGCACAATCGGTTTTAGGGGACGTTCACACAATCTACCTGATAAAAATAACTAATTGCCCTAAATATAACTTTGCCGCTTTGCATGAATACCATTATTGTACTTTTGTTTGCAGCAACTACCGTGCCAGTGTCTGCATGTACATTTTCCAACATGTTTCGGTTCATGGTCATGTGAGACGTAGCGCCAGAGTCAAAGTACCAATCCTTCTTGTTTGTCACATCAATTGTTGATAGCACGGCACTAAATGCATCGAATTTTCCATCATTATTCTTTGATACTTGAGTTTTAGCATGACAGTGCCTTGCAATGTGCCCAAAGTTTTGACATTTTCTGCATTTTGGACCTTTTCGATTATTAGTTGGTTTGCTATCTCGATGTGACTGGTCTTTCCGCTTGTTTGAATAAAATGCTGCTGTTTCGTTTTCTCCAGGTCCAATTTCTTGCAGCAATTTCGTTTTTATTGCATCACCTGTAATTTTTGACCCAGAATTTTCGAGCGCCATTATCATTGGGCGATATTGTTCGGGCAATCCAGCTAACAAAAGCGATCCGATCCACTCGTCATTGATTTTAAACCCTATGCCATTCAATGATTGTGAAGTTGATATAACTTCATTTACGTACTTGTCCATTGAGCCGCAGTTCGACAGTGATGTAGTTATCAATTTACGCAGTAGGCCTACCCTGCGTGTTAGTCCATTGTCTTCATAGGCCTCTGCTAATTTTTGCCATAACTCCTTTGCTGTCTTTGCACTTTGGATGTGCACGTAACATACGGGATCTATAACTAGCGTTAGCTTGCTTCTAGCTTTGCGATCTTTGTCGGCGTCTACAGGAGTTCTCGGAGCACCGCGAGCATCCAATTCGTATTCAATCGTTGTAGTCCATAGATCATCCAAATCGAGATAAGCTTGAGCTGAAATTTTCCATGTAGGATAGTTTTCGCGTCCAAGTAATTTCTCAATTGTTAACCCGTTCATGATTAGTATGATTGATGCTTCCTTTATCGATTTAAGTTTTTTTCACGTGTCCTGGGCCCATAACCTATAAGAGAGTTATTGAAACACGTCAGTTTAAATCAAATGATAAAGAAGGAAGAAGGTTTATTCAATATAGCAGAAGTAGCGTAGTGTTTAGATGAGTTAATAACGTAGTGTTTACATGAGTAGATATAAGTAGTAATGTATACTTATCGATACAATTATCAGAGTACTATTAGTGTTCCCAATAAAAATTGATATCCCACAAACACGCACCGTACCAAAAAACTTCTATACACAAATTTTCATGCTAATCGGATGAGTAGTTTAGGAGTCTATTGCGGTCTTACAAACATAAGCTCCTTTTTTATATATATAGATATCAATTTCATCTTAATAATTTAAATCATACAAAATGTTTTGTATAATCATTTAAAAAATTTCAAATAAAATTAAATTACAATAATATATTTTGCAGATTCAATTTACTTTGATCGTGGCTGCTGCAATTCTACTTTGCTGGTTCTTGCACAATCGTAATCAAATTGGTTACATTCGCATGGGCCATAAAGCTTTTTCTTCTTTGGATTCTTTTCTGGAGCAATGAAAATATGCAAGTCAAGCAGCTGAAGTGAGTGAGAGGCTGTTTATATGTAAAATAGATACATTAAAAATTCTTATTCATTCAAAATTCATTCAAAATTATAAAAGCAATTTTTTCTTATTAATAAAATGCATTATTGCTCGTTTGAAATTTATTTATTTTTTTTTTTGTAATTAGACAAAAAAAAAGAAAATTATAAATTATTGCTACTTGAGTACAAGACCAGTAATTTTTCCACTTGTTTAGGTTTTGACCGTGGTCAGTTTGGTTAAGCTCAGTGAAATGTTACACAGTGGTGAGAACCCGAACCAGCTGAATAACTCAAACTCAACTCAAACTAGCACCCAAACTGGGTGAGTTTCTCAACAAAATGCACGACCACAACTATAATATTGTGTTAGTATTGACTTCAATTTGACACAAAGCAGGCATAGTGCTATCCCTTTCACATCGAAGTTTCCGATCTCTTTATCTCTGCTAAGAGTGAATGATCAATCTATGCGAGCTTGAGCTCCTTTTATACCATGGTATAATAATATAAGGTAGTATTGACAGTTGCTTGGGCAACGACCATCTGTCAAAAAAAATGTCTAGAAAGAGAGCGTTCAATTATTTCTTATGTTTTCGCCATTGTTTATGTTTCAGCGCTTGCAAATAACCAAACATTTTCTTACAAAATATTGCCTATTTTATTTAATTAATAGTGAGTTATTATTACTAGAACGAAAATAATTTGTAAACTTAATGTTATTAAGTGCAAACATAAAAAAAAAAGGTTGAAAACGTTTAAGTGCAGCAACCTCAGCAGCTGCAGATGCATGTGGACGAAATTGAAAAAGTTTTCAATTAAAATTAAAACACCACGGCTGGAAAACGTTAAACACATATCACACATAATTTTTTCACAACTTTCATTATTATAACTGTGTATTTAACGCACATATTTTGCGGAATTTATTTATTTTTACATTCGTTTAATTCTTGTTGCACGAACAACTGTTCTTGACAGATGGTCGTTGCCTTGTTGCTGAGAAAATCTATACTTGTCAATGCTACCTGTATAATTGTATCATGCACAAAACGAAACAAACAGCCAGTAAAAATTTTAAATTTAGAGACGCAACGATTTTAAAACGAGACAGACGTGACCATGATACAATTTGGGCCTATTCGGCGAAATCTGTTATTCTGTTACGCATTTTCTGTTATCAATCGTGATGCCCATCATAAAAGATCTGTTAAAATTGGTATTCAGTACATCGAACTTTTATGGCAACCTGTTATCAATCTTTGAAAATAAAAATCTATTACAATTCCGTTACAAGAATTTATTTTCTTCAGTATATTTCAGTCGTCTTTAAATTCGCTGCTGGTACTCTGGCGTTCATAAGCAAATCGTAAAAAAAACAAGTTTACAAATGCAGCCAATTCATGTTGTTGCCGGCGCTGCCGGCCAAATTGCCTCTCATCTTGCATTTGCTGGATATTCATCCTATGGTTGGTGTACTCGAGGGTGTCGTTACGGAATTAGCCGATTGTGGACTACCTCTACTACGGCAAGTTGTACCAACAACTGATGCAGCTATGGGCTTCGAGGATGTTGCCGCTGCCTTCATGGTTGGTTCAATGCCATGTAAGGGCTTGGAACGCAAGGATATGTTCTCGGCGAACGTGAAAATTTATAAGATGCAGGGCCAGACGGTGGATCTACATGCACGCATGTACGGATGTTAAGGTGCACAGATTGCTGTAAAAAAATAATTTTTCGACTAAATTCCCGGATGCTAGAAATGAGACAGTGTGCATAAAATCTGTTTGGGATGCCGACTTACTGCAGGTAAAATTTGATGAGACCGTGCAAAAGCGTGGCGCTGCTGTGATTTCCGCACGTAGGATGTCTGCCGCTAAGGCTGCTTGCAATCATATGCACGATTTGTAGCACGGCACTCTTGCTGGTCAGTACGTCTTACGTGTCATTTCGGATGGCAGCTATAGAACGCCCAAGGATTCCAACGCATTACCTGTTGTGATCTCAAACAAGCAAACAAATTTTTTAAGGTTTGCAGATCAACACAATGGGTGTTGGCTAAAGCATTTGTATTTGGTATTTTATACTTAAATTGTATAAATGTTTAATCAGTGTTAACAGGGCTGGCACAGGCATGCATAAAAGTGTGATCACACTGCATAATATGGCGTTCACACGTGAATACACGTAGTTGCGCGTAGTTAATTTCTCATTATACCTGTGTTAGGAGCTTAATCGTTCGTTAAGTCGTCGTCAAGATGGTGTTTGGTGCACAACTTCGGACAAGATCCGATAGCCATAATGTTAGAACGTCCATTTTGATTGGCTAATGCCGGCTCAAGCACGTGCTGGCCATGTTGGATTTTCTGTACATGTCGAACCTGTCCAGTGAGGAAATTGAAATTTTTCAGCTGCGTACCACCGCGTGTGTCCACCGGTAGATGGCACTAGTCAAACAAAATATAAATATGTATGATCAAAAAAAATATGAAGTGACATCGTGAAAATGGCCGTTGTGTCGTGTCGGCTCTCTGTCCAACTTTGAATTCAAATTCGAATTCACATTTGAGCACGGAACCAAAACTTCACTTCCTATGATCTGTCACGAAAGCAACAACAACATATCCGGTCAGACAAGAAACAAACGTGTGCCGCCATACTCGACTTTTGAATTTGAATTCAAACTCGCCGTTGAACATGGAGGTCACCATCTATCGCCATTTTGAACTGTCACAAGGCAAAAGAAAATATTTTCGTGTAATGTCAAGGGAGGTGTTCAGAAGACTCAAAAGCTGTCAAACTTCGCAAATCGAGCTGTCAAAGAATTGGAAAGTGGCTTGGGAGGTGTTCAGAAATTTGGACACAAGCCGTCCCTCACAATTGGCCCATGTTACACGGTGCTCGTTTGCTCGGCGTGCAAATAATTTTCTTGTTGTTTCCAATGCAAAACTGTCAAAAATCAGTGAGACTGTGACCGAGCGTTTCCACTGCCCGAACGAACGAAGAAATCATCGATGAATTCTTTGTTCGGTCCAACCGTTTCCACCGCACGAACACAAGTTGCGAACATTGGTATGTCGCCATCTTGTTCGTTCGTGAAGTGAAAACACTTAAATTCAAAGCTTGCGAGCATCAGCGTTGATCAATTTTTGCTTATGGAAACGTACTAAATCGAATTAATTTTGACTACTTTTATGCCTTTTAATTAAAGATTTATATAAGTATTTATATAAAGATATTTGCTACGGCATGTGCAGCGGTTGCCAGAAAACAAATATAATAAAACGCACGCTTTCTCGCAGTAGTAGATGTAGTTAGTGGTGGTTTTATTATCTAATTTACAAAAAAGAGTTAACAAAATGTTAATAAATTCATATTTTACCTACTTATTTGTCTCCTTTCAAAGCGGCGTTCGTATATTGAATAAAAAACGACTTAAAGATTTAAAATATACTATGTTTCCATGGCGAGTTAACTCGGGGTTAACTCGCTATGGAAACGCGAGTTGAGTTGAGTTTCGTTAAATCCACGAAACTCCACGAAACTCCACGAAACTTGTAAGATTTAACTGGGTTCTATCTGTCAAAGTGAATGCTGCCATTTAGTATCCATTTCGCTAGTAAAACAATAACAAAAATGCAAATGAAATTGACAAGTTCAACTTGTAAGATTTAACTGGGTTCTATCTGTCAAAGTGAATGCTGCCATTTAGTATCCATTTCGCTAGTAAAACAATAACAAAAATGCAAATGAACTTGTCAATTTCATTTGCATTTTTGTTATTGTTTTACTAGCGAAATGGATACTAAACTAACCACTAATGGATTCGTGGAATTTCGTGGAGTTTCGTGGATTTAACGAAACTCAACTCAACTCGCGTTTCCATAGCGATTTAACCCCGAGTAAACCCCGAGTTAACTCGCCATGGAAACATAGTAATAGTAATAGTAATATTTGGCGAACGCTTAAATACAGGGATGAAACATAAAATTTACTTTGATTTTACTTTACACAGATGTTATTTAAAAGAGTAATAAAGAAATACGGGTATTCGCTCATTAATAATAAAATAATAATTGTGATAAAAATAAATATGTATTAGTTTAGTTTGGGTCAGCAACATTCCGGACCCCGTGAATCGCAGTTTCAAACCTGGATTCACTCTTTACGTCTAAAACTGCTAATTTTGATGCTGGTCTACGGAGAGTTCCATTCGCTGTCTTAACCATGGCTGACCTGACTTGGCCGTCAGGTGATGTATAAACTTGTAAAACTCGACCTCGCTTCCACTCACCGCGACTTTCGTTCTCAGCACAAATTACAACTATGTCGCCGACTTCTAATGGTTGAGTTCTTTTGAGTTCCCAATGCCGATGCTACTCTATCAGGCACACCAAATCTGTCACATACCAAGGCAAAGTTAAAACAATCGTATCTCTCTGCGTATTGTGAACTTGTGCTTCTATCCATATTTTCTTGAACCGGTGGCGGTGCGTATGTTGAATCATCCGGATCTTGGTATGTTGGCATTGATGACATAGACGTTGCTCCTTGCTCTTCAGTTTCCATCACAACTGCATCCATTGTTAGTCTTCTCTGATTATGTTGATCGTGCATGAACTATTTGAGGCGTTCGGGAACCCAGCCGCATGCACATGGAGCTGCCTTCAAATCGCATTTACATGTTCCAATGTAAAAAATTGTTTCCAGAGATTTTACATACTCTGTAAATTGTTGGGTTTTGTTTCTTCTCTTGATTTGCTCTTGATTTGCTATTGATACTTGTCAAGCAATTTATTCAATTTATTAAATACACTTTTTTTCAGCATTATTTCCATACCAAGTTTTTCCCAAATTCCATTCAACTTATCTTGTACTTGAATAGTGAATGATTTATGGGAAAACTTTTTTTGTTCTGTTTTAGCACGTTCGCTTAAGTAAAAATAATGTCTCAAGATATCCAGATGGGTTGGTAAATTAAGATCAGTCAAATCAGTAGACACACCAAAAACAGTAACATCGTGCTTGGGTATTGACTCATTGGGTTTTCGATAGTTGTTGATGTTGTTGTTGCTTCATCTTGCGGTGTAGAGGATGGTGGATTCATTGTAAACTTTTTGATTTGGAATGGTCAACTTCACTTATTATTTTTTTTTTTAAATATTTTTTTATCTGAAATTAGCACTTCACACTTTGAGTTCTTCACAACGACTTAATGCATTCACAAAACCTGTTGCGTTATATATGGTCTACGAGATGAGGTAATAAGAATGAAATGGTAATTTCAATTCTATTTGCTGTGTCTTGTGGTGGCTTAAAAACGTACACAAGCAATTTTAGGATCTGCAATTGTGTCACAGTGATACCTTAATTTTTTAAAAGGTTTGCGGTGCATTCCAGTGATATCTTAATTGTTAAAATGGTTGCATAAAACACGCATTTCTTAAGAAGGTGCCATAAAATACCCACAAAAAGGGTTGTAAAAACAACCTTCATTTCTTAAGTAGTTGCTATAAAAAAACTACACAAGTAAGTTTACGACATGCAGCTATGTCTTGTGGTGCCTTAAAAAACGCACACAAGCAATTTTCCGATTTGCAATTGTGTCACAGTGATACCTTCATTTTTTAAAAGGGTTGAATAAATTTCTAAGGAGAAAAAAACTCCAAAAAGAAAAAAACATAGGTATTTCGCTGATTTTTTCATGGAAAGTGCCAAAACTGGCGATTTTTTGAAATGTTTGTATGGGGAACCCCACAGGGGGGTTCCAGGGGGTGTGCCACTGGTATGGGTGGGTCGGGCCTCCAAAGTTAGTGGGGGTCGGTCATACATTTGGACTCGATTGGAGCACTCTAAATGGGTCAAAGTGGGATTTTTCAAATTTTGCCCCTACCCAAAAGTTCGACCCAAATTGGGGGACATCAGAATTCGTTTTAGAGGTATGGTTCCTTGGGCAAAGTTTCTTATTTTGATCCCTAGAATACGATTTTCACAGAGCCATGGGCGATTTTTTTGCCTCCCCACAAATCGAGGCCTAGTAAACATCTAATATTTTTCGAAGCTACCGTCTAAATTGAAAAAAAAATTTAATTTTACTATCTTTTTTTGTAAATATTTTGAAATGTTTTGACAAATTTTCTTGTTTTTATTTTATGATTTCAAATACGCATTCACATGAACTGAGGCAATAAAAAAAGGAGTGTTTCATTTAAACCGAAAAAATAAAAGTCTAATTTTAATTTTTTTTTTTTTTTTGCTGAAAAATATTTTATTTTATATATTAATATTATATACCTCATAAGTGCTGTGTAAGTACAATAAAAATTAAATAATTAAAATACGTCTGAACACCAAAATGTTTTCTCCTTTCTTTACGATATAACCTAGTGCGGCAATGTTTGAATGTTAAGGTTTTTGAATAAACTTCATTGTATTTGTAAAATACTTAATTTCTGTTCAACTTCACCGCTTCCTAACATATTGTGAATTATGTTCTGGAATAAAAGTGCGGCATTTTTCTTACTGGTGTATGTTTGAATTGTTGTTATCTCATTTATTTATTCATTTATTTATTTAGTTATTTATTAATCTTGTTGTTAAATTTTACTTTTATTTTATTTAATCTATTCAACTTGCGGCATGCAAAAGAAAGTGTTCTTATATGCTAACATATTTCCTCAATAAATTGAAATTGAAATTGAAATTGAAATTATGTTCACACTAATACATTAACATTCCTCAGAGCCGTATTCGGTTGTAGCGTACAGCTAGGCGCAGGTTTTCTAATTGGAATTGAGTATTAAACAAGTTTCTTTTTAAAATATTTGCGTAGTTAAAAAGTTAAGTAAATGATTTATTTTATTGTGAAATTATTCTATTATTGTATTTCCACACCACCCTTGAGGTATACAATTTGGTGCGTTACCGATTTTTTTGAGTGTTCGGTTCCCCTGTAGGCCTATTTCACCCATAAACACAGAGAAATATTAGTATGCAACATTAAAAGATATTAATTTACAAATGTAATATACATATATATATATATACATATATATATATACATATATATATATATATTAGGCCGGGTCGATTTGTGGGGAGGAAAAAAAATCGCCCATTGCTCTGTGAAAATCGTATTCTAGGGATCAAAATAAGAAACTTTGCCCAAGGAACCATACCTCTAAAACGAATTCTGATGTCCCCCAATTTGGGTCGAACTTTTGGGTAGGGGCAAAATTTGAAAAATCCCACTTTGACCCATTTAGAGTGCTCCAATCGAGTCCAAATGTATGACCGACCCCCACTAACTTTGGAGGCCCGACCCACCCATACCAGTGGCACACCCCCTGGAACCCCCCTGTGGGGTTCCCCATACAAACATTTCAAAAAATCGCCAGTTTTGGCACTTTACATGAAAAAATCAGCGAAATGCCTATGTTTTTTTCTTTTTGGAGTTTTTTTCTCTTTAGAAATTTATTCAACCCTTTTAAAAAATGAAGGTATCACTGTGACACAATTGCAAATCGGAAAATTGCTTGTGTGCGTTTTTTAAGGCACCACAAGACACAGCTGCATGTCGTAAACTTACTTGTGTAGTTTTTTTATAGCAACTACTTAAGAAATGAAGGTTGTTTTTACAACCCTTTTTGTGGGTATTTTATGGCACCTTCTTAAGAAATGCGTGTTTTATGCAACCATTTTAACAATTAAGATATCACTGGAATGCACCGCAACCCTTTTAAAAAATTAAGGTATCACTGTGACACAATTGCAGATCCTAAAATTGCTTGTGTGCGTTTTTAAGCCACCACAAGACACAGCAGATAGAATTGAAATTACCATTTCATTCTTATTACCTCGTCTCGTAGACCATATATAACGCAACAGTTTTTGTGAATGCATTAAGTCGTTGTGAAGAACTCAAAGTGTGAAGTGCTAATTTCAGATAAAAAAATATTTAAAAAAAAAATAATAAGTGAAGTTGACCATTCCAAATCAAAAAGTTTACAATGAATCCACCATCCTCTACACCGCAAGATGAAGCAACAACAACATCAACAACTATCGAAAACCCAATGAGTCAATACCCAAGCACGATGTTACTGTTTTTGGTGTGTCTACTGATTTGATTGATCTTAATTTACCAACCCATCTGGATATCTTGAGATATTATTTTTACTTAAGCGAACGTGCTAAAACAGAACAAAAAAAGTTTTCCCATAAATCATTCACTATTCAAGTACAAGATAAGTTTAATGGAATTTGGGAAAAACTTGGTATGGAAATAATGCTGAAAAAAAGTGTATTTAATAAATTGAATAAATTGCTTGACAAGTATCAATAGCAAATCAAGAGCAAATCAAGAGAAGAAACAAAACCCAACAATTTACAGAGTATGTAAAATCTCTGGAAACAATTTTTTACATTGGAACATGTAAATGCGATTTGAAGGCAGCTCCATGTGCATGCGGCTGGGTTCCCGAACGCCTCAAAGAGTTCATGCACGATCAACATAGTCAGAGAAGACTAACAATGGATGCAGTTGTGATGGAAACTGAAGAGCAAGGAGCAACGTCTATGTCTTCAATGCCAACATACCAAGATCCGGATGATTCAACATACGCACCGCCACCGGTTCAAGAAAATATGGATAGAAGCACAAGTTCACAATACGCAGAGAGATACGATTGTTTTAACTTTGCCTTGGTATGTGACAGATTTGGTGTGCCTGATAGAGTAGCATCGGCATTGGGAACCGCTCTTTTCCAAAATTTCCAAAAATGAAAGATAAGCATGGCAAACCTCTCATCATGGATAAATCGAAAGTTCGCAGAGAAAAAGAGAAATGCAGACAAGAAGTGGTTCGCAAACGGTTAGATCATACCAATTTGTTAGCGTTTTCATTCAATGGCAGAAAAGATGATACTTTAACGACAGCTAAAGTTGATGAGAAGTATCATACGAGGATGGTAAAAGAACCGCATCTTGTTATTTTGAGAGAACCCAATTCTGAATTAATTGGTTACGTAAGACCGGAACATAAAACCGCTGAATACAAAACAACCAAATTAAATGATTTTTTCAACGATAAGAATATATCACTGGATGCATTAATTGGATTATGCACTGACGGTGAGCCAACAAACACTGGCCCACACGGTGGAATTATACGACGATTCGAATTGCTGTTAAAAAGACCATTGCATTGGTTCGTTTGCCTTCTACATTTCAACGAACTTCCGTTTCGGCATTTGTTTGAAGCTTTGGATAAATCAACCAGCACTGGACCAAGATCGGCAACCGGAAAACTGAGCCGTCAAATCGAAACTTGTGAAACTCTTCCGGTAAGTTATTGCTATCACTCATTTATTATAATTGTCAACCATTTTTAATTATTTTATTATTATATATTTTCAGGAGGTGGACGGCTTCCAGAAAATTGAGTTGCAAAATATGCCCCCGCTCCAGAAAAAAATTGAATTTTCCACCGATTCGAAGTACTTATACGACATGGCCCATGCAATTTATAGCGGCGTGGTTTCGGTGGATCTGGCTAACATCAAACCAGGGAAAATTGTATATTCTCGGTGGCTCACCAAGGCCGCTAGATTATTACGATTATATGTGACAACGGAAAATCCAGATGCAAATTTAAGAATTCTGGTTGAATTTATAATTAAATGTTATGTGCCAATGAACTTCAATATCAAGTATTACAGCTCTGTTGTGTAAGGCAGTGCATTATTTTTCAACTTCATTAGTTGGTCACGATTTCTAGAACCTCGTTTACGCAAAATTGTCAATCAAGTAATTACAGATAATTCATATTATGCGCATTCGGAAAATATCTTGTTATCAATGTTGTTTGATGATAGCAAAGAAAAGCGCGACTGTGCTATCAACATAATTCTACGCTATCGAACAGATGTTGACGATCCAACCCAACTTAGAGCTTATAAAAAACCAGATATAAAGTTTAATTGCACAAGTTACACGGAAATGATCAATATGAATGACATAAATAACAATGGTATTCATGCAAAGCGGCAAAGTTATATTTAGGGCAATTAGTTATTTTTATCAGGTAGATTGTGTGAACGTCCCCTAAAACCGATTGTGCATTTTCAGAGATATGTCAGCTGTTAACTTGTGAATAGTAGTTGCTGATTGCTGTTATAAGTTTGCCACCTCGTTTGCTCACCTAAATCGAAGAGCAAATATATCTGGTTTGTGCAAAAGCTTCTCAGTACAAATTTTGACAGTTCATTTATAAGGGTGATAAAGTTATCTTGTTTATACCATTTATAAGGGCTTTGCCCATTTGCATGAATACCATTAACGTATTTGAACCACCATTCACGCGAAGCATTCCGTACGATACATTGAAAGAATATTTAAATCAAGATGATCCACCGTTTAATGATCCAAAAATTCCATCACACATACAAGGAACGGAACGACATGTTCAATTGCTAGCTAGCGTTTCCGCTTGAAAGTAAAAAAGACTTCAAACAAGAATTTTTTTAGTTTCTTTTCTATAACTAACTTAAATTAATTTTTTCATTTACATATGTTCTGACTAAATAAATTTCAAAAGAAAAAAAATAGATATTATTATAAATAAATAAAAAATATTATTATAAATAAATAAATAAAAATAAAGAAAAAATATAGCCATTTCGCTGATTTTTTCATGTAAAGGCCAAAAATGGTGATTTTTTTAAATGTTTGTATGGGGAACCCCACAGGGGGGTTCCAGGGGGTGTGCCACTGGCATGGGTGGGTTCGGCCTCCAAAGTTAGTGGGGGTCGGTCATACATTTGGACTCGATTGGAGCACTCTAAGGGCTAGTTTTTCAGTGCGAGTTTAAACTCTAGTCAAGTTAAACCGAGGTTAACCCACCAAAATTGGACGTTTAAACTCGGTTTAGGCAAAAAAGAAACACATAATATGATAATTTAAGTCAATTTAACTTCAACGAATGCTAAAATATCTAGTTCAACCGAGCATACATATAGATCTACAAGGTGGCGCAAAAATAACCTTCCGATGTTTTTTGGCTGTAATTTAAAAAAAAAATGAAAAACTTTGATTCTTCTTGTGGATTTTTATTTGGTCTTTTAATTTTTTTTACATCAAGTCGAGAATATGATGTCATGTAAATATCCGCCGCCACAGTTGATTGTCATTTGAGCCCTTTTTATGGCATTTTCCATCACTTCGGCCAAAACTTCCGGCGATGGGTCCTCACATTCTTGACGGATATTGTCTTTAAGAGCTGCAAGAGTCTGAGGCTTGTTGACATAAACCCGCGACTGCAAAAAGCCCCACAAAAAGAAGTCTGGAGCGGTCAAATCAGGCGATCTTGCTGGCCAGTGCAAATCGCCAAATCGGGAGATTAGGCGCCCGGGAAATGCATCCTTCAGCATATCGGTTGTGGCACGTGCAGTGTGTGCCGTTGCACCGTCCTGTTGGAACCACATGTTTTCCAATCCCAATTCATCAAGTTGCGGCACAAAGAACTCGTTGATCATTGCTCTGTAGCGCTCACCATTCACAGTAACCGTTTGGCCCGCAATATTCTCTGCAGAACGGCTACTCCGGCGTCTGCCACGCCTGGCAGCATCTCGTGTTGTGCCAGTCTCTTCGAGGCGAGCGGCTAAACGTCGCAGTGTTTCACCAGTAGGCGTTGGACGGCCAGGAAATCTGCGGCGAAATTCACGTTGTGCCAAAGTCACCGACCGATTATTGGTCAAATAAATAATCAATATTATTATAATAATTGGTCAATTAATAATAAAAACAGAACTGACATTAGGGGCCAATCGCAAAATTTATAGCATTTTCTGATAGGAGGATTACTTTTGCGCCACCTTGTATATATATAAAAAGTGTACGTTTGGTTGAAATCGCATCACTTCAGAACGGCTGGACCGATTTGGATAATTTTTTTTTTTAAATGTTCGTTTTAGTCCAAGTTACGTTTTTAAGGAAAGAAAAATTGACCACGCCCACTTTTGCGCCCACTTTTTTGATTTATCTAAAATCGGAAAACGGCTGGACCGATTTGGATAATTTTTTTTTCAAATGTTCGTAGTAATCCAATTTAAGTTTTGTCGGAAAGAAAAATTGACCACGCCCACTTTTGCGCCCACTTTTTTCGATTTATCTAAAATCGGAAAACGGCTGGACCGATTTTGATAATTTTTTTTTCAAATGTTCGTAGTAATCCAATTTAAGTGTTTACTGAAAGAAAAATTGATCATATTTTTTTTACCATCAATCGTATGTCGGCAGTCCACGTCATATGCATGAATACACGCAAGATGCGCTGTCATATGTTCGAAAATACGGCCGTCCCGATTTATTCCTAACATTCACGTGCAACCCACAGTGGGCTGACATAAGAAACAATTTATTTGATAGTCAGACACAAACAGATCGACATGATGTCACCGCACGTGTATTTCGGCAAAAGTCAAAAGTACTCATGGATCTGATTGTCAAATTGAAAATTTTTGGCGAGTTGCGTTGTTGGATGTATTCCATCGAATGGCAAAAAAGAGGCCTGCCACACGCACACATTTTGATATGGTTGGTTCGTAAAATAACACCAAATCAAATTGATAACATTATATCTGCCGAAATTCCCGATGAAATCAGTGATCTGCAATTATTTGAAATTATCAAGAAGAATATGATCCACGGCCCTTGCGGTGAATTAAATTTGAATTCGCCATGCATGATCGATGGAAAATGTTCAAAGCGATATCCAAGAGCATTCACATCTGACACAATTACAGGTAATGACGGATATCCATTGTATCGACGTCGATCAGCGGAAGATAATGGCCATACAGCAACAATTAGAATGCAAAATCAAGACATTATTGTTGACAATCGTTGGGTAGTACCATATTCACCGCTATTGTCAAAAATATTTGAGGCTCACATAAACGTTGAATATTGCAATTCAGTCAAGTCCATCAAATATATTTGCAAATATGTCAACAAAGGGAGCGATATGGCAGTTTTTGGTGTAGCTGGTGATAATCCTAATGATGAAATTTCTCAATATCAAATGGGCCGCTACATTAGCACTAATGAAGCTCTTTGGAGAATTTATTCATTTCCAATTCATGAACGGTATCCAGCTGTTGTTAATTTATAGGTTCATCTTGAAAACGGCCAGCGTGTTTATTTTACCGATGCAAATGTACAGCAAAGAGCAGCACAGCCACCAGCAACAACATTGACTGCATTTTTCCAATTGTGTGAAAATTATGAATTTGCCAGAACATTGCTTTATTCTGATGTAACGCATTATTTCACTTGGACTGCAAAAAAATGGCAACGGCGCAAGCAAGGTACGCCAGTTGATGGCCATCACCGTGTTTTTTATGCAGATACTATGGGACGGCTGTACACAGTTCACCCAAACAATGCAGAATGCTACTATTTGCGAATGCTGTTAAATGTTGTAGGGCCACGTTCATTTCAACATTTGCGAACAGTTTATGGTGATTTATGCGAGACATATCGTGAAGCATGTCAACGTTTGGGTTTGCTGGAAAATGATGCACATTGGGATTTGACACTTCATGACGCCTCAATTGCTTCTTCTCCACATCAAATACGTATGCTATTTGCCATTATAATATCAACATGTTTCCCATCAAATCCAATCGAATTGTGGAATAAATACAAAGCTTATATGGCAGAAGACTTTTTAATTCGAATGCGCCATCACACAAGAAATCCTGATCTGCTAATTTCATTGGAAATGTACAACGAAGCATTAATAGCAATTGAAGATCTGTGCCTTTCTATTGCAAATAAAGCATTAGTGCAATTAGGTTTAAATCCACCTAATCGTCCAATGCATGCTATATTTGATCGAGAGTTGCAGCATGAACAAAGCTACAATCGAAAAGAATTGCAAACATTTGTCAATTTGAATATTTCCAAAATGAATGACCAGCAAAAACACGCTTATGATACCATCATGCAAGCTGCACAAAATGAGGTTGGTGGATTGTATTTTTTGGATGCACCTGGTGGAACAGACAAGACATTCGTCATATCACTGATTTTGGCAACTATTCGATCGCAAGGAAAAATTGCATTGGCACTTGCTTCGTCTGGGATTGCTGCTACATTGTTGGACGGCGGAAGAACCGCACACTCTGCATTAAAATTGCCGTTAAATGTTCAGGTTTGTTTCATTAATGTATTTTTGAAAATTAATTTGAATAAATTAACGTGAAATTATTATTGAATTTACAGGTGATTGAATATCCCACATGCAATATTTCAAAAACTTCTGCAATGGCAAAAGTATTACAACAAGCAGCAATTGTTCTATTAGATGAATGTTCAATGAGCCACAAAAAATCACTGGAAGCAGTAGATCGTACAATGAAAGATTTACGTGGCAATCAACAACTTTTCGGTGGTGCATTGATATTATTGTCTGGTGATTTTCGACAAACATTGCCCGTGATTGCACGATCCACACCAGCGGATGAAATTAATGCATGCTTGAAGTCTTCCTTTCTGTGGCGATATGTCCAAAAATTGACATTGCACATAAATATGCGTGTTCAGTTGCACAATGATCAATCTGCAGTTCGTTTCTCGAAACAATTGTTAGAAATCGGCAATGGAAAAGTTCAAATCGATAATGCAAATGGTTTGATTACTTTGCCAGATAATTTCTGTACAATTCTCAAATCAAAAGAAGAACTGATTGAACGCGTTTTTCCAAATATTGTACAAAATTACAGAGATCACAATTGGTTGAGAGAACGCGCAATTTTGGCACCAACAAATTTACATGTCAATGCAATTAATTTTCTGATCCAAGAAAAATTACCAGGTGCAGTGACATCATATAAATCTATTGATAGCGCAATGAATAACGATGATGCCATACATTATCCAATCGAATTTTTAAATTCATTAGAACCACCTGGTATGCCACCGCATTGTTTAAATTTAAAGGCCGGCTCATCAATCATTTTGCTACGGAATTTAAACGCTCCAAAACTGTGCAATGGCACCAGATTGGCTGTAAAAAAATGTATGTCGAATTTGATTGAAGCAATAATATTGACTGGAAAAGCTAAAGGCGAAATTGTACTCATACCGCGTATTCCGCTGATACCAACAGATATGCCATTCGAATTCAAGCGTTTACAATTTCCGGTGCGTCTGTCATTTGCCATGTCCATCAATAAGGCGCAAGGACAAACGCTTCAAGTATGCGGATTAAATTTGGAACAGCCGTGTTTCTCGCACGGTCAATTATACGTTGCCTGTTCAAGAGTTGGCATTCCAAGCACGTTATTCATTTACGCACCGGATGGAAAAACAAAGAATATTGTTTATCAAAATGTATTGGATTGAGTTCGGTGGTAAGAAATCATAAAGTTCGAAATACAACTATTTTTTAAGATTTCATACAAAAAACAACACTTGGTTTCACTTTACTGAGTCTTATAAATTGCTAAAACAAATATGTGAATTTTTCAGCATTGATACAAACTGAACTGATGCAACATTAACGTTATGTTAAAGTTTGAATCATTAGTAGTAAAAGCTTTCATATAATCTTTTTGTAACCGAAATAGTATAATTTCACAATTTTTCTTCAGTGTAACGAAGTGCACCGGGTTTCGCTATATATTTATACTTTTCCAATATAGGTGTCGGGTGTAGCAACGCGCACCGGGAATTGCTAGTATATATATATATATATATATATATATATATAGTATATGTATATATATATATATATAAGGTATATATAATAGGTTTAAAACGTATTCATAAAAATATTTTAAAATAGGTTTAAAACGTTCAATAGTTAAAAAGCTTTTTAATGTTAAAAAGTCTTTTAAAATTTTGTTATTCATAAAAATGTTGTAGCTGCTTTGTAGTTAAAAGAGGAACACTTTCGATTTGAAGTGGGAAGAGTGTCAATAATGGTTTGTGTATTTGATAAATTCAATGACTTTTCATTTATTTGTTACAATTTCGTCAACATTTTGATATTTAAACATCAACATTTTTTCGATCTTTTTTTGTAAACATTTTGAGATGTTTTAACAAATTTTATTGTTTTTGTTTTGAATTTTTTTGACATATTTTTCAAATTTTTGAAATATTTTTAGTTATTTTTGACAAAATTTGTGCTCAAATGAGAGCAAATAATTTTAAAAATGCTTTATGAGGGGTTAATTGAACCATGGTAGAATTATAAGGTAGGGCCGACTCGGAGAAGAATGCAGTGGAAAGCAGCGAAAAAGGGGGCTAGTTATCAAAATCAGCTGTTAATCTCGAGTTTCTTTATGTTCATGTTTCGCAGTTGATTTTAGGTTAAACTTTTTACAAGCTTTTTTTTCAAATTTAACACTTCCGCGGCATTTTATAGATTTATTTACAATGTTTTTACAATATTTCCACTCAAATTAACACAAACTTAACACTCGTGTCCGCACTATTTACAAATTGAAAACATGATATTTCTTTTTTCATTTGACATTTCCACCAACTTCGTCATTTTGACAACTACCCGACCTTTTCACTATCCACTCTTCGTTGACGCGTGAGGGCACTGAGCGACTAGGCCCTACCTTATAATTGTATCATGAATTGAACGTTTCAGCCATTTTTAAAAATCCTCTCATTTATAAACAAACTTTTTCAATAATTTTTTGACATTTTCTTTGTTTTTGATATATTTTGAAACAATTTGATATATTTTTGACATAATTTGTGCTCAGATGAAAACAAAATAAAATGTAAAAATGCTTTATCGAAGGTTTATTGAAGTTTTCACCATTTTTAAAATTCTCTCATTTATGAAGCCTTTAAAAGAATTTTTAACGATATTGAACGTTTATGAATAATGTTTTTCAATTTTTTCGATTTTTTTCTTATGAAGACTTTATAAGAGGTTCTTAATTTTTTATGAATACAGCCGTTAATATTTAAATTTTCTTAACATAAATAGTTTTATGTAATTCTTGTTTTACTGTTAGCTTTCCATTAACATTTTTTTTGTAATATTAAAAATACTAAAAAACTATGTTATAATGACCGGAGGACTTAATATGGCCTTCAAATATATTTTTTCAAGATGTGGTACCGCTGACGGAAATAATCTTCGGCTTGTTTTTGAACAGCCGACAAAATCAGATTTATAAATATGTTTACAGCAAACAACTGATAGCTTGCTTACGAAGCTTGGTTGCAATCCTAGGGTGCAAATCGATTTATACCAATAATTAGTACCAATAATTTGCCGAAATCTGAAAATAAACAAATAAGTATAATTATTAATTTACTACAGTGATTAACAAAAGGCGCCCTGAAAATAATGACACCATGAAAAATGAATGCGCCCTTGTAGTCGTGTTTGTGCTTTGACATAAGCGCTGGAATAGAAATGACCCAAAATTAACTGGCACTAATTATTGCTTTTTCACTAATTTCTGATTAGAAATATATTAATTTCCAATTGAAATACACTTTAAAAGAACAAATATAATATAAATAACAGTCTTTTATTTAAATAATTAAACCGATGTGAACAGAATTTGGATATACTTACTTGTGGAATGAAATAATTTTGTTCATCAATTTCTGACTACTTCCACAACTGTGCACTATACAATTCATTATTATAAAGTTAGTTATAAAAATCACTTTATTATTTCAGTTACTTTCAGCTATGACAATTGCTTTTAATAATTATTTTAAAAGAATTTCTCGAGTAAATTTTCTTTGTTTTGATTTTCTAGCGCAAATGTCAAAAATTTCGTTCAAAAAATGCCGCAGTACACATACAGTGTATAGGTCTGTTTCCGTACTTTACACTGTGTAAGATTTGTGTAAAACGTGTGCTAGAGAGTAAAAACGAAATGTGAGCATAGTTGCAAAAGTACGGAAACAGCTTCTAGTAAGTTTCGAGCACAAAACAGCTGATTTTGACTGCAGACGGCAGCACAAAATTTAAAACACTTTCTCTCAAATTATTAAAAGCCATTTTTAATGCAAAACTGAACAATTACTTAATTTTTATTTATTACTATTTATTTATTGTACGTAAATTTCTTTTTAGGCACACAATTTGTGAGTTTATTTATCGCAAAACATAAACAATTATGAAATGTAATTTGACATTTGCTTCTTTTTATTGATGCTTATTATTCTTGATGCTTGTTCTTACTTTACTCGAAGTCTCGAGTTCTAGCACTCTCTGTGCACTTTGTGTGCTCGAGAGAGCGATTTTATGCTTGTTCTTCTTCTCCCATTTTTAGCACAGAAAGTACGGAAACAGAAAATAGCGTCCCACAAGTTACACAGTGTGCGTACGGAAACAGACCTTATGTGTGCATAACACCACTTCCTTATTTCTATGGAAGTGAATTCGAAAACAAAGAAAAAGCTGTCAAATCCCCAACTCACAAACGATACTACATGTCGGATGGACATGTAGTTCGACAAAATAATGGCACTAATTTTCGTTGGTCTCAAACGGTCGCACATGTTGGATGGACTTCATTATTATAAAGTTGCCAGCAAGTAAATACGAACACTTTTGCAGTGCTCGATATATTAACAAATTTTATTTTTATGAATTCCTCTTTTATTTTTCAAAGTCACTGTGAGCCTTCTATATAGCTCAAAAAATTCATTCTAAAAATCTACTTTTATTACATTTGTCATTTTGTCGCTCGATGTTTCTCACTCAAAAACTTTTATCGAATGAGAAAATGCACTAAGTTGGATGGACACGCACACAAACGATCGCACATGTCGGATGGACCGAGCAAAAAGTCAAAAATGTTCGTCTTTCATCGGACATGTCCATCCAACTTCATTTTTAGCACACGAACGATACTACATGTGCGACGACATGACAGGTCCATCCGACATGTAGTATCGTTTGGGGTGCCCTAATCAAACAATGCTTTCAATGTGAAACTATCAAAAGCTCTGAGAGCCGGAGCGGATGAACACAGATTGTAGCAATCTAAATTTGTTCATTTTGAGATTGCTGTTCATGTCGGCAATCAGCAATCTGAATAGTGTTGCTAGGTTACGAAATAAAATGTTCAAAGAAATGCAAAATTATGATTGACGTGTCGTGTGAGCTACCAACAATCAGCATGTGAAAGAGAGCAAGAAAAGTTCATTGATTGCCAATCAAGTAATCCCGTGTGAGTTGGCCAAAATTAAATGCGATACGTTCGCAAAAAAATCAGTATAAACCAGTGTCGATCAAAATTAGCTCGAGAGCTAACAGCTTTTTCTGCAACGTATAGGTATATAAAATTTTGCGCTGCTAAAAAGCTTTCAGTCTGCAGGCAGACTCCAAGCAGAAAGGGTCACGTCACTTTGTTCGCTTAATTTGATTATAATTACGCAATTTTTGTACACCGAAAAGAAAACATTAAGAAGCAAAGCACAGTTCAGTTAACTATGATTCTTCGGAAACGCAACACTTTGTAATGTAAGCGATGATTGTATGCCATTTTATATTTATTTTGTTTTTAGTTAATACCGAAAAATGTTGCTATTTACGTATGTATATTTAATATATGTAAATAATTCAGCACACTTTTGCTGTTTTCAATTAAGAAATAGCTGTCAGCAAAAAAGAACTTGTAAATGCAAAATAAAAAAAATTGGGATGAAAAATAAGGTTAGTACAATTCATAAATTTAATGTTTGCCTAAATACAAGGTAGAGAGTTTAAAGACATTTTTGAAAGCCTAGCTTTATCGAGGTCAACAATCACTCGTCGGACTGAAACTTTGAGCGAATACTTATTTTCAAAAACTCAAAAAAGAATGCGTGATTGCAAGTACTTTTCTATTTGCTTAGACGAGAGCACTGACGTTAATGATTGTTGTCAACTATTAATTTGTGTAAAAACTGTGAATGAAAATTTTCATTGCTCAGAAGAAATGCTAATAGTTGAGTCTATGCATGGAAACGTGAAGGGCAAAACAATTTATGATGTTTTAAATAGTAAAATCTTTTCATTTGCAGACATAAATAAATTATCTTCGGTTTGTACCGATGGAGCTCACGTTATGACGGGGAAAAAAGAAGGGCTTATAGGTTATTTATTAAAGAACCAAATTGATGTACCCGTATTTCACTGTATAATACATCAACAAGCTTTGTTTGCCAAATCATTAAATTTATTGGAAACAATGAAAATATCCATTAAAATTATCAATAAAATTCGAGGTGGTCACAACTCTTTAAATCATAGAAAATTCAAAACATTTTTGGAAGAACTGGAGGCCGATTATGGTGATTTGCTACTTTTTACTGAAGTACGATGGTTGAGTCGAGGAAATAGCCTCAAAAGATTATTTCATCTGCGTTTTGAAGTTTTGTCATTTTTTGAGCTTTACCCCTCTCCTGGCTCGGATTTATTAGTTAACTCTTTAAAAGATCCTATTTTTAACTTGGACTTGGCATTTTTAACGGACATATCTGAATTTATCAATAAATTAAATCTAGTATTACAAGGGAAGCAAAAAATGATCTTTGATTTGGTTTCAGCCGTTGTAGAATTCCAACGACAGCTTACTATTTTATCTACTAAATTTAAAAACGGCAACCTAGAAAATTTAACAAGAACTGCAGAGGCTTACACTGCGTGTTGTAATGAAGTCAGCATGAACCGTTTTTTTGAAGTCTTTGATACATTAGAAACCAACTGTTCTAAAAGATTTCAAGATTTCCAAAAAATATCTGATTTAATTGAGCTACATAACAATCCTCTAAAATGCAATATAGAAAAACAAAGCCCATCGATCCAAAGCGAGTTAAAAATTTTGCAAGAAGATTTAATGTTACCTATTGCAGACGGATGTGAATTTTGGAAAAATGTTGATGAGTCCCTTTATCCAACAATAAAAAATGCTATATATAAACTTTATTCGATGTTTGGAACAACATATATTTGCGAAAGCTCTTTTTCATTGATGAAAATAATAAAAAACAAACACCGAAATCGCTTATCGGACAATCATCTGCAAGATTTGATGCGCATAAAAATTTCCAATGACGATGTAGATTTTGACGAAATAATCAAAGATTTTAATAATAAAAATAATAATACCAAAAACAATAATAATAACAACACTAATAAACATATTTGGCGGCCGTGGATATAAAAAATCAACAACAATTGGTTGATTTGTTATCATGTCAAAAGTATGTCAGAAAATTTCAGGAAAAAACTTTTCAAAATCAGTTTGAAATCGGTTTTTTTCATATCGTTTTCATGTTATTTGACCCCGTCTTAATTTTAATATTTTTTCCAGAAATATTAACATTATAAGAAGCAAACAAGGGCACTGCACATATTCAAAGTATTCAAAATATACCCATACGATATATATTCATATATAATAATAAAAAATCCAAAAACAATATAATATGAAATATATTATGAGCAAATAATCTATTACAAATAATTTCATAGTTTTTCGATTTGCGTCGATTTAATTCTATTTATGAACATAAAGCTTTCGGAAAGCTTTCAAATTGCTTTAACATTAGATTTCTTTCAGTGAGAAGCTTTAAGTGTTACACACACATCCAATCAAGTTTAGTTGTGTGCGTTTGAGCATCACTGGTATAAACACATTTGAATGACTCATTTGAAATGGCTCATTTGCTCTAATGTAAACGTAGTATTAGGAGTTATCGATGTACATACATTTAAAAAAAAAAAAAAAACGGACAAACCAACGAACTTGAGAACCTCCTCCTTTTTGAAGTCGGTTAAAAAATGGAGAATCTTATTTATACAAACTTTAAACTTTAAAAAATATGCATATCTTCTCGAATGATCCATGTACAACACATTGTTCTAGTCATAGTCCTTATGTCCAACAACTCCAAAAACCATCTCATCCACGAAAATTAAAATATAATTTTTTGGGTTCTCTAACTGAATGAAACAATTTTAATTATTTTTGGATTAATTTTAAGGGATGATTGTCACTTACATGTTTTCCAATAAGTGTCCATAAGTAATGTTAAGTGCTGCTGCAGCGCATTGTGTCCACCGCCAAAAAATTCTGTCCAAAATATCTTCAACTTTCTGCTGTTTTTTCCGAGTTTCTGAGGAATAGACATGATAAAAAAAATGTTATTTTGATTAAAACACACATTTGCTTCTCACCTGTTTGTCCAAATTTGTCCACGAGTGATTCCAAGGAAAGCTTTACCGCATTTTATCCACCACCAAAACTGTTGTCCAAAGGTTTGTTGCTAAAAATTCCGATTTGACAAGTCCAGAAATGTCAGTCGCTCCATTCTCACCGTTCCTCTTTTTTTGACAGCAAAAAAGTTGTTGGAGAAAAGTTGTTAACTTCACATCCGCCAGTTGTTACGGAACAAAACGTCTCGTCAAACCGTTTCGTTTAGTTTCGATAAGCTTACGTTTGTTCATTTTGTGTTACAACATTGAAATGCATTTAAGCGAACATTTTCGTCTTCACTCGTTACGGAGCAAATGGTCTATTTTGGTTAGGCCTTTAGAGCCCGAACAGAGTCAAATATTGTTGCGACCGCTGATCCTCTCTGGTCGTCGAACGCAGAGAACACGCCCAGAATGAAACGATTGCGACTGACGATTCAAAGTTGCTTTTATTTAGTATTTTTATATTAATTTTTTTTCTATTTCATTTCAATGTATTGGTCTCTTCAATTGTGTGAATACAACACACACAAACAAGAAATGTCAGAAGATAACAAAAAACTTTGCAAATTTCATTAAACACAGCCAATCCTTAGCAAAAATATGGCAACACTAGTGGCGCTCAGAGAGAGAATCGGCGGTCGCAAGAGAAGAAACAGAATAAGAGCCTGAACAGAATCAAAAATCGTTGTGACCAACGACCCTCTCTGGTCGTCGAACGCAGAGAATGTGTCCAGAATGATGCGATTGCGATTAACGATTCAAAGTTGCTTCTATTTAGTATTTTTTTATTTATTGTTTCTATTTCATTTCAATGTATTGGTCTCTTCAATTGTGTGAATACAACACACACAAACAAGAAATGTCAGAAGATAAAAAAAAACTAAGCATATTTCATGAAACGCAGCCAATTCTTAGCAAAAATATGGCAACGCTAATGGCACTCAGAGAGAGAATCGTCGGTCGCAAGAGAAGAAATAGAATAGATTCTAATTGTGCGATTTATCGTTGCGGAAAAAGAGCTGCGTTTTTTTCTACATTTTGCATGTATTTTCCAACAACAAAGATCGGAGGCCGCAACGATTTTTGATTCTGTTCAGGCTCTTAGGTCGATCGTGTGTTGACAGCTCGAGTAGAAAATCACGTGTTTTTATGCAGCAATTCACAATTCGATCTCAAACTTTGATCGTAAATATCATATCTCCAGCTCACACGGTGATTGCCAATCAAACAATCTAGTCGTTTTGTTGTTGCTTTCAATGTGAAACTGTCAAAAACTCTGAGAGCCAGAGTGGATGAACACAGATTGCAGCAATCTAAATTTGTTCATTTTGAGATTGCTGTACATGTCGGCAATCTGCAATCGGAAAAGTGTTGCTAGGTTACGAAATAAAATTTTCAAGGAAATGTCAAATTATAATTGGCGTGTCGTGTGAGCTACCAACAATCAGAATGTAAAAGAGCGTAAGAAAAGTTCACCGATTGCCAATCAAGCAATCCCGTGTGAGTTGGCCCATGGTGTAATAATAATAAGGTGTTAGTGAATTTGACACTCCTCTCTCAAAATGATAAAATTTTTCGCCCCGCTCCTGTCAAAAACAGCTGATGGTGGATTGGAATGAAAATAAATCAGCTAACGTGCAGTCGGTCGAAGCTCAATGCCATGTCCACTTCTTTTGATGGCTATTATCAGTTGAAGTGTTGAACATTCTTTCATGGCATTCGATATTTTCTTGAAGCAGTCGATGTGAATGCAAGACAATTTGCATCCTGGCCAAAGCTTCATGTCGGTGGCACCTTCCAGCGCACGTTTTTGATAAAATGGCAAAACCATTGAATGGCGAACTTGGCAAATGGGCGAAGACATCTGCAATAACTTTTTGTCAATACAACACGGCACAATTAATTGAATTATATATTTATTTAACCTTTATTTGCACAATAACCTATAAAAACTATAACACATCATCATCTAGCAACTCAAACAAATAACACAATTTGATAACTATCAACAGCTCCTCTCTTTCGCTCTCAATTTTTTGACAGAAAGAAAGCTATTCTTGGTGTTGTCAAAAATTCGCTAACACATTATTATTACACCATGAGTTGGCCAATATGAAGAGGTAAAGCATGATACAATAAGAAGGTAGGGTTAGGAGCTTTGACAAGACCGTCTGCTAATGTCAAAACCATAAAATACAGTGCTACCATATCTAAAGAAAAAATCCCATGACAAATCCATGTTTCATGGTTTCAGTAGGTAAGCGTTTCATATGAAATGCGTTGCTGAAAATTATGATAAACGGGGAATTACTAATTTTTTGGGTGTTCCACTGTCAGACAAAATAAAAAAATTTTTTATTAGATATCGTATGCACATTCGCATAAAATTTTTATATAAGAAATTAAGAATACAAAAAGCTAAGCAAAAAATTATGGGCAATAGTAAATTAGTGAAAATAAAGCTTTAAAATTACTAAAAAATTTATTGTTTCAATTATAGATAATTTCATTTAATATTTTTCTTATTTGCCCTACACATAATTCCTTTTCTAAGTGTTTGTTCCACATTTAAGAAAAATACAGAAAAGTGGCAACGCTAAAAGGCTTTTTGACATAAGCAGACGGTCTTGTCAAAGCTCCTTACCCTACCTTCTTATTGTATCATGAGGTAAAGTACGATCTAACGAGATGAGCAGAGAAAATTTCTACTCGGTCGTGCTGTTGACATTTCTTGCTATAGCAGAGTTGCGTTTTCGTTCAAAGAGCTTAGTATGTGGGTGTTTTATAGTTTCACTGGCAAAGGTAGATTTTCATGGGATTTCGTTTATAATCGTTGGAATTTATGATTTATATAATGTTTTTTATAACTCATGCTGTTAAAGCAATACTTATTGCCATACTCTTCACGAACCGCCTTAAGCGCGATATATTAAAGGCATTTATATAGAAAATTGCGGGATTGAGAATTGTGCGGAAAACAACTTTTGTCGAATTTCTTGCATGGCTGGTTTAATTGGCATCATCTTAGTGGCAGACGCACGACCTACTAACGCAATATTGAGAGTGCAAAATTCGAAGGTCGTGCGTTCTGACGGCTTATCTCGCACGACCGACCTAACGCAGTATTGCGATTTCAGCATAAGAGCCCGAACAGAACTTAGAGCCCGAACAGAACCAAAGCGGCTGTCGGTTGGCGGACCTCTCTCGGAGAAATCCGCTGAGAACACGTCCAGAATAGGAGCGGTTGTCGGATCAGCATTGCTTTTCGTTGTGTGAATGGTACCAATTCAAGACACACATACACAAAACGAAATGTCACCTCATGGAATGCAACACACACACACACAAAAAAACGTCAGCTCATAGTAAAAACTAAGAAAATAGCACTGAACACAGCCAATTCTTAGCTAAAATATGGCAACACTTACGTCACTCAAAGAGAGATCCGCCAGCCGTCGGAGAAAAAATAGAATAGATTCTATTCGGGAGTTTTTCCGTCGCGGATTTCTACGGCCATTTAATTTTTGGCGGCTGCATAGATAGATTTTCATGTATTTTGTTGTACAGCGCACCCGACAACCGACAGCCGCTTTGGTTCTGTTCGGGCTCTAAAGTGGCTGTCGGTTGGTGGACCTCTGTCGGAGAAATTCGCTGAGAACACATCCAGAATAGGAGCGGTTGTCGGTTGTCGGATCAGAGTTGTTTTTCGGTGTTTGAAATGGTACAAATGCAACATACATACACAAAACGAAACGTGTGAAAACGACGTTTGGAATGCAACACACACATACAAAACAAAACGTCAGCTCATGGTAAAAACTAAGAAAATAGCATTGAACACAGCCAATTCTAAGCTAAAATATGGCAACACTTACGCCACTCAAAGAGAGATCCGCCAGCCGTCAGAGAAAAAATAGAATTGATTTTATTCTGGCCTTTTTCCGTCGCGGATTTCTGCGGCCATTTATGCCCCTATTATGATTTACAACCAAACTAAGTAGAGTTGACTAAAATACTATTATAAAATACTATAAAATACGATAATATATTGTACTATTATCGGCAAAAAAGAGATAGCCGTATGCTAAAATAGAGTCAATACTCCCAGCGGACTTTGGAACTTTCTTTAAGGGCTTTACGAGCGCTTCTTTTGCAATACGAAGCGCTCCGTCTATATTCCCATCTACATTGTAATTTTAACATAACATGTCATTGGAAGGGAGCACTACTGCTCCATTCGTGCTTCAAACTACAGTGAAAGTAAGCGCTCAATACTGTGCTCCGTTTGTGCCTCGAACTGCAGCGAAAGTATAGCACTCAATTGTTCGTTCTATTTATTGTTATTTTGTTTTTCTTCTTTAGTGCTGCTAAGCTTCTCATAAGCATAGAGTAGCAGGAGCAGTTGTACTTCTTCTTCTTTTCCTGGCTTCACACAAAAAAAGCTCAGAAAAGAGTGCTCTTTGAGCGCTCTTGTTGGAAGCACTCCAATTTCGGCGCGTTGGGCTAATACAAATATTATAAATGTGTTAGTAAAATTTCATGACAAACTCACCTCTCGCGATGGATTCTGGATGAATTCACCCCTCAGGATGGACATCAGCGCTGGTGAATATCTCACTTTCGACCAGAGATAAAGAGATTGGAAACTTCGGCAAAAAGGAGATAGCCATATGCCAAAATGCAGTCAATACTAATGCAAATGTTATAAATGTGTTAGTAAAATTTCATGACAAACTCACCCCTCTTGATGGATTCTCGATGAATTCACCCCTCTGGATGTACATGAGCGCTGGTGAATAGCTCACTTTCGACAGCTAAGCCACCAGTGTACACATAGGGAAAAACTAACCTACAATTTTCTTCAAACAAATTCATGCATTTAAAAATTAGAACAGAGTTTTTAAAACAAAGATATAGCTGTTCTTGAAAGAAATTGAATTATGTTTTTCTGCTAACAGCACTTGTAAATAGAACAAGTGTTTTTATTTTAAATTCAAGTTTTTTCTATCAAAAATATTTTTATGTATTATCAAAACAACTCCATAAATTAGATTGACAATACTGACATTTCTATATTAACAAAAGTTCTTTTTCGACTATTATTAACAATATACTTGCACGGCTAAAAAAATTTTCTTTTAAATATGAAGACTTTTTTGGGTGTAGGACCTATTTTTGACAAATATGAGGTGAACTCACATACACAATACGTGATTGCATAAAAAATTGGAGAAGAAGCATTTTTAGCTGCCAAAATCAACAGAATTCACAATAGAAACGAAGTTTCCCACCTCATTATCTCTGCTATTGCCAGAGATAAAGAGATCGGAAACTTCGGCAAAAAGGAGATAGCTGTATGCCAAAATGCTGTCAATACTAATGCAAATGTTATAAATGTGTTAGTAAAATTTCATGACAAACTCACCCCTCTCGATGGATTCTCGATGAATTCAACCCTCTGGATGGACATGAGCGCTGGTGAATATCTCACTTTCGACAGCTAAGCCACCACTGTACAAATAGGGAAAGGCTAGCTTACATTGTTTGTTCAAACAAATTCATGCATTTAAAAATTAGAACAGAGTTTTTAAAACAAAGATATAGCTGTCCTTGAAAGAAATTGAATTATGTTTTTCTGTTAACAACACCACTTGTAAATAGAACAATTTTTTTCATTTTAAATTCAATTTTTTCTATCAAAAATATTTTTGTCTGTTATCAAAGTTACTCCACAAATTAGATTGACAAAACTAACATTTCTATGTTAACAAAAGTTCTTTATCGACTATTATTAACAATATTCTTGCTCAGCTAAAAACAATTTTCTTTTAAATATGGAAGACTTTTTTGGGTGTAATACCTATTTTTGACAAATATGAGGTGAACTCACATACACAACACGTGATTGCATAAAAAATTGGAGAAGAAGCATTTATAGAAGTCAAAATCAACAGAATTCACAATCAGTGTTGCCAGAATGGCAGTTTTGCCTGCAAATGGCAGTTTTTTTAACTCTGAGCAGTTTGGCAGTTAAAAAGACAAAAATGCAGTTTTTCCATTATTTATGCAGTTTTTTAAGGTAAAATGCAGTTTTTATGAAAATATAAAATCTTATGTAGTTATCATAAACTCTTTTACCATTTGTATTAAAAATTCATTAAAACTTCATGTTTTATGGCATAAATTCTGAACACTTCAAGAGTACATCTTCATTTTATATCGTTGGAAAGGTAATGCAACGTAAAATAAATGAAAATAATGAAAATGAAAAAAAAATTAGGGCACCTGTCGCTGGCATTTTAAATAGTTTTATATTTTTCCCTTAAAGTAGACGTAGTAACCTTTTCAGTCATATCCTATTTGCGAAAATCGGATTTAAATTGACTGAGCTGTTGTTTCAGAAAAGACCCCATTTTGGCCGCGAAAAATGATTTTAAGAATTTATAACTTTGGATTTGGTTTTCTAATAAAGATAACCCAATCCAAGAAAAAGCCAAATCGGAGATGGTCAGTGCAACTGACATTACACTTCAATGTGAAATAGGGGATATGTAAAAAAACATTTATTAAAATCAACTGAATTACTTCTATTAAAAATGATTTCATATGTGAATAAAATACACGAATCTTTTTATATATTAAATACAACCATATATTTTTTATAATTTTTTATGATTTAATATACAAATGGCGTTTTTTAGAATGGCAGTTTTTGTGTCCAAAATGCAGTTTTTTATTTCAGATTTAGCAGTTTTTTGAAAAACAAATCTGGCAACACTGTTCACAATAGAAAAGAAGTTTCCCATCCATGATACAATTATACAGGTAGCATTGACAAGTATAGATTTTCTCAGCAACAAGGCAACGACCATCTGTCAAAAACAGTTGTTCGTGCAACAAGAATTAAACGAATGTAAAAATAAATAAATTCCGCAAAATATGTGCGTTAAATACACAGTTATAATAATGAAAGTTGTGAAAAAATTATGTGTGATATGTGTTTAACGTTTTCCAGCCGTGGTGTTTTAATTTTAATTGAAAACTTCTTCAATTTCGTCCACATGCATCTGCAGCTGCTGAGGTTGCTGCACTTAAACGTTTTCAACCTTTTTTTTATGTTTGCACTTATTAACATTAAGTTTACAAAGTATTTTCGTTCTAGTAATAATAACTCACTATTAATTAAATAAAATAGGCAATATTTTGTAAGAAAATGTTTGGTTATTTGCAAGCGCTGAAACATAAACAATGGCGAAAACATAAGAAATAATTGAACGCTCTCTTTCTAGACATTTTTTTTGACAGATGGTCGTTGCCCAAGCAACTGTCAATACTACCTTATATTATTATACCATGTTTCCCATCTCATTAATGGTATTCATGCAAATGGGCAAAGCCCTTATAAATGGTATAAACAAGATAACTTTATCACCCTTATAAATGAACTGTCAAAATTTGTACTGAGAAGCTTTTGCACAAACCAGATATATTTGCTCTTCGATTTAGGTGAGCAAACGAGGTGGCAAACTTATAACAGCAATCATCTGTTTATATTTTTCAAAGTTTAGTCTTTTCCGCCAAATAAAAGCGTAGCAACAATTATAAAACAAAGGAAAGAATTGTTTCTAGTTATAAATACATAACTAAAACGAAATGGCTATTAACTATTCACAAGTTAACAGCTGACATATCTCTGAAAATGCACAATCGGTTTTAGTGGACGTTCACACAATCTACCTGATAAAAATAACTAATTGCCCTAAATATAACTTTGCCGCTTTGCATGAATACCATTATTATCTCTGCTATTGCTTTGCGATATGGCACATCGCAACGATTTTTGATTCTGTTCGGGCTCTTATCTCTTCAGTTTTCTTTTGGGACCTCTTTGCCAGTTTTGAGTGCGTGTCATATTTTTTCTACGGTTTTAAATAACTTTAATTATTAAAAATCGTGGAAATTATTTGAAATTAAATAAAAATAATATCTTTAAGCAAATAAATGTCGGAACAAATTGTAGAAACGGTTGAGCAAGCCTTAAAGGATGCGGCGGAAAATGCAACACCTGAGGGAATGGCTGTTGCCTACGGAAGTCTGGTTATAATGGCCATGTTACCAATAGTTTTTGGTTCGATACGATCGGTCAAGGTGCACAAATTGAAAAAGGTCTGTATTGACCAGTGTTGCTAGAAAATTTTTGAGGGTGTAGCTAAAAATGCTATGAAAAGTAGCTAAAAAGAGCTAAACAATTTTTTTTCTAGCTAAAAAAAGAAGCTAGTTTTTAAAAATAACTTAGTTGCTATATTTTATTCATTTAGTTTAAAATTTTGTTTTTAATTTTGTGTACATAAATAAAAACAACAAAAGGAATATATTTTCATATGCTAAGGTACATTTTGATCAGTAAAATACACTTTCAATGTACTAATAATTTTTTAAAACGGTTATGTGTTAATTAAAACAAAAATGAATTACAAGAAAAAGGCCAAAGTCTAGTTTTAAATAAATACATATATGTATGTATTAATATTTATATGCAGGCACAGTTTTGTAGGGTATACCATCAGTTCCGATCTCAAATTCCATACTATCATTACTATTACTATCTGGACTACCAGTCATCTTTTTAAATATCTTCCCGATTCATAAATTTTACAAGATCGTCATTTATAATGTAATCGTGACAACATTTGTTTATTTTTTAAGACATGTCTTGCCCTTTCATTCTTATCACGAAATAGGCTTACTAACAATAAGCAAAACAAGATAAGCAATATGTAGGTTTATATATCGATGGCTTAATATAGAAAAGGCGTAACTCGGTTTTTTATCGAAATCGCATTTTTAATATATTCTATTCAGTAGACCACTCTTAAATACACCTCACTTAAAAAATCAGTGTGCGTTTTTGTTATTGTTGTTGCCTATTTTAAATAAAAAGTGCATTTAAAAAGTTTTTATATCCAAAGCATTCCAGATTCTATTCAATTCTTTTCTTCTTCCGTAAAGTACCAAACAATTGAGTTATGCCTTTTCTATATTAAGCCAACGAAATAGAAGAAAGTAGTGCTGATCGTTTTTTTTTTGTCGTTCCATGCCTTGTTTCGTGATACGAATGATGGGCTTAAGGGGGGAAATATAGCCAGAGGCCGAAAAAAAGGTAATGTTTGTGAATTTTTTTAAGGAAACCTATGGGATATTTTAAAATTAGGGTTTTTATACCTAAAAATATACACATTCAAGAATATTTTTCGTTTTTTTTTATTAAAAAAAAATTAATATGAAGGTCGATACAGTATTTTTTGTAGAGCGCTCTGAAAAAAGGTGAAATGCGGTGACCAAGATTGCTCCTCCTAAATTCAACTGAAACAAAAAATTAAATATATTATGAAACTAGATACTTAAAACTTGTACTTGTAATAGCCGATTTTGAAAATATTGATTTTTCACGCGGACTTCCGAACGTAAATTAACGATTTTCAACCAAAAATTCGTGATTATTTTGCCTATAAAAAATTAACGAAGCTACAAAAAAAAAATCCTATGACAAGTGCGAGATTATTATGAATAAAATAAGCCTGCAAAAAAATCAAAACGATCGGTTCACTGAGTAACGAGAAATCTTGGTCACCGACTTTGAAAACATGGTTTCGAGAAAAACGAGTTTGAAAATAAGGGACAGCACTGCGCGCTCTAGAAGGCGGTTCACTGACTACCCTGCAAGACATGCCTAAGGGTGCGTTTATAGTGCCGACTTATTGCCGAACCGAACCGAACCGAGAAGAAAAGCTGAAAAACGCTGCACATACAATCATATGAAATAAGTTCAAACTGCGTATAGTGCCAGCTGAATAAGCAGCTTAAAGCAGCTTGTGCAGCGTTATTCGGCGTGCCGATTGTTGCTTTCTCGCTCGCTCGCACGGTTTGCATGGTTTTGTCTTATTTTACACATGGCGTACTTATTATATGCATTAAATAACAAAAAAAAGGGCAGAGCAAGAAAAAATCAAATAAAATACATACGTACACGTAGTTCTTTATTTTTTTGTTGTTGTTTTTTTCTTTTTTATTTGTTGTTTTTTTACAACAACAAATCGTTGGATACGTAGTGCAATCAGGAATTAGTAGCATAAAAAACACAAACAAAAAGCAGTCGGTGACGAAACCATACGCAAAATTACCAACAAGAAACCTTCAGCGTAGCATGAGTTGTACGCAGTCGCATGCGCTAATTTACCAACAACGACAAGAATAAACAACAACAAACACACGTTGTGTTGTTGCGGTGCAGCTGCGCGTGTGAACGATTCGGCGAATTACAACAATCACGAAATCACGTGGCCGTTTTGATGCTTCGATTGCAAAAATAAAAAAAATCAAAAAAAAAAAAAACCCGAAAAGTTTGTAAGTCATGTTGCTGCGCTGTTATATTGTACTTTCTTGACTACAAAAATTACACACATTAACAGCATTATAAAGAAGCAACAAAGATAAATTTCTATCAACTGTTGCATACGGAAAACAGAATAGAAAATTAGTGAAAAAAGCCCCAAAAAACAAAAGAGCAGCAACAAGGCTTTTTGTTCTTTTTGTGCACTTCTTTTTTATCTAAAAAAAAACAAGACAACGAAAAACAGTAGAAAACAATTGCAAAAAAGTCGAACAAGTGTGGCTTTACGCGGCATAAAGCAGCTTTCAGTTTCTGAAAGTGCGTTTCAGCAGCGTTGTTTCGCTTTTTTGTCTATTCACTTGTTGTCCGCTGGTTTGAGTAAAGAAAAAAGCAGAAAAGAAATTACGCGACTTTTTTGCTGCTCAAATTGAAAAAAATAAACAAAAAAAAAACGTTACATAAAAAAACAAACCCAAAATAGTTAAAAACCAGCTACAATAAGTCGGCCGCGGAAAGCGCGCACTATACGCACTACCAGTTTCTTTCAGCATGACGCGTTCTCAGCTCGGTTCGGTTCGGCAATAAGTCGGCACTATAAACGCGCCCTAATGCTGTGGTTATGCTTGCCAAACATAGGCCCCTATTAGGTACGACAACTCAACTTAAGTCGACATGACTTAAGACACCTCAACTCAACTTTTTTGCCATATTACATATAACATACATTTTCAGTTGAGCTGTGGTGTAAAATGGCTTTTTCTATTGGAGCATGATTACACCGAAATTTTGACACTTTCATTGAAATGAAGCATTAATTTCAATTTTTGCTTACATGTATTTTATTCACAAGTATCCAAGCAAGAAAATAGCGGAGCGGTAAGACATTTGGCTGTAACGCCAGCAGTCCGAGTTCAAACCTCGCATGTGACAAAGAACACAATTTTCTTGCCATGTTTTTGTGTATTTTTTTTTAACACAGCTCCTTGGACTAACACATAAAAGAGCTTTTTTAACTATTTGTTGAAGCGCTTTTTAAACGATTTTTTTTAGCTGCATTCAAGAAGCGCTTCCATCCTAGGATATCCAATGTAAATTTTAATATGAATTTGGTTTACTTAAAATGCGCTCCAGGTGTGTGAAACGCTATGGCACCCAGCGGTAATCGAAGCGCTTCATTAGCACTAAACAAGCGCTTCTGCCATGTCTTACCGCTCTGCTATTTCCTTGCTTGATTACTTGTGAACAAAATGTAAACAAAAATATGAGCTCCACAATTCTGAACTCTGAAAAAAGCATCCTCAAAATAAACGCATAAAATGCGCTATTTCTAGGAGCGCTTTTTATTTTCCCGCTGGGTAATAATATAATATATACGCGATATAGATAATAATTATCCATTTTCACTCAATTAACAAAAAACAATAAACAAATAAAAAGTTCGTATGAAAAAGACGTTATACAACTAGCTCAAAGCAGATGTAAGTTTTGGACAGTCTTTACACTCGACACGGAGTTGCATTGTTAAACCTAATACCACAAAAAATACATACACATCTCTGAAATACATACTTGTCAGACGACAGACACGTATGTACCTCAAATGTGTAGTAGACAATACAAATTTACAAAATACACACTCAACTTAAGTTGAGTTGTCGTACCTAATAGGGGCCATAATTGCCGAACATTTTTTGTTGTTATTGTTTCACGTATAATTATGCGAGAGAATGAATTTGAGAAAAAGTTCATTTCTCAGTTTATACGTGAAACAATAACAACAAAAAATGTTCGGCAATCATGTTTGGTAAGCACATGGTGTAATAATAATAAGGTGTTAACGAATTTTTGACAACACCAAGAATAGCTTTCTTTCTGTCAAAAAATTGAGAGCGAAAGAGAGGAGCCGTTGATAGTTATCAAATTGTTATTTGTTTGAGTTGCTAGATGATGATGTGTTATAGTTTTTATAGGTTATTGTGCGAATAAAAGTTAAATAAATATTTAATTTAATTAATTGTGCCGTGTTGTATTGACAAAAAGTTATTGCAAATGTCTTCGCCCATTTGCCAAGTTCGCCATTCAATGGTTTTGCCATTTTATCAAAAACGTGCAAGAAGGTGCCACCGACATGAAGCTTTGGCCAGCATGCAAATTGTCTTGCATTCACATCGACTGCTTCAAGAAAATATCGAATGCCATGAAAGAATGTTCAACACTTCAACTGATAATAACCATCAAAAGAATTGGACATGGCATTGAGCTTCGACCGACTGCACGTTAGCTGATTTATTTTCATTCCAATCCACCATCAGCTGTTTTTGACAGGAGCGGGGCGAAAAAATTTATCATTTTGAGAGAGGAGTGTCAAATTCACTAACACCTTATTATTATTACGCCATGGGTAAGCATAACCACGGCATAACTGAAACTCCAACACAATCACAACATTTGCAGCAAAAACTAATACATTCTCAGTTATTTCACTCTTGTCAATTTTGTCAGAATGAGACAACAACATAAACATTAAATTACGCAGTAAACAAGCTGAGGGTGTGAAAAAAAACTTTAAGAAGTGCAAGTGTAAGTCACGCAATAAATAATATCCTAAAATAACCAAATTGAATGATAGTGGCCGTGGCGCAGTGGGTAGAATATGGAACTTATATGACAGAGGACGTGGTTCAAATATCGCATGAGGCATAAAGATTTTCAATTGAGTTTAGTTAATAAAATATAGTTCAAAAGTGAAAAGTGATTAAAAGTAGACAAATAAACACATCATTCTTTCTAAAGAAAAGCAAGATTTCCTTGCTAGAATAAAAAATAACAGCGTTATTCTGGGGCTTTGTTCTTTTATTTTCTTTAAATATTTTACTAAAATTTATCTTTTGTAAATACTACCCATTAATAAAAAAAGAAAAAAAACATTTCTAAACAAAATTACAAGAAAAACATTTGGCTTTATTTGGTGAAGGGTTTTAACCCGCACATGTTTGCGTTAAAGGCCAGCGCTCTAACCACTACACTATGGTGGAAAGGTTTTGCGACACGCTAACTGCGTACTTAAGTAAACAGCTGAGTTTGTTATGAAATTCTTTACGGAATTTGTTGTTAGTGTGAGCAAAGCAGCTGTGTTCGGCAAGACATTGAAATACTTGCGTAAGAAAGAAATATGAAATCACACTTATACATGAGTTTTGGTTAGATTTTTCACATTGCCCTTAACAAACTGATAGAAACTTTGTTCTACAGACTAACCGTAATTTCCGACAGCACTATTGGTTAAATAACGAATCATTTAACCAGTACTTGTCTTGCAGGGTAGGCTATGACTTTGTTATTTTTTGATATATCGACTTGACATTTTCACCACATATTCTTGAGACTTTAAGAAAATATAAAAAAAAAATGTAAAAAAAAAGTTCTGGGTATATATCCCTCCTTAAAGCACCCTTCCAATCTCTTACTTCTATCCAAAAATCAATAGAAGACGATACTTTAGTCCATGGATAAGTGTGAAGTTTTCTCCATTGGATTTCATCGTATGTATAAGTAGAGATGTCACAAAAAAAAAAACAAATATCGGTGATATCAAGTGGTCACGAAAATATTGCCTTTTTTAACCAAAAAAAAGTAGTGGCTAAAAATAGCTAAACTTGAAAAATAAGAAGCTAAAAAAGTAGCTAGGAGCTAAAACACAATTTTTGGAGCTAAATAAGAAAAAAAAGAAGCTAAATTTAGCTACAAAGTAGCTAAAATGGCGACATTGGTATTGACAAATACCCATAAGGGGCTTTCAGACGGACGTACATGTCAGCCGACATTGTACGACGACAAACTAACGGGAATATTTTGTTGAGCTTTCAAACGATCGGACATGTACGACGACTTCATTTTTTGCAGACGCTCGAGCGTAACACATCGGTAAAAAACCGAAGTAAAAACCTTTTTTGCTTTGCCTAAGCCGATGTTTACTCGATGAAAACTTTATAGAAATGATAAATGCAGCGAGTCGGACCAACATGCTTTCACACGTCCGACATGTCGGACCGACCGGCAGAAAAATCAAAAATTTTTGATTTTCTTCCGACATGTCGGTCCGACCGTCTCATTTGCTTTCGAACGATCGTACATGTCGTCGGACATGCCCAAGTCGGATGACATGTACGTCCATGTGAAAGCCCCTATAGAAATAAAATATAAGGAAGTGGTGTTCTACTCACACATACTATGCGTTTGTTGAAGAATTTTTCAAGCGAGATAGAGCATGCTTTTTTGACATAAGCTCTTGCACATCAAAACAAAGAAAATGAGTGGTGAAAAAACATTAAAATATTAAATAATTAGCGATTGTCATCGCTATAAATTGTTTTAAAACGAACATAAATAAAATAAATAATTAAATAAGCATGCGTTGTGCCGTGAAAAGTTGTGAAAGTTCACAAAAAAACACATAATAAGTTGTTTTCATTTCACAGGTAATCTTGCTTTATAGTTTGTTGGTTTCCCGCCATTTGTGTGCATGAGTCATGTGCAAGAGCTTCTGTCAAAACACAAGTTCAGCTTCATGAGCGCATTCATTCGTTAGGGTGGCAAGCGATAGGGCCCTAATTTTTTTTCGATTGAAATCAGGGACCGTAACTGTTATAAATCTTTACAAATAAGTCGATAAATAATAGTTATTTTTACCGATTTTTTTGTTTTGTTTTTTTTTGTTATTATATACTTTTATTTATTCGGTCAAAAATACTAGTTAAAATGTTTATTTTTCGGTTAAAATTAGAAGTTAAAATATCACTTATTTTTTCGGTCAAAAATAAATGTTAAAATATGACTTCTTTTTCCGGTCAAAAATATATATATGACAGTGATATCCTATATTCAATACTAGCTTACCCGGTACACGTTTTTTGCACCCGAAAATATGCTAATGAGCCGAATGGCTAGTCGTATTTTGCATAATTTTTTAAGTGTCTTGTCGGGACAAAATTTGTCTCGTATTTTTGACATTTTTGTAAAATATCTATGATTTCAAATACGCATTCACATGAACTGAGACAATAAAAAAAAGGAGTGTTTCCTTTATACTACGTTCACACCTAAGCCAAATGAGCAAATTTGAATATCTCATTAAAAAGTGTTCACTCTTATAAATCTCATTTTGTTTGACGGTTGTTTTGTTGTATTTTCATATTTTGTTTTGATAAAATTTTTCTGTGTACAAATTTTTCTTACATTTTGCTTTTAAAGGTATGTTCACAAAGCAGTTTAATATACTCAGAGCTGTGTTTAACGTGAAATTATCTCATTTGCTGCTCATTTCGTTGAAATGAGTTGTAATGAGTTGGAATATTTCTATGGGAAATGAGCTCATTACGCATCTCATTTGTGTTTTTTGGCCGAAATGAGCAAATTAGCTTAGGTGTGAATGGGCTATTAAACCGAAAAAATAAAAGTCTAATTTTAATTGTTATTTTTGACTGAAAAATATTTTATTTTATATTTTAATATTGTATACCTCATAAGTGGTGTGTAAGTACAATAAAAATTAAATAATAAAAATACGTCTGAACACCAAAATGTTTTTGCCTTTCTTTACGATATAACCTAATGCGGTCCTGTTTGAATGTTTATGTGTTTGAATTAACTTCATTGTATTTGTAAAATACTTCATTTCTGGTCAACTTCACCGCTTCCTTATCTCTTAGTTCTTTGTGTATACCAGCTAGACAGCTCTAACGTAGTTACAAACACAATGAAACAAAATTTGGTGTTCACTAACACACTCTTACATTTTGATGTCATGTTAAACAAGGAAAGTTGTATGTGTTTAAATAGCTTACTCCTTTACGCAGCTAACAAGCTGAAGGTGTGAAAAAAAACTTTAAGCGGTGCAAGTGTAATACCTGCGACACATTGGCATAGGAAACCTTGATTATCTTTTGTAGTTTAAAATATAACCATTGGGGATGACACACTCAATATTTTTGTTTACTAGTTAATAAAACTAACGAGAAATATGGATAAGCGTACAACACTATAATCGTAAATTTCAGAGCGTTTGCTCGAGTGAGAGCGCTATAGTTCTCAACGAAAGTGTAGAAAGAGGAATGTCAAAATCAGCTGCTATAACTCGTTTGACTGCGATAAACGAGTTTCGGAAACTAGTTTTGACTAAACGAATTTTAAACATAGTTTAGCAGATATTTAAACGAGAAAAAACACTTAAACGAGTTTAAATGGATCAATGTGTCGCAGGTATAAGTCACGCATTATGAAGAAAATTTTTTTCATTCAAGTATAATAAACTACGTGGGGTGAACTGAATAAAATAAAATGAATAAAATAAAAAGAAATAAAATTAAATAAGAAATTAATATTAAATAAACGTAAGGTTCTTAACATTCTATAACAATTTTTAATGCGAGAAAAAAAATTTGAATTAACAACGAATTATTATGACAGGAACATTACACAACAATAGTGGAAATTCTGAGAATATGATTTAAAAACAAAGATGAGAACATTGTAAGTAATCCTAATATCTGCAACAACTGAATCTAAATTGGACGTTAGTAAATAATTTTTAAATTAAAATATTGAGTTAATCCAGTAAGTTTTCCAGGTTATAAAAGTCAGGTTATAAAAGTCAAGAAATTTTATTTGGATATGAGTGAATAACCCAGCGTAAGCTGAATTTCTACATAAAAAATGCACTTTCAGCATCTCTTTTGCTATTGACAACAGTGTCAAGAAAATAGCTTTTATAATTGAACGAGAATAGGAAATATTTACAGTTGTCAATATATTTACTATTGTTAATATGTTGAACTTTGTCAATTTGAGCCCGCGCATGTTTGCGTTAAAGGTCAGTGCGCTAACCGCTACACTATGGTGGAAAGGTTTTGCGGGACGCTAACTGCGTACTTATGTAAACAGCTGAGCTTGTTATTAAATTCTTTATGGAATTTGTAATTGGTATGAACAGAGCAGCTAAAGCTTTTTTAAATGAAAAAATCATATGAGGCAGACAGAGATGCCAGATCACACGGATAGGCAAAAGGCGTTAGATTTTTCAAAACGCTAGAGCAAACCTCCCAGCTAGACAGCTCTAACGTAGTTACAAACACAATAAAACAAAGTTTGGTGTTCACTAACACACTCTTACATTTTGATGTCACGTTAAACAAGGAAAGTTGTATGTACTTACATAGCTTGCTCCTTTACGCAGCAAACAAGCTGCGGATGTGAAAAAAAGTAGCGAAAAAACTTTAAGCGATGCAAGTGGAAGTCACGCAATAAAATAATATCCTAAATGATCAGTGCAAAACATGATGTCCGTGGCGCGTTGGGTTGAATGCGCAGCTTCTGTGGCAGAGACCGCGGTTCAAATACCGTCCAATACAAAAGGTTTTCATTGAATTTAATTTAATAAATTAAAATATATATATATAAAATACATTATAGAGAAATATGATTATTAAACATGGCCAAATTCCTTTCTAAACAAATGCAATTTCCTTGGTAGAGTAAAAAATAATAGCCAATATTTGAGAGATGTTTTTTTTATTTTCTTTAAATGTTTTGCTTAAATTTACCTTTTGTAAATACTACCCATTAATAAAAATAACAAACAAAAAACTTAAAAAAAAAAAATTAGTTTTATTTAGTGAAGGGTTTGAACTCGCGTTTGTTTGCGTTAAAGGCCAGCGCTCTAACCACTACACTATGGTGGAAAGATTTTGCGGAACGCTAACTGCGTAGTTAAATAAACAGCTGAGTTTGTTATTAAATTCTTTATGAAATTTGTTGTTAGTGTGAGCAGAGCAGCTGTAGCTTTTTGCAATAGTTAAAACAGATGTGGCAGACAGATATGCCAGATCACACGGATAGACAAAAAGGCGTTAGGTTTTTCCCAAAAATAATAGAAATCAGATTACGCCATCAGAGGCAGAAAAAGTTGCACCGTTCTGCGCAAGACGTTAGGTCTTTCGTGACGTAGATAGGAAAAGACTCTTTCTCTGTTCTTCTCACTGATTTTCTGTTCGTGCAAGAAAAGACGAAGGATAGTTCCAAATAGTTCTGTACGATTTTTTTTTTTCAGCTACAGTTGTTTTTTATGTTTTGCTCAGTGAAAAACAGCTGATTTTGACAATGGGTCGATCATGACGTAGGCAGACATGCGCATGGCATAATCTTGTATTTATTATTTTTGCTTGAAATTGAAAGCACAGCGGACAAAACAAACTTTTACGCAGTGTCGAACACAGCGAGCCGATTAACACTTCGTGTGTAAAAGCTCAACAACACACGATGCCCGCGGGCTATGGGAAACCATGTAGTGAGCACCACTGCTCTATAGCAAGGAAAACCTGCGTTGTTTCTTTAGAAAGAAAGTTATTATTTTGTTAATTTGTTTATTTTCACAGACCTCTTCCGGCGAGTTGACAAAGTTCAACATATTAACAATAGTAAATATATTGACAACTGTAAATATTTCCTATTCTCGTTCAATTCTAAAAGCTATTTTCTTGACACTGTTGTCAATAGCAAAAGAGATGCTGAAAGTGAATTTTTTATGTAGAAATCTAGCTTACGCTGGGTTATTCACTCATATCCAAATAAAATTTCTTGACTTTTATAACCTGACTTTTATAACCTGGAAAACTTACTGGATTAACTCAATATTTTAATTTAAAAATTATTTACTAACGTCCAATTTAGATTCAGTTGTTGCAGATATTAGGATTACTTACAATGTTCTCATCTTTGTTTTTAAATCATATTCTCAGAATTTCCACTATTGTTGTGTAATGTTCCTGTCATAATAATTCGTTGTTAATTCAAATTTTTTTTCTCGCATTAAAAATTGTTATAGAATGTTAAGAACCTTACGTTTATTTAATATTAATTTCTTATTTAATTTTATTTCTTTTAATTTTATTCATTTTATTTTATTCAGTTCACCCCACGTAGTTTATTATACTTGAATAAAAAAAATTTTCTTCATAATGCGTGACTTACATTTGCACCGCTTAAAGTTTTTTTTTTCACACCTTCAGCTTGTTTGCTGCGTAAAGGAGTAAGCTATTTAAACACATACAACTTTTCTTGTTTAACATGACATCAAAATATAAGAGTGTGTTAGTGAACACCAAATTTTGTTTCATTGTGTTTGTAACTACGTTAGATCTGTCCATGGTGTAATAATAATAAGGTGTTCGTTAATTTGACACTTCTCTCTCAAAATGATAAATTTTTTCGCCCCGCTCCTGTCAAAAACAGCTGATTAGAACAAAAATAAATCAGCTAACGTGCAGTTGGTCGAAGCTCAATGCCATGAACACTTCTTTTGATGACTATTATCAGTTGATGTATTGAACATTCTTTCATTCGATATTTTATTGAAGCAGTCGATGTGAATGCAAGACAATTTGCATGTTCGCCAAAGCTTCATGTCGGTGGTACCTTCCAACGCACGTTTTTGATAAAATGACAAAACCATTCAATGGCGAACTTGGCACATGGGCGAAGACAACTGCAATAACTTTTTGTCAACACAACACGGCACAATTAATTGAATTTAATATTTATTTAAACTTTATTTGCACAATAACCTATAAAAACTAAAACACATCATCATCTAGCAACTCAAACAAATAACACAAGGTCTGTTTCCGTACTCGATTGTAGTAACTTGCAATGTGCTAGAACGTGTTTCCGTACTTTTTCTAGCTCAAAAGAGAGAAGAAGAACAAGCATAAAAGCGCTCTCTCGAGCTCGAAAGTAGCTCGAAGTGTGCTGGAAGAAATTACTTCGAGCATTATAAGAACAAGCATGAAGAAGAACAAGAAACTGTCAAATTGATTTTTTTCTTTATTTACGTTGTGTGGCGGGAAATAAAGTAACAAACAGTGAAATACAAATTGCAAATAAATATAAATAAATTAATAATAAATTAATTTGAAAGTTGATAATCGATAATTGGCGTAAATAAAATTGGCACTGTTTACGTTTTATAGGCAATCAGCTGTTTTTGTGCTGGAAACTAGCTAGAAGTCGTTTCCGTACTTTTGACACTATTCTCAAATTTCATTTTACGCTCCCAGCTCGAACTTTACTCGACTTTTACTCGACATTGTGTACGGAAACACACCTACAATTTGACAACTATCAACGGCTCCTCTCTTTCGCGCTAAATTTTTTGACAGAAAGAAAGCTATTCTTGGTGTTGTCAAAAATTCACTAACACCTTATTATTATTACACCATGGAGCTGTCTAGCTGGGAATATCAATTCTAAGAAAAAAGGTGTCGGAAAAAAGTGTCGTTTTTTCTGATTTCACTCTAGGAAATCGCAGAACGAGGCGTAAAAAGCTTCGCTTCAAAATCAAACAAAAAAACTAAAAATCTCATTGACATTTTTAAATTTCAAAAATTCAGAACTGAAGTGAATTCAATACCTCATTTAAGGCCTGACTATAATAGCCATATGCTGGCATACGCTAATGCCAAAATTTAAACGAAAAGCCAGTAGGCTGTTGTCAAAATCAAAAATGTCTATAATTGCCATATACTGACTTTGAGAAGTGTCACAAAATAGTTTGTTTTTATTTGTGCTTGTTTGTGAGATTGTTTTCAAAATTATTGTGCAAAATAATATAAAAAAATTTAATCATATGAAGCCTTTGCTGTTTACCTTCAATTATTACCTCAATAAATTAGAATTTACAATAATTTGACGTTTGCCTATGCTGTGAGCGATTTGAGTCGCTCTACACAAAGTCACTGAAAGTCAACGAAACTTAACGAAACTGTGGCAATTCCAATCACCGTTGCCAGATTGGGCGATTTATCGCCAATTGGGCGCTTTTTTTCTTGTTTTTGCTCTTAAATTTTTTGGAAATCACATGGCGATTTTTTGGGCGATTTTTGTAAAAACAACATTTTTTCATAAACTCATCTAAAGTGTTTGAAATTTCAATTAAAGAAAATACCAATTGTTTTAAGTGTTTGGAACACTCTGTTAACAATGCGACTGAACACAGCTCACAAGCCCTTATCGATAATTTATTTATATCGAAATACTTATTTTTTTGAGACCGTTTCTTCAAAACATCAACTCACTTAATTCATATTTTCAACGAGAAAAAGTTGACTTTTATCAAGCTTACGTTGAAATCACAACATTTATTCAAAGACTTGTTTCAAAAATTATAAAAGAAGACATTGTCAAAAATTTCAATTTTGATAATTTAGCTACATTCAGCTTAAATAAAATTTTAGCGGATAAAAGCAATTATAAAAGAATTAATGACCTTACATTTCATTATCAGTTCCATGAAGAAATTCACAAATTAAGTGATGATATTGTCATGATAGACACACTATCAAAATGCCAGAATTTCATTATAATTTTAATCAAGGAAATGTTTAAGCGATTACCTAGTCTGTTAGAAATTTTTGAAAATGCTTTTATTTTATGTCCTGAAAGATGTTTAAACTATATAAGACCTTCTTTCCGTGAACTCCGTCTTCATTATCTATCTCTTGAAGAGCGACGTGCAGAAGAAATCGAATACGAATCTTTGTTGACATTTCCATGGAGCAATGTTTTCAAAAACAAAGTGCCATCTGAAAGTGAAAAATTTTGGTAATCGGCATACAAAATTAAGACAGCCGTAGGCGGAAAAATGTTTGACAATATTTGTAAGTTGGCATTCATCTTGTAAAAACTAAATCAATGTATGAACTAAACAAAACTTCGAGAATTGACGAAACGGAGGAAGAGTCTAATATGGCTGAAGGAACTACGTTTTTTGCAAAAAGTTTTTTTTTTAAAGTTGCATATTGAAAAATTCTAAAAAATTATAGTCTCTAAAAAAATGTTCTTTAACGATCAAAATTCTCGTATAAACTGAAGTAGCTTTTTTATTATTTTTTATAGATCTCAAAAAAATGAAAATAAGAATATCTAATACTATAACAGATCTCAACATTATTTGAAAAAAAAATGTATATAATTTGTTTTGTTTTTTCTAATATAATAAATTTCTTAGAAAAATGGCAATTTTTGGCGATTTTTTTTTTCATTGGGCGATTTTGGGCGATATTTTTTTTGAATCTCGCGCTTTTCTCAAAAAAGTTCTGGCAACACTGATTCCAATTATGGGTATGCTCATATATTTACATGGGCTCGCTTTCATTTTGACAGATTCGTCTGCCAGCATGTGGCTATTATAGTCAGGCCTTTAGAATATATTTTTTTGCGAGTTTTGTAGGTCAAAGCGTAAAGCGATTAGCTTATTATACGATAGGTAGTGAGTTCGAGCCTGAATAATGTAAATGAAATTTTGGTTTTCTTTTATGAAATAAATCAGGGTGCGGAGAACGATCAAAATACGATTGTTCTCACAATTAATCGCTGCTAATAATTTCATGCTTTCAATTTCTCATGAGTGAGAAAGTTATGCGACGAACAAAAGCATTTACGATCGCTCACCATCAAAAGCAAAGTTTGTAAATATCACGAACGAAAAAACTTCGCTGCAAGCGTCGTTGGCTCGCTCACTCATGATCAGTGTTGCCAGAATGGCAGTTTTGCTTGCAAATGGCAGTTTTTTTTAACTCTGAGCAGGTTGGCAGTTTTTTAAAAAAAAATACAGTTTTTCCATTATTAATGCATTTTTTCAATGTAAAATGCAGTTTTTATGAAAATATAAAATCTTATGCAGTTTTCATAAATTCTCTTTACCAAAACATCATTATGGTTCAATTACTTTTTTAAAGCAGACCTGCTTTAAACTTCAGCAGCAGCTTCAGCCAACTTCACGCTTTGAACATCGAACATGAATCAACCTCACTTCTCTTATTTGCGCCAATTTGCGTGTTTTCTTTTCAAGCCACAAGGCTGCAAGCCTTGTAGATCCTAGGAGGAAAATAAGATCTTGAAAGGTCGGATGGGTAAAAGCGACACGATTTGTGCGACAACTAGAAATTCCAACCCTCTAAAAAAAAAACAATTATAATTGTTCAAGCTTTGACGTATCAAAAACTATGATACAAATATTTAATAGTGATATGTATAAGTTATGCAAATAATAATACATATATGTAAAAAACAATCATTAAAAATATCTGAATTACTTATCTTAAAATGATCTGAAATGTGAATAAAATACCAGAAGTTTTTTAGATATTAAATACAACAACAATTTTATATACAATGAATTTGTTTTATTTCTGTTTTTAGTAAAAAATTGCTGAACAAATCGTTTTTTCGAATGGCGGTTTTTGTTTTCAAAATGCAGTTTTTTTCTTCAGATTTAGCAGTTTTCTAAAAAAAAAAATCTGGCAACACTGCTCATGATCGTTCTTTGGTTGTGAACGCTCATTTTAAAATTCGTTGCGTAACTCATATTAGGTCTGTTTCCGTACGCACACTGTGTAACTTGTGGGACACTATTTTCTGTTTCCGTACTTTCTGTGCTTAAAATGGGAGAAGAAGAACAAGCATAAAATCGCTCTCTCGAGCACACAAAGTGCACAGAGAGTGCTAGAACTCGAGACTTCGAGTAAAGTCATGGTATAATAATACATGGTAGCATTGACAACTGCTTATTTTCTCTTCAACAGGAAAATATAAATTGTCAAAAACAGCTTTTTGTGGAAATACATCAGCAGCTGCTGTGGTTGTTGTTTTTTTTCACTTCAAGGTTTTCAACATTGCTTGTGTTTTCAATGGCGGATTGTGAGCGCTCTCTTTTTGAGAATATTTTTTGACAGTATATGATTTCCCAAGCAACTGTCAATGCTACCATGTATTATTATACCATGGAGTAAAGTAAGAACAAGCAGCAAGAAGAATAAGCATCAATAAGAAGAAGCTAATGTCAAATTACATTTCATAATTGTTTATGTTTTGCGATAAATAAATTCACTAATTGTGTGCCTAAAAAGAAATTTACGTACAATAATAATTCGATACGTAACTCATATTGTGAAGATTGAATCTTTAATCGTTCGTGATCGTATTTTTGCAGTGATCAATTTTTACTCTGACAGCGAAGAAATAAGTAAAATTTTGTGATTACATAATTAAAAAAAAAAAAAAAATCAAAAACAAAACGAAAAGAAAAACACTCTTCAACTGATACAAAATAATTAAATAATACAAAAATTTGTCTCTTTATAATAGGCAGGGGCGGTTCCAGGAATATATTTCGGGGGGGGTTTCAAAAATATTTATGTACGTTATATATATAAAGGGTAGTTAAATTTTAAAGGCCGATGTTGATTTTGAATAAAACACAAATTATTAAGGAAATTATTGTCATTTCTTTTTATTATGATAATATTGGTATGGTTCAACTATGCATGGAACAAAATATCGACCTCCATCCAAACGTCAAAATTTTTGATGACGCTGAGGCATAAGTGAGGTTCTTTGCCGTTAATGTGCCGAATTAGCTCATCCTTTAGCTTTTGAATTGTGTCTGGCTTATCGACTTACACCTTTTCTTTCAAATAACCCCAGAGAAAGAAGTCCAACGGTGTCAAATCACATTATTGGCGGCCAATTGACATCGCCACCACGTGAGATAACACGGCCATTGAATTTGTCGCGCAAAAGAGCCATTGTTTCGTTAGCTGTGTGGCAAGTGGCACCGTCCTATTGAAACCACATATCGTCCACATCCATATCTTCCAATTCGGGCCATAAAAAGTTCGTTATCATCTCACGATAGCGAAGACCATTCACAGTTACTGTCTGCCCGGCCTCACTTTGGAAAAAATACGGCCCAATGATGCCGCCAGCCCATAAACCGCACCAAACAGTCACTTTTTGTGGGTGCATTGGTTTTTCGACAATCACTCTTGGATTATCATTCGCCCAAATGCGGCAATTCTGCTTATTGACAAATCCACTGAGGTGAAAATGTGCCTCATCACTGAAGATGATTTTCTTCGAAAATTTATCATCCACTGTTGCCATTTCTTGCCACCATTCTGACCGTGTAAATGCAAGTCTTTATGCATAATGTTCATCAACGACGAGCGTGAGAGGTGCAATTGTTGGGCACGACGACGAGTTGAGATGGACGGCTGTTCAGCCACACTATCGCGAACAGCAGCAATATTTTCTGCAGTACGAGCATGCACTGGTGTTTTCACATCTCCTACAGACCTGGGGCCAAATCGCCGCATCCGTGACGTAACGGCTTTCGTATGAGAAAAAATTAATCGTATGAGAATCTCGTGAGATACGATATTAAAACTGTTACGTTCACGGATGCGGCGATTCGGCCCCTGGTTTGTTCAAATTTTTGCATGATTTTTCCGATTGTACGCACATTTGGACGATTAAATTGACCGAAAAAATCACGAAGTGCTCGATATTCATTTTGATTTGAAAGCCCATTTTCATAATAAGCCTGAATAACTTCAACGGTTCAAATTGAATTAGTCTGAAATTGAGAAATGTCAAATGAAATGCAGAAAAAAACTTGACATTTAGGTGTGGTTTATATTCAACATCGGCCCTTAAATTTTAACCACCCTTTTTATACACTCTAAACTATTTGTTGAAATTTACTATCAAAATGACCATAAATTTTTGTTGAATTTTCTGTTGTTGCCTAAAATTATTATCTTTTGGTGTCATTTAATGAAAATAACCAGAAATTGTTTATTTTTAAACAGAAAGTTGTGCAAAATTAATTTATAATTACACAAAAAAGGTTTATGTTACTACACAAAAAATTGTAATGTTAAACTCAAAATGTGTAAAAATTTAAAATATGACAAAAAATATGCAAAATTACACGAAAATGTGTAATGGTGAACATTAAATGAGTCATTTCATTCACGGAAAAAGATTTGGTATCACTGAACTAAATCAACGTGATTTAGTTCAGTGATACCAACGAGGCAAAAAAAAAAAAAACGTCAATAGTATAAAAAAAAATCAATACAATTTAGTAAGCTGGAAAGTTTAACTTAAAAGTTTCTCTATTTCTATTTTTATTTTATTATTTTTTATTTTCTTAAAAGTGATTACATTATTTCAATTATTTTTTTATAAATTAATTATAAAATTAATTATCATTTTCTTAAATGAATTAAAGCTAAAAGTGATAATAAGCTACCTGAGTTAACATATGTTTTCACATAACTACAATTTGAATTTAATACAACTGAATACAAAAATATATTAAAAAAAAAAAAAACATTCTATATCTTACTTATTGCTTACTTTTATTTACGCAAGAGTAATGAAATAGAGCAATTTTACGAAGGAAGGGGCATATTTTTTTGTAAAATTTAATTAATTTTGTAAAAACTACAAAAACCGGAATTTTTCTCCATTACTGTATAAAAAGGAATTTTACGTCAACACTTCCGATACTATCGAAACTGTGGGTTTTTAAATTAAAACTGTGCGGTGTTTGGATATATTTTATCCAAAAAATGCGGTGTTTTTGTGATTTCAGGTTAAGATTGTATGTGTGACTGTTTACAGCTACAGGCGCGATATCGCAAAAACAAACAAAAACTGGAACAGAATTCAGTATTTTAGCAATACGTGTAGAAACAGCTACAAACGTTTACAGCATAGGGTTGTGAATATTTAAAGTAAATTATAAAAAACCAATGTTTTTCTTTTTGGTACTCTTAGCCCACATAATAAACATCAGTACATCACAGGTTCTTTTAGAATTTCGGGGGGGGGGTTTGAACCCCCAAAACCCCCCCCTGGATCCGCGCCTGATAATAGGCAATAATTTTTGCCCCTTAATATATTTATTTGATACTCTGTACATTTTTCAAATTAACCAAGCGAATGCACAACCAAGCAATTTAAGTAATCGATTGCGTCTATCTGCTTTCGTCCGTTTCACAAGAGAATGAATTTAAAGATTTCTTCCTTCTGCGCTTTTCTCATGAACTTTAAAAAAGTCGCTCACGAACGATTAAAAATTCAATCTTTTCACGATAACTCATTTTGCGATTGTATTTCATTATGATAAATTCTTTAGATATTGAACTTTCACGATATATGCAGGTATTTTATGTAAACATTTTTCTCATGAGTGAGCTTCCAACAGTGATTGTTCGTAATTTGAGCGCGGGTTCAACAGTGATTGTTCGTAATTTCTCTCGTGAGAGAACACGAAGGCAACGTTTTCGTGAACGTTCGATTTCAAAAGAATTTATCATAATAAAATACAATTGCAAAATGAGTTTCCATGAGAAGATTGAATTTTTAATCGTTCGTGAGCAAATTTTTCCGCACCCTGAAATAAATTCAAATTTTTAAATTTCACCACTGAGGGTGTAAAAACAAATTGTAAAAAAGAAGTTTAAATAAAATTTTTTTTAGTTATTTTTAAAAAGTAGTTTGATTTATTGTTATTAACACGTTGACTGCCGTGGCAATTTTCAGAAAACTGGGAAAAATGACAATAATGGTATTCATGCAAATGGGCAAAGCCCTTATAAATGGTATAAACAAGATAACTTTATCACCCTTATATATGAACTGTCAAAATTTGTACTGAGAAGCTTTTGCACAAACCATATATACAGTGCGCGAAATTTGCTTAGCCGCACACGATTTTACATCAATATGACTTAAAAAACAAGTGTGGGGTTAACTGAATAATGAACGACTTAATTTTTTGTTTTATTTTGTACAAAATAAATAAGAATTTGAGAGATTTTATGTTCATATTTTAAGAAAATTTAAAAATTGTTATAACGCAAGAAAAATTCGAGCGAAATTTGCTTAGCCGCACCAAGTCGAATGTTTAAAAATAAAATGTTTTATAAAAAAAAAATCAGTGTTTTGACCAATTAATATTTAGTTGGACCTCTATTTGTATTAATTACTGCAAAAATTCTTTCAGGAAGTGCGTCAATTAATTTTTTGAGTACTTTTATTTCTAAATCTAGCCACTCCTGCAAAATTGCAATTTTTGATTCCGATATCGTTAAATATTGGCGGCAGTTTCCTTAAATAGCTACTGAAATCATGCCCCAAACATTTTCAATCGGATTCAAGTTCAGACTTCTAGCTGGCCAATCAAGCAATGGCATTGAGAGTGATGAAAAAATCCTTCGACTCGTTTGAAACGTGAATACTGGTATTATCTTGTTGAAATATTAAGTCAACGTCAGCATTTTCTTCCAAATAAGTAATAAGAACGTCGTCCAACATTTCAATATACTTTTTAGAATTAATTTTTGTAGAAATAAAACATAATTTAAGTTTGCCATATCATAATGGACCCACCGCCAAAATTCCAACTCATTATTGGTGGGTTATTTACACAAAAATCATGCCAATAACAGCTTAATCCATCGGGGCCGTCAAGATAAAATTTTTTCTCGTCCAAAAAAAAAAAAAAATAACATTGCGCCTTTTTCAGTCCAGTTCATGTGCCTTTCTTAAATTCAAATCTGGTTGCTTTCTGTAAAGATTTAAGTTTTGGGTGTTTTTACATTTTTTTCCATTTAATATTTCGGTCCTTGCTTAAAATTTGTTGAACTCTTTATTTTCCAATGGGAAGATTTAGTTTTGACATTATTCGAGATGCGCTTAGTCGGTGTTTAGTGACTTCTGCTTTTATAACATTGCTTTGGTGATGAGTTATCTTCGTCTTTTTCTTAGATTTTGAAGAAGAAATGCCGTATTTATCACTTAATCGGAAAAAATTTCTTATTACTATCTCCGATCTTTTTATTTGTCAGCTAATTGCTCTATTAGAAACCCGTTTTCTTTTAGAATCTTAATTTTGCATTTTTTAACATCACTCAAAAAACTTTTCTCTGCCATTTTAATATTTAATCAATCCAAAATAAGATTTATCGTCTAAAATATTGAAAAAAGTTTAAATTAAAAAAAAAATCACTAAAACCTTCCAAGAGTAAAAAAAACTTACAATTACAACACGTAAAACAAGACTGCGGCTAAGCAAATTTCGCTTGAATTTATGTTACGTTGTAATTGTTTTTTAAATTCCTTTAAATATGAACATAAAACCTCTCAAATTCTTAATAATTTTCTACAAAATAAAACAAAAAATAAAGTCTTTCATTATTCAGTTAACCCATCACTTGTTTTTTAATTCATATTGATGTAAAATGGTGTGTAAAATGTAAAATGGTGTGTATTTGCTCTTCGATTTAGGTGAGCAAACGAGGTGGCAAACTTATAACAGCAATCAGCAATTACTATTCACAAGTTAACAGCTGACATATCTCTGAAAATGCACAATCGGTTTTAGTGGACGTTCACATAATCTACCTGATAAAAATAACTAATTGCCCTAAATTTAACTTTGCCGCTTTGCATGAATACCATTAATATTTCTAGATCACAGGTATCATCAAAAAGCAAAAATTATGTTTTTTAGGAGAAAAAAGGGCCTACGAATTATCTCATAGTTGGCTTTTATTTTATCAATACTAGCACTGATATAATACGGTTTTATTCGTAGCTACACAAAAATGACAGGTTTAGTGAGTACGAGATAACTCGTAGTTGGCTCCCTAGAAGGGAACGCAATCTACGAGTTATCTCGTAGTCGGCAGGCAACGTGTTAAGAATATCTTTTTGTGTGAGTTCTGTAGCTCAGAGCTTAGATCGTTCACTTTTTAAACGTCAGGTAGTGAGTTCGAGCCTCGACAATGATAACGAATTTTTTGTTTTTTATGATACAAATTTAAATTTTCAAAAATTCACCACAGAAGGTGAAAAAAAAATTGCAAAAAGTTGTTTGTTTGATTTATTGCTAATTAAATGATACAGTGAGGCCTCGATTTTCCGTGATTCGATTAACCGGCAAAATCAATCATCCGTGAAAGAAAAAGACAATTTTTTTTTGCTTCGATTTAAATTTTGTTTTTGCATCGTTTAACCGTGATTACCTCTAGTATCCGGGATTATAAGCACAATTGTTTTTTCGGTTTCTTTTGAATAATCAAACACGATGTGAACATAGCGAAAATGGGGAATTCCCTTGTTTGCATACGATGAGTGAGAAGCAACATTGCATGATTTTTTTTAAAAAATTACTTAACAATAAATTCTTATGCTTGCTTTTTTCTGACAAAATACTTTTTTTCTTATATTATTTAAACATGTACATTAAATGCTTGAATTTGTTACTGTAAAACTATGTAGAACCTTTATTCCTATATTCCTTTATTAATTAAAAAAAATATATATAAAAAAAACTACTAAATTTGTTACTCAATTAACCGGGAAAATCGATTATCCAGAATGCTTCCGGTCCCGACCATTACGGATAATCGAGGCCTCACTGTATCTCTGAATGGGTCCTATAGCTCAGAGCGCACGATGATTGCTTAATAATCGTGAAGTTGAGAGTTCTAGCCTCGGCAATGTCAATGAATTACTTTTGTCAGTTTTTTTTTTTTTTTTTTTTTTGTTAAATATTTATGGAATCATTTCGGTTTTTAAAACAAATTTTGTACGGATAAAAACAAAAAACCTTAAATCTATTCTAAAATTTTACACAAGACTAAAAACCAGTAAAAAATAACTTAAGTAAAAAAAAAATTTTAATATACCACATTTTTAAACCGAACTAAAAAGTATAAAATAATTTCTGCTAGAGTGGGGCTTTTAGTTCTCATAAAAACGTGGGGCGCATACATTAGAGAATATTAAGGAGTTACGAAAACCTTTGTTAAGGGGGGAAACGCAGCCAGAGGCCGAAAAAAGGTCATGTTTGTGAATTGTTTAAGGAAACCTATGGGATATTTTTAAATTAGGGTTTTTATACCTAAAAATAAACACATTCAAGAGTTTTTTTAGTTTTTTTTTATTAAAAAAAAAAAAAAAAAATTAAGGTCGATACAACATTTTTTGTAGAGCGCTCTGAAAAAAAGGTGAAATGTGGTGACCAAGAATAAACTTTTGAGCATGAAACAAAATGTAAAATTGGCAGGTATACCAATGATTTTACCAATGTTTTTTTTTCTGAGTGTGATAACTTCGATTACATTAAAATTGAAGCATTCTGAAACCCAAGTAGAACTTACTGGACTGAACGCAATAGATGTATGCAAACTTCAATCTGCCATCCATGCAAGGACTTCTTTCCTGAGAGCCAAGGGACCCGAGTTAAGAAATTATTTGTTCACAAAGGTAATAGAATTGTTAATAACACTCCTTACTATTGAGTGCGCCCCACGTTTTTATGAGAACTAAAAGCCCCACTCTAGCAGAAATTATTTTATACTTTTTAGTTCGTTTTAACCCTCACTTTGGCACCAATCTTTTACTACGTAATCTGGCACTATTTACATTTGTAAATATTATTTTGGCATTATTAAAGATAAACAGAAACTCAAAATTTACATGATTTTTTAGGTGGAATACAGAAGCGCAACCAAAGGGGGGTTTTGGTGTTTAAACCCCCCCAAATTACTGTCACAGAAAGAAAAACATGATAAGTAATAACATGTTTTTATCAAAAGTGCGAAAAAACCCAAATTTAAATTTCAAATCGATTGCGGTTGAAGCATAACACTTCGTAACAGACATTTTGGTGCTGGAGATTTTTCAGCTGATTATAGACAAATTGGGTTTCCTGATTTCAGATATAGACTCCGTTTTTCTGCATCAGCAAAAAAATTAAAATCAGTTATTTTTCTGATAATTTCGCTTTATTTCTTACACTGATTTACCGATTTGTCCTAGATTTGTCCCTTTTACCGACTAGACCTTCCAATTTTTGCACATAAAATTACATTTATCACAAGCCTGAGTGACAGATTTTTAAAACATAGAGACATTCTAATTGGATTTCAATCACTTTTTCCTAATGCAAAAAAATATCGCTAAATGTTGAAGCTTTAGGCGCTTTTGAAAAACTAATCGCATTTTATAAAGATGATTTGGAAGGAGATGTTATTGACCTTAAAAATGAGCTGAATGTTTGGTATAAAATAAGTAATAAAAAGGATTATGATTGCCAAAAACACAGTTTTTCAAGTCATACAACAGTCCAATAAGGATATATTTCCAAATATATATAATTTACTTATTATCCATGCAACTCTTCCAGTAACTTCATGTCAAAATGAACGAACATTTTCAGTACTTCGTTGACTCAAAACCTATTTAACCGTAGTCCTACGTTGGTGTAGAAAGCTAAATTTTTTTTTTAATATTTAAATATTTCCAAAACCATTTAGTTTAAGGACCCAAGCATACATGACTTTTATTTAATGCTGAGTATGAACCGAAATCATGTACTTTTAGAATCTCAATTATAATAGTTTTCTATATATTTAAAAACTTCAATTTCTCATGTTGGGTGTAGATTAATATACCATGCACGTTGAAGCAAGATACTCGTATATTTTGTTTCAATTATATTGTTTGTTGTTTATGAAAAATAACTCTTCATATAATGCTGAAGCTGGAACATCTCAAAAACGGCGTAATACAAGCCTTCCAGACCAAGTAAAGAAAAGAGGCAGATGCTTCTTTTGCGTTGATGAAAAAAACCAGAAGGCAAAATACAATCATTTGTTGGCCTGCTGTCTCTGCCAAAAAACTATTTGTAAAACATATAACAACCGACATGTGTGCACGGATTACATTTTAAGTAAATAAATGTAGTTATTTATATATCATATATGTCATATATATCAGCGTTCAGAAAGACACCAAAACACTCGATGTGTCTTGGAGAGCACCGAAGAAACACCGCACATTTTACTTGGAGAGCAAGTGCTGCTAATGGACACACAACACAAGTGTTTAAATAACGAAAACACTTACACACATGGTATAATAATACAAGGTAGCATTGACAGTTGCTTGGGAAATCATATACTGTCAAAAAATATACTCAAAAAGAGAGCGCTCACAATCCGCCATTGAAAACACAAGCAATGTTGAAAACGTTGAAGTGAAAAAAAACAACAACCACAGCAGCTGCTGATGTATTTCCACAAAAAGCTGTTTTTGACAGTTTATGTTTTTCTGTTGAAGAGAAAATAAGCAGTTGTCAATGCTACCATGTATTATTATACCATGCTTACACACAGAGAACACAAAAACAAAACACTTTTGTGAGCACACAACTCAGTGCAGGGGCCGGATTCTCTAACTGTGAAAAATAAAGTGTTCACAAAATTCTGCGAATAAACTAAATTTGCGATTCTGTAACTGTATGAAGTGAATTCATATGTCAAAAAAGTGAACACAATGACCTAAATTTATTCACTGATTATTTTGCGGTGAAGATTAAAATTGCATACAGCGAAATGGCAAAAAATTGAAAAAAGCCAGCTAAGAGCAGAAAGAATTCCTCACAAACTTCATGGAAAACAATTTTACATTCTCGCAGGACGAGTAAGTGTTTAATTTTTTGGTGTTATAAGTGTTACATTTTTCAAAGTTTTTGTTTCAAGATTTGAAGGAGTTGATGGCATTTTCGTCAAGAAAAATGGAAGCAACTGAGTGAGCAGCTGAACAACTTGGGTGGTGCAGTGAAAGATCCCTAATTAAGTGATTCCTATTAAATTAAGAAAGACTCATTTGATAACCGTATTTTCTTAATTGAGTTATTAATACATATATGTTTCCTTCTTCTATTTCTCAAACGACAAAAAAACTTTATTCGCAGAAGTAAACTCATTTTATTTAATAAATTCTACAATTTTTTGTAACCATAAAAGCTTTGAACTTTTTTTTCCTTTATTTTGTTTACAAATATAAGCTGTAAAATCCAATTCAGCGCTTTGAAATTTTAATTCAGCTACTTTGTTTTTTCATTCAGCAGAGTGCTATTCATTTGCACTTACAGAATCGCATGAAGTACAAATGTGAACACTGCGCGTGAAAGTGAGTTTTTTATTTTGTGTTCACAGAATATTTCTCACAGTTACAGAATCCGCCCCCAGCACAGATAATAGAACTCTCATCAGCGTGCAACACTTATTTCAAACAACAAACCGTGCACAAGTTCGTGACAAACACGGCCGCTTGGGTGCAACCGATGGTTCCGACACAATACCAAATAGTGCGCACAAGTGTCGTGTGTTCAATGTGCACACTTAAACTCACACTTTATTTCGTTTCGCAAGAGCTAGTGTTGTTGTTGTTGCGTTGCGGTGGTAATAAAAAAAACAATGATCATAAACGGCAATACAAAAAAAATCCCGTTCGCTAGAATCATGGTATAATAATACATGGTATAATAATACATGGTAGCATTGACAACTGCTTATTTTCTCTTCAACAGGAAAACATAAACTGTCAAACACAGCTGTTGTGCAAATACATCAGCAGCTGCTGTGGTTGTTGTTTTTTTAACTTCAAGGTTTTCAACATTGCTTGTGTTTTCAATGGCGGATTGTGAGCGCTCTCTTTTTGAGTATATTTTTTGACAGTAGATGATTTCCCAAGCAACTGTCAATGCTACCATGTATTATTATACCATGGCTAGAATTCTAAGGCAAAGACATCGATGCTCAATGAGCACAATATTTTACAATAAGTATGTAGGATTAATTGTGTATGATTTCTAGGGGTTAATTTTTTACGCATGTAGTTTTGTCGATGGTAACGGATTTTTTTATTATTAGCTACATTTGCGCAACTGTTTTTTTATGCTTTTTATGTTTTTGAAGTGAAACTTCTTAGGCGGCGCTTCGAAATATGAACGAGAATATTGAGGAGTGAAATTTCAAGGTCAATTTACTTAATTTCGTTACACGATAGAGAAGAAAGATATGTTTTATAGTAGAGAGAATGAGAGAGATATACATTGTATAAAAGACTGAAAAAATATTTCTGTCAACTCTGAGTACCAAACCTGCTACATCAAGATCACAAAGACGACGTTTATCTATTGAGCTAAACTCTTTATATAGAAATATGCTCTACGTACCAATTATTCAAACTACTTTTGCTGCAGATGCCCAGCGCATGGTATAATAACCCAGGTAGACTTATTAGAATGACAGCAAAAGTTGGCATACCTTTGCTGTCAAAATACGGTGCTGCCATATCTTTAAGCAAAAATCCGAGTTTTCAGAAGAAAATGTTTTAATATTATATGGAATTATAATAGATATATAAATTAAGAACAAAAAATAGTACAATAAATTTATATGAATTAAGCGCTTAATTTAGTACTTTAGTACAGTTTAGTACTTTCTTCTGTTCATTGGATTTCTTTATTATTACGTTGTATACAAGTGCGGTATGTATGAAAACCAAAGCGTGCTAATAAAACCATAGTTAGTATTTGTGTCAAAATATTGCAATGATGCTTTGTTATATAATATATTATTGGAACCTTAAAATTTAGTTTAGTTAATTATCAAATATAAACAAAAACTAAGGTTGCTCTGTTATTATATTATTTTTATCCCTTTAGCCCATTATAAAATCCCAACCTAATTACTTTTTCCCACAAAATTCAAGATGTGGCAATATCAGCGCAGAGTTTGACAGCAAAGGCAGGTCGAATTCTAGGAACTCAACTCTAATAAGTCTACCTGGGTTATTATACCATGGTCCAGCGCGAAAATAAAAAGCGTTCCTAGAAATAGCGCTTCCTATACGTATTTTTGGTATGCTTTGAGGATGTGCTTTTCAGAGTTCAGAGTTGTGGAGCTCATATTTTTATTTACATTTTGTTCTTAGTTTATAAAACTAAGAAATAGCAGAGCGGTAAGGCGTTTGATTGCGATGCCAGCGGTGTGGGTTCAATCCTCTCATCGTGAAAAATAAAAAATGTTCTCGCTTTGTTTTTTGATTTTTTTAAAGAGCTTTTTTAACTATTTGTTTGTTAAGAAGCGTTTTCATTCTAGGACATCCAATATAAATTTTAATTTGAATTTGGTTTACTTAAAAAGCGCTACAGATGTGTGAAGCGCTATGGCAGAAGCGATTGTTTAGTGCTGTGGTGAACGTACCCTGCCATTCTTTGCAGTTTGACGTTTCTCTCAGCACTTATCGGCTTTATGTTTTACTTTAAATTTCCGCTAAATCATTAAATTCCCACCCTTCTTATAATTGTAACTTGTTTAAATCTTTCTGTTTGCCGAAAGTCGTTCGAGAGTGCGCAACTGCGAATAAAACGCACATACATATACATCTACACATACGTGTGTTAATTCATTGCTCTCGACGACCGGGTAAACGATATCTTTTATTCGCAAAATGTTATAAAATATTACATGTAAATTTAGTTTTAAGGTTCTTACCGCATGGTTGGCGCTCCTCAGTGTGCATCGAATATTGAAGTAGTGCTTCTTGGTGAATGGCACGCAACCATTGGAGTTCAGCGCGAACTATTGTACCGCTTATAGTGTAAAAGGCGCTCCTCTGCCGCGAGCGCACATTATCTAAAGGCGCTCCTCTGCCGCGAGCGCACATAATTTAAAAGGCGCTCCTCTGCCGCGAGCGCACATTATCTAAAGGCGCTCCTCTGCCGCGAGCGCACATAATTTAAAGGGCGCTCCTCTGCCACGAGCGCACATAGTCTACAGGCGCTCCTCTGCCGAGAGCGCACATTATCTAAAGGCGCTCCTCTGCCGCGAGCGCACATAATTTAAAAGGCGCTCCTCTGCCACGAGCGCACATAGTCTACAGGCGCTCCTCTGCCGCGAGCGCACATTATCTAAAGGCGCTCCTCTGCCGCGAGCGCACATATTCTACAGGCACTCCTCTGCCGCGAGCGCACATAATTTAAAAGGCGCTCCTCTGCCACGAGCGCATATAGTCTACAGGCGCTCCTCTGCCGCGAGCGCACATAGTCTACAGGCGCTCCTCTGTCGCGAGCGCACATTATCTAAGGGCGCTCCTCTGCCGCGAGCGCACATAATTTAAAAGGCGCTCCTCTGCCGCGAGCGCACATTATCTAAAGGCGCTCCTCTGCCGCGAGCGCACATAATTTAAAAGGCGCTCCTCTGCCACGAGCGCACATAGTCTACAGTCGCTCCTCTGCCGAGAGCGCACATTATCTAAAGGCGCTCCTCTGCCGCGAGCGCACATAATTTAAAAGGCGCTCCTCTGCCACGAGCGCACATAGTCTACAGGCGCTCCTCTGCCGCGAGCGCACATTATCTAAAGGCGCTCCTCTGCCGCGAGCGCACATAGTCTACAGGCGCTCCTCTGCCGCGAGCGCACATAATTTAAAGGGCGCTCCTCTGCCGCGAGCGCACATAGTGTACAGGCGCTCCTCTGCCGCGAGCGCACATAGTCTGAAGGTGATCCAGTGCCACAAGCGCACATAACTGCAAGGTGCTCCTCTGCTTCATCTCAAAATGCGTCGTGGAAATCAAGGGACCCCAACAAGAAAGAGTTCTCGCCAGCCACATCCCGACGACCTTCCAATGTCAACGTCAACGTCAATGCCAGCCTCTGCCCTAGCCGTTGCAGTTACTGCCAGCGCCGCCGCCACTACCATAACAACTTCGACAGTCTCTAATAGTACCGCTGCCGCAGTACAAGGTTTTCCGTCAGCTTCAGCTTCTACAAATGATTCTCAACGTTATGAGGATACTCTGCGAGCAATGCAAGGACAGCTCGCTAAGTTAGAAAATAGTCTGAAAGAAACTCAGGGTCAACTGCGTGTAAGCAATTTAAATTACGAAGCATTAAAGGGTTCTTTACAGAACACCAGTCAACCTCTTTCTAGCATCGTGTCTTCTGTCGAGAATACATTGCCATCTTCGGGCAACACAAGCCTTCCAAGTTTTTCGTACAATTTGCCAACAGTGCCAATAGTTGCAAGCGTGCTGCCAGCTCAAAACAATCTTGAAATCCAGCAGTCTGCGACAGCGTCGACAGCACAGTATGCTGCATCATCATTTAGTTCAGCGCCGCATATAAGCTTCGCCAGTATGACAACGAACTCAACTGTATCCCCCTGGATTGCAAATGGCGCCCAAATAGGAATTGCAAATGGCGCCCAAAATGGAACTGAAAATGGTGCATCTGCCGGCTGCTCTGCTACGACGTCGCTCAACACAGCACCGCCTGCTGCAACAGCACGCAACGTAACGTGTGGCATGATCAACAGCGAGAATAGCGGCCAAACATTACAGACGTCAAGAAAACTTCAAGACTTGCCGGAATTTTCTGGTCGTGCCGAGGATTGGCCGATATTCTCAACTGCCTACGCTCAGTCAACTGTGGCATATAATTATTCTAATCTAGAGAATTGTCAACGTTTACAACAGTGTTTGAAAGGTGAGGCTCGGGAAGCTGTGCTATCTCTTTTGATACACCCAGATAACGTTAGCGCTGTACTAGAGCAGCTACAATTCCGGTTCGGTCGGCCGGAACAATTAATACGTTGCCAACTACGACAAATAAGAGAGGTCGCACCAATACCCGAACATGCAGTAGAACGGCTGATACCCTTTGCGACGAAGTGTAAGAATCTAGCAGTATTCTTACAATCAGTGAATGGTGACCAGCATTTGGCAAATCCTACATTACTGGAAGAGCTCGTAAGGAAGTTGCCCATGAGCAAGAAAATGGATTGGGCCAAATATGGTTCGACGATTCGACCGTATCCAACAATTCGAGACTTTAGTAATTGGCTAAGCGAAATTGCCAATTTGATTTGCCTGGTACAGGACGTGGGTAGCCAACTTACAGAACCAAAACGCAGAATGCTGTTTGCCGCCGATAGTCGTCGTGACAACAAATGCCCAATATGCCAATGTGGTCACAAAATAACTGAATGCAGAAAGTTTTTAGAGCGAACAGTGAATGATCGATGGTTAAATGTAAAGGGTAATAGATTGTGTTTTGCTTGCCTGGAGTTGGGCCACTCTATTCGTAATTGTCATCAACGAAACCCATGTGGTGTTAACGGGTGTTCAAAAAGGCACCACAAGCTATTGCACAACAAGAAGCCAGCCGCTAGAGACCCAGACATAGGTCCACGTGAAGCTGTTCTGAGCGTAGCCTGTTCACCTGAAAAGAGCAAACTACTATTTCGTATATTGCCAGTTACACTTCACGGGCCGAATCGGAGTGTGAACACATTTGCTCTGCTCGATGAAGGATCGTCAGTTACCATGGTAGACAACTCGCTGGTAAAATCATTGGGTCTACGAGGCATGCAGTGCAAACTAAATCTCCAGTGGTTCGAGGGCAGGTCAAGTGAAGAGTTTGCCACACTTGTGGACGTTCGGATAAGTGGTCAAGGGAAAAGTAAGCAGCACGTTATGCGGCATGTGTATGGAGTCAATAACTTACGCTTGCCGATGCATACATTGAATAAAATAGACCTCAGTATTGAATCGCTTAGACATCTACCAGTTGAGCCGTATTATAACGCCACGCCGCAAGTTCTCATTGGTTTGGACAACTGTCACTTGGGTGTTCCACTTGAGACAATAGCCTCTTGCAACAATGGGCCATATGCCGCCAACACAAAACTTGGATGGATTATTTTTGGACCTACCGTAAATCAGATGCCGATGTCTTCGCCGTGCTTAATGATCAGCAAAGTTAGTGATCAGTCACTGCATGAGTTGGTGGAAGATTATTTCAGCGTGGAAAGTTTTGGCGTACGACCAGCTCCTATCGTAGATAGCAAAGAAGATCTGCGTGCAAAGAAAATTCTGCAAGAAACCACCAAGAAAGTCAACGGTAGAAACGAGACAGGACTCTTATGGAAAAGCAACTTTATAGAACTACCTGATAGCTATGCGATGGCAAAAAACAGATTAGTGGGTATTGAACGTAAAATGAAGCGCGACGAAGCCTTTGCCACCGCTTATAATTCCATCATCCAAAGTTACGTTGATAAGGGCTACGCAAGGAAACTGGATCCGGAAGAAGCTGCTGTTACCAAGCCGACGACATGGTACTTGCCTCATTTCGCAGTCGAAAATATAAATAAGCCAGGAAAACTGAGACTCGTATTTGATGCTGCTGCTACAGTTAATGGAGTGTCGCTGAATTCGTACCTACTTAAGGGTCCACAGGAGTACCAATCAATGCCAAGTGTACTATTCAATTTTCGCAAAGAGGAAATAGGCATATGTGGTGACATCACCGAAATGTTTCACCAAGTGAAGATTCGAGCTGAGGATAGATGCGCTCAACGTTTTTTGTGGCGTGGAGGCAAGTCGGAGCGTATACCTGACGTTTACGAAATGAACGTTATGATATTTGGCGCAGCGTGCTCGCCCAGTGCAGCCAAATATGTCATCACTGTGAATGCTTTAGAACATCGCGACCATGATCCGAGAGCAATTCAAGGTGTATTGGAGCACCACTACGTGGATGACTTCGTCGATAGCTTTGCAACTGTAGATGAAGCTATTCGAATATCATCACAAGTACGAGAGATTCATAAGAATGCAGGCTTCCAGTTATGCAAGTTCGCTTCAAATTCGCCTGAAGTTGTTGCTGCACTATGTAAAAGCGAAAACTCAGCAACGCAATCGTGTCTTGATACGGAGAAAGTTCTGGGTATGTATTGGCAGGCATCCAGTGATACTTTTGAATATCGCTTGCGCTTCAATAAAGTTGACGAAAAAGTTATTCATGGAGTAAGAGTGCCAACGAAAAGAGAGCTGTTAAGTATTGTTATGTCGGTGTTTGATCCGCTGGGATTTCTTTGTCACTTCATGATTGCTGCGAAGCTGTTGCTGCGCGAGGTTTGGAAAGACCACGTACGCTGGGATGATCCACTGCCGCCACGTATAAGTGAAGCATGGAGTAAATGGCGCACAGCTATTAAGAAAATCGTCGAAGTCAGAATATCTCGCCGATATTTCAAGATATTAACACCGAAAATAGTACAGCTGCATGTGTTTGTGGATGCCAGCGAGGATGCATTCGCTGCAGTGGCATATTGGAGAGCGGTCAACGATAAATGTGCAGTAGAAGTAACCTTTGTAAGTGCAAAGACAAAGTGTGCGCCGCTTAAGCCGATGACAGTACCACGTCTCGAACTTCAAGCTGCAGTATTGGGAGCGCGGTTGATGAAGACCATACGTGACGAGCATAATATCAAAATTGACGGGTGTTTCTGCTGGAGCGACTCGATGACAGTCATAAAATGGATTGGTTCAATAAGCCGTCGTTACAAGCCGTTTGTAGCACATCGAATAGCAGAGATTCTGTCTTCGACTGAAGTTTCCAACTGGAGGTGGGTGCCAACACTTCAAAATGTAGCTGATGAGGCCACCCGACCTAATTACAACGCAGACTTTGGACCCAATTCACAATGGCTCAGTGGTCCAGAGTTCTTATCAATGGGAGAAGAATCATGGCCTGTCAGACATGATGACGCTGTTGTACTGCAAGATGATGATGAAGAGCTGCGCTCTAAATTCACACTACTTACCGTGAGTAACAAATTTAGAGATTTTAATCGATTTTCTGTTTTTACTCGATTGAAGCGAACAATAGCATGGGTCTTACGCTACGTGGATAAATGTAAAAAGTATCGAGTCTTTGATAGCGTTCATGGGTTAACTGCCGCCGAACTCGACGCAGCTGTGTTGGTGTTATGCCGTCAAGTGCAAGCCGAAACCTTCAGTAACGAGCTTAGTCTTCTCCGAGATGGGCGCTACCTACCAAAAAATTCTACATTGTATTTGCTCTTGCCGTATATGGATGATGCAGGCATTTTGCGTGTCAAAGGACGAATTGATGCGGCCAGCTGGTTACCGATGGACACACGCAGGCCCATCATATTGCCGCCTGATCATCACTTTACAAGGCTGCTAGCCTATCATCACCACTGCCAGATGAAACATCAAAATATGGAGGCAGCTATTTGTCAACTTCGTCGAAAATTCTGGGTGCCACGTCTAAGAAATGTCATGCGCAAAGTCCAAGCTAATTGTAATGTATGCAAAGTAAATAGAGCTTCACCAATAGCACCGCTGATGGGCCCACTGCCAGTAGATCGTCTCACGCCATATGTTAGACCATTCACATATACCGGCTTGGACTATTTCGGGCCAGTCATTGTCACAGTTGGTCGCCATACAGAAAAACGATGGGTGGCACTGTTTACGTGCTTAACAGTGAGGGCTATTCATCTGGAAGTCGCTGTGGACTTATCTACAGATGCGTGTATTATGGTCATCAGGAATTTCATTAATCGTAGAGGTGTGCCGCTCAGAATACGCAGCGACAACGGAAAGAATTTTGTCGGTGTCGATGCAGAAGCTAAACGTTTTGAGGAAGTGTTTGACTGCAAGCGAATTCAGGACGAGATGTCTACAAAGAGCATAGAGTGGTGGTTCAACTGGCCATACAACCCATCTGAAGGAGGCGTCTGGGAACGTATGGTGCAGTGCGTGAAGAAAGTATTACGCCAAACACTTAAAGAAGTCGCACCAAAGGAGCAAACACTACAGTGCTTCCTAATCGAGGCTGAGAACGTCGTCAACTCACGACCACTTACACACTTACCGATTAGCGCCCATCAAGATGAACCACTAACGCCGAATCACTTTTTGCTTGGAGCGGCAAGTGATGCTCAGACACCGAGCATTCGTGAAGTGGAGTTACCATGCATCCTGAAGAAGCAATGGCGCATTGCAAGACAGCTGAGAGATCAGTACTGGAAGCGATGGATTTTGGAATACCTTCCTACTCTGACGAGACGGGTGAAGTGGTGCGAGCGAACGGAACCAATAAAGGAAGGTGACTTAGTATTCTTATGTGACCCAAATCTACCAAGGAAGGAGTGGCGCCGCGGGATTATTGAGCAAGTACACAAAGGAGTCGACGGCGAAGTTAGGAGAGCTGACGTGAGAACCAGCACTGGAACATCGCGTCGTCCTGTTTCAAGATTAGCAGTCCTAGATATGGAGTGAATCGACTTGGTCGATCCACGGTGGTGGGAATGTGGTGAACGTACCCTGCCATTCTTTGCAGTTTGACGTTTCTCTCAGCACTTATCGGCTTTATGTTTTACTTTAAATTTCCGCTAAATCATTAAATTCCCACCCTTCTTATAATTGTAACTTGTTTAAATCTTTCTGTTTGCCGAAAGTCGTTCGAGAGTGCGCAACTGCGAATAAAACGCACATACATATACATCTACACATACGTGTGTTAATTCATTGCTCTCGACGACCGGGTAAACGATAAGTGCTTTTGAAGCACTTCAATTACCGCTGGGTGGCAAAAGCCGCAGATAGTGTGCTGATTGCGTTATATGTGGGGTAGATAGGGGGGTTGACATGACTTGGGTAGAAGAGAGAAAGATTCAGCGAAGCAGAAGTGAATAAGAGAGTTGCCCTGAGCGCATTATGATTTTCGCAAAGTAGACTCTCATACTAGGGCTGCCATGCCAATATTTTTTTAGAATACTAACGTTGGTATATATTTAATTCAATATGTTAATATAACTTCTATGAATTTTTCTCAATTTACACATATTATATTATTATTCATAATATTGCGATATAAAATTATATAGAAACCCAAATTCATGAAACATATACTGTCGCCCATGACACCAACTTGAGACTGTGCGCAAGAAAAGTTGGAATAAGTTCTTTCAATAGATAACTATTTTATACGTATTGTAGTTATATAATTTTAGATCGAAATATTATTAATAATAGTGAGTATTATATGTTTGTTATAAGTAATATTAATACGTACATATGTTGAATTAAAAATATATCAAGTTGTATTCTGTATTCACATCTATATGTAAATACGACGCAAATTGGTTATCGAATTAATTGCTTTTCGGCCATAGGTCCATACCAATGAATATTAAATAAACAGAATATTTTTTTATAAAAAATTTTTATTGTATTTTTTTTGCTTAAAAAGCTCTCTCTTTGCCTTTAAGGTTCGATTATGCAATCGTAAAGTAACGCAACGTAACGTGACGTAGAGTTCTATCTTATGGAAAATACGTGTAAGTGGTTAGTGAAATCGTAACGTAACCTAGCGCTGCGATGGGTTCTATTCCAGATTGAACTTTACGCCACGGTACGTTGCGTAGCTTTACGATTGCTTATTCGAGCCTTTACACTAAAATGGTTCTTATTCTAGAAGAGAAATAGTGTATACAAAGAAGAAGTTTCATTTCTTTACTGTATACACGGTATACTGCATTATACTGTATCTTTTTTTTTTAATTCTATACATAAGAATAAATAAAATTAATGTAATATTTTTGGAACAAGTTCTATTGGGTACACTGGCTGCACACATGTGTACATACGTACGTATTACTACTCCAGATACCAGACAGTACGTCCATTCGTACAAGATCTACCAGTTACGCTGCGGCCACACGAGAGAGTATTGCCATGACAATTGAGAATTCGTATATTCTGTCAAATCATTGTCGGCAGCCAAGCAATTGTCGATTGTGACGTAGGTGGCCTGACAAAAGCATGGCAATAGCATGGCAATTAATGTTATTTCATTATATTTATAATTTTTCTGTGTCGCTGTAACCATCTCTAGCCTAAAATTTTTGGCATAATTAAAGATGAATGAAAACTCAACATTTTCCCTTTTTTTTGTACACCAACAACGATTATTTACGTCAATTTCAATACAAACGTCAAATTATTGCCAATGTTATTGCCAGCCTATTGTCATGCTGACAACTGCCTGGCAATAGATTGGCAATTGCCAGAGCTTGCTTGTATTGGTGAAAAAGTGTGAGTGTATTGTTATTGTCATGAAAAAACTGTCACGTGTTGTCGCCGGGTTAGGGACGACCACAGAACGTTTTTTGGCTGACCAAACAGGCAGTATAACATACTGCGTACGGATGTGTTCGTCCGTGAATGCATGAGCGAATGGAAGATAGGTTGAAGACGTTACCAGGCTGCTCATGCACCTGTACGTATACATGTGTACAGCCAGTGTACCCCATTGGACTTGATTAGACAATCCAATAATTTTAATATACATAGAATATAAAACAAAACTAACATAAACATAACTATAAAGCAGGAGTGCCCAAAACTTTCTTATGGAAGTGCAAACACTAATACATATAGAATCCTACAACCTTTCGTAAACGAAAGCATACTATGTTAGACAACAACAAAATCTACGTAGAAGATCACTGTCACCAAAATTTACCAACAAAGCATACGAAAGTGTTGTTGCTTGCACTTCGGTATAAGCAACGAAAAAAGATCAAAAACAAAAAACACAAATTTGTTTGTGTATTTTGTATTGCTTAGTTCGGAGTGCTGTGTGTGTATATTAGAATACACAGCCTATGCTTAAGTGCTTTTAAATTTATTTCTGCGATCTCTTTAAAACTCATGCAATAACAAAACCGTTACACACAACAAAAACAACACCAAGCATTCGCGACTGCGTACAAGTGCGCATATTATACAAACAACAATGTACAAAAAACATGCGTCTCTGAAATGCAGCATATAAACGATGACAAGTAAATCCCGAAAGCCAAACGAATGAAAATAAAATGCTTCCGAAAGCAAAACGAAGCAAAGCGCATAATTGTTGCTTTCGTAGTGCTGCGACAAATTCGAAAAGCAAAATGAAAATCAAAGCACTGCAATAATTTCTTATGCTTTCGTAGCACTACGCAGCAAAACAAATTCTTTTTAGTGCTGCTCATGGTATAATAATACAAGGTAGCATTGACAGTTGCTTGGGAAATCATATACTGTCAAAAAATATACTCAAAAAGAGAGCGCTCACAATCCGCCATTGAAAACACAAGCAATGTTGAAAACGTTGAAGTGAAAAAAAACAACAACCACAGCAGCTGCTGATGTATTTCCACAAAAAGCTGTTTTTGACAGTTTATATTTTCCTGTTGAAGAGAAAATAAGCAGTTGTCAATGCTACCATGTATTATTATACCATGGTGCTGCTGCTTAGCCTTTCGAAGATTCAGAAAGCAAAGCAAAATGAGCAGCATACGCTTGTCTTGAAAAACTTTAGGTAGCACTACGCAGCAAAATTTTCGTTGCTTTTGCTGTTTTGCTGAAAGCAATTTAAACCCTGCTATAAAGTATAAAACGCTAAATACCTAAAAAATAATACAATACACAATGAGTTTTAAAACAGAGCGACACCATTTATTGACAACCATGGTCACACACACCAGCATGCGGTGTCCACACAACACACAAGCTCAACATTGCACTCTGTGTTACACACATATCTTGCACAATCATGGTATAATAATACATGGTAGCATTGACAGTTGCTTGGAAAATCATCTACTGTCAAAAAATATACTCAAAAAGAGAGCGCTCACAATCCGCCATTGAAAACACAAGCAATGTTGAAAACCTTGAAGTGAAAAAAAACAACAACCACAGCAGCTGCTGATGTATTTGCACAACAGCTGTGTTTGACAATTTATGTTTTCCTGTTGAAGAGAAAATAAGCAGTTGTCAATGCTACCATGTATTATTATACCATGTTGCACAATTAGGTGTTTCTTTTGCTGTCAGCTCAACACTGAGAGAGCAGCACAACGGTGCGACACGGTTTGTAGACACCCAACAGAGAGTGTTAGCATGCGGACACGCAACAACGCAGAGTGTTCGTGCAGCAATGAAGCACAAACACTTCAGAAAACGGTGTTTTTTGTACTTTTTGTGCACGATTCTGTGCTTCGTCCGAACGCTGATATATATCATATATCATATATTAATAAATAATTTTTTTTTAATTTAAAAGTACTAGTATCGCCTGTGGCCGAAATTCGGCCATCTGTTTCTGTAAGCCAACGAAGCTCAAGTTGTTTTTCACATAATGAATTGTTATTAATTTGCATGAAAATTCTTAATGCTTACCTTGACGCTATGAGGAAAATAGTGGTAAAGGACAAAAAAGGAAGCATATACGCGTCAAAAAAAAAAATTATTCAAGCGCCATCTCGAAATAATCTACCAAGTATTGAACAAAAGAAACAATTATCAATGACTTGGCGTCAAGTGTTATATGAAGCAAGCAGCAGTTTAACTGTTTTTTTAACGCTGAGAGAAATTAAGAGAAAGCAACAACAACCACAACAACAATAATGCTACTCAGATTCTTTTAAATGTTTGCGTCACTCCCGCATTTTACTCTTGCTTTTGTAAGCTACAGCAGCGATGTTCAACAGAGCTTTGTCGCTTTGTAGTTTCTCATTGTCCCATTGGTAAAAAAAGCATTTTACATTTTCTCAGTTTTACCTATCTTAATGACAACATATTCGAACAAAAATTATATTGTACAAATCTACTCGAAAATACCTATCCATCGGTATAAGTATTATGTGAATATGTTGAAGGTAACACAGAAAAAGAGGGAACACAAACTTTTTTGTTTGCGTATTAATATATAAATATATATATATATATATATATAGATGTAGAAATGTACACCTCAAAGTATAATTCTGAATTTTTTTTCAACGTAGGACTAGGGTTAAGAAGTACGATGTTGCAAGATAGACTAAACGTCCTCACATTGCTTTATATCAGTGTCGGCCAAAAAAATACATACACAGTTCTTTCAGTTTTGTAGTAGTGTGCGCCCAAGTGAGAGCAAAGAATCTCTCTTTGGCTTACACTGTGAAAATTTTACTTCGCAGGAGGCTTAAAAAATTTTTTTATTATTAACATTTAAGCGCCATTCTATATGAATGCAGGTATATGAAAGTGAATTGAAATTAAATAAATTTATTACTAGGTAAATAATGTGCAATATTATTTATTGTCTAGGGGCCGCGTTAATAATAATAATTAATAATAACATTAATATTAATATTTTATTAATAATATCAATATGAATATGTATATTATTAATATTAATATTACATATTTATTTGGAAAGTAATCTTTTACTAATAACATTTACCGACTCCTAATAGTACTAATATTATTTATATTGCATATTACTTCAAAATAAAAAAAGCACCCTACTTTTTTCTGACAAATTAAGTTTTCGCTTCCCCAAAACAATTTTTAAACAAAAACTAGTAAGAAATTATCTTCGACTGGGCCGAATTTAAAATACCCCCTCGGCCGAACCAAAGTATATTCAAAGTCTTAAGCAATCAATAAAATGTTTATCTGTAAAAACGTTTTCATTAAGTTTTAACAGAAAATATTCGCTTTTGTTTTTTGATAAAGTCACTTTGTATGGGATGTAGGCGTGGTTTTCACTCAATTTGTTTGAATCTCATACACATGGTACATGTTATTTATCAAAGTTCATGTGCAAAATTTTAAGTCCATATATTAATTTTTGTGGATTTTAGAGAGATTTTACCTTTTGATAAAGTCACTTTGTATGGGAAGTAGGCGTGGTTTTCATCCGATTTGGTTGAATTTCATACTTACAGTGTATGTTTAATATCAAATCTCATATCCAAAATTGCAAGCTCATATGTTAAGTTTTGTTGAATTCTAAGAGATTTCACCGTTTTGATAAAGTCACTTTGTATGGGAGATAGGCGTGGTTTTCATCCGATTTGGCTCATTTTCTGACTTGACCTTTATTTTTTAGATAAAAGCTTAAATATGGAATTTCGTGATGATAGCTTTAAAATTACGGCTGCAATCGTGATCACAGACAGACGGACAAACGGACAGACGGACATGGCTAAATCAACTCGGGTGGTGATGCTGATCAAGAATATATATACTTTTCTATATCTACCACGCCTCCTTTTGGGCGTTACAAATGGAGTGACAAAATTAATATAAATATGCTAATTCCCACATTTGGTTGAACATTTTTTTATGTGTAAGCATTTAAAATTACGTAATAAATTGCGCGCATAGAAGCGTGGTGCTAACCAGCCAAAAGCGAAACATTGACTGAGCGCTCTTGCTACGAATAATCGGCAGCGTCGGTGTAAAAGCACGACAGCCAGTTTTCGTGCTTTTACACCGGTGTAAATTAAGTCGGTGTAAAAATACGAAGTTTCACGAAGCACGCGTGCATAGGTGTCGGCCGACTCTGCTTTATATGTACAGAGAAATGACCCCATCAGTGGATATTACTTTAGATCAGTGTCGGCCAAAAAAATACAAACACAGTTCATTCAATTTTGCAGTAGTGTGCGCCCAAGTGAGAGCAAAGAATCTCTATTTGGCTTACACTGTAAAAATTCTACTTCGCAGGAGTCTTAAAGAAATTTTTTATTATTAAAATTAAGCGGCATTCTAAATGAATGCAGCTATATGAAAGTGAATTGAAATTAAATAAATAATAATTAATAATGACACTAATATTAATATTTTATTAATATATTATTAATAATTTATTAATAATATTTTAATATCCATATAATTATTATTTATTTCCATATTACATATTTATTTGGGAAGTAAACTTTTACTAATAACATTTTATCGACTTCTAATAGTACTAATATTATTTATATTGCATATCACTTCAAAATAAAAAAAGCACTGGTAGGGCACCCTACTTTCTTCTGACAAATTCAGTTTTAGCTTCCCCAAAACAATTTTTAAAGCAAAAATATGATAATTCCCACATTTCGTTGAACATTTTTTTACGTGTAAGCTTTTAAAATTACGTAATAAATTGCGCGCATAGAAGCGTGGTGTTAACTATCCAAAAGCGAAACATCGACTGAGCGCTCTTGATACGAATAATCGGTAGCGTCGATGCAAAAGCACGACATCCAGTTTTATGTCGGTGTAAAAATACGAAGTTTCACGAAGCACGCGTGCATAGGTGTCGGCCGACACTGCTTTAGATAAACTCGCTGAAAGTAAGCGTAAACTGGATTTAAAAATATAAGTTAGTTTCTTTTATTATTCTTATTCATCTTAATCCTGTAACTAAAGTTTTTTACTGTAAAAATAGCTGTGTTCGATTCGCCAGTGCTCAACTCAATTACGAAAAAAACGGCTACTCACTTAGCTGTTACTTACTGAATAGTTGGCAACACTTTTGTTTTGACAGACGACAAGAAGTCTGTCAATAAATTAAATTGAAAACGAAGAAACTGCTTAAGGGGGGAGATACCCCTAGACAGGGTGAAATTAGTTTTGTTTAATAATTTTTTTTCAATTTGATAACATAATTGGATAATTTTTTCATTTTCCTATATTTTTAGTAAATGGAGGGTATGCAGAGTACCTCCTGTGGCTGTCAAAATTTTCCCACTTATATGAAAGAAAAGAGATTTTTTTCTTCGAGTACTGATATTTTGAAGGGAAGGATAAACCTGTAATATAATAAAAAAAGTTAAAAATTAAAATTTATATCGGCTGTTTAATCGAAGGTCGAGATTCGACTATTTTTTCAACAGTTTTGACTCCAAAAAAATATTTATTCACACCATGTCTTTCAACTTGTAGGTACATCCTTCCGGAAGGTACATCCGAGCTTTGCAATAGGTGCCAATAATTATACCCAGTTAGTTCAAAAGCTTCAGAATGGAGGTGTAGCCTTCACTAAATATTCCAGCAGCAAAGTTAGCTGAAATTTTGAAACCCAAGCCTCTCGATCCTGACTCACCAAAACTTATTTTGTGCTTGCATACAGAACAAATTAAAAATTCTGATAGTCACTACAGGCAGCTTATAATTTTTTTTTTAACCCTATTCACGTCACGCTGTGTCTTTGGGTCACTATGCAATTTCAAACCAATATAAATGACTTAAAACTTGTTTTAAAGAAAAATTCGAAAAAACATTTGAAATTTTTCCGAAACTATGAGGTAAATCCACCCTTAAAAGAAAATAATTTTGTTTTTGTACTCACATCACATTTTGACAGAATCTTTTACATTTTACTTATTCCGTACACAAACCAACTTAAAAATAAGAACTTGGCAACGCAACTTTACTCAAATCAACTGATAATTGACCTACTCTATACTTAACTAGCTGTTGTTGTTGTTTTCACATACAAATTTTGCGACAAGAATTGAGTATAGGCTGGCGAATCGAACGCAGCTAATAATAAATAAAATTTTTTCTATTCTAATAAATAACTATTTATAAAAATTTTATCATTAGCTGCGTTCGATTCGCCAGCCTATCCTCAATTCTTGTCGCTTATTTCAAAATTTGTATGTGAAAACAACAACAAAGTCTACAGCTAGTTGAGTATAGAGTAGGTCAATTATCAGTTGAGTTGAGTAAATTTGCGTTGCCAAGTTCTTATTTTTTTAGTTGGTTTGTGTACGGAATAAGTAAAATGTAATAGATTCTGTCAAAATGTGATGTGAGTACAAAAACTAAATTATTTTCTTTTAAGGGGGGAGATACCTCATAGTTTCGGAAAAATTTCAAATGTTTTTCGAATTTTTCTTTAAAACAAGTTATATTGGTTTGAAATTGCATAGTGACCCAAAAACTCAGCGTGACGTGAATAGGGTTAAAGTTTTGGTGAGTCAGGATCAAGAGCCCTGGGTTTCAACATTTCAGCTAACTTTGCTGCTAGAATATAGTGAAGACTTCACCTCCATTCTGAAGCTTTTGAACGAACTGGGTATAATTAATGGTACCTATTGCAAAGTTTTCGCCGATAAGTCACGAGTAGCGAAGCAGAACTGAAAGAGTCTCTCCAAGACAAAAGCAGCTCGTATAGCTCGGATGTACCTTCCGGAAGGATGTACCGAGAAGTTGAAAGACATCGTGTAAATAGACATTTTTTTTTGAGTCAAAACTGTTGTAAAAATAGTCGAATCTGGACCTTCGATTAAACAGCCGATATAAATTTTAATTTTTAATTTTTCTTATTATATTACAGGTTTATCCTTCCCTTCAAAATATCAGTACTCAAAGAAAAAACCTTTTATTTCATATAAGTGGGAAAATTTTGACAGATACAGGAGATACTCTGCATACCCTCCATTTACTAAAAATATAGGAAAATAAAAAAATGATCCAATTATGTTATCAAATTGAAAAAAAATTATTAAACAAAACTAATTTCACCTTGTCTAGTGGTATCTCCCCCCTTAAGCAGTTTCTTCGTTTTCAATTTAATTTATTAGCAGACTTCTTGTGGTCTGTCAAAACAAAAGTGTTGCCAACTATTCAGTAAGTAACAGCTAAGTGAGTAGCCGTTTTTTTCGTAATTGAGTTGAGCACTGGCGAATCGAACACAGCTATTATGGCCCCTATTAGGTACGACAACTCAACTTAAGTTGACGTGACTTAAGACACCTCAACTGAACTTTTTGGCCATATTACATATAACATACATTTTCAGTTGAGCTGTGGTGTAAAATTGCTTTTTATATTGGAGCATGATTACATCGAAATTTTGACACTTTCATTGAAATGAATCAGCTGTTCGCATTAATTTCAATTTTTGTGTATATGTATTTTGTTCACAAGTATGGAAGCAAGGAAATAGTAGAGCGGTAAGACATTTGGCTGCAATGCCAGCAGTACGAGGATTAATCCTCTCATGTGATAAAGAATAAAATTTTTTTTGCTTTGTTTTTGTTTTTTTTTTTTTTTTTTTAACACAGCTAGGACATCCAATGTAAATTTTAATATGAATTAGGTTTACTTAAAAAGCGCTCCAGGTGTGTGAAACGCTATGGCAGAAGCGCTTGCTAGGATGGAAGCGCTTCTTGAGTGCTGCTAAAAAATCGCTTAAAATATTTACAAATAGTTAAAAAAGCTCTTTTATAGGTTAGTCCAAGGAGCACTGTGTAAAAAAAAAAAAAAAAAATAAATAAAAACAAAGCGAGAAAACTTTATTCTTTCTCACACAATATATGTATTTATACTTTATTTTACTTACGTATTTTTATCCATTTTCACTCAATTAACAAAAAACAAGAAACAAATAAATAGTTCGTATGAAAAAGACGATATACAACTAACTCAAATCAGATGTAAGTTTTTAACAGTCCTTACACTCGACACAGAGTTGCATTGTTAAACATAATACCACAAAAAATACATACACATCTCTGAGATACATACTTGTCAGACGACAGACACGTATGTACCTCAAATGTGTAATAGACAATACAAATTTACAAATTACACACTCAACTTAAGTTGAGTTGTCGTACCTAATAGGGGCCTATGTTTGCTGCCATTGTGGTAGAATTAACGTTTTGAGTTCAATATTTGGACTCATTACACCATAGCTGCTATAGTTTCGTACATTTTCTTTTATATACATATAGCTATTAAAATCCCCCCCAAAAAAAATTCCTGGTTGCGCCTCTGGTGGAATATATGTATTAACACCTTCTAAGTTTAATTCCGGAAAAATTTCACGTCGCTCTCAAGTGGTTAAGAAGTTATAGGGTTCGCAAGTTGGGAAAATGGACCTGGAAAAGTCGTGTTTTATTTAAATTTCCAACAAAATCTAGCATTATGGGTATCAAAAGAAAGGTTATTCTGTAACCTATTCAAAAAGTTATTAACCATTGAAATCCTTTTTTGCATATATGGGCAAATCCAGAAAAAGTTCAACCAGGACCAAAAAATATAAGTTTGAATTTTAGTAAAAATTTTATTATATAAATTAAGCTCCATCACTTCTCTGTTAAATCCAACTCTTAAATTGCAATTATTTTTTACACAACTGTCCAAATTTTTAGTCTCTTTGCATCACTCATGCTAAAAGATTCTTTTCGCCTTTTTTACTTGTTTCTATGATAACAGTTAAGTTTTTAAAATCAAGCTTTCGCTACATTTTTTTTTTTTTTATTTATATATTGTTATATTTTATTTTGATCTTCTGCAATGAGATCAATGTAAGCACTAATGTATAACCGTTAATCCTGTTTTTTGTCAAGTGCCCGCTATGTGAAACGTCCGACACGGAAACATCAATTTAGTTTGCCACAGAACTGCAAAACGTGAGGAGCTTGTGAATAAAGTATATTTTTTAAGAAAGTTGAACCAGTTCTTCAAAATAGAAAAAAAAATATACTTGTAAGCAAAATGTTTCAAATGAAATGTGCATGAAAAATAAATGTGACAGCTGTGAGACCGATATAATTTTTAATTTAGTACCTACGTTATAAGAAACATCAGTAAACTTGATGAAGAAGTCAAGTGGAAGACCTGGCGCTTTGTTAATAAACGCATGATTTTGAAATATTCAGAGGAGTCAGTAAATGATTTCATTTTTTAAATCTAATCACAGCTGCCGTCTTTTAAATTGCATTCATATGTAAAGCGATCTCAGCAAAATCATTTCCTACTATTCCAAACCTTAAAATTGAAACCATTTAAAATATTTAAAAGAAAACAACTTTATCTTTATCAACTTTACAAGCATCTAAAACTGCAGCTTCTAAGTACAAAAAAAATATGCTTATTAAAATTGTTATGTTAAGTAAATCATGTATTTACACTTAAATTTGACGCAAAAAGCAATCGTACCTATTGAGTGGAAAAATCTGAAACGTCCGACACGAAACGTCCGAACAAATAAAATAATTTACTGTGACCTCACTACGCCCTTTATAAAGACGACGTGTGGCTTTTCTGAAAGCTTGTTAAATTTATAAAAAATATTATCTTCGAACTTATTATGTATGGCTGATAAATTCGCAGATTTAGGCACAGTATAAACTTGAGCCCAAACTGACTTCCGTTTCGTGAAACGTCCGAACGCATATTTAAAATAAAAATTTTGTTCTAAATTTAAGTTGAATAAAATTGATTTTATTTTTTTATTATTATAGCAATAGGTAGCTTTTCGATAATATACACCTATCTCAAATATATCTCTGGATTATATAAAAAATTTTTAAAAGAAACGTCCGAATGAAACGTCCGACACGCTGGATTTGCCCACATTACGTAAGGGGGTTTTTGCACTTTGGCGTATTTTTTGCATTTCAAAAGCACACTGCGTTGACAACTGTTTTATCAGTTTCGTTTCTGCGTACCATTCTTTTTCTCCCGAAACACGATAAACACCATAAAAGCCTTTACAACACAAATATTTACATATGTAAATAGTGCCAAACTACGTTATAAAAATGAAAACTTTTCAAAAAGCATCAGAAAATTCTAAAATTAAAAACAACTTTTGACATTTTCAGAAAAAAAACCGAAAAAATAGCCACAGAGTCCAAGCCATATTCAAATCGAATAAAAAAGAAAGGAGTTATGGCAAATTTAAAATTGGGATATTTACAAATGTAAATAGTGCCAAAGTGAGGGTTAAAAACGTGGTATCTATATATATTAAAATTTTTTTTTTTACTTAACTTATTTTTTTTTATTGCTTTTTTTTTGCTTTTAGTCTCTCCAAGTTTGAATCTAATTTTTCGGCTCCAAAGCGATAACAACATGAAATATGATATTGAAAAAATTTAATTTTCATCTGAATGAATTAAAGAAACACTTAAAAATATTAGATAACCTTATATCAGTCAATCACACCGCATATATTTTTTTGCGTCATTTTGAAAACAAAATTTGAAAAATTACTATTTTAACCTTACAAACCTTCTAAAAAATCGATTTTTTAATTTTAATGGCTGATTGTAGGTAATCTTCAAGTTTTTGCAGTGAATAATATAATGCAAAAAGTTTTAGCTCTATTTACTTAACTCGTAGTTTTTCTTTTATCTTCACCACCGCTTTTAAAAAAACTGCTTTGAGAAAATAGCGTTTAAATTTTTGTTTCTCTCTACAAACGAAAATATCAAATTGAAATTTTACACACGTATTCTAGACACAGTTAGTAACATTTGTATGAAAAAACATGTTTTTTTTTAAATGAAAAAGGCCCCTTAGAAGTAACTTACAACATCGCACTCTGTTCCTGCAGTTCATCAATGAAGTATTTAGATTTAAGATTCTTGCTTGTCGCTGAATACTCTAGATTTGTTATAGTTCTCGTTTGGTTTTTGTAATGAAAATTATAAAGCTTAGATGTTTATCCAATGTGCAATACTGCATGAGTGCAATAGGCGAGATTTTGTGGGAATCTGAGCGGAGCTCGGTCGCCCAGGTACTAAATATTTAATTCAATTAATTGTGCCGTGTTGTGTTGACAAAAAGTTATTGCAGTTGTCTTCGCCTATTTGCCAAGTTCACCATCGAATGGTTTGTCATTTTATCAAAAACCTGCGCTGGAAGGTGCCACCGACATGAAGCTTTGGCCAGCATGCAAATTTTCTTGCATTCACATCGACTGCTTCAAGAAAATATCGAATGCCATGAAAGAATGTTCAACACCTCAATAGACAATAACCCAGAGCTGCCAGGTTGCGGGATTTTTCCCCTTTTTCGGGATTTTTCGTACAAAACGGGCGGCGGGGAAAGCATTGATAAAAACGGGGAAAAATAAAAATGAAATAGCGAGTGAAAAAACATATTGGTTATTAGAAAAACCAACTACAATTTTTTATTTTCATTACATCCATTTTTTGTTTGCCATTTTTTACAAAGCTGAATGTGTCATATGTGGATATAATAGAACTAACTTTGAAGACTTTTGTTGATTGTTTCATGTGAAAGGAATACATTAATGTAGTCATAATAGTATTTTTGATGTAGACTCATAGATAGTAAAAATGAAAAATAAAACTTTAAGCTTAAAAATATTTTCACACGTTATTTCGGATCAATGCGAGTGGAATGATTTTGACCAAGAATATAGATCGTTAAGATATAGTACAACTTTTTCAAATAAATCATCGGAAATTATCCAGGAATTTTGGAAAGAAGTTATATTTATCATTGATTCAGATATTTAAAAAAAAAAGTGTCGTTTATTTTTTGCTTTCCTTATAGCTGGGCAAGTGCTGAAAATGCTTTTCAGCTAATAATTTAAATAAAACAAAAATAAGGAACTTTCTTGACAATACCTCTCCATGCAGAACTCTCCGCAGTAAATCTTTAATGAATTAATTAAAAGCGATTTTGATTGCTTATTCTTAGTGCTTTTAATAGAATTTAATATATATTAATAATTGCAAGATGCGTTGTGCAGTTAAAAATTGCACAAGTTTGTAAACAACCCAAAACATGGCGATTTCATTCCACAGCTAAATATACACTGACTGGTTATATTTTTTAAACAAAATTACGTTTTTTATAGTGAAATTGAACCTAAAAAAGTGTTTTTTGTTCGAAATTTAATTATTTTTTATTGGGAATGTGTTAAAATAGCAAATTAGTGCCGGTTGATTTTGCACCAATTTGATGCGACCACAGTTGTCAAAACGCAAACACTGCTTCAGGGGCGCATTATTTTTTCACTCTTCAACGCACTTTTGGGGCGCTTATGTCTTCAGCAAAGTTTATGATATATAATTGTTATTTTTAATTTTTTTTTTCAGATTTCCGCCTATTCTGGATCTCAAATTATATTATTTTATATTATATTATATTATGTTATATTATAGTATATTATATTATATTATATAATATTATATATTTTATATTATATCATATATTATATTGTACATTATATCATATATAATATTATATTATATTTTATATTATATTATATTATATTGTTGTATTATATTATATAAAAATAAAATATTAAATAATATAAACTATTTACACAGAAATAGTAAATTACTGCTGTTGCAGTTACGAGATTGGTGGAGAAGAGAAAGAAAATAAAGAAAATACTGAAATTTTACAATTAACGAATTTCATTATGATTAATTATACAATAGCATGATTATTCTTAAAAATTAATTATCTTTACTAATTTTTTCTTTGTTTTCGGATGAAATAGGCCTGCTGGGGAACCGAACAAAAAAAAAAACGAACAAATTGTGTGCCTCAAAGGTGGTGCGAAAATACAATAACATATTTTAATATATTTGGTTTTCAAATTATGAAATAATAGCTGATGAAAAAACGAGAGAAAATATTTCTATGGTTATAATGCCTTGTTTAAGTTTTACAAAACTATATTATCGTATTTTTAAAAAGCTTTAATTTATAATAATTTAATTAATTTTTTATTATATAATTAAATTAGCTCCAAAATTGGTAAATTTAAACCAGAATCTTTTGTATATGTGATTCCAATTAGAAACCGTTTGGACCTTTTTTAACTATCTAACCTTGTTTTATATGTAATTCTAACCAAAAACAATTTGAGCCTTTTTTTTCGATGCAACCGAATACGGCCCTTTGTGAATGTTTATGTATTTGTGTCAACCAACACGAATAACAAAAATACCACACTTTTGTACAATAACATCACTTCCTTATATCTTAGTTCTTTGATTCCAATCCACCATCAGCTGTTTTTGACAGAAGCGGGGCGATAAAATTTATCATTTTGAGAGAGAAGTGTCAAATTCACTAGCACCTTATTATTATTACACCATGGCAGTGTTGCCAGAGAGACAAACTGAAATTTACCACTATATGGGAAAGAATTTACGACTTTCGGAGAAAATTTACCTTTTCCCAAAATAAAAAATTAAAAATTTTTTAAATGATTAACAACCGTTATAATTTTTTTGTTAGTATACATATATTTATCTCTCATCAACAAGTTGACCGTCAACTCTTGACGTATATAAACCGGGACTTACCGGCTATTTTGTTTTGCTATTTTTTAATTTAATTCAATTCTTGCTTTTACTCCTCTTACATTCCAATGTAAAAAGTCCAATGCAACTAGAGATGGATAATTCAAATTTTTTTTCTTTTATTTTGCTACACAGAGGTAACAGTAACAAGTCTAAAAGAATTATTATTTTCCTAAAATTTACCAATTTTGGTCAAAAATTACCTTTTTTACCTCTGCCCAAAAAATGAGTCAAAAATTACCTCAATTAGGGAAATTTACCTCAATCTGGCAACAGTGCACCATGGTTAGGCCTTAAAGGCCTGACTATAATAGCCAAATGCTGGCAGACGAATCTGTCAAAATGAAAGCGAGCCCATATAAATATATGAGCATACCCATAATTGAAATTGCCACAGTTTCGTTAAGTTTCGTTGACTTTCAGTGGCTTTTTGTAGAGCGACTCAAATCGCTCACAGCATAGGCAAATGTCAAATAATTGTATATTCGAATTTATTGAAGTAATAATTGAAGCTAAACAGCAAAGGCTTCATATGATTAAATTTTTTTATATTATTTTGCGCAATAATTTTGAAAAAAATCTCACAAACAAGCACAAATAAAAACAAACAATTTTGTGACACTTCTCAAAGTCGGTATATGGCAATTATAGACATTTTTGATTTTGACAACAGCCTGCTGGCTTTTCGTTTAAATTTTGGCATTAGCGTATGCCAGCATGTGGCTATTATAGTCAGGCCTTTACTTGTCATAGAGAAGGAGTTTGGTGAAACTCAAAAAGGGGGGGGGGGGGGGTTGCATTTGCAACGATGTGTATTAAATTGTAAATTGATCAGCAAAACATATTTGTATTACAGCAAATATTTAGGATAATATGTATTAATTATATAAATTCATGGAGAAAGAAACGTTTGTTATCAAATTTCTTTCTTACCCAGTGAACACATGAGACAATTTGTCATAGCAATTTCAACACATTTAAACTTTTGTTACCAACACACTCATAACTTTTCAGTTTCCAGCTCAATTGCTTGCAACAATCACATTGCAAGTCGGCTTGCAAGAAATTTGCATAGAATAAAACATGGTATAATAATACAAGGTAGCATTGACAGTTGCTTGGGAAAACATATCCTGTCAAAAAATATACTCAAAAAGAGAGCGCTCACAATCCGCCATTGAAAACACAAGCAATGTTGAAAACGTTGAAGTGGAAAAAAACAACAACCACAGCAGCTGCAGATGCATTTGCACAAACAGTTGTTTTTGACAGTTTATGTTTTCCTGTTGAAGAGAAAATAAGCAGTTGTCAATGCTACCATGTATTATTATACCATGCCATGGAAATAAAATATAAGGAAATGGTGTTCTACTCACATACACTATACGTGTGTAGAAGGATTTTTCTTCAATTGAGGAAGCGAGATAGAGCTTGTTTTTTTGACAGAAGCTCTTGCACATCAAAACAAAGAAAATGCGTGGTGAAAAATATTAAAATATTGATTAATTAGCGATTGTCATCGCTATAAATTGTTTTAAAATGAACACAAATAAAATAAAAAATTAAATAAGCATGCGTTGTGCTGTGGAAAGTTGTGAAAGTTCACAAAAACACACATAATAAGGAGGCTTCATTCCACAGGTAACCCTGCTTTCATCTGATGTTTTTCCAAACAAAACACAAGTTCAGCTTCATGAGCGCATTCATTCCTTAGGGTGAATTAGGGCCCTAATTTTTTTCGATTGAAGATAAGTTTTAATCTGGGACCGTTTTCCAAAATGTCAATAAATAATGGTTATTTTTACCGATTTTTTTTGTTTTTGTTAAAAATAAAAGTTAAAGTTTGATTTTATTTTTTTGGTCAAAAATAACAGCTAAAATTTTACTTTTATTTATTCGGTTAAAAATACTAGTTACAATATGTTTAGGTCAAAAATATAAGTTAAAATTTTACTTTTATTGTTGAGTCAAAAATAAATTTATTGAGTTATATTTTTTCTATTAAAAATAAAGGTTAAAAATATGACAGTGATATCCTATATTAAATACTAGCTTTCCTGGTACACGTTTTTTGCATCCGAAAATATGCTAATGAGCCGAATGACTAGTCGTGCCATATGTCCCGGATTTCACGGGACGTGCCGTATTTTGAATGATTTTTAAGTGTACTGCCGAGATAAAATTTCTCCCGTATTTTTGACAATTTTGTAAAATATCTATGATTTCAAATATGCATTCACATGAACTGAGACAATAAAAAATGAGTGATTCCTTTAAACCGAAAAAATAAAAGCCTAATTAAAATTGTTATTTTTGACTGAAAAATATTTGATTTTATATTTTTTTACTGTATACCTCATGGTGGTGTGAAAATACAATAAAAATTAAATAGTAAAAATACATCTGAACAACAAAAAGTTATCACCTTTCTTTACGATATAACCTAATGCGGTCCTGTTTGAGTGTTTATGTGTTTGCATTAACTTCATTGTATTTGTAAAATAGTTAATTTCTGTTCAACTTCACCGCTTCCTTATCTGTTATCACCAACTCACACGGTGATTGGCAATCAAACAATCTAATCGTTTTGTTGTTGCTTTCAATGTGAAACTACCAAAAGCTCTGAGAGCCGTAGCGGATGAACACTAGACCTGGCGTTAAATTTTTTTTTTGGAATTTTTGTTGCGGGGATTGGTTAAATATGACATTTGATGTCAAAATTCATGTGGCAAATTTTCAAGTCGATCAGAGTATGCCAACCTGTGCCAAGTTGAGGTCAAAGTTCAAGTATAGGAAAAACACTCGTTTTTTGGCTGTTGTCTACTTTTTTATTTAAAAAAAATGCAATTCACTTAATTTTTTTAATTTCAACAAACGCGATGACAGAGCATTTTGTTGAATTTTTACCTCCTTTCCTACTTCTTTACAAGGGGTGCCTATCGAACGAAAAAGTCGTGATTTTTTCTTGCAGGCATATGTCATCGTGTGTTAGTGCTCTTACACTATAGTTGCAAATAGCTGGCAACATTGGTAAAATATCAATGTAGCGAACGAGTATTTGCTTTTAGTTTGGGGAATTCCCTTTCTATAAAAGCATCAAAAATTAAGTTACATGTACGGCAACGTAAAATATTTTGTCATTGCGAAGTTTTCCGCGGAAGAGAAAGGTTGTTTATTAAAATAATTAAAAACTGCAAAAGTAATACTAAAAATTTCGCGATGTCTTTAAATAATTTTGTTAAACTTAGATCTGCTGATACAAACGTGCATTTGATTGGAAAATGTGAGAAAAAAATAGTTGGAATAAGTTACCGTCAAAACTGCAAGTGTTGCAATGGTTTTTTTATTATGTGCGGTGTGAAAACAAAACAATCAAAGAAAGTGGAAAATTGGCGTTGGAAGAAATTTTGCCTTTTTGGGAAAGAGCACGTATTCCAACATTACACGAAAGAACATGTGCTGAAAAATTAATAAAATTGTATAATGAGTGGAGATTGCATCGTTCTCCATTGTAAAGAACGATGTTTCAAAGTTTGTAAATCTCCCTTTACAATTCATCGTTCAAAAGAAAACGAATTCAAAGAAAATTTGAACAATTTATTTGATATTGCACATGTTGATGCCTTAAAAATGATTTCTATTCCGGAGGATAGAGACTTTTTAATCAAACAAAGAGAACAAGGTCGTGTTGGTAGGATGATTTCAATACACCGACGTCTCGCAAATAAAGAAAAGCGGAAGGCGCAAAGAGTAGAAGAAGAAAATCGACGCAAGGAAAAGTACCAAAGAAGGGAAAGCACTCAAGGTATTTCTTTCATTCTGCTTAAGCACACAATGAGTAACTTTGTTCTTTCATATTGTTTTTTGTTTAGACTTGACTGTAGAATGTGATGTAAGTGATGAAAGTGAATGCGAGTCTGAAAAATCTGCAGAGCAGTTGATAATCGTAACAAATCTTAACAACCCGAAAATGAAGCGTGGCAAGAAAAGCTTCATAGATGACAGAATGCTTGCATGCATGGATGCTGGCAATATGTCGAATCTATTTGCAGTTCATTTTATATCTGCAACAGCTAAAGCTTTGGGTCATAATATTGAAGATCTAGTTATTAATTGTACAAGTTTGAGAAAACAGCGCAAAGAATATCGTCGGCGTCATGGCACAGAAATTATGGAGAATTTCAAGGTATTAAAGTTTATTATAGATTGGTTATGAATACTTCACAGAGTGAAAATTTTTTAGATTCCTGATACATTTGTGTTACATTGGGATGGCAAATTATTACCTGCAATGGCTGGAAAGGAAAAAGTTGACCGCCTAGCTATTGTTTTAACAGCAGAAAATATAGAAAAATTAATTGGCATTCCAATTATTGAAGTTGGATCTGGTGCAGCAACCGCCCAATCAATATACAATTATTTAGAGAATATGAATATGTTAAATTCGTTGGAAATGGTGTGCTTTGACACGACTGCTGCAAACACTGGTCAGCATAATGGTGCTGCAATGTTGCTGGAACGAAAATTGGAGCGAAGCTTGTTGTGGTTGCCATGCAGGCACCATATTGCAGAGATCCTACTACGAGCTGTATTTGAAATATATTTTGGAAAATCTAGCGGCCCAGAAGTTGCCATATTTGAACGTTTTTCACGAGAATGGAATACTTTTAACTTGAAAGATTTTAAACTCGGCATTATGGATGAAGAAGTGCAACGTGCTGTTAGCGTCGATGAATGTCAATCCACCAAAGAGTTTTGCATCGAGAGTTTGACAAAAGACCACATTCGGCATGACTACAAAGAGTTATTACAACTCACTTTTATTTTCGTTGGTGGCATCATTCCCGATTTTTCATTTCGTGCTCCTGGAGCAACGTCGCATGCTAGGTTTATGTCGAAAGCGATATATGCTCTAAAAATGTTTGCTTTCCATGAACAATTTGAAATGTCTTCCAGCCTGTTGAATGGCATGCGTAATGTGCGCCTTTATGTTCCATATTGGTTCAGAACCACTTATGCAGTTGAAGCACCAAATAAGGATTTGCAGCTGATTAAAAATATTGCCTGTTACATTGACCCAAAAATATCCTTGCCTTTATTAAGCAAAATGCGAAACCACTTATGGTATTTATCGGAGGAAGCAGTTGCTCTTGCCTTTTTTGATTCCAACGTGGACATTAATGTGAAAAAAAAGATGGTTGCGGCACTTGGACTACAAAATGAGACTGAAGGTAATGAAGAAAATGACGTTTCTCTGCCTAAAAAAGTATGTGCGAATATTGAACAAATAAAAGAATTCACACATAAAGATTTAAGCTATTTTGTAACGCAAAGGACTAAAAACTTCTTTTCACGAATGGAAATAGACATGGATTTTTTAATGTTTGATCCGACGAATTGGAGCGAAAGAGCAGAATACATAAAAGGCATTCAAATCCTCAAAAACGTTACTGTTATTAACGATCCTGCTGAGAGAAAAGTAAAACTTATAACAGATTTTAACAGGTCTTTAACACAAAACGAAGAAGATAAACAATTCTTGCTTCATATTGTTGAGAACTACAGACAAAAATTCCCTTCGTATACTAAATCTTCGCTTTTGTAAAATTTTGGAGTCATTATAATAAAAGTAACTTAGGTGGAAATTAAAAAAATTAAGTGAATTGCATTTTTTTTAAATAAAAAAGTAGACAACAGCCAAAAAACGAGTATTTTTTCTATATTTGAACTTTGACCTCAACTTGGCACAGGTTGGCATACTCTGATCGACTTGAAAATTTGCCACATGAATTTTGACATCAAATGTCATATTTAACCAATCCCCGCAATAAAAATTCCAACAAAAAAAAAATTCCATATAAGCTGCGCCAGGTCTAATGAATACAGATTGCAGCAATCGTGGTAGAATTATGGCCAACTCACACGGGATTGCTTGATTGGCAATCGGTGAACTGCTCTTACTCTCTTTCGCATTCTGATTGTTGGTAGCTCACACCATGATACAAATGTTTTCAAGTTGTAAATAGTGCGGACACGTGTGCTAAGTTTGTGTTGATTTGAGCAGTGTTTAAAAAACTTAAAAACGTTCAAATGCTTTTGCTTTTACTTTGCTGTGCTTATTGAAAATCAAACAGCAACAGCCAAAGCAGAAAGCACTACCACAAAAAAAATTGTACTCATTTTGCTTTGCTTTCTGAATCTTCGAAAGGCTAAGCAAAAGCAGCAGCACTAAAAAGAATTTGTTTTGCTGCGTAGTGCTACGAAAGCATAAGAAATTATTTTAGTGCTTTGATTTTCATTTTGCTTTTCTAATTTGTCGCAGCACTACGAAAGCAACAATTATGCGCTTTGCTTCGTTTTTCTTCCTTAAGCATTTTATTTTCATTCGTTTGGCTTTCGGGATTTACTTGTCATCGTTTATATGCTGTATTTCAGAGACGCATGTCTTTTTGTACGTTGTTGTTTGTATAATATGCGCACTTATAGTGCTGCGACAAATTAGAAAAGCAAAATGAAAATCAAAGCACTACAATAATTGCTTATGCTTTCGTAGCACTACGCAGCAAAACAAATTCTTTTTAGTGCTGCTGCTTTTGCTTAGCCTTTCGAAGATTCAGAAAGCAAAGCAAAATGGGCAGCATACGCTTGTCTTGAAAAACTTTAGGTAGCACTACGCAGCAAAATTTTCGTTGCTTTTGCTGTTTTGCTGAAAGCAATTTAAACCCTGGATTTGAGAGAAAATATGGTAAAAACGTTGTAAATAAATTGCGTTGTAAAAATGCCGAGGAAGTGTTCAATTTGCTGAAAAGCTTGTACAAAATTTAACCTAAAGCTAATTTTGACAATTAGCCCGCTTTTCTCTGCTTTCTACTCCATTCTTCTCCAAGTCGGCCCTACCTTATAATTCTACCATGATCCCGTGTGAGTTGGCCATTAGTTCTTTGATAATTTGACATAGAGTGGCAAAATTTGGCGTTTTTTTGAGAAAGTGTAAAAAAAAAACAAACACCCTGAAACTAAAAGAAATGTCACTTTTTGTCATGCAATTGTTATGTCACCTACGTCACTATCGGCAATTGGCTTGATGGCGACAATAGTTCGACAACTTATACGAGTACATATTTTAAAATTGTTATGCCAATTTATCACGTGTATGTATATACATGAACTTTTGCTTATCAGCTCCGCTGCTTATTTATTACCAAATTTAAACCTAAACTCTGTTTTTCAATTTCAGGAAACCGGCGAAAAAGCTGCTGCAATGTTCCTCCCCATTGCTTTCTATACACCACCTGTTCTCCACATGTTGAACGTCTTTCTTTTGCCCATAATAAACGTTTTTTCATTTGAAGTACAGTAAGTAAGGGCTTTTCTTTGGCCTAAAAAATTCAAGTTTCAATAAAGTTTAATTGTTCAATAATTCAAGTTTAAAATAATGTTTTTCGTATCACCAGTAGTAGAGTGTTAAACTTACTTTATAAAGACCATAACCAATATATTTCATTTGCCGACGCGTCCATTCACGTTTAATGGTTTTTCCAATTCTTTCTGACCACTCTGAAGCAATGTCTCTAATAGTGCCTCGACGATTTTTTTTAAGTAAAACTTCTAAAGCTCTTTTGTCGCGAATCGTTATTTTGGAGACCCGGCCTCTGTTTGCAACGTTATTGCTACAATTCTCATTTTTTTTTTGTATTTTTGAACAATACTTGATACTGTTGATCTGGGAAGCTTTCATTCAACCGATATTTCGCTATAGCCTTTTCCCGATTTGACTTTGTCAATAATTTATAATCGAATTTCTTCACAAACTGGCTTACCAAGTGCCATTGTTGAACAATTAATCACAAATAAAAAGAAACAACACGAAAAAAATCGTGTTATTGTTCAATTGCATTTCTTCACTCTAATAAAACGGTAAATTTTCATTATTTGTTTACATTTTAATTTTTAAAGTTGTTTTTAGCTGAATTTATACACTGTACGAATTAATAGTGGTCAAATTTTTGTTATCAAAATAAATGGACTTTCCGTTGATTTCTGTTTTCAAAACTTTTTATCATGATATGTGCACATATTTGTTTATGAAATTAAAGACAATAAAACAAACTTTCAGAAAAGTATAAATTTAATAGTGTTATCAATATTATTTAATAAAATATGTACCCTTACATGTTACATTGGCATAAAAGTGCTTGCTGTACGAATTAATAGTGGTTTGGGCTCGTACATATTTTAAAATTGTTATGCCAATTTGTCACGTGTATGTATGTATATACATGAACTTTTGCTTATCAGCTCCGCTGCTTATTTATTACCAAATTTAAACCTAAACTCTGTTTTTCAATTTCAGGAAACCGGCGAAAAAACTGCTGCAATGTTCCTCCCCATTGCTTTCTATACACCACCTGTTCTCCACATGTTTAAAATTTTCGGAATCACTAAGGATCATATTAACCTGCTGCTCACTGGCTACTTTTTCTTCCTGGGTGTGATTGCTTTGGCTCATCTTATGAGTCCAGTTGTCAACTCATTGATGCCAACAGCAATTCCAAAATTATCCTTTCACATGCATTTCACCAAAGGTGAAGGCAAGCACAAAGAAGACATAATAAAGTACAAATTTTCCACACATGACATCGTCTGCCTGATTATCTCATCTGCCATTGGCGTCTGGTATCTGATGAAGAAACACTGGATAGCCAACAATATGTTTAGCCTGGCATTTGCCGTCAATTTTGTAGAGCTCATGTGTGTGAATAACATTGTGACCAGCTTTATAATACTGAGTATCCTCTTTTTCTGTCATCTATACATCTTTTGGGTGTTTGGCACAAATGTTATGGTAACGGTTGCTAAGAACTTCGAAGCACACAGTAAACTAGTCTTCCCACAAGATCTCCTTACTAATGGCTTGAATGCATCGAACTTCGCCATATTGGACTTGGTACATATTTTTATGCCCGGAGTATTTATTGCTTTGTTGTTGCGTTTCGATCATAGCACTAAGCGCAAGAGTCGCATCTACTTCCATTCAACACTGGTGGGCTACTTCTTGGGTCTGATGGCGACAATTTTTGCATGCATAAAACATGCTCAATCAGCGACATTGTATTTGGTTCCTGCCTGCATGGGCACACCTTTATTAGTCGCCTTAGTACGCGGTGAGCTGAAGCCACTTTTTGCGTAAGTATTTTTTCCTACTGGAATATTTTATGCAGCCACTTTTAATAAAATCTATTTTTCAGCTATGAAGACCATCCTGGGGAGAAACCGAAAAAGAAAGAAATTAAGGAAAGTGGCAGAAGTAAGAAGAAGGATTCGAAAAAGTCTAAATGATTTGAACATGTCCCTAGTTTAAGCAACCGTCATAGGCAACAAAGCTCGCCCAGACATTCTCCAAAACATCAAAATTCACGTATTCAACCCACATTTTAAAGCCACACCAATCGACATAGACAGAAGCGTTTAATGTTCACCCTAATAATTTTTTTTACATTTTTTAAAATATAACCTTAGTTATTTTGTAAATATTTGTAACATCTTGCAAAGACGTCTTCAATGGATAATCCCTCCAGCAGTTAAAAAACTTCTAGTTTAAATATTGAACAAACGCGCAAATCTGAATCATGGAATTTTGAATATTAATTTATAAAACTTTTTGATAAACGACATGAATTAAAAGTAATACAAGTATACATTTCCAATTTTATATTTAAATAAATTTGAACTGCTAACTTAATTAATAGCCTATCCACATTGAGCGCGGCAAGCGACGAACGGCATGTCTCCACACTGTCGTTGTAGACATGGTGTAATAATAATAAGGTGTTAGTGAATTTTTGACAACACCAAGAATAGCTTTATTTCTGTCAAAATATTGAGATCGAAAGAGAGGAGCCGTTGATAGTTGTTAAATTCTATTATTTGTTTGAGTTGCTAGATGATGATGTTTTATAGTTTTTGTAGGTTATTGTGCGAATAAAGTTAAAGTAAATATTTAATTGAATTAATTGTGCCGTGTTGTGTTTACAAGAAGTTATTGCAGTTGTCTTCGCCCATTGGGCAAGTTCGCCGTTGAATGGTTTTGCCATTTTATCAAAAACGTGCGCTGGAAGGTGCCACCGAAGCCTTGGCCAGCATGCAAATTGTTTTGCATTCACATCGACTGCTTCAAGAAAATATCGAATGCCATAAAAAAATGTTCAATACCTCAACTGATAATAGCCTTCAAAAGAAGTGGACATGGCATTGAGCTTCGACCGACTGCACGTCATATGCTTTATTTTCATTCCAATTCCCCATCAGCTGTTTTTGACAGGATCGGGGAGAAAAAATTTATCATATTGAGAGAGAACTGTCAAATTAACTAACACCTTATTATTATTACACCATGGTTGTAGAGAAATGTTGAGCGACTTGTTTATAATAAACGCGACAACAGCAACTGCAGCAGCAAGCATAGTATAAAAAAAACAATGGCTGCTTTCAGCCGACTCAACAGTTGCCGTTTAGAATAACAACACAGTCAGAGCTGTAAAAGAAATCCATTCAATTTGATTTTATTTTCAAAAAGGTGAATGAGTGAATAACGAAATAAGAATCCATTCAATGAATGAAAAACTCATTCATAAATAAAAATGTTATTCCACATTCAAATTTAAAAAATTTATTAATTATTCGTTTCATTTATATCAATTAATAAATAAAAAATCAATATTAAATAAGAAATTAGTAATGAATAAAAAAATAAATAATGAAAAAAATATGAATAATGGGTAAAAAAAAATAATTGAAAATTCTTTGTGAATTGCATTCCTTGTGTAAAGTTGTCATATGAATAAAAAATTGAAAAATTGACAACAAAAATTATTAATTGAAATTAATATTAATCAAGTTTTTAAAATTAAATGTGAATTAAAATTTTATTTAAAAATCAATTTTGCATTAATTTATGGATTTTAATATCGTAATTCAGTTGTACTTAAAATTCTGAATATGAATGCAGATTTTACAGCTCTAAATACAGTTCAAGCAAAAAATCCCTCACTAAGGTATCGCTGTCATAAATTTCACAACAGTTCAATTTGCTGAATGTGTCCAGTAATAACAAATATAAGCAATGGCAGAAACTTCCCTTGTAGGGAAAGAAATGGGTAACCGAAACTCCAATACAATCATATAAATTTGTCTGCTTACAACCACATTCTCATACTTGTTTCAGTACCAAAATTTGTGAAACAAGGAAGAAAATATGAACAGTTTAGCCAATGCATGTAGAGAAAGGGAAAAGGTATCATCATTGAAAAGCATGTCAAATTTTTGCCTGTCTGTCATTGTATTGTATCATTATTTTTTATTCAACAACTGAATAGTTTCAGAATTTCAAAAACTAAAAGATAAGTTAAAAATTAATTTGTTTTTTATAACTTTAAACTAAAACGCTTGTTAGTTTGGGCGTGATCTGAGCATGGCAAACAAGGCGGCTCAATTTCAAAAATAATAGGAAGAAACTGACGAAATTTTATTTTCGCTGTGCGGTGGTAAGTTGTAAACTTATTTACCTTTTAAATTGTTTTCGAAGTTTTCTACAGTTTTTTTTACCACAGTACCCGCTTCGATCTGCTACCCTTTCTCTCAAGCTTTGATACAAGCAACTGAAGGGTCTCAAAGGTGAAATGCAAGCAAAAGTTGTGAGGATGCAATATCGCAGACGATATTAATCCTCACAAAACTATTACATAAATATGTATATGTATAGTATATGTATACATGAATATGTATATGAATATGAATAAGAATAAGAATAATATCATTATTGTACGAATGTAATAAGAATATGATTATGAACATGAAAATTAATATGAATATTGAATGAATTCCATACATAATGGTCGCTTAATCATTTCATTTAGCAACATGAAACCCGCAACACGCACTCTGCAACATGCGTCTGGCAACAGACATTATGAAGAAGAAGCACACAAGCAACACAAAGAAAAGAGTATAAAAGCCGCTGCACATGCGCAATGAGGTCAGTCTGCGGAGTCGTATGTTGTACGCAAGGTCTCTTCTGACTAGTAGTTTAGCATACCCGAGAAGCGTTGTACACTTCGAGGCGTTATCAAATATTTTATATAGCTTATCTTTAGTATACCCGAAAAGCGTTGTACACTTCGAGGCGTTATAAAATACCGTATTTAGTTTATCTTTAATATACCTGAGAAGCGTTGTACACTTCGAGGCGTTAGAAATACCGTATTTAGTTTATCTTTAATATACCCGAGAAGCGTTGTACACTTCGATGCGTTAGAAATACCGTATTTAGTTTATCTTTAATATACCCGAGAAGCGTTGTACACTTCGATGCGTTAGAAATACCGTATTTAGTTTATCTTTAAAATACCCGAGAAGCGTTGTACACTTCGAGGGTTTAGAAATACCGTATTTAGTTTATGTTTAAAATACCCGAGAAGCGTTGTACACTTCGAGGCGTTAGAAAATACCGTATATAGTTTATCTGGAGCATACCCGAGAAGCGTTGTACACTTCAAGGTGTTAGAAAATAGATATAAATCACTACCCAAAGAGGGTAATACCCTTCTGGGAGTTTATTAGTATAGCTTAAATCTTGAATTAATAAATGAAATAATTTACTCAAAATTAAACCCAAATCTCTTTTTTTTGTAAGAACCTTTGGACCAACCGCTGGGTATACCCCAGCACTTAGGTAACCGAACAGAGGGTTCGTTACAAATGGCGCCCGAGCAGAGACTCTGGTAAAGAAAAGCAAATCTACAGCATCAAAAAAATAATAATAATATATAGAACACTGAGTGAAGACTTTCTACAAACCCCAAAATGCCTCTGAAAACATCATGGGTATACTCCCTTCGTAAGGAAGAACTTCAAGCATTCGCCGGGGAATTCTCTTTCGACGCCGCCGGAACAGTCGACGAACTACGGAAGCGCTTTGCACAATTCATTTCCGAAACTGAGGAAAAAACCGATGTGGGACAACGTCTATTAGAACTAGATGTAAAGTACTCCAGAAGTCCCTCACCCAACTTACCACAGATCAATATCGGCCCCGCAGAAACCCAAAAAAATATTTTTATGGCGTCCTCAAACATGCAATCACGCCAAGGAACATCGGAACAGGAATATCCGTCAGTCATCGATCAGGTAAGAAAGTGGTCATTCAAATACGACGGTGGAAAAAAACCACTAGCCTTCATCGAACGGGTCGAGGAACTCGCTGAAGTGTATGGATTGAACAAAAATCTACTACCAAGAACGATGCCGGAACTCCTTAAAGACAAGGCTTTGATATGGTTTCGCAATAATAATCGACAGTGGCGGAACTGGAGTACATTTAAAGAAGATTTTGTACAGTTCTTCTTGCCCATAAGGTACTTCGAACAGCTGGAAGATGAAATCCGCCAACGGCACCAACACCCTAGAGAGCCATTCAAGGATTACTTAATCTCCCTCCAGAACTTGATGCGACATGCACAGTACCCGGAGGAACAACAACTCGAAAGACTATATCGAAATTGCCACCAAGATTATAGATTGTATATGAAACGCAGGGATTTTGGAAACCTGAATGAATTGATAAATCTCGCTGAAGATTTCGAAAGTATTCAGGCGGAATCACGCCAAACACGACCACCGATACCGAGACCTAGGGAGGAGAGACGTCGAATGATCGTGCAAGATGGCCCTCAATAAATCAATCCCCGCACTGCTTGCCGCCGCTGCGACCAAGATGGTCATAGTCTCCGCGAGTGTCGAAATGCACAGGTTATGTTTTGCTGGGAGTGTGGTCGACGTGGGCAGTGGCGTTCCTAGGCTTGGTGACACCCGGGGCGGATACTCATGGTGTCACCCCTATAAAAAATTTCTAAATGCAAAAAGAAACCAATTGGATGAGATTAAGTGTTTTTATTATTATCTTTATGTTTTCCAAAACAATAAGAATTAGTAAAAAACAAAACAAAAATATTACATTTTCAGGTGTCTACATATTTAGATATGTAGGCATAAGGTAAAAAAGAAAACTTATTAACTTCGCAGTCTTAAAAAATGACGGAACAAAAACATTACATTTTCAGGTACATTTTAATCTCATACTTAATCTCCGTTAAATGTGTCGAGCAATTTTGAAATGTATTTAATTGATAGCTTTTTAGGTCTTGGATTGCAACAAATTAACTCATGTTTTAACTTGCTATCTAGATTATTAGACTTAGTTTTTGTTACTGGAAATATAAATTTCAACCTATCTGAATCAACTTTTCCAATTTCAGCTATTAGTGCGCACCATGTTCCTTTAGAGATCTATATTTCATTTTATAAATATTTTGAGTTAAGTATTGATAAGACAACAAATTTTAATTTCAGTGCGTGTAATTTTATTTAAATCAACTCAGTAATAGACAGAATTAATTGGATTGATCAATTTAATAATCTTGATACGGTCGCTTGTTTTAATAAGTTCAAATACCGAATTTCCTTAATTTGTAATGACCATATTCCATTAATAAAACAAAAAGCCTACAAGTTGCCTTGGTACACGCGTGGTCTTAAAAAATCTGCGTACTAAATTTTATAAAAAAATTTTTAAAAACAAATTAAAGTTTTGATTTTCTAAAATATTGGCACAATAAGAGGGAATTCAACTTTCTAGACAAATACCTTTATAGACAATACATCTTGAAATTTGAGAGTGATATAAAATCAAACCAAAGTCTTTTTGGCATTTCAAAAAAGGATCTTCTAATATCCCTGCATCGATGTTTTTAAATAACAACACTTCAAATAATGTTAGTTCTACAGCTAATCTTTTTGCAAATTTTTTTCTCCCAAACTATGAGCCTGTCAGTTCTGTAGATTTTGGATTTCTCCCTCTGACAGAAGCGGATGTTGTTGATGGCATTAAAAGTCTTAAATCGTCACACAAATTAGATATAGATGGTATTTGTTCTTTCCTTCTAAAAAAATGCATGCATACTGTGGCGTATGCCTTAATGCTTATTTTTAATAAGTCGCTTAGCTCGGGAATTTTTATAGATGTCTGGAAAACTGCTTATGTAACACCTATACATAAATCGGGTTCGAAGAATAATATCAAAAATTATAGACCGATTTCAAAGCTTTCTACTATTTCGAAATTGTTTGAATCGATTGTTAAGGTTAAATTGTTTTTTACTGTAAAGAATATTATTTCTCCTTATCAGCATGGTTTTATGCCCGGTCGGTCAATGGTTTCAAATTTGGTAATTTTCTCTGAATATTGCTAATCTTCGTTTCAGAAAGGTTATCAGGTTGATGTCGTTTGCACGGACTTTTCGAAAGCCTTTGACAAGGTCTCCCACTTCCTCTTGGTTAAAAAACTGCAGAGGATTCGGTTACATTCAAGTTTCCTTAGCTGATAAGTTCATACTTATCCCATAGGCAGTGCATTGTTGCCTTTGATAATGTAAAATCCTTCCCATATGTGGCTACGTCTGGAGTTCCTCAAGGTATCATTTTGGGCCCTCTTCTCTTTATTCTGTTCATTAACGATAAAACTTATCTTTTTCCTCTGACCTTAAGATTTTCCTTAAAGTCAAAAACGCGTCGGATTGTGAATTTCTTCAAAGTGAAATTGATAAATTGTATGATTGGTGTTCTAATAATTGTTTTTTTTTTAATATAGAGAAATGTGTTTTCATGTCCTACTCGAGGTCTGCCAATGTTTGTCTGTCATCGTATCATATTGCCACCTCTAGGCTGTCATCTGTTAATCAGTTCAAGGACCTTGGAGTTGTCTTTGATGTTAAATTTTCGTTCGTCCCACATTTGGACTATATTATTCCGAAAGCTTGTGCTATGCTGGATTTTGTTCGTCGAAATGGTTCATCCTTTACGGATCCTTATACTTGAAAATCGTTGTATACTAGTTTGGTTCGATCTAGACTTGAGTATGCGGCCGTGGTTTGGAACCCACAGTATGCGATGTATAAGTTAAGACTTGAACGCGTACCAAAATCTTTCACCAAGGTTGCATTTCGCTCTCTTAATTTTGAAGGTTCGATGCCGTCTTATGGTGTCCGATGTCTGTTAATTGCGCTGAAATCTTTAGAGATTAGATTAGAGAAATATTTTGTCACTTCTTTTTGTCCATGACATTATTTCTGGTGTAGTTGATAGTCCAGAATTGCTGGAAATGATAAATTTTAATGTGCCTGCAAGGACGCTTAGGAATTTTGATCCGTTCTGCTTGGAAATGTGTCGCACTAATTATGCTGCAAATGCACCTATTTATAGGGTACTAAATATGTTTAATATTATAAGTAGCAATCATAATTGGGATTTTCTTATGTCTAAGGATCAAATGAGAATTTTTCTTAATAGCATTTTATAATTAAATGCTTTCTAATTAACTTTTTTCTGTCCTAGTCTGCAAGAAATATTGTAAAAAGACTAATGAATTAAATAAATAAATAAATATTTGTATATTTAGGTATAAGGTTAAACAAAGAAATCTTATTAATGGCGTTGTCTTAAAAGAGCTTTAAGAGCTGAAAAATATGAAATAACCTCATCGAAATCAATATTACTTGCAAGCTCGTTTTCAATGGATAAAATAGCAAGATCGGAAAGCCTTGCCTGTTCCATGGAAGACCTTAAATAAGTCTTAATTAATTTTAGCTTTGAAAAACTCCTTTCGCATGAAGCTACTGATACACAAATTGTTAGAAATAATTTCAATGCGGCAAAATGGGACACACATTTTTTAACGTAATGTATTTGTATCTTTTTCTTTCTGTTTGAGAAATTAAAAAAACATATCCAAATGGTGTCACCCCTAAAATGGTGGTACCCGGGGCGGACCGCCCCCCTTTCCCCCCCTAGGAACGCCTCTGAACGTGGGATTCTTACCATTAATTGCTGCCGATACCCACAGGGAAACGCGCGGGGTTATTGTCGGGAGCGAGGCCAGACGGAAACCCAAAATCAACACTCTCGCAACTAAGTCACGATTCCACACAAATTTTCGCGATGGTTATGATCGGAACCACCCAAGTGAAAGCAACCATCGATACAGGTGCCACAAGAAGCTTTATCAGTGAAACCTTAACAAACAAAATATCAACAGCACACCAAAATCGAAGGGAAACGAACATAACAGTACGAATGGCAGATAGTTCCACTAGGGAAGTAAATAAAATAATAATAACCGATATTACGCTCGGCTCCAAGAAGCATCAAACTTCATTACTTGTTCTTCCAAAAGTCATAGATGACCTCATTCTCGGCATGGACTTCTTGATAGGCATTCAAGCATCTATTCAGTGTGGCGGGTATTCAACCACGCTGCGTTGGCCAAATATCTCATCAAAAAGGGGAAACGCTGCGGAAACACCCTGCTGTACCGTTATTCGCGAAGGAAACCGTAGTGAGCTCAACAAAAATCTCCACGGCTTGTCTGAAAAAGAAATCATCGAACAGTTTTTAGCAGGAGAACTGAGCAAATTTAATAGAGTTATTATTATTATTATTTATTGAGATGCTAAGCCCTAAAGCTTTATAGCATTTTAAAAAATTCAACAATTTGTTTGATTAACTTAAATACTATACAATTCATTATACATTTGATAATTAATTAAAAGGATTCAGATTTAATATATAATAGTAAAAATATATTGCCAGGTATGATGTAAGGTTGTATATATTCCGGATCAACATTTTGATATTAATAGATCAATTGATTAGAGCAGTGCTCACATATGTGAGGCTGATAACCAAGTTCTATAATGTGTGTAGAAACAGTGATTAGAGCAAAGCTCACATATGCAAGGGCAGACGGACGGGGTCTACCTCCGGCATATGCCAGGCGAGACGGACATGGTCTCGCTCTGGATAATCATGTTTGAATTTAATCAGCTTGGTGTAAAATTCCAGGTATGATGTGAAGTAGCATATTCAGAGCACATCTTGATATTTAGTAAATATATCAATTGATTAGAGCATCGCTCCCATATATGAGGCTGATAATCAAATACTATTCTGATGTATGTAGATTCATGTAAATAGGGATTAGAGCAAAGCTCACATATGCACGGGTAGACGGACGGGGTCTACCTCCGGCATATGCCAGGCGAGACGGACGTGGTCTCGCTCTGGATAATCATAAATTAAATCAGCTTGTTAGTATTGCCACACATAGCCAGGAAAAAATAAAGTATTCTTGGGAGAGCATAATCCAAATCAACCTCGGTACTGGAGATAATCTAGAATTTTAAGTTTAATTGAGTATATGGATTCATTTAAGGAAATTACATCTGAAACAAAATTAAAGTCACCACAAGCACTTCTCAGCGGTTCATTTTGCAAGTAGTTTGTTCTACAAAAGTTCATGTTAAGTAACTCAAAAGATGTTCTAGGACGAATTGGAATATTAAAGTAAATTTTACTTAATAAATATGGACTGTCAACATATCCATTCAGAAGTTTAACAATCCAGCTTACATTAAGCATAGTTCTGCGATTTTTTAAAGTAGGAAGATTTAATAGCTGTAATCGAAATTCATAAGGCGGAAGATGAAAATCAGTTCTGCAGTATAAAATGCTTAAGCAGAACAGAAGAAATTTTTTCTGAACTGATTCAATGTCGTCAATGTAACAACCATATCGTGGACACCATACAATTGAGGCATATTCTAAGATAGGCCGCACTAGTGAAGTGAACAAAGATTTCGTAATAAGGGGATCATTAAACTCTTTTGCCCATCGTTTGATAAATCCTAGGGTACTATTTGCTCTATTTATTATTTTAGTTATATGAATATGAAAGCGAAGTTTAGGATCCATGGTAACTCCAAGATCATGGAAACTATCTAAAGATTCTAATGTGTAATCGCAGATTTTGTACGTGCTTCTAAGCTATGGCTTACGCGAGAAGGCCATGTGCTTACATTTTTTCATATTGAGATTCATATGATTCATTTTGCACCAGTTATAAAGATTATTGATGTCAATTTGTAAGAATTTGGCGTCATTTTCATTTTTGTAAGAAAGAAATAGTTTGACGTCGTCAGCGTACATCAAGACGTTAGAATGCATTATTATAGTTGGCAAATCATTTATGAAAAGTAGAAAGAGAAGAGGCCCGATGTGACTCCCTTGGGGCACTCCTGAGGTAACCGGGAACTCATAAAACAGATTGAGTTCTATTACTGAGATACGATTCAAACCACCTCAGCAGCTGTATGGGAAATCCGATAAGAGATAATTTTAAAATTATAAAGAGTTTATGATTCACAACATCAAAAGCTTTACTAAAATCCGTATAGATGACATCTGCCTGAAGACCTTTTCCAAAATTCTCTATGGTCTTAGATGTAAATTCAAGTAGGTTAGTGACAGTCGATTTTCCAGAAAGAAATCCATGTTGACATGGAGACATCAAAGACTTTACACTATGTGATAATTGTGATGTAACAATTGCCTCAAAGTACTTAGTTAGGCAAAGTACTTAATTTAGCAATTCCACGATAATTATCAATTAAAGACCTGTTACCAGATTTATGCAGCGGAATAATAAATGAAGATTTCCATGCAGCTGGAAAATAACAAGATTTTAAAGAAGAAGTAAAAAGTAAAGTGATAGGCGTTACTAATTCTTCGCAACAGTATTTCAATATGCATGAGGGTATGTTGTCGGGACCGCTTTTATAAGAAGATTTAAGATCTCTTAAGAAGGCTAGAACTGTACTGGTATCAACTATTGGGAGACAAATATCACCAGATTGAACATAATGGGGATAGATGCCATTATTGAAAGAAGATGATGAATAAGTCGACTTAAAAAAATCAGCAAAAAGGTTGCAGATACTATTGTCATTCTCGGTCATTCCACATTATTGTATTTCATAAAAGAAGGATATGAATCATTTTTGCGTTTTGTATTTACAAAGCTCCAGAATGATTTTGCATCAGACTTAATGTTTAATTTTACTTTTGTAAGGTAGATGTTATAGAATTGCTTGCACAACTGTTGGTAACTATATTTAGTTGAAGTATAACGTGCCATATCACATATGTTATGTGTTTTTTGATATTTTTTATAATATTTGGTTTTCAAGTTTCTCAATTTTCGTAATTCATTGGTTTACCATACGGGGCCACAAATAATAGAGGCTTTTCGTTGAGGAATAGATGTAAGAAAGCTATCCATGAGCGTTGAGTTAAACGCATAGACTGCGGCATCCAGATTCTGTGATGATAAGCATTTTGTATTTAGATTCAGTATAGGTGACCAATTTATATTGGACAAACTATTTTTCAAAGTAACATAATTAGTTTTCTTAAAGTTGAATTCGGTGAGCGGTTGAATAGTATGATTCTGCACAGATGGTTTAGGAAAATTTAAACAGATTTCTATAGTCGGATGGTGAGAATCTTCGGGAGTGACCAAAGGATCAGACCTAGACAATGAAGCAGTATTATAGTTGAAGGAGTTTGTAATATTACAGCGCATAAAATTATAATGAAAGATGATCGTCCAATTAAACAACGTTATTTTCCACGGAATCCGGCCATGCAAGCAATTATAAATAAAGAAGTCGACGAACTGATCGGCAAAGGGTGTATTGAACTTTCACACAGCCCACACAGCGCACCTATCGTTTTGGTGAAAAAGAAAACAGGAGCATGGAGACTATGTGTGGACTACCGACAACTCAACTCACGTTCTGTACCTGACGCTTACCCACTCCCAAGAATACACACGATTCTAGATCGCCTCAGAAGTGCCAAATATATAAGTGCATTGGATCTCAAAAATGGCTATTGGCAGATTCCAATGGAGGAAAACAGCAAACAATACACACCATTCACTGTACCAGGGCGTGGCTTGTACCAGTGGCGGGTTATGCCTTTCGGTCTACTTTCCGCACCAGCCACATTTCAGCGAGCGTTAGATCAGGGCATTGGACCCTAAATGGAACCCCATGCGTTTGCATACCTCGACGACATCATCGTTATCGGATCCTCTCTGGAAGATCACATGCAACATCTTAAAGAAGTTTTTCGAAGACTCCGGGCAGCGAATTTAAATATCAATATTGAAAAATGCGAGTTTTTTAAGACTCAAATAAGAACTCAAATATTTAGGGCACGTAGTCAGTAACGAAAGTATTCACACCGATCCAGAGAAAGTAGCAGCCATAAAAGAATTGAGACCACCAGAGAACGTGAAAGAACTCCGTCGCTACTTAGGAATAGCGTCATGGTACCGACGATTTGTTCCCGAATTTTCAAGCATATTACAACGACTCACCACTTTACTACGGAAGGGCAAGCACTGGAAGTGGACGGAGGAACAGCAAAAAGCATTCGAAACCCTGAAAACACGTTTAACCGAGGCACCCGTGTTGGCATGCCTGGATTTTACACAGAAATTCACACTGCAGACCGATGCTTGTGATTACGGTCTAGGCGCCGTACTTACCCAGGAACACGACGGAATAGAACGAGTGATAGCGTATGCCAGCAGACACCAGTGGCAAAAATATGTTATGTCGCGCTAAAAATCTGAAAATTTGTATTTAGGGTAATATGATTGCGCTGAAGCCAGGAAAAATAGTATTTTTCATCTGGGGTGCCCCTCCCGGTCCCTAGGGGATGTCGAATATATTCCCCCAATGGGTTTTAGGGGATGTCGAATATATACGACATTGACCTCCTAAGACACCTACTGTTGTTATGAACATCACCTACTCTTATGAAGAATAATGAAAGAAGAATCGGTTTTTTCCTTTATTTATTAATTTTGTTTAGAAAAAAAATACAAAAAATAAACCAAGAGCAAAATTAATTCTTAAACTAATTACTTTTCTTATGAAAATTTTCAAAACAATTCAAATTACGCTTTACGCAGAGAAAAACGTTGCACTTCTTGCAAATAATAAAGGAACTTTTATCGCAACCCTTCGCCTTGCACCGACCGGCGCTCCTAGCTGGCAAATGAATTGGCATATGTAACTTCTGGTCATGACGAACCTCTTGTGGTGGTATTTTTTGAAAAAATCTCTTTCTTTTTTGGGGTGGTGGCGACATCGAGTCGTCGCTATCTGAGCTGTTGCTGATGTTCGCGGATGTAGATGTTGATGGTGGTGATTGGTCCCCTCTGAAACTTGCTTTTGATGGTCTTCCTCGTTGTCGCGGCGTATACGGCTGTGACACATCTACTGGTTGATAAGCGAGCAGAGCTCGAGCAACCTGAATCCGAAAGTTCATGGAATCTAGGATTTTATTTTTCGGCATTTTCATTGCGATACAGTCCCGACGATACTCCATCCATGCCGCAGTTAATGCCAAATCGACAAAATGCATTATAACTCGCAGTGTCCACTTGACTGTGCGAATATTTATACGGTAATATTGCAGCATTTGATCCAACAAATCCACACCGCCCATGCTTTCGTTATACATTCGAACAACTTGAGGCCTATCAATGACTACAAACTCATTTTTTTTGCTGTCCCAACGCTTAGTTTTATCTTCTATGCCAATTCCAACAAAATTGGAGCCAAGATTCACAACTTTATTGTCGTACCAGCAAGTGATAATTACATTGCCATCGGCACTTTGACATTCAGTGGATGATCCTCGTCCTCTTTGTTTGAGTTCTTTTTCGTTTGGCAGGCGAGGATTGGCAAATCTGTTTATGCGTATTGTTCCAGCAGCATTGATATTGTTTTTCTTTAAAATTTCAAACAATGCATAGGATGGGAAGTAATTGTCGAAAAATAGATTATGGCCAATTTCATTTTTCGGTATGCGTTGCGTTAGATGAAGCACAATAGTTGAACCAAATCCAACTGCTTTTACCCATTCTTGGTTCAAGGGTGTTGTTGAGCCTTGGTAGACAATAAAGTCATACGGCATTCCGCTTTTACCGCACATGAAGAACACTTTTATTCCCCATGGACACGGTTTCCCTTTTATGTACTGCTTAGCAGTGAACTTACCTTTAAACGGGATGATTTGCTCGTCGATGCTAAGATTTTCTTCCAATGGTAACTGCATTAGACGACTTCGGACCAGTTCAATTATTGGTGCCACTTTATAAAGTATTATATTGCATCCAGGTTCCCGTACATTTATGTCAACCAGGTGCAAATTATTTCGAATGGAAAAGAATCGTTTTCGCGGCATATTCTCAGTGAAGAAGGTTATGTTTATTGCTGAATCGTAGAACATCTCCACTCGGGGTAATTTCAGGACGCCCATCATAATATGGTGCGCGAAAACAATACGTACTTCGTCCACCGTACATAATTTGAATGACTGTTTTCCATTACCTTGCGCATACATATTTGTGTAGTGTGCCGTTTTCCTGAAGAACTCATCCGTTAAATATTTATTGAAATATGAGAACGGTGTCCCAACTTCAAATAATTCTGCTGTTTCTGATGCTGGTTTATAGGGTATGCCTTCCCGAGCTGTGAATTGTCGAACTGTTCGCCAGCTTATGTTTTTTTTATGTGTCCAAGTGAGTGAAGTATCCGATGCTATTCCACTGCTTGGCCCGGCTTGATTATCAGTGGAGATATTGATATGCTCGATATGATATTCGACATCGTCAATATTTCCCGTAGAGACAGCTTCGTGGTCGCCAGGCACAATATCCATGGTTTGTACTTTCGGCACTTCGAATAAAACCTCATCTTCATCTTCAATAAGCTCGTCCACATCTGATTCAGCTTCTAGAATGGCCATTATTTCATCATCCAATAATCCTGCCATTATCTATGCAAATCAAGGGAAAATTTATATAATTTCCGAACAAAAACTTAATTTTACACTGTATAGCACTACAAAAAAAACGACCTTTCAAGGTAAATGTCGAATATATTCGATACCCGAAAAAAGGTCGCCAACAGTAGCCGCTCTATGATTCCATAATTATTCTTTCACAAAACGTTTATTTACACCTGTATCAATACTCACAATTTTTTTTCACTATCGCTTGATCACTCGGAATATATTTGCTTTGCTGCTGAATTTTGTTGTTTTCAATTACTCCGTATCTATTTCTTGACAGCTCGTTTAATACTGATAAAACATATCGAACGCCTACTACGATCACAATTCTGAATAATTGTAGTCTCTATGCAACGAATAAAAGAAACAAGACAAAACAAACAATAACTAACTGTAAATTAAATGCCTTTAAGTAATGCGTACATGCAATGTCGAATATATTCGACAAATCCACGGAAAGGGTTAAACGGAGCAGAGAAGAACTATTCGCCAACGGAGAAGGAATGTCTGGCTATAGTATGGGAAAACCGTAAAATGCGATCATACCTTGAAGGATACCACTTTACAGTGATCACGGACCATCTGTCACTTAAATGGCTCAATGCAATCGAGAGTCCTTCCGGACGTATAGCAAGGTGGGCACTCGAGTTGCAACAACATACGTTCGACATACAGTATAGGAAAGGAAAACTCAACGTTGTAGCAGACGCGTTGTCAAGACAACCATTGGAAACTCTTCGTAAAACAACGCTCGAAGAAAACATAGAACCCAGTAACTGGTTAACCAAAAAGAAAGCTGAGATTCAACAAAATCCAGAAAAATTCTCAGACTTTTGAGAAGAAAATGGTCAACTGTATCGCCATATTCCCCAACATTCCAACGATGAAGACTGTGCCCCGTGGAAACTGTGCGTTCCGACTCCGCAACGACAGAGGGTCTTGGGAGAAAATCACGCTAGGATAGCCAACCGATACTATTGGCCAGGGATGTTTCGCGACGTCAGTAAATACGTCCGAAACTGTGCATCTTGACAAAAGTTTAAGCCATGCCAACAAGCAGCAGCCGGTAAGATGCTAACACAAATCGCCGAGGAACCATGGGCAATGTTATGCGCCGACTTTGTGGGCCCACTTCCAAGATCAAAACGTGGTAATAACATGCTTTTAGTGTTTTTTGATCGTTTTTCCAAGTGGACGGAAATTGTGCCACTTCGGAAAGCCACTACCGAGTCACTCAAGAAATCCTTCAGAGAAACGATATTGGCGCGAGTTGGAGTACCAAAAATATTAATAACTGATAATGGAACTCAATTTACCAGCAAGGCATTCCGCTGCTTTTTGGACGACCTAGGAATCAAACAACAGTTCACAGCGCCATATACTCCGCAGGAAAACCCAACAGAGCGTGCCAATCGAACAATAAAGAGGATAATCTCACAACTCATAGGCGAAGACCAATGAAAATGGGATGATTTACTCCCAGAAATATCTTTAGCCATAATTACTACCGTATCCGAATCTACAGGTTTCAGTCCCGCGTACCTAATCCAAGGTCGAGAGCCACGGCTGCCAAACACCCTATTTGATCAACACACTCCAGGAACCGGACAGGAAACTCATACACCCGTTGAGAAACATACACGCTTACAGGAAGTCTTTAAAATTGTACGACGTAACATGGAACGTACCGCCCAAGACCAGGCCAGACACTATAATCTACGTCGTAGAAAATGGAATCCGCAGATTGGAGAACAAGTCCTTGTGAAGGAACACCACCTTTCAAAGGCCATCGACAATTTTGCAGCCAAACTAGCACCCAAATACGATGGACCATTTACCATAAATGGATTTATATCACCCGTGATCATGCAGCTACGGAGATCAGGAAGTAATCGTATCCGTACAGCTCACGTAAACGAAGTCAAACGTTATTATTCTAATGATAAATAAAATTTCTTTGGGTTAGAAAGGGGGGGGTGTGAGGATGCAATATCGCAGGCGATATTAATCCTCACAAAATTATAACATAAATATGTATATGTATGTATATGTATATGTATACATGAATATGTATATGAATATGAATAAGAATAAGAATAATATCATTATTGTACGAATGTAATAAGAATATGATTATGAACATGAATATTAATATGAATATTGAATGAATTCCATACATAATGGTCGCTTAATCATTTCATTTAGCAACATGAAACCCGCAACACGCACTCTGCAACATCAACATGAAACCCGCAACACGCACTCTGCAACATCAACATGAAACCCGCAACACGCACTCTACAACATGCGTCTGGCAACAGACATTATGAAGAAGAAGCACACAAGCAACACAAAGAAAAGAGTATAAAAGCCGCTGCACATGCGCAATAGGCCAAAGCACATAGGAGGCATGCATGCTTCAAGCATCTGACATTTGTGATTGAATATACATATTCTTATGAAGTAGCCCAAATTAAAAGCATGCACGCATGCATGATGCTTGAAGCATGCCTGAAGTTGGCGAACTTTTAACTTTTTGCAGGCATCAAAGCATTGACAATAGACATGTGTGAAATAAAAGCAATATCAACACAACCAATAAGCATAAAATATCCTCCAATTCCATTTTTAGTTGTTTTTGATTAAATTCAATGTATTTTCACTACTTTTTCTTTAAAATTTTTATTCAGTTTAACATATTTGAAATTTATCACATAAGCGATGCATGCTTTCTATGTGCTTTAACCAAGCATGCTTCACAGGCATGATGCATGCTTGAGGCATGCATGCTTTCTATGTGTTTTGGCCTAATGAGGTCAGTCTGCGTAGTCGTGTGTTATACGCAAGGTCTCTTCTGACTAGTAGTTTAGCATACCCGAGAAGCGGTGTACACTTCGAGGCGTTATCAAATATTTTATATAGCTTATCTTTAGTATACCCGAGAAGCGTTGTACACTTCGAGGCGTTATAAAATACCGTATTTAGTTTATCTTTAATATACCTGAGAAGCGTTGTGCACTTCGAGGCGTTAGAAATACCGTATTTAGTTTATCTTTAATACACCCGAGAAGCGTTGTACACTTCGAGGCGTTAGAAATACCGTATTTAGTTTATCTTAAAAATACCCGAGAAGCGTTGTACACTTCGAGGCGTTAGAAATACCGTATTTAGTTCATCTTTAATATACCCGAGAAGCGTTGTACACTTCGAGGCGTTAGAAATACCGTATTTAGTTTATTTTTAAAATACCCGAGAAGCGTTGTACACTTCGAGGCGTTAGAAAATACCGTATATAGTTTATCTGGAGCATACCCGAGAAGCGTTGTACACTTCAAGGTGTTAGAAAATAGATATAAATCACTACCCAAAGAGGGTAATACCCTTCTGGGAGTTTATTTTAAGAATAGCTTTAATCTTGAATTAATAAATGAAATAATTTACTCAAAATTAAACCCAAATCTCTTTTTTTTTAAGAACCTTTGGACCAACCGCTGGGTATACCCCAGCACTTAAGTAACCGAACAGAGGGTTCGTTTCAAAGTACCCATGGACGATCTGATCCAGTTAGTGGTGGCAAACAATGCTACAATAACCGATATAAAAACAAATGAAATATGAAACTTAAGTTAATAAATCACTTAAATCAGGAAATTTTATTGACTCTTGGAAGGTTTCCTTCATAACACAAGTTTTCAAGTCATGAAACAAAAAAAATATTGAAAATTTTAGGCCCATTTCAAGTTGTCAGTATCAGTTTCACTCACAGTTGTCAGTGTCAGTAAACTTTTTGAACATGTTGTTAAAGAAAAAATTGGATTTGCAATAAAAAGTTTCATTTCGCCTTATCAACATGATTTTGTACGTGGACGCTCAACCACAACAAATTTAATTTTGTTCTCTGAGTATTATATCTCGACATTCAAAGAAGGTCATCAAGTAGATGTCATCTACACCGATTTCACCAAAGCATTTGATAAAGTGTCACACTCTGTTCTATTGGTGAAGCTAGCGAATATTGGCTTTCACTCTGCTTTACTCTAAATCAGGCCTAATCACAAAGGTGGCCCTTGTTGTAATAATTGGCCCATTGAATAAAACTCACATTTTGCTTGCGCCAAATTTACGACGAAATGCACTTGCGAAAATTAACTATAACAAACAACAACAACATACGCATTGAAACGGCGGCGCGACCACCAAACATACAGCATTGTTGTTGTGCGTGTGTTTTGTTAGTGGAATAAAAATTCAGACGATCTCGTGTCCTGCTACGCATGCTTGTCGCGTTTGTATTTTGTTTTTGGGATTTTTTTATCAACACTTTCTTTGCACTTGCAAAAAGCAACAAATTAGGTTGCCGTCGATGGTGGTGACGCTAACATGTACGCTTTTGTTGTTGTTAATGTATTTTGTTGTTTATTTTAATCAGGCGATTATCTTTCTTAATTAGGCTTTGGCCCTTTTATTCATTTCGCTGATTAGGCCTGCTCTAAATGGTTTAGTTCTTATCTTTCGAATAGAGAAAGCTATGTACATATATATTGATAATATGACCTCAAATTCCTTCATTGGTTTCTCTGATGTGCCACAAGGTAGTGTTCTTGGCCCTCTTTTATTTTTAATTTTTATTAATGATCTGCCTTGCTCAATAACACATTCCCAGTGTCTACTTTTTGCTGATGACCTCAAAATATATCTTAAGATTCGTAATATGGATTCTTATTTCGTTATTCACTCATTCACCTTTTTGAAAATAAAATCAAATTGAATGGATTTCTTTTACAGCTCTGACTGTGTTGTTATTCTTAACGGCAACTGTTGAGTCCGCTGAAAGCAGCCATTGTTTTTTGTATACTATGCTTGCTGCTGCAGTTGCTGTTGTCGCGTTTATTATAAACAAGTCGCTCAACATTTCTCTACAACGACAGTGTGGAGACATGCCGTTCGTCCCTTGCCGCGCTCAATGTGGATAGGCTATTAGTGAAGATTACCATCACATACTTCAAGAATAACACAAATGATAAATGTAATAGAAAAAATTCAATCAGTTTATTTGTGAAATATTAAATTAATATATATTAGCTGAGGATTAAAATATTTCCAGCTGTTCGATCGGCAGCCATTTGGAGCTCTAAAGCGCATCGTACAAGTGTCGATCCGCATCCAAAGCTTTGCGATTGAGCTTGTCCACGAATTTATGATCGACCAATGCGAAATCGTCATCTTCTGCCGCGGCACTTGCAGCAGCAGCACTCGCTACTGTACTGAAAACATTGACGACGACAGCAACATTACGACATCTGTCAAATTTTATTACATGTATTACATGTATACGCGAGACGAGCGGCGAGCAGCAAGTCTCCAATCTGTCGTTGTAGAGAAATGTTGAGCGACTTGATTATAATACACGCGGCAGCAGCAAACTTCACCAGCATGTATAGTACACAAAAAACAATGGCTGTTTTCAGCCGACTCAACAGTTGCCGTTTAGAGTAACAGCACAATCAGAGCTGAAAAGGAAATCCATTCAATTTCATTTTATTTTCAAAAAGTTGAATGCGTGAACAACGAAATAAGAATCTATTCAATGAATGCAAAATTCATTTATAAATAAAAATGTTATTTCACATTCAAATTTAAAAAATTTATTAATTATTCATTACATTTATATCAATTAATGAATATAAAATCAATAATAACTATGAAATTAGTAATGAATAACAAATGAATAATGAATAACAAATGAACAATGAATAAAAAAATGAATAACGATTAAAATATAATTATATTAAAAAACAAATGCAAATTCTAAAATTCTTTTTGAATTGCATTCTTTGTGTATAGTTTTCATATGAATAAAAAATTTAAAAATTGACAACAAAAATGATTTATTGAAATATAATATTATTTATTTATAATTAATCAAGTTTTTAAAATTAAATGTGAATTAAAATTTTATTTATAAATCAATTTTGCATTAATTTATGGATTTTTATGTCGATATTCAGTTGTACTTATTCTGAATATGAATGCAGACTTAACAACTCTGAATAGAGTTCAAACAAAACATCCCTCACTACCATCGCTACCATAAATTTCACAACAGTTTAGTTTGCTGCATGCGACCAGTAATAACCAATGTAAACAATGGCGGAAACTTGCTTTTGCTGCCTGTCAAATTAAAATTAAATTGAAGCCGTCGGCAATGCCGCGCGACAATGTTGAGCGACAAGTCTCCAAAATACGTCCCATAAGAAATACATGTAAAAAAAAAGTGACAATTGGCGCTGCCGCTCGTCGCGCGTATTGTGTTCGGGCTATATTTCTTATGGAAAGAATTTGGTCTAATGTCGCAATGTCGTGTCGTCGATATAGAACTATTCCTAATTTGACGGCTTGTCATCGCTGTCGTCATCAATGTGTTCAGTACATACGGCTGATTGTTGTTGTTGTTGTTGTTCATACTGAGCACTACGTTGAGCACTCCAGGCCTCTGCATGTTGTGCAAGAGTCTGTGGATTTGAGTGTGATTGCTGCATTGCTGCAGCTGTTGATAATAAGCGGCACTCGCATCAGTTGCTGCGCTACCTCCACTCTGATCGTAATACCCTTGCCAGGCACTATAGCCTTGCCAGTATGTCGTTGGATCGTAATACTGCGAATAGTCGGTTGAGTTTGCAGATGTCTTAGCTGTTCCATATCCGTAATTACTGTTACTGCCCAACGCTACGCCCAATTCGTTCTTTGGTTTCGGTACAGCGTTACATATTTTTAAGGGCTTGGAGCCGAGACCAACAAATCCGTTCATGTCGTACAAATCCGATTTCTGTTCTTCTATGCCAAAACGTACGAATTCATATCCTTTGGAGAAACCAGAGCCATCCAAAATTACTTTGGCTGTCTTAATACATGTACTTTGTGGAGAAGATTTTGTACAACTGGTAGTCATCCACATAAAAAATTTGTTCAAAGATTGTTGTTAAATTATTTGCTACATTGATTGTTTATTAAATAAAAATTAAATTTCAAAAATAAAAATATTTTGTGAACCACCACAACTGGCGATCCTGCCTAATCGACCTCTGTAATCGACGAACGGGAACAACATAATCATGCACTGAACACATTGACGACGGTAACGACATTACGACATCTGTCAAATTTTTTTACATGTATTTCTTATGGAGAGAATTTGGTCTAATGTGGCAATGTCGTGTCGTCGATATAGAACTATTCCTAATTTGACAGCTTGTCGTCGCTGTCGTCGTCAATGTGTTCAGTACATCATGATACAATTACCAGGTAGTATAATTCGCTACTTTAACTCGTTGCTGTGGGCATATAGTGTCAAATAGAAGTATTGCAATCATAGCAAGAAGTAAAAGGAGATATTTTAGTTTTTTATACTTAAACCAATCATTTTAAATATTTAGAAGGAAATGATTAATGACGAAATTATATCTCTGTTTAGGTTTTGCTTTGTTTTTTATATTTAATACAAATATAATGAAATGATTAAATTGAAGTATTCATCTTTATTTTATTAAGACTCCCTCATGTAAACCTTAAAAATTATTTGAAGACTGCATCAACAATAACAACAAAACCCAACAACACAGTTAGTATATAGTTGTACACAGTTGTATAATATAAAAGTAAGTACAACTGTGTTGGCAGTGTCCGCCATAGCGCAAAAGTTCTTATATGTATGTTTGTTACATAGTACATATATCACGCTTGAAACATATAGAAACAAATTCGTTCTTGATGTAAGCAACATGATGATATCGTGATTCAATTGTTTTACGCTTTACCAAAAAGTGCTCAACCCGATAAAAAAAGTTTTAATTTTTTAAAAAATAAATATAAAAAATTTTTATAAAAATCGCGCAATTTTCATTTCCAATAATACAATAAGCAACATTGTTTGCACCTACTCGCTATATTTTGACACTATATGCCCATAATGACAGTTTTTCCACAGCTGATTTTCAGCGAATAATACTACCTGGTAATTGTATCATGAACATAATCAGCTAAAGTCGCCAATACGACACCGATCAATTAACAATGTACAACCGGAGCCGCCATACACGCGCGATTTTCTTGTCTCGCTTGCGTCTAGTAACGCTGGCAGCAATAGTAAAAAGAGTTTCACCTCTGTAAAGCTGGATTCACTGATCACCTTCAGCATGGTGTAATAATAATAAGGAATGGTAGCATTGACAACTGCTTATTTTCTCTTTAACAGGAAAACATAAACTGTCAAAAACAGCTTTTTGTGGAAATACATCAGCAGCTGCTGTGGTTGTTGTTTTTTTTCACTTCAACGTTTTCAACATTGCTTGTGTTTTCAATGGCGGATTGTGAGCGCTCTCTTTTTGAGTATATTTTTTGACAGTATATGATTTCCCAAGCAACTGTCAATGCTACCTTGTATTATTATACCATGATAATAAGGTGTTAGTGAATTTTTGACAACACCAAGAATAGCTTTCTTTCTGTCAAAAAATTGAGAGCGAAAGAGATTAGCCGTTGATAGTTGTCAAATTGTGTTATTTGTTTGGGTTGCCAGATGATGATGTGTTATAGTTCTTATAGGTTATTGTTCGAATAATGTTTAAATAATTATTTAATTCAATTAATTGTGCCGTGTTGTGTTAACAAAAAGTTATTGCAGTTGTCTTCGCCCATTTGCCAAGTTCGCCATTGAATGGTTTTGTAATTTTATCAAAAACGTGCACTGGAAGGTGCCACCGACATGAAGCTTTGGCCAGCATGCAAATTGTCTTGCATTCACATCGACCCCTTCAAGAAAATATCGAATGCCATGAAGGAATGTTCAATATCTCAACTGATAATAGCCATCAAAAGAAGTGGACATGGCATTGAGCTTCGACCGACTGCACGTTAGCTGAGTTATTTTCATTCCAATCCACCATCAGCTGTTTTTGACAGGAGCGGAGCGAAAAAATTTATCATTTTGAGAGAGAAGTGTCAAATTCACTAACACCTTATTATTATTACACCATGACCTTCAGCATGTTTTTCAAGTTCTTTTATATAGAGTTTATGCACTCTATTTTTTCCACACTCAATGAGAGAGTAACAAAAACTTGCGGCATCTTTTGAACTTGATCATGGTGTAATTAACAAGGTGATCGTGACGTTTACTGATTTCCCTTCGGTTCTCAAAAAATGTTGAGAAAGTAAGAAAAAAATAGACAAGCTGCGGAAAAGTGTCAAATCGCTTGCACTCAATAAAAAATTGTAATAGATTGTTTTGCAACTTTTGCTTGAAATTTACGAGCAGCTGTTTTTGACAAACGTGGGTAAAATTTTTTTGAGATAAGCTAAAAATTCACGATCACCTTGTTAATTACACCATGAACTTGATTAACTTTATTTTAATTTTCTTGCTGAATGTTTTTGATCGGAACTGCCAGATTGGAGCTTGTCAAGTTGAAATAGGCATATTTTATTTTTTATATCTTTATAATAAAGGAACATTGCATCTGGCAATATTGAATGACAAAGAAAAAACAACAAACTTGCAGAATGTTTTATGTCAGTGAATCAAAATTGTCACATTCTCTTGTTGAGAGCAATAGAGCTTTCGCAAAAAACATGCTGAAGGTGATCAGTGAATCCAGCTTTAAGCCTGAAATACAATAGTGCGAGAGTGCGATGCGAGGATGCGATGCGATTAATTTACGTAACCACGCACGCATTGCCCTCGCATATAATGTACAATGAAAAACGCTACCCAGCTAGACAGCTCTAACGTAGTTACGCACACAAGGAAACAAAATTTGGTGTTCACTAACACATTCTTACATTTTGTTGTCATGTTAAACAAAGAAAGTTGTATGTGTTTACATAGCTTACTCTTTTTCGCAGCAAACAAGCTGAGGGTATGAAAAAATAGCAAACAAAAGCTTTAAGCGTGTTTTATCCTAAAATAAATAAACTTAAATATGGAGGCCGTGGTGTAGAGGGTAGAATGCGTGTCTAGTATTCCAAAAGCCACGGTTCAATTTCCGTCTGGCACTTGAAAGTTTTTCAGTTAAATTTAATAGTAAATTAATTAATATATATAAGTTAAAAAAAGTGATGACTTAAAATAAACAAATAGAGACAATCTTCTTTGTAAAGAATAGTAGTTTCCTTGCTAATCTAAGAAAAATTATTGCAATATTTGAAATAATCTTTTTTATTTTCTTTAAATATTTTTTTCTTTAATTTATTCTTTACTAGCATACCCGTTCCCAGCGTTTCTTAGGAGTATAAATATGATATGAAAACATATTTTAAACAAAGACTCAAGAATCAAATATGTTTAATTAATTATATTTTATTTGAGAATATTTCTTATTGAAATAAAAAGAGTGGCTTCTTATCGAAATGAAAAGAGTTTCACATTAGTAAAATCAAAATAAATACAATATATTGGACTTATGGCAACACTGCAGCAGAAATTAACTGTGTGCAACTATCCACTCAAGATGGCAGCGCGGTGAGTTGTAGACTTTCACTTTTCTCTATCTCAACAAAGAGCTTAAGCTATTGCTTGCAGCATGGATTAAAATGCATTAATTTTTAAATAATTAAATAAAAAGTTTTACCAAAAATGTAGTACCCAGTCGCTACCCAGGCTCGCTTCTTATAGCAATTGAATAGTGAAAGAATTATTAAAATCGGTTCAGCGGTTACCCTGTGATTGAACGATAAAAATCCGAGAGAACCCTTTTATATAATAGTATAGATAAGTACAAATATTTATAATTTACCCATAATACAAATAGAAAAAAACAATAAGAAAAACAAAATTTGGTTTTATTCGTGTAGGATATGAACCCGCGCATGTTCGCGTTAAAAGCCAAAACTCTAACCAGTACACTATGGTCGAAGAGCTCAGCGGGACGCTAACTGCGGACCATATTAAGCAGCTGAATTTGTTTTTTAATTCTTTATGGAATTTATAATTAGTGTGAGCAGAACATCTATACCTTTTTTTAATGGATAAAACATGTGTGGCAGACAGAGATGCCAGACCACACGGATAGACAAAAAGGCGTTATATTTTGCACGACGCTAGAACAAATATAACGTAATTTGTATGGAGCATTTTATATGAATATAACGTCAAAGGCGTTATGTGTATGCCATATATATGGCATATATAACAGTTAGGTGTCTAGCTGGGAGGTGTCTAGCTGGGCTAACTGTTAGATATGCCATATATAATGCTTAGACAGATGGCATAAGACGTTATGTTCATATAAAATTCTCCATACAACTTACGTTATATTTGTTCTAGCAATATATGAAATATAACGCATGTTTCCTATACGTGTGACCGTCTGTGATCCCTGTCTGCCACGCATGTTTTAACCATTGCAAAAAGCTACAGCTGCTCTGCTCACACTAACAACAAATTCCGTAAAGAATTTAATAACAAGCTCAGCTGTTTACTTAAGTACACAGTTAGCGTTCCGCAAAACCTTTCCACCATAGTGTAGTGGTTAGAGCGCTGGCCTTTAACGCAAACAAACGCGAGTTCAAACCCTTCACCAAATAAAACCAATTTTTTTTTTTTCTTATAATTTTGTTTAGAAGTGTTTTTTTTTTTTTTTGTTATTTTTATTAATGGGTAGTATTTACAAAAGGTAAATTGAGGCGAAACATTTAAAGAAAATAAAAAAAAAAACTCAAATATTGGCTATTATTTTTTACTCTAGCAAGGAAAACTTGCGTTTATTTAGAAAGGAATTTGGCCATTTTTAATAATCAAATTTCTCTTTAGTGTATTTTACATTTTACGTATATATATATTTTAACTTATATTAAATGAAATTCAATGAAAACCTTCCTGTGTCGGACGGTATTTGAACCGCGGTCTCTGCCACATAAGTTGCGCATTCTACCCAACGCGCCACGGACATCATATTTTAGACTCATCATTTAGGATATTATTTTATTGCGTGACTTACACTTGCATCGCTTAAAGTTTTTTCGCTACTTTTTTCACATCCTCAGCTTGTTTGCTGCGTAAAGGAGCAAGCTATGTAAGCACATACAACTTTCCTTGTTTAACATGACATCAAAATTTAAGAGTGTATTAGTGAACACCAAATTTTGTTTCATTGTGTTTGTAACTACGTTAGAGCTGTCTAGCTGGGCAGCAGCCATTTTGGTTTTTTCAATGGAATTTTAATGACAGCTCGTCATCGCATGCGAGGTTTTTCAATTTTTTGAAAATGCCTCGCATCGCACAAACGCATCGCAAAGCATTGTAGATTGCTACATAAGAACTCTGCTTATGAAATGCTTTGACAGCTCGTACGAGATTCTTACGTTTACTATGTTTCCATGGCGAGTTAACTCGGGGTTTACTCGGGGTTAACTCGCTATGGAAACGCGAGTTGAGTTGAGTTTCGTTAAATCCACGAAACTCCACGAAACTTGTAAGATTTAACTGGGTTCTATCTGTCAAAGTGAATGCTGCCATTTAGTATCCATTTCGCTAGTAAAACAATAACAAAAATGCAAATGAAATTGACAAGTTCGACTCAACTCGATGCTGTGCATGGAAACACTATCGAGTTAGCGACGCCATTTTCTTAACTCGACGAAAACCCTAACCCCGAGTTAACTCGCCATGGAAACATAGTAATTGTCTCGCATCGCACTATTGTATTTCAGGCTTTAATCATACTTTGCGTTAACACAATACATCTGCGCCACAATCTACCATCGATATATCGGCTGTCCTGGTCTAGGGTGGTGTATTCAGTGCAAGTCGCATAAAACCAACAAAGCCCGTGCGAAAAGCGCTGCTGCCACCGTTACCGCCAAAACCAAGCAACAATAACTACACACCAGCGGTTATACCAACGCGAGCAGCTGCAGCATCATCATTAGCAGCTGCAGCATCATCAACAGCATTATGCGCACCTTACACGGTCAATCATTTGACGTCAATCATTTGTATGTGTTAGTAAATATTTGTTTGTATGCATCACACAGACTCGTTGATGGCTTGATTGACGAAAATCTAAAATTTTTGATATTTTGCAATGCTGGTCAAGCGGATTGATGTGTGCATGGTGTAATAATAATGTGTTAGTGAATTTTTGACAACACCAAGAATAGCTTTATTTCTGTCAAAAAATTGCGAGCGAAAGAGAGGAGCCGTTGATAGTTGTCAAATTGTGTTATTTGTTTGATTTGCTAGATGATGATGTGTTTAGTTTTTATAGGTTATTGTGCGAATAAAGTTTAAATAAATATTTAATTCAATTAATTGTGCCGTGTTGTGTTGACAAAAAGTTATTGCAGTTGTCTTCGCCCATTTGCCAAGTTCGCCATTGAATGGTTTTGTCATTTTATCAAAAACGTGCGCTGGAAGGTGCCACCGACATGAAGCTTTGGCCAACATGCAAATTGTCTTGCATTCACATCGACTGCTTCAAGAAAATATCGAATGCCATGAAGTAATGTTCAAAACTTCAGCTGATAATAGCCATCAAAAGAAGAGGACATGGCATTGAGCTTCGATCGACTGCACGTTAGATGTTTTATTTTCATTACAATTTACTATCAGCTGTTTTTGACAGGAGCGGGGCGAGAAAATTTATCATTTTGAGAGAGAAATGTCAAATTCACTAACACCTTATTATTATTACACCATGGATGTGTGTAAGGGCTTGATTGACGGCTTTTCGTCAGTTCGTTTGTTATTGTCGTGTGGCGGCTATGTCTGCGGAGAAAAAAGAAGCTGCAAAAAAAGAATTGAGGAGGACAAACAATTTTTTATGTTTTTATTTTTATGTTTTTTAATAGCATTTGCTATTGCAATATATGCGATGCAATCGTCTGTGTCACTCATGGCACGTCTGTATTTCACGAACAATTATGAAGAATGAAAATTTGACGCTATGCTTGATGTGTGTAAGGGATAGCATCAATCCACACGTACACATGCTTGACGTCAAATGATTGACCGTGTAAGCTGCGCATTAGACCAAAAGCAAAACCACAACCGCTGCTACATTTCCCGCTGCCAGCACAGTGAATTCAACAACAATCACATCAACCACAACAATGTTATATTAGCCCATGACGCAGTTTATAAATTATTTCATTTATGGTATTAGAGCAGGCCTAATCAGCGAAATGAATAAAAGGGCCAAAGCCTTATTAAGAAAGATAATCGCCTGATTAAAATAAACAACAAAATACATTAACAACAACAAAAGCGTACATGTTAGCGTCACCACTATCGACGGCAGCAGAGCTGTAAAAGATTGAATCATTTCGGAATGCACACACTCTTAAATCATTCAAAAGCTGCATCAACCAGATTGCAATCTTATGCTTCTGTAGAGTAAATGAATTACAAATGCACAATTCATCATTCTTTGAAGATAAAAGAATGCACACCCAATGCTTTATAAGGAATGGGACTTATGAAAAATATCAATCCCATTCTTGTAGGCTTAAGAAATACGATGGATGCACTCAGTTTTATCATTCTATTCAACTCTGAAACACTGGACATTTTATTTACTACCATCATGAAATACTACTAAATATAAAGCAGCATTTTGCATTTTTGTTGTCATTTGTTTTCGACGCCCGATCATAGTGACATGCTTTTGTCTTTCCTTCGACATTTTCTGGAATAATAAAGTGCTTATTAACGAAAATACTATTACCAAAATGTATAAAAATTAACTTCTACAATTTGTTGTATGTAATACTTTTTCTATACATGATACATAGCCAATGGCAAACCATCACAGCCTTGCCCAACAGTCACACACGCATACACAAATACACACAAAACAACTTCAGACAACAACAAATCCTTGCGGCTGAAGTCATCGGTGGCTGCACTCGTTAAAATTTCAATTCAGTGTGCAATCTTTACGTTTTGCAATTCATGACTTGAAAAAAATTTTATTCAGCCTAAAGACTTAAGCCTAAAGAGTTCACACTTTGATGCTACAAAAAAAGAGTTCAGCCTTTGAATTTTTAAACAAGAGAATGAAAACTGAAAAGGATTCAATCTTTTACAGCTCTGATACATACAAACAAACAAACAAAAATATTATCTAATATAAAAAATTGTTTCAAATTCGTTGTGACTTTATAACTCACGAATGGTCGAACCGAATTCGATAAAATTTTTAGGGTTCTTTCGTATGATCGTGAAGATGGTTTATGTGAAGTTTGCACGAAATCGGCCCAGTGGTTCCTGTGGATACGGTATTTTAAAGATTTTCCCATATACTCCCATATAAATATCAACAAAATGGCCACCATATTTCATAAAGGGATTTCTTATTGTCACTTAACCACGGACCACAGACCAAATTTTAGGTATAACTTTCAAGCTATAAGTCACACATTAATGAAACTCGGTTAGAACGTACTATTTAGTCGTGTCTTTCGACTGGCAAAATTGAGCAAGCATAGGCCCAATACTATGGGGCTCCGCCTATACACTTTAAATTTTTGATATCAGATAGCTTTGGAACTAAATGTCATATAACAACGAAAGTCAGTATGGAATTACTATTGGGTGATATCCTTCTACTAGAAAACTGAGACGTCATTGAACAAGGGGGTGTGGCTCCGCCCATACAAGCCAAATTTGCGATATCGAATAACTTTGGAATTATAGGTCGTTCCACTTAGAGATAGAGATAGAGATAGAGATAGAGATGGAGATAGAGATAGAGATAGAGATAGAGATAGAGATAGAGATAGAGATAGAGATAGAGATAGAGATAGAGATAGAGATAGAGATAGAGATAGAGATAGAGATAGAGATAGAGATAGAGATAGAGATAGAGATAGAGATAGAGATAGAGATAGCGATAGAGATAGAGATAGAGATAGAGATAGAGATAGAGATAGAGATAGAGATAGAGATAGAGATAGAGATAGAGATAGAGATAGAGATAGAGATAGAGATAGAGATAGAGATAGAGATAGAGATAGAGATAGAGATAGAGATAGAGATAGAGATAGAGATAGAGATAGAGATAGAGATAGAGATAGAGATAGAGATAGAGATAGAGATAGAGATAGAGATAGAGATAGAGATAGAGATAGAGATAGAGATAGAGATATAGATAGAGAAAGAGATAGAGAAAGAGATAGAGATAGAGATAGAGATAGAGATAGAGATAGAGATAGAGATAGAGATAGAGATAGAGATAGAGATAGAGATAGAGATAGAGATAGAGATAGAGATAGAGATAGAGATAGAGATAGAGATATAGATAGAGATAGAGAAAGAGATAGAGATAGAGATAGAGATAGAGATAGAGATAGAGATAGAGATATAGATAGAGATAGAGAAAGAGATAGAGATAGAGATAGAGATAGAGATAGAGATAGAGATAGAGATAGAGATAGAGATAGAGATAGAGATAGAGATAGAGATAGAGATAAAGATAGAGATAGAGATATAGATAGAGATAGAGATAGAGATAGAGATAGAGATAGAGATAGAGATAGAGATAGAGATAGAGATAGAGATAGAGATAGAGATAGAGATAGAGATAGAGAAAGAGATAGAGATAGAGATAGAGATAGAGATAGAGATAGAGATAGAGATAGAGATAGAGATAGAGATAGAGATAGAGATAGAGATAGAGATAGAGATATAGATAGAGATAGAGAAAGAGATAGAGAAAGAGATAGAGATAGAGATAGAGATAGAGATAGAGATAGAGATAGAGATAGAGATAGAGATAGAGATAGAGATAGAGATAGAGATAGAGATAGAGATAGAGATAGAGATAGAGATAGAGATATAGATAGAGATAGAGATAGAGATAGAGATAGAGATAGAGATAGAGATAGAGATAGAGATAGAGATAGAGATAGAGATAGAGATATAGATAGAGATAGAGATGGAGATAGAGATAGAGATAGAGATAGAGATAGAGATAGAGATAGAGATAGAGATAGAGATAGAGAAAGAGATAGAGATAGAGATAGTGATAGAGATAGAGATAGAGATAGAGATAGAGATAGAGATAGAGATAGAGATAGTGATAGAGATAGAGATAGAGATAGAGATAGAGATAGAGATAGAGATAGCGATAGAGATAGAGATAGAGATAGAGATAGAGATAGAGATAGAGATAGAGATAGAGATAGAGATAGAGATAGAGGTAGAGATAGAGATTGAGATTGAGATTGAGATAGAGATAGAGACGGAGATAGAGATAGAGATAGAGATAGAGATAGAGATAGAGATAGAGATAGAGATAGAGATAGAGATAGAGATAGAGATAGAGATAGAGATAGAGATAGAGATAGAGATAGAGATAGAGATAGAGATAGAGATAGAGATAGAGATGGAGATAGAGATAGAGATTGAGATTGAGATTGAGATTGAGATTGAGATTGAGATTGAGATTGAGATTGAGCTTGAGATTGAGACTGAGTTTGAGATTCAGATAGAGATATAAATTATTTCCGCTACGACAGAAGCGCGTCGGGTACCAGCTAGTTTATTATAAAATAATTATAATATAAATATTGTAAATTTTGAATTAAACATTTTCGGCAAAAGAGTAAAGAGAGAGGAAGGTAATTTAACCCTCCGCAACTGACGTGCTACAAATTTAACAATACACCCAGTGTTGCCAGAATGGCAGTTATGCCTGCAAATGGCAGTTTTTTTAACTCTGAGCAGGTTGACAGTTTTTTTAAAAAAATACAGTTTTTCTATTATTAATGCAGTTTTTCAGGGTAAAATTAAGTTTTTGTGAAAATATAAAATCTTATATAGTTTTCATAAATTCTCTTTATCAAAACATCATTATGGTTCAATTACTTTTTTAAAGCAGACCTGTTTTAAACTTTAAGCTGCAAGCCTTGTGGTTCCTGGGAGGAAAATAAGTACTTGAAAGGTTGGATTAGTGCGACAAATAGAAATTCCAGCCCTCTCAAAAAAAAAAAACAATTATTATTGTTCAAGCTTTGACGTATCAAAAACTATGATACAAAAATGTAATAGTGATATGTAATAATAATATATATAAAAAAAATATTAAAAATACCTGAATTACTTATCTTAAAACGATCTGATATGTGAATAAAATACTAGAAGTTTTTTTATATATTATAGCCGCGTTCTTTTGTAAGCGAGTGACAAAAGAACGCTGTAACTCGGTTAAAATTTGCTTTTAGTTGCTTAACAGCACTGGCAACAACTGTCAAAAAACTCATGATTAGTTTGTTGAAATCATGGTATAATAATACAAGGTAGCATTGACAGTTGCTTGGTAAAACATATTCTGTCAAAAAATATACTCAAAAAGAGAGCGTTCGCTGGTCGGCCATTGTTAATAAATGAAAACACAAACAATGTTGAAAACGTTGAAGTGAAGAAAAGAATAACATCAGCAGCTGCAGATGCAAATGACCGAAATGAAATATATTTTAATTAAAATTGGTGTCTTCGGAAAGTGAGTAATATATTTTGTGTCATGATAAACTAATCTTCAAAGATTATAGCATGGATTTGTGCCTTTTCTTTGGTTTTCAATCCACCGCTGGCGACGAGTTTCGTTATTAGGCACTGAATAAAATTTAACATCACGGACTGAAAAACTTTTCGCACAAATTACACAAGATCTTTTTATCACTTTCATGATTTTAAATGTTTATTTCTTTATGATTTGTTTATTTAAACGCACAATATTCTTATTAGTTTTTTATGTTTGTTTTTGTCACTTGCTTTAATTTTCGCTTCGTTTCGCAAACAGCTGTGTTTGACAGTTTATGTTTTCCTGTTGAAGAGAAAATAAGCAGTTGTCAATGCTACCATGTATTATTATACCATGGTTGAAATTAACATGCGAAAATGAGCATAAACAGCCTTATTCAGAAACACATTTTATAGACAGCGTAACTTTAAACGGGCTTTAAACAAGAAAACGTAATTCATAAACATTTTTCGCAATTGTTTAAGAGCTGCGTAACTTAAACGCCGAAATTGGGGTTTAAAGGCTGCGTAAATATAACTATGATCTTTGTCTTATTGTTTAATATCAAAGACATGCTCCATATGCGCCCTCTGCAGCATTTTTTTATGCGGCGGCCATTGCAAATCCATAGGAATGCTTAATTTTTCTAGAGATTTTCTATAGTTCAGACACAAACCTTACAAACATGAGCAAGGAATGAAAAAATGTTTATTTTTTCATGAAATTTCCTAAGGATGTTTTCAGAGCTCATTCACAATAGAGCAGTTTTCTTACTTTTCAACACTGCATATCAAGTCGGATATTAGCTTACCGAGTTGGAACGAACTCGTATAAATAGCCGAGTTTGTGTTGTTGTTTTGCATGTATTTAGTTATCCTACCTAGTGTTCTTTTGTAAGTCGGTAGCAAAAGAATGGGGCTTATATACAACAATTTTGTTATTATTATTATTGATGATATATTTAATAAATGTAAATTTATTAAATATATGTAGAAATATACGCAGGGTAGCTAGACCATATTGCGTGAAAAGTATAACTAATTAGATTTATGAATAATTATATGTTTGTAATGCTATGTTTGTTCAGAGATTGATTAATTTTTGTAAGTGTAGATATTTTTGTGCAGTCAAGAATTGTTTCTAAAGGTTCAGGTAGTTTGGATTTTGGACATTCTTTAAGAATATGATAAACTTTCATTATTTTATTGCAATTATTGCATTGAAGTGGATTAGAGTGATTGTAAAAATGTTGAGTGTTGAATAAAGCTTTACCAACTCTGAGGCGAGCAAGTGAAATGCATTGATATCTAGTAAATTTATGATGGTATCTTGGTCTATTTAAGTTAGGATTATGTTGTTTTAGAAAGCAATTTGAATTATCCCATTCTAATTTTAATTTTATAAAATTCATTGTTTTAAAGATGTGTTGTATGGTGCATTGGAAATATGGCATTTCAATTATTAGTGGCATTTTGAGTGCTTGTTTTGCTGCATTATCTGCATATTCATTTCCTATGATTCCAATATGTGATGGTATCCATAGAATAATAATAGTTTGTTGGATTTTGGGATTTTTAATTATATTGTCATAAATTCCATTTTTATTGTTTGAAAATGCTTTGATAGAGCTTAGACAATCAGTGCATATTATGGTTTTGGTATTTTTTTGGTATTGCATAGTTTATTGCTGCATTTATAGCAGAAAGTTCAGCTGAAAAGATTCCAGAAAATGTAGGGAGTTGACTTTGTTTGATTATTGACCAATTTGTGTCAGGGATGTGTTCAATAACAGCATATGAAGCTAAGTTATTTTGACATGACCCATCAGTATAAAGTTCAGTTATTGCTGAAAAGTTATTAAGTTTTTCTGTAACAATGTTTTATAAACTTCAGGGTTTGTATTTGATTTAGAATAAGAAGCTAAGCTGACGTCAAAAGTGATTTTTGTATTAGTATTAAGATTAAAATTTTCATTACTTTTTTTTGGTATAGGTATATTGTTAGTTTTTAGAAGAGTAATTATTTTATTGATAGCATTGAGATTTTTTTTTTGGTTTGGTGTCGATGTTAAGCCAAAATGAGTTGTGAAGACTGTTTTTGACGTCTGTGATGGCTTTGGATGCTAAATTAATCGATCTTTTGTTTCGTATTGTGATAAAATCTGAAGATTTAGATTCAATCCTTAGAGATAAGATAGGAGTTGTCTTTAATAATCCAGTAGCAGTTCGAAAGCAATTGTTTAAAGCGGTATTTATTTTGAAATATTTTTGTTAGATGTCCAGCCATAGATAGTTACACAGTGTTGAATTAATCCATGTGTTAAAGATTTACATATGTCAATAGCAGTTTCGATATGTGGTCCTTTCTTTTTTGAGCAAATTAGTTTTAAAAGATTATTAATTTTGCTTAGTTTTTCAATAATATATTTTACATGTTCGTTCCAAAGTAGATTTTTACTAAAAATCATTCCTAGAATTCTTATATTTGTTTTAAGAGAAATATTAAAAATAAAATAAATAACTGGCCATTTCAGCCCTTGAAAGGACTTTGACCTAGCTTCTTATGATCAATTGTGTTGTGCGTGTTATTAAGTTTGTACACAATTGACCGAGAAATGGACCTACATGCTTAACGCCGACTCCGAACGGCGATGAACGGAATATTCTCGTTCTCAAGAAGCTTTACATGGCATTTTGATTACTCTCTGAGGTTTGCCATTGTCTGCAGAGAGGTGGCGGCCGTACAGAAAAATTATTTTAATTCAAATAATTTTCTGTCGCTGCTGGGGTTCGAACCTGGGTCTCCAAAGTTCTTTGACATAGCGGCCACGCACTTTAACCAACTACACCACGGACGCCACTTAAGAGAAATATTGGTGTTTTCTATTTTAAGTGTTGATTCATTGCATTTTCTTTTTTTGCAAATATGTAATGCTTCTGATTTGAAGACAGGAATAATAGCACCTCTAGAAATAGCCCAATTTTGGATTTTGTTGTTAAGGTGGTTTAAATTTCGAAGAACTGGTTGTGGGTTACCGGATGATACAGCAAATATATTGTCAGCATATATTCCAACATAGTCTATACCAGGGAGATATTTAATAGAATTTGCTAATGAATTTGTATATATTATAAATAGAACAACGGATAAAGGAGAACCTTGTGGAACACCATTATTTAAGGGATGTTGTTTTGATAAATAACCATCTATTTTTATTATTATATTTCGATTGGAAAAAAAACAACAATTTTATATAAAAATGAATTTGTTTTATTTCTGTTTTTAATAAAAAAATTATAGAAAATGATTAACAAATCGTTTTTTAGAATGTTTTTGTGGTCAAAATGATTTTGTGGTTTTTTTTTAGATTTAGGAGTTTTTAAAAACAAAAATCTGGCAACACTGAATACACCTGACGTGGGGTCTAGCAGACCTCACTTTTACACTAATTTCCTATGATGAAGTTTCTGACTGTAACTTTCTTGATCTTATTCCGTACAACAGCAAATACTAATGAGGCCAACATAAAAATATAATTTGCAATAAAATACGTTTTTTTGAAAAAAAAAACGAATTTCTTATCGATTGTATTCAAGAAGTTTTGATTTTCGGTGTCTGTCAGACTGCGACGTCAACTGCAGAGGGTTAAAGAAAGCAACATTAAACAAAACCGCTATTACACATGTTTCCAAACGTATGACATAAAAGACACGTTTGCGCTGTTGCACTAATTTACCGGCACTCACTCAATCTGACAACTTATCTCTTCAGTTTTCTTTTGGGGTCTCTTTGCCACTTTTGAGTGCGTGTCATATTTTTTCTACGGTTTTAAATAACTTAAATTATTAAAAATCGTGGAAATTATTTGAAATTAAATAAAATAATATCTTTAAGCAAATAAATGTCGGAACAAATTGTAGAAACGGTTAAGCAAGCCTTAAAGGATGCTGTGGAAAATGCAACCAGCGAAACGTTAACAAATAAAAAGGTTCCCGCGACACCTGAGGGAATGGCTGTTGCCTATGGAAGTCTAGTTATAATGGCCATGTTACCAATAGTTTTTGGTTCGATACGATCGGTCAAGTTGCACAAATTGAAAAAGGTTTGTATTGACAAATACTGAACGAAGCTTGAAATTGATAATAACTTGTCATAGAGAAGGAGTTAGGTGAAACTCAAAAATGGGGGTTGCATTTGCAACGATGTATATTAAATTGTAAATTGATTTGCAAAAAATATTTGCATTACAGCAAATATTTAGGATAATATGTATTAATTATATAAATTCATGGAGGAAGAAACGTTTGTTATCAAATTTCTTTCTTATTTATTTACATGCAGGTTTATTGAACTTTTGCTTATCAGCTGGTCTGCTTATTTATTACCACATTTAAACCTAAACTCTGTTTTTCAATTTCAGGAAACCGGCGAAAAAGCTGATACCATGACAAAAAAGGATGCAATGGTCTTCCCCATTATTGCTTCCTGTGCACTCTTTGGTCTCTACATGTTCTTCAAAATCTTCTCCAAGGATCATATTAACCTGCTGCTCACTGGCTACTTTTTCTTCCTGGGTGTGATTGCTTTGGCTCACCTTTTGAGTCCAGTTGTCAACTCATTGATGCCAACAGCAATTCCAAAAATACCCTTTCACATGCATTTCACCAAAGGTGAAGGCAAAAACAAAGAAGACATAATAAACTACAAATTTTCTACACATGACATCGTCTGCCTGATTATCTCATCTGCCATTGGCGTCTGGTATCTGATGAAGAAACACTGGATAGCCAACAATATGTTTGGTCTGGCATTTGCCGTCAATGGTGTAGAACTCCTGCATTTGAATAACATTGTGACCGGCTTTATATTGCTGAGTGGCCTCTTTTTCTATGACATCTTTTGGGTGTTTGGCACAAATGTTATGGTAACGGTTGCTAAGAGCTTCGAAGCACCCATTAAACTAGTCTTCCCACAAGATCTCCTTACTAATGGCTTGAATGCATCGAACTTCGCCATGTTGGGCTTGGGTGATATTGTTATCCCCGGAATATTTATTGCTTTGTTGTTGCGTTTCGATCATAGCACTAAGCACAAGAGTCGCATCTACTTCTATTCAACACTGGTGGCCTACTTCTTGGGTCTGATGGCGACAATTTTTGTCATGCACGTTTTTAAGCATGCTCAACCAGCGCTATTGTATTTGGTTCCTGCCTGCATGGGCACACCTTTATTAGTCGCCTTAGTACGCGGTGAGCTGAAGCCACTTTTTGCGTAAGTATTTTTTCCTATTGGAATATTTTATGCAGTCACTTAATAAAATCTATTTTTTAGCTATGAAGACCATCCTGAGGAGAAACCGGAAAAGAAAGAAATTAAGGAAAGTGGCAGCAGTAAGAAGAAGGAGTCGAAAAAGTCTAAATGATTTGAACACGTCCCTAGTTTAAGCAACCGTCATAGGCAACAAAGCTCGCCCAGACATTCTCCAAAACATCAAAATTCACATATTCAACCCACATTTTAAAGCCACACCAATCGACATACACAGAAGCGTTTAATGTTCACCCTAATATTTTTTTTTTTTTGTTTTGTATATTTTTTAAAATATAACCTTAGTTATTTTGTAAATATTTGTAACATCTAGCAAAGACGTCTTCAACGGATAATCCCAGCAGCAGTTAAAAATCTTCTAGTTTAAATATTGAACAAACGCGCAAATCCCAATCATGGAATTTTGAATAATAATTTATAAAACTTTTTGATAAACAACATGCATTAAAAGTAGTACAAGTGTACATTTCCAATTTTATATTTAAATAAATTAGAACTGCTAATTTAATTAAGGCTATAATTTAAATTCAGCTTTAAATCTTCTAACTTTATACCTTCGATAGCTATCAATTCTTTAAATATATATATATATTTTTAATTTACCAAAAGATGGGCTTATTTTTTTAATCTCCGACTTACATTTTTGTTCAATAAGGTGATGCAACCATGGCCGCTTGAAGTCTACATGCAGACTGGTAGAGTTTTTTGTTCACATAAGTTCCAGCGCAAGCATTTATATACGTACACATTAACCGGAAAAGCTGTTTGATCACGAGTGAAATATGGTCCTGGGTGCTTTAAATTCATGTTAAGGGATCCAAAATACCTTGCGTATAAAATTTGGACTGGTATTATATAAGTTGGAATTTATATTTGATTGTTTTGCATTTTGGACAAGAGGCTAAGATTCATAATCTTTAATCCCCAAAACTTAATTTGGGTATCATTTTTGTGTTGATACTCAGCTCCTGTGCAATAATCTACACTTATGGTATATTTATTTCGAACACACTGCAATGGAATGCAATTGAGAGAAGTTAGTGATTATTACCATCACATACTTCAAGAATAACACAAATGATAAGTGGAATAGAAAAGACTTAATCAGTTTATTTATAAAATATTAAACACGCCAGCAATACAATTAAAATATTCCCAGCTGATCGCCAGGTTTACACATTTAGTGTGACGGTAATAAAATTAAAATACTTCCAGCTGTTCGATCGGCAGCCATTTGGAGCTCTCCAGCGCATCGTACAAGTGTCGATCCGCATCCAAAGCTTCGCGATTGAGCTTGTCCACATCCAGCACAAATTTATGATCGACTAATGCGAAATCGTCATCTTCTGCCGCGGCACTTGCAGCAGCAGCACTCGCTACGGCTGATTGTTGTTGTTGTTGTTCATACTGAGCACTACGTTGAGCACTCCAGGCCTCTGCATGTTGTGCAAGAGTCTGTGGATTTGAGTGTGATTGCTGCATTGCTGCAGCTTGTTGATAATAAGCGGCACTCGCATCAGTTGCCGCGCTACCTCCACTCTGATCGTAATACCCTTGCCAGGCACTATAGCCTTGCCAGTATGTCGTTGGATCGTAATACTGCGAATAGTCAGTTGAGTTTGCAGATGTTGTAGCTGTTCCATATCCGTAATTACTGTTACTGCCCAACGCTACGCCCAATTCGTTCTTTGGTTTCGGTACAGCGTTACATATTTTTAAAGGCTTGGAGCCGAGACCAACAAATCCGTTCATGTCGTACAAAGCCGATTTCTGTTCGTCTTCTATGCCGAAACGTACAAATCCATATCCTTTGGAGAAACCAGAGCCATCCAGAATTACTTTGGCTGTCTTAATAGATGTGTACTTTGTGGAGAAGATTTTGTATAACTGGTAGTCATCCACATCAGAGCTTAGATCACCAACCCATACACTAAATTCTCTTTCATTGCCTGGCATTTTGTAAGAGTTGCTTGCACTATTCAGACGAAAGCGCACAATCGGATTCGTACCAGGTATAGGTTTTCCATTTAGTTTATGCATTGCATCCATGGCATGGTCGTCTGTGGCGAAATTAACGAAACAGTAACCAGCTGGTTCACCGGTGTATTTATTTCGCATTAAACGTACTGTAGACGGTTCTTCGCCCATTTTACGAAAAGCAGCAATGATGAAGTTCTCCGTCATATAAGGTTCCAACTATGAAAAGAATTATAGAACATTTAGTTGTCAATATTGTACTTACAATACTTACGCTTCCCATCCAAAGTTGGCAATGCACCGATGAAGCCATTTTATTTAAATAACTTTTTTGGTTTGCAAGAATTTTTAAAGTTACGAGAAAATATTTATAACTCCCCTCGAAGAAAACACGGTAATCTTCAAACAAAATAAAAGAAATGTCAAACCGTCGCCGATTTTTATTGCAAGCGGCGGTGATATTCGGTAATATTCTTATCATCGATAACACGGTTCTACAGAGTTGCAGCGAATATCACAATAAAAGCGTTTTCATTTTCTATCATAAATTTCGAAACAAAAATTTGTTTAATGAATCTGCTTATGTTTGAAGCCGGTGGAATAAGTTAAACTTGAAAAAATATTTATTAAATTACCCAAATTTCTAATACTCCTAGCACAAAAAATGATATTTTTATGACATTTCTAAAAATATGTACTTTTAAAATTTTAATGTATGGTAAATATGTACTATTTTATATTTTTTCAAGATTGTGGGATACCTTGAACAATTCAATAACATTTTTTTTATTAATTTAGAAAAACAAAAATACTAAAAACAGGCCAATATTATGTTAGTTCAGGCTAAAATATAAAAAATTCTACTAGAAACTCTACGTTTTTAAAAGAATAAAAAATTAATTGATAAGCAATCAACATTACTTTGTGCATGTTTTTACACAGTAAACTAAGAATGTAGAGATAATGAATAAAATTTGTAGCAAACTTTTAGCGAAGAAAAATTTAAAGCTTTATACCGGGAAGCTTTATACCTGGGTTTTTTGGAAGGTGGAATGGGAGCTTAGCCATAAGTTCTAGATAGCAGTTTTTAAACAGTGTCAGCGCTATAACTCAGTTAATTTTCAATCTTTTTTAACTTGTTTTTGAAGCGAAGCTTTTTACGCCTCGTTCTGCGATTTGCTAGAGTGAAATCAGAAAAAACGACACTTTTTTCCGACACCTTTTTTCTTAGAATTGATATTGTTTTTTGCTTGCATCAATTGAACCAGAAAATGTTAAATTAAAAATAATTTCTTGCCCGCTGCAGGAATTGAAACCACAACTCACAGTTCTATCGTTTGTTGGTACTTTCCTCTAACCATTACGCTAAAACCCTTTATTTCATAATATTGTTGATTCAGTGACAAACATTAGCTAAGGCCCCTATTAGGTACGACAACTCAACTTAAGTTGAGTGTGTAATTTGTAAATTTGTATTGTCTATTACACATTTGAGGTACATATGTGTCTATCGACTGACAAGTATGTATCTCAGAGATGTGTATGTATTTTTTGTGGTATTAGGTTTAACAATGCAACTATGTGTCGAGTGTAAAAACTGTCAAAAACTTACATCTGCTTTGAGCTAGTTGTATAGCGTCTTTTTCATACAAACTTTTTATTTGTTTATTATTTTTTGTTAATTGAGTGAAAATGGATAAAAATACGTAAGTAAAATAAAGTATAAATACATATGTTATGTATATGCATATATTATTATCCATATCATGTATATATTATTTTAGTAGAAATATGTAGCGCATTTTATGCGCTTACTTTGAGAATGCGCTTTTCAGAGTTCAGAGTTGTGGAGCTCATATTTGTATACACATTTTGTTATGCGCTTCTTAAATGCAACTAAAAAATCGTTTAAAAAGCACTTCAACAAATAGTTAAAACAGCTCTTTTATGTGTTAGTCCAAGGAGCGCTGTGTTAAAAAAAAAAAAATATATAAAAGCAAAGCGAGAAAATTTTATTCTTTGTCACATGCGAGGATTGAACTTAACTGCTGGCATTACAGCAAAATGTCTTGCCACTCTTTTACTCTATACTATTATTTCCTTGCTTTATTACTTGTGAACAAAATACATATACACAAAAATTGAAATTAATGCGAACAGCTGATTCATTTCAACGAAAGTGTCAAAATTTCGATGTAATCATGCTCCAATAGAAACAGCAATTTTACACCACAGCTCAACTGAAAATGTGTTATGCGTAATATGGCAAAAAAGTTCAGTTGAGGTGTCTTAAGTCACGTCAACTTAAGTTGAGTTGTCGTACCTAATAGGGGCCTAAAGCTATGTTTCAGCAGATCACTATAATCTATTAATTTAAGAAAGGATTGTGTGTTGACTATTCTTCAAAGGATTGTGTCTTGGCTAGCCAAACAACAAAAGTAGCAAAAAACAAAACTGTTGCTTCTTCTATTCCACACTGTCATCAACAGCGTTCAGTAGTTTGGGTTATTGTTTGGGCATTTTATTTTTTTTTTTATTTTTGCATAGCGCGAAGGAAAAATTAACAATTGACCAAATGTGCGTTGACAAGTGCTTTTCTAAAGCTGTGTGCGAATTAGACTAAAATTTAGGAAATGACTTTTCTATTCAATGGAAATTTTCAGCCCTGCAAACATTTAGCAAAAAAGCTGACCTAACTGTGCGAAATAACATTTGACAACTAAATTTCAGCCTATTGTAGCACCTATTGCTCTCTCTTTTCTTCACATTGGCGAGCATGCAATAATATATAAAAGCTCAACGCTGCCAGATGATCGACTGCATAACGTAGGTTTTTTTGTGGCAATTAGGAGCTTATGTTTTCTTAATTCGGATGATATCTACAAAGAAAATATTGTTAAACAAGCAATATATAAAATTTTAATTAAAAAAAATTAACCTGTTATAATTGATTCGTTTGATCTAAATTGACTGACTTTTCTAAATTATTGGAAGTTTGTCGGTAATGCAGTGCTTGTCTAAAATTTAGTAAATTTTCGAGTAGACTTTTCATGACTAAATTGAAAGTTACCATATTTTTGTGTCTGATATTTTTGGGAAACTAAGTGGGAATTTTGAATTGAACAAAAGGGGAAAATGCATCCAAATTGACGAATCAATTATTACAGGTTAATTTTTTTTAATTAAAATTTTGGCATAATTGTAGTTTAAAGCCCATGCTTAAATATTTTTTTTCTAATTTTTATAATATGTATATGCGCCTCCTAAGCCTAATGGTGCAAAAAAAAGGTCGGTCTCGAATGGTTTAGGAGATAAAAATCGGGAAAGTTTCAAAATTCAGTGCAAATTTCCAAGTGCGTGGAAGAGGGCCCAAGCCCAAATATTTTTTTCTTAATTTTATTATATGTATATGGTGCTCCTAAGCCTAATGGTGCAACAAAATTTTGTCGGTCTCTAATGGTTTCGGAGATAAAAATCGGGAAAATTTAAAAATTCACCTCAAATTTCTAAGTGCGTGGAAGGTAATTTGCCCTTTTACATAATAATACATTATTATTTTTATCTCCGAAACCATTCGAAACCGACAAAATTTTATTGCACCATTAGGCTTAGGAAGACCAGATACATATAATAAAAATAAGAAAAAAAATATTTGGTCTTGGGCCCTCTTCCACGCACTTGGCAATTTGCACTGAATTTTGAAACTTTCCCTATTTTTATCTCCTTAACCATTCAAGACCGACCTTTTTTTTTTTGCACCATTAGGCTTAGGAGGCGCATACACATATTATAAAAATTAGAAAAAAAAATATTTAAGCATGGGCTCTAAAGTACAATTATTCCAAAATTTTATATATTTCTTGTTTAACAATATTTGCTTTGTAGATTTCATCCGAATTAAGAAAATATAAGCTCTTAATTGCCACAAAAAAACCTACGTTATGCAGTCGATCATCTGGCAGCGTTGAGCTTTTATGTATTATTGCATGCTCGCCAATGTGAAGAAAAGAGATAGCAATAGGTGCTACAATAGGTTCTTAAATTTAGTTGTCAAATGCTATTTCGCACAGTTAGGTCAGCTTTTTTGCTAAATGTTTGCAGGGCTGAAAATTTCCATTGAATAGAAAAGTCATTTCCTAAATTTTAGTCTAATTCGCACACAGCCTTAATATAAGAACCTATTGTAGCACCTTTTGCTATCTCTTTTCTTCACATTGGCGAGCATGCAATAATACATAAAAGCTCAACGCTGCCAGATGATCGACTGCATAACGTAGGTTTTTTTTGTGTCAATTAAGAGCTTATTTTTTCTAAATACGGATGAAATCTACAAAGAAAATATTCCTTAATAAGCAATATATAAAATTTTCATTTAAAAAATTAACCTGTAAGAATTAATTCGTCAATTTGGATGCTTTTATCCCTTTTGTTCAATTCGAAATTCCCACTTAGTTTCCCAAGAAGATCATACACAAAAATATGGTAACTTTCAATTTAGTCATGAAAACTCTACTCGAAAATTTACTAAATTTTAGACAAGCACTGCATTACCGGCAAACTTTCAATAATTTAGAAAAGTCAGTCAATTTAGATCAATTCGCACACGGCCTTAGATCAGAGATGGGCACACCACACACCGACATTATGTCAATGTATACGTGTCGCACTCAGCTTGCTACACTGAAAGCTATAAAATCATATAAAAAAGCAAAACAGATGGACGCGATGTTGCCTGCTTGAAGTTTCGTAGCATACTGATCTCTGCTGATCAACGCTGACTGCTCCATGATACAATTATACAGGTAGGTTTGACAACAGGCTATTTTCTCACGAGATCGTTCATGGATTGTCAAACTCGTCTGTTTTTTTTTTTTTTTGTTTGCTTTGTCTTGTATGATTTTTGACAATTCATGTTCGCTGGAAAACTGTCACACCTACCTGATTAATTATACCATCGACTGCTCTATATGTATACAGAAATGTTACGTCATTCCTCATATTTGAGGTTCGTGCCCTTCTCTGATTTAGATCAATTCGCTCACGGCCTTAATATATACCTAAGTTTGAAATACTATAATTTCTTTATTTTTTAAAAAAATCGTTCCGTTAAAGTGCTACTGCGTAGTTTTACAAAAACTTTTTTTTTTACTTTTTCAGATTGGACATTTTTGGCGAAGCTATTATGTTGACAAGGATTTGCCGTGGTTTTCATGAGAATTTCATTTATATAAAAAAAAAGTTATAATAAAAATAATTTTTTTTTATTTAGTTGAAAAGTTAATACAGTATGTAAAATCAACAATTCATTTTTTTTATCACTATATAAATTGTAACCTGTATATTGATTTATCAAATTTATTCGGTTTTCTGTGCGCCTAGGGTTATTTGAGTTCTTAAATTTTTCTGATCTACTTATACTTATAGCGCATTCTTTTCTGAAAAAAAATTCTGCCCTTACAGAATGCAGAATTTTTTAGATTCTGACCTGAATTTACAGAATGTTGACCTCTTTTGAGCTGAGAAAAGAACAGAAAAAACGCAACATTTTTTTTCAATATTGGCTGCACTGTTGTTTTGATTTCTGACTAATTTATTATTGATTATTTATTTATTATTTTATTCGTCTTCCGGTGATGAAGATGACGAATCGAGCAATTAATTTTTTATAAAACTAACCACTTTAACCAAGAACATATTGGAATCAATTTCAGACATTTTTCAAAATAAGAAATCTTTGCTTATCACAACTTAGCACAAAGTATGAGCTGTCAAAATTATTTTACTTTGTTTTAATGTTGGTATTACTAGAGGGCAGAATACAGAACCGTCGAATTTTACAGGTCAGAAAATTCTGCATTTGTTATACTTTTGCGGTCAACATTTTCGAGAAAAGAACACGTTTTATTTTGAGGTCAACATTTTTTTTTAGAAAAGAACAGAAAAAATGCAGAGTTCTTGAAGAGGGCAGAAAAAATGCAGAATTTTTTTTCAGAAAAGAATGCGCTATTAGAAATCCTCCATGCACAGAGGACAAAACCTTTTTCACAACATATGCTATAAATTGATAACAAAATTTGCCGATATGGCAGCATTATCCTAAAATTTAACTACTATACCGACATTGCACCATTGAAAATTCTGACAGTTTTGTTTTTTTTGGACATTAGACCAAAGATAACAAGATGGGAAACTTAAAAAACATAACCTTAAAAAAGGTTTGCATGTATTAGTGCGTCGAAAAATCAACCCTGAATTTTACTCTTGTTCTTCATCGGCCGCAAACTCTCGAAGAAATCACTTTGCAACCCCTGAAAATAATGCATATTATCTATTTATTATGATATAAATATTTAAGTTTAGTTGCAATAAAATGTTTGCAACCAAAACTGATTACTAAGTCCCTTTATTTTAGTTCATACATGCGTTTAAAGTTTGCCAATTTCTTCAGTTGTTGTATTTGTCAACATTTTTGAAAAATTTTAATTTTACACAAACCCCCGCTATCTTACACAAACCCCCGCTATTCGAGGTGAAATTTAAAAAAGGAACGCTCTTGTTCTTCTTCTGCATTTTTCTGCTGAAATTTCGTTTACAAACAAGAAAAATAATGTATGAATTGAGTGTTTGAATATTTAAATATTTAAGTTATGTTACAGGAATCTGTTTAACACTCAAATAATTACATGCATTTTCTTATTTTAATCTTAATCGCCAAACAAAGTTTGCAAATTTTGCCACTTGTTGTATTTGTAAATAGCTTTTTATTTTCACCACTGCCGTTTTGTAAAAGTTCTGTTATTTTTCATCCTATCAGAGTTGTCAACTTTCATTGTTTTCTATGAAAATTTGCTTGGTTGGAATAAATATTATTTGGTACGAACTAGCATTTGTTTTATCTATAAAATTAATTTGTAAAACTGCTTTGATTATGTATTTGCGTAATATATTAAGTTTAAAGTCATGATAAAGTCAGTCAAAAATATATTTCAAATTCAGGCTATGAATCAATTAAGTTTATCAGCTTATATATTTTGACTTCCGTAGGCACAATTAATTTCCTATGATCATCGTTGTAGATTTATAAGAGAAATTTAGGCAAAGCTATCCTAAAAACGAAATAAAAATTAAAAACCTAATAAAAGGAAAAATTAAAAGCTATCCTAAAGAAGATAAATTGGCAACACTACTTCTAACCATTGCATGGAAAAAAAACATTTCATTCATAAATTCACCCAGCTGATATTATTAACCTTTACGTTACATGCACAAATTTTTTGCTCTTTGTAGGGATATAATGTGGTTTTTTATGTATAAAATCTTATTGAACATGAAGCAAAAGCACAAAAATAAATATTTTTAGCATATATAAGAATATATAAAGAATTTTAGATATTTTTGTTTTCGTTATAAAGCCAATCAATAACAAACGTGTTGGAAGGGTTAAGGAACATAACCCGAAACTGACATATTCACCTCACTATTTGTGGTGAAATGGTTTCTCTCGTATGTGTGTTTACTTTTTGCAATTTTTAGATTCCCCACAGAATCTTGTTATCTTCTTCAAGATATCTTCTTGTTATCTTTGCATTAGACATTATTCGGTAAAAAACTTTCAACATATGTGATCATTTGTCATTTCAGACAACTTTGGAGTTAATTAATGATAAACTCTTTGGCACGATTCCGTTACGGAAATCATTAATTAAACAATTAACCAAAAAACACCAATTGTGTTAAGCTCTACCAAGAATGAGTCTCAAAAAAGAAGTGCAACTGCTGTCGAAGCCCTATTATTGGGTCAACATTCTGCTCGCGCTCTCTTATCTTCTGGCAAAGAAACTGCCATTTGTTTGCAACTACCTTTTTAAGCACAAGGAGGACATGTGTGAACTGGACAGCCATGAAACAGAGATCCTCTTCTTTCTGCTAATAGTGGTAATGATACGTTCAAGGAAAACGGGCAGTGTTACGATGGTTAACTATCTTTCGTCTTCGTTTATATACACAAAAGTAGCAAATCTTATACTCTGGGCACATGGTGACTTTCGCTATGGTATTGCTTATTTAGTCGTATTTGCGATAGTGGGCATGATTTTGCCAGAACCTTCATATAAGGGTCCGGAGCATATAACCTACTTCCGCAACGCTCAGACATTTGAGGAGGAGCTGGCACGAGACAAACGTATCAATTGGCTTATTTGCTTCTATACAGTTTGGAATCCAAGCTGTGTGAATTTTGCACCTGTGTTCGCTGAATTATCGGCAGAGTATAAATTAGACAATTTAAGATTTGGAAAGATAGATATTGGGCGTCATCCCGATGTTGCCGCCAAATTCCGTATATCGGACAGCAGCTTTTCTCGTCAGCTCCCCTCAGTGATACTCTTCCAGAATGGCAAAGAAGTGGACCGTCGTCCTAATGCTGACTCTAAGGGTAAATTACAAAAGTTTTTCTTCTCGGCGGATAACGTACGTGCCACATTTGGCTTGAACAACCTATATAAGACTTGTGTTGAAAACCCGCTAAAACAAGTTAAACCCGCAAGTGCAGCTGCTGTTAAAAAAATTAACTAAATTATCATTAATACTAATGAGCACAGTGCTCAGATAAAGAGTGTTTGTGTGCTCATCTGTTTTTAGCTATAAATTGTTTTGTGCGTTCTATTATGTAACTAGAACTTTAATTTGTTAACTTGTAGTTGAAGTAACATTTAGAACCACACAAAACCATTGATGCGCTTAAATTACTAAGCAAATTCGTTCATGTTAAACACGATTCGTTAATCAAGATTTGCTTACAATCCCTTTATGATTAAATACAGTCTTCTACTGATTTTTTTCTTCAGAGTTGTTATAAAAGTAATTAAGTTTTTATAGATTAATATTTGTTGTAATTGGATACGTATTATTTTTGTATTAATTTTAAGTTTTTCTTTTTGTTGATTTCTTTAATTTTCGTACTAGTCTTGTTTGCCATTGACAATATAATATGTAAAAAATACTTGATTTGTTAAATTCTAGACTACTTGTGCTAACTTAGAAATTATATTCGCTAATAATATGTCTGTCAATAAAAAAACATTTATCATATATAAATAAAGAACAGGTTTTCCCCTAACGACAAAATTTTGCTATTTATATACATACATCTATTGTATATTTTTGAAATGCTTTTTTTACTAGTGATCACAAATGTCCAGACCTTGTCTTGCTGTAAATATTGTGATTCTCAGTAATCGAGAAATTAATAAATTGGTTTATAGGACTAATTAAATAATTTCAAACACCAGCGGGAATACACAAAATATCTTTTCAATAGTTTAATTTAAAAAAAAATTCTGATGAATAAAACGAATAAGACTTTTCTAAATCTTTGTGTGCAAATGCATGCAAACCCAAATCTGGCGTGCAATATAAGTATAATTTACTGTTTTACCTGAAAATGCAGTTTTCGTATGGATTTGCATTTTTTGTAATAAAGAATGTTGTAGGTAGCTTCAATATTAGAGTGGGTTCAATTTTCTGTTTTGATAATATATCCCAATTATTTCAGTGCGGTCAATGTAAAATCAGCTATAAATTTATTTTTAAAAAAGTAAAGGCCTAACCAAAATAGACGAATCGCTACGTAACGGGTGAAGACAAAAATGTTCGCTTAAATGCAATTCAATGTTGTTACCCAAAATAAGCAAACGTAAACTCAACGAACTGAACGAAACGGTGTGACGAGACGGTTTGTTCCGTAAAGCCCTAACCAAAATAGACGAAACGAGACGATTGCAACTTGCCGAACGTTTGCAATCGTTATGTCTGTTTTGACATTTAACCCAAAATGAAACGAGTACCTCCAATCGTCTGAAACAAGAAGAAGACTGGTTTGCACAGCTGTTGTTGACGAGTTGAGACGCTAAAAGTTCGGTTCTTACGGAACAAACCGTCTCGTCACACCGTTTCGTTCAGTTCGTTGAGTTTACGTTTGCTTATTTTGAGCAACAACATTGAATTGCATTTAAGCGAACATTTTTGTCTTCACTCGTTACGGAGCAAATCGTCTATTTTGGTTAGGCCTTAAGAACCGAACTTTTAGCGTCTCTACTCGTCAACAACAGCTGTGCAGAGTAGTCTTCTTCTTTTTTCAGACGATTGGAGGTACTCGTTTCATTTTGGGTTAAATGTCAAAACAGACATAACGAATGCAAACGTTCGGCAAGTTGCAATCGTCTCGTTTCGTCTATTTTGGTTAGAGGCCCAACCATAATAGGCTCGAGCTGGCTGCAGCTAATGTCCAAAATAAACGAAAAGCTAGCTCAAGTTCTGTCAAATGCTTAATTTGACCAAAATGACTTCAGCAGCGCTCGCCTTTATGTCATAACTACTTTTCACATTTTCTTTGAAAAATTCAACAATTTCTACATCAATTCGTTTTGTTCGTTTGAATTTATAATTATTAGAACGGATTGCGGAAATAAATTTATAAATAAATTAAAACAAACGATTCCTTACGGAGCATTCGATTTGAATCGCTCTGGCTGCAGCCAGATCAAGTTAACGAAACTTGACGAAAAAGCTGGCTCGAGCCATTATGGTTTGTGCGCATCATATCTGTGTAGTCGTATAAATTTTGACACATGACGCAGCCAGCTCGAGCCTATTATGGTTGACCCTTAGGGCTTAAGTTGTTCCTATATAAAATAAAAGCATTCGATCGAGGAACTAACTGTGAAACCTAAACAAGAGCGTCAGCGTTGTTTATCTGTCAAAAAATCGTCATGCTAATATGAATTGTATGAAGCAAACCATAATAACGCGACGGCAACGCTGAGCGGTTGGAAAATCCAATTTTGACAGAGCGTTAGGAAGTAAAGTTGGCTGCAGACTTCGAAAATATTGCTATTTCTGTGAAAAATTTGTTGGCGGCCTGCGCATCTGACATAAAGCCGCTGCTTTTATTTAGGGATGACAAGTCAGCGTTAACGCAAAGCGGCTGGTAACGCGCCGCTCAACGCTCTTATTTAGGTTTCACAGTAAGGGATGTTATTTCTATGAAAATGATATATGAAATAGCCTTCACTGTAGGAGGGAATTTTTTCGGCTAAGCATAGACAAAAACCGGATGCCAGAAAAATTGTAATTAACGATAAAAAACAAAAAACTGACAATAACTTGAAATTTACATTGGTCGCATTCTGGCCGATACTTTCTACGCAACTGTTGTTCAACTTTCCGGCTGAATGGTATGTAGCATAAAGCGCTCACACAACATGTTGCCTGAGCGGTCGCCATTTTAGGTAGCGAAAATATTTTATGCTACCTCGATTGAGCGGCTTGCGCTCACTTGATGTTGACAGATGAAAAAAGTGTTTTGTTGTGAAGTTGTGCTGTAAAATTATAAGATTAGTATTTTAATATAAAAAAACTTAATTAAATATCTTTTCCATGATTTCCTTGTGAATTTAATTTTATTATATTGCTTTTAATTAATTTTTTTGAATCGAATCACGAACAGCTGTTTGCAGTTTGACGTTTCTCAAAAAAACCCATTCAGCAGAATGTATCACTTTATGCTACTTCGCTACCTGAGCGCTGTTTCTGCCAGAATGCAGCCATTATTCATCTTTAGATGATAGACTTCTTAAATCCTTTAAATTAAACACTATCACATGATTTATCATTATGGCGGCCGAAACAATAAATAAAGAGCGTTAACCACTCGGTTCAAATTTTTTAACCGCGTGGTTTGAGGTTCAAATCTTCCACCAGTAACAGCATTTTTTCAATTGAAATTAATTTTTCTGATCGGCCGTCACTTCTCTGCAGACAATGGCAAACCTCAGATAGAAAATAAAAACGCTTTACAGTTTTGAGAACATGCACATTAGCCGTTCGGAGTCGGCATAAAACTAATAGGTCTACTTCTCGATCAATTGGGTAAAAATATTTAATAATTCGCACAACATAATTTGAACAAATGGAAAAAAGCACAGAATTTCAATAAAAATTGCGATTGAAACCAGTTTCTTAGCGAAGAACTTCTATGCGTTAACATATTTAAAAATTCTGAGTTCATAAGAACCATGTTAAATCAAATTTTATTAGAATAGTGAAAATTTGACTTAAATCCGTTCAGCGAATATTTTCCGTTAAAACATGTTATTGGCTGCTTAACCCTTAAATGCATAGTGTGCTATATTCCGCTATATTCACAACCAAAGAATTTATCCTCATGTCTGAACGAAAAATATTAAACCTTTTGGGTCACACCAGTTTAAAGCTTTCGTTCTCTTCAAACGGTTATACCTAGGCCGTTGTTATACAGACGCTCACGATCACATCACGGGCACGCATTGTTGTTGTTTCAATGTAAGGGCGATGTTATGTAGACGGTCACGGGCACGGCACGGTCACAAATTGTTGTTGCTTCAATGTAAAAGGGAAATTTGAGAGAGTGAGCGAGGGAATAAATTTTGCCCACCGCGGTCACCAAATGATTCGGCTGTCGATACCAAATCACTGGATCAAAACAGTGTTGCGTTGTGGAAATATTCACAATATTTGTATTTTTGCATGCAAATAGTACACTTTTAGTACGAAATCTATCAAAGCAGTAATGAAACCTGCATAATAGCAACACTCACCAAACTAATTCTCGTCATACTTTTTTGTATAAAGTATTAAAAGTAGCAAAAAGTGTGCTTGTGATCATAGATCAAATGACCGCCAGCATAACATACTTTGGGCAGAGCTGTAAAAGATTGAATCATTTTCAGTTTTCATTCTCTTGTTTAAAAATTCAAAAGCTGAACTCTTTTGTTGTAGCATTCAAAGTGTGAACTCTTTAGGCTTAAGGCCCCTATTAGGTACGACAACTCAACTTAAGTTGACGTGACTTAAGACACCTCAACTGAACTTTTTTGCCATATTACGCATAACATACATTTTCAGTTGAGCTGTGGTGTAAAATTGCTGTTTCTATTGGAGCATGATTACACCGAAATTTTGACACTTTCGTTGAAATGAATCAGCTGTTCGCATTAATTTCAATTTTTGTGTATATGTATTTTGTTCACAAGTAATAAAGCAAGGAAATAATAGTATAGAGTAATAGAGTGGCAAGACATTTTGCTGTAATGCCAGCAGTCTGAGTTCAATCCTCGCATGTGACAAAGAATAAAATTTTCTCGCTTTGCTTTTATCTATTTTTTTTTTTTTAACACAACGCTCCTTGGACTAACACATAAAAGAGCTTTTTTAACTATTTGTTGAAGTGCTTTTTAAACGATTTTTTTGCATTTAAGAAGCGCATAACAAAATGTGTATAAAAATATGAGCTCCACAACTCTGAACTCTGAAAAGCGCATTCTCAAAGTAAGCGCATTAAATACGCTATTTCTACTAAAATAATATACACATACATGATATGGATAATAATATATGCATATACATAACATATGTATTTATACTTTATTTTACTTACGTATTTTTATCCATTTTCACTCAATTAACAAAAAATAATAAACAAATAAAGTATGTATGAAAAAGACGCTATACAACTAGCTCAAAGCAGATGTAAGTTTTTTACAGTTTTTACACTCGACACAGAGTTGCATTGTTAAACCTAATACCATAAAAAATACATACTTGTCAGTCGATAGACACGTATGTACCTCAAATGTGGAATAGACAATACAAATTTACAAATTACACACTCAAGTTAAGTTGAGTTGTCGTACCTAATAGGGGCCTAAGTCTTTAGGCTGAATAAAATTGTTTTCAAGTCATGAATTGCAAAACGTAAAGAATGCACACTGAATTGAAATTCTAACGAGTGCAGCCACCGATGGCTTCAGCCATCAATTCAATTATTCACAACATTTGTATTTTTGCATGAAAATAGTACACTTTTAGTACGAAATGCATGAAAGCAGTAATGAAACCTGCTTAATAGCAACACGCACCATACTCATACTCATGATACTTTTTTGCATAAAGTATTGAAAGTAGCAAAAAGTGTACCAGTGTTCAGGGATCAAATGAGCGTCTGTATAACATAGGCCCCTATTAAGTACGACAACTCAACTTAAGTTGAGTGTGTAATTTGTAAATTTGTATTGTCTATTACACATTTGAGGTACATATGTGTCTGTCGTTTGACAAGTATGTATCTCAGGGATGTTTATGTATTTTTTGTGGTATTATGTTTAACAATGCAACTCTGTGTCGACTGTAAAGACTGTCAAAAACTTTGAGTCTGCTTTGTGTTAGTTGTATAGCGTATTTTTCATATGAACTTTTAATTTGTTTATTGTTTTTTGTTAATTGAGTGAAAATTGAAATTAATGCGAACAGCTGATTCATTTCAATCAAAGTGTCAAAATTTCGGTGTAATCATGCTCCAATAGAAAAAGCAATTTTACACCACAGCTCAACTGAAAATGTATGTTATATGTAATATGGCAAAAAAGTTCAGTTGAGGTGTCTTAAAGCCGCGTTTCCATGCTATCACTTACGATCTCCCACAATCACATTTTTTGTTAGAAAGAAAAAGCATGTGACCCTCACCATATGGGATTGACGAATGCGAGTGTGAAACAGGCATTATATTTTTGTTTTTATAGCATGTGATATCCCCTGTGATTTCATGTGATACTAGGAGATAGAAAAAGTTCAGCTTTTTGAACTTTTGCTATAAAAGTGTATCACTTGCTATAAATTTGTCTAACATTTTTATAGTTTTTTTTGTGAACGGCCAATTTTTGACAATTCAAATAAAAAAAATCAAACAAATTGTGTTAGTCAATTCACAAGGAAGAATAAAATGGATCTAAATTGTTCGTTCTGAGTTATGATCGCTGATGGTTACCAGTGAAACGCATGTGGAAAAAATGTCCGCGTCTTGTGTACTCGCGACGCTTTGGCTTTGTCTTCAACGGTTCTGGTTCTATCGCGGAATTCCCAGCTTCATGTGCCAAGTGGTGATTTTACAATCCACAACGGTATTGGTGGCAAAACTATATATCGCAACATATTTCAGGATGAGAATTTTACGTTGAAGCACATGGATCCCGGTATCCTGATAATACCAAGGGATGGCAGTTCTTCAAAGATGCAAAGATGCTAGGGAGCCACAGCTCTCGAACTTTGCAAAACGTTCGAGTACAGCGCTGAATGGCATGCGTTAAGTTCTGAGAATTAGACAAACATCCACGCGTTTAAAAACTGCAGCTTATACAGATGACTAATTTCTATTTGTTGGATGGATGGGTGATGGCTTACGCCAAGGCGTTTATATTTGTTTTTTTAATTTTGTGTTATTTATTGAATTTCGTGCATTTTACATTTGTTTTTACTTACTTTTTTTATTTTCTGCTCATAAATTTATGCAGCCTATTTTCTTTCAGTAATTAATAAAAAAGTATGATATCCTTTTGCGAATTCTGTTTATTTTTTACTCATTTATAATTTAGTTACAGCAAAATTATGAACTTGCTCAAAATTATAAACTGAAAATATATAAACGATTCTTCCAGATTCCATTGGTACTGTAATTGCAAACTTGGCCGAACGTCAATAGAATATATTGTACATATCTGCTTCCTTACGAAATTCCTGCATCACTGCGATAGAACCAGCATTGATTGAAGTATTTATATCTCTAAGTTTTCTAAATGATACACTTTAGAGAGATTTTGAAAAACAAATGAATTTATTTGTTTACAAATTAATTTATTTGTTTACAAATGTGACATGTCAATCTTTTATAGCTACAATGCCATATATGCATCTCGCTTTTTATAGTAAGTGTTTTGTGATATGGGATAGGAGAAGATCATAAAAGATAGCATGGAAACGCGGCTTAAGTCACGTCAACTTAAGTTGAGTTGTCGTGCCTGTACGTAAGTATGGCCCCTATACTTTCATCACAGACCTCTTCAAACGAAACAAAAGCGTAAAAAAGGACGTGATCTTGAATCATATGAGCGTCTGTATAACAACGGCCTAGCTGAATTATTAATAAATAATTGTAAAAATTTGAAATTTATTAATTCCATATAAACTTTGTGAGATTGTGTGAGTGATATAGGATCTATGCGATTAGCATATCGTGTAAATGTGGTCGGTGCTATAAGCACAGCCAACTTAATGCAGTAATTGTCAAAAAATTTCCCAAAAATTTCCCAAAGTCGCCATTTCAACTTCCTTTACAATTTTTCCGCCTTTCCTTCTAAATCAATATGGCTGATCAGGTAAGACGCGAAATATTTTCAGCTAAAACTGATAAAAAAGTGTTTAAATATTGCTTAATTGACAAAGTTTTTGAACAATAAAGAGAAAGTAAACAATTCACACCAAATTAATGTGCTTTTTATGAGAAAGAGTGTAAAGTTTTATGAAAGTCAGCCAGTTAAAAAATTCGACTCGTCAATTCTTGCAGTACCACGCGGCAGCCGATTTTTTGACAGCTGCTTATAATTACGTGTTTTAAGTAATGAAAATGTTCATGTTTTAATTGTGTCTTGATTCGTATATTATTGAATACGAAAATAAAGTTTCTTATTTCAAGTAAATTTCCTCTACTCAACGTTTTGTATAACCTCATTTTCTCTAATTTTTGTCTACAAGAATGAACGATCTTATAAAAAACAGTTCTCTGTACCAGAAACTCGCAGAAAGTCACTTAATTTGAAGAAAAAACCACGTCTTTATAGAAGTATTGGATTGGGCTTTAAAACTCCCGCAGAGGTAAATGTGTTTGTGCCAAGAACTAATGTTTGTTTTCTCTTCCTTTTCATGTTTTCCTAATATGTGTTGCCGATATATGTAAACTTGGAATTGTTTGTTATGAACCTGAAACATTTTTTTAACTAACAAATTGAAATAATTCCTCACACAAAAACCTAAATATAACTCCATCACTAATGGCTAACTAAAATAGAACGAGAGGGCCTTCCAAAAACAATTTGGTATCAACCTAAACAGAAAAGTCAAACCCGGCTTAGCGAAGAAGAAGTCCCTTCGTCGCTACCGTGATATTGGTTTGGGATTCAAAACCCCACGTGAGGTTAGTTTTAAAATTATTATCTTGACTAATTATTAAACCACAAACTATCCCAGATTTAAAATTATCTGTTGAATTATTTGTCATAATTGTCAAAGCACAAACTAATTTAAAATATTTTCCCAGGCAATTGATGGCACTTATATTGATAAGAAATGTCCCTTCACCGGTAACGTAAGGATTCGTGGACGCATCCTTACTGGTGTTGTACGCAAGACAAAAATGCAACGTACTATTACCATCCGTCGTGATTACTTGCATTTTGTGCGCAAATACAGTCGTTTTGAGAAACGTCACAGGAACATGAGTGTGCATTGCTCACCTTGCTTCAGGTAAATAAAGCTACAGCTTGTTGAACTATTCGGCAAAATTATTTTAAATAAGTGATAACTAATTTCAATCGAGATGGTTACAAAAGTTAAAATGATTCGTACTAAGTTCTTTCCCTCGCATTTATTACATAAGTTAAAAGCATCCTCAGGAGAATTTTTTAAAATGAACAAGATACATTTAACATGGAAACATCAAACATTTATTCACAAGTTTAAAATTAAAAAAACAATAAATTAAAAAAACAATAAATTAAAAAAACAATAAATTAAAAAAACAATAAATTAAAAAAACAATAAATTAAAAAAACAATAAATTAAAAAAACAATAAATTAAAAAAACAATAAATTAAAAAAACAATAAATTAAAAAAACAATTAGCCCTAATAGAACGACTTTCACTTGTTCTCTCGTCAAGTTGACTTTTTCATTGAATTTTTTTTTTTAATTTTAAAATTGTGAATTAACGTTTCCATGTTAAATGTAACTCGTTATTTTAAAAAATTGTGAAATTTTTTCCTGAAGATTCTTGCCGACGGCGAGCGAAATATTGAAAAGCAATTTTAATCTTAACAAAACTTTTATATTTTATTAATCCTATTGAACCTTGAGCCTGGAAAGAGGAAATAGGAAAAACCAAAAGTAGAAAAAATGAAAAATTGAAAAATAAAATAAAACATAAAAATAATAAATAAAAATAATAAATAGGAAAAATAATAAATAGGAAAAATAACAAATAGGAAAAAAATAAATAGGAAAAAATAAATAAGAAAAAAATAAAAACTAGGAAAGATAAAAAAAAAAAAAAAATTTGGAAAAATATGAGGAAAAAATATAGGAAAGCCATTCTTTTTTAATTTCGTCAATAAAATAGTTATTTTTGGACGCATAAGCTTAAGGAACATGAAATTTATTAATTTTTGTCATGATTAGTACTTTTTTTTTGTTTTTACGGATGTTTGGATTTACTTTGAGGCTGTACAACGCAATATTCTGTCCCTTTTCTAAATTATTACTGATCCATTTAACCAAGTGAAAGAAAGTTAGTGTAGCTAAGAAGCAATAAACTAGTCACGCCAATCCTAACAATTTTGAAAAATCCTTAATTTTAACGTCCTTGACTAGTTCCTTTAACTATTGAAAGAATCTTAAACTATTGGAGAAGATACAGAACAAATAACAAGTTGATCCGTTAAGAAGTGCCGTTTCTTCGTGCGCTCAATCTTATAATCTTAGTTTCGAGAAAACTTGTCTGAAATTTTAGTGAAATAGAAATTAATTTTTCATCACTCATAAAATTTCGATGTCTAGTCTATACAATTGGCTTTCTATATTCATGTTTCTTCTTCTGCTCCTTTTCTACCGATATCATTTTCGATCAATTTTTTTATTAACTCAAGAGTGATGGCAGAGTTTCATTGAAACAGATTTCAATATTTCTATTATCAATAGTAGCAGACAAACGGATGAATTTCATATGATTTTAATCTCGATGATCGATGACAAAAATCAAAACTCGAAATTTTAGATTTACGATGAAGCGAGAACCTATTGTTAGGAGCAAGGGGTGGTAATTCAGGTATGGTTGGATTATTTTTAGTATTTTTATACACCGATGAATTCCCACCAGTTTTGTTATTATTCAATTGCCACTCTTTCAAAGAAGCGGTCAAGTGCCTAGGTTTTTTAAAACGGTGTAAAAAATACTTCACTCCAACTGACCTACGCGTGATCTATACCTCATATATTAGGCCGAAAATGGAGTACAATTCGCACATTTGGGCAGGAGCTTCAAGATCTTATTTGGAGCTTCTGGACCGAATTCAACGACGTGCGATATATCTGATAGGAGATGATAACATTTCATCTTCTCTCAACTCTCTTGGGCATCGACGCAATGTTGGTTGCTTAAGCTTTTTGTACAGGTACTACCATGGGAAGTGTTCAAGGGAGATTCATGACCTGACGCCATCAGCTCGTGTGTTTCCCAGGTCCACTCGGGCAGCGCACCAAGCTCATCCCTATAACATTGCCTTGATGCCCAATAGAACCTCGCATTACAGAGATAATTCGTTCTTCGGTCGTACAATAAAATTGTGGAACAATCTCCCTGCGAGCGTGTTCCCCGGCAATTTTGAGCTATGTAAATTTAAAACTAATCTTCACCGACACTACTCCATCTTTCCACCCTCCAACTAACTATCACCCTTCTTCCGAATCAACACAAAGCTTTCGCATTTATAGGGGGCATCCCCTGAGCGTTGGTTTAGTCTAAAAAAAAAAAAAAAAAAAAAAAAATAATTAAATGCGTTAGTTAATTAAACCTTTAAGTTCATAGTGCTTATTGTTAAGATCCATCGTCACTCGGTTGATAATCTTTTCTCTGATTCGGAACTAAAAAATTAAATATACTTCCAAGGAATATACCAACAAGGTAGTCTAGTCTCGGAGTGGTGGGTACAGTAGCTGTCAAACATAAGAAGAGTAAAAAAAAAAACGGAATAGAAAACTGTCAAATGTGTTAAAATTAATAGTTTTCATTTTTGTGCTTGCTGAATGTTTATTTTTAGATTTTTTTGATTATTTTAAGAACTTCAGTTTAAAGTACGGAATATTTTGTGAAAGTGATGATGAAATTGACACAACTGGTTCTTCACAGAACACCGTTAAACCCGATTAGTGATCCCAACAGACCCACTCCTCTGTTACTTGCATGACAATTCAAGTGTTGAAAAGATTTGGCTTTTTTGTTCTCGTGGCTAATGGCTAATACATTATTGTTCTCGTTCCTGTTTTTTGTCAATCTTTGTTTTATACTTAAATACATAACTTTGTTTTTTGTAATAAAATTTAACATTTTTTTATCTAAGACTGAAATTCGAAAAGTAATCGAGTTATTTTTTTGATTACTTTTGATTCTTTTTGATTATTTTGCGTAATCTCAAGTAATCGTCATTATTTTTCGATTGTTTGTAATCGTAATCATGTAATTACGATTACAAACAGAAAAGAATCGTACTTAATCAATTATTTTACCTTTTTGAAAAAAAGAATCGAATAAGTAATGATTACGACGAGTAATCATTACTTAACAGCTATGATATATCTATACTATTATATAAAAGGGTTCTCTCGGATTTTTATCGTTCAATCACGGGGTAACCGCTGAACCGATTTTAATAATTCTTTTACTATTCAATTGCTATAATAAGCGACCCTGCTACTGGGTACTACGTTTTTGGTGAATCTTTTTATTTAATTATTTTAGAATTCATGCATTTAAATCCATGCTGCCATTGTATAAGCAGCACGAAATAACAGCAAACAATAGCTTAAGCTCTTTGTTGAGAGAGAGAGGTGAAATTCTACAACTCACCGCGCTGGTCTCTTGAGTAGGTAGTTGCAATCAGTTAATTCTTGCAAACAATAGCTTAAGCTCTTTGTTGAGCGAGAAAGGTGAGCCGTCTTGAGTGGATAGTTGCACTCAATTAATTTCTGCTGCAGTGTTGCCTTAAGACCAATATATCGTAGAGATATGAAAATATGTATTCATATCATATTTTTACTCCCAAGCAACGCTGGGAACGGGTATGCTAGTAGTATATATATTCTTGATCAGGATCACCACCCGAGTCGATTTAGCCATGTCCGTCTGTGATCACGATTGCAGCCGTAATTTTCAAGCTATCATCACGAAATTCGATATTTAAGCTTGTATCTAAAAAATAAAGGTCAAGTTTGAAAATGAGCCAAATCGGGTCATAACCACGCCTACCTCCCATACAAAGTGACTATCAAAACTGTGAAATTTCTTTAAATTCCCCAAAACTCAATATATGGACTTGAAATTTTGCATATGAACTTTATGTATAACCTGTACTGTGAACAACGAAAATGTTTTTACAAATAAACATTTTTTTACTGCTTAAGACTTTGAATATACTTTAATTCGGACGTGGGGTATTTAAACTTCGACCCAGTCGAAGATCATTTCTTACTACTTGAATATGAATTTTTCGTGTTATGAATGCCTTTAATTCTGAAGGGGTTCCCCGTAAACATCTATTTAGGAAATTTAAAAAGGAAAATGTACGATTATATTAAATTCTTTCTTGTAAGCCTTCATTGGAACTAGTTGAAATTATTTACAATGATGATAAAATCATGACGGTCTTCATAAACATAATTGCTGAAAAGACTTGACATTTTTTAATATCTGATTAAATCTTGAAAATGATTATTTCATTTGCATTAAGTTTAAAGCTTTTTTATTAATATTTTATTTATAAAACTCTTTACAGGGACGTTGAAAGTGGTGATATTGCAACAATCGGCGAATGCAGACCATTGTCTAAGACTGTTCGTTTCAATGTCTTGAAAATCAGCAAAGGACAAGGCGCCAAGAAGAGTTTTAAGAAATTTTAGATTGTCGGCGATTTTTTTTAATAGTTACAACGCTGTTTTGAAAAAATAAATTAACAAAAAAAAAAACAGTACATTTCTATGGAACAATTATTGTGATGATGGTGTGGGGTGGGGCGGGTTTAGTTAATTTTATCTATTTTCTTTCAGTCGTATTGCAGAGGATGACGCACAAAGAAGTGTTGGATTGCTGTTTAAAAAGGTGAGACATTCATTATTAAACAAATATAATTAATTGTTTTTTACGTGATGATAAAATCATGACGGTCTTCATAAACAAAATTGCTGAAAAGACTTGACAAAATTTATTTTAACTGATTAAAAAAAAAACAAAATATTTAATTTTAATTAAACATTTTTATAAATTTTACTTATGTGTATTTTTTATTTACTTTGCAGATTTTTTGATGTTGGAAAATCGATAAATATTTGCGATTCTCTTGTTAATGGATAATAACTTTTGCCAGGACTTGCATTTTGCGAATAGTTGGTTCAACTCTAGGCGTACATAAATTATATAATAGTAATTTTGATAATTTTTATTTTGGTTGATAAATAGTTAAAAAAATTAAATACATAACAAAACATAAAACATTAATAAAATAATTATTGTTGAAAACTATAAAAATATGTATATTCAATGCAAAAACAAGGAAATTTAGTTTTTTTTAGTAGGTGTGAGCATTATCCGTACCGAACTTACAACCTAGCTCACACGGCAGTTCATTAAACAATAGGCATATTTCATTCAGGCATTAGATTCGTAGCTAATAAAAAACTTCACTTACGTTTAAAACAATTTAACATTTGATTTAAATCTACTCATCTTCGCTGGATGTCAAAACAATTGGATACAATTCTTCACCAATGTAGCGAATTTCATGATAGGTATGAAAATCATTTACATCGCCCTTAAATAGCGCGGTCATCTTAGTCCTGCAAAGAATGATGAGGCATGTTATGTTTCGTAGTGTGTGGGCTATCTTTTTCCATACTTACGCATTTTTTTGCTTGCGTTGTAGTGTCGTAACATGATGCGTAAACAATTTTTGCAACCTTAACATATTGAATTTTGGTTCAAGTTTTTGAGCACTTAGCACAAGTAAATCCGTGATTGCACCAAAATTGCGGAAACTTCGCAATTTATTCGTGCCAAACCAATTGTACAGTATCAAAGTTTCATGCTTAAACATGCATTCGAAAATGATATCAAATGCTGTATTCATATCTAGCGCAGCGCTGTGTAATTCCGTTAAGATAAGCAAATGCAGCTCCATCTGTAGTGGCATCCTACGTAGTCGTTGATTAAATGCGAAAGCCTGTTCATGTGAACTCAGCGGAAAGTCGTAGTTTCCTTCATTGATGACTACAAATTTGGAGAACATAGCAGTGGCTGTGGTGTTTCCTGTATGCTGATTTCCTATAGATAATGCTGGGCATTGCCTTAAGTTATGATCTTCTTCCGTAAGGCAGTTACAGTTGCGCAGGTCCTGCAATTGCAATAAAAACACAAGACCAGACATGGTTTTCTTCATCAGCAACAGGTAGGTATGTTTTAAATGTGAATTAAGATCAATTAATAATTGATATGCTATAGGTCCTACAAATCAGCTGAGCTGAGCCCGCAAATTTTGAATTGAATCTGCAACATAGTTGCCAGCCTTATGGGAACAATACCTTTTGTGGTATTTTTTAATTGCTGTGGGAAAAGGGAATTCCCATTATATTTTTCAATTCGGCGTGGTATTTTTAAATGAACGTGGGATTTTTTGTAGTATTTTGCTATGAAAGTGTAAGTTTTTAATACATGTGGGAGTTTCATGTTATTTTTTAATGACTGGGAATTTTTGTGGTCTTTTTTAATTGCTGTGATATTTTTAATTCAAAACATACCGTGGAAATTTCTGTGGTATTTTTCATTTTTGATGTGGGGTAAAAGGTATTTTTTTGTGGTAAAATAGTTGCCAGCTATGCTGCAACTTGCTTGAAGTAAAATATGTTCGAGACCTTTTAATTGTACCTTTCATAGCCCAATAATGCACTGAACACATTGACGACGACAACGACATTGGCCCATATTACACGGTGCTCGTTTGCTCGGCGTGCAATGAACACTTTTATTCTCTTTTCTCAATTTGCACGTTGGTATGTTACACGACAGAAATATGCTCGCCGAGCTAGTTTTGACATTTCATTCAGTTCCTTGCTTTTTCTCCTGCACTTTATTCCAACAAGGGTTTCCGACAACTATTTTCTTCATACTATTATAGTACAATATAGTAACTTTTCATAACAAAATGTACTTTTTAGCTACTAAAACGCCCAACTCTTTAATTTCACCACCCAGCAACACTGTTGCACGGTGCTCGCTGCCATGTACACCGAGCAAAAATGAACATATTTTGCTCGGTCTACAAAGTGTTCATCCTCTCACACTCTCACTGATTTTTGACAGTTTTGCATTGGAAACAACAACAAAATTATGTGCACGCCGAGCAAACGAGCACCGTGTAATATGGGCCATTACGACATCTGTCGAATTTTTTACATGCTTTTCTTCGACCATATTACACGGTGCTCGTTTGCTCGGCGTGCACATAATTTTGTTGTTGTTTCCAATGCAAAACTGTCAAAAATCAGTGAGAGTGTGAGAGGATGAACACTTTGTAGACCGAGCAAAATATGTTCATTTTTGCTCGGTGTACATGGCAGCGAGCACCGTGCAACAGTGTTGCTGGGTGGTGAAATTAAAGAGTTGGGTGTTTTAGTAGCTAAAAAGTACATTTTGTTAAGAAAAGTGCTACTATTGTACTATAATAGTATGAAGAAAAAAGTTGTAGGAAACCCTTTTTGGAATAAAGTGCAGGAGAAAAAGCAAGGAACTGAATGAAATGTCAAAACTAGCTCGGCGAGCATATTTCTGTCATGTAACCTACCAACGTGCAAATTGAGAAAAGAGAATAAAAGTGTTCATTGCACGCCGAGCAAACGAGCACCGTGTAATATGGGCCTTATGGAGGTGAATGTGGTGAAAATCTCGCGGCGACACAGAAAAGTTGCTGACGTCAGTATAGAATTATTTTTAATTCGACGAGCGACAAAAGTCCAAATATAAGGGTTTGTGTATGAGTAAATGAAAAAATCGTATGATACTTCCAGATTGTTGACTCTTTCTTCATGTCGCGTCGTAAAGTCGTGAAGTCGTCAATGTGTTCAGTGCATAACATGCAAAATAAAATAAATAAAAAAAATAAATAACTGGTCATTTCAGCCCTTGAAAGGACTTTGACCTAGCTTCTTATGATCAATTGTGTTGTGCGGGTTGTGCGTAAGTTTGTACACAACTGGCCGAAACAGGCCATGGCATGGTATAATAATACAAGGTAGTATTGACAGTTGCTTGGGAAAACATCTGCTGTCAAAAAATATACTCAAGAAGAGAGCGCTCACAATCTGCCATTGAAAACACAAGCAATGTTGAAAATGTTGAAGTGAAAAAAAAACAACAACCACAGCAGCTGCTGATGTATTTACACAAAAAGCTGTTTTTGACAGGAGATGTTTTCTTGCAGAAGAGAAAATAAGCAGTTGTCAATGCTACCTTGTATTATTATACCATGAGGCCACGGTATAATAATACAAGGTAGCATTGACAATTGCTTGGGAAACCATCTCCTGTCAAAAAATATACTCAAAAAGAGAGCGCACACAATCGGCCATTGAAAACACAAACAATGTTGAAAACGTAGAAGTGAAAAAACAGCAACTTCAGAAGTTGCAGATGCATTTCCAAATGGTGTAATAATAATAAGGTGTTAGTGAATTTTTGACAACACCAAGAATTGCTTTCTTTCTGTCAAAAAATTGAGATCGAAAGAGAGAAGCCGTTGATAGTTGCCAAATTGTGTTATTTGTTTGAGTTGCTAGATGATGATGTGTTATCATTTTTATAGGTTATTGTGCGAATAAAGTTTAAATAAATATTTAATTCAATTATTTGTGCCGTGTTGTATTGACAAAAAGTTATTGCAGTTGTCTTCGGCCATTTGCCAAGTTCGCCATTGAATGGTTTTGTCATTTTATCAAAAACGTGCACTGGAAGGTGCCACCGACATGAAGCTTTGGCCAGCATGCAAATTGTCTTGCATTCACATCGACTGCTTCAAGAAAATATCGAATGCGATGAAAGAATGTTCAATACCTCAACTGATAATAGCCATCAAAAGAAGTGGACATGGCATTGAGTTTCGACCGACAGCACGTTATCTGATTTATTTTCATTCCAATTCACCATCAGCTGTTTTTGACAGGAGCGGGGCAAAAAAATTTATCATTTTGAGAGAGAAGTGTCAAATTCACTAACACCTTATTATTATTACACCATGCATTTGCACAAACAGTTGTTTTTGACAGGAGATGTTTTCTTGTAGAAGAGAAAATAAGCAGTTGTCAATGCTACCTTGTATTATTATACTATGCTACAGACTTAACGCCGACTCCGAACGGTGATGAACGGAATGTCAAATTGACTGAAGAATATCGCGTTTTTTGCTCTCAGAGAAACTTGAACGAGAGACCGCTTACATGTGATTTTTTTGACTGATGACCGCTGCAAGCATTTATTACTACTTTCCTACCATGGTATAATAATACAAGGTAGCATTGACAGTTGCTTGGGAAAACATCTCCTGTCAAAAAATATACTCAAAAAATAACGCTCACAATCCGCCATTGAAAACACAAACAATGTTGAAAACGTTGAAGTGAAAAAAAACAACAACCACAGCAGCTGCAGATTGATTTACACAAAAAGCTGTTTTCGACAGGAGATGTTTTCTTATAGAAGAGAAAATAAGCAGTTGTCAATGCTACCTTGTATTATTTTTCTTGTATTTTATTATACCATGCTTTCCTACTGCTTTTTCTGTTTTTCTTTTAGTAAAAATACTTTTATACTGAATATACTACCTTCTTATGAATTATTTGCTCCTAGGCAGTAGACAAGTAAAAGAGGTCAATCGTTTGACTGATGACTGAAGGTTTTAGGCTCACTGAAATTTTGACTAATACATTGAATTGTAAAAACCCAGCAGAAAAGTGGACCAAATTTGAAATAGTTCTGAACTAGTTCCTAAAAGGACCAGTACTAGTTCCACTACAATAACCTTTAACATTGAACGAACTGACGCTTTTTGCAGGTTGATGTCATAGGAAAAGACAATTGTCCCCAGAAACACTCCTTTTTCCCTTTATTTGAACTAGTTGCATTAGGAACATTTTTAAACTGGTGGCTTTTTAACTAGTTTTAAATTGAACATATCAAAAGTGTAAAAATTTAGTGCAATGGAAAGGTCCTAAAGATCTCATTTGTACCATCTTTTCCATCCACAATCCAGAAAACATTTTGTCTATAAACATTTTTTGTTTTTATTAGTTTTTCTTGTGCGCAGCAAATTTTACAAAGTAGCCAGAACGCGTTTATTTTTGTCAGCAATACTTTTGAAAACAAAAGCAAAGATAACTGTTCTACACTGAACGCCTTTTGTACTTTTTCAGAGCTACTGCGAACTGCGCTAGAAATGAACTAGTTCACTTTTTCAATTGACTCCAAAATAACTGCTGGGAAGTTAATTTTCGCTCGCAGAGAGTTCATTTTTTTTAACTAGAAAAATAAAGAACAAATTTTGATTGATCACTGACTTTGACTGACGTATTTATATTTTAACAGACAGAAATTGTATTCAACTCAGTAACTTCTTTTCTACCACGAGTGAAAAGTTTCCGAATAGCACATAGCCTGAGAGGAACTATTATAATACATAATTTATATTACAACTATTTTAATAACGGAGATAATGGGTTAAAAAATGTGACAACTGTCAACTTATTAATCGATTCTTACTTGATGAAAATCGATTCTTAAGTAGTAAACTCCAAAGGGCATGTTGTGATGTCAAAACCACTATTTTTAAATATTAAAAGAAAATATGAAAAAAATCGAGGGTAAACTAATTTAACGTGGCGTCCGTGGCGTAGTTGGTTAAAGTGCGTGGCCGCTATGTCAAAGAACCTTGGAGACCCAGGTTCGAACCCCAGCAGCGACAGAAAATTATTTGAATTAAAATACTTTTTCTGTACGGCCGCCACCTCTCTGCAGACAATGGCAAACCTCAGAGAGTAATCAAAACAAGAACTAAAATATAAGGAAGTGGGGTTGTCTACACATACAGTGTACGTGAACTGTGGCCAATTTCGTAAATTAAGCGAGCGAGACAGAGTGTGTTTTTTTGACATTTCTGAGCGATCATCAGCTGTTCACAAGTCTTCTCAGTAAAAAAAAATATATTCGCGCCAATTTGATGCGACCACAGTTGTCAAAACGCAATCACTGCTTCAGGGGCGCATTATTTTGTCACTCTTTAACACACTTTTGGGGCGCTCTTGTCTTCAGCAAAGTTTATGATATATAATTGTTATTTTTAATTTTTTTCAGATTTCCGCATATTTTGGATCTCAAATTATATTATATTATATTATTATTACACCATGAAATATCAAAAAAAAAAAAAAAACAGAAAAAATAGGTGGTGTGGAAATATAATAAAAACAAAACTATATTATCATAATTGTCTTTTAATATATTAGGTCTTTAATTATCAAACGTTTTATTAATACCGTAAAAATCTAAAAAAATATTGTATGTTATTCTAATCAAAAACATTTTGAGCCTTCTTATTCGATGCAACTGAATACGGCCCTTAGTGAATGTTTATGAATTTGTGTCAACCAACACGAGTAAGAAAAATACCACACTTTTGTGCAATAACATCACTTCCTTATATCTTAGTTCTTTGAATCAAAATGCCATGTAAAGCTTCTTGAGAACGAGAACATTGCGTTCATCGCCGTTCGGAGTCGGCGTTAAGCATGTAGGTCCGGTTCTCGGTCAATTGTGTACAAACTTAATAACACGCACAACACAATTGATAATAAGAAGCTAGGTCAAAGTCCTTTTAAGGGCTGATATGGCAAGTTATTTATTTTTTTTTTTTTTTTATTTTTAAACTAATTTAACGAGGGTAAGATATAAAAGCCTTAAATAAATTTGCGTACAAGCTTTTAACACAATTGATCATGAAAAGTTCAGTCAAAGTCCTTTAATAATTCAATAACCTGGTTAAATAAAAAAACGAACACAACTTTGAAGTCATAAATTGCGGAGTGTTTTATTTTTAAACCAAAAAGAAATTTCTCAAAATAAAATTTCCCGAACTCTAACTGGGGCTAATCATAAGGTGGCAGCCCAGACCACCCCACATTTTCATTCCTTTTTAAAAAGGTGCACAAATTAAAAGTTCTTTGCGAATTGACATCATATTACCTTAAAAATTTATAAATTATATTAAAAAGACTTTTGAAACACAATTCAAATAGAGAAACAAGTTCTTAAGCTTATTATTGAAATCCTTAGACCTTAGTTTATAATTAAGTTATTAAATTACCAAAGCAGCTATAAAAGCTTCTTTGCATTCAACAAAACGAAATTATAAATAATCCTTGCTACCTTTCCGTGTATTTAATTTATTTGTATAATTAATTGTTCTTGGACATTTTTTTCTGTTTTCTAAACATATCGATATAGAAGAGAATGAATATGCATTCATTGTGGCACACATGTGTCAGTTAAAACTGAATGGTCACTGTCCAGTTTGTTCTATCACCAAGGATACAAAAATTCCCATAGACACAAAACATTAACGAAATAGATAAACTATGAGCTAATGTCTGTGTGCCTGACAATTTTTATATTACATATTTTGTATTATTCACTCTTTCTCAATGTAAACAGAACAGTAAATATTTAAGTAAACTGGTGCTGAGTATTAACTTTTTATTTTTCCAATAAATCAGTTGATTAACTTAACTCGGCGAAGAATAACGTTATTTTATTTGTTCCGTACAACAAAAGTCTCAAGTTTATATCGGTTGTGAAGGTTATTCAAATAAAGAAACACTTTTAGATGAAGAGCTTTAATAATGCATTGCATTAATTTTCAAACTTTTGTACAAATTATAATAGTCAGCGCATTAGTTTTAATAAAAAATAAAGTTGTTGGGCAAACCAGTCAAAATATTAATGTCTGTGAGTTACTTAATTTATATTATTTAAATTATTTTAGAGTATAATCATTCATAAAAAGATATCAAATTGTCCACTGACCTTTTTTTGAAATATGTATCATAATAATAAATCTATACTTTAAAAAATTAACCATTACCTTAAAATTTAAACTTGCAAAAAGTTTAAATTTTGCAAAAAAGTTGCAAAAACTTAAAAGTTTAAAAGTTGCAACTCTTATTAGAAAGTTACAAAGCAGAAATCTCACTCTAAAATAATCAACTGGAAAAATTTTTGTGAATAGGTCCAATGGGAAATATTCCAAATTAAAATGAATTTCAAGTAAAATTATATGTTCTAAGGGAAGTTTTCATTCGGATTAATTTTTAACTGCATCGCATTACTGCTCTATGACGTTCATGTTAAATATACTTTTAGTATTTGTCCATCAAACATGATGAATTATTAATATCTAGTTACCGCTACACAAAATTGTTCATATTAAAGTATTGATATATTGCAATTTGATATTAGCCCATACAAAGAGTGTATCAAGAAGAGGTATAAGGTTTGTTTTTTGAATAAAAGGAATAATTGGTTGGATGTCTTTGAAATTGGATTATAGAATAGACACATGGAGATTATGTATGTAAAAAAAAATCTTTCAAATGGCCACCCAGGCTTTTCTGGCACACCTTAATCCTTTTTCGAAATTTTTGATCACTCTTTTGCATAATTGGGGCTCTTTTTCATAGATGGTGACATCAATGTTCGCTTGAAGTCAGAAGAAATCTAACGGTGTTAACAAAATTGATGATCATATCTTTGTCGCGCTAATTGACTGTAACGGATCTTTCGTCTTCGTTTACGAAAATGTACTGCCCTAGGAAGCCTCCGACCCACAATTCGCATGAAAAAGTAGTTTGTTGTGAGTACAATTTCATCTACTGAGTCACTTGCAGGTTTTATGATCGCAAAATGTGTCAATTTTGGTTATTAATGTTTTTATGTTTTCGGAGACCCAATCAGAGAACGTACGGCGCACTGCTGGTCCGCCAGCTGCAGTTCTTGAGTCAATTGAACCCTTACACATGCGGAGCTAAGTCTTTCGCCAATATTTGCTGCTATATCTATTTAGAGAGCTCGTCAATTAACCGCTTATAGCCTGAACACATTCACCGCAACATGCGACGAACGGCATGTCTCTACTCTGTCGTTGTAGAGAAAAGTTGAGTGACTTGATTTTATTAAATGCAACAGCAGCAAACTTCATCATACACCAATGTTGAAACAATGTTTCAGCAAACGCAGTGTAAGTTTCTCTGATGATTGCCGCTGCCATGTGCAAAAATTACCTGAACTGCGTGTGCTTTTTCTTCTGAAGTGTGAAAAAGTTTATAAATTCTAATAAGTGACAGTATAAATACAAACCTAACGACGACGTTTGGATGTTGATGGCCCTTCTGATGATATATCATCAAATAAACTTTAATCCAGTTCACCTTCGTCGTTATTATCGGATATTGATTGTTGCACCACATCGACCTCGATAGCATTTTCCTCTGGAATGCTTAAATCTGCTCTCCAATTTTTAAACACAAAATCAGTTTTAAAACAAAATATAGCATTTCTCACATTTTTCAGAATAAAAACATAAAACACAAAAAGTACCTTCTTACACTCCTAATTTGGTCCAAAAAAGACATTGCATCATAATACTTCCAGCTTACTTAGCTTTCGTGGCGCTGTAGCTGCACTGCCCGTTGCAGGTTCTTTTGTACCGCTTGTGGCACTCACGCAGCCCCTATCACCTGTTTTTGCACTGATTGTTTTTGTTGATGTTTTTAAATAATATTCCATATATATTGCCATCTCAATTAACGCTTCGAGCCACTTCCCTCCATGCACGTTCCCTAAACCTTAATTTTTTTATTCTTTCATACTGTATCGTACAAGAGCTTATGCATCCGAACCTCTTTTATAAGGACTTCGTCTAAATCCATGGCTTATATAGAAAAAACATATTAAATTCATTGCTTTATAATTTAATATAACTCAATAAACTCACTTTTAAACTTTTAAATGAAATAAATTTAACAAAAGGAAAACAAAACGAGCTCTTGAGCAGCCGGCACGAATAAAAAAAAACATGAAAAATGTAAAAATTGAAAGAAATTTTTATTTGTCGCATGTCAAACTCGATCTAAATTGAAGCCGACGACAATTCGATGTCACGCGACAATTTCGTCGTGAAAGTCTCCAAGAATTCGCCCCATAAGAAATACATGTAAATTAAAAGTGACATTTGGCGCTCGTAGCTTGTCGTATGCAATGTGTTCAGGGTATTACGCATGCAGAGTTAAATCTTTCGTCAATATTTACTGCAGTGTCGATTTGGAGAGCTCGTCCATTGAACGGTAATGCATTGAGGTGCTTTCACAAATTCCGTTTCCACTTTCCTTCACTTTGCCAATATTTTCTTTTGAACTTCCGAGATGAATTCTTTTGGGTGTCTTCTCATCTTGTACTGAACCAGTCTCTTAGATTTCTTTTGATTATGTTGCGCACACACAAAATGATTATGAGGAAAATTTGAATTTGTCGCACCGTAACTGCAATTGAGTGGATGGCCGTTGCAGAGTGCGTGAACCACTCTATACCAATTCAAGATCAGGTTCGATCTCCAGCTCACACAGACATTTTTATACCCCCACTTTTAAAAAACGTAAAAGGGGTATATTAATTTTGTCACTCCGTTTGTAACGCCCATAAGGAGGAGTGGCAGGTATAGAAAAGTATATACATATATTCTTGATCAGCATCACCACCCCAGTCAATTTAGCCATGTCCGTCTGTCTGTTCGTCTGTTCGTCTGTCCGTAATATTTAAGCTTTTATCTAAAAAAAAGGTCAAGTTCGAAAATGAGCCAAATCGGATGAAAACCACGCCTAGCTCCCATACAAATTGACTTTAACAGAACGGTAAAATCTCTTAGAATTCCACAAAAATTAATATATTGACTTGAAATTTTGCATATGAGTTTTGCTATTTAATATACACTCTAAGTATAAAATTCGCGATAAATAAAAACCAAATCGCGTGAAAACCACGTCTACCTCCCATACAAAGTGACTTTATTTTTTTACATATAAACATTTTATTGACTGCTTAAGACTTTGAATATACTTTGGTTCGGCCGTGGGGGTATTTTAACTTCGGCCCAGTCGAAGATAGTTTCTAACTAGTTTCAGTTGAAATTAATTTTTCTGATCGGGCTTCTTCTCTCTGCAGACAATTGGAAACTTCAGAGAGTTAATAATGTTATGTTAATGCGATTGAACACGACTACATTATTAAAATAAACGAATTCTGTTTTCTATCACTAAGTGTAGTAATAAATAAAAAAAATAAATAACTGGCCATTTCAGCCCTTGAAAGGACTTTGACCTAGCTTCTTATGATCAATTGTGTTATGCGTGTTATTAAGTTTGTACACAATTGACCAAGAACCGGACCTACATGCTTAACGCCGACTCCGAACAGCGATGAACGGAATGTTCTCGTTCTCAAGAAGCTTAACATGGCATTTTGATTACTCTCTGAGGTTTGCCATTGTCTGCAGAGAGGTGGCGACCGTACAGAAAAATTATTTTAATTCAAATAATTTTCTGTCGCTGCTGGGGTTCGAACCTGGGTCTCCAAAGTTCGTTACCATAGCGGCCACGCACTTTAACCAACTACGCCACGGACGCCACTAAGTGTAGTTCCATGGTAAATTTCCTACATTTAAAAATGACAAATGTCAATATTTGAAAACTGCCAAGCGACCAACTGTTAAATAATACGCCTTTGAAACCATACACCTGTAGTTGAAACAGCTTTTATATTCAGTGACAGACAATACTGTTCACGAAAGTAATGAAATTCACAATTTTAGAAATTTCGTGCTATGTAATGTATTTTTGCTACCCTCTTTTAAAGTAACGGTTCTTTTCCATATGTTTGACAAGTTCAAAGAAAATACATGCTTATATTGCAGTATTGCCTACAGTAGGAAATTATTAAAAATACCTCAAAAAATTTAAATAAAATTTGGGGAATAATCTCCTAATAATAGTGAAATTGTTAAAATTATTATATTGAAATTGTTAAACTATCAATTATTGCAACCATTAGGATTTTGGACATGGGAAAAGCAAAAAACTCAGTTTTGAAGGCGACAAAAAATTGGAATATTTTATAGACAAATTGGAAGAAAATATAACATATCACTTGGATTAATCAATAATATAAAAAAGGAGTTCAATGTGATTGCCCCAAGTAAATGTGACTGTAGGCCACGTAGCTATTTTCAGGCACACAAAGCCATGCGCTTAATAGTCATTTGGGCTACAAATACTGTTGTGGAGACCAATCAGGTCTTGAAACAGGAACTCGGAGTTTAGGTGAATGACAATACAATACGCAGGAGCCTAAAGAAAAGTGAACTTAAACCTACAAAAGTGAAGAAGCCTCTTTTAACTGATAAGCACCGAAAGCAAAGATATGCGTTCGCAAAAAAGTATGAGCACTTCACCGTCAGATGAAACCAAACCGTGTTGGATCAGATGGGCGCATGTGGACTTGGGTTTATACAGGTATAAGACTTTAAGAACGATCTATTTGTCAGACGAGGAAATTTAGAGGTGGCTCAATGATGCTTTTGGGATGCTTTCGTGGCAATCAAGTCGGAGTACTCCTAGTTTGGATATATTGAGGCAGAACAGGGGCAGTATGATGTCTAAAATAACAAAACGGTGATTCATTGAAAATGGGGTCAAATTTCGAGATTGGCCTGCACAGTCTGTTGATATGAGCCCCATTGAACATGGGACAAAAAATTAGTCTTGACACATTGGAAAATCTTGCATAAAGTTTGCCGAACAGAATAAAAGGCCTTTAGAAAACACGAGGTGGTCATACGAAATACTAATTTATGGAAAACAAGAACTGCCAGCAGACGGGCTTGAGTGTTCGCACGTTTAATATATAAAATAAATCACATTTTTATATAAAATATAAATTTGATTTTGGTCTTTTTATTTTTACTCGTTGTTGGATAAATAACGATTCTAATTGTGTTCTTTTATTTTGAATAAATAAAATATATAATAAAATTTATAACTTTTTGTATATTTTTTTGTGATTCGTGTGATCTGTTATGCCTTTCTTTTACTCATTTTTTATTAAACCTTCCAATGTCTTAATATATATATTTTTCTAATAACTTTTCCTTTTGATTCCTAGTGTTTATAAATGAAGTTGACAACGAGCCCGCAGCCAAAGCAGTCGAAGTTGTTCTTACTTTTCTAAAGAAAAATCCCAGCTATGGTCTATCAGTTCAAGTTGATCAAGTCGAGGCAAATAAAACGGATGCTAAAGGACTTTTGGAAACAAGTAAAACTATTCTTGATCCCCAGCCCACCAAAAAAAAACATTTACATAACTCTTGATCTCTATTTAAAAAATAGTTTGTACCAAGTACGCGGAAAGCATTGAAAAAAGCCAACCGCCCCATGTTGTATTCGATACTACAAAATCTGGAATAGCTTCGGAGACGGTGAAATCGTTTACACAAGCACTTGGTTTGCCAACTGTCAGTGCATCCTATGGCCAGGAGGGTGACCTGCGGCAATGGCGTGATATGGAGGAGAACAAACAAAAGTATCTGCTGCAAGTTATGCCACCAGGCGATATTATACCGGAAGTCGTTCGTAGTATTGTGCGCAAAATGAACATTACAAATGCGGCCATTTTGTATGATGATACTTTTGTGATGGATCACAAATATAAGTCATTATTACAGAATATACAGACACGTCATGTTATAACGGCGATTGCTAAAGAGGGCAAACGCGAACGTGAGGAGCAAATTGAAAAACTGAGAAATTTGGATATAAATAATTTTTTCATTTTGGGTAACTTGCAATCGTTACGCATGGTTTTAGGTAAGTAAAGGACGTTACCAAGCAGAATTTGCACTAGTTCTATAAAATAAAGTGTTCGAAAAGACTTTTTTAAAGGATGTTCTTTTAGAGGAGGATAACTTAAAATTGAAATAAAACAAAATTGAAATTGAAAGCGGCATATTGCGAACATAGGGTAATCTGGAGGTCCAATTGTCACACACTCTTCGCAGTAATGCACTGAACACATTGACGACTACACGACTTTACGACACGAAATGAAGAAAGAGTCAACAATCTGGAAATATCATACGATTGTTTCATTCACTCATACACAAACTCTTATATTTGCTCTTTTGTCGCTCGTCAAATTATAAACAATTCTATATCGGCGTCAGCAACATTTCTATGTCGCCGCGAGATTTTCACCACATTCACCTCCATAAGAAAAGCATGTAAAAAAAATTTGACAGATGTCGTAGTGTCGTTGCCGTCGTCAATATGTTCAGTGCATAAATCAGCCTGTACTTCAGTAATAACGCTTCGAATGTTCCTAGTCCTCAATTGTTTCTGGTTTATCGGCGTAGACAAGCGTCTTAACATATCCCGAAAGAAAATAATCTAATGGCATAAAAGCGCACGAACGAGGTGACCAGTTCACAGGACCATTTCGTGATATTAATTGTTCATTAAACAATTGTGCCTTTTAATTGAGGCACGAAAAAGTTAGCAATCTCATGTCTCTGTTCGTGTCATCGTTGACTGTAACATTCAGACCTTTTTTTAAGAGTTACGCAGACACCTGCCATATGAGTTTAATTCCACGTTTCCCCTTAGTAAAGGAGTCGAGGTTCATGGAATTGATGCCCAGTAGATAGATCTTCAGTACGTAAATATCCTGCTAATACAAAATACTAACGTTCATCCAACCATCTCCTGGATGTCACATCTATTACTCTAGACGCGACCAATGCCCTGTCATAGTAGTTTCAACACCGGTTACACATACTTAAGTGTATATTTAAATTAATAAATATACCGTATGGATTGCAACCAATGTTCGAATGCAACCGCACCAATTTATGGATGATTAGTTGGGTCACCATCCACATTTATTGTTGGGAATCGAGACCCATTTAAAACCTCTGACAATTTATGAGCATTGCCACCCAGTTCTATTAGCGCAACTCCACGCTGATCACACAGACCAACACGATACTCCTCGATGGGCCAGCCCTGCAATAGTCTCCTGGGATAAAGGATTTACCTCGACACACATATCGTTCTAGACTGTGATGACAGAATGACACTAGTGGACATGATACAGCGTAGATCATATCGCACCTGACCGTGTGTGACACATAGGTCACCACTATAAACAGCTTTTCAGCTCTGGTACTCCGAGATTACTAAGATTAAACTTTTTACCTCGAAGTTACCAACTCTGACACCTCTTTAATCATCAGTTAAAACATCGATTTTACCAGCCTTTATAATACTAGCCATCCATATGAGTTTTAAATACGCAATAGAATGTTTCGCACGTCGATGTAAGGACTATTCCAGTGCTAACAAAATTTAAGAATCAAAGCTGTTCCTTCGTAGGCTTACGCAACCGTTGATCAAGTCAACGGTTCATCTACTCCCCAGATTGAGCTGCCAACTCCAGGATCTGGGTAGTCCCTTCTACATTGACACAGAATAGGGCGAACCCGTTGCATGCGACCATGCTCCTTTATCCTGGCTTTAGACGGCTGCTCGTGACAACAGGCGGAGTTTGTAAAGTTCGGACCATCATAATTTTTTATGACATATTGACCAATGATTCCACCGATAATCTGGATTGTGGATTAGCATACAATTTTGCTTATTCACGTAGCCATTTGACTAAATTGTTATTAAAAACAAAAATGCCCGACGTGTTTCCCGAATTGAATCGTGTTTTTTTCAAAATAAATTTAAAAAATCTACAAACTTTGCTCCGGTGTGAGTGTATTTATGATGAATTGTTAAAATTGAATTGTAACCCCAAAACATCCGAGTAATGTCAAATCAGCTGTCGCAGAAAACAGTGCTGCCAATTTAAAGTTTTCCACCTCTAAAAACACCCTTTATTTCTTTGAAAAGAAGAAAATGTACTTTAATATGAAAATATGTTTTATAAATATTTAAATCAATCAATTATGATTATGAAATTATATTTCTTTTTTTGGGTGTACCTCTCTCTATAAGTCCCTAACTCGGTTACTAAATTTTGGCCCTGTGCGAAGCCTAGTTTCAGAATTACAGGCTTTGTAATCAATATAATAAAATCAAAATAAATCATTTGTCAAAGTTTTATGGGAAATTTTTCAGTTGTTGTATAGAATTCGAAAGTTTAAATCATGGTTGAGTAAGTAAGGTTGTCGTATGGGTGAGAGCGAGTTCCCATAAATGTCAAATCGAAGTTGACAGCTAAGGTTGACAGTAAAGTCGATGAAGTTGTTGTTGTAGCTTTTCATTGATTTTGACAATTATGGATGCTGAGAAGAGAGTACGATCAGCCCCGAGACAACCTTATCAACCCGAGGCAATTTATTCAACCACGGTTGAAATTATTTTCATTGGAATAAATTTCAAGAAGCAATAAAAATGAGCGGTTAGCGAGATAAGCGTATTTATGCTCAACACAAAAAACAAGTTTTAGAGTCTATATCTCGTTAACCAATGCAAATAACATTTTGAAAGATGACAAACATTTTTAAGCATTTTCATCAGTTTGAATCTCCGCTCACATAGAAATTTTTCACTTGAAATTAATTTTATTGATCACCCTTCTGCTGACCATGACAAACTTCAAAGAGTAAAAAATGCCATTTTAAGCTTCTTGAGATCAGTTTATAAGGATTTTATTTTTATTTTTTTACACGAGAAAAGGTCTTGCATACCCAAAAAGAAACAAAATTGAAAGGATAAAATTTTGTTGGTGGTCTGCTTTACGTTATTTCTCAAATAGATATATTAAGCTCTCAAAAGTTCCTTCTTTTCTTTCTCCCTTTTTCAAATAGAATCTGTGAAACCTGCCTACTTCGAGCGTAATTTCGCTTGGCATGCCATAACTCAAAGTGAAGGTGAAGTAAGCAGTCAACGTGATAATGCTACGATTATGTATTTAAAACCAATGGCTTATACGAAAAATCGTGATCGTCTTGGGTTACTTAAAACAACATTCAATCTAAACGAGGAGCCGCAAATTGCTTCAGCATTTTACTTTGATTTAGCCCTAAGGACATTCCTGGCCATAAAGTAATTATAACATTGCAAAAATAATGTAAATATTACCTAGAATATTTGGTTGAATATTTTAACTTTATGTTGAATTTGTAAAAAGTGTTAACCCTCATTCGGATTATTTTTTTTAATACATAAAAGTATTAGTCTAGTCATCAAATTGATTACATATATAAAAATGTCAAGTTCTCATATTTAAATATACCCTCTGGGAAATGGAACATTGGATATAAGCAAGAGACATTCCATAGAATGTAGGAAACATTCCCTTTATTCAAGATTATATTATTAGAAATAAATTGAAATTTAAATTGCTCCAAAGCAAGCAAAAGTTTCCACATACATTCCTTAAGAAGTGGTTTGGAAACAACATCAATAAAACTACCCAACATTTTCCAAAAGATACGATGAGGAATGTTTCCTCATCACTTCCAATGCTACTGTTTCCACATAACTTTCAATATTTTGGGGTAATTTCAATTTCAATTTATTTCGAATAATAAAATCCCGAATAATAAGACAGCCTCAGTAGTTGAGTAGGTAGCGTGGTTGACTGCCACCCCAGAGGTCCCGGGTTCGAATCGCGGCCAGGCTAACCATTTTTAGTTGTTATTTATTTTGTTGTTGTTTCCACATTAATTTTTAAGACAATGGAGAGGAATGTTTCCACAATAATTTTTAAGACAGCTGAGAGGAATATTTCACCCTAATGACAAAGTGTGTATAAAAAGAAATGGAGTGTCTAACGAAAAGGAATGCATCCTACATTCCATGGAATGTTTTCCTACTTATATCCGGGAACATTTCCCAGAGGGTATTTAACAGCAATAAACATTTTTTTATGTTTTGATTGAATTCATCTTTATTTATGATTTTAATGCAAAATTTTGATTTTATTGCAACCATAACGGAACATTTAATAGCCGTAAATAGTAAAAATCTGGTATCAAAAATAAAAAATGTACATATGATTTACCCATTGAGCTAAAATCTTAGCTCGACTTCATAAAAAACAAAAGTATTTAAGCATTATAAGTAAAAAATGTAAAATCCGGATGAAGGTAAAATCAAACTAATTGTCTACTTGTTTAAGGGAGATGTTACAATCTGGCGCCTGGCCCAAAGACATGGAATATTTAGGTTGCGATGATTTTCAAGGCGGTAACACGCCTGAAAGAACAATGGATTTGAGGCAATTCTTTACGCAGGTGGGTGTATTATTACGACGAAAATGCAAACAAAATACCACGTCCCAAACAATCCCAAATATAAACACAAAAAAGCATGTTTACAAGCTTGCAGCAAATCATTCAATTGTGTTGACAGCGTGTACAAATTGTATTAACAACTAATAATTGATTTTTCTTTTGTTGTTATAATTTCCTTTGTTTTTGTTTTTTTGTCAAAACTTTCGCTGATGTTCGTCGCCATATTAACATAGGTAACGGAACCAACATCCTATGGAACTTTTGAATTGGTCACGCAACCGGGTAAACCCTTTAATGGCTTTAGCTATATGAAATTCGAAATGGATATAAATGTGTTACAAATTCGTGGTGGCAATTCTGTTAACACCAAATCAATTGGCACATGGACAGCTGGCCTCGATTCACCACTTGTGATTAAGGATGAGGAAATAATTAAAAATTTAACTGCAGACACTGTTTATCGGATTTACACTGTTGTTGTAAGTATTAATATCTGAATGGTTTATTTTTACTGTTTATATATTTGTACCTTTGTAGGGTATAGGTTTGTATGGAAAAAACAAAGTATTTAACTGCCCAAGTAACAATTTTGCTCTAGTTAATAATGCTAGCTACGTTAATATACGTAACCTATGTATGTACGATCTTATTATGTATATGACTGTCAGTCACCCTGTGTATTGTTTTAATATATTGTAGTTCCGAAATTAGGAGTATTATAAGTTTCAATATTCGAGAAAAAAATTTGAATGTGTAATTAACCGAGAATTGTCGGAGATTTAAACGTTTGAACAAGAGCACTTTAATCGCCCAGTTAACCTTAAGATATCCATGTTTGTACCAATTTTGTTAGAAATTGCTTTCTTTCAAATATTTAATTTCCGAATTGCGTTCAATAAGTCAATTGAAAGTTGCTTATACAAGTGTTATAAAAAGCTTAAGCTGCTTTTAAGATATTTCTTCTCAGTCGTTTTATACAATAAATACATTGGGTTGTACAGAAAGTAATTTCGTTTTTTTAATTTCGTTCCTATTGACCAATTCTGGCCATTTCAAGTGAATCAGCCAATTTGTCCAACTGATGACAGTACACTTCAGAATTGATTTCTGTGCTCCACGGTAGAAGCTCAAAATAAACGATTCTTTTGAAAGCCTACCAAACAGATACCATAACCATTTTTTTTTATGAATATTGGCTTTCAAAGTGCTTTGAGCCGGTTCATCTTTTGTACTCCAGGATTCTCGTCCCCAGTGATAGGACAACTCTTCAAAAATGGACTATTTTCTTGGCGTTTGAGAAGCATATCACAAACGCCAATGCCGTAAGAAGATGAGGAACCTATATGTGGAGCTTTGAGATTAAACCCTCCCGTTCAAATTATCATGAACGGTCGAATTCTATAAATTTAATCTTTCAGCGATCTCACGAGTTGTTATCAGCCGGTTTGCATCAATAAATGCCTTTATCGGATAATTTGTTCTTGCTTAAACAGAATTTTTACCTTTTCTATAGTAAAAAAGTAAAATATGCTGAAAATACTGTTTTTCCCTTTCTATATTCCTAGAAAAGGAAAAGCCTTTTCTAGGCTATAAACCAAAAACTACTGTGCAGAATCAATATAATTTTTTCACAAAAAAGCCTTGCTATGTCAACTGTCAAAATTCCTATTAATTTGCGGCAGAAGTGTGAAAATTGGTTGTGCAAAAATACAATTAAGTCCTCTGTTGGGAAAAACGAAATTACTTTCCGAACAACCAAGGTATATTAACTTTCGGCATATTTGTTGCCATAACCTTGTTGTTGTTTTTCAAGGTTATTCCGAGTGAACTCATGAGCGCGACCACGCGGCCACGCGACTTCAAAAAAGAGCAAATTAAAAAATTATATTTTTAAATATTTCCGAGAATTTTCTAAAGCTAAAGGTAATTAAATATAATATGTACTACGAATGTAAGAGATCTTATTTACATTTTTATTTAGAAAAAATATGTGATATTTATAGAGCTAGAAGTTTTTAAAATTTTTTTGAATATTTCTAAAAATGTTTGTAGTACCTATTAGGAAAGCAATACGGCTTTCAAACTTCATACTCAGCTTATTTTAGTCAAAAAGTGACCCTGAACGAAGTTTGGAATGTTTGGCATTGCCAGGGCTATTTGGCACTGAAAGGGTTAAGGAAGGTAGAGTTAGTAGTTGAAATTCTCTCTTGTGGTGAGCACCTGTCAAAATCGGCTATTGAACCATGGTATAATAATATAAGGTAGTATTGACAGTTGCTTGGGCAACGACCATCTGTCAAAAAAAAATGTCTAGAAAGAGAGCGTTCAATTATTTCTTATGTTTTCGCCATTGTTTATGTTTCAGCGCTTGCAAATAACCAAACATTTTCTTACAAAATATTGCCTATTTTATTTAATTAATAGTGAGTTATTATTACTAGAACGAAAATAATTTGTAAACTTAATGTTATTAAGTGCAAATATAAAAAAAAAGGTTGAAAACGTTTAAGTGCAGCAACCTCAGCAGCTGCAGATCAATTAAAATTAAAACACCACGGCTGGAAAACGTTAAACACATATCACACATAATTTTTTCACAACTTTCATTATTATAACTGTGTATTTAACGCACATATTTTGCGGAATTTATTTATTTTTACATTCGTTTAATTCTTGTTGCACGAACAACTGTTTTTGACAGATGGTCGTTGCCTTGTTGCTGAGAAAATCTATACTTGTCAATGCTACCTGTATAATTCTACCATGAATTGTATCATGCTATTGAACGAATAAAAGCAAAACAAATAAAATTTTCCAATTAGACTTGCGTTTTTGATGAAAATTATTTAAGCGATTTAATGCCCGGAAGTTGTGTAATTTGTAAGAAGCCTTTTCAAAAAGAAAATGGCTCGTCTTTTAATGTGCCTCTTAAGCTGGATTCACTGATCACCTTCAGCATGTTTTTCAAGTTTTTTTTTATATGGAGTTTATGCGCTCTATTTTTTTCCACACTCAATGAGAGAGTAACAAAAACTTGCTGCATCTCCATGGTATAATAATATAAGGTAGTATTGACAGTTGCTTGGGCATCGACCATCTGTCAAAAAAAATGTCTAGAAAGAGAGCGTTCAATTATTTCTTATGTTTTCGCCATTGTTTATGTTTCAGCGCTTGCAAATAACCAAACATTTTCTTACAAAATATTGCCTATTTTATTTAATCAATAGTGAATTATTATTACTACAACGAAGATAACTTGTGAACTTTGTGTTATTAAGTGCAAACATAAGAAAAAATGTTGAAAACGTTCAAATGTAGCAACCTCAGCAGCTGCAGATGCATATGGACGAAATTAAAGAAGTTTCCAATTATTATTAAAACACCACGGCTGGAAAACGTTAAACACATATCACACATAATTTTTTCACAACTTTCATTATTATAATTGTGTATTTAACGCACATATTTTGCGGAATTTATTTATTTTTACATTCGTTTAATTCTTGTTGCACGAACAACTGTTTTTGACAGATGGTCGTTGCCTTGTTGCTGAGAAAATCTATACTTGTCAATGCTACCTGTATAATTATATCATGCTGCATCTCTTGAACTTGATTAACTTTATTTTAATTTTCTTGTTGAATGTTTTTGAGCGGAACTGCCAGAATGGAGTTTGTCAAGTTGAAATAGGCATATTCATGATATAATTATACAGGTAGCATTGACAAGTATAGATTTTCTCAGCAACAAGGCAACGACCATCTGTCAAAAACAGTTGTTCGTGCAACAAGAATTAAACGAATGTAAAAATAAATAAATTCCGCAAAATATGTGCGTTAAATACACAATTATAATAATGAAAGTTGTGACAAAATTATGTGTGATATGTGTTTAACGTTTTCCAGCCGTGGTGTTTTAATAATAATTGGAAACTTCTTTAATTTCGTCCATATGCATCTGCAGCTGCTGAGGTTGCTACATTTGAACGTTTTCAACATTTTTTCTTATGTTTGCACTTAATAACACAAAGTTCACAAGTTATCTTCGTTGTAGTAATAATAATTCACTATTGATTAAATAAAATAGGCAATATTTTGCAAGAAAATGTTTGGTTATTTGCAAGCGCTGAAACATAAACAATGGCGAAAACATAAGAAATAATTGAACGCTCTCTTTTTAGACATTTTTTTTGACAGATGGTCGATGCCCAAGCAACTGTCAATACTACCTTATATTATTATACCATGGGCATATTTTATTTTTTATGTCTTTATAATAATATTTTCCCAATCAGGGCGGGTCTGCGAAAAGCATTTTTATAAAACGAATTTTATAAATCCTCCGGGGAATAATTGCGGTCCACTCCGGTTGCAGCCAGGAGCAGTACCTTCCTTTGTGTTATTTTACCTTCACGATAAATACTAAAAATAAACATTCAGCACGCACAAAAGTTAAAGCTATGAATTTTAACACATTTGGCCGTTTTCTATTCACTGTTTTTTTTTTACGCTCTTCTTATGTTTGACAGCTACTGTACCCACCACTCCGAGACGAGACTACCTTGTTGAATATACCTTGCGAACAACCTTTAAATCTTGCGCCATATTCAATTAACAAACATGGGGTATGCATTAAATCTTCGACAGTTGTCATTCGCAATCCTAGAGGTTTGGTCATGGAGAATAACACAAATGTGCAACACGCAAAAATTGTGAAAACATAAACATTACATAACATTAAAAGTGACGAAAATGTTGAGGCTACAGAAATCCTTAGGGATTTTATGTAAACAACTACCGTGTGGGCTTAATTCTACGATGCTCCATAGTGTGGAATCGAAACATTACGTCTGTCAACGCCCCTTTGAGGATTTATGTCAGTGTCTTCCACCCTGGGCTCTTATGAGCTATCTAGTTTCAAACGTATTCTTATGCTCTTTCGCTCATTCGACAAACAACCAGTGGCGAATAAGCATTGTTTCGGATAATACGCATATGTTTTGTCTCTTTCATTTTTCAATTCTGACGACCATTGGTTTATTTTACCAAATTAGTTTTATTCTGTGATGCTGACATGTCGAAAACCTTGGTTTGGGTGCAGGCATGGTAGAATAACAGAGGTAGACGCATTTCGGACTGCACTCTCTTTCTCATAGCCAAAATTGTCTTTCAATAGTAATTTGAAAATGAAAATGAAAAAATAAAATAAAAAAAATAATCGTTTTTAGATTTTCTATAGGCAGTCAATTTCGTTTTAACAGTTGCGGCAGTCTAAATAAATAAATAAATAAATAACTGGCCATTTCAGCCCTTGAAAGGACTTCGACCTAGCTTCTTATGATCAATTGTGTTGTGCGTGTAATTAAGTTTGTACACAATTGACCTAGAACCGGACCTACATGCTTAACGCCGACTCCGAACGGCGATGAACGGAAAGTTCTCGTTCTCAAGAAGCTTTACATGGCATTTTGATTACTCTCTGAGGTTTGCCATTGTCTGCAGAGAGTGGCGGCCGTACAGAAAAATTATTTTAATTCAAATAATTTTCTGTCGCTGCTGGGGTTCGAACCTGGGTTTCCAAAGTTCTTTGACATAGCGGCCACGCACTTTAACCAACTACGCCACGGAGTCTGCCTCTCTGAAATGCTTCTACTTTGTTTTCATTGTACCATGGGTGCAGGTCTATCTAACAGCTCTTTCGTACTCTTGAGTACGGCACCCGATTGAGAATGCAAGTCCACATCGAACTGAATAGCAGGCATAATACTTCCCGAAGAGACATTCCATCCAGTTAGACTAGCATAAGCTAGGGTCGTCTGACTGCTTGAGGTACAAACTTTCAAGTTCTTGATTGAACTTTGCAGCAAGTTACTACCAGTTGTGTTCGTCATAGCTCCAAACTGGTGAAAAGTTGCATTTCAATGCTAACCAAAATTAAAATGAGAAAGTTAAAGCCCTTCAACAAATAATAAAGACTGAAATCAATTCAGTCTCTCCGCCTAGCTACAATGAGCAAAAAATTGAATTTCATACTACCTTAAATACAATAGATATTCCCCTAAGAGGGTGTTTCCTTAATAGATATTCTAGTCAACATAACAACAGTATTCATTGTTATCCCCATGGCGTGCAATTCACATAGATCTTCATACAGTGGACACTGCAGACTGGGCTAAATACCTCTAATGCAAGAAGCATTTAAAAAACCATGCCCACTTTTTGCGGAGACAGTGGTTAATTTAACCAATTAATTTAAAAAAACTAGTTCTATTCAGGCCTCTAAAAAGACTGGATGTCCTCGTACTAGTCAGTAGAATGAAAACATAGTCGCATCGAGTCAACGCGGTTAACGTTAATGGCATTCGATATTCTGATATGATACCACCTCTTTATGGAATGATCTGGTTTTAATGACAATGAGTTTACTCCAAACCATCGACTCCACTCCGAAGTTAATTGCCACTGATATTTTGCGGTTTGACAGAGCTGAACTTTCTTCATTGGGGTTCTTGAAAAATGAATTGTTCACCAATGAACCAAAGAATATTCCAAAGCTCAAGGAAAAAATTCAACACAACATTGACAAACTTTGTCACGACATCACCGTTAATTTTGTCAAAAGAGAGAACTCCTGCCAACAGGGTCGATAACGCCATTTACATATGTTCTATTTCGCACATAACGTCCATGTTGATGCATATACATACATACATGCATATGAATGTATACGTACAAAAAGTTTCTATTATATTTAATTTTCTATTATATGCTGGATTTTAATAAAAATTTAAAATGTCTTGTGATTTTGAAGGAACCTTTACAAAAAATCGACTCATTTTTCTATAAGCCTTTAGCCTTTAAGAATTTGATTACGAGGATTGCCTTTCAAGCCTTGTGCACGACGATGACGAAATAGTGGTTAATAAGTGAAAATGCTTTTATTGTTTTTCTCCAAGTTTTCTCCAAGATGATCAATACACTTTGCATTTGTTTAAGCCAATTTTCGAAACAGTTTTGTGAGGTTTTTCGAAGTTGGTAGCTTCAAAACCAAGTTTTTGAAGGCCTCAACTCGGGCGTAGAAAAATGCTCGTTATGCATTTTTATGCTCGTTATGCAGAAGTCATTGTGTGGAAAGTCGGGACTGTAAGGTGAATGACTCATAAATTTCACGTTTTGAGTACTCTTTTCTTTCAACCGATGCACAGTGGGGTATTTATGCCAAAAGTGACGATTAATTGACAGGGGCCACTTATCGAGACAAAAATTGTACTTTGGGGGTTTTTGGGGTCGCTGATCACGAATCTGAAGTCAAAAATCTGAAATTCAAAATGGCGGCTTCAAAATGGCGGCCATGAACAAGCTAACTTTTACAAAAAACGTTTAATGGAAGTAAAATTTTGTATACAGGGGTTTGTGAGGTCGCTGATTACGAATCTGAAGTAAAAAATTTGAAATTTAAAATGGCGGCTTCAAAATGGCGGCCATGAACAAGCTAACTTCTACAAAATACGTTTAAAGGAGGTAAAATGTTGTATACAGGGTTTTGTGGGGTCGCTGATTAAGAATATGAAGGCAACAATTTGAAATTCAAAATGGCGGCTTCAAAATGGCGGCCATGAACAAGCTATGTTCTGCAAAAAACGTTTAATGGAGGTAAAAATTTGTATACTGGGGTTTGTGGGGTCGCTGATCATGAATCCGAAGTCAAAAATTTTAAATTCTAAATGGCGGCTTCAAAATGTAATTATTAGCTATGTACCTTTTACCGAATTACATAGTATATAGAACATAATTTTTGTTATTACTACAAATTGCACAAAACAAGCTTTGAACGACATTTTATACAAAAACAAAGGATTGCAATAACAATAATTAATAAACATAAACAATGATGTTGATTTCACATGTACTCTGCAAACTGCAGCGCAAACAATTTATGTCTTACTAATATCAAAATCAGAAAATAAGTGTTAAAATCGAACAAATATAATTTAATTTAATAGCTTAACACATTCATCTGCTGCTTTTAATATATAAAAAGCCGGTGTTTGAAAGAAACATCAACTATCTACCTTAATTGTGGAAAGGTGCACTGCATATGCCGCTTTCCATAATGTAGGGTAAAAACTAGCGGATAACAAAAAACAAAGTGAAGAAGAGTACTGGTCAACAACAAAAAAACAAAAAAACAGCAAAATTTCTTTAGTATTTACATTTATTTAGTACTTTATTTCGTTTGTTTTAATTTTTCGAAATAAAATTGTAAATTCATGACATGTAAGTTAAAGTAAAAAAATCGAAATACCGCGAAAGTGCGCAGCATTGACGCAACTTTTTTTTTTATAGAATATAGCTTGAATGTTCATAGCTTATGAAAATCAAAACAGTTTTCCTTAATTCCACTCAACACACAACTATATCTCTATTAACATATTGAAAAATCCAACTTTTTAAGGTTAAATTAAAATAAATTAATTAATTAATTAGTTAATTAAATATAAACACTATTTCATAAAAAAAAATTAACTTTGTATTGCTTAAATACCAGAACAAGAAGGTTCCATCGTAATTTTTTGTAATTTTTAAAAAATAATACACAAAAAAAACTTTAAAAATTTCGAATAAACACGTTTGTCACTGTGCACACTCAAAGAGAAAAAAAATGATGACTTTCAAACTGCATTGCGGGTAAACGGTAGAATATTTTTCAACTATTCTTTCACCTAGTGATGCAGAATTTTATCTTCTTTCATCGGGTACCTAACATCACTATGTACCTTGATCTTTTTTTTTTTAATTAATCGTCACTTTTGGCATAAAATACCCCATTGTGCGATGTGTGGGGACTTGCATTGTCGTGATGGAGGAAGATCTTTCTTCTGTGGTTGATTTTCGTCAATTCTCCGAAGACTTCCGGCAAACAAATGTTTGTATACCATTCAGCATTAATAGTTTTTTATTGTTCAAGTAGCGCAGTAATGACATCACCGGTTTTTCTGAAAAAAATTGGCAACCATTTGCTTGGATGAGCTCCATCCGCGGATAACTTTTGTCGGGTTTTTCTCACTTTGAAAGAACCAAACAGTGGATTTCTACTTTGTTTCGGGCTCATAAGTGTAGATCCATGATTCGTCACCTATGGTGATGTCGTTATTGTGTTTCAAATTACCTCCGCTGTATTTGTTCAGTATTTCCTTGCACCAATCAACATGAGCCTTTTTTTGAGCAACAGTCATATTATTGCAATAACAATCGAGTTTAGCTACTACAGCTTTTTCGCACATTCTCATCATTAACACATTTAAAGTCACAATCCAAATATCTTTGAAATTTTCAACGATATCAATACAAGTGGCTCAAAATAAGCTAATGTGAGAAAAAATTTACCCACCAAAATATGGTTGGGCTCAAGGACAACACAAGACATCACGACTAACCATGCAAAAACATAACCATGCAATTACACAATAGTTTTTAATCTACTCTTGAGTTGACCTTTCGACAAGTTAACTTCAAAAAAGCTACAATTGTTAACTAATTTACTCATACGGTTTAAAGGAGCAGTAAACATATAATTTGTTCTACTATATGGTAAGTAAATTAAATTGTTAGCATTTCTACTGCTTCTACGATTAGAGTTAAAATTTATAAGAGAAAGAAGTTCTGGAGAATCGAATACACCGGTGATGAGTTGGTGCAAATAGACGATATCTGCAGACTTCCTTCGCTCACTCAATGATTGCATTTTTAAAAGTTTTAAGCGATCCTCATAAGGAGGAAGGTTTAAAATGTCAAATCCACTTAAGCCCCTTAGGGCAAACCGAACAAAGCATTTTTGGATTCTCTCTATTCGATCAACATGCACATTGTAACTTGGAGACCAAACTTGACTTGCGTACTCCAAGTGAGGACGCACTATTGCATAATACAACGTTGTAGTCGTAATCATGCTATTGAATTCTTTGGCCCAGCGTTTAATAAATCCAAGCATAGAGGATGCTTTTTTACAAATGTTATCAATATGAATGTTAAAGGAAAGCTTAGAATCCATACATATTCCCAGATCTTTAACGACATCCACACGACATAAAGCAGTATCTTTTATTTTATAATCAAAAACTAAATTATTCCTTTTTCGCGAAAAGGTCATAGTTTGGCATTTATCTGGATTAAGAAACATATTATTTTTAGAACACCAAACTTCAAAAGATTTCAGATCGGACTGGAGTAGGGCTGAATTGTCTTGAGAATTTATTTTTCTGTATATTTTCATATCATCCGCATAAATAAGCAGATGAGAGTTTTTAATGATATGGGTCACATCATTAATGGCTAGAATAAACAGAAGTGGACCTAGGTGACTTCCTTGAGGAACACCAGATAACGCAATAAACTCAGCAGACAAAACCCCTCGGAATCGTATTTGATAAGATCGTTCTGTCAAATACGATTTAATCCAGTTTACAAAATATTGTGGAAATCCAATGGACTTAAGTTTAAATAGAATTAGATTGTGTGGTAACTTATCAAATGCTTTGCTAAAGTCAGTGTAGATACAGTCGACCTGGCAACCAGATTCAATGGTATTTAAGCAAAAGGTTGTAAAATCGAGTAGATTAGATACCGTAGATCTGCCATTAACAAAACCATGCTGACGAGTTGTTATGACTTCACGGCAGTGAATTTTTACCCGATCATACACGATTCGCTCAAAAAGTTTTGGAATCGATGACAGTTTAGCAATGGGCCTGTAATTAATAACATCATTCCTGCAACCTTTTTTATAAATAGGACTAATAAATGATTTTTTCCAAAACAGTGGAAAATAACTTTCGTTTATAGATTTATTAAACAACAAAGAGAGTGGTTGACACAAAATTGAACCGCATTGAGTTAACACTGCGGCAGGAATTCCATCAGGTCCAGCGCTAAAATCTTCATCGATCGAACTAATATATTTCAAAATATCCTCTGAGGTAAAGGATAAAGAGTCCAAAGAAACTCTGGGTGTAGAATTCATATATTCAAAATACCCCTCATCAGGATCAAAAGAATCCGAACAAAATGACTCTTTAAAAAGATTTGCAAATAAACTACAAATAATGACGGGATCGTCAGTAATTCCATCAACAGTTTTGAATGATGAAGGGAATCCATCGGATTTCTTCTTTGTGTTTATGAATCCCCAAAACTTCTTTGGATCAGACAGTATTCTCAGCTTTATATTGTCTAAATATTCATTATATAATGCAGCTGAGCTATTTTCAAATTCCAGAAACAAACGTTTGTAGGTTTCCAGGTCATTTGAGTCTAAACTACAGACATATTTCTTCCATGCCCTATTCCTGTTGTTGCGAAGAGTTTTTAAATCCTTAGTGTACCAAGGGTACGCACAGTTTTTCGCAAATTTGAGGCTATATGGTACGGACTGAGAGAACACAGTAAAGAGCTCCGTATAAAAAAAATGTATGGAATCATCAAGGTTATTTCCATTTAAGTACTCTAAAATAACATTTAGTTTGTTATGAAGTAAATGATTCAACTTCAAAAAGTCAGCTTTTTTAAAATTGAATTCATAAACCTTATCGATTGAACTCGAATTAACTATGCTCTCTCTGTCCGATTTATACCAAATGCTCAATGGTGGATGGTATTCATCAACATTAGTCAGAGCATGAAAGGCCCTCTTAACAATTACATTGTTGCTGTCGGTAGTTAAGACCAGGTCAAGAAGTCTTTCAAGACTATTATAAATACAACTAACTTGTTGTAAGTCAGAACATATATTGTCAACAAATATATGCTCTTGGCGAGTCTTCGAATTTGATGCACAAAAATATGTATCATCGTCGGAAGAATGCCATTTTAAGTCAGGCAGATTGAAATCGCCCAACAGTAAAATGTCGTCATTAACGTCAAGTAGATTTATTATATATTCTATGCAATCCGCAAGGCTTGCATAGACTTCTGCACTGCTCTTTGGGGGAACATATGCATTAATAACATATACATTGGAATTACAATGTAACACTTTAACGCATAAAAGTTCTATATTCGAAGAGCAAGGAATATCAATTAAGGAACTGACAAAAGAATTCCTTACAGCTACAAGGACACCACCACCAACAGCAGAAATATTGTCAGTGTGTCTGTCCCTTCTAAAAACTTGAAAACTATTGTCAAACAATTCCAAGTCAATAATGCTTCCATTAAGCCATGTTTCTGTTAACGCGATAATATCCTCAGAGAAATTCTGAGACGCCAAAAATATGTCGCGTGTTTTAGAACGTAATCCCCTTACATTTTGATAGTAAAGGGATAACCTATTTAGTTTTTTTGGGTCTGATGGGCGATTTTATTCGTCCTTCTAGACTTATTTTTAGGCGTAAACTCAGAAACGAGGATATTATCGGCCCACATTTTAGAGTTAAGAACAGATGCAAACTCTTCAGCTGCAACCGTTAGAATAAAGGAGGCGTGGGAAGGCTTGTTGCCAATTTTTTTGCATGAACAGAATGCATTTTGACTAAATAAAATATTTTGTTTGACAAACGTCAATACATTTTCAGTTGTTGTGTCGGGCTGAAGACGTGAAATAAATAAGAGTTTTCGCCTCGACACTGCCCTTAAATTAATTATTGGGTTATTGGACTCAGTTGAAATTAGAATTGGTCTATTAGCCAATGGAGGAGTATAAGATGGCGGTGAAGAAATAATTGTAGCATTATTTATTGAAGGCATAGCTGAGGGCTGCTTAGCCTGAGGAGGGTTTGAAGACGTCTTGCGACGCTTATTATTTTTATTTTTATTCTTCCTCTTCTTTTTTGAAATATTCTGGTCTTCCTCAGACTGAATGTTTGTTTGCGTTCCGGAAGAGATTGTCTGAGACAAAGAAGGCGAGATGTTTTCCGGTGAAGAACATTCATCGTAGACGCTGATACTGGGTGTGGCACTAACTTCGCTAAAAAATGTAACAATTTCTCTAAAATTGTTATTTAGCAAGTTAAGACTTTCACCGAAAAGCTTAATTTTTGAATAAAGCTCATCTGGGGAAAGGGCCCTGCACGAAGCACAGTACCAACGAAGACCTGATCGTACAGACATTAAATCGTCTAAGCACGATTTGGAAATACCCGCACAATTCGCGTGAAACATTTGCCCACATGGGCCAGAACAACTGAACATGGGGTTCAGAATATTCTGGCTTCTGCAGAGCTCGTTCAAAGAACAAGCTGCAATATTTTCCACAGAAAAATAATCCATTGGCAAAATTGAGCAAGTACGAAATGTGCTTATAGGGTTAAGCTATTTTATGTACTGAGCAACGAAGTGAGTGCACCGTTAAGAAACAATAACAACACTCACTACGCTAAAAAGAAAAACAAAGCACGCACAAAGAGGAATTAAAAAAAAAACACATCAAGCAAGCAAGCATGCAGTTTAAAAAAGCTAAACAGGAATTGTTTGTGTAACTAATTAATTTAAACAAATTTAATAAATATTAATTAATATTCAATAATTAATATAACCACTACAAATACAAACATAACACGCTGTGTATAATGTTAATTTAAAATTATTATCACAATTACCTGAAAGCAATGTACAATAATTACACTAACAAAAACATAGCAAAAATCACAAAAACAATAACACACAAACACTTCCGACACCGACTAAAAGACGAGATCAACTGAATATCCCATATTCAGCTGGATATCCCATATTATGGGATATCCAGCGGGAACAAATCTTTCTGACGCCTAAATAAGCCTTTTAAAAGGCAGCCCTTGTAATCACGGCCCCGCAGTTCTTAAAATGTACGTACGTGTAGTTAAGGCGTTTCGCCATGAGCGCCACTATGTGGTTAAGCACTAATTTTGGGTCAAGCCAATTAAGCGTTTATAGTAAAAATATTACTGGGGTTAAATTTATAAGGAGTCTTTGGTAATGGGTTGAAAAACTCATCCGGTTTGACAAAGTTTAAAGTTTCAAAAAGAGGATTTTTTTTTAAACTTGGGTGAAATGTTTAGACTAAAATACTGTGACATACAATCGATATAATCGATATAACCATTGGGTCCTTGGAATTAGCATCTATGAACCCACAAATTGATTCAGTTCAATTTAGTTTCGGGTTTTCAGTTCAACAAAAATTCAGTTCGGTTTGTATATTTATAATTCAACAAATGGTTTAGCCGAAAAAAGTTCCTAATTAGTTTGAAAGGTTTCATCCAAGACATTTGTAAAACGATTTTATTTATTTTACAGCAAGCTCCATTTATAATCAAAGATGATGATGCACCCAAAGGATATAAAGGCTATTGCATAGATTTGATAAATGAAATCGCCGAAATTGTGCATTTCGATTACACAATTCAAGAAGTAGAGGATGGAAAATTCGGAAATATGGACGAAAAAGGCGAATGGAATGGTATTGTCAAAAAACTAATAGACAAACAAGCCGACATCGGCTTGGGATCAATGTCAGTTATGGCTGAACGTGAAATTGTCATCGATTTCACAGTGCCCTATTATGATTTGGTAGGCATAACAATTATGATGCAACGTCCAAGCACACCAAGTTCATTGTTCAAATTCTTGACGGTATTGGAGACAAACGTTTGGCTCTGCATATTGGCGGCATATTTTTTTACAAGTTTTCTCATGTGGGTCTTTGATCGTTGGAGTCCGTACAGCTATCAGAATAATCGTGAAAAATATAAAGATGATGATGAAAAGCGAGAATTTAATTTGAAAGAATGTTTGTGGTTTTGTATGACATCGCTGACACCGCAAGGTGGTGGTGAAGCACCTAAAAATTTATCCGGTCGTTTGGTAGCTGCAACATGGTGGCTTTTTGGGTAAGAATGATAAAATAATGTTAAATTTGTTTTAAGATAGTTACTTAAAATTTTGTAATTTCTTCTAGTTTTATTATTATTGCTTCGTACACGGCAAATTTGGCAGCTTTCTTAACCGTTTCACGTTTAGATACACCGGTAGAATCATTAGACGATTTAGCGAAGCAGTACAAAATTCTATATGCTCCGCTCAATGGTTCGGCGTCAATGACATATTTTGAACGCATGGCCAACATTGAGCAAATGTTTTATGAAATTTGGAAAGATTTGTCGCTGAACGATTCGCTCACACCTTTAGAGCGCTCAAAGTTGGCAGTTTGGGATTATCCAGTTAGTGATAAATATACAAAAATGTGGCAAGCTATGCAGGAGGCGCAACTGCCGGCAACATTGGATGAGGCTGTGGCACGTGTGAGAAATTCAACAACCGCTACCGGTTTCGCTTTTTTGGGTGATGCTACAGATATTCGTTATCTAGTGATGACCAATTGCGATTTGCAGGTGGTGGGGGAAGAGTTCTCTCGCAAACCTTATGCTATTGCCGTGCAGCAGGGTTCACATCTAAAGGATCAATTTAATAATGCGTAAGTCAATGTGATTTAAATTTATAAGTTTTATTATAAAAATGGATCAATTACTTTTAATTACACAGTCCAACAGTATAATTGCAATAAAGTAGCCATCGCATTTTTCTGTAAGAGTACCTCAGCTAGCAAAACTTGCTGAGCCCAGTTATTGCTCAGCAGGTTATATGGGCATTATGGTTATAAAAAGCGTCGAAAAAACGAATTCACTTGTATAGATACTGTAGGTTATATTTATAATTTTAGTTTTTCATAACCGCGATATGATCAAAAAGTCCAAAACATCGTAATTTTCGAACTTTTTCCAAAATATATATATATATATATATATATTCATATATATCACATTGTCTATATATCACAAATTATTTTAAAATTGTTCATTTTATAGAAAAGTTATTCCTGGGTAAATTGAAGGCATACAATTTTACTTTCTAGCAACATATTAAAATTTTTATAAAAATTATAAAATAAAAGGATATTTACCTTTTTTAATCTATGTTAATAAGTACTGATCATACTTCTCGCAAAAAAGTCTCTTTATAATCAATTCCACGTTTTGCCTTAAATCGCTCATGGTGTAATAAACTAGGTGAAAGTGATCATAAATCTTATTAATCAGATCTGCTAAACTTATGAGTGAGTGAATGAGACAGAAAATATGATTTTGCATGATTTGACAACTCAAGTTTTTGAGTTGTCCACCTTGTTTATAACACTATTCATACTTGTCGTCCTTCAAATTAGAAATAAGCTTAACCCGACGACAGCAATATTGTTGCAATGAAGCTATATAGTTGCAATATTACGACGAATTTCCTCTCCATAAAAAACGAGCTTACATGTAACGGTCTCTTAAGTAACATAAGAAATAATATAGGTGTTCCACTGACAACAACTTATCTAGTATGAATAGTGACCTCATTCTTGTGACATTCGGAGACACTCGGGCAAAAATTCGGGGACATTGGTTTAAATTCGGGTTCATTCTTCAGTAAGCTTGGGCATTTTAGTTCACCACAAAGATCGCTCATTTTAGTTCAATCGTATGTAATGAACTAGTTCGTTCATTTAGTTCTTTTAGTTCGTTCGTTCTTTTTGTTCGTTGCATGTTTTACTTCGTTTGTTCTCTTAGTTCGTTAGTTCTTTTAGTTCGTTCGTTCTTGTAGTTCGTTAGGTCTTTTAGTTCATTTCGTGTACTCGTTCATGTTCTGGTATACAAAATTAAACAAACTTGGTATGAATATGGCCCATATTACACGGTGCTCGTTTGCTCGGCGTGCAATGAACACTTTTATTCTCTTTTCTCAATTTGCACGTTGGTAGGTTACATGACAGAAATATGCTCGCCGAGCTAGTTTTGACATTTCATTCAGTTCCTTGCTTTTTCTCCTGCACTTTATTCCAACAAGGGTTTCCTACAACTATTTTCTTCATACTATTATAGTACAATAGTAGCACTTTTCTTAACAAAATGTACTTTTTAGCTACTAAAACGCCCAACTCTTTAATTTCACCACCCAGCAACACTGTTGCACGGTGCTCGCTGCCATGTACACCGAGCAAAAATGAACATATTTTGCTCGGTCTACAAAGTGTTCATCCTCTCACACTCTCACTGATTTTTGACAGTTTTACATTGGAAACAATAACAAAATTATGTGCACGCCGAGCATACGAGCACCGTGTAATATGGGCCTATGTGATATCCACCAAATTCACCATTTCTATTAGGGCATAAACAAAAAGTGTCATGGTAAATTTAGTTATTTTTGCTCTCGTTCATTTTGGTCGTACTCGCTGCAATATCAATTGAACTAAAAGAACGAGAAACACTGAACTAGTTCACATAGTTCATGAGTGGGAATCGTTCAATTGAACTAGTTCGTTCATGAACTACCCAAGCCTATTCTTCAGTAAAAACGGGGAAAATTCGGAAATAACTATGAAATAAAAAATTACAAAAATTTACATGAAAAGTAGATGTAGTTTACTTCTTTTTGTATGTAAAGAAACAAAGTTATATAGTTTTTTATTTTAATTCTCTGAGTTAAAATCCTTTAAAATAAAAAGTATCGATGGATTGAACTTGCTTCTATTTCTTCGTCCAATTGTTCATTCGAATTCTTTGTTTGTTTGTGATATTTATCGCTACCAGCAACCTTTTTCGCCATATCTGGCATTTTTGAAACAAGTTAAAAAAATCCATAGAACTGAACATTATGTTATATTTCACGAATATGACTCCTTCCAAAGTTCTTATTTGAAGGCGTGTTCTTTTTTCATCTAAATTCGGTTTATCCAAATTCAAAAAGATTCGTTCGATTGAAGTCGAATATGTCTTAAAAGTTTGTACGGCAAGTTTTTTTTGTAGCAAATTGATGAGAGCACTCATGGTACAATGAAAACAAGGTAGAAGCATTTAAGAGAGGCAGACTGCCGCAACTGTCAAAACGAAATGACTGCCCATAAAAAATCTAAAAACGATTATTTTTTTTTATTTTTTTTTTCATTTTTTCATTTTCAAATTACTATTGAATGACAATTTTGGCTATGAGAAAGAGAGCGCAGTCCGAAATGCGTCTACGGCTGTTATTCTACCATGAGAGCACTCCACCCAGAGCATATCAAATGGCTTTTTTGTCTCATTTCCATTCCTGAATTTTATCAGCAGTTATAAATTTCGTCAAATAACCGAACTGTTGAATAAAAAAAATTCTTGCAAAATTCGGGGACATTCGGGGACTTGACCAATGGACTAGTCAAGTTGTTAGATATCGGTCTTACCAAGAAGGCTCCGTTAACAAAATTTGTTTAAAATAATTTCTGAGGTCAGTTATTTATAAAAAAATGTATGGTAAACACAGAAAACACATTTGAGATATATGAATTTTTCAGTTTTGGCTTGAATGTGTCTCCTCTGGAGTCTTATTGTTCCCAATATTTTTCAAAGAGGACTTCTTAACAATGGGTGGCTTGCTAAGAACCTTAGCCTTTGTTTCGCATATTTTTCAATGATGAATAATTTTCTGTAGGATCATGAAGTTTATTTTATTATGTACGTTTATCAGTTTGAACACTCAAAGTAAAAATTTCACAACATTTTCGAAAAATAAAAAAACACAGGTGCGTCGTTGGAACACGAGAGAAGTGAAGATTTTTCGCAGTTTCATAGATTTGATAATTTAATGATTTTTTTTTATACTTTTTTTGTTTGGATAGCCAATACACAATCCTTTTAGTAGATATTTTACGTTATATAGGATAGCCAATACGCAATCCTTTTAATAGATTATAGTGCTAGTTACGATATAAAGGATATAAAGGGTTTTCCAATAAGAGGTGTTATTTTGGTATTCAAAGAAAAATGCCATTTTTTGAGATAAATGATCGGATGTTTATTTCATAATAAAGAGAAAGGTATGCCGTTAATAATGAAAAACAACACCAGCCAAATGGCCACCACGACCACGCTTACAGGACAATATCCTTTTCATGAAATTTTCTATAACCAAATCGCAAAGTGGCTGCCCTATGTCCTCGATAGCCTCACGAATTCCGTCTTTAAGGTCTTCAATCGATGCTGGGCTGTTGGCGTAGACCTTATCTTTCACGTGGCCCCAAAGGAAGAAATCGCAAGGTGTTAAATCACAAGATCTCGGTGGCCAATTGTGATCACCTCTTCGAGAGATAACACGGTCCGGAAACTTTTCCCGTAAAAGATCAATGGTTCTTTTCAACCGTCTTGTTGAAAGTAAACGTTGTCCAGATCAATACCATCCAACTCCGACCATAAAAAATCATTAATATTCTCTCGATAGCGCAATCCATTCACCGTAACTGCTGATCCAACCTCATTTTCGAAAAAGTAAGGTCCAATGACCCCGCCGGATCATAAACCGCACCAAACAGTCACACGTTGAGGATGGAGAGGCTTCTCAACAATAAGTCTTGGGTTTTCCGAGCCCCAGATGGGACAATTTTGCTTGTTGACGTAGCCACCGAGGTGGAAATGGGCCTCATCAGTCAAGATGATTTTTCGATGGAATTCCGGATCATTTTCATGCATTTCAAAGACCCAATCAGTAAAGACACGACGTTGGTGATGATCGCCATCATGATGATCCTTCATCGTATGTGGAATGCCCAATTCCAAAGAACGACGAGGAATGGACAAACCTGGGTTTTCTTCAACACTTTGGGGTACAGCATAAATATTCTCAGTTGTTCTTGAGCGACGTGTACGGGTTTTATTCCTCAGATCACTAACTTGTCCAACAGCTCAAATTTTTTCAACAATTTCTGTATTGCGGTCCGACAAGGTGCTTCACGACGACCAAAAAATGCTTTAGTTTTGCGAACTGTGACTGCAAGATTTTCACCATTTTTTTAGTGAATTTTAATTATTTCAATGCGTTGTTGAAGCGTGTATCGTTCCATTTTTAGTAATGGCGTAGTTTATACTTGTCAAATGTCAAAGAATAAAAGCTTTAAAAGTGAGCGATTCACAATAACACCTCTTATTGGAAAACCCTGTATATAGGATATAATAGTAGTTAGTTAAGATATATAGGATAGCCAAGACACAATCCTTTTAATAGATTATAGTGACCTGCAGCAACATAGCCTAAGTTAATACTAAGTTAAGAATCAGCGACGTTTCGTAACGAAGCTTTTTGGTTTGATGGTTAGAGTTTGAAACCATAATCAATGGGAGATGATGAGTTCAATTCCAACGGCAAACAAAGAAATATTCCTAATTTTACAATTTCTTGTTGTAATAGACGCAAGCAAAAAGCAACATCAATTCTGCCGATTTTGAACAAAAAAAGTGTCGATTTTGAGATTTCAGTCAAGCAAATTACAAAACGAGGCGTAAAAAGCCTCGTTTCAAAAATATCAGGCCCATTGTAAGAAACAACTTTTTTAGAGGCATCGCATGTCTAGCTCTTAAAGTGCAAAACTATGGTGTACAAGCTTCTGGTGCCCTGTATAACCTTTTGAGGAAAAATAAAAGAAACAAATAGAGTTGGCTCTGTCCTGGACACATCCGTAGGTTTTGACGTGACGATGTTTCTTGTTGAAAATTTCGGTTGCGTTGCTTAAGCAGTTCCCACCGCGTCCCGATGACGTTTTTAATTTTTGTTTTGTTTTTACAATGAAGTCAAAGAATTAACCTTTACGGTCGTACCATTTTTTTAGTCATAGCTCTTAAAGGGCTTACACATCGGCGAATCTGTTCGTCGAACAATATGGCGGCGCGAACGTGTGTGAAAAAGCTAGCGTTCAAATTGAACGAACCTGTTCGTCACACAAGCTATTGATTTTTGTTGTTTTTTGTCACTATTTTCGGCAGCATCCCTTGTTCGACAGAGAAAATAAAAAATTTTTGTAAACACGGCCAACCGTGTGACAAACTGTCGAACATCCTTCTTAACTAGCGAACTTGTGTGAACATGGCCGCCGTGTGACGAACAGATTCGCCGATGTGTAAGCCCTTTTATTCTCAGCGAGTAACAATACAATAAGGGTATTCACGATCCGGAGCTCTTTGTAGAGCTCTTGTGCAAAAGAGCAAAAAGCGCAACAAACTGTGAACACACCCCATACCCACACATAACAATTAAAGTTAAGTTCAGCCAGCTTTGAAAGTTAATGATGTGAAATTATGATATTAATGAAGTTAGTTCCTAGAAGTGTACACAATATACCGTCACTATTTGTTTGCTGTCAAAAATTTAATAAATGAACTCAAGAGCTCAAGAGCACTACAAAAGAACTACAGGGTATCGCCAGTGCGCTTGAGCCAAAAAGCACAATTTTGACAGCACGTGTATTTTGTTATTGTAGAGCTCTTTTTTGTTGCACTTTTGCTCTTTTGCACAAGAGCTCTACAAAGAGCTCCGGATCGTGAATCTCCCCAATGTAACGCCACTGAATTTTGAAAAACTGCATTTTTCAACTTTTTTGGAAACCTGCGCGGTAAAACGTAACTTCGTCACGTCAAAACAGGCCTACAATTTTCTTCATCGAAATTGGTCTCTCCGACGTTCTCTATCAGAAATATACCATGGTCAACTCTTTTGCAAGCAAAATATCTTAATCTGATGACTGTTTAATTTTTTTCATTAATAAAGTTATTTTATTTACCATAAAATATGTCTTTTTAGAATTTTAACGCTACTTAATAAGCGTCAGCTAGAAAAACTCAAAGAAAAATGGTGGAAAAACGATGAAGCACAGGCAAAATGCGACAAGCTAGAAGATCAATCTGATGGCATATCCATACAAAATATAGGAGGCGTCTTTATCGTTATTTTTGTGGGTATAGGAATGGCTTGCATAACATTGGTATTTGAGTACTGGTGGTATAAGTACCGCAAGAATCCACGTATTATCGATGTTACCGAAGTAAGTTCAGCCGCTAAGGATGGCAAGATAGTCGAAGGCGTAATCTTGGGACAACAAGGCAAAGAATTCGAAAAGGCGAATGCAGCACTACGTCCAAGGTTTAATCAATATCCGGCAACGTTTAAGCCGCGTTTTTAAAACCTACAACAGTAGCCAAAAATAAGAAGATGGAAATGACTTTTTTCCGATTTGGTGAAATCAAAAGGTGGATCTGAAGATATTTCGCACAAATTTTATAACAGTATCTTGATGGTGTTTAAGTCACGCACAAATGTATTTTAAATCCATGTTTATTATTGATTTGTATGTAGTACTTTTTTGTTAATAAAAAGTTCAAAATGATTTAACAATCGTAAAATTTAATCTACATTTTCAGGCTTGGTTTGCTTCAAAAGAAAATACATTCAGGGTGTTCATGCAAAAAGACAAGACAATTAAATAGTATAGGGTGTTTTTTTTAGAGGTATAGAACTTCGAATTGAAATAAAACACAAGAAAATCGTTTTAATGTCCATCAATTTGGCTTTATTGGAAAGATAATTTTATGCCATTAATGTTTAAATATGATTTCGGGCATGTGGCCGCCGCGGCTGGCTCGAATAAAGCCAATTCTACAGGTCCAATTTTCAACCACTTTTTCGAGCATATGGGGCCGTATGTCGACAATAACGCCACGAATGTTGGCCTCCAAGTCCCCTAACGTTTCTGGTTTGTTGGCGTAGACGAGCGACTTCACATATCCCCAAAGAAAATAATTCAATGGTGTCAAATCACACGATCTTGGTGGCCAATTGACAGGTCCATTCCGCGAAATTATGCGCTCATCGAATGTTTCCTTCAATAAATCGATTGTGACGTGCGCTGTGTGGCATGTAGCGCCGTCTTGTTGGAACCACAACTCATCCACATTCATGCCATCCAAATCGGGAACAAAATAGTCGGTTATCATGGCTCTATACCGGTCTCCATTAACGGTAACTGACTCTCCAGCATTATTTCGGAAGAAGTATGGCCCAATGACTCCACCAGCCCATAGAGCACACCAAACAGTCAGTTTTTGTGGATGTAATGGCGTCTCAAGGATCTCATGTGGATTCTCTTCACTCCAAATGCGGCAATTTTGCTTGTTGACGCAGCCATTCAACCAAAAATGAGCCTCATCACTGAACACAATTTTGCGATGAAAATCAGCATCGAGATCAATCTCATTTTCGGCCCATACACCAAAATCACGACGCATTGCATGGTCTCGCGGCTTTAATTCTTGCACAAGCTGGATCTTGTTAGGTCGCAAGCCAAGATCTTTGCGCAAAATCTTCCATAAAGTTGATGGACAAAGCTCCAATTGGTGTGCACGGTGGCGAATCGATTCATTCGGGTCGTCTTCAACATTTTGCTCTACAGCGGCAATTGTTTCTTCGGTGCGCACTGTTCGACGTTTCTGCGGATGCATATTATCACATAGAATAAACGTAGTGCGAAAAGGACCCATGGTTAACCGAATTAATTGCTCTGATGGACGATTATGTCGACCATAAAATGGACGGAGCTTGCGGTAAACTTCGCGAACTGAACCATTATTTTCGAAATAAATTTGCACGATTTGCAAGCGTTGTTCTTTTGTCAACCTGTTCATGATGAAATGGCAAACCAAACTGAACATAAATGACTTTAGAGTTGCCAGATTTGACCACAAAATGCCAGTTTTATCTCTATTCGAAAAACAAACCCCTAAAAAAACACCCGTTATAATCCAAATAAAATGTGGCGACCGTGGCTTAGTTGGTTAAAGTGCGTGGCCGCTATGTTAACGAACTTTGGAGACCCAGGTTCGAACCCCAGCAGCGACAGAAAATTATTTGAATTTACAGATTTACAGACAGAAAATTTTGAATTATTTGAATACGGCCGCCACCTCTCTGCAGACAATGGCAAACCTCAGAGAGTAATTAAAATGCCATGTAAAGCTTCTTGAGAACGAGAACATTCCGTTCATCGCCGTTCGGAGTCGGCGTTCAGCATGTAGGTCCGGTTCTCGGTCAATTGTGTACAAACTTAATAACACGCACAACACAATTGATCATAAGAAGCTAGGTCAAAGTCCTTTCAAGGGCTGAAATGGCCAGTTGTAAAAAAAAAAAAAAAAATCTCCAAATAAATTCATTCATTCATCATAAGTTGTTAAAATTTATAGGATTCAGTTTTTGCATAAATTTAATAATTTGTCCAAGAAATAAGGTAAGTATACGATCTGACAAATTTATATAAGAAATCTACTGTTTCTACACGACAATATTACAGATGGATGGATCGAAAAAGAAAATATAAAAATTACTTTTAAATTGCAAGAAAAAAAAATCAAATTTTATTAATTGACTTTCACACCCGGCGCACTTCGACCCGCCCAAAATTGACTTTTTTAAATAATTTGGGTCATTCACGACTCCACTCGAAATTAATTCTTCGTTTTGTTTTCCGGCGCGTTAATAAACAAAAAAGAAGACTTTCTAACACGCGAAGATGGCACAGAAATTTAGCCATGCGAGAAGAATGGAAATTTAATATTAATCCCACGCAATTCCAAAGTTTGGCCATGAGATAAATTGATTGCCATGGCGAATGCAAGGCGAACTGGAAATTGAATGCGTTTGAACTCAAGTGGTAAATCGGTTAAAATCAATGAATTTCTGGGAAAAAACATTTCTTCGCCTTTGAATTTGACTTTGAGTATTCTTGCTTGAATGACATTATTCTTGAAATGTTTCAAGAACAATCTTGTTCCATTGTACAATTTCGGTTGAGTGAGATTCCGTAGCGTGATGATGACAGATAAGACCTTCACTCATAAAAAAATGAGGTGGTAATCCTTGCAAGTCCAATGAATTGCGGAACTTCATTGGATAATTGGTTGCTTCGTTTGAATTGGTTACACAATCAACTGATTTGAACAAATGTAATTTTCCAACAATTGCATTTCGAAATTCAAATTATCGACATCCTTATTTTGCTGCCAAAATCGCACGTCCACTCAATGTTTAGGAACACGTTCGTAATGAGTTCCTCTTTAACGGGAAACAAATCAATTCGGTGGAAACATAGACTGGTACTTCTTCATTGCCAATTCTAAACAGCAGCTTCTGCATATAACGCCACAAATACGAAAGCTTAAAAAAAAAGTAAATAACTGGCCATTTCAGCCCTTGAAAGGACTTTGACCTAGCTTCTTATGACCAATTGTGTTGTGCGTGTTATTAAGTTTGTACACAATTGACCGAGAAAAGGACATACAGGTTTAACGCTGACTCCGAACGGCGATTAACGCAATGTTCTTATTCTCAAGAAGCTTTACATGGCATTTTGATTACTCTCTGAGGTTTGCCATTGTATGCAGATAGGTGGCGGCCGTACAGAAAAATTATTTTAATTCAAATAATTTTCTGTAGCTGCTGGGATTCGAACCCGGGTCTCCGAGTTCGTTGACATAGAGGCCACGCACTTTAACCAACTACGCCACGGACGAAAGCTTAAGGGGAAAAAAAAAATAAAAAACTCGCCATTTCATCCCTTGAAAGTATTTTGACCGAACTTCTTATGATCAAATTGTGTTGTGTGTGTTATTAAATATTTGTACACAATTGATCGAGAATTTTATGCAGACTCCGAACGGCTAATGTGCATGTTCTCAAGAAGCTTAACATGGCATTATTTTGTCTCTGAGGTTTGCCATTGTCTGCAGAGAGGTGACGGCCGAACAGAAAATTAATTCAATTGACAAAACTTTGTGTCAGATGGAAATTGAACCAAGGTTCGCCACGGCCGCCAAGCTTAAGGCAAATATTGATTTAATCGGCTGGCGTTGATTATGGAATGACATAAAGCGTTTGTCGAAAATCAGTTGCCAGTAGAATCATTGCGCCTCTAAAAAGTCTCGTGTTACTGCGGAGATCTTTCATAGTGCGATCGAGTGCCCCAAATGTTCGTTTGTGTGTCACTGTTTATTCGTTCCAAATGGTAATTTTTCAACTCTGCAACACTTTCGCCATTGCGGAATTCTTTGATATCTTTCATGCCAGTTCGGTAGTCAGTTGGAGATTTAACGGTAGCTTCAACGAAGAATGGGCCGTTCGACTACTTCCAACAATGTGGCTGCAACTCCAGAAGAAATCCCACGGTAGAAATACCTTTCTCAAATCGTCTTGATCGCATTCTCGTATTCATTCAATTGCGCATGGCACAGCTGTCGAAAGATAGGTTTGCCCCGAACACCATTAAATTTAATTTTTGGCTTGAGCACTGAAGTAAAACATCGCAATGTCGAAACAATTAGTTGCTGCATTTTTTAATATATTATTGAAAGCAGAAGAAGAATCTAAAATTATGTACTTATTTCAATTATTTCAGTTTAAAAAATTATTTCACGATACAATTACAAGGCAAGGTATAATTTTAAAAGGCGTTCCAATGTAACTCTGTTTTTCATACAACACGCAACATGGGGTGATTTTTTTGAGGTTATGATTTTCATGCATTAGTATTTGACAGATCACGTGGGATTTCAGACATGGTGTCAAAGAGAAAGATGCTCAGTATGCTTTGACATTTCATCATGAATAGACTTACTAACGAGCAACGCTTGCAAATCATTGAATTTTATTACCAAAATCAGTGTTCGGTTCGAAATGTGTTTCGCGCTTTACGTCCGATTTATGGTCTACATAATCGACCAAGTGAGCAAACAATTAATGCGATTGTGACCAAGTTTCGCACTCAGTTTACTTTATTGGACATTAAACCAACCACACGAATGCGTACAGTGCGTACAGAAGAGAATATTGCGTCTGTTTCTGAGAGTGTTGCTGAAGACCGTGAAATGTCGATTCGTCGCCGTTCGCAGCAATTGGGTTTGTGTTATTCGACCACATGGAAGGTTTTACGCAAAGATCTTGGTGTAAAACCGTATAAAATACAGCTCGTGCAAGAACTGAAGCCGAACGATCTGCCACAACGTCGAATTTTCAGTGAATGGGCCCTAGAAAAGTTGGCAGAAAATCCGCTTTTTTATCGACAAATTTTGTTCAGCAATGAGGCTCATTTCTGGTTGAATGGCTACGTAAATAAGCAAAATTGCCGCATTTGGAGTGAAGAGCAACCAGAAGCCGTTCAAGAACTGGCCATGCATCCCGAAAAATGCACTGTTTGGTGTGGTTTGTACGCTGGTGGAATCATTGGACCGTATTTTTTCAAAGATGCTGTTGGACGCAACGTTACGGTGAATGATGATCGCTATCGTTCGATGCTAACAAACTTTTTGTTGCCAAAAATGGAAGAACTGAACTTGGTTGACATGTGGTTTCAACAAGATGGCGCTACATGCCACACATCTCGCGATTCTATGGCCATTTTGAGGGAAAACTTCGGAGAACAATTAATCTCAAGAAATGGACCGGTAAGTTGGCCACCAAGATCATGCGATTTGACGCCTTTAGACTATTTTTTGTGGGGCTACGTCAAGTCTAAAGTCTACAGAAATAAGCCAGCAACTATTCCAGCTTTGGAAGACAACATTTCCGAAGAAATTCGGGCTATTCCGGCCGAAATGCTCGAAAAAGTTGCCCAAAATTGGACTTTCCGAATGGACCACCTAAGACGCAGCCGCGGTCAACATTTAAATGAAATTATCTTCAAAAAGTAAATGTCATGGACCAATCTAACGTTTCAAATAAAGAACCGATGAGATTTTGCAAATTTTATGCGTTTTTTTTAAAAAAAAGTTATCAGGAAAAATCACTCTTATAATAGGTATGGAGCATGAAGAAAAAAATTAAATGTCGCAGAATCGCTTGGGTAGTAAGCGATTTACTGGGATTATGGTGTAATATACTATGACTAGGGCGACTTTAAAGCAGATTTAATAAACTTCAAATTTTGTTTTTTAATGAGAAGCTCTTCAAAAGAATAAAAAAAATGAGTATAATTTTATATAAATGCTTTAATTAGAAAATGTTAATAATTTCAAATTAAGTTGAATTAAAAATTTAATAGTTTGTGCTTTTATAAGAAATACTTTCAATTTTTTTAACAAGTCTGTTATGAAATGAATAGTGTTTGGAATAAACTATCTCCAGGGATAGTTTTCAAGTACATTAAAAACTTAAATTTTAAAAACTAAGGAAACAGTTGCGAAAACGGCAAGCAGAACAGACTGTGCCATTCATGATACATCATATAGATTGTTTGATTATCTGCCACTACAGCTGCTTTTCAGTCATTTTTCTTTTTAACTGCTCAGATACGTACTGCCAATATTTACGGCGTATAACATCATGTTTTGTTGACATATCATCGCATAGTGAACTAATTTTACGAGATAACAACTCACGGTTTCCAACATTTTCACTTTGCAGACATTTTTCTTCGTAGAGATCAATCAGAAACGCAAGTAGGTATGGCGAGCGTACGCCGGCATCGTAGAGTTCTTCACAGAACTCAACAACATCAGAGTTTTGGTCAAGTGCACCATCTTCACTCTGTTTCAGCACACCTTTCAGATAATTCCAGGCACTTTCGTTGTTCTTTACAACACGTATGCGATTCATGGTGTAGTGCAGTTCACGAATTACAACATCGGGGGTGAAGCCGAAATGTTTAATGACAAAGAAGCGTTGATTCCAGGCAGAATTGTTACGTAAATCTTCAGCAATAAGGCGATCAACAAAAGTAAGCTCATCATCGTACAAGCTGCAATTAAAGAAGCATCAGTCAATATAAAGTTAAACTAATGGTTTACTTTAACTGAAATAATATAAACTAATGGCTTACTTGAATGTCCGAATGGCCCACTGCCGATGCTGCCAGGCATGATAGTTTTTGGCATCAGTCTGTAGTGCAACTTCAGTTAGTTCCAATTCCTTGGAGGCATCGTTAAGTAGCTCTACAATGACGCGACGATGATGCCACACCTGGTAATTCTTGGCATTATCGCGTATCACCTCATCTATGTAGTCCAGCTCTTCGTTGAGGTCGCAGTTTAACTCGCGTAGTATATCACGTCGATACTGCCACACAGTATAATTTGCAGGATTCAATCGCAAGGCATCCTTTGTAAGTTCTAGTGCACGCAATGATTTTTCCTTGCTTGCTAGTATAGCACGGAAGTAATCAAATACTTCACGAACTAAAAAAGAAATTTTTAGAAATAAAGAATATATTCGATTATTTCTAACTACTTACATTTGTTGCTGTACGCTATGGCAACAATGGGATTTTCACCATCATCCTGCGCAATGGGTGTCACATCTGCCCAATTATTGCGCCGGCTGTATGGTATCCAATCTGGCGACCACTCCTCGTCCGAACTGTCGCTCATGCTTTTTTCAGAAGTATATTTTAATAGATTGTTTTTTTTAATAGATTGCTGTTGATATGTTTGTTTAATATGAAAAATTCATACTAATTTTTGAACGGAACAATATATTTTTATATTTTCGACAAAATCTGAGCAGCACTCGAAGTAAAACAGCTGACACATTTAGATTTCCAAGAATGACAGCAGCTGTCAACCTATTATAAAAACTCTGTTCGTTTTGCTGAAGTGCTTGATTAATCAGGGCTACTTTTATATTTTTCATGTAAGTATTCTTAATCGTTTCCTCATAGCTTCACGTTCATGCACTGAACACATTGACGACGACAGCAACGACAAGTTATCAAATTAGGAATATTAATATATTGACGACACGAAATTGCGCCATTAGACCTACATCTTATTAATCTTATATATATGTATATATATATTCTTTTTATGTACATACACTCATGGACAGATAAATAAGAACATATTTTTTAAAAACAAAAAATACCTAAATGTGTCAAAAAATTCGATGCATAAACACCAAACGCAATGAAATTTATATTTTGATTCTGGCAATGCCGTACTCTAGTAAAAAGCAACGGGGAAATCCCGTTATTTGTGTTTGATGCGTACTTTTCTACAACCAGTTGCTTTAACACGTGGACAAATAAATAAGAACGTAAGCATTTTTTTCAAAATTCTACGGGTTGAAGTGATTTTTTATCAAAGGTTTGTAATTCTCTGTATAGCAGGAGAAACATTTAGTTTAATTAATGTAAATAATGTATTAGATGGGACGAAGTAAGCACTGTTCATTGGAGGAAAAGCGGCTGGTTGAGAAATTGAAATCGAAGGGCCATACGTTCCGTTACATCGCTAATTGTTTGGAGCGGTCCTTGTGTTTTGTGCACAACGCTCTTAAGCCACAAAAAAGTGATGATGGTCGAGGAAAATCCAACAAAAAAACCTCAGACTCTACAGACAATAGAATTCTAACGCTAGTAAAAAGAGACCCTTTCATGTCTTCGAGGCAGATTGCTGGCGAAATAAATAATGAAGTGTCTTCAAGAACCATCCGGAGGCGATTACAGGCCGCAAATCTACCTGGAAGAATAGCCAGAAGAGTCCCTTTGCTATGTCCTCATCATTTAAGGAGTAGGTTAGAATTCGCCAAAAGTCATGTGTCATGGAAGGGAACTGAAGGTGAAAAGAAATGGAGAAATATTCTATGGACTGACGAGTGTAAGATTAATTTGTTTTCAAATGATTACGCACGCAATGTACGAAGGCCAGAGGGTAAAGAATTCCACGTTCGATTTACAAAGAAGACTGTAAAGCATGGGGGCGGCAACATTATGGTGTATGGAGGATTTTCTTGGTATGGCGTTGGTCCGATACATCTCATTACCGACACTATGACTGCATTGAGCTACAAGGATATCTTGGAAACTGTAATGTTTCCGTATGCCAGCGAGAATATGCCCTTGATATGGTCGTTACAGCAAGATAACGACCCGAAGCACACCTCCAAGTTAGTAAAAAAGTGGCTGACAGATAATAAAATCCGAATGATTGAGTGGCCAAGTCAATCACCGGACCTAAACCCCATTGAAAACTTGTGGGGTGTCTTAAAAAATGAGGTATCAAAAAGGCAGTTCTCAAACAAAGCACAGTTATGGAGTTTTGTAAAAGAGGAATGGCATAAAATTCCCATAGAAACTTGTAGGAAATTAATATCATCAATGCCAAATAGGATACAAAAAGTTATTCAAAACAAAGGAGGACACTCCGGATATTAAGCTTGAATTTTTTTTTTGTACTAGTAATGTTCCTAAACTTTAATCTGTAAGCAAACATTGAATGTTCTTATTTATTTGGCCAGGCTATTTTGTTCCAAATATGTTTTTTGCAAAAATATTTTGTTATTTACTTGCTTATGTTATGTTTTTTAATTGTATTAACTAATTTTAATTTCTTTTTAACTAATGAAGTCATTTATTTTTATTTAGTACTGAATAATAAAGCATCACCAGTGAATGCACTCACAAGCAAGTTGTGTTCTTATTTATCTGTCCATGAGTGTATATAATTTTTTTTTATATAAGTGACATTTAACACGAATATACCAAATGTTAAAAACTATTCTTGTAATTATTTCTAAGATTTTGTATAGAACAAAGTAAAACTTTTTTAATGAAAATAAAAAATAATTTACTAAATAATATTAAATACATATATGCAGCTTTATCCATTTTGTTATTTTAGAGGCAGTTATGGAAACATAGACTATATAACTGCCACTTTGTTGACAATCTAATGTCGACTATTGCAAATATCCATCTATCAAAATTAAAGCCAAAGTTTGACAGCTGTAGTGATGTTAATAAATTTTTCGAACATACTAAGAATAATAGCGCCATTTCCGATACCAGCATTAGCATTGTCAACATTAACATTATCATCACATCAGGCTGAAACACATATAAAGCATGCATTATGCTATGCTAAAATACATAGAAAGCATGCATCGCATATGTGATACATTTGTCAAACTGAATAGAAAGTTTAAAGGAAAGTATTGAAAATACATTTAATTTAATCAAAAATAATTTAAAATGGAATTGGAGGATATTATATGGTTAGCGGTTATGTTGATATTGCTTTTATTTCACACATGTCCTCTGTCAATGCTTTGATACCTGCAAAAAGTTAAAAGTTCTCCATCTTTAGGAATGCTTCAAGCATCATGCATGTGTGCACGCTTTTGATGGGCACTACTTCATAACAATATGTGTATTCAATCACAAATGTCAGATGCTTGAAGCTGCATACCTTCTATGTGTTTCGGCCTATTTGGACTGTTTCTACACGCACGTCAAGTATCTTTAAGTTACTTGAAATCGTGGTTGAATTAATAAGGTTGTCGCAAGAGTGAGAGCGAGTGCCCATAAATGTCTAATTGAAGTTGACAACTCATATAAAATCTGAAAGCGATAATTGATAACATATAAAGCCGATCAAGTTGCTGATGTTGCTTTTCATTGATTTTGACAATTCTGGGTACTGAGGAGAGAGTATAATCAGCCCCGAGATAACCTATTATTCAACCATGTTTACGTGTAGCAACTTGAAATGCAACAATGGTATTGCCAACTACCATCTTTTCGTAGACTATCATGGTATAATAATACAAGGTAGCATTGACAACGGCTTATTTTCTCTTCTACAAGACAGCATTTCCTGTCAAAAACAACTGTTTGTGCAAATGCATCTGCAGCTGCTGAAGTTGTTGTTTTTTTCACTTCTACGTTTTCAACATTGTTTGTGCTTTCAATGGCCGATTGTGTGCGCTTTCTTTTTAAGTATATTTTTTGACAGGAGATGGTTTCGCAAGCAACTGTCAATGCTACCTTGTATTATTATACCATGATAGACTATTGTCAAATTTTGATCAATCTGCGTCATTTAGTCTGTATATGATAGCCATTGAAAGCAGACAACTTGTGAATTTCGACGATAATGGAAAAAGTGAATTTCATGTACATATCAAGCATTATTTTTTGCATAAAAAAACCGTTATGTAAATCAGGAAATGCTTGATAAATATTATGGGGACTCTGCACCATCAGTTTCAATGGTTTAATTCCATTAAATTCCGCTGAATTCCGTTGTGCTCGTACTAGCACAAGTGACGCTGAACGTTCAGATCACCAAAAAGAGGTCGTCACGCCAGAAAACGTCAATAAATCCACGGAATCATACGGATGATCGGATAATGAAATTTCGTGAGGTGACTGATGCTGTAGGCATTTCATCTGAGCGGGTACATCACGTTTTAGATGAATATTTGGGCATGACAATGCTATCCGCGCGTTGGGTACCGCGATTGCTCACACTCGACCGTAAGCGCAGCCGTGTGACCACTTAAAAGGAGTGTTTGGCGTTGTTCAACCTTAATCCGAATGAGTTTTGGCGTAGACGAAATATGGATACATCACAACACACCAGAGATCAAGTAAAAGTCCAAGGTCATGAAAGGTCATGGCGTAAAACGTCAAGGTCAATGGAAAAACTATCACTGACGAGTATTATTCACAGCTGTTGTACGGATTTGACGTTGGTTGGCAAAAACGGACGTGAAGTTTTTCTTTTTTTTCAAAGAAAAAAGTGCTCTTCCATCATGACAACGCACCATCACACATGTCTGTAGTCGCCATGACAAACTGCTACCTCATTCACCATATTGCCCAGATTGAGCCGCCTGTGTCTATTAACTTTTTGAAAAACTGAAAAACTGACAGTAACTGATCTGGATCGAATGAAGAGGTCATCACTGAAACAAACGCTTATTTTAAGGACCTTGATAAAACCTATTATTTGGCAGAAATACAAATTTGGAAAACGCTGGACTAAATGCTGATCTGAATGATCTAAAAGAAGACTGTGTAGAGGAATACCGGAATAACCGGTTATTAAAAAAGTCATTGACTTATAAAGGGTGATTTTTTTGCTATTTGTGTTTTTAGTGTACATTTTTTGACACCTCATGCGTGATTCGTAACATGTGGCAAAGCCAAAAATGGCCAGTTTTCAATTTCCAGGTTTTCAATTTCATCATGAATAGACTTACAAACGAACAGCGCTTGTAAATCATTGAATTTTATTAACAAAATTTTGTGTTCTGTTAGAAATGTGTTCATTTTATGGTCGTCATAATCGACTCACCGAACAGGCTATTCTAAGTATTGTGACCAAATTTCGCATCAGTTTCACTTTATTGGACATCAATCCACCAACCCGTACGCGGAGTGTGTGCACCGAGTAGAATATTGCTGCTGTATCGGGTAGTGTCAATGAAGATCGCGATATGTGAATTCGGCGCCGATTTTAACAATTGGGGTTGTGTTATTCGGTCAGCTGAAACATTTTACGTAAAGCCTCGGTATAAAATCATACAAAATACAGCTGGTGCAGGTCTGAAGCTGGGTGACTTACAACAACGTCATTTGTTTGGTGAATGGGTCTTAGAAAAGTTGGATGAAGATCCATATTTTTATCGAAAAATTGTCTTTAGTGACGAAGCTCATTAATGGCTCAATGGGTACGTCAAAAACAGAATTCCAGAATTTGGTCTGAAGAGCAGCCAGAGGCAGTTGAGATCTGTCAATGCACCCTGAAAAATTCACTTTTTGGTGCGGTTTGTGGGCCGGCGGCATCATTGGACAGTTATTTTTTAAAAAGAATGAAAATCTCAACGTTACAGTCAATGGAGCAAGGTACCGTCCGATGATTACCGACTTTTTTGCACAAAATGGAACAATTAGACTTGGGGCCTCGTAAAGTAGCGAACGTCTTTTGTTATGCATATCAACTTGGTTGGCTTCAAAATTTTGTTGAGATGATGTTTGTGGCGTCCGTGGCGTAGTTGTCTACAGTGCGTGGCCGCTATGTCAACGAACTTTGGAGACCCAGGTTCGAACCCCAGCAGCTACAGAAAATTATTTGAATCAAAATAATTTTTCTGTACGGCCACCACCTCTCTGCAGACAATGGCAAACCTCAGAGAGTAATCAAAATGCCATGTAAAGCTTCTTGAGAATAAGAACATTCCGTTCATCGCCGTTCGGAGTCGGCGTTAAGCCTGTAGGTCCATTTCTCGGTCAATTGTGTACAAACTTAATAACACGCACAACACAATGATCATAAGAAACTATGCCAAAGTCCTTTCAAGAGCTGAAATGGCCAGTTATTTATTTTTTTTTGAAGTGAAACTTCTTAGGTGGCGCTTCGAAATTTGAACGAGAATATTGAGGAGTGAAATTTCAAGGTCAATTTACTTCATTTCGTTACACGATAGAGAAGAAAGATATGTTTTACAGTAGAGAGAATGAGATGGATATACATTGTATAAAAGACTTAAAAAATCTGCTTGTTACCGCTGAGGATCGAACCTGCGAACTCAAGATTACAAAGACGGCGCTCTATCCAATGAGCTAAAATCTTCATAGAAAAATTTGCTCTATATACCAATTAATCAAACTACTTCTGCTGTAGATGCCCAGCGGCAAAATAAAAAGCGTTCCTAGAAATAGCGCTTTTTATGCGTAGTTTTGATATGCTTTGAGGATATGTTTTTCAGATTTTTATACACATTTTGTTCGTAACGAAAACAGCGGGGTAATAGCGGAGCGGTAAGACATTTGATTGTAATGCCAGTGGTCCGAGTTCAATCCTTGCATCTGATAAAATGTTCTCCCTTTTTTTTTGTTTTTTTTAAAGAGCTCTTTAACTATTTGTTTGTAAAGAAGCGCTTTCATCCTAGGATATCGAATATCTATTCTATATTATTATTACGCAAGCGCTTTTTTTGTGATGACCATCAAATCTATACCGTAAATGCGATTTTTATAAAGAGGGTATCAATAGAAAGGTCTTGCTCTGTAGATGTGCAATAAGGTCTTACTTTTTCTTAAAAATTTTGTATTTAAATAAGAAAACCAAAACAATCTTCTACGAAGAAAGCCAGCTTTCTATTTAATGTCTAAAACTATGTGATAAATTTTTTCTCAAATTTTCAATTTCATACTATTGTATTATTAAAGCAGTTGAGCGAAGCGAAAAACGTACAAATATATTTTATATTGATACACTAGCCACAAAATAGCAAGTTCATGCAAAATCGCTGTTCCAGGAGCCTTTACTGGCATCGCCGCCAGCTCATTTGAAGGAGAGCATACTTTGCACAGATGATTCAAACATCCTATACCTCTTCTTAAGACATCTGTATTGGGTGATAAGCCAAATTCTACGCACGGAAGGTCAGGTCGTGAAGATAGCAGCTTATCCAACAGAAATTTAGTATCGTTGAATTATAACTCGCTCAGGAGACGTGCTACGGTAAATTTTAGTTAACGACAGAATAGATGTGCTATTAAGCCTCACAACGAAGATATTGCGAGCGCATTTTGGCGTTTTAACGTCATACGGGTTTACTAGTAAATTTTAATATGAATTTGGTTTACTTAAAAACCGCTTCAGATGTGTGAAGTGCTATGGCAGAAGCGCTTGTTTAGTGCTTTTGTAGCGCTTCGATTACCGCTGGGTGGCAAAAGCCGCAGATTGTGTGCTGATTGCGTTCTATGTGTGGTAGACAGGGGGGTTGCCATGACTCGGGTAGAAGAGAGAAAGATTCAGCGAATCAGAAGTGAATAAGAGAGTTGCCCTGAGCGCATTATGATTTTCGCAAAGTAGACTCTCATACTAGGGCTGCCATGCCAATATTTTTTTAGAATACCAACGTTGGTATATCTCTAATTCAATATATTAATATAACCTCTATGAATTTTGCTCATATTACACATATTATATTTTTATTCATAATACTGCGATATAAAATTATATAAAAACCCAAATTCATAAAGCATATGCTGTCGCCCATAACGCTAACTTGACACTGTGCGCAAGAAAAGTTGGAATAAGTTCTTTCAATAGATAACTATTTTATACATATTGTAGTTATATAATTTTATATCGAAATATTATTAATAATAGAAAGTATAATTTGATATGAGTAATATTACTCATTTATATGTAAATAATCACATTTATATGTAAATACGACGCAAATTGGTTATCAAATTAATTGCTTTTCGGCCATAGGTCCATACCAATGAATATTAAATAAACAGAATAATTTTTTTATAAAAACTTTTTATTGTATTTCTTTTGCTTAAAAAGTTCTCTCTATGCCTTTAAGGTTCGATTATGCAATCGTAAAGCAACGCAACGTAACGTGACGTAGAGTTCTATCTTATGAAAAATAAGTGTAAGTGGTTAGTGAAATCGTAACGTTACCTAGCGCAGCGATGGGTTATATTCCAAATAGAAATCTACGCCACGTTACGTTGCGTAGCTTTACGATTGCATAATCGAGCCTTTACACTAAAATAGTTCTTATTCTAGAAGAGAAAGAGTGTATACAAAGAAGAAGTTTCACTTCTTTACTGTATACACGGTATACTGTATCTCTTTTTTTTTTATGATGTTTTAATCGTCATACTCTTACCATTAGTTGTAGATCTAGCTGCGGCTGCATTCTTAAGAGCTCTAATTCGCTGTCTATGTACAGTGTACACAAACGCGCTCTGCTCCTGTTTTAGCTGTTTAGCTTCGGAACGTTCTTTACTTCTCGATTTCCTGGGTGTCGTTTTATTTTATTTGAAAAAAATGTACGGAAACGCTTTCAAGTAACTTCATGTTCCTAGAAACGAGTACGGAAACAGACCTTATGATATGCTCTTTCAAAAGTAACAAATAAATTTTCCGTTTGAAAGGCATTGGTTTGTGTCTGTGATGTACTAGAAACGGAGCAGGACGCGTACAATATTAATAGCAATTTGTTTGCCCGTTTGAAAGCGTCAATGCACCATAAAGCGGGAAGTTCATTCACTGCATATGCATATGCGCCCGTCTACTCGCTGGTACAATTTACGCAAGAAAATTATGGCAGAGTTCAATGATTGCGTTTTACGTTCAGACTAAGCACGGCTACAAACTTGTAAAATATTTGGTATTTTCTTAATGGGGAATTTTTTATCGTATTTACACAAAAATACTTAAAATGTCTTCATTTATCAAAAGTATTTTGAAAAAAAGTTATTTTGAGAAATTAACAATGAAAAAATAAAACACATTTTTAATTTTTAAGATTTATTTAGAAGAGCCATCCCTAAAAGTAATGAGTTTCTGACTCGTTTCTTTTATTTCTTCTCTCTGTTCGTTATAAGTAACGAGCTGTCAAAAAACGCAAATTACGCGAGAAAAGTTGAAATATTTTCGACTTTGCTTGCGTAGCGAGTAAACGGGCGCATATGCAAATGCAGTAAATGAACTTTCATCTGTAAGCTTTCACATATTTCTATTGCATTGCGTTCAGCGAGTAGACGGACGCATATGCAAATGCGTCCCGCTTTACGCTAGAACGTTCGACTCCTATTCGATGCTTGCGATAGTCCAAGGTTCAATGCTTGTTTGTGGCAAAAAATTTTATGGTAGGCAGTGGAAATTTTAATATAAATATTTACTTTTGATATTATTCTAACCTCCACGAAGAAAGTGACCTTGAAAATGTTCATATAAATTGAAAACGCTACACATCGTCACGAATAAGAGACCTTGAAATTTCACTCGCCACCAAAGAAGTTTTACTTCAAAAATCACCCTTTAGAATTGCCCGTGTATGCACTGAGTAATAATTATATGCAACGCCGTTCCGTGATTGTTGCATTTTTGATTTCGTTGCGGCTCTGTCTGCAGCCTCAAGACATTGTAAATGTTTTGTCTATTTTTGTTGTGGGGGGTAGGAAGAAGTCTTAACTGGAATATGGTATTATTGCCATTGACCAAAATAGCAAATAATAGCGAGTAACAATTTCATGCAACTCCTATGCATTTTGAAATATGCCTTTTTCAACTTTTTTAGAAACCTGCGCGGTAAGACGGTTTCCCAACGTACGTTTAATCTCGCTCACATCAACTTGTGATCATCAGAATGAAACGAAATGAAATACATGTGTAGTTTTTTCTTTTTTTCTCAATTTTGTATTTATTTCTGTTTGTTTTTCATTAAAATTGAGTATACATTTTCAACTTTTGATTTTTGGTTTTGGTTTTTGGTTTTTCATATATTGAAATTTAAATAATATACTTTTTATATATATATGTTAATATTTTTCAGTAGTTTTTTTTTAAATTGATAATTAAATAGCTTAACCAAAGCAGAAGACTCTAAGAAGATTTTCTTAAGAAGGGGAGTTCAAGTTAACAAATTTTGTGTAAAATAGGCATATATGTAAAGTTTTATTTCAAGTAAACATTGACCAATTTTGGTTAAGATTCCTTTCTTAATGGTTCTCAAAATATAATAGTGGTAAATAGATTTAAGAAAATATACAATTTTGTCAATTGTTTTTGTTTTTAAAAATGTTTTGTTCTTTGGTTTGTTATAAAGTTTATAATAGAAAATATGTTTAAAGGGACATTTTAACTTATACGCTCTCTTGTGGCCAAGTGGCCAAGCAGCAGCATTGTTGTAAGAGCTTAATTTAAATAATATAATTTTAATGTTTTTTAAATACTTTGTGCCTGCATTGAGTTTCCCTAAGGGGGAAATTGTAAGCTTTTATATTTATGGAATATAACAGTTGAACTCTTTTGTTTTTAGTTTAAAGTTAATATAATAAAAAAAGGAAAGTGATTTATAACTTGTTGATATATAAGAAATTTTCTTCTTTGTGTGGTTTTTGTAAAAGCATTTTTAGCAAAAATTTTCTTTAAAAATATGAAGTTTTTAAAATAATGATTTACAGCTACTTAAATACGAGAGTAGTCGCTTAGAGAGAGAGCGAGACCAGATGTTCTCTCTCATGGTTTTTTATTTCTTATTCGTTAAAATCTACATAAAAATGTGGAAGATTTACTTTGATATCATGTTGTGGCGATGGCCATGTTTGTTTTCCTACTCAACCGATGGTCAGCTTTTTTCGTATTTAAGCAGCTATTTCATTATTTCTTGACTTTATTAATCAAATTTATTTTGTAGTTTTCTTATTTTTGTTTCTATATCTTTTGTTTGCATTTTGCATTCAGCATTTTAATTTTAATATTTATGTTTTGTTAATTTTTTATCCTTCTTTCCTAAATAATTATTTCGACTAGCCTTCTATTATGTTAATATTTTTGTTTCTCTCTCCCATCATTTCTAGTTACTAGTTTCTTATACATTCTCTATTTATCCTTCTTCATCGATGCCCTCATCTGTGGTTTTTTCCTTTGGGTCCTCCGCATCCTCTTTGCTGATATCACATTTTTCAGCCAACATATCCTCGATACCCTCGTCTAGTGGTTGATTTTCTTTGTTGGCCTCTGGATCTTCATCATCATCACCACCAGCGACATTTTCAGCTGCTGATTGTGGTACGTGTGTTTCCTTGGCATCTGAGCATTTCAAATCAACTGTTTGTAAATTTAGCATGTTTTCCAGTATACCGTTTGTGGTAGCGGCGGTACTATCTAGACCAGGTGTCATTTTGACCCGGCACGTTTCGAAAGCCTTGGTAAAGCCCAGCTTTGTATATAGATTTCTGGATGCATCATTCTGTGGACGTATTACAACAAATGGAGTGTAGCCGCGTTCAATGACAAGTTTTGTCAAAGCTGTAGCCAAGCGGATGCCATAGCTGCAATGGTACAAATGTGAGTCTTGACGGGTCAACAAATAAACTATATGAAAGTAGAAAATATGGCTTATGATGAGTATGAAAAATAAAATAAAATGAAGATAATAAAGAAAAATGATATATTTAAATTTTTAAATTTCCTCTTCATGTATAACTACAAAGATTACCGTTAAAAGAAGAAAAACAAAGTAAATACCTCACAACTTAATTCCGTGGAACTAACTACCTTTTGATGGAATGTGAAATGGTCGGTCATACCAATACCCAGAATACATGGATACATTTGGGGGTTGAAATGTGCGACATGCAAATGTTGTTAAGAGGTCAGCATTCGAAAAGCGGTTTAACTGATCCGATTTGACTGATTAACTAGTTTTACTGATTTTATTAGTAACAATGACATAAATGAGGCCCGAAAATTTATCGAAACAATATATAGGCTTGGCCGATGGATTTTAGATCGGGGTCTCTTTCCGGGCTTAGGATGAAAACGAGAATCTGGTGACTGATGTCCAGAGTACTGTGATATTGTGGAGGAAACACTTCTCTGCAACTTTGAATATAGTGATGCTGACAAATATCCCTCCAATAGAGATGACAACCATGAAACCTAAATTTCGCTGCTCATTATAGTCGGGAAGTCTTGACATCAATAGCTTGGTGGCATCAATAAAAAGTTCGGAGAATGGAGGCCAACCTCAGATTAAATAAATTCAGTTCAGTATTCACAGTTTCTATGTTGGATATGGCTGGAAGAATGCATTTAAAATTATTGGAACCTGAGTGTGGTCTACCCAACCTCCTACAAGAAACACGGTTCCACCATTTGGTTGAATAAGCCTTCTTAATCGAAGTTTCTGTCGAACATACTATGTGAATACTAAATCGCACCGCAAGCTAACTGGCCTTGGGCCTTATCAATGTCCAAAATTTCAAAAAACAATCATCAATTAAATATTTATGTTACGACAAATGAATATCTGGTTGATAGTATTGAAGAAAATCAATTCGACACCATCCTTAAGTGATTAACCTTAACCATCTTTTAAGTGATTATAAAACCGCCTTCGATATTCCAATAAGGATATTCCTATATTCCTATACTATACTGAGCGAACAATTTCCAATATAGTGAATAAATTTAAAGAAAATGGATCGGTCATAGATATTGTAAGGCCTGTGCATCATCGTAGTGTACTTTTTACCGAAAATATCCCTACTGGAAGAGAAAATGTGACTGAAAGATGTTAATTTCACGGCGCGGTCAGCAATTGGGTTTGTCTTACGGCTCGTTATGGCGTATTCTGCATTTGGATTTGCATTTTGATCCATACAACGTCCAACTCACACAAGAATTTAAGCTTGCCGACCGAACTCTTGATGGATTCGATCATCAAGAAATGGGTCTGTCAATTGGCCACCAGTCAAGTGATTTGACTCCGTTAGACTACTTTATGTGGGATTACGTCAAGTAACAGGCCTATGATGATAAACCAGTTACGACTGGCTAGTTGGAAACCCACATTCGGACCGACAAGATGCTCTTCATATGGCGCAATCACGGTGGCCATATACCCGAAATTGTTTTCAAACATTAAATGCCATGAAATTTGCGTACACTAATCAAGCCAAAATATTGGCCATTTCATTAATTTTTCTCTATCGTCGTTGCCGTTATATTTTTTCAGTAGCCGAACTAAAAAGACGTGGCAGAGGTTGGTATGATATAAAATGAGAAGTAACACATAACATAACCGCCACGCGCTGGTTCGACAAAAAAGGTATGCAACTGCTGTCTTCCTACATCTCTGATGATGCCTGTAGGATCTTGCAAGTATTGGCGCGGCAACGAATGGATTTGAATTTGAAGAAATCGCTCGGCAGAAAGAGATTTGACGCCAACGATGAAAGTCGCTGACACAAAAGAATATTTTGAAGGATTGCCGAAATCGAATTATTTGCAAGGCAGCAAAAACTTAGAAAAATGATGAAGGAAGTGTATCGAGCTAAGAGGAGATAATAAAATTCAAAGCAAATAAAAATCCAAAGACTATTTGAAGAACAGAGTAGTACTCGTTGGTACTCTTTCGCAAACTCTTACCCTTTGCGACGGTAATCTGGACGTGTCTGCATTGAGAACATTGCACCGTAGTATGAATGTACCATCCATGCGGCAAGCTCATTAGTATCCTTACGAAATATACCCAAACCGGGCAGCACGCGCACTAATATCTCGAACACTTCAACGCATTCAATCTCACTGGCCGGATATAGATCATGTATGCCCTTGACATCCTCTACAGTTAGTGCGCGCATCTCAGCGTCCTCGGGCAGATCATCGAATTCCAATTCAGTATTTAATTTCTTACACACATATATATCGCCTTCGAGCCGTTCCATTATGCCGAAGGTCGAATAGAAGTCATCCAGGCGATTCATGATAGCTATATGCGTGAAGTTCAGGTACAGTGGCTTCTGCCAATCGATTAAGACATCCTCGGTGCGCATCAGATCGACACATTCGATTTGCGTAGATGGGCAAAAAATGCCAAAACTCTGGTAAATATTGTTGTTGGGCTGTTGATGAAAAATTAATGAAGGTTTTTATATTTTGCCACATTAAATTAAAGCTAATTTTTATTGAAGTTACCGTTAGTGTGCATCCTGGAAAATGCAAAATTATTGGTTTTTCTGGCCAATCTTTGGAAACATAAAAATTAAAATCCCAAACGCGATCATTCAGGTACGTTTTAATGGTTTGATGAAACTGCAAAGAAAAATAAGGTGTGTGTTACTTAAAATATTTTTCCTTAGAATAAACGTTGTAAGTAACTTATTATATTTTTCTTCCTTAACCTGAATATCCCTCCCCCCAACAATTATAACTAATAATTATTAGTTATTATGTAAATTATGATGAAATTTCAATCAAAATGAGTTTAAGTTGATTCGCAATGAGGAAAGAAATGTATAAATTAAAAAAAGGGATGATTCGAACTCTGGGTGATAAGCAAGCGGGCTTTAACTCAAAGATAACAAGATGGGAAACTTAAAAAACATAACCTCAAAAAAAGTTTGCATGTATTAGTGCGATGAAAAATCAACCCTGAATTTTACTCTTGTTCTTCATCGGCCGCAAACTCTCGAAGAAGTCACTTTGCAACCCCTGAAAATAATGCATATTATCTATTTATTATGATATAACTATTTAAGTTTAGTTGCAGTAATCTGTTTGCAACCAAAACTGATTACTAAGTCCCTTTATTTTAGTTCATATGTGCGTTTAAAGTTTGCCAATTTCTTCAGTTGTTGTATTTGTCAACATTTTTGAAAAATTTTATTTTTACACAAACCCCCGCTATTCTACACAAACCCCCGCTATTTGAGGTGAAATTTAAAAAAGGAACGCTCTTGTTCTTCTTCTGCATTTTTCTGCTGAAACTTCGTTTACAAACAAGAAAAATAATGTATGGATTGAGTGTTGGAATATTTAAATCTTTAAGTTATGTTACAAGAATCTGTTTAACACTCAAATAATTACATGCATTTTCTTATTTTAATCGTAATCGCCTAACAAAGTTTGCAAATTTTGCCACTTGTTGTATTTGTAAATAGCTTTTTATTTTCACCACGACCATTTTGTAAAAGTTCTGTTATTTTTCATCCCATCAGAGTTGTCAACTATCATTGTTTTCTTTGAAAATTTGCTTGGTTGGAATAAATATTGCTTTGGTACGAACTAACATTTGTTTTATCTATAAAATTTGTAAAACTGCTTTGATTATGTATTTGCGTAATATATTAAGTTTAAAGTCATTTCACATATTATTCCATTATTTGCCATAAATATTATTTTTCCATATATATGGCGACTCAGTCCTCAAACTAATAACTCCAATTTATATCATTACTTATCCTTTCTGAATTTTAAGGGAATATCTGTTACATTTACGGAAATATTCCGTACACTTAATTTCGACTCATATAATAATAAGAAATTATGAGCAATAATAAATGTATCTTTGGGCAAATAATAAGAAAATATTTAATTACGCATGATTTCATTATTTCAACCATGTTATTTCTTAAAATTCAGACTATGAAGCAATTAAGTCTACCAGCTTATATATTTTGACCTCCGTAGACCCAATTAATTTCCTATGATCATCATTGCAGATTTATAAGAGAAATTTAGGCGTAGCTATCCTAAAAACGAAATAAAAATTAAAAACCTTATAAAAGGAAAATTTAAAAGCTATCCTAAAGAAGATAAATTGGCAACACTACTTCTAACAGTCGAATGGAAAAAAAACATTTCATTCATAAATTCACCCAGCTGATATTATTAACCTTTACGTTACATGCACAAATTTTTTGCTTTTCCTTAGGAAATAATGTGGTTTTTTTATGTATAAAATCTTATTGAACATGAAGCTAAAGCACAAAAATAAATATTTTTAGCTTATATAAGAATATTTAGAGAACTTAAGATATTTTTGTTTGCGTTATAAAGCCAATCAATAACAAACGTGTTGGAAGGGTTAAGGAACATAACCCGAAACTGACATATTCACCTCACTATTTGTGGTGAAATGGTTTCTCTCGTATGTGTGTTTACTTTTTGCAATTTTTAGATTCCCCACAGAAGTTTCCCATCTTGTTATCTTTGCTTTAACTTGCACGAACGAGACTGCCTAATTTAAGATTATCGCCAATATTCATATCATAATAGCTGAATTACAATACTGCGTTAGGTCGGTCGGCCTTTGACCGTACTTTGGTCTCCGTTGTAAAAACTTTACGATATAAGCTGTCAAAACGGACGACCTCAAACCAAAGAACTAAGAAATAAGGAAGTGGCGTTTACCTCACATACAGTGTATGTGTGATGAAGTACCTCTAAAATTGTGAGTGAAGGAGATAGCAAGTGTTTTTTGACAGGCTAGCCATCACAAAAATAAAAAAAAACAAAAGAAAGCAAGTGTCGGTGAAATTGATTTAAAATAAATTAAATAAATAAATCAAAAAGTGATTATTATCGCTAAACTTTTCTTAAATTTCGAAAGTGAATTAGAAAGTGAAATCAATTTATTAAAAGTATTTATTAAATATGCGTTGTAGTGTGAAAAACTGCGGCAGCAGCCAGCGCTTCAAAAATGTGCTGATTTCATTCCACAAGTAAGATAAGTGAGGTTTTTAAAGAATAAAACTGCTATTTTGATAAGAGTGATGTGTGAGAAGTGAATTCCAATTGGAAATAAATGTATTTCTTATCAGAAATATAAAAAAAATTAAATGTGTTCAGCGCGTCGATTTGGCGCAATCTGGCGCCATATAAAGCTTCGAAATTGTGATATGTTAGCTGTCAAACACCACTTCACGAGCGCATTTAATTTCTGAGGTGGTATGCATTTCAGGGCGCTACTTTTTTAACAATATAAAACTAATGTATTATGACCATATAAAATTAATTTGTTGTTTTTTACAGATTTCCAAGTTTGTTGGACTTAAAGCATATGTGGATATCTGCATTAAAATTGGATCCTCAGCTCCTGAGCTCGAATTCTGTAGTTTGTAGCAATCATTTTTACGAGAATGATTTTTTTACTGATAAAACGGCATCCCGTCGACGGTTATTTCCATCGGCAATACCACATCTTGACGATGTCGTTGATGAACCGTAAGTAGTATTTACACTCTTATTTTATAATAAGATAATATATGTATATTAACCATTATGCAGTAAACATTTTACTGCAGCAGTGATAGAGGAAAACAAAGAAAATGTGTACGGATGCAGCTGCAATATAATAGAAAACATTAAAATTGTTCCTCCACGAAGTCAAATTGTTAGCAATACTTCGGATGCTTATACTCGGGATGCACCAATTTCGTTTCGTCATCCGGTGGCACCTTCACTAAAAAGAGCGCTTGAATCAAGTGATGAATTATCAACGTGCTCACCAAATAAAAAAGCCACGAAAGATAAACTTCGCGTTCTCCGAAATGCGGTTAAAGAAAAAACTAAAAAAATTAAATTACTTCATCAAAAATTGAGACGTCGGTCAAAAAAAGTTGCATCCTTAACAGAAATAATCAATAAAATAAAAAGCAAAAATTTAATAAATGAGGAGACATGCGACATACTACAAAATCTTGGAGCCATGAACGCAGACTTATTTAAAAGGAAGCTACGAAAAGTTAAGGGTTTACCAAATACGAGGATGTATCAACCAGCCTTGCGATCCTTTGCGCTTAATTTGAACTTTTTATCGCCAAAAGCGTACGATTTCGTAAGAGAAAATTTTAATAACTGCTTGCCACATTCGCGGACGCTAGCCAAATGGTATGAGGGCATTGATTGCTGCCCAGGTTTCACCCCAGAATCGTTTGAAGCAATCAAGGCAGCTGTAGAAGAAGCAAAGGCTAAGTCGGAAAAAATAATACTTAACTTAGTTTTTGATGAAATGGCAATTCGCAGGTAAAGTAATAATATTGCATTTCATTACAATTATAATAATTCCACTATCAGACATATAGATTGGAGCAGCAATGGAGCAATAGGATATACTTTTATTGGAGATGGTGACTGCAGTAGCACCGAAGCAACCCAAGTTTTAGTTTTCATGGTCGTATGCGTGAATCGAAGTTGGAAGATACCTGTTGGCTACTTTCCAATTACGTCTTTGGACGCAAATCAAAAGGTAAATATGATCAAGCATTGCTTAGAAAATATTTTAGCTACAGGAGCTGAAGTAATAGGGGTAACGTTCGATGGAGCTGCAGTAAACCTTACAGCAGCTAGACTGTTAGGATCAGATATTGCAGATGTTAGTACAGAAAGTGTATTTAAGTTAGATTCTTTGTCAAGTAGATTTTGTGTTTTACCTGACCCTTGTCATATGGTAAAACTAATCCGAAATTTTTTTGCGGAAGTTGGCGAGTTTAAAGATTCAGAGAGTAAAATTATCAAGTGGCAGTATCTTCAAAAACTAGTAGAATTGCAGGAAAGAGAGGAAATGCATTTAGGAAATAAATTAAAAAGAGCACATGTATATTTTTCAGATCAAAAGATGAAAGTTAGGCTTGCAGTGCAAGCTTTGAGTAAATCTGTAGCAGATGCGTTAGATTTTTGTAGGGAAGTACTGCTATTGCCAGAATTCATAGGCAGTGAAGCTACAGTAAAATTTATTAAATATATTAATAATGTTTTCGACGTTCTGAATAGTAGAACTATTAATAAATTCGGATTTGAAAAAGCTCTTTGTAAAGAAAACATAGATAGTTTAATTTCGTTTGAAAATGAATTTGTTTTTTATTTGAGTCAGCTCCGTATGTTAAATGGACAGTTAGTAATAAGTTGCCGTAGGAAGACAGGATTTATAGGTATTATTGCATGCGTTAGGAATATAAAAGTTATTTATGAACGGTTTATAAAAAGTGGAATGTTAGTTTTTATACCGTTTTATAAGTTAAATCAGGACCATTTAGAATTATTTTTTAGCTCAGTTCGTTCCCATTTGGGACACAATGACAATCCCTCTGTTAAGCAGTTTAAGGCTGCTTACAAAAAATTGATAGTCAGATGTAAAATTAGAGAAGGTGGCATAGGCAATTGTATACCTTTAGAAAATATTGATATTTTAAATTTAAGTTCTTCAAATCCTATTAAGTTGAAAAATTTGGAAAATATGGCATCAAATAAGGATGTATTTACTAGAATAAAAGATAATGATGAAAGTGATCATTGTTCTTTTTACAATGATCACAACTATTTTTCAGACCCTAGTGTTTTAACTGAATATACAAATCATGTAGTTAAGTATATAGCAGGGTTTGTTGTGTTCAAGTTGCAATCAATTTTAAAATGCAACGATTGCAAAAAAGATCTGGAGGGTGAAATTAATAAGTATTCTTTAATTAGTTTTAAATCTAGGGGGTATTTAAAAATCCCGTCAAAGTCGGTAGAAGATATTTGTGTCATTGCAGAAAAAGAACTTCGTATTCAAATGAAGTTATTAGATAAAAACAGATCTATTTTGCATCAAAAGTTTTATAATAGAATTTTAATAAATACACAACACTCCCTTCTTGAAAAAACAATTTTTGAAGGCCATATTAAGTCTGCAGGCCATTATAATATTGTAGTTAAATCAATTGTTGAAATTTTTTTAAAAACGCGTTATTTTTACATAACAAAAAAAACGAATGAAAAGCCAACTGTACGGCAAAAATTACACAAAACAATTCATTTTAAAGGAGTTTGAGAATAATAATTTTTTATATAAATTAATTCTTTTATTTGCATGTGTTCTACGCTAATATGTTTTAGAAATAATTTATATGTATGTATGTCTTTATATTTTAAATTATTTATGATATAAATGTGAATTATTTTGTTTTTTTGCATGTGTTCTATATAAATATGTTTTAGAAATAATTTATATATACTTATTATATATAATATATATATATATATATATATATATATATAAATATATAATAAAATTAAATTTGTAATATATTTATTAATTTATTATTACGAATTCATTTCTTTTAACATTATTCACTAATGATTTCTTTTCTTTATGGGTGCAATAGGCCTACAGGGGAACCGAACACCCAAAAAAATCGGTAACGCACCAAATTGTATACCTCGAAGGTGGTGTGGAAATACAATAAAATTAAAAAAATATGTAATTAAAATATGATTTTTTAAATTTAAAAGAAATTTAATAAAAAGTATTCAAATAAGGGCTCCATTCTTTGCGCCATTTATAACTTCGTTCCCGAATGCGGCCCTGTGTATGTTTGTGTATTAGTGTGATTCAACACCACCATGAAAAGTACTTCATTTCTGTACAACTACACCGCTTCCTTATATTTTAGTTCTTTGCCTCAAACTTTGCAAAACTAAATGTTGCGTTGACAGATCGTGCGTCTGTCATTTTGGTGATGCCAATAAAAGCAGCTATACTAAAAATCCCACAAAACGTCCCTTTTTCCGAAATCATGCAATTATAATTGTAATCAATGAAAAATTAAAAGATAGTGTCATAATAGCGTTCAATAGCGTTAAAAATCTTTTTTAAATGCTTTATAAATGAGATAATTTTAAAAATGGAGGAAACCTTCAATAAACCCTCGATAAAGCATTTTTTAATTTTATTTTGTTTTCATCTGAGCACAAATTATGTCAAAAATACATCAAATTGTTTCATAATATATAAAAAAAAAAAAAAAAAAGAAAATGTAAAAAAAAAATTATTGAAAATGTTTGTTTATAAATGAGAGGATTTTTAAAAATGGCTGAACCATGGTTGAATAAATAAGGTTGTCGCATGGGTGAGAGCGAGTTCCCATAAATGTCAAATCGAAGTTGACATCTCATACAAAATCTGAAAACAAAAATTAATAACATGAAAAGCCGTTGAAGTTGTTGTTGTTGCTTTTCATTGATTTTGACAATTATGGGTACTGAAAAGAGAGTACGATCAGCCACGAGACAACCTTATTTATTCAACTATGGGCTGAACATCCAATAAATCCAATAAACCCCTCATAAAGCATTTTTAAAATTATTTGCTCTCATTTGAGGACAAATATTGTGAAAAATAATTAAAAATACTTCAAAAATTTGGATAATATGTCAAAAAAATTCAAAATTATAAAAAAAATTCAAAAGAAAAACAATAAAAACAAGAAAATTGGTCAAAACATTTCAAAATATTTACAAAACAAGATAATAAAGTGACGATGTTTTCAGTGCAGAGAGTAGCTTCGAAAAAACAACGATGTTTAAACATTAAAATGTTGACGAAATTGTGACAAAAAAATTAAAAGTCATTGAATTTATCAAATACACAACCCATTATTAACATTCTTCCCACTTCAAATCGAAAGTGTTCCTATTTTAACTACAAAGCAGCTACAACATTTTTATGAATAACAAAATTTTAAAAGACTTTTTAGCATTAAAAAGCTTTTTAAGTATTGAACGTTTTAAAGTTATTTGAAGATATTTGCATGTAAAAGTAATTTTATTTTTTACATAAAACCATTTTTTTTTTCAAAATTAACCTTTATTACTATGGATTAAAGACAATATATTATTAAAGCTTGGAAATTAATCTTTCATTTGGTGTATAAAATTTAAGATTTACTTGAACTTTTATCGTGTTTTTCTATGATATAATGATTGCCCTTGTACGAAATGCTCTAAAAAATAGGGTAGATAACGATTTCTGGAACGCCACGATTCGACAGTGCATTTCAGAAGTTCTCTTCATAAAAATAAGAATGGCTGAAGGTTTTCTAGTAGATGGACATTACCAAGTGGCAGCTCCATACCAAGTTTCATTATTATGTGGCATTTAACTCCAAAGCTATTTGATACCATAAGTTTGACTTATATGGGCGGTGCCATGCCCCCTTGTCTAATGCTCACTCAATTTTTCCAGTCAAAGGACAAGACTAAATAGTACATTCTTACCCAGTTTCATTGATGTGTGACTAATAGTTCGAAAATTATACCCACAATTTAGGAAGCCGAAAAAGTGCCACACCCTTTTCCCAACGCCCATAAAATTTTGCCAGTGGAATGGCACATGTAAATCGAGGCCGAACACCTAATTCCAATGTTGTGCGACCTATAATTCCAAAGTTATTCAATATTGCAGATTCGAGCTGCCACGCCCCCTTGTACAATGCTCGCTGAATCACTTGTAATTAGTGAGTACTTGGGTACAACTTTACAAAAACAAAGTGAACGGCATTTGCCAATCTACCTTACCACAACATTCCTTTGTGTGTTATATTATTCGAACAATGATATTAAGGGTATTCGTCCTCAACCAACCTCATTAAAATATCTAATTGGCCAATATATAAGTTTGCCATTTTGCATGAATACCCTTATAATATTATTTATAATATACTAAAAAATGCATAAGAAATACAATTGAATAATATTAATATCATGCTAAATTCATCAAAATCATTTTTATACTACTTAAGCAGCATGTTAATTTAAAAAATTTGATCAATTTAAAAAAAACTCGCCACAAAATATAAATTCCCACGATAATCCTATGAAAATCTGAGTTTTCCATCGGAATCCAAGAATACCCACATTTTAGCATTGCTCAACGAAAATGCAACCCAGCGTTAATATGGAATGTCAAAAGCACGACCTAGCTTGAGCATGTCGCTACTCATAGCGTTGATCGTACGTCACCCCCTCAAATTCATATTTACGGGATGAGGTCGACGCAATGCATGAGGTCATATTTTGTGTTGCTTCATAAGAACCCATTGTTTCTAGTCTAGCTGTCAAAGGCCGACCGACCTAACGCAGTATTGTAATTCAGCCATAAGAACCCATTGTTTCTAGTCGAGCTGTCAAAGGCCGACCGACCTAACGCAGTATTGTAATTCAGCCATTAAGATTATCGCCAATATTCATATCATAATAGCTGAATTACAATACTGCGTTAGGTCGGTCGGCCTTTGACCGTACTTTGGTCTCCGTTGTAAAAACTTTACGATATAAGCTGTCAAAACGGACGACCTCAAACTTTGCAAAACTAAATGTTGCGTTGACAGATCGTGCGTCTGTCATTTTGGTGATGCCAATAAAAGCAGCTATACTAAAAATCCCACAAAACGTCCCTTTTTCCGAAATCATGCAATTATAATTGTAATCAATGAAAAATTAAAAGATAGTGTCATAATAGCGTTAAATAGCGTTAAAAATCTTTTTTAAATGCTTTATAAATGAGATAATTTTAAAAATGGAGGAAATCTTCAATAAACCCTCGATAAAGCATTTTTAAATTTTATTTTGTTTTCATCTGAGCACAAATTATGTCAAAAATACATCAAATTGTTTCATAATATATAAAAAAAAAAAACAGAAAATGTAAAAAAAAAATTATTGAAAATGTTTGTTTATAAATGAGAGGATTTTTAAAAATGGCTGAACATCCAATAAATCCAATAAACCCCTCATAAAGCATTTTTAAAATTATTTGCTCTCATTTGAGGACAAATATTGTGAAAAATAATTAAAAATACTTCAAAAATTTGGATAATATGTCAAAAAAATTCAAAATTATAAAAAAAATTCAAAAGAAAAACAAAATAAAAACAAGAAAATTGGTCAAAACATTTCAAAATATTTACAAAACAAGAAATTAAAATGACGATGTTTTCAGTGCAGAGAGGAGCTTCGAAAAAACAACGATGTTTAAACAGCAAAATGTTGACGAAATTGTGACAAATAAATTAAAAGTCATTGAATTTATCAAATACACAAACCATTATTGACACTCTTCCCACTTTAAATCGAAAGTGTTCCTATTTTAACTACAAAGCAGCTACAACATTTTTATGAATAACAAAATTTTAAAAGACTTTTTAGCATTAAAAAGCTTTTTAAGTATTGAACGTTTTAAAGTTATTTGAAGATATTTGCATGTAAAAGTAATTTTATTTTTTAAATAAAACCATTTTTTTTTTCAAAATTAACCTTTATTACTATGGATTAAAGACAATATATCGACTCATAACCGCCAAAATATCTTAAGCGCCAAAAAGAAAATTTTACAGGAGAAGGTTTTTTTTAATTATCTTTGCTATTAATTTTATCTTTTATCTCTTATCTCTTTGCTATTAATTTTATTTTAATAATTTTATCTCTTATATTGATTAATTTCTTTTAGAGAATTTCATCTTAAGCGACACTTTGCTGTCATGAAAAATGTAAACAAACATGTAGTGTGTACTTAAGCTAAAATTGCTTTTGGTTTAAATTCATAATCTAATTTCGTACACCTATTAAATTTTGACAGACGATGTAAACCATCGCAAATTATCGATTTTCATCAAAAAACATAAATCGGATATTATGTCGCTTAAGATATTTTGGCGGTTATGAGTCGATATTATTAAAGCTTGGAAATTAATCTTTCATTTGGTGTATAAAATTTAAGATTTACTTGAACTTTTATCGTGTTTTTCTATGATATAATGATTGCCCTTGTACGAAATGCTCTAAAAAATAGGGTAGATAACGATTTCTGGAACGCCACGATTCGACAGTGCATTTCAGAAGTTCTCTTCATAAAAATAAGAATGGCTGAAGGTTTTCTAGTAGATGGACATTACCAAGTGGCAGCTCCATACCAAGTTTCATTATTATGTGGCATTTAACTCCAAAGCTATTTGATACCATAAGTTTGACTTATATGGGCGGTGCCATGCCCCCTTGTCCAATGCTCACTCAATTTTTCCAGTCAAAGAACAAGACTAAATAATACATTCTTACCGAGTTTCATTGATGTGTGACTAATAGTTCGAAAGTTATATCCACAATTTGGGCAGCCGAAAAAGTGCCACACCCTTTTCCCAACGCCCATAAAATTTTACCAGTGGAACGGCACATGTAAATCGAGGCCGAACACCTAATTCCAATGTTGTGCGACCTATAATTCCAAAGTTATTCAATATTGCAGATTCGAGCTGCCACGCCCCCTTGTACAATGCTCGCTGAATCACTTGTAATTAGTGAGTACTTGGGTACAACTTTACAAAAACAAAGTGAACGGCATTTGCCAATCTACCTTACCACAACATTCCTTTGTGTGTTATATTATTCAAACAATGATATTAAGGGTATTCGTCCTCAATCAACCTCATTAAAATATCTAATTGACCAATATATAAGTTTGCCATTTTGCATGAATACCCTTATAATATTATTTATAATATACTAAAAAATGCATAAATTTTAATATGAAATACAATTGAATAATATTAATATCATGCTAAATTCATTAAAATCATTTTTATACTACTTAAGCAGCATGTTAATTTAAAAAATTTGATCAATTTAAAAAAAACTCGCATCAAAATATAAATTCCCACGATAATCCTATGAAAATCTGAGTTTTCCATCGGAATCCAAGAATACCCACATTTTAGCATTGCTCAACGAAAATGCAACCCAGCGTTAATATGGAATGTCAAAAGCACGACCTAGCTTGAGCATGTCGCTACCATAGAAATAAGAAATAAGGAAGTGGTGTTATGCACACATACACTGTATGTGTACTGCGGCATTTTTTGAGTGAAAATTTTGACATTTGCGCTAGAAAATCAAAACAAAGAAAATTGACTCGAGAAATTCTTTGAAAATAATTATTAAAAGCAATTGTCATTGCTTAAAGTAACAGAAATAATAAAGTGATTTTTATAACTAACTTTATAATAATGAATTGTATAGTGCACAGTTGTGGTAGCCATCAGAAATTGATAAACAAAATGATTTCATTCCACAAGTAAGTATATTCAAATTCTGTTCACATCGGTTTAATTATTTAAATAAGAGAGTGTTATTTATATTATATTCGTTCTTTAAAAGTGTATTTCAATAAGAAATTAATATATTTCTAATCAGAAATAAGTGAAAAAGCAACAATTAGTGCCAGTTAATTTTGCGCCATTTCTATTCCAGCGCATATGTCAAAGCACAAACACGACTACAAGGGCGCATTCATTTTTCATGGTGTCATTATTTTCAGGGCGCCTTTTGTTAAACACTGTAGTAAATTAATATTTATACTTATTTGTTTATTTTCAGATTTCCGCAAATTATTGATACTAATTATTTATATAAATGTATTTGCGCCCTAGGATTGCAATCAAGCTTCGTAAACAAGCTATCAGTTTTGACGTAGAATACGTCATTCTCGGAGGTAAGTAGGGTGGTTGATAGTGATCAGGTGTCGGTATTTATATAACTTTTTGAGCCTTTGGTGGGCCTAAAGTACTGATCGTACAATGTTGATGTTAGCACTTGTTGGTCTGCTTGATCCTCAATGCATATATGCATGTATATATTTAGTTGATTATATTTATAAGTAAAGGGTGATTTTTTTGAGGTTATGATTTTCATGCATTAGTATTTGACAGATCACGTGGGATTTCAGACATGGTGTCAAAGAGAAAGATGCTCAGTATGCTTTGACATTTCATCATGAATAGACTTACTAACGAGCAACGCTTGCAAATCATTGAATTTTATTACCAAAATCAGTGTTCGGTTCGAAATGTGTTTTATCGACAAATTTTGTTCAGCGATGAGGCTCATTTCTGGTTGAATGGCTACGTAAATAAGCAAAATTGCCGCATTTGGAGTGAAGAGCAACCAGAAGCCGTTCAAGAACTGGCCATGCATCCCGAAAAATGCACTGTTTGGTGTGGTTTGTACGCTGGTGGAATCATTGGACCGTATTTTTTCAAAGATGCTGTTGGACGCAACGTTACGGTGAATGGTGATCGCTATCGTTCGATGCTAACAAACTTTTTGTTGCCAAAAATGGAAGAACTGAACTTGGTTGACATGTGGTTTCAACAAGATGGCGCTACATGTCACACATCTCGCGATTCTATGGCCATTTTGAGGGAAAACTTCGGAGAACAATTAATCTCAAGAAATGGACCGGTAAGTTGGCCACCAAGATCATGCGATTTGACGCCTTTAGACTATTTTTTGTGGGGCTACGTCAAGTCTAAAGTCTACAGAAATAAGCCAGCAACTATTCCAGCTTTGGAAGACAACATTTCCGAAGAAATTCGGGCTATTCCGGCCGAAATGCTCGAAAAAGTTGCCCAAAATTGGACTTTCCGAATGGACCACCTAAGACGCAGCCGCGGTCAACATTTAAATGAAATTATCTTCAAAAAGTAAATGTCATGGACCAATCTAACGTTTCAAATAAAGAACCGATGAGATTTTGCAAATTTTATGCGTTTTTTTTAAAAAAAAAGTTATCAGGCACTTAAAAAATCACTCTTTAGTTGCATGCGAATAAACTTTTTTATATAATATAAAACAAAAAATTATTTTTGTAATATATAATTATTATGTAATATATACATATACATATATACTTATACATATATATATATATATATATATAAATATATATATACTAATATTTCTCTGTGTTTATGGGTGAAATAGGCCTACAGGGGAACCGAACACCCAAAAAAATCGGTAACGCACCAAATTGTATACCTCAAGGGTGGTGTGGAAATACAATAATAGAATAATTTCATAATAAAATAAATCATTGACTTAACTTTTTAACTACGCAAATATGTTAAAAAGAAACTTCTTTCTACACAATTTTTTTTGTTTTAATACACAATTCCAATTAGAAAAACTGCGCCTAGCTGTACGCTACAACCGAATGCGGCCCTGAGGGAATATTAATGTATTAGTGTGAACATACACCAGTAAGAAAAATGCCGCATTTTTATTCCAGAACACCACTTCCTTATCTCTTATTTCTATGGTCGCTACTCATAGCGTTGATCGTACGTCACCCCCTCAAATTCATATTTACGGGATGAGGTCGACGCAATGCATGAGGCAAAGAACTAAGATATAAGGAAGTGATGTTATTGCACAAAAGTGTGGTATTTTTCTTATTCGTATTGGTTGACACAAATACATAAACATTCACAAAGGGCCGTATTCAGTTACGTCGAAAAAAAAAGGCTCAAAGTGTGCTTGTTAGAATTACATATAAAACCGGTGTTTAGAGTAATACGTTATTAGTAAAAGTTTGACCTACAGCCGTATTCATAACAATATCTTATTCATACAAATTCTTACTCATAGACCGTATTCATAAAAATATAGTGATTTTTCGTTTAATAACGTTTATGAATAATGTTTTGGAATAATTGTACTTTAGAGCCCATGCTTAAATATTTTTTTTCTAATTTTTATAATATGTGTATGCGCCTCCTAAGCCTAATGGTGCAAAAAAAAAAGGTCGGTCTTGAATGGTTTAGGAGATAAAAATCGGGAAAGTTTCAAAATTCAGTGCAAATTGCCAAGTGCGTGGAAGAGGGCCCAAGACCAAATATTTTTTTTCTTATTTTTATTATATGTATCTGGTCTTCCTAAGCCTAATGGTGCAATAAAATTTTGTCGGTTTCGAATGGTTTCGGAGATAAAAATAATAATGTATTATTATGTAAAAGGGCAAATTACCTTCCACGCACTTAGAAATTTGCGGTGAATTTTTAAATTTTCCCGATTTTTATCTCCGAAACCATTAGAGACCGACAAAATTTTGTTGCACCATTAGGCTTAGGAGCACCATATACATATAATAAAATTAAGAAAAAAATATTTGGGCTTGGGCCCTCTTCCACGCACTTGGAAATTTGCACTGAATTTTGAAACTTTCCCGATTTTTATCTCCTAAACCATTCGAGACCGACCTTTTTTTTTTGCACCATTAGGCTTAGGAGGCGCATATACATATTATAAAAATTAGAAAAAAAATATTTAAGCATGGGCTCTAAACTACAATTATGCCAATGTTTTTAATTCTTTCTCTGTTCTTCTCACTGATTTTCTGTTCTCTGCGATTTATTTTTCAAAACAGCTGATTTTGACAATGTGTCGATCATGACGTAGGCAGACATGCGCATGGCATAATCTTGTATTTATTATTTTTGGGTACAACCTGTCGAAGGATGGGATTTTTACTAATATTCATATAAAACGCATGAAAAAATAAATGAAAAATTTTGTTTTTACACATTTTGAAATGTATAGTTTTATACAGTTTTTGACGAATAGTCAGTTTAAGGTCCCGAATATGCGGAAATCTGAAAAGAAATCAATAAAATGTATTACATCTGATTAACTATGCTGAACACAGAAGCGCCCCAAAAATGTATTCAGCTGTGAAAAACTGATGCGCCCCTGAAGCATTTTGACAGATGTGGGTGCACCATTGTGAGTGCAAATTGGTGCGAAATCAACTGGCTCTAATTTGCATTGTAGCAAATTCTAACCACACAACGCATGTTATAATTATTTTTGGTCATATTTTTCTTTAAAATGACATAGTTTTCAGCAGTGAAAAACGCTTTTAATTTAATTATTTCACTGCACAAACTTTCAATTATATTCAAGTGAACTCAGAAATGTCAAAAAACACTCTCTATCTAGCTCGCTCAATTCAGAAATCATACCACAGTTCATGTACACTGTGTGTGTGGCTAACACCATTTCCTTATATTTTATTTCTTTGGCATGAGGTCATATTTTGTGTTGCTTCATAATAGCTGAATTACAATACTGCGTTAGGTCGGTCGGCCTTTGACCGTACTTTGGTCTCCGTTGTAAAAACTTTACGATATAAGCTGTCAAAACGGACGACCTCAAACTTTGCAAAACTAAATGTTGCGTTGACAGATCGTGTGTCTGTCATTTTGGTGATGCCAATAAAAGCAGCTATACTAAAAATCCCACAAAACGTCCCTTTTTCCGAAATCATGCAATTATAATTGTAATCAATGAAAAATTAAAAGATAGTGTCATAATAGCGTTCAATAGCGTTAAAAATCTTTTTTAAATGCTTTATAAATGAGATAATTTTAAAAATGGAGGAAACCTTCAATAAGCCCTCGATAAAACATATTTAAATTTTATTTTGTTTTCATCTGAGCACAAATTATGTCAAAAATACATCAAATTGTTTCATAATATATAAAAAAAAAAAAAAAAAAGAAAATGTAAAAAAAAAATTATTGAAAATCTTTGTTTATAAATGAGAGGATTTTTAAAAATGGCTGAACCATGGTTGAATAAATAAGGTTGTCGCATGGGTGAGAGCGAGTTCCCATAAATGTCAAATCGAAGTTGACATCTCATACAAAATCTGAAAACAAAAATTAATAACATGAAAAGCCGTTGAAGTTGTTGTTGTTGCTTTTCATTGATTTTGACAATTATGGGTACTGAAAAGAGAGTACGATCAGCCACGAGACAACCTTATTTATTCAACTATGGGCTGAACATCCAATAAATCCAATAAACCCCTCATAAAGCATTTTTAAAATTATTTGCTCTCATTTGAGGACAAATATTGTGAAAAATAATTAAAAATACTTCAACAATTTGGATAACATGTCAAAAAAATTCAAAATTATAAAAAAATTCAAAAGAAAAACAAAATAAAAACAAGAAAATTGGTCAAAACATTTCAAAATATTTACTAAACAAGATAATAAAATGACGATTTCTATGATATAATGATTGCCCTTGTACGAAATGCTCTAAAAAATAGGGTAGATAACGATTTCTGGAACGCGACGATTCGACAATGCATTTCAGAAGTTCTCTTCATAAAAATAAGAATGGCTTAAGGTTTTCTAGTAGATGGGTATTACCAAGTGGCAACTCCATACCGAATTTCATTATTATGCGGCATTTAACTCCAAAGCTATTTGATACCATAAGTTTGACTTATATTGGCGGTGCCATGCCCCCTTGTCCAATGCTCACTCAATTTTTCCAGTCAAAGGACAAGACTAAATAGTACATTCTTACCGAGTTTCATTGATGTGTGACTAATAGTTCGAAAGTTATACCCACAATTTGGTAAGCCGAAAAAGTGCCACACCCTTTTCCCAACGCCCATAAAATTTTACCAGTAGAACGGCACATGTACATCGAGACCGAACACCTAATTCCAATGTTGTGCGACCAATAATTCCAAAGTTAATCGATATTGCAGATTCGAGCTGCCACGCCCCCTTGTACAATGCTCGCTGAATCACTTGTAATTAGTGAGTACTTGGGTACAACTTTACAAAAACAAAGTGAACGGCATTTGCCAATCTACCTTACCACAACATTCCTTTGTGTGTTATATTATTCAAACAATGATATTAAGGGTATTCGTCCTCAACCAACCTCATTAAAATATCTAATTGACCAATATATAACTTTGCCATTTTGCATGAATACCCTTATAATATTATTTATAATATACTAAAAAATGCATAAATTTTAATATGAAATACAATTGAATAATATTAATATCATGCTAAATTCATCAAAATCATTTTTATACTACTTAAGCAGCATGTTAATTTAAAAAATTTTATCAATTTAAAAAAAACTCGCATCAAAATATAAATTCCCACGATAATCCTATGAAAATCTGAGTTTTCCATCGGAATCCAAGAATACCCACATTTTAGCATTGCTCAACGAAAATGCAACCCAGCGTTAATATGGAATGTCAAAAGCACGACCTAGCTTGAGCATGTCGCTACTCATAGCGTTGATCGTACGTCACCCCCTCAAATTCATATTTACGGGATGAGGTCGACGCAATGCATGAGGTCATATTTTGTGTTGCTTCATAAGAACCCATTGTTTCTAGTCTAGCTGTCAAAGGCCGACCGACCTAACGCAGTATTGTAATTCAGCCATAAGAACCCATTGTTTCTAGTCGAGCTGTCAAAGGCCGACCGACCTAACGCAGTATTGTAATTCAGCCATAACACTTCGAACACGAACCAAAGATCGCTAAATTTAGATCTAAGGTAAAAAATCAAAATTCTGAAGGGCACACATTTAAAGGTGAACCAACAAATTTTTTGTTTATCAGATTTGTATCAAATTCCATTTATGACAAGATTGAGAATCTTTCATTGTATAATTAATAGTAAAAGGTCGGAATTTGAAATGATGTACTTAGGGTTTACCAAAAAGTAAATAGCGCGTACTCAAAGGCCCGTTCTATCTATTTTTATATCCCCACGTTTAAAAAACGTAAAAGTGGTATTATAATTTTGTCACTCTGTTTGAAACGACCATAAGGAGGCGTGGTAGGTAAAGAAAAGTGTATTTATTCTTGATAAGCATCACCAAGTCGGTAAAGTCATGTCCGTCTGTCTGTGATCACGATTACAGCCGTAATCTTCAAGCTATCATCACGAAATCCGATATTTAAGTTTGTATCTAAAAAAAAGATTATGTTCGAAAATGAGCCGAATCGGATAAAAACCACGCCTACCACCCATACAAACTGACCTTATCAGAAAGGTAAAATCTCTTTTAATTCCATAAAAATTAATATACTTAGTACTCTCATATGTTTTGTTACGCGGTTGTTTGATCATAAAATGAAAAAAAAAAAGATTTTTTCAAAATATTTTTGTTATTTTCTGAGGCATTCAATAGCTACAAATTGTTGAACAACTTATTCAAAATGGCCACCATTTGCCTTCCAGCACAAGTGATGTCGATCCGGCCAGTCATCGATCGCAGCAGCGTGCTTTAGAGATTCGATATTTGGGTGTCGAGTAGAGCCAGCCAACCCTCTAACATGGACCACAATTTGTAATTCAATGGGTTCAGGTCTGGGCTACCCGCTGACCACTGATCCGTGGAAATGAAGTCCGGTACATAGTTTTTGAGCCACTCTTGAGTCAATTTAGCCTTATGGGCCGGAGCAGAATCTTGTTGCAAGGTTCACGGCTTTTTTCCAAAACCATTTCCAAAACATCGGATTCTTACATTTTTGCTGAAGTTTTGACTCCTTTTTCACAAATATGGAGCTTGGTGACGCCATCATAGGCGACTCCTCATCAAACCATCACATAAGCTGGGAGGTGACCTCTCTGAGCTTTCGGAACGTGTTCTGCTGCATGTCGTGATGACAGAGCATATACTATATCATTCTGTTTATTGAACGATTCCTCTATGGTGAAAATTTTTTTGTCAGTAAACAGCATTCTTCTGTGGGCATTTTCTACGTGCTTGAGAAGTAACGATTTTGATTTTCGCTTACGTTGTTCCTATAACGCTGCCGTGAGAAGGTGCCCGGTGTGTCTTTTGTATTCTCTGAGCCCCAAGTCATATTTAAGAATTGGAGAGACTGATTGGGCCAAGATATTCTTATCCCGCGACAAGATTTTCTGCTTTCGCAGCGGTTTTCGCTTGATTCGAGACTTCATCGCCTTGATGGCACGTAGTGTTTTTAGAACATGCCGACTGCCGGATTTTGGTCGGTCGATTATTCCACCAGTATCCTCAAACCTGGTGGCGTCCGTGGCGTAGTTGGTTAAAGTGCGTGGCCGCTATGTCAAAGAACCTTGGAGACCCAGGTTCAAACCCCAGCCAGCGACAGAAAATTATTTGAATTAAAATAATTTTTCTGTACGGCCGCCACCTCTCTGCAGACAATGGCAAACCTCAGAGAGTAATCAAAATGCCATGTAAAGCTTCTTGAGAACAAGAACATTCCGTTCATCGCCGTTCGGAGTCGGCGTTAAGCCTGTAGGTACATTTCTCGGTCAATTGTGTATAAACTTAATAACACGCACAACACAATTGATCATAAGAAGCTAGGTCAAAGTCCTTTCAAGGGCTGAAATGGCCAGTTATTTTTTTTTTGTTTTTTTTTTTTATTAGATGTAGTTATCAAACGTTTTTTACAATATTAAACAATTCTTGAAGATTACGAAAAAATTTTGCAGTGCAAAACATACGACCAATCGACATGAACATATTAGCTTCAGCGCCAACTGAGAGAACTTCGTGCGTGCGATCGTGTACGTATTTCGATTCTCGAATAAAGCCGTCGAATCTCACCACACGTGATACTACGTCAACAACACTGCTTTTATGTTTTGTTGTTTTTTAAAACGTTTTTATTGGCTTCACTTCATTTGTCTGTCCCGTACAAATCTTAGAATCGATTTTTGACCAACTTCCCGATGAGCTAGAGACTTGAAACTTAAAATGTAGCTCAGAACTGGATGACAACACAATATTATCTAATTTATTTGTCTGTGCTTTTATTTATTTCGCTAAAATGCGAAATTATTTGATACATACAAACATACATATTAAAAATCAAACGAAAAAAAAATGAAAAGCTTATTGACATTTTCAAATTTAAAAATTCACAACTGAAGTAAATTTATTACCTCATTTAGAACATATATTTCCTGTGAGTTATGTAGCTCAAAGCGTAAAGCGTTCGTTCGCGTTAATATGCGTTAGGTAGTGAGTTCGAGCCTCAACAATTTAAATGAAGTTTTTGTTTTTTTTATGAAAAAAAAATTCAAATTTTTTCAAATTCACCACTGAGGATGAAAAAACAATTGTAAAAAAGTAGTTTAAATAAGTTTTTTTTTATTTGTTTTTAAAAAGTAGTTTGATTTATTGCTATTTAGAAAATATTTTTGTGTAAGTTCTGTAGTTCAGAGCGTAAAGCGACCGCCTTAGTATGCGCTAGGTAGTGAGTTCGAGCCTCAACAATGTGGAGGATTTTTTTTTTTTTTTTTATGAAACAAAATGAAACCTTTTAAAATTCACCAGTGAGGGTGAAAAAAAATTGTAAGAAAGTAGCTTAAAAAGAAAAATGTTTAGTTATTTTTAAATAGTAGTTTGATTTATTGCTATTTTGCTATTGCCTTTTGTGTAAGTTCTGTAGCTCAGCGCACACGGCTCTTGCTTTATGATCGTGAGGTTGTGAGTTCGATCCTTAACAATGTCAATGACGTTTTTCCGGTTTTTTTCGTATTTCATTTTCTTGAATAAATTATTTTGTCACCTTCAGTCGTAAATTTTTGAAACTTCGTATTTCTTAAGTTTTTGATAGAATTCAAAAGAATCAGAAATCTCGGGAAATTATCGATACATTTTAGAGAATTTGGTGTCCACTTGATTATTTGATTTCATTATCATTTCAATTGTACTGATAAAAACATAAAACCCTCAAAATCTATTGTAAAAATTGAAAAAGACTAAAAACCAGAAAATAATAATTTGAGTAAAAAAAAATTTTTAACATCCAACGTTTTTAAATCGAACTAAAAAGTATAAAATAATTTCTGCAAGAGTGGGACTTTTAGTTCTCATAAAAACGTGGGGCGCATGCTCTAGGGAATATTTAGGAGTTAAGAAAACCTTGGTTAAGAAAGCCTTTGTACATTTGTATATTAAAATTTCTCTTGTATACAAATAATTTCTCATAATTCATCAGAGATATGCATAGATAGGCATAGGAAAATTTTTAACAAAAAAACTCGTCAGACTTGATAACATTAAAATTGAAGAATTTTGAAACCCAAGTACATAGAACTTACTGGACTGAACGCAATAGATGTCTGCAAACTTGAATCTGCCATTCATGCAAGGGTTTCTATCCTGACAGTCAAGGGACCTGAGTTAAGAAATCATTTGTACCCTTACGTACTAGAATTGTTCATAACACTAATTACTATTCTCTATAGCATGCACCCCACGTTTTTATGAGAACTAAAAGCCCCACTCTAGCAGAAATTATTTTATACTTTTTAGTTCGATTTAAAAACGTTGGATGTTAAAATTTTTTTTTTACTTAAATTATTATTTGTTCTGTTTTCAATTTGTTTCTATTTGTTTTGAAATGCGACTACGGAAGAGTCGAAGTACTTGAATACATGGCAGATGGCTTGAAAGTAATTATTCTGATGCTTGTACTGCTCTCTTGTTTTAAGACAGGAAGTTATTCTTTTCGCGCCATTTCGAGTTTTTGAGACAAAAAATTAGCGATCAAGAACTTGCTATTTATGACTGCTAGACTTCTTCTTTTGAGGTTGTGTTAAGAGTAACACTCCGCAAACAATTCGAAATCTCAAACCGGACATTGAAGTAGAGGTGGGTAATAGCACAATTTTTGGTGTGCTGACTCACTAGCACATGTGCACCCTTAGGAGTCAGCACACTGTGCTAGCACAATTGTGTCACAGTCGAAAAAAGCACTTCGCAGTCGAAAAGCGAAAGGAGTTGAATATTCGTCCCATAAGAAATACATGCAAATCAGCTGCGACCACAGCAACAGCATTTGTCTCATTTACTCTTTCGTGTTTACGTAAAAAGACGAAGTGTTGCTTCACACGCGTGTGCACTATGCGGTTAACACTGATGTAAATTAAAACTGACAATTGGCGCTGGGTTCTTGTTGCGCTAAAAAAAAATTGCATATTGTCAATTATTGCAACTGAAACAAAAACCAACTTTACTAAGCAGAAACTTAACAAAATGTAAGTAATATTAGTTTATTGCTCATGCTATCTAAATAAATAACTTAAGAACCATTTCAATGACGACACATCAAAAGAGTGCAGTATGGCTTCACTACTCAGAGCCCAACAAAGAAAAAAAAGTGAAATGTTTGTTGTGTGGACAGAAATTATCAGTTGCAAATAAATCTACATACAACCTAATTAGACATATTAATAAAAAGCACCCAGCCCAACAAATCAGGAGACAAGCATCACCAGCAGAGCACGAAATCCAAAGGAGTAACAACAATAACGAACTAACAAATAGCAACGAAGTCATCATCAATACTTCCGCAGCACAACGCGTTACACCACTTCAAGAATGTTCCTTGCAATACTTTGGTAAGTTCTATAATGTTCTTCGTTCAGATTGAATAAATCATTGTTTTCTTTGAAGGTTCTACTCAAAAAAATGCAAGAATTACCCAATATTACAACAGACCGCTGCAAACAAAAAAACAAAGAGAAATAGACCAACAACTCGTTCAGATGATTGCAAAGGAATATCAACCATTTAGCATTGTGGAAGATATTGAATTTCGGGCACTATTACATATGCTTAATCCAAGTTATAAACTACCAACTCGGAAAACAATATCGTGTTCTCTGCTACCAGCAATGTTTAATGAAACATCTGAAAGGGTAAGACATCGTTTAAAAAGAAGCTTTGCTTTGTGCCTTACAGTGGATGGATGGACTTCCCGAAGCCAAGATTCTTTTTTTAGCATCACTGCCCACTATATTGCCAACGATGATAAAAGAACATTTTTGGCATCTGATTTGCTTGGATGTGTTTCATATGAGGAAAGGCACACTGGGGAAAATATTTGCAATAAACTAAAAGAAATTTTAGAAGAATGGGATATTTCCAATAAAGTTACTGCCATAGTTTCTGACAATGCCGCAAACATGAAGATGGCTGTAAGGATTGGTGGATGGCGTCATTTAGGTTGCTTTGCACATTCTCTTAATTTGATAACCCAATAAGGATTGAAAGAAATACAGCTTATTTTGGACAAGATCAAATCAATCGTGAGATTTTTTTCTAAGAGCTGTTATGCAAACAACCAACTTAAAGTTGCACAAGAAAGAATGGGTATTGCACCAACAAAATTAAAAAATGATGTTCCAACTCGTTGGAATTCAACATTTGAAATGATGAACCGATTTTTACGTTTAAAAGATGCCTTAATATCTACATTAGCTCTTATAAATTCGTCCGCATTGGTCACAGATGACGGTCTTGAGTCAATCAATATATTAAGTAATGTAGAATGGTTAATCACAGAGCAATCAACAAAAGTTTTAGAAATTTTTGACGTTATTACATCTTTGATAAGTACTGAAAAACGCGTAAGCGCATCGTCGGTTATCTTATATATTAAACAAATAAAAAAGCATTTAAATTCATTTGATAGTCAACAACTCATACCAGCAGTGCAAAAATTGATACATAAGCTTCTTAGTGAAATTAATAATAGGTTTTTTGATATTGAAAGTAACGAACTTTTAACGCAAGCAACCATATTAGATCCGAGGTTCAAAAAGTTCGGTTTCATGACAGAATCAAAATATAAAAGTGCAGTTGAAAGACTTTATACAAAAGTTGCGAACACTGTCGTTCCGAATAATGTGATCATGGATGAAAGGTCTCCAACCGCTGAAAATCAAACAGAGCAACAACGAATAAGTGCAAAAGATATTGAAAAAATAGAACTTCTTTGGAAAGATTTCGACGCTGAAGTTCAGCAATACGTACATCCCCGTAATCCACTTGCATCAGCGATTGTAGAAGTAGACAAATATTTAAACGAGCCCATGCTTCCAAGGAAAGATGTGCAGGGAGTGAATCAAGATCCGCTAGCTTGGTGGAATCAAAGAATTTTGATATATCCACGTCTTTACCAAATAGTTAAGACTAGATTATGCATATCGGCTACTTCAGTTCCTTGTGAGCGAATTTTTTCCCATGCAGGGCAGATAGTAACCGAAAAACGAGAGAGACTGGGAACAGATAAAGTTTCACAACTGGTATTCCTTAATTATAATTTAAATAACCAAGATGGGTAGGCAGCTTATGAATGACAGCTTTATAATTCAAATTAAAAAATTGATTGCTCTGTGATTAACCATTTTTCATTACAAGTACCTTAAACTATTAGTACCTATTAAAACTATTAGGGCCAGTTTTTCAGTGCGGGTTTAAACTCTAGTCAAATTAAACCGAGCTTAACTCACCAAAATTGGACGTTTAAACTCGGTTTAAGCAAAAAACACATCATATGATAATTTAAGTCAATTCAACTTAAACGAATACTACAATATCTAGTTAAACCGAGTTTAAACGTCCATTTTTGGTGAGTTAAGCTCGGTTTAATTTGACTAGAGTTTAAACCCGCACTGAAAAACTGGCCCTTAATATCTCAAATGTGTTCTTTTATATAATAAGTTTGTATTCTTTTTTGTTTTACACCTTGCGTTTTTTATTCATTATTTATTTTAACTTCACAATAATGTGAATTAAAGCAATATTTAAATCTAAAATTTATTAATTTTCTTAATATTTTTGTTACTTTCATGTTTTAAGAGTTCATACAACTCACATACGTATATCATTATATAAAGTATTATATATTGAAGATTAATTTATTTTCTTTTAATGTCTCAAATGTGTGTTTTTATTAAATATTTTATGTTATTTTTTATGACATTTCTTATGTTATTTTTTGTTGTTTGTATTTTGTTTTCATTTTAAACGAAAGTTGTTTCGTTATGAAAAATATGTGTACATACTTATATTTATATTGAAAATAAATCAGAATATATTAAATAAAGAAAAAATAATTAAAATTTTTTTACAGTGGTAGAAATAATTTTTTGTGCATTATTTTTTAAATATCAATGCAGTGCACAGTAGCAATAACCATTGAGTGTCAGTGAAGAAGCTTAGAACAGCACTCTGCTATACATCCCAAAACTGCACACAAAAGCCACTATACTCGTGAAAGTGCGTCTTAGCTCTGCTTGTTGCGGAGCTGGGAATGATCACAGCTATCATTTGGATGACGCTCATTTTCTGATCAAAAAACACTTTTTTTTGGGAAAATGGTACCCTACACGGGATTCTTGAAAATAAATTTTTGAGTCTTTTTTTTTAATATTTTTTATTCTAAAGATAAAAAACGACTTGAAAATGAGTCGTTTCTTAATCTGTTTTTAGTATTTTCAAGATAAAAAAATGACTCGAAAATAAGTCGATTTTTAATCATTTAGTGACCATATTCAAGATAAAAAACGACTCGATAATTACTCCTCAAAAAGAGTCGTGCGTAGGGTACTATTTTATCCAGAACAAAGAGTCTTTTTTTGATCAGATAACGAGCGCGCTTCGGACTATCACCATCGCAGAGAAGAGCTCTTATGTGACCAACAATTTTAAAAAAAGGTGGCTGGGTGTGCCACTATGTGTGTCAACGTAGTGTACTAGCACACATGCTCACTACTGAGTGTCACACAATACATAATTGACACTTTAAGCGCAAAAGTGCTGCTCTTCATCGTGACTCACTATATGAGTCAATGTAGTGTGCTAGCACACATGGCACACTGCAGAGAGTCAGCACAGTGCCATAGCACAGCACTGAGTTACCCACCTCTACATTGAAGTCGCCATTGTCGGAAAAGAGCCCCAGTTAGGCAAAAAAGCGATCCAAAATTTCGAAAGAAAGTATAGAAAGGTCTGCAAGCTAATCCGAGAAGGCCATTTGAATTTGTCTTCTTTATAATCGAATAAAAATTTAAGAGTCATTTTAACAATTACTTGTCTTATTCAAAAATAAATTTTACACTTTTTGTTGGTACACCCGTTGATTTTTTGATTAGGAATTTCAACTTTTGCAGATTCCGTAAATAAATTTATTCAACTGAAATTTCAAAAATGATTTTTTGGCCAATATTTCTGGTTTTTTATGGTCATCGAAGTAATTTAAAATACGAACAAACACATAGAAAATACCTCAGAAGTAAATGATTTGTTTTTGACAACTTTCAATCGATGAACATACTCGTATGTAAAATAGTATAGTAGATATGTATCTCAAAAAACACAAGCCAATAAAGACGTTCTTTCATTAATTAGCCCATAAGTGTCATGGCCAAGTTTAACCAAATTGTAAACATTTCCAATAAACATGTTTATGCACTCAAGGATTCTAGGAATTTCAAAGAGTGAGATATGAGAATTGCTGCAATTGTTTTTGTTGTATTAAATGGACCAACAAATACATACAAAATTTATTGTGCATTGGATAAAATGAAAGCAGATATCGAAATTGATATGTGTGTGGCCATTACACCTCACCATGCAATGGTAAAAACAATAAAAAAGAGTGGATAAGTTGAGGATTGATTGTAAATTCAATGTCCGTTAAGTGGCTTAAAAGTAATTAGCTGCATGCAGGGGCGACCCCTGACATTTTGGAGGGAACAGGCGGACTATTTATTAATTTTTAACAATAAATAAAAAATAATTGTGTTTAAAAATTTTGCAATCTTCGAATGATTTAATAAAGCAATTCTAGCTAACAGTAAAATTGATATAGGGTAAGATGCAACATTTTGGTCCACCCAGTACTTTTTTGATTTCTTGAGAACGGTGAGTGATGAGGACATATCGCTCGTTTTCTTCAATAACGTTACAATCCAAAAAACATAAAAATTGAGTTAATTACACAGCAATTTTTGTGATACCATGGTCCATGCTGTGTACAATTTTGGTAACGATCAATATATTTCCGATTAGATCGTATTAAATATCGATAATCTCCAGTTTTTTTTTGTCACTTTGTATGGATTTAATCATGTACATAAGAGTGTCCCGTCCAGGTATTTTTTTTTTGAGCTACACTATCACAAGAGGTATCAAAATTTGCGAAATTTTACACAGATTACGAACAAGAAAAAAAAAATGTAATTGCGTGTCATCTTGAGGGCTCTACCGACTTGGTAGTTTTGTAAGTTTTCCGTTTTTGCAAAAATACACCATATGCCTACAATATTATAAAAATAAAGTTCAAAAGGTATTTTATTATTTAAATTCATTTTAAAAAAGCACAAAAAAACAAAATAAACATAATATAGCTTTTAATCAATGACAAAAACATAGAATTTAAACTTATTTTTGTGTCTTAAATTTGGCATTTCTGTCGAGATTGCAACCGGGTTCTATTTCTTTTCGTCCATCAAAGTAAATGCTTTTATAGCAATACCTCAAATATTTTTTGATACTTCTGTCCGGGTTTTAGATACGGCTTTGTGAATCTTATTTGTATTAATAACCAGAGTTAAATCTTCGGCAAAAACCAAGCCAACGTCGGCCATAACCGCAGAAGCAACAGCAGTAGCAGATCGCGTCGATAAACCGTTTCTATCACAGACCTTAGCAACTGTTGGTAACGGTAATGTAATCTGATTCGCCGTGAAAGTCGATGTAGTCTCTGTCGAGGGCGTGTTTGTGGGAGATGGCTCTGTTATCTGATATATTTCTGAGGAAGATTCACATTCTGAATCTTCATTACAATTTGCTGAAACAGAATCGGTTTTTTGTGTAGTACATGACTTTTTTTTTTTGTTACATGACTGACTCTTTAATTTGTCTCTGCTGCCGTTTCATTCATCTAGCCGTTTATTTGCTATCAACACCGATTATAATAATTTTCCGGTCAATTCTTTGATCCAGCAAAAAATTTCTCTCATTGATGGGAACTTTCTTAGGTTTAGAGCACGAACAATATTTAAATGAAGTGCATTTACAAGTATCAACGTCGAAGCATCAACGTCGCATGTTGTTATATCCATTGTAAATTCGGCATGCAAAAGAATCATTCTTATATGCCAACAACTTTTGTTAAATAAATTGAAATTGAAATCTTCAGCTCAAAAGCTTCTCAGATGACTCTAAACAATATTTTAGTTTGTTTTCAAATATATCATTTTGCTTGCTTTTGATAACCATCTTTTCAAAGATAACCATCTTTTCAAATTGAGGTACTTTTCGAAATCGTATTTCAGTAATTGAATAACTCGTTCCTTAGTTACAACTGGAATTGAAGCTCTGGTCAAAATATTATTTATCTCTTCAAAAAAATCGAATGTGTACGTGAATTCGATGGATCCTTTCCATTATATTTCAATTTCAGGTGGTTTTTGACAAATAAAATGCAATGAATGACGTCCCTTAAGTTGGTAGCTGCCGACTTTCCAATTCTTTGAATGGTACCAATATAGCACAAGTAGTCTCACTACGCCTATAGCTCATTATGTGATGTTGCTTGCAAATCTAAACGTCGTGTATATATTACTCCCAAATAGAAAAGTAAGTTTTTTATTATAAAAAGATTTAAAAGCAAATCGCCGAGTTTTTTTTACTCCAGTTTAGCTACCATATGCACTTGCAGGGATGTCAAACCAATGACAGGGCTGCATCGAAGCATGTGGAATTGACTCAAATGTATAAATTGTCGTTAACAAAGTAAATATTTTTGAAAACAAAGAGTATTAAGAGTAAATATTTTTTATATTTAGTTCAGGAACCGAAATTTAGGATAGCGAAATATCACTATAAAATTTTAAATTTTCCAAAAATTTGAAGATCGGTAGAACCCTTAGGATATAGTTTTATTTTATTTTTTAAATTATTTTTGTAATCTACAATCAATTTCGCAAATTCCAAGAGGTCTGACGTTAAGGAAAACCAAAAAAATTTTCGGGACACTCTAATGTACATTACAGTAGTACTTGTATATTTGATGTTTTGTCCATATTTTTTTTTTCTTTGTCCGTTCAAAACTTAAAATGCTTCTCCTGAAAAATCTAGTTTTTTTGAGTTGTAACGTTATTGTAGAAAACGAGCGATATGTATAGAGTGTTTTCTTTTAAAGGACTTTGAATAGACATAAAATACTGACATTACTTATATATATTCAAACTGAAAATTGAATGTATTGACGGCATTCTGGAAGTTCAATTTCTTACCACTTTTTCGAGCATTTTGGGCCGTATATCGACAATGGGTCGCACAATGTTGTCTTCCAAGGTGACCATAGTTGTTGCATTGTTCGCATAAATCAATGATTTCACAGAAACAGAACGCCAGAGAAAACAGTTCAAAAGCTTTGAATCGCACTTTCTTGGTGGTCAAATGACTGGTCCATTTCGGGAAATACCGCGTTCGCCAAATGTTTCCTTCAGTAAGTCAATTGTTTGACGCGTAAGCATCCCATCGATTGGGGTACAAAATCATCGGTAATCATAGCTCTAAAGCGTTTGCCGTTGTAGGTTACGCTACCGCCGGCTTAATTTTAAAAGAAAAAAGAACCAATGTTTCCATTGGCTCATAAAGCATATTGACCCTGATTTTTTGTGGACATAACAGTGCCTAAAGAATCTCTTTTGGATTTTTTGTCCTGGAAACGCGATAATTTTGCTTACTGACATGCCTAATGAGAAAAAAATTAGCATCACCACTTAACTGAATATTGTGATATTTCCAAAAAGTGGATGGATGACAATTGATGGGCGCGTGGTAAATCGACCTGTTTGGGTTCTCCTTAATATTACGCTCTACATCAGAAATTGTTTCTTCGGTGCGCACAGTACGAAGCCTTTTCGGATACGTATTATCATTCAGTGCAGCGATCCCTATTAAAATTATTTGAAGAATGAAACAACAATTTCAATAAAAAGCCAACATCAACAACAAAGCGTGGTACAATGAAGAATTACCAACAACGAAAAATACTTAAAATCAACAACACAAATATGAATTGTGCGCGGTCGCTGCATTAAACAACAACGAAAAGGACATAAAACAACAACATGCATCATGACTGCATCCTCGATTGCGCACAAGTTCAAATTTTGGAACACACAAAAACAACAACATATGAAACATCATCGATCGATGGTGAATACTAGGGATGTATGTTAAAGGAGCTTTAAATTCGGTTCCGAAAGGTCGAAATTTATTTTAAACCTCTGACTTCGACTTCGGCTCCGATAATTTTAATTCGGAGTTATAACTAATGTCGAAACGCAACGATTTGATCTATTCGTTTCGATTTGACACACGTGAGCTCTGTTACACTTACACTGCTCTACAAATTATAAATTTGGAAAAATACCACGAACGTCACATATATGGGTGTGTTAATTTGGACCTCCAGAACACAAAAATATTTATATATTTTTTTTTTTCCATTTGTAGAGGTTTGTATTTCTCGAAAGATGATTTTATTCAAATTTATTTTCAGCTTAAACTACTTGTCCGATAGAAATGAAAAGTAAATGACTGAAAAGACAATTAAATTGCCTTTTCATTGATACATCGATAGTATCGATCGAATAAAATATGTTTACGCAATTTTCATCTTTTTGGGAAAAATTCCATTTTTAAATAACTTTTTCTTTTTAGGAAAAATTAAAATCAGGAACATTTTTTGGTGTTACGTATATTCAATTACAAACACTTTAAGTCTAATTTTTCCATTTCCATTTTCCAATTTGGCCCAAATCAGATTAAAAACATTTTTTAAAAATAATTCAATTTCAATTTCTCTGCTTGCACTATATTTTTATAAACGGGTAGTTTAAACAACTGTCGTAATCTCCCACAAACGAGGGAGTTTTGGACAGCCCGACTTATTTCGTAAATAAATGTTATGAATAATAAATTTTTTCTCAATGGAAACTGTAAACAATTACGGCGCCTGAAATGCCCCTTAAAATAACCCCGTTTTAAATATATTCTTTATTTCAAATAATACTCAAATCCTGAAATTCTCAATCTCCTGACATGTCACTTCTCGTAAGTGAAAGTAAGTAGACTAGATCAGCCCTATTGTGAATAAAATTTCGCCTGGAATTAAAAAAGGGAATTTTTGTATTTTTAGCAATGTTCACTGAACTTTTGAAAAATTTGAACACAAATATTTGCATTCATTGCGAATTTTTAAGATCACTAGAAAAAGAAAATCTTTAAGAGCATCCCCTGTCTAAAAAATGAAAATTCCCTTTTTCAATTCCGGGGGAAATTTTATTCATACTAGGGGCTGAATAAGTATTGTTTCTGAATATACCCTACGGAGAAAGAAGAGTAAATAACTCTTAAGTGACTGGCCCCGTGACAACTCGAATGGAACCTATCACAGGACAGGTCTGATATAATTTGTCACGGAACAGGTTCTTTGTGGTTGATATGGGGCAGATTTTATTTTATTCAGCACGGGACCAATTAAAAGGATACAAGCGGATACATATCGATTAAAACTCGAAGCTCTTTTTGTATAGTGGGGAAATTCAAAGTTGAAAGGAAAAAAAAAACAATTGCATCTGTCACAGAATAAGTATTAAACAATGTGAAGGGCAATATTGAGTGATTGTTTAGTGAACAAGTGAAATTGCTCAATGAACTACTCGATAATTAGGATAGATCACATATTTGTTCTTCGAGGCCGGTCACGGGACAGGTCCAAGGTGATACAGCAGGTGGCAATTGACTCCTGTCAATGACAACACTGTGTAGAAGTGACCGGTCGGTTTCATATATTGGTGGGGACCTATCACTTGATAGGCTTAGAAACGGTTCTTTTCTCCGTAGGGTATAAAAAAATATTTACACTGCAGTAGGAATCTGTAATATACTTACTTACTTACTTACTTATCTGGCCCTTACAACCGAAGGTCGGTTTTGGCTTCTTATAAGAAATTGCGCCAGCCACTTCTGTTTTGCGCTTGCTGGCGCCAGTCGGAAACACCAAGCGTAGTCAGGTTATCCAACATCTGATCCTTCCAACGAAGATGTGGGCGTCCTCTTCTGCGTTGACCACCACCGGGCATCGAATCGAATATTTTTTTCGCCGGAGCGCCGTTTTCCATTCGCTCAACATGACCTAGCTAGCGGAGCCGCTCGTTTTTAATACGCTTAACTATGTCGATGTCAGCGTACAGCTCATACGTGGTTCCATCGAATTCGGTACTCGCCATTGACGCAGATTGGACCGAAGATTTTACGAAGGATCTTTCTCTCGAAGACTCCCAAAGACTTATCATCAGAATTGCTCAACGTCCAGGTTTGTGCTGCATATAATAGGACGGGCATGATTAGTGACTTATAGAGCGTGAGTTTTGTTCGTCTAGAGAGTTCGTTCTCTGCTTCTCAATTGCCTACTCAGCCCAAAGTAACATCTGTTGGCAAGAATTATCCTTCGCTTTATCTCAATACTGACATCGTTGAAAGAGTTTACGCTGGATACCAGGTAGACGAAGTCCTTAACAACCTCGAAGGAGATGTTATCAACAGTGACGTGTTTTCCAAGACGCTGGGACTGTTTATTTGTTGACACTAGGTATTTCGTCTTATCTGCATTCACTGCAAGACCCATTCAACTCGACTCTTTCGCTAATCTGGAGAATGCTGCGCTGACTTCGCGCGTATTATGGCCAATGATATCGATATCATCAGCATACGCCAGCAGCATAATACTTTTGTAGAATATCGTGCCACTGCGTCTCAAATCAGCAGCTCGGATGATCTTCTCCATCATTAGGTTGAAAAAGTCGCACGATTAGGAATCACCTTGAAACCTCGTTTGGTATCGAATGGAGAAGTGCGGTTCTTCCCGATTTTAACCGTGCTGCTGGTGTTGCTTAGTGTCATTCTGCAAAGGCGGATGAGCTATGCAGGAATACCAAATTCAGACATGGTGGAATATACATGGTTCCTTATTGGACTGTCGAAGGCGGCTTTGTAATCGACAAAAAGATGGTGTGTGTCGATTTGTTTTTCTAGGGCCTTCTCCAAGATTTGTCGGAGCGTTAATGTCTGGTCTATGGTGGATTTTCCAGGCCAGGTGGAAGCGACACTGATAAGGTCCAATCAGCTGGTACACGATGGGCTTCAGATGCTGGACATGACCTTATATGCGATATTAAGAAGGCTTATCCCACGGTAGTTGGCGCAAATTGTGGGATCACCTTTCTTATGGATCGGGCAGAGCACTTTGAGGTTCCAATCGTTTGGAATGCAATCTTCTGACCATATTCTGCATAGTAGCTCATGAATGCATTTCAATAGAGCTTCGCCTCCATTCTTGAAGAGCTCAGCTTAGGTAAGCCATCGGCTCACCTGATGAGGTTGTTTGTTTGTTGTTTTTAAGCTGAGCTTTAGCTTTCAAGACTTCACTATGGTCGGGCAGCGGAACTTCAACGCTGTCGTCCAAAATTGGGGATTCCGGGATATCATCTCTATTGGCGGGATTGTTGTCGTCGTCGCCATTCAGAAGCCTGGAGAAGTGTTCCCTCCACATCATCAGTGTACTCTGAATATCTGACACTATATTCCCATTTTCATCCCTGCAGGAAGAGGCCCCGGTCTTGAAACCATCGGCCAGGCGTCTTATTTTTTCGAAACATTTTCGGACCTCATTCCTGTCACCATAACATCTCAATTTTCTAGCACTCACGCATTTCTGCTTCCCTTTTCTTTCGCCTGAAAATGCGTCTCTCTTCCCTCCTTTGACAAGAAAAACAAATGTTTTGATTTACTGTTAATGAATAAATAGAGGATGGACCGAAGTCACGCCTGCATGTAAGAATTGATCAATCGGATCAGCTCAGCTACATGCGTTAACTATGTCCGCAGCCCTAAGCTCGAAGTTCATTCACTGCATTTGCATATGCGTACGTCTACTTGCTGAACGCAATGGAGTAGAAATGTATGAAAGCTTATGAGAGAGTTTTTTGCCTACGTATGCCTACGTGCATAGCGTTGGAAATATGCAATTTACGCAAGAAAAGTAGAAAGTATTTCAACCAACATTGAGAAGAAATAAAGGAAACGAGTCAGATGCTTATTACTTTCAGGGATGTCTCTTGTATATAAATCTTAAAAATGAAAAAGTTTTATATTTTTTTTTAAAAAAGAACTTTTTTTACACTCAGAACTTTAGATTTTTGTTATTATAAATGAAGACATTTTAAGTATTTTTGTGTAAATACGATAATGTCACATTAAGAATATACTAAACATTTTATTATTTTGTAGTCCTGTATTACTCTGAACGTAAAACCCAATCATTGTTCGCTGCCATAATTTTCTTGCGTAAATTGCGCCAACGAGTAGATGGACGCATATGCAAATGTAGTGAATGAATTTCCAGCTTAAGAGTATGCATGGACCTTTGACCACACTTTTGTCAGATATGACAGTTTAATCTTTATCAAAAAGGGGAACCTCTAAAAAAAAAATAAACTGTAATTAAGAGTTTCTAATTAGATTGAGTCTCAATTAAGCAATCCTGGTGGAAAAACCAACTTAACTTTTGTGCATTCCTTAAAAATATTTCAACTTTAAGTAAAAGACCGAAGACTCTTTGGTATTGAAGTTCTTAATAACTAGCAGCTTAAACAAGGCACTAACTATAAAAACAAAAAAAAAAGGCCATAAGAAAAGAGGCGTTGAATTTTCATACCAAACTTTGTTGACTTCAATAGAACCGCTAGTTGCGGCGCCAATTTTATGCCTTAGAATTTGGCCTCACTTTGGTTGCTGCCAGCCATTGTTATGCATTCTATTAAACACGAGCAGAAACGTGATTCAAGGTTGAAGTATAAATTTTTTTTTTGCTTTTCCATAACCACACCTTTTTTCTGCTGTGCAAAAAGTAGTTAGACATGAAAATTGTAGGCTGCATTTCCAAAAAGTATTCAAATAAAAAATAAATGTTATGTGATCGAAGTACCTACATTTAACAGCAATAAAAAAGTTTGCACGAGCTTATTTACCATATTTAGATGAAGCATTGAAGGTATGTGTAAACAATGCTAACTGTACTTTATGTAAGCAAATGAAGTTGTATCCAAGTGCTTGCAATAAAGCCCTTTTCTGAGCTGAGCAAAGCACTGTTCCAATCAATACATACAATTTAGTTCAACCCATCAACCATGAGGTCAAACATTTTTTGCACTTTGCATAAATCTAAACACACAACGATTCCAAGTAAAAACTTAAAATTTAACATATGTGTCACTTTTTACAACCGTATCAACTCAAAGTCATAAAAAATATTTATATCTCTTAACCTACATTGCTGCCAAGAATCCAATAAATAAATCAAAATCTATCAAACAATAAGCAGCTAAGTAAACTATTTTGAACGAAGCTTATTTTTACCTCAACAGCTCGTTTTCACCACATTAAATGGGTTTTTTTGATGCCTCACTTGCAGCAGATTTTGTGCAGTTTGTAGGCTAAAGAAATCAATTTTCATGAGTGTTTGGTTATGTTGTTATTTATTGTTATATTGTTTTATTGCTGCTTTTGAATTCTTAAGACGACGATGAATGCTAGAAATAGCGAAGATGACGGTAGCGGGAAAATGTTCGAAAATAAGCCATTTGTTGTGATTTTTGACAAATATTAAATGACATGTTGAGTAAACACTTAATCGTGTCAATATAATGGAATTAGTTGTCTTCAAGATTTAAGAAAAAGGATGATGGACGCAATGAATGGTATCACAAGGTTGACGGTTATTTAACGTTCGTTTGCAACAATAAAGAAAATGTTTGTTTGTTTGTTGATTTGAACTCTAGTCCAAAAAAACTGGACACAAAATAAAACAATTTCTTTAAACTATCGTTTCACTCCCATATATCTATAAGAGACTAACTTTTTCCCGGCGCGCGTTGCTGCACCCTGCAACTATATGGATACATAATAAGTATATTCAAAGCTTTTCTTACCCATAGTTTGACACCACTGTCATTTTTTACTGCCCGTTACAGTTTCCCAGTAGCAGGACATCACCAAATAGTAACTCCATTTTGAGTTTTTATGTAAGTACTGTTGCTTTTACTTCCAAAGCTATGTGATATTACAAATTTTAATTGTATGGGCGGATTCACACCCCCTTATAAAATGTTCATCCCAGTTTTCTATTAGATGGACATTATCCAATTTTAATACAGTTGCCGACAGTGAGCATACTTAATAAATTACCAAATTGCAGCCTAATACGGCGAAAACCATAGGAAATAAAGCATTTTTTGATTTGTGGGCGGAAAAAGGGGGTGTGGCAACCCACTTTTAGTACAGATACCGACAGAAAGCAAACAAAATTAACTATCGAATTTAAGTACAAAATCTTCTGATATATAGAATTTTTATTGATTTTTGGGCGGTTAAAAGGGGGTGTGGCAAGACATTTTCAGTACAGTTCCCGACAGTGAGCAAATAACAAACTAAATTAGAAAATAAATTACCAAATTGTCGTCTAATACGACCAAAACCGTCGGAAATATAGATTTTTTATTGATTTGTGGGCGGTAAAAGGAGGTGTGGCAAAAATACGAATCTATCAAGCTCAAATAGTAATTCCAATAGTAATTCCATTCTGAGTTTTATTGCTATGCGACATCTATTTCCAAAGCTATTCGGTATCATATTTTTTAATTATATGGGTGGTGCCACACCCCTTGTCCAATTCTTGCTCAATTTTGCTAGTCGAAGAACGCGACTAAATAGTACGATTTTACCAAGTTTCATTGATGTGTGAATTATAGCTTGAAAGTTACACCGAAAATTTGGTCTGCTGAGTGCCACGCCCCACGTCCAACGCCCATACAAATTTACTTGTGAAACGGCACTTGTTAATTGAGGTAGAACACCGAATTCCGATGCTATGCGACCTATAATTTTAAAGCTATTCGCTATCGTAAAATCAGGTTGTATGGGAGTTGCCACGCCCTCTTGTCCAATGTTCCGTAAGTTTTTTCCAAAACCTTTGCGTGACAATTACAAACCAACTTACAGCAGGAAGTATCCAATTTGGTGCAGTCGTTTTCAAGTTTTAAGCATCCGAAAAAACCAAGATTCATTTTTATATACAAAGATTTAGTGATACTCTTGTTTAAAGAGAGTCTAACTAACAAAAAACATTCCACTTCTTTGCAAGTAAAATAAATTTTGATGCAATTTTGCATTATTTTAAAGTGGATTATGCACTTTAAGAAAACTCTTGTGTTTTTTCACTGGCTAAGTGCGATTGAAAAGAACAAAATATGAAAAAGTATGTTAATCAAAGGATATTTAATATCTATCATTATGTTATGTTGTATTTTCGTGAAAAATTGTTTTTTCACTTTATTATCCTTATCCTTATCCTTATCCTTATCCTTATACTTATCCTTATCCTTATCCTTATCCTTATACTTATCCTTATCCTTATCCTTATACTTATCCTTATCCTTATCCTTATCCTTATCCTTATCCTTATCCTTATCCTTATCCTTATCCTTATCCTTATCCTTATCCTTATCCTTATCCTTATCCTTATCCTTATCCTTATCCTTATCCTTATCCTTATCCTTATCCTTATCCTTATCCTTATCCTTATCCTTATCCTTATCCTTATCCTTATCCTTATCCTTATCCTTATCCTTATCCTTATCCTTATCCTTATCCTTATCCTTATCCTTATCCTTATCCTTATCCTTATCCTTATCCTTATCCTTATCCTTATCCTTATCCTTATCCTTATCCTTATCCTTATCCTTATCCTTATCCTTATCCTTATCCTTATCCTTATCCTTATCCTTATCCTTATCCTTATCCTTATCCTTATCCTTATCCTTATCCTTATCGTTATCGTTATCGTTTTCCTTTTCCGCATAGGCTCTCATTCTCTCTCATCATAAGTTTTCATCATCTTTGTTTTAATATGAACCTTGATGAAGCGGTGTTTAGAATAATTTCGGTCTTATTTTATTTTTGTTATTTATGTCGAAGATGCACATGCCGTTATGGCATGAACATGGTAGAATTATAAGGTAGGGCCGAGTCGCTTACTGCCCTCACGCGTCAACGAAGAGTGGAGAATAAAAAAGGAGGCTAATTGTCAAAATGGCGAAGTTCGTAGAAATTTCAAATGAAATGAAAATATTATGTTTTCAAGTTGTAAATAGTGCGGACACGTGTGTTAAGTTTGTGTTAATTTGAGTGAAAATATTGTAAAAACATTGTAAATAAATCTATAAAATGCCGCCGAAGTGTTTAATTTGAAAAAAAGCTTGTAAAAAGTTTAACCCAAAATCAACTGCGAATCACGAACATAAAGAAACTCGAGATGAACAGCTGATTTTGACAACTAGCCCGCTTTTCGCTGCTTTCTACTCCATTCTTCTTCAAGTCGGCCCTACCTTATAATTCTACCATGGGCATGAACATTTTTTCCCAACTCTCGTTTAACCTCAGCAGTGTTGGGGATATTTTGAGACTCGCTTTAACTTTTTTGATTATCTGGCTTCATTCACGGCTGCTTAAAGATCTAGGGCGGCCTGTACGCTTTGCACTTTCAAATGTTGAAGCTTCCTTGAAACGCTGTACGATGCTTCGAATGGTGTAGCAATTTTTATTCATAATTTCGTCAATCTCAACAAAAGAATTGTCTTGATTGTGCAAATATACAATAATTTTGCGGTGAGATTCTGTGGTTTCTTTCTATTTGTTACCCATTTTTGATAAAATCAATTAATTTCTTGAAAATTTATGGAACACTGTTATTTGCACTTTGACTTAAAGTGATTTCTCGGAAAAAAGTTGCCAGATCGAAAAAATTTTAAGAATGTGGCTTAGTGTGGCAATTATTTTTTTCAGCGAAATTGTCTTTTTTTATAAAAAAAAAAATAAAAAATATAATTATAAAAAAATAAAATAAAAATTAATTAAATAAAAATTAATTTTGATATGAAACAAAATAAATTTTGTGGGAAATAAAAATATTTGTTTATTAAATATCGCTTTATGAGGTAATTAAGTCAATCGTGAAGTTGAAGTTGAATGTGACAGTAATTTAGTTCGTCACTGTATACACGTCAAACACTTTTTCTAGTATCAGACAGAATAGTTACGAACTGCAATGAAAAATACAAGCTCGTTGAAGTGAGCCCTACAGTCAACCCGAGGCAAGTTTTGTTAAGAACATCATGTGTAATGGAATGTTTCTTACGCTTGTCTGGTAAGTCAAGACAGCGTGAAAGTTTTAAGCACATTCTTAAAAAACAGCGACTTCATTTTAATTGGTTATCCCAGAGATGTGCCAAAATAAAATTAAGTAGAAAAAAGTATGAAAAATACTTGTATTTTACTTCTAAGGAACATTTTTTCTTTTTTTATTTAATTAAATAACAATTAAAACTTCATAAAATTTTTTAATGGGTTACAGCTCAGCACTCGGTATATGGCATTTAGTGGGATTAATTTCATCAATACAACAGGAATGTGCTTTAGAGAGTAATGAAGTAGTGAAATAAATTTTCATTTAGTTTTTTATAAATTTTCAAAAACAATTTTATAAACAATTTGCAAAAGGTTCATTTAACAAGGATCAAAAGGAAAAATATCATTCTCTGGTAACCTGGTAAGAAAAATAGAAATCAAAAAAGTGCATAAATTAGATATACGGATCATCACGAATGAACTTTTAAAAAACTTTGAAATTTAGAATTTTTTCTGTTTAAGTTACGAACATTCGTGTGAAGTGGGCTTAAAAAGAACCCATGTCATGAAAAGAAACACAGGTTAAAATATTCGTGCAAAATCAAGGACACCTAAGACTTTAAGGTAATTCAACTCTCTTGATTTTTCACAAAAACTTCTTTAAGCAATCCTTACTTTCCTCCTTGAAAATTAATTTGCGAAGTATTCCGTTCTTTTTGTCTTAATTTTTTCAATAGTGCTCTATTCACTGCTGCTTCCATGAATTAACTGAGTATTGCAACAAATTTTAAGGCAGTTCTTATTTCCACATATTCATTTATGCGCAACTACTTTTAACAACTTAGTCCCAGACAAGGGTTCTTTTGGTCCATTTAAATCATCTATATATGTGGGCATATCGGAACCAATTCAGAAATTATGCCTCAGTCAGTTGGAGTAGGGTTCTCCGTATGAATCTAAATAATAAACTTATTAAATGGACACCTACTAACTCCAGCAGTTTCAGCTTTAAAGTCTCCTTCGCGCATGGCGAAGTCGACGTTTTTGGAGATATGGACATTAAAATAGAGGATTTTTGATGGTTTCTATTTATTTAACATCTTCGCAACTTCTGAAAAAGCCTGGATGATGTATGACTAGTTTCGAGGTTATTGTGCCGATAACACATTCCAGTGAGAATTCCTACTATGATGCGAGTTTCAATCACTATTTGATAGTAAGGATTCAGTGATTTTTCGCTGAGTTTAGGCAAAGATGGGAAATATCACAGTCGTCTCTATTGAACCAAAAGATTGGGTTATATTATATTTAGCTTAATAATAACTTCCTTTACTTTTAACTTTTTAAACTTAAAGGAATCATAACCGATTGGTGGGCAACGCTTCTATGTTAATAGATTTTATCCCTTTGGAGATTAATTTTTCTTAGGAAATTTTTCCGATAGTTCCAAAATGATTTCGATTTGGTCACCTCGCAGTTTAGCTGTCAATATGTGACAGTCGTGACCAGTGTGTTGAAAACTAGGTGAACTTCATGAATTTCATGCCAATTCGATGTCAGGTTTGAACCCCAGCTGACAGAAAATTTATACAATTGAAATTAATTTTCTGATCGGTCATCACCTAACAAGTATGTCCAGTTCTCGATCACTTATATACAAACATTTAATGCAAATTTTTCATGACGAGGCCCATTTCACACTCCCTGGCACCGTTAATAAACAAAATTGCCGTTTTTAGGGAACGGAGAATCCACACCATTGAAACACCATTGCATCGCCAAAAAGTTTTTGGGGTGGCGTTTGTTCCAAAACCATCATTGGACCATTTTTCTTGAGAAAAAATGAAAAAGTCGATGGGAATCGATTTCGGTGGATGTTGAGTCATTATGTCTGCCTACAAATGTGTGAAAAAGATCTGGACAGTTGCTGGTATCAACAAGACGTTGTAATGCCATGTCTACACAGAGAGAGTTTGAGTTCAACCATAGCTGTTCATAGACTTTTTACATTTTTTTGAGAATGTTCTGCAAATAGTAAATTGTACAATTAAAAGACAGCTGTTTTTAACATTTCTCAGCACAAAATTGTTCAACGTACCTTGTAATCTAGAAAGTTGTATTTGAACGTACCTTTTTATATGAACATTAGCATACTTTTAGGCATTTATCAAATTGAGTTTTGATAAACACAGAAAGCCAGTTGAGTTAAGTTGAGTTTCATCTTGCAGAATTTTACTGGAGAGCTGAAGAGTTTATTTTGTTTTCTATGACAAAACTCAACTTTGTACTGGAAACTCAAACTATAATCTCTGTGTAGACATGGCATAACGGCAAAAACGATGGTGCACGCAGTAGAAGTCCTCAGCTCTTTGAAACCCAGAATGGCGTTTCTATTTGGCGATGTGCTGGATGGAATGAACATTGGCAATAAAAAAAAATGTTTAAATATATACTTATTATTTGCCAATACAATTGCCGGGTGTAGCAATTGGCGCCAGATATCGCTAGTACAATATAAAGATACGCCATACATACATATCTATACAAAGCAAGGAGATAAAAAAATTCAAGGCGGATCTACTCTAAATCCATACTTAAAGCTAAATCGGAATGAGTGAGACAAATATTATCTTTAGAGAAAGATAATATCGAAAATTTGGTAAATTTTTGTTACGCGAAATATGTAAAGGGTGTTTTTTAGAGGTATAGAACTTTTTGTCAAATAAAACACAGAAAAATTAATGAAATGGACATTATTTTGCCTTTATTACTTCCCAAATTTTATGGCATTTAGTGATCGAACACAATTTCTGGCAGATAGCCACCGCGACTGCGTCTTACAAAGACCATCCTGTCGGTCTAATTTTGCACCACTTTTTCAGCATAGCCAGCCTTATCTCGTCAATAACGCGCCGTACATTGCTTTGCGGAAAAAGCCAGTGACTTGACGTACACCTATAAAAAGTATTCTAACGGAGTCAAATCACATGATCTAGATGGCCAATTTCGGGCTAGATATGATTCTGGGCCTAGACAGGCCCATTTCTTGATATGATTCGGTCATTAAAAGTTCGTCCCAATAAAGTGATGGTTTCATGCGCTGTATGGCTTGTGCACTGCTGGAACCATTTAGCAAAACCGCCGGAACCGCGTAAAAAGTCACGAATCATTTGCCTGTAGCACGGACCATTGTTAGTAACGTTGGCTCCATCTGGAGTTTTGAAAAAGCATGTATCAATGATGCCTTCAGTATGAAAACCACACCAGAGAGTAACTTTTTCTGGATTTAAGGGAGCCTGGAGAGTCTCTTCAGGATTGTTCTCTCTCCAAATATGGCAATTTTACTTATTTATGTACCCGTTAAGTCAGAAATGTGCCTCATCGCTGAAGATGATTTGACGGTAAAAATACGGTTCAACTTAAAATTGATTTTAAGCCCATTCACCGAACGTACGATGCAAACGATGGTCTGATGGCTTCAATTCCTGCACTAGTTGAATTTTATACAGATGTAGGCCAAGGTCTTTTCTCAAAATCTTCCACGTAGTGGACGGGCAAAGGCCGACTTGTTGAGAACGGCGTCGAATCGGTAAATTTAAGTCCTCGGTCAAACTTACCTCTATACTGCCGTCATAAGGAAGAGTGCGGCATCTAGCATGACAATCAAAATCATTTTTATTGCTTTTTCTTAAACATATTGCTTTCATCTTCAAGAAAATAAAAAAAAAAAAAATTACGAATTTTTTGCTCAATTGCTAAATATTTTAACCTGAAGTGTCATATCTTCACAAATAAAGCAATCATTCAAGCAAAACAGCGATATCCACACTGTCTGTTCCACAGTTTTTGCATTTTTAATAAAATCGGTAAAATTTCATAAAAAAATAAATAAATAACTGGCCATTTCAGCCCTTGAAAGGACTTTGACCTAGCTTCTTATGATCAATTGTGTTGTGCGTGTTATTAAGTTTGTACACAATTGACCGAGAAATGGACCTACATGCTTAACGCCGACTCCGAACGGCGATGAACGGAATGTTCTTATTCTCAAGAAGCTTTACATGGCATTTTTATTACTCTCTGAGGTTTGCCATTGTCTGCAGAGAGGTGGCGGCCGTACAGAAAAATTATTTTAATTCAAATAATTTTCTGTCGCTGCTGGGATTCGAACCTGGGTCTCCAGGTTCTTTGACATAGCGGCCACGCACTTTAACCAACTACGCCACGGACGCCACAAAATAAAAAAAAAAAAATTTCATTATTGTTGAAAAAAAAATGGATATTACTATGTTGAAGAACCCAATATTTATATTCATCCAAACCCTAGTCAGTGAATTTTTGATAAATTACTGTAAATCGTTGCCGCACTCTTCTTTATGACGGCAGCTTATAGCGATAGCTTCTTCGGTACGCACATTATGAGCTCATATTGGATGAGTATTGTCCATAAGAGTAAACGTTGACGTAGATTGTTTTCATTGTCTTTGCTATTTTTCTCTGCTGAAACATTACGGTAAATTACCGTTTATTTCATTTAATGTGTATACTTTGTATAATTCTTGGAGTTTATTGCATTTTGGCATTTTAAAAATTATACGATCAGAAAAATGGCTCCACGTAAAGAAATTTGTGTGGATATGCGAAAATAAGTTATTAAACACAGAAATAAGAAGAAATCATTTGGCGAAATAGCAAAATTATTATGTTGAAGCAAATCGGCGGTGCAGACCATATTTAATAACTTTAAAAAATCAAGTTCCGTCGAGAGTCAGCCGCGCACTGGTCGTCCGAAGAAGCTTGACCGTAGAGACGACCTTCGACATTCGCAAAGAAGTGGACCGAAATCTCAAAGTTCATGCCACGAAGTTGGGCTAGGACATAGCTGAGAGATCCAAAATTGTTGGACACCCCGCACAGTAACAAGGACCCTAAATAATGAAGGATTTCACTGCAGAACTCCTCGCAAGAAGCCCCTTATAAGCGACAAAGACTGGAAACTTCACTTGGAGTTTGCAAAAAAGCATTTAAATAAGGAAATAGACTTCTGAAAACGTGTTCTATTTACGGATGAGTCGAAAAATAACATATTTGGATACGATGGGAAAGCCAAAATTTGAAGAAAACCGAATATGCTATGGATCCCAAGCACCTAATGCCGACTGTTAAGCATGTGGCAGTGTTATGGTCAGGGGAGCAGTTGCAGCCTCAGGCGTCGGAAATCTGGTATTTGTTGAAGACAATATGGATCGTTTCCAAAACAAGTCCATATTGGAACACAATTTGAAGCCATCCGTAGAAAAGCTATGCCTAGGAATGAGCTGGATCTTCCAACAGGACAATGATCCTAAGCATACGTCGCAAGTAGTAAAGGACTGGCTGCTGTATTATTCCCCACGACAGCTGTATTTACCTCCATAAAGCCCGGACTTGAACATAATAGAAAACGTGTGCGAAATTTTGGAGCGAAAGATCCGAAAGCACGTTATTAGTGGTGCTCCAACTCTAAAAGAGAAGCTGCAAGAGGAGTGGCAGAAAATAACGCCGGAAGAGCTCGAAAATTTAGTAGCTTCAATGCCCAGACAGTTACAAGCGGTCATCGATGCTGGTGATGGCCCAACAAAATACTAAATTTTGTTATTATTCGTTTTTCATATTATTTCTCATTTTTTTAATTCGTACGTACATATGTTACACTTTTGTCAGTGCCTTTTTTGTATTATTTTGAGATATGTATTATTTTGTTATTTGTTATACAATTATAAGATTTAAAACAAACCTGCATCATTACTTTCTTTTCAAATGCATTAGGATAGAGTTTTGTCCGCCACTGTATGTTCGCTGATTGGGCCCTGCTGAAGTTGGAAACTAACCAAAAGTTCAACAAAAAGGCATCTTTAGCGACGAGACACATTTTTGGATGAATGGGTATACAAAGATGGGGCGAATAGTTGAACGACGTTGTATTTCGTAAATTTTAAAAGACCTTTCCTTATTGAAAGATCTTATTCAACAAAATTGAGTGTAGGATGGCTTTCAATGGCATAGAGAAAGGATAGTTTAAATATATATATGTTAATATTTTAAATGTTTGCGCTCTCCTTAAAAGCTTAAAATTATTTTACCTCCTGCTCCTCCTAGTATCATTAATAATTTAAAATCTTATCGCCACATCACAAGAGCGGAATTTGTTGCAACTGCCGTAAAAAAGTGAGCAAAACAAAAAAAAAAATAGGATACAAAACACAAAAGCACGAAAAATACTTCCTATCATGTGCTTTTGTAGACTTAACCATGATACAATAAATACAGGTAGATTCGCTAGATGACAGCGTACTGCCGCGAATGTCAAAACGAAGTTGACAACGCATATAAAATTTTAAAGCAATAAAAAAGTTCATAGAATTTAAATGTAAGCAAACAACTTTTTTTATATGGATTTTGACAGTTACGGCAGTATTAAAAGAGAGCACAGTCAGGTCTGCATCTACCTCTATTTATTCTATCATGGACTTAACTGCTTATAAAAATAAAATTGCGCTTAAGTCACGAGAGAAAATAAAACTTTTGCCTACCGACCTAGAGAAGGTCGGTAAAACAGTTTCAATTCAAAGTTAATTTTGTGAAAACTTCTCACAACACATTTATTCAAAGGTTGAGCAATTTTGTAAGGCGTGAAAGTGGTATGGTGTTAAAACACCAACAACAACAACGACAACAACAACACCAACAAGAACGAAAGTCAACGAAATTAACTCTTAATAAATGTGTTGCAATTTTTCATAATTTAATTGCTCGGCCTCAATTAAATGTAGCCGGTCGCTGGTGCATGTAATTTGTTGGGATTTTTGTTTTTTTGCATTTTAACGTCAAAGGCTTTAATTTTATTTTTCGCTTACCTTTAGTGACTCCGGTGTATATCTTTCCAAATACTCCAAAATTTCTGGAAGCTCAGATTCTTGCACCAAACGAAAATGTCTACCTTCAGGAATGATTTCCATTTCTAAAAAAAAAAAAAGAAAATACAAAAAATGATCAAAACTCCAGTTTGTAGAGTGGTTTATTATAGAGGAAAATTCAATATTATCTAATTTTCAGTTTTCATATTTTGCCCTGTAAATCCTTCCGGTATCCTTCACATTGGCTAACCCTCAAGGACACACAATTTGCTCGAATGCGGCAAAAGTTTGTTGTTTCTTTTTTATTTTTTGTTTTTGTATTTGTATTTCTTTCTTCATCACAGCGAGATGTGTAATAAATAACAGCGATAGAAATATTGTGATTTTTATCTCGAAAATATTTGCATTGAGCTACAAAACGCCCTTGGGACAAATAGCATTGTTTGTTGTTGGTGTTAGCAACATCTTATTTTATGAGTGTCTGTAAATTTTTTTTTTCTTAGATGTTAATGAGCTACACTGACTTTTATACAGTTGTTATTGCTATTGTTTTTTTTTTCCTTGTCCTTTTAGTTTTTCTGTTTGTTTTTTTTCCACTCATTGGTAAGCATGGAAATTTTTGTGAATATTTGCCAAAAAATTATATCATAATAGTTATGTAAAACAATAAAATTATTCAAGTGTCAGTGTTGAATAGCGTAGAAAATATGTTTAATATTGTACGAAATTAACGTTTTATGCGTAATTTGAATATAGTTTCCGGATTATGGGATTAAGTCACTTTTTTATGGCTGAAAAAATCGCAAGCACATTTCCCGAGTGTTTAAGAAGTGCACATAAAGTACTGTAGTGTTAAATAAGAATAAGTGGAAAATTATTCATAGAAATGTTGAGTGAACATTGCTGCTTTTTAGTTTCAATTAAGTAATGATTTTGTGCAAGATTGATATTCTGGCGGTATTCGGATTTCTTTGTAAGAAACAAATGAACAATTAGAATGTTTAAATCTTCTGATATACAATACAGACAGGTTCGAAGGTATAAGAACAACCGAAGTGATAATAAAAAAACTGTAAGAATTATATTTAATAACCACATTTTTTACTTAACACTTTAACTGCCACCATAAAAAAAAATATCGTGTCCTCCCGGCCATTTTTTTGTATTTGGTATCAGAAAATCCGAACAAAATATAAAAAAATGTTTTTTTTTTTATATTTATGTGAAATTTTTAAATATTTTATTGAGGCAAAATTTCTCCCACTCTATTGGGTCGAAAAAAAAGTTTGAGAAGTGCACCCCTTATTTTAAAGATGACCTCAAGACAACTCCAAAACCAAAACAATTTTTTTTACCCCCGGAAAAACCACCAAAATGGTATTTTTATATACATACATAATGCGTAGAGTAGAAATAATGTAGTACTAGTTAAGCTCTTTTTAACGGTATATCATTTTTTGAAATTGGACACAAAATGCATAAGTTATGGAAAAAATACCATTTTGGCGCTTTTTCCCGGGGTAAAAATATTTTTTTTTTTGTTTTTGGAGTTGTCTTGAGGTCATCTTTAAAATAAGGGGTACACTTTTCAAACTTTTTTTTGTTTTGTATGGAGACCGACCTACTCTAAGGCACAACATATATACCGCACAGTGCGGCGTTTCATACAAGTTAGACGGCAGAAATTATTTTATGATTTTAAACGATAGAGGATGCAAAAACAAGCAAAAAATGTATCGGGAGGGTGGGTCTATTTTGACCCCCTGGAGAGTTATGGGTTATTTATTGTTTTTTGGAAGTTGTTTCACTCAAAACTCTCTTGTAGCTAAATTTTTCGACGTACAACTTTTTAAAATAGCGTTTAAAATAACGATAAGATAATGTTATGACCTTTCCAACGATATGCAACATTAGTAGAGATTTATGTCTTAAGTAAATGTTTTTTTTTCGGTCAAACAAGCAAGTTGAGATAAAAATGCACAATTTTTAAGTTTAAAGTATTTTTTTTTCAAAAAAATACTGACTGAACCTGAAGTTTTTATTAAAAATTATAATTTTTCTGAAAATTTACTTAAGAAATAATATCGTTTTTTAATTTACTTCAATATTTGCATAAAAAAAAATAATAAAATAAAGCCTCTTGAGCTTAATTTAAAATTCAATGCAACTTAAGTAATAATAAAGCTAAGCTTCAGCATTTTTGCTCTTGTTTTATAAGTCCGTAGATTCCGATTCGTAATCTAAAGATGTATCAGAAGAAAAACTGCATTCTTCCTGCTATATAAGAAACTTTTGCATCTCTGAGGTAAAAGCTGTATGTTTTCTCGAAGGCTTTTTCCGGTATGAGTTCATTAATGGGTCTGAAGAAATCAACAACATATTGAAAAGATCTCTATTTTCCAGAATTCTTGAAGTTTTCCGCGTATTGCACGTACGGAAACGTTTGCAATCTTTATTGCGAGCTTCCTGAGCCTCATCTGATAGTTGACCATTGCTTTATTATTTCTAAGCCATGGCAAAGAATTTTGTGGAAACTAACTGGCATGCAATACCAGCTGTATAAATTTTAATATAATTTTCTGGTTTCATCTAGAAAATTGCTGAAGGCTGGTATATTAATTTCATTTCCTGACGATATACAACTTAGATAATATTCAAGTTTTTAATTAACTCTACATCAATTCCCGTTATATCTGCTGATTTCTCGGGATTTTTAAAAAATGTTCTTGCTGTATTTCCATCATGGGTTGTTCCACAGCCTGGCTTGCATACTTCAATTAATATACCCACTTCTTTTTTGAAACGTGATTGAATGATTTTTTTTTTTTCTCTAACCGACTTATCTGAAGGTGCCGTATTGCCCATTTTCTGACATCCAAACGATATGGTATGTTAAACAACCGAATGATTTTCAATGCATTTATATTAAAAATAGCAACAACAGAAGCAACAACACCTGCACTTTAACTAAGATAAGATGTGCTATTGTTGTAAGTATGCTTATTTTTCGCTCATTTCTTTAAAGTTAAATAATATTTTTATTTAATTTTTTTATTTAATTTATTTAATATTTTTATGAATAAAGAGTCATCAATTGTGAAAGGTTCCAAAAGATATGAACAGCAATTGTAGGCAGGAGTGAAGTAGGAATTGGGGTGTACGAAAAGGGGGATATGGGAGGGGGATGATATAAATTTATATTTGTTTTTAAATTAAATTGTATTGCACTTAAATATTGAAGAATAGTTTGGAAGTTGTATTAATGTATAACAAACTGCATACAATATTCGCGAAAATAAGGGGTTTGAACAGAAAACCTCTTGAAAAAATTGATGAAAAATTTTGAAAAATCTGAGAGTTATAGTGCCGTACCTTAATATAAGAGCTTTAAAAAATTGTAAAAATTAAACTTTGGCAAAGCTTGGCAGTAAGTCAAATTCTACATTGAACATGACGAAAATTACCGTTTTCGGAAATTCGAATTAATCCTAAAAAAACAAAATACAATTAATGGATACATTATTTTCAAATGTACTAAGTTATTATTAGGTATACCGTAGCATTTACAAAGTGGTCTACGGCTCTTGTGCAGCTCTTTGTTCCAGAGTTATGTCGTTTACAAAAAGTGAAAAATTGTGATGAAGGGAAGCGAAAAGGTAAATTTTTCCATATAAATTTTGGTACTTTGGTTTTACTCGGACTATCTGAATGAAATTTACACGTAAGGAAGATATCTCACTCAATAGCTTACATTCCAAATTTCAATTTCCAAATGTCATTCCGTCTACTCAAACCGGAGTTATAGATTTTCTGCCGTCTAAATAGGCCAAACGCCACACTGTGCGCCGTGAGGTACATGTGCTGTGCCTTGATTGTATATTTGTGTAATTTTGTTTTGATCATAGTAAATAACCATTTCGAAAGAATATGTATATTTTTCTATACCTATCACGCTTCCTTATGGGCGTTACAATCGGAGTGACAAAATTAATATACCCCAGTAAATGGGTTTTTTTTTTAATCGTGATAAAGATAGGTTTAGGTATGCCAGGCCATGCGGAATTGAACTACGTTTACAGATTTGCATTTCGAGGTACTAATCTTAAACCATGAACTATAATGTGTAATCAAATACTGAGGCACATACGCTGTGCCTCAGAGTCTACGTGGCCATTTTATTGAGGCACACCGTATGTGCCTCATGGCAGTTAACGTGTTAAAATGGTCAGTGATGATTTTTCTATATGGCCCAGTGGGCGTCAAATGTTTGAGGGCGGCATATTTTGAAATAATAATAGTTTTTCCTACTACATACAAATTCTTTTATTTATGATATTTTGACATTTTTTATATCAAACGCTGGAATTTTAGTCCTGTGGATTACAATCTGCACTGCTTCATGTCTTGTTATATTCAAAGCTACAAAAAAAAATTTCTACAAGAGTAGTCCAGAAGTACCCGAATTGACGTATAGATGTTCAATTGTTGTTTGAGTTCTACCAAGAATGAACATGGTAGAAAGTTCCAACTTCATAAAGCTCAAGTTTGAAGTTTGACGACGCTACGCCGAGAAAAAACAATAGTAAAATCACCAAAGCCGGGCTTGGGTGATGTACGATGTACGTTTTTGAGTATTTGTCTTGCAGCCATCAATAGTGAACGACCTCGGTGAATATTTAAACATGAACAAAACTGGTTATTGTTCAGAACAGTAACATATTTAGGGTATTCACAAGATCTCATAAAGTCCAATGCCTTTTGTTGAAAACATAAAAATGTACAACTAGTGTGAACAACCTCTCATAACTTATTGTGCTATTTCAACTCTCAATCAGCTAATGCAAAACAAATTAAAATAAATATTTGTTATCACAATGTGAAAAGAAAGCGAATAAGACAAAATAATAGCCGGTTTGTGCAAAAAGCATATTTTGGACGTTATTGAATATGACACTCAATAAACATAGCTTTTAGGGTTGTAATATTTTAGTACAATTTTTATATGGAAGGCAACAACTACATTTTTAAACTAGTGTAAAATTTTATTACATTATGATAATATGACATGATAGCACACCTTGTGAATGCCCTAATTGAGTGGCAGAATTTAAACGAGGCCATGCGAACTCCCAAGACGAACAAATGTGGAGACTATGCCAGAAAAGAAAATCCACAAAATGGCATAGGATGACCATTGAATGAAAGTGCGCGAGAAAGCAGACATGGTAGGCATTTCAGAAAGTGCTGTATATTAGGCTGCATCGTTTTTTTTTTTTTGTTTTTTTAATTTAGTTCTAATAGCATTTTTCTGATGCTTTGATTCATTAACAAGAAAACTGTGCAAGGAAAAGATCCACAATTAATTTATTCAGTTGGCGCCATGGCCTAGAAAGTTAGTATATCGCGAAAATGCGACTTTTTCGTAGTGGTTTGATAAATATTGATCTATATAAAAGCGTATACGCTGAACAACAGTGTAATTTTTTTTATTAATAGAGTATGTATGGACTATTCCGAAAAAAATAAAAAATCATGAATTTATATTCCATTCCATTTTTCAGCACGAAATTTTGAACAGTTTTTTGCAAAAAATTTTTCAAACTCATGAGAATATCACACTTTCTGAAAAAGTGCGCCAGTTAAGTGATGTAGTCCCTTCTAGCTTTTTATAGTACTATTCAGTATCTTTAATTCAAGTGCTTGATGAAGTCTCTAGGTGTCCTGGAACCAAAGTTATGGTATTTTTCAGATTTTGTAATTTTAGTGGTTTCAAATCTGCGAACGCTCATTTGCCACGAAATAGTGTTATAAGTAGTGTAGATAATTAATTCTCTACTATTTAATGGAATTGTTCAATATATTGATCAATTAGACTCATGCTATTTATTGTATACGCAGTGAGTTTTTATTTTATATGAAGCTTGATAAAATGTAAGTAATCTATATATAGATAGGCGTAGGCAGAACTGTTAAGAACCATTTTCTCCCGTGTTTCCTAACCGATTTTGATAATTTTTTTTTTAGATCAATAAGAGTAGAAAGAAGGAGTACACCGAATATCTACGGTGGGCGTGGCACATCCCATGCAACCCAAATTTGCAATATTGAATAAATTTAGAGTTATGGATCACACAGCCTCGGACATCGGTATTCTACCTTAAATCACACCTACCATTCCACTGGTTATATTTTATGGGCATTTAAATAGGGGCGTGGCACTTTTCAGCAGCTCAAATTTTTGGTATAACCAATGAAAGTCAGTAATAACGAACTATTTAGTCGTGTTCTTCGACTGAAAAAAATTAAACGAGCATTAAAACAAGCGGGCCACACCCCTTTTTCCAATGCCCAACCCAATACCCTACTTCCCATATTCGACTTTCTAGTATAAAGAAATCACCAATTGGAAACTACATATTTAGTTTCATTGTTATACGGCATTTACTTCCGAGTTAAACCAAAAATTTGAGCTGCTGAAAAGTAACCACAAAAATAACCACAATTATGAGCATCCTTTGTTACTCTACAAATAAATGAACTATCCAATTATATATATTTTATAAATACATGACTTAAATAAGTTTAACATACATTTTTTCATTTAGAAAATAACATGCAACCGATCAGCTGTTTATGGAACTTTAAAAACCGCATTCGTTAAACATATCATTGGGCTACTTAAAATAACCACACTTCTGGTTCTTAAAGCTTCCATGTAAAACAACAACCATAATTGGTATTAAGGGAGATTTTAAAAGAATATTAAATTCATCTTGCTAATCCCCTCCTTCTTGAAAAATTAGAAGGCTTCTATTTGAAAGTGATTTCGAAACATTCCTCATCGCATCTTTTGGAAGCTTATGGGAAGTTTTAAATTGATATTGTTTCTAAACCGCCTTCGTAAGAATTTATGTGGAAACAGGAGCATTAGATGTGTTGGGGAAACATTCCTCATCATAACTTTTGGAAACTTATAGGATGTTTTAAATTGATGTTGTTTTCAAACCGCTTCGTAAGGAATGAATATGGAAACGATTGCTTGTTTTGGGGCAATTTCAATTTCAATTTATTCCCAATGATCATAGTTGAATAAATAAGGTTGTCTCGTGGCTGATCGTACTCTCTTTTCAGTACCCATAATTGTCAAAATCAATGAAAAGCAACAACAACAACTTCAACGGCTTTTCATGTTATTAATTTTCGTTTTCAGATTTTGTATGAGATGTCAACTTCGATTTGACATTTATGGGAACTCGCTCTCACCCATGCGACAACCTTATTTATTCAACCATGCCAATGATAAAATCTCGAAAACTAAGGAAGCCTTAGTAGTCGAAATGGTAGTAAACTTGACTGCCACCCCAGAGGTCCTGGGTTCGAATCCCGGCCAGGCTAACCATTTTTAGTTGTTCTTTATTTTTTTGTTTCCACATTCAGACAGCGGAGATGAATGTTTCGACATTCATTTCTAAGCGGAGAGGAATGTTTCTCTTCAATGACATCGTGTGTATAAAAAGAAATGGAGTGTTTATCGAAAGGGAATGCTTCTTAGATTCTATAGAATGTTTCTTGCTTATATCCGGGAATGTTTACATTTCCCATAGGGATAATGAAGATTCTACACTGCTTAACACCCGGTGCGTCAGAAACTTATAAATAGTAAATTTTACTTTAAAACCACTTTTCTCGAAACAAAATTTTTCAACACGGGCCACACAATAGCCAACTTCATAATTTTCTTAATATTTCATATTTTCATTTAATTTCGGTAAAAGATGTGTACTCAGGTATCTTTATTCCAACTTTTTTTCGAATTCACACGATCCGAAGTCGAGCCATGATGTGGCGCGATTTCCACCTTTTTTTTTAATACACAAACTTCAGCGACATCTTGTGATTTGAATAATAATTGTAAAAAATCAATTTTTTTAAATATACTGAAGATGTAAAATTTACATGAAAAAACATTTTTTAATATTTATATAATTTTATTTATATAACATTTTACCCGCTTTTGCCTAAAACCTCCCTTAATAACCTCCCATGGGGTTTTTAAACTGCACCGAAAACCACGCAGTTGTGAATACACTTTATGTTTTGTAGGTATTTCAAGCAAAACGGGATAAATGTTATGACAAATGGTTCGAACGTCTGCAAGAATGTAATAATAATAAACGAAAATATTTCGAAAAACAATTTTATGATTTAAAATTTAATAAAGCATTATTTTTATAACAATAAAGCTTTCTTAATATTTATTCCCAAAATATATGTAGTAAAAATGGTTCTTAACAGTTCTGCCTACGCCTATCTATATATAGATTACTTACATTTTATCAAGCTTCATATAAAATAAAAACTCACTGCGTAGACAATTAATAGCATGAGTCTAATTGATCAATATATTGAACAATTCCATTAAATAGTAGAGAATTAATTATCTACACTACTTATAACACTATTTCGTGGCAAATGAGCGTTCGCAGATTTGAAACCACTAAAATTACAAAATCTGAAAAATACCATAACTTCGGTTCCAGGGCACCTAGAGACTTCATCAAGCACTTGAATTAAAGATATTGAATAGTACTATAAAAAGCTAGAAAGGACTACATCACTTAACTGGCGCACTTTTTCAGAAAGTGTGATATTCTCATGAGTTTGAAAAAAATTTTGCAAAAAACTGTTCAAAATTTCGTGCTGAAAAATGGAATGGAATATAAATTCATGATTTTTTATTTTTTTCGGAATAGTCCATATATACTCTATTAATAAAAAAAATTACACTGTTGTTCAGCGTATACGCTTTTATATAGATCAATATTTATCAAACCACTACGAAAAAGTCGCATTTTCGCGATATTCTAACTTTCTAGGCCATGGCGCCAACTGAAGAAATTAATTGTGGATCTTCTCCTTGCACAGTTTTCTTATTAATGAATCAAAGCATCAGAAAAATGCTATTAGAACTAAATTAAAAAAAAAAAAAAAAAAACGATGCACCCTACTGTACATCGCATATTGACTAAAAATTTGGACAGGAAAGCAGTCCGCAAGATGGGTGCCGTGATTACTCACAATGGAACAAAAATGCCGCCATGAGGATGTTTCAATTGAGAGCTTGACGAAGTGTCACAGAAATAAAGCAAAGTTTTTGCATCGATTCATAATCATTGATGAAAAATAGGTCCATTACTTCACACCTAAGACGAAGCAACAATAAAAACAATAGACGGAAAGGGAATAATCGGCTCCAAAGAAGGCGTAGACAGTAACATCTGTAGGCAAGGTCATGGCCTCATTTTTTTGGGATCCGCGTGGGATAAATTTCATTGATTATCTTCAGAAAGGAAAAAAATCAACGGCGAGTATAATGCCAACTTATTGTAACGTTTGAGTGATGAAGTCGCTTTGGCGAAAACGGCCACATTTGGCGGAAAAGAAAATTTCGTTTCATCGATACATTGCACCAAATTGCTTCAATTTGAATTACTTCCCCACGCACCCTATTCACCAGATTTAGTCAACGTGGATTATTTTCTGTTTTTAAGCTTGAAAACAAAAAAAAAATGGCTCGGTGGATAAAGATTTTCCAACACTGAAGAGATAGAGTCTGCGGTTGATGGCTATTTTGAGGATCTCGACGGTTCTCACTATACAGCTATACAAAATCTTTGGGAAAATTGCATTCAGCTAAATGGATATGTAAAGAAGTAAAAATATTCCATTGTTTTGGTGTTTATTTTTTAAGGTCGTGTACTTCTGAAATTAACCTCGTGTATGAGCTAGAAAAATCTATATTTGAACATAAGCCTAAGTTATCGATATTAAATTGTAAACCGAAATGGGCGTGGTCAGCCCTCATTTCAAGCATGGGTAAAAGGAGGCGTAGAGTATTTCATGGTCGGACGAAATCGACTATAACCTTTCCTTATAACTCTTTTTTTTAATATTTTGTTGAGGCGGCATTTTCAGTCGGGTCCACAGCGGCAAAATAGGTAAAGACGGCTCTGAGTAAAATAACTATGTACAAAGCTGTTTAATTCAGCCTAATGCATAGATCTCATGGTTCGGGGCAAATCGATTTAAACGGGTTTATCAACAAGAGTTGTAGGATTTGTTTTGACGTGACAACGTTATGTTTTACCTCACAAGTTTCAAAAAATTTTAAAAAGGCATTTTTGCAAAATGTATTGGCGTTGCATGGAATTGTAACTCATTGATTTTAGGTGCATGATAAAAATGGCGTCCATGGCGTAGTTGGTTAAAGTGCGTGGCCTCTATGTCAACGAACCTAGAGACCCGGGTTCGAACCCACACGCAAAGAAAAAAAACGTTTATCGCCAGTTTGCCGCAAACGAACTTTGTTTGTCGTGCTTGAAATCGTTTATTGCAAACGTTTCAACAGTTGTCATAAACGTTTAACGAAAAATAAACAAAAATTTTCAGTTGTGAGAAACGAGTCATTTAGTTGCAGGAAATGAATTTCGTTTGTCATTAACGCGAGTGATTTTTAAATTGCAGCAATTGAAAACTTCGTTTTTCCCAACTGAAAATTTTGTTTATTTTTCCCTTCGTTGTATAAACATAACGCTTATAGTTTAGAGTTACTTTTTGGACAAATTGTTACTATATAAGGAAATTGGTAGTTTGCTTAATACGCGGACGAAGATAGCAACAGAGGTGGAATCCATAAGAAGACGGACGGACATAATGAGAAAGATTATTAATATAATAAATAATAATGACCGAAATAGCTTGCGGTTTATATATATAACATATATTTTTAAGTTGTGACAACTGAATATTCGTTTGCGGCAAATACAGCTCGCAAACGAAGTATAGTTGGTGAATTTTTCAGTTGTGGTAAACGAAAAATTTCTTTGCGTGCAGCAGCGACAGAAAATTATTTGAATTGAAATAATTTTTCTGTACAGCGGCCACTTCTCTGCAGACAATGACAAACCTCAGAGAGTAATCAAAATGTCATGTGACGCTTCTTAAGAACAAGAACATTTCCGTTCATCGCCGTTCGGAGTCGGCGTTAAACCTGTAGGTCCGGTTCTCGGTCAATTGTGTACAAACTTAATAACACACACAACACAATTGATCATAAGAAGCTAGGTCAAAATCCTTTTAAGGGCTGAAATGGCCAGTTATTTATTTTTTATTTTTTATTTAATAAAAATAAATAAAAAAAATAAAGAAGTCATTGGAAAGTGTAGGGAGCTACTTAAGCAACGATCGCTGGTGGTTAATTAAGGTACTTTGGTAAAAAACATTATATTCCAGAAAAGGCTCTAATGATTTTTAGCCCTCATGACAAAAATAGACAAAAAAGGCGTTGGCAGTGTCGTGGGCGCATTCATAGTTTTTGACGTGACAGCGTATCCTTTTCCTTGCCCTAATTCTTATTCTTATCCTTACCTTTGTTCTCATACTTGTCCTCATCCTTATTCTTGTTCTTATATTTGTCCTAATAATTGACCTTATCCATGTCCAAATTATTGTTGTAGCCCATGTCCAAATTCTTGACCTTATCTTTGTCCCACTAATCCATGTTTTCCATTCTGTGTCCTAAATCTTATCCTTAGTGTGTCCAAATTTTTGTTCTATTCCTTGTCCCAATTTTTGTCCTCATTTTTTTATCAATCTTGCCTTAAATATGGCTTTAAGTGTGCCTAAGGATTTATCCAAATCCTTGTTCTAATCCTCTTCCCAATTCTTGTCCTTATCCTTGTGCAATTCCATGTCAAAATCCTTATTTTACTCCTTATGTTATGTTTGGTCCTAATTTTTGTCCAAATCCTTGCCCTCAAAAAAAAAAAAAAATAAATAACTGGTCATTTCAGCCTTTGAAAGGACTTTGACCTAGCTTCTTATGATCAATCGTGTTGTGCGTGTTATTAAGTTTTGTACACAATTGACCGACGCCGGACCTACAGGCTTAACGCCGACTCCGAACGGCGATGAACGAAATGTTCTTGTTCTCAAGAAGCTTTACATGGCATTTTGATAACTCTCTGAGGTTTGCCATTGTCTGCAGAGAGGTGGTGGCCGTACAGAAAAATTATTTTAATTCAAATAATTTTCTGTCGCTGCTGGGGTTCGAACCTGGGTCTTCGTTGACATAGCGGCCAAGCACTTTAATCCTTGCCCTCATCCTTTTTTAATATTTCTTCTAATCCATGTCAAAATTCCTGTCCTAATTTTAATTTTATTCTTATTTTATATTTTATATTTTAATTTTACTTTTGTGTGGTACATTTAATATACATTAACTTAAGCGTCATGTATTATATGAACGATGGCGATGACGATGCCCATTTAGGTTACTTTTAGCTGTTATCCAAAAGGCGTCATGACGTCATTAATTTTTATAATATGGTCGAAAACCTCAGCTGTACTGTCGTTTTATAAAATTTACCGTAGCGCCTATAGTCACGAAGTTATAATTTTATGCAACGTTTTTTCATTGTCGTTGCATTTTTACTGCATTAAGCAGGTGTCACCGTGTGGTGTTATGGTGCTACAATTGTTTTTTCATTAAATTTTAGTCATAAGAACTCTTGTCTTTGTCGTTGATAAAAAAAATTTGCTATAACACCTTTTCTGATTGAGTAATAATTGCATGCAACAATATTGAATTTTTGTTGCATAAACTACTAACTCCGAGAGCTGATGGCGTCCGAGAACTGACGTGTGTAAGAAAAATTCGTTGGATAAGGATTAGGAAAAGGTTTATAAAAAAGATAATTGCAAGGACTTTGACAAAGATTGGGACCAAGAATAAGATACGGAGTGGAGCAAAGACTTAAACATAGATTAGAGCATAGATTTGGACAAGATTAAGGACAAGGACGGATTCAGACAAGGCTAAGGAAAAGTATTAGAGAAAAATTGGTATAAGGACTAGAACTGGGTCTTAGGACAAGGACAAGATTTACTACAAATATTGGGAAAAGAAGTGCAAAAAGAGTTAGAAAAGGTATTCGAACAAGAATATGGTCGGGAATTTGGACAAGCATTAAAAGAAGAATTTGGATGAGGAGTAGGAGAACTACTATGACAAGTTTGGGAGCAAAGGTAACGATAAGGATAAGGATAAGATTAGGATAAAGGTACGCTGTCACGTCAAAAACTTCGGGTGTGTCCACGACGCAGAAAACACCTCTTTTTATAAAATTGAATATACTTAAAACTTTTTAGCTCTGAGAGAATGTTTTCCGATCTTTCACTTATCTAATTTACTGAAGTCTTTATTGTTTATTCTATAAATTTGATGATTTTTAATTCACAGATTTTTTTAAAACATCTCTCTTTAGAACTCAGAAACTCTGATTGTTTTTATTCGAAAAGAAATTCAATATTTTACCTTTACTATGCAAGAATTTATTCCTCACAAATTAAGGGTTATTTTTAGAAGATTATATTGATTCAGTAAATTGAGTATTCAGTAGCATAAGGGTTAATCTGGCAATTCAACTTTTCATTGTGGATTTCATTAAATTCAGAGCTGACTTAGGGCTAAAAATTATGAATTCAGTGCAACAAACAAACAGAATTGATTAGTGTATCAGAAAATCGGAAATCTCTTCAAAAAAAAAAATCACTACAACTTAATTGACAACCATGGTTCGAACTAATAACAATAAGCCTTTGCATAGCAACTAATACGTCCTTCAGAAACATATGCATGAGCACACTGCTGCTCATATTTCTCATCTTCTTATTAGCCACTCTTAATGTTTTACCATTCGAATCAATATTGTTATTAGGCCACATCAGCATCATCATCATCATGAGCTACCCTTTGTTATAAATTGTTTTTGTTTTCTGCCCATTTCCTTCATGACCACTCTTGCCTTCACATAGCATTGAAGCATTTTTGTATTTTTTTTTTGTTTTTGTTGCTATTATTGGTATCCTTTGGCAACCAGCCGACATTCGAATAAAATTGCGTGCATCTTAGTTGAAACACTGAAAAGCGTGCAACTTATTATATGGTCAACAGTGGGGTAAAAAGCACACGACAATTAAAACTATTGAAGCATTAAAAATGCTGTATATTAACGGTTGCCTTTGGTTTTTGCTTCTTCTTTTTATTTTACTTTTATAAAGCATTGATGGTATTGTTGTTTTTGTCTATAAGTTACATAAGTTCATTTCTATCAATGTGTTTCTTATGTGTTATGTACGAAATGTCGTTTGTTACTTTTTTCTTTTGTTTGTTGTAATTTTGCACATAGTCGGTTCTTATGAATTGCAAGGTAATCAATAAATTGTTACTACAATTAAACCGAAAATAATTAATTAAAGTAATGTGTCAGTGGGTAATTTAAACTGGCTAAGTTTTGAAGTAAATCACTTGGATCCCACTCTAGTGAATGGAATATATACAGTATCTATCGCAAAATAAATTGAAAATTCCTAAAATAGAACTCGTGCAGGTTTGAAAAAAATCGCTCTTGACTGCCACCACAATGAAATCATACTATACCATATTATATACTATACCCATCATATCACATTTATCAAACAATATCTTAATACCAAACCTATCATACCATAATATCATCATTCTATTCTACCATACCTTTCATACCATAATATCATCATTCCATTCTACAAAATCCATCATCATATCATATCATAATCCTAAAACTATACCCATCATACCATACTTACCATAAGATAATCATAATACCGAATCAGTTATACCTAGTCCAGCATTTCAGAAGCAGCATAACATATCCATCTAACTAAACCGAACATATCATACCCATCGCACTATACCCATCTTACCATACGAGGGTTGCCCCTTAAGTCTTGCGCCTAATAATGAAAAAACAGTTGTTAGTCCGTGAAAAAACTTTAATTGTTTTTCACGGAATTCTCCAAGATGATCAATATACTCAAATTTCGGCACCAAGGACGATAGATCGGTACTTGAACATAGTTTTATTCGATTGTCCGTATAAAATTGCAATTTTGAGCAGAAATCCAGGATGTGAACTTTTCATCTTCTAAATCTTTTGTCGTTTCTTCCAAAAACAAATACTTCAAAATTGCTAATAACTTATTTCATGCAATTTAGCCATACGAAGGACAATTTTTGTTATCAAAAGGATAATGCAAATTTTTTTCCGACAGTCTGAAGGTTCAATCTGTCCATTTTTAATCGAATCGTTTTACAATTTTGACATTTAGAGCTTTCTCCTTTCATAACATATTCATGTCCTGACTTATAAATTTCATAATGAAACTTTTAATTTGAATGAATAACATCTTCGATGTTGGTCTTGCATGAATATACAGTATTTTTAATTTTTTTTCTTTCATATTTAGATTTTTTAATTGTTTTCTAACATTTTTTTGATTTACGGCGAATTAAGATTTTTTTGGGTTGAGTTAACGGCGAATTCAAAAGTTGGGCTGAGTTGAAAATTTGGGATAAATAATTTGGGCTAATAATTTGTGTGGCGTCCGTGGCGTAGTATGTTAAAGTGCGTGGCCGCTATGTCAAAGAACCTGGAGACCCAGGTTCGAATCCCAGCAGCGACAGAAAATTATTCGAATTAAAATAATTTTTCTGTACGGCCGCCACCTCTCTGCAGACAATGGCAAACCTCAGAGAGTAATCAAAATGCCATGTAAAGCTTCTTGAGAACGAGAACATTCCCGTTCATCGCCGTTCGGAGTCGGCGTTAAGCATGTAGGTCCAGTTCTCGGTCAATTGTGTACAAACTTAATAACACGCACAACACAATTGATCATAAGAAGCTAGGTCAAAGTCCTTTCAAGGGCTGAAATGGCCAGTTATTTATTTTTTTTTTTTTTAATTTGGGCTATCTTCACACCGGTATTTCTTTGGTGAATAAGCATAAGTTTTAATTTCCATACAAATTCTTTCCACCCAAGCCGGCTTAGTTGCTTTTACTATTGCTTTTTTTCTCGGTGAGGCTACCAAACTAGTGCACCGTACGTAAAGATTGGTCTTATTACAGCTGTGTATAACCCTACGAGTGTTTTAGGCTTAAGACTCCATTTTTTACGTACACCACATTTTTTTTTAGTCGTAATAGACTATGCAGGCCTTTTTACCCTTCGTTCAATGTGAGTTTTCTAGCTGAGTTTTGAATCTATTGTGACTCCTATCCTATCCAGCTGGATAGCATTGCTGGATAACAAGATGTGTCATCTTTTCGCAGTGGAAGGTCAAAGTGTTACACCTTGGTTTTGTGGTGAGCAGCATCAGTTCATTCTTACTAGGAGAAGACTCCCTAGGAGAAGAAGCTGCACACGGTAGCCCAGTGTCTGAGTTTGTCCAAAGCTCCATAATTTCATTCCGTACTCGTAATTTCTGAATAGTATGGAGGAATTAATTAAGATTCAAGCTTTGAGTGGGTTAAAAATAAAACAGTCATTTATCCAGTAAATATTTTTCAACTGAGCCCTCCTACCTGATTTATAAATAGATTCAAATTTTATTGTTAGTTTTCAAATTTTTAAACATGTTTAGCAGAAAATATTTTAATCCTCTTGCTTGACAACCACCTTAGTGCTGTCCTGATTAAAATTTAGTGTAAACACTTGCTCATTATGCTAATTCCAAAATCGATTTTTCAGTGAATTTTGGATATTGCCACAATTTATTTTGTTCTTTTTTACTGTTTCTGACTTGGTCGTATTATGCTTCGATGGTCTTTCAGACGAACTTATTGAGGGTAAGAGCCAAGAATTGTTGTCCCACATCGTTGTACATATGTACTCTGAACACATAACGTTATATTAGCACGCAATCATACAAAAAATTTGTTTTTTTATTAACTTAGATAAAAAGTTGTCGAGATGTGCAATAAAAATGGTACAATAAATATACCATGTCATTCGTGTGATGTTCACTTTTAAAAAAGTATGATAGCACGTTATTTTTATAATTTGCAGCTCCCTTTGCAATTTAATATTTTATGCTCAAGTTTATCTTATGTGTGCAACGTGACAACTAAGAAGTGCGAAAGGCAACACTTATGAATTTTATGTGAGAAAAAAATAAAAACAAGACAAAAAAAAAAAATAAAACGAAAAAATGAACGGATCCAACTTCAATCTTTTATGATTCATTTAATGTACAACGCAGCAGCTAATCTCTAGATTGGAGTTCTGAATTTTTTTGAAGTGTACACTTTTAAGTTTTATGACTTTGAGGTGAAATTAAATATATGGTCGAGGGGTGCTATTTATATTTCGGGAATAGGAATCTTATATACATATTAATACGCAAACATCGAATGAAACGTACATCATTCGAAAGGTACTGGCCCATAGATGTGCCGAATTATGTTAGATTTTAAAATTATGACCTTTGACCCGAAATATTAACGTTGAAAGTTTATATTAATTTTAGTTAGGGATCACAGAACTGGGAAGAGGTAGAATGAAGAATGAGGTATCGGATGAAAGATCTGGCTGCACAATATGATTGAATATAAGATTGGTGACCTTTGACCTCAAATATGAGTGGAAAAAGAGCATTTATTAAATAAAAGCTAAACTATAAGAGATGGAAAAACATGATACGAGAGAGAAATTTAGACATTTATAAGATGTGCAAAAAAAAATTTAATATTTTTCACCATCGTTTACGGTTACCCTACAATAAGCACTATTTCATGTAACGAGTGTCAATATATATTGTGATGGTAAAATTGCTTACAAATAGTAAATTTTGAAAAACTTCCGTTATTTTGACATCAAAATTATTGTGATATCTCGAAAACTATAGATGTTTTCAGTAAAACGTTTTTTGTATGGAAATTCGTTGGTTGAGAAAAATAACGGTATACGAAAACTTTTTTGTTAATATTTTCCACGAATAGTGTGTTAAAAAAATTTCCCGTTATTATGACATCAAAAGTATTGCGATATTTCGAAACCTGTAGATTTTTCCATGCAATGCATTTCTTAAAGCAATGTCATTGCCTCAGAATGAGAAAAAAACAGTTGATATTTCAAATTTTGATTTGGCATGCAAATATCTCAGCCATTTTTCAATCGATTTTCCCTAAATTTTCTTTGTATGAAAGTTTAATTAAATAACTTTTGAGAAATAAGAAAAGATTTACCGTTATCTCACTAATTCAATTTCTTATGTTGTTTTCAAAAAAACTCTAAAATATTAAATTTTTGCTTAAAAATTAGACCAGACATTCTTTTTTTGTAATTTTATTTTTGTTTTTCTATTTTCTTCTTTCACACTCTTTCATATACCATATCATTTATTTGCAAAAATTGCTTCATTTTGACACATAATTTAATTAAGTGTTTCTATCATCGAAAATCATGAGCTACCCCCTATCATTTTTTTGATGAAAATTACATTTTTCAAAATGTTGTTTTTGTATTTTTTATAAAATTCTACAGCTAAAAAAATAATTTCTGTGAAAAAATTTTTCAAATATTTCAAACCACTCCAAAGTTATATACACAAATATATGTTTTAAGCCATTTCCTTCTCTACTTTATATATTATGCATATTATTATTATATATCTATATATAAATAGGTGTACGCAGAACAGTAAAGAAACATGTTCTCCCGTGTTTCTCAACCAATTTTGATAATTTTTTTTTAAATCAATAAGAGCAGGGAAAAGGAGTGCACCGAATATCTCTCAAATCAGACGTTCCATTCCACTGGTTAAATTTGATGGGCGTTGAAATAGAGGCGAGGCACTTTTCATCAGCCCAAGTTTTCGGTAAACTTTTGAACTATAAGTCACAAATCAATGAAACTTGGTAAGAACTTTCTTCCTTGACAAAGGGGGATGGAAACACTCATACAACTCAAAGTTGTTATATCAAATAGCTTTGGAAGCATTTCTACTAGAAAGTAGAATAAGGGAAGCAGGGTACTGTGACGGGCATTGGACAAAGGGGTGTGGCTCCGCATATATAAGCCACATTTTTGATATTGAATAGCATTAAAAGTAAAAATCACAGAACATGGAAAATCAGAATTGAGTTACTGTTTTGTGATTTCCTGCTGGCGATGCGTTTGGTGCTGTAAGAGTTCGGTTACGTTTGCATATGAGTGAATAAAAATACAAAAAAAAAAATCAATTTTTAAATGGTCGAATCTCGACCAAAGGTGATACTAGTAATAATAAATAGATGAAAATGGCTTTATTGTTTTTCAAAATAGTCCCCTTGATGATCAATATACTTTTGCATTCATTCAAACCATTTGTTATAGCAGTTCTTCCATTCCTCTTGAAACACCTCCAAAACACGGTTTTTAAACGCTTCAACTGCTTCTACAGCGCTCGAAAATCGTTGACCACCTAGTTTACCTTTGATATTCGGAAACAAGAAGAAGTCATTGGGTGCCAAATCATGACTGTATGGAGGGTGAGTCATCAATTCGACGTTTTGACTGCATAAAAATGCACATGTTTGACGAGATGTGTGAGAGCTCGAATTGTCATGATGGAGAATGATTCGTCTTTGGCGGTTGGTTTTGCGAATTTTTCCGAAGACTTCCAGCAAAAAAATGGTCGTGTACCATTCAGAATTGACCGTCCTACGTTGCTGAAGCGGAACAGTGGCCACATGACCCATTCGGTGGAAGAAACAGGCGACCATTTGCTTCGCAGTGCTTCGTGCGCGAACAACTTTTGCTGGATTTGCCTCGTCTTGGAATACCCATACTGTCGATTGCTGTTTTGTTTCTGGCTCATACACATACATATATCCATAATTCGTCACTTGTCACGATTTTATACGCGTCTTTTGAAGCACCATGATTCAACTTTTTAATCATTTCTCTACACCAATCGACGCGAGACTGTTTAGAGCGATTGATAAATTATGGGGTATCCAACGAGAGCAGATTTTTTTTACAGATAAGTGTTCATGCAAAATCGAATGTATTGAAGTGGAACTAATTTGCAAGGATGCCTATATTTAAGGATATGTCACATAACGATCTTGCATTATTAGTTCACGTACTGCATCGATGTTTTGTGGCACAACAACCGATTTTGGATGACCTTTATGGAATTCGTCGGAGACCGAACTACGACCACGATTGAATTCACTATACCAGCGATATACTGTGGGTTTTGATGGTGCTTTATCGTCATACAAAGAAATGAGTCCATCGACACATTCTTGTTGAGATAATCCACGTCGAAAGTTGTGAAAAATAATTCAACGAAAACCTTCTCTTGAAATTTCCATTTTTTTAACAAATTGATGTTCCTAACTCACTGTAAATAAAACAAATAGCACTTGTACATCAAAACGTTGTGAGTAAATTTATGCTAACAAAATGTCAAACTTTATTATAGTGATACTAGATTTTAGCTATTGACATTAGTGTTGCAGGTTCCCGAAATATAAATAGTACCCCTCGGTCCAGGTAGTATGGGGTTGTTCATAAATTACGTTACCAATTTAGGGTGGGGGGGGGGGGTGGTTTAAAATGTACTACGACAAGTAAAGATAGGGGTTCTCAGATATAGTAACGTGACCAACAATAATAAACTCGAAAAAATTGAAATTAATACACCCCATTATTTCAAAATATTTTCATCCTTACATCTTCATGTTTGACCGTCCAAATCAATGATACTCAACCTTTTCTTTCTTTGGGCCACATACATATATTTGTAAAGTTACGTGGGCCGCAACACTAGACCGGAATGATGAATAAAATCATGAAACCCCTCTTTTTATAGAAACCATTATTTTAAAAATTAAAAATTAAGAGACTTTAAAAATAAGAAACTAAAACAGAATAATAAAAGTGCATATCGCTTATCAGCATACTGCTCGTCAAAAAATTAAAAAGTGAAAAAGGTCCAACTCAAAAGTAACGTGTCCAAGGACTTATTTCATTTTCGACTTTGAGATATATTTTCAACAATTTTAGACATATCGTGTTTATAATTCTTGCATGCTACCTTCAATACATCATCAATGTGAACATCAGTAAGTCGATATCTGTATACGTCGTCGGACATTTTTCGATTGCATTTTGAAGACACTCCCGCATTTATGGGTAATTAAATTATAACAAGACAATACTTTATAATGCTATTGTATCTGTGTTCCACGAAATATTCACTTGTCATTTGCAAGCTGTCACTTGCAACCTGTCACCAAGGTCACACAATTATGTACTTTAATACTATTTTGGATACTTTTTTTATCCTTAAGTACGGAGTACCAAATTCTGTGCGTCAAGTTTTGAAATGCACTAAGAATAGTAACGGATGGGGAGGGGGGTTAAAAAAATCGGTCACGTAATTTATGAACGATCCTTATTGTATTGTTCCTATTATGTAGACTAGAGCAAAAGCAAAAGGTATTGAAAAAGTCTCACAAAATTTAGATGTACAAGCATAAAACAAAAGTCAACTGGAATTTCATATTATATTGAGCTTCCAGCAAGCTTTTTAGAAGCTAGTTACAGAAACAACGTAACTTCTATAAGCGACCGTTATGACTTTTATAATAAACGAAGGTTTTCGACTTCAGAAGAAACAAATATTAACTTAGCTGAGTGTTTGAACCCACGACCCATGAAGCAATTAACCTTAAACCCGTTTATCGGGTCATATTGACCCGAGGCACTTTTCATTTGCATAAAAAACGTATCAAACATTATCAAAATTTTTTTTAAAAAAAATACAACTTTATTTGTTTGCAACCAGAATGAAACCAGAATTGTACATATGTGACATATGTGCATTGCAGAGACAAAAAACTTATGACTTGTGCACTATACGTTTATCTAGGTCAAAATGACCCGACATTTTCTACTATACGATTTGTATGAAGGATCAGTTTTTGTAGTACTTTTTTCACTCCTTTTTGCTGTTGTGCAATCCTTTCTAAATTGTTTGCAACTGTGAGTACATTGGAAGTGAGTACTTTACTTTTACTTTTCAGTACTTTTCATACTTCTGTACACTTACACGTATGAAAACATGCTTTTTATATGGATCTGTTGTGCATGTGCAGTGTTCTCTTTTGTGTTGTTTTTTAGTATTTGCGTTATATCATGCTAAAAATCAATTGGAAAAGCGATGCAACACTCTAACGAAACAATCAATAAGGCCGTGTGCTATTCGGAAACTTTTCAATTGTGGTAAAAAATAAGTTACTGACTTGAATACAATTTCTGTCGAAATATAATTGTCATTTTTACTGTTTGGACATATAAGTCCAAACTAGGTAGTTACAAAACGGCAATTAGGAAAGCAAAAAGAACATCTTGGTTTTCCTTCTGCACAGATATAGAAAGTACTTCTGAGGCCTCAAGGCTTAGAAAAATACTTGCAAAATTCCCAACAGCACCAAGCTTTCTTCAAAAAGAAGATGGTGCCTGGACAGAATCATGTATCGAAACCTTAGATACACTCATGGACGTAAATTTTCCTGGTAGTGGTCACACTAACAACTCCAGCCTTCAAATATCCTCCTCCGAACTTACACCTCAGCAGATTGGGCAGCTAACCAGCAAGGAGAATTTAAGATGGGTGGTTTACTCGTTCCAACCTTATTAATCTCCGGGTCCCGATAGCATTATACCAGCTCAACTCCACTATAGCTTCAACGCAATAGTACCCTGGCTTCAGGCAATCTACCATGGTTGCCTACTCCTTAACTACATTCCATTAGCTTGGAGAGAGACGAAAGTCATCTTCATACCGAAAGTGGGTAAATCCTCTCACACTAAACCGAACGACTTTAGACCCATAAGCCTCTCCTCCTTTCTGCTTAAAATACTGGAGAGGCTTATTGGGCTTCTTCTTAAGCCGAAACTCGACCGGCTCCTTAAATCTCAGCATGCTTATATAAAAGGCAGATCGAAAGAAACAGCTCTCCACTCTCTTGTGTCTACAATTGAAAAATCACTTGAGAACAAAGAATACACACTTGCTGCCTTTCTAGACATAGCAGGTGCATTCAATAACGTCCTCCCCTGTGCGGTCACCTCTGCCTTGTCAGAAGAGGGGGTGGAGGATTTTCTCGTGAGTCTCATCCACCAGATGCTTTTGGGCAGGGTGGTAAACTCAGAACTGGGGGGATCCTCTATCCGTAGGTTTGTAAGCAGGGGGACTCCACAGGGGGGTGTTTTGTTTCCGCTTCTGTGGTCCGTGACGGTTGACCAACTGTTGCGTATCATGGAGGAGGAAGGCTACAAAGTTATTGCATATGCTGATGACATTGCTCTTGTCTTTAACGGAAAATTTCCTCAAACTCTCTGTCAACTCATGGATAGAGCACTCGCAATCCTCTCAAGATGGGCGTCCTCTTGTGGTTTGAGTGTAAACCCAGAGAAAACAGATCTCATCCTTTTCACCAGAAAATATTAAATCCCTAACTTAGAATTTCCGCGTCTGAACGGCACGAGGTTGCTCTTTAGTGACAGCACGAAATACCTAGGAGTTATTCTGGATAAGAAACTTATCTGGAATGACAACATAAAGGAACGTGTTAGAAAAACAAACATAGCTCTGTTTGCCTGTAAAAAATCGATTGGCAAAACATGGGGTTTTTCCCCTAAAATAGTACGCTGGATCTATACGGCAATTGTCCGCCCCATACTTATATATGGCTCACTGGTATGGTGGAGGGTCCTGAATAAGAAAACTACACTTCAGAAATTTGCTAAGGTTCAAAGAAGTGCAAGTCTATGTATTACCGGGGCATTATTCTCAACCCCAACTAGTGCTCTGAATGTCATGCTTCACCTTCCTCCTCAAAATATCTTTGCCAGAGAACGTGCTAACATAGCAGCTCTCAGTTTAAGAGAATCTGGAAATTGGATAGGTAATAATTGCGGTCACACATTAATTCTAGACTCATCTGTCCCTGACAGAACATATTACTGTGTGCCCTGCTTAAACCTTGAAAAGAACTATGAGGTTCTCATCCCTTCACGGCTAGACTGGGTTAACAAAACCCCCCTTAAAACCACCGGCATTAAGATCTTTACTGACGGATCTAAGCTTCAAGAACAAGTAGGGGGAGGTATCTACTCCCAGGATCTTGGAATTGAAGCTTCCTTTAGACTCCCAAATTATTGCTGTGTCTACCAGGCGGAGATGATGGCCATTCACGAAACCGCTAAGATTCTAGGTCAAAAAGACCTCAGTGGAAAAAGTATCCACATCTTTTCAGGCAGTCAAGCTGCGCTCAAGGCGCTAAACTCACATCTTGACAACTCTAAAATTCTTACTGAATGCCGCAGATCTCTCAACGAGATGGCTAGGTTATTCAGGATCCACCTCGTATGGGTACCCGGACACAGGGATATCGAGGGCAATGAACTGGCTGACGAATTGGCAAGGAAGGGTACGACCTCTAACACCCTCTTAAACGAGGACTTTATTGGTATACCCATTTCCTCCTACAAACTCCGGTGCAGGAGCAAAACTTTAAGCCTTGCACAAAAACGCTGGGAACAACTTGACACATGTAGGATAGCTAAGCTAACGTGGCCTTCCTACGACTTAAAGCGCACCAACTCGCTGCTTGAACTTAACAGGGTAAACCTGTCTAAAATAATAGGAATCCTCACGGGTCATTGTTTGATCGGAACGCATGCTCTTCGTTTAGGAACTATATCTAATGACTTTTGCAGAAGCTGCATGTGCGAAGAGAAAGAAGAAAACACTCAGCACTTCCTCTGCGAATGTCCGGCACTAGCCAGAAGGAGAATGGCAACTTTGGGCCATCCCTTCCTAAATGGACTTACCGAAGTCTCATGTCTGGAAATTAGGCATATCTTAAAGTTCATACTCCGTTCGAACTGGTTTAAAGAGGAGGGAAATCTCTAGTTAAAAAGGGATTGTGTGGTGTCACAACGGGCCTGCACTGGCCTAGGTGTACGAGTCATCTATCGGCGCAGCCACTTCAACCTAACCTAACCTACTGTGCCAAAAGGACGATGAAATTTTGACGTTTTAGATTTCGGTAGTGTAGTGTATACGAAATATATTATATAGTATATAATATATACGAAAAATTAACAGTATTTTATGCAAATATTTTCCACTTCTGGTTGCTATGCTGTCGGAAGCAGCAAATTTTTTTTCTTTTTTTGCTTGTGTCAAAAGTTCTCTTGCCGATTATCAAAATTTATACTAACCCCTGTAGCTACATGAATTTTTGACAGTCATATTCATCTCACATCTGCCAAATAATCTATCAAATAAAATTCGGACTGTCAAAATTTCGTCATCCGAGTGAAAAGTTTCCGGATAGCACACGGCAAATTGCTTTAAGTTTGATTGGTGTGAAGCTAAAACGCCTTACAGAAGCGCTTCGAATGCCACAAGTTTAGGTAAAAAACAATATAAAATAGGTTTTTACTGGAATTGAAACCACGGCGTAGATGCGAAGCATATAAGAGTAACAGCAAAACAAAGGATCATAAAACGTCTGCTGTGTGTGACCATTGCTTAAAACTTTTTTGACCTTTGCATTATTTTCGTGCATGTTAATCGTGTTACCTTCACAAATACAAAGAACCTGATATATTGGAAGATAACGATGATAATGATGGGGCAGATCCATCAATGCTTAGCACATCAAATAAATGCAGCTCAATCGAATCGGATTTATCAATCGGTTATAAATCTTATGAAAATTGCAAATGTTTTGTATATTTTAATATATTTTAATAAAAAAAAAAAAATAAAATTAATTTTTCATGAAATAACAGCACTTTTTAATTTTATCTCATTGAAAAATAGAAAATTTCCATACAAAATACACTATGGATCAGTATGACCCAGATAAACGGGATTAAGTTGTAAAATATGTAAACGGGTCTAAGGTTAATGCTTATAAAAGAATTCTGTGTCAAATATTGTTCTTATAAGAGCTCTATAACAGGTCATTCAATAAGTCCGTAGGATAAGTAAGAAAAAACGAAAGTTTGATAAAACTCGATTATATTATTCAACATAGTTGACCTCGAGAGCGATACAACGAGTGTAGCGATTTGCCAACTTTTCGATACCACTTTTATAGTACAATTTCTCTTTCTCGTCACAATAGGCCTCAGTTTCAGCGATTACTTCATCATTGGACTTGAATTTCTTTCCAGCAAGCATTCTCGGCATTTCCTACACAATACGGTAGGTGGGTAAGCAATTCGAAGCCAAATTCATTCAATTTTGCCATCGTTTTCATCGATTTGTGACACGGTGCATTGTCTTGGTGAAACAGCACTTTTTCTTTTGCAAATGTGGCCGTTTATTTACGAGTTCAGCCTTCAATCGATCCAAAGGTGCCCAGTAATAGTCGCTGTTGATGGTGGTTCCTTTTTGGAGATAGTTGATAAATATTATTCCTTTCACAACCCAAAATACAGATGCCATAACCTTACAGGCCGACTGTTGGGTCTTTGCTCGCTTTGGATTCGGTTCGTCGACTGTTGTCCACTCAGCTGACTGTCTTTTGGATTCTGGTGTATAATAGTAAAGTCATGTTTCATCCATTGTCACATATCGACGATAGATTTCGATTTTATTGCGGTTTAACAGCGTCAAACACTCCTCTGAAGCATTTATTCGTTGTTGTTTTTGGTCGACCAAAAAATATCAGTCAGACATTCATTTAAAAAATTCCGATACACGTGTAAATTTTTGTTTTCTTATCTACCCGAATCCATCGTTAGAATTCTGTCTTATAGTTTAATTTGTGCTATTTGCAATGGTTACTAGTGGTGGAAATTCGAGTTGTACGAGGGTTGCCTTTCAAGTCTTGCGCCTTGCAATAAAAAACAGTGATCATTAAAAGAAAATGCTTTTATTGTTTTTTAAAGTATTCTTCAAGATGATCAATAAACTCTTGTATTCGTTCGAATTAATTTTCGAAGCAGTTTTGTCATCTGAAATTAGCTTCTACGAAACCAGGTTTTTGAAGGCCTCAAAGGCCTGTTCGGGCGTAGAAAAACGCTCGCCACGCTTTTTTTTCTCAATATGAGGGAACAAGAAGAAGTCATTGGGTGCCAAGTTGGGACTGTTAGGTAGATAACCTATCAATTCTACGTTTTGAGTTCTCAACTCTTTTGTTTCAGCTAATGTGTGCGAACTCGCATTGTCGACATGGAGGATGATCTTCCTTCGTTGGTTGGTTTTCCTCAATTCTCCGAAAACTTCTGGAATAGAAATGGTTGTGTACCATTTAGTATTACCAATTTTCCATTGCCCAAGTGGTATATTTCCGACATGACAGTTTTTTCTAAAAAAAACTGGCAACAATTTTTTGGCAACCATAACTTTTGTCGGGTTTTGCTCACTTTGAAATACTCAAACAGTGGATTGCTGCTTTGTTTTAGGCTCATAAGTGTATGATTCGTCACCAGGGGTGATATTGTAGATGTGTTTCGAACCACCCGCTATATTTTTCAACATTGCCTTGCAGCAATCGACACGATTCTTTTTTTGAGCAATCGTCGTTGGGTATCCAACGGCAACAAATTTTCCTGACGCCTTAAAGTTCATGTAAAATCGAATATATGCTAGTCCCACTAATGACCAAGGATGACTCAATCTCACGGTATGTCACATGTCGGTCTGCGTCCAACAGTTCACGCACAGCATTGATGTTTTCTGCCACAACAGTAATTATTGGACGGTCTTCACAAAATTCGTTTTGGAGAGAACGAAGACCAAGCTCGAACTCATTGGACCAGCACTTTAAAGTAGCTGTGTGTGGTGCTCTATCACCAAAAGTCGCACTAAGTTGATCGATGCATTCTTTTCCAGTCAATTCACGTCGAAGGTTGTAAAAATTCATCACCCGAAAATGTTTACGTGTTAATTCCATTTTTTTGTTGAAATGCAATTTTTAAACCACTGTAAACCACACAATTAGCGAACATACATAAACTGGAACTGTATGTATGGAACTGTAAAAATTTATCTGGCAATGCTAAGTGTTGCCAAGGCGCAAGACTTAAAAAGCAGCCCTCCTACCTATTTTTTCGAGTCTGCCTTGGTTCGAAATGGGATGATTGAATAGTGGAGAAGGAAGAGTAAATCAAGTGAAACATGTGAAGGATGTTCTTGTGTGCTGGAAAACCCTTGAAACATGTGAATTTGAAGGCAAGTGTTATTCCTGTACCTTAGTCAATTGAAGCTATAACAAAGTCCCATCTACAAGTTTCTCTGAAATCAACTACAACTACAATTCGATCACAGTCGATTAGAAATTAAGATAGAAAATGCAGAAAGTTTACAGCAAAACACAAAAAAAATAAAAAAAGATACAGTAGTTTCGACTATGTCGTAACACAAGACGTAGAATTATTCAATTCGATTTTGATGACATCTTTTTTAAAAATATTTAGCAAAATATTTATTCCATACACCTGAGCATATGACCTTTAAAAGAGTGCCGGAGAGGGTTAATATGTATAATCGATCCCATTACTTTTGCAAAATGAACATTTTTGCCTTTGACACCTTTTCCCTCCGACCACTCCTTAGGGGGGCTCCCATACAAATTTTATTGTGTTTGTGCCGGAAAGGGTTAATATGTATCACCGACCCCCATTACTTTTGCAAAAGGAACATTTTGGCCTTTAACATCTATTTTCTCCGAGCACTCCTTAGGGGGGCTCCGATACAAATTTTATGGGTTTTGTTTATTTATTCCATACACCTGAGCATATGACCTTTAAGAGAGTGCCGGAGAGGATTAATATGTATGACCGATCCCATTACTTTTGCAAAAGGAACATTTTTGCCTTTGACACCTATTCTCTTCGACCACTACTTAGGGGGGCTCCCATACAAATTTTATGGTTTTGTCGATAAAACCGGAAACTGTCGATAAATAGGTAGCAAGTTTAAGCAAACAAAAACATCAAATGTTGGCTTTATATTTCATGTAATTGTGTAAAATTTATATAGGTTAGAGAGTTCTAACAACAACATTGTATGATCAGTACTTTAGGCCCACCAAAGGCTCAAAAAGTTATATAAATACCGACACCTGATCACTATCAACCACCCTACTTACTTCCGAGAATGACGTATTCTACGTCAAAAAAACATACGTGGTCAACGATTTTCGGACCCTTGAACAAGCGGTTGTTGCATTCAAAAAGTTTCTTTGGAGTTACCTCAACCGGAGTGGAAAAAGTGCTTCCGTAATTAGCCCAAACGCATGCAACAGTGTTTTAATGTACATTGAGAAAATTTTGAAAAACAATAAAACCAATTTCGATCACAAATACTTATTTCTTACGACAGAAATATAAATAGCAACGCTGATAGAGATTTGAAGCAGAGTGCTACTTAATTGGTAAAGTTAACTATGTATAAAATAACTGTAAATTAAAACTAACAATTTTTTTTGGCCTTCCAACTGTAACGGATCCCAGAAGACTTTATGAAAGTCGGTTTAAAAATGAAATTTAATTAACTGCGTAAGAGTTTCAGAGGGTGATTTACACAACTTTTCCCTGGTAAATTAAGCCTTTTGAAAACTGTGTTTTTTTAATTGAGCCATTGCCAGGTATTTTTTAAGCAAAAGTGTGAACATCATTTGTATTTTTAAGATTTTTGTTTTTTTGGTTAGTTTACTATTTACAAGGTGCTATGTATTGCAAAAGTAATTGGTAAATATAAAATATTTGACAGTTGATAATTAAAGTCAAAACTAATTCGAAAATAGAATGAAGAAAACAAAATAATCAAACGAGAAATACTAAGAAAGAAAAGGCTAGAATAGGTTTTTTAGAAAGGTTTGTTTTTCGAATAGAGATAAAACTGGCATTTTGTGGTCAAATCTGGCAACTCTAATGTCATTTATGTTCAGTTTGGTTTGCCATTTCATCATGAACAGGTTGACAAAAGAACAACGCTTGCAAATCGTGCAAATTTATTTCGAAAATAATGGTTCAGTTCGCGAAGTTTACCGCAAGCTCCGTCCATTTTATGGTCGACATAATCGTCCGTCAGAGCAATTAATTCGGTTAACCATGGGTCGTTTTCGCACTACGTTTACTCTATGTGATAATACGCATCCGCAGAGACGTCAAACAGTGCGCACCGAAGAAACAATTGCCGCTGTAGAGCAAAATGTTGAAGAGGACCCGAATGAATCGATTCGCCACCGTGCACAGCAATTGGAGCTTTGTCCATCAACTTAATGGAAGATTTTGCGCAAAGATCTTGGCTTGCGACCTTACAAGATCCAGCTTGTGCAAGAATTAAAGCCGCGAGACCATGCAATGCGTCGTGATTTTGGTGTATGGGACGAAAATGAGATTGATCTCGATGCTGATTTTCATCGCAAAATTTTGTTCAGTGATGAGGCTCATTTTTGGTTGAATGGCTACGTCAACAAGCAAAATTACCGCATTTGGAGTGAAGAGAATCCACATGAGATCCTTGAGACGCCATTACATCCACAAAAACTGACTGTTTGGTGTGCTCTATAGGCTGGTGGAGTCATTGGGCCATATTTCTTCCGAAATAATGCTGGAGAGTCAGTTACCGTTAATGGAGACCGGTATAGAGCCATGATAAACGACTATTATTCCCGAATTGGATGGCATGAATGTGGATGAGTTGTGGTTCCAACAAGACGGCGCTACATGCCACACAGCGCACGTCACAATCGATTTATTGAAGGAAACATTCGATGAGCGCATAATTTCGCGGAATGGACCTGTCAATTGGCCACCAAGATCGTGTGATTTGACACCATTGGATTATTTTCTTTGGGGATATGTGAAGTCGCTCGTCTACGCCAACAAACCAGAAACGTTAGGGGACTTGGAGGCCAACATTCGTGGCGTTATTGCCGACATACGGCCCCATATGCTCGAAAAAGTGGTTGAAAATTGGACCTGTAGAATTGGCTTTATTCGACCCAGCCGCGGCGGCCACATGCCCGAAATCATATTTAAACATTAATGGCATAAAATTATCCTTCCAATAAAGCCAAATTGATGGACATTAAAACGATTTTCTTGTGTTTTATTTCAATTCGAAGTTCTATACCTTTAAAAAAAACACCCATTTGTTGAAAACTTGAAAACAATTATCAAAAGTTTAGCAAATTACTATGAATATGTTCAAAGCGTAGAAATTTAATTGAATATTTAAGACAAATACATCACGAACAAATTATAGTGAATACCACTATTAATTTAATAATAATAATAATACTATTATAGTAGATTGAGAGTAGTAGATTTATAGGAGTAGATTTGCTATTTCAGCCCTTGAAAGGACTTTGACCGAGCTTCTTATGATCAAATTGTGTTGTTCGTGTTATTACGAGTATTGTTCACAAATGATCGAAACCGAGACCTACTCTCCCATCGACTCCGAACGGCTAATGTGAATGTTCTCAAGAAGTTTAACATGTCATTATTTACTCTCTGAGGTTTGCCATTGTCTACAGAAAGGTGACGACCGATTAATTTAAATTGAAAAAATTTTCTGTGTTAGCTGGGATTCGAACCTGGCCCAGTGGCGGATCCAGAAGCTTCATTTGGGGGGACGATCGTAGTTCGTGAAATCGAATCAAAAGCAATAAAATATTCTATAACATAGATGGGCACTTTGCAGTACCAGTAAAATTGGTGTAAAAATAAATTTTTACTGATAATGCAATTTAATTTGCATTACCAGTACATTTTTACTGATTACTGAAAAAAATTGCAGTAAAAATAAATTTTTACTGATTATTGACAATAACTACGGTAAAATAAATTTTTACTGATCACTGAAAAAATTGCAGTAAAAAGTAAATTTTACTGATTTCTGGAAAAAAATTTCATTAAAAATAAATTCTAACTGATCATGAAATTTCATTTGCATTACCCGTACAATTTTTACTGATTACTGAAAATAGCTACTGATAGTTAAAAATCAATGCACACCCCATAAATAAATTAAATAAATCATTTTAAAAAAAAGCGATTTTTTATTCTTTTAAACATGCATTATATGCTTGCTATACCTACGCTGTTAGCTTTTCTTAAAATAAGCAATTCAAAATTTACATCGCTGAGTTTTTGCCTTCTTACACGATCAAAAGAATGGGTTTCCTTAAACCTTCGACAAGCCAGGGCTACAGACTTTCTTTCAAAATTGTAAGTATTTATCCAATGGCAAGTGTATCCAAAAAATGATTTTTGTTCCACCTGACCACACATCAGCAGTTATGCAAACGTATTCAATAGCATCCAGCTCAATTGCAAGATCTTCGATATATTTATTGTGGCTCTCTAAAAGTAACCTTGTAATTGAACGCCTGCTTGGAATACTTTTGCCAGGAAATAATTTTTTAAAGCTTTGGTCATTGACTATGCACAAGGGAGACGTTGTGTTGCAAATAAAATTCAAAATAGCACGGCTGGAAGAGCATTTGCGCCCTGCACTCTGCTTGCTTTCTCCTTTTTTTGACTTGAAGTCGCAAAATTTTTGTAGATGTTCCTTTTTCAAATGTTTGATGAAATTCGAGCTAACACGTAGCGATCCTTTTACTTTTTTTTCCGCAAATTTGGCAAACAGCAATCAAACTAAACATTCTTCTTTGATGAGGAGTTGTGTTCATCTACATTCCAATAAAATTGTACAGCATTAAATAAGATATGGTGACATACATGAATCTTTTTAATTTACCTTTCCAACAATTTTGAAAAATTATTCAGTTAAGAGAACCTTATTTACACCAATCAATTCTTCATTCATTGACAAATCTGTTATGCTACTTGAAGATTCACTTAAATCATTTGATCGATTTTGTTCCAAAACATAATTTTCATTACTAATAAAATCGGCACTTATTTGTAATCTCCGACCATTTGAACAACTTGGAAGATTTTGTTCGCAAACAAAATCTGGATCATTAATGGAATCGTCACTATCGAAATGTAATTCACTCATATTATATTTTTTTATTTATTGACAATTACAATTTAAGTTATAACGATAACACGCGTAAAACTATAACTCAATATTAGAATTATAGTATACAATTACCAGGCAGTATTATTCGAAGTGACACAGTTCTCAAATGTGGGCATACAGTGTTAAAATGAGGTGATGACAGTGTTATTTTTCGGAACATAAAAACGGATTTTTCTTAGAAGGAATGAAAATATTTTTTAAAACTGCACAATTTAAAGACTCAGCTGTATTCACAAAAAACACTCAATAGTTAAAAACCTTTTGAATGTTAAATTTTTTTTACAATATTTGTGCTCAGATGAGAATAAAAAAATTTGAAAAATGCTTTACCGAGAGTTTATTGAAGGTTTCAACCATTTTTCAAAATTTCTCATTTATTAAGCCTTTAAAAGAGTTTTTTTATCATTATAACTACAATTTTTTTCAGTGATCAGTAAAAATTTATTTTTACTGTAATTATTGTCAGTAATCAGGAAAAATTTATTTTTTCTGCCATTTTTTTCAGTAATCAGTAAAAATTTACTGGTAATGCAAACTAAATTTAATTGCCAGTAAAAATTTACTGATTACTGCTATTTGTAATGCACATAATATAAAGTGCAGTGTGCCCATGTATGTTCTATAAAATGTAAAAATCGTTTTGTGAAATAACCCAAAAATGGCGATATTTTAAAGACCAGTTTTTCGAATATATTAAATAAAAAATAGTTAACCAGTTTTCAGTGACTTTATGTGCACACGAAGTCAAAAACATTTAACATAACTTATATAAAAATTAAAAGGGAAATATAAAATTTTTGGCTTACAGTTTTGGATCAAATGACTTAGTACATAATCTCCCGGTTTGAAAAGTCTAATCACAACACAAAATCTAATCTATGTTTCCGGGTTTTGGCATATCTATCGATGACTTGATCCACAATCACAATAATGTCGTAATGAATATTCAATAAAGCAAGTCCATTCAATCTTTCTTCTGTTGTCGTTGATCTCAAATAGGGTTTAATTTTCTTCAATGTAGAAAATGATCTTTCAGCAGTTGCTCCACTTGAAGGCAATGTTATTAAAATTTTAAAAAGAGTATGAATAAGAGGATATACTTCAGCATCACAGCAGTGTAATATTTGCGTTGCACTAGTACTTGAATCATACTTTTCTCTTTCACATTGCAAGTGGTGATACATCTTCAAATTTTAATCAAAGATCGTTCTAAAACCTCTGAAGATTCTTTGAAGAAAATCTAATATCTTTTACAAAGTTTTCTCACAGCTTGTATAGATAATGTAATGCTTTTCGAGGTAATGAAATAAGGAAACAGTACTAAAGATGAATACAAATCCAAAGTAGTTGTTGAAAATCGACTTTTTAAATCCATCATCACATTATCCAGCATAGGAATAAAGACAGCTTGTCTGAAATATGCTATGAGATCTTTTGCTGGATAATTATCGCAGTTCTTTTGAAAACTTGCTACACGCGGCATTTTAATTTCTACTCCAATATTATTTGCAATGTTTTTAACCTCTTTAAAAAGAGTTTCAAATTTTATCTCACAGGATTCTCGTTTCTTCTGTAATAAATTTAAAGTATCTTGAATCGTATTCTGTGCTGATTTAACATCAATTTGTTTTTTCTGAAGGAAACAGCTGAGGGCTTGTGTGTTACTCAACACATCAGAGAGGCAAACGACTGCAACTAAAAAATTCGTCTCACAAAGAACAATTCTCAAAGCGTTTGCTTTTGACGACGTTTTCGAATCATGCCACTGAGATATATGGTGTAGGGTTTTAATCATTTTCGGAAGCGCAAAACGAAATTGCAAAACTCCATCATGTCTCTCGACCCATCTAGTTTCACAAATGCTTTATTCTGAATATGTTTTGAGACTAGCTTAGAGAACTTGTATATTCACTTTGGGGGGGGGGGGGGGGGCGATCGCCCATATCGCCCCACCTTGGATCCGTGCCTGATCTGGCCTAGCATTGGCATCGAGTGATCAACACACTGTTTCACGCACTTGGCCACTGCCGCCACTTATATTATTCCTATGTTAATTCTATACTATTATTTTAATTTCTACAAAACAATAGGGATATTCACGATGTGGTGTAATTGACAAAAATAGACAAAGAATTCATGTCATATGGTCACAGAGAGCGCCTCAACAAGATCGAAAATGCTTTAATCATGCAACGGCGTTGCACGGAATTATGGCTCGGTAAGTACAGGGTGGGCATCTAGTGGTTTCCTTTTAAATCATAGGTTATTTTGATACTGACAGCTGTTTCCCGATCGGAATCTTGACATAAAGTCAGTATCATGTCACCTCCGCAGAAAGAAATGAGTCGCTTTACGCTTGAACAACGTTGGGAAATATTGGAAACTTATTTCCAAAGTGAATACTGTGCAGCCCAAACAGTGCATTATTTGAAAAGAAGATGATTTGGGCGAAAAATCATCTTTTCTGAAGAGGCGCATTTTCATCTCGGCGACTAAGTTAACAAACAAAATTGCCGCATCTGGGGCTCGGAAAACACGCACCATCAGAGATGCATCCGCAGAGAGTGACAGTTTGGTGCGGATTGTGGAGTGGTGGCATAGTGGTAATGTAAATTTTTTTCCCATTACCATTACGTATTAATTCGTATTCCCATTACTAGGTGAATAATGCTAATGATATTTTGAATGCACTAATAATACAATGCATTATGCCCATCTACGATTTGTAGCTTATATACTCAACGAGTAATAATTCAATGCAACGTCGATGAATTTTGAAAAAAGCCTTTTTCAACTTTTTTGGAAGCCTGTCCGGTACAACGTAAATTCGTCACGTCAAAAATAAAAATAAAATTAAAATTGGGACATGTATTAGGACAAGAATTTTGATATGGATAAAGCCAAATTTAAGAAAATGATTTTTCTCTTTAAGGAAAAGAAGGGTACGGATTTGGACATAGATCATGAACATAAGGAGATAACAGAAGGAATAAAATAAGAATAACATAAGAAGTAGGACAAAGATTTTAACGCAGATTAGGACATAGAATTGGACAACGATAAGTTGTCAATGATTCAGAAAAGGATTGGGAAAAGGGCTAGGACAATAGTGAAAAAAGGATCAGAACAAGATTTGGGATAAGGAATATAACAAGGATATAACGATATAAAAAGGATAGGATATATAATATAATATGCTAAGGAGAAGATTTCGGACAAAAATTTGGAAAATATGTGGGAAAAGGATAAGGAAAGATATTCTAACAAGGAATGGGTCAGGAATTTGGAATTTGGTTAAAATAAAAATTTTGACAAGGAGAAGGTCAATTATGTGAGGATAAGGATGCGGATGACAAGCATAAGGATGAGGAAAAGTTTGCGAATAAAGAATACGCTGTCACATCAAAACCTTTGGGTGTGTCCACGACACAGCCAATTTCTATTTTTAAGATGTCTCAATTGCATACCAATGGAAGGGAGATTTACACCGAAAACATCACTTGGCTGCGAGCCTGACATCGTGCATGAAATTTCATGTATTATGTAGCACTTACAGGAGGCACACAATTTTGTTGATTCTAGATATTTAATTGATTCCAGTGAATCTGAATCAAAAATTTCAGAAATTCTGAGAACTGTCAAAAGTTTAGCTTTTAAAATCAAGGAGTAGTGTCATCAGTAATAAATTTGCAAATAATACTTACAAGATATTAAAAATCCAAACGAACTTAAATTTAAAAGTTGTTGCTCACTTGTTTTAATTTAAAATAGTTTTTTTTGTTGTAATTTTCTTTTGTTTTAAATTTAAATTTTTTTTAATATTTTATATTATATATGGATTTTTATGAAGTGTGAAAATATTTTTAGCTTAATTTGGTTTTGTTATAAACTTTGTTTTTTTTTTTTTTTAATATTTATTTTTATCAAAAAACAGAATCACAGATTATTATTTCAATTATATTTTATGCTTTAATTATAAAAAAAAAACAGGAATTTTTATATTATTTTTTATAAGTTTAGTGCAGTAATTTTTTATTTTCAATACTTTTAGTGAGAATTTATTTGAAATTTATGCTTAAAGCGATTTTTAATATAGTATATATTCGATATTCTTTTCGTGGTTTGGCCTTCGTGTAGGAGGAGACGGGAGGCGGCTTTGTTAAGATTTAAAGTTAAACTTGGCAATTCTGAAGATGCACAAAATTTGAGCAATAAATATAAAATTGAATTTATTATTTAAACGCAATGGATTTTCACGCTCACTCCAGAGTTAATCAGCGCAGCGATTTCTCTCACTCTCACCAGACTGTGATGACGGTTTGAGCTGCTGGTTGTGCTGTTGCTGTTGCTGTGCCCCCCCGGAGCACCTCCACTGGCCGTCCACGTACGAAACGTTTAAAAGAGTGCGTGCGAATTTGTTTTTCTTTTTAGAAATGCGTGTTTTTGATAATTTTTAGTTTGAGTTCAATTTAATTTTTGAATAATTTTAATTTTATTGCATTCACATACATATGTGTATGTATAAGTATGTTATGGAGTTTATGTATGTGCTGATGTGTTCGTATCGATATTAGGATAAAGGATAGCTGTGCCGGAAATTGAGTGAAATCCTTGAGTGCGGTACTTGCTGCTGTGATTTGCCGCAGATTTATAGGGTGTAAAACGCGTGCATGAGTAATTTTTTCTTTATGTTTTTTAGTTTTTTTTTCAAATTCTTTTAAATTTTTTTTCTTCGCTCAATTATGTTGCAACAAATCTGTTTACAACAGGTTTTTTTATGTAAATTTTCTTATAAAGCTGTATTAAAAGTCTTAGTTAAGCGTGCACTACAAATTTTATGGTTAAATGTAATGGTTAATTTCCGGTGCAATAAAAAGCTGCATTAGCAAAATTTAAACTTCGATTTTTCCAAATTTCAACTCAGTTTTATTTTTGTGTACATATGTTAGACGCAGCACAGAAAATCCTTCGTTGCAATTTTCTTTCGAGTCGCAAATAATTTTCACAGTTTAACCGATTTTTTGCGAATTTTTCAATTTTGTCTGTCTGGCATTTGGAAGTTTTTCTTTTCTTGGTGAATGATTTTCTGCTATGCTTTATGTATGTAATAAGTTAATTTCTACTTGAGAATATATTTTTTAAATATTTTTTTTTGCTCCGTCAATCTGTCTGCCACGAATTTTGTCTGACTGTATAATTCTTTTACACCTGTCTTTTTTCGTTTATTTCTTCTTTTGCTTTTTCACTGACTTTGGATGTGCCCGTGTAGGAATTTTTGTTAAATATTTGGTTGATTATATTTTGTTCTGAGTATTATTTAAATAATTTTTTAATGTGATTTTATTTTATCCTTAGATACTGTAGTTTTAATTTTATTTCTTTTTATATATTTTTTTTTTGGCTTCTTCAAGGGTGTATCTAACGATTTTCGTTGCTTTTATTCAACTGACTGACTGGCGACGGACTGATTGTTTGCCAAGGAGCAGATGTTGCATTAAGTCCATGTTACAGTTCTACCAACATCAGCAGAAATGTTTTCGCACATTTGAACTCGTGTCTCATCGATTGAGCTGTATGGGGAGCGCCGCCATTGTATGTGCGCTCTCTGGCTTTGAAAAGTTTGCGTGACCACCCCTTTTAATGGTGCGCTCGTTCGGCTCTTCTCTTGGAATGATTTTTGTGTGATTTTCTTTTTATTTTATAGTTTTATTTCTGTAACATTACATGGCATGCATCAGAGATTGAAAGTGAATTCTTCGAGGGGTCTGTTTTCTCTTGCTCAGTTTATTTTCAATTATTCTCAGTCTTTTCTATCTTCTGGTTCTCTCCCTACTTAAATAATCCCGGTTGTTTTGAGTAATCGGTTCATTTTCCATCAGCGACTTATGCGGTGGACTTATGAAAAAAGCATTCATAGTCTATCTTAACCAAATTGTTTGAGTTGAGCCGTATATTTAAAAGCCCTGAAAGTGTTTCAGAAAAAAAAAATTAGCTATATGTCAAAATACAATACATTAAGGGGCTATAAGCTGACTAGTGGTCAAAAACTATTCTATTTTCGCAATGAGCATACGCTAGCCAGAAAAGGTCTCCGCTCATAAAGCCTAACTTTCTTAGAACTTAAATATAAAACACGTACAGTGAATCAAAAAAGTTCTTTAATCCAAAAGTTCTTTAAAACATTTATTAAATTTTTACCCTTTTATCACAAAACTAAAATTTTTTTTTACATATTTAATATTTCATAAATATTTTTAACGCAACATCAAATTTTCAAACCAAAAAACAACTTTCTTATCACTACAAATGAAAAAAAGAAACAAAAAACTAAACATTTCATAGCCAAAAAAGTTTACAAACATTTGTGCTTTTGATTGAACTTTGCATTGCTTCGTTTGAAAAAAGCTTTAAAATAACGGGATCTAAAGTCTTTAGCTATAAAAAAATAAATAAATAATTGGACATTTTAGCCCTTGAAAGGACTTTGACCTAGCTTCTTATGATCAATTGTGTTGTGTATGTTATTAAGTTTGTACACATTGACCGAGAACCGGACCTACATGTTTAACGCCGACTCCGAACGGCGATGAACGAAATGTTCTCGTTCTCAAGAAGCTTTACATGACATTTGGAATACTCTCTGAGGCTTGCCATTATCTACAGAGAGATGGCGGCCGTACAGAAAAATTATTTTAATTCAAATAATTTTCTGTCGCTGCTGGGGGTCGAACCTGGGTCTCCAAGTTCGTTGACATAGCGACCACGCACTTTAATCAACTACGCCACGGACGCCAAGTCTTTAGCTATAAATGTCAGTACTATACGCATCAGTCACTCGCTTTTTTGTGACAAACGCAGATTATTTGTCTTTTTGTCTTAAAAATGGGAAAAAATACCGAAATCTCACTGAACGTTCGTAAATTAATTCTAAGGCTGTATTTTCAAAATAATAAAGTGCGAGATATTGGCTAAATAATCGGAAGAAGCCATTCTAGTGTTCATAAAATTATAAATAAATATTTATACACGGGATCATTACAACCAAAACTTCGATCTAGTGGGCCAAGTTCTTTAACAGCGTGCGATGAACGAATTATTTTGTCAGAAATAAAAACAACTCGAAACGTTTCTGATCCGAAAATTGCTGCGACACTAGAGAAATTTCATGATGACCACGTAAATGTCCAAACAGTTCAAAATAGGCTCCATAAGGCTGGCTATCATGGTAGAGTTGCTCGAAAAAAACCTTTCATAAATAAGCGAAATGCAGATAAACGCTTGGAGTTCGCAAAAAAACACATCAAACAATCGGAACAGTTTTGGAGAACTGTGGTATTCAGTGACGAGTTGAAATACAACATTTTTGGTTCGGACGGGCGTCGTTTGGTGTGGAGAAAGGCAAATATGAAGTTCAATAAAGAAAATATGGAGGCGGTAGTGTGATGGTGTGGGAGTGTGCTTCAGCGGCTGGAGTGAGAAACTTGAAGTTCATTCATTGAAGGAATAATGAATAAAGAACATATTTAGCCATTTTGAGAGAACATTTTCTGCAAAGTGTGAACAAAATGGGGCTAGATGAAATCAGTTTCTTTTTCCAACAAGATAATGATCCCAAGCACAATTCGCGTTTGGTCAGAGAATGGCTGCTTTTCAAAGTCCCACACCAGCTGCATACACCCCCACAATCTCCAGATCTCAACATAATTGAAAATGTGTAGGACCTTAGTGAAATAAGTATCATGCACCATCATATTACATCCAAAGAGTCGCTTAATCAAGCCATATTAGAAGAATGGAATGCAATTACCCCGCAAGAGCTCGAAAAACTATCTTTGGGAATGAAAAATAGACTCCAAGCGGTTCTTGATGCGAAAGGCTATCAAACGAAGTACTAAAATGTTAAAAAAGTAGTTTTTCTTTAATTCTTTCTGTATAACTTTTATTTTGTTTCTTAACTTTTTTGGCCATGAAAAAATGTTATTTTTGTTGTTTATATCACTTGTACGAATATTGTAATTGTTTTTGATTTAATTTTTTTGTTATTGTGTTGTGAATATATATGGAATAAAAATATATGAAAAAAATTTTTGCAACAGCTTAAAAAATGTAAAATTTCAATGATTGTTTGAGAGAAAATGTTTTGTTTCTAAACTTTTTTGATTCACTGTATGTAAGTCAGCATTTCTCAAAATTTTTTTTTTAATCTTAATATTTTTGAATACGGCCTTTTCATTATTTATATTGAAAACGAGTTATTGAGCTCTAGGCCAATCATGTTGAGAACAAGACAACATGAAGAACAAAGAAGGCGACAGCCAACAACAACAACAACAACAACGGCTCTGTATAGAGCCAATCACAACAGCTTTGACTATACAGACTGTTTCATTGGTCGCTACACCAACTCATCAGTAGTCTTTTGTGTGACTTTACACTGTGATCCACTCAAGCTACTTAGGTTCTAGTTATACTGCCAATATGCCGAGAAAGTTACCCGGAATTTTATTTTGGCAGAGAACGCTTGAATTTTTGTAACTGAGTTCTTATCGACATTAGATGCAAGCTGTACCAAGGTTGACCTAAATCGTATCATACTTTTAGGCCTAGCCTTAATTCATGTGCATCTTCGAAACTCGATCACGTGGTTTGCCGCTATCAGAGCATATTGAAGTTGTTGTTATTTTTGCTTTTTAGCTCCTCCCTTTTTCCACACTTCCATTTTTAGGGTTCAGTTAGTTTAACTGATGGTACACCTAACATGGTGTGGAGACCATTTTGTTATGAAAGACTTTGTTGTTTATGTGATTAACACACAACTAATGATTTTCTTAACATTTTACGGGCGTGCTCTCCCAGAAATTTTAAATCTTAATATTTTTGAATACGGCCTTTTCATTATTTATATTGAAAACGAGTTATTGAGCTCTAGGCCAATCATGTTGAGAACAAGACAACATGAAGAACAAAGAAGGCGACAGCCAACAACAACAACAACAACAACGGCTCTGTATAGAGCCAATCACAACAGCTTTGACTATACAGACTGTTTCATTGGTCGCTACACCAACTCATCAGTAGTCTTTTGTGTGACTTTACACTGTGATCCACTCAAGCTACTTAGGTTCTAGTTATACTGCCAATATGCCGAGAAAGTTACCCGGAATTTTATTTTGGCAGAGAACGCTTGAATTTTTGTAACTGAGTTCTTATCGACATTAGATGCAAGCTGTTTTTTAATTTAATTCAATATTGGTCTTATTGTAAACATACAAAACTAATTTTGTCAGTATAATTAATAAATAAACAAAATACAACCAGTTTTCTGTAAAAAAGTGATTAAATACAACAGAAAAGTCTTCGCTCATGAAACAAAATATAATAAAAACAAGAAAAACAGAAACATTTTAGTGCCTAGCAGGGTAGCCACGACGCTTAGAAACTTCTGCCAGTCCTCCGTATCCTCCGAAGATATTTTAGCTCATTTGGCCAAGATGATAATTTTAAGAATTTCCTTGCTTATGATCTTCTGTGTACGAATTCTTTGCTCCAACAACTCCCATAAATGCTCAATAGGGTTAAGATCGGGTTATTGTGGAGGCGAATTTAGTTGTTTTGGAGCGTTATAAAGTAACCCAAGACGCACAACCTCCGCAGTATGCTATGGGTGGAAATAGAATTGGGCAGACAGCTGTAGTTTCTCTGCGCTTTGCTTCACTTGGCGCTTCAATATGTTTAAATAATCATATTTGTTTATTATCTTTTCAATAAATTTGGTGCCTCCAACTTCATTTTCCGACAAACACCCCCATGACAAAACTCCTCCACCACCATGCTGAACAGTAGATGAGAGATAACGTGCCTACGGTTGCCACTCGCCTATTTTTTTCGTACCAAATTTTCCGTAAAAATGTACCAAAAAATAATAAAATGTACCAATGTTTTTTGGTTCCACCAACAAAACAAAAATATTAAGTTACTAGCTTTTTCCCGGTGCGCTTTGCTGCACCTTATCTAGATAAGTACCTGAAAATCTTGTAATGCCTTCAGCGTTATTATTTCTATCTCGTACTCGAAACATAGGAGTCGTTCATAAATTGCGTGACCGATTTAAAATTTTTGTTTTACCCCCCTCCGGTACTCTTCGTAGTGCATTTCAAAAACACTCCCCTCCACCCCCATAAAGTAACGTAGTATATAAAATTAATAAATTAATTGATTAAAATATATTCGAAAATAAAATAATAACTGTCGAAAAGCAAGCAAAGAAAAATTATGCCCTTACTACTCTTGCCAATAGTTAACAGTCAATTTAGACGGTCAAACATGAAGATGTAAGGATGAAAATGGTTTGAAATGTTGGGTTGTATTAATTTCAATTTTTTCAAGTTTTTTTTTATTTTTGGTCACATTACTATATCTGAGACCCCCTCCCCCCATTCGTTACTTATCGTAGTACATTTTAAAATATCTCTCTCTACTAAATTGGTAACGTAATTTATGAATGACCCCATAGTTACTGCGCAAATTTGAGCTCAATCGGCTCAGTAGTTTTGGAGTCTATAGCAGCGTTCCCTTTTGTAAATTTTTTGCATCTTTCATTTCCCAGTAGCAGGATATTACCAAGTAGTAACTTCATTTTCACTTCTATGTTCTTTGTCTTTTACTTCCATAGCTTTTCTGTGTCATAAATTTGGCTTGTATGGCATACCCCCTTGTCCAATGCATGTCACCTTTTCTAGTAGAAGGATATCACCAAATGGTATCTACATTCTGAGTTTCAATGTTCTGTGATTTTTACTTCTATAGCTATTCTGTATTATAAATTTGGCTTATATGGAAAACTGGCCCGTGCCAGTTTTTCAGTAGAAAGACCTTCATTGTTATACGACATTTAGTTCCAAAGCAATTCGATATCATAAGTTTGGCCTGTGTGGCCAAATTCCCCTTCGTCTAATGTTCGCTCAAATATATAGTAACTACCTCTTGGGCCCATAACGTCTACGAATCAAGTTTCACTATCAAAACATGTACAACTCAGGAATAATAATTATTTCTAAAAAGTGGGCGTATAGTTAGACCACGCCCAGTTTTAGTATAGTTGCCGACAGTAACCATTCGAACTTGTTTGGCAAATTTTAGTCTAATACGACCAAACCCGTCTTAAATATAGCATTTTTATTGATTTGTAGTCGGTAAAGGGGGTATGGAAAAAAAGGGCAATGGAAAATTTTTACTATGCCTATATTTTTCGCGCAAATGCAAACTAAAGTGAGACTTGTCAAATTATTCTAATATTCCATTTATTTCCAATTTCCCTTGCAAATATTTCCCCATATACACGATATGTGCGCACCTGCATTTGTTCACACCTGTATTGTTGTATAAGTTCACTAAAATGCCTATAATTCATGAACCAATACACATACAAAGGCCGTTTATACATAAAAACCTTCGTATTGACGTCACCTTTCATTAGGATTTCCAGAAACGAAATCGGTTTACGCATTACAGAGAACATCAATTTCATACACAATGCAACCTATTTTTATATATATAGATTATTACAATTCAATATTGCAATCTTACCTGCTCTTATCACGTCAACAAACTTCTTTCCCTTACTAAGTTAAAGTACTGCATATGGAATGATGGATCATCCGCCTAACAATCCCGACTTGGTTCTTGCTCTCTCACATTAAGAAAAAATTGGCCCTTATAATGCTTACAATAGCTGCTATGTCCCGATTCATTTTAAGAATTTTCAATTTTTAAATTTTTATTGAATGAAAGTGCAATGTGACTCTACGAGATAGTCTAAAAGAGAAAAAGTAATTTCTTTATACAAAAATTAAAAAATGACAGTGTGATAAGATTCCGTTATACTTTCTATCTCACATGTCGTAACACACAGTAGGACAATGTAAAGCGGCCTTAAGCGATTGTTTTACATGCGATTGCGATTTTATAATATATAAATAATATGCATAAAATGGCCACAACACGACGAGGCATATGTTAACCATCATGGTTAAATAAAATAAGATTAAATCAAAATAAAAATAATTATATAAACTTTATTTTCAATAGTTTTTACGCTTTTATTTAAAGTTTAAAAAAATAAAGAAAAGTTTTTAAACTAAATAAAAACAAATTAACGGATAATAAGGCACATTTCAGAGCATTAATAATAAAAGTAAAAATAATAAAAAAGTTATACTTATAACAATTATAAGTTCGTTGAAGGCAATCGCTCAAACGAAATCGACAGCCTCTTAAGCGCAGAAGCAATTCGGTCGCAATCAATTGCTTGCATTAGCGCTGCCTCTGCTAATTGCTGCGATGCAGCTGTCTGCTGCTTGGCTGATTCAGCATGTATCTATCGAAAAGGTCTATCTAATCCGTCAGAAAAGCACAGTGCTGCCATATTTTTGATTTCTGTTAACGACGTTTGTAGCTTATATTGTGAATGTTACATTTTAACAATTTTGTCGCTAAGTACCGTTTTGAGAATACAACATTCGTTATTGCAAACTACAAACGTCGTTAGTTAACCATAACGACGGCCTCGGTAGTCGAGTTGGTAGCGTGCTTGACTGCCACCCCAGAGGTCCCGGGTTCGATTCCCGGCCAGGCCATGGTCCTTCGCTTTAAACCTTTCTTAATTTTCTATCCTCATTTTTAATCAACTGAAATTAAAAATTCATCAATATTTACGACATGAAGTTGTAGTTGATGGTAGAGAAGTTTGTGGATGAGATTGCTTTATAACTTGAATTGACTGAGGTAAAGGCATAACACTTGCCTCTGATTCAAATTCACATGTTTCTTCGGCTTTCCAACACGCTTAGAACACCCTACACCTGTTTCAATTGATTGACCTTTCCTTCCCACTAATCTATCACCCCATTTCGAACCAAGGCAGACTTGACTGAATAGGTATTCCACCTGAAATCCTTGGTTCAAAGCTAAAAAAAAAGAGAATAGTTAAACTGTTGATATTTTCAATTCTCGTTACTTATCATTTCAAGCTGGTACAGTTGATCTTCAAGTGGTTAATGAGCATGCAAAAATATCCAAGAAATTCAGAGAAATATGCTTGGATGTACAGAAATAGGAACTTTCCAGCTGTTAACTAATATTCTGTTTTATCTCTTTCTGGTCCTTAACGAAACCGAAAGCCGCTCGTCATGTCTTCTCATTCTTAAGCAAAGTTTTATATTCCATATGCTTTCAGCTGTCTTTCAATTGCTTTGCTCTTTGAAATTTCGCACCACATCACGTGAGTTCTACGCTTTTACGCTATGACTAATAGTTTCTACATGCATCTACATGCTGTAGACTTCTTAAGAGTGGTGTTGGAAGGGAGCAAGAGAACTCCAGGCTCAATTAGCAAATATTCGCACTTGCGCATAGCTTTTTTCGTAATCAAGGGGATGTTTCAGGCACGCTTCGTTACACTGTCATGCATTTCTAAAATTCGCTCACTCTCAGTGCCTTTGCTCTCTCTTCACCGGGGTCTTGTGCAAATCCACACACGTGCCTTCTTGCCGCCATGAGCCCGTGACATTAACAAGTATTTGTTTTCTTTTTTTATTTCTATTCTATTCTAGCCTCTTGCTTGTCGCGAATTTTTTATTGGTTTCTTGTCTTTTCCTGGTTTCTTGCATATCGCTTATTTTCCCTTGTTGCTTTTCGAAATTTATTTTTGTTGTTTTGCATCTCTTTTTCTTGAAGTGGATGGACCACATTGGATGTTCCGCTCGCATTTTGTCTTATTACTCCAAAAAGCGTTGATTTTGAAATAGCGGGCCATGGTGCTACTTGTATTCTCACCAGGTATGAGTGCAACAATAGCAAGAATAGCCAAAACACTGGTTTTGCTAGTTGTGCGTATTTATCGACAATGAGAATAACGGAAAAAAAAATGGTTGAATATTGCATAAATGCATAGGAAAAACGTGATGTGCTACCGAGTGACCATGGCATTTTCCGCGGAGTTCATGGAAGTTAGTGGAACGAGAAAAGCTTATAGTTGAAAAAAGTTATGCGTATCTATTGATTGCTTAGTTTTTTGTATTTTATCTCTAATTTTTGAAAGGGTTGCATAACAAAATATTGCGGTAAAATTTCTGAAGCTCTTGATGTGAAATCTGCTGTCAGCGAGAAATTTCAAGAATCTATTAAGACAATTGAAGAGATGAAAATATGAAAAAATTAGTATAAAGAAATTAAAAGAATGTTTTGACACGAAGCAACTCGAACCATCTGAAAACAGTCGTTCGAAAAATAAACACTAGGCTGGGATCTCCATGAAGTCCGGTCTGTTTTATGGGACCATTCTCCTCAACAGGGCTGTAAAAATAGCAATTTTCCCCAATTTTCTTTTGGGAAGACGAATCAAGCAATAATTTAAAATCTTTTTGCCAATGATTTATTATATATTGAAGTACAAAATATAATTTTTTCATAAAAATTGGTGCACATTAAACTTTCTTTCCTCGCGGTTAAAGTTAACGTGTTAAAGAATATGCATGGCGGGAGAATTTTGTCTGCAAATCTCATCTGAAATAAAAAAATAAAATATCTTTTCAATCTGTGATAAATTGTGCTCGGAGTGATAGGACGATTTTTTAAATTAGCAAAATGGCGAACTTTTGAAAAATCGAAAAATTGGTTTTTGGCCTTTTTTATATTTGTTTCTGCAATAACTAATGAACGGAAAAAATATAAAAAAATAGCCTATTACTCTGAGCGGGCATGTCTAACGAACAATTGGAGTCAATTAAATTTAAGATATATTCATCGGTGCGGCGGGAGTCCATCCTGCCATCTCGAAAACACCGTTTCGAGAAAAACGCGGTTAAAGATAAAAGTAGGAGGCTCCGACACATCCGCAATAAGGTGCATGTAACTTTTTTTCTGATTGAGATATCGATCTGGGGTTTTGCTATGATATTCTACACATTTTTTTTTATCTGACTGAGGAGAATGAGGATGGAAATGGAAATGAGAGGGTCTAACTGAGGACCCTCCTCAGGATGGAAATGGGAAAATGGTACAAATTATGAATAATTTTTTAAACCATGACTAAAAATTTGGAAATTCCATTTTTGAAAATTCTTCATATTAAAAATGAAATGAAATGCAAATTTGAAACTCCGAGTATTTTTAAATAAAATCTTATCTATTTTGCCCAATTTCAAGTCTTAAGATTGATTATAGTGGACTTTCAAAAGATTTTACCGTTTTGATATAGTCACTTTATATGACTGGTAGGAGTGGTTTTCATCCGATTTGGCTTATTTTCGAATTAAGGGCTGATTATAGACTGATGTACAGATATAATTTTGTTTTTAAAGTTGTTTCACCTGCTGTGTGAGCTAAATACTACGTGCCCCAGGCGAGGAGTTGAAGGTTCAAGGAAATGACACCTAGAAAATGTGTGTATCAAGTTGTTAGTGCTTATACCATGTAACTCCCTTCAGATTGTTAGTTGCTCATATAATAACTGTTTTCAGATTGTTAGTTGCTCATATAATGTTGACTTCAAACTTCAATGTTGACATCACTTCAAACTGTCCCAACTTTCTTCAAACCATTTCCGAGGTGTCAACTCCTTGATTCCAGGTGTAACAACCACCCCATTTTATGAATAACAATACCTACTGAGACCATACCTTATATTTAATAAATAAATATTTAATACAGAGGACACCTCAGCAACTCCACGCCGACCAATCTAGGTTCTCTCGCAACATTGAGCTACCACAGTCAGTAGGATACTCCGAGGGTTAAGCCCATCATAGTCACCCCGGCAAAAAGTTTCACAAAGCAAAATTCGCATCAGTACCATCGATATCAGCTATGTTCATGTTCTCAAGAAGCTTTGCGTGGCATTATTACTCTCTGCGGTTTGCCATTGTCTGCAGAGAGGTGACGGCCGATCAGAGCAAGTAATTCAATTAAAAAATTTTCTGTGTCTGTTGGAGGATCATATTGATTTAAGGTTCTTATACAGTCCTTATATCAGATTCGGGATAATGCTATGGCTTTCGCAGAATCCAAATTGATGGCATGGTACCATCATGGTAAGTTTAATTTTTGATCGTTGTGATATGGACAAAGCTTGAACTAGCAATAGACTTCGGGGATTTTGTTGCTGTAAGTCGTAGGAAGTCGCTTCTGGTTCAGAGCCATTCTGAGAACTTTCATGATAGTGATATCAACATTTAAATACCAAAAGTTATCTGTAAGTTTAAAAATATATGCTTCTATTTTTTATTTTTAAAAACACTCGCCTCCCAGTGCTCTTCCAAGATAGTGAAAGCGACATTCGGTTGTCGACGATCGTGTACAAATTTGAAAAAAAAAATATGCGAACATTTCTCTTTTTGTTAACCTTACAGAAAACATTGAACTGATATGGAGCATGATCATCCAAGCTAATAGATTCATGCATTAATTGAAGAAGATCTTAAGTCTTGTAAAACAATTATTTTTCATTAATTAATTTTCAAAACTTCATCCCTGATCGCTAAAACAAAGGAACATCTTAAAGGAACATGTTGGAATAAATTTTTAGTACTTTTTTAATTGAAGAAAAACTTTAGTTGCGATAAGTTCTTAAGGGTGACCAAATAAGGAAGGAAAAGAAATATAAGTAATGAAACCATAACGTTGTGAGCTATAAAATAGATTCTCACTTTATTTTGAAGTTACTTACATACTATTATTATGGCACATCACTTAAATAGTCGCCTCGGTGTCGTTGGCAGTGCTTCAAGCGGTTGGTCTAATTTTGATGACTCGGTCGAATATGTGCGGCGTTATTCCGGCAATAGCGTCTCGAATATGAGCATCAAGCTCGTCCGAAGTGGTTGGCTTGTTAGCGTAGACTAAGAACTTGATATAGCCCCAGAGAAAATAATCGAGGGGAGCCAAGTCGCATGATCGCGACAGCTAATTGATGAACGCTCGAAGTGAGATAGCCTAGTTGTCACTTCGAGCGTTGCGTTGATTGTATGGCTTGCAACGCCGTCTTGTTGGAATCGCAGCTTGGATATATTGATTTTGTTGAGTTCTGGCCATAGAAACTCGGTCAACATAGCTCTATTCCGAGGACTATTGACGGTAACGGTGTCTCTTTCCTCATTTCGAAAGAGATAAGGTCTGATGATGGCGCCGTGTCATAAACTACACCAAAGAGCCACTTTTTGTGGATGCATTGGTGCATGGTCGAACCATTGGAGCATGGTAACTTGTGGTCGTTCTAATAACAGAAATTTTGCTTGTTGCCATAGCCACTGAGCCAAAAATGGGCCTTATCAGAGAAGATGATATTTTGGCTAAAATCCGGATCGCCAGTCAATATTTCCAGCGCCCAATTAGTGAAGTCATGGTTATGTCTATGGTCATTCGGCTTTAATGCTTGAGTCAGTATAATCTTATGTTAGGGATGTAGGTCCGAAACGGAATTTCTGGGTCTTCTTCGACACTGGCTGCTCGGTGGTTTACTTCCCTTTAATCTCTGTCTAGTCGGTGGCTCTAAAGGAGTGTACTCACGCTCAAACATTACCACGTTGCAATGAATTGCCTGCGTACTGAAGCTATGATGACGACCGACCTCATGACGAAATTCAGGTTTCGTATTTACAACTGAGCCGGAATTTTGACAAAATTTCTTTAAAACACTGTGTATGAATCGGGAATTTTTTTTTGCAAACAAGCTAGGGACCTATCATTTCAGCATTATTCGAGGACGTTGAATTTAATGGCGTTAACCGTTTTTCAATTCTTCGTTTTAGAAAAGCCCGTTTTAGAAAAATTCAAGGTTCAATGTTAAGTACATGTTGATGCAGTTTTTATTAGAAACATGTTTTTTCATTGACTTTATCGACTTCAAATCAACAAGTGAAACATTAACAATTATCCTAAGAAAATTATCTTAGAATAGTTTAACCCTCGAAACCCAACCCTTATGGTCCAAATTGACCCTATAAATCAAATAAAAACTTTTTTTCGTATAAAAGCTTGAATTAAACAAAAACATGAAAGCTTTTTCCCCCTGAAAAATATTTAAACCAAATTTTACATATTTATTCCAAAATCGGGGAGAAAAGATTAAATTTTTTTTTTAAATGTTTGTAAGTAATATTGCAAATATTTTCAGTATTGCAACCCACATATAGACCACATTTTGGGTTTGGATACAGATCTGTAATACGGATTATATATAGTTTTCCGAGTTAAAAAAAAATCATATAAAATTAATTTGACCTCCTTCAAATAAGTTTTTCTAGAACTTTGTTCTTCTGGGACTATGATACTATGATCAAGGGACTCAGGCTATTTATTATGGAGTAATAGGGCTACTGTTAAGACTACATTTTAAAGATAAAATAAAGGACTATAGTTCATTTGCATTACAAATGAACAACAACAATAACAACCAACAGTAACATATAAGTAGTTATTTGTTAACAACCGGCTCTTTGTTGGTGCCATATTGTGGGTGTTATATGAGGGAACATACATACTTACATATGGCGTGTTATTGCCAAATTTATTTCTGGTAGGCCATAGTTCTTACTTATTTATTCCTTATGCCTCCCCATGTACGCATCGATCTGCAACATAACGTATCTCTGAAATTTTTGGGGTTCCTAACAAAGGGGTAAGTAACTGAAGTCATAAGAAAGATATAAATAAAATGAATTGGTGTTTAACAGCGCACCTAGTACGCACTTAAAGTCGCCTTGAGCTTATTTCAATGCAAATTTTGAGCATTTCGATTATTCATAACGACCACAAAATCGATTCGATTTGGGGTCGTCATTGAAGTCAGATGACAGGTACACCCTACAACCTTCACAGTGGCTTAAGTAATAATGATTTATTTATCTCCCAGACTACGCGCAATATTAACTTCTATCATTTGTTCATAAGTTTGTATTGTTTGTGAAATACCTCTCATCCATATGTTAAAAACTTTATTACCGGTGCTGCTAAAGTTGTTATTCTTTAAATCAAAGTACATTTTTCCTTGTTTGTTTTGTGAAAATCATTCTACTTCTTACGCCAAAGTTTTTGTCCCTGTGGTGGGCAACAGTGGGTCAACTAGAATGATTTTAAAGTAAAATTTTGTGTTATTATGGTTTGAGTACGATGCTTACTAATTTTACGAAATCGTTTTTTGTTTTAAATACTTGAATTGTGATTATTTAACGGATGTGTGGTAGACTTTTTTTTAATGAGCGATATACATATATATATATAAATATATGTATAAAACGCAACATACATACAGGGTGCGTACGGTATTTGAGGACACTCTTATATGTGGCTGCCATTTTATACATAGAAACATGATCTTTTATTTCTTTTCAAATTGACAATGGAAAGTAAATGAAAAGACACGCAGTTAACGTCGCTTTACACGCAGAGCACAGCGATCTTGAAATCAGCCGATTTTTTAAAGTCGCCCGGTCGTTTGTTTATAAAGTTCGTCAGGAGTTGGAAGCATCTGGTGGCGATGTGGAAAGTACCGCTAAACACAAAAAGAATAAATAACATTCGGACAGTTTCAAAACACCACAATTTGTTCAGCAAGTTCAAGACGTTATTGAGCAGGACCCTTCAAAGCCCATAAAGGCCGTCGCGAGGGACCTCAATGTTTCTGACGGCTTATCTGAAAAATTGTCCATGAGGACCTCTGGTACAAATCTTATGTGATGCGCAAGGGTCAGTTTATGTCTCAGGATCAGCGATTAGTCCGTGCAAAACGACTTTTTAACAAATTTAAACATCCTGAAAGTCCCGATATGCTCTGGTTTTTTTCCGACGAGAAGAATTTGGATCAGGATCAGAAAACAAACCTACGAAATGACAGGTGGTTATGTTCGGATCCATCAGATGTTCCTCACACTATGCATACAAAATTTCCTGCAACCGTCATGGTTTTGGGTGCAGTAAGCAATGAAGGGCACTTCATGCCACCACATTTCCTTCCTCAGGGGCTTCGAGTGAATGCTGCCGCCTACATTGAGGTTTTAGAAACAGTTGTGAAACCCTGGATAGATAGCGTGTGCGCTGAGAGGCCATATGTATTCCAACAGGACTCTGCGCCATCACACAAAGCCTTGACGACTCAAGATCAGATGTCCCAGAATTCGCATGACCACGTTACCCCACACTTGTGACCACCTAGCTCACCGGACCTTAATCCTCTAGATTATTACGTATGGGGCGTACTTGAATAGGAGACCAATAAACACCCCCACAATACGCTTGCTTCCCTTCGAGCTAGTATTGTCAGAGCTATGTCCGAAATGAATAAGGAACATCTAATTCGGGCATGAAAAGTTTTCCGATCGAGAATTGAAGCTGTAATTGGCGCGGACGGGGGTTTTTTTGAATAATTGTTAAGTATAAGAGTCGATTAACTTGCTGCGAAAATTTCATTGAATTACAATTACTTTTGTTAAAAATATGAACAATTTAGTTTTAATAGCAATATGTCCTCAAATACCGTACGCACCCTGTAAATAAAAATACCTATTAAAAACAAAATATAAAAATGAGACGAAATAAAAATGATAAAAATAATTTCTTAAAGCTCATTTATAATTCATTCCTAGAACTTCCTAGAATTTTTTAAACTAAAAATTTGTATTTTAGCATTAAGCTTATTTTAAAATGCTTCTGAATAAAAAAAAATCGATTTAATCACACTTCTAAGCACAAAAATATGTCAGTTTAAAACAAATTTCACCTCCCTGTCAAATTTTGGAAGTCTTAGACCAAAAAATTTCTTCTGGCAAAAATTGTAAAGTGTCAAACTGCTTAAAACCTGCTGTTTACAAGCTTGCAAAGAAATTGCAGAACATCAAAAGTTCTTTAAAATAAATAAAAACTATTGAAATGGAAATCAGAAACATTTTAAATTATATATAAACTAAATATACCTATATGTTTATTTAAAAATTAATTCCAATATTGTTAAAAATCTTTGTCATGTCGTCTGCACTGCAACAAACGATTATGTTTGACATTTTACACAATTTTAGCCTTAAAAGCGTTCTCGTACTTTTTGTGTTTTTCTCTATTTTTGAAATAATTTTCATTACTCTAAGACTTTTAACAGTTTTACCAGTTTTAGTTCAAAAAGTACGGGAACAGATCTAATATGTTTTTTGTTTTTTCAAAGCTGACAATAGTATCAAATAACAAGTTTGAGGGGTTGGAGCCTCCGAACATCGAAGAGGTTGTTGCGAGTCATATTTTCCCTCCCCGGTAGACACTTTATCTGAAATTTCTTTGAAATTCCTTTGGAGCATGATACAATAATAAGTACGGCTCATATTGGAGAAAAACGTGAGCTAAATATCAAAGTCTGCTGTTGATTTTTAGTTTTATAATTGTTGTTGTTGATTTTGTTGTTTGAGGTTTGTGGCACTTGCAACTTTGTTGTTGTAAAATTCCACGTTTGATCATCCATTTTAAAATGAGCTATCTTGTTAGTTGTATCATGATTTGGAGCACTTTAGATGTTCGCTTTCGTATCTCATGCCACAACTCTCACAAGTAATATTGAAGCTCTTTAAATCTTACTGAACTTCCTAAAGGTTCTTTGCTGAAATCTATACGAAGCACACCAACAAGGTTTTGCTCTCACATGAGCAGTCATGTGCTCATATCTTTGTCTCGTAAGCTCGTTTTTCGTATCAAATTACGAAACGTCAAAAAAATTTTAATAAACATTGATATAAAATTGTTTTATATGTCAAAATACGAAATAATAATTTGATTTAAAAAATTTTCTCAATTAGTGAATTCCATGGTGGAATAAATATAAGGTGTTCTCATTCGGAATATAAAAAAAAAAAAAAAAAAAAGGCTGCCTTATTTTGACATTTCCATACAAAAGCGTTTATATGAAACCCTTCAGATTGTCAAAATAAGGCAGCATGTCAACAAATATATTGAAAAATATCATGGGATGAGAACACCTTATAATTATTCCACCATGGTGAATTCATTCAGCAGATGAACAAAGAATGTTCAAAGAACATTTCGTCCAATTAACAGGCCTTTTTCAATTTCCCGAACGCCTACCAGAAAAAACTGAGAAGAGTGCTTCGAAGACAGCTCAGCAAGATCTTGCCGGTGAAAATTGCTGCCAAAATAGTATTTGCAGTAGGGAAGGTTTGAAGAAGGACCCGTTATAATTAAGGAGCTATGCAAAGAAATAAAGCAAAATGTAAGGCATTGTTTAAAAATAATAAAGAAAAAAAGAGTTGGCTGTGCCGTGGACACACCCGTAGGTTTTGACGTGACGAAGTTTTATGCTGTTGTTGTTAATGTTGATGTTGATGTTGATTTTGATGTTGATGTTGATGTTGATGTTGATTTTGATGTTGATGTTGATGTTGATTTTGATGTTGATGTTGATGTTGATATTGATGTTGATGTTGATGTTGATGTTGATGTTGATGTTGATGTTGATGTTGATGTTGATGTTGATGTTGATGTTGATGTTGATGTTGATGTTGATGTTGATGTTGATGTTGATGTTGATGTTGATGTTGATATTGATGATGGTGTTGGTGTTGGTGTTGGTGTTGGTGTTGGTGTTGGTGTTGGTGTTGGTGTTGGTGTTGGTGTTGGTGTTGGTGTTGGTGTTGGTGTTGGTGTTGATGTTGGTGTTGGTGTTGGTGTTGGTGTTGGTGTTGGTGTTGAAGTTGGTGTTGGTGTTGGTGTTGGTGTTGGTGTTGGTGTTGGTGTTGGTGTTGGTGTTGGTGTTGGTGTTGGTGTTGGAGTTGCTGTTGGATTTGGAGTTGGTGCTTTTCGTTTAGCTTTTTTTTGCTTCCCCATTGGTTGTGCTCTAATTTCAATTAATCCATGAAAAGTGATGCATATGCGTCACATTAGGCGGTTCCCTGAGGGTTTTTGACACGCCGTCAAATTTTTTTTTTATTTTTGTCATATGCCCGAAGACCTCACCTTTGTTTTCGTTCCTTAAAATTTACCGTAGCACTAGTAGTCACAGAGTTAAAAATCCATGCAACGTTTTTTCATGGCTGTAGCATTTTTACTGCATTTTGTGATTGCATCCCTGAAATCATGACAACAAAATTTTTTTTGTAATTTAGTTGTGAAGCGTAATAACACATCCCTGCTGTCGTAAAAGAAAATTTACCGTAGCACTCCTCCTTAGTGAGTATTAAGTCCATGCAACGATATTACATTTCTGTTACATAAGCTGCTATATTCACGACATGACGACGCCGGAATTTTTTTTTATTTTTGTCGTAAAGCCATGTATAAAAACTTTATTTTCCTTTTTTAACTTTTATCGTAGGTTATATACTCATTGAGTAAAAATTCAATGCAACGCCGCTGCATGAATGTTGCGTTATCGATCTTTGAGCGGCTCTCTCAGCGTCCCCATGATGTCAGAAATTTTTTGTCTAATTTTGTTGTGAGGGCTTCTAGTAGGCCTTTATTGACGTATTGTATTTTTAATCCTAGCACTAATACTCAGCGAGTAATAATTTCATGTAACAAATTTTCAGTTGCGTTGCTTACGTAGCTCCCACTACGTCCCTATGCCGTATTAATTTTTTTTTTCTTTTTTTAATATAGTCAAAGAATTAACCTTTATGGTCATACTATTTTTTTAATCATAGCTCTTATACCCAGCGAGTAACAATTCAATGAAACGCAGATGAATTTTTAAAAAATCAATTTTTCAACTTTTTTGGAAACTAGAGCAGTATAACGTAACTTCGTCACGTCAAAATTATGAATGAAGAAGATTATTACGTCTCATCTAAGCAGATTGAAAAGCTTTCAATAAATTAATAAATGGAAAGAAGTGAAAAGCATCCCTGGTTTCAACGAACTGCTACCTTTTCTTGCGATAGTCACCAAATAATATTCTCTATGATTAATGTTAATATTGTTTCGTAATTATTAAATAAATTTAAAATACATAAATATACAAATCATTATTCAATTGAATCATAATTGGAAAAAATGTCACGTATTGACTTTCATGATGGTTAAATAAAAGCACAGGAGATATTTGAATCAAACATTATACATTAATATAAAAAAGGAGCTTATGTTTGTAAGGCCGCAATAGACTCCTAAACTACTCATTCGATTAGCATGAAAATTTGTCTATAGAAGTTTTTTGGTACGGTGCGTGTTTGTGGGCTATCAATTTTGATCCACTTTGAACACCAGAGGGCGCTGTAGTACAAATTTTTTGCAAAACTGCCTAAAACTCATAAACTGCTAATGCGATTAGAATGAAAAGTGGTATATAGTGGGTTTAATGTACATTAAGTGTTCTGCTGCTATCGTTTTTGACCTATCTTGAACACCAGAGGGCGCTATAGTAAAAATTTTTTACAAAACCACCTAAAACTCCCAAACCGCTCTTGCGATTAGAATAAAAATTGGTAAATAGTAGTTTTCAGGTACAATGAGTTTTTCAGCACTATCTTCTTTGACCCACCTTGGACACCAGATGGTGCTTTAGTAAAAATTTTTTACAAAATCGCATATTTTTAGTTGTTTTCTTAGGTTACATGTGCAAATATTTACAAAATATAAAATATTTCTTAAATTTAGTAAAATTAAAAAACTATGAAATATTTTATTACAACGATATATTTAATATCATATTTACACAAAATTACGAAAAAAACAATCAGATATTCAATTTTGTGACTTTCGATTCAAATATCTCCGCTGCTTTTTTATATATTGTGTTAAATTTTTTTTTGTCTTAAAGCTTCATCAAAATACTATGAAAACCTTATTGCAAAAATACCGTTAGTTGAGTAAATATATTTTAAATATTTTTTTCAAAAAAGGTCTGAAATATTGGAGTTTTCCTCAAAAACAGACTCAAAAATTATTTTTGTTGTAAAAATAATTTAAACTCAAATTCTCAAATTTTTAACTCTATTTAAAAGTTAAAACAATTATAAGCAAAAGATATTTCAATTTTACGCAAAAATTAAAAACCATTTTTGTGATTAAAAAAACAAGGCTTGATTTTTCGAACAAAATTTTTTTTTCCAATATTGTGTTTTTATAGTTTGAAAAAAATATACAAGCTAAAAAATTAATTTATTAAAAAAATTATCTAAGAATCTCTTGCCAATCAAAAGTTATAGCCAATAATGTTTCTCCAAAATATATATACAAAAAGCAAAACGCTGTCTGTGTGATGGCTGAAAACTTCAAAATTACTTAGCCGATAGAGCTGAAATTTTGGCAGTACATTTTTTTCAACTACGAGATAGCTTAAATTTCTGTCACACCCCCTTTTACCGCCCACAAATCAATAAAAATTCTATATTTCCTACGTTTTTCGTCGATTGGGCTACATATTGGTAATTTAGTCTGTATGCTTACTGTCGGCAACTGTACTAAAACGGGGTAATGTCCATCAACTAGAAAACTAGGATGAGCATTATATAAGAGGGTGTGGCTCCGCCCATACAGTTAAAATTTGTATTATCGAATAGCTTTGAAAGTAAAAGTAGCAATACTTACATACAAACTCAAAATGGAGTTACTATTTGGTGATCTCCTGCTACTGGGAAACTGTAACGGGCAGTGGAAAATAACAGTGGTGTCAAACAATGAGTCTAAGAAAAGTTTTTAATACACCTTGTAAATATAAGTAGTGATAGAGAGTTATGCTAAAGTAGTGTAAATATTTAGAAATATAACATTTTTATAAGTTTTTTCAGTGAATTGCTTCACTGTGTGGCAGCGGCGTCTCATTGTCGTTTGTGCCATTTTCGCACAGTCGCGTGATTCATTATGCAGCAAAAAAAAGTGAAATCGAAACGAACGCAAACTTCAAATGTATGAACAAAAAAAAAAAAAATACACACGAGAATTGCGTTTGAAATCTAGCTGTGAAAGCAGAATATGGCTGAAAAGGAAACAATACAAATCAGAAGGCTAAGTTAAAGTTTGACCGAAGAATTCTAAAGCTTTGTAAACTGTTTACTTAAATTTGTTAAAACGACTTTATACAAAAGTAATTTAATAAATCCTTAGAAGAAAGTAGAAAAAATATTTTTTTGATAGTTTTTTTTTTTCAACGCAATCTCCTTTCTATGTGCTATGCAATTTTCTAAGCGTTTATCCAAATTATTTTAAGCCGTCCAAAAAGTAGGAAGCTCCTGAACATAGGCATTTGTTTAGGCGATGACCTCCTCGTTAAACGCAAACCGTTGTCCGCAAAGCCATTTCTCCAAATTTGGAAATAAGAAAAGGTCAGTGGAGTCCAAATCTGGTGAATACAGTTGAAGTTGTAACAATTGTAACTTGAATTCCATGACAAGTGTGTACCCGTGCATTGTCTTGATGAAATAGGATATTTTTCCGTTTCTAATGAGGACTTTTTCCCTGATTTATTTTCCCAGCCTTTCCAATTAGGACCCATAATACTGATCTGTTATCGTTTTTCCCTTTTGCAAGCAATCGATGTAGATGATTTTGCGTTCATCCCAAAAGACCATGACCAATACATTGCCGGTCGATTTCACCGCCTTCCCTGACTGTTCTTGTGTCTCTGGAGTGTACCGGTGTATCCACGAGTCATCCACAGTTGTGTATCGACTAATAACTTCGGCTGTAAACACTTCTATAGTCTGGAACGATGTTTATTTTTTGTGGATGTACGGCCACATTTAAACTCATTCACCCAACCGTAAACAATTGCACACACAGGAGGGGATGTGCCATGAACTTCATCTTTTGGCGTTAAGCCTTTTAAATAAAAAAAAAAACTACTTGATGGATGCAGCTGAAACTCTAACAGATGACTAACAGTGAGTGTTGGTTACTGGGAAAAATTAATTTTCAATACTACATATGAACTAAACACATTGATGACGACAAGCTGTCAAATTAGGAATAGTTCTATACCCACAACAAAACATTGCAACATTATAATATCAAATTCTCTCCATAAGAAATGTGAAAAAAATTTGACAGATGTAATGTTGCTACTGTTGTCAATGTGTTGAGTGCATTACTTAAAGAAAAATTTGGCTAACGCGTTATTTATATTATCGATATTAATTTGATTTCCTTCAAAGTAATCTCCATTGCAAGCTATACACATATTCCAACGTTTCCTCCAATATTGAAATAATTTTTCATAGGAATCGCCTTCAGCTCTTTCTGCGAATTTTTCTTTATCGTCTCAATCTTCTTAAATCGTTTTTTTGCGAAGTGGACTAGGAAAAGGTCACAAGATGCTATTAGAGATGAATACGATAAAGGAACGGTATGATCATTCTTTTTGGTCAAATAGTCGCGTACAAGATGAAATGTGTGAGCCGGTGAATTGTTGTGGTGAAGAAACCAAGAGTTGTTTCTTTTCAACTCTGTTATTTTTTCACAATTCTCCACATTGTATTTTGTTAGAAATATAAAATATCAGTCACCCTTTGCTCAACTAATTTCCACATTGCGAAATTCGCAGAACACAACAAACATTGACATGTTTACAAAGCTATCATGTACAAACAAATGCAGACAAATGGCGCTCAAATAGATATTTGAGTACCAAATGACAAATGTATCGATCCAGAAAAAAAAAAAATAAAAGATTTTTACAATATCTCAATCGCTTGCGATTGATTTGGAAGGGGAAATTCCGGATATTTTTTTAAAAGAAGATACTAGCGATACCCGGTGCGCGTTGCTGCACCCGGCAAGTATATTAGAGATAATAAGTAAATTCAAAACTTTTATTAGTACCATAGTATGACACCACGCTCATGTTCCACTGCCCGTTACAGTTTGCCAGTAGCAGAACATCACTCCCAGGTGGCAAATCCATTATGAGTTTCAATGCCTTGTGATTTTAACTTCCATAGCTATTCTGTATAGAAAATCGGGCCACACCCTCTTTTCCAATGCATGTACCAGTTTTCCAGTAGAAAGACTTTGGCAATCAGCAAATCCACACTGAGTTTTATTGTCATGTGACGTTTAGTTCCAAAGCTACCCAATATAAAAAAATTGACTTGTGTGGTTGAAGCCATAACCTCTTTTCCTATGCCCGCCCCAGTTCTCTTGTAGAAATACATTCTCTATTCTGAGTTTCAATGTTATGTGACTTCTACTCCCAAAGCTATTGGATACCTCATATTAATTGTATCGGCAGTGCCACGCCCATTTGTCAAATGGTCACTCAATTTTGCCAGTCAAAGCACACAACTAAATAGTACGTTTTTACCGAGTTAAATTTATATGTGACTTATAGTTCGAGAGTTATACCTTAAATTTGGGCTGCTGAAAAAGTGCCACACCCCTCGTTCAACGCCGATAAATTTTCACCAGTGGAACGGCACGTGAAAATTTCATTCGAATATCAAATTTCGATGCTGTGTGACCTATAATTCCAAAAGTATTCGATATCACATATTAGCAGAAGGAAGTATCCAATTTGGTCCAGTCGTTTTCAAGTTTTAAGCAACCGAACAAACCAAGATAGATAAGAATGTATATAGATATACATATATAAGAGAGGGGGAACCCCCAGCATATTTGTATAGCTCTCCCCCCATTTGTAGTACTGTTGCTAACAGTGACCATATGAACTAAAGTACTAAATTTTAGTCTGATAAGACCCAAGCCGTCTGAAATATAAAATTTTCATTAATTTGTGGGCGGTAAGAGGAGGTGTGGCAAAAATATTCATATGCGAACCATGGTACGGCCAATAAAAACACAACAAAGAAAACCTCAAGCAAATCGGATGCTCCGTCCTTGAGTTATGGAATTACAAACACAAATCACGACTTTTTATATATATATATATATATTAGGGTGGCCCTTAACTGTATGCGAAATTTTTTTTTTTATAAATTGAATATGTGCGGTGCCCTCGTTTGTTTCTTATCATGCCAAAATTATATTCTGAAAATTTCAGGAAAAAATATTAATATTTAGACGTGCCGCAAATCGAAACTTAATTCGAAATACACATTCACAAACAATAATTAAAATTAAGACATTTTTGTGTGATTTTTTAATCAACGAAACATAATATAGCATGAGGCATATAATTTATTTTTCCAACGTGCTATCATTCGTCGAAAACGGTTGACTAATACGAAAATTACAACATTTTTATTGTTTTTAAGAAATATTTTTTTTTTTCCGAAAACAAATGAAATTAATGTAATAATTCTTTTTCAATCTTTTATTGGCGTATGAGTATAAACATTTCTTTCCAAGGAGATATTATGTGTCGAAATCGGGTAAAAAATTCGAAAACTCAAAATTTTTTGTGGAGCAAAAAAACTATTTTAAAAAAATACTTTTTTCGTAAATACATAAGTAAAATTAATTATTTTGAAAAAAGTTAATGTTTCTAATTATAAATTGTATAAAATTTGTACGTTCCTAACACAACAATAACAACAGAAAATAAAATCTTAATCAATAGATTTGTTATTTTTTATTTTTATTTAAATTTAACACCGTTTATTATTCATAATTGTTTTTACTTTAGTTATTGCTCGTAGGGCCGAAATAAAATTTCACGACTGTATCCTGGATATTTCTTACGATAGTCCCGAATAATCTACATTTAAAAAAGAAAAATCATTAAATTCTCAATCAAATAATCAGAAATACATATATACTTTTAGGAGATAATCCCGTTGGTTTGTGTTCTTAGTTAGGAGGCTATTAAAGTCAGTTATTAATTTAACCGCATGTTAAGCTGTGTCGTTCAGTACTATTAGAGAAGTAATGATATTCAGAACATCAGTGTAGTCATTTTGAGATTTCCAACCTTGTGAATGTACTTAAAGGAAATCTGTTCCAATTTTGAAACGTTGGGAAAGTTTCATCGATGGTGGTGATAAAAAGTCGACGATATTTTTATTAAGAAATGTTTGTATATCTTCTTTGGATAAAAATACTTTCTTTCTGCTATCACTTTGAAACTGGTCATCTTCCTGGATTTTTTTAGCCATGTCAACTTTAATTTCTGTTGGAATACTTTCGTCGAACAACACAAAAGGAGGAGAAAAGGTACTTTGTCAATCTGGGTAGTACTAATACTCATGGAAACTGTTATTCATATGATATTTTTCCTGTGCTCTTTCTACATAATACTCGTAAGATCTCAAATAATAAAGCTAAACCAATTTTTTATTATTATAGAAATCATACTTCTCTCCCGCTTCTTCTCCTCGAGTTTGCGCTTCCTGTTTTCCTTTTTTTTCCCGATTACGTTTGAGCTTCTGCCATGCTCTTCAGACGTCATCAACGTCAATCATGCAACCGGGTGTTCCATTTTCTCTCTGGAGTAGTAAAAACTGGCTGTCTTCCTCTATTCGGATTAGGTCCAGAACGTCCCTGTGTGAAATATCAAATAGATTGCCAATTCATCGCAGAATAAAGTCTCCTTAATTCGCTGCTTTTCTGTTGTGCATTTCTGACTTCTTCGTACATTTTTCGAACATTTGTGCAAGTCTAACAACTTTTGAACACATCGATGGGGGAACTCTGGTAGGTATGCTTGCCTTTTTACAAAAATCTATGCAAGTTAAGATCACCCTTTATTCAATTAGTAAATTGTAAATGTAAACAAAATTGTATCTTAAAGATTCAAGAATGGTTTTGTCTTGGGATTCTTTTATTTAAGCTTAAATTTGTTATGTCAGCAAATATTCTGGCTGATGCAATACTTCATCTTGTGATGAAATACTTCTGTTTATAGTAACGCGATCAAGCCATCCTCAGTTTTGTTTATATTAAAAGCCTTTAAATAAGAGAAGAACTGATTTTTACAGATAGGTTTTTAGTTCAGCTTAGCCAGTTGAGTTCCTAGAGTGTTTAAGTGAAGTGAATAAAAAATAATAAACTTTTTTAAAAACACAGAAAGTACAAGTGTTTAATTAATTTGCATTCTTCAATAGTAAGACTTGATCTTGTATTCAAAGATAATTTCACTGTTTTTATCTTAAAAAATAATACTTGAAGGACATCTATGTTAGAAGGTAACCAGTGTTTTCACTTATAGTAGATTCAATTAAATATATATTTTGTTTTTAATGTTATAAGTTGATCGGTAAAACATAATTGTAGAACGTTAGTTAAAATAATTTTCGAAAAAAATTAAATTTTGTTTTTTTCGCTCAACAAAATAGTTGTAGTTTTCTCACTTTGTAACCAATTTCAACAGATGATAGCTCGTTTGAGAGATAATGTTATGTTAAATACGATATTATTTCGAGTAGATTAGAAAAGAACATTAAATTGTATACTTTTTAATTATTGATGGAAAAAAAAATAATTTTTTCCAATACAAAGGCATATTTTGAATGAAGTTTCGCTTTGCGGCACGTCTAAATATTAATGTTTTTTCTTGAAATTTTCACAATATACTCTTGATATGATAAGAAATAAACGAGAGCACCGCACATGTTCAATTTCTAAAAAAAAAATTTAAGGGCCACTCTAATATATATATATATATATATATATATAGATATGGGAAAAATCTTTAAAATTCCATACCTCCAGAACTAATGGGCCAGTTTCGTGGAAACTTTCCTAACGTACCCTGAAATTTTGGTTGATATCGGTCGACCCGTTTCCACAGTAAGTGGTGACATAAAAATGTACACTACTTTTTATATAAATATATTTAACATTTACAACTAACTATAACTTTTCCAGCTATAAACAATATAAGGTACTCTGCTATTCCTGTTTAGCTATTATGGATTAATTACTTTTATGAAATTAGCATAACCATTATTTTGTCGTAGCCGCGGTACCATCACACATAAAAAAGAGGCACAAAAATGGATCTTGATAAGTGTTTTATCAAAACTTCAACCTTCGTAATGTGAGCTTAGAAACATTGATAATAAAAGCTCTGATAACTACTGATAAGAGATGCCAGCACCGCTGCTACTGTTTGGCAGCACTGAGTCTGCGTCGAAAACAGCAACAGCATTTGTCTCATTTCATCGTTCGTGTTTTCGTATAAAGAAGAAGTATCGCTTATTTTGCGAGAGTACTACGTCATACAGACTAAATTATATTTATTTTTAACAAAATATGCTTATGTTTACATATTTAATTATTTTTAGCATTTTACTGTAGGAAATTTCATTAAAAAAGAAATAGATTCTGTCTATATTACAATTAACATTGTTGTTGCTTCTTTAGCTCATTCTTTCGATCATGCTTATAAGCTAGGCGTAATCAAAAAGAGCCTTTAAACACACAATGGAAAAGAAAGAAAAAGCTTTGTACTGCTTAATGCAGCGTTTCTGAATAATTTTCTATGAAGTTTTTTAGATGGTATTTAATCTCAAACTTTAATAACTTTTTAGGGTAGGTTTTAAAAAATTAAGTATGCAATAGCTTAAGTTAAGAATGACGCTTTGAATTAGTAAAAGAATTATTAAAATCGGTTCAGTAGTTCTTTAGTTTAGCGTACACGAAGATACGTGATAAGCCTTTTATATAATAGTATAGATAGATAACATACATCAAAAGAAGTATAAATATATCTGATTTTATTCATGATTTCAGAGAGTAATTCATTCTAAGAATCGCAATAGTTTTTTAAGAGTTTCCTAATTTAAAGTGTTCTAGACAAACCTATAGGGTAAACGTGGGTTTTATCATTCGATACCAAACGAGGTTTTAGACAAAGCGATTCCTTATCGTGCTTTTCTTATCCTTTTCTTATCCTTTTTCAACCGAATGATGGAGAGTATTATGCTGCTGGCGCATGTTGATGCTATCGATCGCATTGGCCATAATACGTGCGAAGTCTGTGCAGCATTCTTCAGATTAGCGAAAGAGTCGAGTCAAATGGATCTGGCAGTGAACGTAGATAAGACGTAATACTAATAGTGTCAACAAATAAACAGTCCCAGTGTTATGGAACCTTATTAGAGGTTGTTAAGGACTTTGTCTACCAGCGGTAACTACTCAACGATGTCAGTACTAAGATTGGGTTACTATCCACATGTATTGGTGGAAATCGAGACCCATCTAACATCTCTGATAATTTATGGGCATTGCCAACGAGGTTCGTGGTTCGAGTTACACCTGACAAAGAACATTTTTATAACCCCCTTGTATATAGAGCAAGGGGTTATTATTTTTTTCCCCTCAGTTTGTCCCTTCCCTATATAAGGAAGATAAAGAAAATAAAAACGTTCTTGGTCAGCATCACCAGCTGAGTAGATTAAGCAATTTCCTTGCTTCTGTCCATCTGTCCGTTGTCACGATAACAGTCATTTAAAAGCTATCATAATGGAATTTGATATGAAAACTAATTCTTTAAAAAGAAAGATCAAGATCGTAAATGAGCAAAGTCAGATGAACATATGCCTCTTATAGAAAGTGACGTCATCAAAACGATTGAATCTCTTAAAATTCCACAAAAATTAGTCTTAAGCCTTGAAATTTATCAGATAAGCACTTTATGTGAAATTTCCCAAAATCAAATGAAGACCACTTCTAACTTCCATATAAAGTGACTATGTAAAGATGGTAAGATCGCTAAAAATGCCATACAACTTAATCTACATACTTGAAATTTTGCACATAAGCTTTCAAAATACAAACTCTGCGTTTGAATTTTTCAAAATCGAAGGAAATCTGTCTGTAATCGTGGCGACTGACAGACAGACAGGCATAGTTGAATAGACTCAGGAGATGATGCTGATCAAGAATATATATATTTTTCTATTCCTAACACGCCTCCTTATGGGTGTTACAAACGGATCGACTAAGTTAACATGAGCGTAGGGGTTTAATATTTTAAAAAGTATTTCCGTGCAATTGTGTCGGTTTCAATTCACAGTTAAATTTTTCTACCTTGAATAGGTAATTCGAATTGCTATTTTTATGCAATCATGGGATTTTGGTTTGGTTTTCAGCTTAACAATGTATGTAGTTTTTATTATTGTGAGCCTTGATCAGTGGCTCCTACTCGTATGATGGACACAATTATATGAAGTTCAGCTTAGAACCATTTTAACAAAATAATTTTAAAAGACCACCACGTCTTATATATATAAGTATATTTTTCACTGAATTGGTCCAAATAGGTGTCAAAATTCTAAAAAGAAATTAATTGGTCATTTCAGCCCTTGGAAGGACTTTGACCGAGCTTCTTATGATCAAATCGTTTTATGCGTGTTAATAAATATTTATACACATATCATCAAGAACTGGACCTACTAATTTTATGCCGACCGCGCACGACTTTCAGGCATGTTCTCAATAAGTTTTACATGGCATAATTAACGCTGTGAGGTGTGCAATTGTCTTCAAATGACTAACAATGGTGACGGCTAATCAGAAAATGAAATTTCAATGAAAATATTCTCTCCGTCAGCTGGGATTTGAACCACGGACTGGGCGGATTTTAAATTGGCATCGAATGATCCACGCACTCGAGCACATTGGGCCACGGCCGGTAATTCCTTGCTTTTTTTTTGCCAAGAGGCCAGTCTCAAATGTCTAACAATAACATTAGTCGTGGCCCTTTGCTTAGCGAGCAATAATTTCATGCAACGCCTTTACATAACTTTGTACACAACATAAGCAGTTAGACGTTATGTTGTCACGTTACAAATCTTTTCGAAAAAAAGAAAGGCAAGTAACGCAGCGGAAAATCAGCACGACTTAAAGCGTTAAAGTCAATTGTCAAATGCAAACAATAAACGATATTTTTATTATTTGAGTCATTCTGCAATGGGATGGTATAATTAGCGACATGTGCCAAAAAAAAAAAATAACAGCATTAAAGTCATATTGGAGGTTGACTTAAAACACTTGGCGCCAAGCACAATTCAACGTTAAAAAATAATCATCGTCAAATTCTAAGCAAAAGAAGTTCCTTGGCTACGACATATGCATAAAACCAGTTAACGGGCCAAAATAATATGACTAAATCGTGTTAAGCACCGACACTCATTGATATGGTGTGTCATAGCAACTAACGCAGAGCCTTGACCTTGAACCAAGCTGCTTATTGTCTATTTTGTGTTAGAGTGTCTCTTTTTGAATAGAGCTTACTTGGCGTTTGTCTATTTTCCTGACTACCTGTCTAACTGTCTGTCTGTCTGTTGGTCTGTCAGTCGTGCCAAATGTTAAATCCTGCAAATATAGCCTAAATTACTAACACCCATAACACTCATACGAAGCGGTGGCGGCCATAAAAGAACAACCTAGTAGTTGTTGTAAATTTAAAAAAAAAAACCAAAAACAACAAAAAGTGTAGGAAAAGTTCCTTTTGCGTGCTACTGCTGTTGTAGCGGTTGTTGTTGTTGTTATTATTGTTCACAATAATTTTCCACTTGCGAAAAAAAGTTTTTAACATTTCATCAATCAGCGTATGTACAACACGACCTTGCATGAATGAAACAAACTAATATGAAAAAATATGATTTTTTTCTTTTTAATTTCGGTTTTTTATTTATAAATTTAATGTTATACTAAATAAACACAACAGGTTTGCGCAAAATGTCAAATGGGACAGGCACGTGGCAATGATGAAAGAAAAAAAAACTGACGGACTGGCATTGACCAAGTTTAACCATCTGCAGGCTATCCATAACACGAGCCGACATGACACCACGTGCAATTTTGTGAGTAGATTTTAGTAGCATGGACGCGGAAATGCAAATGTGGTGAGTTGGTTGTATGGTTAAATATAATTATCCGAAGATCTTGGAAATAAACCGGTAAATGCTGGTTCTTAGCTCGCATGGAAAAAACTAGACAAATAGTGCGTGACGTCATGGACCGCGGAGAGCTCCACTCAAAAATCAATAATGCAACAATTATACAACTACACAGTTAAAAAAATTTCATGGTAAATTGTATCTTTCTTCTGGTATAAACTCTTTTATAACATTTTCGACTTAAAACATTTTTGTTGGGATATGTTTGATAAAAAGTCTAGAATTTGAGGATAAATTTTATCTTTTTTTATACCATTTCTGTTGTATAAACTCCTACAACATTTTTGGTTTGGATTTATATGTACACCAAATAATATAAAATTTATTGGTATTTCACACAATATTTACATTTTTTTTTTCATACAATTTATTTTTTTACGGTCCATTAGTCAAAAATATTTTATATGTATTTTTTTTATTTCAATATAATACAAGGAATTTTCGAGAATTTTTTTTTGTAAATAGGACATTTTTTACAAAATTTTACAAAAACTAACGAACTATAGAAAAATTTGTCTTTACAAGAAATGTGCTCCTTTTTCTTAGCTTTCGAATGATATAGGTACACTAAAATTTAATTACATTATTTTTTTAATTCAGAAAAAATGAGACAGAATTATTATAATTTGGACATAATTTTTGTTTTTAATAAAAAAAAGGAGTTGGCTGTGTCGTTGACACACCCGTAGGTTTTGACGTGACAGTGTTTTTTTATTCTTGTTATTTTTCTTGTCCCTATCTGTTCCTTTGTTCCCAAACTTCTCCTCATCATTCCGTTATTTTTTTATTTGTTCTTATAATTTTCCAACTTTATGTAAAAACTCTTGTTTTAATACATGACCAAATGGCTAACTTCTTGTCCGAATTGCTTTCCTAGTTTGAAAAGGTGTGTTTAAGGTGAGTCTAAATCTTTGTCGTAATCCATATCCTAATTCTTGTCATAGGCCTATTCCGGTTTCATTGTGTTTTTTTGTTGTTTATGACCAGTGTTGGTTGATTTAAAAAAATATTGATAAAAATATTATAATTTTTGTTTTCAGCTTGTCGGAACTTCGTTAAATTTTTGTTTTTTTGCTGTTGTTGTTGTTTTTGCCAGTAGCCAATACACATAACCACTAAGAATTGTATATTGGCTATCCAAACAAGGGTAGCAAAAAAAAAAAACATGTTGCTTGTACATACTTACAGAATATTCGTACATGCTTAAAAACAAGCAACTCACAAAAACTTTTTTAATTTATTCAAAAAGCGAGTCATTTTGCACCAATAACGCATTTACTTAAATCGACTACGTAAATATTTAAAATTTATTTAAATACTTTTTTAATTAAATAAAATATTAAAATATTTAAACAGAATTTAATAAAAAATATATTAAAATTATGCACGAATATATTTAAATATTTTTCAAATATTTACTATTTGAAAATAAAACTATCGCATTTAAGGAAAATTAATATAAAAATATTGAAATTGAAAAACAATTTATTTGAATATTTCCCACGAGATATGTTCATCGAATGCCATTTGGTGGTATATTTTATTTTCCTTTTTTCGTTCTCTAATTTTAACTATTTTTGACTGTTGGTGCAATAATATGGCATCAAATGTCAAAAATAGTATAAACTATAAACAGAAAAAGTAAGCTAGAGAATAAGAAGGTAATTATGCAGGTAAATGATAACCGGTTCAAGAACTTCTTGAGAAAATACCGATTTGTCACTCCACCCTACATGATTTCATCATGCATCGCAATAGCAAATCATATTTGCCAATCTTACAGGCTATATTACCCTTGCAACATTAACTAAATGAGAACTATAAGAAACCTCCAACTGCAAGAAATAAACTGCAGGAACAGAGTGCGATGCTGTTGCTGCTTGTCGGAATATGTGTGTACGTGTGCGATGCTGATGCTGCTTGCTTGTATCGAATATGTGTGTACGTGTGTGGTATAAATAAAATTCAAATACGGGAAAAAAAACGAGTTGTAAGGAAAACATTTGATTTATCCACGTAAATATTTAAATAAAATTTATACTCAGGCGTGGATAATGCTAATATGAGTTATTTCCCTTAGTGTACATTCAAACTTTTTGAATGTTTGGTTTACAACTTCAGAGCAGCTAGCCTGCTGAAGAATTATATATATATATTAGATGGGTTTTTTTTTCCAAAAGTATTCCAGAACCTCCCTGCAAGGCCAGATTCTGAATTCTGGATGTAATTAAAGCAGGTGACGCAAAAAAAAATCCAGAAAATTCGCAAACTGGATTGGCGCCGCTAAAAAACGTGAATTTGAAGAAGTATAAAATGGATGTTTCAAATCGAGTTTCCTATTGAAATTGAAGTCCTACAAAAACTTTTGACTATAACATATCCTAATGTAAAATCGTCCGCTAAACCCAAATATGCCATCAGATTTTTAAAAAAATTAGTCCTTGACCTAAAATTGGCCTACTTTATTAAGAATTTCCTAATTTTTCTTTCGATTTTGAAAAAGAAGCTTTACCCTCGCCAAGTTCGTGGCAACTTTCTCAAATTTAAATGCTGCAGGATTGTTAGCCATTTAAAGAATCGGATCATTTTTATGGCAGGTAAACGATTTTTTTTGTTAAGCCGACTTTTGGGCAAGGATGGAATAATCGTCATTCTGACACGCTATGGTTTCACTACGTTGGAAATACGTTGTTTGAAACCCTTCCAACATTTGTCATACATTTTGCACTGTTAATCCAGAATTGTTTCAGTTCATTTATCTTTTGAGGTAATTTAGCAAGCAGTTCAAGATACTTGTATCCAATAAAAATATATCAAATATCTTATGTTTAATTCGTGAGTTTTATATTATGACGAATTTGGAGCCGTATTTAGTGAAATGAATTTTCGCGTATTAATGTTTATAGAAAATACTTTAAGATCCTTTCAAACTGTAACATTGCCTACGTTCGAGCATGTGCTAAGCTGTTTGTTGCATCTAAAGGTACTGGACAATTTGACGTTGAATCAAGCGTATCGTTGGAGATTCCCCCATATTCCTATAGGGGGACTCTCCAACTAAAGAGATCCCATGAGCTTTCTAAACATCGATACAAGTTGTTGGGTTATTGACGAAATAAATTTACGTTCTGAGGAAATGGTCAGCAAAATTGTTGTCGTGAACGATTGTGCTGAAAGCGCAATAATTTTTATAACACGATCCAATACAAATGTTACTAACTTAGAATTCCGACTTTGTCTTGACTTTGCAGGTGGTAGAGGAACACCAAAAATTTTAACCATATAACATAACCAAGAATGACATCACTTCAAATTTGCAGAAAAAAAAGTGAATTAAATCTATTCAAAAATAATTGTTTGCTTAAAAGTCGGCTCCACAAGAAAATTATATCCCACTACTTCAGATTAACTTCACTATGTTTTCTCAGTGGCGGATCTAAGATTCGCCAGAGGGGGATGAAACTACAGTTTTGTATGCCAAAGGGGGGGGGGGGGAGCTGAAACGCCTTTTTGGACTTTTTTTCATTTTTTTCCATACAAAAAATTCTCCAAGGTGGGGCTAAAGCCCTTTCAGCCCGTATGTAGATACGCCACTGTGTTTTCTGCATATTTGCAATGATGTCTGATGATGACGATAAAAAAATTTATGTTTTTAAAGCTATTGTTAATATGCAGAAAACAAAGGGAAGAAAATTTTATAAAAAAAATTAATTTTTCTCAAAAGTCAGCTTAACAAAAAAATCGGTTTTCTGCCATAAAAATGGCCCGATTTGAATAATTTTTTTATTATTCCTAAACTTCATAAAAAGGCCAACAATACTGCAGTATTATGATTTGAGAAAGTTGCTGCGACCTGTGCGAAGGTAAAGCTTCTTTTTAAAAATCGAAAGAATAAATTAGGAAATTCTTATTAAAGTAGGCCAATTTTGGGTCAAGGACTAATTTTTTTAAAAATCTGATGGCATATTTGGGTTCAGCGGACAATTTTACATTAGGATATGTTATAGTCATAAGTTTTTGTAGGACTTCAATTTAAATAGGAAACTCGATTTGAAACATCCATTTAATACTTCTTCAAATTCACGTTTTTAAGCGGCGCCAATCCAGTTTGCGAATTTTCTGGATTTTTTTTCGCGTCACATGCTTATATTACATCCAGGATTCAGAATCTGGCCTTGCAGGGAGGTTCTGGAATATGTTAAGAAAATGTATGGAACCCAAAACCCATCTAATACATATATATACATATATATATGAACGGGCCATTTTAGCCCTTGAAAGGACTTTGACCGAACTTCTTATGATCAAATTGTTTTGTGCGGGTTATTAAATGTTTGCACACAATTGATCGAGAACTGGACCTACTAGTTTTATGCCGACTCCGAACGGCTAATGTGCATGTTCTTAAGAAGCTTTACATGGCATTTATTTACTGCAGAGAGGTGACGACCGAACAGAAAAATTAATTCAATTGAAAAAACTTTCTGTGTCAGATGGAATTGAAGCAGGGTTCTCTGGCGTATGGGTCACGCACTCTACCCACTGCGCCACGGCCGCTGAAAAATGAATCAACTCAAAAATTAAGCTGCGTACGCGGTAAGCATCGAAAACGTGCTGATACTTACAAGCAGAGTCATAAAAACATGCTCACGAGCATGCATATTAGTCCTTTTTTTGTATATGTTTTCCCTACACCTGAATAGGGGGACTTTAAAGAGGACCGGAGAGGGTTAATAAGTACGACCGACCCTCATTACTTTTGCAAAAGAAACATTTTAACCTCGGCGACCTATCCCCTCCGACTACTCCTTAGGAGGGCTCCCATTCAAATTTTATAGTTTTTGCATATTTACTCCCTACACCTTAACAAGAGATCTTTAAGGGAGGGCCGGAGAGGGTTGATATGTATGATCGACTTCCATTATTTTTGCAAACGAACATTGTTCCCTTGGGACCTATCCCCACTCCTTCCGGGTGCTCCCATACAAAAACGTAAAAGGGGCATATTAATTAAAGAAAGGGCTCCGTCTGTCAGTCTGGCCGTATGTAACTGATAAGTGCCCAAAAAGAACAACTTGAGTACCTACTCTTGAGTTGCTTAATGCTTAAAAAATACGAAGCCTGTTTACTACACGATCGTTAAGTAGGTGTTTTTTTTTCTTAATTTATTTTGTTATTTTAAAGTTTTAAATTCAAAAAGTATTTTAATCGAAAAAAAGCCATTCAATTATCAAATCTACACAGAAAAAAAAGAGTAGAACTTTTACCTAAAAATGTAATCAATTCAGCTAAAGTAATCCGGTGATTTTCAGTCAACGAATTTGATTAGGTGCGCTACCAATTGCTAAATGTTAATTATATGCAATTATATTGGGTAGTTTAACTGCGAGAGTAGCTAAAAAAACCTACATATTTAGGTGTACCTTCAACCATAAAATAGATAAGACACATAATTTATTAGAAGAATAAGCTAATTTTTTTTAAACTATGACCACTTCAGATTAGGCAAGCCACCTACTAAGTGTAGAAAAATCATCTAATTATTTAGATAGCATTCCCACTTAAGAGTGGGAATGCCGTGCAAAAAATATGCAAAAAATATGTTTTTTGTTTTGCAATTTCTATTTTGAAGTGAAACTTTCCTTAGGTGACTTTACTTCATTTCGTCACATGATAGAGAAGAAAGATTTGTTTTATAGTAGATAGAATGAGAGAGATATATACATTGTATAAATGACTGAAAAATTTCTTTGCCACCGCTGAGAATCGAACCTGTGATCTCAAGATTTCAACAACCAACGCCTTATCCATTGAGCTAAATTTCCAATACAAGAAATTACTCTACATACCAATTAATCAAATTGCTGTAGATCCCCAGTGGAAAAATAATTTCAGAGTTGTGGACCTCATATTTTTATATACATTTTGTTCACAAATTATCAAACGGCGTAACAGCACAGCGGTAAAGCGTTTGACTATAACGCCAGCGGCCCGAGTTCAATTCTCGCATGAGACTTTACTTTTTGTAAAATTTTCTCACTTTGTTTTTATTTATGTTTTTTATAGGAGAGCGCTGTGCTCCTATAAAATTCAAATACGGGAAAAAAACAAGTTGTAAGGAAAGCATTTGATTTATCCACGTAAATATTTATATAAAATTCATACTGAGGCGTGGATAATGCTAATATGCGTTATTTCCCTAGTGTACGAACAAATCGACAACTTGCATTAGGTAAAATAACTAGAAGAATTAGATGATTTAATAAGCAAAATTTTAGTTGAATTAACTAATTTGAATTAGGTGAATTGCCTAATGCATGATTGTTAAATTAACTGTGTAAGTAGAAAAGTTGTTGAAAAGATTAGGTGAAATAGAAACTTTCACATTAGCTAAAATAGTTTAGGTAATAAATCAATTCTTTTATTTTCTGTGTATGAAATTGCGAAAATGCTTAACTTCTCTCGTGTGTCCAATGACGCACCTGTGTTTTTTCTTTTGATTTTTATTTTGCTTTTGCTTCTCTATTGGTTGTGCTTTTCTGTGGTACATTAATTTTGGCTTTGCTGCCTGCAAGTAGTCCATGTAAAAATAATGCATTTAGGTTACATAGAGCGGTTCCCTGAGGAATCTCATGACAGTCAAGTTTCTGTTAACTTGGTCAGAAAGATAAGAAATGTTCTATTAGTAAGAAAACGCAAATATTGGATGGTGATGCCCATCTAATGGAAATATTAATGAATACAAAATTCACAAAAACACTTAAACTTTAGTCTTTAGCTGCAAAAGTCTTAAACAAGGAAGTTAGTGGGTGGACAGAAAGACGATCTTTAAAACGAAAGGGCTTATTAACATCCAGTTAGAAAAAAAAGAAACCAGCGCTTTCAGAACAAACAATTGGACCGATAACGATTGGAAGCGGGTCATATGGAGTGACGAATCGCATATTTTTGGCATCGACAAACGAGCGCATTCACCATGTCAGTGAACCTATGACGCATGAAGATGGCAATCTGGTGGTGTGGGCTTGCTTTACGTGGTGGAATTTAGGTACCTTAGTTCAAATTAAAGGAATTATGAAAAATAAGACTATTTAAGCATCCTTAAGTAATTGTCTCCCAACAAGATGGCGATCCTAAGCACACTGCTAGAATTTTGAAGGAATGGCTCCAGAAACAACAATTCAAATTCTTCTTGATTGACCTGTGTAAAGTCGAAAACTAAATTCCATTATGGGCACTTCTTAAGAGAAGGCTTGGATCGTACTATTTATTTGTCCCCTAACAGTCTTTGCGAGCTATGGGAAAGACTTCAGGTCGAGTGGCGAAATATACATAAAAAAAAAAAAAATAAATAACTGGCCATCTCAGCCCTTGAAAGGACTTCGACCTAGCTTCTTATGATCAATTGTGTTGTGCGTGTTATTAAGTTTGTACACAATTGACCGAGAACCGGACCTACATGCTTAACGCCGACCCCGAAATATACATAGGAAGTGATATAATAAACAACTTGGTGGAAAGTATGCCGAGAAGGATGAAGAGCGCAATTAAGAACAATTGACTCTGAACAAAATATTAGCCACTCCCTAAAGGACTTTGTAAATTAAATAAAAATTTTATTTTTATTTTATTTTATTTTTAATTTTTCTGAAGACATTGAAGTGAAAATAAACGCCATTTTCTCTGTCAAAATAAATTTTAGAGTTAAAATATTTTAATATTTAAAACAAAAAAAAAAAAGGGTTTTCCATTTAGGACTTGACAACTTTTTTTTTAAATAAAACGCAAACCGTTTCAGATATTTCAAAAACTTTATTATCAGCTTGAAATACAATCAAAACATTTATGAATGGAATTCGATTTGGTTCATATGGCCACCGCGGGCACGTATGCAGCGGTCGATTCGTTGGACCCAATTTTCGATGATTCGGCCACACATTTCGGCCGCTATTTCGTGTTCAATGTTGGCTCTGAGCTCTTCCGAAGTCGTCGGCTTATTGGCATAGACCAATGACTTGACGTAGCTCCAAAGAAAATAATCTAGAGGCGTTAAATCGCACGAACGAGGCGGCCAATCGACTGGCCCATTTCTTGAGATAACACGCTCATCAAACTTACTCTTTAATAAATCGATTGTAACGTGTGCTGTGTGGCTTGTGGCACCGTCCTGTTGGAGCCACATGTCATCCAAGTCCATATCTTCCAATTCGGGCTAAAAATAATCGGTAATCATGGCGCGATAACGATGGCCATTCACCCGTACAAGTCCATACACTCTGATGTCCAGCATTCAGCCAACTTCATTTTTTTAAGAGTAAAGTCCAATCGCGCCTTGGAGCTGATACGCTCATTTTTTTATGATTCTGTTTATTTGTTTATCTGAAAAAATTGCCGTTTATTACAAAATGTCGTTTGGTGAAATGGTTAAGAAATGTCGCCAGCGAAGTTAAATTTTCGAATAAAAAGAGTTTGAATTTTTTTGAAAATGTAATTTTTAGGACACAATGCCAGAAAACTTAAACTTCAAGCAAAAAATTTATAAAAAAAAACCAACTCGAAAACTTTTGCGTTCGAATCTTAAAGGTACTCCATTCCATTAAGCAATGCTTCCATTTTCCATTATCTTAATCATTCTTTCAAAAAATCTGTCAAAACCAAGCAACTCTTAAATGACACAATTCTTTGAAAGCCAAACTATTTTGTCCATTTATTCAATTTTGTCAGTTTACATCTTAGGACATAAAGTGTTTTCATTTATTCTCTAAATTATTTAGTTCAAATACACAACACATTAAATACCGTTAGCTGATATTAGCCTTGACCATTTATTTCTTGAATTCATAGAGTGAGTCTAAAGTAAAAGCTACGAAGACAAAGTCAAAAATTTCAAGCAAAAGCAATTTATTTATATGTATTTTGACCCTGATATATTAGGCAAATGGGTACCCAGCAAGTCTCTATGAATTGAGTTCAACTGTGTGGATTACATCATGTTGAAACCATGCTGGAGCTGAAAGTGGCCGGCGACTGCTTTTTAATTTATTAAAATTTTATTTTATTTTCAAATTAGGTATACTTTGGAATTAAGTTGTTACGATTTATTAAGCTAAATAGCGGTAAAGCCTTTCGTTTGCCAATTTTACATTTGATACGGTTGATTTTGTTGTTATATTCATGCTCCAAAGGACGTCATCATCACATACTGACGTTGACCTTCTAAGTGGTGACAAAAACAAAAACCAAGTTGCTAACCAAGCGACAACGCCAAATAATGAAAGAAAGTTTTGTGTGCGACTTAAAATTTTTGTTTTTGTGCAGTTAGTGGTGCAGCAACAGTGCACTGCAGTGTACACTACAAAGCAAAATAAATGTTTGTGGGCCAGAAAACAGAATTTTCAACAGTTCTATTATTTGCCTTGGACTTCAAAATACTTATCTACTCAATGAAGCACCAGCGAAGATTTGGCGAAAAGTTAGTGTTTGAGATGAAGTTAATGTAAAATTTCTTAAAAAAATAGTGATAAATTTCAGTAAAAAGTTTAAACAAACAGCAATTATACAAGGTAAGCCAAATACAATTTTTTTTTTAAATGCAATAAAATGAACAAAATTAAATTTTTTCCTTGGCTTTATCAGTAGGAGCAAACATTTCCATTAATTAAATAACACAATGTTGTTCAAGTGGCTGTCTCGGCTGGCTTCGCAGTAGCGCATTCTGTCACTCCAATTTTCCAAGACCTTGTTGATGATTTTGGGCTGTAGCTCACGGATGGTTTGGATGATATTGGCCTTAAGTGCTTATATCGTTTCCGGAATGTTGGCATAACATCAGTCCTTCACAGTTCCTCACAAAAAAAAGTCCAAAGGGGCCAAATCGCTCCGAGGCGTCCAATTGACATCGCCAAGACGGCCGATAACACGATTTGGAAATTTGGTGCGCAAAAGATTGATTGCAGTATAGGCTGTGTGTCATGGCACGCCATCCTGGATGAAGTAGAGGTCGTCCAAATTCAAGTCTGCAATTTAAGTAAAAAAAAGTCGGTTAACATGGATTTGTAACGCCCACCGTTGACCGAAACGTTGTTCCCAGCCTCATTTTCGAATGGTCCATTGATGCCACCACTTCACAATACGCACCAAACCATCGCGGACTTGGTCTTAAAAATGCGTTTCAAACAAACTCATAGAAGAAATGAAAAAAAACCAAAATACATGATTATCCATTTTATCCTTCGAAAAGTTGAAAAAACACACTAAAAATGAAGATTTTCCAATACATTCTGGAGTGGTCACTGTTTTTGGTGCTCCCCTGGCTATTCATATTTTTTGCTGATTCGACCTCTTTTGAACTCTGCAATATCCCATATTTTACGGTTGAATACGATGGAGCAGCTTTTATAGAGCTTTTATAGAGCTTTTATTTTGTTTCCTCTCACTTTTGCTCACTTTTGAATTTGCACGAAATTCTTCTTTATCCATTTTTTATGCATTTGAATAGTGGTGGTGCCGTCACTTGATGATGGTGCCTTGCCGAGATCGGCACCATCTTGATAATCCTACACTAAGGGAAAAAAATATTAAATTTATCCAAAAACTTTTTTAATTTATCCAAAAAGCGAGTCATTTTTGCACCAATAACGCATTTGAATAAATCGACTACGTAAATATTTAAAATTTATTTGAATACTTTTTTAATTAAATTAAATATTTAAATATTTAAACAGAATTAATAAAAAATATATTAAAATTATGCACGAATTTTTTTAAAATATCTTTCAAATATTTACTATTTGAAAATAAACTATCGCATTTAAAGAAAATTTGAATAAAAATATTGAAATTAAAAAAAAAACATATTTAAATTGAATATGTTATTAATGGTTTTATGGTATTATTTTCTTCATATTGCGTTCATCAAATGCCATTGCCTGTATAATTTATTATCGCTTCACTTTTTTCGTTCTCTAATTTATACTATTTTTGACAGTTGGTGCAGTTATATTGCCAAACATGCATAATATATTACTCCTGAAACAATAACTAAATGAGAACTATGAGAACTATAAGAACTGCAAATGCAAAAAATAAACTGCAGAAACAGAGTGCGATGCTGTTGCTGCTTGTCGGAGTATGTGTGTAAGTGTGCGATGCTGTTGCTGCTTGCTTGTATGGAATATGTGTGTACGTTTGTGGTATAAATAAAATTCAAATACGGGAAAAAAACGAGTTGTAGGGAAAATATTTGATTTATCCACGTAAATATTTAAATAAAATTGATACTCAGGCGTGGATAATGTTAAAATGCATTATTTCCCTTAGTGTAGTAAAGATAAAATAAGATAAAATTTTAATTCGTTTTCAATAAAATTATAATTTTTGAACTTTACCATTATACGTGGAATACAATATCATTCAAATGTCCTCTTTTTGCAGGACTTTTTGCAGGACTTAATCCTTTTGAGGTCATTTTCGATAATTTTTGTGTACAACTCGGGCACTAGCTCGGCCATGACTTGACGAATGTTGATTTCTAATTGCTCAAAAGTTCGAGGCTTATTCACATAAACAAGATCTTTTGCAGAGCACCACAAAAAAAGAAAAAAGTCCAGAGTCGTTCGCACGATCTCGGAGGCCAATTTGTATCGCCAATTCTCAAAACTAGCGACCACCGGTGCGCGTTGCTGCCCCCAGCAACTATAATAATAATAATAATAATAATAATATTCTAAGAGTTTTGCCGTTGTTTGCAAGCGCTCTATAAAGAAGAGGCAGAATAAAGTGAAGTGTGAGCGGAAAATTGCAATAAAAAAACTTGTATGCATCTTGGTTGCCGTTCAGCGCGAGCGGCTTGCGAAAACTTTACATTTTTCTGACTTTCATTTTGTTGTTAACAGACGCTCTGTTAAGAAGAGACAGAAGAGAGCGAAATGTGAGCAGCGAATAGTTTTGCTCTGAGTTTGATAATGTTGTTGTCAGCTGCTCTGTTAATAAAAGAAAAACCAACATGACAACAACAATTATATGCAATTATATGCAAACTTTAATAAGCTATAACTTAAAAAATATAAATTTTTAAGAAATAAAAAGTCCAGTTTGCACATCTACAGGTCTAAACCTATCAAACCATACTAAATTTATTAAAATTGGACTTGTACTTAAAAAGCCTTACGCCGGACAAAATTTGGGTTTGCGTAATATATATATGATAAATCGATCTGGAAATTTCTGTTGCAACAAAGCCCTAATTTGTGCTGTTATGTGGCTTATGGCTCAATATTCTTGAAACCAAATACCGTCCAGATCCATATCTTAAACTTTAGCCCAAAAAAATCGGTTAACGTTCGGCCACAGCACTCAGAATTGACTAAAATGGTTGCTCCTTGATCGTTTCAAAAAATACGCACCAATGACACTACCGGCAAATAATGCACAGTCACTTTTTGCGGATGCAATGGTTTCTCCACAATCGCTTGGAGATTTTCAGAGCCGCATATACGACAATTTGCTTATTCACGTATCCACCTAGCACGAAATGGGCCTCATTGCTGAAGAAAATTTGCTTCGAAAAATCAGCATTTAATGCTTGTTGTTCCAGTTCCCAATCGGAGTATATTCTGCGCTGTCCATGCTCGGCAGACTTCAATTCTTGTTTGAATTATACTTTGTATGGATGTAAATCCAAACCCAAATGCAGAATACGCCATAACTAGCCGTAAGACCATCCCAATTGCTGACCACGCCATTGAATTGACAAATTTGGGTATTTAGCCAGACTTTCTCGAACAGCCTTACAATATCTATGACCGACCCACTTTCTAAAAATTTCTTATTGCTCAGTAAGACGATTATGGCGATCATAATCTTATTGTAAAGAGCGATACATGGCTATGGCAGAATCACAATTTTTGGAGAACAATTTAACAATTTTAACAAAGTCTTGAGAGTGTTCCTGTGAAGTTAGATGTCGATTGAACCAATGGGGTGGGCATTGAGCAAGGGGGCTCGGCACCTCCCATACAACCCAAATTTTCGATATCGAATAGCTTTAGAATTAAAGATTCACACAGCTTCGAAATTCGGTGTTCGACTTCAATTTAAACATGCCGTTCTACTAGTAACATTTTATGGGCGTGTCACTATTTTAGAAGACCTAATTTAAGTTATAACTTTCGAACTATAAGTCACACATCATTGAAATTCGGTGCGAGCTTACTATTTAGACGTGACCTTCGACTGACAAAATTGCACAAGCATTAGACAAGGCAGTGTGGCACCAACCATACAGTTAACATTTTTGATATCGAATAACTTTGAAACTAAATGCCGTATAACAATGAAACTCAGTATGGAATGATAAATTGGCCATGTCCTTATTACAAAAGTGGGAGTAGCTCTGCCTATACAAGCCAATACAGAATAGCTATGGAAGTAAAAGTCTCAAAAAATTGAAACTCACTTGGTGGTGGTCTTATTCTAGAAAACTTAGATGGGCATTGCACAAGTCTAGAATTCTAGAGACTCAGGCTAATTTTGACAATTGTTACTGTGATTTGGAATCCAATCTCAATATAATACTAATTTATCGATGAGATAGGCACTCGTTCATTCCGGAAGGTTTCCTCAATCCTGCGGCTCCCGCATATTAATAAAAGTAGAACCTGGTTAAATTAAAAAAAGTAAAAAAGAGTTTTGTTGACTTCAAAATTTAAAAAAGAGGTAAATAAAGTTTTTAAAGAAATTTATCAATTACTTAAATTTCAGGTAGATTACTCTTATGTTCGGTTTCTGATTTTGAAAGAAAAATCAAGTAAGCTCATTGACCATATTTTAACGCTTCACTGAGTTCTTCTCCAGGAATTTTTGTAGATGTTGAATATGGAGTTATTTCAGTATAAATTCTCGATTGAAGCTTTTCGGGGTTTCACCTCGATTGAATATAAATAGTTGCATTTTTAAGAATATTTTCCAGGACCCAGGAATGAAAACCCAAAGGCAAGGTCAGACTAAAAGTGTCCAGGTTCCCGGGATTGATTTTCCTAATAGGGACATATACGAGGGCCTTGTGATAATTTCGTGAAAAATGAGCAAGGAATGATTTTTATGGCAAAATAACTTTTTATTTCTCAATATAGTCGCCTTTTAGCTCAATACACTTCGTCCAACGTTCCTCCAATTGTTGGATCCCATCCGAAAAATACTTTTTCGGAAGGTCCTCAAAATAAACCTCTGTTTCGGTGATGAGCTCCTCTCTGGTAGTGAATCTCTTTTCGCTAAGACATTTCTTCAGGTTTGGAAACAGAAAATAGTCGCTGGGGGCTAAATCTGGAGAATATGCTGGATGAGGAAGCAATTCGTACTTTAATTCATGGAATTTTGACATAGAAGCTGGGCTTGTGTGAAAGCGCGCATTGTCTTGATGGAAGAGCACTTTTTTCCTCGCCAAAAGGGGAAGTTTCTCTTTCAAAGCGTCATTGAAACGGTCCAATTCGGCTGCATAGTATTCGTCATTAATCGTTCTTTTCAGTGGAAGGTAATCGATGCATGTTATACCGCGTTTATCCCAAAATACTGTCGCCATAACTTTTCCTGCCGATAGCACCGTCTTCGCCTTCTTCGGAGCACGTTTGGTCGAGGAAGTGCACTGTTTGATTGTTCCTTTGTCTCGGGTGTGTAGTGATGGATCCATGTTTCGTCCACGGTTACTAATCGACGGAAAAATCCTTCTTATCTTTGATCAACAACACCAAACACGACTTTGAATAAGTCACACGATCGTGTTTATGGTCGAAGTGAGCAAACGCGGCACCCATTTTGCGGCTAATTGTTTCATATCCAAATGATTTCGCAAAATGTTCCATACCCGTTCGTCTGAGATGCCTACGGCCTCAACAATCTCATGCACTTTAACTCTGTGATCGGCCAACATAATATCGTTAATTTTAGTGACAATTTCTGGTGTGGTGACCTCATTTGGGCGTCCAGAACGTTTGCCGTCACTTGTGCTTGTGCGACCGCATCGGAATTCAGTAAACCACTTGTGAATCATTCCAATCGATGCGCAATGGGTTAGAAATGCCTGATTTTGTGGATTAATTAAAAAAAAAAAAAATTCAAGTATCATCAAAACTGTTTATACCGGATTAAATAATATAAAATTCTACATCACTTGCCATTTCAATTCATGTCAGAAGTGCTCTGGTATTTGTGCAGTAACACTTAAAAGTCAAAGTTAATTAACATTTTTGTGCAAAAAAGGCTGAAACATTTGAAAATTTTCGCGTTTAAAAACTCAGTATTTTAAAGAAAATATTTATAAACTAAAATACTTTGCTATGGAACCATCAAGTTCAGGTTATTGTGCAAATATTTTGGAAACATTTTTGTACCAAAGTGTGTGTGTAAGTGTTTTAATTTTTGTTGTTTATGTTATAAGTGCCGGAAAAAAATTGGATTTTCGTAGTTTAAGTGGATAAATAGTTATTATTCGTCGACATTCGTGGCGTAATTATACATTTTTTTAAAGATTATACAAATCTCTTTTCTATTGCAAAAATTTACGCTGCGCTTTTGTGCGCTTTGGAAGTTATGCATTTAGCATTGAAAGCCCCTTAGCAGCCAAATTATTGAAAGTTACCAACAAATCACATTAATTACGGGAGAGATGTTGTTTATTGTTTTTGTTGTTTTTTTATAGTGTTTGTTCTTATTTTGTTTGTTCTCTTTATTTCAGTATATTATTTGTGATTGTTTTTGTTTCTTTTAATAATGCTGTTTGTTTCGACAAGCAGCGCTAGTGCTGTGCAGTTGGAAGTAATCGAGTAGAAGGGATATGTAATAGTTTAATTTTATGTCAAGATTTAACACTTTAACTGCCACCATACAAAAAAAATATCGGGTCCTCCAGGCCATTTTTTTTGTTTTTTACAGATATAGTGTACTTTGGTATCAGAAAATCCGAACAAAATATCAGAAAATGTTTGTTTTTATATTTCTGTGAAATTTTGAAATATTTTATTGAGGCACAACATACATATGTACCTCACGGCCTAATGTATACGTTTACTGTGGATGACGGACAGATGGACATGGCTAAATCGACTCGGGTGATGATGCTGATCAAGAATACATACACTTTTCTATACCTACCACGGTTCCTTATGGGCGTTACGAACGGAGTGACAAAATTAAAGTTTTTAAAATTAAAAACCCAGTAAAGGGGGTTTTTTTAATCGTGGGGGTATAAAAATGATGCGCTAAAGATAGGTTTAGGTGTGCCAGGCCATGTGGAATTGAACTACGTGTACAGATTTGCATTTCGAGGTACTAATTTTAAACAATGAACTATAATGTATAATCAAATACTGAGGCACATACGCTGTGCCTCAGAGCCTACATGGACATTTTATTGAGGTACACCGTATGTGCCTCATGGCAGTTAACGTGTTAAAGCAAGTTTTTATTTTATAGGAACAAGCTCGAACGTAATTTTTTATACTCGTCGAAGCTTGTTTGATATTATGATGAGTTCAAGCTGTCAAACAATAAACGAAAAGATGCGATTTTTAAGAGAAGAAATTAAAAAACGGACTAACTGATCAGAAGAAAATATGTGCGATTTTAATAAAGATATTAATGCTTTCTTTTATGAATTTAAATCTAGATGGACTAGAGCCGAAATTACGAAATAGGACGAAAAATATGCCGAAATTACAAAAATAAATGCGAATTTAATAAAAAAAATTCACGTGATGCTTATTGTTGTATCCAGTGGCCATGAAATTAATAAGGAAAAATTTCAAATATATGCACACAACACCGGGCGGCTTTTTGTAGAAAAATATCCTTGGTACAATATGCCCCCCACTTTACACAAATATTTTATTCACGGACCCGAAATTGTGTCCAATGCTATATTACCTATTGGGCAGTTATCGGAAGAAGCGCAAGAAGCTCGAAGATTTAAAAAAAATATAGGGAGTTTCATTCTCGAAAGTGTAGTCGCGAAAAATCATATCAAGACATTTTTAATATGTTTTTGATTAGCTCTGACCCAATTATTTCAAGCATGCGAAAATTACCAACAAAAAAGCTTCAAGCCTTGCCAGAACAGGCAATTCAATTGCTTTTACCTGCAGCACCGAACAAAATCAATTTAAACGATGATAATGATGATGATGATGATGATGATGATGATGATGATGATGATGATGATGATGATGATGATGATGATGATGATGATGTTATTTATGATAAAGATGTTATTGATGACGATGATGATAATGATTTACTATGAAATGTATAAAATGTTCCTTATTGCAATATCTCTATATTTAGTAAAACTGCACTTGAATATACTTAAAAACTAATTTTGTTCTTTAATTTTTATGGTATTAGGCAGGATCTAGCAAAACATTATCCAAACTTAGCTTCCCTGAATTGATCCACTAAAACATGCTACTCTAACCCACTGTGTGATGGTGCAGAGTCCCCATAGTATTTATCAAGCCTTTCCTTGGTTTGGCAGCTGTTTTTTTTGTGCAAAATATAATGCTTGATGAGCACACGAAATTCACTTTTTTCCATTTTCGCCGAAATTCACAAGATCGTCTGCTGTCAATGGCTGCTATATTAAAACTAAGCGTCACAGCGAGCTGAAATTTCGACAGTAGTCTTACTACGTTTAAATTTACTACGTAAATTTAAAGTTACTACGCCGGAAATTAAAAAAATTCACTAACTTCCCAAATTGCCCTCGTAATATATTAAAATGATATTTTAAAAATCTTTTAAATTTTATATAACTGAATAATGTGGTCTTACACTAAATTTTTTTTTTGTTTTTAAACACTATTTTTTCTTATTTTAGTACCCATTCGATAGATCTTGGAACGGCGCAAGTACATATACGTTTATTTATAGTTATTACTTTTTTTTATTGAAAATTTTTTAAACAATTTCAAATACGTATTTTTGACATAATGAAGATCATGATTCTATAAAAAATATTCTTGTTTTTTTTTAAGTGTACTAGTGCCTAAAAACATTATCACGTGAAGTTCTCTTCATAAAATTTTTGGACTTAAACTCAATTTCTGGCATCGATATTGAAAAAAAAATTTAATTAAATTTAAAATCAACGCCCTTAGAATGCCAACTGTACCGCTTTGTTTTCATTAAAAAAAATAAAACAATATATGTATTTATAAAACCAATATTTTACATCAAACGACTATATATAACAGCCATATATATCGTGCATACGTGTATGTATGTGTGACCAAAATTGATTTCACTACAGACTCGCATAAATCAACAGTTACAACTATTTTAATTCCAACTGCATGGTGGTCACTCGTCATCATTTTCTACGTTTAAGAAAACCACCCTATGCAGTAGGCTCGAAGCAAGGATTGCCACATGGGTATTGAATAAAACCATGGTCAACAAAACCAACAACACATAACATATAAAAATCGGAGAAAAATTAACTTTGAAATTTTGCAGCAACAAGAGTCTATGAATAACAACAACAACAGCAACAGCAAAAGCAAACAGCAACAATACAGACCAGCAATTACGGAAGCAGCAACCATATCAGCGTAAAAAACAAACACAAATAGTGCCAAAGTCTTCCATATACATGTAAAATAAAGTTGAATCACTGAGTTAGCCCAGTAGGAAAAACGTAAATTGAAAGAGTTCAGTAATGAAAAGGTAGTCCAAGCAAATTACAAATTTTGACTTAGTATAAGGAGTGATCCACAGATTAAGAACGCTGATCACGAATCTGAAGTCTATTCTACACCACCACATCTTGTTCTTCCAAAGTCTGGGCTCGAAGTCGGAAAAAAGCAGTTGTCTTTAAGAAATAAAAATTATTCGCATTTAAAGAGATACAGTCTAGAAGCCTTTAGCAAAGTTTTCAAACTTAATAAGCTCAAGATTAATTAACTTGGCAACCTTTATCTCTAAAGAAAAATGATTCAATGCTCATATTTTTCAAAAATTAGCTTAACGAGAAGAACCGTTGAAAAACTATTAAGCATAAAAAATATGGAAGAAAATGTTAGTATCAGCTTTTTATTTATAAAAAAAGAAAATAAGAAAAAGGTTTGATATTTTGAGCAGGCCAAGTAATTACATGTTAAGGTTATAAATTAATAAAATCAGGTTATCCATAGGCCTTTTTATCTAATAGATACTATCTATGATTACTAGTATATAAAAGCCATGTAACATTGTTTGTATCCACGAACCATCGAGAACCACTGAACTAATTTGGACGATGTAGACACCAAACAATTTTTATTTTTATCACATTAATGTAGACTATACGAGACTTACATATAAGACTTCGTCGTATATGCGAAAAACATAAAAGGCAAGAAATACTCCTTAATTAAAAAAACAAAGTTTATACAAAATATGCAACGTTTCCCTACCACAACCTCTATATGGAAAAATAACAAAGTAAAACGAAACTGGCTCAACCGATTTGAATGAAAAAGGAGTCCAATATTTCTCCACGCCTACTTTATAAAAAAAAACTGTTTTTGACATAAACATATTAATATAAAAACAAAAATATAAAACCTTCAAGAAGGATCAAAAGTTAGAAAAAAGTATCAATAATAATACACTTTATCGAAACCCAACAACCAAATTGACCAACTGCATCACATTACCCACTCAAAATGCAGCACACCACTCATCGCTAGTCAGCGCGTATTTTAGTTTTAACAAAAAGTGAAATAGCAAAAAAGCGAAGGAGCAATATTTTTAATGAGGGCTTGCAGAACAACATCCGTTTATAAAAAAAACTAATTCAGAGAGTGACTTGTGCTGTGGAATATGCGATAGACATTTCAATATAGCCTTTGGAGAAAAAGCTGCGATTGAGAGACACTTATCCACTTGTAAACACAAGGCAGCTCTTATTGCATCACCTTCTTCACAAAGTGTGACAACGTTTTTTCAGTATTCTATTGACTGTAGTATGTCTGCAAGCAAAGGAATGTGGGCCTATTACACTGTAAAGGAGAACCACAGCTTTAGGTCAGCGGACTGCACTTCGAAAATCATTCGGACCTGTTTCGAAGTGAAGAAGTTTTACTGCGCGCGTACGGACATTATTAAAGCAATTGTGAATAATGTCCTGGCGCCGTTTTCTCTTGAAGAGTTAAAGAAAAATCTTCAAAAGTTCACTGTATTACTATTTCTACCGACGCTTAAAATCATGGAAATATAAAGCTGTTTTGGTGTTTTTGTCAAAATTCTAGAACTATCTGCCAAGAAAGGAGACACATCTAAAATTATAGCAGATTTATTATTAAAAACAGTTAAAATCTTTGAAATTGAAGAAAAAGTGGATGGTTTCTGCGGGGACAATACCAACACAAATTTCGGAGGACGCAGGCGTCAAGGAACCAATAATGTTTTTGCAATAATAACGGAGTGGCAACCATGAGTAATTGGCGTTGGATGCACCGCCCATATATTGTATAATGCCTTTAAAACAGCCTGCATAAAAACTATGTACTTCTTTTGCACTTATTTTTAAAGTCTGTATATGTACATCTTTTTATAATGACATGACATGAAATTTCTTCGGATAGTCCCAAAATTGTTAAATTTCAACCAAAAACCACCGGCAAATGGAAATTGCTTAAGAGTCGCTGAAAGACGCAGAACTATAAGTATGAAAACGAACCATAACAAGTGGTGAAATATAACCATAAAGGTTATGATGACGAAACTAAAGCCCTAACCAAAATAGACGAAACGAGACGATTGCAACTTGCCGAACGTTTGCATTCGTTACGTCTGTTTTGACATTTAACCCAAAATGAAACGAGTACCTCCAATCGTCTGAAAAAAGAAGACTACTCTGCACAGCTATTGTTGACGAGTTGAGACGCTAAAAGTTCGGTTCTTACGGAACAAACCGTCTCGTCACACCGTTTCGTTCAGTTCGTTGAGTTTACGTTTGCTTATTTTGGGTAACAACATTGAATTGCATTTAAGCGAACATTTTTGTCTTCACTCGTTACGTAGCGACTCGTCTATTTTGGTTAGGCCTTAAGGCGTAATCATCCTGTTGATATTTTCTGAAAGGATCCAAAATAATTTAATGTTGTCTTAGATAATGGGGAAAATTGTCTTTGATTAAAAAACAAAAATCAATTCAAAATTGAATTTTTATTTTCTTAAAAACAAAGACTAGAAAAAGGACATTGATTTGTTTGACAAAATTTAATTAATTTAAAATATTAATTTTATAATTTTTAAAAATAATTAAAACGGTTGCTTCAAAAATATTTTGTTTATTTATATCTAAGTATCTTTTGCCAGTGCAAACTTATAACTTCACATTTATTTTTGAACCATTTGCCATTTTAAAGATTATTTTCAAGTTTTGAACAAAGGATTTTAGGTATAATATCTATTCAGTCAAATCTGCATTGGTCCTGAATCTGCAAATGGAGTGATAGAATTGTGGGAGGGAAAGAACAATCAATGAAATATGTATAGGATTATCTAGGCATGGTAAAAACTTGCGGAAAAATTTGGTTTTGAATCAGATGTAAGTGTTATGCTTTTACCTTAGTCAATTTAAGTTATAAGCAATTTCATGCACAATTTGTCTACCCATCAACTACAACTTCAAGGCGTAAATATTGATGATTTTTCAATTTCAGTTGATTAGAAATGAGAAAAGAAATGCAGAAAGGTTATAGCGAAAGACCATGGCATGACTGGGATTCGAACTCGAGACTTCTGGGATAGCAGTCGAGCACGCCACCTACTCGACTACAGATCCAACTTTAACATTATGATTCGTTATTTAAAGTATCTTCTGTCAAAGGAAATTTTGAAAAAAAAACGTAAAAAAATGGGTGCATTAAATCCCTTTCTATGGTGAAAGTTCTTAGTTCGAGAAAAGTTGTAAAGACAAAAATTCTTGATCTTATTGCGTTTGACGACTTTGTTAAAGGTTTCAGCACGGTAGTGCAAGCTACAGCGCGCTTGCTTGCCATACAGGATTCCCGAGTTCGAGTCCCGGCCAGATCTTGGTCCAACGCTTTTTTACATTTTTACTCTTTTTTTCATTTCCAATCAACTAAAATTAAAAATTCATCAATATTAACGATTTAATAGTTGATGGTCGAGGAAGGATGGTAATAGTTGATGTTAGAGGAGTTTGAGGAAGGTAAGGGTCACTTAGATGCTTTGGACTCGTGTTACATCTCAAATCCTTGTACGAAAGCTAAAAAACCAAAATCAAATGCTAAAAATATTGATGTACTGTGAAATCTTGCCACTGAAATGCTTTCTGTGGCTATATATCTGAAAATTTATATGTACGCGTATCTTCAAAAATTTGAAATTTCGGATAATCGTTAATGTAAGTGTCGAGATTTATAATAAAAAAAAACAACTTTATAGAACAAGTACTTTACTGCTTGTTTTCAGCTTATGTCAGAGTTTTCAAATTTGGCCGCGGTAATGAAAAGTTCTCCTAAAACTAATGTTAATTTCTAAAAATTTTCACATAAACTCAAAAGTTGAAAATCGAAAAAATTAAAATTAACTTTCAATCGATTCCAAAAAAATGTATATATTATTGAAATAAAAAAAATACAGAAATTATATCTTTTCTCTTTTGTCATAGTTTTCCTGCTGGGTCATTCTAAATACCATATAATACTTGAATGATATAGTTTCGAGCTCTTATATGCCAGCAATCACATAATTGCACACATTTTTTTTTTATTCATCAGGCGCACGTGCTGTTGAGTTTTTATTGTGTTGCTTTAGTTGTGTCAGGACATAACCTTGACTTGTGTTACAAATCATTTTTAGTGGTTGCCGCGTCCAAAAAAGAAGAGCATTTAATTTGGATGAAATCGATCAATGATGCGTCCATTTTAATATAAATCTTATTCTAAGGAACTTCAAACTATCTACGCTGATATTCAATGGTTATCCAGAATAGCGATTAATTATGTAAAGAAAAGACCTCTAAATTTATTCAAGCGGTTAGGCTGAATGCTAAAAAAATAAAATTTCTTTAGATGTTGAATGATATTTTGTTATAATTTGATGATTTTAAACCAAAAATCATCAAATTTCATCAATTACTGATGATTTAATTTTATGAAAATCGTCAGTATAATATTCTTGAACAATATTGAAATGACGATTCATAACAACAAATATTATGAATTTCTTACCAACCCACTGAAAAAAAAACTTTAATTCTCATTTTTTGCGAATCTTATAAATTTCGAACAGAGTGGTAAGAGTTTATTTCTTAAGAGGGAAAGAAGGCGCAATCAAGTAAAAAATGTGTTGGATGTTGAAACATCCAACGGAAAGCCTTACAGTCCAACCTAAATTGGCGCACGTTGTATTGCGTTTCCAAGCGTGTTTCAGTCCTCACCATTGACGCAAATTAGATCGAACATCTTACGAAGGATCTTTCTCTCGAAGGCTCCATAGCCTTTTCGTCAGAACTGCTAGTAGGACAGGCATGATTAGTGACTTATAACGCGTGAGTTTTGCTTGTGGAAAGAGGACTCTGCTTCTGAATTGCCCACTCAGCCCAAAGTAACACCTATTGACAAGAGATATCCTTCGTTTTATCTCAATGCTGACATCATTGGAGGAGTTTACGCTGGATTGCTGGTAGATGAAGTCCTTAAGAAGGTGCAGTTAACAGTAACGTGTTTACCAAGACACTGGGACTGTTTTTTGTTCACACTGGGTATTTTGACTTATCTGCTTTCACTGCAAGATCCATTCGAATATACTCTTTCTTTAATCTGGAGAATGCTCACTGATTTCGCGCGTATTATTCTCAATGATAACGATATCATCAGCATACGTCAGCAGCATAAAACTCTTGTGAAATATCGTGCCACTACGTCTCAGATCAGCAGCTCGGATGATCTTCTCCATCATTATATTGAAAAAGTCGCACAATAAAGAAATACCTTGTTTGAAACCTCGTTTGGTATCGAATGGAGGAGTGAGGTCCTTCCCGATTTTAACTGTGCTGCTGGTGTTGCTCAATGTTATTCTGCAAAGACAGATGAGTTTAGCAGAAATACCAAATTCACACATGATGGAGTGTAGATGATTCCTTATTGGACTGTCAAAGGCCGTAATCTATCAACAAATAGATAGTGCGAGTCCATTTGTTTCTCTAGCGTATTCTCCAAGATTTGTCGTAGCGTAAATATTTGGTTGATAAGGTCCATACTGATAAGGTCCAATCAGTTGGTTTAAGATGGGCTTCAGTCTTATGCGATATTACCTTAGATGCGAAAATAAAAAGGCTTATCCTATTGTAGTTGGCGAAAATGGTGGATCGTCTTCTTGTAGATTGTGCAGAGGTTCATTCCTCTGACCAGAATGCAGAATGCATTCCTCCAACCATATTCTGCACATAAGCTCATGAATGAATTTAAATAGAGCTTCGCCTTCATTCTTGAAGACCGTAGCAGTTAGGTCATCTGCTACTCCGGCTTTGTTATTTTTAACACGAGCTCTAGCTTTGAAGACTTCATTCTAGTCGGGCAGCGGAACTTTAACGATGTCGTCTGCAATTAGAGTTTACGGAATATCATCTCTATTTGCGGGATTATTGTCAGCGATACCATTAAGAAGCCTAAATAAGTGTTCCCGCCACATCATCAGCGTACTCAGGATGTTTTTTACTAGATACCTGATTTCATCACCTTGCAGGAAGAGACCCTGGTCTCAAAGCTATCGGCCAAGCGTTTATTTTTTTCGAAAAACGTTCGGGGCTCTTTCCTGTCGCCATGAATCTCCATTTTCTTACACGCGCACATTTCTACCTCTTTTTTTTGCTCGAAAATGCGTTTCGCTCTTAAGCAGCACGAGTTACAACCGACCACAGATGGCTATGTGGATGGCGTCTTCTCTGCAGTGGCGTCGTGAAACTCCTCGTTGTGCCACTGGTTTCGGCGAAGGCGGAGGTAGCCAATTTCCTCTTCAGCAGCCGTACGTATATATCGGGAAATGTGATCGGATAAGTGCTTTCTTGAAGCATGAGTTATAGTAAGTCTTCGGCTGTTGGCCACACGGATTGTGCGTACATCTTTAACACTCAAAGAGTGCCTTACATATGATCAATTTGGTTGCGTGACTTTTGATCAGGAGTCAGTCAGGTGGTCGTATGAATGTTGAGATGCTTGAATGTAGTGCTAGTAACGACTATGTCAAAGTCAATCAGCCTCATTCCGTTATCGAATGTGTTGTCATGAAGTATGAATTTTCCAACTGTTGGACCAAAGATATTTGAGCGAAGTCGGCCACGCTTGAATTTTGTGTACCACCAATAAACAGAGGTTATTGATAAATATTTTTCAAGTTACTTTAAACAACACAAATCGTACTCAAATGTTAAAATATTCTGAAGAAAGGTACGTTCAACAGTGTGAAGTTTCCAATGGAAATGCCAGCTGGAAAGTGTTGCCACTTAGTGTTGCTAAGGCCAGAAATATATATAGTAACCCTCGTAGAAATTTACATGATATTATAATGGACAGGCAGATGAAAATTTTAAAAATTATATTTTTGGATTTCACACCATTCCAAATTCTGCCGTAAAAAGAATTAAAAAAAAACAAAGGTGGTTCATGTCACTTAAGCTCATATTACGTATCAAATTACGAAACTTCAAAACGATTTCATATAGACATTTAGATACGTAAATAACTTCGCGTAAGCTTGTTTTATGTGTCAAAATAAAAAAAAAAGAATAAAAAATAGTAATTTTAGTAAGAAAAAAAAGTTTTTCTCAATTGGTGAATTCATCCAGCTGATTTTAATAAATCAGTGATAAATGATTTTCAAACAACATATCTTGGAATGAACGGACCTTCTTTGATTTCCCGAACGTCTGCCAGAAAAGCTGTAAAGATTGCTTGGAAAACAGCTCATTTAGTCTTTTGTCGATGAAAATTGCTACCAAAAGAGTAGCTGCCGTAGATGCTTTTGCCGTTTGAGCATATCGACTGGTTTTCCTAAAATGTAGGCCTACTTACTTCTCCTTTTTGTCTATGGGCTTTCGCCAGCAAGCAATTAATTTCAAAAGACGCGCCCTGTCGCAACGGATCTTGCGGCATGTTTTTTTACTATCGTAGTGCTCACTTCCATGGCAACTTTCTCAATAGTTTTGACTAAAGAAGCCATCTTCACATTAGCTTTCCTTTCCTTTAGTTCCCTTCATTTTTTCTGACTTTTGGAAACGCACCGGCAGCTGCTCCCACAGATCGTCTCTGATCATAGATAGCAGTAGTTATCTCTGTAGCAGTAGTTGAAAGTCGCCACACTTTCCTAGACGAGGCGTCAGAGCTCACAGGGGCTACCTGGTCTCTCGAATGGCTGGTCTGCTATACCATGGTGCTGTCGTTGTGTTGGGGTAGTAAATTCCCCACTGAACTAGTCTCTTGATCGATGGTTGAATGCTATCGTAACTGGTTGCTTACTTTAAAAAAGTCCCAGTACTGACATTAGTCACATGAGGGGATCGGTGTTTTGAACCATAATATTGGATACCTAAGCCGTGGGATAGAAGAAAAAGCAGGGGATCTTGAAGGTTATTCTTAAGAAAAGGTTATGGGGGTTGCCATTTTTCCCCGAAGGCTGATTTGGGACTGGGGTTTTATCCAATGCCTATGTTTTGGCGAACTACGGAAGACAATTCTGGTTGCACAATCAACTTTATAGCTATCAGTATTCTGCCACTCTTCCTGGGTTGCTGCCCAGGCACTATTCAGCATGCTTTAAGAACAACAATATGTCCGGAGAAAGTATTAAAGGTTGTGTAAAAAAAAAAATAATATAAAGATTTCAAGTAAATTTAAAAAGAATTAATTTTTTTATTATTAATTGGCGATTGGCGATCAGCTGAAATTTGCGCTTATGCTCCATTGTTACCTGAGCGCTATTTCGCAAAGAACGCAAATCGATTTACAAAAAAGGACGAAAGTTCATAAAAGTTCGTTCATGTCAATTTCATATATTTACGATATACCCAAACGAAGTGACCTTACTATTTCATGTCTACATATACATTTTTTTGTTTAACTTTTTTTTATGGGGAGATTTAAAAAATTTGTTGTAATAATTAATTCAGTTTTATACAATACGTTTTAAATACGACAATCATCGTTTTATATAATTAAGCTTAATATTGAACCGCTTCCACTGATCGATGAATAATTAAAATTGTTGTGCCTACATGTGCTCAACATTTAATGAGGAAACAAAGTCAACAACACATGACAGCCAATGTTCGCGTTCAAGTTATTTATTCCAATTCATTCCACCTGTTCATATTTTACACGACATCGAAAAATGCTTCAAAAAAAAGGGGGGTAAAAATAAAACTAAAAATACCAAAACAAGCAAAATAATAAAAAAAAAACATTTTTTTATCAACTACATCTACAAGGGTTCATGTCTGCTCAAATAATTCATGCAATATGCAAAATCGTGCTCTTGAATGTTTTTCATTTAAACGCAATTTTGAATGCGAATTTCTTGTGGTATTTTTAAAAATTCAATATCATTTTGAAAAACGTGTCGTCAAAAGGGAATTGAGTTCAATGTTTCTAAATTGCTTGCCAACAATTTTTTTTTTTCAAAAATAACTATTTGGTAATGTTGAAGCATTCTTGGGCCCTTCAGGGTCTTCTCAAGTGTATTAAATATCTTAGTTTTCTTATCGAAACAATAAATTAGTAAGAAAATTGTGTGTGAATTGTTTGAGGGATAATGCCTGAAAAATGAATCGTCAATAATTTCCTTATGTGAGGAGGTCATCACTAAATGTTTCCTACAGGGATAGTTGGCAACAGAGAACTTTATAAGCCTACTTGAAATCTATTTCAAGTACTTGCTTAAAATATGAGTTCAAGCTTGCTTGAGCTTGATAATTTTCCATCAAATAAGAGTTACGCTAGTTAGCTAGCTTACAAGTGCTTACAAGCGATCGACACGAAGTGCCAAGTTCGACAAAAAGCTTGAAGTTGAAAGCAAGTATCCAATGAAATCAAGTGTCCAAATAATTCAATGAGCTTGTGTTAGGACTTTTAAGGTTTCTGTGGACTCCCTGGGTAAAAATTGATGATTCCATAGGCAATAGCTTCTTTTATTTTAAAATTGAAGATGGCGCATAGGGTTGCCAACTTTTTTGTATTTTTCGAAAACGATTGCATTGTCAGAATTTAAAAGTTTAAATCACAGGGTTGCCACCTATTAATACATTTTTTAAGAATTATATACTATCTAACAGTATAGGGCGTCGCTGTTTTCGAATCTGATATCAAACATCAGATTCAGAATTGTAAAATTTAAGATAGCTGATAGGGTTGCCACCTATTGTTTTATCTTTAGGAATTCGGTGCTGTGGCGAACACTAGGTAAAAAATGGGTCGCTGAGTCCGAATCCGCTGTCAGAATATCAAAATTATGAAATTTTTAACAATATCGTTACAACGGTAGGTAGATAACAACGGATTCGGATTCAGCGACCCATTTTTACCTAGGGTTCGTTTCAACACCGAATTCCTTAAAATACAAAAAATTTGGTGGCAACCCTATCCGCCATCTTTAATTTTAAAATTTTGACATCAGATTCGAAATCAGCTACCCTCTAAAACTGCTAAACACGGAACCCTAAATAGTCTTAATACGCTTAAGTTGTTTTTCCCACATAACTTGTTTGAATTATTTGGATACTTGAAATAATTGGATACTTGCGAGCTTACAATTTTTTACCGGTCGTTTCAAGCCTTTCAACTTTCAGACCAGATAAAGTAAGTCCAAACAAGTCAAGTCAATGAAAAGGCAGGGATAAGACTTGTATCTGTTTCCTATTTGTGCAAGCAGGCTAGATCTTGGTTTTTCAAGTATTGATGCATTCAATATTTCAAGAACTTGAAGTGGCTTAAACTTCAAGTAGGCTTGTGCAGTTCTTTGGTTGTGATGCTGATCAAGAATATATCAATTGGAGGGTGCTGCTAAAGCAACGAAACTGAAATTTTGTTGCATGGAATTATTATTCGCTATATACATGTACGTGCACCGGTAAACAACAGTACACTCCAGCTAAGGCTGATTCAAAGCCCTCACTACAAAAAAGGAAAAAATTTTTGGCGTCATGATGCCTAGAGGACAAAACACCTCACTCCAAATGATCTACGCGTGATCTATACCTCATATATTAGGCCGAAAATGGAGTACAATTCGCACATTTGGGCAGGAGCTTCAAGTATTTATTTGGAGCTTCAGGACCGAATTCAACGACGTGCGACATATCTGATAGGGGATGAAAACATTTCATCTTCTCACGACTCTCTTGGGCATCGCCGCAATGTTGGTTGCCTAAGCCTTTTGTACAGATACTACCATGGGAAGTGATCAAGGGAGATACATGACGTGACGCCAGCAGCTCCTGTATTTCCCAGGTCCACTCGGGCAGCGCATCAAGCCTATCCATATACCATTGCCTTGATGCCCAATAGAATCTCGCATTGCCGAGATAATTCTTACTTCAGTCGTACAGTTAAATTGTGAAATAATCTCCCTGCGGGCGTGTTAACCGGCAGTTTTGCGCTGTGTTAATTTAAAAAAAATCTTCACCGACACTACTCCATCTTTCCACCATCCAACTAACTATCACCCTTCTTCCGAATCAACCGCTTAAGGCAGTATAATAACGCTACGATAAATTTTATGAAACGACAGTAAAGCTGAGGTCATATAGTAACAATAAAAATAAAAATTAATGGCGTTGTGAGGCCTCTCATGGAAACCCTCAAAGCAACCCAAATGCACATAATACAATAGGCAAAGAAAATTATATTAAATTTAGAGTTAAAATAAGGAAAGTATAAGAAAAAGGATTTGGATAGTATATATGTCAAGGATTAAAAAAGGATGAGGGCAAAGAATTGGACAAGGATTATGACCAGGAATAAGATTTGGACAAAGATTATAGCCTGACATTAGACAAGGAGTAGAACAAGAATTCAAAAAAGGGTTCGGAAAAGGACTATGACAAGGATCAGGACAAAGAATTAGACTCCTTAAATAATATTCAGGACAATATTGGCAAAAGGATCAGTACAAGAAATATGAAAAAGAATAGAACAATGAATTAGGTTATGGATTAAAACAAGGTATTGGAGAAGAAGAAGGACAACTATGAGGATTCTATGAGGGTGAGGAAAATTTTGGTAACAAAGAAAAGGATAGGGTTAAAAATAAGGACAAGGACAAATATATCAAGTGTTACACCTATTCAGTTAGGTTAAGGCGTCCATTTTTCGGATTCTGCGGGACCGTCCCGCAAAAGCAATTCTAATACCGCATTGCAATAATTAATGAAATAGTCCCACAAAACGTCTAATGAGTTCCTCATTTTCCGTATGTCTAACCAACTCTAACCAACGCACCCAATGACATTCCAAAACCCAATAAACACTCGTAGAGGAATTCGAAACTTTTAAGGAAAGCGGAATACGATTCAATAATTGTCTGGCCATCGTCCAGTACATTCTTTGTTTGCCAAGGAACAAACATACCTACAGAACGAGTATTTCGTTGATAAATGCATTATGGACATCGGAAAAATCTTCACTTAAAGTTGATATGTTGTGCGCAAAAACTTATTGCAAAATTTAATATGAGCAATTTTCATGATATTCTTCTACAAAACCTAGATTTAATAAAAAAATGCCACTTACCTAAGAAAAATTAAAAAAATAACACTTCAAAGAACACCCCTATCACCAAAATGGCACTCCGGAAATAAATGCAAAAATTTATTTTAAAAAGCGTAGGACCATAGTCTGGAGGGGATTTGAACCTGGCACCACCTCAGGAATCGACTATTGAAACCGCCGATTGGGATCTTTATTCACAAGAGGCATGCCTTCTAGGTAAAAAAATAAATATTATAAAATATTTTAATAAAAAATACAGTTACAGTGCAAAAATTATTGAAAATTCAATAAGAAAGGGGATTCCAAAAAATTTTCAAAAATGTATTTTAGACCAAAAAATGAAAATATTTTATATTGTACTATAGTCTCATTGAGACTGTCTATGCAACTAGTTTGGAAATTGCCACTTTTCTAAGTGTTGTGAACTCCTTGGACAAAAATCCAAAACGGTTCCATGAAAAAAAAGAATAAGGTACATATAAACAGAATCACTTGAATTATTGAAATTTTTAAGGTTTTATGGAATTCTTGGCAAAAAAATGTATTAATATTAGTCTTAATCCCATGTGTAATCCCATCCCTATGTGAAATCCCATTTGGAACATTTGGAATTTCAAATTGGATAATATTTGAGCATTGAAAATCGATTTTTCTTTTAATTTATTCGCAAACCTGAAGCCTTGACTTCTTTAATAAGGGACGGAAGGCCCTTAAGCACACTGGAGTTACCTTCATGTTGTGTTCACTTACGTCAACCTCAAAGGAGATCAGTTTTAATCTCTCCTTGATTTTGAGCAAAACACTCTACATTTTTCTGATTACTCTCTGAGGTTTGCCATTGTCTGCAGAGAGGTGATGACCGATCGGAAAAATTAATTCCAATTAAAAAAGAGACAGTAGTTTCGACTATGTCGTAACACAAGATGTAGAATTATTCACTTCGCTTTTGATGACATCTTTTTTAAAATATATTTAGCAAAATATTTATTCCATACACCTGAGCATATGACCTTTAAAAGAGTGCCGGAGAGGGTTAATATGTATGACCGACCCCCATTACTTTTGCAAAAGGAACATTTTGATGCCTATTCCCTCCGACCACTCCTTAGGGGGCTCCCATACAAATTTTATGGTTTTGTCGATAGAACCGGAAACTGTCGATAAATAGGTAGCAAACTTAAGCAAACAAAAACATCAAATGTTGGCTTTATATTTCATGCAATTTTGTAAAATTTATATAAGTTAGAGAGTTCAAACATATATTTTTCTCCCAGTGAGGATCAAGCAGACCAACAAGTGCTAACATCAACATTGTACGTTCAGTACTTTAGGCACACCAAAGGCTCAAATTGTGACCTAAATACCGACACCTGATCACTATCAACCACCCTACTTACCTCCGAGAATGACGTATTTTACGTCAAAACTTTTCTGTGTCTGGTAGCGGATTCAAACATCGGACCTCGTGACAACAAAAAAATGTCTTCAATTAAAATGCTTTTTTCTGATCTGTTGTTACTTCTCTGTAGACAATGGCGAGCCTAAAAGAGTAAGATATGTCATGTAAAGCTTCTTAAGATCATGCTTATTAGTTGTTTGGAGTCGGCATAAAACTGGTAGGTCCAGTTCTAGATCATTTGTATACAAACATTGTTTTAGACTGAGCTCGGTTCAAGTCCTTTGAAGGACTGAAAAAGCCAATTCGTTCGTTTTTCATAATAAACGACATGGTTTAGTTGAAGAAATGTTATATGTTTGTTATAATTCGAAGTTCAATAATAATAATTATATGAAGTTACAGTTTATCGCTGTCGTATTCAAAATATTGAAGTAGTTAGCGAAATCACTAGAATTCTGACACGAGCCATAATGTTGCAATCATGTCCAATCTGTGCAGGTAATTCGTGAAGCACATAAAAAAGAAAAATTAATCTCCGCTTTCTCTTTACGTTTACATTTTTTGGCTGATAGTGTTCGAATGGTTGTCATCGTTAGAAATTTCATTTCTACTAAACCTCTGCACGAGTGCGCTTGAAATGCGTTTCAAAGCACTCGTTTGTAGTGCAAGCTTTTGCTATGTTTTGCTCTCATCAATGAAATCAAGCCTAACACTACAGAGAGCACTCGTCGCTTGAGCAGAACAAGAACAAACAAAAACCAAACCAATGTTAGGCACGATTCGTAAAAGAAGTGTGCACTGACTAGAAAGTTATGTTGTTATGTGCACAACAGCAGAACGCTTGGAGTTATGCTGTCTTTGAATAGCTTTGGAAGTTAATGCCGTATAACAATGAAACTCAATATGTATGGAGTTCTTACTTGGTATATCCTTCTACTAGAAAGTAGAATATGGGAAATAGGGTACTGGGATGGGGATTTGACAAATGGGTGTGGCTCCGATCCAAATAATTCAAGTATCCAAATAATTCAATGAAGTGTAGGAAAAACTTAAGCGTATTAAGACCGTTTAGAGTTCTGTAGATTTCGTGTTTAGCCGTTTTTGGGGGTAGCTGATTTCGAATCTGATTTCAGAATTTTAAAATTAAAGATGGTGGATAGGGTTGCCACCTACATTTTTTGTAGTTTAAAAAATTCGGTGCTGGGGTGAACACTAGGCAAAAATTGGTCGCTGAATCCGAATCCGTTGTCAGATGTTCAAAAGTATGATATTTTAACAATAGGGTTGCCACCTAATAGTATGTTGCTTTTTAAAGAGTTTTAAACATTATCTAACAGTTTAAGGGGGTCGCTGATTTCGAATCTGAAGTCAGAATTTTAAAATTCAAGATGGCTGATAGGGTTGCCACCTCATTTTTTTTCATTTTTACGAATTCGATGCTGGGGCGAACACTAGGTAAAAATGGGTCGCTGAATCCGAATCCGTTGTCAGAATTTCAAAATTATGAAATTTTTAACCCTATAGGGTTGCCACCTAAAAATTTTGAAATTCTGACGACGGATTCGGATTCAGCGACCCATTTTTACCTGGTGTTCGCCCCAGCATCGAATTCGTAAAAATAAAAAAAAAATTAGGTGGCAACCCTATCAGCCATCTTGAATTTTAAAATTCTGACTTCAGATTCGAAATCAGCGACCCCCTTAAACTGTAGAATAGTGATTAAAAGTTTTAAAAAAGCATATTTTTAGGTGGCAACCCTATAGGATTAAAAATTTCATAATTTTGAAATTCTGACAACGGATTCGGATTCAGCGACCCATTTTTACCTAGTGTTCGCCCCAGCATCGAATTCGTAAAAATGAAAAAAAAATGAGGTGGCAACCCTATCAGCCATCTTGAATTTTAAAATTCTGACTTCAGATTCGAAATCAGCGACCCCCTTAAACTGTAGAATAGTGATTAAAAGTTTTAAAAAAGCATATTTTTAGGTGGCAACCCTATAGGATTAAAAATTTCATAATTTTGAAATTCTGACAACGGATTCGGATTCAGCGACCCATTTTTACCTAGTGTTCGCCCCAGCATCGAATTCGTAAAAATGAAAAAAAATGAGGTGGCAACCCTATCAGCCATCTTGAATTTTAAAATTCTGACTTCAGATTCGAAATCAGCGACCCCCTTAAACTGTAGAATAGTGATTAAAAGTTTTAAAAAAGCATATTTTTTGGTGGCAACCCTATAGGATTAAAAATTTCATAATTTTGAAATTCTGACAACGGATTCGGATTCAGCGACCCATTTTTACCTAGTGTTCGCCCCAGCATCGAATTCGTAAAAATAAAATAAAATTAGGTGGCAGCCCTTTCAGCTATCTTTAATTTTAAAATTCTGACATCAGATTCGAAAACAGTGACCCCCTAAAACAATGTTTAAAACTCGTAAAAAATACATTATAAGGTGGCAACCCTTTTGTTAAAAATTTTATAAATTTAAAATACTGACAACGATTTCGGATTCAGCGACCTAGTTTGACCTAGTGTTCGCCCAAACATCGAATTCGTAAAAATTACATTTCTATTTGCCAATGGTAGAAATAATTACTTCGCCAAGGTTCTGTTGTGTTAGGTGTGATTGGTGCATTTTTCGCTGTTAGTAATTGTTCTGTTAAAGCAAACCGAGAACATGGTTTGATTTGAAGCTGACGAGTGCTCTGCAGTGTTCGTTTGTTATCATTCAATGACTTGGATAAGCTCTGCTTGACTAACAGAGTTCTGTCAAGCTCTGAACTCTGCCCTGTTGGCTCTACTGTTGTGGAATAAACGAGTGCATTTGTGCAGAGGTTTAATTTCTACTTCATTAATTACTCCTTATGCATTTTGCACTCATATTATTGGGGGTGTACTTTATTAAATCTGGAATAAAAATGGAATAGACAGACTAATTTTGTAACTGAATATTGGAATGAATAAAAAAACAAAGAAGAAATAAGGAAACAGAACTTAAAAAAATTGCATTAAATAAATTGATAATACGCACTAATATGTAAAAATGCAATGATGAGTTAATTCTATTATGTTGATTTGATATATTTTATAATAATATTTGTTTTCTTGCTATAAATTGCAGTAAACATAATAAAAAATGTCAGCGACAAAATTATTACACTTGTCTTATGGCGATTTCTTTTCTCAAACAAATTCTGCATTTAATCCGCCCTCTTTGAGAAGTCTGTTCTTTTTGTGTTCTTTTCTTGAAAAAAATTCTGACCTGTATATTAAATCGTGTTCTTTTCTCGAAAATGTTGACCTCGAGAGTAGAAAATCGATGGTTTTAAATTCTGCCAACTGAATCAACAAAAAAGTAACATGTTGGCAACATATTAAATATTATCATTGACATTTCATTAAAGTTTGAGCTTTTTCACGGATGAAAAAAATAAATGTTAATGTTATGTTAAAAGTAAGCAACAGTGCATCCAACATAACATCATTGAAAAAATGTGGCAAATTTTCTGATCTTTTCTCGACTAATAAAATAAATGTTGACCTATCATTTTTTGAGTTCAGGCCAAAATGTAAAATAGTCTACACTCTCTGTAGTGTATATATATATATACACTATCAGTCTAATTTATTAGATTTCGTTCAACAACCTTATAGCAGTTGTTTAGTTAAACATCGTTTAAGGTGTTACGCAACCTTGCTTAAATTGTTATTTATAAATGATTTATATTCATTGAGTAACTTAGCAAGTGTTATGTCAAATATATACAAACTCGAGTAACTTAGCAAGTGTTATGTCAAATATATACAAACTCTACTACAATAATCTCTTACATTCTGAGGAAATGCAACCAAAATTGCAATTATCGGTTGCATTAAGTGAAAATGCAACCGAAAATTAGTAATTTTGACTGATCGTTTCCATTCTAGGTCAGCTGATTGCTAAAAATTTTAGGTTAGACTTACGCCAATAATAATACAAGGTAGCATTGACAGTTGCTTGGGAAAACATATTCTGTCAAAAAATATACTCAAAAAGAGAGCGTTCAGAATCGGCCATTGAAAACACATTGAAAACACAAACAATGTTGAAAACGTTGAAGTGAAAGAAAACAACCACAGCAGCTGCTGATGTATTTGCACAACAAGCTGTGTTTGACAGTTTATGTTTTCCTGTTGAAGAGAAAATAAGCAGTTGTCAATGCTACCATGTATTATTATACCATGGACTTACGCAGTCTTTAAACGCAAATTTTGGCGTTTAAGTTATGCAGTTCTTAAACAACTATGAAAAATGTTTATAAATCACGTTTACATGTTTAAATGCTGTTTAAAGTTGAACAAGCGCTAAAATGTGTTTATAAATAACACTGTATATATACATATATTTCTGCCTTTTAGAGGGCAGAATTTCTTGACGAGAAAAGAAAACACCATTAAATAGAAAAATATTTTTATTCCTGTTAGAAGCGTTATTTTCAACAATTCCACTTCAGTACACAGAATAAACGGGACACATTCGGAATACTCCGAATGAGTAAAAAACACAAAACGAGAACATCAAGAACGTATGACATGATTCAAGAAGCAGAAAAAATTATTTCGAACGTGTGGAATGACTAAAGAAATACACCCATAATAGCTTAACATAGAAACGAAATTTGAGGTGGCAACGCCAACATCAACGTTTGCCATCTCTGTGCAAAACATGAATCAGCTGATGTCATTGATAAGACAAATAAACGAAAGTGCATTTTTGTTTATTTATAGGCCTGTTGGAAATCCTCGGTTCATTGTTTCTTTCAAGAACAGTTTTTTTAAAAGTTAAATTATTATTATTTTTGCTGTGGACGTTGTAGCTCATCATGTCAAGACGGCGTCCAAACGCTACAGGCTATACCCGTCTGGATGTTAAGAGCGGCGAACGTGAAGAAACAGATGGCTTTCACGATGAACAGTTTGAGCGGCCTAAACGAAAGTTTCCTTGGAAGACGATGTTCTTCATTATGAGTTTTTTTATTGGTGGTGTGGTGAGTGTGCTGAGTACAGTATGGTTTGTAGGATTTGAAATCTTTTAACATCTATTCTAGATATGTCTGACTCTTGGCATTTTAACCTCAACCGGCTACTTTGATAAAAAGTACGAAGATCGCGCTTGGCCGCTGTTAATTTTAGGAATTCTCATGTTTATACCTGGTGGTTACTATAGCTACATCTTATTTTGTATTTGCCTAAAGCGTGAGGGTTTTACTTTGGATGATGTGCCCATATTTTGATGGCTGGAACTTAAAATGGAAGCATTTATTAATTTTGTTTTTGTTTTTTACCAGGTTATTTTGCAATAATGTAAGTTTATAACTACCACTGCAATATTTATAAGATAAAATTTTCAATACATATTCAAAAAGTAATAAAAGGATATATATTCAATGATCATTAGACATCATTGAGAATGCATATGCAAATGAAAAATTAAGGTTAATGCCAACAAAAAGAAATCTTTAATTTTTATCGCTTTTTATAAGCTGAAATAAAACAAAACAAATAATCAAGAAATCGCTTGCACGAACTCAGTTACGTATAAAGGAGGATAAAACGGACACAAATCTGAAAAAATTATTTAAGATTATGTTAAAAGGCCTTTAGGATTATACAACAAAACAACTGCATCTGGAGTTTAAAGTAATTATTTTTCTAAGCAAATCCAGACATAAATACCATATTATATATTCGTTAGAGTATGTCTGAAAATGTTGTTTTTTTTAAAACTCTGAATAATTTCTTTTGTATTTACGATTTTCCATGAATGTCATCACTTGTTACGGCTTAAATTCGCATTTATTAAAAGGCATATTCATTGTAATAGTCATAGTCTATTATTGTGATCCAATTATTAATCTTATCTAGTCAAACCTTTTAGTTTTTAAGATTCACATGCGTAGATTTTTTTCGGTTTTTTCCTATGTACCATTGGCATCTGCAAAACATAATTTTATTTCTAATGAAAATATTAAAGAGTTAATGTTCATACCATATTCTATAAATTGCTTTCTCTACAGGTGTTTTCCACAAATAATTATAACGATTTTACTACTTAATAATTAAAATTTATTTTCTGATTTTGGAAGTTTTAATTTTACAAAAGTATGTGAAACTTTGTAATCTTGACCGAGAAGTCTTAATAAAATTTACTTTACTTTACTTTAAAATAGAACCTACTTTGTGTGATATTTTTGCTACAAGGTAATTCATCTAAATATTAAAACTCGAATAATTGAACTTCGTTGATTTCATTCACGTGATTGAACCATGTACTGATGAAAATTTTTTCTAGTCTTCATTATCTTTTCTATTGCAATTTGTTAAGTAGTGAAAGTTTCTTAATTTCTCCATTTGCTTTTGAATAGAATTGAATACAGAATGATGAATTTTTAACATAAATCATAATGCAGAGCGAAAAAAGTAAGTTAAGAGAGGTTTTAGGTAAATGTTGATAAAATTAAGGCAAATTTTAGGAGATGTTTTCTACAAAAGCTTATTATATGATAAAAAAAAAGTTGGCATGTTAATCTTACATCTTCAGTATTTTTTAAAAAAATTTCTTTTCTGTTTTTTTACAATTATTTTTCATATATAAAGATGGCGCTGAAGTTTGTTATTATATTAAAAAAAGGTGAAAATCGGGTCACATCATAGCTCGGCTCCTGATCGTCTGAAAAATAAAAATAAGAATTCGTTCGAGAAAATATACCTGAACATACACAGCTTTTACCGAAATGAAATGAAAATATGAAATACAGTAGACGTCCAATATAACGAATGGTTTCTTGTCCAGCCTTTTCGTAAAATCGAAAAATTCGTTATATCGAATGAATGTTTTAAACAAAGAAATACAGTTTTAAGTAGTTCAGTTTTTATTTAGATATTAATAAAATATCTAAAAAAAAACAAAGAGAATCTGTGTATGCAGAATGGTGGGAGATGAGATTACAGCTACAGCTGATCAATGAAAATAATTTCAACTCGTTTGATATCATTCGTTAAATCGAATGACAACAAACAATTTGAATTCGTTATATAGAATAGCCAATGAAGAGATTTTGCCGTTCGTTATATTGGACATTTGTTAAATCGGGTATTCGTTATATTTGACGTGTACTGTATTAAGAAAATTATGAAGAGCGAAATAAACAATTTTGAAAATGTACGTTATTTTTTACCCTATCTAGTTAGAAAAATTTTCCCAAGTCACTCAGTTTTTTTTAAAAAGTTTTTATTGTTTTTGACGCCTTGAAAGTTTTGAGTTAATAATAATAAAAGAAAAAAAATTAAAAACTTCAAATATTATTCATGCATAATTTTTTAAAGTAATCATTGAATAATCATTAAACGCACATTTTTAAAAAAATTTGGCTCAGTAAAAATGGAAAAACAAAAGTGTCATCTCCATAATCCCATAAAGAAAGGTATTTATTGGTTCCTTTGTGGGATATCTTATGTCCCAATGTACTCCAATCGGAAAATTTTGAGAAAAACTAAAATGGTTAGACCCCTTTTACAGTGGTCAAGAGTTGACGATCAACTCTTGCATTTGTCCATGAGAGACGCGGGCATCAACGCGAGAAAGGGTAACTGTGAAACCTTAATAAGAGCTTTGAGCGGCGCGTTGCTAGTCGCTTTGCGTTAACGCTGAATTGTCATCCCTAAATAAAAGCGGCGGCTTTATGTCAGATGCGCAGGCAGCTAACAAATTTTTCACAGAAATAGCAATATTTTCGAAGTCTGCAGCAAACTTTACTTCCTAACGCTATGTCAAAATTGGATTTTCCAACCGCTCAGCGTTGCCGCCGCGTTATTATGGTTTGTCATATATAAATCGTATTGGCATGAGAAATTTTTGACGGATATAAAGGACTATAAAACCGTAACTCCAACAAAGTGTCCCGATGGTTTCTTATACATAAATCTTATCTTTAAAACACACACTTATATTTTATTAAAAATGTTATTTTATAATTGCCTCGTAGAATACCATTTATAGAATTTGGAACAGGTTTTTTGTCAGTTCGAAAATCTGTTATGATTTTTAACAGACTTCTTAACAACATTTTTTCAAGCAGAATGCGAATTTTGAGTTCGTAACAGATTTTTTTGCAGCTAAAAAATTTGTATGGAAAATCATAACAAAATTTTTACATAAAAGATTTCGCAGAATAAGACTAAATATTGCTTTAAAGCATTTAAAACAATTATCCAAAGTATAAAATTCTATTAACAGGAGCAAATGGACTCGGTATTCTATAAAGCATAGTAATAGAAGAGCCGTTAGCATCACTGTTTTGAATGTACCACTTTGACAGCAATTTGCAACGTCATGTAAATTAGGGGGATTTGTGCATTTCGCAAAGCCGGCTGAAACGATTGCATATTAATTTGCTATAAAACGCCATCAATTAATGCTAATTGATTATAAATTAACCAGAAATAATAAATATTTAAAATTTTTCTTATTTGAATCTCTTGTGAAATGTCCTCAAATCAATGGGAAACGGTGACCAAGTCACGAAAGCAAAAAAATTTGGAGAAAAAAGTGGAAGCTCATGTAGAGAAGAAACGTTTAGCGGCGGTTCCTGTTAAGTTGGAAGAGATAAGTAAGTTATAATTTCAAGTTAGGATACATATGAAACAACAGAAAAAAAAATAACATATTTGCCCTCCTTAACTGAAGTGTCCTCACAGCAGTACCACAACATCATCAGTGGTAAAGACAACAAGTCACCAGCTAAAACGAATGGCACCGAAGCCACGCAGAAAAATAAATCTCCCACGAAGAAGCCGGCTAAACCGAATCAAGCAGCAAAACAAGAGCCAGATAGCGGCAAGAAGCAGCCACAGCCAAAAGCGCAACCTAAACCCAAGAGTCCGGAAGCTGCTTTGCGTCAAATAACGGCAGAAGATTTTAGCGCGCATTTAGAGCAATTAAAGTTAACTTTCCCCGGTAGTGAGCTGCTGTGGCTAAAGGGAGTACGTATAGTTTTTATGCATCCACAGATATGTTCTCTACGTGAAATTTAATTATTTAAGGTGGCTAGCTATTTAAATACGGCGCTTCCTTTCGATTGTGAACCCACTTTTGCTGGAAAATCTGTGCACTATCCCAGCAACCTTATAACACCAAAGCTGAAGGCAGCCTTGGTGCAATTTTTAGATGAAATGGGCACGGCCAATCTTGCATATTTCTATCATACATTGCTTACCAGCATGGCCATGGAGATGGCTAAGAATATGACAATTTTTGGTTATAAGGTAAGCTATGAATAAATCAACATTCTTTGATATTAAGACATATCGTTAAATTTTGCTAATATTAGTTGCTGCTGCAACTAATTGGTAATAATTGGCCTGGAATATGCTCGAGTAACATGGCCAAAACAGCTCTACTGCGGAATTCTTATCAGAATCGTGCCAACATTTGTCTGAGCATTTTGTGGGCTGTTGGTCAGTGTGGCTATGAGCAGCTGATGGATGGTGTTAAAGGTGGGTACTTAACATTTAATAAAATATCACTGCAGTTTTGCAAATATTTGAATTTGCATCTGTCCTTACAATAAAATTCCTGATTACAGTTTGGCAAAATCTCATGTTACCAAATTTGGAAATGAAGAGTTACTCAAAGTTTATAGCCGAATACATCGAAAAAGTGCTAAACTCTTCCAATAATCATGAGTAAGTTTTTATAGTCCTTGAGTTACTTGCATGTTCATGTCATTTTTCTTCTTTTAAAGACTAAATTTCAATCAAAATGAATTTTTCACCACCTACAATGCCTTAAAAACGAATTATAGCATTTCAAGAGAAAATCAGGAAACATTAAAAAGAGCATCGGAAGTTTTTTTGGTAGGTTCAAAACTTGCAAATCAATAAAATATCAACATTCATTCCCTTATTCTCCGTAGCTTGGTTATATCTCAAGTACAACAAAACATGCCAACATATTCTTGGCGCTCTTTCGCGATATACAGGATCCGCTGAAAAATCGTACCGAAATTATTGGTTGCATTAAATGCTTAGATCGGAGTGAAGACTGTTTCAAAGTCTGGAAAATGAACTATAAGAAACAAGTGGTGCCTACAATTTTGCTAATACGGGGAATTGGTAAACTATGCGTTGCTTTTGTTTTTTGATATTCTTTAAAATATATTTAATAAAATATTACCCTCTTTAGAAGAAGAATGGGATGAAATTGCTGAGCGGCTGCGAAATTCTAAAGCATTCCATGAATTTTTAAACTACACTAAAATTCTTAACTCTGAATTGGAGGCTGCAAAACGTCGTGATGAACATTTTGAAGAATTATTGGAAGCATTGCTTGTAAGTACAATTTAACAATTTTATATACAACTATGGTTTCTTATCCTGGTTTTGTGTGATGTTCAAATTTCCAACAGTCGTACATTATTTTGCGTTCAAAAATACTGAATTCATGTGAAAAAGCGAAAATTTATGATAATAACACAGGGCAAAAGCCAAATATTTAAAAAAAAAAAAATCTAACCCTCTGTTTTTAAAACTTCTTCGTTATCTTCTGAGAAAACTATTGACACAAAATAATTATTTAAAGTTCCAACATATTCGCTGAGTTCGTGCTTTATAATCAAAATTAAATGTTTAAGTTAGGAAGAAACTATTAGAATGCCATACAAGTCCACTTAAATATTGGTTTAGCTAATATATCCCTTTGTAGTTTTCTAACATTTTATAGTACTGCAAATGAATTAAATGTAAAAGCGGTTTCTTATGCAGCTGGCAACACTTTTCTTCGTTCATTATATTGCAGGGTTGTAATCTTGAAATGTACACTTCTTCCAATGTTGCTTTTTTAAAAGTACCACAAAAAAAGCTCATAATATGTATTTAGAATATGTTGATACTGTGAACTATCGTATAAAAAAAACTTTAATTGTATTAAAATTTAAAACATAAAAAAGTGTAAAACCTTAAAGGCCTGACTATAATAGCTACATACTATATACGTTGCTTTTATGTAGCTACATGCATCTGTCAAAATGTAAGCGAATTCATGTAAATATATGAGAATACATAGAATTAGAATTGTCAAAATTTCTTCAAGTTTTCGTTGACTTCGACTGTCTTCTTACAGAGTAATTTAAATCACTCACAGCATAGGCATATTGAAATTAGCTTGGTTTTTTTTTATGGGAGATCAGATAAACAGCTAATGTATTTTTCGAGCTGATAAATAAGTTTTGCGAAAGTAAGTTTCGTCTAAATAGAACAAATGTAATAAATTTTTTATTCTCTTTATTTATTTCCATTGTTTCAAGGTCAAAATTAATGTTTTCTACTTGAAATTTTTTGCTAGCAATACCAATGCTGCTAAATTTTATAAATGTCAAATAATGCAGTACTGCCAATTTTCCGGACACCCAGCGCCATCTTGCCATCTAAAATTGGTTCAATTTAAATGATCTAGCTCACTTACTGGATCATTTGTTGTTTTAACTTTGCGTACGAAAGCGATATTATGATCCGGATCTCCCATGAAAAAAACGCAGCTACTGTTTCATAAGATTTATTGAAATTAATTAGAATTAAAATAATTTGCTTGCTTAATCTCTCGTATATTATTTTGTACATTTTTAAATATTTCACGAATACCAAAACCAAAAATGAATTTTTGGATAAAAAGACAACTGCAACATTTAATGGCTTAGAGGGAGTGTAATGCTGTAATGTAAATAAAGTTGTTTTTCTAAACAAGTATCAAGTTTCTGCACAATTTCACTCATACCATTGATGAGTTTTTTAATAAATTATTTACATTGTAATAAGACCACAATAGCTAGAAGTGTTAACTAGACATGCATTATACATACATAAGAAAAAGTACGCAACTAGCTCAAACTCTATCGCACCATTTCTTCCATCGTTCTATTCGTTATAGTCGTTATACTCTCAAAAATCAGTAGGAACTCAAGCTGCAATTTTTCCTACCAGTACAATTCTAATGTTTCCATGCCTTACAGTAGCCATCATAGTCATATTAAGTCGATTTTGCCTTCATTCAATAAAGCACTGATACTTGTTGCAATATCAAAACGATTAACCAGTTTCAATAAAATCAAAAATTTTAAATAAACATTTAAATTTGACATTTGATATTATAACGGATAGTAAAAGATTTTTTTTTTCGATGCTTCATAAAAGTTTGAAACACAGTACGATTTGTAAGAGATCTTTTATGAGCAGTATTTTTAAAAATTATAACAAAATTAACCACAGAAAAACAGATTCGGCAGAATTGACCCAATTAATTATTGAATTTTTATTTAAGAGTACCAATCTTTTTCGAAATTTTCGTACAAATGATTTAAATTTATAATTTCAACACAAAGAACGGAGGCTTTTTATTTCTATACTTTTTTGCTTTGAATTTTTTTCTTCGGCGATACGATAGTATTAATTCCACATTTGAATACAGACAAGAAATTATAAAAATGCAAAATTTCTATCAAAAATATAGATAAGTTAAATAAATTTGGATCTGTGACTGTAAGGAACCTACTAAATTGAAATGATTTAGTCGAAGTTTGGTTTAACCCTTTGTGGCATACATTTTTCTCCGGGATAAATTCGGAAAATCGTAGCTGATCTTATAGTTTTCGGAGTCACTGATCACGAATCTGAGGTCAGATTTGTTGACTTCGCAGTGGGCGCCACCGTACAGCGCATGCGCGTAGTGAATGTCCTTGAGAAATCGACGCATGGTCCCGAAACCTGGTACCCGGGGGTTTAGGGGGTCGCTGATCACGAATCTGAGGTCAGATTTGTTGACTTCGCAGAGGGTGCCAAGTATCGTATCAGTGTTTAATCGTAATCAGTGATTAAAAATACGTTTGCACTTGAATTTCCTTGAAAAACTCAGTTTCGTAAGTAATCAAGATATAAGTTTCGTCTCAATCCGCTATCAGCCGAACCCGGAGACACGAACGAGGATGTGGCGGTTACAGTATCCATTTGTTTGTTTTTTTTTTGTTTTTTTTTCTATTTTAGTCTTTGATTTTCCTTATTTTTTTTGATCAGTGGCCTCGGAACCCCCGAAGAAAAGATTTAGGAAAAGACAGCGAGTCTTACAACCAATAATGATTTTTTTCGCCAGAAGTTGATATTTTTTGTAATTTGTGTATTAATTAACAATAATTTATTAACAACTTCTCATAATTGACAACTTTTGTACACTCTCCACCATCCTGATAATCTTAAGACATAAAAAACTGAATGGAAAAGACTTGAAGGTTCCCGAAAAATATGAAAAACTAATTGGAATAAGGTGGGAACCCACAATCCCACTATGCCGCAAATAAAACGTTATTCAAAACATTTGTTAATAACTTACAAATTGTAAAAAGCAACACTGTTTTCAACCACCGAACAAATTTAACGAGTTGAAAGTCGAAACGAAAAACGTTGACTTCCAGCGAGTAAATAAAATGAATTTAGTGACTCGCCGCAAATCATTTGAGTTACCACTTCGTCGAGGAGGAGAAAATAATTTAATTCTACCTAGGAAAAAAGCATTCTGGAAAAGTTTTTTACCCGACTATTAATCTAAATGTAAATTTGTGATTTAACCAGAAAACTAAACGAGTTTTAATTAATATAAATAGTAAATTTAAAGCTAAACAAGTGCGCAGTGTGAACAAATAAGTAGAAAAGAAACATTTTACAGTCAGCGTAAAGGAAAAAATGTAAAAAATGAAGCACAAAAGATAACCACAATGTGCACGAACGAATAAGAAGTAGAGAAAAGATGATTATCAGTGAAATTGGGCGACGTGGAACCAAAAAAAAAAAAAAAAACCAAAGTAGGGAAAGCATTGACAGCATCTTCAGAACCTTTATCAGCAACAGTAACAAAAGCCGCTAAGAACCCAAAAACAAGAAATTATTTTGGAAGCATGGGATGATACACATTCATACATTGGATTCTACCTTGACTAAACTTTTATTTGGTCTGTTGTAATGGGTAGGGCGCGGCGGAAATTTTTAAAAATGTGTGAAATTTACTATCAGCTTTCTTAACCTTTGTTCTAATAGCTTTTTAAAAACTCGTTTTTTCCCACTTGGCTTAAGAGAAGCTGCTTAATATTTGAGCGCTTTTTGAGACATTTGCTCGCCTATTGATACACATTCTTACTGCATTTTCAGTATCTACTGCCCCCTCCCATAAAATAACAAACATTCATCAGCGTTTGTCTTCAACCCACACCCACCAGAGGAGAAAACATTTCACTAATTTATGCAAAGTTGAGTTTGTCATGAATTATGAAGACAACGTTCTAAATTCCGGTCAAGTGGTATTTGCTACCTTGCATTGGATGAGCTCTTCATATTGATTGTTAATGCCTACGTGGATTTTGATATTAGTACTTCATTCTTTGCCATTGCAAAAGCCTTCATTTCTTTTGTTGTAATGAAACTTTTCAATTTTATTTTGAAGAATTTAAAAGTTTTTGTGGCTACTATTCAGTTTTAAATGTGTCCACTTGTAACCGAAAAACCCAGTTATTTAAAAATGCATACTAAACATTTTTGAAACATTAAAAAACAAACTATTTTAAACTAAGACACCTTTCAAAAGGTCTTTCAGGTCAAATTTATTACCGATTCTTTTCTTTCTAATCTTGCTCTTGTGTTCGAGTAAAACTGCCATGAAACCTGTTGGTTTTTCTTTCATTTTATGCCTTCACAAAAAGTTCTTATATGCAGAGTATAATTTATAATTTAAAATTGTTTTTGTATGTTTTGTTAATTTGCTGTATTTAATTTAATTCTTATCAGACACAGCAACAACCATCAAGCCAACGACTACATTCTGAAAACGCTACACGTCAGCCAAAAGATTGCTTTTAGCTTTTTTTAAATCGTTGCTAATTTTTTGAATGTTGAAAGATAAGAATTGGGGCAGATTTTTATTTAAATGTTCCCAAATATAACCAAAATTGTCAATTATAATGGGATACATTTTTGTATCAATATCCATGCCAATTTGTACTTCATTCGTTAATTATCAGTTAGTTAGCAGATTGCCACATTCATAGTTTTTGTCTACTTTTTATATAGTGTAGAGTAGTTTTTTACTTCCGCTATCAATCAGGCAAGCTTTCTTACCTGCAATAGTATGAACGGATTGAAAGCGACATCAACGCGACATTTGTCAAAATTAATTTACACTAAATGTTACCAAATATTACCAAAATTGTCAATTAATTGGAATAACGGGATACATTTTTGTCATCATTATCCGTGACAGTTTTTACTTCTATCGTTAATTATCAGCTACTTAACATTCGTTGTTTTTGTCTACTTTTTATAAAGTGTACATTAGTTTTTTACTCCCACTGCCACTCAGGCAAGCTTTCTTACCTGCAATAGTCTGTATTGATTGAAAGCGACATCAACGCGACATTTGTCAAAATTAATTTACATGTATTTCTTATGCAGAAGAACTTTGTGACTATTTCGTAACGACATGGTGCCATAGCAATTTGACACATTTTCTCAGGGTTCGGTAACGTTTGGGTATCATTTTATCTCGTCGCTGCCATGGTCAACTATAAAGTTAAAATATGAAAAGGGATGCAGTATCAAAAGCTATAAATTAAAATATGAAAAGGAATGCAGTAACTAAGTTTTAAGGTCTCAAATTCCTAATAACCTTTCAAGGAGTTATACAGCCATTTTTCCAGCGTAAATATATTCTATTGAGGTCCTAGAATGCCTTCGTAGTAGATTTATATACTCGATAAATATTCAAGCGGCTTAAGGGCTTATCCCCACTTGCAACACAAAAATAAGTAATTTTCATGAATTTTTGCATCATCTTAAAGTACATACATTGAACACCATTAGGAAATTTTTTATTGAAAAATATTGTATAGTTTTGTAACAAATGGCCACTTTTTTATAAAAAAAAACGATTAAACACTAAATTTTTTGTATCGAATAAGCCTGCAAAATTTTAAAAAGATCGGCTCAGTATTTTTCGAGTAATTTTTGTCTCCAATTTCAAAAATACAATTTCGTAAAATTGAAGTTTCAACTTCAGTTGTCTACGCAAGGCGTTCCTGGGGCAATATGCAAAAAACAAAAAAAAAAAAAAAAACGATGAAAATTCAAACTTACAAGTGGGAGTAACCCTTATCAGCTTGTATCAACACTTACCTGTGACTGTCGAAGTAAAGTTGAAATAAAAAATTTACTCAAACTAACCAAGTCTGACCTAGAAATTTAACGAGCTACTTAACGAGTCATCTTTTCTATAGATAATATAGGTTTGAAATCTAATCTAATCTGAATCGTACGAGGGGGACGATTGATATAAAAAAATAAAATTTTTTCTTAAAATAAATTTTTATAAAAATGAGAAAAAATTATCTGAAATTTAAAAATCTGGTCTTATCTCCGCGTTATTTTTAAAAAGATTTCATTCAAGTATTTTTTGCCTCAAAGTTAATAAAATTAAAAAACATATAGTAAAAATAAAGTTTAAAAGTTTAGCAAAATTAAAGCAAATGATTGACAAACGTTCCTGAAGAACAATTTACTAGCAACTTCTTTGAATTTTCCATTTTTGAAATAAACCAACTGGCCAACTAAATTTTTATTAAATTCCAATTGCTAAAAAACAGTTGTTGTGCTTGAAACTAACTTGAAGTCGTTTCCGTACTTCTTGATAATTTTTTTCATTTTGACAGATAATCAAATAACTCTCTTTAACTCGAACTTTAATTGACTTCTACTTGAAGTGAGTATGGAAACAGACCTAAGGTTTGTATTAACTTGAAGTTGAAACCAAGTCGAATTTTTTATAGAATATTGTCAAATAACTGAATGTCAAAATTTGTATCAAACTCTGACCAAAATCGGATATTTTAGTTAGCGACAAATATGGTTATCTAATATATAAAGCTTTTCGTGACAATAACCAACAAAACTTATGCCACGCAGAAGTGCCACCTTATGCCACCTTTGACCTCAAGTTAGCTTGGTGTATTCAAAAACTTCAACATATCTCGGATGGTTGCTGTCTGCCAGAAGATTAATTTAAATATTTCTACCTGCGTAGCATTAAGTTTGATTCTTTTTTTTTCTTGCAGCATTTTAGTTTGTTATCTTCTTCACTTCAACTTAGTTCAGTTTTATGCGTTGCTTTTGTAGCATTTTTCTTCTTAAGTTCCTTATGTTTTTTTTTGTATTTTTTTTTGTCTGATCCGAACACATCTTAGTCAGCCTCAATGCCAACGTAACACTTAAACGTGGCTTATTCTTGATTTGTTGTTGCTTTCTTTAAGACTGCCATACAACACTACCTATGTAGAAATTAAGATTTCATTTATTTATTCATAAGCTTAGTTTTGCAACAATTGTATTTCAGCTTTTATTTTCTTATGAAACTTTCAAATGCTGACTGGTTTGCCGGCCGGCTTTTTTGTATCATTTTCTGATTTGTTGTTTCAAGTGGAGGCCTGTTTTTATCGCGCTGTTTTTTGTTTCTCTGTTTGTTAGACTGTCGATGGCGTTATATTGTGTTTCTTCGACTTGTAAAAAAATAGATATATATATGTTGTATTTTTTGAAGTTGATTTTTTATTTCTGGAATTCTATTGGTTTATTGAACTTTGTGTTTTTCTCCCCTCTTCTTCGATTTTCTAATTATGCTGTTTTGAGTTGCTTTGAGCAGAGACTATATATTCTATAGACATTGCATGAGATTCACCACATCTATATTGTGAATACCGAATGATGTAAAGATTGGCCCAAGAAAAAACATTGGCACGGGCAGCGAAAAAGCAGCGCTGGCGGCGGACCTTTGTTGCTAGAATTTGTTGATAGACTCTAAAATGTCAAAATGTTATCAACAAAGTTGTCGAGAAGCCATGTTTATTTTATTTTTTCCATTGCAATTCTATGCGGACGGACGGCTGGATTGTTTACATTTTTTTGCATGCTTTTTGTTGTTGCTCAACTTACTCACTTTTGCAGGATTGTATTTACTGTTTTGGCTGCATTTCATTCATTGATCGTCAGAAAAGTTATATTTTTGCGATTTTGTCTATTTCAATGAAGCTATAGAAAAATCGTAATTCTGTAACTTTTTAAGTTCTGATTGGATTGAAATGCATCCAAGGACAAAATTGTACATAATTTTATCGCCTATTAAATGGCATCAAAAATTATTTTTTAACTGTATTTATTCATTTTTTTCCCTAAAATTTTTTTGCATGGTTTTCTTCTTGCTCAACTTTTTCAGTTTTGCAGAATTTTCTTTACTGCTTTGGCTGCATTTCATTGATCGTCAGAAATGTTATATTTATGCGATTTTGTCTATCTCAATGAAGATATAGAAAAAACGCTGTAACATTTTTAATTCTGATTGGATTGAAATGTACCCAAGGACAAAAATCTAGAAAATTTCACCATATTCATAATGCAATCAAAAAATATTTTTTTACTTCACTTTTTTTTGCATATGTTTTGTTCTTGCTATACTTTTTCATCTTTGCAGGACTTTCTTTGATCGTCATGCGTTATGAAAGTTATATTTATGCGATTTTGTCTACTTATCTCAAATTATAAAGCTATACAAAAATCGCTGTGACTTTTTTAATTCTGATCGGATTGAAATGAGACCAAAGACAAAATTATAAAAAATTTTATCACTAATGGCATCAAAAATTAAAATTGTTTTACTAAATTCCTTCATTTTTTTTCAATATTACAACTATTATTGTTATTTGTATTATAGCCACGCAGGAAAATCGCCATCTAGACCAACTAGATTTTATTGTTGTTGCTGTACTTACTTAGTTTCCACTAAAATATCCAATAAAAAGATTTAATTTTTCACTTCAAATAAATAAATATTTTATTTTCAATAAAAAACTACGAACATATTTTTGTTGAATGCATATAATAAAGTATTAACAGAAAATAAACATTTAGCAAACATTTTCATATAAAATAAATAAATATTTTATTTTCAGTAACAAATACAAAAACAAATTTAAGTGAATGCATGTAATAAATTGTTTGTACATAAAACAAACATTTAGGAACAAACATTTAACTTTCTTTTCATTATCATAATAATTTACTTGAACTACAAAATACATTAATTTACTATATTTATCGAATTTTATTGAAATGTTCGCAAATTTATTTAAATTATAAATATTTTAATTTTTTAATTATGTTTTTAAAGGTTTGGCTTGTGTTTAAAAAAGTAATTAATTTTATTTAACTTGAATAAATACTTGAAAACAGAAAGATATAAAATATAAACATATAAATTTGTTTCGTTTATAGTTGTTATTACTTATAAGATATTTAAAGACATCGAATAAAATAGTAATTTTTAATACACAAAAATGAAACCAAAACATCAAAACACGCTGAAAAGATAAAAAAATTAGTTACAAATTTCCAACTATTTCTTCAATTTGTTAATACTTTCAATAATTTTAAAAAATCTTAAAAGTGTGAAACGACATTAAATTAAAATCAAATAATAACAATTTAACAAAAATTGTAAAATTGATAAATCAAAATTTAAATGTGAAAATCAATATAATATATAAAAATTAAACAAAATTCTTTATATATTTTATTTTATTCTTTAAGCGTAAGAATAAAATAAAAAATATAGTTTTAGCAGCATATAAACTCATCAATAAACAAGAAGTAATCAATAAATCAAATCAAATAAAATTAAATAAATCCATTTCTTAATTTTCAGTTTTATATTTAATTTTTACTTATATTTATTTATATATATTTTTCTTATGTGTAATTTATATTTTTTATTTAGACTTTTGACGCTTTTTAATTTTTATATTTTATTTTTATTGGTTTATTTAAGCACTTTCATTTTTATATAATTTTCTCACAATTTTTATAAAATGGCATTTTTTAAATTATTATTTTTGTTTTATTTAAACTGTTATATTTTTTAACAAGTTTTTAGTTTTTGCGTTTTATTTAAAATTTATTTTTAATGTTGTTTGTTTTATAAATTGCTTTTAGTTTTTTAATTTCACTCTTATTTTTAATTCTATTTATTTTTAATTTTATTTAATTTTGTTAAATTTTAAATTTTTCGAACTTTAACTTTAATATTATTCCAAGTAAGTTTTTATTTTAAATATTTAAAATAAGTTTTATATATAATTACAAAATATTTTTAACAAAATTAAGTCCGAACATTTATATAAAACTTATTGGATCTTAAGGCCATAATTTTAAAATATGTTTTCTTGTTCGTTATAGTGTAATAGTTTATTTACAATAACAAACAAGGTATATTTAATTTATTTAAATATTTTTATTGCATATGTTAGTGCCAACAAGGCAAATACAGCAGCAACAAGACTTATTATTGTAGCTTGCGATTGTCCTGAGTGGCAGCTAGACCAATATATTTATTATGAAATAAATTACATATATTTATTATATAGTTTCAGAATTAGTGGATTTAGATAGATAGATATAATATTAAGTTAAGTTAAAAAAAATAATAAATTTAGTAAAAAAATAATTTTTGATGTCATTTTAAAGGTGATCAAATTTTCTAAAATTTTGTCTTAGGGTGCATTTCAATTCAAATTGAATTAAAAAAGTTACAGCGATTTTACTATAGCTTCATCGAGATAGACAAAATCGCAAAAATATAAATTTTCTGACGATCGCCAAATATTAAGCTAAAAATCCTAGCGAAACAAAAACCTGCAGACAAAGGAAGAAGGAAGAGCAATAACAACAACCATGCAAAAAAAAATGTAAACAAACGAATTCCGATGAAAATAATAAAATCAACATTAAAACCGACAACTTTGTTGATAAGATTTTGATGTTTTAGAGTCTATCAACAAATGCTAGCAACAAAGGTCCGCCGCCAGCGCTGCTTTTTCGCTGCCCGTGCCAATGTTTTTTCTTGGGCCAATCTTTACATCATTCGGTATTCACAATATAGATGTGGTGAATCTCATGCAATGTCTATAGAATATATAGTCTCTGCTTTGAGTAGCTGATTTCAATTGTGAACTTTTGATTGCACGTACAAGGTCTTGTTAGGAGTAAAGTCTAGTTGTTACAGGATTAGTTTTTTGTGTGTCCAAAATTAAAATTTTTACGAATTTAAAGACATTACGTGTAAAAATATACGAAATAAATATTGCCTTATTATTATTTTCTGCTGTATTAAGACTTCCCGCTTTATTATTTTATTACAGTAATCCGCCAGCGTACTTTGTTTCCACTTCTACTGGACAGAACCTGTAGAATACATAGTTATGCTTAGAAGAGTTTTCATGCATTCCTCCAGGAATTTCGTCTTGGATGTTAATGGGTTTATATTGGCTTCTCTGATTTTGTGCTATTTCTATCAAGCATAAAAATTCAGCACTATCCCAATCCATTACTTGCATTGAATTTGTCATAAAGCCATGTTTTATTTTTTTATTTAAGGCCTTGCCCGAGTGCATTGAACAGTGTGTTGACCACTAAAATGCGAGCCCAGGTTCAAACTCCAGCTAAAACAATTTTTTTTTTTTCAATTGAAATTTGTCTTTCTGATCGGTCGTCACCTCTCTGAAGATAATGACAAACCTCATAGATTAAATAATGCCATGTAAAGCTTCTTGAGAACATGTACAGTAGCCATTCGGAGCGGCATTAAACTTCTAGGTCCCGTTTAAACATTTAATGCACGCACAACATAATTTAATTATAAGAAGCTGGGTCAAAGTCCTTTCAAGAGCTGAAATGGTCAATTAATGTTTTTTAAGATGGTTAACAGCATTTTTAAATATTTCTCTGCCTTAGAGCAAAACATTTTCTTTTAGGCCAGACTTCAAACATTATGATTTCCTGTTGTTCAAATTCAAAAACAAAGGAATGTTTTATACCCCAGCTATTATGCTATGATGGAGGACCTTTACACATCCACAAATTTTATATTCGTTTTCTTTACCATGAGTCTCTTCTCAAAGAAATTGTGCGGCTCTCTTAAGATTCTTTAATGTTTCTTGGTCTATCGATATGGAGGGAACTTCATTGCCATTATGCATAAAGCTGTTTGGTATTTTTGAAGCATCAATAAAATTCTATATCGTAAGCATTTATTACGCTATAAATATTATTACAAAATACCAGATCATAATCCTGTGAAAATAAACCAACTGATCAGCTTTTTGTCTCCATCCCGAAAGTAGCATAATTTTGTACTGGGTTGCAAGAAATTCCATCCCTTTAATCGACACACAACAATCTTTGCCTGTAGTTGGAACAAATAAGAGCCACGAATCAAATCCATGAGATCACCTGTGAGACAGTTTATGTGATCCGTTTCGAATCCGTTTCGTAACATATAATTCCTGTGATTCAACAGGCAAATTGTAGCTTTGACGCGGATCTGGTATAGGAGGCACTTCACTGTGTATAACCTGCTTTTAAGCAGACCGGGATACTTCACTTTTTTCTGTTTTCATTATAATCTTGCAAAATAAATCTTGGCTTTTGTGTCAGTAAGACCAAAATAACAATCTTATGGATCCTGGACTTCATCAGAGCCTTTGGAATTGCAAACGAAATAGATAGAGTTCTTTTGGCTAATTATTAAGCAGACCCACATACATATAGGTATAGCACAACAATAGGTATAGTCCTTCAGGAAGGCAAAGTAATGTTTATATAAATATTTTGTTGTGGTGTGCTCCGTTGGGCTTAATCTTTGTACTGCTGGTAACTTTAATTTCAAATTGTATATTTCATATCTTGCAAATTTATGTTCCAAAGTATTCACTGTGTCCCGCCGAAAGCATATTTTTCCAGATTGCCAGGGTAGGGTAATTTACACACAACACCAATGATGGTAATTTATACATTTTTGGGGACAATATTCTAGAATCAATTAGATAAAATGGGAATATATTTATGACGGGGTGGGTGAGAACGAGAGAAAATCCTTCCCAGGGAACTCGGACTTCAGTCCATTATTTAGTATAATTCAGCTTATTCCGTGGTCGGTTCCCTTTCAAAACACTTTGTAGGCGTCTATAGATTTGTTTCTCCCGTTGCTCTAAATAGTGTAACACGTAACGTCTGACTGCGGTTTTAAGGCTGTCGCCTTATCGTCCATTGCTATGGAATTCATGGTTTGTTCATTTAAATGCCAAGCAGAGTCTGTATAGCGACCGTGGTCCGAGTTGGTTAAAGTGCGTGGCCGCTATTTCAACGAACTTTGGAGACCCAGGTTCGAACCCCAGCAGCGACAGAAAATTATTTGAATTAAAATAATTTTTCTGTACGGCCGCCACCTCTCTGCAGACAATGGCAAACCTCAGAAAGTAATCAAAATGCCATGTAAAGCTTCTTGAGAACGAGAACATTCCGTTCATCGCCGTTCGGAGTCGGCGTTAAACCTGCAGGTCCGGTTCTCGGTCAATTGTGTACAAACTTAATAACACGCACAACACAATTGATCATAAGAAGCTAGGTCAAAGTCCTTTCAAGGGCTGAAATGGCCAGTTATTTATTTTTTTATTTAGAGTCTGTATAGATTTCGTATGGATAATTCATCGGTTCCACATTGAAAAAATTAACTCATCTTTTACCGAACTTTACCTTGGGAACAAGACTATCTACTGGTAACTGAAAGAGTGGACACTCCTGAGTTGGCCATCGAATGATCTGAATCGCCAGACACCACATAACCTGGTTAGCAAAGTCTTGTAGCACTCACTTTGGTAGGATATAGCCAAAGTGCTCAAGCCGGATTTAGGCTCCATGGATTACATTGCCAAACTATTTTTTACACCTTCCCGGCCTTTTGGGATGCATAATTAATTCTCTCGCGGAATGCTGTCGTGTTTTCACTTTCCCGTGCTTTTACTAAAATTTGCGGATTGCACCAGCTATCGATTTTGCATTTTACTCCTACCCAACTTGCATTTTTTTTTGCAGATGCCTTCAGAAGATTACCCTTAAATTATTAGGGCGTTCAAGATGCTGCCGGCCTAATAAAGAAAACACACGATTTTTTCCAAAATTATTGTTTATTCTTTCACATAGTCCCTCTTCAGCTCGATACACTTATTCCAACGATTTTCTAACATTACGATGCCCTTTGAATAGTAAAATTTCTCAAGGTATCCGAAATACGCTTCAGACTCCACTTCGCCCTGTTTATTCGTCGCAAATCTCCTTCCCTGGAGCCACCTTTTTTAGTTTGGGAACATATATTAGTCGCTGGGGACCAAATCTGGAGAATATGGGGGGAATACGGTTTCGATCGATTTGTGAGCTGGAGCATATTAAGGTTGCCACCAGTCAAAAATGCCATGCGATTGTAGAGTGGTGGTGCCGTCACTTGTAGACCGGCAGCATCTTGAACGCCCTAGCAGTACGCACACTTCGTCCGCGTAAGCAACGTGTATGTGTGCATCGTGAGTTCGATCTTGTTTTTCACCCAGTATAGATAAGAGCGCCCCCATTAGGGATATCGTTTTCTACCATCCTTTAGTTGTTTTCTCTAACCGCCTTTTAGCGATATTAATCTTATCCTTTGTATACCAATTCTATCCACGCCATGTATCCCACCAGATGCGCACATGTAATCGAAAGATACATTATCCAAAATTGCCTTAATTTCATCAAATAGTTCCAATGCGTATTTTCCAAATTTCAGTCCCATTTTCCTCCGCTTTTCTAAGAATATTTATAGGACCATTTTCAAATACTGATGAGGATTCAAATCCTTGGTTTTCGTAACAGTACAATTTTTGAACTGGTTCAACTTTCTATAAGATTTGAACCAGACTTTTATTAGATTTTTAAATACAAAAGGAGGCTGGTATTTGAAGGTAGTCCTGTTGTTATCACATCGCTACATCATCACATTGCTGCTCACTGCTTATTAATACTACTTAAGCAATACTCTGCCATATGATAAGGAATGTTTTTGTAATACTGCGAGATTTTATTTATTTTTTTTAGCTGCGCTGCGCACTTGTTCAAACATTTCAAGAGATTTAAAAAAATAAAAACAATAACTTGTTTTAATCTGTTCCAACAGTCGGTCACTCGATGTCTTCGTAATTGACTTAGCTTAACTAAATATATTAATTGAAGCTCAAGTATCTGTGAATTGATAGCGGAACAAATACTTAAACTTTATTTACCCCCCATCTCCCAACACATAGTTAAGATAAGCTAAAGTTATCAAATATATAGACAAACATTAAAAATGGCACAAAATACTAAAAGCAATAAGAACAAACAAACCAAACAACAACAACAGGGAAAGAAGGTAACATTTTATTTTAACTATTATACATTATTTACTTTTTTATAGCTAAGAATTAATTTTTACGCAATCTCCAACTAATTTCAGGGCATTCAAGAAAAATCCATACTACAGAAAAAGAAGCAGGCCGCGGAGCAGAAAAAGAGTTGTCGCTGCTGCAAATGGACGTTCGGCATTATAGCGGTGATTGTTCTGATCGGTGTTACTTTGGCTTATGACACAAATGTGAATGGTAAGGGTGTGTTTGCGCGTTCAGCCACTGGCAAAGCCCTGCAGAAAGCTGGACTTCTGCCGCATGTTGAGAAAGCTTGGTATACGACGATGTCAGCAAGTGCACGCGGCTATAAGTGGGCTGAACAACATGTGCCACCTTATGCCAAGCCTGTTATGAAGCTCAGTTCCGATTGCTTCAAGTTCACACGCAATTTAGTATGCAATTCATGCACCAAACTGCAGGAATACTTTGTGGCTAAGTGGCCAGTGGTAGCGAAATTCGTAAGTATCTAATTCTTTGTAATTATTGTCAGTTGTTCTGTGGTCAGACCATGCTCACAGTTGTAGCTTTTTTTTCTAAACGAGTGACATCATACATGATAGCTTTGGTCATTATTTGTTATTTCCTTTTTAATTTGGTCTTGCCTTTGCCTATTAAAATACAAAGTTCAAGTTTAATTCAACTTGTTTATGAAATAAGATAAAAAGTCGTCATTTCTTGAAACCGGTTAACTAATGACAAAAGCCTAACAGCTGCAATTGCATGATGATTAGCTGCAGTTTAATGTTTGGAAAACAATTTAAATATGTGTATGAAGTTCGCTCTGCGATTATGTGATTTATAGTTAAAAAAGAAATGTGATGCGATGTGGTATCAAGTGACATATTGGTCAAAATGTATTCTAAATTGTAAGATTTTTTGGATATTTCGGATACTGTACTGTAAAGTGCTTCGGTTAATGCTGATATGTGCCGATAAGATATTTACCATTTTGTTAATTTTTAAAGTGGAAATATATTCTTTCTTCACATATGTACAATTTTCAAAATTCTGAAGAAATAATAGCAGAGTTAACTTCACATAAAATAATAGCATCTCCAATAATGTTTCATGTTCGATTAATCTTTTGCCAATGCGGCACACGATAGCATACTTTGGGCCTTTCATGGGACATATCGACTGGTCTCTGACTGAACCTCGTAAGTAAAAATAAATCGAGATTTTCAAGAAAAGCAAAAAACTGATTTTTTCCTTAGGGAGAAATATAATTTTTAATCTGCAAATGTTATTTGTAATTTGTAAACTGTAATTTGATTACAAATTATATTTTTGCCTAAGGAAAAAAATGAGTTTTTTGCTTCTCATGAAAACCTCGATTTTTTGACTTACGAGGTTCAGTCAGAGACCAGTCGATATACTTTTCTATTACAATTTAATAATGGCGAAGCGAAATGGAGTGCGTAAAAACATTACGCACTTCAAATTGCACTTAAATAAAGCGCATACTGCGGGACAGAAATTAGAAAAACTAATGAAAGATTTAAATATATTTGTTATAATTATCATTCAATCAATATTTACCTCATTACAGATTGATCAATACGTTCCCGACTTGTCTGTCAAACTTGAAAACTTCTTCAGCGGAGTGAGGGACACTCTCATCGATTTGCTTGGCAAGAGCTCGACATTCTTCAAGACACAAGTTTTTGTGTAAGTATGCAACTACAGAAACCTTTCCTGTTGAAGGTGTCATAGAAAAACTCTTAATTTATGTTTTTTTTTCTTCCCTCTAGTGGACGTTTCTCTCCTGAGAACATGAGCAAAGCCCTAAATGAAACAACAAATATTGCGGCTGAATATTATAGTTTGTTTCATAAAAAGGTTGATATGTATGCCAAGCTGAAATGATTCCAAAGCGCCACAGCAACATTAAAGCAATTCAGCTACAACAGCAACATACAACTGAACATCATTCACACGTTGTCATCTCTCTAGTTTATCTAGTTTAATGAAATAAAAAAAAAAACCACAACAACAAACAAGAAAAAAAAATCCAACCAACAGAAATACAAAAAGTTAAGAATAAAACTTGTATGATTTTGAAACTGTAATTTACTAATTAATGTAGAATTAATTTTGAAATAAGTAAAGAAACAAAAGAAAGTGAGCTGATGTGAAACTGATGAAATAATTAAGTAAAAAGTAATAGCAAAAGAGAGAACAAAAAAAAAATAGAAAAAGTGTTAAATTTGTATGAGTACGTTTTTAAAAAAATTGCAAATCAATGAATTAATATAATTCGTTTAGTAATGCTGCGTTTTTGCAATTTGACAGTTTTTTCTACACGTTGTGTGAAATTTCTATGGACTGCATTTCATCTTTTTAAACATTTTTGCTATATTTTTTTAACAAATTCCCCTTAAAAAGGTGTCTATTGTGATTCCATTTATCTTTGAAAAACCACTTTGCACACTCACCGGTGCATACATGCATTTTCATATTCATATATTTATATGTTTATGTGTATTTCTCAACTCTTGTTATTCCAATCACTTTTATACACTTTTTCTTTTTTTTTTTTAATTAAAATTCTATAATTTTTAGAAAAAATGTTTCGTTTAAGATTTGTAAGTTGAAATTTTTTAAAACGGAATTGTATAATAAAAAATTAAAAAAAAAAAAAAATCGTGTCGTTTTTTTTAAACATCGCTGAATTACTTAAATAAGTTTTTAAAATTATAAAATTTCTGAGTCGTATTACATGAGAATAAGTGGTAAGGTGGTAACATACGCGGATGATCTGGTTGTAATGGCTTCAGGGCTGTTTCTCTTCGTACTCACATAACTTAGGACAAACATAGTGACTGGGCTGCTCGGGTGCGACTTTGGATAAGAAAAAAACCAAGGTGGAATTGTCATACACTCCTGCTGTGTAGAAGTGCCAAATATCTGGAAGTCACATTAGATTCAAAGCTCAACTGGAAAACTAACATTGTACAAAGGGTTAAAAAGGCCTGCATAAGTGGGGCCTGGGCCTTAAGTCTATGGATAATAAATACTCCTATGGATTAAAGTTGCTGTAATAAGACCAGTCATAACGCACGATCTACGAATAAGATGGTGACCTGCACTGTGTAAAGCGTTCAAAGTAAGTAAACTATCCAGGATTCAGCGCTCTGCATGCGTACAAATCACGGAGGAATTCGATCATACACGAAAGAGGCACTGAAACACACCTTATACCTATTGGCCTATACGTTAAACTAACTGCAAAGTGCTATACGAATAAAAGAATCTGCTAACTGGAGAAACGAACCTTATGAACACGTCAGAATGTTTAGTCAACTACCATCGGAATTGGTGATCAATATTAGACTATACCATTCTCAATCTAGATTTCAAGAATACATTCACTTGTTAGTTTCCTACCATAGTGGAATCGCGTTCCTAAAGCCGTCTTCGACATTATCTTCTATACTAATGGGTCCAAGATGAGCTGGTATATACTCAAAGGAACTGGACGTTGCAAGTTCCTTCTGTCTATCGCATTGAGCCAGCGTTTTTTAGGTAGAACTTGCGATAAGGGAATCGTGTCGGGATATAAGTCTTGGCAACACTAACCCAAATACATCAATTCTGTCGGACAGACAAGCTGCTATCAGAGCTATAGTTGCAGAAAAATTCAATGCTAAACTAGTAAAACACTAAAGAGCTGATTCACCTACATAGGATTATTTGGGTTCCCACGGTAAAGTTAATGGTTAAGGTTAATAAATAAAAAAGCGAATGAGCTGGCTAGGCTAGGCTCCTTTTTTAGTATTTCAAGATCGGAACCAATACTAGTTTCATTGAATACGGTGAGGGGAGGAATATACTAGCACTACTTTACATAAATGGTTGTAGATGGAGATATCTAACAATCTGTAAAATAACAAGAACATCCTTGTGACCTACGAAGAACTCGGGAACTCACACTACTATAAAGATTTACAGTTAATACGAGGGGTACTATTTATATTTCAGGAACTGGCAACACTAATGTCAATAGCTTGAATCTGGCATCACCATAATACACCATCACCATAAATGGCCATTGACATTTGTTAACATAAATGTACTCACAACATGTACAAGTGCTATTTGTTTTGTTTACAGTGAGTTAAGAAAATCAATTTGTTCAAAAAATGGAAATTTAAGAGAAGGTTTTCGTTGGATTATTTTTCACAACTTTCGATGTGGATTATCTCAACAAGAATGTGTCGATGAACTCAGTTCTTTGTATGACGATGAAGCACCATAAAAAACCACAGTATATCGCTGGTCTAATGAATTCAATCGTGGTCGTACTTCGGTCGCCGACGAATTCCGTGAAGGTCGTCCAAAAACATTGTTGTATCACAAAACATCGATGCAGTACGTGAACTAATAATGCAAGATCATCATGTGACATATCGTGAGATAGAGGCATCCTTGCACATTAGTTCCACTTCAATACATTCGATTTTGCATGAACACTTGCTCTCATTGGATACCCCATAATTTATCAATCGCTCAAAAAAAAGTCTCGCGTCGATTGGTGTAAAGAAATGATTAAATAGTTCAATCGTGGTGCTTCAAAAGACGTGTATAAAATTGTGACAGGTGACGAATCATGCCGGAAACAAAAAGTTGTTCGCACACGAAGCACTGCGAAGTAAATGGTCGCCTGTTTCTTCCGCCGAATGGGCCATGTGGCCACTGTTCCGCTTGAGCAACGTAGGACGGTCAATTCTGAATGGAACACGACCATTTCTTTGCCGGAAGTCTTGGGAGAAATTCGCAAAACCAATCGCCAAAGACGAACCATTCTCCATCATGACAATTCGAGCTCTCACACATCTCGTCAAACATGTGCATTTTTGAGTAATCAAAACATCGAATTGATCATGGTATAATAATACCAGGTAGCATTGACAGTTGCTTGGGAAAACATCACTTGTCAAAAAATATACTCAAAAAAAGAGCGCTCACAATCCGCCATTGAAAACACAAACAATGTTGAAAACGTTGAAGTGAAAAAAACAACAACCACAGCAGCTGCAGATGTATTTCCACAAAAAGCTGTTTTTGACAGGAGATGTTTTCTTGTAGAAGAGAAAATAAGCAGTTGTCAATACTACCTTGTATTATTATACCATGGAATTGATGACTCGTCCTCCATACAGTCCTGATTTGACACCCAATGACTTCATCTTGTTCCCAAATATCAAAGGTAAACTGCGTGGTCAACGATTTACGAGCGCCGCAGAAGCAGTTGTAGCGTTCAAAAACCATGTTTTGGAGGTGTCTCAAGAGGAATGGAAAAACTGCTATGACAACTGGTTTGAACGAATGCAAAAAGTGTATTGATCATCAAGGGGAAAATTTTGAAAAGCAATAAAGCCATTTTCATTTAAAAATGTTTGTTATTATTAGCTATTCCCGAAATATAAATAGTAGGCGTATATCTAGAACAATAGATATCACTATAGGACAGTACTATAGGACATTACTGTACACGCCAAAAGAATTTGTATTCGTTTCAACTCACTGTCGTAGTTGCAATGATCAGACTGAAAAAGAGACTGGCGCACTGTCTGTGTGCATACCAGTACTGGCAATGTGTAGATTAGGAACTCTATGTAGACCAATCTTTGACAACCTAAATGAGCTTTCAAATTTAAAAGTCGATGAACTATTAATTTTTCTCAAGGAACTATTCAAGAGCACCATGTAACATACGTCAATATTTAGTAATAAAAGGTAGTATCATCAAAACGGGTCAATTGAACAAATTTTATTCAACCAGTAGCAGTATCATCATCCAAACCAACTAAATAGATTTAGGGAGGAATCGAGTTTATATACTTACATATAGACGGCAAGAAATGCGTGTATTTCTTGATCTTAAAGATTCCAGTTAGATTGATGAATATTTTATTTTGTGTAAGATCAGTAAACGGTAACACTGATAAGTCAAGCCCTTTTGCAATCTTAGCTAATAACGGTAGGTCTAGAGCTTAAACCAAGAATATCAGCTTAACCATAAATATTCTACCGATTTTTTTTTCTTGAATAAATTCCTCTTAGTTTATGAGTTCGGGGAAAAGGAACATAAAGAATTTTAAAGATACTTTAAATAAGAATGATTTTTGCAAAGTATTTTAAATTTAATCTTCTAACTGACGCTTTGTCGCGGTCAAAATTTAAAAAAAATTAAAAATTATTTCCTCTTGAATGAAAACTCAAAACATCCAAAAAAGTTTAAGCTTGTTTTGACCTATTATATAGGTAAAATAATTCCATTACTATCATTACCAAAGGCTGAGTGAATTGTCTCAAGAATAATATCAATGTGAGGATGTTCAACTCATAGCTTTTGAATGGAAATATTCACAAAAGCTGCATTATCAGTGATGATTAATGATTTCTCCTTATATGTCGTTGATGGAACATGTCCAACATTTGGACTTAATTTATTTCGATATATGTAGTTTTGTTTTTGGCTTTCACTATATCCAACTTTGTCCTTCGAATTTATATTTTATATTTCCATAATTGGTTAAATGGTTGGTCAATAAGCTTTATTATAGCTCTGAAAGAAATGGATATAACGGGTGTTTGTTTTTTTTATAGTTATGGACTTTTCTAGAGGGATAACTACCAAACCAGTTTTTAAAGTAAACACATGTGTTTGACATTTATTCTCAGTATACTTGGAAAAAAACCATGCAAAAACTTACACCGGAACAACGTTTATAAATCGTGAAAATTTATTTCCAAAATTCGCTTTCTGTGCGACAAAGTTACACTTCACACACATTATGTTGTGCATAATCCTCCATCCGAGCAGGTTGAACGCAATACGCTGTATCGATTTATATCTACGTTTACTCTTATAGACAATACTCATCCCATATGAGCTCATACTGTGCATATCGAGGAAGCCATCACCGCTGTACAGGTGAGTGTGACCGAGAACCCACATTTATCGTGGACGATTTTAAGGAAATACCTTAACTTACACCCGTATAAAATACAAGTGTTACAGGAATTAAAGCCATCAGACAATCGTTTGCGTCGTTCGTTCGGAGAATGGGCTGAAAATCTATTGGAAGTTGAACCGCATTTTTACCGTGAAATCATCTTCAGCACATTTGATGAGGCACATTTCTGGCTTAACGGGTACATAAATAAGCAAAATTTCCGTATTTGGAGTGAAAAAAATCTTGAAGAGACTCTCCAGGCTCCCAGAATATCCAGAAAAAGTTACTGTCTGGTCTGATTTGCATGCTGAAGACATCATTCGTCCATACTTTTTCAAAACCGATAAGGAGCCAACGTTTACGTCAATGGTAAGCGTTATAGGCAAATGATTGGCGATTTTTTGGTTTCCCACGTTAATATAATTCGTCTTAGTGCGAAATGTTTTCAGAAGGATGGAGCAACAAGCCATACAGCGCGTTAAACCATCACTATATTGGTACGAACTTTTGATGACCGAATCATATAAAAAAATGGGCCTTTCAATTGGCCACCTAGGTTATGTGATTTGACTCCCATAGACTACTTTTTGTGGGGGTACGTCAAATTCCTGGAGTATGGTAATAAACCAGCTACGACTAACTAGTTGGAAATCAACATTCGGCGTGTAATTGGCGAGACAAGGCCGGCTATGGTAGAAGAAGTGGTGCAAAATTGAACCAACAGAACGGGTTTCATAGACGCGGATGTTTTGCTACATAGTGTTTCGGAGTATCTGTTGAAAACGCGTCGCTACTCTGCAGTAAAGAATTTAAAACGCTAAACCAGATTGTTAACCAATGCAATCTGCAATCAATATTTTCAAATGGAATAGTGTAAAGAACATCCAACTACAGTGATCTCGAATACTTCCACAACTCCAAATACATCATCATCATCTAGCAGTTTTTGCGGTTCTTCAGTATAACGGCAATACACCCCAGACTCAGCAGTTTCATCATGGCATGATGAAAGAGGTCATTGGGTTGTATGGAGTCAAAAAGGTTGTTGCCGTCTCTGCAAAACTCGTACCCTACTTCTCAAATGCTTGAAATGTGCAGTTCACTTGCGCTCTAATACGGTTAAGAATTGTTTTCTATCTTATCATTCTACTTGTATATAAAAGAAATATAAAATAAAATTAATTTAAAGCAGACAAAGTTTTCTTTATTTATGCTCAGAAATTAGCAAGATCTAGCTGAGCCAAATACATAATTAGGTACTAGGTATTTTGTGCACTATATTTTGAACATCACCAATTGTCAACTTGTAAATTGCAATTTATATTCAATCAGAGACGGATGGCAAAAATAAGTTTGCCATCCTCAAATTAATTATTTTGGTTTTATTACTTTTTTCGGATATTAAGTTTATTCTACTCCCTTGTATGTGTCACCCCGGGTTTCGTCGATTCTTCCGAAATCAGAAGTTAGTGTTTTGTCATCTCGCAATGGCTGCGTTGAGTGCATGCCATCTGAACGTATAAGTATCAGTTTCTGATAAGCTCAACATGTGGGGGGGAAATTGATTTTTTGGTATCATTTTATTTTTCTGATACATTTACTCAACGTGTTGACCTCAACAGTTGCATAACAGTTATACCTGCTGAACGCAGGTAACAGTTATACCAATCTTATGCATGTATCCAAGATCAGTCTTACAATATCAAAAAATTTGCGTAACTTTTATTTTATTATATTTTTTTAGTTGGTAAAAAGATTAAAAATACCATGGTACATAAGATTCGCAATAATGAAAAATATTTAAAAAATCATTAATACAATATGATAATGTGCACCATGAACTATTAATCTCATTTTATATGGAAACCCTACTTATTATAAGCTTTTATGATAATTTATCTATATATTTGAAAATATCGTTAAAAACCAAAAATTTTGATACCCATATTGTGTACTTTATCTGTAAAAACAAACAAAATGCTAAGTAATTAGTACATTTTAAGAAAAAAAAATTCTTACTAAAAACTTAAAAATTTAAAAAAATAAAAAAAAGGTAACTTTCAAAATTGTTTGCGCTCAAATATAACTTTATATGAAATAATTGCGTCTACGTGCTACCCATGATATCGATTAAAAACTGTTGAAAATCGCAACAATTTTTATGTCAACGAATTGGATTCCGTTATTTGCGTCTTTTCAAGAGTTATGGTAAAAAACCAAATTTTTGCTGATTTTGAAACGTCATTTTAAAACCCTAAAAATTCGATAGAGCACATATAAAAAAATATGTCAACCTTAGAATTTCATCCTCTAACACATATCCGAAAATCAATCAAATCGGCGTCTGGCACTTGGGGACCTTTCCTTGTTAGAAACAAAACCGCTAAAATTAAAGCTAATGCTTCATTATAGTTGCACTTACTATGGGGAACATTTACAGCGAGTTTGGTCTCAGGGTCCAAAAGGGTTCTATTGGACCTGAAAGAGAAACGTAAGAAATTTGGAGGCTATCAAATAACGGAAAACCGTCGCACAGTGTACTTTTTTGGTACTTTTTTTGATATTAAATCTATAACTTTTAAACCACTTGAGATTTTTCATCCCGTTTTTTTATATTTAAGAAAATTGATTGCGTTAAATAGTAATCACAAAAACTTTTCACAATAAAAATATCAGTATTGCCTGAAAACATACCTTACTAAAAGAATAACTTTTAACACGTTTTGAAATTAATAAATAAAGATTTTTACCGGTTTTTTCATTGTTTTATTAAAAGATCTCTGATTTCATCAAACTTATCTTCAGAAAAACTTTTATTTTGTACTTTTTTGTGTCGCAGTGATGTTATTAATGGGTCCGACGATATCATTAGCATTGTAATTAAGTCAGTATTTTGGATCTTCCTACTATTTTTTCTTGACTTAGTCTGAAATTCTTGTAGTCCTTATTTTTGGCTTCTTGGCCCTCCTCCGATAGCTCACCAATTGGGAAAAAATTATATTTTATTATATCTTTTCCATGACACAAAATTTTATGAAGAGTAGGAGTTATGTCCTTCCAACTTCCATATAAATTTTTGTGCAAGTTCTGCGTTTCTGATGCGAATTTTTCAAACTTTTCTGCGTCAATGTGTTGACGTGAATTGATGTCAATAAAAATATGTCTTAAATTTCTTAAAAGCTCCACATTGATTTTTGTTATTGATGCTGCCACTGCAACATCTTAAAAAAAAACGCCTCCCAGTGTTGCCATCGTTACTATTTCCAAAGACTTGGTTAGGGAAATCAATGCGTAGCCCGGTTTCTTCTCGAAACTCATTTTGAACTCTTTTCTTTTCTTTAGCTATAAAGTTATTTCTAGTTTCTTGTTTTTCTTTTGCACTTAGGCTTTCAAATTGTTTGTTGTTTTGCCTGAACTCTTGAAATTTTAATTCCTACGCTATCTTTAAGCAATGTTCCATAACATGGATTCTTGCATGAAGTGGTGAAAACCCTAGTTCATACATTTCTTCGATATTGTTAAAAGCCTTTTTAATTTAATTTTTGCAAAACGGTAAATTCAAATAGATTTTTGATAAAGCCTTCATATGTCCGGAATTATCTAAAAATTCAATGAGTTTTTTTATAAAATTTAACACTTTGCTCTACATCGCGAAATTCCGGGAAAAAAACCTATTTAGCATAAAAGCCAATACATCAGCGCACACTGTGATGTATGCCATTCTGGATTCCTATGGATTCTTTTAATTAAAAGATTACCGAAAGTTTAAAAATAGTTTCAAAAAATGGTTTTAGGTTATAGTTTATTGTAAACTACTTAAAACAAATACAATATTATTGATACATAAAAACAATAGATAGTAAACATACAAATTTTTTAAAGAAAACCGCATTTAAAAATCTCAAATGGTTTCTTCACGACGTTGTTCTAAAGTTGAAAAAAAAATATTAAAATTTTCACTTCTTGAAAAAGTTAAAAAACTTCCAAAGTTTGAAGCATATATCTTTTCAGGTGTTAAAGAAAGCTAAAAACAAAAATTAGATTAATAAAATATGGACATTTCTAAGTAATAATGAAGGGTGTTTTTTTTAGAGGTATAGAACTTCGAATTGAAATAAAACACAAGAAAATCGTTTTAATGTCCATCAATTTGGCTTTATTGGAAGGATAATTTTATGCCATTAATGTTTAAATATGATTTCGGGCATGTGGCCGCCGCGGCTGGCTCGAATAAAGCCAATTCTACAGGTCCAATTTTCAACCACTTTTTCGAGCATATGGGGCCGTATGTCGGCAATAACGCCACGAATGTTGGCCTCCAAGTCCCCTAACGTTTCTGGTTTCCTTCAATAAGTCGATTGTGACGTGCGCTGTGTGGCATGTAGCGCCGTCTTGTTGGAACCACAACTCATCCACATTCATGCCATCCAATTCGGGAACAAAATAGTCGGTTATCATGGCTCTATACCGGTCTCCATTAACGGTAACTGACTCTCCAGCATTATTTCGGAAGAAGTATGGCCCAATGACTCCACCAGCCCATAGAGCACACCAAACAGTCAGTTTTTGTGGATGTAATGGCGTCTCAAGGATCTCATGTGGATTCTCTTCACTCCAAATGCGGCAATTTTGCTTGTTGACGTAGCCATTCAACCAAAAATGAGCCTCATCACTGAACAAAATTTTGCGATGAAAATCAGCATCGAGATCAATCTCATTTTCGGCCCATACACCAAAATCACGATGCATTGCATGGTCTCGCGGCTTTAATTCTTGCACAAGCTGGATCTTGTAAGGTCGCAAGCCAAGATCTTTGCGCAAAATCTTCCATAAAGTTGATGGACAAAGCTCCAATTGCTGTGCACGGTGGCGAATCGATTCATTCGGGTCCTCTTCAACATTTTGCTCTACAGCGGCAATTGTTTCTTCGGTGCGCACTGTTCGACGTCTCTGCGGATGCGTATTATCACATAGAGTAAACGTAGTGCGAAAACGACCCATGGTTAACCGAATTAATTGCTCTGATGGACGATTATGTCGACCATAAAATGGACGGAGGTTGCGGTAAACTTCGCGAACTGAACCATTATTTTCGAAATAAATTTGCACGATTTGCAAGCGTTGTTCTTTTGTCAACCTGTTCATGATGAAATGGCAAACCAAACTGAACATAAATGACATTAGAGTTGCCAGATTTGACCACAAAATGCCAGTTTTATCTCTATTCGAAAAACAAACCCCTAAAAAAACACCCTTTATAATAAAAATTTTAGAATTCCGATCAAAAATTTTTTCGATTTTACTTATTTAATATCAAATTTCATGCTCAAAAAAAGCACTGTGCGTCGCAGAATTCAATTAAATTTTAAAATTTTGATAGTAGTGCCAATGGAAAAGGTCAGACAATAGCAAATGCCGTTTACGACATTATTAAGTTTATTTGATTAACTTGAAAAGTGTCGGAATATTTTCATTTATGGAGAACGAAACTTGCTTTGATCGATAACTTCAAATTTGTCGATAACTTCATCAAAATCAATGTCTTTAACCACTTCGGCTTGACTGATTACGGATAGCAAACAATTTTTTTGTTAGTTTTAGCTGTAAATTGCTTCTTTTGCATGAAAATAGAGAGAGAGAGAGAGAGAGAGAGAGAGAGAGAGAGAAAAGGAAGAATAGAGAAATTAAGAAAAATATTTGAAGATAAAATGCTTAATTGTATTTTTTTTTGAAAAAATTTGAATACTATTAGGTAATAAACTCCCCAACCTTATAACACTGATGAAAAATGGCCTACCATATACATATCCGGCTCCATTATTAAAGGCGACCGGTAGCTTGTATAACGACCGAGGATCGAGTTTGCAGTACACGAGTTTTGACTAAGTATTTATCTTCATCAACTAGATCCAGTTCTCGATAATTTGTGTACAAACATTCAATAACACACAATTTGATCATAAGGAGCTAGGTCAAAGTCCTTTCAAGGGCTGAAATAGCCAATTTGTTTTATTTTATTTATAAGGAAGGATTGGAGGTAAATCTTCATGGTAATATCGATGGCTTCATTCCAGAGTATTCTAAGTATAGAAAGTGAATTTTGCAGGAGACGCGTTCAAAGTTTATTTGGAATTTCTCAAAAGCCGTATAAGATAGAAACAAAATTTTTTCGGGCTTAAAATCATATTTATTGCAAAATGTTTTTACTGTGTTCGACTTTCAATTTTTTTTATATCAATCCGAATTAAAAAAAACAATCTCCTTTAAAACATGCTAAGTTGACTTAGCATACTCTGGAATGAAGCCATCGATATGGAAAGTACTATGATTTCAAGGGATGCAACATGAGTATGTTCTCTTTAGCTACTTTGGATACCATAGTAAAGTTCTCTTGTAATAAAGTTGAAGGTCCTGTACATAGATCTTCAACTAGGCCATTGGGCTTGGGCAAGTATCTACAATTGGAGGTGCATGTTTAGTGCATTGAACTTACTAAAAACATCGTTTATAAATATTTATTTTAAATATAAAGGCTCAAAAGGTAACAAAAAGGCGCCCTAATATATTTTCGGTCAGAGATGTTTTAGCCATGGAACGCTTCTTAACTCAACAAGTAGCTAAGACACCAAAAGAAGCTGCACAAAAGATTGAAAAGCCAGTAAGTGAGTGGACAGCACGCAGAGCGTTGAAAAAAATCAGGTTGGAGGCCGCCCTCAAGCCACAAAAGCTAGCATTGTCTGACATAAACGTAAAAGCGAGGTTGAATTTCTGCCGAAAGTACAAACACTGGAGTGTCGATGATTGGAAACGTGTGATCTGATCTGATAAGACCCGTATTAACCGGTATCAGTCGGATGGGAAACAATATTATTAGCACCCAACCCATGAAAAGCTGCAGAAGCATCAAGTTTAACAAACGATGAAACATGGCGGTGGTAGCCTTATGGTGTAGCCCCACTGCCCGGCTGCTTTACAGGGTGGCATATTGGTCCACTTGTAAGAATATTCGGTATAATGAAAAACAAAGGACTACCTGAACATCTTACAGACTAAATTGCTGGATTTCGTTGACCTAAGTGCATATCCAACAGAAGAGGTGATATTCCAACAAGGTGGGGATCCGAACCATACAGCGAAAATTGTTCAAGAGGGGCTAAAAGTCAGGACTTAAGCTTTTACGAGCTATTGTCAAGGAATGGCGTGATCTTCCAACTGCAACAATTGAAAAACTGGTCGAGAGTATGCCGAGACGTATTAATATTGTTATTAAGGCCAAAGGACTTTCGACAAAACATTAATTTTATATTTTATGTAATAAAAGTTACCGCCGTGCAAAACTGTTTAAATAGAAGTTTTTGTTTTTTTTTGTAATATTTTTTTTTATTTTTATACATTTTGAAAATTTGAACTAATGCGTGTTGTTTCTTAATAAATGAAGTATATAACCTGAAAATTTGGTAGCGTTATATTGAAAAATGACTCTACAGCAATCAAAAATGCATGAAAGTGGCAAACATTTAGCCAGTTTTGCTCGCCACTGTATATATACTTATTAGTGTGGTGTATTTGACAATGTTTGGTGAAAATGTAGACAACAGGCTCGATGAAAGCATTGCTTCACACTTCAATTCTACAATGAATCATTATTTCATTTCTAATTTCTTGTATTACTTTTTTCTGTTAAGAAGTACAAAATGAAACATATCCAGGCATTCGAACATTGCCTCTTATTTATTTCCTGTAAACATAGCTCTAGTTTGTTCTCCAGCCCGCCACGTCTCTTAACTGATATTCTAGAGTTTACTGATCCAAGAAGTGCTTTTTGATTTTTTTATTGGCATATTTTAAAATTTTGAATTGAGAATCTAAAAAATTTTAAATATTTTCCAAAGAATTTTTTTTGTTCTTTTGTTATCGCACTTATTTTGACGTGACGAAGTTACGTTCCAACGCGCAGGTTTCCAAAAAAGTTGAAAAATGCATTTTTTCAAAATTCATCGGCGTTGCATTGAATTGTTCCTCGCTGAGAATAAGAGCTATGACTAAAAAGATGGTACGACCATATAGGTTACTTCTTTGACTTCATTATAAAAACAAAACAAAAATTCAGAACGTCATCGGGTCGCGGTGGCAGCTGCTTAAGCAACGCAACTGAAAATTTGTTACATGGAATTATTACTAGGATCAATGCTAGGATTAAAAATATGATACGCCAATATAGGCCTGCCCTAAGCCCTCACAACAAAATTAGACAAAAAATAAGACGTCATGGGAACATAGAGAGAGCCGCTCGACAATGCAGCATTCATGCAGTGGCGTTGTATTGAATTTTTATTCGGTGAGTACATAACGTATGATTAATGCTTGGAAAGGATAATCAAGGACTTACACTGGGCCTTACAACAAAAATAAAAAAAAAAATTCTGACAGCACCAGGTCGTGAAGATAGCAGTTTATATAACAGAAATGTAATGTTTTTGCATGGAGTTATTACTCACTCAGGAGACGTACTGCGGTAAATTTTGTTTTTTGACAGCATATATGTGTTATTACGCCTCACAACAAAATTACAAAAAAAATTCTTGTTCTCATGATTTCAGGGTGGCAACCACATAATGCACTAAAAATACTACAACGATGAAAAAACGTTGCATGGAATTTTAACTCTGTGACTACTGGCGCAAAAGTAAATTTTAAAGATCGAAAATGAAGGTGAAGTCTTCGGGCACATGATAAAAATATAAAAAAAAAAAATTGATGGCGTCATGAGTCCTTTCAGAGAACAGCCTAATGTTACCCATATGCATCACTTTTGCTGGATTAATTGCAACATCAACATCAACATCAACATAAACATTAACATCAACATCAACATCAACATCAACATCAACATCAACATCAACATCAACATCAACATCAACATCAACATCAACATCAACATCAACATCAACATCAACATCAACATCAACATCAACATCAACATCAACATCAACATCAACATCAACATCAACATCAACATCAACATCAACATCAACATCAACATCAACATCAACATCAACATCAACATCAACATCAACATCAACATCAACATCAACATCAACATCAACATCAACATCAACATCAACATCAACATCAACATCAACATCAACATCAACATCAACATCAACATCAACATCAACATCAACATCAACATCAACATCAACATCAACATCAACATCAACATCAACATCAACATCAACATCAACATCAACATCAACATCAACATCAACATCAACATCAACATCAACATCAACATCAACATCAACTTCAACATCAACATCAACATCAACATCAACATCAACATCAACATCAACATCAACATCAACATCAACATCAACATCAACATCAACATCAACATCAACATCAACATCAACATCAACATCAACATCAACATCAACATCAACATCAACATCAAAATTTACATCAACATCAACATCAACATAAACATCAACATCAACATCAACATCAACATCAACATCAACATCAACATCAACATCAACATCAACATCAACATCAACATCAACATCAACATCAACATCAACATCAACATCAACATCAACATCAACATCAACATCAACATCAACATCATCATCAACATCAACATCAACATCAACATCAACATCAACTTCAACATCAACATCAACATCAACATCAACATCAACATCAACATCAACATCAACATCAACATCAACATCAACATCAACATCAACATCAACATCAACATCAAAATTTACAATCACATCAACATCAACATCAACATCAACATCAACATCAACATCAACATCAACATCAACATCAACATCAACATCAACATCAACATCAACATCAACATCAACATCAACATCAACATCAACATCAACATCAACATCAACATCAACATCAACATCAACATCAACATCAACATCAACATCAACATCAACATCAACATCAACATCAACATCAACATCAACATCAACATCAACATCAACATCAACATCAACATCAACATCAACATCAACATTGTAACGAACCTCCGCTGGTTCTTTTGTTTGCTGGGGTAAGCTCAGCGGGTTTCCAGGGTTCTTACAAGAAATTACACTTTGGTTTTATTTAACAATTGATCTTTATTAAATGGTTGGCCTTTATCTTTATTACACGGTAAAATATCTGAATTTATATTTTTGTATTGTTGAATTTGATGGGCCTTATTCCTCCAGGTCTTCGCGTCTGCGTCTCGGCTTAACAGGCGGGCCTACAAGCCGCAGCACTGTTACTCGATGAAAAAAAGCGAACACGCGGGCTTACAAGCCACGGACAATGTTCTGGTTTGAGCAGGCGGGCATACAAGCCACGGACGCTGCTAACAAAAAGGTGAAGACAGGTGGGCCTACAAGCCACCGACTCTGTCTACCGCTACTGCAGGGGGCCTACAAGCCACTGACGCTGCTCTTGCCGTTGGATAAACAAGTGGGCCTACAAGCCACCGAAATGTTTATCTTTTACTTTTGCAGGTGGGCCTACAAGCCAACGACTCTGCTTTCTCCGTTGGATAGACAAGTGGGCCTACAAGCCACCGAAATGTCTATCTATTGTCTTTGCAGGTGGGCCTACAAGCCAACGACTCTGCTTTCTCCGTTGGATAGACAAGTGGGCCTACAAGCCACCGAAATGTCTATCTATTGTCTCTTAATAAAAAAATATTTCACTTCTCACAATTTCTCACCACCTCTGTTTTTGCCACTTTCCAGTCTTTTCTTCGGTCGGCGTATTTTACTCAAACGCTTTTCGGTCCAATTGCACTCTCTTCAATTGCACTCGCTTCACTGTTTTATTTTTTTGTTTCCAATTGCACTCGCTTCACTGTATTATTTTTTGTTTATATAATCTCGATCACTTGCACTCTGCACACTTTTAATGTATAACACATTCTGTCTTCTGCTCTTCGATTGCGGCCTATTTATACCATCGTCTTCTTGTTGTTTGTGATAAACAAGGTACCGCAATCGAAAGTTCTGGGCTGTTTTTTTCCCGTAACCGAAGTCCCGTACGGTGCAGCCTTGTTGTTGTCTTTCATCAGCATTTGTTTCCACATTTTGCCCAGCAATTTGCCTTCTATTATTTTCTTATGTGATCCGCTACTTGCCTCTGAGCAAGATCACGCCAGCTTTGCGCATGTGTTTGCGCACGTTTTTCATGTTTTTCAACTTTTGTTTACATGATTTCCCCTTTCTCTCTCTTTTCTTATATAAAAGTGCATGGGTGTTATTTTGTATTCATGTGTTTTTATTCACTATATTAGTTCAGTGTTTATGTGTGTGTGTGTAAAAAAATAAAGTGAAGCATAAATATCAACTGGCGGTGTTCAACCAGGTGTCTTTCTCGCACCTTGGCCGTTGTGCGGCTAAAAAATCGCCAGCGATATTTTAGTCGTCACACTCCCCTCCTACTTCGGGCAGGCATCGAATCCGCACCACCCCTCTCCTTCCGATATTTATCCTTTATCTACTCAATTGATTGTACATGTCTGTATGTCCATTTTTTTTTCCAAGTTTATATATTTAGTTTCCCAAAGATTTTCCATTTGCACGCATGATCACCGATCAATGATCTCATGGTAACCTGTCACCTGTAAGTTGTGACCATCCTCGTATCCTTTAGTCTTTATTTCCTTATCTTCTACTCTTTTCCCTCTTATCTTTCATGTTTACCATAATCAAAAATGAACATACCTATTTCGACATAATTCCTTAGGTTGTACCTTGTGTGCTGGCCCTTTTCCTTTGAGCGGACTTGGTAGCACTGGGTTTTTGACGTTTAATTCTTTGTTTATTTTGTGGTTTCGCCATAGTATTTCGAAGCTCATGGACCAGCACATCAACATGTAAGTATTTATTAATTTATTTATTATTTGTAAATTTGTTTATTATTTATAAAATATTTATCATTTAAATTATATGATATTTTGTAGGTTGTGCTACTTTTCATTTTACCAACTCGCTTGGACATGGTGCTGGTTGCAGTCCCTTCTGTTCGAGTACCATCATGTAAGTATTTATTGTTCTTTTAATCTTTATCATTTAAACAACGATATTTTCTAATTTAGGTCAATATCTTCAATTATTCTGGACCTGGCGCCGACTCTCGAGGAACCAGAGGCCCCGCAAGAGCCATCAAAGCTATGGAGTTGTTTATTGTATAATTACAATCTGTAAGTTTTGTTTTTCTTTTTGTTTAATAAAATACAGGGCGTTGTGTTGTGAGCGCTGTACTGGCGCTCGTCCAGTGTTTTTTTTTTCTCGGTCCGTCCGTCTAGGTTCGCGGCGTGGCGGCGCAGCGTGTGCTGCCCACTTATTCTTTGGCCTGGCTGCGCAGCGGCGTTGCTCATGGTCGTAAATGTGACTGCGCAGCGGGCGCTGTCTTGTGTTTTCCAGGTTGTTTTCTTCAGGTAAGAAACTTACTTTTTTGAAGTATATGCTGCAGCTGCAGATATGCAGCATTGCACGCAGTGGTGTGGTAGCGTACGCGCCTACGCGGCAGTGTGCGGTTGTGTGCGCGGCGGCGTATGCAATTGTGTGCGCGGTAGCGTATGCAATTGTGTGCGCGGCAGCGTATGCAGTTGTGTGCGCGGTAGCGTATGCAATTGTGTGCGCGGCAGCGTATGCAGTTGTGTGCGCGGTAGCGTATGCAATTGTGTGCGCGGCAGCGTATGCAGTTGTATGCAGCGTATGCAGTTGCGTGCGCGGCATTGTATGCAGTTGTGTGCGCGGCAGCGTATGCAGTCGTGCGCGGCAGCGTGTGCAGTCGTGTGCGGTAGTGTATGCAATTGCGTGCGCGGCCGATACCATGCGATAGGCTGTGTTAACACTGCGGTTGTTGACGCAGGTGTCGCTGCGATGCCAGTTGTTGACGCAGGTCTCTGCGATCTCAGTTGACGCAGGTGTCGCTGCGATGCCAGTTGTTGACGCAGGTGTCGCTGCGATCTCAGTTGTTGACGCAGGTGTCGCTGCGATGCCAGTTGTTGACGCAGGTGTCGCTGCGATGCCAGTTGACGCAGGTGTCGCTGCGATACCAGTTGTTGACGCAGGTGTCGCTGCGATGCCAGTTGTTGACGCAGGTGTCGCTGCGATGCCAGTTGTTGACGCAGGTGTCGCTGCGATCTCAGTTGTTGACGCAGGTGTCGCTGCGATGCCAGTTGTTGACGCAGGTGTCGCTGCGATACCAGTTGTTGACGCAGGTGTCGCTGCGATGCCAGTTGTTGACGCAGGTGTCGCTGCGATACCAGTTGTTGACGCAGGTGTCGCTGCGATACCAGTTGTTGACGCAGGTGTCGCTGCGATCTCAGTTGTTGACGCAGGTGTCGCTGCGATGCCAGTTGTTGACGCAGGTGTCGCTGCGATGCCAGTTGACGCAGGTGTCGCTGCGATACCAGTTGTTGACGCAGGTGTCGCTGCGATGCCAGTTGTTGACGCAGGTGTCGCTGCGATCTCAGTTGTTGACGCAGGTGTCGCTGCGATCTCAGTTGTTGACGCAGGTGTCGCTGCGATGCCAGTTGTTGACGCAGGTGTCGCTGCGATACCAGTTGTTGACGCAGGTGTCGCTGCGATGCCAGTTGTTGACGCAGGTGTCGCTGCGATGCCAGTTGACGCAGGTGTCGCTGCGATACCAGTTGTTGACGCAGGTGTCGCTGCGATGCCAGTTGACGCAGGTGTCGCTGCGATGCCAGTTGTTGACGCAGGTCTCTGCGATCTCAGTTGACGCAGGTGTCGCTGCGATGCCAGTTGTTGACGCAGGTGTCGCTGCGATCTCAGTTGTTGACGCAGGTGTCGCTGCGATGCCAGTTGTTGACGCAGGTGTCGCTGCGATGCCAGTTGACGCAGGTGTCGCTGCGATACCAGTTGTTGACGCAGGTGTCGCTGCGATGCCAGTTGTTGACGCAGGTGTCGCTGCGATCTCAGTTGTTGACGCAGGTGTCGCTGCGATGCCAGTTGTTGACGCAGGTGTCGCTGCGATACCAGTTGTTGACGCAGGTGTCGCTGCGATGCCAGTTGTTGACGCAGGTGTCGCTGCGATACCAGTTGTTGACGCAGGTGTCGCTGCGATACCAGTTGTTGACGCAGGTGTCGCTGCGATCTCAGTTGTTGACGCAGGTGTCGCTGCGATACCAGTTGTTGACGCAGGTGTCGCTGCGATTCCAGTTGTTGACGCAGTTGGTGCTGCGCTTCCAGCGTTGACGCAGGTGGTACTGCGCTTCCAGTTGTTGACGCAGGTGTCGCTGCGATGCCAGTTGTTGACGCAGTTGGTGCTGCGCTTCCAGTTGTTGACGCAGGTGGTGCTGCGCTTCCAGCGCGAATTTAGCTACGATTCTTGGTCAGACTGAAATAGTTTCAGCTGACTGATATGGGCTGTCCTCGTTCGGGTTTCTCTTTCGCGCTTAACGCGTACTATCACTGGGGATATAAAATCGATGATTTTATATGGGCCATCGAACTTCGGAGCCAGCTTTGCTGCAAAACTATCTATCGCCTTCGATAAGTGATGCTGTTTGATAAGGACCATTTCTCCGATTTTTGGGGTCCAGTTTCGTCTTCGTAGATTGTAGTGCCGAGCTTGGTCCTGGGCAGCTCTTTCTAGGTTGCGCCGCACAATCTCGAAAATCTCTTTCATTTTTATTTCTCTTTCTGGGGCTGTCTGTGGTTCTTCTCCTGTGCCAAATGTTTGCTCGTCATACAGGGTTTTTGGCAGCCTTGGTTCACGTCCTTGAGTCAGAAAGGCTGGGCTATATCCGGTAGTTTCGGAGACACTGGTGTTAATGGCTAGTGAGATTTCTGGAAGCAGTTCGTCCCAGACCCGTTGTTGCTCACCTGTGAACTGTGCTATCATCGTCTTGATAGTCCGATTTGCGCGCTCTGTTGGGTTCTCCTGGGGTGTATATGGGGCAGTGAATTGGTGTTTCACTCCTAGTTCGTTTAAGAACTTTTTAAATGATCGACTCGTGAATTGGGCGCCGTTATCCGTGACGAGGACCTTTGGGACGCCAAATCGCGCTAGGATGCGCTCTCGAAATGCGCGTTGGAGGTGATCGCTGGTCGCCTTGCGCAGCGGCATCACTTCAGTCCATTTCGAGAATTTGTCGAAAAATACCAGGAGCATTGTGTTCCCATGTTTGGACCTAGGGAGGGGTCCAACGAAATCAGCGCATACAATTGACCAAGGCTCTTCCGCAATTTGGGTAAGCATCTTACCAGCGGGACTTTGTTGGCTTGGCTTGTAGCGCTGGCATGATTCGCAACGACGAACATAACGGCCAATATCACGGAACATGCCTGGCCAATAGTATTTATTGGCTATTCTTGCGATTGTTTTCCGTATTCCTAAGTGGCCGGCGCACGGGCTATCATGGTTCTCTTTCAGAACCCTGTCTCTCGAATAACTGGGCACACAAAGTTTCCAAGGAACGCAATCTTTGTCGTTCGCTTGGCTTGCGATGTGTCTGTACATCTGCCCCTCTTCCATAACGTAGTCTGAGAACTTTTCTGGGTTCTCCAAGACCTCTTGCATCTTTTTACGCAACCAGTTGCACGTATTTTCTTGTGCATCTCCCGTGGTTGCTTTACGCAGCATCTCTTGAGGCTGTCGAGACAACGCGTCAGCTACTACGTTGAGTTTTCCTCTGCGGTATTGTATGTCAACTGTATGCTGTTGAAGCTCCAATGCCCCCCTCGCGATGCGACCAGATGGACTTTCTATTGCGTTCTTCTTCTTCTCCGTCGCTGTCTCTTCTCGCACTACTGTGCATAGTGGGGAAACGTTAGCACTCGTTGTCACCTCGCTACTTTTTAACGTTATGGTGTGGCCGCCGCATGTAAGCGTCGCCTGGATTCTTATAAGAAAGTCCATTCCCAAAATTACATCGTCCACTATGTCGGGTAGCACAAGTAACGGGATCCGGCAAGCATCATTTCCCATTCTTACGTCTATGACCAATGATTCGCTCACGGATCGCACAGAGTTGTCGGCCATTCGTACGATGATGTCTTCCTTTCTCTTCTCTCCTGTGTTGGCTAATCTTTCAGCTAACTGCTGACTCACAAAACTCCTGGTGGCTCCTGTGTCAATAGTGGCCTCTCGAACTTCCTTTCCGAGGGTAACAAATGCAAAAATGTGGGCTGCGTCGTGTTGTAGGCTTTCTACGGAATGCGAGGGACCGTGTGTGCTATCCCCGATAGGCCTCGCGTCTATCGGGTGTTCCGTCCGTTTCCCGACTGCCGACGACAACATTCCATCGCTTTTACGCCTCGTTTCCCACACTCCCAACAGAATATTACCCATGGATTCCGGCATTCGTGGCGCATGTGGCCATCTCTGCCACATCGTCTGCACGCTGTTCGTGGATTGATAGGTGCCTCTGGAGCTTGAGTAACCATGCGATGACGTTCCTCTCTGGGTCTTTGAACCGGTGCTCGAATGGGTGCCGCGTCTGCATGTATGCATTCGAAGTCTTCGGCCAACGCCATGAGCTCTTCCAGACTAACAAAATCTTTACTTTTTATATAGAGCTGGTACTCTTGCCGACTGTTCCTGAATGCTCTTTCGAGTTTTTGCTGTTCGCTGTAACTTGAATGTCGCATCAAGCTCTGTAGCGCCAGGACGTAATCCTTAAAAGATTCGCCAGGGTGCTGATGCCTCTGCCTTATGTCGTCGTCCAACCTTTCGAAATATCTCGCTGGCAGAAAGAAATGCAAAAAGTCTTCTTTGAAGCTTCTCCATTCGCGCCACATCCGATTATTATTTCGAAACCACGTCAAAGCTCGGTCTCTTAATAATTCGGGCATCGTTCGGGGAAGATGGTCTTTTCCGAGGCCATACACTTCCGCCAGTTCTTCTATACGCTCAATGAACGCAAGTGGGTCTCGGCCACCGTCGTACTTCACAGACCACTTTCTCACTTGGTCAATCACAGTAGCGTACGGATTGTGGTTGTACTGCGCCACCTGTGGTTGTACTTCGGGCATAACTCCGTTATACGTCGGCATAGCTATATGGGTATACGCCGATCCGGTTGGTTCTACGCTGGGCATCGGTATTGGTTGAGGAACGACAAGCTGACCAGGGGAAGGACATCTTGCATGTTTTGCTTCCAGTTCGATGAGGCGTTGTTGCACCTCCGGTTCTTGGTCTGGCTCTTGCGCAAACGCAGCAAATCTTTTCCTGAGTTCTTCAACTGTACCTTCGCCGCTGAAGTTAAATTCTCTCGCGTAGGCCAACAAGTCGTCTCTTCGCAGTGCGTGTATCCAGGCTGTTCGTACCATGATTCTTTCGTGAGTTGCTTTTCCTGTCGTTTTCCGTGTCTATTCCTGTGAACAATAGTCCCTGCTCGGGCGCCACTTGTAACGAACCTCCGCTGGTTCTTTTGTTTGCTGGGGTAAGCTCAGCGGGTTTCCAGGGTTCTTACAAGAAATTACACTTTGGTTTTATTTAACAATTGATCTTTATTAAATGGTTGGCCTTTATCTTTATTACACGGTAAAATATCTGAATTTATATTTTTGTATTGTTGAATTTGATGGGCCTTATTCCTCCAGGTCTTCGCGTCTGCGTCTCGGCTTAACAGGCGGGCCTACAAGCCGCAGCACTGTTACTCGATGAAAAAAAGCGAACACGCGGGCTTACAAGCCACGGACAATGTTCTGGTTTGAGCAGGCGGGCATACAAGCCACGGACGCTGCTAACAAAAAGGTGAAGACAGGTGGGCCTACAAGCCACCGACTCTGTCTACCGCTACTGCAGGGGGCCTACAAGCCACTGACGCTGCTCTTGCCGTTGGATAAACAAGTGGGCCTACAAGCCACCGAAATGTTTATCTTTTACTTTTGCAGGTGGGCCTACAAGCCAACGACTCTGCTTTCTCCGTTGGATAGACAAGTGGGCCTACAAGCCACCGAAATGTCTATCTATTGTCTTTGCAGGTGGGCCTACAAGCCAACGACTCTGCTTTCTCCGTTGGATAGACAAGTGGGCCTACAAGCCACCGAAATGTCTATCTATTGTCTCTTAATAAAAAAATATTTCACTTCTCACAATTTCTCACCACCTCTGTTTTTGCCACTTTCCAGTCTTTTCTTCGGTCGGCGTATTTTACTCAAACGCTTTTCGGTCCAATTGCACTCTCTTCAATTGCACTCGCTTCACTGTTTTATTTTTTTGTTTCCAATTGCACTCGCTTCACTGTATTATTTTTTGTTTATATAATCTCGATCACTTGCACTCTGCACACTTTTAATGTATAACACATTCTGTCTTCTGCTCTTCGATTGCGGCCTATTTATACCATCGTCTTCTTGTTGTTTGTGATAAACAAGGTACCGCAATCGAAAGTTCTGGGCTGTTTTTTTCCCGTAACCGAAGTCCCGTACGGTGCAGCCTTGTTGTTGTCTTTCATCAGCATTTGTTTCCACATTTTGCCCAGCAATTTGCCTTCTATTATTTTCTTATGTGATCCGCTACTTGCCTCTGAGCAAGATCACGCCAGCTTTGCGCATGTGTTTGCGCACGTTTTTCATGTTTTTCAACTTTTGTTTACATGATTTCCCCTTTCTCTCTCTTTTCTTATATAAAAGTGCATGGGTGTTATTTTGTATTCATGTGTTTTTATTCACTATATTAGTTCAGTGTTTATGTGTGTGTGTGTAAAAAAATAAAGTGAAGCATAAATATCAACTGGCGGTGTTCAACCAGGTGTCTTTCTCGCACCTTGGCCGTTGTGCGGCTAAAAAATCGCCAGCGATATTTTAGTCGTCACAACATCAACATCAACATCAACATCAACATCAACATCAACATCAACATCAACATCAACATCAACATCAACATCAACATCAACATCAACATCAACATCAACATCAACATCAACATCAACATCAACATCAACATCAACATCAACATCGACATCGACATCAACATCAACATCAACATCAACATCAACATCAACATCAACATCAACATCAACATCAACATCAACATCAACATCAACGTCAACATCAACATCAACATCAACATCAACACCAACATCAACATCAACATCAACATCAACATCAACATCAACAACAACATCAACATCAACAACATCAACATCAACATCAAAATCAACATCAACATCAACGTCAACATCAACATCAAAGTCAACATCAACATCAACATCAACATCAACATCAACATCAACATCAACATTAACATCAACATCAACACCAACACCCAACACCAACAACAACTCTAGTTAATTATGATTTCAACAGTTTTTTGTGGCAACCAATACTGCTCACAAACAACAAAAATTAAAACACACCTTGTCAAACTAGGAAAGGGATGCAGTATATTTGAAGTCAAGAATTTGGTCATGGATTAAAAGAAGAGTTTGGACATGAAATAGGTATATAAAGAAACATCTTCACGTCAAAACCTACGGGTGTGTCCATGACACAGCCAACTTTTTTTTTTAAGACTTGAACTATTTGTTCTATTGTTTAAGCCGGGGGTCAGATAAAATATATATGTCTTCTCTAGAAAGATACGAAATTATTTGCGATTTCAGACGAGTAGCAAATGTCCTGTACGAGTTAAGTGCAATATCTAAGGGACATTTTCATTTTTAAAAAATTTAATTCAGTTTTATTTAATGAAGGTAGAAGAAGCTGTGGGTACGTTTCTGTCCATAATTTTTGAAGCTGTCTTATCTACGCTCTACAAAATATTAAAAGATTTAATTAAATGCTCTACGAGTGCTTAAAGGTATCAAGCTTAAATATGGCTACTTAACCAGTTCTTATATAATTAAAACACATTTCAAAACTGCTCCAAAATTTACTTACAGTTAAGTCACTTAGCTGCTGTGCTCAGACAAATTTACAACTTAGCTGCAGGAATCACAGCTTTTTAAGTGTGTTGGATGTAAAAAACCCAACCAACTACCTGAAATTTTAATCAGTACTAAACCATTTGTATGCAAAAAATGAGAAGGAAAATATAATAAAGCATGGCTGCATCATAACGCTGCGAATTCCTTAGCCCAGGCGCGGAAGGAACCCGCTGTTGCAGGCTGTCAAAGTAAATAAAAAAGCAACTAAGCTAATCCTACACCACGTGATACGCTGCTCCAAATATATACACACCTATTTATTCAAACATAAACAGTTTTGGTTGTTGTTGTTGTTGTTGTTGTTAGTGAACTCATCATGCTATTTATTCATGTTCATTTACATCGTGGCTCTTGATACCTCGACCGACGACTCAACCAACTACGTCATCCTCCTCCCACCACCTCCTGCCAACATTTGTTGGGGCAAATTAAATTCGGAAAATTGTTAGTTGCCAAAAAAGCTTTGCATGGCTTCTCAGAACTTCTACAGACACGATGTGGCTAAATTTTGAAGAGCGGCAAAGGCAACACGCGATATCCTGCTGCGGTAATAAGTGGCTAATCTTGCTCCACTCGGATGCCACCTGCTTGCATTCTGCTTTGAGAAAAGCAGCCGCTATCCATATAATTGAAAGTTAAATTGTAGCAGCCCACAACAACAACAAGAACAGCAATATAACAACAACTCAGCAAGAGAAAAAAAGGAGTCAAAGGCATGCATAAAAAATATCCTTAGGAATTTCACATTTTAATATGCTGAAGGATGTTTTTTTTTTCTTTCTTCTATTTTTGGCATTCATTCGTATTAATGCGGTGGGTGGAGCACACGGAATCTGTGCAAGAGAATCAGCAGGTGGTGAAGGAAGCGGGAATAAAGGTGAGGAATATTGTGGCGGCTCCTATGATGACTGAAGTTGATGTCAAAAGTGAGCCAAGAAAAATTGACTGACATTGAGAAAATTCTAAATAATTCATGGGAAGTAAACATCATGGTGAGGAGAAGAACGAGCAGATGAAAACCAAAAAGATGAACAAAAGCGTTGAGAGGTGTTTCTTTTTTTTTTGTTTTTTTTTTTTGTTTGGTGGTATAGCGCTAAGGTAACGGGCGCTGAAATTTCAGGTATGCCATAACCGTTAGAATAAAAAAATTCCGCCCCTTTTTTGGCAGGTGTATGAAAGCAGCAAGAGGTAACAAGAGGCCAAATACTGAAAGTTTATTAATTTAGCACAAAAAAAAAAAAACGAAATCCTTGTAAAAACTAATCAGCATAATTAGAACAAAGCGCGCAAGCAGTTAAGAAAGGCGATGAAAACCTAGAATAAGCGAGAGAAAATCAGCAGATAGAACCGGGTAAGAGTAACATGTTAATCCGCAATAATTTTGCAGCATTGTTGGGCATTCTTTTTAAGCCCATCAAATTGGATACCTTTTTTTAGCTTGCTGTTGAAACCAAGGAAATGATGACCATATAACCAGGATGTCGAACATAAAAATGTTGCAAAAAGACATTTAAATAATTGAGCTTAGGATGATGTTTATGGTTATCGATATCATGATAATGGTCACATTGCTCAGATAATCGACTGTTGAGCGTGATGAATAGGCGATTTAACGGAATGAAATGATTGCATGTTTTCTTTTTATGGAACATGGACATATTTTCCATAAAAAAATTTTTTTTATGGTAAAACCGAAAAAAAAATTTCATGTTTTATTACTGCCTCACATCAATTGCGCATTGATGTTATAAGACTCCGATATCGCTCGATTGTTATTGACTTCCAGACCACCTTAACTTTCTCAAAAAGAGTTGTCATATTTGTTATATTTTTAAGGCTTACGGCTCTTTTCACGTCAGCCCACAGATGCTCGATAGGGTTAAGGTCTTGACTGGATGATGGCCATTCTAAAACATTGACTTAATTGTCTGCAAAGAATTTCTGTGTGAGCTTAGGCGTGTGCTTCGGATCGTTGTCCCGTTGGAATTTCCATATAACAGGTATATTTGTTCAGCCCACATTTGCATGGCATTGATTAAACTGTCAATAACACCTTATAACACCATTCCAGGAGAAGCACGTTCATACTATAATAGACCCTGCACCATGCTTCACTACACTAAGGGAAATAACGCATATTAGCATTATCCACGCCTGAGTATAAATTTTATTTAAATATTTACGTGGAAAAATCAAATGTTTTCCTTACAACTCGTTTTTTTCCCGTATTTGAATTTTATTTATACCACACACCTACACACACATTCCATACAGCGGCCAAGCAGCCGCCAAGCAGCAGCAGCGTCGCACTCTGTTCCTGCAGTTATTTCTTGCCGTTGCAGGTTCTTATAGTTCTCGTTTAGTTTGTGTTACAAGGATAATATATAATGCACGTTTGGTCAATATGATTTGTGATTGCGATGGGTGATGTGTGCGATGATGAATTTATGTAGGGTGGAGTGACAACTCGATATTTTCTCAAAAATATCTTGCAACGGTTGTCACTTACCTGCATATTTGCTTCATACTTTCTCTTACTTTTTCTTCCTCTTTTCTTCCTCCTTTCTTCCTCTTTTCTTCCTCTTTTCTTCCTCTTTTCTTCCTCTTTTCTTCCTCTTTTCTTCTTCTTTTCTTCCTCTTTTCTTCCTCGTTTCTTCCTCCTCTTCAACTTAAATATGTTGTTTTTTAAAATCAATATTTTTATATAAATTTTCTTTAAATGCGATAGTTTTATTTTCAAATAGTAAATATTTGAAAGATATTTAAATATATTCGTGCATAATTTTAATATATTTTTTATTAGTTTTATTTTAAATATTTTAATATTTTATTTAATAAAAAAGTATTTAAATAAATTTTAAATATTTACGTAGTCGGTTTAAGTAAATGCGTTATTGGTGCAAAAATGACTCGCGTTTTGGATAAATTAAAAAAGTTTTTGGATAAATTTAATATTTTTTTCCCTTAGTGTATGCGAGAAATATAACGAGGATTAAATTCTTGATAAATAGGCCGTCTAACATGTCTGTGACCAACAGGACCATGGCGATTTATCTTTTTTTCTTCGCTCCAAAGCACATTCTTCCAATAATTAACATAAGTGCTATGATTCCAATGAGCGATTCCAATGTGGAAAGGTTATTCGCTTTTTCTTTGAATCCGACTCAGAAGTGGCTACTTTTGTGCTGCTGTCATGTAGTCCGGCTTCTACTAAACGGCGTGAAATGGTAGAACAGCTTAAATATTTTGATATTTAATTTTTCTTGAATATCACTTTGCATATCTGAGGATGATGTCTGCTGAGTCGGCTTTGGATATTCGAGTAATTATTCGGTCGAAAAATTTATATCGAATTAATATCGAAATTCACGCCGTCTTACACAAGCTCGAGAATAAAGCCTTATCTTCACAAGCGAGCAATCCATGAATACAATTTTTAGGATTGTCCCTTAATGGTTAGCCACTGAGATACACGCAAAGAAAAAAAAAACGTTTATCGTCGGGTTGCATCAAGCCAACTTGGTTTGTCGTGGTTGAAATCGTTATTTGTAAACGTTTCAACAGTTGTCATAATCATAGTTAGTTGCTAGAAACGCGTCATTAAGTTGAAGGAAATAAATTTCGTTTGTCATAAACGCAAGTGATTTTTAAATTTCAGCAATTGAAAAATTAGTTTTCCCAACTGAAAACTTCGTTTGTTTTTCCCTTCGTTGTAAAGGGTGATTTTTCAAGAGCTTTCGGATTTGATTTAATAAAAAAAAAAACACAAAATTTAGAGAAATTTATGAAATCTTTATTTGATTCCATAGAACGATCTATATAATTCAATCTTTAAAGATAATTTCATATAAATGTTGATCGCTGCTACGTCTCAAATGGTTCATATGCTATATCAACATATCCGCCGGTATATCACGAATAAATTCCTCAATATTGGCTTCCAGTGCGTCAACCGTTGCAGGCTTGTTCCTATAGACATGAGCCTTAACATGGCCCCACAAAAAATAGTCTAAAGGCGTTAAATCTCACGATCTTGGCGGCCATTTCACCGGTCCCGAACGTGAACTAAACTGTTCACCGAACTCGCCTCTAAATTGGGCCATTGTTTCGCGTGCTGTGTAAAACGTATTGCACGGTAAAGCTCGCCATTCATTCCTGCCTTCGTCGTCTTTGAAAAAGTACGGTCCAATGATGCCACCGGTCAGCAACAACACTGGCGGATACAGCTTTGATATTTTCCTCTGTCCGCGCTCTACGTATGCGTGTTGGTGGTTTAATGTCCAGTAATGTACATTTTGTGCGAAATTTAGGCACGCCTTGGCCAAAAGTATGAGGCACCCCCTAATTGACTGTATACTCCGTTTTTAAAAGTAAAGTAATAGTTTTTTATTTATAAATTAGTAAAAATACATCAAAAAAGATAAAAAAATATTAGTATTTAGTTGGTCCACCCTTCGACTTAATGACAGCAGCAATCCGTTGCGACATACTGAGTACAAGCTTTCTACATTCGACTGTTGTTATGGTGCTCCACACGTGGATCAAAGCTTTTTTCAAGGTTGCTTTATCCTGTTGAAATTTGACTCCATCTAAGTAAGTGTCGCCAAAAATATGGGTTAATGATCGCAAAAGTGCATTTTCGAGTACATTAATGTATTTTTGGCTGCCCATGCGGCCTTCGCAAATTAACATTTCGCCAACCCCATCAGCAGCCATGCAGCCCCAGATCATTATGCTGCCTCCTCCATGCTTAACAGTGGGTAACACGCAATCTGGATGGTAATCCTCACCAACGCGTCGCCTCACAAACGTCACACCAGGTGTTCCAAATATCTGTAAGAAATAAAAACCAACACATTTTATAAAATGTTCATTATTTTTTCTAACCTCGAAGTTGGATTCATCGGACCACAGAACATTCTCCAATCTTCTTCTGTGAAGTGTCGGTGTTAGAGAGCCCATTTAAAACGTTTTTTGCGATTTCTGTCTCAAAGCCACGGCTTCTTGCGAGCCTTGCGTCTTTTCAAATTTGCTTCCATGAGTCTTCTCCTGACTGTTCGAGCACCAGGCCCGTAGACAAGGTGGGGGTTTTTAGGGTTAAAACCCCCCCCTTATGGTCCAAAAAGTATAAAAAAATAATATATTAGCATTAATATAATTTTGCCAATTTGCGAATACTTGCTGCACGTGCGTCTTTTTTCATCAACATGCTTAAGTATCGAAAAAAGTTCGATACATTCAATTGAACTTTGTCTACCACCAGCAATTTAAGAATTTATTCCGTTAACAGGTGTTACGTGAAAGTGGTGACATTTTGATTGAGTTTCGTTAGATAAGTTTAAGAGTTTCTTTTGTTAATTTTACTGTGCCAAAACTACAAAAATGATTCTACTTAATTGGCTGCAGAAACCAGAAGTACAAAAGGCTAGAACGGTGGAAAGTAAGTGCTAAATTTAAATGATTTTTTTCCTTTATCAGTGCGTAAATGTGTTAAAAAGTTGCCGAATATTTCTGAATGTTTAAAAGCTGTGTTTTTTTTATAGCGTATTTGCATTGATTGAATATTAATGGATTAACTTTTTGCTTGATGCAGAACCGACAAAATCCGAATAATATTATATTTCATCTGTATTGCAGAAAACGTTAAACAAACTTTGGAATCTGAAAAGTCTTCAGAACTTCCTTTGTAACCTGCAGTTGAAGAAAGCTTTAATGTTGACAGTTATGTGGAAAGGGGTAGTACAAGTTGTGGTATTAATATTTTACTTTTAATGTTTATAACTCTAAGTTTATGTGTATGATTGTAGAAATTGTTCCAGAAAATCGGAACTGCCTTCGACTTCGAGAGTATATCAATGTTCAAATAACGATATTTCCAAGTTGATGAGCAATATTTCCGATTCGAACCGCCTTGAAAGTTTTCAAAGCATTTATATGCCTCCCCAAATTTAAATTCTTTTGCCAGCGGTTCTCGCAAACTCCGATTTAAGCATTCTTGGTTGAACCGTTGGCATTGGTTGGTTTACTCCAAATTACAAAATGCAGCTTATTGCAAGTTTTGCGTATTTTTTAGCACTAGTTTTGGAAGTGCAGGATCACAACCTCTTGGTAATTTTACCGAATGATAATAAAAACTTTTTGAATAAAATTTTTTAACCTTTTCATTGTGGCCTTTACAAAAGTCAGGAAATACAAGAAAATGTCTTTATTCTATTCGTGGTTATTTTTATATAGAATTTTAAACCGATACAAGTGTGCAAGTAAATTATTAAAATAATAATATAAGATGCTTAATTATCGTCATTTAAGAAGTTTGTCTTGAAAATTTTATTTTTTTAGCGTCTTTCTGTATTCCAAAATGACAGTGCAACGATAAGCAAGATATATAGCCGAAACACATTGAGCTCAACAAACGACAGTTTTGAAATTATAGAACACACGTTTTTTATGTTAAATGGGTGTGCATCCTTAAGCATACATAGTGATTGCAGTTTCACAGGGGACGCTGTGTTATTAGAATTAACAAAAAAAAAAAATAAGAAGACTTCATCTATATATATAAAAATCAAATGCGTGTGCGTTAGTCTTGCTAAGGCTCAGAAACGGCTGGGCCGATTTTAATAATTCCTTTTTTGTTTTGTTTGCCTTAATACAGATGTGGTTTAGAAAGAAAAACTTACAAAAACGTCAAGGAACAGCGGAAAAATCGAAAAAATTGAAATTGGTAATTTTGTATGGGAATTGCCACATCAGACAACTTTAAACAGCCAACAAATCTTAACGGCTAGGCGGATGTAACTCAAATTCAGCACACACATAACTTGAATCCTACACTGAAAAAAAAAATGTTTTAAAATTGACGAAAATTGTTATTAATTTGACGATATTTGTGTTTAAAAAATAGCTTGCAACAAATTTCGTCAAAGTAAGAGCAAATGTATTTAAAAATTTTGAAAAACATATGAAAAAAAAGTCTAATTAACAACACATTTTGTGAACACATTGTGTTTAATTTTAAGCTAACTTTTTTTTTTTAATGTAGATGAAGTTATGGCATACTTGGTTTTTACCACGCCCCTTCTTCTGCCCCTTTACAAGAAACGTAAATTATCCTACTAGCGTACTTTTATTAGCGAAACTGTGCGTCTAAATAATTAAAAGAAAATTTTGTCAAAAAACATTCACATATCTTCAAAATTGCACAAAATTTTTAGTACAGCGTCATTTTCTAATAACTTCCTTAGAATAACAAAAAACTATCAGAAATTCGTATTTATTACTTTCGATGAAAATAACTCCGTTAATATATTTCATCCAATTTATTTTCGTTGATAAATTAAATTTAAGCACTTAATAAACCATATTTGAAGAAAACTCCAACGTATTCATTTTTTACTCCAAAAATCATAAAAGCTGTCATTTCAATAAATAAAAAATAACTTTAAAAAAAAATTATTTGTTTGCCCATTGTGAGGATCGATCCTTGGACCACCTCATGGCTTCAAAACAAACAGTTGAGCTGACTATTTTTATTCAAATTGAAATGTACTAAAAAATTTTCTAATAGAATTCGCAATAAAATGATATGACAGCACAATCTTTTGAATTCGAATAATAGCAGCCTATTACATTCCGTGTTAATATGGGATATTGGAGTGTTTCATTCAATCAATAATTGAAATTCGATTGGCACCATTTGTTTTCGATCATAAATGTTCGATAAGAAATTAATTTCGGGTGGAATCGTGATTGCTCGAATTTAGGGCGGGACGAAGTTTGCCGGGTCCTCTAGTATAAATAAATATACTATATATTTTCCCAATATCATCCGACAGGACAGCGGCGAGGGCAGAAGAGGATTTCTTACGGTTCTTTAGACACTCACGGATAAGTTTCTGGTTTTCCCGATCGTTAGTTAGGCGTTTTATTTCTGTTTTTGTTTTATTATGGTGAAATTTTGTCTCTGCAAATCGTCTATGTGCACATTGCACTGCCCACCGTAAGCAACCCACCAATTTGGCAATCTCTACCTGAGACTTGCCTTCTTCGTTTAGAATTTGTATTCTCACTCTTTTTTTAAACAAATGTTCACATCTTACAGGCATTTCGACAAGAAAATAATATCTACTCACAAACTTGGTTTACACAAAAGCTTCTTTATTCCTTGCAAAGTACTCAAAAACTAACAAAGTATTTTAACTATTTCTTAAATAATTCCGTTATAATTATCAATTTTGATAATCGTGCCATGACTTTTCCTAGAAAGTATTTTTTTATTGTAATGAACGTTTAAACACACAAGCGATGCATTTTTAAAAAGCAATGGTTACTTCGTTAGCTAATTTTATAATAATTCAAATCTAAGGGGGGTGCCTCATACTTTTGGCCAAGGCACTTTTAATCAACTTTTAAGTAAGCAATTACAACTTACAAACGAAGTGCAGTTGGGGAATTTTTCAGTTCCAGTAAACGAAAAATTTCTGTGCGTGAAGTGAAACTCACCGTCGAAATGATGTTGAACGTCGAATCAATAGTGAAGGTAAGGTCTCGACTACGAAACTTACTCAACGCGGGTTCAAGAATGAGGGTGATTATCTCGATTAATTTGTTTTTTTTTAATGAAAAAAGTCTTTCTTTTGAACTTTCTCATTTGTGTTTATTTGTTTTTAGTACATTTTGTTACCTATGGAAGTTTAATCCCGAAAAAACCCTCTTGGCTACGCGCCTGCGCTATCTACAAAGAAGATTTATTTAAAATTGTAGCGATATATTTTAAGCATATCTAGAATTTCTAATTTACATACTTGATTGATCATATATATATTTTTATATATATATGACTGTTTTGAACTTTTGTTTTGAAAGATGCATGTAAGAGAGATATTTTTCGGATACGGAAGCGCTTTTAAATACAGGAGAATACAAAAAAATAACCATTGTTTTCATTCAGATTGATCTCCTTCCTTTTATTTTCATTAAGTTGATGTTGAAAGAAATATTTTCAAGTTTTATGGTTATACTGCATTCTCTTAATTTGGTTATTTCCGTAAATAAAAAACTTTGAAAAATTTGAAAAAATGAGTTGCCTGAATCTTTTGCAGCAATTTATTTTTAATGGTAAGATAATGAAAACTTCATTAATTTCATGCTATGAAAATTAAAAAAAAACAAACTTTTTATAGCAGGTAAATAACATTTTTCAAGTATTTTTAATGCTTTGGTCGCGTTTGATTTTTTCCTAGATTACCCCTACGCAATTCTAGCATTTTTTGTAATGTCTCTTTTTAAGCTGGCAACACCATGAGTTGTATGATTAAATACCTGAGCTTAAGACAAAAGATGAATTTCAAAAGCAAATCAGTCATTCACGCGATCGCTTACAACAAACAAGTTAAACAAGCTGGGGAAAATCAATATTTTTAAAACTTGACTAAAAGCGTGAAGATGAAATCTCTTAGTATATTTATTCTTTTCGTATTAGCACATCTGTCAATACAAGACACAAGTTTAACAAAAATAGACGCAAACAAAACTGAAGTAATCGCAACCGAAGCTACGACAACGGCATCTACATTGAACGCTAGTGACAGCATCAAACCAGCGAAAATAAAGTACCCAACAACTGATGGATTTTTACTTCTCATAAATAACACACAGCCTATGAACACCATGGAAAATCTTGGTAAAGCAATAAAGCTGGGAATGCAAAAAGTTAATGCGTCACTTGAGAATAGATTTGGTGAAGATGAGACGACTGGTATAGTTTTCGATTCGACGCCGGTTTGTCGCAATGGACAGGTATTGGCTGGAAGACGATGTCGCAATGAAGCATGAATAAAAAAATAAAATTCGATAAGATTTCAATAAAAAAAAACAAACATTAATACTCAGTTGGATATTTTATTTGCATTTTTGTAAAGATAATTTAACTTTATTATCAAATCGTTAGATCTTTTGTAAGTTATTTATTTGCGCGCCAAAACAAAAAAAAAAAAAAAAGAAAAAAATAACGCTACTAAAAGACTGATGAACGAAAATTTCAAATGTATTTCATGTCTTAGTTATAATAAACTGTGAAATCTACAAAAAATAAGTTTAGGTGCTGGTAGCACGTAATCGTTAAATGTAGTTGGTCTGTTAGAGTACAAAATACATTCTTCTTAGAAAACTTCTCACATTTTGTGTCATGCTCGTCTAATGATTTGTGTTGTCATTATTGCTTACTTTAATGATCGCAACTTCCGATTCATATTTCATTCGTGAGATTTTATTTTCAACAGCGAATGTAAGCTACTAAAAATTTTCATTCAACATGCAAAGTGCTGCCTTTTGGATCCTAATAATCTTCATTCAACTTTAAATAAAATAAGTTTTTTAGAAGAGAACAATCATTTGTTTTTTTAGTTAGTAACACACACATTCAGAAATTTTAAGAGATAAATTGGGTTTCATTTCGCGTACTTACCGTTTAAAATTTTAAGAAAATCACTTTCAAAGTTATGCGATTATAAGGTGTGTTCCATAATCATAAGACATGAACTTTTTTTTTAAATATATTGTCTAATCATTTTGGCAGTCACACAGAGCACTATACGTACCCCCTTCCCCCACCCCTAAATATGGAATTATAAACAAACTATAGATTTCTAATCTAAGCAAACCACGCATTTACAAGTGCAATGACATATCTGCTTAAACAAACAAAAAATTGTCCCGTTAATTTCGCGTTTGTTTTGTACAAACAATTGAAACACATAGTGCAGCACATATAAGTATACGCATGGTTGAATTAATAAGGTTGTCTCGGGGCTGATCGTACTCTCTCCTCAGTACCCACAATTGCCAAAATCAATGAAAAGCAACAACAACAACTTCATCGGCTTTACATTTTATCAATTTTCGCTTTTAGATTTTCTACGAGCTGTTAACTTCGCTTTGACATTTATGGCTTATTTATTCAACCATGAGTATACTTACTATGCAAACGAAATAGCGGTATTTTTTCATAATTTGTTGAATTAAAAAAAAAAAAAAACTGAATTTGATTCTGCTTCAGTCATCATTTGTGTTTTGATAAAAAAAGTTCGTGGTCATCAGTAAAATAATATATTTTTTAGTGAAAATGAGACCAAAAATAAAGAAAGGTTTGCCTTGAAATACGAGAGCAAATAATAAGATTAAAAAAAGAGGGACACTCTTCGAACTCTATTGCAAAAGCCATTGGTCGTGCTAAGTCAACAGTGCAAACAATAATAAAAAACTAGTACGTGTCAAAATCGTTAGCTAATAAACCTAGAAGTGGTCGTCCCACCTTAAATTTCTCCAAGAGTTCAGCGGTATGTTAAAAGTGTTATGGATAAAAATCCGAAAATAACATCTGTAGAAATTTGAAATATCTTGGAAACCGACTACAATACTAGTGAAATACAATATAAAGACAATATAAAGAAAACGGGTTTCATAGCCGAGTGCCCAGAAAAAACCATTCATCTGCCAAATAAGCAAAAAGGAGCGACTCGACTTTGCATTACAGTATGCTGACAAATCGACAGATTTCTGGACGATTGTGTTATTCAGCGATAAGAGTAAGTCCAATTTATTCGGTTGTGATCAGGGACCGTAACTGTTATGACTTTTTAAAAAAAAGTCAAGAAATAACAGTTAAAATTTGACTTATAATTTTTCGGTCAAAAATAAAAGTTAAAATATGACTTTTATTTTTCCGATCAAAAATAACAGTTAAAATTTGACTTTTATTTTTTCGGTCACAAATAACAGTTAAAATTTGACCTATATTTTTTCGGTCAAAAATAAAAGTTAAAATATGACTTTTATTTTTTCGGTCAAAAATAAAAGTTAAAATATGACTTTTATTTTTCCGGTCAAAAATTTAAGTTGAAATTTTACTTCTGTTTTTCCGGTCAAAAATATAAGTTAAAACATGACATTTATTTTTTAGTTTTAAGTTTTATTTTTTATGTTATTTTCTTCTATTAAAAATAAAGGTACACAATTTGACAGTGACATCATATATAAATTACTTGCTTACCCGGCACACGTTGCTTTGCAGCCTAAATTTATTTGTCGTGCTCTTTTTGGATTTTCGCGATTTTTCGCTTGTTTGAAAATGATTTTTATTAATATTTAATTATTAACTGTGCAACACAACTTTCTCAACAAAACGATGAAAGTTCCTTTTCTTCACTTGAAGACGAAAACTAGATTGGGAAAAAATTTTCGGCGTCCTCGTTTATAGTTATTAGTTATAAATAGTATATAATAGTATATATTTGGACCACCCTGTATAAATATTTTACATATTTCATTGAGCAAGGATAGGGTATAGAACAACAAGTAACTCGGGTATGATTTGATTATCCGATTTCTGTCCGTTACTCATTTCAGTTCTCTGATGTTCTCTGATGATCATTTCAGTTCACAACAATGACAGGGAACGCAAGGTGCAGTGATAAGCCAAACAAAGGCAGATAAGAGTATAGTGAATAGAATTTATACTTTTGTTATATTTTTTCACCTTTTAACCGAAAAAATAAAAGTAAAATTTTAACTTATATTTTTGACCGGAAAAATATAAGTCAAATTTTAACTGTTATTTTTGACCGAAAAAATAATAGTCAAATTTTAACTGTTATTTTTGACCAAAACAATAAAAGTCATATATTAACTTATATTTCTGAGCGGAACAATAAAAGTCATATTTTAACTTTTATTTTTGACCGAAAAAGTAAAAGTCATTATTTGACTTTTATTTTTGACTGAAAAAATATAAGTCAATTTTTAACTTTTATTTTTGACCGAAAAAATAAAAGTCAAATTTCAACTTTTATTTTTTACCAAAAAAAAAATCGGTCAAAAATAACTATTATTTTTTGACTTTTTTTAAAAAAGTCAAATAAATAAAAATCTTTTAAGATTATTATTCCTTAGTTAACAAGCATCGCACTACTTTATTCAAATATCGAAAAGACACATTTTTTCCGCCTGACTTTTTGAATCGAAATTTCGAAAATAACAGTTATTTTCGGTCCCTGGTTGTGATAGCAAACAAGAAATATGGCGCAAAGAGAATGAAGAACTGCAACCGAAAAACCTCATCCCAACTGTAAAGCATGGCAGAGGTTCGGTCATAGTATGGGGCTTTATGTCGGAGAATGGAGTTGAAAAACTACAGTTTTTGGAAACAAATATGGAACATTTTGAAAAGTAATTTGAAAGAATCCGCAATCAAGTTGGATCTATGTAGCACCTGTAGTGGAATTCTGTAACTTTTTCGCAACTTCCGATCGGAATTGTAATTTGCGACGTTTTTCGGTTGTCATACCCAAAACGGTATTCACTAACTTCTACTTTGCGACAAATTTCGGTCGAAAAAATTTTACGAATTTAAGTGAAAAAAGTGGCAGCTCTACTTATTTATCGGTGAGAAATTAATTTTAATTCAGTTATAAATAAATATTTAAATTCAAAATGGTCAAAGCGGCCGAAAAATTTTTGAATTTATTTCGTCCTTAACTCGATGAATTCATCGACTTGTGGCTGCAAAAACCTTCAAAAAATAGAAAAGTTCCAATATGTCTATGAACCATAAAACAATATTTACTTGATTTTCAGCTGATAGACCAGTGATTCTATTTCTTTGTAGACGGTAGTCTAATAAGTCGATGAACTCATGAGTTATATTTGGCGTGATGCGATACAACTTTTTGAATTTTTTCAACTCCAAATCACAAGGAGAATCAACTCTTCCAAGAAATGATCTCTCTAAATTCATTTTACGAACATGAGCTTCAGTCGCTAGGAGCGTAGCATCCATTTCCAAATAACTGAAAGCCATTTAAAGCTACAAAAAAATACTAGAAATTTTAATTTGTTCCATTCAATTTAATTTATTATAATTTTAATTTCAAAAAACTAAAAAACATTTTCGATTCACTTTTCTACAACAAAATATTCGTCGTAAGTTGTGCGATTCGTTTGTGACAAACTTCCGATACTTTCACCGACAAAATTGGAAAAAAGTATATAATAAATACTACTTTCCGAAAATTATCGCAAATAGAACTTTGCGACACCGAATATGGGCCGAAATGTGTTACAGAATCCCACTAATGGTATTTCCAACAGTCCAATGACCCAAAGCACACATTCCATATAGTCAAGGAATGGTTGCTTTACAACGTGCCAAAACAACTCCATTCGCCACCCAAGTCCTCCGACCTCAACCCAATAGAGCATTTTTGAGATGAATTAGAACGCAGGGGGAACTGAAAGATCCCTGAAATAACGGCTGAAACAATAAAAAAATTCGTATTTTCAATAAAAACTCGATTAATGGCAGTACTAGAGGCAAAGGGAGGTAAATATTTAAGATACAGTAAATATTTATTTAAACTAAATTTAAGTACATTTTATTTTAGAGTACATATACTTTACTGTGCTGTGAAAATGAATTTTTGTGTTTTATATAATATTCAAATATTTTATTTTGCATTTGCACCACGGATTAAATATTTATGATATTATGTGTTTTTTTGTTATATTCAGTTTTTTAAAATGAAGCATATTTTCATTTGTACGCGGTATTCGTGAGGGGCACGTATACTTTTCTATGTGACTGCATACAGTGATGAAAAAATAGAAGAAACGGCAAGCACTTTAACATTTAAAATAATTATGTATTATGTATAAAATATTAAAATATTAGTTGTGCAAACTGTTAAAGCAGTTAACTTGATTTCGTTTTGGAAAAAAAAAGATACAGTAGTTTCGACTATGTCGTAATACAAGACGTAGAATTATTCAATTCGCTTTTGATGACATATTTTTTAAAAACTATTTAGCAAAGTATTTATTCCATACACCTGAGCATATGACCTTTAAAAGAGTGCCGGAGAGGGTTAATATGTATGACCGACCCCCATTACTTTTGCAAAAGGAACATTTTTGACTTCGACATCTATTCCCTCCGACCATTCCTTAGGGGGGCTCCTTTACAAATATCATGGTTTTTGTATATTTATTCCATACACCTGAGCATATGACCTTTAAGAGAGTGCCGGAAAGGGTTCATAGGTATGACTGACCCCAATTACTTTTGCAAAAGGAACATTTTTGCCTTTGACACCTTTTCCCTCCGACCACTCCTTAGGGGGGCTCCCATACAAATTTTATGGTTTTTGTGCCGGAAAGGGTTCATAGGTATGACTGACCCCCATTACTTTTGCAAAAGGAACATTTTTGCCTTTAACACCTATTTCCTCCGACCACTCCTTAGGGGGGCTCCCATACAAATTTTATGGTTTTTGTATATTTATCCCATACACCTGAGCATATGACCTTCAAGAGAGTGCCGGAGAGGGTTCATAGGTATGACCGACCCCCATTACTTTTGCAAAAGGAACATTTTTGCCTATGACACCTATTCCCTCCGACCACTCCTTAGGGGGGCTCCCATACAAATTTTATGGTTTTGTCGATAAAATCAGAAACTGTCGATAAATAGGTAGCAATTTTAAGCAAACAAAAACATCAAATGTTGGCTTTATATTTCATGTAATTGTGTAAAATTTATATAAGTTAGAGAGTTCTAACATGAATTTTTGTCGCATTGCGGATCAAGCAGACCAACAAGTGCTAACATCAACATTGTACGATCAGTACTTTAGGCCCACCAAAGGCTCAAAAAGTTATATAAATACCGACACCTGATCACTATCAACCACCCTACTTACCTCCGAGAATGACGTATTCTACGTCAAAAATAGAAAGTATTGAAAAAAATCAATTTTTTTTTTGGGATATTCTACCCAAAGCACCTTTTTTATTCAGAATGGGAAGCAGAGTGCATTGCATAGATGTTGAGCGCCAATTCATCCGAAAATTAAGAAATTAAGACAAAATAAAGTGTGAAATTGCGGAGTTATTCAAGTGTTAAAAAAAATTTGTTCTCCTATTAATGTTGAACCAAAGAAGGAAAAACGAGGCAGAAAACGAGCAACCCATGCAAAGTATAACGTACTGTTGGTAAGAAAAACTAAAAAAATAACCCCTTATTTCCTCGGAAGAACCCATAAAAGAGTTAAATACACCAGTCACACAATACGGGATAGATTAATAGAAAATGATTTTAAAGCACATTCCGCAAGAAAAGTCCCATACTTGAGCAAAACAAAAAAAAAAAAAAAACGATCGCAACAGAGAACTTTTGCAAAAAAGCATATGATATGAAAAAATTGGAAAAACGTGTTGTGGCCGAACAAATTAATGGTAAATTTGTTCGGATCCGATGGAATGCCTCATATAAGGTGCCCAAAAAATACTGCACGTATTCCGAAGCACACATTTAAAATTATTGAACATGGTGGTGATAGTATATTGCTATGGGATTGTTTTTCCTTGTCGGGTGTATGTCCAATATATTGGATTAAAGGTAAAATGTGGGCCACATACTATGTAAATATATTAAATAGCATAATGCTGCCATTTGATGATGAAAATATGCAGTTAAAATGGAAAGTTATGTAAGGTAGTAACGGTCCCAAACACTCCTCGCAACTGGCAAACAAATGGTTCCGGGACAATAGCGCGGGCCATTTATTAGAATGATCATCCCAGTCATAAGACCTTAATCCAATGTAACCATTTTGCGGGATCTTAAAGAAGAAAAAAGCTGGCTGTAAATCCAAAAACAAAGCAAAATTGTGGAAAAAAAGTACAAGATGAGTGGTATGCTATTGATCCGTCAATTTGTGCCAAACTGGGGGTTTCCATGGGCCGTCGGTGCATTGAAGTTCTAAAAAAACCGCAGTGTCACAACAAAATATTAAAGTTAACTAGTTTACAGTATAAAATTGGTAGATTTTAAGAAAAATGTATTAGTATGTTAGTTAAGTCTTTTGTTTCTATTATTTTTTCCAAGGGCAATAAATGAAATGTTTTTTTGACATAGAATACGTCATTCTCGGAGGTAAGTAGGGTGGTTGATAGTGATCAGGTGTCGGTATTTATATAACTTTTTGAGCCTTTGGTGGGCCTAAAGTACTGATCGTACAATGTTGATGTTAGCACTTGTTGGTCTGCTTGATCCTCAATGCGACAAAAATTCATGTTAGAACTCTCTAACTTATATACATTTTACACAATTACATGAAATATAAAGCCAACATTTGACGTCTTTGTTTGCTTAAACTTGCTACCTATTTATCGACAGTTTCCGGTTTTATCGACAAAACCATAAAATTTGTATGGGAGCCCCCCTAAGGAGTGGTCGGCGGGAATAGGTGTCAAAGGCAAAAATGTTCCTTTTGCAAAAGTAATGGGGGTCGGTCATACCTATGAACCCTCTCCGGCACTCTCTTAAAGGTCATATGGTCAGGTGTATGGAATAAATAAACAAAAACCATAAAATTTGTATGGGAGCCCCCCTAAGCAGTGGTCGGAGGGAATAGGTGTTAAAGGCAAAAATATTCTTTTTGCAAAAGTAATGGGGGTCAGTCATACATATTAACCCTCTCCGGCACTCTCTTAAAGGTCATATGCTCAGGTGTATGGAATAAATAAACAAAAACCATAAAATTTGTATGGGAGCCCCCCTAAAGAGTAGTCGGAGGGAATAGGTGTCAAAGGCAAAAATATTCTTTTTGCAAAAGTAATGGGGGTCAGTCATACATATTAACCCTCTCCGGCACTCTTTTAAAGGTCATATGCTCAGGTGTATGGAATAAATATTTTGCTAAATAGTTTTTAAAAAAGATGTCATCAAAAGCGAATTGACTAATTCTACGTCTTGTGTTACGACATAGTCGAAACTACTGTATCTTTTTTTTTTTTTGTTTTATGAATTGAGTGAAGCTGATTTTTTTTATATTCGGATAGATATTTTCTTAACCTTTAATTCATATGTAAACTTTTCACATCAACAAAATTCATTACACAAAAAAATAATCAAACAAAAGAAAAACATACAAGCAGTTTCTTTTATTTTTTCCATCACTGTATGTAACTAGCTGATTGCGCAAAACAATAGCAACAAAATCAGTGCGCTGCTACAAAATCGTGTATATATAGTTTAATATTGTGAACACACAAAAATTATTATAGGAACACAAAGCCTATATTATAATCATACTAGCTGACCCGGCAAACGTTGTTTTGCCCAAACTTAATATTCGATGTTTCTACTTTTTCAATAGATGACGGTGTAGTTTTGAAAGACAAACACAATTACCAAATTTTAGTCTATTATGACCAAACCCGATTGCAATATAGTATTTTCATATATTTGTGGGTGGTAAAACATATTTTTAGTACAGTTCCCGAAATCATGCAAACAAAATAAATTAGTATAATAATATAAAAATTTATTTTTAATACCAAATTTTCTATAACAATAATACCAGCAAAATCTTCTGATATATAGAGTTTTTATTGATTTGTAGACAGTAAAAGGGGGGTGTGGTAACCAAGTTTTAGTACAGTTGCCGACAGTGAGCATAAAAACTAAACTCCAAAATTGTAGCCTAATACGGCGAAACCATCGGAAATATAGAATTTTTATTGATTTGGGGGCGGTAAAATGAGGTGTGGCAACCAATTTTTAGTACAGTTACCGACAGTGAGCATACAAACTAAATTACGAAATTTTAGTCTAGTATCACCTAAACCTTTCGATATATAGAATTTTCATTAATTTGTGGGCGGTGAAAGAGGGTGTGGCAACCTATTTTTAGTACAGTTTCCGACAGCAATCAAACAAAATTAATTACCAAATTTAAGTATAATACCCCCAAAATCTTCCGATATATAGAATTTTTATTAATTTGTGGGCGGTAAATGGGAGGTGTGGCAACCCAGTTTTAGTAAAGTTTCCGACAGTGAGCATACAAACTAAATTACCAAATTGTAGTCTAATACGACCAAAATCGTCAGAAATATAGCATTTTTATTGATTTGTGGGCGGTAAAAGAGGGTGTGGCAATTTTTTTTTCTACATAGTGTCCTTCCTTGGGGCAATACGAATCCATCAATCTCAAAATTGTAAAAATTGAACGACCCCTTCTTGAGCTATGCGCGTACACACGGACGTCAGTCATTTTTATATATAAGAGATAATCAGCGCAAATAATAACAAACTACCTATAATAAATTTAAAATAAATTTAAAAAAATGCATTCTATGGTTTTCTTTCAAAATGCTTATTTTAATAGAAAATGCGAACAACGTCGCATACGGGCAGCTAGTGTTTGGCTATATTTGTTTTTGCCTGCCTCTGTCTTTTTTTCACGTCACCACGCATAGCGTACGACAAAAAAAAACAAAAACAAAATACATTGCCATTCTCTGTTGCTATCCATAGCACACACACGCTCGGGCATATGTAGGCAAAACAAAAACAAATCACATTGCTATTCTCAGCAAAGCAATACTCACTGTAGGATGGGAGAGTAAAATATTGGAACACTCGCATCGTGTCGATGTGTCGCACACTGCTTTATTTTTCACTACAACAACAACAATTTTTATACGCTATGAGTCGTTCATGTCCGTTTGTGCTTGCAGGTGAATTTTACTTAGGATTTTGAAAGCCATGAATCTCCTTTTCTAATAAACTTTTTAATAATTTTTTTGGCCTAAAACCTTCACCAGGTCGAGAGCTTTTTATTATAAAAAATTTCATGAAAAACGGCCGGGCCTTTCTCAAGATTGTTCCGAACATAAAAAAGGCACTTCAAAATATAATATTAGTATAGATAAAAAACAAATCATATTCAAATTTGGTTTTGTTTTTTTTATTAAATTTAAAATGAATGTGACTGCATGCAATTTGTTTGAGTTCAAAACAAAAGCAACAAAACTTAAAAAATGTAAAAAAAGAACAGAAGTTCCAAAAAATAACGATTAAAGTTATTTTATTGTAAAGCACAGGTTGCTTGTGAGTCATAAATATTAAAATTTAGTTTCGTTTTTGTGCTAATTGTGACATTGACTGTTCCATTTATAATGGCACGTATTAAATACTGTGAAACTCTAAAATAACAAATTATTTCCGAATATAAAAAGGGAAAATCTCAAAATCTATCGCGAAACAGTTTAATATTAATCGTTCAATAGTATGCAGATTAATAAAAGAGTATAACATCACAAAAGGCGTAACAACGGTTCATTCAGGAGGGCGGCCGTGGAAGACATCGCTGCGTGATGATAGGAATATTTGTGACTTGTTCAAGCGAAATCCATTTGTCACCTCCAAAGAGGTTGTTCGGACATTTGATTTAGATATCCATCACAGTACTGTTCGCAGAAGAGCCGTTGAGAACGATTTAAGGAGTTACAGACCGGCAAAGAAACCTTTGCTTACAGCTAAACATAAACAAAAAAGGTGAGGTGTTATAATGTAAACAACTCTGTCTGAAATTTTGACAACGAGTTGCAATTTATAGTTTTTAGACTCAGTTTTGCAAAAGAGCACCTAAATTGGACCGTTCAAGAATGGATAACCGTTTTGTATAGCGATGAATAAAAGTTCAACTTGATTAATTCAGATGGGATGTGCACTGTACGGCGCCGCCCAGGTACAAGACTTGAAGCCCGAAACTGCAAAATAAATTTTAAGCAAGGAGACGATGGTATTATGGTCTGGACTTGTTTTTCCTATGATCAAGTCTGACCATTTCATAAAATCGATGGTATTATGGATCGATTTGTATATAAAGACATTTAAGAAAGCAATATGCTACCACATCCAGAGTGGAAAATGCCGCTGCAGTGGACGTTTCAGCATGGCAACGACTCGAAGCACACATCAAAGCTCATCAAAGATTACATTATAGACAATGGGATTCAAGTCCTTGATTGGCCTGCACAATCAGCAAACAAAAAATCTTTTGTGGGTTAAAAAATGAACTGCCCTAACTTGATTATTAAATTACTTTAAAGCTCATATTAAAGGTAAATTTTTTTATTGGTTGAAAATAAAGAGATACCGAGGGGCCGAGAAAATAGATTTATAGCGATAACTTTCGATCGGAAAGATATATTGGTAAAAGAGAATTTAGCTGCAGAGAAGAGAAGATAGCTGCAGGGAGTGCACACTGTATCTTTAAAGATACAACCAATTAAAGTGACCCAGTGAGGTACCAAATGATCGAAATTTTTTCGAATCACTTAGATCACTAAAGGACATATTTTGAAAGCAGTCAGTGTTTTTTCCTAATCAAAATTATTTATCTGTTCCTAGAAGTTAAACTGTTAAAAATAGTGTTTATTTAATTAAAAAAAAATTTTTTTTTTGACTTTGTACATAATTTTTTTAAAAAGTATGACAAATAGAAATAAAAAGTAATTTTTTTTAAGACTTATAATATTCTTAATAATATAGAACCGATTTGAAAAAAAGCAAACAAAAAATATAGCCATAGGAATTTTTTTAATGGTTGTATCTTTAAAGATACACGGTGTATTTAAGGGTTAAGAAAGAAAAAAAAATTAAAATAAGAAATTAATATCTTCAAAAAGCAATGGGCTTATGTCTCGTTTTTTGGTGACAGAAACAGTAAATAATATTTTTTCGTAAAACTGAAACCACTTTTGCTTCTAAACGCCATGTCATGTTTTTGAATATAGCTTTATAATTTTTACTGAAACTTGGCTTCGCTCTAACGTTTTAAATTCTGAAATAATGTGCAATAAGTACCAAATTGTTCGTAAAGATCGCTATGATAAGATCGGTGGTGGCGTCCTGATAGCTGTCCATAACTCGCTTGCTTCGGAGGAATTAACAATTCCTGGTACCAACGACCTGGAGTTTATTTGTGTTACAGTTAAAGTAAATAATAATACGATTTTTCTTACTTGCTCTTACATTCCACCTAAAAGTGATTTAACAATTTACTTAAACCATATTAGTGCCATCGAAACCGTCCTAACAATATTACTTGCCAACAAAAATTAAAATAAATTAGCTCCAGATACGCGAAATAATAAAATTTTTAACTTTAAAAAAACAGACTATGTTAAACTTAATGCTCTTCTTGCGCAGATTGACTGGTCCCCAATTTTAAATAATAGGTCTTCGTACTCCTTTTATGATGTCGAATCTTCAGTACAGTTCCTCAATGATACCTTGCAAAAATGTTTCTCATTATCTGTGCCAAAAAAAAAAAATAGTAATTTCAAACCTTTAAACCCTCCTTGGTTAACTAATGAGCTTAAGTCTTTAAAAAATTCCAAAAATCGCTTATTTAAGATATATAAAAAGTCATGCTCTAATTTAGACTTCGCTTGCTATTCCTCTTGTCGTTACAGATAACAACTATTAAATAAACAATGCTACTCTGCCTATATAGCCAAAATAAAAACTCAATTCAAAGATAATCCGAAACTTTTCTACACTTTTGTCAACTCAAAACGAAAAACCTCCAGCTTCCCACTTCTTATGAAATTCAATCATGAAGAAGCATCTTGCGACATCGAAGTTTCCAACATGTTTGCAAACTTCTTTAAAACAACCTACTCCGATATACCATTGAGCCTACCACCAGTTAACTCTTTTGAAACCCCCGTAATAGATTCTAATATAGTTATGCATTACCTTCAACAAGTTAAATCTTCTTTTACGACTGGGCCTGACGAAATCCCGAGCTGCATTTTAAAACATTGTTCTATTAGTTTGTGTTCTCCCCTATCAAAAATTTTTAACACATACTTGCACAGTGGTCATTTTCCCTATATATGGAGAAAATCTTATATAATACCTCTTCATAAATTCGGCTCAAAAATTGATGTTTCCAATTACCGAGGTATCGCAAAACTAAGCGCTATCCCTAAGTTATTTGAGAAAATTATAACTAATCAAATAACCCACGTTGTATCTTCCTCCATTTCCACCTCCCACATGGTTTCTTAAAGGGCAAATCTACGTCAACTAACCTCTTGGAGTTTACTTGAAAGGTTTTACTTTAGGACGACAGACTGACGTTATTTATACAGACTTTAGCAAAGCTTTCGATTGTGTCAATCATTATCTTCTTCTAAAAAAGCTTCATCTAATTGGGTTTCCCGTCAAACTATTACACTGGATTAACTCGTACTTGTCGAATCGTTCTCAAAAAGTTTTATATAAGAATTCTATGTCAAAAAATATTTTGGTCACATCTGGTGTTCCGCAGGGAAGTTATCTTGGCCCGGTTTTATTTTTACTATTTATAAATGACCTTCCTTCTGTAATAAAACACTCTAACGTCTTAATGTACGCCGATGACGTGAAACTTTTCCTAACTTACAAATCACCTGAAGAACAACAACTCTTACAATCGGATTTAAATAGTCTAGTGGAGTGGTGTAATTTAAACCTTTTAAAATTAAATTTAAAAAAATGTAAGCAAATGACATTCTCACGGCGAATTGCTAATAGTATAAATTACACTATAAAAAATACTAACTTAGAAATTGTACACAGTTTTCTTGATTTAGGTGTAATTATGGATCCTAAACTTCGTTCCAATCTTCAAGTTAATTTGGTAATAAATAAGGCTAGAGGTGCCCTTCGTTTCATTAAAAGATGGGCTAAAGAATTCAACGATCCTTTCACTACTAAAATACTTTATACCTATCTTGTTAGACCAATTCTTGAATATGCATCCGTAATATGGAACCCTCAATACAATGTCCACATCGATGCATTAGAATCGGTTCAAAAACAATTCTTATTTTTTGCTTAACATTATCGTTGGAACCCCAATATTATTCTTCCCCCTTATGAAACCCGCGTTAAAATTATTTCCCTGCCTTCCTTAAGAAGCAGAAGAATTATGCTCAATGTTTCCTTTTTATACAAATTACTCAATGGTGATATAGACTCACAATACCTCCTTTCTTCATTAAACTTCAACATCCCCAGGAGCGGAGCCAGACATTTCCAGCTTTTTAAGTTGAGTCAGTGCACTTCTAATTATGCCCTTCACGACCCTTTGCTATGTATGTGTAGTGATTTCAATGGCAATTTGAACTTGATAAATTTTTCTGACTCAGTGGATGTCTTAAAACGCAAAATGATATTACATTTGAATACTTAACGCATTCCTTGTGATAACAAATATAACTCGCGATAATTGTGTAGATTTTACGATTTAACAAATAAGCATCATCGAATATGATAGATACTTTAAGTTTTTGTTTTATTCAGTTTTGTTTCTTTATTTTTTCATGAAACTATTTTAGATCTTTAGTTCTTCTTTAGTTGACCATGTATACCGTGTCTCTCGGCTTGGTGTGTCAGAGTTTATCTCTTTTCTATACAAGTTTTTACCTGCGTTGGCCCAAATGCATATCCAAATAATAACTTTAGCTCGGTGTTCCCTTATTTTAGTGACCCGAATATATAAATATATTGTGCCTGCACCTCCGGGCGAATCCAAAAAAAAAAAAAAAAAAAAAAAATGTTAAAGGCAGTCAAAAGTGCAATTTTGAGTTTTTATTATTTTAACAAAAAAAAAAAAAAAAAAAAATATATATGAATTTTGTTAAAAGGATTGAAAAAGATTAAAAATATATACACTTAGCTAAAGGTACTCTCCAAATGGGTTTTATTAAGTGCTTGAATTGAATTTATCAAAAAAAAAAAAAATTAAAAAATAAATACATGTATTACAAAACAACGGAGTTACGTGTATTTGCATTGAAACTAAAATATACGACTTTCTGATAGTTTTTTGTTACACTGAAGAAACGATGTTATTAGAAAAAGACATTGTGCTAACAATTAGTACAATTTTGAGTGAGCTTCACTAATAACATGCATCTTTATGTTTGCTAAATCTAACAGATATTTATTAATAGCATAGCTCATATCAAATGTAAATAAAATTTCACAAAAAGCGATGTTACGGCTGAATTCTTTGCAGTTGCTTTTGTGACATATACTAGTAAATGTGACTAAACAGAGATATATTAACAGAGATTGACGAATAGAATAGCCCCGACTGGTTTTTGTGCCAAACTAATTCAACCCTTATCCATTAATAGCTTACTAATAACAGGCCTCTATACAATAATCTAACATAGATTCTTTAACAGCTCTTATCAAACATAACAGAGATGCTTTAAATAACATTTTATAGATAATGATGTTACGATAACATTATATATTAAAAGCTTTTTGGGACAAATAAAATGCTACAGAACACAGATAACCGAACAGAATTGCCCCAACTGTTAATAGCTTAACAGATCAGTGCTAAGATGTTTCTTCTCTAAGATGTAAACTTAACATATAGTGTGAAAAAACATTTTAGTTTATTTTCAACAGTGTTATTATAGAAAGCTTTACGGTTGGCACTTTTTCTACACACATCAACTCACTCGCTGTTAAATTTTAAAACTGGTATTTTTTGTTGCTTTCTCCAAAACTCACTATAAAGCAGCTTAACTGTTCCCACTTAACTTCTCCAAGCTAAGAAGCTTTTTTCGAAATACGGCGAATTTCACTCGGCTTTCGGAGTCTTTGTTCGGCAAGTGCTTTGTTTGTTTTTTTCAACAGCATCCGACAACAAATGAAAACACACACACAAACAATTCTCGTCCAGACACATTGGTCCAAAATCATAGCCAAACTCAGTCGCGACACCACAAACGTGCGGTACACAGCGTAAAGAAATTTTGGCGGATAAAGAGCAACGTTACGAATTTACGAGTACATTATGATTTCGAGAGTGTGGCGCGTATTCATACGGTACGGTGTGATTATGTACGTGTGTGTGTGTATGTATGTGAGCTCTCATAAGTGAGCCAATAAAATCAGTGCAGCGGCTCATAATTTTGGGTTAGTGAAATTAAAGTATAAATAAAATATTAATTAAAGTATAAAAATAAATGCAAATGCTAAGCTGATTATGGCTACTTCCGGTTTGGTAATTTTAAAGTCGTCTTTAAGTTTGTGGCAGGCGGATGTGAGCTGCTCAAATAAAATGCATTAATCATCGAAAGGTTAAGATTAATTTGTGTGGAAATTGGTCAGTTGGAAATTTTAACAATAACAACGCCAACAACAATTTAATCCAACCAAGTTAGTTAATCAAGTGCGTTCATTATTCGTGGAAATCGTTTTACGTGTTAAATGCAGCTTTCAGTATTTTTCTTTATAATCACACAAACCAACACACATAAACCTCGACTGAGTTCACAAACACAACTATAGCTAAACAAGTTCGAAAAGTGACACAAAGTAGTGCCAATAACAACAACAACAACACAAAGCTGCAGCAAAGTGCAGCAATTGTTGCCATGCTTGTTGTTAATGTGTGAAATGTGCAAATAACAACTAATAAAGTAACAACTCTAACAACAGCAACAACAACAACAATAACGAGCAGCACCAACATCAATGGCATTTGAAGTGCTTTGAAATGAGCAAGGTTTTCAGTGCATTTATTTGTAAGTATTTGAGTGTGTGTGTGCTTAAGCTTTTATTTTAAATTTCAAATAAAAATTGTAGCTGCATGTGTGCAGATGCATTTATGCTCATGTGCATATCATGTGTACGTACATATGGCTGCTGTGTATGTTTGCTTTTGAAGTTATTGCTATTTTATTGCAACTCGCGTTGCACTAACTAACCAATACAAACAAACATCCACTCTTCCATATAAATAGATTTTATTTGTTGCCACACTGTTGTGGAATGTGTGCTGCAATAAAATGCACACCAACACACTTGATTTAACAATAACGTGTGTTCCATGTTTGCTATTGTTTGTATTTATCGTTTGATTTTTATTTATTGTTTTTGCCCAACCGAGGTCAGCACAGGATTCGCTCGTTTGGTCCTTTCCTTTATTTGTTCGTTCGTTCATTTGCTTGGAATTTTCTATTTTGTTTTTACGAGATATTTTTTTAGAATTTTTGTTGTTCTCATGTCGAATTTCTTCATGAAATAAATGGAATTTTGTTAAGCTTCACCTGCATGAGCGCGAAAGTGTCAAGGATAATCAAGGATTAAATGGAATTTTAGTGATTGTGAAGTCTTTCAGGTATGAAGAATTTCTTTGTAAGCAGCATGATAACGATAAAATATTTTATAAATTAAATATTTATAGCTTTCTAAAATATACCGAATATATGTAACGCAATTTTGTTGAATGACAGGTATTCAGAATAGTATTTGTTTGTTTAAGGATAAGGTATTGAAGGGCTAGTTACAGGAATTCTGTAGAATAGAGTGTGTCAACAGGAGGTGTACAATTTGTTATTTGAATCAAACAAACAATTGTATGTATGTCTCTTAAATTTTGATGGGATTATAAAGAAGACGCATTGAAATTATATATAAAATATGCTTTTACAACCCTACACCTCTTGGAGATGCCGGCCTTTATCAGACGTTATCAATGGCTTAACTAATTTTTTTAACAGCTTACAGTTAACAGACATTTTATCTGAAATACACCACGAATGACTCTCTTTCCAAATTATTGTAATCAATTTAGAGAAAACAGCTCTGCTAAGCATATGGGCCATATTTTACAAATCTGACGGAATTTGGACCAAAATCGTATGTTTATTTTTTGATTTGTCTAAAAGTTTTTTGAGAGTTTTACGCTAACAGAAATGAGTACACACATGCAATTACACTGCGGAAAAAATTCAGGTTAGCAAATGTTAGGTCGATTCTGAGAGTAAGGGGTTAAAATAGAGGCTAAATTAGAAGATCCGTATCGCGGCGTTTGTTTATGTTAGTTCGAATTTTTTTTTAATCGACCTTCGAACTTTGCAGTCAAATGCCCATTTTCAGCATATTGTTTATATGGTTTTTTGGCTATAACTCGTCGACTAATTGATATTTTTTCAATCTGTAAAAGCCTAATTATAGCTAGAGACCTGTGCAACAATTAAAATTTTTTAAAAAATGTTTTATGTTTATGTTTTTTTGGGAGTTACACTCTAAAACCATGCATTTTGAATAAAAGAAAATTAGATTTATTTATATATTAAATGGCCATAACTTGGCTTAAATAAGTTTTTCATTAATTAAGACAATGTATATTTAGCCTTGTCCTTATTCTTATCCTTAATCTTTTCCTTGCTGCCAAACTTATTCAGATCCTTATCCCTATTCTTATATCTGTCCTAATACTTGTCCTACTTCTTGTCTAATTTATTGTTTTAATCCATCCAACAATTCCTGACCATATCTTTGTTCGAACCCTTTTCTTAATCCTTGTCCCAATCTTGTTCTTAGTATATCGAAATCCTTGTTCTATTCCTTCTCCCAATTCTTGTTCTATTCCTTTTTCTAATCTTGTCATAAATCTTGTTTTAAATGTGTCTTGATGTTTTCCTTTTCGTTGTCCTCTCCTTGTCCTAATTATTTTTAGGATCTTGGACTGAACTATTATCCTAATCCTAATTCATATTCTAATCTTTGCCCAATTTTAAAAGTGAAGCTTTTTACGCCTCGTTTTCTGATTTTCTTGGGCGAAATCTCAAAAACGACAATTTTTTGCGACACCTTTTTCTTGGAATTGATGTTGCTTTTTGCTTGCGGCTATTAAAACAAGAAAATGTAAAATTAAAAATATTTCTTTGTTTGCCGTGGGAATTGAACTCATCTACCATCGATTGATGATTGTATACATTAACCAACAAACCATAAATCTTCGTTGTGAAATGTCGCTTTTTAAAAATTAAGTGTTAACTTAAGTTATATTGCAGCAGATCACAATAATCTATGAAAAGGATTGTGTATTGGCTATCCTTCATATCATAAAATATTGATTAAAATTATAGTGTATTGGCTATCCAAACAACAAAAGTTGAAAAAAGAACTTAAAATTATAAAATCTATGAAATTGCGAAAAAGCTTCGCTTCTCTCGTGTGTCCAACGACCAAGGTTGCCAGTTATGTGGGAAAAATTCCATTCGTGATAATTTTTAATTGCTCTTGGGAATTTTATTTGTTGGGAACTCCCATGGTCTTTTTTAATTCAGCGTGGTATTTTTTAAATAGCGTGGGAATTCAGTGTGGTCTTTTCTAATTGCCGTAGGATTTGGGAATTTTTTCTTAAAATAATTTTTTTTTTACATTTATTAAGCAAAAACTTCATATGAAATCATTGCCATTATACGCATAAAACGCTCTGTTTACGCAACGATTTTATGTCGTAAGTTTCGTATGTAAAATCCCTGAAATTTTTGTTGCATATGGGATTTATTGTGGTATCTTTTAATGCGTATGGGATTTTGTTTGGGATTATTAAATGCATATGGAATTTAAGGTGGTATTTTTAAAAAGCATGGTATTATTGTGGTAATTTTTAATGATTGTGGGATTTTTTGTGGTATTTTTTAATTGTGGTGGGAATTTTTTTGTTTATTTTTGCCGTGGTAATTTTGGTAGTATTTAATTTATGGTATTGTGGGAAAAATAGTTTTACGAATTTTAACTGGCAACCTTGCCAACGACGCACCTGAGTTTTTTGTCCCACTCCAAATCTTATTCCTGGCCCTAATCTTTGTCCAAATCATTGTCCTCATTATTTTTCTAATCCTTGTTCAAATCCTAGTGCTATTTCTTCTCCTTATTTTATTTTTTTATAATTTATAATAATTTTTATCTTTATTTGATTTTTAAATTTTTATTATTTTTATATTTTTGTTGTCTATTTTTTTTTCTTTTGTTTTAGATTTCTTTTATTTTGTTTCAAATTTTATTTTTTTATTTTCATTATTATTATTACTTTTTATTTTATTTATATTTTAGTTTTGCTTTTTCTTTAGCTTTTGCTTTTACTTTGCTTTTTTTTTTACCTATGGTTTTTTGCGTTTGCTTTTGTTTTTGTTTTGGCGTTGCGTTTGCTCTGCTTTTGTTTTTACCTCTTCTTTTGCTTTTGTGTAGTGCAGTCAGATTTGTTATAAGTAGCGCCATGAAATATCCATGGTGATGAAATATCCCATATGATGGGGCAGTTAGGTTATATTAAGCGGTTCCCAGAGGGGTCACATGGGTCTCATTTTTTTTTTTAATTTTCATATGGTCGAAAACCTCACCGTAGTGTCAATTTAATAATTAAATAAAAAAAATAATTAAATAAAATTTATTGGATCATTTTTTGCTGTCGTTAAAGAAAATTTACGGTTAAACTTCTGCTAGGCTGGTGTGAAACAAAAGTGCAATGATTCAATGCAACAGTATTGCACTCTTGTTGTAAATGCTTTTACCTCCACTACCAGTCGGCACGCACCGTTGTTAATTTTTTTATTTTTTTTCCTTAGACCAAGTAAATCACCCTGTAAATCTACATTTCGAATCTATAACATTTACCGAAATGCATTTCCTCACCGAGAAATAATTTCATGCAACTATGTTCATATAAATGATAATCTTAGTTACCGCTCCGTTTTTCATGCAACGCGCTCCGGCACTTAATGAGGGACTCTCACTTAATCGCTTATGACAATAGAACGAAATCAAATTTTTATTTCGAACTTTAGGAACATATTTTTGAAAAGTTTAACTAACTATTAACGTAAAACAATAAAAAATTTAAATTTTGTGAGTCATCTTAACCTACATTCCCCTTAATCGTTTGAAATGGCATAAAGAGAAAATCGCTAAAGAGAAAAATATAAACATTTAATTAGAACAGAGCTTAGATACTCTGTAGTATTACATTTCGACTTGAACGTATTTTTCTTTGATTAAGCTTGCCCTAAGAAGATATTTGAACTAAACTCAGCAAATAGCAAATAACATTGAAAAAAAAACCTTTGAAGAAAATCGAAGAAACTACTCGAAAATTGTATTATTTAAGTTCAAAGTAAATTTAAAGTACGTGATATTTCATTACAAAACAATAAAACGCGTAAAAGTGATGCTCTTTTATAAACATCTTTGTAACGAAATTGCTTTATCTATTATAATTCAGTTCTCAAACAAAGCCAGTCTCAAGTATTCAGTAGAAATTTAATTCGAAATCATTGTATTTTCTTCAATTTTGCTTCGACATTGTATTTCATTGAATGTGACGTTTTTTCAATATGCTTGATGATGAATACCTACTTTTTCTGATATAAACAAAAATTCTGAGAATATTAGCACCACGCAAAACAGCACACATAGGGGTATTTACCTCGAAAAACCGCTCAAAAATATTTGCTTGTCCCAATTAAGTGATACTTGACTGAATCAACTCTAGAAGAGTAATAAAGCTTATTTCTGTCAAATTAAGGCATAAATTCAGGGGGTAACGTATTTAAACTTTTTTTGTTTTTAATTTTGCTTTTCTCTGAATTCATATTATATATTATATTAAATATTTAATACCTTTTAGGAATATTCTGTGAAGATTTGAGAAGAATCGGAGCAAAACTCACGAAATTACAGCCGTGTAAGCAACTGCCCTCATATATAACTCAGTGTTAAAGCGAAACTTTAAAGCGTTTTCCCACAACTCACGTTTTCAAAGTCGATGCCCCTCATATCATAACATCAAAACTACTGCACCGATCTTTTTGAAGTTTTGAACACTATTTCTGTACATAATTTACGAGGTAACGCTGGACAGTTTTTTTTTAAAATTTGTTTAAATTTTTTTTTTACAATAATAAATTAACCAATTTTTTCAGGACACACGTCAGGGACAATAAAATCTGGGGGGTGGTTATGGGCAGCATTTTCTTTTGATTAAATAACTTCCTTCTTTAGCTGTTGTAAAAAATGTTACCCAATAACACCCTATAATATAACAAAAGGTCCATCATAAAAAAAAAAAAAAATAAACTAGCCATTTGGATACATTCACAATAAATCTAATATCTATTTAATTAAATGTTCAATATACATAAAAAAGGTTTTATTTTAAACTACCCACCTGCAGCTAAATCCTCCATAGCAAGAAACTTTTTTCACGATATTAATGACAACAAAAATCTATTTACTTAGCGGTGGTATTTTTCACACAAACTAACTGACTGACACCCATAACGACTTCTGCAGAAGCTGCAGAGATGAGGAGGAGGTTGAATCCACAACACACCTTCTCTGCACATGCCCATCGCTGGCCAGAAAGCGCCATCTCTTCCTAGGTAACTGTTTCTACAGTGACCTAGACGAACTCTCAAAAACTTCGGTCTACCGAATACAAAGCTTCATAAATAGCTCCAACTGGTTCAGATAGAGTGGAAATAATTAACCCCTGGTATCACAACGGGCCAAACTGGCCTAAGTGTGTCTCATAGGAGACAGCCACGTCAACCTAACCTAACCTAACTGACTGACAATGCACGTTTACCATCGATGACATTCAATTGATGCTGTGAAAAAGTGTGTGCATACAAATTACAAAAAAACAAACGGTAAATTATTCCATGGTTATTAGACAAAAGCTAGAAAAAATTTCACTTCTCAACTTTACATTTTGAGAAATTGATTTATGAGCGGTTTTGGAAGGCAAATACCCCTATGTATAGCGTTAAAAATTTTTTTAGTTTCATTTAGGCAGGGGATTGGCAAAAAATGCATAAAAACTAAAAAATATGTCATGTCATACGTCATATGTCATGTCATATGTCATGTCATATGTATGTCATGTCATATGTCATGTCATATGTCATGTCATATGTCATGTCATATGTCATGTCATATGTCATGTCATATGTCATGTCATATGTCATGTCATATGTCATGTCATATGTCATGTCATATGTCATGTCATATCCAATGTTTTATGTTATGTTATATGTCATATGTAATATGTTATGTCATATGCTATGTCATATGTTATGCTATATGTCATGTCATGTCATATGCTATGTTTTATGTTATGTTGTATGTCATATGTTATGCCATATGTCATGTCATTGTCATGTCCTGTCATATGTCATGTCATATGTCATGTCATATGTCATGTCATATGTTATGTCATACGTCATATGTCATATGTCATATCTCATTTCATATGTCATGTCATATCTCATGTCATATGTCATGTCATATGTCATGTCATATGTCATGTCATATGTCATGTCATATGTCATGTCATATGTCATGTCATATGTCATGTCATATGTCATGTCATATGTCATGTCATATGTTATGTCATATGTCATGTCATATGTCATGTCATATGTCATGTCATATGTCATGTCATATGTCATGTCATATGTCATGTCATATGTCATGTCATATGTCATGTCATATGTCATGTTATATGTCATGTCATAAGTCATGTCATATGTCATGTTATATGTTATGTCATATGCTATGTCATATGTTATGCTATATGTCATGTCAGTGTCATGTCATGTCAGTGTCATGTCATGTCATATGCTATGTTTTATGTTATGTTATATGTCATATGTCATGTTATTGTCATGTCATGTCATGTCATGTCATGTCATATGTCATGTCATATGTCATGTCATTGGAATGTCATGTCATGTCATGTCATGTGTCATGTCATATGTTACGTCATATGCCATATCATATGTCATGTCATATATTATACCATGTGTCATGTCATATTTCATGTCCTATGCAATGTTGTATTTCATATGTGACACATTCTGCAACTCCAAATAATTTTAAAAACATGGTTTATAAAATAATATAATGCGACAAGAAAACTTTAGTCGTTTGTTATCTAGTGTTATCATACATCAGCTTTTTACAACATTGTGAAAATAATGATGTCTGTGATGATTACATTAACGAGTACAATGTTTACGATGATGTTGCTCACACAAAAAAAAAAAAAAAATCAATGACAACGCCAACTTCACGAACTTCTCATGTGAATTTTCAAAGCTTATATTAACGTTGAATATTCTCTACAAAACATGTTGCTGTTAAAAAAAAGAGCTCTCTGGAATTAAAATTCAACTAATATACAAGAAGTTGTTGAGTGTTGTTAAACGTTACCTGCTTTACTCTAGCATAAAGTGTGTTAATGTACTATGGCAACACACAACGTTCAGACATTTAATTGTTGTTGCAGGTGCTGCAACACTTTGTAGCGCGTAAACTTTTCAAAGCCATTATTTCTGCACAAAGATGAAGTTTGATGAAATTTCGCAGTAAATTTGTTGCAATTTGAGCAAATTATGAACGAGCTTAGCAGGATAGAGTGATTTTATTGCTTTTTGCTTAGGTGATAAATTCTGTTGCTAGACATTTTGCGTGATTTGATGGCTTGTTAAGAATGAAAAACGTAAGGCACGTGCATAGGTAAATAAGAAATAAATTTAAAAGTAGCATATTTTTTTTTTTTTTGTTATTTTTTTACATTGTAAAGGAAATAAAACAAACTTTCGGAGACATAAAAAAGAATTTTAGATCGTTAAGATATAACTGGTAACTGAATTTATATTTGGTAATAAGGTTTGGAACATGATAGGCTTAGCTTATTTACTTGTCAAAGTTAGTGGACTGCTAGAACCACTGAGACTACTGATGAGTCGGAGTAAAGTCCGACGAAACCATGGTCTAGTCAGCTTGGTTTGTTCTGCAAAGAACTTGTTGTTGTAGCAACCTGTTGCTTCATGATTTTTTTGGCATAAAGCTCTTAATATAATTCTTAAGAAACATGGTTTTTAAGAATTATAAAATTAAATTAGAAAAGAATAATAAGGTATATATTCTTGATCACCAGTACAACATGAGTCGATTAAGCCATGTCCGTCTGTTCGTGCGTTCGTCCATCATTACGATTACAGTCAATTGCAATAAAATTGATAAATAAGCTTATTTTGAAATAGGCAAGACCAAGTTGAAAAAAGAGCCAAATCGATTGAAAACTACGCCTACCAACCAAGTTGTGATTTAAAAACAGTTAAATTCCTAAAAGTTACACAAAATTGTTTAAAATCACATTGAATAAAATTCAAATTCTTATCGAGCCACTTTAAAATAATAGCTTCAAGCTGCTAGGTTTAAGCATAATTTTCAAGTTAATCACTTTTTTGGACAATCTTTGCTGTACAGCAGTTTTCATTTCCACTGCTGTTTAGTTCAATAAATTTGTCTTTTTTTTAACTTCCGGCTGACTTTGTGTACGGATACCATGAATTTGGCAACTGTTGTCGGCAATTCGGAAGCTGTTGTCGGTAACATTAAAATATCTTAACTTGAAGGCTTAACGAATTTGAGGACTAAACGCGCCAAACAGAATTGAATCCATCAATCATCGAACTTTGCCAATTACATCAGAATTAAAAGTAAAGTAAATTTCTAACAATACGAGTACGTCGCAATTTGAGCATCATGCATCACAAATAGCAGTCTGATCGTTTTCATTGGCGTCGAGCATACAACCAGGCGGCATAACGTAATTACAGACAGTTTTGCCAAACGAGCAATAAAATATTTATTAAATAATTCAAGGAGATAAACGTACAAATTTTTGGCTATTCTATCTAAACTGTTTATTATTGATGGGCAAATATTAAATATTAAGCGTTTTACATGCGCCGTATCTATGTGTATTGCTATGAGTTTTTGGCTGCGCATATGTGTGTGTGTGTTCTATACATATGTCAGAGGATATAATTAAATATGATAACAACAGAGTTGGCTGCAAAAAAAAAAGAAAAAAAAACATGATGGCAAACTGCTGAAAACACTTGAACTATTAAGCTGTCAACGCTAACAATTAATACAACAACAACAACAACAAATACAACAACTGCCAATACCATCAAGATAGTAATAATAATAATTATAACAAAAAGTTGTGGGCGTGTGAGCGCGTGTGTATGTTTTGGAGCGGTAATTAGTAACGGCAAATCCATCAAAGAATAAATGTTTGCGGATAAATTTTGAATAATTGCTGATTTATTGTTGGCAGTATTGAAGTGACAGCTTGTTTGATAGTTATGGTGTGAATGTTTCATGTATTGTTTTGTGTTTTGGATGATATGAGAAGCATTCAGAGGAAATTTTATAATGCGCTCAAAATCCTGTTATCTAGCTTAATGGATTTACAATTAAGGTTCAGCAAGGGTTTTGTGTTTTCTGGAAAATTTTTAAAAAAATTAATTTTTCCTAGGGCAGTATTCTAGTCTAGAGGTAAAATTTTGGGCGTTTTTTAAAATTCAATAAAAAAAAAAAACTAAAAATATTGTGAGACTAATTGTTGAGCTCAAGGCCAAGTTATTTAAACTCAAGGCCAAGTATGTTAATGAAGAAAACAACTAACAACAACAACAGCTCTGTATTGCGCAAATCATACAGCAGATTAAACCGATTGTTTTGTTGGCTGCTAAACCGACTCATTTATAGGGTAGACTGGGTACGGTTGAAGCAAAGCGAATATCTTGCCACCGTGCGTGATGAGATTGAGGGGTACAAGAGCAGAACGGGCGACAAGTCGAAACGAATTTTTATGTTGCTTCGCTATTCACGCACTGTGGTTGTGTATTGTGTTTCTTAACGGAAAAGTAAGTATTGGTTTGATTATACATTTCCAATTACTAGTCGAAAATTCCAAGCCTGTGGTCGAAATTCGACCATATCATAATCGATTTTTCTCTTGTTATACCCCCACGTTTAAAAAACGTAAATGGGGGTATATTAATTTTGTCACTCCGTTTGTAACGGTCATAAGGATGCGTGGTAGGTATAGAAAAGTATATATATTCTTAATCAGCATCACCACCCGAGTTGATTTAGCCATGTCCGTCAGTCGGTCCGTCTGTCCGTCTGTCTGTGATCACGATTACAGCCGCAATTTTAAAGCTATCATCACGAAATTCAATATTTAAGCTTTTATCTAAAAAGTTCGTAAATTAGCCAAATCGGATGAAAACCACGTCTACCTCCCATACAAAGTGACTTTATCAAAACGGTAAAATCTCTTAGAATTCCACAAAAATTAATATAAGGACTTGAAATTTTGCATATGAGTTTTGATATTTACTAGAATCGACTTTTCTTTTGTTTTTTGTTTTTAATTAGAAAATAAAAAGCTATTTTAGTAAAAGTCCTTAAACAGGGAAATTTAGGTAACCTTTTGTGTCTTCTTTAGAGACATACTTCAGTTTTGACTGGTCTATTTTCTACAGTTTTTTTTAATATCAATTTATTTGTTTGCCCCAAAAATTTGTACTTCAAAAAAAAACTTTTCCTCTCCATACCCCCTCCAGACTACGTAATTAACGTAATTAAATAACATTTAGAAGGTATTGAGTATACTGTTAGGAGAATTGTACCTTCGAAGGCTCACTATACGATAGGGCGTATCGATTCAAAATTTTTTTCGAATTTCACAGTCTAAGGGGTCTCAAAAGTTGCATGGGGTTGTCAAGATTACCAAAAAACAAAAAATTAGGGAAAAAAAGGATGTCTTTCTCTCCCGGAAGGACAAAATTGTTTTTTCAGGAAAACAGTTGAAAATAACGATCTTAAAATGCTTTGATTTTTATAAAAAAAAACTACATAAAGAAAATCTTTTGGACTTTTATTTAAACTATTCAAACACAAACGGGATAGTTTCAAAATCCATGAACTATGAAGGACTAATCCAAGTCTAAGAGGGATGTTTGTAATTTTCTTCGTTTTGACCGGGCCTTTTTTAATGACTTAAAGCAATTAATTTAAATGTTATATCGTTTGATTTAACTCTAGTTCAAAAATTCGTCTTGGGCTTGGTCTTGGTTCATTGCATGAAATTTATGTAGGAATGGAAAGGGGAAACTAAATAAGGCATTTGTTGGATATTTTGAGTAAATCAGTAAAAACATACTTATTTTGTTGCAAGTGTTATGTCTTTACCTTAGCCAATTCAACTCTTTTAGTTTTACTATCGAAAATTCTGGCAACCATCTTTGTGTCTTGTGTGAAATGCTGTTTATTTGTAAAATAGAATAGTTACCCGTTTGGGGCATGGTATTGAACGGTGGTAAGCTTGCTACCACTTGTTTCACCGAAACTCAAAATATTGTGAGAGATGCCCGTTTTTCAACCTTGGTCAAAACATTTCAGTGATTCAGCGGTTCATATTTGCATATATGATTCGTTTAGCAAGCTTGAAATCAATTGTTGCACCAAAACTCCAAAATTTGTGGAAGATGCCTCGATCCATTTTCCAACCTTGACCAAAACTTCAGTAGTTGACATAAAAATCATTCATCGTTTTCATATACTACATACATACATACATACATATGTACATAGAACACATTTTTTGATGTTTTTTGTTTTCATGTGACATTTTTTTGCTTTGTTATTTTAAATTTTATAACTAAAAAAACTTTAGTTACTCTGTTCGTATGTTGAAAAAGGTTGCAAAAAATATTAAATAAAGAACATTTAAACATCAGATTATTCTTCTCAATATCCTACTGATATTTTATATCAAAAAATTTCGCCAAAGAATCGCTTAGATAGCTTTATAGAGAAATGCAGCCATTCTAACCACGGTTTTGAAAATATGAAAATTTTCTCGAAAATTGGCACATCTAAAAACATGATATCCCCCTCATTTTGACATCTCAATAGTATTTATACATGAAGCCGTTTTCCCTCAGCGACTCCCACAAGAAAAACCTTATTAAAATAATATTTAGATAAGTTTGCTGTATCGTGGACACATCCGTAGATTTTGACGTGACAGTGTTGCTTTATTCTTGTCCCTATCCTTTTTTTGTTCCCAAACTTCTTCATTCTTATTCTTATTCTTATATTTGTTCTAATAATTGTCCTTCTTCCTGTCCAAACTGTTGTTTTAATTCATGACCAAATTCCTGACCTTAACCTTGATCGAATCCTCTCCTTATCCTTGTCCCATTTCTTTTGTATTTGTAATCCTAAATATTGTTTTAGGTATATCTCAATCGTTTTCCTTACTCTTCTCTCAATCCTTGTCGAAGTCATCTTCCCAATTCTTCTTATAATCCTTGTCCAATTCTTTACTTTAATAAGACAGAGACAGAGACAGAGACAGAGACAGAGAGGGTAGCAACAACTGCTTGCTATTTATTTAAATTTTTTGCTATTTTTATTTTTCGGCACATTCGTGGCACAATGCCTTTCCAATGATATAAGTTTCATTCCCTTTTTTTATAATAAATATTTATTAAAAAAGTGTACCACAACATTCGATGTTTGCGTATTAATATATAGATTATGGTTTTATTGAAATAAGACTATTGAGAGCTTGATATCGTTTTAACTGAAGTTTATAGAATAGGGGCTTATGATTAGTTTTTATTCAAATTTATTATCTTTCTTACTGTGAACCGTTTTATTCCTGGTTTTATATCTGGTTGGTGGTTGGGGACAGTTGAAACAGTTAAAAAAAAAATCAAGTTTATAATAAATGCTTTTGAATTTTGAGAAATATAATAGCAAGTAGTACACAAACTAAATATAAAAGAAATAATCGTCACCAACATCTTCTTATTATATAATTTAAGTTACACTTAATATAAACCTTTGAAGGCTGATTAAAAAATAATGTAATATTATAAGTATCGTGAAAGACTTGAGTATTAATAAACAAATATTTTTCATGTTTAACAGTGGCATTAAGAGTCGTAAATATTATCAAACCAAGAATATAACATGTTAATTTATTACATTTTGTGTAGTTTAAATGTGTTTCATTTGACCCCAGACACTGTTTCAACCCACCCTGGCATGTGGATGGTTGAAACAAATTAAATTTTTTTTTCAAATTTGATTTTAGACATACAGTGATGTGCGGTGAAATAGAGACAGTGCTATAAAAATTATTTAAATCAAAAAATCTTAGGAAACTTTGTATTTTTAATTTTTTCTTTAAATAGGTAAAAAAGAACAATTCATTTAATTAATATTAGTAAATGAATTAATTAAGTTAAGTGTGAAACATAAACGAAAAAATTCATAATTCAATGATATTCCTCTTTCGGCTGTGACTTGAAATAGAGCCAGAAATAGTTACTAGTTATATATGTATATAGTTATATAGTTAATTTTAGCCATGACTTGTAATTAAAAAATTTGAAATTTTTATCAATAGAATTTATTGAAATATAATTATTTCTACCTCAATATTTGGTGGAGTATCCATTATTTCTGATAACTACTGAGCAACGCCTAGGCATCGAATCCACTAGGTTTTGGCACTTAGTAGATGGAATTTTCTCCCATGCGTCCTTGATTAACCTCCAAAGATCATCTTTGTTGATTGGATGTTTATCTCTAAGAGACACTTTAACCTTTCGCCTAAATTTTCGATAGGATTAAGGTCTGGCGACTGTGGCGTCCAGCTTAAAACTTCGATGTTTTTTTGTCTGAATGATTCGTTTGCCCGCTTCGATGTGTGTTTCTGGTAGTTATCCTGCTGAAACACCCATCGAAGCGGCATATTAAACTCTGCGTACAGCATCATGGTTTTACTCAAAATCCTGGTGTATTTTAAAGCATCCATCTTTCCCTCGATGCGAAATAAGGGACATGTGCCATTATATGAGAAACATCATTTACTCCCACCGCCAAGCTTAACCGTTTTTATAGTGTGTTGAAGGAGGAATTTGGTATTTTGGGGTCTTCTCATAGAAAGGCTGCCTCGGTCTGAGTTAAATAAATTAACTTGGGTTTCATCTGAGCAAAGAATATTTCGCCATTTGCTCGTTGGCCAATCAGCATGATCCTTTGCGAATTGAAATTGCTTGCGGACATTAACTTTGGTCAGGCTTTGGCTGTATCTTCCGAACAGCTTTAGCCTTCAATCCGTTTTCAATTAAAAGTTTTCGAATCGTCGAAGTGTCCACGTCGAAGGAATATTGTTTCTTGAAAGCGGAAGAGGTCATAAACGGATATTTTTTTACGTGACGTAGGATTCGTCTATGCAAACTGGTACTTGTTTACATGTGTCTTTTTTTTGTGTAAACTTTAATGCGTTCTCAACCATTTTCTTTGAGCAGCCAACAACACTGGCTATTATCCTTTGGATTTTACCTTGTTAACGCAAATTTTTAATAGTTTGTCGGTTTTCAGAACTGCAGTGTGTTGGCTCTTCCCGTTTTTAGACCTAATTGTTTGAAACACTAAAATTTATTTTAAAATCATAAAACTGAGAACTCTTACTAACGTTCTGTAGTAAAATTTTATTAAAAAAGATCTTTTTAAATTAAAAAATTTTGACGTGACGAAGTTACGTCACTATTGTACACTATTTATGGAAGAAGTGGTTTTTAAACTACATTTGGTTCACAACATGCTAAGTTTTTACACAAAAATTTAATTAAATAATATCATCAGCAAATGCGTGGTTCCATTTCATCGCACATCACTGTAAAATACGAAACAGTTATCTAAAATAACCTTGCCCTATAGTAGAACAATATATGGTCTGTATTAAATATATTTCCGTCATCGCTCGCTTAACTAAATTCGATAAATTCTAAAATGTTTCAACCGTACCCAGTCTTCCCTCGTCTTGCATGACTTTTACTGTTATCCACATAGCTATTTAAGTCTGACTTATACTGCCAATTTGCCGAGTGAGTTCCCAGAATTTTTGGCAGAGAGAACAAATCTTTCCATTAGTAACTAGAGTTCTTATTTAGAGCCTGAACAGATTCAAAGCGATTAGCGATTGGCGACATTTTCAAGCAATAGAATGCACGAGAACGTATGAACATGTCCGAAATCAAATTGCTGGTCTTCGATCGCGACGAACATTCGCCAGATAAGAATCTATTCTATATTTTCTCTGGCGACTTGGTGATCCTCTCTTTGAGTGCTCTCAAACATGATAAGTGTTGCCGTATTTTTCCTAATGATGGGGTACGTTCAGTGCTATTTTCTTAAGTTTTATTATCTTCTGATATTTGTTGTCTGTGTTTCTGTTTTCTTCATGTCAATTATGCATACACAAAAGAAAACATTCTGACAATTCAGTCTGCATAGTCCGCCAATCGCTAATCGCTTTCATTATGGACGTGTTCTGAGCGATTGGCGAAAAGAGAGGATCGCCGATCGCCAATCGCTTTGATTCTGTTCGAGCTCTTACTTTTGATGCGTACTGTTAACCAGAGAACGAAAATAAACAAAAACGAATCGTTCTATTTTGTTACGTTCTGATCTTTCTAGTGAACGAAACAAAAACGATTCAAATAACAAAAGAACGATTGGGCGTCTGTTTTGTTTTTCGTTTTCTATTACTAGCGAAACCATTAACAAAATAATATGATTGAGCGACGAAGAGACACAAATGAAACCGAAACAACGATTCCTTAAACGGTCGTCGGATAACAACAAAAAATTCTCTACTTCGCATTATTTTGCGCAGTTAGCATTTTTTGCAAAACAAAAAATACCATTTGTGCGATATTAACTACGCGTGGGAAAAAATACCACAAAATACCACAAAATATCTCAAAATAGCCACAAAATACCTCAAATTAACACAAAATACCACAATTCCTCAAAAGAAAACTGAAGAATTTTGAGGTATTTTGTGGTAATTTGAGGTATTTTCTGGTATTTTGAGGTATTTTGCGACTGTAGTAATTTCTGAGAATTATGTGTGAGAAAAAGAGATTTTTGGTGGTAATTTCATCTGGCGACACTGTCAATCACTGAATGATGACAACTCTATTGACAAACAGGTCAAAGGCAAAATTCAAAATCAACGCAATAGAAGAGGCAAGCATTATTTGCATGCTGACTCTTTCCACAGAGTTTGAGTTCAATGCCTTTTGCATACCATTGATTATTAATGAAACGTTTGCTTTGGTTTCCTTTTCTACACTGACACGTCTCAATATATAATTGAATGAATAAAGATCACAGTAAAATTTAACCACAAAATTTTTTTTATAATCCACTTTTTTATTATATGTTTATTAATATTTCAATTAGGCACAAAGAAATTGAAAGAAATAATTTAAAAAAAATTATAGGCTGGTAAAGTGAGGGGGGGGAGGTGGTAAAAAAGGGTGCCTTCTTAATCGCATATATATATAATACTTTTATGTTGACAGCAACCCACGTTTTTAAGGAATTTCAACTCCGAAATCAAAGAGAGACAGCCTACATAAGAATTTGTTGTTTGTATTGGTATATTTAAATATGTATATGAAAATTACAACACACAAGAAAATGTCAAATCCTCACAAGGTCAGTCGTCATGAGAAGTGTGTATCCCCAACCAAAAAACAAAACAAAACATATTTCTTTTGCATAAATCACAGGTACGCACCATTATAAAACAATTATAACAAAAATGCGTGAAATATGATTAAATTTAAACAAGAAAAATTCAAGCAAGACAAAATTTAACCATAACAATTCAAACAACATAAAAATTTCAATTGAAATTTTTGAAATAAAAGCAATTCAATTGAAATAAAAGCTGCTTAGTTTTTTACTTTAAAATTTAATTTCGGGGGTACATTCGTTTATATATTTTCACGCTCATATAACAATATATCTGTGCTCTCATGTTGGGGAATGTACCTTGAGTGTACTGCCAATATAGAAGTATTATATACATATAGTATATGTTAATTAGTAAGAATGTCGCTATATTCCAGACGCTATATCCCGGATATATAATGAAAGAAAAGATTTTTTTTCGCGAAATGGCGATTGTTTGAAAAAAATTTATTTAAATATTTTTGAAAAAAATACAAGAAAACAATATTTGCACATGATTATAGTCGAGGTCATAGTCAGGGATATATAAGGAAAGCCCACACCAAATTTTAAGTAAATCGGTTTATTAGAACTTGAGATGTCATGTAAAATATGTTGGAAAAAGTAGTTTCGAGAAAAACACATTTACAGTTTTGAGTTTCATCTGAGACGGTTTAGGTGTTGCGTTGTAAAATAGCTATAACTTTGTTAATAATTCGAATTTAAAGAAATCTTTTTAAGGTCATATTTTTTAGGAATGTTTATATTATCGAAAAATTTTATATTATCGAAGAATTAATAGACTAGAATACACCTTAAACATTGTTACTCTCAAGCTTGAAATAAGAAAGATAGTGAAGTTTTAAATTTTTTCTTTTGAAGGGAAGCAAAACAACGAAATTTACTTAAAATATATATTAAAGTGTTCCATATAATGGATTCAGTTGGCTGTGTCATGGGCACATCCATAGATTTTGGCTTAACAACTTTTCTTTAGGATTTATTTTCATTTCTATCCTCTTCCTTGTTCGTAAACTTGAACTCATCTTTATTCTTATCCCTATATCTGTCCTTAAAATTACATTAATCTTTATTCTTTTTCTTGTTTAAATCAATATCCGAATTCATGACCTAATTTATGTTGAAGTTCCTGAAATCGTGTGTGTAATATTCGTTCTTAAATTTTATCTTAAATGAGTCCAAATAATTTTTTGAATCCTTGTCATAGTCCTTGTCCTGATCCTGTTCTAATTCTTTTTCCAACTCATGCTCTAATCTTTGTCAAAATGTTTGCCATAATTATTATCTTATTCCATTTTCTAGTCTTTCTCCAAATCCTTTTCCTCGTTTTTTGTCTTATTCTTGTCCCAATCCTTGTCAAATCCCTTGATCTAAGGCTTGGTATAGTTTTATTTTAACTTTTAATTCTTTATAGCTTGCATTTATTTTTATTTTTATTTCTAATATTTTCTTATTTTTATTATTTTGACAAATACCTTACCCTTACTTTATTTTATTCTTGTGTCTATTTAATTTTTATTTTTATTTTTATTTTTATTAATTTTTTTATTATTTTTTATTATTTTGTCATTTTTAAATAGTTACACTTTTATTTTATTTTATTTTTGTTTCTATTTAATTGCTATTTATATTTTATTTATAATTTTTTTTATTTAAAGAAAAGCTTATTAAAGCTGTATTTAGTTGTTGTGTTATTTGATTTTTATTTTTATTTTTTAAATTTTATTTTTATTTTCCGTTTATAATTTGTATTTTTCTTAATTCTTATATTTTTTTTTTATTTTGAGTTAAGTATGTTATTTCTATTTAAATTTATTTTTTGTTTTTGTTACTTTTTTCAGGGACAGAGAATAACGATTATTTCCAAAAATTTAAGAACAAAAAATTAACATGTTGCAAATGTCACAGCACATTTTGGATAACTTCAATATGCTGCTTAATGCATGTTCTATCGAAATAAGAAATGATTAGTTTTACTCAATTGGTTTTACTCAATTGGTTTTACTCAATTGGTAAAATGATTGAGTTTTACCAATAAAAATTCAATTGAATTTTGAACTGATTTTTATTTTATTCATAAAAAATAAAAGTTAGTATTTGATTTTTATTTTTCTGTTCAAGAATAGGAGTTATTTTTAATATTTATTATTTTGCACAAGAATAAAAATTGTTTCTCAATTTTTATGTTTTCCCACAAGAATAAAAATTATTTCTCAATTTTTATTTTTTCGCTCAGAAATAAAAGTTATTTCTCAATGTTTATTTTTTACGCTCAAAAATAAAAATTTTTTGTCTAGTTTTATTTTTTCTAGGTAGGGAATAAATACATAAAAATCATAAAGCTTGTATGGGAGCTCCCGAATCCTCTCCGGCCCTCCCTTCAAGCCCCCATGTTCAGGTTTAGGGAATAAATACAAAACAATCATTAAATTGGTTTTGGAGTCCCCCTAAGGAGTGGTCGGAGGGAATAGGTCCCCATGGAAAAAAAATGCCAACTTTGCAAAACTAATGGGGGTTGGTCATACATATTAACCCTCTCCGGCCGTCCCTTAAAGCCCCCCTGTTCAGGTGATGAAATAAAAATTGACATGTGCCATCAACAAAGCTGTGTGGTGTTTTGATTTTCATGTTTGAGGGAAAAAAACAAAACGGACAAATGATTTGTATTTTTGAGTGTAAAATAAAATTGAGAAAAAATTTTATTTCTGAACGAAAAAATAAAAATTGAGGAACAATTTTTATTCTTGGGCAAAATAATAAAATTAAAAAAATAATTCTTATTCTTGAACAGAAAAATAAAACTAAAACATAACTTTTATTTCTGATCAAAACAATAAAAATCGTAAGATAATTTTTATTGCTGAGCAATAAGATAAAAATCTAAAAAAATTATTTAACTTTGACCTTTTGGATATCTCTTATAATAATTAAGATCCCTGCTGTTTTCAGATCTTTTTTTTTAACATATTTGTTTTTATACAAAATATTAACTTTCAAGCCGATATTTTTTCTATATCTTATTTTTTACCTATTTTTACTTTTAGTATATTTTTTTATTCTATTTTGATTTTAAACTGTAAATTTTTATTTTTATTAATTTATATATGTTGTTTATTTGTAGATTTATTTTGACTTTATATTTTTTTAATGTTATATTAAAAAATATTAATTTTTATTTTTAATTTTATTTAATTTTGTTTTTTATATTTTTACTTTTATTTTTATTTTTGCTTTTATTTTTATTTTTAGTTTTATTTTTATTTTTATTTTTTTTGTATATCTATTTTTATTTCTATTTCTATTCCTATTTTTTTTTTTTGATCTTGTTTTTATGCTTATCTTCTGTTTTGTTTTTTGCTTTTTGTTGTATTAAGTTATTATATATATAATTAATTTTTTCTTATTTTGATTACTTTCAGTTTTATTTTTATTTGCAGTTGACTTTTAATTTTATTTTTAATGTTATTGCTCACTTTTGTTTTTATATGTATATTATTTCTATTAAAATGTAATAGTATTTTTGTTTTATATTTTTAATCTTTATATTTAATGAATTTTTTGCACTTTTTTAAGCACTTTTTTATTTAATGCACTTACATGTTTTATTTTTATATCCATTTTTAATTTATATTTTATTATTTTAGTTATATCAATTATAAATATTTTTTTTTTATATATATTTTTACATATTATTTTTATTTTTAATTCTATTTTATATTATTTGTAGTTTTAAGTAATGTGCACACAGAGAGTTTAGTTTGAATTGGTTTTGGTTTTGAATTGGTTTTGACCAAAGCTGTTCACACAGAGATCCGTCGGAAGAATATGTTGTAGTTAAGTGTGACATTTCCTTGCGTATTTATGTGTTCTCATATTTTTGTCATCTTGCGTACACATGCGAGTTCTTTCCTTGGCTGCGGAAATGGGAATTTTTATCGACCCACACTGATATCAAGGCCTCATCATCTGCACTTGACCAAGTTCTCTTCTTAGTTTTTTTGCAAAAAGTAAATTGCGCAATTTTAGAAACAGCTGTTTTGACATTTCTCAGCACAAAATCGTTCAATACTCTGAATGTACTTTGTAATCTAAAAAAGTTGCGTCAAACGTTCCCTTTCATCTGAATATTAGTATTTTTTTAGGTAGTTTTCATATTAGGTTTTGATAAACTCAGAAAGCAAATTAAGTTAACCTGAGTTTCATCCTGCATAATTGTTCTGTGAACTCAAGAGTTTACTTTAAGTTCAATGGCAAAACTCGACTTTGTACTTGACACTCAAACTATACTCTCTGTGTGAACATCACTATGCTTATTTTATTATTTTAATTTTATTTAATTTTTTTATTTAAATTTTTATTTTTATTATATACATTTTTTATTTTTATTGAGTTTTTATTATCGGTTTCATTTTGATTTTAACATTTATTTTTAATTATTTTCTATCTTAGTTTTGATTTTATTTTTTTTTTTTATAGTTTTAATGTTGTTCTTTTTTTATCTTCTTAAATTTTAGTTTTAATATAATTTGCATTCTTGTGTTTATTTTTTTATTTTTAATATTGTTGCTTATTTTTATGTATTATTTTTGAATTTTTTTAAATTATTTATTTATTTTTAGGTTTGGTTTATTTTTATTTTAACGTTTTTTTTAAATTCTTTTTGTTTTTATTTTTGTTTATTACTTATATTTTAATTTTATGTTATTTATATTTTTTATTTTTATTTATTTTTTTTGTTTTGTTTTGTTACTGATATTTTAATAAGTAATTTTATTCCTCTTGAAACTCAAACTGTAGTCTCTGTGTGATCATTTAAATTTTTATTTTATTATAAATATTTTTTTTATTTAGTTTTTACTATTTGTTTTATTTTTATATTAACATTTATTTTAACTGACTTTTATCTTAATTCTGATTTTTATTTTTTCTTTTTTATCTTTTTAACTTATATTCATTAATTTTCAATGTTATTATTTTTTTATCTTTTTAAATTTTCGTTTTTATTTTATTTTTATTCTTGTCAAAAGAATAAAAGCTAGAATTGAAGCTAGCTCAAAGTCCTTTCAAGGGCTGAATTGGTCAGTTATTTCTTTATTTATTTTTATTTTTTGATTTAATTTATAATTATAAATTATAATTATAATTAAATTAATTTTATTTAATATTTAATATTTTAATTTTGAATTTAATTTAATATATGTTTATTTATTTTTATTTATTTTCGTTTTTATTTTGGTTTTTTTAATTATATTTTAACTATTAATTTGATTCCTCTTGAAACTCATACTGTACTCTCTGTATGAACATAGCACTGTGCTTATTTTATTTTAATTTAATTTTTTTGAATATTTTTATTTAAATTTTTATTAAGTTTTTATTATTAGTTTTATTTTTATTTGAAAAAATATTTTTACTTATTTTTTATGTTAATTTTAATTTTTTATTTTTCTGTTTTTATCTTTTTGACTTATATTTTTATTTTTAATGTTATTGTTTTCTTTATCTGTTTGAATTTTAGTTTTAACTTTATTTTTATTCTTGCGTTTATTTTTTTATTTTTAATATTGTTTCTTATTTCTATACTTTATTTTTGAATTTTTTTTAAATTAAATTCTTAATTTTATAGTAATTTTTATTTCAATGTTTACTTTTAGGTTTTTTTTATTTTTATTTTAACTTTTGTTTTTAATTATTTTTGTTTTTTACTTATATTTTAATTTTTAATTTTATGGTATATATATATTTCCTATTTTTTGATTTGCTTTCTTACTTTTATTTTAATAATTAATATTATTCCTTTTTAAGCTCAAACTGTACTCTCTGTGTGATCATAGCACTATGCTTATTTTATTTTAATTTAATTTTATTTTATTTTTTTTATTTAAATTTTTATTTTTATTATAAATGTTTTTTATTTTCACTAAGTTTTTATTATTAGTTCTATTCTTATTTTAAGATTTATTTTTACTTACTTTTTATCTTAATTCTGATTTTTATTTTTTCTTTTTTATCTTAACTTATATTTTCATTTTGAATGTTATTCTATTTTTTATCTTTTAAATTTTAGTTTTCATTTTATTTTTATTCTTGTGCTTATTTTTTTATTTTTAATACTGTGTCCATTTTTATATTTTATTTATGAATTTTTTTTAATTAAATTCTACATTTTATTAATTTTTTTTTAATGTTTATTTTTAAGTTTGTTTTATTTTTTTTTTAACTTTTGTTTTTAATTATTTTTGTTTTTATTTTCGTTTTTTACTTATATTTTAATTTTTAATTTAATGTTTGTTTTTTTATATATATTTTAATTATTTATTTTATTCTTCCTATCTTTATTTTTAATTTTAAATTTATTTATACTTTTTTATGTTTATTTTTATTTACTATTTTATTTGTTTTATTATTTGTTAGAAATATTTATTATTACTATTTATATCCTTATTTTTTATTTATATTTGTAACTTTAAATTGGATTGTTTATTTATTTTAGTGTTTATGGCTATTTTTATTTTTATTTTTATTTTTTATTTTTGTTTTATCTTTATTTTTATATTAGTTAAATTATTATGTTTTTATTTTTAATTTTGTTTCATTCTAATCTGATATCATATAAACATTATTATTTTTACGTTTATTTTTGTTTTTATTGTGATTAATAATTTTATTTTTGTGGTTAGTTTAATTATTTTATTATATTTTTTTTATTGTTTTATTTATTTTCTTTAGTTTAATATTTTTATGTATACAACTTTATTTTAACTTGTAATTTTTTTAATAAATACATTTATATTAGTTTTAATATTAAGTTTTCTTTAATTGTTATTTACAGTTTTTAATTTTTATACCCCTACGTTTAAAAAACCTAAAAAGGTATATTAATTTTGTCACTCCGTTCGTAACGCTCATAAGGAGGCATGGTAAATATTAAGTATAAAAATAAATAAAAAAATAAATAACTGGCCATTTCAGCCCTTGAAAGGACTTTGACCTAGCTTCTTATGATCAATTGTGTTTTGCGTGTTATTAAGTTTGTACACAATTGACCGAGAAAAGTACCTACGGGCTTAACGCCGAATCCGAACGGCGATGAACGGAATGTTCTTATTCTCAAGAAGCTTTACATGGCATTTTGATTACTCTCTGAGGTTTACCATTGTCTGCAGAGAGCTGGCGGCCGTACAGAAAAATTATTTTAATTCAAATAATTTTCTGTCGCTGCTGGGGTTCGAACCTGGGTCTGCAGGTTCGTTGACATAGCGGCCACGCACTTTAACCAACTACGCCACGGACGCCGTATATATATATATATTCTTTATATATGTATAGAAAATAGAAAAGTATATATATTCTTGATAAGTGTCATCACCCGAGCCGATTTAGCCATGTCCGTCTTAATTCCACCAACTTAAGCCATCTTTGTCTCGCGCTTAGCCGCTGATACAACTGAAAATGATATTAAATTTTTTATTAATTCAAAGTTAAATAGTGGTATCCCTCTTTCGATCCAAAAATTCAAATACTTAAATGCGAGACTGACTACTTCTTTTAGATTGACTGTTCCGGAAAATTTATTTAAAACTCTTGTGGACGTAAACTTTTGGCCCCGTAATACAATTGTTCATGAATTTGAATTCAAAAACAAACCGCGTATTGCAAATGTTGTTCACTTACCTCGTCCTTCGAACAGTCCTCAGTACCATACAAAAAACGATTAAAAAATCACAAGTCTAAGTTAGAGCTTGTGTATCAAAACGTTAGAGGTCTCAATTCTAAACTTTCCGATATTTTCATTAATAGTTTTGATTTTGAATATAACTTTATAATTTTTACTGAAACTTGGCTTCGCTCCAACGTTTTAAATTCTGAAATAATGTGCAATAAGTTCCAAATTTTTCGTAAAGATCGCTATGATAAGATCGGTGGTGGCGTTCTGATAGCTGTCCATAACTCGCTTGCTTCTGAGGAATTAACAATTCCTGGCACCAACGACCTGGAGTTTATTTGTGTTACAGTTAAACTAAATAATTATTCTATTTATCTTACTTGCTCTTACATTCCACCTAAAAGTGATTTAACAATTTACTTAAACCATATTAATGCCATCGAAACTGTCCATAATATGCTTAAAAATATGGACACTATCATTGTATTAGGTGATTTCAACTTACCTTCCGTGTCTTGGCGTTTTTCCGATGATTCCGCATTTCTTACTCCTATCTCTGCCTCTGATTGGATAAATGACTTCTTAGATAAGTTGTCTGAGCTGTGTCTTCAGCAGGTTAATAATATTCTTAATAAAAGTAATAGATCTCTTGACCTTGTATTTGTAGACAGATGCACTTCCGTAAATCTCCGTCGTTCGAACCCAGTTTCTTTTCCGGAAGACGATTATCATCCAACTCTTGAAATAAAAATATTACTTGCCAACGGAAATGAAAATAAATTAGCTCCAGATACGCGAAATAATAAAATTTTTAACTTTAAAAAAACAGACTATGTTAAACTGAATGCTCTTCGCGCGCGGATTGACTGGTCCCCAATTTTAAATAATAGGTCTTCGTACTCTTTTTATGATGTCGAATCTTCAGTGCAGTTTCTCAATGATACCTTGCAAAAATGCTTCTCATTATCTGTGCCAAAAAAAAAATATTAATTTCAAGCCTTTATGCCCTCCTTGGTTAACTAATGACCTTAAGTCTTTAAAAAATTCCAAAAATCGCTTATTTAAGAAATATAAAAAGTCAGGCTCTAATTTAGACTTCGCTTCTTATTCCTCTTGTCGTTACAGATATCAACTATTAAATAAACAATGCTACTCTGCATATATAGCCAATATAAAAACTCAATTCAAAGATAATCCGAAACTTTTCTACACATTTGTCAATTCAAAACGAAAAACTTCCAGTTTCCCACCTCTTATGAAATTTAATCATGATGAAGCATCTTGCGACATCGATGTTTCCAACATGTTTGCAAACTTCTTTAAAACAACCTACTCCGATATACCATTGAGCATGAGTCTTGAATATCCTTACCTACCACCAGTTAACTCTTTTGAAACCCCCATAATAGATTCTAATATAGTTATGCATTACCTTCAACAAGTTAAATCTTCTTTTACTACTGGTCCTGACGAAATCCCGAGCTGCATTTTAAAGCATTGTTCTAATAGTTTGTGTTCTCCCCTATCAAAAATTTTTAACTCATCCTTGCACATCGGTCATTTTCCCAATATATGGAGAAAATCTTATATAATACCTCTTCATAAATCCGGTTCAAAAATTGATGTTTCCAATTACCGAGGTATCGCAAAACTAAGCGCAATCCCTAAGTTATTTGAGAAAATTATAACTGATCAAATAACCCACGTCGTATCTTCCTCCATTTCCACCTCTCAACATGGTTTCTTAAAGGGAAAATCTACGATAACTAACCTCTTGGAGTTTACTACGCGTGTCATTAAAGGTTTTACTTTAGGACGACAGACTGACGTTATTTATACAGACTTTAGCAAAGCTTTCGATAGTGTTAATCATTATCTTCTTCTGAAAAAGCTTCATCTAATTGGGTTTCCCGTCAAACTATTACACTGGATTAAATCGTACTTGTCGAATCGTTCGCAAAAAGTTTTATATAAGAATTGTATGTCAAAAAATATTTTGGTCACATCAGGTGTTCCTCAGGGAAGTCACCTTGGTCCGGTTTTATTTTTACTGTTTATAAATGACCTTCCTGCTGTAATAAAACACTGTAACGTCTTAATGTACGCCGATGACGTAAAACTTTTTCTAACTTACAAATCGCCTGAAGAACAACAACTCTTACAATCCGATTTAAATAGTCTAGTGGAGTGGTGTAATTTAAACCTTTTAAAATTAAACTTAAAAAAATGTAAGCAAATGACATTCTCACGTCGAATTGCTAATAGTATAAATTACACTATAAATAATACCAACTTAGAAATTGTACACAGTTTTCTTGACTTAGGTGTAATTATGGATCCTAAACTTCGTTTCAATCTTCAAGTTAATTTGGTGGTAAATAAGGCTAGAGGTGTCCTTGGTTTCATTAAAAGATGGGCTAAAGAATTCAACGATCCTTTCACTACTAAGATACTTTATACCTCTCTTGTTAGACCAATTCTTGAATATGCATCTGTAATATGGAACCCTCAATACAATGTCCACATCGATGCATTAGAATCGGTCCAAAAACAATTCTTACTTTTTGCTTTACATTATCGTTGGAACCCCAACATTATTCTACCCCCTTATGAAACCCGCCTTAAAATTATTTCCCTGCCTTCCTTAAGAAGCAGAAGAATTATGCTAAATGTCTCCTTTTTATACAAATTACTCAGTGGTGATATAGACTCACATTACCTCCTTTCTTCATTAAACTTCAACATCCCTAGGAGCGGAGCCAGACATTTCCAGCTTTTTAAGTTGAGTCAGTGCACTTCTAATTATGCCCTTCACGACCCTTTGCGATGTATGTGTAGTGATTTCAATGGCAACTTGAACTTGATAAATTTTTCTGACTCGGTGGATGTCTTAAAACGTAAAATTATATTACATTTGAATACTTAACGCATTCATTGCGATAACAAATATAGCTCGCGATAATTGTGTAGATTTTACGATTTAACATATAAGCATTATCGAATTTGATAAATACTTTAAGCTTTCGTTTTATTTAGTTTTGTTGCTTAATTTTTTTCATGAAATTTTTTTACATCTTTAGTTCTATAGCTCGTTTAAAATGGGACCATGTATACCGTATCCCTCGGCTTGGTGTGTCAGAGTGTATCTCTTTTCCATACAAGTTTTTACCTGCGTTGGCCCAAATGCATATCCAAATAATAACTTTAGCTCGGTGTTCCCATATTTCAGTGACCCGAATATATAAATATATTGTGCCTGCATAATATATACTTGTATATCTGTGCTATGTTTGGTATTGGTTTGGTGTTTGAGAGTTGCATCTCTTTTCCACGTAGGATCTTGGGTTGGACAGTGGCCCCAAGCCGAATGACAACAATTATAAATGCGGTTATATATAGTCTAATAAACTACTTTGGATGTTGTCTTGTATTCCCTTGTGTTATGAAGAATGTGCTTTTATTCGATGATGCTTATTATGTTTACATAAGCACAAAAATTTCTCAAATTTCAAATTTCAAATATCTTTATTTAATTTTAATTTCCGCTGAAAGGCCAAGCAATTGTGCTTAGTGGAGGCTTTTATTTGCCAACAGGTGGTAGGTTTTAGCACGTAGGTGCATTCTATTCAGTCCGGCTGATCCGGGAACTTCTTAGAATGTAAATCGTGCATGCGTATGGCGCGGGTCATACGTATCTATGAAGATTTCCTACTTCCGGGCGAATCCAAAAAAAAACTTTGATATATAACATGTATTGGAAGTGGGGATATTTTAACTTCGGCCCAGTCGAAGATCATTTCTTACTAGTTTTAAATTAAATTGTTAATTTTATTTTAATTTATATTTTAATGTTTATTGTTAGGTTTGTTTTTATTTTGATTTTTAATTTCATTTAAATTATTTTTGTTTTTATTTTTGTTTTTTATTTATATTTTAATTTTGAATTTTATTTTATTAATTTTTTTATTTGTAATTATTTTTTGTTTTTTTACTTATATTTTAATTATTAATTTTATTCCTCTTATCTTTATTTTTAATATTAATTTTATTCATATTTTTTATGTTAATTTTTTATATTTATTTGTATTTTCTATTTGTTGTTTTTATTTGTTTCTTTATTTTTTTATGTATAGTTTTTAATAGGATTGTTTATTTTTTTAAATTTTTATTGCGTTTTTTATTTTATTTTAATTTTTTATTTTTGTTTTTTATTTATATTTTAATTTTGTACTTTATTTTATTAATTTTTTTATTCGTAATTATTTTTTGTTTTTTAATTATATTTTAATTATTAATTTTATTCCTCTTATCTTTATTTTTAATATTAATTTTATTTATATTTTATATGTTAATTTTTTATATTTATTTGTATTTTCTATTTGTATTTGTTTTATTTTTATTTGTTTTTTATATTTGTTGTTTTTTTTTTGTTTTACTTTTTGCTTTACATTATCGTTGGAACCCCAACATTATTCTACCCCCTTATGAAACCCGCCTTAAAATTATTTCCCTGCCTTCCTTAAGAAGCAGAAGAATTATGCTAAATGTCTCCTTTTTATACAAATTACTCAGTGGTGATATAGACTCACATTACCTCCTTTCTTCATTAAACTTCAACATCCCTAGGAGCGGAGCCAGACATTTCCAGCTTTTTAAGTTGAGTCAGTGCACTTCTAATTATGCCCTTCACGACCCTTTGCGATGTATGTGTAGTGATTTCAATGGCAACTTGAACTTGATAAATTTTTCTGACTCGGTGGATGTCTTAAAACGTAAAATTATATTACATTTGAATACTTAACGCATTCATTGCGATAACAAATATAGCTCGCGATAATTGTGTAGATTTTACGATTTAACATATAAGCATTATCGAATTTGATAAATACTTTAAGCTTTCGTTTTATTTAGTTTTGTTGCTTAATTTTTTTCATGAAATTTTTTTACATCTTTAGTTCTATAGCTCGTTTAAAATGGGACCATGTATACCGTATCCCTCGGCTTGGTGTGTCAGAGTGTATCTCTTTTCCATACAAGTTTTTACCTGCGTTGGCCCAAATGCATATCCAAATAATAACTTTAGCTCGGTGTTCCCATATTTCAGTGACCCGAATATATAAATATATTGTGCCTGCATAATATATACTTGTATATCTGTGCTATGTTTGGTATTGGTTTGGTGTTTGAGAGTTGCATCTCTTTTCCACGTAGGATCTTGGGTTGGACAGTGGCCCCAAGCCGAATGACAACAATTATAAATGCGGTTATATATAGTCTAATAAACTACTTTGGATGTTGTCTTGTATTCCCTTGTGTTATGAAGAATGTGCTTTTATTCGATGATGCTTATTATGTTTACATAAGCACAAAAATTTCTCAAATTTCAAATTTCAAATATCTTTATTTAATTTTAATTTCCGCTGAAAGGCCAAGCAATTGTGCTTAGTGGAGGCTTTTATTTGCCAACAGGTGGTAGGTTTTAGCACGTAGGTGCATTCTATTCAGTCCGGCTGATCCGGGAACTTCTTAGAATGTAAATCGTGCATGCGTATGGCGCGGGTCATACGTATCTATGAAGATTTCCTACTTCCGGGCGAATCCAAAAAAAAACTTTGATATATAACATGTATTGGAAGTGGGGATATTTTAACTTCGGCCCAGTCGAAGATCATTTCTTACTAGTTTTAAATTAAATTGTTAATTTTATTTTAATTTATATTTTAATGTTTATTGTTAGGTTTGTTTTTATTTTGATTTTTAATTTCATTTAAATTATTTTTGTTTTTATTTTTGTTTTTTATTTATATTTTAATTTTGAATTTTATTTTATTAATTTTTTTATTTGTAATTATTTTTTGTTTTTTTACTTATATTTTAATTATTAATTTTATTCCTCTTATCTTTATTTTTAATATTAATTTTATTCATATTTTTTATGTTAATTTTTTATATTTATTTGTATTTTCTATTTGTTGTTTTTATTTGTTTCTTTATTTTTTTATGTATAGTTTTTAATAGGATTGTTTATTTTTTTAAATTTTTATTGCGTTTTTTATTTTATTTTAATTTTTTATTTTTGTTTTTTATTTATATTTTAATTTTGTACTTTATTTTATTAATTTTTTTATTCGTAATTATTTTTTGTTTTTTAATTATATTTTAATTATTAATTTTATTCCTCTTATCTTTATTTTTAATATTAATTTTATTTATATTTTATATGTTAATTTTTTATATTTATTTGTATTTTCTATTTGTATTTGTTTTATTTTTATTTGTTTTTTATATTTGTTGTTTTTTTTTTGTTTCTTTATTTTTTTATGTATAGTTTTTAATAGGATTGTTTATTTATTTTAATTTTTATTGCGTTTTTTATTTTATTTTAATTTGTTATTTTTGTTTTATTTTTAATTTTATATCATTTTAATTTGTATTTTTATTTTAATTTTGTTTTATTCTTATCTGATTTTTATACATACATTATTATTTTTATGTTCATTTCTTATTTTGATTTTGATAAGTAATTTAATTTTTATGCTAAGTTTAATAATTTTTTGTTATTTGTTTTTATTGTAACTTGTATTTTGGTTTTGTTCTTTGTCTTTTTAATTTATTTGTGTTTCTACATAATTTTATTTGTTTTTGTTAATTTTTATGCTTACTGTCTTTGCTTTATTATTTATGTATATATATATAATTTACTTTTTACTTTTATTTTTGTAATTAAAATATTAACTTTGGTTAAAATATTTATTTTTTGTTATTGGTAATTATTATTTAATATTAATATTTTGTATACGGCCTCTAATTATTTATATTGAAAACAAGTTTTTTTCGAGCTCTAGGCCAAGCATGTCCAGCGTTCTCTGCCAAAAACAAATTCCGGGTAACTTTCTCGGCATATTGGCAGTATATGTAGAACCTAAGTAGCTTGAGTGGATCACAGTGTAAAGTCATACAAAGGCTACTGATGAGTTGGTGTAGCGGCCAATGAAACAGTCTGTATAGTCAAGCTGTATGATTTGCTCTATACAGAGCCGTTGTTGTTGTTGTTGGTTGTTGCCTTCTTTGTTCTTCATGTTGTCTTGTTGACAACATGCTTGGCCTAGAGCTCGAAAAAAGCTTGTTTTCAGTATAGGTAATTATTATTTTTAATTTTTTATTTTGAACTCATTTTTCATTATTTTTATTTCTATTTTAAGTAGTATTGAGAGAGGGTATTACCTTCGGTTGGACGTATGGACAGACTTCTTATTTCAGTTCTATATCAAAACCATATGCGAAGGTTATTGGAGGCTATACTTAAATTTATTTTAGTTAAAATATTTATTTTTTGTTATTGGTAATTATAATTTTTAATTTTTTATTTTGAACTCATTTTTCATTATTTTTATTTTTATTTTAAGTATTGTCGAGAGAGGGTATTACCTTCGGATGGACGTATGGACAGGTTTCTTATTCAGTTCTATATCAAAACCATTTGCGAAGGTTATTGGAGGCTATACTATCAAGACCTCGGTTAATACTTCTGAAAATGTTTTAGCGATTGCCTTCATAAAAGCTTATGAAGTCACAAGTGCTTAAGAAGTTGAATCGAGGTGGAAAACTTCTAGAATTTTGAAAAAGAAAACTGCGTAAAGTTTAACTGTGACTTGGGAAATGAAAAAATTTTGTGATATATATTTATATTTCTAAATTGTAATATTAATGCTTTTAGGTTTTACATAATTTTGATTTTCTATTCATGTCTTACTTGTTTCTGATAGTTCTTTTGATCAAATATTATTATTAACTGTGACTGCTATTTTGCGTACTCCTTACATGTTGGCTTTTCTCTCAATTAACACAATTTCTTATTTATTCTATATGACATGGCATAATTTGTGAGAATTAACTGATGAACATACACATAAAAACAACTTCTTTATTTAGTTAAATAAATAAATATTTGTAGTGTTTTATTGAATTTAAACTTTTTTATTTCAGGTAAATGCAATGCTCTATCAGAGTATAACAAGCAATAAAATGAGCAGCACTAGAGTGTTGACGATGTAAAAAAGTAAAAACAACAAGAACAAATACAAAAGTTGAAACACATAAATTTGTTTGCAACTTTTACATATTCATGTAAATTAATTAGTATCTGTTATGGCTTCATGAAAATAATGCTAACAACACAAACACAGAAAATACAAATAAACGTAACAACAATTAAAAAAGTTGAAATAAAGAATTAAAGAACAGTTGAAATAAAATTTTCAACATCAAAATGTAGCAAAAACAAGAGAAACAAAACAACAAAAATTTTATAAATGCTCAAAAGTAAATGTTTTGTTTAAAAAAAAGTAACAATATTTATTGTTTGATAATAATAATAATAATTATAATAATGGAGTTTGACATGGAATAAAAATTACAACAATACAGTCATAAATCAAACACAGAAACAACAAGATTTGCAAAAGCTAACAACATGCAAAGTAATTTAATAACAACAATTGCATTAAAATAGTGTAGGAGTAAGAAAAGTGGCAACAACAACAACAACAACAACAACAAAGCCAATATTGAAAGCTGTAACAAAAGAAAGACGTTTTATTACAGCAAATAACAATAACTTAAAGAAGATTATAACAAAAACCAAAACATCAAAAACAACAAGAAAAGAACAACAACAACAGCAATAAAAACATAACAGCACAAATAACATCTATAAAAGCTTGCAGCTTATCAATGCAACACAAACATTTATAGCAATATCAATAGCAGCAAGCATAACAACAATAACAACAGCAACATAATGTGCTTAACAAATGGATTAACAATAGCAGCAACAGCAACAACAACAACAACAACAACAAAAATAACAACAACTATATCACCGATAGCAACAACAACAGCATCATCAATCCTGCTACTGCCAACAATATTGCTGTTGTTAACAACAATGCCAACAATGACGATGACGACAACAGCAGCAACAATAACAACAACAGCAAATAATGCAATAAAAACAACAGCAACAACCATACATTCAAGAACAACAAGCTTAACATTTCATGCAGCTCAGAAGCCTCAACAATACCAACAACAACAACAACAACAACAACAACAACAACAGCAAGAAAAACAACAGCAACAGCAAGAACAACAACAACAACAACAACTATTACTGCAAGTACATGCACAAACATTAGGTATGTAGAGATATATGTATATTTTTTCAATTTTACGGTCTTATCAACAAAACAACAAAATCGTATCACACACACACACACACACACAAAAGCATACACACAACCATATACAAAAACAATTGAAATTCAATTAGGCAAAAAGGTTTATTGTTGTAGCTATTGCAGCTGCTGCATAAGCAGACAACAGTTGCACGCCAACAGGCTGGCAACCTGGCAGGAAGACAAACAGAGTTGCTGCAAGTCAGCAACTAAGTGATATATATTTTATATTAGCATAAAAACACACAAATACATATGCAAATAAACGAACACACCTGTATGCATTAAAAAATTTATAAAACTTGAATGAGAAAGCTACAGCTCATGTGTGTGAGACTCAAGAGTGGGCAGTATAATTGCTGCGGATAAAATTGTGGGTAATAAAGCTCTCAAAGCGATTACCACGACCAAAGCTTATCTAAGGACATTACTTTACAAAATACATTCATATCTTAAAAAATTCTATGAAATGAGTTAAAGGTAAAAACATCCATTATGACTGTATCATAAAAATCCATCCAGGCCTAATACATGGAACAAAATATTTTGCTTGTATCAAGTAATTGTTTTGATTTAATTTAAGCAATTTTTCGATCAATCAAGATATGATTTAAGAAAAGCAGCTGGAATTGAAATCACTTTTTCACATATGGGTCATTCTTTAACAAACTGTTTGAATTTCTAGAAAAAACTTAAATTCCTTCAAATTTAATAAAAAATTTTTCTTGCATCTTTGAACCATCTTTAGTCTCATTTTGTTGGATTTTCTCCGATCCCCTTATAATTGAAATTAATTATCTCCACTAGTACTTGTAGTCCAGTTGATGTCATTTTTTTTTTTTTTTATTTTATGCTCTGTCGCGTTTGCTTACTTACTTACCGTTGGCCGGTTTTGAACTCGTATAAGAAATTGTGCCATCCATTTTTATTTTTCGCTTGCTGGCGCCAGTTGGAAACACCAAGCTTAGTCAGATTATCCAACATTTGATTCTTCCAACAAAGATGTAGAAGTCCTCTTCTGCATTGACCACCACCGGGTACAAACTCCGCATGTTCTCACGAGCAGCCTGTCCAAAGCCAGGATAAAGGAGGTTGGTCGCAGGCAACGTCTTCGCCCTATCCTGTGTAAATGTAGAGGGACTACCCAGATCCTGGAGTGGGTCGCCCAATCTGGGGAGTAGTTGGTTCGTTTGACTTGATCAACAGTAGCGTATGCCTACAAAGGAATAGCAATGATCGTAAAACTTTTAAAATTTGCTAGCACGGAGATAGTCGTTGTGCTCAACAGACGTACGATAACAATTTAACCGGCACATTGGCATTGGTCTCATAGACAGTCTTATAAAGACTGGTTAAACGTTGTTTATTTTGTGTATATTGTGGTTTACATGAGTTGTCAGAGTTGGTTACTCCGAGGTGAAAAGTATATCTTAGTAGCCTCGGAGTGCCAGTTTGCAAAAGTGGAAATTAGTGATGACCATGTGTCACACATAGCCAGATGTGATGTGGTCTACGCTGTAGCACATCCAATAGTGGTGACTTTTGTCACCACAGTCATGAACGATGGGTGGAGATGTGTCGATGTGTGTAAGAGCGTGTCGAGGTAAATCCCTTAGCTGGCTGTGGTAGTTCAATGTCACGAACAGGTCTGTGAGATCAAAGTGGAGTTGCGCTTAATCAACCGGGTTGCAATGCCCATAAACTGTCAGATATGTTAGATGAATCTCGATTTCCACCAATAAATGTATGAATAAATGATTTCCACCCAACTCATCACCCATAATTTGTACTGTTGCATTCCAGCATTGGTTGCTATCCATACTTATTAATCATTAATTTAAATATACACTTAAATATACTGTGTAACCAGTGTTGAAACTACTATGTCAGATCGTTGGTCGCGTCTGGAGTCATGGAAGTGACACCCAGGAGAGGTCGAATGGACGTTGTATTTGTATTAGTATGGTACTAACGGCCTGAAGATTTATCTGCTGGGCATCAATTCCATGAACCCAGACCCCATTGCCATGGGGCAAATTAGGCCTATACGGCAGGTGTTCACGTTTCAATAGAATGAAACTACCACCGGGCACCGAATCAAATATTTCTTTTTGCTGGAGCGTCGTTTTCTATTCGCTCAACATGATCTAGCCAGCGGAGCCGCTTCATTTAAATGCTCTTAACTGTGTCGATGTCAGCGTACAGCTCATACAGTTTGTGGTTCCTTCGATTGTGTCTATTAACGCAGATTGGACCGAAGAGCTTACGATGGATCTTTTTCTCGAACGCTCCCAAAGTCTCTTGAGCAGAACTGCTCAACGTCCAGGTTTGTGCTGCATATAATAGGATGGGCATGATTAGTGACTTATAGAGCGTGAGTTTTGTTCGTCTAGAGAGGGCTCTGCTTCTCAATTGCCTACTCAGCCCAAAGTAATATCTGTTGGCAAGCCTTAAATTCTAGTTTTATTTTGACGTTCGTTCAATACTGACATCGTTGAAAGAGTTTTAGCTGGATCCCAGGTGGACGAAGTTCTTTACAACCTCTAAGGAGATGTTGTCAACAGTGACTTGGTTTTCAAAACACTGCGACTGTAAATCTGTTGAAACTAGGTATTTCGTCTTATCTGCGTTCACTGCGAGACCCATTCGACTCGACTTTTTTGCTAATCTGGAGAATGCTGCACTGACTTCGCGCCAATGATATCGATATCAATTGGGGTTTCTGAGATACTATCTCTATTGGCGGGATTGTTGTCATCGTCGCCATTCAGAAGCCTTAGTAAATTTTTGCATGGTTGGTTTCAAACTCGACGCACAACCCTTTAAAGGCAGGTAGCCCGCCGCTCAGATAAGCAGTCAAACTAACGGTTGCCAGTTTGTCGTTTCTAGAGGACACCAAGGAGAGGTTTGAGTCGACTTGAGACAATTTCGACATGGATAATGCTGACCTCACCAGGTTGAGGCAGTCAGACACGTTGCCATGTCCTTTTCTTTATGGCATACTTTAATAAATTTACCGTATTTATGGATGACAAATGTCAACATTTGACCACTGCCAAGCGATTATCTGTTAAATAGTACGCTTTTGGCTCATTCCACCAGTTTTCGCCCAATTTAAAAAAAAAAGTCTCAACATGTTCTAGAAAAAAATTGACAAAATTATATGTTGTTTTTGTGTTAAAGTAGGTAACAAAAACATTTTTTTAATTTTTTATTTTTAACCGTTAACCAGTGGTGGCGCTCGAAAAATTTTTGGCGGGCGCAAAAATCACGATTTAATAGTTTACGGTTATATTTCTATCTCCGCTCCTGTAATTGGTATTGATTTAATTTAAAAACTGTTTGACAGATAACAAATTGACGCAACTTCTAATATAAAATTTAAGTTCGTAAACTTATTTATAATAAATAATAAAATTCACCTAACTTATGCTAAAAATTGTTTTTTTTTTCGATTTTCATCACCCTGTTTCAACAACTTACAAGGTTGCCAGACCTAAAATTTTTTTACATTTTCTTCTTCTATTACCTTTTAACAAGATAAGTTGAAAAAATTATGGAAAATGTGTAAATATTGTTAGTTTTACTGCTTTGAAAGTATGGATTTATGAGAAATGGCACAACTTCAGGACCCTGTATCGGCAAAAGTGCACATTTTAAAATTCAAATTTTTTTTTCTATTTTAATTTCATGTATTGGCAACACACTGAAAAAAATTGGGAGGGTGTTTTGCCTTGTTTTTGAAAAATTATATTTTAAAAATTGTGGCATAACTCAAATAATTGAAAAAAGCAAGATGTTTAGGTGCCTCCATATCAAATAGTACACAAGCAATAGTTTCATAAATCAATGTAGATATTGTTGAACTCACATTTAAAATAGTCCTCCAATTTGGAGAGACTGCTTTAATATATGTTGGACTTATGAAGTTTTAAAAATTGGGTTTAAATGTAAATTGAAGAAAATGTCTTCCATTGTTGACCCCGTATCTCAAAAAATGCACATTTAAAAGTAATGAAAATCAACACCAATATTGTATAGATGTATTGTTTTAATAATTTTACTAATTTTGAGAGGGTGTTCTAATTTTTTTTTCAGGAAAAATACGTTTATGTTAACTCTGTTATAAATGAAATAAAAAATAATTTTAAGAAAATGCATGCTTATAAGTTTTTCCTTAGAAGTTGTTTATATTCGTTTCCCATCATTTTAGTTTATTTTATGATATTCCTTTTTTGCTAAGCCGGCTTAAAATAGATTCTACTTCCCATATATTTAAACCTGATATGAATCTAGTCTGAATTGTTGATGTACTGACTGGTATAAAGCTATGTTTTTGTCTGGTTTTTGGAACCGTTCGAGCGTCCATGAACCTTTGTGCTAAATCGGCTTCCGTGTTTCGTATTTCTTCGCCATCGACATAAATAAATGTGATTCCGGGAATATGGGTTATACAAAAATTAAACATTTGCGGGACAGTTTGAATGTCATTATATTGCAAGCTTGCTTTAGCGACAAGTCTTTTTACTGTACCACCTAACCAATTTTGAAACAGCTGGAAAGAGCTCCTTATTTTTAGTAAAAAGTTTCTTTTGAAACGTGTATACAGCTGAAGTATCATGACTAAGACTATCTGATAAGATGCAAAAACTTTTGGATTTAATGTTAGTATCTTCCTTGTAGTATACTACGAATGGATGAAGAGTTGCCTGTTGTTCACCCAGTAATAACTGTATAGTAACGCCCGTTACTATACATTCATTTTATTAATTGTAAAAAAATATGGAAATGCTGATTATAAGTTCTTTAAAACTGTAAGTCAAAGTTATCACTGGGTGAACAACAGGCAACTCTTCATCCATTCGTAGTATACTACAATTTCTTCGCCATCGACAATTTAAATTTAAACCCAATTTTTAAAACTTCATAAGTCCAACATTTATTAAAGCAGTCTCTCCAAATTGGAGGACTATTTTAAATGTGAGTTCAACAATATCTACATTGATTTATAAAACTATTGCTTGTGTACTATTTGATATGGAGGCACCTAACCATCTTGCTTTTTTCAATTATTTGAGTTATGCCACAATTTTCAAAATATCATTTTTCAAAAACAAGGCAAAACACCCTCCCAATTTTTTTTCAGTGTGTTGTCAATACATGAAATTAAAATAGAAAAAAAAAATTTGAATTTGAAAATGTGCACTTTTGCCGATACAGGGTCCTGAAGTTGTGCCATTTCCCATAAATCCATACTTTCAAAGCAGTAAAACTAAAAATATTTACACATTTTCCATAATTTTTTCAACTTATCTTGTTAAAAGGTAATAGAAGAAGAAACTGTAAAAAAATTTTAGGTCTGGCAACACTGTAAGTTGTTGAAACAGGGTGATGAAAATCGAAAAAAAACAATTTTTAGCATAAGTTTGGTGAATTTTGTTATTTACTAAAAATAAGTTTACGAACTTAAATTTTATATTAGAAGTTGCGTCAATTTGTTATCTGTCAAACAGTTTTTAAATTAAGTCAATACCAATTACAGGAGCGGAGATAGAAATATAACCGTAAACTATTAAATCGTGATTTTTGCGCCCGCCAAAAATTTTTCGAGCGCCACCACTAGTTAACGGTTGAAAATAAAAAATTAAAAAAATGTTTTTTGTTACCTACTTTAACACAAAAACAACATATAATTTTGTCAATTTTTTTCTAGAACATGTTGCGACTTTTTTTTTTTAAATTTGGCGAAAACTGGTGGAATGAGCCTTTTGCAACCCTACAGTAATCGTGGATAAAAACTTTAAATAAATTAATAAAAATGTCCAAACATTTTATTGTGGATTTCTCCGTATCCTGTTTATTACTTGTTTACATTTTGGTGTTGCTTCAATAACAATTTCTGTTTACAAAAAAAAACTTTAAAGCCACAAAAAAGGAACTATATTGAACTATAATTTTTAGTTTATGCTAAAAAGCAGGAAATTGCATTAAATGGAATTATCTCTCTTCTATGTACATTCGCACCCGAAAATTAAAATTTAATTGAAATCTTCTACATATTTTAGATCAAATTTTATGAATGAAATTGTAAATATGTACGTTTCAATATGGTTTCTAACCACACAGGCACATTCATATTTCCAACAACTTCAGATTCTCTCAGAAAATCACAGTTTTTGACTTAACTAAAAAGAAAAGAAAAAAATAATAATAATACCCAGAGCAACAACAAAATCAACCATATTACAAATGCCTTTGTCTCCATTCTTTGGAGCTCTTTAGAGTGTATGTGTGTGTTCTTAAAATAACCTAAACGTTTCAAAATATAATCGGCTTTAGGTCAAATAAACGTTTATTTCTCTCTTGTTTCTTCCTCATCATTAAATCCTGCAAGATTGTGTTGCAAGTTGGAGATGTAAGCTTTTTTGAATAAAGTAATTTTGTAGCTTGTCAGCTTATTGATTTGAACTGAAACAAATTAAGGCTTAAATTATTTTAATTAAATAATTTTGATGATAATGAAGGCCGATGTAAATGTCTCATTTAATGTGTTGTAATTAAATGTTACTCATACGCCATGATGTTAAAATCGAGAGTATGTGAGAATTTATTTAAAAATTTAAGTGAAGAGATTTTTTCGTAATAAATTCACTAGCTAGTTGTGACATTTATTTTATTTGCATAAAATAAATAAATATTTTCAATATATTTTCCCTTAAAAATAATTAATTTCAAACAATCACAATTCTTTAAAGAGAAATAAATATGTAGACAAAATAATTAAAAAAAAAAATAAACAAAAAAATCAGAAATAAATGCAAACTAAAAGTTTATTAAAAGTAAATTTCCAACTGATTTTCAGGCTATCATCATATCGATGAAATTTCATGACTTATCCTGCTTAACAAGAAAAGTTTGTTATTTATTTAAGTTGAAGTTGTTTCTTTTCTTTTCGTTTTTTTTTCTTTTCTATCAACTTAGAACTAACATTACGTTGTTTATCGCAAAGTTAGAATTGTTTGTATAGCCAACTCATGATTTTTGCATTCTATCAACTTCGAAAGCTTCGGAAGCAGTTGTTTTGTTCACTTACTGAATAAGTCTTATCTCAATATTGCACAATTGATGATGACTTTAATTTTGGTGTACTTTTCGCAATCGTAAAGATTGTTGGTATTTGTTACGAAGATAAATTATGAGCTGAAACTTGCTTCAAAAATTTAGAAAAAAAAATTGCTTAACAGAATAGAAATTTTAAATAAATTGAAAAGAAATTATTAAAAAATACAAATAAAATTAAAAGAAAAAATACTTTTAAAATACATTCCTCATGGTAAAAATAGAACATCAGAGAAAATTAAAAAAAAAAAGGTAAAATTTCCATAGAGCAGTAAATGTTGCATAAATTGCTCTCTAGTGCAATGATGAACAGCCAGAATTTTTGTCTTAGACATTATATGGAAAAATAGATGATAATACTAGGCTTATATCGATATTATTTATATCAGTCTAAAATCTAGCATCACATAAACAATGACTGTCGAAATTCGAGCCAGTTTCACGCAGTAGTTTCTGAGTGGCAGCCATTTGTAGTAAACAACTTTTGTGCTTTTTATAAAAAAAAAAAAATAAAAGAATTTTTATAAAAAATAATTAAGGGTCTAAATAAAGCATTGTTTTTTAATGGGGGGAACATTTCTGCAACCATAGGAGTGGATTAACAAATGTTATGGTAAATATGCTTCACCGAAACGAACCATAACTTTTTGGTTTCCTGAATTCAAACTAAAGATGAAAAACTTTCAGATTGGCCGAAAGGAGAACCTGCAAAAATGATTAAAGGATTCCATGATATCGTATAAGACAATCCGAAAGTGAAAGTGAGTGATATAGTTGAGAGTACAAAAATATAAATAGGCTCGCTGCTTTCAATTTCGCATCATAATTTGGGCTTGAAAAATCTGGTTACAGGATGGGTGCCTTGTATGTTAACAATCGACCAATAAAAGATAACGAGTACGTGACCAATGTTTAGCCGTGTTTAACTCTGATCAGAAATATTTTGAATATATTTTGAATATATTTTACTAGTATACCCGTCCCCAGCGTTGCTTGGGAGTATAAATATGATATGAAAACATATTTTACAAACATAGAAATGAACTGAGTGCAACTATCCACTCAAGAGCAGCGTTGCCAGATTGAGGTAAATTTCCCTAATTGAAGTAATTTTTGACTCATTTTTTGGGCAGAGGTAAAAAAGGTAATTTTTTACCAAAAGTGGTAAATTTTGCATAAGTAAAAATTTTTTTAGACTTGGTAAAAGTCTACAAAATTACTGTTGTAATGTTTTGAATTATTGGCAGCACTGTTACCTCTCTGAACATACTCACAAGGAGTTTAATATTCTTGTGAATCATACTGTGTAACAAAAAAAAAATTAATTATCCATCTCTAGTTGCTGAACAAGAAAGAAAAATTTTCACAAAACTTATTGAAACATATTGAAATCTAAATGAGAACCAGATTTTATATTTGAACAAGTAAAACAAGTATTCTATAAATAAAGTTGATTTTCAATACGCCTCCTCAACATTATTTATTTGGTGACATCATGCCCATAGACTGAATACAGAAATGGTGCTTGATTCTTGGCAATGGTTTTGTTAAAACATCAGCAGTCATCTCACTCGTTGACAAATATTGAACATCCACAATTTGGTCTTCAATTGCATCTCGAATGAAGTGGTACCTATAGTGAATGTGTTTAGTTCTTGAATGGTGTGAGCCGAATTTCGCCATGCTTTGAGCACTCTGAGAATCACTGTAGATTACTGTTGGGACAAGTGATTTATACCCAAGCTCCTCTAAAAGATATCCCAAGTAACAAGCTTCTTTTGCTGCTTCAGCTAGTGCCATGTACTCGGCTTCAGCACTTGACGTAGCAACCACACGTTGCTTCTTGGATTCCCAAGAAATAACAGCACCTGCGAGAAGAAAGCAGAAACCAGTTTGTGATTTTCGATCATTAGTATCTTGAGCCCAATTGGCATCAACAAATCCTGTAAGTGGTAAATTTGTTTTGCGATAAGTTAAAACACAGTTTTTAGTTTCTTTTAAATATTTAATAATATGTAAAGCTGCGTTCCAATGTTGTTTTCTGGGGTCTTGGCAAAATTGCGATAATTTATTGACGCTGCAACTAATGTCTGGTCTGCTAAATACTGCTAAGTGTAACAGAGAACCAATAATTTCTTGATATTCAGTGATGTTTACTTTTTCTCTTTCTCCAGAAATTGTTGGCTCTTTTTCTAAATTGATTTTGGCTTGCATTGGTATCTTAACCGATTTAGCTTCTTTCATACCATATTTTGCAACTAAATTGTCGATGTAGCCCGGTTGAGATATTGAAAGAGTTCCACAGTTATACTTAATTTCTAATCCAATGCAATGCTTAGGAGTTTTCATATCTCGTAACTCAAAATTTTTGTTTAATATCCTAATAAATTTTCCTGTCGTCTCTTTAGAATTTGACGCTATAATAATGTCGTCAACGTAAATTGCGACTATTGCGATGTCCTTGCTGGATTTGTAAATGTAAATGCATTGATCATACTTGGACTGAGTAAAATCTGTACTTTTGATGACAGCATCAAGTTTTTGAACCACTGCCTACCTGTTTGTTTTAGTCCATAAATAGACTTTTTCAATTTACAGACTTTGTTTTTTGACATCTCCTCAATAAAGCCTTCCGGTTGAGACATATATATTTCCTCTTGAAGATCGCCATTTAGGAATGCGCCCGAAATATCTAATTGTCTTAATTCAAGATCTTTTTCAACGGCTAATGCGTAAATAAGGCGAAGAGAACTCTGTCTTACTACAGGCGCGAATGTGTCTAAATAGTCAACACCATATTCCTGTGAATATCCTTTCGCGACAAGTCTTGCTTTGCGTTTTTCAATTGTACCATCTGGTCTGTATTTAACTTTGAAAACCCATTTACATCCTACTTGGGCTCTTCCTGCGGGTAGGTCTACCAGTTCCCACGTTTGGTTTTTTATAAGAGAATTATATTCTGCATCTAACGCATGTTTCCATTCTCGACCATATGGAGATGCTAGAGCTTCTTTTAGGGTTTTCGGGTCACCCTCACTCTCGATTGCTGCTATTTGGCAAGCTTCTTGACTCTTTGCGAACGACCATGAACGCAATCGTTCTTTTATGGAGTTTTTCTGAGTTTATACTTTTGTTGGTTCTATCGGCAGAGATTTATTTTCATTCAAATTTACTTCTGAACTGTCGAGATATATTTCATCCTCTGATTCAGTAGTTTCCTGTTCTCTGAGAACTTTTCCCCCTGATTCTTTACATTCATTTTCTTTGGCGACTTTCTGCTCTTCGAGATTTAACTTAAAATCAAATTCGTAAAACCCTTTACTTTCATTTTCAATTTCCTCACTAGTGGCTTCAATCTTACCTTCAATAAATTTCACGTCTCTACTTTTGACAATGGTCTTTGTACCACGCTGCCATAGACGGTATGCCTTCGATTCAACACAATAACCAACTAGAATAAACTGCGAGCTTCTAGCTTCCCACTTGGACTTACTCGGCTTCTTGTCTAGTGCAAATGAATGACTTCCAATTTGACGTAGATGCTTTACGACTGGCACTCTTCCTGACCACATTTCTTCTGGTGTCTTTAATTTGTTCAAATTGGTTGGACAACGATTTCTGATATAAGCTGATGTGTGAATTAACTCAGCCCAAAGAAATTCTGGTAACTTTGCCTCTATCATTAAACACCTCGCCATCTCAACCAATGTTCGGTTCATTCGTTCAGCCACCCCGTTTTGTTGAAGAGTGTACTCAACTGTTAATTGGCGTCTGATGCCACATGATTTAAGGAAATCTTCGAACTCATGAATTAATAATTCTTTGGCATTATCTGATCGAAGTGTTTTGATTTTCCTGTTTGTTTCCAACTCAACTTCCTTTTTGAACTGCTTAAATGCTTCTAAATATTCGCACTTCCTTCTTAAAAAACTGACATATACTTTTCGTGTATAGTCGTCAATGAATGTAGCAAAATATAGCTTCCTACTCATGGACTCTACCCTCATCGGTCCACATAGATCAGTGTGCACAAGGTCCAACAATCCTTTAGAATTTTTGTTATTTTTATAAGGAAATGGCTCTCGAGTTTGTTTACCTCGTATACAAGTAACACAATCTAACTTTTGACTTCGAAATTTTGGCAAACCTATAACCATGTTGTGAGCATTTAACTTATGTAAATCAGATGAATTCAAATAGCCGTATCGCTTATGCCATAACTCAGTTTCGTTATCCATCTTCGCTGATACTTCTTTGCATATTTCGTTATGAAATTTATATGAGTTAACTAAATATAAGCCGTGTTGTTGACAAGCCTCGAGTAAAACTATTCCGTCCTTAGAAATTCTAGCTTTTTCCTTTAGCATGACTACCTCACAATTGTTGTCTGTCGCTTTTGCAGTCGATATTAAATTACACTTCAGATCTGGTACATAAAGAACTCTATAAAGTTGAACAGACTTTCTAACGTTGTTTATGTCTACTTTAAGTTCAACCGTACCAATGCCTCGAATATCCAACTCTTTTTCATCTGCCAATCGAACTTTCCCAATGTAACTTCGATCCATATCGATAAACTGTGCCTGTGAAAAAGACATGTGGGATGTAGCTCCACTATCTACGTACCACTCATTAGAATCTGCATTTGTACCATCGCCTATATAGCAATTCTCTGCACCTACAATAAATCCTGTCGATTTTTCTACGCAATTTGACTGCTCTTTATTTTTGTCAAACTTGCAGTTCCTGGCCATGTGACCCTTTTTACCGCATTTATAGCAATTAAATGGAAAAATGGAATTTGACTTACTTTGCTTCTCAGTATTTTCGTCAATGTTGCTGTACCTTTTCTTATAATATTTCTTCACCTTTAAAGCGTTATCGTTTTCATTTCGATTATCCGATTTATCACCGATCTCCAGTAGTCTTGAACTCAATGTCTTGAGAGTTGGAAACTCGTTTGCTGTGTCGAATGCAGCCTTCACTTCTTTGTAACTATCTGGTAAACCATCTAATAAAATAACAGTTAGCAAATCTTCATCCAAATCTGTTCCCATCTCACGCAAATATGAAACAATTACATCGAATTCAATTACGTACTTCGAAATGCTCTTCGTCTCGTCCATTTTTATACCTATCAATTTTCGATACATTTCCGCTTTACGCCTGGTAGACTTCCTGTCGTACGTCTCCTGAAGAAATACCCATATCTCGTTCGAAGTCTTGAAATTCTTGACCATCCTGACTATGTCAGCCTCCAAAGCAATAACCAAATCGGCCCGTACATCCTTGTCCTTGTCATCATGGTCCTCCTGCGCTTTCTTCTGCAACCGCTGCTTTTGTAGCTCATCTGCCGTCCCTAGCGACGACACACTTTCGACTTCCGGTCTTGGTTCCCGACCTTCCACCATACGCAAAAGCCTATTCTTATGTAATATTGCCTCCATATGAGGCTTCCACGTCATATAATTGGTTCCATTCAGCAATGGAATTCGTCCAGCGTTCGACAGCATCATTTCTTCTCTTTTCTGTACCAAAATTTATTTTACAGATTTTTCTTCTTGGCGGTTAAGGACTGGGCCCATAACCTATTGTAATTATTGAATTTTAGGAAAAGACTAGGTCCAATTATAGAACGATAAAATAGTATGTGCGTTTTATTTGGTGATACAATTCGAAGTAAAGAAAAATTTTCACAAAACTTATTGAAACATATTGAAATCTAAATGAGAACCAGATTTTATATTTGAAAAAGTAAAACAAGTATTCTATAAATAAAGTTGATTTTCAATAATAACTTCTGAACCAATAAAAATATCAAAAACCCATATAGTGAGAAGAATATATGTAGTAGGGGCATACATATGGCTATTGAATAGTAAAATAAAAAAAAAAAATAAATCGAATTTTTACACATAACCTTTTTTGTATGCGCAACGATGAAATTTTTTTTCAAATTTTGCCCCGGTACAACTTGAAACACGTAGCAAAATAAGAAATATTCCCTTATATAAGGAAAGTAAACAAGCGCTGAAGTATTATTCTTCATCAAGACAATGCGAGCTTTAGGCGTTTTTGACCACACAAAACATCGAATTAATGGATCACCTGCCGTACAGTTCCGATTTGGCATCGAATTATTTTGTATTGTTCCTGTACATCAAGGACAAACTGAAGAAGCGTTCAAAAACTTTGTTCTTGAAGTGCCTCAAGCGGAATGGGATAGATCTTATGACAAATGATTCGAGCGCATGCAACAATTTATTAATCATACAGGAGAATATTTCGAAAAACAATAAAAAATAAAAACACAGGTGCGTCATTGGACACACGAGAGAAGCGAAGCATTTTCGCAATTTCATAGATTTGATAATTGAATGGCTTTTTTCGATTAAAATAATTTTTAAATTTAAAACTTTAAAATAACGAAGTAAACTAAAAAACCCACGTTAATCTTCACACCAGTGAAGATTCAAGATTGACGCACGCACTTTTGGTCACTTGTTAATTTTTCCTTCGCGCTATGCAAAAAAAAAAAAAAAAGCACCATGTACCAACAACACATTAAACGATCGTGTAGTAAGCAGAGTTCGTATTTTTTAAGCATTGAGCAACTCGAGAGTACTCAATTTGTTCTTTTTAAGTAATTAACTTATAAGGTAAATACAGACAGACAGACAGACATGGCAAAGTCGACTCGGGGGGAAATGCTGATCAAGAATATATATAATTTTCTACATATACCACGCCTCCTTATGGGCATTACAAACGGAGTGATAAAGTTAATACACCCCCTTTACGTTTTTTTATGGGAGCACGCGTAAGGAGTGGTCAGAGGGGATAGGTCCTCAAGGAAAAAATGTTCCTTTTGCAAAAATAATGGGGGCTGATCATACATATTAATCCTCTCCGGTCCTCCCTTAAAGTTCCCTGTTCAGGTGTAGGGAATAAATATACAAAAAATCATTAAATTTGTATGGGAGCCCCCCCTAAGGAGAAGTCAGAGGGGATAGGCCCCCAATTTGAAAATGTTCCTTTTGGAAAAGTAATGAAGTTCGGTCATACATATTAACCCTCTGAAGCCCTTCCTTAAAGCCGCTCCGTTCACGTGTAGGGAATAAATATAGAAAAAAGAACTAATCTATATCTATACTATTATATAAAATGAAAGTGAAAATTTTTTGTATCCGCAAAACTCCAAAAGTACTGGTCCGATTTTTTTTAAATAAGTTTTAAAATATTACATTTGTGCTACAAAAGGTTCATTAGTTATTTTCTTTACGAAATTTCAATAATAAGTATCTTTAATTAAAGTGTTAAGTTTTTTAAAAAATCATCCACAATGCCATGCATTGCTTGATCGTTAGCTTTTCATGCGCTTGTGCTGCGAGAGCCTCAATAAACTGCATGTTGCTCTCTACTGTACTGTTTTTGTTCTCAGCAAGCACAAAACAAACAAACAAATACATATACATACATACTTTGCTGCGTTTAAAGTTCATTGGATCGAAGTACATTCTAATATGTTCAAAGTAGTTTTGATGTGGAGAATTAATCTAACACAGTTTTGTTAAAAGGGGATTCACTGACCACCTTTAGCGTGTTGGGATTTTTTTTTGATGAGAATGGGATTTAATCCGACTTGATATATGTATGTATGCATGTATGTACGTATGTTTATTTGTTTCGCTGCATGCAACTTTTCTATACATGTTTTGACGGTGGTTTTCCAGTAATTTATAAATGAACAAAAGGAACAAACGGCTGACTTTTTACTTAATAGAATTGACATTGTGTGATTCAATAAGTTTTTTTTATATATAAACAAGAGAACTGGGACGAGCATAGGAAAAGGGGTTATGGCTTCGACCACACAAGTCAAATTTTTGATATTGAATAGTTTTGGAACTAAACGTCGCATGACAATAAAACTCAGTATGGAGTTACTAATTGCCTAAGTCTTTTTACTGGAAAACTGGCTTGTATGCAATAAAAGAACTGAACAGCTAGTGGGCATGTTTTTATGACTCTGCTTGTAAGTATCAGCATGTTTTCGATCCTTACCGCGTGTGCAACTTAAATTTTAGTTACTTAATTTACAGCTGGCCAGCTATTCTAAAGTTTTAAGACAAACATTCAACAAGTTTGAGGCAACATATTTAATAAGCACGAAAACTTGCTTGACTTACAGGTTGATTATTTTTAAGTATTTACGACCTCTGGTAGTAAGTAAAAACAACATCCAATACACAATCCTTAGTGGATATTGTGTATTGGCTAATAGTTATTGTAAGATATGAAGGATATGTAGCCAATATACATTCCTATAAATATATTACTGTGATCTACTGCAACATAGCTTTAGTAAATAGTTAATAAATATTGAATCAGCGATTTTGGTTTGATGGTTAGAGTGTTAAACTATCAGTTGACGAGAATGAGTTCAATTCCTGCAGCGGACAAGAAATTATTTTTAATTGAACATTTTCTTGTTGCAATAGACGCAAACAAAAACAATATATAAATATTCTAAGAAAAACGGTGTCGGAAAAAAGTGTCGTTTTTTCAGATTTCACTCCAGCAAATGGCAGATCGAGGCGTAAAAAGCATCGCAATAGGCAATATTGTAAAAACTATGTTGATATATGCAAATATGCAAAACAAACGAGACTTATTTCATCTTTTTTTTTAAAGAAAATAATTTCTTTCTTAGTTCGGTATTCATACGAAGTTCAGGTTTAATAAGTCATTTAACAAATATCCGATCTTTATTTATCATCATCCTTGTTGGACCGAAAATTATTGAAGAGAAAATTATACCTCTTTGAACTTGACTGCAATCTTTCAAGTCTCATTACACAAGACTAGAGTGTAATGAGTCTTGGTTAAATACATCTCATAATTAAAAACCGCGTCCCCTAAAATAATTGCTTGTACCATTACGGCATTTAAATTTCCTTCAGCGAAATTTGCCTCCGAGATCATGCAGTATTGGACTTTTTTTTTGTGATCCAATGTAAAAGGTCGCGTTTATAAGGAAAAAGTTTAAAACATAGAGCACTTAAACATTCGTTAAGCTATCTGATTTTAATGGCATCCTAAAATGTGTTTAAAAGTGCTCAACAATAAGCTTAAAAGAACTGATCTTCACACACAATGTTATGATTTAAACTTAATAAAAAATTTTTATCAGGGATATAATTGAAATATCTAATCAGTCGAGATCAGCCTTGGTTTGAAACATGCTAAGGATGTTATAAGTGCGGCTAGAATTCATTAAAACTTTGAATTAGAATTTATCGCGACACTTTCGGCACTTAGGTTTTTCTTTATTATAAAACGTTTTGTTAACCGCGCACACTTAGTTATTTCTTAATTTATTAGTAAAAAACTTTACCGGCACGATCGCGAATTAAATACAAGTAAATTATGCGCGAACAGCTGATTCAGCTATTTTGTGGACTCTAAGTGCACAATAGTGCCGACGATAAGAGTTGCCACCTGTTCAGCGGAGACGGGTGTGGGTATATATATTGCAATGAAAAAAAAAACGAAAACAATATGCAGGCGCGTTTGATAAGACTTTTTAATTAAAGTCTTATCAAACTTATGCACGGTGGGACCGAAGAGAATAACACTCAAAAAAAAAATATTATTAAATATCGCGATTTGTTTTTTTTTATCGTTTTAAAAAAAAAGGAATACCCCAAAAAAAAATAACCCAAATTTATTTATTTATAATTTTTATAATAACCCAAACCAAGGAGATGACTTGGACCCTCTCACAATTCCACCGGTGGAATTAATTTATTTTACCTGTTCCGGACGGAACTAGGCTCGAGTGCGAGGGGCCTAACACAAAGAAAACGCGCCAAAGTGAGTACCGACCAAAAAAAACACGATAGATCAGTACGGAGAAAATAAAAAAAACGCTGTAATATCGAGGGAAATTTATCGGACAATCAAAAGTAAGCACGGTGTGTGGTGAGCGCACCAACACACACAAACAAATACACAAATATATATATATATATATATAATAAAAAGGTACTCCCTGATTTTTCCCAGGTCCTGGCCTTCAGCTCCTCCTCGCTCCAGCGGCTCCCGATCCAAAAATCCCACCGACTCCGTCTGTCCTGGTGGGCTCCGATACGTATATATGTATATATATGCTATATCACTTGGCAAATTTTCCTTCGCAACACACTTCACTTTGGCACACTACCACCTTGCTTCACTGTTCAGAACGAACTGAACTGCCAACCAGCGGTGCAGACTGACGATGCTTAGGTTCCACAAGATGGGAACCTAAACACAGCCATCTTTTTTCTAGCATAGATGCGGTTTTCGCAGAAACCGGTATTCACACCTGAAGGCCTTGCTCACACCTATTTTCAAAATCGTTTTACGGATTTTTTGAGGTGCATCTTGAGCAAATTTAAATAAAACCTTCTGCCCACCAAGTGTTTTTCTACATCTTGGCGGCATCTATGCTAGTATTGGTGTGGCAACACTCCACACCTTCCACAGCCCACAATGGCTACCCTCATTGTGACTTGGCCAAGTGATTTTTACTTTTTGTCACAATAGCAGTCCTAGTCCTGTTCGTTTTATTTGTCGCGCAATTCCGTGCGTTCAGTCACTCGTGGGATTTCAGTTTCGTCGAGCATGGAGCACAAGGAGAAACCTTAGCCAGACAGAGTTACGAAAGTAATAAATAAACAAAGTGGTTTAATGACCACTGGAGTGCATGTGTGTGTTGGGCGCCACTCCAAACGCACAGTGATTACGTCCGGACAAAACAAAATCGTCATTTTATGACTACACATAAAATGGTCGCCGTGTAGTTTTGTCCGTACGTCACTTTGGCGCAACTAAAGTTTTAGACCGCGACAAATTTGAGACTTAATGAATCGTCAAAAACCAAATATCAGCCGCCTTGGTTCTACAGATTTTTAACTAAAATATGTTTCTTGTACTCATTGTTCCAAACAAACTTTATAAGCCCTATCAGCCAAAATTCCAGTTTTTATAAAAGCTTTATACAGGGTTCTCCAAAAAGGACTTGACAACTTTGAATTAAATTTCTGAACGCACCCTTTCACTAATCATCGAACTGTCACTGTCAATTTATTCAGTAAACTCAACATTTTCATAATGGTAAAGTACACGAACGAACAACTTCTGCAAATTGATGACGTGCCAAGATGATGAATTTCATCGCAAAATCATCTTCAGTGACGAAGGCTTCAGCCAATCATCTTCAGCCAAAAATAAGGCTCAATAGGTTCATCAATAAGCAAAATATGCGTTATTGGTCTGTTGAAAATCCACATGTGCTTCATGAATCACCACTTTATTCACAAAAAATAACTGTTTGGTTCGGTTTACATGCCGGCGACGTCATTGGACTATATTTTTTCGTCGACGATAACGATCGTAACGTTACCGTGAATGGCCATCGTATATTTTTATATTTTTACCCGAATATTTTTGACCCGAATTGGAAGATATGGACTTGGATGACATGTGGATCCAACAGGGCGGTACCACAAGCCACACAGCACACGTTGCAATCGATTTATTAAAGAGTTAGTTTGAGCGTGTTATCTCAAGGAATGGGCCAGTCGATTGGCCGGCTCGTTCCTGCGATTTAACTCCTCTAGACTATATTCTTTGGAGCTACGTCAAGTCATTGGTCTATGCCAATAAGCCGACGACGTTGGAAGAGCTCAAAGCCAACATTCAAAGCGGCCGTTTCAGCCGAAATGTGTGGTCGAGTGATCGAAAATTGGGTTCAACGAATCCACCACTGGATACGTGCCCGCGGTGGCCATATGAACAAAGTAGAATTTCATTCATTAATGTTTTTATTGTTCTTTAAGCCGATAACAAAGTTTTTAAAATATCTTTAATGGTTTGCGTTCCATTTAAAAAAAAAATTGTCAAGTCCTTAATGGATTATTGCGTTTTTCAGCTTACTAGTATCGCCTGTGGTCAAAATTCGACCATATTAAAATAGATTTTTCTCTTGGTTTTTTTTTATATATATTGAAAAGAAGTTGGCTGTATCGTGGACCCATCCATGGATTTTGACAGTGTATCTTTGTCCTTATCCTTATTCTTGTTCCGTTCCTTTCATTTGTTCCCAAACTAATAATTGAAGAGTCGACGCGAATAACGTTGTAAGCAACATATTAATCAAAAGTATTTTTTTTGCATACTAACGTTAAAAATGCTCTAGCCTATTATAAGAGCACATAGTTTCTCAAATTCCATACATTTTTGGACATTGACATCGAAATCAAATGGCTCTAAGTCCGCCATTAAAACCGTTTTTTTTTTGCAATTCCTGAAAACCTATAATTTTGTCACTTACAATGTTATTCACGTCAACTCTTCAATTGTCTTACTTCCTGTTCAAACTGTTCTTTTAATCCATATCCAAATTCCTGACCTGAACCTTATCGAATCCTTTCCTAATCCTTGTCCAACTTTATATCTAAATCTTTGTTCTAAATTTTGTCCTAAGTGTGTTCAAATCCTTGTTCTATTCCTTGTCCCATTTTTTGACCCTTATACTTTTGCCAATCTTGACCCAAATATTGTTTTAGGTACGTATCAATTTGTGTCCTTACCCTTGTCCCAGTCCTTGTCGAATTCCTCTTCTCAATTCCTGTCTGAATTCTCGTCTTTATCATTGTCTAATTCTATGCTTTAATCTTAGTCCAAATTTTTTTCCTACTTCTTATCTTTAATATAACTTTTTTTTTTAATTTCTTTCGAGTAAGAAAAGCAGAGAGACTCAAATTACAGCCATGAGAGTGAGAGTGCATACACTTGTTTTAAACTGCAATAATCACATAATATATTTTTTTTCATTTTTTGGCACATCTGTGGCTCATTACCTTTCGACTGATATAAGAATCATGCCCTTTTTTGTATTATAAATATTAAAAAAGTGTATCACAAGATTTTTGTTTGCGTATTAATATATGGATTACTTTGGAGTGGTTAGAAATATTTGAAAAATTTTTTCACAGAAATTATTTTTTAAGCTGTGGAACTTTGTAAAAAATACAAAAACAACATTTTGAAAAATGTAATTTTCATCAAAAAAATCATAGGGGGTAGCTCATCATTTTCGATGATAGAAACACTTAATTAAATTATGTGTCAAAATGAAGCAATTTTTGCTAATAAATTATGTAGTTTATGAAAGAGTGTGAGAGCAGAAAATAGAAAAACAAAAATAAAATTACAAAGAAAGAATGTCTGGTCTAATTTTTAATCAAAAATTGAATATTTTAGAGTTTTTTTGAAAACAACATAAGAAATTGAATTAGTGAGATAACGGTAAATCTTTTCTTATTTCTCAAAAGTTATTTAATTAAACTTTCAGACAAAGAAACTTTAGGGAAAATCGATTGAAAAATGGCTGAGATATTTGCATGCAAAATCAAAATTTGAAAAATCAATTGTTTTTTTCTCATTCTGAGGCAATGATATTGCTTTAAGAAATGCATTTCATGGAAAAAATCTACTTGTTTCGAAATATCGCAAAACTTTTGATGTCATAGTAGCGAAAAATTTTTTTAACATACTATTCGTGGAAAATATTAGCAAAAAAGTTTTCGTATACCGTTATTTTTCTCAATCAACGAATTTTCATTTAAATAACGTTGTACTGAAAACATCTATAGCTTTCGAGATATCACAATAATTTTGATGTCAAAATAACGGAAATTTTTCCAAATTTTCTATTTGCAAGCAATTTTACCATCACAATATATATTGACACTTGTTACATGAAAAAGTGCTTATTGTAGGGTATCCGTAAACGATGGTGAAAAATATTAAATTTTTTTTGCACATCTTATGAATGTCTAAATTTCTCTCTTATATCATGTTTTTCCATCTCTTATAGTTTAGCTTTTATTTAATAAATGCTCTTTTTGCGCTCATATTTGAGGTCAAAGGTCATCAATCTTATATTCAATCATATTGTGCAGCCAAAGGTCTGGCTGATACCACATTCTTCATTCTACCTCTTCGCCGTTCTGAGATCCCTAACTAAAATTAATATAAGTTTGACACCATTGTCATTTTCCACTGCCCGTTACAGTTTCCCTGTAGCAGGAGATCACCAAATAGTAACTCCATTTTGAGTTTGTATGTAAGTACTGCTACTTTTAATTTCAAAGCTATTCGATAATACAGATTTAAATTGTATGGGCGTAGCCACACCCACTTATATCCCTGTTTTCTAGTAGATGGACATTACCCAGTTTTAGTACAGTTGCTACAGGTTAAAAGGGGTGTGACAGAAATTTAAACCATCTCGTACTTGAAAAAAATGTACTGCCAAAATTTCAGCTCTATCGGCTCAGTAATTTTGAAGTTTCCAGCCATCACACAGACATCGTTTTGCTTTTTGTATATATATTTTGGATAAAGATTATTGGCTATAACTTTTGATTGGTAAGAGATACTAAGATAATTTTTTCTAAAAACTTAATATTTTAGCTTGTTTATTTTTTCAATAATATAAAAACACAATATTGGAAAAAAAAAATTTTGTTTGAAAAAATCAAGGGGTAGGCCTTGTTTTTTGAATCACAGAAAGGGTTTTTAATTTTTGCGTAAAATTGAAACAATTTTTGCCTATAAATGTTGTAATTTTTAAATAGAGTTCACAATTTGCGAATTTGAATTTAAATTATTTTTAAAACAAAAACAAATTTTGAGCCTTTTTTTTTGAGGAAAACTCCAAAATTTCAGACTTTTTTGAAAAAAATATTTAAAATACATATATGTACTCAACTAACGGTATGTTTGCAATAAGGTTTTTATAGTACTTTGATGAAGCTTTAAGACAAAAAAAATTTAACAAATTGTATGAAAAAGCAGCGGAGATATTTGAATCGAAATTCACAAAATTAAATTTCTGATTGTGTTTTTCTCAATTTTGAGCACGATGTTGCATTATATATATCGTTGTAGTAAAATTTTTCATAGTTTTCAAGATATGTTCATGTTGTTGATGTCAAAACAAAGGAAATTTTTTTAATTTTACTAAATGTAAGAAATATTTTTTATTTTGTAAACATTTGCATATGTAACAACTAAAAATATGCGATTTTGTAAAAAATTTGTACTACAGCACCATCTGGTGTCCAAGGTGGTTCAAAGAAGATACAGTCAAAAACTCATCGTACCTGAGAACTACTATATACCAATTTTTATTCTAATCGCATGAGCGGTTTGGGAGTTTTAGGTGGTTTTGCAAAAAATTTGTACTACAGCGCCCTCGGGTGTTCAAGAAAGGTCAAAAAAGATTGCAGCAAAACACTCAACGTACATGAAAACCACTGCATACCACTTTTATTCTAATCGCATAAGCGGATTGTGAGTTTTAGGCAGTTTTGTAAAAAATTTGTACTACAGCGCCCTCTGGTGTTCAAGGTGGATAAAAAATGATAAGCCACAAACACGCACCGTACCAAAAAACTTCTATACACAAATTTTTATGCTAATCGGATGAGAAGTTTAGGAGTCTATTGCCTAGTTACATACGACATTTAGTTCCAAAGCAATTCGATATCATAAATTTGGCCTGTGTGGCAAAATTCCCCCTTGCCTAATGTTCGCTCAAATATATAATAACTACCTCTTGGGCCCATAACGTCTACATATCAAGTTCCACTATCAAAACATGTGCAACTCAGGAATAATAATGATTTCTAAAAATTGGGATCATAAGATTCCCAGAAAAACAATTGATCATAAGAAGCTAGGTCAAAGTCCTTTCAAGGGCTGATATGGCCAGTTATTTATTTTATTATAAAAAGTGGGCGTATATATAATTAGACCACGCCCACTTTTTTAGTATAGTTGCCGACAGTAACCATACGAACTTATTTACCAAATTTTAGTCTAATACGACCAAAAAAGTCTTAAATATAGCATTTTTATTGATTTGTAGGCGGTAAAGGGGGTATTGAAAAAAAGGGGTATTGAAAATTTTTACTATGCCTATATTTTTCGCGCAAATGCAAATTAAAGTGAGACTTGCCAAATTATTCCAATATTCTATTTATTTCCAATTTCCCTTGCAAATATTTCCCCATACACACCATATGTGCGCACCTGTATTTTTTCACACCTGTATTTTGAAAAAGTTCACTAAAAAGCATATAATTCATGAACCAATACACATAAAAAGACCATTTACACAAAAAAACTGTCGTATTGACGTCACCAGAAACAAAATCGGTTCACGCATTACCGAGAACATCAATTTCATACACAATGCAACTTATTTTTATACATAAGAAAGAATAAAAATTTTACAATTTTTTTAAAATAATTAAAATAAACTATATGAAAAACTTTGTAATAAAAACACACCTCTTCTTTTTATTAAAAATGGGCAATGTAGCACCTGTGTTCGCTGGATAATGTCTTCTATGTTGAACCACAACGCTACTGACATCAAAAATTGTATTATCAAAATGGTGATAAGAAAATAATACTCAACTCAAAAATGAATGAATGAGTGAATGAATGAATGAATGAATGAATGAATGAATGACAATGCGAAGCTTTGTCAAGTGAAAAACATGTTGTCAAACTTCAATTAGCTGAGGCTTTGCTAACAAACAACATCATGTTATCATCTGACGCACACTTAATTACGAATTCATGTTGCTCATACGCCACGAATACCTACTTTTTACCTTGCAATTATTTTCGCTGCCATACAAGAAACTTTTTTAACCGAATGATATGGAGGAAACACCAATCATGTGTGGAAAAATAAAAGCTTTGACAAACTCAAAAGTTTTGCCTAACATAAATAAAAGCTATTTTAAGATTGCCCTGAATACTTTTTGTTTTTTTTATGGCATTTATTTATTTGTAATTTAAATGAATTTAAGGCATGTTCTTAATTAAATTCGTGGTTTTGGGGCGTAATTGAAACTTTGCATTCGCCGCAGCTCGGAGCAAATTTAATTAAATGTAATTCATACGCCATGGTGATTATTGATTTAAACTTCGTGTAAATTAAGTGTTTTACAGTATCAAACTTAAGGTTGAGCGGATACCTTGAGCTATGTTAAATAAATAGCTCAAGCTATACCTTGAAATATGTTGAAATAATTTGGCAATAGTTGTTGTAGAGTTGTCAGCAAAGTTGAGGGAATTGACAAACTTGACATGCGGATAAAACCTTTTAAAATTTAATTAAAATTTTAGCTGCTTTCAAATGAACGTTAAAAATTTCAACAAAATAATACTAAGATTCATACTGATGAAACAGGTATAGATTCATTCAAGCTCATGAAACTCTGCATATTTTTTGTTTTTAATAATCAGTGCCGTTATTAAGCTTGCTGAGTGACGAGCTCCGGCATTCACTGGAAAACAACTCCCGTAGGCATAAAAGACGCAAAACAAAAATACTTTTAAATATCTCATAAATGACAACTGCCACTTTCAGCTTAGCTTGATATATTGGCGTTGCCAGACTGTTTGGAAAGCAATAAATTAAATTCTTATTTTTTTTCCTCAGCCCCTGCAGGTACCTGAAAACTGTACACAGATACAAAACAATGCTTTGTACATAAAAGATTTGTGTTTTGCACAAATATTAAAGTTCAAAGTAACTTGAAAGAGATAAAAGAGAAAAACATAAAATTCATGCTGTAAAAACTTGTGTCATGGCCAGTAAAGTAGCCGTGGTTTTGTAAATATCTAAAATAATTTAATATTTAAAACAATTTGTGGTAATTTTTTGTAATATTTACTTATTAAATATAAATACAGGAAATTGAAATTTTACATTAGCCTTCAGCCCGCGTTTTATTTAGCAACATTTGTGCAACACTCTGTTTAAATAAAAAATTTCATATTTTATTTAAATAGAAAATTAAACATGCAAATTATCTCTTTTTGTTTTACAATAGTCAGATTATTTGTTTACATATATTTACTATGTCTTTTTTCACTGCTTATTTTTTTTTTTTATAACAAATCCATGCAAATTAGTTGCAACCACAGAAGAAAATTGATTTAGTACTTCATGGCGTATGAGTGACATTTAAAAAAACATTGGTTGTGGTTTAAAAAATCATATGAAGCATAAAATTGAATTAAAATATTTATAAAAATAAAGATATTTTTTTTCTTCTCAGCCTAGGCATTGCATTTATCGATTCTATCGAACAATTTTAAACATTGATAGAATTTTAAAAAACATTCACGCAATTCATGGTTTGATAGTTTATTTTAAAACACAATGCATTTTAACGAATGACCTAAAAAAATTAAAATTAAAACAATAGTTTGAACTAATTCTATCGAAATAATTTTTTGTTTTTGTAGCTAGCTTCATTGTATGACTGGCAACTAAAATATTCAGCAGGATTTTGTTGCAGCTTCAAAACTGAAGCTTACGTGGCTTAAATATTAATTTTAAGGCACACATACGCAATGAATTTATTAAATAAGCTAAAAAAATTGTTATGCTGTTAAATTTGTTTTGTTGAAAATTAATTAATTTTTCATTAATATAAAAAAAATTTCATTACATTAATAAAAAAAATAAAAAATAAATAACTGGCCATTTCAGCCCTTGAAAGGACTTTGACCTAGCTTCTTATGATCAATTGTGTTGTGCGTGTTATTAAGTTTGTACACAATTGACCGAGAAATGAACCTACATGCTTAACGCCGACTCCGAACGGCGATGAACGGAATGTTCTTATTCTCAAGAAGCTTTACATGGCATTTTGATTACTCTCTGAGGTTTGCCATTGTCTGCAGAGAGGTGGCGGCCGTACTGAAAAATTATTTTAATTCAAATAATTTTCTGTCTGGCTGGGGTTCGAACCTGGGTCTCCAAGGTTCTTTGACATAGCGGCCACGCACTTTAACCAACTACGCCACGGACGCCACAATTATCATTACATTAATACTAAGAATTATTATCAAATATTTTGAAGACAAGAAAGGAGTTGGGTTGCAATTTTAGGAAATGAAACATGTAAGGTGCGTTTCATAATCATCAAATTAAGAATTGCACTTTACTTATAATAAATTCAAATCAATGAAACTTTCGAAATATTTTTTTTTGCATCATATTACTTCTCTGTATTTTAGCCCCATGCACTATAGCCAAATATTTTGTCTCATATTTGTGGCAAAAAATTATTTATCGCACTTCCAAGAACACTTTTTTTGTTGATGGTATTTAATAAAGAAAATATCAGATCAAATAACGGCAAGTTTTGTTTTTGTAAAAAAGAAATGACGACTGCTTAGCAGGTGGTCAAGGTTATTGTTTGTGAGCAACTTTTTGAACCCAGTATACGCAGTGTATTTTGTTGAATGTTTAAGTTGTTTTAAATAATTAAAAAAAAAACATTTATTTCATTTAAATATGGAAAAGAAAAGTAATGTTAAGTGCTTAATAGTTTAAGGGAAATATTTTGTTAAAAAAGTTTTTTGTTGGTAAAAAAAAAACAAAAAAAATGCATACTTCTCACATAACTTATAATTAAAACTCTTTTCTTAAAAATTAATTTTGGATAAGCTTCTAAAATTTTGGCGGTATTTGGCCGTATTTAGACTATCAGAAACGTATACAGTGAAGGATTTTAAGTGTAATTTGTCAATATCATGTTGCGATGTTTTGCGTTTATTGAGAAATATCATTTTATATATATGTAATCGATTTTTTATGATCGAGCTTTCACGGATTATAGTATCTTCTCTGAAATAACTGGCATTGATGTAGAGCTGATATATTCATTAAAAATCGTTCTTATTTCCATATGCTGCCAATTTCCTCAATCAGCAAACACAATGTCCTTGAAAAACTTTAATTCGGTAACTTTGAATAGTTTTTCTAATAATTTTGTAAAGCGAATTGCTTTTAACATTTGTGACATATTAAGTCATCTGTTCAATAAAAGCGTTGAAACGGGTATATTTCCAGATGATATGAAACTGGTTGAGGTTATACGTTTACATAAAAAAAGGTAATCGGTCACTGATAAATAACTTCAGGCCTATCTCACTTCTTCCCTTCTTCGCTTAAATATTTGAGAAAGCTGTATAGACTCGGATAGTAGATTTTCTTGAAAAGAACAAACTTTTTAGCAGGGACCGTAAATAACAGTTATGGTCTCATTTTTTAAGGGAAAACCACAAGTAGTTGGAACAGTCGGAGGACATTTTGGATGACACCATTATGATCCCCCGACATCCCCTTGTTAGTCCTGGGTTGTGTTTTAAATTTCGACTTTAAAAGTAAAAGTTTAAAAATACCAGTTAAATTTTGAACTTTTATTTTTTCGCACAAAAAATAACTGTTATTTTTTGTAGGATATTTTTTTCCACAAAATATCCCACAAATCACTGTATCTACAAAACTGTTCATGCTAGGGTCATGAAATTTGACTGGTGAAAATAAGAATGCAATATCTACCATATGACAAAAAATGGGCGGGACACACCCTTTTTTACATTCTATGATTTCATCTACAAGTCGGATAGAAACGCTGCACTTGCTGATTTAACATTATGGAATTTAGTGATTTACTGAGAGTTCCCTTAAAAAAACAAGCATGTGCTCAATTCATTCATATAGATACAGTTAGAACTAAATCTTTTCTTCAATGCACAAAACTAACGTTGTATTAAAAAAAAAAAAACAAGCACGTGGTCAATCATTCATATGGACAAATGAGGCGATGAGAACAAGAGTGGCCTAACCCACCAACATATCTAATGGAGTCATATTAAGATTTTCAATTGAATTTCTTTTTTTATTTTTTTCGTTTATTCACAATATTATTCGCTTTTTCTAAATTTGCTTTTTAGTGGTATATTATAACAAAATGTCAATATTTGGATTAGCAGCAGCAGTTGCGACGCTAGATCTGCATTTATTTTAATTTTCATATTTTTGTGGGTTAGGCCACTCTTGCTCTCATCGCCTCAAATATCTCCGGCTATGCGACAGACTTGCCATGTTTTTATCTTTCAAATTTTATGACCCTATAATAAGCAGTTTCTTAGATATAGCGATTTGTGGGATATTTTGTGGGAAAAAATATCCCACATATAATAACAGTTATTTTTTGTGCGAAAAAATAGAAGTTAAAAAATTCTGGTTAATTCTTGTCCAATATAATAAAACACAAAAAATAACTAAAATTTTCAACTTTTTTAGAAAAATGGTTTAACGGTTACGGTCCCTGCTTTTTAGTAAATGGCAATTTGCATTCAGGGCAGGGTTATCTACTAAAGATGCCCTCTATTTTATTGGCTTAATTATATTATTTTGGACTTAGAGACTCTTTCTACAATTGGCTAATCTCTAATTTGTCCAATAGACAAAAACAAAAAAAAAAAAAAGTGAAGATCAATAACTTCTTAAGCTCTTCGTTACCCACAGCTCTAGGTGTACCTCAAGGTTCAGTGCTTGATCCAATTCTTTTCCTTATTTTCATAAAGTCATTATTATTTCAAAGCTTTGTAAGCAGTATAAATGCATTCGCTGACGATATGGCCTGCACTTTTACTAGTAATTCTTCATTAAACCTGATTACGAACATAAATCATGATTTGGAAATATTAAGTCACTGGTTCAAAGATCATAAGTTAGTACTTAGGGACAAAACGAGGATCATGCATTTCAATGATTTTGGCAAATATTTATACTTTGGCAACTTTTTCTTTGACTGTGGTAAATGTCAAAAATTGTCTTATTCGAACGCTAATTGCTTGTCTAGTAATTACTCTAAATCATGTTATGATGATCGTTTATGTTCATCTCAATGTTTTGGGATTGAAAGTGTGAAATCGTTTAAATATCTTGGAGTAGTCCTTGATTGTAAGAAGAATTGGTCTGACCATACACGTGGACTGAAAAAGTATCTTATGGCAGCGACTTTATGCTTGTTGAAACCATATTGTTCTTCCAGTCTTTTAAAGTGAATATATTTTGGTATCTTTCAGTCAAAGTTAGAGTATGGATTAACATATTGGCGTGGTACGCATAGCAATAAAATACGTTCACTTTTAGTGTCGCAAAAGCATTCTATTCGTCTAATTCTTAAAAAAGATTCCCGTGTAAATAGTCTGCCTCTATTTTATGAATATTCTGCCTCTTAAACATCTTAACTACTTTAAAGTTCAAAAAACGTTTTTCAATATAAGTCGGATAGACTGCATCATGTACGCAAAAATATCCGCAAAAATAATCTTTCGAAAGTTTTTAGTAGGCCTTTGGACATGTCTGATCCGCTTATTTCATCAATATGTTTGCAAAGACGTGTGGAACAGAGAAGACGCGTGCAACATCCACGAGAAGTTCTTGCCATGCTGTGTAATTCAGAAGTATCTGAGGAATTGAACTAGAGCGCCAATGCCTACCACCTTGATCAAAAATTTCTCGGAATTTATTCAGGAAATTAAAAATAAAGATCATCAAAATCGATATTGTCCCCTTCGAAGTACTTCCCAACTACTGCAACGCACTTATGATCTCATCTTGGCTGCTGAAACGCGTTCTGCGGAGCGGTTTCTTGAGTTGACCGAATAGGAAAAAGTCGTAGAGAGCCAAAACAGGTGAATTTGATGGTTATTGAATGGTACTCGTTTCGTTTTTAGTCAAATTTTCACGGATAACGATGGCATTGTGCGATGATGCGTTATCGTGGTGCAAGATCCAAGAGTTGCTTCACGCAAACGTCTCATAACGCCCAAATAGCACTCCTTGTTGACTGTTTGGCCTTGTGGAAGGAATTCATGTTACACAACACCTTTAAAATCCATGAAAACTGTGAGAATCGCCTCCTTTTTCGACTGACAACGACATGGTTTTTTCGGTCACGGCTCATTCGGTGCACGTCATTCACTCGCTTCATGTCTGGATTGCGTGTCATACTCATAAATCCACGTCTCGTCTCTAGCAATGATCCGTTTGATGAATGTTGGGTCGGATTTGGCCTTGGAAATAATGTCTTTTGCGACGTCAGTGCGGTCCCTTTTTTGCATGAAATTCGGTTATTTCGGCACCAGCTTTGCAGCGACACTTCTGAGGCCCAAATCATTAACCAAAATGTCTCGAACGGAGTCAAAAGCAATGCCCAACTTCTCTGCCATCTCTCTAATGGTTAATTTGCGGTCTACGGTCATCCATTCTTTGATTTTGTTGATTTTTTCGTCGGTTTTCGATGTCGAAAGCTGAAACGTTCGAGCCACTGATAAACGACTGTTTTCTTCAGAGTATTGTTGCCGAAACACTTTTCTAACATTTGCAATGTCGTTGCACCATTGAAACCGTTTCAAAATTTAACACAAACTCGTTGCTGCGAATTCAATTTTATTTTTAAAATGGTAATGACAATATCATTTGTCACAATTACAAATGTCAAACCATCAAGCTGAAAACTCCCTAGAATGTCAATGATGGATGTGGCCACCTTAAAAAAAAAGAGAAATCAAATGGGGTGATTGAGAGCGTCACACGGTGGTGATTCCAGGAACTTTTTGATCAAGGTGTTATGAAGACAGTTTGGACACTCTGTTGAGCTATACATATCAAAAAGAATTTAACGAAATCACTTTAGAAAATGAATTGTAAACGAAAAAATTGAAAAGTTTTTATTTAAAAATTTAAAAAAATAAAAATTTTATCCACAAAATGTTCCACTTGCTACCCGTGGCAGACAAAGTTTAAATTTTTAAAAAAATTATAAAACAAAAATTTTTTATGTAATAATCCTTTCAGTTTGTCTGTTATTAATTTTTGCCACAAAAATGGGTCATATAACCTATAGTGCCATGATCACAATAAACAGAAATGCTAAATCAATAATTTGCATAAAATATTTGCTTGTGTTCATTATTAAAATTGCAATTAATTGTTTAATCAAAGTCCCATGTCAGTCAAAAATTGAGAAATAAGTAAGATTTAAAATCTTATTAAAACATATAAAAAATCTGTAAACATAAGCTTTAAACATAATGTCTAGGTTAAGCAAGCTCATGTAAACTGCATGTTATGTTTAAGCACCACTTGATTGGTAGCACTTGTTGGCAGCATGATCTATAATGTACGTTGCCAACTTCGGTTTCTTCCCTTTTTCCTATATGGTGCGGAACAATCAAGTCGCGCATAAAAACATATTCAACAAAAACAAACATAAGGAAACAAAATATAAATGCGCGTTTAAAAATCGTAAAAAAAAAATTAATTGTAAATTTCACAAAATGTTGATGAAAACATCATTACCATGTCAGTCGCTTTTGGATTAAGACTATTTGGTTTTATATGTGCCTTTTCTGCTGCGGTTTCTCCCCTTGACATTGTGTGATTCTCAGTCAAAAATAATAAATTAAAATAAAATACTTCGTGGTGTATGTACAAAAATGCTCTTTGTTGATATTTACGAAGCTGTGTTATGTTTTACGTCATCCTCTTATAAAATCCTCTTTTAAATTTCCGCCTAACAAAATAAAAGTCATCAATTAACTGTTGTAAAAGTTTTCTTCATCACTTCATTCAATTTAATCTGAATGCTGTAATCAAATTTGTAAAATTTCCTTACATGAAATAATGCTTAGAAGTAAAAAAAAAAGAAAAAAAAAATTAAAAATGCCGCCATAAGCTAAAATATGTCATCAATTGTACTAAGACGAAGCAAAGAAGAGGAAATGTTTAGGAAATTCTACATTAACTCAAAAATGCCGCACAATTGCTGCAGCCTACACACACATACTTCAAGACAAACAAACATGTTCTAAAGTGACACTAAATAGCATCTCGTACAAACAGGCCAACATGCCATGTGTGTGTGTTTGTGTGTTCAAGCTTGTATGCTTATGTGATTAGATGTGTTTATGTGACTGCATGTATTTATGCGTCTTTGTAAGCCCCATCACTGCTTATGTTGTATCCTTGAAGCATGCGAGCTCTAGCATACGTGTTGCAAAAATCAGTGAAACCAGTGGAAAAACTTTTTAAAAGTGGGAAAAAGTTACTGTTTGAGCTAAAGAAAATCTTGCTGCGACACAGCATTCAAGTAAAAGCACGCGTTAAATTGCGTTTTCTTAAGCGAATTGCTTGAAACCACTCAACGTATAAAAATGCATTTATATAAATGAGTACACAATTATACATGTATAGTATTTGTGTGTCTGTGTGTGTGTGTTTGGAGTGTTTATTTTTTGCGTTTACATTAGGCGCGTTTGAATGCGAATATTGGAGTTACGCGTGTTTGTGCTCCAAACTTAATTAAGCTACAGTGAAAAAGCCTGCAAATTATCAAATTTTTCTATTAAGATACAATTAAAATAAGCCATTATAAAAGAGCTCTTAAATATAAAATGCAGTTCTAAGGCTCTTGATTGAAAATGTCCTAAGAATATTTTAAATGTTTTAATATAGTTATGGTTATGGTTATGGTTATGGTTACGGTTATGGTAATGGTTATGGTTATGGTTATGGTTTTGGTTATGGTTATGGTTATGGTTATGGTTATGGTTATGGTTATGGTTATGGTTATGGTTATGGTTATGGTTATGGTTATGGTTATGGTTATGGTTATGGTTATGGTTATGGTTATGGTTATGGTTATGGTTATGGTTATGGTTTTTTTTTTATTTTATTCGTGAAAGGGGAATCTTCAAAAGGCGCCACCGTGCAGGTGGGAGTGTGCGATTCTTACGTACTTAACCTGAACCTCCGCATTGAAACTTCGTCCCTTTGTAAACCCCGCGGTACCGCTGCAAAGCATGACTTCACGGGGCATGGGAACAACACTAAGCTGAAAACTGGATGGCTAATAGCTGTCGTTAAATGGGTAATAGACGTACTCTACTCAGCCTACTGCGTTTTGTGAACGTTCAACTCTTCGCAGTTCCTCTGTTATGCATTTAGCGAGAGTTCGCTTCACTTTTCAGCACTAGGGACACAAAGTTTTTTTGTGTCACAGTTTCCTCGAGCCTGTTCGAAGCCTCAAGACGGGCATTATCGAACTTATTTGAAGAGCAATGTGTGCAGTATGGATGTACCGCGTACTTAAATTTGAACAAGTATACTCTGAAGCACCCATGGCCGCTCAAAATCTGTGTCAGATAGAAGTTCACTGAGCCGTGACTTCTTTCGCACCAATCGGCTATATTCGGGATGAATTGGTATGTCCAGCGACCCTTCAGAGATATATTCCAGCGGTCTTGCCATTTAATCATGCTTCTTTCTCTGGAAACTTTCTTGCAAATGGACGCGTTGTTATTGGCCGTCAGAAGTGTCTCAGCCACGAGAAGGTCGATGGGTATAGAGCTTGCTAGGACTAATGCTGCATCTTCGGAAACTGTTCTGCAGGCACAACATACCCTGAGTGCGCCGAGTCTGTAAACAGATTCAATACCTCTCCGGTAACACTTCGTCTTCATTGCTGTGGCCCATACCTTTGACCCATACATCACGATGGATCGTACTTCATTAAGGAGTAGTTTCCTGGGTGCTTGTTTGGGGCCTCTTGTATTAGGCATTATCCTCGATAGGGCCGTACATGTGTCGGATGCTTTTTTGTAGGCATACTGGAGATGCTGTTTAAATGTTAATCGGCAGTCAATTATAACAGCAAGGTATTTAATAAATGTCTTTGATTGCACCACCGTCCCGTTAACATTGATGCTTGCAACTTCCATTTTTTTGCGCCAGCTTATGAGAACCGCCGTCCGTGGCGTAGTTGGTTAAAGTACGTGGCCGCTATGTCAACGAACCTGGAGACCCAGGTTCGAATCCCAGCAGCGACAGAAAATTATTTGAATTAAAATAATTTTTCTGTACGGCCGCCACCTCTCTGCAGACAATGGCAAACCTCAGAGAGTAATCAAAATGCCATGTAAAGCTTCTTGAGAATAAGAACATTTCGTTCATCGCCGTTTGGAGTCGGCGTTAAGCCTGTAGGTCCGTTTCTCGGTCAATTGTGTACAAACTTAATAACACGCACAACACAATTGATCCTAAGAAGCTAGGTCAAAGTCCTTTCAAGGGCTGAAATGGCCAGTTATTTATTTATTTTTTTTTTTATTTTTTATGAGAACCGCCTCCGTTTTATGTTTGGCTAGGCAAAGTCACACTGATAAAAGCCCTAGATAGATAAGATAAGATAGATAGATAAGCCAAAGCTATAGATAATGCCAATTGTAACACTACTGAGCGACTCGTCTTCTTCGAGGTGTTTTGCAGTTGCCACAATCACTAGGTCGTCCGCAAAGGCGACTATCTTGACGCCTATGGGAACTGTGAGTCTAAGAACGCCATCGTAAATAACGTTCCATAGCAGGGGCCCTATGAATACCACCGAAGACGTTATATATCTTGATGCCCTCGTCTATATCGTAGTGTAGTACTCTTCTATCGAATTAGTTTGCTATTGCCTTAGAGAGATAGCGTGGAATTCCAAATTATGCAAGCGCTTTCATTATATTCTCCCAGTTCTCGGAGTTAAAGGCGTTGCGCACATCCAGCGCTGCCACGAGACAGTACTACTTTGCGCCGTTCTTCCATCTTTTACCATCAATAGCTTTCTCTGCCACGTTTGTTACAAGATTTATGGCGTCGGATGTTGAACGTGACTTTCGGAACCCAAACTGTTGATCTGAACGTCCTTTTCTGGCTTGGATTGCTTCTTCAAGGCGGTTGCACAGCACTCGTTCAAAGATCTTGCCTATCGTGTCGAGCAGACATATAGGTCTGTAGGCCGAGGGATCATCCGGAGAGCCGCTAGCTTTGGTATAAGCACGAGCTTTTGCGTCTTCCATTGTGAGGGGAATATGCTCTCTGTAAGACAAGCGTTATACAGCTGTACGAATGCTTGTGTTTGTAACGTGGTGGCAATTTTTAGTGCGCAGTTTGGAATTTTATCTGGACCTGGGGCCTTGTCGTTATGGACAGCATTGACGATTGTCATGATCTCCTGAGCGGTAGCCATAGAAATGGGATGCACGTTACCATCATCAGTAACAGACTGCATATGTGGTTGCTGCGGGAAGAGCTCACTTACAATGCGGCTAAGTATAAGAGGACATTTGGGTGGTGGTCGCCCGAATGATTTCATCTTCTTCTTGACCAGTCGGTATGCCGTTCCCCATGGGGTGATGTCTGCTTCATCGCATAGCTGCAAGAAGCATTCGTGCTTCCTCGAACAGATCATATTTCTCAGCAGCTTCATGCGCTCTCTATAGTCCCCAAAGAGTTCATCAAACCTGCTGGTCCCTCTCGCTCGGTAGTACTTTCTTCGGACTTGGTATCATTGGCTATGTGCTTCGGCGATTTCTGCGGACCACCAGTTGCTTGGTCTTTGCAACAACATCGACGCGTCACAAGCCCATTTCAGTACCGCTGTTGTTTGCTTTGCCATATCCTGCGCTGTGCCATTGAGGTTAATGTCAGCCATCATTGCTGTAAATATACCTTCATGAAGCGTTTGTACCTTGTATGATGCTTCACTTTGCGGGTCTCGGCTCCTTCGGTTAGCTTGGTTTTCGCTATGCGTGAAGAAGTCGCTTACTTGCCATTCCACTTGCGTGCACACGTCACTATTGGGAAACGTTAAGTCTATTATTGAGCTACCATTTGCGTTGCCGAATGTGCTCTGCGTTCTAGTGTTCAAAAGGACCTCTTTGGTTTGTTCTTTGGCTTCCCCAGTCTACGGCCCACGCGTTAAAGTCACCAGCTATTAGAACTGGTCTGATTCCTTTAGCTCCAAAGTTATAGTTATGTGTATGAATATGGTTATTGTTTTAGTTGTGCTGTTGACTGTGGTAGTATTTCTTATTTGATCATTTAACAACATAAAAATTTTTACAATAGTATGCAGAGTAAAAACATTTCTCTTTTTGATGGTGATTCTGATGGCACTTCGGAGAGCACAGTGTATTGTCCTTTAGAAGCTAGACGGTAAAAATTATTTTATATCTTAAAACGATGGGCGATGCAATAACAAGCAAAAAATGTAGGTAAGGCAAGTGAGTATTTACAACCGTTGATGGGTTCTGGCCTCGTCTAAGAATTTGCGCCATCCACGTCTGTTTTGCGCTTACTTGCGCCAGTTTGAATCAAAAAATGTTGTTTGGTTGTCCAGTACTTGATGCTTTCAACAAAGATGTCGACGTCCTCTACCTCCGTCGGGCGCCGAATCGAATAATTTTTCGCTGGAGGATCGTTTTCCATTCCCTCGATATGACATGGCCAGCGCAGTTACTCGATTTTGATGCACTTAACTATGTCGATGTCGGCGCGCAGCTCATGCCGCTCGTGGATTGATTGCCCCAAATATTTTACGAAGGATCTTTCTCTCGAATGCTCCCAAAGCCTTTTCATCAAAACTGCTCAACCTCAAGGTTTATGCTGTATACGAGGGTTGCCTTTTAAGTCTTGCGCCTAGTAACACTAGGCATTGTCAGATGCGTTTTGACAGTTTCAATAAAAATCTTGAAATTTTCTAACAGAAACGTACTCACAACGTTTTGGTGTATGTGCGCTTATTAAAAATAAGCGAAAGTGTACGGTTAGAAAACTGTATTTCTGTAAAAAAATGAAATTAAGACGTGAACATTTTCAGGTGATGATTTTGTATGATTTTCAGTGTGGATTGATAAGAAAAGAATGCATAGATCCAATTAGTTCGACTTCTGGTGATAAAATACCACACTCAGCCATTGCAAAACGCCATTTTAATGAGTTTGGGTGTGGTCGTCGTTCTTTCCAAGATGAATTTCATACAGTTCGTCCAAGAACGATAGTTGTGGCAGAAAACATCGATGATGTGCGTGAACGGTTGAAGTAGACCAGCATGTGATATACCGCGTGAAGGAGTCATCCTGGGGCATTTGTAGGATTTGTTCCCGTTGGATACCCAATAATTTGACGGCTGTTAAGAACTAAAGGCTCGTGTCGATTGATGCAGGGAAATTCTGACAAAATTGCGTCGAGGGTGGTTCAAAACACAACTACGACATCACAACATGTTAAAAATCATGGATCCATTCTTATGAGCCTGAAACAAAGCAGCAATTAGCTGTTTGGGTCTTTCAAAGTGAGCAAAACCCGACTAAAATTGTCCGCGAACGGAGCACATTAAAGCAAATTATTGCCAGTTTTTTTCAGAAAAACTGGTCATGTCAGAACTTTACCACTTGAATAACGGAAACTGGTAATGCTGAATGGTAGACAACCATTTGTTTTCTGGAATTGTTATGCGCAAGACTTAAAAGGCAACCCTTGTAAGCATATTGTGGCGTTTAAAAAATGTGGTCTTTGGTGCAAACTTGGTTCAGGAGGGAAAAGGGGAAATCATGATATAACCAGGAAAGCGAAAAGGCTCAGTTTCCCATAAAAATGTTTGTAACTTTGGTTTCACACCAAGACTATAGTGAAGGAGTGCAAAATTTTGCATAATTCTGTGCCCTCAAACCCGATTTGCAGATGTAATGCCATCTAAATAGGCCAAACGCTCCATTGTGCTCCTGTATTCTTTTTATTATCACTTTTCCACTAATTGCTTTGTTTTAAAATCATTCTCCATATAGACCACAATTGACAGATCAATTTTCGATCGTTTGAAATTATTTCGACAAATTATAAACACGACACAAAATAAAACGGTTTTCATGACAAAGAGCTACAGAGAACATATTTGGAAGAGGAATTTAAGCAAAACTTTAATTACAAATTGTCACACGATGCTCGGAGCTCGTGAAACCACAAGGAATCTCATAATTTTATTCTTTGAAATGCTACGCTATCACATTTCAATTTCAAGTTGTTGCTATTTTACATGCATTCCATTCGATGTTTTAAGGATATGTTTTGATTTCCATTCGCTGCATAACTGCGCTACAGATGTTGAATAGCATGAAGCTAAATGCAAATATGTGCGCCACAGGCAGGCGCACACGCAGTCAGAAACAGACGTACAAACACCTGGATATAACAAATATCAACATCAACAGCAACATCAACATCAAATGCAGCATATAACGCAGTGAACTAATTTAACGGTAAGTCCCAAAAGTGTTGCAAATGTATGCTAGAAATGTAGCAGCAAATATGCAGGACGAAGCTTTTGCAGCATTTTGCCTTTGGTGCAGGAAAACTCAACCACACACATACTTGCACACATGTGACACATATGTGTATGTACTTGGTGCTGAAAACAATAAATATTCTTGAACAAGGACTTTTTGATTACTAGCTTCCGACACGTTAATGTAGAATTCAGGATATTTGCTAAGGATGCAGCTAAAAATGCTTAGAATACTCTAGATACTTAACTACAACGTTTGTCCGTTGGTGAAAATATTAGCTTGACTTTAAGAGGGTACGCATAAAAGGACATAAACAGCTATGTTCCATTTCGTTAACGCATATAAACTTTACAAGTTTCAAAGTTTCAAATTAGGTATGTTTTGGAAAATTTAAATAAATTTAATTGAATAGAAATTCTCTTGAATGGAAGCGATTTTCTAGAAATATTTCTAAAAGGGGCTCTACACGATACAACGGCTGTACAATCGCTCATCGTACAGCAGTTGGTTGTTTCAACCATTCGACCGTGCAATATTGCAACTAACTCGTCGCATGCTTGCATCCAAACAATACAATAATCGCACACAACCTTCAAATTGCAACCGATATTGGTACAGCCGAAGTATTGTGTAGACCGACCTTAACATTAACCGACCTAACTACTTGTTCGCTAGCCTATTATCATTATGTATTTGAATTATTATTAAAAAACCACTCTTATAAACTATTAAAATTGCATAATAGTTCTCATTTACCACATATCCACCCAATATATACCTATAAAAATTCCGTTCCCGTTGTATTTCTTTTTTACATAGAGAACTGCTAAAAAATTTAAAAAAATCAGTCTTCGAATGACCAACAATACAAATCAACGTTTAGTTAATTTGTCTCTCGGTATATTTCGGTTCAATACCGCCCTAATATTGTTTCACAATTAGTGGCTTTAGCGCGTCAGTAACTAAAGTTCTTATTTACATTTGATGCATACTGTCAAGGTTGATGTTATTATACTTTTAGGCATAGCTTAACTTACATATAAGCATCTTTCGAAGATCGATCACAGCTTTTACTGCTGCTGTTGTTGTTGTTGTTGTTGAAAGTTGTTTTCTTCTTAAATATACTTGGCCTCGAATTTAACCACAAAGAAATTAATATTTCTTGCTATTATAGTGATTTTTAAAATTTTCAGCCTGAAAGTCTGCACAGGAAATTTATTTTGTGCACAGGTGATGTGCATAAATTGAACAAATTGCTTGTCTTATTTTTTACTACAAGTTACTATTTAATGGCATCATCGGGATTCTGAGGGAGTTGTATAACGGCGATGTATGGGAATTATTGGTTTGTGTGTACATTAGGGTGTCCCAAATGAAAATTTTTTTCGAATTTCATAGTTGCTCAACCTGTGTTTCAATGCTTATAGGGTAAAGTACTTTTGAGATTTTTTTCAGATTTTTTGGAAGAGGTCGCTCTAATCGGATTTCCCCTAAAAATCAGGCTTTTCGGAGATATTTTGAATTTCAAGAATAAGTTGGTCAATAACAGACAATTTCTAAGTTTTTGAGTCATCATTTCTTTATTATTTTTTCGTGAAATTTGAGTAAATTTTTTCAAAAAAGCTCCATAACTTTTAAAAATTTCATCAAAATGAAAAAAGTAACGATGCATTTTGAGCTATGGCAAAATTTTGAACAATTAAAAAAAAAAATTTACTTGAACTTGATTTTACTCTTGCCGTTCTGAAGTTATGGCCTTTTAAAGCTTTGTAACCGTTGCACAGTGGCGCCATTTGAATTTTTTCGTTGCAAAAATCATATCTTTTGACTGTTCAGCCTATGAAATGAGCGTTTGGAAAGGGTGCTACGCTTTGTAGGGGCCTACTTATGGGTTATCAAAGTTAAAATTTGTAGAAAAATCAATTTTATAGTAACTAAAAAAAATTATTTTTACATTTTTAGATTGTTTTAATTTTTTTTCTTTAGGGTTTAATTTATTTTTTCAATTTTCTGTAAAATATTCATCACAATTCGTAAGAGTAGGTATATCTAAAAGACTAATCATTTCTAAACTATAATTATTTTCTAACTCTTTTCGTGACTTCACATGCCGCAGGGAAGAAATAAGTGGATCGGAAGATGCTGCCAACATGTTGAAGAGGTCCTCATTTTGCCTTACCCTTGATGCTTTGAATGTGTTCTGCAATCTATATTTTTTATAAAACTTGTTAAGAGACTCCTGTGCTTCTTCAGAAAGCTCTCCAATTGGCAAAGACTGGTACTCAATTATATCTTTGCCATGCGCCAATATTTTATGAACGGTCGGGGTCAACTTCTTCTGTGGATATATTTCTGCTAAAAGAGATGCAGTTTTCGATGCATATTCTCCATATTTTGTAGAATTGGCATTTTCTTTGCAGTTTAAAACATTCAAGATCGTTCCCAATCTTTTCACGATTTGATTGTCAATTTCAGTGATTCTAGTTACTGCCTCATCATTTTAAAAAAATCTCCTAGAAGTGTTTCCATCGTTTGAGTTACCGTATCCGTGCTTGGGCAGTCTACTTTTAGTCCAACTTGTTTAAAAAAAGCATCCTGTATTTGCTTCTTTCTGATCTTTTCCTTATCCTTTATTTCATCGAAGTTTTCATTTTGTTGTGGTAGGGTATACGCCAGTTTTAGCAAGAACTCCATACACCGTATCCTTGCGTGCAATGGTGACATTTCATATTCGTAATTCTCCTCGTTTGTAGAATCGTTTAAATTACCAAAGTTCTTCTGACTCTTTTTGCAAATCGGGCATGACAATGTTGAGGTTGTTCCTGTCAGTTCGTTTACGACTTTTCCCTCAACCATGGTCAGGTGGAACTCGTAATTGCATTTAATATATTTTCCTTCTCCAATTTACAGCTTTGTAGGCGTAATCTTCAATGTCCTTCACCGTGGTCCTTATGAGTTCTGCCGATTCCCTTGCAAACTGAAACATTATTGGTCAGCAATAATACACTGATGACGGACGTGGATTTTTCCAGTGTAGGGAAACATCAGATTTTAGCCGCAAAGGAACAACAGATGCCATAAACATATTTCCGTCCGATATTAAACATATTTCCGTCCTTTGCTTATAAACGCTTTGTCCGGATGATCCATCGCAGCCCCATTTGCTGATCAATGTCAGTTTCTCAGGAAGAAATTTCACCTCATTTTCAGGAAGACTCTCCAACAACCGTTTTGCTGTATGGCCCATGAGATCCTGCAGATTGGGTTTCACAGAGACTTCCGTAAACTCCTTATGCAGTGGTCGTGAATTTATTTTGGCTTGCGTAATATGCTTGTATCCTGGTAAAACGTCAGCCCCGTGTAGCATCAAGGATGCCCGTAGTATCTCATATTTTTCTTTGGAAAGTTGTAAGTCCATAAACAAGACCAAGGCCTCTTCGAAACCATACTTTTTAATGTGTGCGTTTGTGGGCGTGGGAATGCTTTCCTTAATCCTTTTTAGTCGCAGTGGGCTTGCATCAGCAACAGATTTTGTAATCTGCGATCTAACTTACTCTTCCGCTTTTAAAAAGAATCAATATCCAATTTCATTACATCAAAATTATGACTCTCGTATGCTTACCACGCCTACTTCTGACCGATACAAACATTGTTACTAAGTTAACATGCCCTTTAGGCAGTAATCATGGGTATATTAACAATAAACAACAAAAAAAAATAAAAAAATAATGAAAACAATGAACAATAAAAATAAATAGAAATAGATGAAGAAGAAGAAGCAGAAGAAGAAGAAGAAGAAGAAGAAGAAGAGAAAGAGAAAGAGAAAGAGAAAGAGAAAGAGAAAGAGAAAGAGAAAGAGAAAGAGAAAGAGAAAGAGAAAGAGAAAGAGAAAGAGAAAGAGAAAGAGAAAGAGAAAGAGAAAGAGAAAGAGAAAGAGAAAGAGAAAGAGAAAGAGAAAGAGAAAGAGAAAGAGAAAGAGAAAGAGAAAGAGAATATGATTGCAAAAGGATAAAGCCAAGAATTCCTTCAAGGACTAGGATAACGATTTGGAAAATGCTTAGGACTAGAATTCGAACAAATTCAAGAAATAGAATTAGATTTGGAAAATGCTTAAGACTTATTGTACCTTACCACAGATTGGACAGGTAACTACCGAAAGGATTAGGTTAAGAATTTGGACTTATAAAAAAACAAAAAATAGGACAAAATTAGAAAGAAGTGTAGAACAAGTAGTTGGACATACAAATATACAGTGGTGGAAAAAATAATAGAAACAAGCAGTTTTTCGTGTATTTTTTAAAAAAATTTCATTATTCAATAACTTTTATAAGAAAATACGTATGCAGATATATCCTATATTCACATTGCTTAGCATAAAATAAATAAAACTGAACAAAAACATAGGTTAACATAAAATGTGTTAAATTTTCCAATTTGCTATTGGAAAAAATAATAGAAACTCTTTGCTATTGGAAGTAAAATTTAAAAAAAAATTTCACCATTCCATATTGTTGCCAATAAATCAAAATTATTTTTATTTAATACTTGGTCGACCCGCTTTTTTCCGCGTTACTTCAATACATCTACGATTCGTAGAATTCACTAAATTTTCGCATGTTTCCGGCGGTATTGAATATCATTGCTCCTTGACTTTTTCCCAAAGTTCTTGTTTATTTCTTGCTCTAAAGTTACCCAGCCGTTTCTTCAAGATCCCCCATAGATGATAAATTCGGGTGATTGTGATGGCCACTCCATTACCTTTACTCCATTGTCGGTAAACCACTTCTTTACGAGCTTGGATGAATGCTTGGGATCGTTGTCCTGTATGAATTCCCATATTAGAGGCATTTCCTCTTCCGCGAATGGAAACATCATTGTCCTTAATATATTGACATATTCTAATGCACACATTTTTTCATCAATTAAATAAATTGGACCCACACCGTTTGAAGAAAAACAGCCCCATAACATGATAGACCCTCCGCCGTGTTTAATAGTCTTTTTTGTGTATATTGGATCATAGTCATAGGCCATTGGATCCAAACAAATTTATTTTTGTTTCGTCCGACCACAAGACATTTTTCCAATGTAGGCGGTCGATGTGTCTGTAACGTACCAACAATTTGTCCTGGCGATCAGTTGTTTTTCGTTTCCGTCTCCTGGTTTCAGCTTTCCGTTCCGCATGAATTGCAGAAAACCCTTTTTCTTGGAGCATTTCATAATTTTCGCAATTTCTTCCATTGTTTTTCCGTTTTCGCGAAGTGCTCTCATCACCTTTTGCTCCACTTCAGTTGAGTGGCTTCCATGCCCTATTGCAGTTGTTTTTTGTTTAAATTTTGAGATAGAACGCTAACGAAATAATTAATTTTTGTAATTTAATTATTAGAAAAAAAAAAAAAATAAATAACTGACCATTTCAGCGCTTGAAAGGACTTTGACCTAGCTTCTTATGATCAATTGTGTTGGGCGTGTTATTAAATTTGTACACAACTGATCGAGAACCAGACCTACAGGTTTAACGCCGACTCCGAACGGCGATGAACGGAATGTTCTTGTTCTCAAGAAGCTTTACATGTCATTTTGATTACTCCTCTCTGAGGTTTGCCATTGTCTGCAGAGAGGTGGCGGCCGTACAAAAAAATTATTTTATTTTAATTCAAAAACCGAACTTGTTTCTACTATTTTTTTTTGTTTTCTACTTGTTTTCTGCTAAAATGAATTGAAAAAGAACCAAATGCAAATAGCCTCAAGATGTACCGTTAGTAAACGTTGACTTACAGTAGAGAACATCAAATTTGAACATTTTATTTAGACAAAAAAAGCACTGAAAAATAAGTTTTAGTTTTGTTTCTATTATTTTTTCCACCACTGTAAATATAAGATAAGGATGACATAAAGCAATGAGGTAGGGAATTCGGATAAAAAGGACACTGGTAAAGGACAAAGGATACTGATGGGCCCATGACTGTATCTTTTTTAATATAAATATTTGTCCTGAAACTTCAGCAATCCTTGTATATTTTTGAAAAAATTTTTATTCAAACAATTTGGCTTTCTTACAAATACAAGATTGCACGATGTAAATACAATCAGTTAAATCATAACTTTAATACGATGTGAAACTGAATAAAATTTCATAAAAAAATAAAGCAGTCAAAATAAATCGTCTCTTCGTGTAAAATATGGTTGTTTCTCAATATCACAAATAAAATTCATCCATCACCAAGTTCAACTTAACTTTGCCCCGTGCATCCACATCCACATCCAAATCCACCCATACATACGTACCATAAATACAAATACTCTGACAAATAGTCAAGTTTTCGTGGAGATACATCAATGGTACATTTTAAATAAGCAAATAAAATTTGGACGCACTAAAATTCAAGCACTTAAAATACTCTCGCACGTAAAGCCTCCTCCGTACTTAAAATACTAACATCAATGCTTACTGGTTATTTTTATAGGCATGTAGGTGTAGGTATTCTTTGCCACTGAAAATTATGTGCAATAAATCACTTGTTGTGAGCAATTTTTATAACTTTGTTGGAATTTTATGTCTTTCCGAGAATTTTTCGCGTTTCTCACTAGGCTTTATTAAAGTGTTTATTTCTTCATAGTTTTCTGTTGTTGTTGGCCACATGTTTTCAATAAAGTATATTTCTCACAGCAAAGAAGCAATAAGCTTTATAGCAACAACATTAACAACAACAAAATTACAATGTTATAAAAGAGAGGGGGTTTTTTTTTTCTTGCTTTATTGTAACTGACTGCGTTGATGTTTGTTGTATATTTTATGCGGAAGTATTTGTATGCATTAAGCTTATAAAAACAGACGCATATACATGTATAAATACGTATAACTACACTCACTAACGCTATCATTACTTTTCATAATTTTTACTGTTGTTGCCGTGTTGGTGGATTTATATCTTCTCATGATTTTATTTGCTTTTACAATATTTAACAACTAGCTACCCAGACAGTGTAAGCAAACATACAAAATACAACGGTAAATATGTGATTGTCATAAATGAAACTTAAAGCACAAAGACAAACTCAAACAAAACACAAATACAACAGAAATAAAAAAGAACGCCACAAAACTAACAGTCGTGTGTATGTGTGTGTGTGTGGATAAGTTTTTTCCTGGCAACGTGCAAAAAGTTCAAACAACGATAAACAGGAAACAGGAAATAACTCTTAAAACCGGATATATAACCACAATATGGTTATTGCTGGCAGCTATGGAAGTGTGTGCGAGTATGTATTATATACGAGTGTGTGAGTGCAAGCAACTAATATCTGGGTTTGTAGCTTCGCACGGAGAAACAGTTTTGTTCAAGTTTCTGCAATTTACTTTAGTTTTTTCTTGTCACCTGGTTTTCACAACGAGAAAGTTAAATTAAATTTACTGTTTGAGTTTATGGTGTTATATAATATCTTTGCCACACAAGTTATGCTTAGACACACAAACACACAAACACACGCACACACATATTTTTGTTCAACAATATTTATTCACACAGTCACAACAGATTCATTAAATATAAAAAAAAAACACCAAAACGGATGGAAATTCCCAATTAGACTGTAAAGACTGGCACCAAACGCTGTGAAAACAAAAACGGTATCGTTAAGCAGTAGTTTTTCCAGTGAAGAATTTTAATTTTTAATGATAACACAAAATACCAACAAGCCGTTTGTATGTCTGAACATAATACTACTTACTTACTTACTTATCCGGCGCTTACAAACGTTGGTCGGTTTTGGCCGCCTCGTATAAGAAATTGCGCCAACCATTTCTGTTTTGCGCTTGCTGGCGCCAGTTGGAAACCCCAAGCGTAGTCAGGTTATCCAACACTTGATCCTTCCAACGAAGATGTGGACGTCCTATTTTGCGTAGACCACCACCGAGCACCATCGAATCAAATATTTTTTTCGTTGGAGCGTCGTTTTCCATTCACTCAACATAACCAGCCAGCGCAGCCACTCGATTTTAATGCGCTTCACTATGTCGTTGTCAGCGTACAGCTCATACAGCTCGTGGTTCGATCGAATTCGATACTCTCCATTGACGCAGATTGGACCGAAGATCTTACGAAGGATCTTTCTCTCGAAGGCTCCCAAAGTCTTTTCATCCGAACTTCTCAACGTTCAGGTTTGTGCTGCATATAATAGGACGGGCATGATAAGTGACTTATAGAGCGTTAGTTTTGCTCGTCGAGTGAAGGCACTGCTTCTCAATTGCCTACTTAGTCCAAAGTAACACCTGTTGGCAAGAGTTATCCTTCGTTTTATCTCAATACTGACATCGTTGAAAAAGTTTATGCTGGATCCCAAGTAGACGAAGTCTTTAAAAATCTCTAAGGAGATGTTGTCAACAGTGAAGTGGTGTCCAAGGGACTGTTTAGTTGTTGACACTAGGTATTTCGTCTTATCTGCGTTCACTGCAAAACCCATTCGACTCGACTCTTTCGCTAATATAGAGAATGCTGCACTGGCTGCGTGCATATTATGGCCAATAATATCGATATCATCAGCATACGCCAGCAGCATAATACTTTTGTAGAAAGTATTTGAGGCATAAAGCTGCTATGCCTCAAATCAGCAGCTTCGATGATCTTCTTCATCATTGAAGGTTGAAAAAGTCGCACGATAAGGAATCACCTTGTCTGAAACCTCGTTTGTTATCGAATGGAAGAGTAAGATTCTTCCTGATTTTAACTGTGCTGCTGGTGTTGCTCAGTATCATTCTGCAAAGACGGATGAGCTTTGCAGGAATACCAAATTCAGACATGGTGGAGTATAGATGATTTCTTATTGGACTGTCGAAGACGGCTTTGTAGTCGACAAAAAGTTGGTGTGTCTCGATTTGTTTCTCTAGGGTCTTCTCCAAGATTTGTCATAGCGTAAATATGTGGTCTATGGTGGATTTGCCAGGTCTGAAGCCACACTGTTAAGGTCCAATCAGTTGGTTTATGATGGGCTTCAGTCTTTTATATAATGCGCTCGACAGGACCTTACATATATGCGATATTAAGAAGGCATATCCCACGGTAGTTGGCGCAAATGGTGGGATCGCCTTTCTTGTGGATTGGGCAGAGCACACTGAGGTTCCAATCGTTTGGAATACATTCTACCGACCATATTTTGCATAGAAGCTGATAAATGCACTTAAATCAGCGGTGATCAACGCACGGTTCAAACAACAACAAAGAGAGCTTTCTGAGTGCACAGCTTTACACTGAAAAAAGAAGTTGTTTAAAGCTCTCACAACATTTGGTGCAAGGAAATCTTATCGAGTGTTAGATTTTTAATGGAATGGTTTCGTTTTTATTTTTGTTTTTGTTTTCGCTATTATAACAAAGAAAAGTAAAAAAAAAGTAAAGTGATGAATATAATGTATGGCTGACTTCCCAAACGTCGTAATGCAGAGTCAAAGCAGTGCTAAAATAAAGCAGTAATACTTTGCAACACTGCAAATAAACTACATTGTCATTTTAAGCTGTGAAAAAATGTTGACGTTTAGGAACACATCTTTGCTTTGCATCATTAGAACAAAGTTATTGCTCGTACGTCCACTTAGTAGCACTGCAAAATAATAATTAAATTAAGTAAATCCGTTTTAATGATCAAAATCCGTTTTAATAAGGATTTGTTTGATTAAAATTATTTTTTTTTTTTTTAACATTTTAACATTTAACATTTATTTATTTAACATTTAACATTTATAGTAATAAATTATTTATTTCGTTAAAAACACTTACATATCTTCTTTCATCGTCACCATTTTTATTAACGCATTATGAAAGCATTGCCAAATTAAATGATGCTCTAGTTGCATTTATTTGCGCATCAGATGCGTCATCGTTGCATTTTGTCAAAGTTTGCACGGTTGCGTTTAGGAACATGTGACATTGTTACACTGCAAAGCAACATGCGTTTAGGAAGTCAGCCTATTACTGTTTTCCGTGAAACATGGAAAAATATTTACGTAGATTCATAAAAAACAAAACAGCGAGCTGTTGCTCTTCACCACATGAACGCTCAAAGCATACTGACTTGAAATTTAAAGCACAGCAGAGAAAACAAACTTTTACACAGTGTACAAACACAGCGAGCCAATTGCTACTTCATGTGCAAAAACACAAAAACACACGATAACCATGGGAAACAATGTAGTGATCAACACTGATTAAAATAGAGCTTCGCCTCCATTCTTGAAGAGCTCAGCAGGTAAGCCATAGGCTCCTGCGGCTTTGTTGTTTTTAAGCCGAGCTATGGCTTACAAGACTTCACTATGGTTGGGCAGCGAAACTTCAACACTGTCGTCCAAAATTGGGGTTTCCGGGATACCATCTCTATTGGCAGGATTGTTGTTATCGTCGCCATTCACAAGCCTAGAGAAGTATTTCCTCCACATCATCAGTGTACTCTGGATATCTCTCACTAGATTTCCGTCTTTATCCTTGCAGGAAGGATGATGGTCTTGAAACCATCGGCCAAGCATCTTATTTTTTTGAAAAATTTTCGGATCTCATTCCTGTCACCACGCTTTTCCGCTTCTCTTTTCTTATGCCTGAAAATGAGTCTCTCTTCCCTCCTTTTCTCTTTGAAGCGATCCTTAGCAGCAAGCTTTACAACCGCTTTGTAGGCAGCGTCTTTTTCTGCAAAGGCGTCGTGACACTCCTGGTCCTGCCACTGGTTTCGGCGAGGGTTATATATTAACTGTACTTTAATATAGCATTTAATTTCTCGTCCACGCCTATCTTTTGATGAGATTTCGAAGTGAGATATTATTCTGTTTATCTACTAATACATATGTGTACATTAGACCGTTTCAAAAAAATATATTTCGCTGCACACCAGCTATTTTAAAACATTATTAAAATAAAGTTTCGAAAAATTTTTTTTTAATTTTTTTGACCGAACGTAGGGGTCTCGCATCGACATATTTCTTTATAACTTTGATATTTAACGTCTGATCTGAAAGAATGGATATGTTTAATTTTTTGTCTGAGAGAGATCTATTTTTTGTCTCTAGGACTCTTTTACCTCAGTTGACCCCTTATAGTACTGATCCACCGGACCTCAGTTTCTACCATCTTAAGGTGCCGTTTTGATTTCAGAAATTAAAAGCCCGTAAAAAATCAGTATGTTTTATTAGCGTTCTTGTCAATGTACACCAGACTGTCTCGAAATATAGGCAACAAAAAATTTTACAAATTGTAAATGTACTTATAAGACATACTATGAGGCATACCTAACGCATAAATGACGCTTATTGTTTGAAAAAAATGATTATGGTCGAAAATTTACATAATATGCCCCCATCATGCTATATTATGAAATCCGACATGAACCACAAAAAAGAAACGATCAGCACTACATCCTTTCATACAAAATTCGATTGCTTCTCGTGTCTTGCTTTTCTTTAGTGTGCTTTTTCTTGATACGGAATGAAGGAGATAGACTCACTAGTTGAGTCCATTAGTCTGTTGGGCTCATAACTATGTGTTTATTTCATATCTCCATCTAAAAGTATAATTTGTTTCCACATCTTTTTGTCATTTATTATTTTTATATGATATTTTTATTTTCCTCTTTTTGATTGCGGGACATAAAAAAAAGACGCCACAACTTGTAGGGTTTTCAAATTGATCAAATATGTACATGTCTCGGCTATTGAGCAAATGTTTGCGGCAAACTAAGCCATTTGCTCATCGTGTAAAAACAGTTTTAGTGCGCATAAGGAATGAAAAGAAACATAAGTAATTCTTCTGGTTTTCTTCGATTGAGCGAATAAAATTCTCATAAATTGACCTCAATAGAGTAATTTTTGTTGGAACATAAAAACTATGAAAATCACATAAAGTTGACCGTAATAAAAGTTTTATCGAGGTTGTTTTGAGGGATTATTCGTTATGATTGTGTGAAAACTTTGAAATGTTTCACAAGCTGTTTGGTTAAGAGAACTTTAGGCATAACATTAAAAAGATGAAAAGTTCAAGAAAACTGCTGTAAAAAAAAATTAAAGCGAAGCGCTAATAAATTTTAAAGTTTTTTAAACTCTTGTACTAGGGTTGGCTTATTAATCAATTATTATTTCACTTATAATAGGTTGGTTTATAAGTGAAAATGCTTATATTATTTTTCAAAGTATTTTCCAAGATGGATGAAAAGTTTGGTTCGTTGGTACTTCCGAAATCAGGTTTTTAATGGCCTCAACGACCTGTTCAAAAACCTGTTCAAAAAACACTCGCCACGCATTTTTCTTAATGTGAGGGAACCAAAATAATTTATATTAATAATTCATTCTGTGGGGCGGAGGACCCATCAATTCATCCTTTTGAGTGCTCAAAAACTCTTTTGTTTGCGCCGATGTCTGGCAACTTGCCACATGGAGGATGATCTTCCTTCGGTGGTTGGTTTTCCTCAATTCTCTGCAAAGAAATGGTTGTGAATCATTCAACATTTACAGTTCTCCGTTGCTCAATTCGTACACTTGTGACATTGGTGACATTGGCGACACCGATTTGGATGAAGATGAAGAAAATTATGATTAAACACTTCCATTCATTACGATTTTTTAGCCTAATTGGCGTCATTATAACTTGTTATGCCTCTAACTTATAATATTATTGGTGATTTACTTCGTATTTTCCGACTTTTATTGGTATTTGCCAGATTTTTCACAACCCAGCCACAATTTTGGAAGAACAAAAAATCACGTCTTTAGAAAATTGGCAGTAGAGAGTTAAATTTTAGTCTAAACGCTAATCTGTCTGCATAAAAAAGTTGCGTTGTTTATTCACCTTTCCAACAGTATCTTCGATTATTCGATATCTTTATTCTGAGAAAAAGTTTGAGCCCAAAAACACAACCCGATGTCTGGCAACTTGCCACATGGAGGATGATCTTCCTTCGGTGGTTGGTTTTCCTCAATTCTCTGCAAAGAAATGGTTGTGAATCATTCAACATTTACAGTTCTCCGTTGCTCAATTCGTACACTTGTGACATTGGTACATTGCGACCGGTTTTTCTGAGAAGTGTACAATAATTTGCTTGAATATCTTCCATCCGCGAACAACTTTTGTTGGATTTTTTTAATTTTGAAAGCTCCAAACATTGAAATGCTGCTTTGTTTCGGACTCATAAGCATAGATCCATGATTCGCCCCCTGTGGTGCTGTCGTAGACGTATTTTGAACCATACCCACTGCAATTTTGCCAGTATTTCCCTGCACCAATCGATACGAGTCTTCTTTTGAGAAACTGTCAAATTATATGGTGTCTAATGGGAACAAATCTTCCTACAATTTTCGACTTTTGTGCTTGTGTTTGTAGCTGTTTCGCTCTCTGCACTGACAAAAATTGTTGTGAAGGTATTAAGCAAGAATTGTGTTATAATTATCATTGTCAATATCATTATCTTCATCAGTATTATTATCATTATTACTGTCATTATCATTGTCACTATCATTATTACTATTATTATTATTATTATTCTGAAAAGAACGCATTTTTATATGCGTCAAACATTTAGTGCAGTGCAAAACACACGACCAAGATGTGCGAACCTTATCGCTTGAAGTTTCAGCGCCTACTGATTGAGAGAAGTTCGTGCATTCGATTGTGTACCAGTGTTGCCAGAACCTGGGATTACGCCCATATTTCGGGTTTTTTAAACCTCAAAAGGGCGCACGGGATTTTGAGCCCAAAAATGGGATTTTCGCTCAAGTCGGGTTTCTTAACTTTTTTTTTTAATTTCAAAAATTTAGGAGAGAGGCCTGGGCTGTGAACCAGGATGGGTTGTGAACCAGTACTTTTTTCTTTCCCTAATTATCGAGGGAATTTCGTTTCTTTTTTTCTTATAAAGAGTGATTTTTTAAGTGCCTGATAACTTTTTTTTAAAAAAAAACGCATAAAATTTGCAAAATCTCATCGGTTCTTTATTTGAAACGTTAGATTGGTCCATGACATTTACTTTTTGAAGATAATTTCATTTAAATGTTGACCGCGGCTGCGTCTTAGGTGGTCCATTCGGAAAGTCCAATTTTGGGCAACTTTTTCGAGCATTTCGGCCGGAATAGCCCGAATTTCTTCGGAAATGTTGTCTTCCAAAGCTGGAATAGTTGCTGGCTTATTTCTGTAGACTTTAGACTTGACGTAGCCCCACAAAAAATAGTCTAAAGGCGTCAAATCGCATGATCTTGGTGGCCAACTTACCGGTCCATTTCTTGAGATTAATTGTTCTCCGAAGTTTTCCCTCAAAATGGCCATAGAATCGCGAGATGTGTGGCATGTAGCGCCATCTTGTTGAAACCACATGTCAACCAAGTTCAGTTCTTCCATTTTTGGCAACAAAAAGTTTGTTAGCATCGAACGATAGCGATCACCATTCACCGTAACGTTGCGTCCAACAGCATCTTTGAAAAAATACGGTCCAATGATTCCACCAGCGTACAAACCACACCAAACAGTGCATTTTTCGGGATGCATGGCCAGTTCTTGAACGGCTTCTGGTTGCTCTTCACTCCAAATGCGGCAATTTTGCTTATTTACGTAGCCATTCAACCAGAAATGAGCCTCATCGCTGAACAAAATTTGTCGATAAAAAAGCGGATTTTCTGCCAACTTTTCTAGGGCCCATTCACTGAAAATTCGACGTTGTGGCAGATCGTTCGGCTTCAGTTCTTGCACGAGCTGTATTTTATACGGTTTTACACCAAGATCTTTGCGTAAAACCTTCCATGTGGTCGAATAACACAAACCCAATTGCTGCGAACGGCGACGAATCGACATTTCACGGTCTTCAGCAACACTCTCAGAAACAGACGCAATATTCTCTTCTGTACGCACTGTACGCATTCGTGTGGTTGGTTTAATGTCCAATAAAGTAAACTGAGTGCGAAACTTGGTCACAATCGCATTAATTGTTTGCTCACTTGGTCGATTATGTAGACCATAAATCGGACGTAAAGCGCGAAACACATTTCGAACCGAACACTGATTTTGGTAATAAAATTCAATGATTTGCAAGCGTTGCTCGTTAGTAAGTCTATTCATGATGAAATGTCAAAGCATACTGAGCATCTTTCTCTTTGACACCATGTCTGAAATCCCACGTGATCTGTCAAATACTAATGCATGAAAATCATAACCTCAAAAAAATCACCCTTTATTTTCGTAGATTTCTTATACGAGGCCAAAACCGACCTACGGTTGTAAGCGCCAGATAAGTTAGTAAGTAAGAAATTGACATATCGCCAATCTTTCAACGCTAAATTTGTCTTTTGGCATGACGCAATTTTTGCAGTTACATCGAAGTGTATAGTTATAATGCTTGTGCCAGTGGCAGACATCATGTTTGAAACTGTGAAAACTTTTGCGAAAGGCAATGGAGAGCTGCGAGCTTACTGCTCCTGACAAAATTGATGATCTCAAGCAGAAAAAAACAGCAGCAAAGTCAAAATCCCTAGCAAAAGCATCACTGAAGAAGGCACAACCAACACCATCCAAGCGTCTTAAGGCAAAAGAACCATAAAAACCATCTGATGAGGATATTGATTTTTGCACCATTTGTTTGAGGTTTTTGCCTAAAGAACTGACACCCAAAAACTCCATCAACTCCAGCAACACCGGCCGGCCTATTCACTTGAAGTGCGTCAATATGGGAACAAACATTGCGACACCGATTTGGATGAAGATGAAGAAAATTATGATTAAACACTTCCATTCATTACGATTTTTTAGCCTAATTGGCGTCATTATAACTTGTTATGCCTCTAACTTATAATATTATTGGTGATTTACTTCGTATTTTCCGACTTTTATTGGTATTTGCCAGATTTTTCACAACCCAGCCACAATTTTGGAAGAACAAAAAATCACGTCTTTAGAAAATTGGCAGTAGAGAGTTAAATTTTAGTCTAAACGCTAATCTGTCTGCATAAAAAAGTTGCGTTGTTTATTCACCTTTCCAACAGTATCTTCGATTATTCGATATCTTTATTCTGAGAAAAAGTTTGAGCCCAAAAACACAACCCGGTTCACAACCCAGCCATCTCCTCCCCTACATTAAAAGCAATACTCTTGTTGTTTAAAGCCAGACCCTTGCAAAGCTGTTTAAGAATTGAACTTGAACACAATGACACTGTGCATATTTTAAAGAGAAAGAAGAAGAATTCAATTTTTAATGGTCGAATTCGTTTTCTTTTTGACTTGACTTTACCAGGTAAAAGAGAGAAACAACCCAAAAAAATTAACGAGTAATTAAACATGAAGCTATGTAAAAGGTTTGTGATCGCGATTTTTTTCGAGATTTTTTATTTTTAAAACGGGATAAACAGGGCGTTTTAAAGAAGAGAACGGGATATTTGGAGCTCGGCCTCTGGCAACACTGTTGTGTACGTGTTTCGATTTTCGAATAAAGCTTTCGAGTCTCACCACGCGTGGTACTAAGTGTCAGTGTTGCCAGACTGAGGTAAATTTCCCTAATTGAGGTAATTTTTGACTTATTTTTTGAGCAGAGGTAAAAAGGGTAATTTTTGACCAAAAGTGGTACATTTTTACAAAAATAATCATTTTTTTAGACTTGTTAATTTTTTGAGTTATTGGCAGCACTGTTACGTCTCTGAACACACTCACAAGCAGTTTAAGAGCCCGAACAGAACCAAAGCGGCTGTTGGTTGGAGATCCTCTCTCGGAGAAATCCGCTGAGAACACGTTCAGAATAGGAGCGGTTGTCGGATTAGCCTCACTTTTCGGTGTGCGAATGGTACAAACTTTTTTTTATAATTTTGTTGTTTATTTATAAATATATGTATAGTAAAAAAAAAAAAAATATGACGGTTGTTAATCACTTAAAAATTTTTTAATTTTTATATTTTGGGAAAATGTAAATTTTCTCAGAAAGTGGTAAATTTTTTCATAAATAGTGGTAAATTTTAGTTCGTCTTTCTGGCAACACTGCTACGTGAACATCACTGATGTAGAGGTATGGGCACCACTACATTTAAAGCTTCTGTATTGTTTCTTTGTTTGTCTTTTGCCTTTGCTTGGTTGTTGCGTCCAGTGATGTGATTCTGATTTAGTAAAAAATCCCGATCACATCCCGATTTAGACCTGTTTATCCCACCAAAATGACACGAAAAACCCACAAAATATCCCATCCAAATATTTATACCAATAACGATTTTTTATGCAATTTTTGAAACTGTTGAACAGGCCCACCACTGGACACTGTGAGTTCTGACGTCTGTATGATGCGCCAATGTGTAGAGTGTCGCAGTAACATCTGATTGAATGTTCACTTTTGATAAATCATTGAGATGAATGCGCATGCTGCTTTAGCCCCACGGCCGTTGAGAAATAAAATGTTCGAATAAAACGAAGCTGAGCAAAAATAGTTCATCTCTATTTAGTGAATTTCAGAGTGTTTCTTATCGATAAAAAAAAGTGAATATGAGTAGCATTCTAAATATATTAAATGTTTATTTTTCACAATTCGACGAGCAATCGAACAATATTGAGGAATGGGAAAAAAATATTTCACGTCATATCATGATGGCATGCCTGACCACCTACTGAACAAAACGTTGGTCCACCTTCCGAACAAATTTTCAAAAATCGTGCAAGTAAAAAAATTGTCATTTATATGATTGAAAATAGTGTTTGAAATTAGTTAAAATAGTTTTCGTGATTCTCGTCCACGTTCAGATAAAATTTTAGAATGCCGTCGCCTAAAAAAAAGTGAAAAGAAGAACGAATATAAATTTTGATGCGATGGCTGTAGCCATCAAAAAAATTCAAATCTCTATTGTTGAAAGTTCAGTGAGTCATTGTGAACTATTGATAGAATAAACTTTTTATAAACTCACAAAAAACGAGTGTTTTTACTTCATTTTATAATTTTGTTTCAACGAAAACTGCGCTTATATTTTTGTTTTTAAATGAGGATCTTATTTTCATTAATTTTAATCTTCTTGAATATACCTATCCCTTTCTCACATATTTAGAATCAATGAAACAGCAATCAAACGAAAAATTTTGAAAGATTACAAAAAAGTGATACCAACCAGTTTTCCTAATTTACACTTTAAAAAATTATGATTCAGTAGAAAATCCCACCTAAGCATCTGAAATCCCACACGTTCTCAAATAGGCCAAATATCTCAAAATGAGCCCGAAATCCCACCAAATCACATCACTGGTTGCGTCTTATGTTGCTACACAAGCTTTTACTCTCCATTGCTCTCAATGCTCCACAGCTGGCTCCGAAGATTGCTCCGTTTCCATAGCTGCTCAATGATTTATCTTACGGTCATGCTAGAATTATAAAGAAGGGCCGACTCGGAGAGGAATGAAGTAGACAGCAGAGAAAAGCAAGCTAGTTGTCAAAATCAGCTGTTCCTCTTGGGTTTCTTTATGTTAGTGTTTTGCAGTTGATTTTAGGTTAAACTTGTTAAACAAATTGTACACTGCCACGACATTTTATAGATTTATTTACTCTGTTTTTATAATAGTTTCACCCAAAGTATATAATACCCATGCAGTATAGCATCAATACTTTCTGCCTCCACAGCAGTTCATAGACGACTGACACGACCACTCTCGAACACATTGAACCAGCGTTTTATAGGCGCTGACTTTTGTGCTTCATCATCAAAAGTGATGTCGTCGAAAATTGTAAAAAGCCATCACCCGAAAATGTTCACGTGTTAATTCCATTTTTTGTAATTACTGTTTATACTGTAAACAACACAATAAGCGCACATACACTAAAACATTATAAGTACGTTTTTGCTAGAAAATGTCAAATTTTTGAATGGAACTGTCAAAATTCATCTGACAATATTTAGTGTTGCCGAGGCGAAAGCTTTAAAATGCAGCTCCCGTACATTTCTTCTTTCATTTTCATTTGTGTGTAAAAAAGGTAAATTATTGAATTCACGGAAGGTCAAGTGCTACAGGATGGCTTTGTTATTGAAAAAGTTCCTGATGAGAGAAGAATGCAAATTGGAAATCTGATTCAAACTAGGAAAACATAAATTAATATTCAATAAAATAGAAAAAAAGCCGCCAGGCACTTAGAAATAAAGCCAATAACTTTTAATGGCCACAAATTGGAATCCACAAGGATATCGTATAGCTGTGGATTTGATTGAAAATAATATTGGTAAATTCGAGGGAAACAGATATACACACACACACACACACACATCTACACTTTGCGAATATAATAGCTTTAGGGAAAATTGGCGCTGATTTCATAAAAAATTACAAAGCTTGCAAGTTAACAAGTTTAACACCCTCACAAAAGGTTAAGCTCTCAATTATCAGCTCTAAAAAGTTTAAAAACAAACTTTTCTTCCCAAAGGAAAAAAAAAATGAGAAACGTCAAAAGAAATGCGCCTAAAGCTTTTGAAGCACAAATGAACAGTCTAACTTGTAGTTGAACTGTTAACAACAAAACTGAAAATAAGTTGTTAAAATAAACTTGTAGTTGAACTGTTAACAACTTATTTTCAGTTTTGTTGTTAACAGTAATGATAGTTTTTCAATGAAACGGTAATTTTAATCTTTAATATATATGAAAGCTTTTGTAAACATCCGTGGTAGTTCATTATTAAAATGTAATAAAATTTAATGGGCTGTAATGTGTCCGATGTGTGCAATGAAAAGACATAAACAAAAAAAAAATATAAATAAAAAAATAGTTTTTTCATGTAGAATAAAGTTATAAAGGATTTTTTTTCAAGTTTAATGCTTTATTGTGAAAAATTTGTTACAAATTCATTTTTTAAAGTATTTTCCATCGCTAGTCACGACTTTTTCCCATCTTTCTGACAATTCGGATATCGTTTCGAAAAATAGGATGCTTCTTTTCATGCGTTCCACGAATAGATTCAATCATAGAGTTCTACAAACGAGCGAAAGTGCTGATTCTCAAGGGCATGCGTCGTCGACGAAAACAAATAGTAGTCAAAAGAGGTAATGTTTGGGCTATACGGTGGATGGGGTAGGACTTCCCTTTTTCAGCGTTTCAAGGTGTGTTTTGACCGGCTGCGCAACATGTGGCCGATCGTTGTCATGTTGCAAAATTATTTTGTCGTGCCTTTGCTCGTATTCGGACCGTTTTTTCTTCAATGCTATGCGTAAACGCAGCAATTGAGTTCGGTAGAGTTGTGCTGTGATAGTTTCACACAGTTGTAGCAGCTCGTAATACACCACACCCAATTTGACCCACCAAATACAGAGCGTGACCTTGCCACTATGAATATTCGGCTTTGGCGTCGATTTTGCAGTAAAGCCGGACGGACCATTTGATGTTTTGCACTAGGGGTTATCTTAATGAACCTATTTTTCATCATCAGTCACAATACGATGTAAAAATAATTTTTTTATCCTATTACCCAATATAGCACACAATATCCTATCTTTCATTCCCAATCCGTAAACTTTTCTGACCGTCCTTCGCGATCTTTGTCATCGGTATAAAAATCACCAATTCTAAAACGTCTATACTCACACATGGAAATCGATGAAGCATGTTCCCCGTAAGCTTCTTTCAGTATTGGAAGGCCTTCAGCTGCATTTTTCTTCAAATGACATCAGAAAAGTTAACTTTCCCGCAAATTGTGTTTTGTTTGTCCTAAATTTGACATATTCAGAGCACACAAAAACTATGTTGTTTACACTTCAGCGAAAAAACACATACTGAAAAAGAAAACCTAATGACGAGGCTTCAAAATAAAGTTTTGAAGCCTTATTCCGCTGGGTTTCAACTGCTGCTGCTGCTACTGCTCTTAACAGATGGGCCTACCAGCCACCAACTCTGTTTGTTATTTTTGCATAACTCACGTTTTATTTTTCATTGCTCTGCAACTTTCCGATGTTGTCTATTTTCTTCTTCGCACTTTCATATTGCACTCCATTTTCAAAAAAGGCATATTGAAGATGGAGTGCGATATGTAATCATATAAAAATACTTCTGCTTCCACTGAGGCATATTTATCAAAAATTAAACGAATGTAAAAATAAATAAATTCCGCAAAATATGTGCGTTAAATCAACAATTATAATAATGAAAGTTGTGAAAAAAATTATGTGTGATATGTGTTGTAACCAGGGCCCGAAAATAACTATTATGTTCTCTTGCTGATATCAAAAACGGCAGGCTTGGCTGTAAAGTTTTTGCCTTTAAAAATAAAAATAATAAAACTGGTACTTTCTGCCGTTTATTTTTTTTAACAAGAAATAACGATTATTTTCTGCTGGATATTTTTTAAAGCAAGAATATCCAGCAGTTTGTTATATTGTGAATACTATAGATGCTAGGACCATGAAATTTGGTATATGGGGGCGTAGCATTAAGACAAATGTATTTATTTTGGAAATGTGGGCGGACCACCCCCCGTTTTAAAGATAATTACAATATCTCATGATCACGCAACCCAATAATTATGAAATTTGGTATGTGGGGACTAAGCATGAAGATCTATGCTTTTGGAAAAAGCACGCCCCTTTTTAGGGAAAATAACAATATCTAATGACCACGATAGGCAATAACTATGAAATTTGTTATGTGGGGGCTAAGCATGACGATCTATATTTTCGGAAAAGGTGGGTGGACCACGCCATTATATCTAATGGCGAAATAACAATATGAAAATGAAAAATAACAATATCTAATGACCACGATAGGCAATAATTATGAAATTTGGTATATGGGGGATAAGCATGAAGATAAATTTTTTTTGGAAAAGGTGGGCGGACCACGCCTTTTTTTAGTAAAAATAACAATATGTAATGACCACGATAGGCAATAATTATGAATTTTGGTGTGTGGGGGATAGGCATGAAGATCTTTATTTTTGGAAAAGGTGGGTGGACCACGCCCCTTTTTAGTAAAAATCACAATATCTTATGACCACGATAGGCAATAATTATGAAATTTGGTATGTGGGGGCCATATTTTCATATATTTAGTAATGAGCTTAGTTCGTCTCCATGTAAGAATGTGTGCTGATAACAATTGTTTTTAAATTAATTGAAGACAATTACTTAAAATAGTTAAGGGGGCATATAGGTTGCAAATTATAGGTCTGTTTAGTGTAAAACGTATGAGCCGCATTATTGTTGTTTTATTTTTTATGCAAATTTTGTATTGTATTTCTCTTAACCTAACCACCTTTCTCTTTCCATCTGCGTCGAACACTTAAATCTCTCTTAAAAAAAATAAATAACTGGCCATTTCAGCCCTTGAAAGGACTTTGACCTAGCTTATTATGATCACTTATGTTGTGCGTGTTATTAAGTTTGTACACAATTGACCGAGAACCGGACCTACATGTTTAACGCCGACTCCAAACGGCGATGAAAAGAATGTTCTCGTTCTCAAGAAGCTTTACATGGCATTTTGATTACTCTCTGAGGATTGCCATTGTCTGCAGAGAGGTGGCGGCCGTACAGAAAAATTATTTTAATTCAAATAATTTTCTGTCGCTGCTGCGGTTCGAACCTGGGTTTCCAGGTTCGTTGACATAGCGGCCACGCACTTTAACCAACTACGCCACGGACGCCACTTAAATCTCTCTTATTATTTATTTTAAGAACTTCTGCTTCTATATATATGTATATACTTTTACACGCTATACTATATTTTTTCTTCTTCGTTATTGATTCTTGGTTGACCGTTAACTAAGATCGAAGAGAAGATGAGATCAGGTGCGTGGGTGACTGGCGCAAAGAAAAGAAGAGAATGGAAGATGAGTGGAAAAGAAGAATTATATAACTCTTCCAGTCACGGAATTCAATAATTTTTTGGCGGATCAGTGTCGACTGCAATTTGTGTTATTGTTGTTCGTACATGGTTTCGTTTTTGTCCGCTTTAAGTACTTGGCTACGGTTTTTGTAAATTGGAGCTTGGTCCATGCTCATGGTCGTCAGCAGGGGTGGGGGAAAGGTCTCATTATTAATAGTATTAATATTTTTTTAAATTATAAAAAAATGTATTATATTTCTGAAGTCAAGGGAGAGCGGCAAGAGCTCCTCAATAGACCTCCCTGTGGACGCCCATGTCTACGCTCAAGAACATAATACAGTTATATTCGTAATAATAATCAGTTTTGTCTAATCTGTTTCCTTAATTTATGCGATGACCAGTTTCACTTTAGTTCTCGTGTTGTTCGGTTAAAAAGGCTGATAAAAAGAAAACAAATAGCAATGGGTCGTAAACGTAACCACATTTTGCGCGAATTCTTCAACGAGTATAATTGAGAGGCCAAATGCAAGTCGTGCGGTCAAAAAATATATACTAACATTACTATTTTAAGAAGGCATTTGCAAAAAAAACACAGTGAACTTTTGATAGAGTACGAAAAAAGAAGAAAATTAAATAATATTCCAGTGGAGGATAAGGAAATTAAGAAACAAATTACCATTGCAATATCTGCTAATGAAGTAGTCAATGCATGCGTTGGTATGGTGACGAAAGAGTCCCTACCTTTATCATTTTTCAACTCAAGATCGTTAAGACTCTCAAGAGCCCAAAAGCAGTGGAACTTTTATCAGTACAAGCAAGAAATGATGACAATGCGAGCCAAAATGAAAGTGATGATGGCAATAATTATGAAAATAATGATGAAAATGCTGACTTTTATGAAAGCTTTACCCGCCACGCAAGTAAGTGTAGAGAGATCATTTTCAGCACTTAAATTGATCCATGGCGATTTGAGATCCAATTTGCACGAAGAAAGTCTGGCTGCTATACTGATCGTGAAATTGAATTCAGATATTTCGAAAAATAAAAAAAATGTATTTCTTTTCCTAAATTTTTCTTTTTTCTTAATACTTTAGGAGTAAATGGTAATTTACAGTTTCAATATTTATTGTCTCATTTATTTGATTTTTATTAAGTTTAAATTTTGTATAGGTAACAATGCAAGTAACAAGCATTTATTCCAAATTTAATTTTCCGAGCTTCTAGACATCAAGAAGTCAATTCCAGAATTTTTCCTAAAAAGAGGCGTGGTCCGTCAACCTTTTCACAAAAATATAGATCTTCATACCTATCCTCCACAAACCAAATTTTTTTATTCATTGCGTATCGTGGTCATACGATATTGTTATTTTTGCTAAAAATGGGCGTGGTCCACCCACCTTTTCCAAAAGAAGTTATCTTCATGCTTATCCCCCACATACAAAATTTCATAATTATTGCCTATCGTGGTCATAAGATATTGTTATTTTTACTAAAAAGGGGCGTGGTCCACCCACCTTTTCCAAAAATAAAGATCTTCATGCCAATCCCCCACACACCAAAATTCATAATTATTGCCTATCGTGGTCATTACATATTGTTATTTTTACTAAAAAAAGGCGTGGTCCGCCCACCTTTTCCAAAAAAATTTATCTTCATGCTTATCCCCCATATACCAAATTTCATAATTATTGCCTATCGTGGTCATTAGATATTGTTATTTTTCCTAAAAGTGGGCGTGGTCCACCCAACATTTCCGAAAATATAGATCGTCATGCTTAGCCCCCACATAATAAATATCATAGTTATTGCCTATCGTGGTCATTAGATATTGTTATTTTCCCTAAAAAGGGGCGTGCTTTTTCCAAAAGCATAGATCTTCATGCTTAGTCCCCACATACCAAATTTCATAATTATTGGGTTGCGTGATCATGAGATATTGTAATTATCTTTAAAACGGGGCATGGTCCGCCCACATTTCCAAAATAAATACATTTGTCTTAATGCTACGCCCCATTTACAAAATTTCATGGTCCTAGCATCTATAGTTTTCACAATATAACAAACTGCTGGATATTCTTGCTGGAAAAAATATCCAGCAAAAAATAATCGTTATTTCTTGTTAAAAAAAATAAACGGCAGAAAGTACCAGTTAAATTTTGTGTAAAAAATTACAAAACAGAAAATAACTATTACTTTCTGATTTTTTTGGAAAAAAGGAATAACCGTTACGGTCCCTGGTTGTAACGTTTTCCAGCCGTGGTGTTTTAATTTTAATTGGAGACTTCTTCAATTTCGTCCACATGCATCGGCAGCTGCTGAGGTTGCTGCACTTCAACGTTTTCAACCTTTTTTTTTATGTTTGCACTTAATGACATTAAGTTTACAAATTATCTTCGTTCTAGTAATAATAACTCACTATTAATAAAATAAGATATGCAATATTTTGTTATGAAATGTGTGGTTATTTGCAAGCTCTAAAATATAAACAATGGCGAAAACATAAGCATAATTGAACGCTCTCTTTCTTGACTTTTTTTTTGACAGATGCTGGTTTCCCAAGCAACTGTCAATACTACCTTGTATTATTATACCATGATCAAAAGCAACTCCCCACACAACATGGCAGATGTGGTGAGTTGAGAGTAGTTCTTTGTTCGAAAGTACTTTGTTTTCTGTTGTAATGTCACCAGGTCTGGATGATAACACGATTTGGGAATTTGGTACGCAAAAGATCGATTGTGGCATTGATTGTGTGGCATGGAGCGCCATACTGCATGGACCAGGAATCGTCCAAATTCTTTTCTTCATTTTCAGTAAAAAAACGTCGGTTAACATGGCTCTTTAACGCTCACCGTTAACCAAAACGTTGTTCCGAGCCTCATTTTCGAAGTAAAATGGTCTAATGATGCCATCGCTACACAATCAGCACCAAAGTGTCACTCTCTGTGGATGCATTGGCTTGTCGAAAATAACGTGCTGGTTTTCCGAGCTCCAATTAATTTTTCGCCCAAAACCGTTGTCCAATTTAAGCTGATCTTTGGGATGGTCGTGCGCCTTCAATTGCTGAGTCAATTGGACCTTGAGCGAATAGTTCGAGATCTTTGTGCAGAGTTCTCCTCAGGTTAGTGCGTGAATTGTTGAGCTGTTGCGATCGATGGCGAGTTGATGTTCGTGAATTGAGTTTCAAACTCTCAACTACAGCAGCCATATTCTCGTCTATGCGCACCATACGACGACGGGGACCATGACTGTTGTCCACTAGCATACCAGTCTCACGAAATTTTTGCACAGACTTACATACGTACAGCAGGTGCGCTGGGTGCTTCATATTATTCCGCCAAAACTTATTTTCAAATAACGCACTTTATTGTGTAGCCTAAACAGCACTCACTTTGGAAATAAGTTTCCAATATTTTCCAACGTTGTTCAAGCGTATAGTGAGTGACTCACTTCTTTCCGCGGAGGTATGATATTGACTTTATGTCAAGATTTCGAGTGGTAAACAGCTGTCAGTATCAAAATAATCGATGACTTAAAAAGAAACCACTTGATGGCCCACCCTGTATGTACTTATATAATGATATTGGAACACTTTCACCGCACCTTAAGTAAACATAAGTCCAAATTTCTGTAAGTGATCACATACCCCTGGAAAAAAATTTTCTCACATATTAGAAAAAAAAAAATAGTTTTCCAGATTTTTATATTTTAGATTTACGTTTAAAATTAAAAAAAATGTTTATGATCATTACACCTTTACATAGTTATAGCAATTAATGTAACCTAGCATCGGACGCTCTTGGCAGATGCTTTTCGTTTTTTTGTTTACAGAATCTGAGGTTCTTTGAAAAAGAGATGGTTTATAGGACCATATCGCACTCCATCTTCAAAATAGGCACAACTCAAAATTTACAAAGTTAAACTTTTTAATGTTAAACTATTCGTAAAAGCACTACCTCCATCAACTATCAAAATTTTGCACTCATCTTTTTACTCTTTAATTAAAAACAAAATCGTTTTGTCTCCTTATTTTTTATGGATTACTTTGAAAAACAAACTGGTTTTTTGCTTCTCCTGAAAATTTTGAAATTTTAAGTTGTGTCTGTTTTGAACATGGAGTGCGATATGTGAAATTGAAAATTTGTTTCCTTGAAAATTTATATAATTCTAGTTGGCCATTTATACTTATACGTAAAAAAATGTTACTATTAAACAAAATGTTTTTCCTCTTATTGTTCATTGTGAAATCAGCAATTATATTTTTTTTTATTATATAACCTTTATAATATTTTTTTATTTACTCGGAATATATCTTTTACCCCCTTTAGCACGCACCGGGCTAAGTGAGCTCTAAGAAAATAATGTTATATGGCTTTAAGTAAGTCAGGCCAAATTTTAGTTGCACTTTAGATGCAATCTTTGCAATAAAAGGCCGCTCAAAAGCGTATATTGCAAGTTTCATCATCCAAATTCTGAACTAATTCTTATTGAAACGTTTTTAAGATTGTTTTTTTCCGGTTTTGATTATCTAATAATCATAATCACGTGCCTTCTTAAGGTTCTTGAAAAGTTTGTTTATCTGTATTCTATGCGACAGTTGTTAATTTGATTTAATTTCATTTCAAAAATATATTCTGTAAATTGTTAAACTTTAATTGATATGTAAACTATAACTACTTTGATTGCTTAAAAACACTGAGTTTTCGTTCCATTCAAATTATAACTAAAACTTATAACTTATAAAACTTGAGGATATTGAATAAGTAAGCAGCTATGGGGCATTAGAAAGTTTCTTCTAAACGCCAATTTCAATGAAATGAGCTTTCAAAAACTTGTTATAAACTTTGTCACAAACCGCAGCAGTAGCAACAGCATCAACAGAACAGCAAGCAACGCATTGGTTGGCGCAACAAAGCCGCAAAACTTAAATCATTTTCTAAGAAATGCAAATAAGATAGATGTCGAAATGGAAGATGTACAAATAGAAGGAAGTAGTATATATATATATATAACAGTAATGCTGAGAAAATGCAGATATTTCGATTATATGTAACACACAAACACTATTGACAACATGAAAGCATATTTACCCAGCAGGAACAATTTGTGTTCTTCGAGTCAGAGTTGGGCTTTTCCTTTCATTCTTCAATTCATAAGAATAAATATTTAGTACTTGTTCGATTTCTAATGGGCTTATGTAAAATTTTTGCCTTAATATAATTATGATTTCGTATGTGCATCTGTAGGTATGCTTGTTCGCATTGGCAAATATGAATTAAGACTATTTAATGAAGACAAATAAATATGAAGATTGCAGGCAGCTATTAGAATGTCTCAGTAAATGTTCGCTTGGGAAATGACGCAGTGTGTGCGAGTGATGTTATTTGTAGCATACCATTAGGCATTTAAGCAATTGGAGCGAACATGCTAGCGATTAAGAAGAAGACAGATAAAAAAAAACACTAGAGTAATTCAAGTTAATTTTTGGCATACAAGCGGAAATGCTCGCATTAAGAAAGGAGTAATGAAGGATTGCTCCTCCAAAAAGTGTCATATTAAAAGTTTTTAAAAGGAAATTTTTTAGGTTTTTGTCAAAATATTCAACTAAATATAGAAGGGCTCATCCAGTGCTATTGATTTTTCTAGGTAAGCTCGAATAAGCGGTTTTTTCAACTACTTAACAAAGAAAAATTTCGTTGCGATACCAAAAAAGTTGCAAGTTGCTTGGCCCAGAAAAATTATTTTCTCTAAAGATATTCCAGAGGGGAGTGCTTTTACTCTCAAAGCACAAAATAGAATAAGAATAACATTTTGCTTTCTAAAAAGCGCAATAAACAGAAAACTAACTCGACACCACCAATACCACCACCTGTTGAACGTGACATTGCAGACGATATGGACATTTGTACTGATACGATTGCCTCTATATCTGCTCCAAATGTACCAGAGACCGTTTCCTTGCCAATGTTAGCACCATCCATACCTGTTAACCAGCCTGTTCTTACTTATGCTCAAGCTGTTTCAGTTGCTCCGCCTACTGTTCAAACTCCTATTTTTGCAACTTCAGTTGTTAACGCTCAACGGATTCCTATTACTACTGCTACTATTTCTCCTAAGCCATTAATTGCAATTCCACCAACTAAAGCAATCTTTGTCTCGCGCTTAGCTGCTGATACAACCGAAGATGACATAAAATTTTTTATTAATTCAAAGTTAAATAGTGGTATGCCTCTTTCGATCCAAAAATTCAAATATTTAAATGCGAGACTGACTACGTCTTTTGACGTAGATTGATTGACTGTTCCGGAAAATTTATTTAATACTCTTGTGGATGTAAACTTTTGGCCCCGTAATACAATTGTTCATGAATTTGAATTCAAAAACAAACCGCGTATTGCAAATGTTGTACACTTGCCTCGTCCTTCTAATAGTCCTCAGTACCATACAAAAAACGATTAAAAAATCACAAGTCTAAATTAGAGCTTGTGTATCAAAACGTTAGAGGTCTCAATTCTAAACTTTCCGATATTTTCATGAACAGTTTTGATTTTGAATATAACTTTATAGTTTTTACTGAAACTTGGCTTCGCTCTAACGTTTTAAACTCTGAAATAATGTGTAATAAGTACCAAATTTTTCGTAAAGATCGCTATGATAAGATCGGTGGTGGCGTTCTGATAGCTGTCCATAACTCGCTTGCTTCGGAGGAATTAACAATTCCTGGTACCAACGACCTGGAGTTTATTTGTGTTACAGTTAAAGTAAATAATAATACGATTTTTCTTACTTGCTCTTACATTCCACCTAAAAGTGATTTAACAATTTACTTAAACCATATTAGTGCCATCGAAACAGTCCATAATATGCTTAAAAATATGGATACTATCATTGCATTAGGTGATTTCAACTTACCTTCTGTATCCTGGAGTATTTCCGATGATTCCGCATTTCTTACTCCTATTTCTGCCTCTGATTGGATAAATGATTTCTTAGATAAGTTGTCCGATCTGTGTCTTCAGCAGGTTAATAATATTCTTAATAAAAATTATAGATCTCTTGACCTTGTATTTGTAGATAGATGCACTTCCGTAAATCTCCGTCGTTCGAACCCAGTTTCCTTACCTGAAGACGATTATCATCCAACTCTTGAAATAACAATATTACTTGCCAACATAAATGAAAATAAATTAGCTCCAGATACGCGAAATAATAAAATTTTTAACTTTAAAAAAACAGACTATGTTAAACTTAATGCTCTTCTCGCGCGGATTGACTGGTCCCCAATTTTAAATTTTAAATAATAGGTCTTCGTACTCTTTTTATGATGTCGAATCTTCAGTACAGTTTCTTAATGATACATTGCAAAAATGTTTCTCATTATCTGTCCCAAAAAAAAAAATAGTAATTTCAAACCTTTAAGCCCCCCTTGGTTAACTAATGAACTTAAGTCTTTAAAAAACTCCAAAAATCGCTTATTTAAAAAATATAAAAAGTCAGGCTCTAATTTAGACTTCGCTTGCTATTCCTCTTGTCGTTACAGATATCAACTATTAAATAAACAGTGCTACTCTGCCTATATAGCCAAAATAAAAATTCAATTCAAAGATAATCCGAAACTTTTCTACACTTTTGTCAACTCAAAACGAAAAACCTCTAGCTTCCCACCTCTTATGAAATTCAATCATTAAGAAGCATCTTGCGACATCGAAGTTTCCAACATGTTTGCAAACTTCTTTAAAACAACCTACTCCAATATACCATTGAGCATGAGTCTTGAATATCCTTACCTACCACCAGTTAACTCTTTTGAAACCCCCGTAATAGATTCTAATATAGTTATGCATTACCTTCGACAAGTTAAATCTTCTTTTACGACTGGTCCTGACGAAATCCCGAGCTGCATTTTAAAACATTGTTCTATTAGTTTGTGTTCTCCCCTATCAAAAATTTTTAACATATCCTTGCACAGTGGTCATTTTCCCTATATATGGAGAAAATCCTATATAATACCTCTTCATAAATCCGGCTCAAAAATTGATGTTTCCAATTACCGAGGTATCGCAAAACTAAGCGCAATCCCTAAGTTATTTGAGAAAATTATAACTGATCAAATAACACACGTTGTATCTTCCTCCATTTCCACCTCTCAACATGGTTTCTTAAAGGGAAAATCTACGTCAACTAACCTCTTGGAGTTTACTTCACGTGTCATCAAAGGTTTTACTTTAGGACGACAGACTGACGTTATTTATACAGACTTTAGCAAAGCTTTCGATTGTATCAATCATTATCTTCTTCTGAAAAAGCTTCATCTAATTGGGTTTCCCGTCAAACTATTACACTGGATTAACTCGTACTTGTCGAATCGTTCTCAAAAAGTTTTATATAAGAATTCTATGTCAAAAAATATTTTGGTCACATCTGGTGTTCCGCAGGGAAGTCATCTTGGTCCGGTTTTATTTTTACTGTTTATAAATGACCTTCCTTCTGTAATAAAACACTCTTACGTCTTAATGTACGCCGATGACGTGAAACTTTTCCTAACTTACAAATCGCCTGAAGATCAACAACTCTTACAATCGGATTTAAACAATCTAGTTGAGTGGTGTAATTTTAACCTTTTAAAATTAAACTTAAAAAAATGTAAGCAAATGACATTCTCACGTCGAATTGCTAATAGTATAAATTACACTATAAATAATACTAATTTAGAAATTGTACACAGTTTTCTTGATTTAGGTGTAATTATGGATCCTAAACTTCGTTTCAATCTTCAAGTTAATTTGGTGGTAAATAAGGCTAGAGGTGTCCTTGGTTTCATTAAAAGATGGGCTAAAGAATTCAACGATCCTTTCACTACTAAAATACTTTATACCTCTCTTGTTAGACCAATTCTTGAATATGCATCCGTAATATGGAACCCTCAATACAATGTCCACATCGATGCATTAGAATCGGTTCAAAAACAATTCTTACTTTTTGCTTTACATTATCGTTGGAACCCCAATATTATTCTTCCCCCTTATGAAACACGCCTCAAAATTATTTCCCTGCCTTCCTTAAGAAGCAGAAGAATTATGCTCAATGTCTCTTTTTTATACAAATTACTCAGTGGTGAGATAGACTCACAATACCTCCTTTCTTCATTAAACTTCAACATCCCCAGGAGCGGAGCCAGACATTTCCAGCTTTTTAAGTTGAGTCACTGCACTTCTAATTATGCCCTTCACGACCCTTTGCGATGTATGTGTAGTGATTTTAATGGCAACTTGAACTTGATAAATTTTTCTGACTCGGTGGATGTCTTAAAACGCAAAATGATATTACATTTGAATACTTAACGCATTCCTTATGATAACAAATATAACTCGCGATAACTGTGTAGATTTTACGATTTAACAAATAAGCATCGTCGAATATGATAGATACTTTAAGTTTTTGTTTTATTCAGTTTTGTTTCTTTATTTTTTCATGAAACTATTTTAGATCTTTAGTTCTTCTTTAGTTGACCATGTATACCGTGTCTCTCGGCTTGGTGTGTCAGAGTTTATCTCTTTTCCATACAAGTTTTTACCTGCGTTGGCCCAAATGCACATCCAAATAATAACTTTAGCTCGGTGTTCCCTTATTTTAGTGACCCGAATATATAAATATATTGTGCCTGCACAATATATACTTGTATATCTGTGCTATGTTTGGTATTGGTTTGGTGTTTGAGAGTTGCATCTCTTTTCCACGTAGGATCTTGGGTTGGACAGTGGCCCCAAGCCGAACGACAACAATTATAAATGCGGTTATATATGGTCTGATAAATAACTTTGGATGTTGTCTTGTATTGCTTCGTATTATGAAGAATGTGCTTTTATTCGATGATGTTTATGAAGTTTACATAAGCACAAAAAATTCTCAAATTTTATTTAATTTTAATTTCCGCTGAAAGGCCAAGCAATTGTGCTTAGTGGAGGCTATTATTTGCCAACAGGTGGTAAGTTTTAGCACGTAGGTGCATTCTATCAGTCCGGCTGATCCGGGAACTTCTTAGAATGTAAATCGTGCATGCGTATGGTGCGGGTCATACGTATCTATGAAGATTTCTTACCTCCGGGCGAATCCAAAAAAAAAAAAAAAAAAAAAAAAAAAATACCGAATGCCAAAAATAACCCATACAATCAAAAGCCTTCATCAATATTTTCAATTCATGAAAATTATTAATTTTTTTTTAACGCTTTCATAGTATTTTAAAGTAAATCGCGTTTTATAATAAAAAAACGGATACAGTACAACCGTTACTATTTAAACGTTAATGTCTATTTCTATAAATATCAAACAATCAATCGCTTGATTGCTTCATACATTTTCTGAAATAAAGCTGAAATAAAGCAGTTTTCTAAAATAGTTGAAAATAGCTTTTCAAAATGCATCGGCGTTGCCATGGACTTGTTGCTCAATAAGAATAGGTGTTATGATAAATGTTATACCACAAAAGTAAAAGTTAATTATTTGACTTTATGACAAAAATAAAAAAGAATTACAGACGTTATCGAGACGTGGAGGGATCAACTTATAGTTCGTAAAGAAACTGCAAATTTTTTACATAGAATTCTAGCGCTATATGCATAGGTGCGACCACAAAAAAAATTATACGTCAGTAATGGCTGTTTCTGAGCCCTTATGACAAAAATAGACAAATAGCGAAGAGAGCCACTACAACGTGGAATATACATCGATCATGCAACGGCGTTGCATGGAATTATTACACGGTGAGTATATGCCGCACGGAAAATGTTATGCAACAGAAATAAAGTACTTATACTTGGCCTTACAACAGAAATAAAATAAATATAATAAATTATAATGTCGTCAGGTAGCGACTTACGCAAGAAAATTACAATATTGTTGCATGGAATAATAAACACGCTGAGTAGAAGTGCTACAAAAATATCATTTTACAACAACTAGAAATAGTACTTTGGCCTCATAAAAAAAAAGAAAAATTACAAACGCAACAACAATGAAAAAACTATGCATTGAATTATAAGTTTGTGCCATCTAAAGCTTCTTGAGAATAAGAACATTCCGTTCATCGCCGTTTGGAGTCGGCGTTAAACCTGTAGGTCCGTTTCTGGGTCAATTGTGTACAAACTTCATAACACGCATAACACAATTCATCATAAGAAGCTAGGTCAAAGTCCTTTCAAGGGCTGAAATGGCCAGTAATTAATTTTTGACGTAGAATACGTCATTCTCGGAGGTAAGTAGGGTGGTTGATAGTGATCAGATGTCGGTATTTATACCACTTTTTGAGCCTTTGGTGGGCCTAAAGTACTGATCGTACAATATTGATGTTAGGACTTGTTGGTCTGCTTGATCCTCAATGCGACAAAGATTCATGTTAGAACTCTCTAACTTATATAAATTTTAGACAATTACATGAAATATAAAGCCAACATTTGATGTTTTTTTTTGCTTAAACTTGCTACCTATTTATCGACAGTTTCCGGTTTTATCGACAAAACCAAAAAATTTATATGGGAGCCCCCCTAAGGAGTATTCGAAGGGAATAGGTGTCAAAGGCAAAAATGTTCCTTATACAAAAGTAATGGGGGTCAGTCATACATATTAACCCTCTCCGGCACTCTCTGAAAGGTCATATGCTCAGGTGTATGGAATAAATATACAAAAACCATAAAATTTGTATAGGAGCCCCCTAAGGAGTGGTCGGAGGGAATAGGTGTCAAAGGCAAAAATGCTCCTTTTGCAAAAGTAATTGGAGTCGGCAATACATATTAACCCTTTCCGGCACAAAAACCATAAAATTTGTATGGGAGCTCCCCTAAGGAGTGGTCGGAGGGAATAAGTGTCAAAAGCAAAAATAATCCTTTTGCAAAATTAATGGGGTCAGTCATACCTATGAACCCTTTCTGGCACTCTCTTAAAGGTCATATGCTCAGGTGTATGGAATAAATATACAAAAACAATAATATTTGTATGGGAGCCCCCCTAAGGAGTGGTCGTAGGGAATAGGTGTCAAGGGCAAAAATGTTCCTTTTGCAAAAGTAATGTGGGTCGGTGATACATATTAACCCTCTTCAGCACTCTTTTAAAGGTCATATGCTCAGGTGTATGGAATAAATATTTTGCTAAATATTTTTTAAAAAAGATGTCATCAAAAGCGAATTGAATAATTCTACGTCTTGTATTACAACATAGTCGAAACTACTGTATCTTTTTTTTTACTGCGCGCTCTAGAAGGCGGTTCACTCACTAGGCTATAACTTTGTTACTTTTTGAGATATGACTTGAAATTTTCACCACATATTTTAGAGACTTAAGGCTTTAAGGAAATGCAAGAAACGTTTTTGAAAAAAAAGTTCTGGGTATATTTCCCCCCTAAAAGCTGAAATTCTCGGCCTCATAATAAAAGAAAAAAACAAAACAAATGGTGCCATGAGGCCTCTCAGGGTTCCCATTAAAGTAATCGTAATATGTACACAAAATTCAAAAGTAAAACTAAAAAAAAATATTATGAAAATTAAAAAAAGGACACGATTAAGGCAATGATTTGGATAAAGATTAGGACAATGAGTAGAAAAAGGATGAGTGTAGAGATTTGAACAAAGTTTAGGACTAGGAACAATATAATATGAGGAGAAGGGCAAAGATTTAGAGAAAGATTAGATTATGGAGTTGGATAAAATTAGTACAAGAATTCATACAAAAATTAGAAAAGGACTATGAAAAGGATAAGGGCAAAGATTTGGATACACTTTAAACAATATTTAAGAAAATAATAGAAAAAGCATGAGAACAAGAATGTGGAAAGAAATAGAACAAGGAGTTGGACACACTAAAGATAAGATTTAGGACAAAGATTGGGAAAAGAAGTGGGACAAGGATTAGAAAATGAACTTGAACAAGGATAAGGTAAGGAATTTGTGCATGAATTAAACTAAGAGTTTGGGCAAAAAAGTTTCGGCAAAGTACAAGAATAGGGATTAGGATGAGAACAAGTTGTACAAAGGAACAAACGAACAAAGGAACAAAGGAACAAAGGAACAAAGGAACAAAGAAACAAATGAACAAAGGAACAAAGGAACAAAGGAACAAAGGAACAAAGGAACAAAGGAACAAAGGAACAAAGGAACAAAGGAACAAAGGAACAAAGGAACAAAGGAACAAAGGAACAAAGGAACAAAGGAACAAAGGAACAAAGGAACAAAGGAACAAAGGAACAAAGGAACAAAGGAACAAAGGAACAAAGGAACAAAGGAACAAAGGAACAAAGGAACAAAGGAACAAAGGAACAAAGGAACAAAGGAACAAAGGAACAAAGGAACAAAGGAACAAAGGAACAAAGGAACAAAGGAACAAAGGAACAAAGGAACAGGGGAACAAAGGAACAAAGGAACAAAGGAACAAAGGAACAAAGGAACAAAGGAACAAAGGAACAAAGGAACAAAGGAACAAAGGAACAAAGGAACAAAGGAACAAAGGAACAAAGGAACAAAGGAACAACGGAACAACGGAACAAAGGAACAAAGGAACAAAGGAACAAAGGAACAAAGGAACAAAGGAACAAAGGAAAGGAAACGAAACGAAACGAAACGAAAACGAAAAGAAAGGAAAGGAAAGGAAAGGAAAGGAAAGGAAAGGAAAGGAACAATAATAACCCTCTCATGCCCAATGTTGTACTTATATGCTCTGAGTCCGCTATTTTCATTATTTTGAGCTGCAGTTTTCTTGCATCATGTAGCCTTATGAGTTGTGCAAACTAACAGCTATTTGTTCTATTGTAAGCTGTGCCCGTGTTTATTTAGTAGCTGTTTTCCGTAGAGTGAAATTGTCAAAATCAAGATCAAGATCGTTTCGAGAATAAAGTGTTTTACAAAAAGTATTTAAAAACATTAAAACTATTGTTTTCTTGTAAAACCAAGTAAACTAAATCAATAAACGAAGGTAAGAAAGTTATTTTCAAAAACAAAAAAAATGAAAAAAGTGTTTATTTTGTCCAACTACTCCCCAATGTTGCCTACAGATAAAATCCTGTAACAAGCGAACCAGGACACCAAGGACTTTGACATTATTGTCAGTTTATATTTGAAACCAGACTAACACATATTTTGGCTCCAAAAATGTACAGCCCCTCCCATTTTAATTCGGACATAAAAGGGATAAGGACAAGTTAACAGATACATAGTCACGTCAAAACCTACGGGTGTGCCAACGATACAATCAACTTCTTTTTTATCAAGAATCAACATACCACTTATATTACCATTATCAAGGGCGTCCACAGGGGGAACAGACAGGGGCTCTTGACCACCTCCCCCTGGACTGAAACAATTTTATATATTTTTATTTCCCACATGTATATTTTATATTTTTATATCATAATTATCATAAAAATGCACACCAATGCATGCCTTTATCCCCCCTTGAAAAATTTCTGCGGACGCCTATGTATACCATTACTCACTTTTAGTTATTTGTTACATTGTCATTGTTGTTTTTATTATTATTGTCATTGTCATTGTCATTGTCATTCTCACTGTCAAAGTCATTGTCATTGTCATTGTCATCGTCATTGTCATTGTCAGTATCTTTGTCATTGTCATTGTCAGTATCTTTGTCATTGTCATTGTCAGTATCTTTGTCATTGTCATTGTCATTATCATTGCCAGTATCTTTATCGTTGTCACTGTCATTACCACTGTCATTGTCATTGTCATTGTTATTGTCATTATTACTGTCATTGTCATTATCATTATCATTGTTATTGTCACTGTCATTATCATTGTCATTTTAACTGTCATTGTCATTGTCATTGTAACTGTCATTGCCATTGTCATTGTCATTGTTGTTTTCACTGTCATTATAATTGTCACTGTCATTATCATTGTCATTGAAATTGTCATTGCCATTGTCATTGTCATTGTCATTGTAATTGTCATTGTCATTATCATTGTCATTGTCACTGTCATTGTCATTGTCACTGTCATTGTCATTGTTATTGTCATTGTCATTGTCATTGTAATTGTTACTACCATTGTCATTATCACTGTCATTGTCATTGTCATTGTAATTGTCACTGTCATTGTCATTGTCATTTTCATTGTCATTGTCACTGTCACTGTCATTGCCACTGTCATTGTCACTGTCATTGTCATTGTAATTGTTATTGTCATTGCCATTGTCACTGCCATTGTTACTGTCATTGTCATTGTCATTGCCATTGTCACTGCCATTTTTACTGTCATTTTCATAGTCATTGCCATTGTCATTGTCATTGTAATTGTCATTGTTACTGTCATTATCATTGTAATATCATTGTCATTGTAATTGTCGTTGTCATTATCATTGTCATTGTCACTCTCATTGTCATTGTCATTGTCATTGTCATTGTCATTGTCACTGTCAGTGTCATTGTCATTGTCATTGTCATTGTCATTGTCATTGTCATTATCAGTATCAGTGTCATTGTCACTGTCATTGTCATTGTCATTATAATTAGAATTGTTACTGTCATTGTCATTGTTATGGTCATTGGAATTGTTGTTGTCAATGTCGTTGTCACTGTTACTGTCATTGTCATTGTCATTGTCACTGTCATTGTCATTGTCATTGTCATTGTAACTGTCATTGTCATTGTCATTGTCATTGTCATTTTCACTGTCATTGTCATTGTCATTGTCATTGTAATTGTCATTGTCAGTGTCATTGTCATTGTCATTGTTATTGTCATTGTCATTATAATTAGCATTGTTACTGTCATTGTCATTGTTATGGTCATTGGAATTGTTGTCGTCAATGTCGTTGTCACTGTTATAGTCATTGTCATTGTCATTGTCACTGTCATTGTCATTGTCATTGTCATTGTCATTGTCATTGTCATTGTCATTGTCATTGTCATTGTCATTGTCATTGTCATTTGCATTGTCATTATCATTGTCATTGTCATTGTCATTGTCATTGTCATTGTTATTGTCATTGTTATTATCCATTATCATTGTCATTATCATTAGCATTGTTACTGTCATTGTCATTGTTATGGTCATTGGAATTATTATTGTCGATGTCGTTGTGATTGTCGCTTCCTTTAAACGTTTAATACTATAAAGAAACGTAAATATAATATTCCTTTCTATTTACCTTTTACAAATAGAAGGATGGAGTACAATATAATAAGAATTTGCTACTAATTATTGTTACCGATAGTTCTCTATATCTCTGTCGAAAAAGTTTATAAAATGCATACAATTATAAGTTTTTAATAAGGTAAGACAATCTGCTGAGCGCTTTAAGATTCTTTCAATGAAATTTATTTTACTCAAGCGCAAAACTAGTAATCCTTCAAAACTCAAAAAAATAAAGGCAGCAAGACTCTATCTCTTCAACTCGTGCTTCGTTGTTTTTTTTAAAATTTTTTTCATTTTAAATATGTGACTAGTTTTTGCTCACAAACTCTACATTTTTTGGCTGAAACTAAGACCAGTGCTGTACGCGAGTCTCTCTCTTGGATGGAATGAAATAAAGAATTTTGTTGAAAAACAACGCAAAGTTTGTTTTTTCTTCTTTGATTTGTCCAAATAAAATGCAAGAAAAGTGAACAAGTTTGTGTACGAGTAATACCTGATATTATTTTTCCAAAACGAAGACAAGGACTCATGAGAGATTATGTCTCATGAATCTTATAACTATAATAGAAATTTGTAGCAGCACCAGCCATTTGGCTCATTTAGAACTTAGTCAAAGACATACACTGAAAACACAATGTTTAAAAATATTCAAAATGACTGAACATAACGAGTAGATTCTCTTGAAGTTGGTTGTTTTTTTGGAATATGTTCCTATAACTTTGAGGCATCATTAAAAAACTTTTTTAAAGGGTAAAAAAAAAATTCTCTTAACTATGTAAAGATGATTATATTCTTGGTAAAAAAAATTTTTCTATGTAAGTGCAACAAAAAGTACAAAAATGCAATGACTGCTGAAAACACCGCCAGGTATTGGCCTCAAGTTGCTTAAAACTAACTTTGACAGTTGTAATTCATGGTCTTACGCACAAGAAAATTTATATCTTTGCCAATTTCTGTAATTTTTTGTGACAAGGATTTAGAAAAATAATAAAATAAATCATTGCATAGTTTTAGGTAGTTTAACAAAATGAACTCGACATTTGACATGCACAAAACACAATGAAATTTACAAATTCGCGCAAGTCATTGAACTGGAAAATATGAAAAAAAAAAAATTGAAAAAAATTCTTCCAAAAGAGAAACTCGATAAATCATCCCATTTGAAATTCAACAAAAGTTTAAGTTTTTCTCTCTGCTGGTTTATTTGCTGTTTATTAAGGTTTTAAAAAAACTTACAAGCCCAAGCTCCCAAAAGTAGCTTAACATTTAAATAAATTCTTCTTGCTTGCTCGGCTTGACATGCTCCCCAATGTTGGTAAATATTTAAGTTTCTAGGAATTGCTGCGCTTCCTAGCAATCAATGCGGCTGTTGCTGGTCCTGCTGCTGCATGCAATCGATCGCTTTTAACTTTGTTAAAGTTTTTCTATTTCTATGGCTTCTACACAAGCTTTGTTCATCTTAAGAACTTTGAAATTTTCCTCTATTGCAATTTTCATTGTTGTTGTTGTTGCTATTGCCTTTATTCTGTGCAGCGATGAACAATTTTTTTTTGCGTTGAACAGCGACTCTTAGTAGCTAGTTGTTGGCATCTGTTCGATAGCCAACGAAATCATTGTTAGAATATCAGCTCAAGCATCCTTAGTAGTTGGCAATCATTTCACTTTCAATTGAATACTTCTTGAAGCATAAAAAATAAATTGAACAAATTCCATAGTTGTAGGTTGTTTCGAGTGGTTGTTTTAGATGCAGTGAAAAGATTGACGCAATTTTTAAAATGTTCTCGTTAGTAGTATGATGGAATTTTTGCTTCGGTTGCTGTTTTTGTTTTTGTTTTTTTTTCTTCCTTTTTTGCATTTGGTTGTTAAAGTAGCTCAAAAATTTCAGTAAATTTTTTACTACTTAGATTATTCGAATCTTTTTCTAAGGGTTCGAACGCTGGCAGAGCCATAGTCCTACTACGTTTTAACATTTCTTCATTTCTTTCCTTATTTATAACCAACTAAAATTGGAAATTCTTCAATATTTACTACTTAAAGTTGAAGTTGCTGGAAGTGAAGTTTATGAATAGGATTAACTTGAATTGACTGAGCTTAAAGCGTAGCTTCTGATACAAATTCACACGTTTCTACGGCATTATGCCACGCTAAGAACATCCTGCATATGATTCATCTGATTTCCCCTTATTTCTCACTAATCTATCATCCAATTTTCAACAAGGCAGATTCAACTCTATAGGTGTAACTATCCTTTGTCCAAAGCTAACAAAAACCAGAAGAACCAGTTGTTGAATGTATAGCCGGAATGTTATATATGGTATACAGTTACTTACGAAATTGATCTCGCTTTTACTAAGTTTGCCAACTAACAATAAAAACTCCGAAAAAGGTTAACATTTTTATCCCGCCTTTATTTTGCTGAAACTATGTACATAGATGAAAATAAAGAAAAAGAAACCAGACAAAAAAGATACAGTAGTTTCGACTACGTCGTATCACAAAACGTAGAGTTATTCAATTCGATTTTGATGACATCTTTTTTAAAAAATATTTAGCAAAATATTTATTTCATACACCTGAGCATATGACCTTTAAAAGAGTGCCGGAGAGGGTTAATATGTATCACCAACCCCCATTACTTTTGCAAAAGGAACATTTTTTCCTATAATACCTATTCCCTCCGACCACTCCTTAGGGGGGCTCCCATACAAATTTTATGGTTTTTGTATATTTATGCCATACACCTGAGCATATGACCTTTAAGAGAGTGCCGGAGAGGGTTAATATGTCTTACCGACCCCCATTATTTTTGCCAAGGGAAAATTTTTGCCTTTCACACCTATTCCCTCCGACCACTCCTTAGGGGGGCTCCCATACAAATTTTATTGTGTTTGTGCCGGAAAGGGTTAATATGTATGACCGACCCCCATTATTTTTGCAAAAGGAACATTTTGCCTTTAACACCTATTCCCTCCGACCACTCCTTAGGGGGGCTCCTATACAAATTTTATGGTTTTTGTGCCGGAAAGGGTTAATATGTATGACCGACCTCCATTATTTTTGCAAAAGGAACATTTTTGCCTTTGACATATATTCCCTCCGACCACTCCTTAGGGGGGCTCCCATACAAATTTTATGGTTTTTGTTTATTTATGCCATACACCTGAGCATATGACCTTTAAGAGAGTGCCGGAGAGGGTTAATATGTCTTACCGACCCCATTATTTTTGCAAAGGGAACATTTTTGCCTTTGACACCTATTTCCTCCGACCACTCCTTACGGGGGCGCCCATACAAATTTTATGGTTTTTGTTTATTTATTCCATACACCTGAGCATATGACCTTTAAGAGAGTGCCGGAGAGGGTTAATATGTATGACCGACCCCCATTATTTTTGCAAAAGGAACATTTTTGCTTTTGACACCTATTCCCTCCAACCACTCCTTACGGGGGCGCCCATACAAATTTTATGGTTTTTGTTTATTTATTCCATACACCTGAGCATATGACCTTTAAAAGAGTGCCGGAGAGGGTTAACATTTATGACCGACCCACATTACTTTTGCAAAAGGAACATTTTTGCCTTGGACACCTATTCCCTCCGACCACTCCTTATGGGGGCTTCCATACAAATTTTATGGTTTTGTCGATAAAACCGGAAACTGTCGATAAATAGGTAGCAAACTTAAACAAGCCAACAAAATTTGTTCAATGCTACCAAGTTCAACAACCAATGTGGAGAGTCGAAATTTCAAAACTTCGCTGTCGGTAATATGCCCGGATATTTAATTTCAATAATAGATTCTGTTAAAAAAGCATGCCCCTCAAAATTACTCAAAATTAGTGGGCTACGCGATTCTGTTAAAAACAACATGCCCCCAAAAGTATGCTTTTTTTTAATTATAAGATTTATGTCTTCACGCTAGATGGCGCTGTCTTCACCGTCGAAAAAACCGGAAACCGTCGATAAATAGGTAGCAAACTTAAGCAAACAAAAACATCAAATGTTGGCTTTATATTTCATGTAATTGTGTACAATTTATATAAGTTAGAGAGTTCTAACATGAATTTTTGTCGCATTGAGGATCAAGCAGACCAACAAGTGCCAACATCAACATTGTACGATCAGTACTTTAGGCACACTAAAGGCTCAAATTATGATATAAATATCGACACCTGATCACTATCAACCATCCTACTTTCCTCCGAGAATAACGTATTCTACGTCAAAAATTTAATTAAAATTTGTTCCGAAAAAAAAGAAATGAAAAGGATACAGGGTGTCATTAACACAACTATAGGCTTTGACGTGAAAACATATATTTATCCTCGTCATAATTATTATTCGTATCCTTTCCTTTTTCTCTAAACTTGTCCCCATCCTTATCTTTATGTTATATATTTGTGTCACCTAAAACTTGTTTAAATCATTATCCTGGTACTTGTCTTATAATATAAAAAAAATAAATTGGCCATTTCAGAAAAATTATTTTAAATTTTTTGCTTTTAGTGGATTTCGCAGGAAAAATTATTGCACGATTCTTTCTTTTTCTTTTTTCTTCGAAAATAATAATTAAAAAGCTCAGTATGAGACATCATCAACGATGTAAACAAAAACTAAAAAGATTTTCCAGTAGCCATGTAGCTTCCAGTTCCCCCATTGGTCTATTGACAATTCTAAATAGGGGATACGATTAATGTCAAGGTCAAGATTAATAACTAAGTCGCTCATTTATTTGCTTTTATCTTTTTAATAATTCAAAAACATTTTGAGTTCTGCAAAAAAGTGGTAGCAAATTGTTTGAACCAAAAAATTAAGAATTATTATTACTCCTAAAATTATTCCTTCATATCACATACACTCCCAATATTCAAAAATAAATTCAACTCAGAGCTCAAAACATACTTTTTATTAAAGCATATAAAATATATTCGAATAAAATTTTAAATTGTAATCGCATTCAGCTATCTATATTATTTCTTACCCAAAATTTTTTCTTAAAAAAAAATTCTTGAAAACATCACAAGAATGACGAATCCGTATAAAAGGAAAAACTTAAACAATATAACCTTAAAAGCAATAAAAGTGCTGAGAAAAAGCGCTCCAAGCATGAGACTCCTTCAGCATAAAGTATCTGGCCATACATTTGCTATTGATACAGCATTTCTTAATACTTCCGTTCGTGTTGTTTTCTTGCAGAAAAATTTCGAAATCCATCTGTTTGTTGCACGTTAACTTGTATCCACTACGTGACTGAGCTAATTAACAGCTTTTAAAAGCTTTCACTGCTTCACCTGGAATGCATATCCACCATCTGGATTGCTTTCTAGCTTGTTGCATTTAAGCCAAGCGCTACAACGATGTAACATTTGAAAGCGGAAACGGAAATAACGATAGTCGTTTAAACATTGAAATTCAGCATGTGATGCGCTGAGCAAAGCTTAAAAATTGAGTTCGCCGTAGGGTTCGTTGGATGTGCTCAGACAATGGGATTGCCTGCTTTTGAAAGAAACAAATATATCTTAAAAATGATTCGATTTCGATTGATGGAGCGCCAAAGAATACGCAATGAAAAACAAGTAAATAAGGACAACTAATGGAATCCATTTAAGTTAGGTGACAACTCATGAATTAAAAAAAATAAAACCAGTTTAACTCAAGACAAGTTAAAAATCAAAGACAAAGAAAAAAGTCGAAGTCAGTCAATGTCAATGTCAATGTCAATGTCAATGTCAAAGTCAAAGTCAAAGTCAAAGTCAAAGTCAAAGTCAAAGTCAAAGTCAAAGTCAAAGTCAAAGTCAAAGTCAAAGTCAAAGTCAAAGTCAAAGTCAAAGTCAAAGTCAAAGTCAAAGTCAAAGTCAAAGTCAAAGTCAAAGTCAAAGTCAAAGTCAAAGTCAAAGTCAAAGTCAAAGTCAAAGTCAAAGTCAAAGTCAAAGTCAAAGTCAAAGTCAAAGTCAAAGTCAAAGTCAAAGTCAAAGTCAAAGTCAAAGTCAAAGTCAAAGCCAAAGTCAAAGTCAAAGTCAAAGTCAAAGTCAAAGTCAAAGTCAAAGTCATAGTCAAAGTCAAAGTCAAAGTCAAAGTCAAAGTCGAAGTCAAAGTCAAAGTCAAAGTCAAAGTCAAAGTCAAAGTCAAAGTCAAAGTCAAAGTCAAAGTCAAAGTCAAAGTCAAAGTCAAAGTCAAAGTCAAAGTCAAAGTCAAAGTCAAAGTCAAAGTCAAAGTCAAAGTCAAAGTCAAAGTCAAAGTCAAAGTCAAAGTCAAAGTCAAAGTCAAAGTCAAAGTCAAAGTCAACGTCAAAGTCAAAGCCAAAGTCAATGTCAATTTCAATGTCAATGTCAATGTCAATGTCAATGTGAATGTCAATTTCAATGTCAATGTCAATGTCAATGTCAATGTCTATGTCTGTGCCTATATCTATGTCTATGTCTATGTCTATGTCTATGTCTATGTCTATGTCTATGTCTATATCTATGTCTATGTCTATGTCTATGTCTATGTCTATGTGTATGTCTATGTCTATGTCTATGTCTATGTCTTTTTTTTTTTTTTTTTTTTTTTATTTTATTCGCGAAGGGGGAACCTTCAAAAGGCGCCACCGTGCAGGTGGGAGTGTGCGATTCTTACGCACTAAACCTGAACCTCCGCATTGAAACGTCGTCCATATTTACACCCCGTGGAACCGCCGTAAAGCATCACTTCACGGGGCATGGGAATAGCACTTAGCTAAAATCTGATCGACTAGTGTTCGTCTTCTGTCTGGTAAGTCGTTATGGGATAGCCTACATCTTCTTTATCACCTATTTTGTGACCGCTGACCAGTTCGCTTCGTTTACCAACATATGGGTAATTAAGTTTTGCCGAGTCACCGTTTGGCCGATGCTGGCTGAGGCCTGTTGCCTGACATTGCGGAACCTTGGACATTCTATGTCTATGTCTATGTCTATGTCTATGTTTTTGTCTATGTCTATGTCTATGTCTTTTTTGTTTTTTCCTATTAGGTGAAAGGATCAAAAGCCAAAGTGCGGGATTTTAATCCGCTAAAACACCTCCCCTGCTGGTCCCGTTTATCCCCCCGGAACAACCATAAAGTTTTTCATCAGGAGGCGTACAGAACATTGTCGTTCTCGTATCGTCAGTATTTTCCTATTTTCTCTTTTCCATGAAGGAAAATATGTGAAAATTCACGAAGCCCACCTAACCCAGCTAACTGTCATGGTGTCATGGTGCGCTTTATTTCAGCTTCGAAACGTCGTAATTTATGTTGGACGACGTCAATTATATTGGTGGCTATGTTCCATACTTCGTGCGATCTTGTTATTAACTCAATGAAGTTTTCTGGGTCTAGGGTAGCACCTACATGCCGTCGGATGATTTGTTTCTCTGCTCCAAATCTTGGGCAATCAAAGTAGACGCGCTTTGCATTCTCCTCGCTGCACTGTGGGCAGTAAGGAGAATAATCGTGGCCAAAGCGATAGAGGTAGTCATGATATTCACCATGTCCAGTGAGAAACAGTGTTGTGTTGTAGTTTGGCTCTCCATGCTGACGAGATTGCCATGAATCTATTTTTGGAATAAGCCTGTGCGTCCACCTTCCTTTTTGTGAATCATTCCATCGGTCTTGGCACTTAACCATGGAACGCCCTCTCTCTCTCTCTTTGTTTGATGATCCTAGTGACTACTATGTCTCTATTTTTTAATTCGTAAAGGCATCTGGCCTCGTCCGGCAAAATGTCGATTGGAATCATTCCTGCAATTACACAAGCTGCTTCGTCGGATGTCGTTCTGTATGCGCTTATGATTCTCAAAGCGCACAATCGGTAAATTTTTGCAAGATGCCTCCGCGTGGCGTTTCTTTTGACTGCATCAGCCCATATTTGCGAGCCATATAGTAGTACTGAGCTAACTACTTTTGCCAAAAGGAGTCGCCTACTGCTCCTCGGTCCTCCGATGTTTGGTAACATTTTGGATAGCGCGCTGTATGTGTTTGACGTCTTCTTGCAGGCATATTCCGTGTGTGACCGAAAGTTTAGCCTGTCGTCAATCATAACACCAAGATATCGAATGGCTTCCTTCCAAGACATGAATGGATTCGTACACTCAGAAAAAAACATTGGTAAAATCAAAATTTTTCATTGGTATATCTGCCAATTTTACATTTTGTTTCATGCTCAAAAGTTTATTCTTTTGTTTTGAAATTTACTGAAGCTGTTGTTTTAAAAAATTTCCCCTTTTAAATCAACATGTAAAAGTTTTGAAAAAAATGGGTTATTGTATAATCAAATACTACAAAATGTTTTTTTAAAATTTTTAAATGTTGATTTAAGATCGTCTAGCTTTTTGAAATAAAATGTTACAAAATAATTTTAAATTTTTAATTTTTTTTTTTTTATTTTTTTATTCATTGAAGAATTCATCGATAAAATTAAAAATCTGTGAAACATAACAGAGCTACATTCAATTCAATGTATTCTTTTTTTTTCATTTAAGACATAAAAAGCTTGTTTTCAAAGGTTTTATTTTAACAATTTTTAACATTTTGAATCAACATTTTACAGTTTTTGAGAAAACATTTTTATTTGTTATATCAAAATTTTTATTTTTTGATACAAAACTTTTTACTTTAATTTCAAAATTTGTATGGTAAAATCAAAAGTTTTTATGTCAAAATGCTAAAATGTTGATTTTAAATGCGGATTTTTTTCTGAGTGTAGGATCATGACATGGCCGGGATTTGAACTCGGGACCTCTGGTGTGACAGCTAAGAACGCTCCTTACTCGACTACCAAGGCCGTCATAAAAAATGTAAATGAAGATATCAATGGCAATGTCAAAGTGAGCAAAAATCTAAGTCATGGTTAAGTAACCTACATAAGAGAACAAAAACAGAAAAAAAAAAATAAAGTCTCCAAAATAAGAAAAGCAAAGTGAAAATGAGCTTAAAACAATTACTACAAGATAACTTACTTTGAGATACGAGCATTTATGTGATCCATTTATTTCAATCAACACTCAAAGCCCCCTTGATAGGATCAAAAACTTGATTGAAAACAATTTTTCATTTTTTAGGGACTTTGGTTGAAATAAATGTATATTAAAAAAAAAAACTTATTCTAAAAACCACTAAAGTAGCAGCCTCATAAATCAACGAGACTCAGAGTGATGAACATGCAGGAAAAAAAAATGAAATCCATTAATTAATGTAGTAGTTAATATGTTTACAAGTTTTTTTCACGAAACGTGAATGGTAATGTTTACGACTAAATGAAAATTAGAGAATAGACAATAAAACAGGTGGTAATAATTTATCAGTCCAGATACTGTTGAATAAGTTAATTTTTAACGTAGAATACGTTATACGGGGGTGTTAATCTGGAGCACAAAATTTTGAGAAAATGTTTGTCACTTTCATTATAAGTTTTTAATACTTTATGCATGCATTGAAGAAAATTCAAGTATGGTCGTAACATATTTAATACGTCTTCATTTGATTTGTATTTAAATAATCATATTGCTACATATAATTTTTTTGATTCTATAAGTAAATCAAAATTTAACTCCTTCAAATTTTGTATTAATTTTCATATGCTTTGTATTTTATGTATTATAACATCATGTGTAAGAGCAGTACGATTATCTGTGTGTTCATCACAGAACCAGTGTGAGAAAGAGAAGAAGTATAATGACCAAGTAGCGAACGATGTGTACGTAAATACAACCATGATTTTTGTTTGTCTTTTCTTTTAATATCAAGGACATGCTCCATATGCGCCCTTTGCAGCATTTTTTTATGCGGCGGCCATTGTAATCCATATGAATTCTTAATTTTTGTAGAGATTTTCTATAGTTCAGACACAAACCTTACAATCATAAGCAGAAAATGAAAAAATGTTTATGAATAAAGCCTAGTATGCTGTAGAAACGAAAATTTCTTGGCATATAATTCTACACCCGAAATATTAGTGTAGAGTCAAAAATGTTTGTGTGGAGAAAAAAGCAACTACAGTACGACCTAGCTCAATGCAACTAATAGAAATTGGGCCAGTTGACGTAGTTAATGTTGAAGAAACGCAATTAAACTTTTAAACATAAAGCTTTATGGCTCTGACTCCTAGATGTTGTGGTTTTATGTATTAAGATATGCACTTTGTTTCCTTAAATATTGTTTTAAGAGATTTTTCGTACATCAAAAATGTATTTTACAAGAAAAGAAGAACTGAAAGTAAATAATATAAAAGTTTATGGAAGTATACGCAAATGGAAGTTGCGATAGTTGTGCATTTTTTTTTAAGTTGCGTTTGTTGAGTCAACAATATAAATTTTTGAGTATTGAGATAATCGAGTGTTGCGTAAAGCGAGGTCGTACTGTGTTCTTATTGAAATGTCATAATTCTGGTGCCAATTGAATGCCCGGACATATAATCGACAGCGAAATTTTGACATTTCAACTCTCCACATGGTAGTTGTACTTGCTAGCATTGAACAAATTTTTCACCTCTACAGCGTACTAAGTAGCGAAAAAAAAATTCCGTTGCCTTTTCGCTGTCAAAAACTTAATGCATTCCTTATGGAAAGTTTCTTTCCGCTTCTACAGCATACTGGGCTTAACAATGTTAGCAAGGTTGCATAGAAGCTGTGTAAAGCCTTAAACAGTGCGTAACTAAACAAGCGTTTAAAGGTTGTTTAAGGAAATCTATTGAATAAGGCTGTTAATGACTAACGTATTCTACGTCTGACCTATGCGCCCGTGTTATCTAACACAGGCTTGAGCTTTGTTTTTTTTAATAAAATTTGAGGAACAAGAACCGGATTTAATATAAGTCTGGATGTTATTTTGTGAACCACAAATATCTTCACAAACGCATTATTTTTCACAGCTTGCGCAGTGAAACGTTAAATTGCTAAGTTCAACTTCTTTTCCACAAAAAGCATAATTTTTGTTTTGTCACTTAGAACCAATTTTTGAGTAATAAACCAATGTCTTAAGATTTCCAAATCACCATTTACTGCAGCAATAAAGTTCAACACTGTATATATAAAAAAAAAAAAACAAAATGTTTACGTCTCTATAGAAACTAAGATAATAGCATATTTTCACTCTTTGTGCTCTGTTTGATAGATACGAAGAAAACCATTTATAAGTATTGCCTCTTAAACAGCACCCACGCCACACAAAATCCGATTTCGATGTAGAAAATGAAAAAAATTTACGAATAAATCGCGATGATAACTATCGAATTCGGTATCGATTACGATTCGAAAAATATACCTTTGGCGGACGTAACGGTTTCTTCGTAAGCGAAGGTTCGCTTATGTGTCGAAAAATTATTCGCTTGTGTGTCAAAAAATTACTCGCTTATGTGTCCAAAAATTATTCGCTTGTGTGTCTAAAAATTATTCGTTTACGATTCTAGAACGATTTATATTTCGAAACGAATTTTAAGAAAATTCTATTTTTTTTCACTCTAAAATTATGCCTTAATGATCCAATTCGCATTTATAACGCCTTTTTAAAAAACGAGTTCCCTTTACTTACATTTATAATTGGTGCATACTTATAAATATTTATCGGTGTTGGCATCGCTCAAGGAATTGCACCAGTTCCTTTTATAATGCGTGTGCTGACTGGATTCCATTACTGAGTGAAAGACTTAAGTATATGTTTTGATTGTATAAACTTACTTACTTACTTACTTATCTGGCGCTTACAAACGTATGTCGGTTTTGGCCTCGTATAAATATTGCGCCAGCCATTTCTGTTCTGCGCTTGCTGGCGCCAGTTGGAAACACCAAGCGTGGTCAGGTTATCCAACACCTGATCCTTCCAAAAAAGATGTGGGCGTCCTCTTCTGCGTTGACCACCACCGGGCACCGAATCAAATATTTTTTTCGCTGGAGCGTCGTTTTCCATTCACTCAACATGACCTAGCCAGCGGAGCCGCTCGATTTTAATGCGCTTAACTATGTCGATGTCAGCGTACAGCTCATACAGCTCGTGGTTCCATTGAATTCGGTACTCGCCATTGACGCAGATTGGACCGAAGATTTTACGAAGGATCTTTCTCTCGAAGGCTCCCAGAGTCTTTTCATCAGAACTTTTCAACGTCCAGGTTTGTGCTGCATATAATAGGACGGGCATGATAAGTGACTTATAGAGCGTGAGTTTTGTTCGTCGAGAGAGGGCTCTGCTTCTCAATTGCCTACTCAGCCCAAAGTAACACCTGTTGGCAAGAGTTATCCTTCGCTTTATCTCAATACTGACATCGTTGAAAGAGTTTACGCTGGATCCCAGGTAGACGAAGTCCTTAACAACCTCGAAGGAGATGTTGTCAACAGTTTCCAAGACGCTGGGACTGTTTATTTGTTGACACTAGGTATTTCGTGTTATCTGCGTTCACTACAAGACCCATTTGACTCGACTCTTTCGCTAACCTGGAGAATGCTGCGCTGACTTCGCGCGTATTATGGCCAATGATATCGATATCATCAGCATACGCCAGCAGCATAATACTTTTGTAGAATATAGTGCCACTGCGTCTCAAATCAGCAGCTCGGATGATCTTCTCCATCATTAGGTTGAAAAAGTCGCACGATAAGGAATCACCTTGTCTGAAACCTCGTTTGGTATCGAATGGAGGAGCGAGATCCTTCCCGATCTTAACTGTGCTGCTGGTGTTGCTCAGTGTCATTCTGCAAAGACGGATGAGCTTTGCAGGAATACCAAATTCAGACATGGTGGAGTATAGATGATTCCTTATTGAACTGTCGAAGGTGGCTTTGTAATTGACAAAAAGTTGGTGTGTCTCGATTTGTTTCTCTAGGGTCTTCTCCAAGATTTGTCGTAGGTCCAATCAGCTGGTTGACGATGGGCTTCAGTCTTTCACATAGTACGCTCGACAGGACCTTATATGCGATATTAAGAAGGCTTATCTCACGGTAGTTGGCGCAAATGGTGGGGTCGCCTTTCTTGTGGATTGGATAGAGCACACTGAAATTCCAATCATTTGGAATGCATTCTTCCGTCCATATTCTGCATAGGAGCTCATGAATGCATTTAAATAGAGCTTCGCCTCCATTCTTGAAGAGTTCGGCAGGTAAGCCATCGGCTCCGGCGGCTTTGTAGTTTTTAAGCCGAGCTATAGCTTTCAAGACTTCAATATCGTTCACGACGATCGGAGGAGTGCTTTCTTGAAGCAGGAGTGAGAGTCGAGTAGCGAAGTCTTCGGATGTTTGCTTTGATTGCAGCTTTTCGACGTCTAGCTTTCTCTGTGCTGGATTCCACGCATTCTTGGTTGCGCATACTAGTGTACGGATCTTGGCTGCGACATGATAATGATCTGAGTCTATTATATTGGCACCACGGATCGTGCGTACATCTAAAACACTGGGAGAGTGCCTTCCGTCAATCAAAACGTGATCAATTTGGTTACGCGTCTTTTGATCAGGTGACAGCCAAGTTGCTTTATGAATATTGAGATGCTTGAATCTAGTGCTACTAACGACCATGTTTCGCGCTGCGGCAAAGTCAATCAGCCTCATTCCGTTATCGGAGGTATTGTCGTGGAGGCTGAACTTTCTGACTGTTGGACCAAAGATATTTTCTTTTCCCACCTTGGCGTTGAAGTCACCAAGCACGATTTTTATGTCGTGGCGGGGGCTGCGCTCATGGCCCTCTTCAAGGCGCTCGTAGAAGCTGTCTTTGGTCTCATCGTCCTTATCTCCTGTCGGAGCGTGCGCACAAATCAGGCTTATATTGAAGAATCTTGCCTTGACACGGATTATGGCAAGTCACAGGTGTGAATCGCAGGACATGATGCCGTAGTCGCTTGCCAACCACGAATCCGCATCCAAATTCGTGCTTCTTTGCATGGCCGCTGTAGTATATATCACAGGATGCTTGCCGAGAGCAACCCTGTTCCTTCCATCGCATTTCTTGGATTGCAGTGATATCAGCTTTGTATCTTTCTAAGATATCTATCAGTTGGATAGAGGCACCATCCCAATTAAGGGTTCGGACGTTCCAAGTGCATATCCGTAAATAATTGACAGTTTTTCGTTTGCGGCAGTCGTCATCAGATTTGGGGATCATTTTTATCTTATTTCTTTTCCGTTTCATTGAATTTTGTTTTTACGTGGTGGGCATCAAACCCAACGCACAACCCTTTAAAGGCAGGGGGAGCCCGCTGCTCAGATTAGCCGTCAAACTAACGGTTGCCAGTTTGCCGTTTCTAGAGGACACCACGCAGAGGTTTGAGTCGACTTGAGACGAGTTCGACATGGATAATGCTGGCCTCACCAGGTTGAGGCAGTCAGACACGTTGCCATGTGAAGATTGCCCCCTTGACCCTCACGCGTTGCCTTGTGAGGATCGTCCTCCTCCTCCGATTGTATAAACTTTACTACAAAAATTCATGTATATATATACTGTTTACAAAAACACTAAATTTATTTTTAAAAATTATGAAACTAGACTCAATTTGCAACATATGTGTGTTTTTTTTTTATTTTTTAGTCCAACCAGTTACGTGTAGTTTCAAAACAAAGAAAGTGTTACAAAATTCTTTGACGTACTGTAAAAGCTAGAAGAGTGGATTAAAAAAATCGAAATTTGGGAAAATTTTATTTCTCATATTAGTCTATCATTCCTGAAAATTTGAATCAAATCGGAGGCATGTCCGACCGGTCGAGGCCGAAATGGCATGGAACACCCCATATATATGTTTAAATACAGTCTTGCATTCTAAGCCTTGGTATAAATTATTTATTAAAATAAACAATAAATTCAAATTGACTCGTTTTATGTGAACATTTTTTTAACGATCATTCCTCCTGAGGTAGAGATGGAATTTTTTCAGCAAGGATAGACAATAATTCATTTGAAGTCTTTCTACTGATGTTGTTGACAGAAAACCATTTAGCGACTTTCAAATTGAAGTTGTCCGCTTCCAAGAGTGGACAATCTGTACAAGGAGCGCTGAAATCACAACTGTCCATTTCTACTGCATCATTTGTATTTATTTCCAATGCAGGCAGATCCTGCCGTGTAAAAATCGGAATGTTCCAAGCAACGTTCCGAAACAGCATCCGCGACGATTTGAGATGACCCGTATTTTATTGAATCTGCTGCATGCCTGCACTCGCTGTTTAATTTATAACAATTATTTTTCATAAAATTTATAAACAAATGTAATGTAGTTTGCACTTTAAAACCATAAAACCAATAGACATCAAGCAATTTGAATAAATTATGTATTTTATGATGAAATGTCACAAAAATATTCGCTTGTTTCGTTTTCTCAAAAACCATAATAGAATTATAAGGTAGGGCCGACTCGGAGAAGAACGGAGTAGAAAGCAGAAAAAGCTACTTGTCAAAATCAGCTGTTCATCTCTAGTTTCTTTATGTTCATGTTTCGCAGTTGATTTTAGGTTAATAGCATGTTCAAACCGAGCAGTTAATTATGTTAAATCGAGTTAATGAAGTTAAATCGAAAAACAAGTTCTGAAATGAAGTTTTGATGAAGTTAAATGCGTACAATTGTTGTTGGAAATTTAACGTGTTAAATGATTTAACACGTTTCGAAACTCGTTAAATCACTGGTTTGTGTTCTTGCTAACGCCGGAAAAGCTTTTTTTGCTTTTTAAACGCAGCCAAATCTGACAAGAGCTTTTTATTTTGATGTTTTGAATGTAAACAAATAAATTCTTTGACAAATTTTTCTTAATTCTTTGACGAATTTTTGAATGTATGTGATTTTTTTTTATTTTTTTTATATTTTTCAAAAAACAATTTTTTATTTCTTTCAAAATATAAACAAACAAACTGACATTTTGAAACAAGTTAAGGCAGTTTGAACGATGATGTTAAAAAAAGCTTTTTTTCGAATAACGTGTTAAATGAAGTCGGTTTGAACATGCTATAAACTTTTTACAAGCTTTTCTGCAAATTGAACACTTCCTCGGCATTTTATAGATTTATTTACAATGTTTTTACAATATTTCCACTCAAATTAAAACAAACTTAACACACGTGTCCGCACTATTTACAATATGAAAACGTAATACTCTTATTTCATTTGAGGTTTCTACGAACTTCGCCATTTTGACAATTAACCAACCTTTTTAGTTTCCACTCTTCGTTGACGCGTGAGGGCCTACCTTGTAATTCTATCATGTCAAAAACTAAAAGTATGCAGTGTTGCAAGTAAACAGTGAACAGATTTATTTTGATACTTTTTTCTCTTTTTACCCAGTTTTTACTATAAGGTGGATACTTTTGGATACATTTTTTGGCACCTTCAAAACTATCTTTATTATAACTAACGCGGTAACAATGGAATGAAATAACTCTCGATTTTTGCTTGCCATTTAGAAAAAAATACGATATTTTTCTTCGATAAAAGTTCGTTAAGACGAAGTTTCGTAGTAAATGTGATATGTGCCGGGTGGACATCTACACAGTTTATTCAGCAGAAGTTTATGATAAACCGTATCAAAAGCTTTATTTATATCAACAAACTGAGCTGCTGAAATATTTTTGTAATTTAAATTTAAGTAATATTAAAAAAAAGCTCAAAAGAGCGTCTTTAGTGGACAGACCCGATCTAAACCCAAATTGACTATTTTAAACCCAAATTGACTAATATTAAAAAAAAAAATTGTATTTATTTAAAAAGTTCAACATTCTTGCCTTGACAGCTTTTTCAAAGATTTTGGAAAATGTTGAAGCAATTGAGATTGGTCTGTAATTAATATTCCAGCTTTTTTAAGACAACCTGGAAACATACTTTTATTGAATAAATGACCCAGAACATCTACAATATCGAATACTATATTCTTAATACATGTATTAAGGGAAGGGAAGAGTATAGAAAATTGGAGTCATGGTAGGAATCCGGATGGCCGGGTGGCATCGCCAGTAAAGAACAAACGAGAGAAAGAACAAAAACCGAACAGAAGCGTCCATCGTTAGCTTTTGCAATTCATTCGAAAAAGTAGTGTTACCACAAGCGGTCGTTAAACCGATAGACGTCAGTTCAAAGTAATGTTTAGTTTAATTAATTAACTTTAATGTTTAATGTTTTAATAAATTAATTATAAAAAGTAAACGCTTTTTCTTGATTTTTTTTCTACGTACATGTACTAGAAAAGCTGTTTTCAGTAGAAGAACTTGAATTTTTTAAAGACACAATAATTTTGTAAAGCTCCAAGGGCGACATGGGTTTAAAAAGGAAGTATTATTTTGTATTAGGTGCGTTTTTTTGACATCGCTATATACGCTTAACAACATTTTTCATACAAAAAATTGCTTAGCTAAGACAGGATAATTATAGCCGCTTAGCTCATAGTCGCCGATAGAAACACTATTGCCAGATCAAGAAAGTGGTATCTTACATAATTTATTGGCAGCACTTTTTGGAAAACAACCATGTGTACGTCAGACCGGTGATAGAAAAAAAGTCTATATCAGAAAAACAAATAAAGCATCAAAAAATTAAGCATCAAAAATATGTTCAGCGCCAGCACCCGAAACCTTTTGCGCAGCAGCGTTTTGCATCGTTGCAAAAGCACCCTCGTCGTGGCTGAACACAACAATGAGGTTTTGAATCCTGTAACGCTGAATACAATTTCGGCAGCAAAGAAAATCGGTGGCGACGTAACTGCTGGTAGCAGGCACCAAATGCGGACACGTTTCCGAAGCTGTTTCTAAGGTGTCTGGTGTTGCAAAAGTTCTCGTGGCTGAGAATGATGCCTTCAAAGGTTTCAGCTCCGAGTCGCTAACACCTTTGGTGCTGGCTGCCCAAAATCAATACAAATTCACGCACATCTTAGTAGGTGCGATGGCACTTGGCAAGAATGTGCTGCCACCTGTGGCCGCCTAACTCGATGTTTCGCCTATTTCAGAGATTATCAATGTCAAGTCGGAGGATACGTTTGTGCGCACCATCTACGCTGGAAATGCGATACTGACGCTCAAGTCCAAGGATCCAGTGAAGGTTATCACCGTACGTGGCACGAATTTTGAAGCTGTCTCTGCGGACGGCGGTAGCGGTGTCATCGAACAGGCGCCCACTGGTGATTTCAAGTCAAGTCTAAGCGAGTACGTTTCGTCCGAGCTCACAAAGTCTGATCGCCCTGAGCTAGCTAGTGCCAAGGTGATTATAGCGGGTGGTCGTGGCCTCAAATCGGGCGACAACTTCAAGATGCTGTACGATTTGGCAGACAAGTTTTTTCGCTGCTGTCGGTGCTTCACGTGCTGCTGTCGATGCTGGTTTCGTGCCCAACGACATGCAAATCGGACAGACCGGCTAAATTGTAGCTTCGGACCTATACTTTGCTGTCGAAATCCCTGGCGCTATTCAACATCTGGCTGGTATGAAAGACTCCAAAACTATTGTGTGGAGCGACTAAAGGATGCCGAAGTGCCAATCTTTTTAGTCGCTGAAATTGGTCTGGTTGCTGACCTTTTTAATGCTGTTCCCGAGATTACAAAGAAACTGTAAATAAGTTTGGTATCGAAAAGTATTAAACAGTAGAAATTTGTGCATTTATTTTATTAAACAAAAAAAAAAAAAATAAAATAATGGGTGATCCGTTTCGAAGCTCCCTACCTTTTTAAAGAAAAAAACACGGAAAATTCAATTTTAAATTGAGGAATATGTATTATCATTTGAAAGAACATTTTTTGGCATTTATTTTTTCAAGACAATGTTTATCAAATGTTGGCCGCGGCAACGCACTGTGGGATTTTGGCTGCAAAAACCCCCTTTTTTGAGTGTAAAATATCAAAAATGTAATGATGCAGTTTTGTAGAGAATTGTTTAATTAAGATAAATTCATCATACAATTTTTTCTACAATTTTTTTTTTTACAAAATAACGCGGTAAAGTCACCTAAACGAAATTCTGCAGTAACTGCCTTAGATTTTCATCCCATTTCAATGGGCTGGAAACATAATTTCTTTTTCTCGTATCTATATGATGTTAGTATATTTGAAAAATATAGTATTTCAGCATTAATTTAGAAGTAAAGGAATTGCATTACCGTAATATTTTAATATATATTTAGGTTCTTTTTTGAAGGCACTCAAAAAGTCAGTGTTTTTAGTTTTTCTTGGACAAAAAAAAGGTGAGCGTTATCGATCGTTGTGTTCTGGTTGCAAAAAAATGAAAGGTGGGACTGTCTTCTTTAAATTAACTCAAAAAAATCCACCAACTTTTCTCAATATTTTACAAACGCATAAATTTTATAAAAGAAGTCAACAGTATTACAACGAAATTTTGCAATTAAATGTAATAAAAAAAGTGTGCCTACTTTTAGGCATACACTTTAGCAACAATTTGTTAATAACTGATTGACAGCAATTCCAAAGAACAATGGCAATACCTCAAGGCGTTTCTTCTCCAATCCTGCACTTGTTGCTGATATAACTGGTGTTAATGAAGAACTAATAGATCGCTTCCGAATCATTCTGCAGATAATAACGTGTGGACAGAAAGTTGATAGTGTGAAGTTTCAAAAATTTGCATAGGATACAGCTGAGCTATTTGTTCAAAAATATAAGTGGTACTTTATGCCTGTTACTGTGCATAAAGTACTTATACATGGAAAGGACATTATTGATGCAGCAGTACTTCCTATTGGTATGCTATCCGAGGAAGCAGAAGAAGCACGCAATAAAGATTACAGAAACTATAGATTAATGTTTTCTAGAAAGTGCAATAGAACTGCAACAAATACTGATGTTTTCCATCGTCTGCTTGCATCATCTGATCCATATATAAGTAGTATAAGACGTCAGCCGCATAAAAATCTGTTAGAACTAGATGATGTAGTTAAAGAAATGATAGTTGAAGAATAAAATTTATTTAAAAAAAACGCTAAGCCATGGCCCCCTAATTTTTTTTGCAAATGTTCAGCTAACATATTAGTCTTTAGTTATTTATATAGATGTAAGTGCTGCTTGGCATCGATCACAAACTACAAAGGCTTAAATCTGTTTTTTTGAAAATCGTGAAAAATTAAATTTATCATATGGGCGTTGGGCGTGGTACTTAAAATTTTAATATAATTGAGGACTCAAATGCAACCACTGGTAGTAATTTTTATCAATATACATATGAAAATAAGGAAAATACAACGTCTTTTAGTTTTACGTCATATGGGAGGTAGGCGTGGTTGTGGGCGGATTTTAACAAAAATTTATTTTTCATCTAATTTGGCAATATGAGAGATGTGTGCCAAATTTCAAAGCCCTACCTCGATTCCTTCGATTTTTTGCAGCAGCTTGTATGAAGAAATCCCACTGTGCAACGTCTCAGATGGAAGCGGGATTGTCCGCATAAACTTTAGACTATTGAAAAAAGTCTCTCTACTTGGATCACCCATTATAATATCACCCAATATTTGACAGTAACACGCAATGCTGCCAAGCTTTTAAGAAAAAAGTTAAGCGAAATATTAAGCGCCGATGAGCGTTTTTTTGGACAAGCGTTATAGCGATGCCAAAAAAACACACCTATTATTAAATTATTTTAATTTGCTCCTGCTCCCGAACGGGGGCGTTTTTAAAAGATTGGCTTAGGTTTGTAATAAAGGGCTGCACAAATGCATTTGAATCGATTTACTTTTTTAATAGGAACATTTTTCCCTTTGGGACCTATCCACTCCGACCCCTCCTTAGGTGGGTTCCCATACAAATTTTATGATTTTTGTATATTTATACCCTACACTTACACTTGAACAGGGTCCCAGAAGTAAATCATATTCCTCTTGCAAAAGTAATGGGGGTTGGTCATACATATTAACCCATCATACATATTAACCCATCATACAAGTAATCATTTGTGTGGTGCGCAATTACTTTCGCTCTTTTACTCTCAATTGCGGATAGCGTTGGCGTGAGCGCAAATACTTGGTAGTGTGCGCAAATAAAAAACTAGTTGAAGGCAAAACAAATGAGTTATTGACTCTCACTCAATATTTTTGTAAATAAAAAGAACTTGCAAGAGGAGTACAAGTAAGCAAGTAGTATAAGTATTTGAGTATTTTAGAAGATACATTTTCATTGCATGTGTGGTTATAAGGGAGGGCAGGAGAGGGTTAATAGGTATGACCAACCCCCATTACTTTTGCAAGAGGAATATGTTTTCCTTTTGGGACCCTGTTCAAGTGTAAGTGCAGGGTATAAATATACAAAAATCATAAAATTTGTATGGGAACCCACCTAAGGAGGGGTCGGAGTGGATAGGTCCCAAAGGGAAAAATGTTTCTATTAAAAAAGTAATGGGGGTCGGTCATACATAATAACCCTCTCCGACACCCCATTTAAGCTGAAAATACTGATAATTGTAACTGGTTAAGCACACTGAAAATGCCTTTTGATTTTAACATACGCAAGTATTTGGAGTACAAGGTAGAACTATATAGTTATTTTTTCATTTGCCCTGATAGCGGACGATAACTTTTATAATTGACGAGAGCAAGTTAAGCACTCCACACTTTATGAGAGAGTAACAAAAACTTGCTGCATCTCTTTGACTTGATTAACTTTATTTTCATTTTCTTGCTGAATGTTTTTGAGCGGAACTGCCACAGTGGAGTTTGTTAAGTTGAAATAGGCATACTTTATTTTTTATGTCTTTATAAAGAAACATTGCATCTGGTAATACCGAATGACAATGAAAAACAACAAACTTGCAGAATGTTTTACATGTCAGTGAATCAAAATTTCCACATTCTCATTAGGTCTGTTTCCGTACTCTACACTGTGTAAGATTTGTGTAAAATGTGTGCAAGAGAGTAAAAACGAAATGTGAGAATAGTTGCAAAAGTACGGAACAGTGTTGCCAGAAATTTTTGGGGCAAAAGGCTAGACGGGCTTTAAAAAAAGGCTATAAAAGGCTAGGTGACTTAAAAAAGGGTTAAAAAAAGGCTGGATTTGTTTACATTATTTTTTACGTGAATATAGAACGTACGTATTTATATATTTACATACTATATGAATATGATATAAAACAATACCAAGAACAAAATATATTTGAAATTGATTAAAATTGAATTCAGTCCGTATTTTTCGAGTTTTTCAGATTTTTTTTGCTTGCACTTGGCTCCTCAAATTCCATTAATCAGACGAAGCCCCATTGTTGGAGCTGGAAGTACTTTCAGTTTCATCATTAGAATCACCTATTTTTTAACTCATTTCTTGTATGAATTTAGAAACTTTATTGAAATATCTAGTGAATGGAAACCAGAATTGCAAGAACTGCCAAATATATTATTTTTAGAGCACAGGGTTGCACTGGGTCCATACCAGAGATCTGCAACAAGTCAATCAAGTAACTTGAAAAAAATCAAGTTTAGACTTGACTTGTAGAAACTAGATATGTTTCTACCCTACTAGCTTCTGGTAAAGGAATCATAAGTCAGACTAGATTCTATTTTGTTTCTACCCTACATTAATTCGTAGAAAAAATCAAGCTTTCTACTTTTCAAGTCTAAGCGACTGCGCTGCCGTAGAAAGGCACTGACGAGCATCTACTCATACTTTTCTATACAAAATGACGCACTTAATTAACCCTTACGCAGTGGTCGGAGGGAATAGGTCCTCAAGGGAAAAATGTTCCTTCTGCAAAAGTAATGGGGATCGGTCATACATATTAAAACTCTCCGGCCCTACTTAAAGCTCCCTGTTCAAGTGCAGGAAATAAAAAAAACAACAAAAAGAACACAAACATTCCTTAATTCCAATGATTAAATGTTAAACTGTGTTCTTAACTCGAGAAACGAAGTTTACACTGACGACGCGAAATTATTTCCTCGAACTTCGTAAACAGACTTGAAAATAAAGGATTTGTAGGGAAAATTATTGCTTTTTCCCTACATTTTAAGTTTCTACATTTCCAGTTTTCTACATTTGGCGACTTAATTCTTGCTGCCTCGACTTGCAGGGAGTTGAAATATTAAAGGAACTTGAAACAACAAATGGATCCATTCATGCAGATCTCTGGACCATAAATCTTAAGCAATATATCAAAAAAGGCTAGAAAAGGCTAAAACGAAACAAAAAAAGGCTAAAAAAAGGCTAGAGGCTAGATGGTATTTTTCGAGGCTAGACGACAGTAAAAAAGGCTAGATCTAGCCTCAAAAAGGCTAGACTGGCAACACTGGTACGGAAACAGCCTCTAGTAAGTTTCAAGCACAAAACAGCTGATTTTGACTGCAGACGGCAGCACAAAATTTAAAACACTTTCACTGAAATTATTAAAAGCCATTTTTTAATGCAAAACTGAACAATTACTAATTTTTATTTATTATTATTTATTTATTGTACGTAAATTTCTGTTTAGGCACACAATTTGTGAATTTATTTATCGCAAAACATAAACAATTATGAACTGCAATTTGACATTTGCTTCTTCTTATTGATGCTTATTCTTCTTGATGCTTGTTCTTACTTTACTCCATGGTAGAATTATAAGGTAGGGTCGAGTCGCTCAGTGCCCTCACGCGTCAACGAAGAGTGGATAGTGAAAAGGTTGGGTAGTTGTCAAAATGACGAAGTTGGTGGAAATATCAAATGAAAAAAGAAATATCATATTTTCAATTTGTAAATAGTGCGGACACGTGTGTTAAGTTTGTGTTAATTTACGTGTGTTAAGTTTGTGTTAATTTGAGCGGAAATATTGTAAAAACATTGTAAATAAATCTACAAAATGCCGCGGAAGTGTTAAATTTCAAAAAAAGCTTGTAAAAAGTTTAACCTAAAATCAACTGCGAAACATGAACATAAAGAAACTCGATATGAACAGCTGATTTTGACAACTAGCCCCCTTTTTCGCTGCTTTCCACTCCATTCTTCTCCGAGTCGGCCCTACCTTATAATTCTACCATGCTTTACTCGAAGTCTTGAGTTCCAGCACACTCTGTGCACTTTGTGTGCTCGAGAGAGCGATTTTATGCTTGTTCTTCTTCTCCCATTTTTTGCACAGAAAGTACGGAAACAGAAAATAGTGTCCCACAAGTTACACAGTGTGCATACGGAAACAGACCTATTTTTAGAACAATAGAGTTTAGCTTTCGCAAAAAACATGCTGAAGGTGATCAGTGAATCCAGCTTTAAGCTCGCGAGACAAGAGCCATAAGCCTGTTGAAGATGTCACTCGAGTATGAGCACTTATGTTGCCTGTCTGAAATGCTTTCTGAAATTAACATTCAAAAGCTTACTTTCAGTCAAAATAGAATTGTCATTATTCGTAACAAGAAAAACCATTTTTTTTTTAACAGTTTTTAAAAGTATTTAATAGTACTGGGCAACAAATATAAAAACTAACAATGCAACGAATACCACACAACAGTAAATAATATAATAAATAGCAAGTTAGGGACCAGCTGGAGCTTCACCTGCTTCACCCTCTGCAGCCAGTGGCTTAGCCCATGAGGGAAATGTACTACAATAGGGAAAAATAACGTATAGCCATGTCTGAGACGCCAAAAAAAGAAGCAACATGGTGATGATTGTTGGACCAATGCCTCCAATAGCCTGCAAATAGAGATGCAGTTGTTGGAAAAGAAGAGTAAAATTTCAAGAACAAAAGGGAACAATTGTTCGGGCTCACCATTTCTTTGGTGCGTATATTTGCAAAACCTGCAACTATGGCATTTGGTGGTGTGCTGACAGGCAAATGAAAAGCCAAGCTGCAACCCAAACCAGCTGGAAGTGCTAAATACAAAGGATGCACCTCTATGGCAACTGCCTGAAATTATAAAGAACTAAAATTTACATTCATTAAGAATTATGCCAAGATCTTACCAATTCATCGAGCACCGGAATCAAAATATTGCAAATAGCCACATTTGCGCTGAATGCTGTCAAGAAGATTCCAGCAAAAATACAAATGAATTGAATGATTGGCGATGGCAAAGGCTTAAGTACACCCAAAGCATTTCCAACCATCTTGGCAAATCCACTCTCTGTAACACCTTTGGCGAGAGCAAAACCACCACCTGTAATCGAACAAAGTAAAACCACTTTCAAATATTGAGTTAAGAGTAAGAGACATACCCAGCAAGAACAGTAGGCCCCAGGGAAGATTTTCATGAACAAATTTCCATGATAGCAAACCATGCACTGGTTCTTCCTTTTCCGGTCCTGAAAGCATGTACAAAGAAAAAGCTATTTATGCGCTTTGTTTAAATGCTACACAACAAAAACATACGCTTTCCCATCATATACTTCAGAAAAGCATAATTCGCCGGCAGCAAAAATAATAGCACAGCGGACAACATAATGGGCATGGAACCTTTGATGGCACTAAAGTTGGAAGTAAAATAAAAATAATGCCACGCATTCAGACTCAATTTCTTGCTAAGGATACTTACGTATCATATATTTTTCCAATTTGATCTCCCCACCCAACGAATATGCCAGGCTTGCGTGTGAAGAGCAGTGCAACCATCAAAATGAAGAGAACAGCCACCTGCAGTTCATGTGCTGTTACAGCACCTAATTCTTTGTATTTACCGGATATGATGGTCTCAGCCAGCTTAACGCCATCTGCGTCAATTGCTACGGCTTTAGCTGTTTCACTATTGGGACGCAGAAAGCCTTGGTAGTAAAACTGCATCCAGAAGTACATAAGTAGTGCTTGCACCAACATAGGTGGCGCAGAAAACATCATAAACGAGAGAAAATCAATTTCATCAGCTTCTTTGAAACGCCTGCAAGGTAATGAATGCGTCAAGGTGGAATAGTTATGTGCTAGCTTATTTGAAGCAAACATACTTTTCGTAAATGCCTTTGAATGTCAGGTTAGTGCCAGTGCCAATCAGTGTTCCACATCCGCCTATAGTTGCGGCATATGCCACGCCCAAATAGTAGCAGAGCACGGTTTTCGAAGGATACGGTGGTCTGCAGATATTAAAAATATACAGCATTCAAAAGAACTGGTCACGGCATGGAAGATAGTGTTTATACTTACTCATCCGGTGGTACAGGCTGATCTGTGGTGAGTTTAACCATGCCTTGCTAAAAAAAAATATTTTATAGAAGTTAGGCTCAATAATTCCATTCTCTTATTGGTTATGAACGGAATCGTCTGGAATTAAATACAAAAGCGACAACTCACCATTTCTAGTTCCGCTAAAACTGCTTTAATAATTGGACAGAACATGGCTGTAGTCGCTGAATTCGATATCCACATGGATAGAAACATACTGACAATAACCAAACCAAAGTGAAGCCTTTAAGTACGCCAGGAATCGTCTAGATTAGAAAAAGGAAAAATCGGCGGATTATCTAGCGTTACCTTCTAGGACTGCAACCAACAAGAAGAATAACGCCCAAAGCAATGCGTCGATGAAGATTTGAGAATTCAATAGCCAGCGCCACAACTAGACCAGCATAGAAGAGCAACAGTGAATCATTGAAATAAGCAGAGCAAACTGAATGCGAATCCTTTGAAGAGAGAGAGAAAGCGATAGGGAGATAGAGAGAGTGAGCATAATATTTGATTCGAAAATCTCGAACACCTTACCAGAACATTTAGGGCCGGAAATGCAAATGCTGGTATGAATGAGGTTACATAGAGCGGTATTAGCTCCATAATCCAGTAAAGTGCCATGATGATCACCACATACATGCAACGAAATTCCTAGTTTGAAAGCGAATACAAAGACATTTAAAATTTTTTAAAAACTAAACCATGTGAACGTACCGGTTTGGGCTCTTTGAATATCAAAGGACTAAATGCCAGCGGAATAATGACAACAATACAGCCCTGCCAATGTCTTTTGAGGAAACCGCTAAATCTTTGGCCACATGAGTCCGGCGGGGGTTCTCTGATTTATATCAGTTATTTTACTTAAAATTTGGCTCAAGAACTATCAATTAAAAGGAACTTACTCCATGATTTATGAACAGCGATTTGATGTTAAATAGACTATAAATAGTAAGTAACTTTATCTTATTTGTTGAATTTGAAATAAATTTTAACCAGCGCAAGTTAGAAAAATCGGGCAATGAAAATTTTATATTAAGATTGATATATTTTCATTGACTTGTTCCGCAGAAACTGCGCTGTTTTTTTTTTTTTTTTAATATTATCTCTATGTAAGTTATAAATGCTTCTAACGAACAAGTACTAGAGATGGAGTTGGTGGGCACAGAAGATTTAAGAGGTGGCATTTTGAAAAGTCTGCTAGCTAAAACCAATTTTGGATCGATCCTTACAAGACAACGCGAGAGTGTGAGGGGACGAAACTTTACATTAGTGGTGTTCACACACTTACTACTACAATTTTCGACTTTTGTGCTTGTGTTTGTAGCTCTCTCGTTCTCTGCACTGCCAAAAGTTGCTGTGCAAATATTGTGACGACCTTAAACCAGCAGTCAGTTTTGAGTGCACACGCTTTCCATCATCAAAGCAGAATCTGAATTATTTTGGATTCAATTATTTATTATTTGGGCCTATTCGGCGAAATCTGTTATTCTGTTACGCATTTTCTGTTATCAATCGTAACAGATGCCGATCATAAAAGATCTGTTAAAATTGGTATTCAGTATATCGAACTTTTATGGCAACCTGTTATCAATCTTCGAAAATAAAAATCTATTACAATTCCGTTAACTTCTGTTATGAAACAGCTGATTATTGTAAATAAATTTATTCAAGCAAACAAAATGCAGAGCGAAAAGGTAAGTTAAGGGATGTTTTAGGCAAAGCTAGTTATAAATTAAACAATTTTTTTCTACAGTATATTTCAGTCCAACAACTGATCCAGCTGTGGGCTTCAAGGATGCTGCCGCTGCCTTCATGGTTGGTTCAATGCCATATAAGAAGGGTATGGAACGCAAGGATTTGCTCTCGGCGAACGTGAAAATGCATAAGATGCAGGGACAGGCGGTGGATCTACATGTACGCAAGGATGTTAAGGTACACATAATGCTGTAAAAAAAATAATTTTTCGACTAAATTCCCTTATTCTAGCAATGAGACAGTGTGCACAAAATCAGTCTGGGATGCCGACTTACTGCAAGGAGTATTTGATAAGACGGTGCAAAAGCGTGGCGCTGCCGTGATTTCCGCACGTAAGATGTCTTCTGCCATGTCTTCCGCTAAGGCTGCTTGCAATCATATGCACGATTGGTGGCACGGCACTCTTGCTGGTCAGTACATTTTACGTGTCATTTCGGATGGTGGAACGCCCAAGCATTCCAACGCATTCCCTGTTGTGATCTCAAACAAGCAAACAAATTTTTAAAAGTTTGCAGATCAACACAATTGGTTGGCTAAAGAATTTGTATTTGGTATTTTATACTTAAATTTTATAAATGTTTATTCAGTGCATATGTTTTATGCATATTAACACTATAAATCCAAGTTTAAGAATAAAATGTTTTATTCTTAATCCAAAAAACAAAAGTATATTCAAAGTCTTAAGCAGCCAATAAAATGTTTATTTGTAAAAACATTTTCGTCATAGTTTTAATAGAAAATATTCGCTTTTGTTTTGGTTTTTATTCGTTGGTTGAATTTCATACTCGAAGTACATGTTAAATATCAAAGTTCATATGCAAAATTGAAAGTTGAGTGCATATTAGTAAAGATATAAAAAATCATATTAATAAAGATTAAATATCGAAGCTCGAATTTCGTCATCACAGACTTTGGATGTTCCACGATTGGTTCCAATTTCTTCATGAGCAGTCGAGCTGATAAGGTGAATATCCAATCAAAATAGCTAAGGATGCGCACGGCAGGAAGCTCGGGTTCTTCTAAAAAACAGTAAATTGAACACAAACATATACATATATTTACACTTAACAATTAGTTTACTTACATTTTTCGCCTTTTTCGGAATTTCTTATTGAAATTCTCAAATAAATATCCATTTCAGATATAAAATGTCACTTCAATAGAATTTGTTATGATAAAAGACTCAAAAATCTGTCTGTTATTCTGTTATGGTTTTTAACAGATTTCATAACAGATTTTGTCGCGCTGAATACCAATTATAGAATTTGGAATAGACTTTTTGACAGTTCGAAAATCTGTTATGATTTATAACAGATTTGATAACAGATTTTGTCTTGCAGAATATGAATTTAGAACGCATAGCAGATTTTTTGACAGCTGAAAATTTTGTATGGGAAATCGTAACAGAATAACAGAATTTTTTCATAAAAGATTACGCAGAATAGGCCCAATTATTACAATAATTGCCTTTAAATTATTCTTATTCTATTATTTAATTGAATTACTGAATTAATAAACTATGTTAAATTCATTAAATTAGATATTGAATGTAACCAAGCACCCTGTGCCAACATAAACGCATAGTATAAGATATATATATTTTGTTGGTGTGAGCAGCGCTCAATGTGGCAAAAGTACAGCAAAGCTTATCCATGGTATAATAATACAAGGTAGCATTGACAGTTGCTTGGGAAAACATCTTCTGTCAAAAAATATACTCAAAAAAAGAGCGCTCACAATCCGCCATTGAAAACACAAACAATGTTGAAAACGTTGAAGTGAAAAAAAACAACAACCACAGCAGCTGCAGATGCATTTACGCAAAAAGCTGTTTTTGACAGGAGATGTTTTCTTGTAGAAGAGAAAATAAGCAGTTGTCAATGCTACCTTGTATTATTATACCATGAAGCTTAACATACGATTTCAATACAACATTGAGCATCGGCCAGAGATAGAGAGAAACACATGTTGAAAACCAGTATTTCCCCTACCAGCGATCTAACCCTAACACATGGTATAATAATACAAGGTAGCATTGACAACTGCTTGCTTTCTCTTCTACAAGAACACATCTCCTGTCAAAAACAGCTATGCATCTGCAGCTAAGGTTGTTGTTTTTTTTTTTTACTTCCACGTTTTCAACATTGTTTGTGTTTTCAATGTGTTTTCAATGGCCGATTCTGAACGCTCTCTTCTTGAGTATATTTTTTGACAGGAGATGTTTTCTTAAGCAATTGTCAATGCTACCTTGTATTATTATACCATGACCCTAACTCAAACAGTGCGACGCGAGACACAAGCAAAAACAATTACAACGAGAAACAAGAGAGAGGCACAAGAAAATGCTAGAAGCATGATACAATTACAAGGTAGGCTCATATTGAAGAGCAGGGTGCGCTAGTTGTCAAAATCAGCTGATAGCTTTTCGTTTGACGTTCGTAGCTCGTACAGCTTTGTTGTTGCAAAATTTCTCAATTGAGCAGCCATCTTAAAATGAGCATACCTTAAAATTGTATCATGGCTAGAAGTACAAGCAAATACAAATACAACTCGAGGTACCAGCAAGCATAGTCTAACAAGAGGCACGGTTGAAGCAGTGAGTTGATTGAAAAATCAGTAGCTGAGGGACCACCAAAAGAACAAGTCTGGTGGAGTAGCTGACGGACCACCAACGGAAGAGGAGTTAATAGAAGAGCAGGAGCTGACGGACTACCAATGGAAGAAGTCACAGCTAACACGGAAGGTTAAGAAATTTGACAAGGATACCAAGCGAAGGCTGAGGACGAATACAAGGTATTTATTTTGTTGTGGGAATAGTGGTAGTGTATTTACTAAGGCGCACCATCAGGACGTAAGTGTAGAAAAGTAAAATATAGTAAGCGCACCGTCAGGTCGCTTGATTAAGTTTCAGAGCTGGTAGAGTATTTACTAAGGCGTACCGTCCGGTCGCACGGGTGGTAAAGTATAGGTCAGGAAGCGCACCGTCAGGTCGCAGTGTTCAACCTAAAGAGCTGGTAGAGTATTTACTAAGGCGCATCGTCAGGTCGCACGGGTGGTCAAGTATAGGTTAGGAAGCGCACTGTCAGGTCGCTTGATTTTGTACGTGACTTTTTAAAGGATTATATTAAGCGCACCGTCAGGTCGCACGGGAGGGAAAAGACATCTAGAAGGCGCTTCGTCAGATCGTCCCAACAAGAATAGAGTTTGACTGTCAGGGCGTAAGTGGGTAGCCAGAAAAAAGCTTAGCAGCCTGACTAGCACAACAGACATCAGCCAAAGCGATAACTCCTGACTGTCAAAACACACAGCCGATTTTGACCAACAACATATCGCTTGCCACACCAACTTACTTTGACCACATTTGTAAGCAACAGAAAACTAAATATTTTCTAAATAATCTATATTTTTAACAAAAACATCCCAAAATATAAATTTTTGTGACGAGTCCTGGACAGCGGCTGAGCATATCTCAGCTATAGGACCGGAAGACTGGCAGCTTCGTTACAATATTAAGAAAGAATTGTGTTACAATTATCATTGTCATCATCATTATCATTAAGTTTGTCATTATCATTGTCACTATCATTATCTTTATTATTATTATTCTACAAATAACGCATTTTCATATGCCTCAAACATTTCTTGAAGTGCAAAACACACGACCAAGAGGCGCGAACCACCCAGCTTGAAGTTTCAGCGCCAACTGATAGAGAGTACCGGAGAGAACTTCGTGCATTCGATTGTGTACGTGTTTCGATTCTCGAATAAAGCATTCGAGTCTCACCACGCGTGGTACTACGTGAACATTACTGCTTTACATGGTAACAGGTCTAACTTCCTCAACCTGGCAACTCCACTCGGTAATAACTAGTCTATCTAAGACTAGGATATGAAAACGGAGGAGTAAACCTTTCTTGAGTAAAAAAAGCCTACCTAGAGTTTTGAGTTAGTTGGTTGGTTAACTTTACATGGTAAGGTGTCTAATTGCTTCAACCCAGTAAATCCGCCTGATAAAAACTATTCTAAGGCTTACATATGAAAAGGAGGATGGTTTCAGTTTGTGGATATCGCCTTTCCTGAGTAAAAGAAAGACCGAGCTAGAGCCTTGAGTTGGTTGAAAATCTGGTGGGGACTATTGCCATTAATTATAGTAGTAGCCAAATGCCTGCGAAGCATAGGCGGGAATAGTAATGATAAAGGGAATAGTAAAGATAAAGGGAATATGATATCATTGGCATATAACAAATTCGTGAAAATTTTAAAAATTCTGTCATCTGAAAAGAGATACTATGTGAACATTGTATTGTATTCTAGTTACTTATAAAAAATTTACGGAGGGGGGGGGGGTTAGTAGGACCACTTCTGGAAATAAAGTTGTTGCTAAATTGATTTTGCAATAAATTGATGGTTGAGCGCGCTGTATGGCAAGTTGCGCCATCTTGTTAGAACGAAATGTCGTCGAAGTTTAGCTGATTAATTTTTAGATACAAAAAAATCAGTCGAAAGAAATAAGAACCGATGATGCCGCCAGCGTGTAAACCGCACCAAACAGTCAATTTTTAATGGATGTAATGGTGATTCGTTAATTGTCTTCCATTGTCAAGCCATTTAACCAGAAATGAGCTTCATCACTAATGGACGAAGTGCTCTATGAACAGATTTATTTTTTAGAGGAGTTTATGGTAAACTCTTCCTAGTTTCCACGAAGTGGAAACAAAGTGTTACAAGATGTAAAAAGTGTCAATATCAACAGTATCCTTATACAGGGTGTTTTTTTTAGAGGTATAGAACTTCGAATTGAAATAAAACACAAGAAAATCGTTTTAATGTCCATCAATTTGGCTTTATTGGAAGGATAATTTTGTGCCATTAATGTTTAAATATGATTTCGGGCATGTGGCCGCCGCGGCTGGCTCGAATAAAGCCAATTCTACAGGTCCAATTTTCAACCACTTTTTCGAGCATATGGGGCCGTATGTCGGCAATAACGCCACGAATGTTGGCCTCCAAGTCCCCTAACGTTACTGGTTTGTTGGCGTAGACGAGCGACTTCACATATCCCCAAAGAAAATAATCCAATGGTGTCAAATCACACGATCTTGGTGGCCAATTGACAGGTCCATTCCGCGAAATTATGCGCTCATCGAATGTTTCCTTCAATAAATCGATTGTGACGTGCGCTGTGTGGCATGTAGCGCCGTCTTGTTGGAACCACAACTCATCCACATTCATGCCATCCAACTCGGGAACAAAACAGTCGGTTATCATGGCTCTATACCGGTCTACATTAACGGTAACTGACTCTCCAGCATTATTTCGGAAGAAGTATGGCCCAATGACTCCACTAGCCCATAGAGCACACCGAACAGTCAGTTTTTGTAGATGTAATGGCGTCTCAAGGATCTCATGTGGATTCTCTTCACTCCAAATGCGGCAATTTTGCTTGTTGACGTAGCCATTCAACCAAAAATGAGCCTCATCACTGAACAAAATTTTGCGATGAAAATCAGCATCGAGATCAATCTCATTTTCGGCCCATACACCAAAATCACGACGCATTGCATGGTCTCCCGGCTTTAATTCTTGCACAAGCTGGATCTTGTAAGGTCGCAAGCCAAGATCTTTGCGCAAAATCTTCCATAAAGTTGATGGACAAAGCTCCAATTGCTGTGCACGGTGGCGAATCGATTCATTCGGGTCCTCTTCAACATTTTGCTCTACAGCGGCAATTGTTTCTTCGGTGCGCACTGTTTGATGTCTCTGCGGATGCGTATTATCACATAGAGTAAACGTAGTGCGGAAACGACCCATGGTTAACCGAATTAATTGCTCTGATGGACGATTATGTCGACCATAAAATGGATGGAGCTTGCGGTAAACTTCGCGAACTGAACCATTATTTTCGAAATAAATTTGCACGATTTGCAAGCGTTGTTCTTTTGTCAACCTGTTCATGATGAAATGGCAAACCAAACTGAACATAAATGACATTAGAGTTGCCAGATTTGACCACAAAATGCCAGTTTTATCTCTATTCGAAAAACAAACCCCTAAAAAAAACACCCATTATATGGCACTTATGGTTAATGCTTATTTAACCTGTCATGGCCAATTTAGTGGCAATTTGTCATAGTCAAGTATCATGACATCCAGTGTCAGTCTTGGTGTTGAAGTAATGTATCTTGGCGGAGTCTTCTGCCACGGTGAATATTGTGGGCTTGCCCTTCTTAGCGGATAGCCCCCGCTGTGAAAACTCAATTTGTCTTCAACTATGTCTTCGAAGAGTTGCGAACTACAACAGGTCGGTAATTCCTTTAATTTGCTAGAAACTATATTGGTTCCGATTTCAACCAATAATGTAGATGATAATATACATAAAATATATACATAGTGTTCATCTAGTATTAAAATTCACATAACTGATAGTAACGTATAGAAATTTATTTCTTGGGTTTTAGCATTGATCCTCTGACTACTCGCCATGGTGCAAATGAGAATTGATCTGATACATTCAGGTATCTACTATAAATAACGAGAAATTACTGCCTCAACCAGGCATACAATATGTTCTTTTTAAAGAGTCATTTTGTTCGGATTATTTTCATCCTGATGAGGGGTATTTTGAATATGTGAATTCTACATCCAAGGTTTCTTTGGGGCCTATATGTTTTTCCTCAGAAGTTATATTAAAGTATATTGGATGAATCGATGAGGATTTTAGCGCTGGACCTGATGGAATCTCTGCCGCAGTGATAACTCAATGCGGTTCCGTTTTGTTTCCGGTCCGTTTTGTTCATTATTATTTAATAATTCTATTAACGAAGGATATTTTCCACTTTTTTGGAAAAATTCGTTTATTAGTCCAATTTATTTTAAGTCGGGGATTTATATTAGTCGGGGATTTTTATAAGGGTCGTGGGTAGAGGGGCTAATTAACTGATGTGAGTGGTATACTTTAAGGTGGTATTATACAAATAGATTGACATGATTGTATCCTCACACTATTGAGTTAATTTCTTACGAGTATCGATGCTGAGCCCCCTTGTCTAATAAGGGAAGTCCGGTATACCCCGGCTTTGGATGTGAGTGATATAGAGTATGGTATCAGCCAACTAAGACAGTAAAGAGCTTGATGCTGCGGCGTCTCTCTTTTGCAGAAACAGAAAACTGCAAAAATCTCGTTTTTGGATGTGAGTGTGATAGAATAGGGCATGGGTCTTTTATCATTTCAGGGATGACTTAACTCAGTGGCGACCGTGGCGTAGTTAGTTAAAGTGCGCGGCCTCTATGTCAACGAACCTGGAGACCCGAGTTTGAACCCCAGCAGCGACAGAAAATTATTTGAATTAAAATAATTTTTCTGTACGGCTGCCACCTCTCTGCAGACAATAGCAAACTTCAGAGAGTAATAAAAATTCCATGTAAAGCTTCTTGAGAACACGAACATTCCGTTCATCGCCGTTCGGAGTCGGTCCGGTAGGTCCTCGGTCCTCGGTCAATTGTGTACAAACTTAATAACACGCACAACACAATTGATCATAAAAAGCTAGGTCAAAGTCCTTTCAAGGGCTGAAATGGCCAGTTATTTATTTTTATTTTATCACTTAACTCAGGCGGGAAACTAATTCAATGGGGAGGCCTTCGCTATTTTTTTGGGAAATGTCGAATTCTCTGGCCGTGGATGAGAATGAGATATAGCATGGCAGTAATTAACTCATGGGAAAAACTACAATAGTGTAGCCTCTTCTCTTTTTAGGAAAGTGCAAACTATCCTGACTTTGGAGTGAGCTTTTCTTTCAACTAGTGTGGCATCTAGCAACTCAGAATGAAAAAAGATTGATCATGAGTCCTCTTCTTTTTAATATAAGTGCAAAAAGCAACTGCTTTGTAAGTAAGTGATAAAGGTTAGGGCACCAGTCAACTCACGGGCAAAAAAGGTCTCCGAATAAAGATGGTATGACTAGAGAGATGTGTTAAAACATTCCGAAGGTTATTATGGAATGTCTGGAATTCTTGTCTTGTAAGTGCTTTACGTAAGGTTATTCTCCTAATGTGTCAAAGTCATGGGTGATTAAGTTCTTGATGTAACCTTAATGGATGTAAACGAATTACTTCTGATCTTGGAGAAGAACTGGAAAGGGGTGTAGTAAAATGGCTTAAATAGTAAAAATCTTTAGAATGGTAAAAGCCAACTTGGTTTCCGCAGAGATAAGAGCTTTGATGCCTGGCTGTAAGGTTTTCGCAAATGAAAGGAGCTCAGAATAAATTGATTTTGATATTGATATTGATTTTGATTATGATTTTGATTTTGATTTTGATTTTGATTTTGATTTTGATTTTGATTTTGATTTTGATTTTGATTTTGATTTTGATTTTGATTTTGATTTTGATTTTGATTTTGATTTTGATTTTGATTTTGATTTTGATTTTGATTTTGATTTTGATTTTGATTTTGATTTTGATTTTGATTTTGATTTTGATTTTGATTTTGATATTAATATTGATATTGATATTGATATTGATATTGGTATTGATATTGTTATTAATATTGATATTGATATTTATATTGATATTGATATTGATATTGATTTTGATTTTGATTTTGATTTTGATTTTGATTTTGATTTTGATTTTGATTTTGATTTTGATTTTGATTTTGATTTTGATTTTGATTTTGATTTTGATTTTGATTTTGATTTTGATTTTGATTTTGATTTTGATTTTGATTTTGCTTTTGATTTTGATTTAGATTTTGATTTTGATTTTGATTTCGATTTTGATTTTGATTTTGTTTTTAATTTTGATTTTGATTTTTATTTTATTTTTATTTTTATTTTTGACATAAATTTTCGTTCTATATTATTTTCATTCATAAGACTTGCGCACCAACTTTCATTGTGTCTTATTAACATTTACTATTGTAAATGATATTGGCCTAGGGGCCTATGTAATATTTCCGTGCACCAATTGTGCATTTTCTTTGCAGTAAATAGCTTCCTCAGAAGGCCTATGAGTAATTTTTTTATATTTTCGTGATTCTAAAGAATCTGCACTTACTGTCGTAGCTTAAAATTTATCGTTCATAGTCAGAGTTATTATTCTAGTGACTGTTTTTACATATTCATGCTTTTGCAACTCAATGAGCGGCTGCCTCTAGAGTCTCATGACGCTAAATTTTTATTTTCATAACTGTTATGAGGCCAAAGAACCAACTTTTATTGTCATAAAATAAGCACCTATACCAAGTGATTAATCATTCCATGCAAAGATATTGTAATTACATATCTTCTATAGTATTATTACGCAAGCGCTTTTTTTGTGATGACCATCAAATCTATACCGCCAATGCGGTTTTCATAAATGAGGTATCAATAGAAAGGTCTTGCCCTGCAGATGTGCAATAAGGTCTTATTTTTTTTTAAATTTCTGTATTTAAACAAAAAAAGCAAAACAATCTTCTGCAAAGAAAGTGAGTTTTCTATGTGGTGCCTAAAACTATGTGATATTTTTTTTTTCTGAAATTTTCCAAAATCATTCTATTGTATAATTAAAGCAGTAAAGCAAAGCGAAAAACGTACAAATATATATTATAGGATATGGGTTAGGACAAAGATTTAGACACACCTAAAACACACCTTTCTAAACTAGGAAAGGGATTTGGACAAGGTTTAAGTGAAGAATTTTAACATGGATTAAGCAATAATTTGGACATGAAGTAGGAAAATACACGGACAAATAAAAGAATAACGGAAGGATGAGGATAAGTTTTGAAACAAAGAAAAGGATGGGGACAAGAATAAGGACAAGGATAAAAAAAAAACACTGTAACGTCAAAACCTACAGGTGTGTCACGACACAGCCAACTCTTTTTTCATTTAAAAAGTAATTTTTTCAATTTCCGGTATCTTCGTCCTTGCTATGAATATTCTAGGAAAGTCGTTGAGAACAGTTGCAATATAAGTGGAAGCCCCAGTATTCACACACGGCCAATTATATTTGACATTAAATCGATCCCGCTCTCTTGATGGCGTGAACATTTTTTTTAAAGTTCTCTTTAAATGCAGCATGCAGCGCATTTTATCCATGAAGGTTCTATAACATCAAATATGGTTTACGCAGATATAGGGTTGGTTGTGAACCGGGTTTTGTTTTTGAGCTCTAACGTTTCACAGAATAAAGATATCGAATAATCCCAGTTACCGTTGGAAAGGTGAATACACAACGCAACTTTTGTATGCAGACAGATTAGCGTTTGATTAAAATTTAACTCTACTGCCAATTTTCTGAAGACATGATTTTTGGCTCTTCTAAAAAAGTCGGAAAATACAAAGTAAATCACCAACAATTTTATAATCAATTGAGATTTTATTTATTCAGAAGGCCTCAAGAGGAAAAAAAAAAAATATTATGACGCCACTTATGCTAAAAAATCGTAATAATGGAAGTGTTCAATAATAATTTTCTTCATCATTATCCAAATCGGTGTCGCAATGTTTTCATGTGAAATACGAAGGCTTTCCCATATTGGCTCACTTCAAGTGAATAGGCCGGCCAAATGTGTTGCATACGATGGAGGTTTTGGGTGTCAGTTCCTTAGGCAAAAACCTCAAACGAATGGCGCAAAAACCAATATCCTCATCAGATGGTTTTGATGGTTTTTTTGCCTTATGACGCTTGGATGGTGCTGGTTGTGCCTTCTTCAGTAATGCTTTTGCTGGTGATTTTGACTTTGCCACTGTTTTTTCCTGCTTCAGATAATCAATTTTGTCTGGGAAGTCAGCTCGCAGCTCTCCATTGCCTTTCGCAAAAGTTTTCGCAGTCGATTTTCAAATACGATGTCTGTCGCTGGCACAAGCAATACATCTGTACACTTCGGTGCAACTGAAAAATTGAGTCATGTCAAATGACAACTTTGGCAGTTGAATGATTGGCGATATGTCAAGCAGGGATAGAAAAAGTAATGGTTCAAAACACAGCCCTCTCCCCTACATATATCAAAAAGTGTAAAACTAAAAGTAAAAAAAAAAAAAAAAAACAATAAATTTTTTTATTTCGAATTTTGGCGTTTTAACGCCATACGGGTTTACTAGTATTCTATAAACTGCTACCTTCACGACCTGTTGATGTCAATATATATTTTTTTGGGACTCAGTATTCGTCCTTTATTTCTGTTTATTTATACGTAATGCAGCGCATATGCTCACCGAGTAATAATTCCCTGCAACGCCGTTGCATGTTTGTTACATTTTCTCTCTTAACGCGGCTCTCTTCGTGTGTTCATGACGACGTTGTTTTTTTGTGTCGTGAGGACTAAAACCAACCTTAATTGATGTAAAATATTTTTTACAGTAACACTTATACTTTGCGAGTATTTATTCTAGGTAACAATTTTGTTCCAAGAATCAGTCTTGAGTTCCAAGAATCAGCCTTTACCATTGCACTATAGTTCTTATAAAAGCACCTTTATTTAGCGAGTAATAATGTCAGATTGTCCCTCTGGATCATCTTACATTGCAGAGTACTTCTAATAATGATGTTTAATCTTATAACGTTCCAATCTTTGAGAAACCATAAAACTAGCATAGGTGTTTTTTTAAAGTAACGCTTTATTTATGCATTTTTATTTAAACATTTTATATTTAAGAAAAAATAAATGTAATGAAATAACAGTAAATCACAAAAACGGTCCCATACCAATTAAGGGTGCATCAGCTGGAGGTGGCGCGTCACCACCAGCTGAAGGTTTAATCCATTCTGGGAGCACGAGAGTATAAGGAAAAACTATTTGCATCCAAAACTGCGAGCCCAAAAAAAGTAAGAGTATAGTTATAAGTGTTGGACCAAGACCACCAATTGCCTGGAAAAAAGAAAAGCATATATTTTAAAGGAAACAATAAGAAGATCAACGTAAAGCTAACCATGTCCTTGGTGCGTATGCGGGTGTACGATGAGACGATTGCATTTGGGGGAGTGCTAACTGGCAAGAGAAAGGCCAAGCCACAACCCAGGCCAGCTGGTAGTGTTAAGTACAAAGGATGTATCTGGATGGCAATGGACTGAAAGTAACAAAACACTTATATATATCGAAAAGACTGATCGAGTCATACACGAGGTAGAATTTACCAATTCGTTGAGCACTGGTATCAATATATTGCAAACGGCAACATTTGAGCTGAATGCGGTTAAGCAGGCACCAGCTATGATACAAAACAATTGTATGATACATGGTGGCAAAGGTTTCATAATGGATAAGGACTCTCCAATCATGCGTGCGAACCCGCTTGCTTCGACACCTCTAGCTAAAGCAAAGCCACCACCTACAGGGAATATGAACATATTTTTATTGTTTTATTGTTTGAATTTATATTAAATTGACAGTCTTTCAAGTTTTACCCAACAAAAACATAAGTCCCCATGGTAGATTTTCCTGTATATAGCTCCATGGAATTAAACCATGTGTAACTCCTTCCTTCTCTGGACCTGTATGGAAAATTTTGTATACAATAAAGATTCGTTATGTTTCCATATCAACCTATAATACATACGTTTTCCAATTAGGTACCGCAGAAAGGCATAGTTTATCGGCAACAAAAACAATAAGACGACAACTAAGATTATTGGAGTAGAGTTCTTGATTTTTCTGCGAAATAAGTAATAATTATAAAAAATATATCTATATAATTATGCCTATATTAAAATGGATTTATGCCTGTATGAGGGTATATTAGGTCTACCCTCTGGGAAAAATTGGAAGGCTTCCATATGAAAGTGATTTTGAAAAATTCCTCATCGTATCTTTGGAAACTTATGTAAATTTTTAAATTGGATATTTTTTAAAACCCGCTTCTTAAGGAATACCTGTGGAAACTTTTTCCTGTTGTGGGGCATTTTCAATTTAAATTTATTTGGAATAATAAAATTTCGAATAATAACGCAGTCTCGGTATCCGAGTAGGTGGCGTGCTTGATTGCCACACCAGAGGTCCCGGGTTTGAATCCCGGCCAGGCAAACTAATTTTAGTTGTTATTTAACTGTTGTTGTTTCCACATTCATTTTTAAGACAGGCGAGAGGAATATTTCCCTCCAATGACATAGTGTGTATAAAATCAAGCTGGCGATTTCAACGTGCACAACCCGGCTTGGTTATGTCACTCGGGCCAAATAATACCTGAAGGACAATATGTTGAGCTTTTTGCAGAATCGAACCATCTGATTCAATTAGTGAAGGAACTAATTTACATTCCTAGAGTGGGTCTGCAAAGCCCTAAAGTCCTAGACCTTTTTCTGACTTCGCATCCTGAAGAATATGATGTGAGTGTCCACACACACGTCTTGGCAATTCGGACCACTGTACCAAATCCGCTGCTTTTTCATATTCTAACCTATGCACTTCTACGCCTAAAGCCCCGAAGGGGATGGTTTGGTTTTATGAAAGAGCAAATTGAATTGCGCTAAATAATTTTTATGGTAATTTCAATTGGAAGTTATGTTTCGCTGATAGAAATGTAAATGCCATGGCTCTTAGGTTAAGTAGGTTAGGTTGACGTGGCTGTCTGCTATGAGACACACTTAGGCCAGTTTGGCCCGTTGTGATACCAGGGGTTAATTATTTCCACTCTATCTGAACCAGTTGGAGCTATTATGAAGCTTTCTGGCCAGCACTGGGTATGTGCAGAGAAGGTGTGTTGTGGACCAACCTCCTCCTCATCTCTGCAGCTTCTGCAGAAGTCGTTATGGGGAATATTCAGTCTTCGGGCATGGTTTCCAATCAGGCAGTGTCCTGTTAGAACGCCTATTACGATATTTATTTGGTCCCTTCTAAGGGATATTAGTTCTCTTGAGCGTCTTAAGTTCAGTGTTGGCCAAACTTGACGCGTTATACTGCATTTACTACCCGTTGACCACCTGATGTTGGTGTTTTCAAGGGATATCTCATTTATCAGTAGCTTACATGTTGGGAGAGGTATTCCAATTTGTTCCTTATCTGTCGACAGGGATTTGATGGTACCGTTTCTAGCGAGTTCCTCTGCTTTGCAGTTACCTTGGAAGTCTCTATGTCCGGGGATCCAGCATAGGAATATATTGAGCTGCTCTGCCATCTCATTTAGAGATCTGCGGCAACTTAGGACTGTTTTTGATGTTATTTCAACAGATTCCAGGGCTTTCAAAGCGGCTTGACTATCAGATAGAATGCAAATATCTTTTGCTAATATTTCGTTCATCTGAAGCCAAGTAACGGCTTCATGTATGACAGTGACTTCCGCTTGGAAGACACTGCAGTGGTCGGGGAGCCTAAAGGCATGGTTAATGTTTAGGGATTCAGAGTAGACTCCTCCCCCTACTTTGCCATCTAGTCTTGATCCATCAGTGTAGATTCTAGTGGCATTGTTTGGTGGAGGGCTTCCAATCTCCCATTCGTATCTGGAGGGGATTGATGCATCAAACTTTTTGTGGAATAAAAGTTTTTGAGTGATGTAGTCTATGTTCTTGGGTATTTGAGGAGTGAGTTTCCTGGTGTCAGAGTGTCCTATTGTGCCCTCTTTCCATTGGGAAGTGGCTTCTAGACGGATCGCTGTGTTTGCAGCTATTCATTTTGTTAGGATATCTAGTGGAGTTAGAAGTTAGAGCATAGTATCGAGTGCGTCAGTAGGAGTGGTTCTTAGCGCTCTACTGATGCACAGCTCTGCTGACAGTTGAACTTTGCGAAGTATATTGAGGTGTGTTTGTTTGTTTAGTGCTGGCCACCAGACTATAGCACCGTATAACAATATTGGCCTAATAACAGCTGTATAAAGCCAGTGAGTTACCCTAGGTTGTAATCCCCATTTGCTATTCACTGCTTTCTTACATGTGTATAGGGCTATATTGGCTTTTTTGGCTCTCTCGAGCAGGTTGGGTTTCCAATTTAGTTTAGTTTCCAGTTTAGTTAGGGCTGATAGTGGGCAAGTTGCGTTGTCTGGTAAAGATCACTAACTCGGTTTTATCGGGGTTAACGCTAAGTCCACAGCCGGTAACCCAGTTTACGAGAGTGTTAAGACAATTTTGCATAATATCTCGGAGGGTGGACACATATTTACCTGAGGTGACGATAGCAACATCGTCGGCGTAGGCTATCACCCTGCACCCCTCTGGTTCTAGTTTACCCAGTAGTTCATTTACCACTAGGTTCCAGAGTAGAGGCGAGAGAACTCCTCCCTGAAGTGTTCCCCTTGGTACAGATCTTAGCATGGATGCAGCTCCGAGACTCGTGCTTATAATCCTGCCTACAAGCATTTGATTTATAAGTCCAGAATCCACCCTAAGCTCCGTCAGCGCATTTGTGATAGCCTCCGCCTTGACATTGTTAAAGGCACCTTCTATGTCAATGAAGGCTATCATTGTATATTCCTTCTGATGAAAGGACTTTTCAATGATAGATACTATGGAGTGGAGAGCCGTTTCCACAGATTTGCCCTTGGTGTAGGCGTGTTGTGCGGATGAGATAGGATTTACTGCTATTTTTTGTCTCAAGTAGATGTCTATTAGTCTCTCGAGAGTTTTAAGAAGAAAAGATGTGAGACTGATTGGTCGAAGGTCTTTTGGGTTTACGTGTGAGCTTTTTCCTGCCTTAGGTATAAAGACTACCTTCACGTGTCGCCATTGTTTTGGGATGTGATTTAGGTCAAGAAAGCTTTGATAGATTATCATAAGCCATTGGGCATGGCTCTTATGGTACAAGAAATTTTATTGCGCATGCGGTCTTTCATCCCTATAAAAATCCGAAGCATTAAGCCAAAAGACCACTCCTTGTTTAATGAGACTTGCAGGATTGCAGTCAGGTCCAAAGAGAAAGCCTTTCAAAATTAACGTTCCCACAAGAATGCTGATAATAGAAGACTTCGCATTGAGGCTAGGAATCGCTGTAATGCAGTTTTTTAACGCGAAATTCGCATAAGAGAACAGGTTCTTCTGCCCCCAAAGGGAGTAAAAACTTTTGGTCATTCCTTAAGAGAGTTAAAAATCAGACGTCTTCGTCAATTCCTACTCTTTTAAAGGATGATCAAATCTTCACTGATTCGGCTGATAAAGCGAACCTATTGGCTGGATTGTTTGCACAAAATTCCACAATCCCGGCAAGCAATCAGCCACTGCCCTCTATTGAAAATAGATCATCTTCGATGTAGGAGATATATTTTCAAACGAGAGCAGTTAAAAGAGTCCTTGCAAACATCAACATTAATAAATCTTCTGGCCCAGATGGTATACCACCAATTGTGCTTAAAAAGTGTGCTTCTACACTGGCTCGAGCTTTGCGAAACCTTTTTAACATCTCCTACATGACAGGAGTATTTCCATATTGTTGGAAGGTCGCAAATGTTCAGCCGGTACCTAAAAAGGGCGATGCCACGAATCCTGAGAACTACCGACCCATTGCGATATGCTCTACGCTCTCCAAAGTCATGGATAAACAAAGTCATGTAATAAACATCCACCTTATGAATTATCTGGAGCGCAGTGATTTGCTCATTGACCGTCAATATGGTTTCCGTAGGGCCCGCTCTAGTGGTGATCTTATGGCGTTCCTCACTGAAAAATGGAACCATTGTGTTCACTTCTTCGGTGAGAGCAGGGATGTTGCTCTAGATATTTCTAAGGCGTTTGACCGAGTGTGGCATAAAGCTCTCGTGTCAAAACTAATTGCATATTGTGTTGGTGGTAACTTTGCTCGAAAAAACACGTGATGGTTTTTTAAGGACAGATCGGTCCGTGTCATGGTCGACGGCATTTCGTCCAATGAACACGCCATCGGTGCTGGAGTACCATAGGGTTCATTCCTATCGCCAACATGGCTTCTTGTTTTTCTCAACGGCTTTCTATTGTTGACTCACAACCCAATTCATTCGTTTGCGGATGGCAGCAGTATTTGTCATTCATATTCTTTCAAAAAACGCCCGAACTTTTTAGAAATTGAGAGAAAGAGGCAAAACATGAATGACATACTTCTTAATGATCTTAAGAAGAATCTCTGAGTGAGGACTTGCTAATAGAGTAGAGTTTAATGCTAGCAAGACCCAGTGCTGCCTGTTAAGTCACAAGCGAATGAATTGCCCCTTAGCCCCCCTCAAGATGAACGGTGTAGATCTCGTGGAGTCAGAAGCTCTTTACGTTCTGATCACATTATGATCACATTTTTGATGTGTTGAAAGAAGCGGCCAAGTGCTTAGGTTTTTTAAAACGGTATAAGAAATACTTCACTCCAACTGACCTACGCGTGATCTATACCTCATATATTAGGCCGAAAATGGAATACAATTCGCACATTTGGGCAGGGGCTTCAAGATCTTATTTGAAGCTTCTGGACCGAATTCAACGACTTGCGATATATTTTATAGGGGATGAAAACAGTTTACCTTCTCTCGACTCTCTTCGGCATCAACGCAATGTTGGTTGCCTAAGCCTTTTGTACAGGTACTACCATCGGAAGTGTTCAAGAAAGATACACGACCTGACGCCATCAGCTCGTGTGTTTCCCAGGTCCACTCGGGCAGCTCACCAAGCCCATCCCTATACCATTGCCTTGATACCCAATAGAAGAATAATTCTTTCTTCAGTCGTACAGTTGAATTGTGGAACAATCTCCCTGCGGACGAGTTTCCCGGCAGTTTTTCGCTGTGTGAATTTAAAAAAAATCTTCACCGACACTACTCCATCTTTCCACCCTCCAACTAACTATCACCCTTCTTCCGAATCAACATAATGCTTTCGCATTTATAGCGGCATCCCCTGAGCGTTGGTTTAGTCTAAAAAAGCAAAAAAACAAAAAAAAAAACGGGGGAAAGGAATATTTCCCTCCAATGACATAGTGTGTATAAAAAGAAATGGAGTGTCTAACAAAAGGAAAAGCATCCTACATACTATGGAATGGGTCCTGCTTATATAAGGGAATGTTTTCAGTTCCCATAGGACAGACTCTGAAACAGCTAAACCAATTTTAATGAAGTTTAAAGGGAAACTTTAGCAACGTCTTAAAAATGTTCCTGTAAAGTTTGGTGCCAATCGAACCAATGCGGCGGGCATTTGACAAGGGGGTGTGGCACCATCCATGGAATCCAAATTTGCAATACTGAAAAGCTTTGGAATAAAAGGTCACACAGCCTTCGAATTCGGTATTTGAGGTAAATTTACACGTCCGTTCCATTGGTAACAATTTTATGGGCGTTGGAAGAGGGGCATGACACTTTTTAGCAGACCATACGTTCGGTAAAATTTTGAACTATGTTGCTCTGGCTGAAGTTACCACTTGGTGATGTCCTTATACTAGAAAACTGGGATGGCCATTGGACAAGGGGGTGTGGCTCCGCGCATACAAGTCAAATTTTTGGTATAGAGTGGCTTTGGAAGCAAAAGTCACAGAACATTGAAACTAAGAATGGAGTTACTATTTGGGGATGTCCTGCTACTGCAAAACCGTAAGAGGAATTGGACGAGGAAGAAGTCCACATATATCATAAAAGGTTGCTTTGACCCACAGAAGAGCTACATTTTTCCTTGCACTCCCCAGCTTAGACTGTTACCGTGTATGAGCCCGAACAGAACCAAAGCGACTGTGTGTTGTCGGGTGTGCTGTGCAATAAAATACATGAAAATGTATGCAGCCGCTAAAAATGAAATCGCCGTAGAAATCTGCGACAGAAAAACGCCAGAATAAAATCAATTCTATTTTTTCTCCGACGGCTGGCGAATCTATCTTTGAGTGGCGTAAGTGTTGCCATATTTTAGCTAAGAATTCGCTGTGTTCAGAGGTATTTTCTTAGTTTTTATCATGAGCTGAGGTTATGTTTTGTGTGTGTGTGTGCTATATTTCATGAACTGACGTTTAATTTGTGTTTGTATGTTGCATTTCTACTATCACACTCCGAAAAGAAACGCTGATCCGATAACCAGCAACCGCTTCTTTTCTGGAAGTATTCTCAGCGGATTTGTCGGACCGAGAGAGAACCGACAACCGACAGTCGCTTTGGTTATGTTAGGGCTCTATAGCTGACGGGCTGTTTCATGAGTATCAGAAGTCTCATCTGAGCTCTCTTACATGTGATTTCATTTCTCTATGTGTAACCAAAGGTACACGCAGTGTTTTTTTTGATAATCCTGGCTCTTGGCTCTCAGCAGCTCTCAAAGCGAAATAAAGTTAAAAAAATCTTCCGAACAAATTAATTTTTTAATAAAAATAATAAAACAAAATTAAACCGAGTTATTTTTTTATGAAACTATATCCATCTTTATAGGCTTTACTTGATTAAAATGTGGGCGTTATGTATCTTTTGCGATTGGGCTTCAATTGAATTGAAAAATTTAGTACTTTAATTTTGATTTTTCATAATTGACAAGACAATAAAAAAAAAAATTCCATACAAAATAAAAATGAAATAAAGCCCAAAAATCTTTTCTATTGGTCCCTGATTCAGGACAAAACAAAATAAACAACAACCACCCCAACTCTTTACAGGCAGCAGCAACTTACCCAGGCAAAAGTTCGGCCCAACCCGTAAAAAGTCCAGGCTTTGACGTGAAAAGCAGCACAATCATAAGAACAAATATCATCGTTACTTGTATTTCGTGAACCGATGGAGCACCAAGTTCCTTGTACTTCTCATTAATCACATTTCTAGATATTTCCGCTCCTGTCTTACCAATATATATATCCTTGGCTGCCTTGCTATTCGGCCGCATTAGGCCCATGTAAAATATCTCCAACCAAATGTAAACAAATATGGTTTGAACCACAACAATCGGTGCGGAGAATGCCATGAAGGCCACAAAGTCTACAGTTGGAACTAGAGGAAAGCGTCTGCAAAGCAAGATAAAGAAATAAAGCAATATCTATTGATAGCATGTAGCCGTCTCGCCGTGGTTTACGTACGATTCATAGATGCCTTTGAAGGTCAAGTTGGTGCCAGTGCCTATTAAGGTGCCGCAACCACCAATGGTTGCCGAATAAGCCACGCTCAGATAATAACAGAGAACAATTCTCGATGGTAGCGGATCTCTGACGAATATCATATCAAACAATATAAAAAAAAACGAAAATGCGTAGATGACGAATATTTTACTTACTCGCCTTCCTTTACTGGCTTGTCTGAGTACATTTTTATTAATCCTTGCTAAGAAATGCTTTGAATTATTTAAAGCAAAGCGATAATTTAATCGTTACTTACCGACTCCAACTCAACCAGCAGTACTTTTATAATGGGACAGAACATGGCTGCCGTAGCTGAATTTGATATCCACATGGACAAGAACATCGTAACAAAGACAATTCCAAAGTGTAGTCTGGAAAATTGATCTTAGCCGATTAAGTGTCATGAAGACAAAAGTCGCGAAGAGCCACATTTTTACCTTCTCGGACTGCAACCTATAAGCAAAATACTGCCAAAAGCAATGCGTCTATGAAGATTGGAGAATTCAATGACAAGCGCCATTGCGAGACCAGCCCAGAAGATGATAAGCGTATTATTAAAATAGGCCATACAAACAGTCTTCGAGTCCTGTACAGATGAAAATCTAATATTTTTCTTTTTCATATATTTTACGAAAAACACTGATTACTAGTATGTCCATGATTGGAAATGCAACAATCGGTATCAATCCGGTAACGTAGAGCGGTAGAATTTCTGTTATCCAATAGAAAGCCATAAGAACAACGACATACATACAGCGGAATTCCTGTTGATCAAAAATGATGACTTATCAATTCATATTTGAGTTTAATCGCAATTTTATCCATCTACTCACCAACACAGGCTCAAGGAATAGAAGTGGTAATAAAACAACTGGAATGATAAAGATAAGTATTCCATCCCAATGATGTTCCATAAATTGAATAAAACGCCACATGCATCCATGTTCCTCCGTGCTAGTAAATAAATTAAATAGAAATTTTAAAGTAAATGGTTATTACTACAAAGAACACACTAAACTTACTTAGTGGGCTGAGCTGGTGCTGACATTTTGGACAAAATTCAGAAAAGTTGCTGCTTTCAATAAAATCAGGAAAAGGCTGCTTTCGAAAGCTGCTGCGATTTTAAGCATTTGAAAAATTGAACAGAGAATTCAGAGGCATTGAAAAATAATATCAAAATCAACAAGTAGTTTGAATGGAACAAAAAAAAAAAAAACAAACTTTGAAAATACTAATTTAACTACCGATTTTCAAATAAAATTTTAGCAGTTAGAAATTCAAAGAACGCCACAGTTGCAATGTGCAAATATCTCGAAAACTGTTCATGTTTAAAAGGGCGATACCCAGTCGGAAGGTAGGCGAACACCTCTCTTTTCTTATTGCTTCAAGTATTGGAAAAAGGCACTAATACCGTAGGAGATGAACACAGCAGCTGCACAGCGATGTGTTGGAAAGAAAATACGAAAAATGCAAAATTAAAAAATAAAAAAAACGAAACGAAACAGCTTTTCGCTGAATCAACTTGTAACTGCAGTTAATGTTGTAACATTTTTATCCGACTCCAAAAAGAAGCAGGTACTCAAGGTCTCTTTTTGAAGCGAAGCTTTTTAAGTCTCGTTCTGTGATTTGCTAGAGTGAAATCAGAAAAAACGACACTTTTTTCCGACACCTTTTTTCTTAGAATTGATATTGTTTTTTGCTTGCATCAATTGAACCAGAAAATGTTAAATTAAAAATAATTTTTGCCCGTCGCAGGAATTGAACCCACAACTCAAAGTTCTATCGTTTGTTGGTACTTTTCTCTAACCATTATGCTACAACCCTTTCTTTTATAATTTTGTTGATTCATTAGATGCGTTCGATTCGCCAGCCTATACTCAATTCATGTCGCTTATTTCAAAATTTGTATGGGAAACCAACAACAAAGTCGACAGCTAGTTGAGTATAGAGTAGGTCAATTATCAGTTGAGTTGAGTAAAGTTGCGTTGCCAGTTTCTTATTTTTTAGTTGGTTTGTGTACGGAATAAGGTAAAAGTAATAGATTCTGTCAAAATGTGATGTGAGTACAAAAACAAAATGAATTTATTGGCAGACTTTATGTGGTCTGTAAAAACAAAAGTGTTGCCAACTATGCAGTAAGTAACAGCTAAGTGAGTAGCCGTTTTTTTCGTAGTTGAGTTGAGCACTGGCGAATCGAACGCAGCTATTGATAAACATTAGCTAAAGCTATGTTTCAGCAGATCACTATAATCTATTACTTTAAGACAGGATTGTGTGTTGGCTATTCTAGGACTGTCTATTGGCTAGCAAACCGACAAAAGTAGCAAACAAAACGAACTAGAGCAAAGATAACTAAATTTACCGAGCTATGGTTTGAATCTTCGGTTTGTCCATGCGAACTAAAAGACCTAACGAACTAAAAGAACGAACGAACTAAAAGAAATATTCACTAAGGATTGTGTATTAGATGTTGTTTCTACTTCCTCCTAAAGGTCGTTATAAATATCGTTAAAAATAAACAACCTGTAAGTTGATTAAATTGTAACAAAATTAATGATTTTTGTATATTTATTCCCTACAACTGAACAGGGGGCTTTAAGGGAGGGCCGAAGAGGGTTAATATATATGATATATATACTTTGTTATTTTAAAGTTTTGAATTTAAAAATTATTTTAATCGAAAAAACGCTATTAAATTATCAAATCTATGAATTTGCGAAAATGCTTCGCTTCTCTCGTGTGTCCAGTAACGCACCTGTGTTTTTTAAAATGTATGTACATCGATAGCTCCGGAAACTTTCAAAGTCAAAACAGTAAAAAAAAAAATTTTAATCTAAAGAAACAACAAAATATTAATGTCTAATACTTTTATCTTAATATCTGTATAACTAAAAAAAAAAAATGGAAAATTACTTACCTTACAACAAAACTGTAATATTTTGTAGCATAGTGTAACTAAATTACTTTGCAGCATAGTGTAAGGCGAAATATAAAACAAAAGTGGAAAACGAAAACAAAATAGAAAAAAATCTATATCCATATCGGCATCGACATCCATATCTTTCCTTCATTGCTAAAAGCAGGTACTCGGATTCTTGACTAATCACTTCTTACGTGCTCGAAGATGTTTCGAAGGGATTAATACACCTTACGTAGCAGCTCCATACAAAAAAAGATATGGCATTTAGAAGTGAAGGGGTATGATCGCTGTTTCTTAAAGGATGTGTCCAGAAGCTATCTTGGGATTATCGCTTTTCATACTATGTAGGTACTACATCTAAGAGAAAAAAAACTTTTTAACAAAAAAAAAAAAATAAAACCGACTTCAAAATCACTACAAAGTAAAAACGAATTTTAAATAACTTTTCCCATTCATTTCTTGGTCATATTTTAAAAGTTATTTATATCTTCTATCTATATATATAAAAAAGGAGCTTATGTTTGTAAGACCGCAATAGACTCCTAAACTACTCATCCAATTAGCATAAAAATTTGTGTATGGAAGTTTTTTGATACGGTGCGTGTTTGTGGGCTATCAATTTTGACCCACCTGGAACACCAGAGGGCGCTGTAGTACAAATGTTTTACAAAACTGCATAAAACTCACAAACCTCTTATACGATTAGAATGAAATGTGGTATACAGTGGTTTTCATGTATGTTGATTGTTTTGCTGCTATCTTTTTTTACCTATCTTGAACACCAGAGGGCGCTGTAGTACAAATTTTTTGGCAAAACCCCCTTAAACTCACAAACCGCTCATGCGATTAGAATGAATATTGCTACATAGTAGTTTCCAGGTGCGATGCGTTTTTGACAGTATTTTGTTTGAACCAGCTTGGACACCATATGGTGCTGTAGTACAAATTTTTTACAAAATCGCATATTTTTAGTTGTTTTCTTAGGTTACATGTGCAAATATTTACAAAATATAAAATATTTCTTAAATTAAGTAAAATTAAAAAAATTTCCGTTATTTTGATATCAAAAACATGAACATATCTTGAAAACTATGAAAAATTTGACTACAACGATATATTTAATGCAACGTCGTTACAAAAAATTACGAAAAAAACAATCAGATATTCAATTTTGTGACTTTCAATTCAAATAGCTCCGCTGCTTTTTTATATTTTTTATTTATTTATTTATTTATTTTTGTTTGACAATCTAGTGTAACAAGAATAAAATCTTATAATATCTACACTAGAAGCACGAAGCTATTAGCGTTGAATTGGTTAACAAACATGTGTATAACTAATAAAACAAAAGGTGTTATTAATATTATGCTCAATAGTGATGATTACATATAAAAAATTTAAATGAAAATTAAACTAAAATTAAATTGAATTAAATTAAATTGACTAAGTTCTGACAAGATTATTGCATCAAATGAAAGTATATATAAAGTTGTTTTTTAAAATGCACAGCGTTGCTTATATTTCTTAAATATATAGGTAAAGTGTTCCAAAGACTGATGGAAAAGACAAAAAATTGTCGCTCTGATGTCAGACATTTGTGTCTGAATGGTATGATTGAGTTGGCGCGATTCGAGCGAGAGAATTGAATTCTGTTAAATAGGTATTGCGGCTCCCTGGTAGATATTACCTTGTGTAGAAAAATCAAGGTTCGATATTTTAAAAGATTATTAAAGGTGAAACCGTATATTTGCTTAGCTTTCTCTGAAACATGATCAGTTCTTTTGAGACCGAATATATATTTTGTTATATTATTAAAGAGAACATTTAGCTTTTGCATACTTCTATAGTCTGGGTTAGAGAACAGTTCACATCCATATAAAATAACAGGAACGATATATGTTTTGGCAAGTAGAGTTCGAATCTTCTGAGGAGTGAAATGCTGTGTTATCCATAGGGACCTAAGCATCCCATAAGCTTTACCAATAGAACAATTAATGTGATTATTCCAGGTCAACGACCTATTGAAAGTTATGCCTAAATTTTTTGCAATGTCTACATATTCAATTTCACAATTATCCAGTACTAAATGAGGGACAGATAGAAGATTTATACATCTCTTTGATATTACAATGCACTTTGATTTATTAGGATTTAGACAAAGCCCATTTTTGGAAGCCCAATCATTAATACGCTTAAGGTTTTCATTAAGAATAGTTACGAGGTCATTTATTGATTCACGTTTGCAACTTGCATATACTTGCACATCATCTGCATAAATGTGAACGTTACAGTTTCTTAACATTGAAGGAAGGTCATTAACATATATTGTGAAGAGTAGCGGTCCCAACACTGATCCCTGTGGAACCCCTCTTGAAACTGGTAGAAATTCAGAGGATTTATAATTAGAACAAACTGCTTGCAATCGATTTGTTAAGTAGGATTCTAAAAGGCTAACAGCTGTTGAGGAGAAGTTAAACATTTTATTAAGTTTGGTCAGCAGAATTCTATGATCAACTGTGTCGAAAGCTTTGGAATGATCAAGGAGAATTAAAAAACTTATTTCATTTATATCCAATGCAACCCGAATTTCTTCCGTAACATCTAGTAATGCTGTAATGCAACTTCGTTTGGGCCTAAATCCTGATTGGCGATTTGTTAATAAAGAGTTGTCACTTAAATATCTGCATATTTGCTTGTGTATGATTCGTTCGAATGCCTTAGCAACTAATGAAAGAATTGCAATCGGGCGAAAGTCGTTGCTTGATTTGGTTATTGGAATGATTTTAGCTTTCTTCCAAATATCTGGAAAAACTGAGGTAGTCAATGCAGTACTGAAGATATGTGTGACAAAAGGAAGAAGCACTGGTAGTAAAGCTTTGAAGAATGTTGGGTGAATTTCATCTACTCCTACTGCGTTTGAATTGATAGCTAGAAAACTCTCAAGAACATCAGCTTGATCAATACACTCGAAATCAAAACCTATCTCATCATTTGTTAAACTTCGTGCATTGAGATATTCATTATTCGCTACTACTGGCAAAGAAATATTAACAAATTTTTCATTCAGTATATTAACATCATCTACTTCATTTTCCGAGCTAATCTTTCGACCTAGTCCAATGTTTCGTATCTCCTTCCATGTACTTTTACTCCCTATGGCTGTTGCAAATTTTCTATCATAAAATTCAGTCTTAGCTTTCCTAACTTCACTTACAATTTTTCTTCGTATATGTTTAAATTCGGCGTAAAGCTCGGGCGTTTTAAAGCGCTTTCAGCGGTTATATGCACTATTACGCTGTAATATCATATTTTTAATGTCGTTGTTGAACCAAGGCTGTTGTTGATGTGTACAAACTTTTTTTCGTAAAGGAACAAATTCATCAAAGATATTATTAAGATGATATTGAAGATAATTTATTTGGTCGTCTACCGAGCTATATCCATATATACGGTACCAGTCAGTAGTTCTCACTTTATAGTCTAGTAGAGTGTAATTAATATTATTAAAGTCACGGTAACAGAACACATTTGCTGTAGATTTAACTTGAAAGTCGTAAGTTAGATAAATAAGGTCATGTTTAGAAAAGAAAGGAGTCGAAATTTGGTCATAAAGAAGGACATTCGATATGTTACTCACAAAAAATATATCAAGCAATGTGTTTGTTGTATGTGAAAAATGGGTAGGCATCGATGTATTAACTGGTACAATGCCTAAAGTTCGCATATATGTCGTTAAATGGGTTTCCACTAAGATATTACTATTAAAATCACCGGCTAAAACTATATCAGAGTAAGAAAGTGGTGTATCTTCAATTACATTCATAAGAGGTAATATATCAACATTCTTATTTGGTCTATATATATTTCCAACGAGTAGTTTTTTATTACCATTCACAACCGAAATAAACAAATACTCTACATTGCTATCATGGTCGGACTTCAGTAGCATTTTACAAGGGATTACATAGATAGCAGCACCACCCGCATTGGTGAGCCTGTCTGCACGAAAAGCTTTGTACCCATTAAGGTTAAATAAACTATTTGTCATATCAGCATTAAACCATGTTTCAGTTACGCAAACAATATCCAAACCGGAGCCTTCAAAGATGTGTTTAAATTCATCAAATTTGTTAACAAGACTTTGAGCATTGATGTGACAAATTTGAAGGCCCTTCTTTTGCCTTGCTAGAATACGTACTAAATTAAATGTATTGTCTTTGGAACACGAAAAATTATAATGTAAAGAGCTTGACATCAGAGAAAAAAAAATTGTTTGGATTGGTACGCGTGCAAATACAAGATTAAGGTTTCATTTGGTGCAATAACATAGTTACTATAAGTAAATAAACAGATAATAATAAATAAAAAGTTAAAAAGTAATGAAATTTAAATTGCATATTGAGTTGAAAAAAACAGTTTGTTTGTCGTTCCAGCTGGGTCATCATTTTAGTACATTGTTCAAAGTGAGTAGTTTTTTTATCAGCATTCGATACGAAATAAATTGTTGTTGCTAATGGCTAGTTCTTCCTCTGCGTGGTTTTGGTCGATGTTGTTGCACTGCGATGTTATTGTAATAGAGCGATTGTTTATTATTTGGTTGAGCTTATCGATGCTATCAATACATATTTCTTCTTCGGCTTCTCTTAATTTAATGTAAACGAGACCACGCCGGGTGTAAGCATGTTTGAGTTGTTGTTGCTTCCTACAGCGTATTGCAGCTTGGAGAATGGAGTAATTAGTTTTAGTTAGACTCTCATTTACATAGAATGGTTGGTTAGACTTATACCCGGCATGATGCAAGCGGAGTAAGTCTTTATTAGAGCGTCTGAATCTTGCAAGTGATCTCAGCATAAGGTTTTTATCAAATGGTGTTAAAAATTGGATAATGATTGCGGAATCAATGTTGGATCGAGCAGCTTTATTCTGCCTCAGGCGATAAATATTTTTAGTAGCTGGTGGTTGTATATCGATTGACTTACAGATATTATCGTAAATAGAAAAGAGGTTTTCATTTTGACTGCAAGGGATTCCACTAAGGCGAATATCGCATGCAACCGCAGAGTTCTCTTGTTTAGCTAACTCTTTTTTTAGTGCATCTATTTCGCATTTAAGAGTCTCGGTTTGGGGAACAAGACGTTCAAGTTGAGTAACTCTCAATGTGACCGAACTCAAGTCGCGTCGTAGATCTGCAATTTTTTTGCCAAGCTCCTCGAGTAGATTTTTTTCGCTCTCTTGTATAAGAGCTGCAATTGTTTCGTTCTGTTCATGGTGTAATAATAATAAGGTGTTAGTGAATTTGACACTTCTCTCTCAAAATGATAAATTTTTTCGCCCCGCTCCTGTCAAAAACAGCTGATGGTGAATTGGAATGGAAGTAAATCAGCTAACGTGCAGTCGGTCGAAGCTCAATACCATGTCCACTTCTTTTGATGGCTATTATCAGTTGAGGTATTGAACTTCTTTCATGGCATTCGATATTTTTTTGAAGCAGTCAATGTGAATGCAAAACAATTTGCATGCTGGCCAAAGCTTCATGTCGGTGGCACCTTCCAGCGCACGTTTTTGATCAAATGGCAAGACCATTCAATGGCGAACTTGGCAAATGGGCGAAGACAACTGCAATAACTTTTTGTCAACACAACACGGCAAAATTAATTGAATTAAATATTTATTTAAACTTTATTCGCACAATAACCTATAAAAACTATAACACATCATCATCTAGCAACTCAAACAAATAACACAATTTGACAACTATCAACGGCTCCTCTCTTTTGCTCACAAGTTTTTGACAGAAAGAAAGCTATTCTTGGTGTTGTCAAAAATTCACTAACACCTTATTATTATTACACCATGGTTCTGTTTATCAAATCGTTGATCTAGTAGCTCCATCAGGCGCTGAGAAGGTTCGTCGTTGAGGTATACGGAAGTTTTCGGTGGCGAATGCACCGCATTAGAGCGGAGTCGTTTTTGTGTTGGCTGTGACATTTTTGAGAGTTCGTCTTTGTTGTATTATATTATTGGAGTTATTTTATTTTGTTAACCGTTCGAGTGATTTGTTTTATATGCTCTGCAAAATGTTTTATTTGGTTTTTGGCGCAAATTGAATTTAATTTATATTCAAAATGAACAAAGTGTAACAAATTATTATTAATGTTTATCACGATGATTTGCTTGTAGTATATGATTACAGCAAGAGATTATCTTATGCACGGCACCAAAATAACTTCTTTTTATTTATTTAAAAAACATAAATTTTGCGTATTCGTTTGTTGACTTATAAAAAAAAACGCAGCGCACTCCACGACACGTCCGCTCTCTTCGAGGTTTTATTGACTAAAAAATTGACTATATATTGTGTTAAATTTTTTTTTGTCTTAAAGCTTCATCAAAATACTATGAAAACCTTATTGCAAAAATACCGTTAGTTGAGTAAATATATTTTAAATATTTTTTTCAAAAAAGGTCTGAAATATTGGAGTTTTCCTCCAAAACAGACTCAGCAATTATTTTTGTTGTAAAAATAATTTAAACTCAAATTCTCAAATTGTTAACTCTATTTAAAAGTTATAACATTTGTAAGTAAAATATGTTTCAATTTTACGCAAAAATTAAAAACCATTTTTTTGATTCAAAAAGCAAGGCCCTACCCCTTGATTTTTTCGAACAACATTTTTTTTTTCCAATATTGTGTTTTTTTTTGACAAAAAATAAAATTTTCTCGCTTTGGTTTTATTTATGTTTTTTATAGGAGAGCGCTGTGCTCTCCTTGGGCTAACACTTTAGGATATGTTTCACTTCTTTTATGTTTTGCGTTGCACAGAAATTAAAAATTCAAATACGGGAAAAAAATAAGTTGTAAGGAAAGCATTTGATTTATCCACGTAAATATTTATATATATATGTATATCTATATATATAAAAAAGGAAATTATGTTTGTAAGGCCGCAATAGACTCCTAAACTACTCATCCGATTAGCATGAAAATTTGTGTATAAAAGTTTTTTGGTACGGTGCGTGTTCGTGGGCTATTAATTTTGTTCCACCTTGAACACCAGAGGGCGCTGTAGTACAAATTTTTTACAAAACTGCCTAAAACTCATAAACTGCTAATGCGATTAGAATGAAAAATGGTATACAGTGGGTTTTATGTACGTTGAGTGTTCTGCTGCTATCGTTTTTGACCTATCTTGAACACCAGAGGGCGCTATAGTACAAATTTTTTACAAAACCACCTAAAACTCCCAAACCGCTAATGCGATTAGAATAAAAGTTGGTATATAGTAGTTTTCAGGTACGATGAGTTTTTTAGCACTATCTTCTTTGACCCACCTTGGACACCAGATGGTGTAGTACAAATTTTTTACAAAATCGCATATTTTTAGTTGTTTTCTTATGTAACATGTGCAAATATTTACAAAATATAAAATATTTCTCAAATTTAGTAGAACTAAAAAAATTTCCGTTATTTTGACACCAAAAACATGAACATATCTTGAAAACTATGAAAAATTTTACTACAACGATATATTTAATGCAACATCGTTGCTCAAAAATGAGAAAAAAACAATCAGAAATTTAATTTTGTGACTTTCGATTCAAATATCTCCGCTGCGTTTTTATATATTGTGTTAAATTTTTTTTTGTCTTAAAGCTTCATCAAAATACTATGAAAACCTTATTGCAAAAATACCGTTAGTTGAGTAAATATATTTTAAATATTTTTTTCAAAAAAGGTCTGAAATATTGGAGTTTTCCTCAAAAACAGACTGAAAAATTATTTTTGTTGTAAAAATAATTTAAACTCAAATTCACAAACTTTTAACTCTATTTAAAAGTTATAACATTTGTAAGTAAAAGTTGTTTCAATTTTACGCAAAAATTAAAAACCAATTTTGTGATTCAAAAAACAAGGCCTCTACCCCTTGAATTTTTCGAACAAAATTTTGTTTTCAATATTGTGTTTTTATATTTTTGAAAAAATATACAAGCTAAAAAATTAATTTTTTAGAAAAAATTATCTAAGTATCTCTTGCCAATCGAAAGTTATAGCCAATAATGTTTATCCAAAATATACACTAAGGGAAAAATATATTAAATTTATCCAAAAACTTTTTTAATTTATCCAAAAAGCGAGTCATTTTTGCACCAATAACGCATTTATTTAAATCGACCACATAAATATTTAAAATTTATTTAAATACTTTTTTAATAAAATAAAATATTAAAATATTTAAAATAAAATGAATAAAAAATATATCAAAATTATGCACGAATATATTTAAATATCTTTCCAATATTTACTATTTGAAAATAAAACTATCGCATTTAAGGAAAATTTATATAAAAATATTGAAATTAAAAACAAATATATTAGAATGTTTCCCACGAGATGCGTCCATCAAATGGCATTTGTTAGTATATTTTATTTTCTTTTTTATTTTTTTTGTTCTCTTATTTATACTATTTTGACAGTAAACTAGAGAAACAAAAATTGAAAAATAAAATACCAAAAATATGCAGGCAAATGACAACCGGTGCAAGACATTTTTGAGAAAATGTCCGGTTGTCACTCAAACCCTATTTACTTTGCGATCATCAATCGCACTTACAAAGAAAATTGGCCAAACATGCGGCTATATTTTCCTTGCAACAATAACTAAATGAGAATTATAAGAACTAAGGTTGCAACTGCAAGAAATAAAATGCAGGAACAGAGTGCGATGCTGTTGCTGCTTGTCGGAATATGTGTGTACGTGTGCGATGCTGTTGCTGCTTGCTTGTATGGAATATGTGTGTATGTGTGGTATAAATAAAATTCAAATACGGGAAAAAAACGAGTTGTAAGGAAAACATTTGATTTATCCACGTAAATATTTAAATAAAATTTATACTCAGGCGTGGATAATGCTAATATGCGTTATTTCCCTTAGTGTATATACAACAAGCAAAACGCTGTCTGTGTGCTGGCTGGAAACTTCAAAATTACTGAGCCGATAGAGCTGAAATTTTGGCAGTACATTTTTTTCAAGTACGAGATGGTTTAAATTTCTGTCACACCCCCTTTAACCGCCCACAAATCAATAAAAATTCTATATTTCCTACGGTTTTCGTCGATTTGGCTACATTTTGATAATTTAGTTTGTATGCTCACTGTCGGCAACTGTACTAAAACTGGGTAATGTCTATCTGCTAGAAAACTGGGATGGGCATTATATAAGTAGGTGTGGCTCCGCCCATACAATTAAAATTTGTATTATCGAATAGCTTTGAAAGTAAAAGTAGCAGTACTTACATACAAACTCAAAATGGAGTTACTATTTGGTGATCTCCTGCTACTGGGAAACTGTAACGGGCAATGGAAAATGACAGTGGTGTCAAACTATGACACCAAATTATGTTTGTAAGGCCGCAATAGACTCCTAAACTACTCATCCGATTAGCATGAAAATTTGTGTATAAAAGTTTTTTGGTACGGTGCGTGTTCGTGGGCTATTAATTTTGTTCCACCTTGAACACCAGAGGGCGCTGTAGTACAAATTTTTTACAAAACTGCCTAAAACTCATAAACTGCTAATGCGATTAGAATGAAAAATGGTATACAGTGGGTTTTATGTACGTTGAGTGTTCTGCTGCTATCGTTTTTGACCTATATTGAACACCAGAGGGCGCTATAGTACAAATTTTTTACAAAACCACCTAAAACTCCCAAACCGCTAATGCGATTAGAATAAAAGTTGGTATATAGTAGTTTTCAGGTACGATGAGTTTTTTAGCACTATCTTCTTTGACCCAGCTTGGACACCAGATGGTGCTGTAGTACAAATTTTTTACAAAATCGCATATTTTTAGTTGTTTTCTTATGTAACATGTGCAAATATTTACAAAATATAAAATATTTCTCAAATTTAGTAAAACTAAAAAAATTTCCGTTATTTTGACACCAAAAACATGAACGTATCTTGAAAACTATGAAAAATTTTACTACAACGATATATTTAATGCAACATCGTTGCTCAAAAATGAGAAAAAAACAATCAGAAATTTAATTTTGCGACTTTCGAGTCAAATATCTCCGCTGCTTTTGTATTCATTTTGTTAAATTTGTTTTTGTCTTAAAGCTTCATCAAAGTACTATGAAAACCTTATTGCAAAAATACCGTTAGTTGAGTAAATATATTTTAAATATTTTTTTCAAAAAAGGTCTGAAATATTGGAGTTTTCTTCACAAAAAGGCTCAAAATTTGTTTTTGTTGAAAAAATAATTTAAATTCAAATTCGCAAATTTTCAACTCTATTTAAAAATTATAACATTTATAGGCAAAAGTTATTTCAATTTTACACAAAAATTAAAAACCAATTTTGTGATTCAAAAAACAAGGCCTACCCCTTGAATTTTTCGAACAAAATTTTGTTTTCAATATTGTGTTTTTATATTTTTGAAAAAATATACAAGCTAAAAAATTAATTTTTTAGAAAAAATTATCTAAGTATCTCTTGCCAATCGAAAGTTATAGCCAATAATGTTTATCCAAAATATACACTAAGGGAAAAATATATTAAATTTATCCAAAAACTTTTTTAATTTATCCAAAAAGCGAGTCATTTTTGCACCAATAACGCATTTATTTAAATCGACCACATAAATATTTAAAATTTATTTAAATACTTTTTTAATAAAATAAAATATTAAAATATTTAAAATAAAATGAATAAAAAATATATCAAAATTATGCACGAATATATTTAAATATCTTTCCAATATTTACTATTTGAAAATAAAACTATCGCATTTAAGGAAAATTTATATAAAAATATTGAAATTAAAAACAAATATATTAGAATGTTTCCCACGAGATGCGTCCATCAAATGGCATTTGTTAGTATATTTTATTTTCTTTTTTATTTTTTTTGTTCTCTTATTTATACTATTTTGACAGTAAACTAGAGAAACAAAAATTGAAAAATAAAATACCAAAAATATGCAGGCAAATGACAACCGGTGCAAGACATTTTTGAGAAAATGTCCGGTTGTCACTCAAACCCTATTTACTTTGCGATCATCAATCGCACTTACAAAGAAAATTGGCCAAACATGCGGCTATATTTTCCTTGCAACAATAACTAAATGAGAATTATAAGAACTAAGGTTGCAACTGCAAGAAATAAAATGCAGGAACAGAGTGCGATGCTGTTGCTGCTTGTCGGAATATGTGTGTACGTGTGCGATGCTGTTGCTGCTTGCTTGTATGGAATATGTGTGTATGTGTGGTATAAATAAAATTCAAATACGGGAAAAAAACGAGTTGTAAGGAAAACATTTGATTTATCCACGTAAATATTTAAATAAAATTTATACTCAGGCGTGGATAATGCTAATATGCGTTATTTCCCTTAGTGTATATACAACAAGCAAAACGCTGTCTGTGTGCTGGCTGGAAACTTCAAAATTACTGAGCCGATAGAGCTGAAATTTTGGCAGTACATTTTTTTCAAGTACGAGATGGTTTAAATTTCTGTCACACCCCCTTTAACCGCCCACAAATCAATAAAAATTCTATATTTCCTACGGTTTTCGTCGATTTGGCTACATTTTGATAATTTAGTTTGTATGCTCACTGTCGGCAACTGTACTAAAACTGGGTAATGTCTATCTGCTAGAAAACTGGGATGGGCATTATATAAGTAGGTGTGGCTCCGCCCATACAATTAAAATTTGTATTATCGAATAGCTTTGAAAGTAAAAGTAGCAGTACTTACATACAAACTCAAAATGGAGTTACTATTTGGTGATCTCCTGCTACTGGGAAACTGTAACGGGCAATGGAAAATGACAGTGGTGTCAAACTATGACACCAAATTATGTTTGTAAGGCCGCAATAGACTCCTAAACTACTCATCCGATTAGCATGAAAATTTGTGTATAAAAGTTTTTTGGTACGGTGCGTGTTCGTGGGCTATTAATTTTGTTCCACCTTGAACACCAGAGGGCGCTGTAGTACAAATTTTTTACAAAACTGCCTAAAACTCATAAACTGCTAATGCGATTAGAATGAAAAATGGTATACAGTGGGTTTTATGTACGTTGAGTGTTCTGCTGCTATCGTTTTTGACCTATATTGAACACCAGAGGGCGCTATAGTACAAATTTTTTACAAAACCACCTAAAACTCCCAAACCGCTAATGCGATTAGAATAAAAGTTGGTATATAGTAGTTTTCAGGTACGATGAGTTTTTTAGCACTATCTTCTTTGACCCAGCTTGGACACCAGATGGTGCTGTAGTACAAATTTTTTACAAAATCGCATATTTTTAGTTGTTTTCTTATGTAACATGTGCAAATATTTACAAAATATAAAATATTTCTCAAATTTAGTAAAACTAAAAAAATTTCCGTTATTTTGACACCAAAAACATGAACATATCTTGAAAACTATGAAAAATTTTACTACAACGATATATTTAATGCAACATCGTTGCTCAAAAATGAGAAAAAAACAATCAGAAATTTAATTTTGCGACTTTCGAGTCAAATATCTCCGCTGCTTTTGTATTCATTTTGTTAAATTTGTTTTTGTCTTAAAGCTTCATCAAAGTACTATGAAAACCTTATTGCAAAAATACCGTTAGTTGAGTAAATATATTTTAAATATTTTTTTCAAAAAAGGTCTGAAATATTGGAGTTTTCTTCACAAAAAGGCTCAAAATTTGTTTTTGTTGAAAAAATAATTTAAATTCAAATTCGCAAATTTTCAACTCTATTTAAAAATTATAACATTTATAGGCAAAAGTTATTTCAATTTTACACAAAAATTAAAAACCATTTCTGTGATTCAAAAAACAAGGCCTACCCCTTGAATTTTTCGAACAAAATTTTTTTTTCCAATATTGTGTTTTTATATTTTTGAAAAAATATACAAGCTAAAAAATTAATTTATTAGAAAAAATTATCTAAGTATCTTTTACCAATCAAAAGTTGTAGCCAATATTCTATATATATACAAAAAGCAAAACGCTGTCTGTGTGATGGCTGGAAACTTCAAAATTACTGAGCCGATAGAGCTGAAATTTTGGCAGTACATTTCTTTCAAGTACGAGATGGTTTAAATTTCTGTCACACCCCCTTTTACCGCCCACAAATCAATAAAAATGCTATATTTCCTACGGTTTTCGTCGATTTGGCTACATTTTGGTAATTTAGTCTGTATGCTCACTGTCGGCAACTGTACTAAAACTGGGTAATGTCCATCTACTAGAAAATTAGTGGGTGTGGCTCCGCCCATATAATTAAAATTTGTATTATCGAATAGCTTGGAAAGTAAAATAAGCAGTACTTACATACAAACTCAAAATGGAGTTACTATTTGGTGATCTCCTGCTACTGGGAAACTGTAACGGGCAGTGGAAAATAACAGTGGTGTCAAACTATGAGTCTGAGAAAAGTTTTGAATACACCTATTATGTTCCCATATAGTTGCAGGGTGCAGCAACGCGCGCCGGGAAAAGGCTAGTTATGAATAAAATAAGCTTACAAAAAAATCAAAACGATCGGTTCACTGAGTTTCGAGAAATTTTGGTCACCGACTTTGAAAAATGGTTTCGAGAAAAACGCGTTTGAAAATAAGGGCCGGACCGGCGCACAATGGTTTAAAAGTGGAAAACTAGGAAAACTTATGAACTTCTATGGTCGATATTAAATTATTTAATTTTTAAAAATTGACTAATTAGCATGTTTCCAAAATGTCTTGGTGAAATCTTTACAGAATTTTTGTACAGAAACCATCAAAATTGTTATATAATAAAGCGTTCAAAAAATTCTTGGTAACAAGAGGTATATTTCAAATTAAATAACATCTGAACCACTGAAAAAAAATGTGGTTTGGTATTTTTAGTCTTAAAGAAATAATAGGTGCGTTTTTTTGGCATCGCTATATGCGCTTAACAATATTTTTCATACAAAAAATTGCTTAGCTAAGACAGGATAATTATAGCCGCTTAGCTCATAGTCGCCGATAGAAACACTATTGCCAGATCAAGAAAATGATAGTCTACGTAATTTATTGGCATCATTTTTTGAAAAACAACCATGTTTATGTCACAAAAAATAAAAAAAAATCACAATCAAAAGTAAACAAAGCAACAAATGATAAAATATGTTCTATTTGCACAGAATGGCAATGGCATTGGCACAGAATGCACCCTCATCCCAGCCGCGAATTACCTCGCCTTTGCCAATGGTGAACTTGAAAGGCCTTTGGCGATCACGCGATGAATCAAATTTCTTTCCATCAGCCAGAGTTCCAGTATAGTGCATAGAGACCACTTGTCCGTTCTTGGGAAACGTGCTGCCGTCTCCTTTAAGCATTCAATTCAAGCATGCCAGAAAGAAAATCAATGTGGACATTGACTTGGAAGTGGAGTACCTCTTTGAGCCAATCAATGTGCCAGAGTCACCAGAACTGGAGCCTGAGATGCCTTCTACATCCGCTGCTGCTAGAAGCATCAAGAGGAAGAGTTCTTGAGACCTGTATTATGCAGAGACGAATTTGTTAGTATTCTTACTTGAGTTTCCTCAGAGCTGTCCATTTTGAGCAGAAAATGTTTGAGAATTGAGCAGAAATGAGCAGAAAACAGTTAGATAAAAATAAACTTTGTCAATTTGTGCTTATAAATAATAATGTTCAATATTAAACAGTAACACGCAATGCTGCCAAGTTTTGAAAAAAAAAAGTTAAGCGAAATATTAAGCGCCGATGAGCGTTTTTGTACAAGCGTATATAGCGATGCCAAAAAAACGCACCTAATATAAAATAAACAACTTGCATAGTAAGACTTAGAATCCATTGTATCTTTTTCAGCCAAGTAACTTTTTATATTTCAAACTCCACAAACAGCTTAATGTCGTTTTTGGCAGAGAATAACTATCTTCTTAAATCGACCGGTGTGCGCTTATGTCAACTAAAAAAAAAAATTAGCTGCCACAACTTGGTCACAACAACAAACACAACAAGTTTTAATTTCCAACCAAATATTAAATAATTTAACAAAATTTTAACAAAAAGCAATTAATTCCGCATCATTAGAAAATAAAACCACCGGCATATAAGCAATAAAAAGTATACTGCATAAAAAAATACGAGCTTTAAAAAGTACATGCTATGACCAAAAATATGCCCAAAAAAATTGCAAAAAGATCATACAAATTGTTTCGAAACAGTTTAGGATCGCTTAGTTGTTACTAAAAAAAAAGAAAACGATTAGGTACTTAGAGATACTTTTTATTATTTTTTTTATAAGAGTCAAATAAATATATTTTAGTACAACGATAACCTCTATATTGTTAAGATACAATGTCACAATAAAGCTGCAATTTGTAAAAAGTACATTTAAGAAAAATTTTGTGTGGGAGATGACCGTGACCAAAATATTTTTTTCATTTCTGCGTATAAATTTATATTTCCGTACTGAGTTATTTTGAAATCGGGCCAATATGAAAGAAAATATGGCATTTTGAAATTTCTTATTGTATGGAAGGTGGGCGTGGTTGTGGACGGTTTTAAATTATTTTTACTTTATGGTTTTATATTTTTAAATCCAACTCACATGCAAAATTGTTTTACTCTACGACTAATATTTCTATTTTTTGACATATTTAATTTGTATGGGGCCAAGCCACTGTGCGGCGCGCTCTCGAAGGCGTTTCCCTCACTAGACTGACTGTAACTTTGTTAGTTTTTGAGATATCGTCTTGAAATTTGAACCACATATTCTTGAGACTTGAAGCTTTAAGAAAATGAAAGCTTCAAGAAATTTAAAAAAAAGAAAAATAAAAAAAGAAAAACTTCTGACTACAGCACGTAACGACCTTTGACCAAAGAGCAAAGAATGCATGACAGTCCACTAGTGGCAAGAATGGTTCGTAGACAAGACAAAACTGAATTATTCGAAACCTTAGAAGAAACGGAGGATTTATTATAAAACCCTGGAATAGACGACATAATTACATAAAAAAATATGAAAATGCTGTTATCAAAAGTTATTACAAAACGTCTTCTCAGGAAAAATTCTAAAAATTATAATTTTTGCTTGTTCACCTGAATGCGTATAAGTATAAAACCTTCCTTTTATTTGATTATTTTTTTTCTTACTTTATCCAATGAATGCATAGAGCTCTTTCGAGATGAGTTTTTTTCGCTACATTTATGAGAATTTTGTCACCAGCCTCTTCGAAATTTTTCCAAACGGGGCAGGCATAAGTCAGAATTGGCCTAATACACAATTTATAAAGCATAATTTTATTTTTCAAGCTTAGCTTGGCTTTTTTATTCATAAGCAAATAAAGACTCCTACTGCACCTGATTGCTTTAATGCATATGCTTTCTATATGCTGTTTAAATAACAATTTTTCATCAAGAATTACTCCTAAGTACTTAGCTGACTTCATAAGCGGTATTAAGCTACCTTGAACTGAAAACGGTCTTGTTGGAATTCTTTTTGGAGATTTGTTAAATGGAAATATTATGGCTTGAGTTTTTTCTCTATTTACTTGAATTTTCCATTTTTTGAAATACATAGCAGCCATGTACAAGGTGGCCTGCATTTTATTAATGATTGCATTTGAAACTTTACCTGATACTATCAAAGCGCTGTCTTCTGCATAAAAAGCTAAATCAACATTAGGTGAAGACTTAAAATCCGACGTGTATATGGAATACAATAGAGGTGATAAAGCAGAACCCTGTGGGACACCAGCAGGAATTTGTCTTTCTGAAGAAGTCTGTCATTCTACTTGAACTACATAGACCCTATTGGTGAGAAAGTTTCTTAAAATCTTAATTAGATACAGCTTAAAATTTTGAGTTTGTATAGTAAGCCATCATGCCATAAAGAATCAAATGCTTTCTCTATGTCTAAGAACACAACCCCAGTTGAATATCTTTTCGGTTTGTTTAATTTCAGAATATTTACCACTCTCTTGACTTGATGAGTCGTACTGTGTTCCGCTCGGAATCCGAATTGGAATTTGGAATCCAATAGCATTGCTTACCTCAGCAAAAATTTTTAGCCTTTCTAAAAGAATTTTTTCAAAAATTTTATCTAAACAGCTCAATAAGCTGATAGGCTGATAATTATTGGGTAGTTTCGGATCTTTGTTTGGTTTTAAAGTAGGTATAACTTTGGCTTTTTTAAAAATTTGTGGGAAATATGAGAAACGAAGACAGAAATTAAAAATTTTAACAATAAAAATTAAGGCCGACTCTGGGAGATTTTTGAGAAGAATATTATTAATATCATCGAACCCAGGAGCTTTACGATTCTTTTGTTTTTTGATTATGTACCTAATTTTTGTAGCGTCAGTAAATGTTCGTAAGTCTTCATTAGTAAACAAATGATCATTTTCCAAACTATTTACATAACTATTAACAGTTCTGTCAATGGAGTGAGTGAAAGCAGCGGTAATAGAATGTGATTTAGAGAACTGATCAGCTATAGCATTTGTTTTATCAACATGGCTACTAACCTGACGATTGCCTACCATTAAAGTTGGGATGGATTTCTTTCGTTTCATAAAATATTTGGAAACCTTCCAAACAATTTTACTACCTACATTTAGTGTTGATAAAAATTTTGCCCATTGATCATTCCTAAGATTATTAATGTGCAAAGAGATTAATTGGTTTAGCTGCTTAAAAATTACGAGAAAACAGTTTCTTTCCCTCATGTTAGCACTCCTTTGGAATTTTTTTCGGTACATATTTCTCGTAGCTATTATTGATAAACACGCATCTGATAAAATTAAGGAGTAAGGCTTGCGTTTTTGATATGAGATCATCTGTACTCTAGCATTGTCTATTACGTTTGAAGATTCCCTTAATTGATATTCAATATTGGAATGAGCTTCTCCGTTAAGTGTAAAAGAGGAGATTATTTTGTTGTTAATTTCTCTCTTAAAATTTACCCAATTTGTGCTTTTGTAATCGGGAAAGAGCTCTTCAGGCTCAAAGATAAGCTCATTTATGAAAAAACTGATCGGATTATGATCTGAGTATAAGTCACAAGAAAAAACATTTAAGTCAGAAAATGCCAGATTGGAGTTTGATAAAAAAGGGTCAACAGTAGATGATTGCCTAAAGTGTACGTTTTGTGGGATCCTAGTAGGATTTAGATAATGATAAATATAATAACTAGAAATATTTTGATGACTAAATAAAACTCGGCCAGATTGATTCATATTGCTGCAATTCCAACTTGTGTGATGAGCATTTAAATCGCCAAGAAGAAAGAAATCGTTGTTAATTGACGTCAGAATATTTAGATCATTCAGGAAATCGTGGTTGTATCTTGGGCAGTAGGCAGATATAAAAACGATGAGTTTGTTGTTAATCTTCATACTAATACTGATATTTTCTATTAGTTTAGTTGGAAAAGATTTATATAAGCTGTGTTCAATACCACTTCGAACGGCGATCGCAACACCACCTCCAGGTGATTCTCTGTCTTTTCTATAAATTGTATATCCAGGCAGCCGAAATTTATGATGATATTTCAAAAATGTTTCGTTAAGAGAGATAATGTCAACAGTCTTGCTAACTAAAAACTTGTGAAGTTGAACTGAAGCATTAAAAATTGTAATACCTTGGCAATTCCAATGCATTATATGAAGACTGTTTAATCTTTTATTATATCGCATATTTAAGCATACCCACTATAACGTTGAGTTGTTCCAATTTCGAATTGCATCGACGAAGATCAACTCTAAAGAGTTTAAGACGAGCTACCGGATGTCAACGAAGTTAAATTTCTTGGTCAACTGTTTAAATTTTTTAATAATATTTCATATTTTGAATCACTTCATGAGCTTGTGGTAAGGTCTTCATAGAAACTTTCGTCTTGCTTGGGCCACAAATTTTTATTTCAGCAGCCGCTTGATCCCTTTAGCTTCTTTGTAGTAATATCTATATCTATACTATTATATAAAATGAAAGTGAAAATTTTTTGTGTCCGCAAAACTCCAAAAGTACTGGTCAGATTTTTTTGAAATAAGTTTAAAAATATCACATTTGTGCTACAAAAGGTTCATTGGTTATTTTCTTTACGAAATTTCAATAATAAGTATCTTTAATTAAAGTGTTAAGTTTTTTAAAAAATCATCCAGAATGCCATGCGTTGCTTGATCGTTAGCTTTTCATGCGTTTGTGCTGCGAAAGCCTCAATAAACTACATGTTGCTCTCTACTATACTCTTTTTGTTCTCAGGAAACACAAAACAACAAAACAAACAAACAAACACATGTTATACATACATACTTTGCTGCGCTTAAAGCTAATTGGATCGAAGTACATTCTAATAAGTTCAAAGTAGTTTTGATGTGGAGAAATAATCTAACACAGTTTTATTAAAAGGGGATTCACTGACCACCTTTAGCATGTTGAGGATTTTTTTGATGAGAATGAGATTCAATCCGACTTGATGTATGCATGTATGTCTGTATGTACGTATGTTTATTTGTTTCGCTGCATGCAACTTTTCTACACATGTTTTGACGGTGGTTTTCCTGTAATTTATAAATTAACAAAAGGAACAAAGGGCTGACTTTTTACTTTATAGAATTGACGTTGTGTGATTCAATAAGTTTTTTTATAAATAAACAAGAGAACTGGGACGGGCACAGGAAAAGGGGTTCTGGCTTGGACCACACAAGTCAAATTTTCGATACTGAATAGATTTAGAACTAAACGTCGCATGACAATAAAACTCAGTATGAAGTTACTAATTGCCAAAGTCTTTCTAGTGGAAAACTGGTATGTACATTGGAAAAGGGTGGGTGGCCGATTCTCTATACAGAATAGCTATGGAAGCTAAAATCACAGGACATTGAAACTTATAATGTAATTGTCACCTGGGAGTGATGTTCTGCTACTGGGAAACTGTAACAGGCAGTGGAACATGAGCGTGGTGTCAGACTAAGGGACTAATAAAAGTTTTGAATGTACTTATTTTTTCCAATATACTTGCCGGGTGCAGCAACGCGCGCCGGGTATCGCTAGTATATGTATATAATATACACAAATATAGAAATCTACAAATTGAAATAAAAAATTTAAATATAGGTTTATCGCTTTTTTACTACGGAGTTGAATCATTAAGAATGTACGTAGCTGCCAGTATAAAAATGTCGCCCATTTCACATTGTTGTGTAATATCAGTTGCACTGACTATCTCCTTTTTGGCTCAAATTTTGTTCTTCGATTGGTTAATTGCTTAGAAACCTAAATCCGGAGTTTGAGAATTTTTTTTTCGTAGATCCACAGCCATGCGAATGCCAAAATAGGGCCTATTTTGAGATAACGTAGCTCAGTTAATTTAGATTGAGATTGAGATTGAGATTGAGATTGAGATTGAGATTAAGATTGAGATTGAAATTGAGATTGAGATTGAGATTGAGATTGAGATTGAGATTGAGATTGAGATTGAGATTGAGATTGAGATTGAGATTGAGATTGAGATTGAGATTGAGAATGAGATTAAGATTCAGATAGAGATAGAAATCATTTCTGTCGCGACAGCAACGCGTCAGGTACCAGCTAGTATTTCATATTTTGAACCACATCAGCTTGTGAAAAAAAAAAAAAAAAAATAAATAAATAAATAACTGGCCATTTCAGCCCTTGAAAGGACTTTGACCTAGCTTCTTATGATCAATTGTGTTGTGCGTGTTATTAAGTTTGTACACAATTGACCGAGAAATAGACCTACAGGCTTAACGCCGACTCCGAACGGCGATGAACGAAATGTTCTTATTCTCAAGAAGCTTTACATGGCATTTTGATTACTCTCTGAGGTTTGCCATTGTCTGCAGAGAGGTGGCGGCCGTACAGAAAAATTATTTTAATTCAAATAATTTTCTGTCGCTGCTGGGGTTCAAACCTGGGTCTCCAGGTTCTTTGACATAGCGGCCACGCACTTTAACCAACTACGCCACGGACGCCACGGACGCCACGGAGCTTGTGGTAAAGTTAATTTTATTTTGTTGGAAAGGTATGAAGCGTATAAATAAAGGAAAATAATTAAAATTTTTCTAATGTTATATTTTTCTCTTAAAGTATATGAAATAATTATGATACCCTCTTTACAAAAATCGGATTCAAATTGACTGAGCTATGTTGTTTCAAAATAGACCCTATTTTGGCAGCGAAAAATTATTCTTTGTTTTAAAATTGAAAAAAAATCAGATATTTTAAAAAACTGTACAATGTACAATATATTTTGTAGCAATTTTTAGAGCTTAAAGGGCTTCAGTGAATTTTTAAAAAATAAATATATTCGTAAATACGTTACATTTAAAAAATTTTGCAAGCTTGACAGCAAGCCATTACACATAAAAAAGGCTGTTAATAAGTAAGTATTGTGACCGACCCTTTATGTATTTCATTAGAAAATTGCTTCAGCTGTTGGACGTCCCTAAAGAAGCCAGCTTTATACATATTTAATAGAGCTTTATACTTCAAAGCCATACAAATAGAAACTCAAAACACACACATGCTGATAAAACTGCTAACAAACACACGCAAATCTTCTTATTTACTTTCACAGCTATGCGAACCATTCAAAATGTCCCAAAATTGTAAATGTTACACTGTGATGAAAAAGAAAAAAAAAAAAAATAAATAAAAAAAGTCCTTAGAAGTCGAATGTAATAGTAAACCAGCCACTGAACCATCTGCTGAAAACCAAAAAGTTAATAAAAAAAAACTATATATGCACGAATATGCTTAAAACATGTATAACTAAAAAAAAAAAATTAGTAGCAGCATGCAAAAAACATGCACACTTACACATGCTTCGCATACAATGAAGATGGATCACTCGGCTGTAAGGATATCAATCGAAATTGAAATCGAAATGAATGTGTATGTCAGGCGGTCGCTTTGGTGTGAAAGTAACTGACCGCATGCGTGGTATTGTGTGTGTGTTTATGTACAGTTCTACGTTTTGGTTTTTGTTTTATATACATATGGTTGAGTGTGTGCTCAGAGATGAATTGTGTATGTTTAGGCAAAAGAAAATGCTACGCCTGCACTTTGAACCTTTTTCCCCTTTTTTATATTATAAAAATGACATAAATTAGTTTTCACATTTTTTTTTTTTTTTTGGTTTTGTTAACGCTCTTTAATGGTAGAGAAGAGAAGAATATTAATTTTTAAGGTCTGTATAATATTTGACTTTTATATGTTAAATAGTGCTAATGTATAAAGTCTTAATTTGGACACGCTATGGTTACCTCTAGACTCTAGAGTCTAGAGTAATGATACTCAACCTTTTCTTTCTTCGGGCCACATACATACATTTGTAAAGTTACGCGGGCCGCAACACTATACTGGTATGACGAACAAAATTATGAAACCCCTCTTTTTGTAGAAACCATTTATTTTAAAAATGAAAAACTAACCCTGCAAACATTTTCTGAGTGTCTCAAAAAAAAAAAAAAACAAATGAGTCTTTCTTATGCTTGTTTTATGAGTAAGCAATAAAAAACTCCTAAAGGCGTCTTTGATATGATTGTGAAATGATTGCTCAGAAATAAAACTCTAAAAATAGTATTTTTTATGCATGTCTTATGAGTACGCAATTAAAAGACTCCTAAAGTAGTTTTTGATATGATTGTAAAATGACTGCTAAGAAATAGGACTCTTAAAAGAGTCAATATTATGCTTGCTTTATGAGTTCTCATAAAAAGAACTCATTAAAAAGTCCTTAATAAGACGGTATAATGATTATTCATAACAAAGACTCACAAAAGGATTGTATATCCCAGCAAACATTATGACTCTTAAAAGACTCTTTTAAGACTCATATAAATGAGTTTTTATCGTCATAATGCGCTAAAAAAAGACTCTTTTATGAGTACACTTTCGTAGGTTGTGGGCTTCAAACATGATTCATAATAATGACTGCTTAATGTCTCATTTTGGACTCAAAACTAAGACTCTTTTAAGACTCATATTTAATACTCTTTTAAGACTAATAATAAAGACTCTATAAAGACACATAATAAAAACTCTTTAAGAACTCATATAAATTAGTCTTTTTGGGCTCAAAATGAAGACTCTTTTAAGACTCATATTCAACACTCTTCTAAGGCTCATAATAAAGTCTCTTTAAATACTCATAATAAATACTTTTTTGAACACATATAAATTAGTCTTTTGGACTCAAAATGAAGACTCTTTTAAAAGACATATTTAGCATTCTTTTAAGAATCATGTAATGGAATCTTTAAAGATTCTTAAGGAAGACTCTTTCAGAACTCATAGAAGTAACATTGATGAGCTTAGGTTGAAATATATTTTTAGATTCAAATTTATTTAAAATATTTTATAATTGAAAAATAAAAAAGTAACAAAAATATTTTTTTTTTAAAACATTTTAAGTAATTTTTGAATAATTAGAAGTAAGACATTTCTTTTTGCTATATTTGATTCGACTTCATTCGATAAAGAGAGTCTTTTAAGTTATAATGTTTGCTGTTATTTGAAGATGGAGTGCGATATGTCATGTCATATGTCATGTCATATGTCATGTCTTATGTCATGTCATATGTCATATCATATGTCATATGTGATGTCATATGTCATTTCATATGTCATTTCATTTGTCATGTCATGTCATATGTCATATAATTTCATATGTGATGTCATATGCCATGCAATATGTCAATCATATGTCATGTCATATGTCAATCATATGTCATTTCATATGCCATGTCATATGTCATGTCATATGTCATGTCATATGTCATGTCATATGTCATGTCATATGTCATGTCATATGTTATGTCATATGTCATGTCATATCATATGTCACATCAGATGTCATGTCTTATGTCATGTCATATGTTATAGTATATTTTGTGATTCCTTGTGATTTCTCATATTTTCGGCTTATGAAATAGTAAGTTTATATTGAAAGCGATTACGAAGATAAAATTTAAATAATTGGTTTTAAGGATTTCCCGTACACATTTTCGTAAGCTCTGACAATGTGAATTCCTTCTTGCCCGGGAGATGTCTATTTTTTTTTAATTTATTCTTCAACTACCAGTATTTTTGAGAAACCGATGATGAAAATACTGCTTATCATGATGTTGAAGAAGCCTTTAAAATTTGTGCACATCAACAACTGTGAAGGCGGACAATTGAAATTTGCTTCGACAATTTACCACATCATCAGCAATTTCACACATGCACACACACATACACACACACAAACGCACGCAGTAAAAAGACACTAAGCTACACTCCCATGCACGAACACACACAAATACACTTACAGTATTTGATGATGGCTGCTTTGTTGTCAGACGATGAAGCAGCAAACACAATGGAAAATTCAAAGAAAAGCTACTCTAAATGCTTTCAGTGTTGTTGAACGATTACACCCATACCCACACAAAGACGCATACACATACTCGCTCTTACACTGTATGTCATCGCACTTAAACTGCACGCTGGGCTGTCCTTTGACTGAATAAACTTGCTGCTGATGTTGCTCCTGTTTTGCTTGCGTTTGGCTTGGGTTTTTCTTAATGAATAGCTTCCTGCTGCTACGCCCAAAATAGCCCCTACTGCGGCTTATGTAGTGTATCCAATGTCAATCAACATATATATAAATAAATTGTTTTTTTTTTTATAACATACTTTGACTTTCTTAATAACTGTGTTTTATGACATTTTTCTTATTGACCATTTCTGTACCTAATTGATCAGCATTGATTTAAATGATGCGCTTTTCTTAGATTTTTTTGTTTTCTGTCTGTTGAGAGCCTCTGATCAGCCGCAAAAAAAAAATAACAAAAATGTATGAAGAAAATTGAAAAAATGGCGATAATCGAAACAAGTCCTTTTTATATGCCTCTATATGTCTCGTTATGCTCTGATTTATTACCTTGCATTTGCTGTAGATGTTGTTGTTTTTGGCAATTCATGGCAGCCACGAACAATAAATTACCAGTTGTGACTGTTTCATTATAATTTCATATGTATGTTAGTATGGACGTGTACATAATTTGTAGTTGTATAAATTGTTAAGTAGGCAAAACCTACACAAACTCACTCACATTCACACTCAGCTAACAAAGTGGGTGGAATCCTCAAAGTTTCAAGAGCTTGTTAGGAACAATTGCGTTACTTATCATAAAAAAGACTTGCTATTTATGACTTGGCCGTTTATGGAAATGATTGTGCTCTGTGCACAAAGACTTCTTTCGACTATTAATATTTAATGAGTTTTCGTAGAAACATATAAATTAATGAAAAAAAAAAGGAAAAAAAATACATATTTACCAAATCAAATTTGATTTTATTCAAGGCTATAATTAGGTTCAAAGGTTGTCTAATAATAAAAATATTTATTTATAACTAAAATAATATTACATTTCCAGTTACTGTGCAGCAAAAAGACACTCCTTTTGTGTGAAAGAAACTGACTGTTATTCAAGGCTAGGAAACTTATTCAAGGCACCAAGGTTTAACTGCAAAAAAATTATCTGCAAGTTGGTGTGGTTCAAGTATTCAAGTAGAAATAATTAAATATTTATTATTCTGAAGACAGTGCCTACTATTTGAACACCTACACATGCATAATGATATTTTTTACTAGTGAGGTTAACAAAGCTCCAAAAACACCAACAACAAAATTATCTTGAAAACATCTTAAATGTTATTTTTTAATTTCATTTAAAGAGTTTATAGAATATAAGTGGCATAAAATTGAAATTGGGTATAAGTGTCAGAATGTTGAGACATGGTGAATAAGTTTGAGGTAATTTTATGTTTGGAGGACTATGTCTGCTTTATATGAGGATGATTTTTTATTTATATGCAATAATTATTGTCTCAATGGCGTACTCTTACTTATCTTGTGAAAATGTTTTTCGAAAAAAAAACACAACAAAAAATATATATTAAAAGTGGAGAAGGGGGTGGAAGTTGATGTATTAAACAAGTTGTTTTCCTATTCATGACAACCATTTAGTCTGAAATCAAAAATGGTACTCATGTTTAGGTGCCATTTCCATAAACCATCCTTTAGATTTCCATTGGAAATATCTTTTTACCCTTAGTTCTATTTTTTTTTATGAAGAAGTTTGGGTGCCAGATTCCTAAACAGGGGTCTTAAATAAGTCAAAAAAACGGACAAACCAACGAACTTGAGAAGCTCCTTTATTTACTGTATTTAAATAAATTCATAAAAAGCTTAAATTGATTTGTATTTTTTACTTCAATGATTAATAACAACAAAGTGGTAATATTTTTCTCTTTATTATTTTTTATTTACATTTTTTAATTGTGTTTTTTTAATTATAACACAAGAAAAATGAAATCAATTCTCAGAAATTAACTGTTAGAAAATTCAACTTATAAAAAAACATGAAATTGCAAGCTGAAGCAAAAAGCAAGGCAAATTTTTATGTAAGTGATATTGAAAGGAGTTTATGTACACCAAAATCAAAACTATTAAGTCTAAATACTTCGTGTGTCCACCTTCAGCCTTTATTACAGCTTCCAACCTATTTTTCATTGAGCCTATAAGCTTTTTGAGGTCATACTCAATTGGAATCTTCTCCCATTCTTCTTTGATGTATTGAATCAATTAATTTTTTGATTTGGGGCTCCTTTTGCTCACCTTCTTCTTCAGATGTGCCCACAGGTTCTCAATAGGATTCATGTCCGGGCTTTGAGCAGAAGTGTCAATGATTTCGCTGCAGTTATATAACAACCAGGACATGCACAAATGGGATTTGTGTTTGGGATCATTATCTTGATATATTTTATATATTAGCTTATTCGGGTTGTTTGGGTCGGCTCTCCGCAAAATCGCCCAAAAAAAAATCGCCCAAAAAAAAAAAGGAAAAATCACCCAAATGAAAAATGACCCAAAAATTAATGAAAAATCGCCCAAAACGAAAAATTTTACGCAAGAAAACGAAAAAAAAGCCCAATAATTTTTGGAAAAATTACCCAAAAACAAAAACGAAAATTCACCCAAACAAATGAAAAATCGCCCAATATTTTACATTGTGTGCCCACACGATATACGAAATTCCCTTGTACGAAATGAGCATTTTCAAGGCCAGTATTTTTTTTTTAAGTCTATTTTAATTCAATCATTTGATGATAAAAATACTTTTTATGTGGATATTATATTATAATTCTATTTATGTAGGAAGTGCGTTAAATTCAAAAATTTAATTCATTTTAATTTTATATAATCTCATACTTAAAAATCTATAAAAACATTTCGTACAAGGGAAAAATACTGATTCTTTTTCAAAACAACAAGTTTCTTTGGTTATCAAAAAATTTCAAAAAGAAAAAATGACGGCGGAGGTGGTGGGGGGGGAGCAGGGCGGGACGACGGGTGGCGCGTGCGATCCGTCGCACTACGCGTAATCCGCCGCGCCGCGATACGCGCGATCCGCCCCGCCGCGATGCGCGGGCGCGGTACTAAATATTTCCTTTGACATGACCAAGCAAACTCAAGCAAAGAAGAACCGCTGCTTTTACTTTAAATACCGTTATCTTTAAGAACTGATTGACGTTTCTTATTTAACCCTTAAATGCACCGTGTAAATTTGGCTTACGGCTATATTTTTGGTTTGATTTTTTTCAAATCGGTTCTATATTATTTAGAATATTATAAGTCTTAAATAAAAATATAGTTTTTACTTCTATTTGTCATAATTTTTTAAAAAATTATGTACGAAGTAAAAAAAAAAATTTTTTTAACTAAACAAACACTATTTTTAACAGTTTAACTTCTAGGAACAGATAAATAATTTTGATTAGGAAAAAATACTGACTGCTTTCAAAACATGTCCTTTAGTGATCGAAAAAATTTCGATCTAAAACTAAAAGAATTTTCGATCTAAATAGAAAACTAAAAAAAATTTTCAAAACTAAAAACGCAGTTTTTATTTTTACTCAATTTTACATAAAATATATTTTTTCGGTAAAAATCGGGGTCCTTGTCCATTTAAGGTTTAATATTGGAAACGAAAGATCACCCAAAGAAAACGAAAAATCACCCAAAAACGAAATTTTACCCAACAAAAATGCAAAATCGCCCAATTTTTTTGGGTGATTTTTCATATGAATTCGTATGGAAAAAAATGGGTGATTTTTCATTATTTTTTTTGGGCGATTTTTCTTTGGGCGATTTTGCGGAGAGCCGTTTGGGTCAACAAAATTAAATTTTTGAACACTTCTTTTCAGATTAGTTTTCAAAATGTCCAAGTATAAGTTTTTGTCCATTTTGTCTTCAAAAATTCTTATTTCACCAACACCTTTGCTTGAAATACATCCCCACACAATAACGGAGAGTTTTCCAAATTTTACTGTGGGTATAATATTTTTCTTTTCCAGTGCTGCAAGTGGTTTTCTCCAAACTCTTGATGGACCATCGTGACAATATAGCATTATTTTAGTTTCGTCACAAAAAACTACATCATCCCAGTATGTTATTGGAAGAAAAAATATGCTGTGTGGAAAATGAAAGCCTTTTTAAAATCTTCTGTGCAGAAAGGAGTGGTTTCTTTGTGGCAGCTCTAGACGAATACTTATTTTTTATGATAACTCTTCGAACAGAATCATGTGAAACGTTTACACCACAGTCGTTTTTTAAGTCCGACGCAATCTTTCTGCTACTTAAAAATGGATTTTCATCGATGCACTGTATAATTTTGCGCTCATCTCTCGAAGTTAGTTTCCTAGGTCTACCCGTTGACTTCTTATATTCAAATCTTCCTTCCTTTTCTGCACGTGATATCACATTGTAGACCGTTCTCAGTTTTACGGACTGAAATTTCTGAAATTTCTGAAATTTCTTTGGCAGATTTGCCTTTATGGTAATTATAATATACTAACTGTATAATATTTTCATTTAAGTATTTTGCTCCCATATTTAATTAAACTTTTTTTAATAAAATAACCGCCAGAATGTAACGCATTTCAATCTATAAGCTTACTAAGCATATTCAATCGCAAGCAATCTATTTAGCTAAGGTTTAAAATAGCATATTAAAAAAAATATATATATAATTTACCGTTAGATTCGGCGACAACTCTCTGAGTTGCAAACATATTGCCTTGGATTTTGCGTCAGCTTGCATTTGGATGATTGATTTCTTATAGTTTGTTCTCATTGGAAAATATTGAGGGAATTAAAATAGTAAAGATGAATGTAAAAAAGTGTTACCTCCTTGTTGTTATTGAATATTGACGTAAATAATACATAGCAATTTTAGTTTTGCCTAGCTTTTTGCAACAAACTGAATATATAAAGGTATATCGAATACCTTTCCTAGTTTGGAAAGATATGTTTTAGGCGTGTCTTCATTTTTGTCCTAATCCAAATCCTAATTTATGTCATAGTTTTTTTTCGGTTTCATAGTCCGGTTTCATTGTGTTATTGTTGTTGTTGTTGATGTTGATGTTGATGTTGGTGTTGATGTTGATGTTGATGTTGATGTTGATGTTGATGATGATGTTGATGTTGATGTTGATGTTGATGTTGATGTTGATGTTGATGTTGATGTTGATGTTGATGTTGATGTTGATGTTGATGTTGATGTTGATGTTGATGTTGATGTTGATGTTGATGTTGATGTTGATGTTGATGTTGGTGTTGATGTTGATGTTGATGTCGATGTTGATGTTGATGTTGATGTTGATGTTGATGTTGATGTTGATGTTGATGTTGATGTTGATGTTGATATTGATGTTGATGTTGATGTTGATGTTGATGTTGATGTTGATGTTGATGTTGATGTTGATGTTGATGTTGATGTTGATGTTGATGTTGATGTTGATGTTGATGTTGATGTTGATGTTGATGTTGATGTTGATGTTGATGTTGATGTTGATGTTGATGTTGATGTTGATGTTGAAGTTGATGTTGATGTTGATGTTGATGTTGATGTTGATGTTGATGTTGATGTTGATGTTGATGTTGATGTTGATGTTGATGTTGATGTTGATGTTGATGTTGATGTTGATGTTGATGTTGATGTTGATGTTGATGTTGATGTTGATGTTGATGTTGATGTTGATGTTGATGTTGATGTTGATGTTGATGTTGATGTTGATGTTGATGTTGATGTTGATGTTGATGTTGATGTTGATGTTGATGTTGATGTTGATGTTGTTGATGATGTTGATGTTGATGTTGATGTTGATAATGATGTTGATGTTGATGTTGATATTGCTGTTGATGTTGATGTTGATGTTGATGTTGATGTTGATGTTGATATTGATGTTGATGTTGATGTTGATGTTGATGTTGATGTTGATGTTGATGTTGATGTTGATGTTGATGTTGATGTTGATGTTGATGTTGATGTTGATGTTGATGTTGATGTTGATGTTGATGTTGATGTTGATGTTGATGTTGATGTTGATGTTGATGTTGATGTTGATGTTGATGTTGATGTTGATGTTGATGTTGATTTTAATGTTGATGTTGATGTTGATGTGGATGTTGTTGTTGCTGTTGCTGTTGTTGTTGTTGGTTTTGTTGAAGTTGATGTTGATGTTGATGTTGATGTTGATGTTGATGTTGATGTTGATGTTGATGTTGATGTTGATGTTGATGTTGATGATGATGTTGATGTTGATGTTGATGTTGATGTTGATGTTGATGTTGATGTTGATGTTGATGTTGATGTTGATGTTGATGTTGATGTTGATGTTGATGTTGATGTTGATGTTGATGTTGATGTTGATGATGATGTTGATGTTGATGTTGATGTTGATATTGATGTTGATGTTGATGCTGATGTTGATGTTGATGTTGATGTTGATGTTGATGTTGATGTTGATGTTGATGTTGATGTTGATGTTGATGTTAATGTTGATGTTGATGTTGATGTTGATGTTGATGTTGATGCTGATGTTGATGTTGATGTTGATGTTGATGTTGATGTTGATGTTGATGTTGATGTTGATGTTGATGTTGTTGTTAATGTTGATGTTGATGTTGATGTGGATGTTGTTGTTGCTGTTGCTGTTGTTGTTGTTGGTTTTGTTGAAGTTGATGTTGATGTTGATGTTGATGTTGATGTTAATGTTGATGTTGATGTTGATGTTGATGTTGATGTTGATGTTGATGTTGATGTTGATGTTGATGTTGATATTGATGTTGATGTTGATGTTGATGTTGATGTTGATGTTGATGTTGATGTTGATGTTGATGTTGATGTTGATGTTGATGTTGATGTTGATGTTGATGTTGATGTTGATGTTGATGTTGATGTTGATGTTGATGTTGATGTTGATGTTGATGTTGATGTTGATGTTGATGTTGATGTTGATGTTGATGTTGATGTTGATGTTGATGTTGATGTTGATGTTGATGTTGATGTTGATGTTGATGTTGATGTTGATGTTGATGTTGATGTTGATGTTGATGTTGATGTTGATGTTGATGTTGATGTTGATGTTGATGTTGATGTTGATGTTGATGTTGATGTTGATGTTGATGTTGATGTTGATGTTGATGTTGATGTTGATGTTGATGTTGATGTTGATGTTGATGTTGATGTTGATGTTGATGTTGATGTTGATGTTGATGTTGATGTTGATGTTGATGTTGATGTTGATGTTGATGTTGATGTTGATGTTGATGTTGATGTTGATGTTGATGTTGATGTTGATGTTGATGTTGATGTTGATGTTGATGTTGATTTGATGTTGATGTTGATGTTTTTGTTGTTGTTATTGTGGTTGATGTTGGTGTTGGTGTTGGTGTTGCTGTTGCTGTTTTTGTTGTTGTTTTTATTGTTGTTGTTGTTATTGTTGTTGATGTTGGTGTTGGTGTTGGTGTTGGTGTTAGTGTTGTTGCTTTTGTTTTTGTTTTTTTATTTGCTTCTTCATTAGTTGTGCTTTTCCTTCGTTTATTATTTTTGTCTTAGCTGCAGGCATTTAATCCAGCAAAAGTGATGCATACACGTCACATTAGGCGGTTCCCTGAGGGACCTCATGACGCCTACAATTTTTTTTTTTGTTTATATGTGCCCGAAGTCCTCATCTTCATTTTCATTCCGTAAAATGTACTGTTTCGCCAGTAGTCACAGAGTTAAAATTCCATGCAACGTTTTTTCATGGTTGTAGCATTTTTACTGCATTATGTGGTTGCCACCCTGAAATCATGATGACAAGAATTTTTTTTTGTAATTTATTTGTGAGGCGTAATAACACATCTATGCTTTTAAAATTCCATGCAACGATATTACATTTCTGTTACATATGCTGCTATATATTCACGATCTGGTGACGTCGGAATTTGTTTTTTTTTATTTTTTCGTAAGGCCAAGTATAAATCCTTCATTTGCCTTTTCAAACATTTATCGTAGCTTATATACTCACCGAGTAAAAATTCAATGCAACGCTGCTGCATGAATGTTGCATTTTCGATCTTTGAGCGGCTCTCTCTGTGTCCCCATGACATCAGAAATTTTTTGTGTAATTTTGTTGTGAGGATTTAGAACAGGCCTTTATTGGTTTGTCATATTTTTAATCCTGGCGCTAATACTCAGCGAGTAATAATTCCATGTAACAAATTTTCAGTTGCGTTGCTTAAGCAGCTCTCACTGCGTCCCGATGACGTTTTAAATTTTTGTTTTGTTTTTATAATGAAGTCAAAGAATTAACTTTTACGGTCGTACCATTTGTTTAGTCATAGCTCGAATACTCATCGAGCAACAATTCAATGCAACGCCGATGAATTTTGAAAAAATGCCTTTTTTAACTTTTTTGGAAACCTGTCCGGTACAACGTAACTTCGTCACGTCAAAACCGAGTTACGCTAGAAATTTTCTGCGAGATTTCAGTCAGTATTGAATTTCTGCAGCTTTTCTCGACTAGATCGAAAATCGATTTAAGTATCTTCTATGTCATCCTGACGGTACTAAATCATTTACAGAAATATTATAATTCAGCAAAATGACGTGAAAGAAATTTAATCGATTTTATATCTAGTCGTAAAAGCTACAGAAATGCAGTGCTGACAGAAATCAGGCAAAAAAACTAATGCGTTTAAGTCGAAGTTAATATTTGTCGTTTTTTTTTTTTTACTGAAATAACGAAGGCCAGTACTAAATTTTATCATTTTTTGTACTTGAAAAAAATTTTATTAATATTAGGCTTCGGCTTCGGTATTCGGCCGAATACTTCCACTTTGCCGAACATTCGGCCTCGGCCAAAATTTCACATTAGGTCGGACACTAGTGAATATATAACAAATAATTAGAGATTTCTCTGAAAAAAATATTTCTTAAATATAAAAGATATGTAAATATGTACATTTTCAAAGTTAAAAAAAAAACGAAGTTTTCTAAACATAAACTATTGTACAATGAGATGAAAACCACTGGTGGTATTCAGCATTTTGTGTATTTAAGATTGCAAATTTTTGCAATAGTAAATATTTGCCAGCAACCCTGAACGCCCATTTTGTTTTATTTTGTCACACTCGTTGCAAACCACACAATTTACAGCTGATAAGTGAAAAACGAAAATATTTCTAAAAATATATAAAACATATTTAAAAACAGAAGTTTTGTGGTGAATAATCTTTGATTGATCCATTGTTATTTGATATTTTTTAGTTTATTTTTCTTTTCTACGCTGTCAACTTATCAGCTGTTCATTTGCAATTCAGTGTTGCAAATATAAACTATGGGTTTAAAGTGTTGCATATTTGCACAAACGTAGTAAGTGTATCTCTGTATATTTTGTTTGTGTAGAGTAAAAATATACTCTACCATTTTGCAAATGCTACGATACGATTTTCACCTGATTCTGAATACCACTACTATATTAACAAGTTGGTATTAAGGCTTTAACTTCTTATCAATTGAATAAAATTTTTGATGAACTGTTTGAGAGCAAAAGAAACACTCACTTTAATTAAACTTTGTAAGTTCCGCGTTGTTCGACATCATTAGCCGATGGATAAACAGGTTATATAAACGTTTATACATACCATGCAAATTGACTTCACTTGAGAGATCTGTGCTGATTCTGTGAAGAGCTGAAAATAACCGTTTTTACCATGTAAATTGACTTCGCTTCAGAGCTCTGGGGTGATTCTGGGAAAAACTAGAGATACGGGCATGTAAATAAATAAAATGAACGAATTTCGAGCACGTGAATGATTGAAGGCTTAAAAAATGCAATTTAAGCTCATTGTACAAACTGGTTGATAGTATACATTGTACATTGCAGGAAAAGTACTCAGAATTTGATGCATTACAATGGCAGCATCAACAACAACAATAACAGCAGCAACAAGGATGCCACCAACAACACACACAACAAAGTGACAACAACGCAATGTTATTTAAGTGTTAGTAATTGGAATTTAATGGGAAGCCACAGAAACACGCCTGAAACCAACAACAACAGCAACACCTACTAGAAGGACACGAATTAAACGCTTCAATGAATAACATACAAAGGATTGTTTAAAACTATTTGCACGCATATGACACCCACACACATTAGATGCGTTAGCCAGACAGCTAGTAGAAGCGTGCAAGGAAGGATGGGAGAGATTGTAAGAGCTTTACAAACAGGCACATCTGTCAATAATTACAACAAAAAATGGCATGTGGCTAAAGTAACATGAGTGACGCTTAACGTTGTCATGGAATGCTTTAATCTGTCCATTTCATGGCTGCCTCACTTCTGTCAGACCCAGTGTAAACCATACATATATGTGTGTGTGTATGTGTGTTTATGTGTGCCTGAATGTGTTTTGTTGTCTGCGTGCAGAGGTGACTGAGCTGCTGCTATGGATGTTAATTAGATGTTTGCCGCATGCCTGCTAAATAACAAAATGTTACAAAATCATCACTGAAAGCCAGGCCGGAATGCGCTATATCCTCAACTACGAGTAATTCCGTTTGGATGAATCCCCAACCTTCCCATTCGTTCCACTTCTCCCCACTTCTACCTAGCAGCATTGGTTGCCTAGTTATGCAGTGATTTTACAAATGCGCAAATCATAAGGTCGTCATCATCATCATCATAATCATCATCAGCAGTAGCAGCAGCAGTATGAGCAGCAGCATGAGCCACACGGTTGTCAACAGCAGCATCACCATCGACAACTTGGCCAACAATGCGTTAACAGACAGCATGGCGCTTACTAGCGCCATTTCATCAACGTTCTACATGTTCCTACTCATCTGACTAGTTTTCATACTTAATGCGGTGGATGGCTGCGTCGATTTGTTCCATGGCGGTGGACATGTTTGTGGTTTTGTTGTTGCCAGGTAGCATAATGAACAAATGTTGCTGTTGGCTTTATTGTTGTTCTTCTTGTTGTTCATAATGCTGTTAATGCTCATGTCAATGATGTCGACTGATGTGATGTCCTTGTTGTTAAACTTATTGTTGTTGTTGTTATCGCTGTTGCTGTCGCCTTATTCCTAACTGCTAATTTATTTAGAGGCTTTGTGGTTCATTTGCTGAGCTGTGCTTATTGTGTTACTGCCACGTTGTACACCGCTCTCTCTAACCCTGCCAACACCAGCAAACATTTTGATTTCTGGCAGCACATTTCCTAAGGATCAGTTATTTGAAACGCCTTTACATGCACTATTTCTGTCCTTCTATAAACCGCTCTCAATTTGTTGGCTGCCATTGTTTGTCCGTGTGTCAACCTCGATTTGATTGTTGTTCCTGTTGTTGATGCTTGTACTTTGACACGTAATTTGGCTCTATCCTTGATTAGCAGACGATCAGGTGTCAATCGAAGTTCAATCAATTGGCTCCTCTCGTAACGAAAGCATTAAGGGCTTCAACTTTAAAAGTTTGTGGTGCACCTGTAACATTAAACGTACACATTCTCCACAATGTTGAATTATTGAATGTGTTATTTGGTTGTTTGAGCGAAGGAAAATACTGCAAGGGTTCAACGACTTCGATACTGTTACAACTTCTGTCTAAGTATTCACACAGGTATTCACACAGGTGAATACCAAACCTGTGGGGTTAAAACACCCTTTAGGGTCAAAAAATCAATAAAAAATTCATACAAATCAGATTAAAATCAAAATGTTTACAAATGATACTAAAAAAGGAGTAAATAAAAGTTATCCTTTTTGAATATTAAATTGAAAAAATGTCCTTCGAAATGAAAAGCTAAAAGCATTCGTTTTTTAATATAATAACATGAAAAGGCAAAATGTACTTTAAATGGTCATACTAGATACTTAAAGGGTGTATCAACAATGTAGCATCTGTGAGTGGAAAATATTAAATTAAAAGAATATCATTTCCCCAAAAAAACCCATTTAAGGCGCTTCACTTGGTTTTTGACACACATAATATTTTTAAGTTTTGTTTTTTTCTTTTCTGTTAACTTATATCACACTTTGTAAAATAAAACAAAATATTTTGGACTTGGATAATTGAGAAGTCAGTGACTTATTGAATTCCCCTCGTAGTTACACTAAATGCTACACTGGTCCTGTTAGCAACCAACTACTTCTGTCAACCTCGAGAATCTCGGAAGTCAGTGACTTATTGAATTTCCCTCGTAGTAACACGAAATGCTGCACCTGTCCTGTCAACCTCGAGGATTTTGACGAAAATGAAAAAAATTTAATTTCATGTACCACCAAAATCAAGGACAGCTTGTTAAATACTATGGAAAATCCGTGCCATCAACTTTTATGGTTAAAAAGTTGTTTGAATGGTTGTACCAGCCGAAGAGACGCTAAACGTTGTTGTGGTTGTACCAGCCGAAGAGACGCTAAACGTTCAGGTCGCCCAAAATAGGTTGCCACTCCAGAAATCGTCGATAAAATCCATGGAATGATATTAGACGATCGGAGAATAAAAGTGAGATATCTACCGCTATAGGCATCTCAACTGAGCGGGAACATCACATTTTACATGAATATTTGGACATGAGAAAACTGCAGTCCGTAAAGTAAGAGAGTGTACGGCATTATTTGTAGTCGGTAAATAGTGCAACCCTGCAATTTTGTCAACAATTAGACATAACCTTTGCCCTTGACGCACTAGTAAAAAAGTTAAATTGGTGGTCGAAACTTTGTCAGAAAAGTGTGTTTAGCATAATGAGTGGTGCATACGCAGAACGCTTCGAGGCAGTTTTTCTCTGCAACCATCCAAAAGGACCGAGTAGTATTTGAAAAAGACAAAGGCTTTTGTCCAGAAGTGTGTGCAACGCTTTAAGGAATCTAAAAGCATTGATGACCTTCCCAATCGTGGCTCAACAGGGAACGTGATCAAGAAGGATTAAAAAATAATAGTGAGTTTTTTTTCGCGGAATCCTGGCTTAAGATTACGTCAAGGTCAAGCGAATTTGAGACAAAAAGGTCTGAATATATCGCACGTAACTATTCGTAACTATTTCCATACAAATAATTTGAGATGGCGAAGCACAATGAAGAAACCACTGTTGATCGCGATTGGAGAAACGTAATCTCCGACGAATCTTCTGTTTGGAGTTATTCGATCGTACCGCGGGCTTGGTCTTCGTCGTCAAGTAATTTTGTCCAGCGCACCGTTAAACATCTCATTAAGATTCATCTTTGGGGATGCTTCTCAAAAAAGAGTTTCGGCACTTTGCACCTCTTTACCGAGAACCTTAATGCTGCCAGAATGGTAAAAATTTATGAGAAGGCTTTATTACCGACTGCCAAATGCCAAACTTTATTACCAAATATGCCAAATTTATAATCGAAAACGAAGACTGGATTATGCAGGAGGACAATGACCCCAAACACCACAGCCTCCTCTGCACCGACTGGAAACGCAAAATAGGCATCGTCACATTAGATTGGCCTGCACAATCGCCTGATGCTAATCCCATCGAAAACGTCTGGGGCTACATTAAGCAGAAGCTTCGAGCTTTTAAATCACTATTTAAAAACTATCCGTTTTTTCACTTTTTTTCAACTTTGACGGAAAATAAAAAAATCTATATTTTTGTATATTTGCCATATTTGCAAAACATGTGCTTTGGTTATTTCTTTCCTATACTTTAAAACAGCTTTCCCGAGAAATTCGACGCATTTGGAGAGCTCTTCCTGTCGAATATGCCAAAAAATTAGTGGAAAGTATGCCGCGGAGATGTCCAGCGATTATTAACGCTGCACAGTGGCGCCCGTAGAGCAAACGAGGTTGCAAAAATCAAAATTTTCATGTGCGCCGACGAAGTTTTGAATAAACCCATGTTATAGGAAACTTTTCAACGATTTCAAATATGCTACTCTGATAAATGATAAAAAAATTAACTGTTTGCTTTGTGTTGCTCCTGATAAATCACTATTTAAAAACTATCCGTTTTTTCACTATTTTTCAACTTTGACGGAAAATAAAAAAATCTATATTTTTCTATATTTGCCATATTTGCAAAACATGTTCTTTGATTATTTCTTTACCGTACGTGCCCGTTTGGCTTCTAGAGGTAAAAAAGGTAAAAAAACATGGTTGCAGAAATTGTATGGCGTGCATCCCTGACATGTTTTGACTGACAGTAGTTTGATCTAATAGTTTGAAAATTGCATTTTAAGTCGGTTGTCTACCTGTGAGCCTCTGCCAAAGTCTACTCCCAATATTCTGTTACAGACACAGGATGCATAAAAAACTACTCATTGAATTCGCAGGTACGCACCTCACTTAAAAATTACTTTGGAGTACAAATGGTCAAAGACAATATTGACTTATTTTCTCTCCAGGTAGCCACAAATCTCATTTAGACACGAGCATAATATCAAAATTGCATAATTCAGCCTAAATCCATATGTATGCAGAGAACAGGTAAATTTTTAGGCATGGTTGCATAAGCCTATATATTGCAAAATAAGCATAATGCCTGCATACGGAAATATTGATTCTTGATAGCTTATACGGAAATATTGAGAGAAGCGAAATTATAAAAATAATTTTTATCTGATATATGCAAACATTAAGACAAAATGAGTGAAATCTAATCGAACCATTCAGAACTTCAACTCCAAATACGAGGACTGGCTTAATGAAGACACCATCCTGGATATATTGGCCGTAGATAAACCCACCACATCAACCAGAGGAGCAAAAGTAAGGCCAAAAAAAAGTATTGAGAAGTGTTCAATTTTCACAAGAAAGAGGAAACTTGCCGATGCCACCAATGACTTGACCACGAAGTATTTATCGGACGCGCTGTCTATTAAATATACAAAGGATAGTGAAAGAGTAAGGTAGCAGATTACAAAATCTGTTGCTGATGAAAGCCCACTGCGACTAAAAAGGATTAAGGAAAGCATTCCCACGCCCACAAACGCACACATTAAAAAGTATGGTTCCGAAGAAGCCTTGGCCTTGTTTATGGACTTACAACTTTCCAAAGAAAAATATGAGATACTACGGGCATCCTTGATGCGACACGGGTCTGATGTTTTACCAGGATACAAGCATATTACGCAAGCTAAAATAAATTCACGACCACTGCATATGGAGTTTACGGAAGTCTCTGTGAAAGCCAATCTGCAGGATCTCATGGGCCATACAGCAAAACGGTTGTTGGAGAGTCTTCCTGAAAATGAGGTGAAAATTCTTCCTGAGAAACTGACATTGATCAGCAAATGGGGCTGCGATGGATCATCCGGACAAAGCGTTTATAAGCAAAGGATATCTTCCGATGACGCTACAATATCGGACAGAAATATGTTTATGGCATCTGTTGTTCCTTTGCGGCTAAAATCTGATGTTTCCCTACACTGGAAAAATCCACGTCCGTCATCAATGCATTATTGCCGACCAATAATGTTTCAATTTGCAAGGGAATCGGCAGAACTCATAAGGACTACGGTGAAGGACATTGAAGAACAAATAAGCAAGATTAAGCCTACAAAGCTGCAAATTGGAGAAGGAAAATATATTGAATGCAATTACGAGTTCCACCTGACCATGGTTGACGGAAAAGTCGTAAACGAACTGACAGGAACAACCTCAACATTGTCATGCACGATTTGCAAAAAGAGTCAGAAGAACTTTGGTAATTTAAACGATTCTACAAACGAGGAGAATTACGAATATGGAATGTCACCATTGCACGCAAGGATAAGGTGTATGGAGTTATTGCTAAAACTAGCGTATACCCTACCACAACAAGATGAAAACTTCGATGAATATACATCAATAAAGGATAAGGAAAAGATCAGAAAGAAGCAAATACAGGATGCTTTTTTTAAACAAGTTGGACTAAAAGTAGACTGTCCCAAGCACGGATACGGTAACTCAAACGATGGAAACACTTCTAGGAGATTTTTTGAAAATGATGAGGCAGTAACTAGAATCACTGGAATTGACAATCAAATCGTGAAAAGATTGGGAACGATCTTGAATGTTTTAAACTGCAAAGAAAATGTCAATTCTTCAAAATATGGAGAATATGCATCGAAAACTGCATCTCTTTAAACAGAAATGTATCCACAGAAGAAGTTGACCCGGACCGTCCATAAAATATTGGCGCATGGCAAAGATATAATTGAGTACCAGTCTTTGCCAATTGGAGAGCTTTCTGAAGAAGCACAGGAGTCTCTTAACAAATTTTATAAAAAATATAGATTGCAGAACACATTCAAAGCATCAAGGGTAAGGCAAAATGAGGACCTCTTCAACATGTTGGCAGCATCTTCCGATCCACTTATTTTTTCCCTGCGGCATGTGAAGTCACGAATAGAGTTAGAAAATAATTATAGTTTAGAAATGATTAGTCTTTTAGATATACCTTCTCTTACGAATTGTGATGAATATTTTACAGAAAATTGAAAAAATAAATTTAAAAAAGAAGTAATTTTTTTTAATTTGTTGGGTAATAATTTAAACTGTTCAATTATGTTAGTCGGCTCAGAAAATATGATTTTTGCAACGAAAAAACTCAAATGGCGCCACTGTGCGCTGGTGGTGATTGGACATCTTATTAATATGATTGCGTCGTTTTTCGGAACATGTATAATGAATGTATGTAAATAAAAATTTTCTTAAATAAATTTTTATATAAACTATGCTGTACACACTCTAACAACAGACTGACTGTATTCGCCCATCGCAAATCAGAGGGCGCACACTTGGCACACTTAACACTCAGCCAAAATTGTGTGAGTACTTCAAAGGAGTATTTGGCGATGTTCAACCGCAATTCTAAGGAGTTTTTGCGACATTTGCTAACCGAAGACGAAACATGGATGCATCACAATACACCAGATCCCGGAAAAGTCAAAGCAGTGGACTTTTCCGAGTGAACGTCCAGCAAAGAAGTCCAAGCTGAGTTTGTTGGCCAACAATTCGCATTCACATCGATTACCTTGAAGAGTTTAAACGATCACCAGCGAATATTATTCACGGCAGCTGGGCAGATTTGATATTGATTTGAAGCAAAAACGACTGCATTTGGGAAAAAATAAGCACCTTACCATGGCTAAAATCCATTAATTGGGCTATGAACTGCAACCTCATCCACAATATTCTCCAAATTTAGTCCCCTGCGACTACTTTCAAAACTGAAAAAATAACTCGACAGTGAGAGATTTGGTCGAATGAAGAGGTCATTACTGAAACTAACGCCTATTCTGAAACCTAGATAAAATCTTTTATTTGGAAGAATGTAATAATTTGAAAAACGCTGGACTAACAGTATCAATCTAAAAAGAGACTAGGTTGAGAAATTAAAAGCTTTTTAATTTAACTATTTAAAAAAAAGTTTTATTCAAGAAATCACTAAAAATCACTATAAAATATATATTTTATCTAGAACGTTTATTCTCTTTCCTTTGATATAGTGGGGTTCAAGATGTCCTATGATTTTGCAATAGCTCAACAGTGTATTCTGTTATTCTCTATTGCATCTGTTTGTAGCATACGTATGGTTTCAAGTGAGTGTTTAAAAACCTATACCATAAAATAGTGAAAGTTGTCTAAGCTAAGGGTTCAACCCTAATATAAGATACACCTAAGACTATTAGACACCAATAGGATTTTCCGATCTTAGATTAGGTTGGGTTATAAAGGGATGCTAGCCATACACGCAAAGAAAAAACAAAGATTATCGTCAGTTTATCGCAAACGAACTTCATTTGTCTTGCTTGAAATCGTTATTTGCAAACGTTTCAACAGTTGTCATGATAAAAGTCAGTTGCGAGAAACGCTTCATTTAATTGAAGGAGATTAATTTCGTTTGTCATAAGCGCGAGTTTGTCATTTTGTCATTTTTAAATTGCAGTAAGTGAAAAATTTGTTTTTCCCAACTGAAAACTTCGTTAGATTTTCCCTTCGTTATATAAACACAAGGCTTATAGTTCAGAGCTACTTTTTGGACAAATTGTTACTATATAAGTAAATTGATAATTTGCTTAATACGCGGACGGATATAGCAACAGAGGTGCGATAAGTGCAATCCATAAGAAGACGGACGGACATAGGGAGAAAGATAATTCATATAATAAATAAAAATGACGGAAATAGCTTGCGGTATATATAGGATTATCCAATAGGGATTTGACAACTTTGAATGAAATTTCTGAACGCACTAATCATCGAACGGTCAATTTATTCAGTAAACTCAAAATTTTCATCATGGTAAAGTAACACGAACGAACAACGTCTGCAAATTATAAAAATTTACTACCGAAATTCAGAGTCGGTGATCGCAACTTTAAGAGCGTTATTGATCGGCGGAAAATCCACATGTGCTTCTTGAGTCACCACTTCTTCCACAAAAAATAACTGTTTGGTGCGGTTTGCATGGCGGCGGCGTTATAAGACCATATTTTTTTGTCGACGATAACGATCGTAACGTTACTATGAATGGCCATCGTTATCGCACCATGATTACCGATTATTTTTGGCCCGAATTGGAAGATAAGGACTTGGATGGTATGTGGTTCCAACAGGACGATGCCACAAGCCACACAGCATACGTTATAATCGATTTATTGAAGAGTAAGTTTGATGAGCGTGCTATCTCAAGAAATGGTGGGCCAGACGATTGGCTGCCTCGTTCATGCGACTTAACGCCTTTAAACTATTTTTTTTGGAGCTACGGTAAGTCATTGGTCTATGTCAGAAATCTGACGAAGTTGGAAGAGCTCAAAGCCAACATTGAACGCGAAAACCCTACGGAGAAAAGAACCGGTTCTGAACCTATCACGTCATAGGTTTCCATCGGAGAGGGATCAGTCCCAATTCTGCCACCAATATATGAAACCGACCGGTCCCTTTTACACGGCGTTGTCATTGACAGGTGTCATAGTTGGCGAATTTTTCATTTGCGGTAAACGAATAATATCTTTGCGGGTACTGCAAATTCCACCTCTCCAATTTCTTGGATTTAGTAAAATCGTCGACTATTGCCCCGATAACTGTTCCCAAGGGCGATTATTTATAAATTTTAAATTTAACAATCCTTCTTTTAGCTGCACATTAATAAGGTTGACATATTTAATTATGATCCCAAACCAAACAAACAAAAAAAAAAAAAAAAAAAAACAAAATTGACACAAAACCAAAAATATATCTTCGATTGTGCTCGATTTGGCTATTATATTTTCGATATAGCAGATTATCCAAGGAAAAAGGCCCCTGATGAATATCATTACCTAAGGGGGGAAATATACCCAGAGGTCGAAAAAAAATGGTCATGTTTGTGCATTTTTTTAAGGAAACCTAAGGGATATTCAAGAGCATGTTAAGTATTTTTTTATTAATAAAAAATTTATTATTATGGTAGATACAGCATTTTTTGTAGAACGCTCTGAAAATGCTGCGACCAAGATTGCTCCTCCAACTGAAAAAAAAAAATGAAAAATATTATTAAACTAGATACTTAAAATTCGTACTTGTCATAGTCGATTTTGAAAATATTGATCTTTTCACAAAATGGCGGACTTCCGAACGTAAATGAACGATTTTCGACCAAAAATTCGTCATTATTTTGCCTATAAAGAATGAACGAAGCTACGAAAAAAAAATCCTATGACAAATACGAGCTTATTATGTGTAAAATAAGTCTGCAAAAAAATCAAAACGATCGGTTCACAGAGTTTCGAGAAATCTTGGTCACCGACTTTGAAAACATGGTTTTGAGAAAAACGCGTTTGAAAATAAGGGCCAGCACTGCGCGCTCTAGAAGGCGGTTCACTGACTAGGCTACTTATAACTTTATTATTTTTTGAGATATCAGCTTGAAATATTTTCACCACATATTCTTAAGACTTGAAGCTTTAAGAAAATATAAAAAATTTTGTGAGAAAAAAAAGTTCTGGGTATATAAATCTTCTTAATAAAAATTAAACAAAAATTATTGTCGCTTGCGCTTCGATGAAGACAAGCGATTGTCAAAATTACACGGTGTAACAGTGAAAACAAGCTCGTCTCGAGACATAGTAGAGGTTGTAGATCTGGTTGAACATAAGATAACTGCATACTTAGTTTTTTTTAATATACTCTCAAAATCGGGATTTGTGGTAAAAAAACCGATTTTAGGTAGGTGCATGTATAGTTTGTTATGTAACTCCGTTATATCTAGCTTAATTTTGAAAAACTTTAACGTTGATGAAAAGAAGAAAAATAGACCTTTATTATAATACATATAGACCGTTTTTTTTCAAAAAGAATTGACAAAGTTACAGGTAAAATCAATTGAAAATTTCTCATTTCTTTTTAATTTTTTCAACTTTAACAACGTTTTGTTAACAAATTTTGTTTTGTAGTACTATTAGTTTTAACAAGCCTGTTAAATTTTGCGTTCAATAAGCTATCATTTACTTCAATTGGCTGAAATACAAATGCACTATCGAATTTTTAGTATTCGTAATAAAATACAAAAAAATTTGTTTTTTTTTTCTAAAAATGTTAATTTGACCTTTTTCGTTTATATATATTATCATCGGTTTCAAGTTTTAAGGACCAGCAGTAGTCTACCAGCATGTTTATGGAATTTTTTCCCTGAAAGCCGGTTTCTATAGCTTCCATCTCCTGGTGGAACCTTTCTCCTTGTTAATCACTAAACTGCCCAAGGCTATTCGGGAAAAAGTTTATATAGGAGTGCAAAAAATGTATTTTGATTGACATATTGCAGTCCATTTCTTCGTAGGCACTTAAAAATTCATTTACGAGGATTTAAATGTATAACGAAATAACAACAATTCCAAGCTCTTTTTTTCAACTGGATTTAATTTAGAAACGAAATCAGTGTCCAAGAAAATTTTCCGAATTTGTGGGTCCACAAATAAACCTTAGAATAACTGAAATGAATAAATAACTTTTATAAAAGATTTGAACGTGCAGGATACTTTCTTTGATTTTGGCCTAGGAAACGCTGCAATCAGATGACGAAACGTATCGCTGTTAGTGTTTATTTTCTTGACAAACTGTTTCATATAACCTAATTTTAAATGAAGAGACGGTAGGATTACATTTTCAGGTCACACCAGTGGAGTATTCAAAATATTTTTTTTGCCAACTTAAAATTAAGCACGCCACTCCTTTTGCTTATATTTATTAGTCGCACGACTATCCCATTCGCAAATAATGCAAGGATACTTGGTATATCCACCTTGCATTCCAAACAGTATTGTTAGAGCCTTTAAGTCGGCGACTATTTGCTATTTAAACGTGTTGTAATTTATAAAACGAAGTATTTTTTCCCATTGTCGAATATGTCTCCTTCATGTTCGTTGCATAAGCTAAAGGAACCGATGGCAACTCATTTTTGTTGTGTAATAGCACAGCTTTCAAACCTACATATATCAGAATTTAACATATCAAGAATCACACAAAAAGTTTTTAAATAAATCATACTCATGCAAGATCCCTCAATAAACAAACGCCATTCATTCGGAGCGTGTTTGTGGTTGAAAACTCCGTCACAAAAAAGGTCAAAAAACATTTTTAGAAAAAAACAAATTTTTTTGTATTTTATTACGACTACTAAAAATTCGATAGTGCTTTTGTATTTCAGCCAATTGAAGTAAATGATTGCTTGTTGAATACAAAATTTAACAGGCTTTCAGAATCCTGCTAAAACCAAAAGTGCCACAAAACAAAATTTGTTAACAAAACGTTGTTAAAGTTGAAAAAATTAAAAAAAAAAAATGAAAAATTTTCAAATGATTTTACATGTAACTTTGTCAATTCTTTTTGTTAAAAAAACGGTCTGTATATAATATTAAAAGTACATTTTTCTTCTTTTTATCAATATTTAAATTTTTAAAATTGAGCTAGATATAACGGAGTAACATAACAAACTATACATGCACCTACCGAAAATTGGTTTTTTTACAACAAATCCCGATTTTGAGGGTATATTAAAAAAACTAAGTATGCAGTTATCTTATATATAACTGAACATAAGTTCAACCAGGCCTACTACCTCTTCTATGTCTTAGGCAAGTTTTTTTGATTTTTTTTCATTTTGTAACACCGTGTTATTATTATTGCTTCTATTCAAGTTTTAAAAATTATCGTATGTATATTATATATATTTTTTTCTTTTCTTTCAGGTAAGCAAAATGGTGAAACATCATTCAGTAAGTGTTTCAGATAAATATTTTATTTGTGGAACGTGATAATATTTTGAATTACTTTGCATTGGAAATCATTCAGTGAGGGAAAAAAGGACCACTCCCTTGCGAGAGATGGAGCAAAAAGTTGCTTCTCCTATGTTCGGCGGAAACACATATAAAAACAATGTTTCTAACCTTGGGGTGTTGCTTCCGAGCCACCACAAAGAATTAAATGTGCAAAAAACTGATTTTTATAGATTAAATCTGTTATGATAAGAAATATGAGACAAAAAAGTTTTAATAAAAGTTGTTGATGATGATTTAATAAGAGTTGATGATAATAATTGTTAAATATATACAAATTATTATAACTTTGTTAGTATGGTTACGTCGTAAGTCTTATGGGAGCTGATACAGAATTGACGAAAAAATACACTAAAAACGTTTACTAGTCCACTAGATTTGTAAAGATTAACTTATGAAATGTATCCATGAAAAAAAATATTCAGTTATAAGAATATAAAATATTTAAAACTAGTAAAGAATGTATTATCCTTGGCTTAGCCGAAGTTAAAATACCCCTACACTCGCATTTTGATGACGTCAGCTTGTATGGTTGATAGGCGTGGTATTTTATTAAATTTATCCAAATTTCAACTTCATTGTACGTTTTCAATATAAAAACTTACGTTAAAATATCAAATCCTTGCATTATTTTTTTGTAGAAATTATATAGGTTTTGTTATTTTGATGACATCTTGTGAAGAAGAAGTGTGAGATGTAGCCGTGGAATGTATTTATGTATGTAGAAAATAAAGTTATTTTAATATTAATATTCGATGGAACCTTGTTTTCTATTCGATTATAAAAGGTTGTGTTTTTATGAACATAACCATAAGAAAAATTTCTTATATTTAAATTCCGGGATTCCAAAAGGAAAATCTTGGAAATTGAGAAGACTTGAATAGTACGGGATACCGGGTTTGACTTCCATAGTGTGAACGTCTTTTAAATCGAAATTGACTGGCATGTATGTAAAAGTTGAATATAGCGCGTAACAAAAAGTGTACCTTCACACTTCAGCCCTAATTTCCATAAGGATTATATATTTTTTCGGAAAGTAAAATTTTGTAAAAAACACAGTAAAAATACAGATTTTGATAAAATTTTGATTTCGTTAAAATATATGTATGCACTTTGCCATAATATGTAGAATATAATATCATTTAAATATTCAACGATTTTTGTGAACAGTTTGGGCAAAAAGGACATGTCTTGACGAACACGATCTTTTGCGTAGCAGCACAAAAAAAAGAGGCGTAAAATCGCACGCTCTCAGAGGCCAATTGAAATTGTCCAATCTCGAAATAAGATGTCCTGAAAATTTGTGTTGCAAAAAAGCCTTAATTAGTGTTGTTGTGTAGCTTTTGGTCCCATATTGTCCAAACCACATATCGTCCACAGTCATGTCATCAATTTTAGGCAAAAAAAAAAAAAAACAAAAATCGGTTAACATTTGGCCATAGTGCTGTCAATCAAAATTATCTGGTAATGCTTGTGTTACATTCATTATCTGACAATGCCATCGGAGGTTTACGACGACCACATTAAGACCGTAGTGAAGACAAAGAAGTATTTGACAGTCAGAGAAATTGCAAGTGCTGTTAACTTACCCGTTGGTAGTGTTCACGGACATTTAAAGTAAGCTGGTTTCGTAAAAAAATTGGATGGCTGGGTCCCATACGAATTGAAAGAAATTTATAAAGTCAATCGAGTTGACGTTCGCGATCGGCTCATCAAACATCAAAAAGCAACCCATTTCTCAAGCATATGATTACGGCTGACGAAAAGTGGATTGTATACAACAATGTCAACAGAAAGAGGAAACTCGTCCAAGAAATATGAAGCGCTGGAGAGGCAAGCGAAAGCATATATTCACCCGAAGATTATGCTCTCATTCTGATAGGATTGGACGGGTACAAGATGTATTTAAGAAGGTGGAAGAAGTATGTTGATATATATTAAATCGACACTGTAGCAGTGTCAAATTTCTTTGCAGTGATGCCACTTTTTTTTATTTGTGTGGGACAAATACTTTGAGAGGGAGTGTCGCAATCGGATAAGGGGATAAAGCTTAGCAATATCAAAAGCAGCCAAATTTTAGGGTTATTTTTGAGTTGTAAATTTAAGCAATCATGTTTAGCTCCAAGCCGCAACAGTTCATCCAATTTCTTCTTCGAAAGACGTCCTTTGGAACTTTGAAGAATGATATTTCCTCCATTCTCCTTTGAAGATTGAATCTCCTTTTTTCAGTTACTTAAGCGAAAGCAAAGCTTTTCGACACATTTTATATACATATCTTTATTTATAAAAATAAGTTGCATTGTGTATGAAATTGATGTTCTCTGCAATGCGTAAACCAATTTCGTTTCTGGATTTCCCATGAAAGGTGACGTCAATACGAAGGTTTTTATGTATAAACGGTCTTTGTATGTGTATTGGTTCATGAATTATAGGCATTTTAGTGAACTTATACAACAATACAGGTATTAACAAATACAGGTGCGCACATATGGTGTATATGGGGAAATATTTGCAAGGGAAATTGGAAATATATGGAATATTTTAGCAAGTCTCACTTTAGTTTGCATTTGCGTAAAAAATATAGGCATAGTCAAAATTTTCCATACCCCTTTTTTTCCATACCCCCTTCCATACCCCCGCAAACAAATCAATAAAAATGCTATATATATTTAAGACGGTTTTGGTCGTAATAGACTAAAATTTGGTAAATAAGTTCGTATGGTTACTGTCGGCTACTTAACTAAAACTGGGCGTGGTCTAACTATACATATACGCCCACTTTTTAGAAATCATTATTATTCCTGAGTTGTACATGTTTTGATAGTGAAACTTGATATGTAGATGCTATGGGCCCAAGAGGCAGTTACTATATATTTGAGCGAACATTAGACAAGGGGGAATTTGGCCACATAAGCCAAATTTATGATATCGAATTGCTTTGGAACTATATGTCGTATAACAATGAAGGTCTTTCTACTGAAAAACTGGCACGGGCATTCGAAAACGGGGCGTAGCTCCACCCATATAAGCCAAATTTACGATACAGAATAGCTATAGAAGTAAAAGTCACAGAGCATTGAAACTCAGAATGTAGATACCATTTGGTGATGTCCTTCTACTAGAAAAGGTGACATGCATTGGACAAGGGGGTGTATCTCAACCCGTACAAGCCAAATTTATGATACAGAAAAGCTATGGAAGTAAAAGACAAAGAGCATAGAAGTTAGAATGAAGTTACTACTTGGTAATATCCTGCTACTGGGAAATGAAAAATGCAAAAAAATTACAATAGAGAAGCAGCGTTCTATTGCGCTCAAATTTGCGCAGTAACTATGGGGTCATTCATAAATTACGTTACCAATTTAGTAGAGAGAGAGGTTTTTAAATGTACTACGATAAGTAACGAATGGGGTAAGGGGGTCTCAGATATAGTAATGTGACCAAAAATAAAAAAAAAACTCGAAAAAATTGAAATTAATACAACCCAACATTTAAAACCATTTTCCTCCTTACATCTTCATGTTTGACCGTCTACATTGACATAATAGTGAGGGCATAATTTTTCTTTGCTTGCTTTTCGACAGTTGGATAGATAATTTGTTTATTAAAATAAAATCATTACAAAACTTATCGTTATCGCTCAATTTACAGAGATGGCATATTATATACCTTACTTCTATAACATTAATGTATGGACGGAAAAAATATTTACAAAAAGATAACATAAATAAGGGAAGGAAAAATTTTTTTTACAAAACCTTCAACAGAAATTAACTTAAAACTAAAACTAAGATTATGTGTTGAGAAATATGCAAGACGTTTATTTGAATACGAAAAATATTTTTTCACAATATATAATTTGATGCAAACATATTGTATTTATAAGATATTAAATAAAGAGGAACTAAATTATTAATTGATACTTAGATTTAGGTTGTATACAATTGGGATATGTAATTGTTGTCAGATATACTGCAAAAGAATTTAAATCTGTCTGTAATTTTTTTAATACGATCATCAATGAGTGTAGCTTGACTCAATTCGTGTAATTTTTTTGTTTGAAAATACCACGGTAACTTTAAAGCCATTTTTAAAAGTTTGTTTTGGCTTATTTGCAGTCTTTTAGTGTGACTTTTTGCACAAACACCCCATACAGGACATGCATACAAGGCCATCGATTGAAATATAACTTTTACAATAATAGCCTTATTATCGGCGCTAAATTTAGAATTTCTGTTGATAAGGGGATATAACATTTTAATAGCAATATTATACTTTTTTATAATGTTTTGCACATGACACTGAAATGTTAGTTTAGGGTCAAGATAAACACCCAGATATTTCACGTTGTCAGACCATGGGATCTCAGTTCCATTAATATTTAGCTTAGAGCTAGGGAAGAAACAAGGACTTCTTTTTCTTGTGAAAAAGATAGCTTGGGACTTAGTAGCATTTATTTTTAATTTCCATTTGCTGTGTCATCAGCATAAAATGCATATTCACAGTTATTTATTTTGGGTAAATCCGAACAGTATATTAAATACAAAAGTGGTCCAATAACTGATCCCTGTGGGACTCCAGCGGAAATTTCATTAAGATCTGCACGACAGTTATTTTTTCTGTTTTCGAATATTTTTTAATGAATTAATTTTTTTTTTTTTTATAATACGTTACTTTATGGGGGTGGAGGGGAGTGTTTAAGAAATGCACTACAAAGATTACCGGAGGTAATATAAAAAAATTGAAAATCGGTCACGTAATTTATGAACGACCGCTATGTTTCGAGTACGAGATGGTTTAGAAATAATGACGCTGAAGGCATTGCAACATTTTCCGGTACTTATCTAGATAAGGTGCAGCAAGGCGCACCGGGAAAAAGCTAGTGCTTATTAAAAAATATTTTGGGAAAAATTAGAACTTTTTTGAAATTATAAGGACTTTGAATACATTCTTAATCTTTCAAAGAAAACTAATATATGTAGCACTCTGTTATGAGATAAAAAAAGAAATACGATTGTGACCTTCAAGTTAAGCTTTTTTCCTCTCTGTTTCTCTCTTACTTTGGAGCTGCAAATTTTAAAACTTCAATATTTTTTCCAAAATTTAACTTCGATACATTTGGGTGTACTCGAAGCTTACCTTCTATTATTAGTATTTCGCACAAAAATTCGATACTGTAGTGAAATGTGAACTATTTAAAGTAAGATATAGTATAAGTTTCGTTATTGTACCGGCCATTTTGGTGCAGGTGGTTTCATTTGTTATTCACTAAATCGATTAATACATGTTTAAACGTGTGACAGAATGTTAACTTTAACATACATAGTATTTTTAGTCCATCCAGTTACATCAATAACCTGCAATACATTTAAGATGGACGTGATATTTACTTTTTCCATCGTTCGTCAACTTTGTTTTGTATTTTTCTATTTTCTTATTGACTGGATATTTTTAGAATATATTTCTTGCATATTTTGCATATTTTTTTTTTCATATTTTGCAAATATTTTGCATATATTTTGTATTTAGTTTGCATATATTCTGTATATTTCGTGCATAGCTTTTTGCATAAAAAGCTGCTCCCTACTTACTATTAGTACTTGCATGTTAAAGTACTTTCAAATTCATTTATAAATAATACTCGTACTTATTATATATTATTTTAACATGGTGAAGAGCATATCTTAGAGTATTAGTAAGACCAAAGAAGTTCAGTAGCTCTAAAGTTGTACATGGTTTTTTAACAGAGCCGGATGAACCCATGATGTGCACTTCAATAGAAAAATAGACAAGTATGTAATCGGAGGGTTAAACTTTCAACCCAAAGTTGTGGATTATTTTAAAAATTTTTTGCTTGCTCTGATTATGAAATCTTAAATTTTGTGGGAGTTGTTTAAGATGAACTAATTACAGGGAGAATCAAGCAGCAAACACAACAAAAGTTGCAATAAATGCATCCCATAAATTCATTTAAGAATGCGAAGTAAAGAATTCACTCAAAGAAAGTTACATCTCAGAAGAAAGCTTTCAGTTGTGCCAAAAAGATGCAATAATGATAATAATATTCTAAGTAATTGTTGCCCACTTCAAGAGCAAAACTCTTTCATATTTATGAAGTTAGCATAAAGCTAGCTCAAGGAGCGCACAAAACACTTTTATGCATGCACATGTGCTGCTTCCCAGTGGTAAATAGACATTTGATGTAACCCACTTTGTCTTAAATACCATGTAACTGACAGCTTTTCAAGTTCTATTTAAAATTCTCTGCAGCATTTGGTCGGCAAGGCTGCTAAAACACCGATGACTTCTAACTTACACTGTAAGCAAGATATGAAGCAGGAGTGCTTCTCAAGAAAGAGAAGCAGACACGTTATTGAAAGGGTTAACACTAAAATGTGCCTGTTCAATTTTTAAGGCTCAACCAAGAGAGCAAAAGTATGAACTTGTTCTGCATTATATGGAGTCGCCCAAGTTTTGCGTAAGCTTTCCTTTCGTTCAGTTTCTCAATTTCCGTTTACTTTTCTGAACTTAAGACAGAGCTTAAAATTATAAGACAACAAATGCCTAAACGAAAAAGATTTTTATGGAAATAGTAGGGACAAATTTAAATTCCAACCGTGGGCATTATTATGCTTGAGGTTAATCAATGGAGTGTGGTACCTTGCATAAATAAGGTCAGTCATGTTGAGTCAAGTCAAGTCAATTTATTGAGACTTTCTTTCGTTTCTTTTACAATAAACTTATGTACATTTCATACAAACAATGAAAAGTTCAATTACATGGCAAAACTTAAAGCTATTGTTGTGTTGCTCTAATGGAATAAAAGGATAAAAGCTACTTGCTTAAGAATGATTTAGATAATACATGAGGTAGAATTGATTTGCTGATAATGTTGACTGGCAAGGTACTTTGCGCTTACATTTTGAATTTTCGGATAAAAATTTAAACATTTAATAATTGATGTTTGGTGGTGATTGAGACGTTGGTGAAAAGAAACACTGAGCAACTTGAATTCTTCAAACGCTAAGCTATGTTTCACCTTTATACCAATTAATCTTTCATCCAATTTTCGAACTTTTACGTTGACAGGAAAGATGTAACACCTACATTTTTTGGTTTGAAACCATAAAAAGGAGCCGTTTAGACGGACGATAAATTCTTGACAGTAAAATCTGATACTGATTCAAGTATCAAGAAGCTGTTAAATCATACATGATTTTCGGCTATTACGTAGTGTCCGAAATATCAAGAACGTTTTGGCCTGCGTTTCTTGATATGAAGAGTAACATATTAGCTGCATTCCCGTGGTCGTTGATCTAGAGCGCGGCTCTATTTTATTCACAAAGCAAAAACAAAAATTAGAACCAGCTCTTTTCCTGGCTCTATTTCTGATCTGAAAATGCTGCCAAGTTCAATGCATTTTTTGTTAAAAACGAACATAGTTGGCAAATCTAAAGTATGCTGTTTTGTATTGATTTCTATTGTTATCAAACAGCTGTTTCAAGACAGTGGTGCCAAATTGGTATAAAGTTGAACTAAAGTTGTTCCACTGAGATTTGATCTGATCCAGTGCCACGGGAATGCAGCTATTGTGACGACTAAAAAAATCGCTGGAAATTTTTAGTCGCACAACAGCCGAGATGCAAGTTAGGATACTCGGTGAACACCACCAGTCTTGTATACTTATTTCTTCTTTTACATTTACACGCACACATAAACACTGAATTATAAAAATAAAGAAACACATGAATACAAAAAAATTAATACTCATACCCTTTTCTTACACGAAAACAAAGAGAGAGGAAAGGAGAGCCTAAAGAAACGTGTGATACTTGCAAAAAGTGCGCAAACACTTGCGCAAAGCTGGCGTGATCTTGCTCAGAGTCGAGTAGCGGATCACATAATAAAGCAGCAGAAGGCAAATTGCTGGGCAAATATATGGAAAGTTTCTGGAGGAAGGCAACAACAAAGCTGCACCGTATGGGACTTCGTTTATGGGAACATAAGCTCAGAACTTTCGATTGTGGTACCTTGTTTGTCACAAATAATAAGACGACGAGGATATATACACCAAACATAAATATGCCATAAATGTGGCGTCCGTGGCGTAGTTGGTTAAAAAGCGTGGCCGCTATGTCAACGAACTTGGAGACCCAGGTTCGAACCCCAGCAGCGACAGAAAATTATTTGAATTAAAATAATTTTTCTGTACGGCCGCCACCTCTCTGCAGACAATGGCAAACCTCAGAGAGTATTCAAAATGTCATGTAAAGCTTCTTGAGAACAAGAACATTTCGTTCATCACCGTTCGGAGTCGGCGTTAAACATGTAGGTCCGGTTCTCGGTCAATTGTGTACAAACTTAATAACACGCACAACACAATTGATCATAAGAAGCTAGGTCAAAGTCCTTTCAAGGGCTGAAATGACTAGTTATTTATTTGTTTTAATAAATAGGCCGCAATTGATACAGAGAACAGAATGTACCGTACATTTAAAGTGCGCAGTGTGCTAAAAGAAAAGTGAGTTCAAGACGAAGTGGTTAAAGTGAGTTATAAGACAGTGAAGAGCAGCAGTTGGACTTAGTAGTATTCAAGGAGAATACGACGACCAAGGAAGAGCAACAGCGGAAACTTGCAAAGGCAAAGGAGGACTAAAGTGAGTGAGATTTTTTTGTTAAAAGCAGATTCGTTGGATTGTAATCCCACCTGCAAAAGAATCGGTAGACATTTCGGTGGCTTGTTGGCCCACTTGTTTACCCAACGGAAAAAGCAGAGTCGTTGGCTTTTAAGTCCACCTGCAAAGATAATCGGTAAACATTAGGTGGCTTGTAGGGCCACAACGGTAAGAGCAGAGTCGGTGGCTTGTAGGCCCACCTGTAATCAATAACAACAAATAGCAGCGTAGGCCCGCCTGCAGTAGCAGTAGACAGCGTCGGTGGCTTGTAGGCCCACATGTCTTCACACTTTTTTTCTAGCAGTGTCCGTGGCTTGTAAGCCCGCCTGCTCAAACCAGAACATTGTCCGTGGCTTGTAAGCCCACGTGTTCACATTTTTTTTCATCGAGAAACAGTGCGTGGCTTGTAGGCCCGTCTGTTAAGTTGCATCAAGAAGAAAAGTGGAAGACCCGGAGAATAAAAGGCCCATTATATCAATACATATAAATATATATATATACATATATTTTCTCAAATAAATACAAATTGTATAAAATACATATAAAGGCCTCTTTTAATAAAAGAACAGATTTGTAAAGAAAACATTGTGTAATTTCTTGTGAAGAACCGCGGCTACCCACTGAGCTTACCCCATCAAAACAAAAGAACCTGCGGAGGTTCGTTACAATATTTCCAAAGAATAAAGAAAGGCAGAACCCTTCATACCAAAGTTCCAAAACAGTTTATCGAAACACCGGTAGTTGAGTTGGCAGCTTGCTTAACTGTCACGCCAGAGGTTCCTGGTTCGAATTGCTGTCAGGTCTTGGTGCTACGCTTTAACCTTTCTTTCTTTATTTCTAATCAACTGAAATCAACTTAAAACTCATAAATATTTACGACTTGAAGTTTTAGTTGGTGGGAGAGAATTTTTTTATAACTTAAATTGACTGAGGTAAAGGCATACCACTAGCTTCAGATTCAAATTCACATTTTTCTACGGCTTTCCACCATGCTTAGAACATCCTACACATGTTTCAATTGATTGCCCCTCCCTTCCTACTTATCTATCTCACCATTTTCGAATAAAGACAGAGTTGACTGAATAGATATAACACCTGAAATCCTTGCGTATATGTAGATGGAGATCTATGGAGAATATCTTTGGACGAGATTGTCAGTAGGCTCTTTTTAAAATTGATGCTCTTCTTATTTCAAGTTCAACCAGCTGTGCAGACATAGCAAGCACATTTTCTAAATGGTTCACCACAGGCAGTGTTCGAAGCAGAAAACGATAGGACAATTGTTGATTTAATAATTCGACAACTAAACTCTTAGACAACAATTAACTATATTGTGTCGTACGGACCTAACCAACACTGGCTAATATTCAAATTTTATTTCTAGAGATATTGACCTTTTTAATAAAGCTTTCTAAACAGCTGTAGATTCTCGCTTATTATAGGTATAAAATAAAAAATAAATAACTGGCCATTTCAGCCCTTGAAAGGACTTTGACCTAGCTTCCTATGATCAATTGTGTTGTGCGTGTTATTAAGTTTATACACAATTAACCGAGAACCGGACCTACAGGCTTAGCGCCGACTCCGAACGGCGATGAACGGAATGTTCTTGTTCTCAAGAAGCTTTACATGGCATTTTTGATTACTCTCTGAGGTTTGCCATTGTCTGCAGAGAGGTGACGGCCGTACTGAAAAATTATTTTAATTCAAATAATTTTTTGTCGCTGAAAAATTATTTTAATTCAAATAATTTTCTGTCGCTGCTGGGGTTCGAACCCGGGTCTCCAGGTTCGTTGACATAGAGGCCACGCACTTTAACCAACTACTCCACGGACGTCACGATTATAGGTATGCTTCACTGAAAAATAGATAAGTATTGCTGAAATGTTTTTTAAACAGAATCACGACGCCACTTTATATTTGAATGCCCTATTTTGTTTATTCATGATCTCACAAATACAATCCTGATAAATACTGATACTTTATAAAAAAAAAAAATTCAATAATAGTCGATTTCGATGAGAACTAAAGTAATTCAATTATTTATGAAATAATTCCATCATTAATTTTTATTATAAGTCAATGCAACGAATTTCATGAAACTCAGTGCATTTTAGTGGTGGATATAAAATAATTAGTTCTTCAAATAGATCTTGCGTTTCTCAAATAATTGCATAACAAAATTTCTTTAAATCTAAATTATCCAAATGTGCTCGAATTTTCAATTTCTGACTTTTGGTGTTAGTATCGACTTTAGAAAAATGGTCTGAATCTTGGGTTTCGACATACAATGCATTGCATGTAAGCAATGAATGGTTAAAACGAACAAACTAAGGTTTATCCTACGGAACTCTAAAAAAAACTGCCAGTTAACAAGAAACACAATTGCGACAAAGTTTCCTCTGTGATACTATGAAAGTACTTCATAAACTGTAATGAAAAGAAAAAATGATTCTATAAAATTAAATTTTACCGTCATGCTTATTAAATAGTTATAGCTTATTAATAATAAAACAAATTTTAAAAAATCCTTCCCTTTGTGACACGACATAGCAACATATAATGATTCATTTAAAATTAAGGCACTCTTCACAGTGAACAAAAATAACGAGTCCTTTGCAACACATAGCAGTTCGTGTCACAGCCCGTTTACTAAACTGCATTACAATAGGATCAGCAACACAATTTTACCAGTGGGTAGTTTCGTTACATGGGCGAGTGTGTATACCTCAATGAATGTTTGTGTGTGCGTAGGTTGCCTACGTTATGCGCTGCCTAAAAGTTTTAACTTAGACAAATGCAAATAAAGCAACGCAAAAACTAAGAAGTATTTGAAAACGTAAAACAAATTCAGTAAAAAGCTTTTCATTGTAATGAAAAAGGAAACGGAAGTGCTGCCGTACTTGTGCGCGCGTCGTATTATTTTTTATTCGTTTTTATTTTGTTGTTGCTGTCTTTTTTTTTTTTGTTTTTTTATTCGTACCACTCTTAACTATTATTTTTACTTTTTCATTATACGTTGTCTTTTGTTGGCAACATTTTGAAGATTTGTCGAGTTGATAACATTTGAAGTGAACTTTTGTAAATCAAAACGACAAAAACAAAAAAAGAAGAAAAAGAGAAATGAAAAAAAAATTAACTAAAACAAAGCCAGAGGAAGTTCGGTTGGAGAAAATATGTAACGGATGGTACAAAGAAAAACAAAAATAGTTTTTTTTTCTTTTTTCTTTTTTATTTTTTAATTTATTCCAGAATGCCAAATTTATGCAAATATTATGAACAACAACTGAGCGAGCAGTGTTCGACACATTCGAATCGTTCTCAGGCTAGCTTAATAATCGAATTTTAACCGCCACAAACAGCTACTGAAGTACAGCGAAGTAGAAGATAGCATCAATGGATTCAGTGAAGCGAAGTAAAATTATTTTAATTATAAAATTTTCCTTATTTCTTCAGAAATTAATATTTTAATGGCGCCTAGGCTTACACAAGAGTTTTAAAGTTAAAAAAGTTGAAGGCAAAAGGATTCAATTTAAAAAATGTACTGTGGGACTATATTTGGTGGACCTAAAACTGAGTTGTTTTTAGTTTTTAATATCATGTCAATCTAGTAACATTTAAAAATTATAAAAACTTTGCTTTGAAATTTTGGGATATTTGGACACTAGGCGTTATTTAAAAAGTAAGAACAATGAATGCAGATTATTGGTAAGTAAAAAAAAACAAAATCCTGCATGGAGTTTAAGAATAAACCAATTTTGAAGAACGCTTTAAAGCTTTACGATACGACTAATGAAAAAAAAAACAATTTAAATTATTCCAGTTAAAAAGTGACAAATGACAAAATCAATTACACACCCTGTTGCATATTTATAGATTCAATGAATAAATGAGTTTTCTGACCATATACAAGGTGGGCCATCTAGTGGTTTCTTTTTAAAGCATAGATTATTTTGACACTGACAGCTGAGTCACTTTACGCTTGAACAACGTTGGGAAACTTTTGACGTGACGAAGTTACGTTATACTCCTCTAGTTTCCAAAAAAGTTAAAAAATGAATTTTTTAAAAATTCATCTGCGTTTCATTGAATTGTTACTCGCTGGGTATAAGAGCTATGATTAAAAAAATAGTATGACCGTAAAGGTTAATTCTTTGGCTATATTAAAAAAACAAAAAAAAAATTTAATACGGCATAGGGACGTAGTGGGAGCTGCATAAGCAACGCAACTGAAAATTTGTTACATGGAATTATTACTCGCTGAGTATTAGTGCTAGGATTAAAAATACGATACGACAATAAAGGCCTATTGGAAGCCCTCACAACAAAATTAGACAAAAAATTTCTGACATCATAAGGACGCTGAGAGAGCCGCTCAAAGATCGATAACGCAACATTCATGCAGCGGCGTTGCATTGAATTTTTACTCAATGAGTATATAACCTACGATAAAAGTGTAAAAAGGAAAATAAAGTTTTTATACATGGCTTTACGACAAAAATAAAAAAAAAATTCCGGCGTCGTCAGGTCGTGAATATAGCAGCTTATGTAACAGAAACGTAATATCGTTTCATGGAATTATTACTCACTCAGGAGGAGTGCTACAGTAAATTTTGTTTAACGACAGCAGGGATGTATTATTACGCTTCACAACTAAATTACAAAAAAAATTTTGTTGTCATGATTTCAGGGATGCAATCACATAATGCATTAAAAATGCTACAGCCATGAAAAAACGTTGCATGGATTTTTAACTCTGTGACTACTGGTGCAACGGTAAATTTTAAGGAACGAAAACAAAGGTGAGGTCTTCGGGCATATGACAAAAATAAAAAAAAAATTTTACGGCGTGTCAAAAACCCCCAGGGAACCGCCTAATGTGACGCATATGCATCACATTTGCTGGATTAATTGAAATTAGAGCTCAACCAATGGGGAAGCAAAAAAAAAAGCTAAACGAAAAGCACCAACTCCAAATCCAACAATATCTCCAACACCAATACCAACACCAACACCAACACCAACACCAACACCAACACCAACACCAACACCAACACCAACACCAACACCAACACCAACACCAACACCAACACCAACACCAACACCAACACCAACACCAACACCAACACCAACACCAACACCAACACCAACACCAACACCAACACCAACACCAACACCAACAGCAACACCAACACCAACACCAACAGCAACACCAACACCAACACCAACACTAACACCAACACCAACACCAACACCAACACCAACATCAACACCAACACCAACACCAACACCAACACCAACACCAACACCAACACCAACACCAACACCAACATCGACACCAACACCAACACCAACACCAACACCAACACCAACACCAACACCAACATCAACACCAACACCAACCCCAACACCAACACCAACACCAACACCAACACCAACACTAACACCAACACCAACATCAACATCAACATCAACATCAACATAACCATTAACATCAACATCAACATCAACATCAACATCAACATAACCATTAACATCAACGTCAACATCAACATCAACATAACCATTAACATCAACGTCAACATCAACATCAACATCAACATCAACATCAACATCAACATCAACATCAACATCAACATCAACATCAACATCAACATCAACATCAACATCAACATCAACATCAACATCAACATCAACATCAACATCAACATCAACATCAACATCAACATCAACATCAACATCAACATCAACATCAACATCAACATCAACATCAACATCAACATCAACATCAACATCAACATCAACATCAACATCAACATCAACATCAACATCAACATCAACATCAACATCAACATCAACATCAACATCAACATCAACATCAACATCAACATCAACATCAACATCAACATCAACATCAACATCAACATCAACATCAACATCAACATCAACATCAACATCAACATCAATATCAATATCAACATCAACATCAACATCAACATCAACATAAACAACAACATCAACATCAACATCAACATCAACATCAACATCAACATCAACATCAACATCAACATCAACATCAACATCAACATCAACATCAACATCAACATCAACATCAACATCAACATCAATATCAATATCAACATCAACATCAACATCAACATCAACATCAACATCAACATAAACAACAACATCAACATCAACATCAACATCAACATCAACATCAACATCAATATCAATATCAACATCAACATCAACATAAACAACAACAACTACAACAACAACAACAACAACAACAAAAATCTAGTTAGTTACGATTTCACTGCTCACAAACAACAAAATAACACAATGAAACTGGAAAAGGACAATGACATGAATTTGGATATGGATTAGGACAAAAACTAAGACACACCTTTTTAAACTAGGAAAGGGATTCGGTATATTTGATTAAGTCAAAAATTTGGTCATGGATTAGAACAAGAGTTTGGACATGAAATAGGAGTATAAAGAAACACCGTCACGTCAAAACTTACGGGTGTGTCCGCGACACAGCCAACGCTCTTTTTTTCCAAAGGGAGTGCTGTGTAGCCTAAACAGTGCGTTATTTGAAAAGAAGTTTTAGCCGAAATAAAGCACCCACCGTCGTCATACGGTGCGCACTCAATTCACGAACATCAACTCGCCATCGATCTCAACAGCTCAACATTTCATGCATTAGCCTGAGGAGAATTCTGCACAAAGATCTCGGATTATTCGCTTACAAGGTCCAATTGACTCAGCAATTGACCGGGTATGGGCGCCACTACACATAAAGCTTCTGTGTTTCTTCTGTATTTGTCTGTTGTCTTTCCAGCAAACATTATGACTCTTAAAAGAGTCTTTTAAGACTCATATAAATGAGCGTTTATCGTCATAATGCGCTCAAAAAAGACTCTTTTATGAGTACATTTTCGTAGGTTGTGGGCCTCAAAATATGATTCATAATAATGACTGTTTTATACCTCATTTAATACTCAAAATAAAGACTCTTTTAAGACTCATATATAATACTCTTTTAAGACTCATTTTTAATACTCTTTTATGAGTATAAGATATATAATGACTCTTTAAGAACTCATATAAATTAGTCTTTTTGGACTCAAAATTAAGACTCCTTTAAGACTCATTTTAAATACTCTTTTAAGAATCATAATAAGGACTCTTTAAAGACTCATAATAAAGACTCTTTTATAACTCATATAAATGAATCTTTTTGGACTCAAAATTAAGACTTTTTTAAGACTCATTTTAAACACTTTTTTAAGATTCATAATAAAGACTTTAAATAAATACTTTTTTTAGAACTCATGTATGTAAATGTCTTCTGGACTCAAAATTAAGACACTTTTGATAGTCTTATTTAAGAATCATGGAATGGAATTTTAAAGACTCATACTGAGAATTGTTTCAGAACTCATAGAAGTAATTATGATCCATTTAGACTGAAATATATTTTTAGATTCAAATTTATTTAAAATATTTTATAGTTGAAAAATAAAAAAAAATGACAACAATATCTTTTTTTAAACATTTCAAATAAAAAGTAATAGTAGAAAAATTTAAAGTAATTTTACAATCATATAAAAGACTTATTTATGAGTCTTTTTATTGCGTACTCATAAAACACGCATAAAAAATACTATTTTTTGAGTCTTATTTTTGAGCAATCATTTTAGAATCATATAAAAGACTTTTTTATGAGTCTTTTCATTGCATACTCATAAAACACGCATAAGAAATACTCTATTTAGAGTCTTATTTCTGAGCAATCATTTTACAGTCATATAAAAGACTTTTTTATGAATCTTTTCATTGCTTACTCATAAAACACGCATAAGAAATACTCTATTTAGAGTCTTATTTCTGAGCAATCATTTAAAAAAAAAAAAAAATAACTGGCCATTTCAGCCCTTGAAAGGACTTTGACCTAGCTTCTTAGAGCAATCATTTTACAATCATATAAAAGACTTCTTTATGAGTCTTTTTATTGCGTACTCATAAAACACGCATAAGAAATACTCTATTTAGAGTCTTATTTCTGAGCAATCATTTTAGAATCATATCAAAGACTCCTTCATGAGTCTTTTTTTTGCGTACTCATAAAACACGCATAAGAAATACTATTTTTAGAGTCATTTTTTTGAGGTACTCAGAAAATGTTTGCAGGGTTGCTTTGTTGTTGCGTTTTATGTTGCTACATAAGCGTTTGCTCTCAATTGCTCTCAACTGGCTCCGAAGCTTGCTCCGTGCCCATAGCTACACATTACCATCCACTTCGTTATAGCTTAGCAGTTTGGGGCATGGAGAAGCTAGAATTGGACAATGATTTTGGGGGGAAAATCATATTTTCTGACGAGGCGCATTTTGTCTCGCCGGCTACGTTAACAGACAAAATTGCCGCATCTAGGGCTTGGAAATCTCGAACGTTATTGTTGAGAAGCGGATGCATCCACAGAGAGTGACAGTTGGGTGCGGTTTGTGGAGTGGTGGTATCATTGGATACTTTTCCTTCGAAAATGAGGCTAGAAATAATGTTTCGGTCAACGGTGGGCGTTACGGAGCCATGTTAACCGACTTGTTTTTACTGAAATTGGAGACATGAATTTGGACGACCTCTGGTTCATGCAGGATGGCGTGCTATGCCACAATCAATCTTTTGCGCACCCAATTCCCAAATCGTGTTATCAGCCGTCTTGGCGATTTCAATTGGCCGCCTCCAAGCTGCGATTTGACCCCTTTGGACTTTTTTTTTTGTGGGGAACTGTGAAGGACCGATGTTATGCCAACAATCCGGAAACGATTGAAGTACTTAAGGCCACTATCATCCAAGCAATCCGTGAGCTACAGCCCGAAACAATCAACAAAGTCTTGGAAAATTGGAGTGACAGAATGCGCTACTGCGAAGCCAGCCGAGGCAGCCACTTGAACGACGTTGTATTCCATAATTAAGGGGAATGTTTGCTCTTACAAATAAAGCCATGGAAAAAAATGTAATTTTGTTCTTTTTATTTCGTTTGAAAAAAAAAACTTGGATTTAGTCCACCCTGTACTATAGAGATATGCAATGGAATGGTAATAAATTGAATTTTTGGTTTTTATGAAAGATTCATATATAAAAAAAAAAAAAAAATTTCCGAGACTCCATAACAGTATTGTAAAATTTTTTTTTTTAAATATTTTTATCATCTTTTTTGTTTAATTTTTAGTTAGTGGAAAAGTGTTTTTTGAATTAATTTGCAAAATGACGAAACGAAAATTAAAGGAAAAAAAGAGCGTTGGCTGTGTCGTGGACACACCCGTAAGTTTTGACGTGACGGTGTTTCTTTATACTCCTATTTCATGTCCAAACTCTTGTTCTAATCCATGACCAAATTTTTGACTTAATCAAATATACCGAATCCCTTTCCTAGTTTAAAAAGGTGTGTCTTAGTTTTTGTCCTAATCCATATCCAAATTCATGTCATTGTCCTTTTCCAGTTTCATTGTGTTATTTTGTTGTTTGTGAGCAGTGAAATCGTAACTAACTAGATTTTTGTTGTTGTTGATATTGATGTTGATGTTGATGTTGATGTTGATGTTGATGTTGATGTTGATATTGATGTTGATGTTGGTGTTGGTGTTGGTGTTGATGTTGATGTTGATGTTGATGTTGATGTTGATATTGATATTGATGTTGATGTTGATGTTGATGTTGGTGTTGATGTTGATGTTGATGTTGATGTTGATGTTGATGTTGATGTTGATGTTGGTGTTGATGTTGATGTTGATGTTGATGTTGATGTTGATGTTGATGTTGATGTTGATGTTGATGTTGATGTTGATGTTGATGTTGATGTTGATGTTGATGTTGATGTTGGTGTTGATGTTGATGTTGATGTTGATGTTGATGTTGATGTTGATGTTGATGTTGATGTTGATGTTGATGTTGATGTTGATGTTGATGTTGATGTTGATGTTGATGTTGATGTTGATGTTGATGTTGATGTTGATGTTGATGTTGATGTTGATGTTGATGTCGATGTTGATGTTGATGTTGATGTTGATGTTGATGTTGATGTTGATGTTGATGTTGATGTTGATGTTGATGTTGATGTTGATGTTGATGTTGATGTTGATGTTGATGTTGATGTTGATGTTGATGTTGATGTTGATGTTGATGTTGATGTTGATGTTGATGTTGATGTTGATGTTGATGTTGATGTTGATGTTGATGTTGATGTTGATGTTGATGTTGACGTTGATGTGAATGGTTATGTTGATGTTGATATTGATGTTGATGTTAATGGTTATGTTGATGTTGATGTTGATGTTGATGTTGATGTTGATGTTGGTGTTGGTGTTGGTGTTAGTGTTGGTGTTGGTGTTGGTGTTGGTGTTGCTGTTGGTGTTGATGTTGGTGTTGGTGTTGGTGTTGGTGTTGATGTTGGTGTTGGTATTGGTGTTGGTGTTGGTGTTGGTGTTGGTGTTGGTGTTGGTGTTGGTGTTGGTGTTGGTGTTGGTGTTGGTGTTGGTGTTGGTGTTGGTGTTGGTGTTGGTGTTGGTGTTGGTGTTGGTTTTGATGTTGGTGTTGGTGTTGGATTTGGTGTTGGTGTTGGTGTTGGTGTTGGTGTTGGTGTTGGTGTTGGTGTTGGTGTTGGTGTTGGTGTTGGTGTTGGTGTTGGTGTTGGTGTTGGTGTTGGTGTTGGTGTTGGTATTGGTGTTGGAGATGTTGTTGGATTTGGAGTTGGTGCTTTTCGTTGAACTTTTTTTTTTGCTTCCCCATTGGTTGAGCTCTAATTTCAATTAATCCAGCAAAAGTGATGCATATGCGTCACATTAGGCGGTTCCCTGGGGGTTTTTGACACGCCGTAAAATTTTTTTTTTATTTTTGTCATATGCCCGAAGACCTCACCTTTGTTTTCGTTCCTTAAAATTTACCGTTGCACCAGTAGTCACAGAGTTAAAAATCCATGCAACGTTTTTTCATGGCTGTAGCATTTTTACTACATTATGTGATTGCATCCCTGAAATCATGACAACAAAATTTTTTTTGTAATTTAGTTGTGAAGCGTAATAACACATCCCTGCTGTCGTTAAACAAAATTTACTGTAGCACTCCTCCTGAGTGAGTAATAATTCAATGAAACGATATTACGTTTCTGTTACATAAGCTGCTATATTCACGACCTGACGACGCCGGAATTTTTTTTTTATTTTTGTCGTAAAGCCATGTATAAAAACTTTATTTTCCTTTTTACACTTTTATCGTAGGTTATATACTCATTGAGTAAAAATTCAATGCAACGCCGCTGCATGAATGTTGCGTTATCGATCTTTGAGCGGCTCTCTAAGCGTCCTTATGATGTCAGAAATTTTTTGTCTAATTTTGTTGTGAGGGCTTCCAATAGGCCTTTATTGGCGTATCGTATTTTTAATCCTAGCACTAATACTCAGCGAGTAATAATTCCATGTAACAAATTTTCAGTTGCGTTGCTTACGCAGCTCGCACTACGTCCCTATGCCGTATTAAATTTTTTTTTGTTTTTTTAATATAGCCAAAGAATTAACCTTTACGGTCATACTATTTTTTTAATCATAGCTCTTATACCCAGCGAGTAACAATTCAATGAAACGCAGATGAATTTTTAAAAAATTCATTTTTTAACTTTTTTGGAAACTAGAGGAGTATAACGTAACTTCGTCACGTCAAAAAATGAAAGTAGTATGAAATTTCTATTTTTTTTTTAATAAGCTGGAAACCTTCAAATTTGAAGTATGCCGAGGAAGTAAATAAACTTAGTAAAAGCGGACGACCAGGTAAGTTCGTGCCCAATAAATACCTAGATTGTTTCGCGACTTCTAAGGCTAAAATAGAGGTCGTCTGTGTCAGAATCCTACATATCCGACTACAAAAATTTATTTATAATATCCCCATATCGTCGTCCGGGGATTCATGTGCTCCATACACCATTTTGACAATATTGAGTTAATGGTACCATCCCGGGTACCACTTGATACCAAATTTTTTGAAATCTGCAATCCGTTTTTGGCTATCTCTTCTAGAAACTGAGATATTTCGTGTCCATTTTGCTCTATAACCCTTTATATAGAAATTTTTGGTGACCTCTGGCTCCATACGCCATTCAATGGCGTATAGAGCAAAATTTCAGTACGAAATTATGTGCTTGATTAACAAAAAGCACTTTGCTCTATATGCATTTAACTAACCTAGCTAGTTGTGGCTAGTTACTTTTTTTTCAACCAATTATTTTATGTTTCTTTTTTTTTTTAAATTTTGAATGTGAAAAGTGAAAAACTAGACTGTATTTAAAATAATGGTATGGAAAGAGTGGCGAAGTATTTGCGTACAAACTTCAGATTACAATAGAAGAATATCCAAGTATTCAAAAAATAATTATATGGAGTGATTCATGCGTGGCTCAAAATAAAAATCGAATGATGTCCAACACAAAGTTAATATTTTTATCAGATAATCCAGAAGTGAAAAGCATCACCCAAAAATTCTCTTAGCCAGGCCATTCCGAAATACAGGAAATCGATTGTGTTCACAGTACCTTAGATAAATATACAATTGAATATTAATGAAATGCAGCCAGCAGATTTCAAACATTTCACAAAAACAACTTCCGATCTAAACTTTTCCCCTATGCAATATACAAAAGTAAAAGTCTTGCAGTATCTTTCAAATAATTTATTTAGAACAAATTTTAAAAACTTTATTTTGCAATCCTCTTTTCAAACAGCAAACATTAAGAAAAGCTTCCCGGTAGGTATTTCCTACAGCAAAGACCATTTTTGAAAAAGAATTAAGTATAAATAATAAAAATCCAAAAAAAAAAAAAAAAAAAAAAGAAAACTGTAGACTTTTTACAAGAAAGTGACAAAAATTTGTACGGAGCTAAAATTAATCAATGGACTTATTTCTTATTGGTTTTTTTTTGGGACAAAACTGGACCGACCACGCCATATTTTTCATTGTTATTATTTTGTATAGAAATGTTTTCGTTTGTTTTGTTTTAACTATACTTTTTTATGTTTTTTTTAATAATTATATCAACAGCTTTTTATTTTTATTTTTTGTAAATTAATAAATTTGTTTTATGATTTCTGTTAAAAATCTTTAAGAATATTGAAAACGAATTTGAGCTTTAGGTCAAGTATGGTGACCACAAGACAATATAAAGACAATGCAGGCAAACAACCAACAACAATAACAACAGCTCTGTATAGAGTAAATCACACAGCAGACTAGGCAGTCTGCTCAGTTAAACTAGCTGAACCCTTAAACTGAAGTGTGGAAAAAGGGAGGAGCTAAAAACAAAATAACCTCAATAACCTCAACATGCTCTGATAGCGGTAAACCACTGTGATCGAATTTTCGAAGATGCACATGAGTTAAGGCTATTCCTAAAAGTATCACACAATCAAAGTTAACCTTGACACATGGTGCATCATAAGTACACTAAGGGAAAAAAATATTAAATTTATCCAAAAGCTTTTCTAATTTATCCAAAAAGCGAGTTATTTTTGCGCCAATAACGCATTTACTTAAATCGACTACGTAAATATTAAAAATTTATTTCAATACTTTTTTAATTAAATAAAATATTAAAATATTAAAACAGAATTAATAAAAAACTTATTTTAATTATGCACGACTATATTTAAATATCTTTCAAATATTTACTCTTTGAAAATAAAACCATTGCATTCAAGGAAAATTTATATAAAAATATTGAAATTGAAAACCAATTTATTTGAATATTCCCACCAGCTGCGTCCATTAAATACCACTTGGTGGTATATTTTATTTTCTTTTATACTTTTTTCGTTCTCTAATTTATACTATTTTTGACAGTTGGTGCAATGTTAGGGCACCAAATGTCAAAAATAGTATAAACTATAAAAAGAAAAATTAAGATAGAGAATAAGAAGCAAATTATGCAGGAAAATGACAACCGGTCCAAGATGTTCTTGAGAAAATACCGAGTTGTCACTCAACCATACATAATTTCATCATGCATTGCAATCACCATCGCACTCACACATCATATTTGCCAAAAATCCAGGCTATATTACCCTTGCAACATTAACTAAATGAGAACTATAAGAAACCTGCAACTGCAAGAAATATACTGCAGGAACAGAGTGCGATGCTGTTGCTGCTTGTCGGAATACGTGTGTACGTGTGCGATGCTGTTGCTGGTTGCTTGTATGGAATATGTGCGTACGTGTGTGGTATAAATAAAATTCAAATACGGGAAAAAAACGAGTTGTAAGGAAAACATTTGATTTATTCACGTAAATATTTAAATAAAATTTATACTCAGGCGTGGATAATGCTTATATGCGTTATTTCCCTTAGTGTAGATAAGAATTAAGTTACTAAAGCAAAAGCATTCTCTCTGTCAAAATAAACTTCCGGGTATCTTTGTCCGCATATTGGCAGTATAAGTAGAACCTTATTAGCTTGAGTGGATCACAGTGAAAAGTCATGCAAGACTACTGATGAGTTGGTGTAGGGGCCAACAAAACAGTCTGTCTAGTCTGCTGTGTGATTTGCTCCATACAGAGCCGTTGCTGTTGTTGTTGGTTGTTTACCTTCATTGTCTTCATGTTGTCTTGTTGTTAACATACTTGGCCTAAAGCTAAAATTTGTTTTCAATATAAATAATGAAAGGTCATATTCAATTATAATGTTTAAGAATATATTTTTCTTTTGTTTTTTAAAGAATAATAATTTGAATTTGTAAATAAATAAACTGCTATTGACGAAGAACTTTAAATCTGTTTCATTTTCTCTTAATGCTACTTTGATCTACGTGTATGAGTTTACATAAAAATAAGTTTGCAATGGTGTAAAGAGCCAAGATTTTTGTTAACGTTGGAAAATATAGTTTTGTAAGTGAGATCAAGGATTAAGGAAATATGTTTTGTGTATTGCCTTTTTTACACAAACTTATGGTGAAAATCAGGATATCCTATTGTACAGTCTTTGAAAAAAGTCGCTTCAAACTTTAACTTAGATTTACTCAAAATGTGTTTTTTGCACATTGAGCACATGAATCCCCGGACGATGAAATGGCACTCCATTAACTGTAACGTATCTTCCGTTGTCAGTACAGTGCTATGATGACTTTGACCCACAATTTGCACCAAACAGTCACTTTTTGTGTGTTCACTCACTCGCGAATTTTCGGATCTCCAATAGAGTCGAGTTCTTAAGAACGGTGATGAATTGGGAAAATTGGGCTGTTTTCAATACTTTCCATCACTGCCTCAATATTTTCGATCGAACTCCTTGCTTTTTCGGTCAAACGGGCCGAAGTCGTTTCAGTATCTTCCCTTTTTTTCACAGTGTCCATGACAAAATTTTCCAAATTTTAAATGATAATCACAGCAATTAACAAGTGCAGAGTTTTGCGTCAACTGCATTTGACTGTCAAGCAGTGAAATAATACACCTTTGCAACTCTACAACTCTTGTTGATACACACTTTAAGTTTTATATTTATTTACTTGAATTTTCATGCTTATATTTTTGAGTTTGAAAAATCTAACGAAAAAATTTAGAAATTATTTAAAAATTATATGAATTTAACACCACAAAAATATGACTCAAAAAAATCATTTTGACGTGACCATTTTCATCTCTTATGGCAAAAAAAAAAAAAAAAAGTTGGCTGTGTCGTGGAAACACCCGTAGGTTTTGACGTGACGGTGTTTCATGTTGTTGTTTTTATTGTTTTTGTTGTTTTTGTTGTTGATTTTGATGTTGATGTTGAAGTTGAAGTTGATGTTGATGTTGATGTTGATGTTGATGCTGATGTTGATGCTGATGTTGAAGCTGATGTTGATGTTGACGTTTATGTTGATGGTGATGTTGATGTTGATGTTGATGTTGATGTTGATGTTGAAGTTAATGTTGATGTTGATGTTGATGTTGATGTTGATGTTGATGTTGATGTTGATGTTGATGTTGATGTTGATGTTGATGTTGATGTTGATGTTGATGTTGATGTTGATGTTGATGTTGATGTTGATGTTGATGTTGATTTTGATGTTGATGTTGATGTTGATGTTGATGTTGATGTTGATGTTGATGTTGATGTTGATGTTGAAGTTGAAGTTGATGTTGATGTTGATGTTGATGTTGATGTTGATGTTGATGTTGATGTTGATGTTGATGTTGATGTTGATGTTGATGTTGATGTTGATGTTGATGTTGATGTTGATGTTGATGTTGATGTTGATGTTGATGTTGTTGTTGATGTTGATGTTGATGTTGATGTTGATGTTGATGTTGATGTTGATGTTGATGTTGATGTTGATGTTGATGTTGGTGTTGATGTTGATGTTGATGTTGATGTTGATGTTGATGTTGATGTTGATGTTGATGTTGATGTTGTTGTTGATGTTGATGTTGATGTTGATGTTGATGTTGATGTTGATGTTGATGTTGATGTTGATGTTGATGTTGATGTTGATACTGATGTTTATGTTGATGTTGATGTTGATGTTGATGTTATTGTTGTTGTTGTTGTTGTTGTTGATGTTGTTGTGTTTGTTATTGTTGTTGTTGTTGTTGTTGTTGTTGTTGATGTTGTTGTGTTTGTTATTGTTGTTGTTGTTGTTGTTGTTGTTGTTGTTGTTGTTGTTGTTGATGTTGGTGTTGGTTTTGGTGTTGTTGTTGTTGATGTTGTTGCTCTTGCTTTTGCTTCTGATTTTTTTTTTATTTGCTTCTCCATTAGCTGTGCAATTAATCCAGCAAAAGTGATTCATATGCGTCACATTAGGCGGTTACCTGAGGGGCCTCATGACGTCGTCAATTTTTTTTGTTATTTTAATTATGTGCCCGAAGTCCTCATCTTCATTTTCGTTCCTTAAAATTTACCGTTACGCCAGTAGTCACAGAGTAAAAATTCCATGCAACGTTTTTTCATGGTTGTAGCATTTTTACTGCATTATGTGGTTGCCACCCTTAAATTATGTCGATAAGAATGTTTTTGTAATTTAGTTGTGAGGCGTAATAACACATGTTGTCGTAAAAAAAAATTTACGGCAGCACATCTCCTGAGTAAGAATTAATTCCATGCAACGATATTACATTTCTGTTACATATGCTGCTATATTCACTACCTGGTGACGTCAGAATTTTTGTTTTTATTTCTGTCGTAAGGCCAAATATAAATCCTTAATTTTCCTTTTTAAACCTTTATCGTTGCTTATATACTCACCGAGTTAAAATTCAATGCAACGCCACTGCATGAATGTTGCATTGTCGAACTTTGAGCGGCTCTCTCTTTGTCCCCATGACGTCAGAAATTGTTTGTTTAATTTTGTTGTGAGGGCTTAGACCAGGCCTATTGTGGTGTATAATATTGTTAATTCTAGCACTAATACTCAGCGAGTTATAACTCCATATAAGAAATTTTCAGTTGCGTTGCTTAAACAGCTCCAACCACGTCACGATGACGTTTTAAATTTTTGTTTTGTTTTTATAATAAAGTCAAAGAATTAGCTTTTACGGTCGTACCATTTTTTTCGTCACGTCAAAAAACAAACAGTTTTAAACGAGCTCGATATGTTGCAGAAAATGCATATAGAATTGTGTGTATTTAAAAAGTACCATTTTTTTTTAAAATTAATTTTCTGTTTGCTTCTGCAGAGGAACTTCTTGTGTCCAGCAGCTTCAGTCACGGCCGGGAACTTCTGTAAGAAATTTACCCTCTACCGGATGGCTTCTCTTAACCTATTTTATCTATTTAATCTCTTTATTTATACTTTACCTGGCTTGGTGTAGCTAGCTGATGAGGAGGAATCACTTAAAATTCTCATACGCTTCACTTTGTTAAAAATAAACTTGAAAATGTCAAAATGCTAACGTTTTTTGAAAGTTTATACAACGAGTAGCAATTTGTTTTTGTTTTGTTTTCCGCATTTAAATCTATGGTTGCCATGGTGTCTTTATTTATTTTTTGGCAATTTGAGAAGTGTAATTTGAGGCTTTGGTAGAATATATTAAAAAGGTAAAGAATTCTTTTTTAAAATTAGGTAAAGAATTGTATTTTATTCCTTTGGTACATTAAAATATATATATTATATCAAACAAAATTTAAAATATTGTTTTTATTAATATTCTCCACAAAATATACAAATGTCATACAATTAAATATTTGCTTTTTTAATATTTTCGGATTCATCTCGAATTCGAATAGAAAGCGAGAACTCAGACCCGAGATCTCGGCTCCGTTTCGAATCCGAAACGAATCCGAGTACGCTCTGTAGTTTATTGGGTATTAGAAATTTTCGTCTTTGGTTTTGATAGCCCCCTCCTAAACTCAACTTTTTAAGTCTCCTCCTCGCTTGAAGTTTGATAAAATTTTTCAATTTTTTCACATTTTCACTTTTTCAAATGTCTTGTTAAACTACATATAAATGTAGTTTATTAATTTTTTTTTAAAATGTCATGTTGCTCTCGTTATAAATTCACGTGAAATATGTCCTTGACAGTAACTTGATGGAAAAAATTTTTCGGTATAGTTTTAAATTTCGAAATTCGGACCAATTTCAAATTCTTCTGTAAATATTACTAAAAAATTAAATTAACTTAAAGTAATAGCTTTATGAAATCGGTGAAAATTTCAAGAATTTATGTTTCCAACAATTAGGGAAATATGACCTTTGAGAGATACTCGGAAATGTTCATACTTTGAAGCAGTGTAAGGCAATTAAGGATATACTTTAAGAGAGAATTCATACGAAATTGTCGCTAAAAAAGCATGTTTTTGATGGATGATAAATTGACATTTGGCCTGTACTAAACAAAGCTTCTTAAGTTAATTTCTGCAAGTTGAGTAAATGGTCGTATAAAAGAAAAACAATTAGAAGAAAAACTGAAGCATGTGATTGATTAACCAACACTCTAAATAAGACTGACAAAGGTAAGACAAGTCACAATTCATTAAAAAGCACTTTGTGTGTTGTCCTCGGCTGCTACTTGACAAAACAAAAAAAAAAAAAAAAAAAATGCAAAACACATTTCACTAGCTCTAGAACGTGAAATGGTCATGCACGACAGGTTGTCATTCATGGAACAGGTTGTCATTGATCCCTTGTGAGACACACAAACGCATGCTCAAGTACATACAAACACACACATAGACAAACATACTCTTACAAAGATATTTTCGATATAAAGTTATTCGCTGTACAAATTAAATTCCTTGTCATTACTATGGTTTTTATTATTTAATTAAGAAACTTTGGCAACTCTAGAGTGAGTGACATTGAATAAGTAAATCGAGCTTAATTAATTAAAATTAAAAGAATTCTTCAGGTAATCCTCCAAACATGAAATCTTTTGACATTTAAGCCAAACTAAAGCCGATTGTGACAAGTACTTGCAGCATGCTTCCGTTTCTCTGTTAGACATAATATTGTTGGAATGAAATCCATGTCCTTGGAGACAATTGGAGAGCGTCGCAGTAGCAAGATTAGCACATGAAAAGCCAAATTATTTAAGACAAATTCATTGGAATCCATGAAATCGATTGATTGAAACTAATAGAGACAGAGAGAAAGAGACAGAAAAAACCAGCATTCCATAAAGAAAAATTGAAAAGAAGACTAAGGAACGTTAGCAGAAAACAGCAAGCAGTAAAGCAGTGACAGCTAGACAGACAGCGTGACATGCTAAAGGTCGAAATAAGACAAACAGACAGACAGAACTAGACGCAAATAAAGTGACAAGCAGAAGAAAAGACGCATAGAAGGGAAGACAGACAAATACGATGCATAAACAGACCGACCGACAAACATACAGAAATACAGCCCAAAGTCAGCATGACAAACAGTGTCTAGCATTCGATGACTTTTAATGATGTCTTGATGTCGCTTGCGAACCATCAACATGAATTGGCCAAAAGTGCCAGCACAAACGTTTGCTTCTTGTCTCGAAGACATGCTGGCTGTGTCAATGTGTGCTTGTATGTTATGCGTGTGCAAATACACACACATGCAGGCAAACTAACGCGCTTGGTGCTCAGATAGCTGTATGTTTATTGTTTGCTTTTGGTTATAAATAAGGATAACGTAGTATTTGCTGTAGCTAGGAAGAAAGTCATATTAACTTTCACTTAAATTAATTCAACAAGAACCAAAGCACAGACCTACACAGACAGACACATACATTCAGTGCATTTATACAACCAAACATGCATGTTAGTGACTCAAGATGTTTCTTTGCTTTTGTAGATAGTTTAGCTTCGTTGGAGCTTTCGGAGCGTGTTCTATCTGCACTTGTTGTGCAGTTGTCAATTTATTGTGTTTGGTTGTTTTACAAATACAGCGACAATGTCAGCAACATAGACAACAACAGCAATAAGAAATATGCTATAAATAACAGCAACATCATCATCAAAAATCAGCTCTTAATATCAGCATCATTTTCATCATCTTCATTATAATCATTGCAATCATTATCTATGAGAGGGACCAGCAGTCAATGCAGTAAAGTCTTCATCAGCAGCAATATAATTGCTGGAAACAACTTCGTAAACATTCTCATTATTACCGTCATCAACATCAACATCATCATCATCATCATCATCATCATTGCTAGCATCATCATTGCAGGCATCATCATTGCTACTATTATCCGTAACATAGACGTATTCCTTGCCTTGTCAGCCGCAACAATGAGCTTGCAACAACATTGACAACATTAGAGGCAATAGAAGTGCCAGCAGCAGCAGCAGCAGCAACAACAGAAATTCTAGCAAAAAACCGCCTCCAAAGTGTTTTATTTTTTATTGTTTTCATTGTTGTTTGTGTGCGAGTGTGTGTGGCTTTGTGTGCGTTGCTTATTTTGCTAGTGTGCGTGCGTGAATATTTAAAATTTTATATGTCACCGGAAGTCAACCATAACTGACGTTCATTTAATTAAAATGCTTTTGCTTTGTGTCACTAGACTTTGTTGTTGCTATTGCTTTTATTGACAGCATGTGGTTGTTGTTGTTGGTGTTGCTGGCTTTTCTTTAACGTGTCCTCGAAGACGTTTTTGCTTTAGTACTTAACGTAATATCAAGTTTTTTGTTTTCCTTTCTGCCACTTACCTATGTTTCGCCGTGGATAATATTATATGACATACATTAAAAATAATTAAAAGCAAAATGGTAATGGAACCAAAAAAGAAAAAAAATACTAATTAATTAAATTTTCTCAGTATTATTTACTTATTTAACAAGTTTAATACAGGCAGTTTTACTTAAGAACTAAAATTTACCCGGAGATGAATTTCATTTAAAAATCTAGATAAAACTGAAATTTTGAACCCGACCACCTCAGATATCGATGAAATTTTGTTCATAGCTAAATTTGATCAATACAAAAAAACCCTCATTTTTAGAAATGACTGTTTTGCGATTTTTTGGGCGTGGCACAGTGGGAAAGTTTTCGAAAAAACGCGAAAATGGTCGAAAAGAGCTCCATTTAAACTGCAATAACTCAGAATCGGCTAAGCCGATTTCCATGATCTTGGTATCATTAAAAAGATATTTTAACAGGCTTTATGACACGTTTAAAAAATAAAAAAAATTACACTGTAAAAAATTTTATAACAAAAAGAAAATTTTACCTAACGAAAAAACCAAAAAGATCAAGGGTTTTTTACAGTGTATTACTTTTTTAGAAAGGTTTATCCTTCACCTATAACATATCAAAAAATAAAAATGGGTTCTTTTTTAGTTTTTTTTATATAATTTTTTAAGTAGTGGCACTTCTAGTAATTGCCCATATATTTTTATATTGAAGCCACGAAAAATAGCCAAACATCTGTTATATTACTGAGAAGTGTTCAAATTATACTTATAATGTGCAAAGATTATTGATATAATATGCATAAAAGAAAATTATGTATGTATACAGGTAAAAAAAATAAACATTGTCCCAGAAAAATTATGAATATGTTTTAACCCCAAAAAATTCTTGCGGCCGTACCAGCCCAAACCAATAAGTACACAGGTAAGCGCATAAAATGCTTACTGTAACTATGTTTCTAGGATTAGCAAAATAAACACACTGCAGGTACCCCTAATTAAAGAATTGATTTTAAAATTGCCTTAAAAATTGCTATATAAATGCACCTGATGAACGTACTGAAAGTTTTCGAAATAATTCGAATAACAGCGAAAATATCAGGTCACATTCTTACACATTTACAAAATAGTTCAACAATTCTAACATTTTTTAAATGTTTACAAATAAAAAACCATCAACAATTGTTTATATTATTTGCCATGTTTTTATTAATTTGCGTTTTATTTTATTTACATTTTTTTTAAGTTAATTATTTGTAAGAAATTTTGCGCTGCTCAAATTTGGCACAGTCAGAATATCTGCGCACATGTACAGACGTTTCATTTATCGGAATGAATGAATGAAAGCCTTGAGTTCCTGTTATAGTTTGAGCTTCTTTATCTATAGTTTGATATCCGCAAACTTCGTTTTATTCCTTTGGATATCTTTACTTTTTTTGATACAATCGTGAGATATATCATCCCCAAAACGATCTTTAATTTCTTCGTGAGTCATATTGATTGGTAAGAGAGATAAAAGTTTTTGCTTTTCCAAAAGATTTGAGCTGATCTCTATTTGATATTTGATGTTTTGCAAAATTTGATCGTAAATGGCTTTGACGTTTTCAAGTTGCGCTGACAAATCAGATAATGGATCAGCTCCAAGTGAATCTGCTATATTTTCCAAAATTTGCAGTGATTTTCTATTCCTGTATGCATCTCGTTTGATATATTTCCTTTTAAGAGGCGACATTTGGTTTGGTAGATGAGGAATAATATGATCATTTATATTTTCAATGAGTTCGTTGCTTTCGATGTTTGCATTACGGCTGGTACAAGTTGGAAGTTCATCCAATTCTTCGCTAATTTCATCGCTGGGCGTTGTTGGTAAATAATTTGAGACTTCATTCCGCTCCACGTTGGATTCATTACGACTGCGCGCTTTTCTTAGTGTATTCCGGCAAGTTTCGCAAATACGGCTACAATGAATGTTGGCGACAGCTGGAAAATATTCAATTATATTTGCAGCCTCGTTTTCACTTATTTTACGAAGCGAAGCGCAACACTTATTAGATATTTTTATGCATCTGTACTTATTGTTTGAATTCATATTCACTCAAAATTTTAAAATATACACGTAAAAATTTTAATGGGATATCTTGGCTTCTCGAAACGGCTTATAATTATGAATTTGGTTATGTTCATCAGGTGCATTTATATAGCAATATTGAAGGCAATTTTAAAATCAATTCTTTAATTAGGGGTACCTGCAGTGTGTTTATTTTGCTAATCCTAGAAACACAGTTACAGTAAGCATTTTATGCGCTTACCTGTATACTTATTGGTTTGAGCTGGTACGGCCGCAAGAACTTTTTGGGGTTAAAACATATTCAAAATTTTTCTGGGACAATGTTTATTTTTTCTACCTGTATACATACATAATTTTCTTTTATGCATATTATATCAATAATCTTTGCACATTATAAGTATAATTTGAACACTTCTCAGTAATATAACAGATGTTTGGCTATTTTTCGTGGCTTCAATATAAAAATATATGGGCAATTACTAGAAGTGCCACTACTTAAAAAATTATATAAAAAAAACTAAAAAAGAACCCATTTTTATTTTTTGATACGTTATAGGTGAAGGATAAACCTTTCTAAAAAAGTAATACCCCGTTAAAAATCCCTTGATCTTTTTGGTTTTTTCGTTAGGTAAAATTTTCTTTTTGTTATAAAATTTTTTACAGTGTAATTTTTTTTATTTTTTAAACGTGTCATAAAGCCTGTTAAAATATCTTTTTAATGATACCAAGATCATGGAAATCGGCTTAGCCGATTCTGAGTTATTGCAGTTTAAATGGAGCTCTTTTCGACCATTTTCGCATTTTTTCGAAAACTTTCCCACTGTGCCACGCCCAAATGAGGGTTTGTTTGTATTAATCAAATTTAGCTATGAACAAAATTTCATCGATATCTGAGGTGGTCGGGTTCAATGCATCTCGATTTTTAAATGAAATTCATCCGGAGAGAAATAATATTATTAAATCAAGCAAATAAGGGTGGGCCAAACACCAGTTTTTTTTTTAAAAATGCAATAAAATGAACAAAATTACATTTTCCCATGTATTATGTCCTTTTTAGTAAAAGTCAACATTCCCATTAATTATGGAACACAACGTCGTTCATGTGGCTGCCTCGGCTGGCTTCGCAGTAGCGCATTTTGTCATTCCAATATTCCAAGACCTTGTTGATGGTTTCGGGCTGTAGCTGACGGATTGCTTGAATGGTATTGGCCTTAAGTGCTTGAATCGTTTCCGGATTGTTGACAGAACATCGGTCTTTCACGGTTTCCAAAAAAAAAAGTCCAAAGGGTTAAAATCGCAGCTCCGAGGCGGCCGATTGACATCGCCAAGACGGTTGATAACACGATTTGGGAATTTGATGCGCTAAAGATCGATTGTGGCATTGGCTGTGTGGCATAGGTAAAAAAAAGTCGGTTAACATGGCTCCGTAACGATCACCGTTGACCGAAACGTTGTTCCCAGCCGCATTTTCGAATAAAAATTATCCAATTATGCTACCACTTCACAATTCGAACCAAACTGTCACTCTCTGTGAATGCATCGGCTTCTCGACAATAACGTGCGGGTTTTCTGTGCCACAGATACAGCAGTTGTACAGAAGGTACAGCAGGCGCTGTGGGTGCTTCATTTCGGCCAAAACTTCCTTTCAAATAACGCACGCTTTGGGCTGCTCAGCACTCACTTTTGAAAAATGTTTCCAATATTTCCCAACGTTGTTGCTTTTCATTAAATTTGGTTCATTTTCTAATTTTATCTTACGTGTTTTTTTTTTCTTTAAAAAACTTATATTTCAAACTTTATTGCGGTTGCTTCAAGCCTAGGATTACATCGTAACGATAGACAAATTGTCTGACGAATAGTTTGACGGAGAGAAATAAATCAACTCAGATGGTAGTGCCGATCAAGAATATATCCACTTCTCTTTACCTGCCATGCATCCTTATTATAGCATGTTCAAACCCAGCATTTAATTATGTTAAAACAATTAATTGAAGTTTAATCGAAAACCGAGTTCTCAAATGAAGTTCTAATTTTTTTTTTTTTTTTTTTTTTTTTTTAATTCATTTTTTTGATCCCAATTTAACAATAATACATACATACATATTTAATAATAGCACAATGAATACTATATACTAGAATTAGTAATACTGAAATAAATGACCTTATAGGTACTCAATGCAACCTTTATGTTTACATTGCTTTTAATTTAATCTAATGAAGTTCTAATGAAGTGTTATGCGTACAATTGTTGTTAGAAATTTAACGTGTTAAATTATTTAACACGTTTCAAAACTCGTTAAATCACTGGTGTGTGTTCTTGCTAACGTCAGAAAAGCTTTTTTTTTCCTTTGAAAAGCATCCAAATCTGAAAAGAGCTTTTTAATTTGAAGTTTTTAATATAAACAAATAAATTCTTTGACAAATGTTTCTAAACTCTGACAAATTTTTAATTTTTTAAAATTTTTTTTTTTTTCTATATTTTTTAAAAAACAATTTTTTATTTCTTTCAAAATATAAACAAATAAACTGACTTTTTGAAACTAGTTAAAGTAGTATGAAAGATCATGTTAAAAAACAGCTTTTTTCGAAAAACGCGTTAAATGAAGTCGGTTTGAACATGCCATTAGGCTGTCCCAAAAAAAGCAAGCATTTTTTTTGCTCAAGCATTTTTTGAAAGCTTATGGAGTAAAGTATTTGTAAGAAGAGTTTTAGAGTTTAAATAAGGTTTTTCGGAGATGTTTTGAATTTCAAGCATAAGTTTGCCAATAAAAGGTATTTACTAAGTTTTTTAGTAATCATTTCGAAAGACAAATATCCAAACTTTACTTTAATATACATACATCATAAGTGTTGGCAATTTTCTATATATTACTTTTTCGTGAAATTTGCGAACATTTGTAAAAAAACGCTTCATAGCTTTTGAAAATTTCATCAAAATGAAAAAAGGTAATGATAGGGTAGAGCGCGTGACCTACACGCCAGTGAACTATGGTTCAATTCCATGTGACACAGAAAGTTTTTTCAATTGAATTAATTTTTCTGTTCGGCCGTCACCTCTCTGTAGACAATGGCAAACTTCAGAGAGTAAAATAATGCCATGTAAAGCTTCTTGAGAACATGCACATTAGCCGTTCGGCATAAGACTAATAGTTCCAGTTCTCGCTCAATTGTGTCCGAAATTTTAATAACACAACACAATTTGATCACAAGAAGTTCGGTCAAAGTCCTTTTAAGGGCTGAAATGGCCAGTTTATTTATTTTTTATTTAATGATGCACTTTGGTAAGTATGGTAAAATTTTGAAGAATTTAAAAGAAAACTTCTTGATTTAACTCTTGCCGTTCTGAAGTTATAGTCATTAAAGTTTTGTAACCGTTGCAAAGTGCATTGAATCCATACAAAATTGAAACATAAATAGAAGGAGTGCTCCTATGATAATGAAATTTTGTGTGCTGGATTAATTTAAGCTAATTAAGAAAAACTGCAAAAATGGTTGGAATTGGTCAGTTCCTAGGGGTACCTCCCTTGGACCTATCTTAATTTTTTACATTATTTTGTATGGGAGGTACATACCAAAATTGAGCGATCTTAACAAAATTTTGTCAAAAGGCTAGGCAATTAAAGATTGAAATTGGTGGGTTCCTAGGGGTACCTCCCGTGGACCTATATTGATTTTTTACATTATTTTGTATGGAAGGTATATACAAAAGTTGGCCTATCCTTACGAAACTCAATGAAAAGGTTAGACAAATTAAGCAATATATGTGTTCTAAGAATGGTTGAAATTGGTCGGTTCCTAGGGGTACCTCCCTTGGACCTATATTAATTTTTTTCATTATTTTGTATGGGAGGTACATACAAAAGTTGGTCGATCCATACAAAACTCAGTGAAAAGGTTAGTAAAATAAAGTAATACATGTGTTCTCGAAATGGTTGAAATCGCTCGGTTCCTAAGAGTACCTCTCTTGGACCTATATTAATTTTTTACATGATTATGTATGGGAGGTACATCTGTTACTCATAAATATTCCCATTTGTATTAATAAAAAAAATCAGTTTTTAGGCAAATTTCATTTTATTTACAATAGAAAAATAAAATTGGTAACTTATTTTTATTAACAAAATGTGAAATAAAAAAGTAATAAGAGTAATGTGTGCATACATATGTACAAACAACCAAGAACTCATATCGCTATTGACTTTCATCGCTATTGACTTCTTCGTTAGAATCACTACAAACAATATAAGGGTCATTTACGGGTATGGCTAGGTCGATTTTTTCAAAATTCTTTGTGCCTTGCTTCCAATGCCTCTTCAGACAATGTTCCGATTAGTAAGGAAAATGCTTAAATGACTTCACATCCATGTATGAGAACTTTGTGAACACTGCTCGGCATATAATACCAGCCATATAAATTTATATACAACTGCCTAGTTTCTTCTAATAACAATTTGAAGTTATTCAGATATATGGGGTAGCCACTTGCCAGAACTCTCAATATATAAAAAGAAATTGTTCTATCAAACTTTTGTTTATGCCAGTTATCTGCGAGCTTAGTTCAGTGTTATAGAAAAAGCGCCTAGCTGTGTTTCCATCGTTAGTAGACCCATATCCTGGCTTTGGTTTGTCGACCAAGAGATCCATTTTGCTCTTAAACTCAGCTTGAATTCTTTTTTTGTTTTGCGCTACCAATTCTTCATTTTATTTTAATTGCACATAAACTAGCTGAATTAACCTGTGTTACTAAAATTATTTTGTTATTACCTTTCTTTTTATAAGGTATAGATAACTTGAAAATCAAAAGTTAATACTTCAAATAAAATTACAAAAAAGTTTCATCAAAACCAAAAAATCCTTTTTTGTAATTCCCTTTTGAATTTTGCTAAATTTTGAATATTTTTCCATATAAAATTGACCATTTTTCGCAAAAAAGTCACTTTTTGAAATCTGCATAACTTTCTTGTTTATGAAAAGGGGCAGATAATATTTTGGAAATGGAAAGTAAATACTTAAAATAAAATTTAAAAAAAAGTTTCGCTAAAATAAAAGAATGCTTTTTTTTAAATTCTCTTTTGAATTTTGTTAAATTTTGAATAATTTTCCATACAAAATTGAGCATTTTTCGCAAAAAGTCACTTTTTTAAATCTACATAACTTTCTTGTTTATAAAAAAGGGCAGATAATATTTTTGAAATCAAAAGTTAATACTCAAAATAAAATTATAAAAAAGTTTGGCTAAAATCAAACAATTCATTTTTTTGTTATAGCTTATCAAAACTTGGAAATTTTTGAGTTTTGAGGTGTTTTTTTTTTTAAGATAAAGAAACATTTTTTTATACAAAATATCGTTACCTAAAATACAAAAAGGCGGAACTAACAAAAAATTCAAAATCGACTTTTTGATTGATTATTATGAATGTCATTAAACTACGTGTCTTGACAAAATTTTACACTTCTGCGATCAAAAATGACGCTTTTATTAACAAAAAACAAAAGGACGTAACTAAATGTGTGTTAATTTGATAAATGCAAAAAGTCGTAACTAACAAAAAATTCAAAATCGAGTTTTTGATTGATTATTATGAATGCCATTAAACTAAATAACTAAATTTTGTTAAGAAATTATAGTCTATTATTTGTCATGGGGTATATTTCCCTTTCGGGCATACTTCCCTATATCCACACAGCTGAGCAACATTTACCACATATTATGTACATACTTATTACTTTTTTCTAATTACACTTTATAGAAGTTTCTCGATGTATGTATGTATATACTGATATTTGTTATTTTACAGTTATATTTTCAGTCCCTTTTGTACATACTTCAACATCTCTTTCTATTCCACATACACATACATGAAGTTTTCTCTCTCTTTCTCATGTCATAGTCCGTCAATATGAAATGTTACTTTAAGCTTTAACGTACCTACCTTATGCGTAGAAAAAAACATCACAATAGAGCACAAGTACATACATGGTAGTTGGTCACACTCAAATGGAATGTGATGCAACCCACTCTTTGATTGAAAGAAAAATAAAAAATAAACAATTACATTTACCATTCCAATTTGTTGAACAAATTACAGCTGCCCGGAGAAACCCTAAACCGTTGACAGTGCATCATTTAAATCATAATTACTTTCTCAATTATGAGTCTATTCCTAAGCGATATTCTTCGATTAGAACAGGTAACGATCACGGACAATCAATTTTAAATCTATAAACTTGTTCTAAAAAATTTATAAATTTCAAACTTTTTATTTGATTTTAGGTAATAAGACCGGAGATCCTACTGTCAATATGATACGTACTTTGGGATACGATACAACTGGATTCATTTACTTCAAAACAAATATAACTGAAGACTACGAACAGCTTCCACAAAGAATTGGAAAGAGATTCACACTTGTTGCACCTTCGCAATTACATGAGCAGAGAATGAAAATTTCATTTAAAAAATGGCAACATCTACAGGATCTTAAAAAATTACTACCTGCAGACTGTCATTATTTCTATGATAATATTCCATTTCAAAAATAATTTTAAAATATAATTAATATGTATATAAAATAAAAATATATAACTGAATTAACTTATGCATATATGTATGTATAACTCAAATTAAAACTGAAAAACCTTTAATTTCAAATCCTTATGTTAAACTTTATTTTAATCAATAAACTAAAGTTTTTAATAATCAATTACACAGTGCAACACGAAAAAATAACCATATACGGACACCACTACGTGATAAAAGCCTAAAAAAAAAAAGACCCGTGTCTCCCAATTTTTCCCAAAGTCATGCACTTTTTTGTTTATGGGCCGCCAAAGATTTGGGGCCTCGGTATCATTTTCGCAAAAAAGTGATCATTTTCTCGGGCTCATATCTTGCAAACCGTTCAGAATTTCGATTTACTCTCTGAAGCAAAGTTGTAGCTCTTGTCATAAAGAACAAAAACCTTTTACATTTTTTCCCGTGTTCAGGTCCATAGGTAGCAAACCGTTCAAAATTCAAGGAAACAATCAACTACAAAAATTTACCTAAGATCTCAATAAACAAATTTCTAGAACATATAAACTTCCTGGGAATTTTTCTTAACACCGTTTTTTAATTTCATTTGTTTTTTATTTACTTCAACATTGAGATACTATGCTATGATACTATGATAAGAATCATATCTAGAAAGTTTATATGTTCTAGAAATTTGTTTATTGAGATCTTAGGTAAATTTTTGTAGTTGATTGTTTCCTTGAATTTTGAACGGTTTGCTACCTATGGACCTGAACACGGGAAAAAAGGTAAAATCGAATCGAATTTTTTTAAGTTTTTTGCGATTTTGATCTGGAAGGTGAAGTTTTTTTGATTTTATATGTTCGCAATTTTTGTTCTTTATGACAAGAGCTACAACTTTGCCTCAGAGAGTAAATCGAAATTCTGAACGGTTTGCTCATATCTTGCAAACCGTTCAGAATTTCGCCCTAGCAAATGATCACTTTTTTGCGAAAATGATACCGAGGCCCCAAATCTTTGGCGGCCCATAAACAAACAAGTGCATGACTGGGAAAAATTGGGAGACACGGGTCTTTTTTTTTTAGTCTTTTATCACGTAGTGGTGTCCGTATATGGTTATTTTGCCATGACTTAAAAAATTACACACTGTGTTATTAATTCGTATACGTTCTTAAAGTCGAAAATAGACATTTTAAATTTTATAAAATACTTCAACTATATGTTTAAACTTATTTGTTGTAGGTACGTCTTTTTGTGTTTCAGAAAAACAGAAGTCAAAAAGGCGTATCTAACATAAATCTTCTAATAATTAAAAAAACAAATTGTTTTATTTAAAAATAAATTTGTCGGTGTGTTTAAAGTGAAATTATAAAAAACTTCATTAAAAATGTTTATGGTTTTCATTTAACAAAGTTTTTTGCTCCTCCTGTAAAATTATATTTTTGTTAGTTCCGCCTTTTTGCATTTTAGGTAACGATATATACTAAACGAAATTATTTTCAGAAGCAAAATACATTTTAAAATAATCCTCTTTACTGTTTTTTAGAAAAAACATGATGTAATTTTTAAAACATTTACCCAATTTTGAATTACTTGATTTTCTTAAAATAACAGGGTGTTGCATTTGTTTATTATTAAAGATATTTAATAAAAATCTTTTAAATTTTATAGAGCTAAATAATATAGATCTAAATTGCATACCTTTTTTAAAAAAAAAAAAAACATTTTTTTTTCTTATTTTCGTACCATATCGATGCATTGTGGCGTTGGTTGAATCGTTAAATCGTTGGTTGGTGCATCGACTATAAAATTGCTAAAAATATGCAACGTGTAAACCTGCCCTTTCAAACAGCTGGGAGAAAGCATGCATGGTGTAAATCTACTCAAATAATGAGCTGGTCGAGTAATTAAAAAACAAACATTGCAACAAATATGCTTCTCCATCAACTTCAACCTGCCGTTACTTATCCGGGAAACTAGTTGCTTAAGCCGTTTTTGATGAACGCATAGAAACAAAAACTTTGCGTACAAGGCAATATAACAAAAAACATGCTAAAAGGTGAAATCGAAATTATGACTCAAAAGCTTAGTGAATGTCTTTTATTGACCAACTTATGCTTGAAATTAAAAAAATCTCAGAAAATCCTGATTTTTAGGGAAAATCCGATTAGGAAACCTCTTCCCAAAAATCTGAAAAAATCTCAAAAATACTTAACTCTATAAGCTTTCAAACAAAGGTTGAGCAACTATGAAATTCGAAGAAAATTTTCATTTCGGACACCCTAATCCTTGTGTGCGTTACATACGTAGTGACAGAGTTAATATATCCTTACTCAGTATTAGCGGGTGTATAAAAAAGAATTGCAGAGGGCGTCCACTGCTACTTCTTCCATAATTGGTATTCCCTGAAACTCGAGTTCTTTATAATCCATTTTCAAACACACAAGTGCATTTGGTCTGGCTAACGTGTAAATAAACATCCAATTTCCATTCGAGTTTTGAAAATTTTTTTAAAGCATAAGCGAAGGCATGACTTGATCAATTCCAATAATAGATCTTTTGTCAGATATTGCTTAGAAAAATATGTTTGCTAGTAAATAATAACAAAAAAAAAATATATGATAAAAAAATTATATCTTTGAAAATAAAAAACGCAGAATCAATTCCTCACAAAATGTGTCAGCAATTTAAATTTTGTATAAACACTTCTAAGGTTTCATGCGACGCTCTGCAAATCTTTGATGTTTAAATTCAAGGGAAGCACTTGAGATTGCTTTAAAATTTATAGGCACTTTAATTAAAAATATTTCTTTCGTCATAACTAACTGAAAGGACATAATATTTACTGTGAATCACTGATGGTAGATTAATATCTTTTTAAAAGCCTCTTTATTAAAAGACCCTTCTTACAAACCATATTTGACAGAGTTAAGCATCAATGTGAGCATCTACACATGAAAAAAAAGGTCCTTGTAGTAGCGCAATGACCCTCCCAAAAGGTAAACAGATAAAATACTAAATTTATGTATCCAACGTTCAATATGAGTTAATATTTTGACCTTTTTTGAAGTATCCATCATAAGTTAAGAAACCAGGAAAGGGGATAAATTGCGTACCACGAAGAATTTGCATGGTTGTGATAAGTAAGTGCGGGAGGAAAGGGGCAGATTGAGTTGATAATAATAGCTAGCTAAAATAAAATAGCACATGAATTATTTGTGTGAGTGAAAACGTGCTTGAGCACGACACTTACCTCCGCCCCCTCTAGCTACAGCTATAATAATATAGTTTGACAAAGCTTTCAAGCGCTTGGTTGGAAGGAGGCTGCGGATAGAAGTAGGCAGCAGCAGCAGCAGACAGTTATCGAGTAAATTTAATATGAGCGACATGTTGTGCTGTTGGCACAAATACATGCATAATTTAAATAAACGCAGGCACTACTTCCACAGGATATTAAGGATAAGAGCACACATGCACATAAACATGCATGTCAACTAAAATATTAGTCAGTTCTATGAATTGAGTTAGCATGCCAAAAAAACAGAAAAAGACAAAAACAAACAAAAACAAACAATATGTTAAGACCTAAGGATATTTGTCGGAAGTTGTTGGCAGGAAACTAAAGGCGTAATGGAAGAGCCTTAAGCGACTTAAAAGGATGTGCCACATTTGCGTGTTATTCGACTCTGCTAAGACGCTTACTCATAGCTACTAGAACAGGGAGAAAGGAGGGGGTTTTTAATCGGTTAGAATTAATTAGAATTTGCAAAGTGTGCTCAAAATACTTGTATCGTATTTATAAACCTAATCATGGAAACGGATATTAACGTTATTAATTTGTTAAGCATATTGAACAAAATATTGAGGATTTGCTTAGAAAAACCTTAAGATAATCAGTAATGGAATAATTTACGGTTTAAAAATGAATAATGAATACAGTGAAATTTCAAGGGTTCTTGTGAGGACTTATCTAAATGCATAAATTAAGATATGATGCATAATGCATAAATTTATTGTAACAAAACACTTTTAAGTCAAAACTTAATCTGACAAGACCGTACGTAATTATATATAAGAATAATCTATATAGTGATTATAGAAGATTATATAGAAGACAAAATAATTATGACCGAAATAATCGTCCAATCCAAAGAGTAATTCAACGAATAATCATGAAATTTGACAAAGCGGTTCGGTTTCTGATTGAACAGTCTCTGTACGACGTTGAAACGGGCTGTATGGCGGGAATATTGCCGCTCATGCTGAAAGTGTGGTAGAAGACCCCAACCCTTCGATTCCCCTTCGTGCACAAGGAATTGACCTATCTGTGACCACAATTTTCCAAGAAGACAAGGGGATGCATTCGTACAAGATCCAAATGACACAATTACTGAAGAATCAAGACCACCACACAGGGTAAATTTTCACATATTTGTGGTATCAACTCTTTTTAAAACATTTTATAAAAGTACAAGTACACTGTTGGTTCGCTAATTAGGCTTTGGACCAGTTGGAAACGTATCCAAATTTTGGCGAAAAAAATCATCATCAGTGATTCCTTCGCATTTTACACCGTGTCGAAAAAATATTTGCATTTTATATGCTTGTATAAATATAACAACGCCATCTTTTTTTTGACCGAGATAAGTGTAAAGGGGTATGCGAGATGTCCACAGCGCCTGCCGTGGAATTCGATGTTTGTGGCCTAGTCTGCAGCGATATAGAGGTCAACTAGGGAACTCCCCAAGTCAACCAAAAACAAACAGTGTCGTATGGTTTTATCTTTCGAACCACCGTTCCTTGTAGGAAATAGCGATATAAGTATGACGGACGCGTTGTATGCGCTGATATCTAGCATGTTACAAAAGAGTGCCATTGGCCATCGATTAATCTTTCGCTTACATCTGCAAGTACCTACGAGCTGGTTCATGGTGTCAACGCCAGATTTTGTTTTATTACAAGGTGAGGGAAAGGTAATCACCCAATGTTCTTTTGCTGTAATTTTTTGTTTTTTAATGAAAAACTTTGGTTTTGCTGGTGAAATTTGTTTTTTTATTTTAGAGTTTATTCCATCAAGTTGAGAAATAAATTCGCCGCCAGAGTTGATGACCAAACGGGCTCGTTTTATGGCATTTTCCATCACTCTTGCCAGAACTTCGGGTGACAGGTTCTCGCATTCTTGGCGAATATTCTCCTTAAGAGCTTGAAGAGTCTGAGGCTTGTTGACGTACACCTGCGACTTCAAAAAACCCCATAAAAAGAAGTCTGGAGCGGTTAAATCGGGTGATCTGGCCGGCCAGTGCAAATCACCAAAACGAAAGCTTAAACGACCCGGAAATACTTCCTTTAGAATATCGGTTGTGGATCGAGGAGTGTGCGCCGTTGCACCGTCCGGTTGGAACTACATGTTCTCCAGTCTCAATTCATCTAATTGGGCTCTGTAGCTTGGGCCGTCCACAGTCATCGTTTGTCTCGCGGCGTTCTAAAAAAAAAAAAAATAAAAAATGGCTCGATGACTCCTCCAGCGCACACCACGCAGTAACTTTGAGCAGATGTAATGGTTCTTCGTGGGTGATACACGGATTTTTGGTGCCCCAGAAACGATTGTTTTTTTTATTCACGTAACCGCAAAGATGGTTGAGCCTCATCGCTCGTGATAATTTTCGATGAAAAATCTTCGTTGAAATTCAGGATGGCTTGAGCGTAGGTTACATGCGATTGGCGGTCAACAGCTAACAGCTGACGCATTGTCTGCACTTTGTAAGGGAACATCTTCAAATCTTTCATCAAAATTTTGCGTAGGGACCGCCGACTAATGCCCAATTACGTGGCACGTCGTCTGGTCGATGTTCCGAGCTCTTCTTCGACATATTGGGTAACAACAGCGATATTCTCAGCAGAACGGCTACTCCGGGGTCGGCCAGCCTTGCGAAGATCTCGTGTTGTCCCAGTCTCTTCAACGTGAGTGGCCAAACGACGCAGTGTGTGTGGAAACAACAAAAAAATGGAAACAATTATTCCGCGTCCTTGCGGAATTTTGACTTGACAAATGTCAAAACCGAATTGGCATTTGGCGCCATTTGCAAAAGTTATGGGGTGTTCCCAAAATAGATTGCGCAGATCGTAAAAATAATTTTCAACGATCTGTGCATCTACGTCACGATAGACTTACGATATGAGCTTACGATATGGCTCTCTGTCAAGTCTTGTTCAGAATGTGAACAAATATGAAACAATGGCAAAAGATTCAAGAAACAAACTTGGTCTAGCGTGACGTCATGCTCGTAAAAAATCTCTTGTTCGTAGCTAGAAATGTCAAAATGAAAAGTAAACAACATAACGGACCTGCGCAATGCGTAATCTATTTTTCTATCATTCTTGGGTTGTTCCAATACTGTGATTACTTTTGCCCCACCTTATATAAAATGATATGATATTCGGTTCAATCTCGAGCTTGTTGTAATAAAAGCACTGACACAAATTTGCTTTTGCGGGGCACATACGATAACATTATCATTTGCAAATTATGTTCGTAGACCTCGTCAGTTGAATATACAGCTTTCTTCTTCATGTCTAATAAAACTGGCGGCATTTCGACCCAATTACCTTGTAGTCATACTGAAGTACCTTCAGTGGTCATACTTTGCTTATGTTGTGCGGTAGCCAAGTTGTAAGAAGTAAAAAAATTGTCACACGTAACATTACATTCATCAAATAAGCCTTGACACAAATCTAAAACAACACGTTGTCCTTGATAGCGTTCACGAGAGCAATTATTGTCGCCCCCTACATATTTATATTGGGTATTGTATGCATAATGGTTTTCCGAATCTCACAGAACCCAAATTATTATACCATACTTTCCGGGTATCCGGATGTCAACTTGGAATATAAACGGTTTTAAGATGATTGTTCCATTTATCGTACACGCTACGTATTGGAGCCAACTTGTCACGAGAACGACGTTCTTCATGGTCTGCTTTTTCATCGAACCTAATACAACCTTAAATACGTTTGAATTGTTCTAATGACATCGTTTTACGAAAAACTGACTGACCATTTTTTACATCCCATGACTGTAATAAGCTTTCGCCATAAGAGCGATACACACCAGCAAGAATTAGCAACCCAAATACTGCATGTAGAGTGACCATATCAATGTGTATCCATTCTTCCTTATATTTTCGGAATCCGTACAAATTAGTTATTTTCAAAACAGTGTTTTCAATTGGTTTCATAAATAACGCTTATTGGTTTTAAAAGGTTCTGTACAGTACTTAAGCTTTTTGTCTTTTGACAATTGGGTTTTCCAATAAGAGGTGTTATTTTGGTATTCAAAGAAAAATACCATTTTTTGAGAGAAATGATCAGATGTTTATTTCATAATAAAGAGAAAGGTATGCCGTTAATAACGAAAAACAACATCAGCCAAATGGCCACCACGACCACGCTTACAGGACAATATCCTTTTCATGAAATTTTCTATAATCAAATCGCAAAGTGGCTGTCCTATGTCCTCGATAGCCTCACGAATTCCATCTTTGAGGTCTTCAATCGATGCTGGGCTGTTGGCGTAGACCTTATCTTTCACGTGGCCCCAAAGGAAGAAGTTGCAAGGTGTTATATCACAAGATCTCGGTGGCCAATTGTGATCACCTTTTCGAGAGATAACACAGTCCGGAAACTTTTCCCGTAAATGATCAATGGTTTAGTTGCTTATGTGGCACGTAGGGCCGTCTTGTTGAAAGTAAACGTTGTCCAGATCAATACCATCCAACTCCGACCATAAGAAATCATTAATAATCTCTCGATAGCGCAATCCATTCATTTTCGAAAAATTAAGGTCCAATGACCCCGCCGGACCATAAACCGCACCAAACAGTCACACGTTGAGGATTGAGAGGCTTCTCAACAATAACTTTTGTTTTTTCCGAGCCCCAGATGCGACAATTTCGCTTGTTGACGTAGCCACCGAGGTAGAAATGGGCCTCATCAGTGAAGATGATTTTTCGATGGAATTCCGGATCATTTTCATGCATTTCAAGGACCCAATCAGCAAAGACACGACGTTGTTGATGAGCGGCCGGCTTGAGTTCTTGTGTTAACTGAACTTTCTAAGCCTTAAGGCCCAAGTCTTTATGAAAAATACGGTGTAATGACGTATATGGAATGCCCAATTCCAAAGAACGACGAGGAATGGAAAAACCTAGGTTTTCTTCAACACTTTGGGCTACAGCATAAATATTCTCCGTTGTTCTTGAGCGACGTGTACAGGTTTTATTCTTCACATGACTAACTTGTCCCAACAGCTCAAATTTTTTCAATAATTTCTGTATTGCGGTCCGACAAGGTGCTTCACGACTACCAAAAAATGCTTTAGTTTTCCGAACTGTGACTGCAAGATTTTCACCATTTTGTAGTGAATCGTTCCATTTTTAGTAATGGCGTATTTTCTACTTGTCAAATTTCAAAGAATAAAAGCTTTCAAAGTGAGCGATTCACAATAGCGGGCGATTCACAATAACACCTCTTATTGGAAAAACCTGTTTATTGTCTGGATATGCAATCTGTCGTCTCCTGTCGTAATTCGTGAGACAAATGAACGATATCGCTTGTTTCAGAAAAACTCTTAATATCGCTTTCATTTTCTATCATTGGTGATTCTTCACTTTCCGTATACGTATCATCCTAGTCGCTACTGTCCAACTCCATACTTTCCATGGCCAATCTATTTCTCACCTCTAACCGCTTCATTTTCTTTATTGCACTGTTCGAATTGCAACCAAACAAAGAACTTACAACGGAATAATACTGATCTGTTTGAATACGAAATCACTTTACAAATGGTATGATAATGGAGCAATAAAAATTGCAATATAAAAAACAAAAACAAAAAACCAACAATAATACATAAAAAGCTGAAAAGTACTGATTAAAGCAAAGACAATAACACACAATTATGTAACGAGTCAGAAATCATAACATTGCATGTGTGTTATGCACCAACAAAATCGTGAGTAGCTTTTTGTCGTCTTGTTTTATCCTAAAATTGCAAGAAACAACAGCTAGGTTAGGTTAGGTTGACACGGCTGTCCAATTATGCCCGTTGTGGTACTAGGGGTTAATTACACTACTCAACAAGGTTTTCCACAACGAATTGCGATAACATTTTCTATTGTAAAATCTTCCATTGAATCCGAATATCGTTATGATTTTTTTCGATTGGCCCCAATTTTTTATAAAAACGGCAAAATTAAAAAAATCCATTATTGGGAACACATACTTCACATAAATGCTTGTAAAAACTTACATGTTCGGTCAATGAATTGTTCGTTCGAAACATGTTCGAAATTCTGACAACGGATTCGGATTCAGTGACCCATTTTTACCTAGTATTCGCCCCAGTATCGAACTCGTAAAAATAAAAAAATAGGTGGCGACCCTATTAAAACTAAAATTAGCGACCCCCTAAAACTGTTAGATAATGTTTAAAAATCTTTAAAAAAATATATTGTTAGGTGGCAACCCTATTGTTAAAATATCATAATTTTGAAATTCTGACATCAGATTCGGATTCAGTGAACCATTTTTACCTAGTAATAAAGAACAAATCATTGTATCTATGCATTTCTTAATTTAACTGCAGTAAAATATTTTTTTAACAAAAAAGGGTTTTTGCATTGATGTTAAAAAAGTTAGTGAATTATGACTTTCCTTTAGACATGTGTGTACTTGAAAATTTTGTAATAAAATTCTCTATCACATAAGAGGGCTAACTTTTTCCCTCCGATATAATTATTTCGAGATATAGGGCTTCAAACATAAAATATGTTTATAAAAAAACGAAAAAAGTGATTTTTTTTACCTGTTTGAGATCATAACAGCCATATTACTGATGCTATTGGGATATATAGTACATTAAAATTTTCATCCAACTCTCCTCTACTACATGCAATTAAATTTAAATTCATTGTCTGAACATGTAAGTTTTTACAAGCATTTATGTAAAGTATGTGTTTCCAATAATGGTTTTTTTTAATTTTGTCATTTTAATAAAAAATTGGGGCCAATCGAATAAAATCATTATGATATTCGGATTCAATAGAAAATTTTATTATAGAAAATGTTATCGCAATTCGTTGTGGTGAAAGTTTTCGTAAATTTGTGGAGTAGTGTTATTTTCTACACTCTCGGAACCAGAGAACGAAAATAAACAATGAATCGTTCTATTTTGTTACGTTCCGATCTTTCAAGCTAACGAAACAAAAACGATTCAAACAACGAAAGAACGATTGAGCGTCCGTTTTGTTTTTCGTTTGCTGTTACTACCGAAACTATAAACGAAACAAAAACACTGATTGACGAAGAGACACAAATGAAACGGAAACAATGATTCGTTAAACGATCGTTAGATAACAACAAAAAGTTCTTTGCTTCGCACTCTTTTGAGCAGTTTGCATTTTTTGCAGGGTTCGTATGATACAATTACAAGGTAGGCTCATATTGGAGAGCAGGGTACACTAGTTGTCAAAAGCAGCAGGTAATTTTTGGTTTTGTCGTTTGACGTTTGTAGCTCCTACATCTTTGTTGTTACAAAATTTCTCATTTGAGCAGCCATCTTAAAATGAGCTTACCTTGTAATAGTATCATGGGCAGTGTTGCCAGAATGGCAGTTTTGCCTGCAAATGGCAGTTTTTTTAACTCTGAGCAGTTTGGCAGTTAAAAAGACAAACATGCAGTTTTTCCATTATTTAGGCAGTTTTTTAAGGTAAAATGCAGTTTTTATGAATATTTAAAATCTTATGTAGTTATCATAAATTCTCTTTACCAAAACATTCATTATCGTTCAATTACTTTTTTAAAGCAGCCCTGGTTTAAAATTCAACTATCGACTTTTTGTTTGTCAAAATCAAGAAAAAAAAAATTGGATGAAAATTTAGTGTGTAGTTTGTATTGAAAATTCATTAAAACTTCATGTTTTATGGCATAACTTCTGAACACTTCAAGAGCACATCTTCATTTTAAATCGTTGGAAAGGTTAAAAAAAAAAAAAAAAATAAATAAATAACTGGCCATTTCAACCCTTGAAAGGACTTTGACCTAGCTTCTTATGATCAATTGTGTTGTGCGTGTTATTAAAGTTTGTATACAAAATAAGCGAGAACCAGACCTACAGGCTTAACGACGACTCCGAACGGCGATGAACGGAATATTCTTGCTCTCAAGAAGCTTTACATGGCATTTTGATTACTCTCTGAAGTTTGCCATTGTCTGCAGAGAGGTGGCGGCCGTACAGAAAAATCATTTTAATTCAAATAATTTTCTGTCGCTGCTGGGGTTCGAACCCGGGTCTCCGGGTTCGTTGACATAGCGGCCACGCACTTTAACCAACCACGCCACGGACGCCTGTCGTTGGAAAGGTAATGGAACATAAAATAAATGAAAATTAAGAAAATGAAAAAAAAAGTAGGGCACCTGTTGCTGGCATTTTGAATAGTTTTATATTTTTTCCTTAAAGTAGACGTAGTAACCTTTTCAGTCATATCCTATTTGCGAAAATCGTATTTAAATTGACTGAGCTATGTTGTTTCAAAACAGACCCGATTTCGGCCGCGAAAAATGATTCTTAAAATTTATAGCTTTGGATTTGGTTTTTTAATCAAGATAAACCAATCCAAGAAAAAGCCAAATCGGAGATGGTCAGTGCAACTGACATTACACTTCAATGTGAAATTGGAGATATGTAAAAAAACATTAATTAAAATTACTTGAATTACTTCTATAAAAATTATCTCATATGTGAATAAAATACACGAATCTTTTTATATATTAAATACAACCATATATTTTTTATGTTATTTATAATTTTATATACAAATGACGTTTTTTAGAATGGCAGTTTTTGTGTCCAAAATGCAGTTTTTTCAGATTTAGCAGTTTTTTGAAAAAAAATCTGGCAACACTGATCATGGGTATCAACAATGTTGCCTCAAAGCTATTTTTGAAGCTGAGTATTCGGTAGACCGAAGATTTTGAGAGCTCATCTAGATCACTGTGGAACCAGTTACTTAGGAAAAGGTGGCGCTTTCTGGCCAGCGCTGGGCATGTGCAGAGGTGATGTGTTGTGGATTCTACCTCCTCCTCGTCTCTGCAGCTCCTGCAGAAGTCGTTATGGAGGATTTTTAGTCTTCGGGCATGGTTTCCAATTAGGCAGTGCTCTGTTAGAACGCCTATGACAATATTTATTTGGTCCCATCTAAGGGAAATTAGTTCCTTTGAGCGTTTTAAGTTCAGGGTTGGCTAAACTTGACGCGCCGTATGGCATGTGCTACCCGTAGACTACCTAATGTTGGTACTTTCAAGGGATAGTTCATTTGGGCGTAATTTACATGTGTCGAGAGGTATACGAATTTGTTCCTTATCTGTCGATAAGGGTTGGTAGTACCGCTACGAGCGATTTTGTCTGGTTTAAAGTTTTCTGGTAAGTCTCTTTGTCCGGGGATTCAACATAGAAATATATTGAGCTGCTCTGCCATCTCATTTAGAGATCTGCGGCAGCTTAACATAGGACTGTATAAGATGTTGTTGTAATAGATTCCAGGGCTTTCAAAGCGGCTTGATTATCAGATAGAATACAAATATCTCTAGTTGATATATCATTCACCTGAAGCCAACTAACGGCTTCGCGATTACTTCCGCTTAGAGGACACCGCAATGGTCGGGAAGCCTAAAGGCAATGTTGATGTTTAGTGATTCAGACTAGACTCCTCCCCCTACTTTGCCATCTAATTTTGATTCATCTGTGTAGATTTCAGTGGCATTGTTTGGTGGAAGACTTCCAAGCTCTCACATTTCTGGGGGGAATTGATACATCAAAATTTTTGTCGAAAAGAAGTTTTTGAATGATGGTGTCTACGGTCTTAGGTATTGGAGGAAGAAGTTGCCTAATGTTAGAGTATCCTATTGTACCTCCCTTTCATTGGGAAGTGGCTTCTAGACGGATTGCTGTGCTTGCATTCATCTGATTTGTTAGGATATCTTGTGGTGTCTGGTGGAGCATAATGTTCAGTGCATCCGTTGGAGTGGTTCTCAGCGCTCCTCTGATGCACAGCTCAGCTGACCGTTGAACTTTATGAAGCATATTGAGGTGTGTTTGTTTGTTAAGTGTGGGTTACCAAACTATAGCATCGTATAACAATATTGGCCTTATAACAGCCATAGGGATTGGGCTATAATGGCTTTTTTGGCTCTCTCGAACAGATTGCGTTTCCAATTTAGTTTCCTATTAGCGGAATTACAATGCGGCAGTGGCAGCGTCAGTGGCAGTGGCAGTGATCAGCTGTTATTTTAGGAATATTGTTGTTAAATGGTAGCACTTACATTACAGCAGCAGCAGTAAGCAGTACTGCCGAGGTTAGCCCTATTTCTAAATGCACTGCCACTGCCACAGTGCTACCAAGCAAACGAACGATAAAATTCAGGGAGGCAACATTCGAATAATAAAAAGACAAAGGAAAATTAAAAATACACTGCTGCTGCCGCTGATACAGTAAAATGTAGGAGGAGTTGTGTATTTCTTCTGATGAAGGCTCTTTTCAATGATTAATACTATGGAGTGGAGAGCTGTTTCCACAGATTTGCCTTTATCGTAGGCATGTTGTGCTGGTGAGATTGGATTTACATCTTTTTTTTGTCTCAAGTGAATATCTTTTAGTGTCTCGAGAGTTTTTAGAAAAAAAGATGAGAGACTGATTGGTCGAAGGTCTTTTGGGTATACGTGTGAGCTTTTTCCTGCCTTACACTAAGGGAAAAAATATTAAATTTATCCAAAAACTTTTTTAATTTATCCAAAAAGCGAGTCATTTTTGTACCAATATCGCATTTGAATAAATCGACTACGTAAATATTTAAAATTTATTTGAATACTTTTTTAATTTAATTAAATATTTAAATATTTAAACAGAATTAATAAAAAATATATTAAAATTATGCACGAATTTTTTTAAAATATCTTTCATATATTTACTATTTGAAAATAAACTCTCGCATTTAAAGAAAATTTGAATAAAAATATTGAATTAAAAAAAAAACATATTTAAATTGAATATGTTATTAATGGTTTTATGGTATTATTTTCTTCTTATTGCGTTCATCAAATGCCATTGCCTGTATAATTTATTATCGCTTCATTTTTTTCTTTCTGTAATTTATACTATGTTTGACAGTTGGTGCAATATAAGTGTAAAAGTAATGTACAACATATGTTTAGGCAGAAGCAAATTATGCAGGTAAATGACAACCGGTCCAAGATATTCTTGAAAATACCAAGTTGCCACTCCACCCTACATAATTTAATTTCTTTGCCAAACATGCATAATATATTGCTCTTGCAACAATAACTAAATGAGAACTGTAAGAACTGCAAATGCAAGACATAAACTCAGGAACAAAGTGCGATGCTGTTGCTGCTTGTCGGAGTATGTGTGTAAGTGTGCGATGCTGTTGCTGCTTGCTTGTATGAAATATGTGTGTACGTGTGTGGTATAAATAAAATTCAAATACGGGAAAAAAACGAGTTGTAAGGAAAATATTTGATTTATCCACGTAAATATTTAAATAAAATTGATACTCAGGCGTGGATAATGTTAATATGCATTATTTCCCTTAGTGTAGGTATAAAAAATACCTTTTCACGAGTGGCCAATGTTTTGGGATGTAATTCAGGTCAAGGCAGCTTTGATAGATCATCGGTTACAAGCAACAGCTAAGCCAAAAACAAAATACTGCGCCTTGATATGTCTCTGTCAAATATTTTTTCAAAAAAATACGTATTCTTTAGCGCATGTTACAGCATTTCTTTGCAAGAACCAATATGTAACTTTTCATTTCCAGAACAACTGAACTGTCAAATATTTTTTTGATTATTTCAGTATGTGAACCTACCCTAAATTAGATATTTTACAAATTTTCTTTGTAATCCATCTAAGCGTATATACAAGGAACCCATGAGTGTTAATTTAGAACACTGTAACGTCACTATTCATTGACAGATCGATCTGACATTTATGGTGTGTTCATGTTAAGGTTGTCATGCATTTGAAGGGTGGTGGTGCCGTGCCGTATTAGTATGTACGTAACATATATTACTTTTATTAGAGTAAGATGGCGGTTTTTATTTTTGTCATTTTTGTGAAAATGATTAATTTGGGATTTATTGACCTTGGTTGCGTGTCATGATTAATTATCTGAACATAGATGTAGCTCCAATTATAATAGGGTTCAAGTTAAAATTTCGGTAACCTTTTGTAGTGTTCAATTTCGTTTATTCCATTTCGGTATTATGCACACGTTTGTATGATAAGATTTACATTCCCATTTACTTGGTTTTATCCCACTTGTCTAGATTTTATGACTTTTGCGGTCTTAGTTCTTTACCATTTTATTTTCTGAACCTACATCAGAGCCATAATGGTAACCATTCCATTATATTATTTTTTTTTTCTGAGTGCATGCTAAAATTTTCTAAGAAATTTGTATTTTGGACTGAGTAAGATATTTAATGTATGAATAAGGATCATTAAGAAATGTTCAAATTCAATTAAATATAGCTATGATAGCCATCATCGCCATCTTCCTAACCGCTTTTAAAACGGATCGTTTGGAATAAGATATGCATTAGTAAGGATTCTGAAAAATTAACACAAAGAAATTTAAATACGAAAGAGAGCAAGAAATAAAACAGCAAAATAACCATAAATAACTTTTTATGTGGTATTTATGTGCATAAAATTAAGAACTCTATGGACCATACATCATTGAATGTGGATACAGAAAAATAACTATTAACTTTATAAAAGATACAGAAAGCTAGACATTTTACGCAATAACAAAATAAAAAAGAAACTTTTCTATTTGTTGAAAGAAAACAGTTTGATTTTCAAGGGCAAACAAAGAGGGTTCAGAAAAAATATATATATTTTTTTTTTAGTGCTGCCTTCGCAAAAAAACATATCCATCAAATTGAAATGTCAGCACTCGACAGATAATGTGTCAAAGAAAATCAAAGCAACGCTAAAGAAGCGGAACAACAACTCCTCAATATATAAGCACACAAGCCATAGACGTTCATTAAATTGGCATTTCCTATGAAGAGCGTGCGTATGGCTGAAAAAGGCAGAGATTCTAAGATATTTATGTCTTAAAGGATTCAAGGAAATGATACTTATTGGCCTTTATTCAAAAGGAGATTTAAATAAGGAGTGTGAGTGCGAGTCTGTGTGTGTGATTGTGTAAGTTTGCAAATGCGTGTGGGGTATGCGTTATCCCTGGTTTGAATGTGAGCCTTATACGAGTTTCTACAGAGTATAGTTTAGCTAGTTCAGCATAAATAAAATATTAAAAAGAAATGTAAACTAGACACAGGAAATCTTAATCTTATTTTATAACATATCTTTCATGTATTTTATAATATGTCCCAAGTATTTGTTTAGATTTTTGGTAAATATTCAAAGAATTTTCTTGGGAGTAGGCATGCTTTACAACTTCTTTTTTGTTAATTTTTTTTTACATTGAAGAGTTTTAAAAAAAACTCGAACAAAATGTTAAAAATTAAATAAAAAAACATGTGTGTAGCCACCACGCACGGTAAAAGTGAAACTTTAATCCAAAAAGTTGATTTTCAAGTGGCTGATTTATTTACTCTTTAATATAGTCTTACTAAAAAAGTCCCATTTCATATAATGGCAAGAGTAAATTTAATCTGTTTTAATACAATTTGGAAAAGTTTAATGTTAATAAAACAAATAAGAATAACTTCAGAGTTATAAAATCACACCAAACCCATCATACTATAGCATACCATACCATATCCTACCTTACCATTCCATACTATACCAAACCATACCAAACCATACCAAACCATACATGTAACTACAGTACAGAGAAAGATTGAAAAAATGTTGCATATTTTTTATCTTTTCTCGACTATGAACAGTGCAACATTTTTTGAGTGCAGGTCAAAATGTAAAATATTCTGCACTCTCAGAGGGCAGAATTTTTTGCCAAGAAAAGGAAACGCCATTGAAGAAAGATATATAAATGTTTTTATTTCGAGGAGTCCAACTTTTTTGCCCTAAAGGTCATTGGGATCAATCACCCCGTTCTAGCACTTACCCTCGAGAAAGTATATGGTTACCCAAATTTTTTATATGTGAAAAGTAGCTTATTAAAATAATTAAAGTGACTTTTTAGAAAAAGCTTACCCACTATAAAAGTTCTGTGTTTTAAATAAAAGATAAAAAATTGCAAATAAAAATTGAATTGAGGGTCTTCAAGGTTTTGGGCAACGGCTGAAAAAGACTTTTTTGATTTGACATTTATTTTTTTAATTCATGTTGTAAAAGTTGAAATCTGGTTAGTACTAGAAAGGGGTTCTCGACCACAATGTCTTTTAGAGCAAAAAATTTGGACGCCTCGAAATAGAAACATTGATATATCATTCTTGGACAAGAAAGGTCTGTAAATGCCGAAGATATGCAGGAAGACTTAAATGTTCGGGAAAAAACAATTGTTTTTTTTCAAAGTTTTCTTAAAAAATGGTTCAGATTAGACGGTGTACAGCTTACTTTTTTCCATTACGGTTTTCGAATGCACTCGTACACATTCATTCATATAACAATTCTGTTGAAAATAAAAATATGTTTATTTGTTCCATAGTAACTTTTTTATTTTTCAAAGATCTATATTGCAATGTTCTAGATGTATATTTCTCATCATATTTTCTTTCCAATGAGCTAAAGATGTCCAAAATCGGTTAAGATTTGACAAAATGACAGCACTTTGTACGAAAGCAACATTTACATGGGAGTCAGTGTGTTATGACAAAAAAAAAACGTTAAAACTGCCGCCATTATGCCAATTCTCAACCGATATTGATGGTTTTGGATTCAATGAAAAGGTATTTTTATGTGCAATAAATTTTTGTGAAAAAAGGATGTCATTCATGCAGAATTATATCATTTAAATTTATACCAACACTAATTTTTTTTATGAAATTAAAGAAAAATTAAGGAATTTGCTTCGCTACACGCTTTATTTTGTATTTTATCGTATTTTTTTTATACAGCCTTATTCTACGTGAAATTCTACTGAAAAGAAGTGGAATTTGTTTTTCATTTCCAACAAGACAAATAGCTGCAAAAATTCAATGAACGTCGGCGCAACCAAAATCGAACCCTTCAACTTTAAAAACGAATTAAAAAAAATTGTGACGACATTGAGAGATCAGACCAAGTGCGATGGACTCACAACATGTCCCTCTTTAAGAATTTCTATAAAGTTTGGTTGTGCTTTTTTTTTTTGGTCGATTTCGTCACACTGTGTAATCACAGTAAACACAAGGTCGCACAGTGGGGTATTTTATGCCAAAAGTGAGTAATTGACAGTGGCCACTTATCGAAACAAAAATTGTACTTTGGGGGTTTTTGGGGTCGCTGATCACGAATCTGAACTCAAAAATTTGAAATTCAAAATGGCGGCTTCAAAATGGTGGCCATGAACAAGCTAACTTCTACAAAAAACGTTTAATGGAGGTATAAATTTGTATACTGGGGTTTGTGGAGTCGTTGATCATGAATACGAAGTCAAAAACTTAAAATTCTAAATGGCGGCTTCAAAATGTAATCATTATCTATGTACCTTTTATCGAATTACATAGTATATAGGACATAATTTTCGATATTACTACAAATTGCACAAAACAAGCTTTGAACGACATTTTATACAAAAACAAAGGATTGCCACAACAATAGTTAATAAACATAAACAATGATGTTGATTTCACATTTACCCAAATTGCAGGGCAAACAATTTATGTCTTACTAATATCAAAATCAGAAAAGAAGTGTTAAAATCGAACAAATATAATTTAATTTAATAGCTTAACACATTCATCTGCTTCTTTTAATATATAAAAAGTCGGTGTTTGAAAGAAACATCAACTATCTACCTTTACTGTGGAAAGGTGCACTGCATATGCCGCTTTCCATAATGTAGGGTAAAAAATAGCGGATAACAAAAAACAAAGTGAAGAAGAGTACTGGTAAACAACAAAAAAAAAAAACAGCAAAATCTGTTTAGTATTTAAATTTATTTTGTACTTATTTCGTTTGTTTTAATTTTTCGAAGTAAAATCGTAAATTCGTGACATGTAAGTTAAAGTAAAAAACTTTTTTTTATAGAATATAGCTTGAATGTTCAAAGTATACGATAATCAAAACAGTTTTCCATAATTCCACTCAACACACAACTATACCTCTATTAACAATTAACATATTGAAAAATCCAACTTTTTAAGGATAAATTAAAACAAATAAATTAATCTATATCTATATCTATACTCTATATTATTACATAAAATGAAAGTGAAAATTTTTTGTGTCTGCAAAACTCCAAAAGTACTGGTCCGATTTTTTTGAAATAAGTTTTAAAATATCACATTTATGCTACAAAAGGTTCATTGGTTATTTTCTTTACGAAATTTCAATAATAAGTATCTTTAATTAAAGTGTTAAGTTTTTTAAAAAAATCATCCACAATGCCATGCATTGCTTGATCGTTAGCTTTTCATGCGTTTGTGTTGCGAGAGCCTCAATAAACTGTATGTTGCTCTCTACTACACTCTTTTTGTTCTCAGCAAGCGCAAAACAAAAAAAAAACAAACAAACAAATACATATACATACATACTTTGCTGCGCTTAAAGCTAATTGGATCGAAGTACATTCTAATATGTTCAAAGTAGTTTTGATGTGGAGAATTAATCTAACACAGTTTTGTTAAAAGGGGATTCACTGACCACCTTTAGCATGTTGAGGATTTTTTTGATGAGAATGAGATTCAATCCGACTTGATATATGTATGTAGGTATGTATGTACGTATGTTTATTTGTTTCGCTGCATGCAACTTTTCTACACATGTTTTGACGGTGGTTTTCCTGTAATTTATAAATGAACAAAAGGAATAAAGGGCTGACTTTTTACTTAATAGAATTGACATTGTGTGATTCAATAAGTTTTTTTATAAATAAACAATAGAACTGTGACGGGCATAGGAAAAGGGGTTATGGCTTCGACCACACAAGTCAAATTTTTGATATTGAATAGTTTTGGAACTAAACGTCGCATGACAATAAAACTCAGTATGGAGTTACTAATTGCCAAAGTCTTTCTACTGGAAAACTGGTTTGTGCATTGGAAAAGGGGGTGTGGCCCAATTCTCTATACAGAATAGCTATGGAAGCTTAAATCACAGGACATTGAAACTCATAATGGAATTGTCACCTGGGAGTGATGTTCTGCTACTGGGAAACTGTAACGGGCAGTGGAACATGAGCGTGGTGTCAGACTAAGGGACTAATAAAAGTTTTGAATTTACTTATCATTTCCAATATACTTGCTGGGTGCAGCAACGCGCGCCGGGTATCGCTAGTATATATATAAACACTACTTCATAAAAAAAATTTAGTTTTGTATTGCTTAAATACCTGAACAAGAAGGTTCCATCGTAATTTTTTGTAATTTTTGAAAAAAATACACAAACAAAAACTTTAAAAATTTCGAATAAACACGTTTGTCACTGTGCACACTCAAAGAGAAAAAAAATGATGACTTTCAAACTGCATTGCGGATAAACGGTAGAATATTTTTCAACTATTCTTTCACTTAGTAATGCAGAATTTTATCTTCTTTCATCGGGTACCTAACATCACTATGTATCTTGAACGTTTTTTTTCAATTAATCGTCACTTTTGGCATCAAATGCCCCATTGTGCGTCGTTCAAGTGGCTGCCTTGGCTGGCTTCGCAGTAGCGCATTCGACACTCCAACTTTCCAAGACCTTTTTGATGGTTTCGGGCTGTAGCTCACGAATTGCTTGGATGATATTGGCCTTAAGTGCTTGAATCGTAACCGGAATGTTGGTATAACATCGGTCATTCACGGTTCTCCACAAAAAAAAACAGTTCAAAGTGGTCAAATCGCAGCTCCGAGGCGGCCAATTTAAATCGCCAAGACATGATTTGGAAATTTGGTGCAAAAGATCGATTGTGGCATGGGCTGTGTGGGATGGTGCGTCATCCTGCATGGACCAGAGGTCATCAAAATTCATGTATCCAATTTCAGTAAAAAAAAAGTTGATTTTTGAACCGATTTTTGAAAAGAAGTTGAACCGTTGACCGAAACGTTTTTCCCAGCTTCATTTTCGAAAAAAAATGGTGCAATGATGCCGTACCAAACTGGAGGCATCGGCTTCTCGACAATAACGTGCGGGTTTTCTGATCCCCAGATACAGCAGACGCGGTGAGTGATTCATTTCGGCAAAAACTCCTTTTCAAATAATGCACTGCTTGAGCTACACAGCACTCACTTTAGAAATAAGTTTCCAATATTTCCCAACGTTGTTCAAGTGTAAAGCGACTCATTTCTTTTCGCGGTGGTATGATACTGACTTTATGTCAACATTTCAAGTGGGAAACAGCCGTCAGTGTCAAACTAACCTATGATTTAAAAATAAAGGCACTTGATGGCCCACCCTGTGTAACTTTTTTATGTCCCTCCGAATAAAAATGATATCCTTTGAGTCAAGATGACAACAGTTGTAATCTTTCTATTGCATGGAAATTATTTTTTATAATATAGCCTGATTAATTAAGTCGTATCCAATTAGTTCGATGATTTTGAACAATTTTTTTTAAATATTTTGAAAAGCAAACAATGCATAATTTTCTTAATTGTGTTTAATGTTACCATAGTGAAGACAAAAAATCTTCGTCAGCCTATTTTTTTAGTTATTTGCTAACTTTGCGGACTTGATTAAAAGAAAAAAAAGAATATTTATGCAAATTTGAAATATCTGTTTAAAATATGAAAAGAATATTTAATTGGCAGTCAAAAAAACAAAAAATGTTTCATATCTGCATATTTTTTTATGACAAAAAAAAGAAGGTTTATCAAAAATCATACAAATGCTACATAACCATGCTGAAAAAAAGTGCAACAACATACAAGGAATCCCTGCAGCAGAGTTAACTCTTCAAACATTTTCAGTGCTTACATTTTTCCGAATATTACTTTTTTTACTCCCAATTTATTTTAATATTTTATGAATTAACAAGCTAGGACGAGTTATGTGCTTTCCTTTGTCTCCGCGTTTCGCGTCTGTGTTATTGCAGTACGTTCGTGGCTGTGCGCGTGTGTGTGTGTTTGGGTGACATTGTGCTCGATTGCCAGTTTTCTACTTTGGCGCTTTGGAGTTTATATTTTTAAAACAATAGTTTTAGGTTTGTTGGCTCTATTGTCGCGTTAAAATAACGTGACATGGTTGAATGTGTCGTAACTGAATTTTCCTTTATACAAGTACAATACATATGAGGCTGACTTCATTTTGAGTTATGGCTAGTTGATTCGGTCTGAACAAAACGAATAGAGTTGATAAGGCTTAAAAATATTTTTTCGATGATTTTGATGTTAAAGAAATGTATACAGAACAAGTTAGGCAGAATTAGTAAATTTTTTATATATAGGTATTTTTTTTTTATTTTAGCGACCTGCAGTTTACCGCAAGTATTTGATCCAGTTTTTTTTGAAGGATAATAAATGAAAAAAGAAAAATTATACATAACCGTAGAGATTATACGAACTGTGCATATAACTAGAAAATAAAAATTGATATTACAAAAAAAAAAAAAAAACATGCTTGAAATTATTTCAATTTTAGCTTATACATGGTATTTCGATACGCTGGGACCTTTTATTTTTTGAGGTTTGATAAAAAAATACATGAGCCAAACAATTAGAGTGATGGGAGAGCGGCAAATGGCGTCGCATCAAGGTCAAAGTTGAAAAATTTACGAGATTTTCAGACAAATCCGCCTGCAGATGCTCAGGAGTTGCCGATAGAGTAGTGATTTGTATGAGTAACCTTCATTATTTTTTTATCCCCAACATTTGTTCCAAATATACTTACCCCCTTTCTCCACCCCTTTGGGGGGTTTCCATACAAAAGTGTCGTTTTTATGAAATTTACTCCTAAACCTCCCACTGCTACCAGAATGCCCCTAGAGGATTCATGTTTATGCCCAACCCCCATTTATTTGTTCTTAGCAACATTTCTTCTAAAGAAACTAACCGCCTATCTCCACCCCTTAAGGGGTCCCCTATACAAAATTGACTTTCTTGACGGAATTTCAAGGTTTCCAGTGTGTCCTAAGAGAATTTATTTGTATCACCGACCCCCATTTGTTTATTCTCACCAACATTTCTTTTGAATAAGCTAACCCCCTATCTCCATCCCTTAAGGGGTCCCCTATACAAAATTGACTTTCTTACAGAATTTTGGTCTGTCTAACCCTCAAACTTGCTCGGACCGCCTTGCTACTAAATGGTTGGATGTTATTACCAATCCACATTAATTTTTCACACCTGTATTTTTTGTTAATTTACCTCCTTTCTGCTCCCTCTTGGAGGTTTCCTAAGCAAATTAACGTAAATGGGATAAAAAAAAATGAGGGTAAGTCATACAAACCACTACTTTATCGGCAACTCCTGAGCATCTGTAGGCTGATTTGTCTGAAAATCTCGTAAATTTTTCAACTTTGACCTTGATGCGACGCCATTTACCCCCTTCCATCCCTCCAATTTTTTGGCTCATGCATTTTTTTTCAAACCTCAAAAACTACAAGGCCCCAGTGTATCGAAATCGAAAAATCCTGCACTATACCATAGCTAGTGTACATTTTCATCTAATAGGGAGACCAACTCTGTACGAAAATTTTTTAAAATGCCATTCTATGAATTTTATTTAAAGTAAATTAAGGAGTTAAACAAGGTTGTTATCTATCATCTATTCTTTTTCTGATGGTGATTGATGATGTTATGCACTCCACAGTAGGCTTGAGCGGAAAACACGGATTACAATGGTGCCCCTTCGTTCACCTGATTCATTTGGACTATGCCGACGATATTTGTTTTCTTGAAAGTAACAGAAATTCCTAAAGTGTTTTCTGTAGACACCTGCCGTATAGGCTTAATTCCATGTTGCCCCATTGACAAGAGTAGATTAAAAACTATTGTGTAATTGCATGACTATGTTCTGCATGGCTAGTTGTTTTGTCTTGTGTTGTCCCTGAGCCCAACCACTGCTTTGGTGGGTAAATTTTTCCCATATTAACTTATTTTGAGCCACTAATATCAATATCGTTGAATATTTCAAAGATTTTTGGATACTGACTTTAAATGCGTTAATGATGAGAATGTGCGAAAAAGCTTTAGTAGCTAAACTCGATTGTTATTGCGTGTTAAAGGAGTTGAGGTTCATGGAATTGATGCCCAACAGATTAATCTTCCGGACATTAGTACCGTATTAGCCCGTGTATTCCCATACAAATTTAATGATTTTTGTATAGTACCCTACATCTGAAAAGGGGGTCTTTAAGGGAGGGCCGGAGAGGGTTAATATGTATGATCGACCCCTATTACTTTTGCAAAGTTAACATTTTTTTCTTGGATATCTTTTTTCCCCGACCACTCCTTAGGTGGGCTCCCATACAAATTTTATAATTTAATAAAAAATTCATGCAGGAGCAGACAATTAAGTTTTAAGCGTAGCATCCGAATGTCTGCATTGTCTGGATGCTGCCTTTGTATCTATTCGCAAACGTGACAAACTGTGCTTAGCACCAATCGTTGTTTACGAACTTGAGTGGTTCATTCATTTTTGTGTGCGATTGTGGCTGACGACGAATGTTATTCGAGTGGCAACAAATGACGAATGGTCTCATGCAGATCTCTGACGTGCATCACAATTTGATCATAAGAAGTTCGGTCAAAGTACTTTCAGGGGCTGAAATTGTCAATTTGTCTGCTTGTTTGGATAATCTATATCAAACAGGCCCACGTAGTGGCCCATATGGCCCGCGTGGCCCTTCATACAAATTTTTTCTGTCTTAATTTTGCGATGAGCCGAATTCAAAGAACGCATGCAAAAAACAACAACGCAAACCTCACTCGTTCAGTGTTCAGCACATTTTCCAGCGAACTTTAAAAAAACAAATACATGCAATGTCAAAATAAAAAACGCATACTCGATGATGTCGATGCTGAAGCTGATTGTCACGTTACTTGTGTGTCGAGTAATTTTTCATGCAAGCCTTCATGATATGTAATTTTATTGCATTGTTATTGTTTTTGTTTTGTTTTGTTTAATTTGCAACACGATGAGCAACATTTTGTGATTGTTTTGTTTTTTTAAGCATTTGGCCCGCGCTTAAAATTTCTTGGGCGCCACTGATCTATACAAAAAAATCATTTTCTGTTTGTTTGATTACAATACAAATCTTAACGACTTAACGGAGTTAACTTAAATTCGGCTCACATATTACTTGAATCCTAACTAAGGTTATGGCATACTAAGTTTCGACCACGCCTCTTCCGCCCCTGTACAAGTAACGCAAATCTTACTATACTAGCGTATTTTTTTCAAGCGAAAATGCTCGACTTATTAATTTTAAAGAACTCCTGTTATTTTAACACCAAAAACATTAACATATCTTTGAAATTGCACAAACTTCTGGTACAACGTCTTTTTCTAATAACATCGTTTCCTTAGAATAACAAAAAAAAAAAAAAACTATCAGAAATTCGTATATTTTTCTTGCCATGCAAATAACTCCGTGGTTTTTGAATATATTTCATTCAAATTATTTTCGTTGATAAACTCAATTCAAGCACTTAATAAAAACAATTTAAAGGGTCCAAAAAGGTCCAAAATACTGACTTTTTAAAAAAGTTGTTTTTGTTGTTAAAATAATAAAAACTCAAAATTGCATTTTCGACTACCTTTTACATGACATAGCGTTTAATAGCAAAAATGCTTTCAATTTTACAAAAAATTTATTGACTCTTTCTGACATCAAAAAACAAGACCCTACCCCCAGTGATTTTTCGAAGAAATTAATTTTTTTTCTTTGTTTTTATTCTTTTTATAGAATAGTTAAGCTCAAAAAATAATTTATGTGAAAAAATTATACCAATATCTCTTTCCGATCAAAAGTAATCGCAATAAATATATTTTCTCGGCCCCTCTGCATCTCTTTATTATCAATCAATACAACAAACATGGCCCTTTAACATGAGCAATCGTAATAAATTCTGAGATATCTCTTCATCACCTTTTAAGGATGAAAAGTTTAATTTTTGCATATTTCCAAACACTTTATGGCAAAAACTTAATTTATTCTGGGATAGTCAAAATTCGCTTAGTTATAAACGAATAAAAATTTTTAATTCTCAATTTTTAAAACCGTATTTTTTGCAAAAGGAAGAGATTTTTATCTTCAGCACTTTTTGGTAAAGTTGATTTTTGCATATTTCCTAAAATAAAAAAAAAGATTGAAAAAAAATTGTTCGCTCATTGCGGGAATCGATCCTAAGATCGATAAGCTTCAAAACTCACGATTGTGCCGACTAAGCTATCGATAACATATATTTTAAGTTCAAATGTTCTATCAGTGGCGTTCCTAGGCTTGGTGACACCCGGGGCGGATACTCATGGTAAAACAATTTCAAAATGTAAAAAGAAACCAATTCGATGAGATTAAGTGTTTTTATTATTATCTTTATGTTTTCCGATAAAAAACAAACAACATATCGCTCGTTTTCGTTAATAACGTTACAATCCAAAAAACATAAAAATTGAGTTAACTACACAGTAACATACGTGTTGCCATGATCTATCCTGTGTACAATTTTGGTAACGATATCTTCTTTCATTTTTGCACGAGAGTAGAATTTTTGATTCATTCACCTCAATTTATTTCCGATTAGTTCGTATTATATATCGATAATCTCCAGTTTCAAAAAATCTCCAGTTTTTTTGTCACTTTGTATGGATAAAACCATGTCCATTGCAGTAATACTTGTATATTTGATGTTTTGTCCATATTTAAATCAAACATGGTGATTTAATTTCCTTTGTCTGTTCAAATCTTAAAATGCTTCTCCTGAAAAATCTAGTTTTTTGAGTTGTAACGTTATTGCCGAAAATAAGCGATATGACAAACAATAAGAATTTGTAAAAAACAGAACAAAAATATTACATTTTCAGGTGCCTACATATTTAGATATGTAGGTATAAGGTAAAAAAGAAAACTTATTAACTTCGCAGTCTTAAAAACTGACGGAACAAAAACATTACATTTTGAGGTACATACACTCACCGAAACAGCTATGTGTGCCTTAAGAAACAATTGAACTCCACTAGGGTAGATTTAGGTAACTGTGTTGTTTTAACACTTTTTTAAATTTTGCTCTGTTATGGAGTAATTCTTTTCAAATAATAAACGTTGTCTCATGACCACTCAAAGAAATATCTATATGCACACACAACTTTTTTTAATTATTTTGTGCAATAAAAATAACAGATAAAAATTGTTTGACATATTGAGATTTTTTTAGTAATTTGTATGACCCCCATTATTTATGATGACCTGACAAATGTGATTAGGCATTGACCTCACTAGGTTAGTAAAAATTTACAGCGTCTCTAAATTTGAGTCAAATTTTATTTTTCACTAGCTGATATATACCCAGTTTTACTCGGGTGAATTCCATTTGGTCCTCGTATTCTTATAAAACAATATGTTCGAAAATAAATTACAATTACAAAATTGATTATTTCTAGTGCATATTCAACCAGAATTATATCGTTTTATCAATTTTACGTCGAATTTTTCTTTCTGGGCGTATTATAGTTATTTTCAAAATATTAAACCTTGACATCTTAACAAAAATTCTTGGAATATCTTTCCAAGTTTCATCTTCCGAGTGTGGATGTAACTCTTATTACAGGATTTTTTTAAAAATTTCATGTCACATATTTTGTTTTCGCTTGTATCAACTTTAGTCAGAACTGAGTTATTTATACTGCTATATTCCTATAAATAATCTTCACATGCACACAAAATATGAAGCTGCTAGCATTAACCAAACCAAAGTTATGACACAAAAATCAATGAAGCCTTTATAGCACTTACATATATAGCGATTGAAAATTTTAAGTAAGATTTCTCAAAATATTGAAATACGACTTAAGGGGGGAAATATACCCAGAGGCCTAAAAAAAATGTAAAGTTTGTGCATTTTTTTAAGGAAACATAAAGGATATTTTTAAATTAGGGTTTTATACGTTAAAATATACACATTCAAGAGTATGTAAGGTATTTTTTTATTAAAAAAATTAATATTATGGTAGATACAGCATTTTTTGTAGAGCGCTCTGAAAATGCGGTGACCAAGATGCCTTCTCTTAAATTCAACTGAAACAAAAAAATAAAATATATTATTAAACTATATACTTAATACTCGTACTTGTCATAGTCGATTTTGAAAATATTGATTTTTCACAAAATGTCGGACTTCCGATCGTAAATTAACGATTTTCGACCAAAAATTCGTCATTATTTTGCCTATAACGAATGAACGGAGCTACGAAAAAAAAATCCTATGACAAGTAGGAGATTATTATGAATAAAATAAGCCTGCAAAAAATCAAAACAATCGGTTCACTGAGCTTCGAGAAATCTTGGTCACCGACTTTGAAAACATGGTTTTGACAAAAACGCGTTTAAAAATAAGTGCCAGCACTGCGCGCTCTAGAAGGCGGTTCACTCACTAGGCTATAACTTTGTTATATTTTGAGATATCAACTTAAAATTTTCACCTCAAATTCTTGAGACTTTAAGAAGCTTTAAGAAGCTTTAAGAAAATGCAAAAAAAATTTTCTGGGTATATTTCCCCCCTTAAGTTGTTGTCGTTTATTGGAGCAGATATGTTACACTCATATTTGTTTAGAGGGTTGTATTGCTCGCATGTGTAAATAGAATCTCTGAATGATACCTACCATATTTCTTATGCAGATAGAGCCTTACTTGTAGCCATTTTAAGTTAATTTCCATCATGTTTTCTGTACTTTACACGGACCGTGAGAAGTTCCATTTCAAAACTACCACGGAATTAGATTCAAGGTCATAAACCATAAAATGCCGATGAAAGTTTTTTTTTTTTAAATACCACAGAACTAGAAACTAGAACATCCTAAGTAAGGTTAAGTTAAAAAATCTGACTGTCATTACCACCAGCACAAGACTTAGCAGCAACAGCTGTCATTTGCAGCAATTTTTCTGTTGTTGCAGCTTCCTGTCTATGTCGTTTTAAGTGCTCATCGGCAGGCATATAATAAAAAAGGATAAAAAAAGTGGAGCAACAATAAAAACCAAATGCAAAAGTAACCATTTTATTTTTATGTCACTCAGTCGCAGCGCACACCGCGTGCAGTCAGCACGCACACACACATACAAGCAGTCTCAAAAACAATTCAGAAATTGATGGCATTGCTTCTTTTTTGTCAGCATTGCAAATGAGTTGCCTTTTTTATTATGCCACATGCAGATTTTATAAGTATTCTTTTTTTGAAACAATTTTAAGAATTTTTCTAAAAACTTAGCAAACAAATCCACACATTTTTCGTCTTAAAAAAAAAAATAAATAAATAGCGCAAGCTAAGCCTAGTCATTTGGTTACCAACTAGATACTACGGTCAGCAGAAACCTAGATTTAGTAGCTATTTTTTTGTTGTTGTTGCTTCCATGGCCTCTGTGGCTGGTTTACTTCCCATGGTGGCTGCTGCTGCTGCTGTTACTGTTGCTGCAATGCAGACATTTGTAAAGTAATTTGTGTTATTTCTTGTTTTTGTTGTTTCTGTGGCAAAAAACTGGACTGTTATTGTTTAAAACAGGGCGCGTGATTTAAACATGTTGCTGAGCTGTGCTGTGCTGTGCGCTTTTTTGTCAACATTCAAGTTTTTATATCTTTTGGTCAAAATTCCTTTGTGCTCCTTTTATTTTGGCATTTCTCTATTTAGGCCTTCACATGCAGTCATTCGGAGGTTAGCTTTTTTGTGATTTGCATAAATCATTTGTGATGACTAGATGTGGATCCCCATATGTTACCGAAATTAGCTGAATGGTGTTCGGGTCACGTCTGGTGACAACCTCTTTGATGTAGCGAAGGTTTTGGGCAACTAAATAATTAAAACAAAATTAATTTCTTTACACAACAACGGCTCTTTAAAGTTTCAAGGACTGACAACATTATTATGATGGAGTAACGTTATTTGTGTATACTCAAACACAAATTTAAGCTCAGGCTTTTTTTTTAAGAATTTAAATTTTCTTCTCTACTATATGTTTTTGGATATTCCGTTATGTTGCGAGAATGTTAGTTCATTTTCTAATTTATCTACTATGCGAGTATCAATGAAAGTGGGCTGTCACGAATCTTCAGTAAGATGATTATTGAAGAAGTATTTGAAATCGAAATTCTGACACCAGGCCCGTAGCTAGGATTTTCCTTTTTGTGTTTTGATATCAAAAATATTTAGCCTAATTGTTTCCTTTCGATTTTTGATCGGATGTTTTGTGATTTGTTTGGACTTTTTGTGTCATTTTTTAACACCAAAAACAGCCTTGGCGACGGGCTTGTGTAACACAGCTAGCGGGCCGTGGTTGTCCAAGAAAGACAAATGAGCAACGAACCTCGTCACGGAAACTATTAATTTAGATTCTTTTAAGGAGAAATGGTTTTAAGTAAGGAAACAGATCTAGGAGTCTATACAAATGATGGTCATTCCATGTCATTGCATCATTGAGAATAACGAAATATTAGATGAACCAGTAGAGAAAATCTTTGCATTCAACTAAAGCCTATACATACTAGAATATATACTGTCGTGGCTACACCCGTAGGTTTTGACGTGACAGTGTTTCTTTATTCTTGTCCTTAATAATGTCCCTATCCGTTCCTTTGTTGCCTAATTTCTCATCATCCTTCCGTTATTTTCTATTTGATCTAATTATTTTCCTATTAGCATAAAATCATGTCTAAGCTCTTGTTTTAATTTATGTCTTAATCTTTGTCCAAATTCATGTCATAGTCCAGTTTCATTGTATTACTTTGTTGTTTGTGAGCAGTGTTTGGTACCACGAAAAACTTTTGAAATCATAACTTTTGTTTTCAGCTTGTCGGATTTTCCTTAGATTTTTATCGTTGTTGTTGTTGTTGTTGTTTTTGGTGTTGCTGTTGTTGTTGTTGTTGTTGGTGTTGTTGTTGTTGTTGTTCTTGCTGTTGTTTTTGCTTTTGATTTTGCTTTTGTTTTTGTTATTTCTTTTCCTTTTGCTTTTGCTTTTGCATTTGCATTTGCTTTTGATTTTACTTTTGCTTTACCTTTTCCTTTTCCTTTTCCTTTGCTTTTCTGTTTCCTTCTTTCCTTTTCTTTTCTCTTTTCTTTTCCTTTTCCTTCTTTCCTTTTCCTTTCCTTTTTATTTTGCTTTTGAAGTTGATTTTAATTTAAGTCTAATTTTACTCTTCGCTGCATGCGAATCCATGCAAGAATAATGCATTAAAGTTACATAATTTGGTTTCCTGAGGGTTCTCTTGACGTCGTCAATTTTTTTTTTTTATGTTTGTTTTTTCTTTTTATCATGTGGCCAAACACTTCACCTTCATTTTCGATCCATGAAATTTACCGTTGCGCCAGTAGTCACAGAGTTAAAATGTCATGAAACGTTTTTTCATTGTTGTAGCAGTTTTACTGCATTGAGTGGTTGTCAAACTGAAGTTATGACGATAAAAATTTTTCTAAACATTTTCGTTGTAAGGCTTAATAGCAGATCTATGCTGTCGTAAAATAAAATTTACCGTAGAATGTCTGCCTCCTGAGAGAGTAATAATTCCATGCAACGATATTAAATTTCTGTTACATCAGCTGCTATCTTCACGACCTGACGACATTAGAATTTTTTTTATTTTTGTCGTAAGTCCAGGTATAAATCCTTCATTTTCCTTTTTAAGGCAGCATATAGGCTACAAATTTAAAAAAACAAATTTTTACTTTCGGGAATTTTTTTCATAGGAGGAAAAAATATATCGTATTTATATATATTTTGCACATATATTTATTACCATTAACATTTCGAAGAGGTTTTTGATGTTATTTAATTTTTTTTTAAATGCCAAAGAATTGACGATATGCACGAATCACCAGAACATCTGAGGAAAAAAAAAACCAAATGAATCCTTGTTTAAGTGGCTATCGCCTGAACTAGGATAATTTTTTCCTCCGAAAAAAAAACAAAATTGCGGCCATTTGAAAAAAATCGATTTTCGAGGTTACAAATCGGTCGCCATTTTGTTATTTTTTCGGCTGAAAAAAATTATCCTAGTTCAGGCGATAGCCATTTAAACAAGGATTAATTTGGTTTTTTTTTTATTTTTACCTCAGATGTTCCAGACTGGTGATATCCTGCACACCGTCAATTTTTTGGCATTTAAAAAAAGAAATCAAATTACGTCAAAAACCGCTTCAAAAATTCTAAAAAAATTTTTTTGTATTCTGCAAATGTTAATAAATATAAGTGCAAAATTTGAAAACGATATATTTTTCCTTCTATGAAAAAAATTCCCGAAAAGCTTTTATGTTCATAAAGCAATTAATATATTGATGATAATAAAACAATACATATAAATAACTTTTAGAATTTGACCAAGAAATAAATGGGAAAAGATATTTAAAATTATTTTTTACTTTGTAGTGATTTTGAAGTCGGTTTTTTTTTTGTTAAAAAGTTTTTATTTCTTCTGTTTTAGAGAATATGAAAAATTTTATGTAATAGTATTCTTGAGTAAAATTTCAAACATGAAACTTTGTTCTCAAAAAATTTGTTTTATTAATTCCTGAAAGTTTGTTGGGTCTTTTCCATTTCTGTATCTTTACAATTTTTATTAAAGTGCCACGCCCTTTTTTTAATCTTGCCCACTTTATTTACCGTACTTTATAATGATTCTACCTAGCCCTGTGCCAAATTTCAGTTCCCAAGTATCAATATTAACCGTATAATAGTACTTTTTTAAAGTGCCACACCCTATGTACAATCCCGCTCACTTTTGTAATGATTCTACCTACCCACGTACCTGCATATCAAATATTAGTACCCTAGTGTCAATATTAACTGAGATATAGTATTTTTATAATATTGCCACACCCCATTGTTGAATAACGCCCACTTTTTGACCGTAATTCGTAGTAACTGTGCCTATCTATGTACTAAATTTCAGCACCCTAGTGTCAATAATATTAGATATATAGTGTGTTGTAACGAGTGTATAAAGTGATATAACGAACTTGAGAACCTCCTCCTTTTTGAAGTATGAAGTATGGGTTCTTTGGACTTCTTCGATAAAAACCGATATTTTTTGACAAATGTGCTTCACTAAGTTTATATAAACCTAGATGGATCATAATCGGGTGTGGGCACCACTACATTTAAATCTTTTGTGTTGTTTCTGTGTTTGCCTTTTGTCTTTGATTTGTTGTTGCTTTTTGTGTTGCTACATAAACCTTTGCTCTCAATTCTTGCTCTCAACGTTCGAAGAGCGCTCTCTGCCCATAGCTGATCATAATGCATGGCGGCCGTTGCGCAATGGGTAGAATGCGTGGCCCATATGCCAGAGAACCCTGGTTGAATTTCCACCTAGCACAGAATGTTTAATCAATGAATTAATTTTTCTGTTCGGCCGTCACCTCTCTGCAGACCAGTGATGTGATTCTGATTTAGTAAAAAATCCCGATCACATCCCGATTTAGACCTGTTTATCCCACCAAAATGACACGAAAAACCCACAAAAAATCCCACCCAAATATTTATATCAATAACGATTTTTTATGCAATTTTTGAAAAGAAATAAGGATGCCCACCTGCTGAACAGGCCCATCTACTACTGAATACTGTGAGTTCTGACGTCTGTATGATGCGCCAATGTGTAAAGTGTCGCAGTAACATCTCATTGAATGTTCACTTTTGCTAAATCATTGAGATAACCCGTATGCTGCTTTAGCCCCACGGCCGTTGAGAAATAATATATTCGAATAAAACGAAGCTGAGCAAAAATAGTTCATCTCTATTTAGTGAATTTCAGAGTGTTTCTTATCGATAAAAAAAGGTGAATATGATTAGAATTCTATATTTAATGTTTATTTTTCGCAATTCGACGAGCAATCGAACAATATTGAGAAATGGGAAAAAAATATTTCACGTTATATCATGATGGCGTGCCTGCCCACCTCCTGAACAAAACGTTGGTCCACCTTCCGAACAAATTTTCAGAAATCGTGCAAGTAAAAAATTGTTATTTATATGATTGAAAATAGTGTTTGAAATGTGAAAAGAAGAACGAATATAAATTCTGATGCGATGGCTGCAGCCATCAAAGAAATTGAAATCTCTTTTGTTTAAAGTTCAGTGAATCATTGTGAACTATTGATAGAATAAACTTTTTATAAACTCTCAAAAACTAGTATTTTTGCTTCATTTTCTAATTTTTTTCAACGATTTCTTTTAGGTGTTCAGTAGCTGGGCCGATTTTTTAAGCGGCCGATTTCGAGACTTTTGCTAGATCGACTTTCAAAATTATAATTTTTGGAAATTTTAAATTCTGATTAAAATTCTTATTAGTTATTGAACTTAGCTTCCAAATGAAACCAAGAGTTCTGAAAAATTATGTTTTAAACCAAAGGTATAGCCTCCAAGCAAAACGTGTAAATCCTCCCCTACATTTTTTTAACATTATAATAATTTTATAGTTTAATAATGTAGACAATAAAGTTTTTCAATAAATATGACAAATTTTATAAAAAAAAACAAATTTTCCGCCAAAAAAAAAAATACCTAAAGTTAAACTCTGCGTTTTTTATAAAAACTCTCTTAAGTGTATGAAGTAATCGTAAATTTCTTTCGTTGCATCAAAATGAAACTGAGCTTATATTTTTGTTTTTAAGTGAGGATCTTATTTTCATTAATTTTAAGCCTCTCTATATCTCTTTCTTACATATTTAGAATCAATGAAACAGCAATTAAACGAAAAATTTTGAAAGATTACAATTTTACACTTTAATTGCTAATTTATACTTTAAAAAATTATGATTCAGTAGAAAATCCCACCTAAGCATCTGAAATCAATTGTGTTCAAACATTTAAACACGCTCAACACAATTTTATCATAAGAAGTTCGGTCAAAGTCCGTTCAAGGGCTGAAATGGCCAGCTTATTTTTTTTTTAGATGGATCATACTAATATTAATGGATTTTATGGGTTAATTGGACAAATATCGATTGTTTTTTTTGGTGCATTGGAAATTTTTTGAGCTTTTGAATCGATGTTTCTAAGACCAATACTTTCCACATGGCCTATTTGTGGAACTAGTTAATTCATTAGAACTTTTTTTGTGAAATGGACTCTGTGGATAAAAAGCTATGATTTTCAGATAAATAGTTAACAATGGGATTATATATGGAACTTATTGCAGCATTAGCATTTGAGTTGTATGAACTCCTTGGATACAAATATATGAATATGAATCAAAAAGGATCCACTGGGAATATCTAAAGAACTAGTTGGATTATTGGAATTATTTTTAATAGGTTCAAACTAATTGCCAAATATATAGATATTCATAGGTTTTCATCCACGAAGTCTACAAAATTTAAAAAAGTGCCAATTATCCAACTAGTTCCATAACTCCATTCCATTTGTGTGTAAAACGTCAACATTATCACATGAATTTTGTGTACCTTTTCAAATCATATGCTTACAAGGGCACACGAGCGAAAGATTTCATAGTGTGCTTTTTCAGTAATTTTTAATTTTTTCAACTTCAATTCAAACCATTTCCAGGGCTCTTACGCGTAAAAATCTCGTGCCGTAGTTAATTTCATTTTCTTCCTTTGGTGAAGTGCCCAAATAAATTTAATTAAAATTATTATGGTGGTTTTATGTCTATGTTTCCTACATCCAGGTCAAAAATTGATTTTACCTAAACTTTTTCCAACATATTGTTTGTTAGTTAAAAAGAATAAAAAAACATATTTATTGTTAGTTAAAAGAAAAATGAAAAAAAAAAACGTAAATAATTTAATGTCGTTATTTTACTTCAGTATCTTATTTTTACCTTTTTTAAATCGATTGAAATGTTAGATATTTTATTGTCTCACTTAATATTGAAGAGGACAGTTATCATGTTTGTTAAGTTTTTCAAGCGTACGACATGACAAGAGCAAAATATGTGGGTCACCGACATATCTCTTGATATCTTTGATTCACTTAACTACCCTCTTCAGTTATGTGAAAGTGCTGAACAAACACAAACACAAATACACGTGCACACACACACTCTCACACAAACAAATCTCTGTGGAAAGTATATAAAAACGCCATCAAAACGCGTATCGAAATTGTCACACTTAATGATTGCGACAAAAAAAAAAAAAAATCACACACACAAAAACAAAAAAGAAATCCCATTAAAATCTAGTCAAGAGAGTGCCCGAAGTCCAGCAAAAAAAAAAAAAAGCAACTACGAGAAAATACACTAAAAATAAAGTAAAATTAAAAAGAGGATATTAAATATTTTCGCACAAACCGTTATCCGGCCGCAACGGCATCTAACTGTGAAACGTGCTTGGCATCGAAGCGATGTTTATTATGGTGACAGCTGTTGCCTTAGTTGTTGTTGCTTTCGTTCTTGCTGGCATTACATCGTAGAATATTTATAGATTACTTATAACGTATAGTTATTCCTATATATGTAGTATCTATGTAGTTGAATCTGCTGTCAAAATTCACATTCACATTTTTAGTTGAGAGCGTAAAAAAGAATATAAAGTTATATACTCGTATAAACACACATGTTAATGCATGGGTATAAGTAGATTTTCGCATGCATGCATGTAAGATTTTATGCACACAGCCAAAGCACAGGAATATGAAACGCATATTTGCAGGAAACGGAAGCGCTTAACAAGCAAATGTTTGTGCAGCTAACTGCAGTGAAGCACAGCGCCAACAACAACAAACAGCAAATGTTAAAAAAAGAAAAGTGCTGCAGATAGTTAGAGCGAAAGTGATAGAATTCTCTACTCGGCTGGATGTGCACTGTAAAGCATTTCAAACGGATAAAAGTGGATATTCTTTTATTTACAGCTATTCTTATGCATTCGATCCTTAAAAATGTTTTTTCGATTGACGAGGAAAATAGCATTCTCCAACCAATTGAATTTGCGGTTAAGTTTTATAGATTTTTATGAGTTGTGCTTGAAGAGGTTTTTCTCAAAGATAGAAGGTATGATGATTAGTTGAGTCAAACGAGTTGAAAGTTGATTTTTACAATAATTTTTCTTAATTTTGTTTCTTACTTTTGAATTGATATCAAATTTGGATTTTGAATATAAGAGACTGCAAAATATCAGTAGCTCTCTATCACGGTTGACGAGAGCTGTACATTGGAATATACATAGAGTTTTCTTTTTCCAGTAGATCAAGTCTCAAAGTGTAGGCTATGTTAGGTTAGGTTAAGGGCAAGAGATGTGTCGTACACTTAGACCAGTGTAGGCCCGTTGTGATACCACATAATCTCTTTTGTACCTATGAGAGATTTTTTTCCTCAGCAAACCAGTTCGAACCGATGATGAACTTTAGGATATGCTTGATTTCCAGGCATGAGATTTCCTTAAGTCCATTTAAGAAAGGATGGTCCAGATTTGCCATTATCCTTTTAGTTAGCGACGGACATTCGCAGAGAAAGTGCTCAAAATTTTTTAACCTCTTCTTCACATTTGTAGCTTCTGTAAAAATCATTAGATGTAAGTCCTAAACGAAGAGCATGCGTTGCGATTAGACAGTGGCCCGTGAGGATTTCTACTATTATAGACAGGTTTATCCTGCTTAGCTCAAGTAGTGAGTTGGTGCGCTTTAAGTTGTAGGAAGGCCACGGTAGGTTAGCTGTAATAAATGTGGCAAAGTGCTCCCAGCGTTTTTGTGTAAGACTTAAATATCTGGTCTTGCACCGGAGTTTATAGGAAGATATGTGTATACCAATAAAGTCCTCATTTAAGAGGTTGTTTGAAGTCATACCTTTCCTTGAAAATTAAAAAAAAAAAAATAAATAACTGGTCATTTCAGCCCTTGAAAGGACTTTGACCTAGCTTCTTATGATCAATTGTGTTGTGCGTGTTGTTAAGTTTGTACACAATTGACCGAGAAATGGACCTACATGCTTAACGCCGACTCCGAACGGCGATGAACGGAATGTTCTTATTCTCAAGAAGCTTTACATGTCATTTTGATTACTCTCTGAGATTTGCCATTGTCTGCAAAGAGGTGGCGGCCGTACAGAAAAAAATGGGATAAAAAAAATTACCCAAAAATTGTTAATTTTCAGATATATTATACAAATATGTCCCACTATTACGAAAACGTACAAAAAAAGAGCAAAAACAAAAAATCCCCGTTATAAAAGTACCTCAATTACAAAAAATTTATTCATCTAAAGTGTTGATGATTGTCACATTGATTTTTAGTGTAATTTAATTTGCTTGTTGTGCAATTTAATTCATATCCACTCGATTTCTTGAAGCAGACACGTGATTAGTGTGCAAGTATAAACGACCTACATTATAATTTACTTTGACAAGTGACCTCATTTATTGTCAAAAGCTTCTGAAGGTGAGTAATATTTTGTAATCTCATCAAATGTTTTTCGTTGTGAAACAATAGTGATTTTGAATAGATATTGATCGTTATTGAACTTTAAAATTACATTTTGGGAAAAGCTGGGTTCATTCATGATACAAATCCAATTAAAAAACTTGCGCAAGTTTGCGCGCGTTGGAAATACTCGTTTAAATAAAAATGGCTCTACAAATATCAAACCAGACTTTATTTGATACATGGGTTAAGACACCAAGCTGGAATAGATTTAATGCATTATTAGCATATGTTTTAGAAGAGATAAATGACTCCAATTTATCGCACCCAGTTTTACTGTCAATAAAAGCAAATATTCGGAATTTTTGCTGTAGTGTTGAAACCAAGTGGAAAAAAAGACAAGGCATTGTGAGCGCTTTATCTCCAATAATGGGAATTGGCATCAAGGACACCTTACATTTTGTAATGTGGTTACAGCACAACCTTCAACCTCAAATAGTATTCGCGGTAGGTCGCAAAAACCTTTTGATGCTTGTGGTTCCAAATCAAAAAAACGAAAGGTTGCAACTCTTGTTGCCAATATATAACGAGAAGAATTGGCATTTGCAGTGGAAATGAAATTAAGACAGGAAGGAAAAAAGCCTCCACTGCAATTGTAAGGGAGTTATCCTGTTCTTCACCAAAATGAGGAACTATGCTGAAGAAGTCCCAAGAAAAGTTTTTTCAAAAGCCAACACAATTTTTGGCAGATGATGCTCTGGCCTTAACGATTGATGGTAATCCCTCCACTCATGAATACAATATTATACGCAATCGGGCTAAAAACTTAGGAAGTAACTTATATCCGGCTTATAACCAAATGGAAATGGCAAAAGAGAGTTGTTATCCTTCAGGAATTAATATTACAGAGGTTATTGCGGAAATTTCACTTCAAGCCCTTGGTGATCATACTATAATTAGATTGGCAAAGGTGCAAGAAATTGTTCTTGAAAATACGAAAATTCCCAAAGACTCTAACCTGGATTTAACAATTAAATGGGGCTGCGAAGACCCAATATAAGTAGACGTTTGCATGCAAACAACAAACAGTGAAACTCTTTTTTCTATTTCTATGGTGCCAATCACATTAAATGTTAATTCTGAATGCGGTAAAATTATATTACGGCAAAATCCATCTCCATCTTCAAAAAGACTCTGCAGACCGATGAAATTTATCTTTGCTAAGGAGACCACCCAATTTATTACTACTGAGGTTAAAAAAATAGAGCATCAAATTCAAAATTTGGTACCAACGAAAATACTCGTCGGCAATTTCGAGGTTTTGGTAAGGTCTAATTTTGTTCTTTGCATGATTGATGGAAAAATTTGCAATGCCTTATCATCTTGCTCAATCACCCAATCCTGTTATCTTTGCGATATATTGATAAATTTGAGGAGTTTACGAAAGTAACCCGTGAATTATACATTGAGAAATATCCATGGTATCCAATGCCTGTAACGGTGCACAAGATATTGACTCATGGAAAAGATGTTTTATTTTCGTGTATTCTCCCAATCGGGCAACTATCCGAGGAAGCCCAAGAAGTGAGAAATAAGCACAATAAAAAATACAGAGAATTATTTACTCGAAAAACTTTCAGAATTCATACAAACACCGACTTATTCCATAGACTACTTATTTCATCTGATCCTTTCATAGCCAGCATAATGAGTTCACCCAAAACCGTGCGCAGCAAAATCACTCCTGAAGTACTGAATTTATTAGAAGAACCTCAAATAAATATTCTCAAAGAATGAGATTATCCTGACTCATCGAGTGGCTCTGAAATACTTCAGAAAGTGACTAGGATTTGGTCTTATATTATTTTTAATTTTTTTTTCTATTGAAAACAATTTTTTCGAGCTCTAGGCCAAGCATGTTGTCAACAAGACAACATGAAGAACAAAGAAGGCAACAACCAACAACAACAACAACGGCTCTGTATAGAGCCAATCACAACAGCTTTGACTATACAGACTGTTTCATTGGTCGCTACACCAACTCATCAGTAGTCTTTTGTGTGACTTTACACTGTGATCCACTCAAGCTACTTAGGTTCTAGTTATACTGCCAATATGTCGAGAAAGTTACCCGGAATTTTATTTTTTGGCAGAGAACGCTTGAATTTTTGTAACTGAGATCTTATCGACATTAGATGCAAGCTGTACCAAGGTTAACCTAAATCGTATCATACTTTTAGGCCTAGCCTTAATTCATGTGCATCTTCGAAACTCGATCACGTGGTTTGCCGCTATCAGAGCATATTGAAGTTGTTGTTATTTTTGCTGTTTAGCTCCTCCATTTTTTCAAGCGTTCTCTGCCAAAAAATAAAATTCCGGGTAACTTTCTCGGCATATTGGCAGTATAACTAGAACCTAAGTAGCTTGAGTGGATCACAGTGTAAAGTCACACAAAAGACTACTGATGAGTTGGTGTAGCGACCAATGAAACAGTCTGTATAGTCAAAGCTGTTGTGATTGGCTCTATACAGAGCCGTTGTTGTTGTTGTTGGTTGTTGCCTTCTTTGTTCTTCATGTTGTCTTGTTGACAACATGCTTGGCCTAGAGCTCGAAAAAATTGTTTTCGATATAAATAATTAGAGGCCGTATACAAAATATTAATATTAATTTTTTTTTCAATATTTTTTGCAATAATAATAAAAATAAGAACTTTTTTCTAGTTGTTTATGCATTTTATATGTTTACTTAAACAACTTTTAATATCTGGATTGTCAAAATATCACTGCCTAGCAAGTTGGTTATACATATGTAAGTTGGGATTAGATTTTCACCTAATTTTGAATACTTTTAAATTAATCTGTAATGACTTATATATCGACTTTTTTTTCTAAAATATATGAAAAATATTATTAGTCTTTTATTTATAATTGATACATTTAATCACCAAAAACCTACATACAATTTTTTGTACTATTAATCTAAGTGGACTAAATTGTTGAAATATCACACTGTGTGCTGCTGGCATTCGAACCCGGGTCTCCAGGTTCGTTGACATAGAGGCCACGCACTTTAACAAACTACGCCATCGACGCCACTCCTTACAAATTAGTCAGCCAAATAATTGCCCTCGATATCCCTATGTCCGGGTACCCATATGAGGTGGATCCTGAATAACCTTGCCACATCGTTAAGAGATCTGTGGCACTCAGTGAGAGTTTTGGAGTTGTCAATATAAATTCAGCGCCTTAACCGCAGCTTGACTATCTGAGAAGATGTAAATACTCTTTCCCCTAAGATCTTTTTGATCTAGCATCTTAGTGGTTTCGTGAACAAACCAACATCCCCGCTTGGTAGACACTACAATAATTTGGAAGGCTAAAGGAAGCTTCGATTTCAAGATCTTGAGAGTAAATAGCTCCCCCCCCCCTACTTGTTCTTGAAGCTTGGATCCATCTGTACAAATTTTAATGCCGGTATTTTTAAGGGGGGTTTTGTTGGCCCAGTCTAGCCGTGAAGGTATGAGAGCTTCGTAGTTATTTTCAAGATTTAAACAAGACACATAGTAATCTGTTTTGTCGGGGACAATTATTGTGTCCCCAAAAATCAGGGTTATTGTGTGACCGCAGCTATTACCTATCCAATTTCCAGATTCTCTTAATCTGAGGGCTGCTGAGTTAGCACATTCTCTGGCAAAGATATCAAGAGGAGGAAGGTGAAGCATGACAATCAGAGCACTAGTTGGGGTTGAGGATAATGCTCCGGTATTACATAGACTTGCACTTCTTTGTACCTTTGCAAATTTCTGAAGTGCAGTTGTCTTATCAAGGGCCCTTCACCATACCAGTGGTTCTTATATAAGTATGGGGCGGACAAAATTACCATATAAATCCAGCGTACTATTTTGGTGTAAAACCCCAATATTTTTCCAATCGATTTTTTACAGGCAAGTAGACTATGTTTGTCTTTTTAACACGTTCCTTAATGTTATCATTCCAGATTAGTTTCTTATCCAGAATTACTTCTAGGTTCTTCGTGCTGTCACTAAAGAGCAGCCTCGTGGCGTTCAGACGCGGAGGTTCTAAGTTGGGGAATTTATATTTTCTAGTGAAAAGAATGAGATATGTTTTATCTGGGCTTAAACCACAATAGGACGCCCATCTCAAAAAGCTTAAGAGTGCTCTCTCCATGAGTTTGACAGACAGTTTGAGGAAATTTTCCGTTAATCACGAGAGCGATATCATCCGCATATGCAATAACCATGTAGCTTCCCCCCTCCATGATACGAACAGTTGGTCAACTCAAGACTCATTCTTGCGGAGTCCCCCTGCTTACAAACCTGCGGGTGAAGAATCCTCCCAGTTCTGAGTTTACCAGAAAAGCTTTTGAAGTCTTCAAAGTAAAAGGCTATTGAAGTCGTTTTAAGTTAAAACTAGGTTTTAATTTAACGGAGCTTAAAATGTACCAAGACCAGAAATTTTCAAAATTGCATTTAAAAATTTGAAAAGGAAAATTTGTTATTACGCAAGTGCTTTTTTTGTGATGACCATCAAATCTATACCGTAAATGCGTTTTTCATAAATCGTGTATCAATAGAAAAGTCTTGCTCTGCAGATGTGCAATAAGGTCTTACTTTTCCTTAAATATTCTGTATTTAAACAAAAAAAGCAAAACAATCTTCTGCAAAGAAAAGGATTTTTCTATGTAGTGCCTAAAACTATGTGATATTTTATTTCTGACATTTTCTAAAATCATTTTATTGAAAAATTTAAGCAGTAAAGCATAGCGAAAAACGTACAAATATCTATAATAGGATATGGATTAGGACAAAGATTTATTAAGACACACCTAAAACACATCTTTCCAAATTAGGAAAGGGATTCGGACAAGGATTAAGTTCAGAATTTGAATAGGAATTAAAATAAGATTTTGGACATGAAGTAGGAAAATATAACGACAAATAAAAGAATAACGGAAGTATGAGGATAAGTTTGGGAACAAAGGAAAGGACAGGGACAAGAATAAGGACAAGGATAAAAAAAAACACTGTCACGTCAAATTCTACGCGTGAATCCACGAAACAGCCAACTCTTTTTTTCATTTAAAAAGTAATTTTTTTCAATTTCCGGTGTCTTTGTCATTTGCTATAACTATTCTGGGAGAGTCGTTGAGAACAGTTGCATTATACCTGTAAGCCCCAATATTCACACTCGGCCAATTACATTTGACATTAAGTCGAGCCCGCTCTTTTGATGGCGTGAACATTTTTATTAAAGAGACAAGAATTTTTTTCCATTTTGGCGTTTTAACGTCATACGGGCTTTCTATTTAGTTATATATTAATTCATAAAATTATTATGTTTACACTCTACTTTATAAGAGTATTGCACTATTTCCCGGTTCTAGCCTAGAAAAGTAGTTTTTTTTTTCACTTTATTATCGTTATCAATGGAGGACGATCTTCACAAGGCAACGCGTGGGGGTCATGGGGGCAACCATCACATGGCAACGTGTCTGACTGCCTCAACCTGATGAGGTCACCATTATCCATCCCGAAATCATCTCAAGTTGATTCAAACCTCTCCGTGGTGTCCTCTAGAAACGGCAAACTGGCAACCGTTAGTTTGACGGCAAATCTGAGTGGCGGACTACCTGCTTTTAAAGAGTTGTGCGTCGGGTTTGAAGCCGACCTCGTAAAAACACATTTCAATAAAACCAAAAATAAGATGGAGGGAACACTTATCTAGGTTTCTAAATGGCGACGACGACAACAATCCCGCCAAAAGAGATGATATCCCGGGAAACCCCAATTTTGGACGACAGCTTAGAAGTTCCGCTGCCCGACTATAGTGAAGTCTTGAAAGCTTGGCTTAAAAACAACAATGCCGCATGAGCCGATGGCTTACCTGCTGAGTTCTTCAAGAATGGAAGCGAAGCTCTATTTAAATGCATTCATGAGCTCCAATGCAGAATATGGTCGAAGAATCTATTCCAAATGATTGGAACTTCGGTGTGCTCTGCCTAATCCACAACAAAGGCGATTCCACCATTTGCGCCAACTGCCGTGGGATAAGCCTTCTTAATATCTCATATAAGGTCCTGTCGAGCGTGAAAGTATGTGAAAGACTGAAGCCCATCGCAAACCAGATGATTGGACCTTATCAGTGTGGCTTCAGATCTGGCAAATCCACAATAGATCAGATATTTACTCTACGACAAAGCTTGGAGAAGACCCAAGAGAAACAAATCGACACACACCATCTTTTTGTCGATTATAAAGCCATCTTCAACAGTCCAATAAGGAATCATCTATATTCCACCATGTGTGAAGTTGGTATTCCTGCAAAGCTCATCCGTTTTTGCAGAATGACACTGAGCAACACCAGCAGCACAGTTAACATTTTGAAGGATCTCACTCCTCCATTCGATACCAAACGAGGTTTCAGACAAGGTGATTCCTTATCGTGCGACTTTTTCAACCTTATGATGGAGAAGATCATCCGAGCTTATAATTTGAGACGCAGTGGCACTATATTCTACAAAAGTATTATGCTGCTGCCGTATGCTGATGATATCGATGTTATTGGCCATAATAATCAGCGCAGCATTCTCCAGATTAGCGAAAGAATCGAGTCGAATGGGTCTTGCAGTGAACGCAGATAAGACGAAATACCTAGTGTCAACAAATAAACAGTCACAGCATAGCATCTTGGAAACCACGTCACTGTTGACAATATCGCCTTCGAGGTTGTAAAGGACTTCGTCTACCTGGGATCCAGATTAAACTCTTTCAACGATGTCAGTATTGAGATAAAACGAAAGATAACTCTTGCTAACAGGTGTAACTTTAGGCTGAGAAGGCAATTGAGAGCCCTCTCTCGACGAACAAAACTCACTCTCTATAAGTCACTTATCATACCCGTCCTATTATATGCAGCACAAACCTGGACGTTAAACAGTTCTGATGAAAAGACTTTGGGAGCATTCGAGAGAATTGGATGGAACCTCGAGCTTTATGAGCTGTACGCTGACATCGACATAGTTAAGAGCATTCAAATCGAGCAGATCCGCTGGCTAGGTCCTATTGAGCGAATGGAAAACCACGCTCCAGCGAAAAAAATATTTAATTCGGTACCTGGTGGTGGTCAACGCAGAAGAGGACGCCCACATCTTCGTTAGAAGGATCAAGTGTTGGATAACCTGACTGAACTTGGCGTTTTCAACTGGCGCCAGCAAGCGAAAAACAGAAATGACTGGCGCAATTTCTTATAGGAGGCCAAAACCGACCAAGGGTTGTAAGAGCCAGATAAGTAACTAAGTAAGTAAGTATCGCAATCAATATTGAAAGTCAATTTTCATTGTATCAGCTAAAGCTGGTGTATCAGATAATTCGGGTGGATAATTTGGGGATATTTTTTCTTTTTTTTTTTTTTTGTTGACGTGTTTTTAGGCGCTGGATTGGCTTCCTTATTAAGTTTAACCTTCAACCCTTTTATCGGGTCATATTGACCCGAGGCACTTTTCATTTGAAAAAAAAACATATTAAAATTAATTAATAAAATTATTATTTAAATTATTATTAATTAATAATTATTATTAAAATTAAAAAAAAAATACCATTTTATTTGTTGAACTTTTATCTTTGCAACCAGAATGAAAAAATTGTACATATGTGACATATGTGCATAGCAGAGACAAAAAACTGACATGTGCACTATACGTTTATCTGTGTCAAAATGACCCGACTTTTTCTACCATACGATTTGTATGAAGAATCAGTTTTGTTGTACTTTTTTCACTACTTTTTGCTGTTGTGCAATCCTTTCTAAACTTTTTGCAACTGTGAGTACATTGGAAGTGAGAGACAGCATTATTCTGTCATTGGCGTATGTACTTTTCATACTTATGTACACTTAAACGTATGAAAACATGCTTTCTTTATGGATCTTTTGTGTTTTCTTTTAGTATTTACGTTATATCATGATAAAAATCAATTGGAAAAGCGATCAATACTCAAACGAAATAATCAATAAGGCCGTGTGCTCTTCGGAAACTTTTCACTTGTGGTAGAAAAGAAGGACGATGAAATGTTGGCAGCTAAAAATTTTGACGTTTTAGATTTCGGTATTGTAGAAGCACAAGAATTTATTTTTTTTTGAAAAATTGTTAATATATACTAAAAATTAAAAGTACTTTATGCAAATATTTTCCACTTCTGGTTGCTATGCTGTCGGAAGCACAAATTTTTTCTTCTATTTTTGCTTGTGTCATAAATTCTCTTGTCGATTATCAAAATTTGTACTAGCTCCTGGGGCTACATGAATTTTTGACAACCATATTCATCCCCATCTGCCAAATATTCTCAATCAGACTGTCAAAATTTCGTCATCCGAGTGAAAAGCTTCCGGATAGCTCACGGCCTAAGAATTGCTTTGAGATTGATTGGTATGAAGCTAAAACACAGAATCACTTCGAATGCACAAGTTTAGGTGAAAAAAAATAAATAACTTCCATTTCAGATGAATGTTGTTCATTCTTGTTTCATTCACTGTTTTTACTGGATTAGAAACCACGACGTAGATGCGAAGTATATAAGGGTAACAGCAAAACAAAGGATAATAAAACGTCTGCTGTGTGTGACCATTGCTTAAAAATTTTTGACCTTTGCATTATGTTCGTGCATGTTAATCGTGTTACCTTCACAAATACAAAGAATCTGATATATTGGAAGATAACGATGATAATGATAGGGCAGATCGTCCAATGCCTAGCATATCAAATGCAGCTCAATCGAATCGAATTTATCAATCGGTTATAAAACTTATGTAAAATCCAAATGTTTTGTGCAAACACATTAAAAAAAAAACAAATACTAAAATTAATATTTCATGAAATAACAGCACTTTCTAATTTTATCTCATTGAAAAATATACAATTTCCATACAAAATACACTACGGGTCAATATGACACAGATAAACGGGATTAAGTTGTAAAACATGTAAACGGGTCTAAGGTTAATGCAAGGTATTTGTCTGCAATTCAATATTGTTATGGTGTTAAACACTATAAATTCACATAATAAAATAAGGGTGGTGAGGGCTTGCACCTGTTGTGTATAGCAAAATATATATGAAATAAAGGTCCCCATTTTAAAATTCATGTCTCTTTGAATATCCTTATTTTTAAATGGTCCATGAAAATCCTCTTATGGATCAATGGTCCATGTTTTTTTCTTAAAAAGGTTGATTTTTTCGAAAAAACTCAGTCATTGCTTTAAGAGTTTTTTTTTTGTTTTTAAACAAAAAGAAACTAATTGTAATTTCTGTATGTTTTTGCTCGTTTACATAATTTTTTTTTTAATTTTACTTCACAATTCCGTAAGAATTTATTTTGAATTTCGTTAATTTTCCTAAGCTATCGCACATTTGCATTCGTTTCTGTTATGCAGAAGCGCTGCGTGACGTCATGTATTCAATTGAGAAAGAGAGAATTAGATAACGGGACTGCGGAAGGCGTAATCTTGTGTCTATCATTCTTGGGTGCCACTTACAACAGAAATTAATGAGGACACCGTGTCAATCAGTTCATTGAGGTTGAGTTATGTCTTCCTTATGAAGGGCAAAACTAATTCACTATTAAACTCAATCGTTACGACTTGCAAACTAGCCACATGTTGATTTCAAAATAGGTCTCTTTACATTATTCCTAAAATATTCAATTAAAAGACACATAGATGAATATATTGTCATCTTCAAACTATATATGATGAATTCCCAAATCAAAATTCAGCATCGAATATAGCCCGAAAGAATAAAAACGAAGCAGAGCGCAATAATTTATTTGTGTATCAATGCAGCAACACTTGGGTTCAATCGGGATCGCGTCAAAAAAATTTATCAAAATCTAAAAATCTGAATAAGCACAAAAAAATAAAAACAAAAATCTACAGAAATGTTTTACATGACACAACATTTCTTAGGAACGAACTCATAAATCAAGTCACTTAAAGTACTCAACATCACTCAATGCCTGTTTTTATTTGTAAATCAATAAAATACAATAACAACAAAAATAAAAAAAAAAACGAAAAATAACAAAGAAATGAGTATCAAAAAAATATTATCACTACACAACGACAAGCACAGCAAGCTTTTTCGCGCTTTTTTATGTTTGCTCGAAGTTGTTGCTCAATACTTTAAAGAACTCCAACCTCCATAAATATGACGATAATATATCAAAAATGTGCGCATTACAACAACAAAGCATTCAACCCATCTGCGCCATGGAGACAAGAACCACGACCCTACCCTTCCAACGACCGCCCACGAAGTGAGCCCGAAGACAAATATGAATAAATAAATAAATCCACTCCCGTTACTCAAGTATCTCAAAAAAAGGCCCTATGGTGTGGGTGTTAGTGCTGCTGGTGGTGGTGGGGGCGGTTGCTTGAGGTATAGGAGGAGAATGAAATTGTATGGAGTACTTCCTCATGCATACCCCCCTTAAATTGTTATTAAGGAAATTTTACCAAGAACTCTAACCAGAAATTTAGGTAAAAAAAATGTGTAAAATGCCCCCAAGAGGAAATCCTGTTTCCGCTACTCCTGATGGGCTAAGTGAAGCAAAGTTGTTTATGAGGTGGAGTGTGTGGTGTGTGTGTGTGGTGTGTGTGTGTGTATGTGTGATTGCGTTCTTTTTGTAGGCTTAAATATCTTGCTGTTTATGTGTGTTAAGATTTATATTGCATTGCGGTTTATAATAAACAGTAGCTGGAGCAACAACAACAACAACAACAACAACCAGAAAAAACAGTAAAAACATTGCAAACAGGAATCACGCCTTGCGAGAGAACAAATAAAAAAGAAAATAAGCTTCAAGTACCATACAAAAATGGCTAACGATATGCTTCCGTTCAATTTGAATTCATCAATAAAGCTTATAAAATGCTTAAGCATTCAATATAAATTCATTGTAATGGCGAAAAAGTGTGAAAATGGTGGCTGTTATTGCACGAAAGAGACAAAGGTTGATAAATGAGCAGATTAGAGTGTTTTTTGTTGAACTCATTTTGTTTTTTGTTTGGCACTTTTATGAACTAACAGAAAATGGCAGCTATATGAGTTCAAAAATTGCTTATTTAATGGATCCAAGCATACTTTTTACCGCGTAATGCGAACATTTGACCACCAAAAGTGCTAGCTGTACTTTTCAAGAGCTGCTTTGGTTGTCCTAGAGCAGTGGTTCCCAAAGTGTGTTCCGTGGAACCCTGGGGTTCCACAAACAAATTTAGGATTCCGCGTGTCTATAGTTGAATTAATAAGGTTGTCTCGGGGCTGATCGTACTTTCTTCTCAGTACCCACAAATGTCAAAATCAATGAAAAGCAACAACAACATCTTCATTGACTTTACATGTTATCAATTTTCGCATTTAGATTTTGTATGAGCTGTCAATTTCGATTTGACATTTGTGGGCACTCGCCCTCACCCATGAGAAAACTTTATTAAGTCAACCATGCGCGTGGCAAATTTAGTTTCATTAAAAAAAAAATAAGAATGGTGTTTAATATATTTACATTTTCGTCGGAAAGTTTACAACTGGGTTCGTATATGCTTAAAAATAAGCAACTCATAAGTCAAGCAAGTTTTCGTGCTTATTAAATATGTTGCTATGAGTTCTAAGCAACAATGTTGCCTCAAACTTGTTGAATGTTCGGCTTACAACTTCAGAGCAGCTGACCTGCTGAAAAATTAAGCAAATCCAAAATTGAGCTGCTTACGCGGTAAGCATCAGATACGTGCTGATACTTACAAGCAGAATCATAAAAACATCCTGATGTTGCGTTGCAGTCAAACAAAACAAAGCAAACGAAAATAAAGCAGACACAAGTATAGAAACAATATTCATTAATAGATTTTTCATAACCGGGTATGAGCACCACTACATTTAAAGCTTCTGTGTTGTTTCTGTGTTTGTCTTTTTTCTTTGATTTTTTTGTTGCGTTATGTGTTGCTTCATAAGCCTTTGCTATCACTTTTTGCTCTCAACTCTCCCAGAGCGCTCTCTGCCCATAGCTGTTCATAACTTATCTTTTTTTATTCTACGTTCACAAATATCAGATGTACTACTGTGGGCAAAAAATCCCCAAAAAATTTCTTTTTTTTTCTGATAAAGACAAATGTTTTTATTTTTAGTAGCACTATTGTCACTTATATCTGTACCAAATTACTTGTCAAAATATTCATTAGTGTTTGAGATACGCGATCTTTTGTAAATAACCTTCAATTACTTCTTCGTTTCGGTTTCTATCTCTTCTATACATTCAAAACGGTGTTCACGGAGCGGTCTCTTGAGTTTACCACAAATCAAAAAGTTACATGGTGCTAAGTCAGGTGAATACGGTGACTGCGGAACGATATGGGTCGGAACGATATACTCCTTTAGAATCGATTTCATATATAGCCCATGGCATAAAATTTTATTTCGCAATATTACCGGTGAAATTAATCTACAACCCAGTATGCACAAAAACGGATACCGGATCCGTTTCGAACCCGTTACGAGTCTGCCAACGCGGAATTCGCTCGTTTATGTTTCGATGGACCCGATTCGAACCGGTAACAAATCCGCTTATAAAATAAAAAAAAAACATTTCATTAAAATGCAACCCCTTTCGGATAAAATATACACAGTATGTCCGTTTCGAATTCGAAACACATCCGTATGGCACACTGGCAATGATCTTTCGACGCAAGGAAACAACAACAATGCTATGCACATTTTGGTGAGAGAACTAAGAGCGTAGATTTATAGAAAGTGTGAGAGCGAGAGAATAGTTTTAAGAAAAGCAAGTGTTGCATATTGTGCATATTAAGATGATGATTTCTAAAAAGGCATTATTTTTATTTGACGTAACTACATAAATCGATGTTATTTGTTTACCAATCAGGTCAGTGTCTTCAGGTGCATTTATAAATTTGTTTTTCAAAAATAAGAATTTTTATTCTTATTTATGCCTTAAAAAAATAAAAGCCTAAAAAATACTTCTTTGTTTAAGACTTTAAAAGTAAAAAGATAACCAAAACTTTCTGGCTTTAAGTAAAACTGCACACTCAAACCCGGCCTCTGCATTATATGCCGAATATTAACGAGTAGTTATAAAATGCCCTTTATTTGAAATCACTGAGCAAGCAATATTGGTTTTGGTCGGTTCTGAGAGAAATTAAGATTTTCGCAATGCAGACCAGCGTTGCCACTTAAAACATTTTATTTTACCAAATTTTACTGAAATTGTTACTGCCCCAAATTTGTTTGTAACCTATGTACCAACAAAGTTTACCATAAAAAAAACAATACATGCATTATTACTTTTAGTTTTCACTTTATAAATTTAAAAAATAAATTTAAATATAAAAGTATTTCATAACAACTGAAATTATTTTTAGATATATATCACCTTTAGTCCTTATGAAAATAATAGATACATCTGAAATACTTTTTGGTATTTGTGATATATAATAGGGTTGTTTTGAATTGAACTAATTTTATGTCAGAGTTGCTAAAATTGTAGCAAGTGTGCAATTAATTTGTTGCTTACAATTATTTTTGTTTAAGTTAATTCTTAATTGTTTGGAATTCTGAAATTTTTCAAGCCTTCCTTAACTTCATAATTATAATTGCAATAAGCCAACCAAACTACCAAGTAATAATTTTAATACAATATATTGAATCAAAAATATATCATGTTTGTATTCTGAAAAAAATAGTGGTAAGGCTTGTACGAGCCCTACGGAGAAAAGAACCGGTTCTGAAGTTATCACGTGATAGGTCCCCAAGGGAAAGGGATCAGTCCCAATTTTGCCACCAACATATGAAACCGACCGGTCCCTTTTACATGGCGCTGTCATTGACAGGGGTCAATTGCCCCCTTTTGCGTTACCTTGAACCTGTCCCGTGACCGGCCTCGAAGAAAAAATTTGTGATCCATCCTAACAATCGAGTAGTTCGTTGAGCAATTTCGTTTGTTCGCTAAACAATTATTTGATATTGCGATATATGACAGATGCAAATTTTTTTCTTTTCAACTTTGAATTTCCACACGATACAAATACATACAGCTTTGTAGTTGAGTTTTAATCGATCTGTCTCCTCTTGTATTATTTTAAATTGGTCCCGTGCTAAGTAAAATAAAACCGTCTCGTATCAAGCACAAAGAATCGGTTCGGTGACAAGTTATATTAAACCTGTTCTGTGATAGGTTACATATGAGCTATCACGGGACCAGTCACTTAAGAGAAAATTACCCTGTTTTCTCTGTAGGGAGAGTCTCATGATACAATTATACAAGGTAGGAGTGACAGTTTATTCATCTTACACTAACTGTCAAAAATAGTACAAATTAGAAAACGAATAAAGTACAAAAGAAAATAGAAATTAAAATATACAGGCAAATGACAGTCAATGCAAGACACTGTTGAGAAAATAGCCAGTTGTCACTCCTACCTTGTATAATTGTATCATGGTCTGCTTTGTAAAAATCATAATGCGCTGCGTGTTACTCTCTTATTCGCTTAATTTTTCTCTCTTTTACCCGAGTCATGACAACCCCCTCATCTAGCACACTTAGCACGCAGTCAGCACGCTCTGTCAGCACGACAGCTGACTTCTGTCATTCACGTTATTACTAAGTCCTATATTAGATATGCCGATATTATGCCGATTTCTCTCACCGATTTTTTGTTCGGTGTAGCGAGAAGGGAAACGAAAGCGGAAATGAAAAAATCGGCCGTACCAGCGATTTTGCGACGATCTTTTGACGTTTACTTTTGCTTTCGACATTTGCTTTTGAACTAAAATCGTTGTTTACTTTTCCACGAAATTTCATCAGTTTATGGCATTTTGTCAAAGAAATAACTTTATTTTGTGCATTTTAAGCAAATAAAGCCAAATAAATCGCTCAGCCAAAATCGTCATGTCTACAAGCAATGGACGACGAAACAGTGCAACAAAAGAAAAAATAAGAAAACCGGTGAGAGAAATCGGCACAATATCGGCATGTCTAATATGGGACTAAGAGTGTAGAATCCGGTAGTTAAATTCATAAATGCATAAATTCTGTTGTCTCAGTTACAGAAAAATTCAGAAACACGCTTTGTTATTCGTAAATGTACCTCTTGATATAAAGGGTGTTTTTTTTAGAGGTATAGAACTTTGAATTGAAATAAAACACAAGAAAATCGTTTTAATGTCCATCAATTTGGCTTTATTGGAAGGATAATTTTATGCCCTTAATGCTTAAATATGATTTCGGGCATGTGGCCGCCGCGGCTGGCTCGAATAAAGCCAATTCTACAGGTCAAATTTTCAACCACTTTTTCGAGCATATGGGGCCGTATGTCGGCAATAACGCCACGAATGTTGGCCTCCAAGTCCCCTAACGTTTTTGGTTTGTTGGCGTAGACGAGCGACTTCACATATCCCCAAAGAAAATAATCCAATGGTGTCAAATCACACGATCTTGGTGGCCAATTGACAGGTCCATTCCGCGAAATTATGCGCTCATCGAATGTTTCCTTCAATAAATCGATTGTGACGTGCGCTGTGTGGCATGTAGCGCCGTCTTGTTGGAACCACAACTCATCCACATTCATGCCATCCAATTCGGGAACAAAATAGTCGGTTATCATGGCTCTATTGCTGTGCACGGTGGCGAATCGATTCATTCGGGTCCTCTTCAACATTTTGCTCTACAGCGGCAATTATTTCTTCGGTGCGCACTGTTCGACGTCTCTGCGAATGCGTATTATCACATAGAGTAAACGTAGTGCGAAAACGACCCATGGTTAACCGAATTTATTGCTCTGATGAACGACCATAAAATGGACGGAGCTTGCGGTAAACTTGGCGAACTGAACCATTATTTTCGAAATAAATTTGCACGATTTGCAAGCGTTGTTCTTTTGTCAACCTGTTCATGATGAAATGGCAAACCAAACTGAACATAAATGACATTAGAGTTGCCAGATTTGACCACAAAATGCCAGTTTTATCTCTATTCAAAAAACAAACCCCTAAAAAAAACACCCATTATTTATTTAAGATAACTTCAATATAAGAATAAATGTATATTATTCTTTCAGTAATATAAGAGATGCCTTCAGTCACACCCTTTGCCTATTAAGTATATTTAAATATCCAAGGTAATTGATCTTAAGCAGTAAACTCCAGTCGCGCTTCGGACCTGACACGCATACTTTTTTTTTGTCAAAATAATCACGAATTACGAGTGTGTTTTTGCTACCAATCGAGATTTCAGTTTTTTGAAACCCAAATGGTCACTCAAAATGGCTTTTACTGATCCTGCCGATATTACAACAAGGTAAGTAAACTTTCAGTCTGTCAGTCGACGATTTTGCAGTACCAATTCTTTGATTTTGTTGACGTGTAGCTCATCAGTTGATATTGATCCTGGCTGTGCCTCTTCTTCAACGTTTTCTCGAACCTCTTTGAACATTTTGTATCACTCATAAACTCTTTTTTCAATAGAACTTGCTCACCCAAGGCCTTCTGGTAATAACCCTGGTTAAAAAAACATTTATAGTGATTAAAATGATCTGAAAAGTTTTAAAAACATTTCGCAAGTCCCTGTTACACTGAGTTAAATTATTCCCAATTTTTTTTTGGCTTTACCTTTCAAACTTTAATTTTTTCCCCACTTTTTTGCTGCCGGTAATCTCGCAAATACTCTGCTCTGGACGTACCCATCTCTGCAAATCACTAAATTATTATAATCAAATAAGATTTATATATATATTTAAAATATTAACCGTGTATGTCTTGTTATCTTTTACTTTGGATGTTAGAAAAAACAAGGTTATTATTTTTCGTTTACTTTGACATTTGGCAAAGGAAATTTTAATTTTAAGCTAGTAGCCGCTGGGTGAAGGCTACACAGGTTTGTGTCTAAACTAAATAGTAGCATGCGCTGTAGTTAAATAAAATTGAAGAGAAATTATGGCTTCGTTCAGTTTACTGTGACTTAAAACAGATATCCATGTGGTTTGTGTTTAAAACGCATGTTTGTGGTTTGTGTAGCAGCTATTCGAGCCTAAAAGGCACTCTGTGAACAATGTTAGAAGCTCTGCCATTAATTGTGTGATAAATTAAATCGCTCTTGCTTCCCTGACTTCCTGTTACGGATATCCGTCGTATTTCACGACATAGCTCCCACATGCTGGAAACCAATCGGTAAGATATTACATATCAAAAAGCTTTGAATCGTTATTAAGAAAATAAACAATATGGTAGAAAACATTTTTGGGTCAGAGTTATTAAAAGAACGTCCAGAAATTAGAACATTTCAGAAATTAGAACCACCCGTGGAACAAACTGGATCTAATTTGTGAGAGTCTACTGTATTTGTTATATTGTTATCTTTACTTGGAACATCTGGAGTATATGACGTCACAAGCATAAAGGATAGAAAGCGAAATAAGCAACAATAGAAGGAACACTTTATTATATAAGTACAATGTATTTAAATTTTCCATTTGTTTAAAAAACTTAATGATATTAAAAATTAATGCTTATGTGAATTAAAAAAATATTAAAAAAAAATTATTACAACAAAAAAAAAGTAAAAACACAACATTAATACAAAGAGAACGATCTGGAATATCCATATTGCACATGGTATAATAATACAAGGTAGCATTGACAGTTGCTTGGGAAATCATATACTGTCAAAAAATATACTCAAAAAGAGAGCGCTCACAATCCGCCATTGAAAACACAAGCAATGTTGAAAACGTTGAAGTGAAAAAAAACAACAACCACAGCAGCTTGTGATGTATTTCTACAAAAAGCTGTTTTTGACAGTTTATGTTTTCCTGTTGAAGAGAAAATAAGCAGTTTTCAATGCTACCATGTATTATTATACCATGATATTGCATGGATTCCATTTAAAAAAGAGTTAAAACAGTTACTTTACTTAGTAGAACAGATAAAGAGAAAAAGCTTACATTACAGTGAGAGCCAGAGAAAGAGCTGATACACTATCTGCTCAATCCAAAATAGCATGGTATAATAATGCAAGGTAGTATTGACAACTGCTTATTTTCTCTTCTGCAAGAAAATATCTCCTGTCAAAAACAGCTTTTTGTGGAAATACATCAGCAGCTGCTGTGGTTGTTGTTTTTTTTTCACTTCAACTTTTTCAACATTGCTTGTGTTTTCAATGGCGGATTGTGAGCGCTCTCTTTTTGAGTATATTTTTTGACAGGAGATGTTTTCCCAAGCAACTGTCAATGCTACCTTGTATTATTATCCAAAATAGTATAAGCTTATGTTTTGATCTACTCATTGTTGTCTTTGTACCATTAATATCAGGTTCTTACTTGTTATATCTCTTTGTACAAGTAGAATGGATGGTTCGTTGCAGACCTTTAGTTTACACAGTATTTTTTTTTTTTTTCATCAAAAAGTTATGCTTTATCAAAATTCGAAATTCACTTTTTTCCATTTTTTTTTTTCAATAACAAAAGTTGCACAAAAAATGCTATAACTTACGAAATAAAAGTCAGATTGTTGTCAAATTTATATACGTATCGTTTGAAGGTTAGTACTAAATAAAAATAGTATGGTAAAAAGCTAGTGACGCCATCTATGTGTCATCCTATGGACTTTTTGAACGGACTGTTATATATGAAAAAATCTACTTTTTTATACATTTCACTTCCATATACAGTTGTGTTCAAAATAATAGTAGCGCCAATGCCCGAGCTACTTCCACGGAATTTTTTTCCATTTTCTATTACGCAGAATTTTTTGCTAAACCATAGAAAATTGCATCGCATGTACAAAATGACAAAAAAAAAACACAAAGAAAGTGATGTTTGTTGTCGAAAGAATACGAAGATCATTCGCAGAAAAACTTTGGTCGAAATTAGAGCTGTTCATAAAAATAGTAGCGTGCAAGTTAAATTAAAAAAAATTGTAATCAAACTTAAAAATAGCATGTTCTTTTAAAAAGTAAGTTGAATCAAGATAACTTTTAATTATATTTTATGTTATTAGGGAAAATAAAAAGTTTGTTTTTTACTTTGAGTGGGTCGCGCTAAGCACTGTACCAGTGAAAAGAGAGAACTTATTTTAAAGCTCAGACAATATGGAAAATCGTACAAAGAAATCTATAAAATAATAAGGTGTACAGCTCCAATGATTGCTAATGCAATGAAATTCAGTTCAAATCCAGAAACGTGGTCGAAAAAAGAAACCGTCAGTTGCAGACGAAAGGCGTATTGTGCGTTTAAGCAAGTCTAACCCTTCTGCTTCATCCATACTAATTCAAAAAGAGCTCCAACTTTCCGTATTTGCTGTTACTGTTCGCAGAAGACTTATCGTAAACAATTTGTTTGCAAAAAGGACCCGAAAATTTCCACTCTTAACCAAGAAACACATTGCTGCCCGATTAAAATTTGCTGAGAACCATGTTAAGTGGCCTATTGAAAAGTGGCGCAACATCCTTTGGACGGATAAAAGCAAAATTGTTTTTTTTTTTTGTGGAACGGGCTCCAGAAAATATTTGCGTTGACCTCCTAATACAGAATATCTACCCCAATATACCCAAAAAACAGTTAAACACGGAGGATCAAAAATAATCATTTGGGGCTGCTTTTCATACCGAGGTGTAGGCTCAATACACTTAATTAAACAAATCATGGACCAGAATATTTACGTGGATATTCTCCAAAATGTCATGTTGCCTTATGCCGAGGATAATATGCCATCCCAATGGCTTTTCCAACGGCACAAAGACCCGAAACATACTAGCAGAAAAGCTAGAGAATGGTTTCGGTTCAATGGGGTTGAGGTTATAACGTGGCCTGCTTAATCCCCCAACCTCAATCCCATAGAAAACTTATGGGGTGATGTTAAAAGGAAAGTGTCGGAACTAAAACCCAGCAATAATACTCAGCTTTTGCACACTGTTAGAGACGCTTGGAGCCAAATAATCGAAAAGAGATGCCAAAACTTAGTTGACTCCATGCAGCGCAGATGTCAAGCGGTTTTAAAAAATAATGGTTATACAACAAAATATTAAGACCAAATTATGTTTTTATAATCAAAATTTTATTTTCTACCTTAGCCATAGTTAATATTTGAAGTTTGAAGTTATTGCTACTATTTTTTTGAACATGTAATTTTTTGTTTAATGAATATTTTTTAATTTTTTTCTTTAATCTGTATTATTTTTAAAATTGTGTCTTCCGAACTATTTTAAGAATATTTTATTTATGTTAAAACCAAAATAAAATTAATAAAAAAAAGATTTGGCTGTGCCGTGGACACACCCGTAGGTTTTGACGTGACGAAGTTTCTTGCTGTTGATGTTGATGTTGATGTTGATGTTGACGTTGATGTTGATGTTGGTGTTGATGTTAATGTTGATATTGATGTTGATGTTGATGTTGATGTTGATGTTGATGTTGATGTTGATGTTGATGTTGATGTTGATGTTGATGTTGATGTTGATGTTGATGTTGATGTTGATGTTGATGTTGATGTTGATGTTGATGTTGATGTTGATGTTGATGTTGATGTTGATGTTGATGTTGATGTTGATGTTGATGTTGATGTTGATGTTGATGTTGATGTTGATGTTGATGTTGATGTTGATGTTGATGTTGATGTTGATGTTGATGTTGATGTTGATGTTGATGTTGATGTTGATGTTGTTGTTGATGTTGATGTTGATGTTGATGTTGATGTTGATGTTGATGTTGATATTGATGTCGATGTTGATGTTGATGTTGATGTTGATGTTGATGTTGATGTTGATGTTGATGTTGATGTTGATGTTGATGTTGATGTTGATGTTGATGTTGATGTTGATGTTGATGTTGATGTTGATGTTGATGTTGATGTTGATGTTGATGTTGATGTTGATGTTGATGTTGATGTTGATGTTGATGTTGATGTTGATGTTGATGTTGATGTTGATGTTGATGTTGATGTTGATGTTGATGTTGATGTTGATGTTGATGTTGATGTTGATGTTGATGTTGATGTTGATGTTGATGTTGATGTTGATGTTGATGTTGATGTTGATGTTGATGTTGATGTTGATGTTGATGTTGATGTTGATGTTGATGTTGATGTTGATGTTGATGTTGATGTTGATGTTGATGTTGATGTTGATGTTGATGTTGATGTTGATGTTGATGTTGATGTTGATGTTGATGTTGATGTTGATGTTGATGTTGATGTTGATGTTGATGTTGATGTTGATGTTGATGTTGATGTTGATGTTGATGTTGATGTTGATGTTGATGTTGATGTTGATGTTGATGTTGATGTTGATGTTGATGTTGATGTTGATGTTGATGTTGATGTTGATGTTGATGTTGATGTTGATGTTGATGTTGATGTTGATGTTGATGTTGATGTTGATGTTGATGTTGATGTTGATGTATATGTTGATGTTGATGTTGATGTTGATGTTGATGTTGATGTTGATGTTGATGTTGATGTTGATGTTGATGTTGATGTTGATGTTGATGTTGATGTTGATGTTGATGTTGATGTTGATGTCGATGTTGATGTTGATGTTGATGTTGATGTTGATGTTGATGTTGATGTTGATGTTGATGTTGATGCTGATGTTGATGTTGATGTTGATGTTGATGTTGATGTTGGTGTTGGAGTTGTTGTTGGATTTGGAGTTGGTGCTTTTCGTTTAGCTTTTTTTTGTTTCCCCATTGGTTGTGCTCTAATTTCAATTAATCCAGCAAAAGTGATGCATATGCGTCACATTAGGCGGTTCCCTTAGGGTTTTTGACACGCCGTCAAATTTTTTTTTTATTTTTGTCATATGCCCGAAGACCTCACCTTTGTTTTCGTTCCTTAAAATTTACCGTTGCAGCAGTAGTCACAGAGTTAAAAATCCATGCAACGTTTTTTCATGGCTGTATCATTTTTACTGCATTATGTGATTGCATCCCTGAAACCATGACAACAAAATTTTTTTTGTAATTTAGTTGTGAAGCGTAATAACACATCCCTGCTGTCGTAAAACAAAATTTACTGTAGCACTCCTCCTAAGTGATTAATAATTCCATGCAACGATATTACATTTCTGTTACATAAGCTACTATATTCACGACCTGACGACGCCGGAATTTTTTTTTTTTTATTTTTGTCGTAAAGCCATGTATAAAAACTTTATTTTCCTTTTCAAACTTTTATCGTAGGTTATATACTCATTGAGTAAAAATTCAATGCAACGCCGCTGCATGAATGTTGCGTTATCGATCTTTGAGCGGCTCTCTTAGCGTCCCCATGATGTCAGAAATTTTTTGTCTAATTTTGTTGTGAGGGCTTCCAGTAGGCCTTTATTAGCGTATCGTATTTTTAATCCTAGCACTAATACTCAGCGAGTAATAATTCCATGTAACAAATTTTCAGTTGCGTTGCTTACGCAGCTCCCACTACGTCCCTATGCCGTATTAAATTTTTTCTTTGTTTTTTTAATATAGTCAAAGAATTAACCTTTATGGTCATACTATTTTTTTAATCATAGCTCTTATACCCAGCGATTAACGATTCAATGAAACGCAGATGAATTTTTAAAAAATTAATTTTTCAACTTTTTTGGAAACTAGAGCAGTACAACGTAACTTCGTCACGTCAAAAGTACTTGGTAGAACCCAAAATGTTGTTTATAATTGACAAACAGCCGCTTACTATTAGTATTTTGAACACAGCTGTATATGTTTTTTTCCACAAAATGTTTTAAATTGTTCACAAAAATGCACTGAAAGGCTAAATGTGTCGAAATTGATGCACAAGGGGCGTCAGCGGAAGTTTTTTTGATGAGCGAATGAAGGTTTGAAGGACTACTGTTGTCAACAATATGGTTAAAGAAAATCAACAAAGAAAAGGATGTTTGTTGTTGGCAGAAATTTATCTTTTGAGGATTGATCTTTTGCATGTGTTCAAAATACTTTAATATTTTTTCTGGAAGTAAGAAGAAATATAATGTACTTTCATTATAAAAAGTTATTCATGCTTATTTGTATTAATAAATATGTATATGAGATCGTTTGGTGTTATATTTTCTACAAAATTTTTCAATATCTAGCTTAATATAACGCTTTAGGATACGCTCAAATCGTCACATCACACCCTAACTACAATAGGGTACAACTCAGAATTTTGTGATTTTGACTTTTTAATATAAAACAATTCGTAGTCATCACTCCATCGACTCTCATTTCATTTTGTACTCCTCTTTTTTCTCTTAAAATTTAAAAAATCGTTTTGTCTCCTTGTGTTGTATGGAATCGCTTGAAAAAACAAAATTGTTTTTTGTTTCTCCTGAAAATTTGTAAATTTTGAGTTGTGCCCCTCTTGTTGTTAGCGTGCGATATGTTGATCAAATAATTTCACGCATTGAACAATGTTTAGTAGAATTTTAATCTATCCTGATAATTTGTCTGAATTTCAAAGCTAATGTACACACGTAAAAGCTCTATAATAGTTGTTCAGACGATATGTACTTCTGTGAATTGTCATGTGTGCAAAAAGCGAAAATGGCTGGTAGCAGATGTCAAGTTAGAGCCAAAATTATTGGACAACCAATTACAATATATTAGAGTACAAGCACACATATTAACACAACACAATACAACATTAACATTTAGATTAACGTTAGCACATAAATAACATTCATTATGCCACACAAAGTATCAATGCTGAACATTTGTGAGTAGGCGGTACCAGAAAATTCGTCTGACTAAAAGTTACAGAAGAACATGACGATGTCAACATCAATTACTAGTCATGAGTACCGTTAAATTGGTTTGCTTTCAGGAATCTCGAAAACTTTTGCTTTAATATTCAAACAAATTCAAAACAATCACAAAAAGTATAGAAGCTACAAAATATATAGGTTTTAAATACTTTCAAGTGGAAGCCATTACAAATTAATGTCCTCCAATTATTAAGTTAAACAAAAACATATTCATAAACAATGTTAACTCAACCAAATTGAGAGGAAGCTAAATACACATGCCTAAAACAATAGAAAATTTTGGAAACTTGAGTGGGGCTACGCTAATTTTTCCACTTCATTGAAGTTTCTTCGATGACAACTAATATTTGCCGAAGAAATTGTAAGAAAGATTATGTTATTGACCTACTTTATGTAACGATTTAACAACTCAATAATTTTTCGCAAGTAATTCCAAATATAATAATCCTTAATGACACGAAAAAAAAACAAACAAAAAAAAAAACAATAAATTCGGAAAGAGAAATAAAAGATTAGTAACAATAAAAATAAAAGCGAAAACTTTCGCTAAGCCTCCTTTTCTGCGTTGTATGCGAATTTTTGTGTTTTTATTTATGGCACAACGATTAAGACAAACATATTTGTTAACGCTTGATGGAATTAGTCAACAACATGAACTAGAACAGAAGGAAAAAATTGGGAAGAGAACAAAGAAGAAAAAAAAAAGTAGAAAAAAAAAACAAAGAACTTAATTGATGGCACTTAAACATAAGCACACAGACATGCACTAACACACAGGCAGAAAAATACACACACACACGCATTTATACCCAGCAAACCAAATGATATCGTTTAAATATTAAGATGATAATGTTTTGATATCGAGATGGTATGTATATTGAAGGAGATAATTTGTATTTTCCCAGCAAACCATAAGTTTTTATTTCGATGTTAAGATGATATCGTAAAGGTTAAAAAATTGATCGTCAATAATTTTATCGAGTGATCAATGCCAGTGGAAAAAATTCGAAAAACTTTTTCGTAAAAAGGAAAAATTTTGGTATCATTTAAAGGATAATGATCTGTATTAACAGTATTTCAAATTGAAAATCCCGAAAAAATTTTTTTCTTTGTTCTGTGATGCCTTTTAGTTGACAATTTTTGCATAAAAATTGTATTTGTTTATTAGCTATGGAATAGTGATATATGGAGATTCTTAATATTGGTATTTCGATACGCTGGGACCTTTTATTTTTTGAGGTTTGATAAAAAAATACATGAGCCAAAAAATTAGAGTGATGGGAAGGGGGTAAATGGCGTCGCATCAAGGTCAAAGTTGAAAAATTTACGAGATTTTCAGGCAAATCAGCCTGCAGATGCTCAGGAGTTGCCGATAGAGCAGTGGTCTTACCCTCATTAGTTTTTTATCCCACACCTGTATTTTTTTTAAACTTACCTCCTTTCTGCTCCCTTAAACGTAAAACCTACTTTTTTAATCATATTAATTCATTTTTATTATGTGAAGGATATTCTTTGCGGTTGGCGCTGACGACCTGAAGTAAAAATTGTTTTTCTTTTCATTTCGGCATAGCACGTTGTTATATTCCTCTATTAATTTTACGCCTCTTTTGGCAGCATCGTTGACAACATGTAATTTACACACAATCTCTTGCGCCTAATGGTAGTCTCCACGCTCTACCCAAGTCTCTGGTTCGGACTATATGAAGTCTGTATGCAGTTTGAAGCGTTTAAAAAATTTTGATATGTCAGACGTGACGAAATGACTTAAATCTTTTGAACTCAATTCCTTTTTCAATTGCTTCCAATCCAATTTTTCTCTTTTAACGCCTTGATGTAAATGTGTTTTGTGGATGTCCTGCCAGTCAACATCACTTTTTTAGTAAGATGATGACTCGCTCTCCTCCTCAGAAACTAAGTCCTTGCTTTCATCTCTATCCATATCAAACGCACGAATTGCTTCAGTCTTTTTCCGTTTGATGTCGTAGGAGACGCTTGGATCGAATAAAGCAAGAGCCACAGCTTCACCACTGAGATACCAAAGATGTCCACAGAACTTTGCCATCAATTTGTTTGAAACAATCTGGTCAATTGAAGCATACCCAGCAGCCTTATTCAAAAATCTAAATCTTGATTTGGGGCTTCTATAGCTCTAGTGCTGCAAAACCAAGCTTTCACGTAAAGTATGACTATGAAAAAGACAAACATCGCGAAGACCGCATAGTTCTCTTTCGGTCAAGCAAAAATTATTCCGATATAAAAATATATTTTGGCAGTATATGGCCTTTGCCATGTACCGAGCATGACTGATGGCTACTGGTGCTCTGACACGGTTTTACGTTCATTTAAGTGGGTTTTACGTTTATTGGCTTAGGAAACCTCCAAGAGGTAGCAGAAATGAGGTAAGTTGAACAAAAATACAGGTGTGAAAAATTAATGTGTAGCATGTGTAGCATTTAGTAGCAAGGCGGTCCAAGCAAGGTTGAGGGTTAGACAGACCAAAATTCTGTAAGAAAGTCAATATTGTATAAGGGATTAAGACAGGGATGGAGATGGGGGGTTAGTATATTCAAAAGAAATGTTGGTGAGAATAAATAAATGGGGGTCGGTGATACAAATAAATTCTCTTAGGACACGCTGGAAACCTTGAAATTCCGTCGAGAAAGTCAATTTTGTATAGGGGAGCCCTTAAGGGGTGGAGATAAGGGGTTAGTTTCTTTAGAAGAAATCTTGCTAAGAACAAATAAATGGGGGTTGGGCATAAACATGAATCCTCTAGGGGCATTCTGGTAGCAGTGGGAGGCTTGGGTCTAAATTTCATAAAAACGACACTTTTGTATGGAAAGACCCCAAAGGGGTGGAGAAAGGGGGTAAGTATATTTGGAAAAAATGTTGGGGATACAAAACTAATGAGGGTAAGTCATACGAACCACTGCTCTATCGGCAACTCCTGAGCATCTGCAGGCTGATTTGTCTGAAAATCTCGTAAATTTTTCAACTTTGACCTTGATGCGACGCCATTTACCCCCCTCCCATCCCTCTAATTTTTTGGCTCATGCATTTTTTTATCAAACCTCAAAAAATAAAAGCTCCCAGCGTATCGAAAGCGAAAAATCCTGCACTATTCCATAGCTAATGGTTATGTAGCAACAAACGTCACAACGGTAAAAGCATCACAAAAAAAAAAAATGTATGTTGAATAAATTCGAAATCTATATATAAATAGGCGTAAACAGAATAGCTAAGAACCATTTCAAGAATCTCCGTGTTTCTCAAACGATTTTGATAAATTTTTAAAACCAATAAGAGTAGGGTGAAGGAGTGCACCGAATATCTATGGAGGGCGTGGCACATCCCAAACAACCCAAATTTTCGATTTCGAATAGCCTTAGAGTTATAGGTCACACAGCCTCGGAAATCGGTATTCGATCTCAAATCACACGTACTATTCCACTGGTTACATTTTATGGGCGTTAAAAGAGGGGGGTTGCATTTTTCAGCAGCCCAAATTTTCGGTATAACTTTCGAACTACTATAAGTCACAAGTCAATGAAACTTGGTAGAAACTTTCTATTAAGTCGTGTTCTTCGACTTAAAAAATTGAAAGAGCATTAGACAAATGAGTGTGGCAACACTCATACAATTCAAAGCTTTTATATCGAATAGCTCTGGAAGTAAATGCCGTATAACAATGAAATCCAATGTGGAGCTCCCATTTGGTGATATTCTTCTACAAGAAAGTAGAATATTTGAAGTAGGGGGCCGTTTATAAATACGTTACCAATTTAGGGGGGGTGGAGGGGTCTAAAAGGTACTACAATAAGTAACGATAGGGGGGAGGGGGTCTCAGATATAGTAACGTGACCAAAAATAAAAAAAAAACTTGATAAAGTTGAAATCTTGAAATCAGTTCAAGATCGTGTCCCATCTGCGGCTTATATTTTGCTTCAAAAACATCTATGAATTCTGTTAAGGGGGACAACGCACCGAGAAATTTCGAGATTTATGAATTTTCGTTTTTTTGCTTTTCTTCAAGATGAAGCTTTTAAGAATTTCTGGTGAAAGCCGCGTGCAAAAATTCGAAAAAATAACGGAGTTTTGGCCGATTTAGTTAAGGCGTTCGGAATGCGCCGTGCAGCATTCATTAGTCTAGTCAGCGCCAAGTGGCTTAATAGGGATAAACCGGTTTTATTGTGCTTACAAAAGGCGCTCGGGTCTTTTATTAACCCATAGATAGTTAACCCCCAGGACCTATACTATGAATCTGGCATGGGTGATTCTATGTAAGTTGAAGAATTGGGCGATTTATTCATAGCTCAACTTTCAAACGCGTTTTTCTTGAAATCATGTTTTTGAAATCGGTGCACAAGATATCTCGAAAAGTAATAAACCGATTACAATTGTCTTTTTTTTGTGCCTATTATATGCATAATTACCTAGTCTTTGTCATAGGGGGTTTTTTTTAGTGGCTTAGTTTTTTTTTTTAATCCACGAAATAAGGTCGAGGTTAAAAAAGTTGAACATCGGTCACGTAATTTATGAGCGACCCCGTACAATTATTGCATTCTACTTGGCATGTGCGCATAAAGACACCAGCGACTTAAAATCATTCAAACCAAAAAAACTGGTACCCTTAAGAAATAATCCAAGAAATTTATTTTAAGCAAATATTGATAAATTTTTCAAAAAATAAATTTAATTATTAAATAGTTTATATTCTAACATCCTCGTTCAAAAAATATGTATGCCTCTTAGCTTCAGCTAAAACATTTTATAAAAGAATTTAACACTGGTTCCCGCAAATTTTTTTTACATTTCTACAATTACATTTTTTACAATTACATTTCAAAATATAAAAAAAAACACGTGCAAGGCATAGCAACAAATAAAAGTATAACAAATAGATAAAAAAACAAAAAAAAATATATAACTACTTTAATATCAAATCAGGCGTTGTTTCAAGCCGTTGGCCGACTTTTTTGGCACACCCTAATGCCACATACATTATATCAAAATGTTCGTATAGATCTTGGCTATACGTTAAAAGTAAAACAAACTGTAAAAATACACTGTAAAAATAAACTGTACATAAATGCACCACTCGGCAGATTTCAATTGAGTTGAATGTCATAAAAGGCAAAAAATATCACTTTTTTTTGGGAATTGGAAAGGACTGATTTGTTGGTGAAAGTTGTAGATATGGACGAGGCGAGCAAAAACCCACCATCAGATGCAATAAAACTCAGTTTTCTTACGAGTTATATCGAAAACCACATTGGTTTCTCGAAAATATGAGCTAACTGGAATAAACTGAGCCAAACTGTTTCTTATTTTGGCCTATATTTTCAACCCGCTACGTTAGATCCGAGTAGACTTTTGAAAAAAATTTTGTTTTACAGTGTTCTCGAGATAATGTTGTCTTATTGCTCTTACTGATCTTATTGATCTTATAGATCTTATTGATCTTACTGATCTTATTGATCTAATTGATCTTATTGATCTTATTGATCTTATTGATCTTATTGATCTTATTGATCTTATTGATCTTATTGATCTTATTGATCTTATTGATCTTATGGATCTTATTGATCTCATTCATCTCATTGATCTTATTGATCTTATAGATCTTATTGATCTTATTGATCTTATTGATCTTATTGATCTTATTGATCTTAATGATCCTTTTGATCTTGTTGATCTTATTGATCTTACTGATGTTATTGATCTCATTGATCTTATGGATCTTTTTGATCATATTGATCTTGTTGATTATATTGATCACATTAATCTTATTGATGTTATTGATCTTATTGATTTATTGATCATATTGGTCTTATTGATCTTATTGGTGTTTTTGTGAATGTAGGCGAAATGGCTACACTCAATTTTAAAAATATGTACAGTTATTAAACATTTAATAAAAGATAAGGATAAATGAAGTTTGCAACATAAAAAATATGTATTATCGAAAATAGTTGGTTAAGTTTTATTCACCAACGATATATACCGTTGCAATATCAAAATACATTCGTGATCTGGTTTGCTGGGTGCTTGTTGCCACTGAATCATACATTCTGGGGAAATTGGCATAAATCAAGACTCATTAAACCGCAACATGTTAAGCCACGTATGATGAATGATTGCTTCATCGTGGCACGAAGTAAGGTAGACGAAAAAGGAGGGCGATGTGATGACAACGTGGGTTGAATTAGTTGAATGATAAAAGGTATGAAACAAAGCAACAAAGTAAGTCAGGCTGAAGTAGAAGTAAGAGCGCCAAGCAGGAGTAGGTGAAGTGGAAAGTTTGCTGAAGGCAAAGTTTAAACGATACCTTCAACTGTTGATGTGCGTGTGAGAGCAACGGAAACGGATATAAAGTTGACAATAGAAGCCATCCAAATTATTATCGATGCGTTTGAGGAATTTGCTTGCGTTTGCGTAGAAGTGTGTGTTGAGCTACCGCAAAGGCAGACACATAGAATGCCACTTTCCGCTGACAGCTGATATTGTGCACACTTCCATATCCGACATTTGTAATGACAAGTTTCAATTTCTCTTATTCCTCTATGAATTTCAAATTGATTCGTTGACCTAAATACAGAGGATATTTGAATGATTTGATGTAATTGTTCTGTGTTAAGGTGATATCCTTAGTACTTTAACAAACAATTAACTGATTGATTTTAATAAAAATAGAAATTCTACAATAAAATTTACCTTCTAAAAAAACCAGGAATTTCCTCTTGAAAGAAACTGCGCTTTAGAAATTGTAAACAATTTTGTTTTTCTGGGCTGGTTAATCTGTTATCTGGTGCTCAAATATCGGTTTGAGCTAGCGGTATCGTGGCAGTCAGTTTCATAATAAATTATCAAAAATAAAAATGAATTAAAACTTTGATGGCGACGAAAATATATAAAAAAAAAAAAATAAAAACAGCAACATGTGTGCACTGAGCTAATATACTCCTTAAGGGGAGTTAAGGTTTTAAAGGCGAAAAAAATGTATGTTTTCATGATTGTTTTTTTTTTTTTTTTTTTTTTTTTGAGATATGAATAATGCTGGTTAATTTATCTGAAGGATAAGGAATAATCCTGTCTCAAACCTCGTTTGGTATCGAATGGGGGAGTGAGATCCTTCCCGATTTTAACTCTACTGCTGGTTATGCTCTGTGTCATTCTGCAAAGACGGATGAGCTTTGCAGGATTACCAAATTCAGACATGGTGGAGTATGGATGATTCCTTATTAGACTGTCGAAGGCGGCTTTGTAATCGACAAAAAGATGGTGTGTGTCTATTTGTTTTTCTAGGGTCTTCTCCAAGATTTGTCGTAGCGTAAATATCTGGTCTATGGTAGATTTGCCAGGTCAAGATACTGGACACTGATAAGGTCCAGTCAGCTGGTTTACGATGGGCTTCAGTCTTTCACATAGTACGCTCGACAGGAACTTATATGCGATATTAAGAAGACTTATCCCACGGTTGTTGGCGCAAATGGTGGGATTACCTTTCTTGTGGATTGGGCAGAGCACACCGAGGTTCCAATCGTTTGGAATGCATTCTTCCGACCATATGCTGCATAGAAGCGTATGAATGCTTTAAAATAGAGCTTCGCCTCCATTTTTGAAGAGCTCAGCAGTTAAGCCATCGGCTCTTGCGGCTTTGTTGTTTTTAAGCCGAGCTAAAGCTTTCAAGACTTCACTATGGTCGGGCAGCGGATCTTCAACGCTAACGTCTACAATTGCGGTTTCCGGGATATCATCTATATTGGCGTTTATATATTTACAAAGACACATACATAAGAGTAGAAAGTAATTTGAAGATTACAAAGGGACTTGAAGATGCTTCCAGGTAGGAGCTTCGCGCAGCTGTAAGGCTGGTATAAAAATCCAGTTTAAAACGCTGTATTTTCGTTAGTTTTGTTCTGATTTTCTTGAAATTTTGACACAATGCTCTCGACAAAAAAAAAAAAAAAAAAAAAATAAATAAAAAAAAAAAAAAAAATTAAATAAAAAAGGATGAAAAAATAAGTTTTAAAACCTTACTCACCCCCATCCCCAGCTTAAAAAATAAAATTCAAGTAAAATTGAAAATGTCACAAAAAAAAAAAAAAAACTAGACACCACTTGAGAGTGCCCGACTTGAAAATGTCAACAAAATACACACAGCATCAATAACCTTGATATCTTTCAACACAAGCAAACAAAAAGAATGGTATGCACATTTTTTGTCGCCATGCGCCGACGGAGTCATTTCTTCGAATTACAAATACACTAAGTTATTGAAGTTGTTGTAAGTGAGATAAAAGAGCCAAATGAGCTATGGGATTTATAACTTTGGTTTGAGCGTCATTTGTAGGCAGTTTGTGCGTGATAACTTTGTAAACAAGTCAGTGTTTTTTGTGTTCTGAGAATTTCGCAATGTCAAATTTAGTTGAGCAAAGAATTTGTCTGAAATTTTGTGTTTCTAACAAAATAGCATGTGGTAAATTGTGGAGAAATATCAGAATTGTTGAGAAACAACTCGTGGTATCTTCACCACAACCGAAGCACCGGCTCACACATCTTATCTTGTAAGTAAATATTTGACAAAAACAATATCCATACACTGAAAAAAATGTTAGCTTAAAAATAACACAATGTGTTCAAAAAATGTGTTCGTATTTTGCTTTTTTTCATATGTTTGTCAAAAGTTTTAAACACATTTGCTCTTACTTTGACGAAATTTGTTGCAAGCTATTTTTTAAACACAAAATTCGTCAAATTAATAACAACTGTCGTCAATTTTAAAACATTTTTTTTTCAGTGTACCGTTCCGCAAGCTCCGTATTCACTAGACATGGGTACTTGTGACTTTTTCATATTCTCGCGACTCAAGTTATTTCGCGGAAAGTGTTTTGAGATGTGTGAGGCGATAAAAAAAAATTTGCAGACGTAGCTGAAGGCGATTCCATAATCAGCCTATGAAAAGTGCTTTGAAGATTGGATGATGAGTTCAAATATGTGAACAAAATAAAATGAATGTCGATGTATAATTGAATCGTTTTTGTTTTATTGAAGAATTCTGGGTATTATTTATCAGAAGGTATCTTATTTTTGCAAAAGTGTCGGTTATGAGGTATCGACATTGGACTATCAATGTCTTTGTTAATATATCTATGCCAGAGTAAAATTTTATAATTCCACTGTACAACAAAATCGACTTTTAAAAAAAGCTCAAAAGGTTTGAAAGCCGTTCCTTCATTTGTGCTGCTGGCATGAAAAACATTTATCAAAAGCCATTTTTATGATTTATACAATTATAATTTAAAAAGTTTTGGATCAAACAGGTTGTAAGAGCAAGAATGTAAAGACTTCTGTAAAAAGAAAAAGGCTTGATCGAAGCTATGAAGGTCGTGCGATAAGCCCTGTTAACCGCTATTTCACCATTGAATCATCGTGTTTTGCTTCTATTTCTCTTGCTTTTGTTTTTGCTGTTGCTATATATGTATGTTTTATTTTTTTAGGGTCTTTCAACAAGAGAAATCATTTTAAATTTCCCACCATTGCTTCAAGTGACAACATACCACCCATCATTTGATGACGTTTGAAAAAAGAAATTAGAAGATTGTTATGCATAGGTCAATACACACCCGCACAACGCGTTGAAATAGTGAAAAAAATAAATAGTGACACCTCTTTTTGAAAGATTGCTGAAATACCCAAGGGTCTTTCAACAAGAGGTGTCATTTTAAATTTCCCACCATTTTTTCAAGTGGTAACATACAAATTTCATTCGATGACGTTTGACATAGAAAAACTAGAAGATTTTTAGACATGAATCGATGATACACACTCGCACAACGCATTGAAATAGTGAAAAAAAAATAGTTACACCTCTTGTTGAAAGACCCCTTTATCTTCATTTAGTCTGCTGCAAAGGTTATCTAAAAGTCCAATGGTACTCTAGAGGTAGAATTGCATAACATCCGCATAAGCAAGTACAGAAGATCGTTTTCAAATAGCAAAGATGCTATTTATGACGATAAAGAACAAGAACTATCCGTGAATCGAACCTTGTGAACACCACTTATTACCGATGTCATGAACTAATGCTGATGCACATATCGTCGTTCGTAAATTATTGTGTTCTATATCACAAAATTGAAAAAATGGAGATAAGACTGGTATATAGGCAAATTTTTCGAGATCTATCGATCTGTGTCATCAGTTTGCTTTTATCTTTTATAGTTTTCGAAATATGAGACATCGACTTTGTGCTATACAACACTGTTCTGACAAGCTTCGTAACCTATTGTGTTCTATATGCAAAAAATCGTGCATATAGAACAAAAACGAAGCAAAAATACTAAATAAAAAAAATATTTTTTTATTTTGTTCTATATGCAAGTCTAAATAAAGTTATTAAAGTTATTATTTGGAGGTCTTTGTATTTTGCTGTTTTTTTGTTCCCGCTTTAGATTGCAGTTGGTAAAAAAAATGAAACAAAAAAGAAAATAAAATACCCATCATAAATAACATAAGGTTAGAAGTTAAATTTTACAACAACATTTAAAAAAAGCTTAATACTAAGAATAAGAATGGATAAGCAATAGATAAGAAGATATCATTGGAGAAAGTAAATGATGTGAAAAGTTTATACAACTTTTTATCACTTGATGCGGTGGCATACTTCAATAGGGGTATTCACGGGTTGATGCGAATTGCAAGAATGCGAAAATGCAACATATTTTTCGCACTAACGCGTGAGCATCAATATTGTAACTTTACGATAGCGGAAAGAAATATATTGCCACCTTATATCAAACAACAAAAACTTATTAAAATCACAAACTTAGCCTTTTTTAAGTTTTACCCAGATGGCAACTATGCTTGAAAACACCCATAACATGAATCATCTGTTTCGCATCACTGTTTGTGCGCTTTCGCAATAGGTTTGAGCAGTGCGTAATTCAAGAAGAGTCCCAAAATTGCTTCTAATGTGTTTGATGTTGGAATGAAGCAAAAATTCGCAATCTTGCATTTTCGCATCGTCGCAACTGTGTTTCGCATCAACCCGTGAATACCCATAATAATTTGTTTAATACAATTTAAAATATAGGTACAACTTTTTGTCTTCGTTTTTTTAACAAACTTGCTTCAATTAAAAAATCTCCGTAAATCAAGCATGAACTTCGTGGAATCGAAGTCAAATAAATTTGGTTAATTTTTTACTTGATTTTGTAGTCGAAACTTACCTTTTAAGAAATAAACAGGTATTGATTTAAGTGGACTCATAAGAACATATGTATAAAATTTAGTTAATATTATAATATATGAAATAAAGTTTTTGTTGAGTGAAATCACATTGATTTTCATTTCTCCAATACATATTACATTTTGTTCTATATGCTATAAAACAAGAAGAGTTTCATAAATAAGTGCATATAGAACAAATTATTTTTTTTTAAACGCATCTTACTCTAAAAAACGCTTCCAAGGATGAACATTTTTTTTGACAGAAAAAACTACAAACTCTTGATCTTTCATTGGTAAGAAAATCGCGGCAGATTTTTCGGTTCAGTTTTATACTAAACTTTAAACTTGATTTACCAAAAAAACATTTTTGTCATATAGAACACAATAACTTGCGAACGACGAATATGTGCTCTACCCGAAAATAAGACTGAAATAGGGAAAGAAACTTACTTGTAAGAATTTATTGATTTATTAAAACAGTCTGAAATTAATTTTTTTTCTTTTATTTTTTTTTTTTTAAATTTTTTGAACATAGATAATATAATCAAATAACGAAGTTCTTCAAAATACTTAAATAAGATTAAAAATGCAAATTTTGTTACCTCATTTTGAGGCAATATAATGGGGGTATTCACGATTCAGTGCACTTGCCAGTGTAGTTGAGGATTTAAAGATTTATGATCCAGCAGCAGTGGTAGTACCAGAACCAGCAGAAGATCTAGCTAATTCACCACCAGTAAGTTCGCTGCCTCCTTCGCTGCTTCATCGAACCTCAAACACCTGCCTCACTTCTAATTTTTTTTATTTTTTTGCATTTTCACAATTTTCATTATTAAATAATTAATTCACCTTTAATTTTAAATGTTCTTAATATGTGTTTTTTAACACACTATTTTCACGATTTTTTTTTTTTTTTTTTGTATTGTTTTGAATTTTGTAACATGTTTTTCATGGCCAAATATGTCTCAAAAGTACTAAAATTACGATGTTCTCAAAAAAATTTATTGTTTGAGTAAACTTGGAGAAAAATATTGGATATCAGACCGAAAACTTAGATATTCTCCATCATTGGAAAAAAGCTGGAGAATTTATCTGGATATCTCACGGAGAAACTTAGATTTTCTCTAACATTGAAAAAAATCAGTTGTTGTGCTTATTGGGAAAGCTTTAGAGAATGTATTCAAAGTTTCCAACAATCTTCCGAAAACTTGTTTACAAGAGTTATGAGAAGCTTTATCGCCAACAAAGCTTAGGAAAAAAACAAACCTAACTATGCAAAATTTTTCCTAAAGACCTTTCATAAAAATTTACTTTATAAAGATTTTCACTGACTTAAGATACAATTGCAGTTTTCGAAATAACCGGGAAAGATGGGGAAATATTGTTTTCAGAACGAAGTTTACTAATAAACTTTTATCGGTAGCTAAATGTCTAAATATTTTAGAATGACTAATATTCTTTCTATATGGGATGTTACGAATTTCAGTTTAAATAAATACATGGTGAGTCAAATGATATCCCACACAGGCTTTAGAAAACATAGTTAAAATACGATTTCAGTTTATTTCTCAATGTTTTACTTAAAAATATTCTCCTTCCGATTCAATACACTTGTTACATGGATTCAATAGTGATTCAAATGCCTGCTCCAACTAATTTTGTGGGAATAAATGGAGTGCCCGTGCAGTAGCTGCTTGGATGGTCGAAATGTCGTTAAAAAACATCCTTTAAACTTAATTTTCAATTTCGGGGATAAAGAGAAGTTTCAGAAGGTTCCATACCAGGTGAATACGGCAGATGATTCATCACACACACTTGATTTCGATCCAAACATTTACGAATCATTCAATGTGTGGAAGAAATTTTGCACAGAACTTTATTTGCCTAAATCTTCTTGAAAAATTATTCGAATAGTCTCTTTGCTGATATTTCAGGTCTCTTCCATCATTCTCACTGAAGTATTGCGGGCTTCTGCAACAAAATACTAAAACAATCACTAAAAAATCATCACCGTACACATGTTGCATCAATCGAAATGTTTCCTCCTCGGAAGGAGAATATTTACGGGTTCCGCAGTACCGTTATCTAAGGCTCTCTTTCTTAACTGAGTGCATGACGTCACACAGTATTTTTGCTTGATAAAAACGTATGCAAATGTGCGATCTCTTAGGCAAATTGTCAAAATTGAAAATAAATTCTTTCGAAAATATTGAAAACAAGTTTTTCGAGCTCTAGGCCAAGCATGTTGTCAACAAGACAACATGAAGAACAAAGAAGGCAACAACCAACAACAACAACAACGACTCTGTATAGAGCAAATCACACAGCTTGACTATACAGACTGTTTCATTGGCCGCTACACCAACTCATCAGTAGCCTTTGTATGACTTTACACTGTGATCCACTCAAGCTACTTAGGTTCTACATATACTGCCAATATGCCGAGAAAGTTACCCGGAATTTGTTTTTGGCAGAGAACGCTGGAATTTTTGTAACTGAGTTCATACAAAGGCTACTGATGAGTTGGTGTAGCGGCCAATGAAACAGTCTGTATAGTCAAGCTGTGTGGTTTGCTCTATACAGAGCCGTTGTTGTTGTTGTTGGTTGTTGCCTTCTTTGTTCTTCATGTTGTCTTGTTGACAACATGCTTGGCCTAGAGCTCGAAAAACTTGTTTTCAATATAAATAATTAGAGGCCGTATACAAATATTAATATTAAATATTCTGGGAGAGCACGCCCATAAAAATGTTAAGATAAATGATTGGTTGTGTATTTATCACTTAAAAAAAACAACAAAGTCTTTCATAACAAAAAAAAAAAAAAAATGGTCTCCACGCCATCTTAGGTGTACCATCAGTTAAACTAACTGAACCCTAAAATGAAAGTGTGGAAAAAAAAGGGAGGAGCTACCAGCAAAAATAACAACAACTTCAATATGCTCTGATAGCAGTAAACCGCTGTGATCGAATTTCGAAGATGCACATGAATTAAGGCTATGCCTAAAAGTATGATACGATCTAGGTTGTTAACCTTAGTACAGTATGCATCAAAAGTAGATAAGAACTCAGTTACAAAAATTGTGATAACTGGATCAATAAATTCCGAAGTTTACGAAGAACGAGTGTTTAAAGAAGAAGCTTTTACCACTAGTAAGGAAACACTTCACCGCCTCAATATTTTGGCCTAACTTAGCAACCTGCCATTATTCGTCAGTTGTACAAAATTGGTACCGAAGCCAAAAAATCAATTTTATTGAAAAAAACATGAATCCACCAAACTGCCCACACTTAAGGCCAATTGAAAGATATTGGGCAATAATTAAAACTTAATTGCGAAAATACCTTCGGCCAGCTAAAAACATCGAAGACTATAAAAAAAAAGTACTTGCGGGCAACCCATATGATACCTAACTCAACTGTGCAAGCTCTGATGGGACCCATCTAAGGTAAGATTATTCCAGCGCCAACCAGTAAACAATTGAAATTTTTGTATTTTTATATTTTTTATACTGTAAATATATTAAACAAGAATTAAAGTTTTTATTTTGTTAAAATAAATGTGGAAAAAATAAAATTTTGTGTTTTGCAAATTTGAGTGTAACACGTCTTAAGTTATAAAGTAACAAATTTTCATATTAATAAGTGCCATTTATTGCCACACAAGTGCATCTGCCTTCTAGGTTGCTTAATAAGTTTCTAGAATCACACATAGATGGCGGAAGTCCACTATTTTATTTTTCTAAAAACGATGATACTTTCTTATGAACACGCTTAAAGTACCATGTAGATCTGACAACTCAGTCTTATATTTAGAGATGTTTAAAGTAGACGTGTCACTGTGTGTTTTTTTTTAATATGGAAAAAATCACGATCATGCAGTGATTGAATTTTTATTTTCGGAAGGTTTGAAGGTCATGAAGACCAAAAGAAATTCATGAACACTTATTTGTAGTGTATAAGGACTCTTCACCTTCACTTGCAGCAGTGTACAACTGGGTTGCTGAGTTTAAACGTGGCCGTACAAGTCTTGAAGACGATCCACCTTAGGGACTTCCAAAAAGTGCATCAACGCCAGAAATCATAGCAAAAATACAGGATATGGTTTTGGAAGATCGTCGATTGATTGAGAGGGATTTAGTAGAAGCCGTAGATATCTCTTTGTGAACCATATTTTAAGTAAAGTTTTGGGTTTCAAAAAGGTGTGTTCACAATGGGACCCACATTTGCTAACAATGGAACAAAAATACATCCTAATGAGACTTTCTCAGCAACATTTAAAGCTTTTTAAAAAGTAAAAAAAGATTTTATGCGTCGATTCATCACTATGGATGAGACTTGGGTCTAACAACATGGTCTTGAATCAAAAAAGAAGCTAAAGCGTGATGTGAACCTGGTAATTCGGCTCGTAAGCCAGTTCGTGTTTGAAAATCTGCAAAGAAGATGCAGACCTTAATATATGCAAAAAGTCATCATTTCAATCAGTTGCATCATATGTCAAATCTGCAGTGTTGCCAATTGTGCGCATACTGCATATTGTGATGCATTTCCGAAAATACCCATCGTTATGACATCAGTTTTTGGGATGCAAAAGAGATTTTTTTGGTGAGTTAGTGAAAAAGTTCCGGTTTTCAGAAGAAACAAGTAATTTTTCATCAGGACAACGCATCTGCTCACAAAAGTAAAAAAAATTATCGTTAAAATCAGTGAATTAAAGTACGAGTTGTTGGAACATCCACATTATTTTAAAGATTTGGCTCCCCCTGACTTCTGGTTGCCCTCACATCTCAAAATATGCATGCGTGGAAAACGGTTTTCACCAAACGAAGAGGTGATAGCAGCTGCAGAAGGGTATTTTGGAAACCTTCCGAAAGGCCACTACAGCGATGAAATTAATAAATAAGAGGACCGTTCGAACAGCTGTTTTGAGCTTCTGGGAGAATATACTGAATAATAAAAAGCATTTCAAGCCATAAAATTATGTTTTTTATTTCTATTCTAGAAAATTATTGAAGAAGCTGATACATCGATACATGATGTCAGTGCCATGAATTTTCATGTCCCAGACCTTTTGGAAGGATTAAGTTTTGAGGGCACTACAATAAAAATATCTCTATCTCTAAATGATCTTAATCAACGACAAGTGACAGCTGTTCACAACAAGAGATTTTTTCTTCATTTTGTTATAGTGTTGTGTTAAATTTGAAAAGATAGAAGAAAAGATAAATCCTTTTTTTTAAACATTTGAGTATAGGGAAAACTTTACTCAATTTAAGTATTCACTAAAGATTAAAGTGCTCAAAGCTGACAGTTGAAATAGGCAATCCATCAACGCTGCTGCCAGCAATTTAATCAAATATCATATCTGACAACCTAGCGATAATCCTTTATTACAGTCAAAAAAGAAAAAAAATTATATGTAATATAATGAGATCATAAGAAAAATGAAACGTATTTATAACATTGTAAATAACAAGCAATTAGCAAGGAAATCAAGAAGAAGTGAAAGAAAAATAAATAACAACAACGACAACAATAACAACAACCATGTGACCATGTGACCTACATCAATTTATGAACAAGGAAAATAAGACGCATAAGTCAAAGAAAGCATATTAGTAACAAGCACGCATACCTCAAAGACGAACGCACACAAACATAAACACACGCACACATATGCACAAATACACACACAAACACACTACATACCAAATATCAAGCAATTTTGCTCAGACGCTATTAACAGACTCACCCAACCGGTCCATAAGCACTCACATTGCTTGGGAGTATGTACAAAAGTATGTGTAAAAGTATGTATGTGAAGAAATAGCATTAACATTAATCATAATTAAAACAGTTATTTTTTATGCGTTTTACGTCTTAGCTTGTATCCTTAATAAATAAACACAAACGTTGATGAAAGATGACAGCTTCAGACCACAGTGAAAACAAACTGTGGGTCTGGAGAAAACAAACAGAAACACAGTCTTCCAAACACTTAAACATTCAATTAAAATGATGCGCCGATTGTAGCATGAAACTTAATTCCCTAATTGGAATTCACACACAAGCACACACATACATTAACATTATGTGTGGGCTTCATCAGTACCTCTTCATCATAAATCGTTGATAGAATGGCATGATATTAAACGATCGGCAAATGAAAGTGCATAAGATTGAGGTTTTGTAGAAGCTACCTACCAGATTGATAGGTTGGTGTCGCATTTGCTCTCTGTTCCCAACAAGCATAACAAATTGTGACAAATTCAAAGGAGTGTTTGCGATGTTCAAGCGCAGTATCTGTAAGAAGTACTTTTTGCATCCCTAAAACCAGGCCAAATACCAGAGACCAAAGAACAGGGCAAACAGTGGGACTTGGCAAATCAAAGTTGAAAAAAGCCAAAGTGGGTTTATCGGCCAACAAATCATATCGACAGTGTCTTGTGATATAAGTAGTAATATCAACATCCATTATTTTCGAATGCTCAAAAATATCACCCGATAAAAAAAATATCCGGGTATTTCTCATTCAAATAAATCGCGTTTGAATAAGCAACAACAACAATTTTTGAAGCGAAGCTTTTTACTCCTCGTTCTGCGATTTGCTAGAGTAAAATCAGAAAAAACGACACTTTTTTCCGACACCTTTTTTCTTAGAATTGATATTGTTTTTTGCTTGCATCAATTGAACCAGAAAATGTTAAATTAAAAATAATTTCTTGCCCGCTGCAGGAATTGAACTCATGCCCGTTGGCTGATAGTTTAAAGCTTGAGCCATCGAACCAAAACTTTTGGTTGTTAATATTGCTGATTCAATATCAAGAATTAACTAAAGCTATGTTGCAGTAGATCAAAATAATCTATTTATAGGAATTGTATTGGCTACAAGCCTTCATCTCCTACAATAACCATTAGCCAATACACAATAACCACTATATATTGTGTATTGGCTATACAAACAAGAGTACTAAAAAACACAAATGTTGCTTCTACTTACTACTAGATGGCGTTACGCTACAAACAAATTAAATGAGTTTTGTATATTTATTCCCTACAACTGAACAGGAGGGCCGGAGAGGGTTAATATGTATTATCAACCCCCATTATTTTTGCAAAGGGAACATTTTTCCCTTGAGGACCTATCCCCTCCGACCTCTCCTTACGTGTGCTCCCAAACAAAAACGAAAAGCTTTGTTATTTTAAAGTTTTAAATTCAAAAATTATTTTAATCGAAAAAAGGCATTAAATTCTTAAATCTTTGAAATTGCGAAAATGCATCGCTTCTCTCGTGTGTCCAGTGACGCACCTGTGTTTTTTTTTGAGTTGGTACATCGGGAGTTGATGCGTGATAGCTTTGTAAACATGTCAGTGTTTGTTGTGTTCTGCGAATTGCGCAATTTCGAATTCAGTTGAGCAAAGAGTTTGTCTGAAATTTTTTGTTTGTTTCTAACAAAATATCATGTTCAGAAAACCTTCAAAATGTGGAAAAATTGTGAAAAACAACTTGTGGTTTCTTTACCACGACACCACATCGGCTCACACAAAAAAGTTCATTCCGCTTTACAAGCTTCGTATTCACCCAACATAGCTCCTTGTAACTTTTTTCTATTCCCACGATACAAGTTTCCACTTCGCGGAAAGCGTGTTGAGAGTTTTGAAGCGATATAGGAGCATTCGCAGAAGCCGCTGAAGGTGATTCCAAAATCAGCCTATGAAAAGTGTTTTCAAGATTGGAGGAAGCGATTGCGTAAATATATGTATTGTTTGCAATGGAGATTACTTTGAAGGAAATAAAATGAATATTGATGAATAACTGAAGGGTTTTCATTTTAAAAAATTCCGGGTATTTTTTAATAAGAAGGTATTCAGCCCTATGGGAGTTTCCGCTTTTAAGATAGATAAAGATATAACATTTTTTTTTTTATTTTTCCCTCATGAATATTGAAGGTTAATAAACAAATTTGCATTAAAAATTTCCAAAAAGTTTTCCAGATTTTCGAAAGGAATGGAAACTCCCTTTTACAATTCCCGGGAGAAAATTTTTCATGATAGGGCTGATTATGTAGAGCTGTTGGGAAAAAAAGTACGAAGTACAGTTAATTCCAAAAAGTTCAAAATAGATTGAGTAAAATTGTTATTAGTTATCTATAAAATTATTAAAAATCTTCGAGTTTAGTGGACGAATGGATAAAATTTATGTTATTTTAATAAAAAATAGTTTTAAGTACAAGGAATGGTCAATAATAGGCCACCATTACTTAAAAGGTTCTTAAGAGGCATCGCATGAGCTTGGTTGATAACGACTATTTTCAGAATTTTCAACACTTACTTGTATGGATCGGATCATCTGCTAAAAATTTCTAAGCCAAAATGGCTTCTTTATTTCATTTATAATAAATGTAGATATACTTTTCGGTTCAAAATTGAACTTGACTGTGCAAATAAAACAACAACGGTTAATTATTCTTCAATATTTATTATATCACCTTCAAAATAATTACCATTCGGGCGACATATGACAACTTTTTTCCAATCTTGAAAGTATTTTTGGTAGGTCGATTTCGAAATGGCCTTAAGCTCCCTCTGCGAATTGTTGATGACTTCAATCGTCTCAAAATGTTTCCCACGAACCAATAATTTGAGTTTGGAGAATAGAAAAAAGTCACACGGGGCCATATCTAGCGAATATGGTGCTTGTTGAACGATATTGACTTTGTTTTTGTTGAAATAATTACCTAAAGGGTGATTTTGTAGCAACTTTCTTTTTGGCAACTCTGTTTTTGGCAGCACAGCTGTTATCGTGTAACGTGTTACTGTTAAACATGTTCAGTTTGGATTTTAATTTCACCATGAATCGACACAAACGAACAACGCTTGCATATTAATCAATTTCATTATCAAAATTCATGATCGGTTAAGAAAGTGCATCGTGCATTTCGTCCATTGTATGGTCAGTTTGGGCGACCTTCTAAGGCGGCTATTCGGAATCTTGTGACTAAATTTCGCACCAAATTTACATTCCTGGACATTAAACCACCAACACACTTACGTAGAGAAGGCACAGAGGAAAATATCATAGCTGTATCCGCCAGTGATGTTGCTGACCATGACTTATCGATTCGGCGCCGTTCGCAACAATTGGGCCTCTGTTACTGTAAATTTTGCGGCAGGTGTTAAACCTTTTAAAATACAACTGGTGCAAGAATTGAAGCCACAAGACCTACCACAACGGTCAACTTTTGGTGAATGGACGCTGACAAAGTTGGATGAAGATCCACTTTTATATCGGAAAATTGTGTTCAGCGACGAAGCTCATTTCTGGTTGAATGGATACGTGAACAAGCAAAATTGCCGTATTTGGTGTGAAGAGCAGCCAGAAGCAATGCAAGAACTGCCAATGCCAAAAAATACACTGTTTGGTGTGGATTATGGGCCGGTGACATCATTGGACCGTACTTTTTCAAAGACGACGAAGGCAGGAACGTTACAGTGAATGGCGTGCGCTACTGTGCTATGATTATAAATTTTTTTGCCCAAAATGGAAGAGCTGGACTTGCCGGACATGTGGTTTCAACAAAAAGGTGCCACGTGCCACACAGCACGCGATACAATGGCCGAATTGAGAGGCGATTTCGGTGAATAGTTTATTTCACGTTCGGGACAGTGCGACTTAACGCCTTTAGACTATTTTTTTGTGGAGTCATGTTAAGGCTCATGTCTATAGAGACAAACCCGCAACGGTTGAAGAATTTATTCGTGAGATACCGGCCGATATGCTGGAGAGAGTATTCCAAAATTGAACCCAGCGTATGAACCATTTGAGGCGTAGCCGCGGTCAACATTAACATGAAATCATCTTTAAACATTGAATTATATAGATTATTCTTTCGACTTAAATAAAGATTTCCTACATTTTTCTTAATTTTATGTGGTTTTTTTTAAATCAAAACCGAAAGCTCTTGAAAAATCACCCTTTACAATGCGTGATATGTGAGCTGGTGCCTTATCGTGGTGCGAAAACAATGCATTGTACAGAGTGTTTTTTAGCTGCATGAGAAGTTTCGATGGTTATTGTCTGTGGTTTGACAGTTGAGAATGTCAAACTGTGTTGACATTTCTTTTCAGTAAGGTTTGGCAATTCATCATGAATCTTTTAGCGGAAGAACAACGTTTCCAAATTGTGGAAATTTACTTTGCAAAAAATAAATCTGTTCGCGAAGTTCATTGAGCACTTCGTCTATTTTACGGTCAACATAATCGGCCTAGTGAGCAAGCAATTCGTGCAGTTATTGATCGTTTTCACACTAATTTTACTCTTCTCGATTTAAAAACATCAATAAAACAAAGAAATGTGCGTACTAAAGAGAATATTGCTGCTGTAGCGCGAAGTGTGTGAAGAGAATTGTGTTTAGAGATGGAACTCATTTCTAGTTAATTGGCTTCGTCAATAAGCAAAATTTCCGTAAATGGAGCGAAGACAATCCTCAAGCCATTAACGATTCACCATTACATCCGTTTAAATTAACTATTTGGTGCGGTTTGGTGTGGTTTACACGCTGACGGCATCGTCGGTCCTTATTTCTTTCGAAATTAGAAAGGAGCTGCCGTTACGGTAAATGACGAGTGCTATCGAGCCATACTGACTGATTTTTTGTTTCCAAAAATTGACGTCGACGACACTTCGTTCCAACAAGATGGCGCAACTTGCCATGCAGCACGCTTAACAATCAATTTATTGCAAAATCAATTTGGTGACAAATTTATTTCCAGAAATGGTCCTGTTAACTGGCCTATTCGTTCGTGCGACTTAACGCGTCTCGATTACTTTTTATGGGGCTATATTAAGTCATTGGTTTATGCCGATAAACCAACAACTCTTGAAGCATTGGAAGCCAATATTCAAGCCACCATTGACGCCATACGGCCAGATTTATTGGGAAAAGTAGTGAAAAATTGGACTGATTGAATGGACTATGTAACTCGAAGCCACGGCAGACATGTGCCGGAAATCATATTTAAAAAATAAATGCCATGAAATTATCTATCAGATTATAATAATAAAAGAAATTCATTCCAACAATATTTCTGCCTTGTATTATTATTTAAAGTTCTCAAGCTCTTAAAAAAACACTCGTTACTTCCATAATTCTGGTGTTTTTTGCCGAATATTCTCGCGCAAATGCGTTAAAACATGAATAATAAATAAATATTGAGCGTTGGCCGATTGACCTTGCGGAAGAAGTTTCGAGTGCACGACATCTTGAGAATTAAAGAAAACTGTCAACGTCACCTTAACTTTTTTACATCTTTTTGGTGTTTTTTTGGATTTCGGCTCATCTGTAGATTGTTAAGCTCTTTCGACTTCATACTCGTACACCCAAGTCTTGTCACCAGTAATGATGCGCTGAACGTCCGTATTGTCCATTAAAAGCATCTCTTGAGCGACAGTTTTGCGAAACTAGTTTTGAAGGAAAGTCGAGCTGCAACCCGCCGCATGCCTAAGACATCATGTAAAATGGTGTGTACCGATCCAGTCGATATATCAAGCTCGGCAGGTATATCTCTTACGGTCATACGATGATTCTCAATCACAATTTCCTGAACTTTTTTTATCATATTTATCATTTATTTATGTTGCTGGACTAGAAGGGCGAGGCAAATTGTCAACTTATGTACGACCTTCTTTTAACAATTTGTACCACTCAAATGCCTGCGTAGGTGATAGAACAGACTCCCCATTGGTTTTCTGCAACATTTTGAATGCATTCGGACAAGAAATTCCGTTGGTAAGACACAATTTCAAACATACTCTTTGTTCAAATTTTTCCCGTTATGATATTAGCAGTTCAGGCTCGAGGTGAACTTGTTTACAAAGCAAGAGGAAAAAACTTTATGGCCAGATCGCACTAAAAGTTAACGCCTGAGCTTATAACAGTGTGACCAGCATTTAAAAAAAATTAAAATTAGCTTTATTACAACTTTTGTTTTGAACCGGACTGTTGTTTCATTCGCATAGTTCATATAAATTTTGAACAAAAGATAAGTATTATTATAGCGTCTTTAAGTATGATTTGCGGCTACCTTCCGTTACTTCCAGGTACTCCCGTTCTATGCAGAATGTTAAAAATGTACCTTATCCTTATTAAGGAGTAATCTTACTTACTTACTTATCTGGCGCTTACAACCGTAAGTCGGTTTTGGCCTCGTATAAGAAATTGCGCCAGCCATTTCTGTTCTGCGCTTGCTGGCGCCAGTTGGAAACACCAAGCGTGGTCAGGTCATCCAACACCTGATCCTTCCAAAAAAGATGTGGGCGTCCTCTTCTGCGTTGACCACCACCGGGCACCGAATCGAATATTTTTTTCGCTGGAGCGTCGTTTTCCATTCGCTCAACATGACCTAGCCAGCGGAGCCGCTCGATTTTAATGCGCTTAACTATGTCGATGTCAGAGTACAGCTCATACAGCTCGTGGTTCCATCGAATTCGGGACTCGCCATTGACGCAGATTGGACCAAAGATCTTACGAAGGATCTTTCTCTCGAAGGCTCCCAGAGTGTTTTCATCAGAACTGCTCAACGTCCAGGTTTGTGCTGCATATAATAGGACGGGCATGATTAGTGACTTATAGAGCGTGAGTTTTGTTCGTCGAGATAGGGCTCTGCTTCTCAATTGCCTACTCAGCCCAAAGTAACACCTGTTGGCAAGATTTATCCTTCGCTTTATCTCAATACTGACATCGTTGAAAGAGTTTACGCTGGATCCCAGGTAGACGAAGTCCTTAACAACCTCGAAGGAGATGTTGTCAACAGTGACGTGGTTTCCAAGACGCTGGTACTGTTTATTTGTTGACACTAGGTATTTCGTCTTATCTGCGTTCACTACAAGACCCATTCGACTCGACTCTTTCGCTAACCTGGAGAATGCTGCGCTGACTTCGCGCGTATTATGGCCAATGATATCGATATCATCAGCATACGCCAGCAGCATAATACTTTTGTAGAATATCGTGCCGCTGCGTCTCAAATCAGCAGCTCGGATGATCTTCTCCATCATCAGGTTGAAAAAGTCGCACGATAAGGAATCACCTTGTCTGAAACCTCGTTTGGTATCGAATGGAGGAGTGAGATCCTTCCCGATCTTAACTGTGCTGCTGGTGTTGCTCAGTGTCATTCTGCAAAGACGGATGAGCTTTGCAGGAATACCAAATTCAGACATGGTGGAGTATAGATAATTCCTTATAGGACTGTCGAAGGCGGCTTTATAATCGACAAAAAGATGGTGTGTGTCGATCTGTTTTTCTAGGGTCTTCTCCAAGATTTGTCGTAGCGTAAATATCTGGTCTTTGGTGGATTTATCAGGTCTGAAGCCACACTGATAAGGTCCAATCAGCTGGTTTACGATGGGCTTTAGTCTTTCACATAGTACGCTCGACAGGACTTTATATGCGATGTTCAGAAGGTTTATCCCACGGTAGTTGGCGCAAATTGTGGGATCGCCTTTCTTGTGGATTGGGCAGAGCACACTGAGGTTCCAATCGTTTGGAATGCATTCTTCCGACCATATTCTGCATAGAAGCTCATGAATGCATTTAAATAGAACTTCGCCTCCATTCTTGAAGAGCTCAGCCGGTAAGCCATCGGCTCCTGCGGCTTTGTTGTTTTTAAGCCGAGCTATAGCTTTCAAGACTTCACTATGTTCGGGCAGCGGAACTTCAACGCTGTCGTCCACAATTGGGATTTCCGGGATATCATCTCTATTGGCGGGATTGTTGTCGTCGTCACCATTCAGAAGCCTAGAGAAGTGTTCCCTCCACATCATCAGTGTACCCTGGATATCTGTCACTAGATTCCCATTTTCATCCTTGCAGGAAGAGGCCCCGGTCTTGAAACCATCGGCCAGGCGTCTTATTTTTTCGAAAAATTTTCGGACCTCATTCCTGTCACCATGCATCTCAATTTTATCGCACTCACGCATTTCTGCTTCCCTTTTCTTTCGCCTGAAAATGCGTCTCTCTTCCCTCCTCTTCTCTTTGTATCGCTCCTTAGCAGCACGCGTTACAACCGACTGCAGGGTGGCTTTGTAGGCGGCGTCTTTTTCTGCAGTGGCGTCGCGACACTCTTGGTCGTGCCACTGGTTTCGGCGAGGGCGGTGATAGCCTATCACCTCTTCGGCAGCCGTACGCATAGAGTGGGAAATGTGATTCCACTGCGCGCATATATCGTCGATCGGAGGAGTGCTTTCTTGAAGCAGGAGTGAGAGTCGAGTAGCGAAGTCTTCGGCTGTTTGTTTTGATTGCAGCTTTTCGACGTCTAGCTTTCTCTGTGCTGGATTGCGCGCATTCTTCGTTGCGCACAGGCGTGTACGGATCTTGGCTGCGACAAGATAATGATCCGAGGCTATATTGGCACCACGGATCGTGCGTACATCTAAAACACTGAAAGAGTGCCTTCCGTCAATCAAAACGTGATCAATTTGGTTACGCGTCTTTTGATCAGGAGACAGCCAAGTTGCTTTATGAATATCGAGATGCTTGAATCTAGTGCTACTAACGACCATGTTTCGCGCTGCGGCAAAGTCAATCAGCCTCATTCCGTTATCGGAGGTATTGTCGTGGAGGCTGAACTTTCCGACTGTTGGACCAAAGATATTTTCTTTTCCCACCTTGGTGTTGAAGTCACCACGCACGATTTTTATGTCGTGGCGGAGGCTGCGCTCATAGGCCTCTTCAAGGCGCTCGTAGAAGCTGTCTTTGGTCTCATCGTCCTTGTCTTCTGTCGGAGCGGGCGCACAAATCAGGCTTATATTGAAGAATCTTGCCTTGACACGGATTATGGCAAGCCGTTCGTTCACAGGTGTGAATCGCAGGACATGATGCCGTAAACGCTTGCCAACCACGAATCCGCATCCAAATTCGTGCTTCTCCGCATGGCCGCTGTAGTAGATATCACAGGATGCTTGCCGTAAGCAACCCTGTCCCTTCCATCGCATTTCTTGGATTGCAGTGATATCAGCTTTGTATCTTTCTAAGATATCTATCAGTTGGAAAGAGGCACTATCCCAATTAAGGGTTCGGACGTTCCAGGTGCATATCCGTAAATCATTGTCAGTTTTTCGTTTGCGGTAGTCGTCATCAGATTTGGGGATCATTTTTCTCTTATTTCTTATGCGTTTCATTGAAATTTTGTTTTTACGTGGTGGGCTTCAAACCCAACGCACAACCCTTTAAGGAGGAGCCCGCCGCTCACATTAGCCGTCAAACTAACGGTTGCCAGTTTGCCGTTTCTAGAGGACACCACGCAGAGGTTTGAGTCGACTTGAGACGAGTTTGACATGGATAATGCTGGCCTCACCAGGTTGAGGCAGTCAGACACGTTGCCATGTGAAGATCGCCCCCTTGACCCTCACGCGTTGCCTTGTGAGGATCGTCCTCCCATTAAGGAGTAATCATATATCATTATTCTCGCATTAATATTTACCGAATGTAGTCTTTTCATCGAGCGAAATATTTCCCACCAACCAAATAAGGGGTTGTGGAAGAATTCATTGGCAGAAAGAACATTTTACGGTAAAATATATATAATAAAATTTATGATTAGTCCAAAATAAATCCAAAACATATGTATATTTGAATTCTCAAAACTTTTGACGTAGAAGACGTCATTCTCGGAGGTAAGTGGGGTGGTTGATAGTAATCAGGTGTCGGTATTTATATCACTTTTTGAGCCTTTGGTGGGCCTAAAGTACTGATCGTACAATGTTGATGTTAGCACTTGTTGGTCTGCTTGATCCTCAATGCAACAAAAATTCATGTTAGAACTCTCCAACTTATATAAATTTTACACAATTATATGAAATATAAAGCCAACATTTGATGTTTTTGTTTGCTTAAACTAGCTACCTATTTATCGACAGTTTCCGGTTTTATCGACAAAACCATAAAATTTGTATGGGAGCGCCCCTAAGGACTGGTCAGAGGGAATAGGTGTCAAAGGCAAAAATGTTCCTTTTCCAAAAGTAATGGGGGTTGGTCATACATATTAACCCTCTCCGGCACTCTCCTTAAGGTCATATGCTCAGGTGTATGGAATAAAAAAACAAAACCCATAAAATTTGTATGGGAGCCCCCCTAAGGAGTGGTCGGAGGAAATAGGTGTCAAAGGAAAAAATGCTCCTTTTGCAAAAATAATGGAGGTCGGTGATACATATTAACCCTTTCTGGCACAAACACAATAAAATTTGTATGGGAGCCCCCCTAAGGAGTGGTCGGAGGGAATAGGTGTCAAAGGCAAAAATGTTCCCTTTTCAAAAGTAATGGGGTCGGCCATACATATTAACCCTTTCCGGTACTCTCTTAAATGTCATGTGCTCAGGTGTATGGAATAAATATTTTGATAAATATTTTTTTAGAAAAGATGTCATCTAAAGCGAATTGAATAATTCTACGTCTTGTGTTACGACATAGTCGAAACTGCTGTATCTTTTTTGTAATACGTGTGTTGCCTTTTAAATATTGCGCCTTATAATGAAAGAACAGTGTTCAATCACTGAAAATGCTTTTATTGTTTTTTTCTTCTTCAAGTATTCTCCACGATGATCAATACACTCTTGCATTCATTTAAAACAATTTTCGAAACTATTTTGCGACTTTGAGTGGTGGTACCTCTAAAACCAGAGTTTTGAAGGCATTAACGGTTCGGGCGTAAAAAAACGCTCGTTACGCATTTTTTTTTTTTATTTAAAGTGAGAGAACAAAAAGAAGACACTGGTGCCAAGTCGGAACTGTAAGGCGGATAACCCATCAATTCCACGTTTTGAGTACTCAAAAACTCTTTTGTTTGAACTTATGTGTGGGAACTTGCATTGCCGTGATGGAGGATGATCTTCATCAGGTGGTTTGTTTTCCTCAATTTTCCGAAGCTTTTGACAAACAAATGGTTGCGTATTCCGAATTTACTGTTCTACGTTGCTCCAGTGGTACAGTTGCGAAATGACAATTTGCTTGGATGTGCTCCGTCCTCGGACAACTTTTGTAGGGTTGTGCTCACTTTGAAAGACTTAAACAGCGAATTTCTGTTTTTTGTTTTTTTTTTGTTTGGGCTCATAAGCTTAGATCGTTATTCGTTACCTGTGGTCATATCATAATCGTGTTTCGAACCACTTCCGCCTCATTTTGTCAGCATTTCTCTGCACCAATCGATACGAGGCTCTATTGAGCAACCGTCAAAATATGTGGTATCCAAGGGGAATAAATCTTCCTGACGCCTAAATGCTCATGTAAAATCAAATGTATGCTAGTAGCACTAATGCCCAAGAATGAGTCCATCTCACGGTATGTCACATGCCGGTCTGCTTCAAACAGTTCACGCACAGTATCGATGTTTCCTGCCACAACACCCGTACTTGGACTACCTTCACGAAATTCGTCTTGGAGAGAACGACGAACTGATTGAATCAGCCTTTAACAGTCGCTGGGTGTGGTGTTTCATCATCAAAAGTTGAACTAAGTCGATCGATGTATTCTTTTCCGGTCAATCTACATCGAAAATCGTAAAAAATCATCACCCGAAAATGTTCACATGTTTGTTCTATTTTTTTGCTAAATTACAATTTTCAAACCACTGTGAACAACACAATAAGCGCACATACGCCAAACTGTTGCGAGAACGTTTATGCTAGAAAATGTAAAATTTTTGAATGAAATTATTTAAAATAATCTAGCAGTGCTTAGTGTTGTCGAGGTGCAAGACTTAAAAGGCAGCCCTCGTACAACTCCATACAACTTTTGAAAACTATAAACGGCGAAAGAATTGATAAATGTTGCATTTAATGTTAATGCCTTTTGTTTGCGGTTTTGACGTAGAATACGTCATTCTCGGAGGTAAGTAGGGTGGTTGATAGTGATCAGGTGTCGGTATTTGTATAACTTTTTGAGCCTTTGGTGGGCCTAAAGTACTGATCGTACAATGTTGATGATAACACTTGTTGGTCTTCTCTATCCTCAATGCGACAAAAATTCATGTTAGAACTCTCTAACTTATATAAATTTTACACAATTACATGAAATATAAAGCCAACATTTGATGTTTTTGTTTGCTTAAACTTGCTACCTATTTATCGACAGTTTCCGGTTTTATCGACAAATACATTAAATTTGGGAATAGGTGTCAAAGGCAAAAATATTCCTTTTGCAAAAGTAATGGGGGTCAGTCATACCTATGAACCCTTTCCGGCACTCTCTTAAAGGTCATATGCTCAGGTGTATGGAATAAATATACAAAAACCATAAAATTTGTATAGAAGCCCCCCTAAGGAGTGGTCGGAGGGAATATGTGTCAAAGGCAAAAATGTTCCTTTTGCAAAAGTAATGGGGTCGGTCATACATATTAACCCTCTCCTGCACTCTTTTAAAGGTCATATGCTCAGGTGTATGGAATAAATATTTTGCTAAATAATTTTTAAAAAAGATGTCATCAAATGCGAATTGACTAATTCTACGTCTTGTGTTACGACATAGTCGAAACTACTGTATCTTTTTGTTTTCTCTCTTAATTATGAATTTAAAAATTGTGTTTACTGAAGGAGAGTTTAAGTTATATAAATGATAAATATAGGTTAAACTTAAAATTTAAACTCAAAATTGAATAAAATTCGAATAAAATAACAATTTGTGCCATAAAAAAATGACAGTTTAAACAAGTCCTTAGTAATCAGCACACGTAGTCGACAAAAATGCAAATTTAAAGAGAGAGAGAGAGAGAGAGAGAGAGAAAAAACAAAACCGCAAAAACTGTTGCATATTTTTAGGCCACATTTTGCATGTTAATGCTTGTAAAATATGTATAAATTTTTTTCCTTGTAATTTAAATCAGAGAGCAAAAAAAAAAAAAAAAAAACAAAAACAAAAAATGTGTAAAATTAAACCAAAACAACTGACATGGACTTTAATGATTTTCACTAAACTATTGAAAAATTCCCGCAGCTTTTAAGTTAAAATACCACAAGTGAGACTCTTTAACAGCAGTGCTAACACAGTTATGGCCAGCAACTTTAACCGGCAGCATCTCTCTAACATTCACTTTCAAATAAATTCTACTAGCTACAAACCACAAAAGCACACCGCAAAACTGCTTTTGCCCATGGCATTTATTTAAATTGAAAACAATAAAAACTCCATTTTTGGAAAATGTATAAAAATTCATTGGCTCTCTTTGCCTCGGCCTCTGTCGCTGCATCAGCATTATTGCAAATTTTTTTATTACCAAGTGGTTGGTTGCTTAGTTGGTTTGCTGGTTGGTACACTCAAGTGGTTTGTTTTTTTCAAAAATTTTTATTTATTTATGTAGGTATGCATATCAGTATTTTTATGTGTTTGGGACTGTGTTTGTATGGGTCTTGCTTTATAATAATAAAGCTGGTTTGCATATGTTTTGGCCGGAAGCGTTCGAGTGTGTTCGTGGTAGGCACCGGTAGAGGCATCATTGAAGGCAACGAGACAGGTTCGAATGTGAGCGCATATGTAAACATTATCGAGCTTCAAAGGCGGAGTGGTGGAGTTTGGAAAGCTGTATTGCTTTCGGCGTGTACTTTATGGGTGCAAGAGATCAAAACGATTTAACGAGCTTCGAAGGATTTGAGTTATTTGCTTCTGTTTGTTTGTTTGTTGTTTTTGTTGTTGTTGTTGCTGCTGCTGTTGTTATTGTTGCTTTTGCTGCTGTTTTTGTTGTTTTTGCTGTTGCTGCTTCTGCTGTTGTTGTTGTTGCTGCTGCTGTAATTGCTGTTGTTGTTGTTGTTGTTGTTGTTGTTGTTGTTGTTGTTGTTGTTGTTGTTGTTGTTGTTGCTGTTGGTTTTTGCTTGCGGCATTTTGGTCGTAATTGAAAATGCAGCACTTACAGAAAAGCTTGTTAATAACATGTTTTTATGTCGCATACATGCGCAACCCTAAAGTATGCAACATTTTATTGCTCCCGAAAATATATTCGAGGGCGTTCAGCTGTTCATAAAGTTCGGTGTTGCTTGTGTTGACAATTTGTGGGGACTCAGTTGCTGAAAGCGGCTCTCAATTATTGCGCCTAAAAGTATGCTATTATTTCCAATTTGCCTAAAAATATGCTACTTATTCTAATTATTGTGTTGGAATTTATGCAACAACAACAAACTCGACGACGACGAAGACTGCGACGTCGACAACAACAAGGCACATAAATTCCCAATTATTTCGAAAGCACTTCTAGCTTTGTTGTTGCTGCTACTATTTAATCTCCTTCTCCTCCTCTCCTCTTCTGCTCTCACTTTCACCCTTATGCCTATTTTCCGTAAGTTTATTTTTGTCTAGCAAAAGCAGTGTTGACTGCATTTAGAAGCTTTCAGTTGCTTTTAAAGTATTTTTGTCTGTTGTTTTGGTTTTATTTTTCTGCTTCTTAGTAAAAGCGCAAAAAAGCTTCCACGCTCCGCATGCAGAATTTAATTAAGTAGCTGCGGAAGCGTCAAGAAAAAAAAATAATAACAATTCTCAAGTTTTACTTACTTAATTAGTTGGGCGAAGAAAACAACATTAAAATAGGGGGGAAACAGAAGAAACAGAAACAGAAGAAAAACTGCACCAAGGCGGTTACAAATGCGGCTCCAAACAGATAACTTTTTTTCTTCTTGGCGCTTTTTAAGCGTATAAATAGCAGAAATAATAAGCTTAGAACTTTTTAATTTATACAAATAGTTGGCCAACAAAGAAGAGTGTTAGAAAAACTTTAAAAGCTTAAGTTGAAAATTAAAATGCAGCAAAAACATAATCTACATGAAACTTACTTCTTCATAAGCTACCCAGTAGGAAAGATGCGCCATATTTATTCAGTTTGAAAGAGTGAGTCAAGCAAATTTTTAGTTGTCCTGTCTGTTTATACTCGCATACATATAACTTCTCCTTAAATTATATTGAATTTAATGGCTGGCTATAAATATACCAATTTTCCAACCTGAATCAACTAACTGCACCATATAAATTGCTTAATTAATAACTGTTTTTAATCATAAAATTCTAACTTGAAATTGATTTTATGATCGGCTTTTTAATTACATTTGCAGCTGTGAGAAAACACAATAATTTTCATCACAATGTGAGAAAAATTTTAATTAACTTGCTTTGCCAACACAATTTATTTTCATTTTCAACCAGATGCTTGTTGGTGTGTTTTTGTTTTATTTATGAAAATTTTAAAATTTATGCTTGAATAAACAAAATGAAATTTTATTGCAAAGGTTGTAAAAAAATCGTCAACTACTTTGTTTAAGTTTATTTTTGGTGGTATATAATTTTCATTTTGTGCTTTTAAGACTTTTATTACGTTTCTTAACATCAGATTTGTAGGATGAGTCTCATTCGATGTATTTTGTAATGGCCGTGAGAAGTGAGTATTGTGTTCAACAACGTTAAACCTTACAAGTTTAACAAGTTTTCTCTATCCATTAACACTCTCCCTAAAAAACATTACTTTTTGTCCCCATTTTTAAAATGTAATTAAAAGAGTAATGCTGTTAATATAACCATCCTACAGCTTAGGAAGAAAATGCTGCTAGTTAAAAAATAAGCTGTGTCCTGGAAAGAATTTATTATAGAGCTTAAAAGACATCATCTGACAGAAAGTCAAAATTCGGCGAAATACGAATAAAAAGAAATTAACGTTCATATGATATTAAATATATTTTACTGCTTTGTTACTTAAAATACTTGGTGGCCCAAATACAGATATCTATCTTTTCAAAAATGATGTGTTGTGGATACACTCGTACACTAAGGGAAATAGCGCATTTTAGCATTATCCACGCCTCAGTATAAATTTTGTTTAAATATTTACGTGGATAAATCTCTTACAACTGTCAAATATAGTATAAATTAGAGAACGAAAAAAATGTCATTTGATGAACGCAATATGAAGAAAATAATACCATACAACCATTAATAACATATTGAATTTAAATATTTTTTTTTAAATTCAATATTTTTATATAAATTTTCTTTAAATGCGATAGATTATTTTCAAATAGTAAATATTTGAAAAATATTTTAAAAAAATTCGTGAATAATTGTAATATATTTTTTATTAATTCTTTTTAAATATTTAATTTAATTAAAAAAGTATTCAAACAAATATTAAATATTTTCGTAGTCGATTTATGCAAATGCGTTATTGGTGCAAAAATGACTCGCTTTTTGGATAAATTAAAAAAGTTTTTGGATAAATTTAATATTTTTTCCCTTAGTGTCTCCTTATTCTTGCCCGTATCCTTCACTTTGTTCCCAAACTTGTCTTCGCCCTAATCCTGAGCCTAATCCAGTGCCTAAAGCTTATCCTTATCCTTATCCTTATCCTTATCCTTATCCTTATCCTTATCCTTATCCTTATCCTTATCCTTATCCTTATCCTTATCCTTATCCTTATCCTTATCCTTATCCTTATCCTTATCCTTACCCTTATCCTTATCCTTATCCTTATCCTAATCCTTATCCTTATCCTTATCCTTATCCTTATCCTTATCCTTATCCTTATCCTTATCCTTATCCTTATCCTTATCCTTATCCTTATCCTTATCCTTATCCTTCTCCTTATCCTTATCCTTATCCTTATCCTTATCCTTATCCTTTTCCTTATCCTTATCCTTATCCTTATCCTTATCCTTATCCTTATCCTTATCCTTATTCTTATCCTTATCCTTATCCTTATCCTTATCCTTATCCTTATCCTTATCCTTATCCTTATCCTTAGCCTTAGCCTTAGCCTTAGCCTTATCCTTATCCTTATCCTTATCCTTATCCTTATCCTTATCCTTATCCTTATCCTTATCCTTATCCTTATCCTTATCCTTATCCTTATCCTTATCCTTATCCTTATCCTTATCCTTATCCTTATCCTTATCCTTATCCTTATCCTTATCCTTATCCTTATCCTTATCCTTATCCTTATCCTTATCCTTATCCTTATCCTTATCCTTATCCTTATCCTTATCCTTATCCTTATCCTTATCCTTATCCTTATCCTTATCCTTATCCTTATCCTTATCCTTATCCTTATCCTTATCCTTATCCTTATCTTTATCCTTATCCTTATCCTTATCCTTATCCTTATCCTTATCCTTATCCTTATCCTTATCCTTATCCTTATCCTTATCCTTATCCTTATCCTTATTCTTATCCTTATCCTTATCCTTATCCTTATCCTTATCCTTATCCTTATCCTTATCCTTATCCTTATCCTTATCCTTATCCTTATCCTTATCCTTATCCTTATCCTTATCCTTATCCTTATCCTTATCCTTATCCTTATCCTTATCCTTATCCTTATCCTTATCCTTATCCTTATCCTTATCCTTGTCCTTATCCTTATCCTTATCCTTATCCTTATCCTTATCCTTATCCTTATCCTTATCCTTATCCTTATCCTTATCCTTATCCTTATCCGTATCCTTATCCTTATCCTTATCCTTATCCTTATCCTTATCCTTATCCTTATCCTTATCCTTATCCTTATCCTTATCCTTATCCTTATCCTTATCCTTATCCTTATCCTTATCCTTATCCTTATCCTTATCCTTATCCTTATCCTTGTCCTTGTCCTTATCCTTATCCTTATCCTTATCTTTATCCTTATCCTTATCCTTATCCTTATCCTTATCCTTATCCTTATCCTTATCCTTATCCTTATCCTTATCCTTATCCTTATCCTTATCCTTATCCTTATCCTTATCCTTATCCTTATCCTTATCCTTATCCTTATCCTTATCCTTATCCTTATCCTTATCCTTATCCTTATCCTTATCCTTATCCTTATCCTTATCCTTATCCTTATCCTTATCCTTATCCTTATCCTTATCCTTATCCTTATCCTTATCCTTATCCTTATCCTTATCCTTATCCTTATCCTTATCCTTATCCTTATCCACACTTCCCTTTTTTCCAACTGAACCCTTAAAGGAAAGTGTGGAAATAGGGAAGAGCTAAACAGCAAAAATAAAAAAAAACTTCAATATGCTCTCATAGCGGTAAACCGCTGTGATCGAATTTCGAAGATGCACTTGAATTAAAGCTATGCCTAAAAGTATGATACGATCTAGGCTAACCTTGGTACAGTTTGCATCAAAAGTAGATAAGAACTCAGTTACAAAAATTCAAGCGTTCTCTGCCAAAAATAAATTCCGGGTAACTTTCTCGGCATATTAGAGTATAATTAGAACCTAAGTTGCTTGAGTGAATCACAGTGTAAAGTTATACAAACTACTGATGAGTTGGTGTAGCGGCCAATAAAACAGTCTGTATAGTCAAGCTGTGTGATTTGCTCTATACAGAGCCTTGTTGTTGTTGTTGCCTTCTTTGTTCTTCATGTTGTCTTGTTGTCAACATGCTTGGCCGAGAGCTCAAAAAATTTGTTTTCAATATAAATTTTTTTTATATAAATTTCGAAGCAATTTCGATCATTGGCGAAGCCAAATGGTTTTTTGCAAAAAGTACAAATAGCATTGGTTCGATGGCCTTCGTGTTGTTTCGAGCAGAAAATACATCCTTACGTCTTGTTTCACTTTTGCAGTACTAATGATCGGACAGAGTAGTGACCTGTGCAAGTTTGAATCGCTTAGGTCCCTGCCTTAGAACTTCGCGAGGTGGTCTCTTGCGGTTGGTGAACGAATCGATCTTTTGAGTAGCCAGTTGCGCCGGACTTCCGATACAAATATAGGAAATGAATCATTATTCGACATAATGATATTGTTGTAACCAATAAGCGCATTATGAACACTCAAATCTGGTCTTTGATTTCCAATGAGTATATAAATTTATGTAGTCAGTCCATAGGTTTTTACGTCGGTGTAGCTTAATAAGGTATAGACTTGATTAAATCCTAACCAAAAATTTTCTCAGGAGATTTAAATTATTTATAAGTCTTATCTATAAGTTATCCATTGCGTCAACAATAAAATGGGTTGATCCAATCGTTGATCGAGATGTTGGCAAATGAAGAAGCGAATGACAAAACAGCAAAATCGTATGCAAGCGCGACATGTACTGAGCCATATTTCGTCTATTGAGTACAGTTCTTGTAAAATGTTACAAGAAATATTGATTGAGTACACGTTGCTTGTATTTCTTGAAGTCGCCAATGTATTCAACACATAATGCGCTGTATTGAATACATTTTTTATTAATTTTATAAAGTGAATAAACTTATATGTAACCAGTACACTCTCACTTTACTCAGTATATGCAGCTCTCGTTGCGTTCTCATACAAGACGCAATTCATAGATTTTACATAGATGTCTATGTACTGATTACATGACTTTTTCCCTCATTGTATTTTGGGAATATCTCCTAAGCCAATATTCATTTAGAGGTCAAAGTACCACCAATGGAAAGGTTATTTTTAAAACTTTCATTGGAAAGTTGTCAAAATAGATTTAAACCAACGTTTTCTCATGAAGCAAATCAAAATTTGATCTCAAACTTTTCGTTTGCGTACTGTCAAAAGAGAAAATAGTAGCATACATTTTTAACGTTGACGACCATTGTGCATATAGGCCTCACGATTTTTAACACCTTTGCAAAATTGTTTTTCGCTACACTTTTTTTTAAGTAATTTTGGGTCACTAAAATCTGGTGACAGATTTGTAAATTTGCCAGCGCTTCAGGAGTGGTCTTTAAAGGATTTATCCATATCCAAACTCCTGACCATATTCTGGTTCAAATTTATTTCTCCTTCTTGTCCCACTTATTTTCTCAAACTTATACTTAAATCTTGTCCTTTGTGTGTCCAAATCATTGTTCTATTCGTTGTCACATTAATTGTCCATATTCTTTTCCTAATCTTGCCATAAATACTGTCTTAGGTGTGTCTAAATCTAATCGAAATTCTAATATTTGTCCCAAACCTTGCTATTTTTCTATTCTTAATCCATGTCTGAATGCTTTTCCTAATCCTTCTCCAATTTTATGTTCTAATCTTTGTCCGAGGCTTTATGTTCATCCTATTTTTAATACTTGTCCTATTACTTATACAAATGCTTGTCCTAATCCTTATGCACATTTAATTTTATTTTATTTGTGTTCTTATTTTGCTATTGTACTTGGTCCATGCTTAACCATTACGGATTTTGTAAAGTGCAGCCCTGGAATTTGACAGCTGTTAAATGTTTAAGAACAATGCGTTGTAATTATTAAATTGTTCTTTAAAAAAAAATGCTGATTTTTCGAAGCAAAGTTTCTTCAGCGATGATTCCCATGTGTAGTATTGTCATTGGTTTCTGTTTTTTGAAACAATTCTGAGCTCTTTTTTGGCCTGAAATTGAAGATATGGATCTGGACGATATGTGGTTTCAACAAGATGGGGCCACAAGCCACACAACAGCACCAATTAGGGCTTTGGGCGAGATTTGGCGATCTGAATAATGTTTTTTTTTTGTTTTTGTGGGGTTACGTAAAAGATCGCGTTTACTTGAATAAACCTTAATTAAAAACCAACATTTGTCAAGTCATGTCCGACCTAGTGACCGAGTTGTACACAAAAGTCATCGAAAATTACATCAAAAGGATTGAGTCCAGCAAAAACTTCAGTGGAGGACATCTGAATGATATTGAATTCCACTTTAATGGCATAATGAAGTCCAAATATTATAACAATATAAAAATGTTATCGAAATCTGCATTTTTAGTGTGTATTTTAAACTTTACTTTCTTATTTTAAAATGTGTAGCGGCTATTTCCGCAGCCTCTTGATGTCATGCATATCTGTCTGTTTTTGTCCTGACGGTTATGGGTCAGCCTTTACTGGCGTATAATATAATTAGCCGTAGCACATTTACTAAGTGAGTATTAATTCAATGTAACTAATTTGCAGTTACGTTACATATGCCACTCCTTTCGCCCGAAGACGTCTTTTTTTATTTTTGTAATAAGGTCAAATAATTAAACTTTAATGTTGCACCATATTTTTTATCCTAGCCTTTATACTCAGTGAGTAACAATTCCATGCAACGCCGATGCATTTTGCCTCTTTTAAGTTTTTTGCAAAGTTTTTTGCAAACGTAACGTTGTTATGTCAAAAAAGAACAATTTGCTGCTAAGAGCTAAAATCCCCTAAATTGGAAGAACAGTCATAAAAACTTCTTTATAATAAGTATAATATTTCAGCTGTTATTCTAGTAAAGTACACCGTTTTAATGGTATCCTTTATCAAAATTACAAAATTAAGAAAAAGAAACTGTTTTATTGTTTATTGCTTTCCTCGCTTTATAAATAATGCAACAGTTTTACGCACTCAGCCCAGCTTTAACCGTTTAGATGGCATGATTTGCATTTTCAGACTGAAGCAGATTCGTTGAAGTAAAAAAGAAGGAATTCATAAGAATTTAAGCACTACTTCAAAGATGAGCAAACATTCGAAAAAAGGTTTCACACGCATTGAGCTCGATGAAGGATTTATAAAACAAGAGAACGAGCGAAAAATATTGAGCATGGCTGTTGTCTGCAACTTGTTGGTGTTGTTGATATTGTTGCCGGTATTTGAAGTGTTGTGTTGTTTATTTAAATAGAAAGAGACAATGAAAGCAACAATTCAACTTAAAGTTATGTAATCGACACAGTTTCAACCTAAGAATTAGAGCAGTTTCAACCTAAGAACAGAGTAAAAAATCGTTGCGACCGAATATCCTCTCTTGTCGTCAATAGCAGTGAACAGGTTCAGAATATAACGATTGCTACTGACAATTCAGGGTTGCTTTTATTTAGTTCTTTTTAATTTATTTTTTTCTATTTCATATCAATGTTTTTGTCTTTTCAATTGTGTAAATACAAACATAAAGCTGGAAGTTAATTCACTGCATTTGCATTGCGTCCGTTTACTCTCTGAACACAATGCAATAGAAATGTGTGAAAGCTTATGAGAGAGAGTTTAATGCCAACGAATGCCTACGTGAAAGTTGGAAAAATGCAATTTATGCATGAAAAGTAGAAAACATTCCTACATTTCTTGCGTAATTTGCTTTTTTTGACAGCTCGTTACTTATAATGAACAAAGAGAAGAAAAAAAAGAACAAAGTCAGAACCTCATTGCTTTCAGGGATGGCTCTTGTACAAAATTCTTAAAAATTAAAAATGTACCTACATTTTGTTTTTGTAATTTCTTAAAATAACTTTTTTTTTATACTCAGGACTTAAGATTTTTGGAATTATAAATGAAGAAATTTTATGTATTTTTGTGTTAATACGATAAAAACACAACATAAAGAACATACTAAATATTTTATAATTTTGTGGCCGTGCTTACTCTGAACGTAAAATGCAATCATTGAACTCTGTCATCATTTTCTTGCGTAAATTGCGCCAGTGAGTGGACAGATGCAAATGCAGTGAATGAACTTCCAGCTTAAGACCTGATAAAAATAGATGATTTATTCCTTAACGAGTAAAGACGAAAATGTTTACTTTAATGCATTTCCATATTGTAACCTGAAATGAACAAACGTTAACTCATCGAAACTAAACGAAACAGTTTGACAAGACGTGTTGCTCCATAAGAACCGAACTTTAAACGTCTCAACTCGTCAACAACAGCTGTGCAGATGATTGGAGGAACTCGTTTCATTTTGGGTTAAATGTCAAAACAGACGAACCAAGCGCAAACGTTCGGCAAGTTGCAATCGTCTCGTTTCGTCTATTTTGGTCAGGCCTGTATAAAGAAGAAACGTAAAGACATATTAAAAACTAAGGAATTGGCTTTGAACATACTCTATTGTTAGGAAAAATATGGCAACATTAATAGCACTCAGATAGAACATCGTCGGTCACAAGAGAAAAAAAAAATATATTCGAATTGTGCGTTATATCGTTGCAGCTGACGACCTGAGTTTTCATTCTGGACGTAGAGCCCGAACAGAATCAAAAATCGTTGCGACCGAAGATCCTCTCTGGTCGTCAATCGCAGAAAACACGTCCAGAATGAAACGATTGCGACTGACGATTCTGGGTTGCTTTTATTTAGTATTTTTTTATTTATTTTTTCTATTTCATTTCAACCCAGCAAAAAATTTCAATGCACATTACTTGTATGCACATAAAGAGCGCTTTATTCTCCTTGCAAATAGTGCTGTTTGTATAGCGCTATATTTGTAGCACTTTCCGTAACGACAACGTAGCACTTAAAAAAGAATTAGATTTAAATGTCAAAAACATTAATAATAAAAATATAAAAATGAAAAAGAAAAAATCATCAAAACGTTCCACGTTAATTAATGTATAATATAGGGTGTTTTTTTTAGGGGTTTGTTTTTCGAATTGAAATAAAACACAAGAAAATCGTTTTAATAACCATTAATTTGGCTTTATTGGAAGGATAATTTTATGCCATTAATGTTTAAATATGATTTCGGGCATGTGGCCGCCGCGGCTGGCTCGAATAAAGCCAATTCTACAGGTCCAATTTTCAACCACTTTTTCGAGCATATGGGGCCGTATGTCGGCAATAATGCCACGAATGTTGGCCTCCAAGTCCCCTAACGTTTCTGGTTTGTTGGCGTAGACGAGCGACTTCACATATCCCCAAAGAAAATAATCCAATGGTGTCAAATCACACGATCTTGGTGGCCAATTGACAGGTCCATTCCGCGAAATTATGCGCTCATCGAATGTTTCCTTCAATAAATCGATTGTGACGTGCGCTGTGTGGCATGTAGCGCCGTCTTGTTGGAACCACAACTCATCCACATTCATGCCATCCAATTTGGGAACAAAATAGTCGGTTATCATGGCTCTATACCGGTCTCCATTAACGGTAACTGACTCTCCAGCATTATGTCGGAAGAAGTATGGCCCAATGACTCCACCAGCCCATAGAGCACACCAAACAGTCAGTTTTTGTGGATGTAATGGCGTCTCAAGGATCTCATGTGGATTCTCTTCACTCCAAATGCGGCAATTTTGCTTGATGACGTAGCCATTCAACCAAAAATGAGCCTCATCACTGAACAAAATTTTGCGATGAAAATCAACATCGAGATCAATCTCATTTTCGGCCCATACACCAAAATCACGACGCATTGCATGGTCTCGCGGCTTTAATTCTTGCACAAGCTGGATCTTGTAAGGTCGCAAGCCAAGATCTGCAATTGCTGTGCACGGTGGCGAATCGATTCATTCGGGTCCTCTTCAACATTTTGCTCTACAGCGGCAATTGTTTCTTCGGTGCGCACTGTTTGACGTCTCTGCGGATGCGTATTATCACATAGAGTAAACGTAGTGCGAAAACGACCCATGGTTAACCGAATAAATTGCTCTGATGGACGATTATGTCGACCATAAAATGGACGGAGCTTGCGGTAAACTTCGCGAACTGAACCATTATTTTCGAAATAAATTTGCACGATTTGCAAGCGTTGTTCTTTTGTCAACCTGTTCATGATGAAATGGCAAACCAAACTGAACATAAATGACATTAGAGTTGCCAGATTTGACCACAAAATGCCAGTTTTATCTCTATTCGAAAAACAAACCCCTAAAAAAAAAACAGCCATTATGTATCTAAAGAAATTTTTTTAAAACAGCTCCTGTTTTTTGTTGTTACACGTATATTACCTTAATTGAATGCTTCAAAGTGCGCGCTTCCATTCCAAAAAAATATTTAGTATTTTAATATTTAAAGTGTAATATTAAGTGTAAATATATAAATATAAAGTGTAAAAAATTTGAGTTACAAGTTGTTGGGGTACAGTAAGCGCCAAGTTAAAAACGCTGACATTTTTTGGAATCACATCCCGGAGATGAACTGGTAGGTATTCGGCTATTCTCGACGTTATTTTTCAGTCCTGTATCACCGTAAATTTTTCTTAACTTTTTTTACAGATATTATACGTTTAGTCTATTGTGGGCAACACACCAGTTAGAAAAGTACTGAGTTTTTTTCCAAAGAGGAAGCACTTCTTGAAATAAACTGGGATGGCCGTCAGAAGAAGTTTCCAGTAAATACTCTGAAATTTTTTTCGGAAATTGTGTATTGTATGTTTGAAGACATTCTTTAATTGTAAGACATCAAAAAATTGAAAATTATGTTACAATATTTTTAGTTTTGTTTTGTTTTGTTTTAAAAATACATTGTACGGTTCTTTCGCTAACATGAACATGTTAATTTCTAATAAAATAATATTAAATTGAAAAATCATTATCTATTATTATTATTATTATTGTTATTCTTTATTCAGTTTTTGGACATATTCCTTACAGACTAGAAACTATTTACAATAAAGTTAAGGTTAAATTAAGAATAAGCAATTAAGATAGTTTTTAAAAACTTCTTTAGAAAAAGTAAAATCAAAAAAATAATTTAATCATTATAAAAAGACTCATTTTTTGGCTCATTTTTAGCATAATTAGTTCTAAATTGTTTAATAAAAAATAACTTAAAATGTCGCAGCTGTCTTGAAGGCACATTGAACATAATTAGTTCAAGAAGAGACGAACAATCAATATTACCGGCTATAATATCATATATGAAGACTAGAGAACTGATCTTTCTTCACGTTTTTAGAGTTTTCAGACCCAAAAGTATGCATCTTGCATTATAAGAGGGCATAAAGTCAACAAACAGAGGTCGCAATGCAAATTTAGAAAAAGATTTTTGAATTCTTTCCAAGCGAAAAGAGTGAGTGGTATAATACGGGTTCCAAATTATTGCTGCATACTCTAATCTAGATCTTACAAACGAATTGTAAGTACATTTGAAGGTGTGAGGATCCCCAAACTCAGAACTATTTCTTCGAATAAACGCAAGCAGAGAGTACGCTTTAGGAATTATAAAATTAAGATGGTCAATGAATGTCAGCTTTGAATCAAAGATAACCCCAAGATCCCGAATAGTATTTACGGACTGCAAAGGAGACTGACCCAGGGAATAACTTGAATTGGTAACATTAGATCCCCTAAAAAAGGACTTATGAAAACATTTCTTTATATTTAATGGTAAACCATTAACACTGCACCAGCAAAAAACATTATCCAAATCGGACTGTAATGCTGTAATATCAGCCAAACACGCTATATCCTTAAAAATTTTTAGGTCATCGGCATACATTAAAAATTTTGATGATCTAAAACATTTGCAAATGTCATTAATGTAAAGAATAAAAAATAAGGGCCCAAGTATACTTCCTTGTGGAACCCCCGAAGTTGCAGTAAATTTGGCAGAATTTACATTGTTTATAGAAACAAAACAGGAGCGGGAGCTCAAGTAGGATTTAATCCATTCAAGAAAATATGAGTGGCAACCAATTTTAGCCAGCTTAGCAACTAATAAATTATGTGGTACCTTATCAAAGGATTTTGAAAAGTCGGTGTAAAGAACATCAACATTATTGCCCAAGACAACAGAAGAAATGCAGAACTCCGAAAAAAGAGCTAGATTTGTTTCAGTCGATTTACCGGAAACAAAACAATGTTGTTGAGGGCAAATAAAACGTTTAATGATGAAGAATAGCTTATCTTTGACAAAACTTTCAAAAAGTTTTGAAACATTTTATAGCTTAGAAATGGGTCTATAATTAGACACATCATGCTTAGAGCCAGCTTTGAAAACTGGAGTAATTGCTGCAATTTTCCAACAATCAATAAAGGAACTCGTAGATAAAGATTTATAAAAAATTATGCAGAGAGGAACAGATAAAGCTTTAGCACACCTTTGAAGTACAATTGAAGAAATTCCGTCAATGTCCGCTTTAACAGAGCTTTTCTTGGCCAACATCGCTTTGAACACATCTGATTCAGTTACAGACACAGATCCGATGTCAACTAATGCATCAACATTAGCCAAAAATGATGAGTTAATCGTCGCCATATCTTCATTATAATTTGATTTAAAAAAGTTTGCAAAGAGGCTAACAGTATCAGTGAGCGATGTTGATTTTAAGCCATTGTAAGTTTCTAAAAACAATTTATTAAACAAAAATTCCAAATTTTTATATCCACAACAATGAGAACAAAGCGCTCGGTTCTCGCCACATTTTAATATCAAATACAAGGAGAACAAAGCGCTTGGTTTTCGCTATGTTTTTGTTGAAATTGCAAGGAAAACAAAGCGCTCGGCTTTCGCTACGATTTCATATTTACTACAGCGAGAGCCGAACGCATACATCTGATGACATGCCTATGTTAAAAAATGCGCTATACGCAAGGAGAATGAAGCGCTTAACTGTTTTTTTTTAACCGCTTCAGATGCGCTCATGGAGCGCTCGGTTTCCTGCTGGGAATGTATTGGTCTTTTCAATTGTTTGAATACAACACAGACAGAAAAGACACGTCAAGATATAATAAGAATTAAGGAAATGGCCTTGAACATATCCTTTTTCTAGCAAAAATAGGGCAAAATTAAAAGCACTCAGAGAGAAAATCGTCGGTCGCAAGAGAAAAAATAGAATAGATTCTAATTGTTCGTTATATCGTTGCGGCTGACGACCTGCTATTTCATTCTGAACGTATTCATACATTTTCATGCATTCTACTGCTTTGCGATGTCGGCAATCGCAACGATTTTTGATTCTGTTCGAGCTCTTAGATGTTACGAAAATATTGTCGACGTTTTTGTGTTGTTGTTGCTGTCATTGTTGGTTCTCTCAATGAACTCACTAAAAGTAATATATAAGTGCATCTATCTACTCTGCTATTTTGGATTTCCATATAATTGCCAATGGGTAATATTTATATATCATTAATGTCTGCTGGTGCTATTGTTATCGCCCCTCTCCCCTTCTAACCGAATCACTAAGGCATGCAATCTTCTTACGCTGACGTGATAGTGTGGAAAAAGTAGTAATGTATTTTAATTCACTATTCGACATTAATGTGCGAATAGTGCTGAAAAAGACAGCAACAAAAGGACAAAAAAAAAAAAGCAAAAATGGCCCCAAACCTCCATTATGTGGCAACGCTGTGCTATTTGCAAATTGTTTACTTTTACCGACGTTATTTATATAAATTATCGTTGTTTTCTTTGCTGCTGAAAAAAAAACACATTTTTGAAGCGAAGTTTTTTTTTTCTTGTGGTTTCTTTGGTCAAAATGTGTCGCGGTTTATTTTAGACTTAATTAATTTATCGTGCATCTTTTAGCGCTTTCGTAATCTACTTCTTCTGTTTCTCTTTTCTCAACCTCGTTACTTTGTTGTTTTTCTTTTTATCGTGCTGTTGAAAAAATACCGATTAAGCTGGTTTTAGGTTACCCTCCATGCTGGGTGCTGCGAAATTTTTCCATTGCTTTACTTTTGTTCCAGAAGAAACGTTTGAAATTAGGTTTAAAATGTTGCGGTTACCTTTCAAGAAAGAAGCACAACGTAAGGAAAATTTAATCTACAACAAAGCTGTGATAATTAAAAGCGTTTAAAAGCGCGTGTTTCCGGAAAATTCCTGATTTTTCCGCCTGTCGGTGACATTTTTTCAAAATGAAGGTAAAAGCAGAACAAAAAGACAAAAAAAAAATACAATAACTATTTATTTTAAGGACTTTTGCTGTGTTGATTATTGGTTTCTGCTCCGTTCTTAATGCTAGAAATGAGAAAAATAATAATATAAAAAGAAAAAAAGGCCTCGGGGCATTTCTTGGTAAGTGCCTGGCACAGGTTTTTGTTCTCTAGCACAATTAAGAGTGATTAGAAAAAAAGACGGAAAAAATCTCGCAAAATTAGCTGAGATTAGATGCGGTATGAAATGGGATAGAGGAACAGGTTTTTCTATTATAACTGCAACTTTGTGGACGATATCAAGGTAACATTTTTGGAGATTACATACACTGCTACTTATATTTCGGGATATGGCAATGATAATGTCATTCCAGTGAAATTAATATTTCCATTGGAAAGTTTGACATTTTCAAGTTTATACCTACTCAAAACGTTTTGGTGTAAGTGCGCTTATTGTGTTGTTTACAGTGCTTTTAAAATTGTATTTCAGCAAAAAAATTAAATTAACTCGTGAACATTTTCGTGCGATTATATCTTAGAACTTTTGACGTGAATTACCTCAACAAGAGTGCATCGATGAACTCAATTTGAATTTTGGCGATTAAGTATCATCAGAAAAATTTTTATTTCGCTGGTACAGAGAATTCAAGCGAGTCCATACTTTACTCACTGACATATTTCGTGAAGGGCGTCCAAAATTTGTTGTTGTGCCACAAAACATTGATTTTGTTGATAATGCGTGATCATCATGTGATATTAATACATACATCGCCTGTTTCTTTTAAAAAAGTGCTCATGTGACCACGATTTCACTTGAGACATATAGAACGGTCAATTCAGAAGGGCAAACAAATGGCCAGAAGTCCTCCGTGAAATAACAAAAATAAACGAGTGCCGAAGAATTGTTCATCAAGACAATGCAAGTTTCCACACATCAGCTCAAGCAAAGGTGTTTTTGAGCAGTTAAAACATCGAATTTTTGGATCCTCTGCCGTACAGTCCTGATTTGGTAATCAATGACTTCCTTTTGTTCCCACACATAGAGAAAAAACTGGAAGGACAACGATTTTCAACGCCAGAAAAAGCAGCTTATGCGTTAAAAAACTATGTATTGGAGGTGTCTGAAATAGAATGGGATGATTGTTATGACAAATGGTTCGATATCATGTTAAAATGATAAAATTAATCATTAAAAACAATTAAGCTATTTAAAAAAAAACATTAGTCTTCATATTTATTCCCGAAATAATTATGTGTAGCAACCCTCGTATGAGGATTGGTCGAAAATTCCTGGAAATCTTTTTAACATATCCGACCATAACTTTTTTGCCCACAAACGGCTTTCTCTCTATTTTGAGTGATAGCTTTCTTATTTTCTACCATGGAAAGGTGGAGCTTTTTTAGGAGAATTTTCATTTAAGTTAATAACAGACCTATTCCAGTGAGTTGACAGAGTTCAACATATTTGCAATAGTAAATATATTGACAATTGTCAATATTTCCTATTCTCGTTCAATTCTAAAAGCTCTTTTCTTGACACAGTTGTCAATAGCAAAAGAGGTGTTGACAGTGAACTTTATGTGTAGATATCCAGCTGATGCTGGTTTGTTCGCTCATATTTTGCTCGCCAAATCAAATAAATGATTATAATTGTATAATAATTTTATTACATATTGATAAAACAATAAGAACCAAAGAAAGATAATAAAAATAAAGAATAATAAAAAAAAATTATTTCGTCCATTTTCTGGAAATAATTTAAACACTATCAAAACAAAGTGTTGCCTCCTAAAAACAGTATTGCTCAAATATGTTGTGGGGGATAATTCAAGTGCAAAATTAAATTTTTATATTTTTGTTTCTTTAAAAATATTAAACCGTTTAAAAAGATAGTGAAAAGATTGTAGTGATTGTTCACACAAAAAAATTGTACATCAATAGTATGAAAATGTTAATCATAGTTATGAATTTCTGCACCCATGTTCACTTGCATTGCTGTGATGAATGGCATTCATAAATTGTAAACATCATATTGAAGATCAGAATCATAATAGGTATGTATGAATTCATGGAAATTATTCGTAATAATAATATTAACGTATTCATTCATAAAATCGTAGGAAACTATTCATAATATTGATGAACAAAATGTTTACATAGAAGATATCTTTCATATATATGAGGGAATCTTATCATAAGATGGATGAACAAAATGTTTATATTGAAGATTTCTTTCATATATGTATCTGAAGAAAGCTATTTATAAAATTGATGAAGTAAATGTTCATATTTAAGATTTCTTTCATACATCTGAAGTACTTTATCTTCAGATATATGCATATTTTTCATTCTTTTTACTGAAACTTCTTATTAGAGGTAATAACAAAATAATTATTTTTTCTTATTTTTATACAAATTTATTTTATTCATTTACAAAAGGAATACATAAATACGATAGACGTAAACATCGGAGGAAAAAATATGAAATGTAATTTATTTTCATTAATTATATATCCTATTAAAGGACAAACTCAAATAGAATGATACAGTTGAAAGTGAAATAGAAAAGTTCAAAATTAAGTTTTAAAGAGTACTTAAAATTAAATACAAAAAAGATTTTAAATCAAATATCAATAGCTCTTATTATACTGTGTATAAAAAAACGAATTCCGTAAAAAAAAACAAAAATTTCTTGAATGTTAGTAAAGATTCCTATTAAGAGAAGACAGGGCTGAATTGGTTTCCGCTGAGTGCTTGGATGGCAAATTGTATCTTCCATTTCAAGATGTGATGCCGCAGTTATTAAAATCGCTTGCTGAGAATCTGATACAGTATAGCGCCGCATACTTTTGTTGCCATTTTCCTCAATTTTAACAGGCTTATTAGACGTTAACAAACTGTGTAGAGACCAAAATATAATAATATCTCTAATAGAGTCTAAAAAAAGAACATATATGGAAACATTAGTGGTTTAAAGAGATTAATAATTTTTGACATACTTTCAGCACTAGTAGAATTCTGAACCGGTAGAACGTCGTTACGCGACAAATTGTTTTTATTGTTAAGACACAATATTATTGAAAGCACAGAGTTGTTTAGTCCTTTAACTAATTCTTAAAAATTAAAAGGATGGACTTGATTTCTAGAACTCGGTAAATTCTGAGCCACAATATTGCAGTTTTCTGCTCCTTCCTTTGCTACAGTTTCTGCAAAGGCGCTAACGGGCCTTTCAATTTAACGATGAGACTCCACACTTCAGTGTTTGTTTATAACTTGTCGCTTTAAAGAAGAAAAATTATTGAATTTTTGATAGCAATCCTCGCACTTGCACAAAAATTCACAAAAAGTTGTACACTTGTCTTTCTTCAAATGATTAAATAAAAATATTAGAATTATTAAACTTTTCCACACACTTAAAACACTTGAACATTTTTGATGCAAACTGATCGGTAAATGAAATTGAACTGTGAATTAAAAAATTAAGCTGCAGCAAGTGTTGCGTAGGAACAAAATGAAAAGTACCATTTTACTACTTTTTGAATTTTTGGTAAGCTCATAGCCTAAAATTACCAATTAAGCAAATTTGTTTCATGTTTTTATGCCCCACGTATACTACGTAAGGGATATATTAATTTTGTCCATCCGTTTGTCAATTCAGTAATGTCCGCCTGTCGAAGTCGAAGAAGTACAATGATACCTGCGCCCTTAAGTGTGCCCTCAAAATGAAGCAAGTTTGAAAAAAAACACGCAAAATTACCTTTTTTCATTACTTTTTGCCGCCTTCCTCTGGATCTAAACCGTTTTGAATTCTGGAGGTTCAGTGAATGTAAATACCAAAAATACAAGGAATACACAAAACCTTCTCAAGATCAGATTTTTATTTAAATTATTTTTTAATGTATTAGTTTACCTTTCCAACCGAAAAATTTTCTGACTTTTGCTCAAAAATGTCCGACGAGATTCGTTAAATTCCGGAATTTTCTTTAAAGTTTATGATCCTCCTGTTTTTCGTATCTATTTATTCTTTGGGTGGAAGATAGATTCGGAAAACAGAAGGAGCTTTGAAATTTACCTCATCATGTTTTTTTATTTAATTAAAGAAAGAATATATCCACTCTTTCATTGTTGACTAATACCTGCAATAGGAAATTACATTTTTCATAATCCACAGTTTGCGATGTATCGACTTTGGTATAGGTATGATGGATCGCTACTCCATAATTTTATATAAAAGTACTTTTACACTATAAAACAACAACCCGTTTTTACCAAATGCAACATTGATCGTTCACGACCATGAATAATATATTATAGATTCCGCCATACGCGTGTCCGCCATCTTTGTTGTGACGTTAGCTGAGAAAAAGAAGAGAATGTTAAACTGACAAAAAAAATTCGTAGTAAACATTTTTTATAGGGGGACTACATTCGAAATCCTTCTCATTTTCTTATGCAATCTGGGTTTTTAAAATTAAATGAACATTTATCAAAACAGAACACTGGTCCAGAAAAAAAATATAAAAATTTTGTAATACTAACTTTGATATAAATTGCTTATATCACAGGAGTTCTAGCTTCCGTGTTTACACCTTTACACAAAAAGCAGCTACGTTGCTCGATAGCAGTTTGGCAGTTGTTTCGTTTTCATTTCGTCGGCTTTTCGTTTGTTGCTTCGAGTTTTGCTAATTTTATTATTATTTTTTGAATGTGTTCGTAACACGTATCACGTGACTCTCCCACATGACGTAGACTGCGGAGAAGATTTTCGTTTCTGCGCATTGGTCCACGACGAGAATGACAGACAGCAAGTTAAGAAGAAAAGCAATTGCGCAAAAATTATTTTTTTATTGCATTTTCTTTATGTGCTTTACTTGTGTTGATCATAATAATGCGCGAAATCAACACAAAGAACGGGAATAACTTTGCATCAAAATAACAACAAATACAACTAAGGGCTATATTGCTTTTGTTTTGATATCTTTAACGAATGAATATTTCTAATAACTCCAGTACTTTGATATACTAAAGTTCTGAGAAATATCAACTGGTCTATCTAGATATCAAAGATAACTAGACGTTAAGAATTTGGCCCTTAATATATGAAGGGAAGTACTGAGAATGGATAAAATTCTCGACACAAAATATGTATTGCGTACATTATACGTTTATATGCCTGCAATTCCTCCGTTTTGAAGAACGCCAATTCATTACATTGATGAACGTAATTTTTCACGATTATCTCTATTCATGAAATTGACGAAAATATTCATAATAATGAACACATTTTTCAGCAATATTATGAATTGATATTCAATATTATGAATCAGGGTCTAACAACTCCAATTCACCACATTGAAGAATTTTTTTTTCTGTGTAGTTCTTTTTTTATTTAGAAGATATTATGGTTAAAAGTTTCATATCAAGTTAAAAGTGTGATATCTCTAAAAGTTTCGAAGATATTTCATCATAGCTGGTATCATTGAAAAGGTAGTTTGATTACCTTTTTATACTTGCTAAAATTTTTGCTAAATATCTTCGCGGTTTTTCAGATATAACGATTTTAATTTTTTTTCAAGATTTTTTTCCAATAAAATTATTTTAGAGAAAAAATACAATATTATGGAAGCCTTTAATTATTTTAATAAAAAAAGTCATATTTTTATTCTTCAATTTGATATACATTTTTTTAATAGTTACTGTCAAACTGTCAGAGTTAGCAAACTTTAAAGAAATAACTTTGAAACAATATAACTTCTAAAAGAAATGAGAAAGACATTTTTTGTGCCATTTTTTTAAAGGCGTCAATAATTAAATATGTAATATTAAAAGAACTAACAAATTCTTAACAATAAATTCATATTTCCATTTAAAAAAGGGAATTTAACTAAATTGGGGCAATTTTCAATAATAATGCAAAACTTAACAACTGATTTCTGGCAAAATGCTTTTCACCTTCCTGTGTTCGCCTGAAAAGGTTTTACAAGTCAGGTTGACAAAATTTTGACAAATTATTCCTTGTCACTCATAAAATGCCACAATTAAAAATGCCACAATTTTATAACTCATGTAAACTGGTGCGAGCACGACCTACGAAAACATGATGTAATATTATATGTCTGCGCATATAATAAACATCTGCTTTCAAAAAAACCTTCTTCACGCCTTCTATGGTTTAATACCAAGAAAATGTTGGAACCTAGATTGATACGTGATAAAGAAGTAAACAAAAAGCGCAACAACAAAGTCTTTGCAGAATTAATGCAGTCAACTTTTTGAAATTTTGCGACTAGCAAAAGAGTAGAAAAACATTGCTTTGACAAAGTATAGCGCTTCTATAATTCCGTTCTGGTTTATTGATATTGCTCTTATTAGCTTGTCAAAGTTAATGGACTGCTAGAACCACTGAGACTACTGATGAGTCGGAGTAGCGTCCGACGAAACCATGGTCTAGTCAGCTCGGTTTAGTTCTGCAAAGAACTTTTTGTTGTAGCAACCTGTTGTTTTTTAAGAATTATAAAATAAATATTCCTTGTAAATTGACAGCCAGAATAGGTCTGTAAATCTACATTTGAATAATTATGTATGATTGTTACCATATAAAATAGTATTTTTAATAGCAAAATTGACCAGCACGAAAAATTTGAGTTTCCGATATTTTTGTGTGTTTTTTTTAATTTTCAGGACTATTAAAATTAGTTAAAATTTTTCTGTATAAGCTTGTTGTATTGGTGTTGGGGTTGGTGTTGGTGTTGGTGTTGGTGTTGGTGTTGGTGTTGATGTTGGTGTTGGGGTTGGTGTTGGTGTTGGTGTTGGTGTTGGTGTTGGTGTTGGTGTTGGTGTTGGTGTTGGTGTTGGTGTTGGTGTTGGTGTTGGTGTTGGTGTTGGTGCTGGTGTTGGTGTTGGTTGTTGGTGTTGGTGTATTCATCTGAAACAAAAAAGTTATTAATATTATGAAATAGATACTTAAAACTCGTACTTGCCATAGCCGATTTTGAAAATATTGATTTTTCACAAAATGGCAGACTTCCGAACGTAAATTAACGATTATCGACCAAAAATTCGTAAATTTTTTAAAATAAGCCTGCAAAAAAATCAAAACGATCGGTTCACTGAGTTTCGAGAAATCTTGGTCACCGACTTTGAAAACATGGTTTCGAGAAAACCCGTTTGAAAATAAGGTCCACACTGCACGCTCTCGAAGGCGGTTCACTCACTAGGCTATAACTTTGTTATTTTTTGAGATATCGACTTGTAATTTTCACCACATATTTCTGAGACTTAAAGCTTTAAGAAATTGTACAAAATTAAAAAAAAAGGTCTTGGTATATAACTCCCCTTAATCTAGCAAAAGTGATGTGTATGCGTCACATTAGGCGATTCCCCGAGAATCCTTATGGCGGTGTCATTTTGTTTTTTTATTTTTATAATGTGCCCAAAGACCTCACCTTCATTTTCGTTCCATAAAATTTACCAATACGCTAGTAGTCAAAGAGTTAAAATTCCATTGACTAAAGGACTTTGACCTAGCTTCTTATGATCAATTGTGTTGTGTGTGTTATTAAATTTGTACACAATTGATCGAGAAAGGGACCTACATGTTTAACGCCGACTCCGAACGGCGATGAACGTAATGTTCTTATTCTCAAGAAGCTTTACATGGCATTTGATTACTCTCTGAGGTTTGCCATTGTCTGCAGAGAGGTGGCGGCCGTACAGAAAAATTATTTTAATTCAAATAATTTTCTGTCGCTGCTTTGGTTCGAACCTGGGTCTCCAGGTTCTTTGACATAGCGGCCACGCACTTTAACCAACTACGCCACGGACGCCACTGTTATTAATTTTGTATAAATCCTTGATTTTAAAAAAGGATTTAATTTAAGGTTTAAAAAAGGAATTAAGCATAAATCCTTCATTTTAATTTTCAAACATTAAGCGCAGCCATAGGCGTCCGCTGGAATTTAGCTAGGGGTACAAGGGTATGCCAGTTAAAGCAACCTATATTAAAAAACTTCAAAGTGCATTTCAAAGTAGCATGCGCATCCGCTCTGGAAGAATATGCTGACAATGCGTCTACAAGAGATAAGCCAACGTACTCGGGAACAAACAAAAAGAACAACAGGTAGCAGCATCAGGTAGCAACAACAAGAACAATCGGTCTTTAATTAAGATATAGAATTTTTTATGTTAGTTCTAAGTAAAACAGTGAACAATAAAGTAGAACACCGGGGTTTGCTCCGATGTTGTTTTTTAAAATTAAAACTAATAAATAAAAAATTAGCTTGCATTGGTGTGCACTTATATGAAAATGTAACATATACACATAGGAAATAAAAATATATAGAAAATATAAATAAGTCCAGGGGTGCGAAACTGCTCCGCCCTGTGGACGCCCTTGAGTGTAGCTATATTTTTGCCAAGTAATAATTCTATGCAACGCCGTTGCATGATGGTTGCATCATCGATCTTTGAGCGGCTTTCTCTGTGTCTATATGACATCAGAAATTTATTGTCTAATTTAGTTGCGAGTAATTTAAGCAGGCCTTTATTAGAGTATAATTTCTTACCATAGCACATATTGCACTCTTCAAAAGTGACACAACTCAAAATTTGAATTGATACAAAATGAGAAGATGGATACAAAATGATTTTTTAAAAATTATTTATTTATTTATTTATTTATTTATTTCATTTATTCATCAACAGATTAAAGTATCCTTACTGACTACTAGACTTAAAGTATTATAGTTAACAAAAAATTATTAAGAAAAAGAAAATAGTTAATTATTCGAAATATTGCTTATACTATGGAAATAGGAACACAAGTGATTTTGAAAAGCATCTCTGCTTAATCCTGAATAGAAGTCAATATGTATGCAGATTGAATTCGTTAGTTTTAAACAACGTGTTATTGGTTCATTGCAAGTGTAGTTTACTCTGCGGTATGGTATATGAAATAAATTCCGTGTTCTGAGAGCTCGTGAAGGAATGTGGAAACTAATCTGAAGTAGCAATTCAGGACAAATAATACTACTACATATAATATCCCTTACAAACATGACGGCAAAATATTTACGACGCATCTTCAGAGTGAGGATACCAAGAAGTAGACATCTTATAAAGAGTGATTTTTTAAGTGCCTGATAACTTTTTTTTAAAAAAAACGCATAAAATTTGCAAAATCTCATCGGTTCTTTATTTGAAACGTTAGATTGGTCCATGACATTTACTTTTTGAAGATAATTTCATTTAAATGTTGACCGCGGCTGCGTCTTAGGTGGTCCATTCGGAAAGTCCAATTTTGGGCAACTTTTTCGAGCATTTCGGCCGGAATAGCCCGAATTTCTTCGGAAATGTTGTCTTCCAAAGCTGGAATAGTTGCTGGCTTATTTCTGTAGACTTTAGACTTGACGTAGCCCCACAAAAAATAGTCTAAAGGCGTCAAATCGCATGATCTTGGTGGCCAACTTACCGGTCCATTTCTTGAGATTAATTGTTCTCCGAAGTTTTCCCTCAAAATGGCCATAGAATCGCGAGATGTGTGGCATGTAGCGCCATCTTGTTGAAACCACATGTCAACCAAGTTCAGTTCTTCCATTTTTGGCAACAAAAAGTTTGTTAGCATCGAACGATAGCGATCACCATTCACCGTAACGTTGCGTCCAACAGCATCTTTGAAAAAATACGGTCCAATGATTCCACCAGCGTACAAACCACACCAAACAGTGCATTTTTCGGGATGCATGGCCAGTTCTTGAACGGCTTCTGGTTGCTCTTCACTCCAAATGCGGCAATTTTGCTTATTTACGTAGCCATTCAACCAGAAATGAGCCTCATCGCTGAACAAAATTTGTCGATAAAAAAGCGGATTTTCTGCCAACTTTTCTAGGGCCCATTCACTGAAAATTCGACGTTGTGGCAGATCGTTCGGCTTCAGTTCTTGCACGAGCTGTATTTTATACGGTTTTACACCAAGATCTTTGCGTAAAACCTTCCATGTGGTCGAATAACACGAACCCAATTGCTGCGAACGGCGACGAATCGACATTTCACGGTCTTCAGCAACACTCTCAGAAACAGACGCAATATTCTCTTCTGTACGCACTGTACGCATTCGTGTGGTTGGTTTAATGTCCAATAAAGTAAACTGAGTGCGAAACTTGGTCACAATCGCATTAATTGTTTGCTCACTTGGTCGATTATGTAGACCATAAATCGGACGTAAAGCGCGAAACACATTTCGAACCGAACACTGATTTTGGTAATAAAATTCAATGATTTGCAAGCGTTGCTCGTTAGTAAGTCTATTCATGATGAAATGTCAAAGCATACTGAGCATCTTTCTCTTTGACACCATGTCTGAAATCCCACGTGATCTGTCAAATACTAATGCATGAAAATCATAACCTCAAAAAAATCACCCTTTATTGTATGCCGGCATTTCTATTTTCCAATTTAAGCGTCTGATTGCCAATCGTGTGAAACGTCTTTGGACACGTCCAATTCTATCAGAGGACACTGCGTAAAAAGGATCCCATATAATACAGCAGTATTCTAATATTGATTTGACAAAGGCATTATATAATGAAATTAAAGAAAAGGGATCGTTAAATTCCTTTGAGTTCCTAGTAATGAAACCCAACATGGAATTGGCTTTAGAGATCATAAAATCAATGTGCCTGGAAAAACTGAGCTTATGATCAAGAATTACCCCTAGATCTTTCATTTCTGTTATTCTTGATAAAGTTACATCACCAAGCTTAAACGGGTAAAATAACGGATTTGAGTTTCTATGAAAAGTCAAACATTGGCATTTAGCAATATTGAGCGGTAACAAGCTATCACTGCACCAAGTAGAAAGTCTCTTAACGTCTGATTCAAGATCCGAGCATTCGGATGTCGACTTCAAACGAGCAAAAATTTTTATGTCATCGGCATACATTAAACAATTTGAAAATTTGAGGATTTTAGGTATTTCATTAACAAATAATTAAAACAGAAGGGACCCTAAGTGACTGCCTTGAGGAACGCCTGAGGTAACTCGGATAACTTCTGAAAGCTCATTGTTAATGCGAACATATTGCGACCGTCCAGTTAGATAGGACTTAAGCCATTTTAAAATATTTGAATGAAAGTCAATTCTTTCTAGTTTGCTCGTTAGTAGTTTATGGTGAACTCTATCGAACGCTTTAGAGAAGTCCGTGAAAACAACGTCACACTGATAGCCTTTTTCAAAGCTATTTAAGACGTAATTACAAAAAATAGTAAGGTTAGTGACAGTTGACTTACCAGACACAAAACCATGTTGGAATGGAGATATAATCTCTTTTACAAGAAAAGTTAGCCTGTTGTAGACCAATTTCTCAAACAATTTGGGAATCGAAGATATTTTGCAGATCGGTCGATAATTGGAAACATCGTTCTTGGACCCGGATTTATGAATTGGTAATATAAAGGAAATTTTCCATTCGGAAAGAAAATCACCATTTTTGAGAGATTGATTGAAAATGAAAGCAAGAGGAACAGCTAATGCTTGGGCACATTTTTTAAAAGAATTGGTGGAAAACCATCAATTCCAGGCTGTTTATCGGTGTTTAATTGACTTAAACCTTCAAAAACTTCCGACACACTTATCTGAAAACTACCTATATTGGCGGGAGTCTCAATTAATTCTAAGTTAGTTAAAGTTGGATTAGAAGTGGGAGAGGTATAAACAGATTTAAAAAATTTGGCGAAAAGGTTGCAAATTGTGGGGACATCGGAAGTAGTTTTACCTAGATAACTAATCGTATTAGGAATACCAGCAGATTTTTTTTTACTATTTATAAACTGCTAGAAGCTTTTGCTGTTATTAGTTTTTAGTTTGGATTCTTCTTGAAGTATATAAGTTTTATACAAAAATTTGTTCAGATGATCAAATTGTTTTTGATGGCAACGACATTTATCATAACGCAACATATTATGCGGGTTATTTTTATAAAGTTTATAGGCTTTGTTCTTCTTGTTGTTTAAATTTATTAGGGCACTATTAAACCACTTGGGCTTAGATGAAGTTTTTAAAGATTCTTTTGGAATGAAAATATTCATCGCTTCAGTGAGCTTACTCGAGAAATTGTTAAAATTTGTTGATAACTCAGCGTTGTTTAAAACTAACATCCAATCTTTATTGTTTAAATAATTAGTAATGCTATTAAAGTCTCCTTTAGAAAAGTTAAAATTATAGTTATTATTTTGAATTGGCTTAAGATAGTCATAAAATTTGAAACTAAGACACAATGCATTATGATGGTTCGTATCGAATAATAATGATGAATTAAAGCTGGTAACATAAGCATTTATTTCACTATCGACAAAAATCAAATCTAGAAGCCTATTATTATTATTAAAAATACCATTCAATTGGTGCAGATCAAATTCCGCGAAACTATCAACAACTACACTCTCACAATTGTTTGTAATATTAAAAGGTAGCCAATAATGCTCATCGTTATCATAAATCCAATTTATGTTAGGAAGATTAAAATCACCCATTATTATAACGTGCTGGTTATCTTTTAAATTACTTAAAATACTTTCACAATTATCGATGTGCATTTTATATAAAACAAAAGAGCTACCAGGAGGAATATAGCTTAAAATTAAGAAAAGTTCATGAATATTATCAACATTACTTTTAATAATTAATTGATCTAAATCAGCGCAGGGCGCCCCATAGCTCACTGAGCTCTCCGCGAGCGTAACTTTTCTCATGTACACAAGGCTCACAACAGAAGAGAATATAAATGAGTCGTTCGCAAACAGTGATGCTGTGAGGATCTATGTCGCTTTGAGCTGCAAATTTTATGTACACTCTTAAAAAAAATGAATCTATTTTCTTGTAGATTTAAAATACGTATGCATTTTAGAGTGGTACGAATTTTTAACCTCATAGGCTTCATATATTTTTAAAAACTACGCGTAAAAAAACAAATTTCTGCATCTTTAGTTTTTTTCTGCGACATAACTTTTGACTGCGCCCGAGGATTTATATATTTCATTGCCAGACTTATTATTATTTTTGTTTTTTTTTCTGAAATCCAAAGCTTAGTTTGAAAATTAGGAACTAATTTTTTGATGCAAACCTCTGCATTAACGCATAAATAAGAACTTGTCAAGAGTTCCATGTATGTGATACCATGTCATACCATGCATTCGCTCAGTGTGCGCGATTTGAGAGCGCACTAATACTAACAAGACAAAATAAAATGTGACTGTATTAGAATGCCCAGCCCTGATCTAAATCCATCATACAATGCGGCGCTGTTGACTGAGAGGAAGGAAGAATCAATTGCGTAGATAAGAGAACTGAACGTACAGAAATCATCACTCCACCGCCTCTGCTAAGGCCAGACATTTGAGGGCATCGATCTTTACGATATACGTTGTACTGCTGAGGTTCGAAAAATTCAGAATTGTGATGATTCGCAGATAGCCATGTTTCAGTAAAAGCTATAATGTCATGTTGCAAAGAAGATGAGAATAACAGAATATTCATGGCTTTGGTTCTTAAGCCACCGACGTTGTGGTAGCATATACGAAGATCATATGTTGAAGATGTAATGTGCTTAGAAGAATTTTTTACGTTAACACCGGTAACGGAGGACCGATTAAGTTTTTTGAGTTATTAGAAGATATTAAAAATTGTTTTATACGGACGTAATAAGGCCAAATATAGGCATCCATAACTCTTTCCATTATATGAGCTGGGAAGCCAAGTTTAAAGTTTATAAAACTTAGTTTGCTAATGTCTGTTTCTTTTTTTGCAAGTTTGAAGCATTTAAAAAGATCAGCTGGTAGGTTTAGTTTCGCAGATATATGGCTTATAATACTTTCGGGATTAGTATCAGCCCGAAATTTAGACAAGTGTATCCATTTTAATTGAGGTAACGCATGAAGATCGGAAGTTAAATCCGATCCGATAATATTTGATGTTATGTTTTTTTATTGATTCTATTAGTGGCAACCGAGGAATTTTCAGCCAAGTTGTTGTTAACAGAGGTCGAAGCTGAGCGCTGAGCAGCATGCAATTCTGTAGCATTAACTGATGACGCCGACACAGCAGGCAAATGATTGATGTTAGTAGCTGAATTGCAAAGAGAGTCGTGAACCATATTAGATTTAAGAGTTGAAGCATAGCTTGGTGCGTTGAGATTATTAGTTTGCATAGTAGCTGTTGTGACGGTGGCACTGAGATCAACTACAGTAGTATTAGAAGGTGACGATAAAGAAGAGTGGGAAGAAACCGCAACAGGTGAAGCGAGAGCGCGTGTGCGAGCACGAGTAAATCTTCCACTATCTACCTCGGCTAGCCGGATGGGAGGTAGGGAAGAGTTGGTTGCAACCGGTTTGTTTTTTTTACTTTGAGAAGCACTAACTGCAGTAGAGTTTGTTTCGTTTTTATTAGATTTAGAGCAAAATTCGGAGAACATTGCTTTAAGCTCTTTAAAATCATTACCAAGAGCCGTGATTTGCGCGGGTAAATTAACACCAGCCTCAATGCATTTAGAACATTTGAACACTAAGTTTTTTTGTTTTAAAAGAAATTCGATGACATTATTATCGTTTATGTCGATGCAGTTTTTATGAAAGAAGTTTGCACAGAAACTACAAGTGATCATCAAGTCTGTTTCACCGTATTGATTACAATTGTAGCAATTAGGCTTTAGCATTTTATATTAAAATTAGTAATGAGATGACGAACACGAACGGTCCGAGTGTGAGCGCAGTCAAATAAGAATTAAGACTGCAATTAACGAGCAATTAGATAAAATTTTGAGTTATGTCATTTGAAGAGGGTATGCGATATTCTTAATTAGCAATAATTCATTGTAACAAATGGAGTATAGGAATGCGTCACATGCGAGCCAGTCGCGGCGGCCATGTGCCCGAAATCATATTCAAACTTTAATGGTTTAAAATGATCTTTCTAATAAAAAGACACAGTAGTTTCGACTACGTCGCAACACAAGACGTAGAATTATTCAATTCGCTTTTGATGACAGCTTTTTTAAAAATATTTATTCCATACACCTGAGGATATGACCTTTAAGAGAGTGCCGGAGAGGGTTAATATGTATCACCAACACCCATTACTTTTGCAAAAGGAACATTTTTGCCTTTGACACCTATTCCCTCCGACCACTCCTTAGGGGCGCTCCCATACAAATTTTATGCTTTTGTCGATAAAACCGGAAACTGTCCATAAATAGGTAGAAAACTTAAACAAGCAAACAAAATTTGTTCAATGCTATCAAGTTCAACAACCCACGTGTCAAAATTTCACTGTCGATAATATGCCCGGATATTTAATTGGCTGCGTTTGACATTTCAATAACAGATTCTGTTAAAAAAGCATGCCCCTCAAAATTACTCAGTATTACTGGGCTACGCGAGTCTGTTAAAAACAACATGCCCCCAAAAGTATGCTTTTTTTTAATTATAAGATATATGTCTTCACGCTAGATGGCGCTGTCTTCGCCGTCGAAAAAACCGGAAGCCGTGGATAAATAGGTAGCAAGTTTAAGCAAACAAAAACATCAAATGTTGGCTTTATATTTCATGTAATTGTGTAAAATTGATATAAGTTAGACAGTTCTAACATGAATTTTTGTCGCATTGAGGATCAAGCAGACCAACAAGTGCTAAGATCAACATTGTACGATTAGTACTTTATGCCCACCAAAGGCTCAAAAAGTAATGTAAATACCGACACCTGATCACTATCAACCACCCTACTTACCTCCGAGAACGACGTATTCTACGTCAAAACAATTGTCAGTTTGAAATAATGTAAGCTCAGTATGTTACCTGAATTACATATTCTTCACCTCTAAAAAAAAACACCCTAATTAAGAACAAAACTTTGCATGGAAATATGATATTGTTTAAAAAATTTTTAACAAAGAAAAGAAAAGTTTTACTGTTAGTTCAATTATTTCATAAATAATAATCAACTATTTATCTATTTCTCTTCTCTTATTTCAGGTAAGCTAAACAATATAGCCAACAAACAACTTTAAATTAGAACATTGAAAGAACAAACTTGTGGGTATGTAATTTGATTTTGAAGTAATTTTATCAAATTAAGCTAAAATTAAATTGAAATTGAAGATATGAAGGAAAAATGCAAATATGGAAGATTTTAGGAAAATAAATGAAAATATTAAGTAACGAACGAAGTGATGAATTGAGCATATATTTCAACAAAAATATAATATTCAATAATTCAAACAGCGTTTCTTCTAAGCTAGCTTGAGATATAAAAAAGGCAAGCAAGCCACCAAACAAATCATCTCAGATTTGTTCTCTACCTGTTGGCATTTAATTTGCATCCTTAGCTTGGTGGTGACAGCAAAAGCAAAGCCAAGAAGATGCTATCTCATAAGTGATCTCATATATATACGACCACATACACACATACCATTATCTATACATTTAATGTTGTCTAGTGTAATATGAGGAAAAAGAGAAAGAAACTTTTTCATTAAAAAATATGCCTAATACATGAGTAGATTTCCATTTTCTATGACTGTAATGACACGCATTTAAATGAGTGAGTGTGAGTTGAATATGGAATAAGACGAGTTCAAACAAAGAGTAGCGGTTGCTAAACAAAGCGCACCACTTCATCTTCAAGTCAGTCACCTAAACGACTCTCCATATTCAAAAAAAAAAAAAAAAAAAAAAACTCAAACTTCTTCATATGCTAAGAGTTCAAGTGCGTTTGTGAGAATGTTTGTGTGGGTGTGTATTACATGCTGATTTATGAAAATGAAATAAATTCAAAATTTACGCCTAAATATTTTTTAAGTAAAATTCATTAAAATATTTAAATGTGCCGCGTCTACATGCACATGTGTATTTGTGTTATTGAGTGTGCGTGCGCTGGAAGTGTTATTTACACATACACATACTCATTAGGTTTGATGACCTACAAACTACCTACCACAAAAACACAATCAAACACACAGTCACTCATAAACCAAAGGAGCACAACCCAGTGTGCCATACGAATCCGTTTTGAATTCGAGATGGACTTACTTCTTCGTATATTTTATCCGAAACGAGTTGCGAATCGATTTCCCTCATGATTTCCCATCGATTTTCCCACTCATGAGAAAAATGTTTATATAAAATAACTGCATAATGAAATACAATCGCAAAATGAGTTATCGTGAGAAGATTGAATTTTTAAAGTTCATGAGTAAGGCGCAGACGGAAGAAATCTTTAAATTCATTCTCTCGTGAAACGGATAAAAGCAGATAAACGCAATCGATTACTTAAATTTTTTTGTTGTGCATTCGCTTGGTTAATTTGAAAAATGTACAGAGTATCAAATATATTAATTGGCAAAAAATAATTGCCTATTATAAAGAAACAAATTTTTGTATTATTTAATTATTTTGTATCAGTTGAAGAGTGTTTTTCTTTTCGTTTTGTTTTTGATTTTTTTTTTTTAATTATATAATCACAAAATTTTACTTATTTCTTCGCTGTCAGAGTAAAAATTGATCACTGCAAAAATACGCTAACGAACGATTAAAGATTCAATCTTCAGAATATGAGTTACATATCGAATTTTAAAATGAGCGTTCACAACCAAAGAACGATCATGAGTGAGCGAGCCAACGACGCTTGCAGCGAAGTTTTTTCGTTCGTGATATTTACGAACTTTGCTTTTGATGGTGAGCGATTGTAAATGCTTTTGTTCGTCGCAAAACTTTCTCACTCATGAGAAATTGAAAGCATGAAATTATTAGCAGTGATTAATTGTGCGAACAATCGTATTTTAATCGTTCTCCGCACCCTGATTTATTTTAAAAATAAAAGTCAAGTTCGAAAAATAGCCAAATCGGTACAAAACCACTCGGAGGACCCGATATTTTTTTGTATGGTGGCAGTTAAAGTGTGAATGAAATATGAATATCAATTATGAAAGGGAAACTTAAAATAATAAAGTGCTGAAAAAAATCAGAATCAATTTATGATTTCTTTAAATATCAGTTTCCCTCTTCTTAGTCTTCTTGATCATTCGAATAGTCAAAGAATTTTATTTTAGTGTTAAACTTGAAGATACAATTTTTTGTATTCTGTCCCTAGTGGTCAATTTTATATCAAGTAAAACAAATAAAAATACAGAAATTAATCAAGTAGAAATTACATCAACAAAGTAAGCTGGAGCAATTAACAGTACCGAAGGAAAACTAAAGCAGCAATTAATAACTTATTACCATTGATGAAAACTCCGCACCGGTTTTTCATTGAACGGATTAAGTTACTGATATTTTCCTGTGGGATTCTTTGCCATTCCTCTAGAAGCACTGACTTCCACGGTCGATGGAGCCACATTTCTGGCCCGTTCTCTTCTTTTGACCTCGTCCTACATGTTTTCGATTGAATGGCGGCTCCAGCAAGAAAGTGACGCACCGATGTAGCCACGTGGGGGCGAGTATTATCCTGCATAAAAATAAAGGAGTCCCCTGAAATTGCTCGGTAAGGCACAATAGGCTCTTGCTGGATTTCCCGGATGTAGCGTTCAGCCGTTAAACTACTTCCTATGCTCCCACCATGTATAAAAACTAGATCTGTTTTTTTGTTATATAATATTCCAGCCTACATCATACAAGATCCTCCTCTGTACGCCACTGTTTTCTTCTATCGCTGCAATGTACTCATATTCTGGACTCATCTGAGAAGAGAACTGAGCTCCATTGTTCTAAGCTGCGATCTGCATACAGTTGAGCAAATGTAAGACTGGCTTGACGGTGCGCTGCAGTCAGTTGTGGGCCTGTTGCCGGTCTTCTTGGGATGAGGGAAGCTTCTTGGGATGAGGGAAGCTTCTTGGGGGAGGAATTCGGTACTCGCCATTGATGCAGATTGGACCAAAGATTTTACGAAAGATCTTTCTCTCGAAGGCTCCCAAAGTCCTTTCATTAGAATTGCTCAACGTCCAGGTTTGTGCTGCATATAATAGGACGGGCATGATTAGTGACTTATAGAGCGTGAGTTTTGTTCGTCGAGAGAGGGCTCTGCTTCTCAATTGCCTACTTAGCCCAAAGTAACACCTGTTGGCAAGAGTTATCCTTCGTTTTATCTCAATACTGACATCGTTGAAATATTTAATGCTGGATCCCAGGTAAACGAAGTCCTTAACAACCTCGAAGGAGATGTTGTCAACAGTGACATTGTTTCCAAAACGCTGAGACTGTTTATTTGTTGACACTAGGTATTTAGTCTTATCTGCATTCACTGAAAGACTCATTCGACTCGACTCTTTCGCTAATCTGGAGAATGCTGCACTGACTTCGCGCGTATTATGGGCAACAATATCGATATCATCAGCATACGCCAGCAGCATAATACTTTTGTAGAATACAGTTCCACTGCGTCTCAAATCAGCAGCTCGGATGATCTTCTCCATTATCAGGTTGAAAAAGTCGCGTTTGGTATCGAATGGAGGAGTGAGATCCTTCTCGATTTTAATTGTGCTGCTGGTGTTGCTCAGTGTCATTCTGCAAAGACGGATGAGCTTTGCAGGAATACCAAATTCAGACAAGGTGGATTATAGATGATTCCTTATTGGACTGTCGGAGGCGGCTTTATAATTGACAAAAATATGGTGTGTGTCGATTTTTTTTTTCTAGGGTCTTCTCCAAGATTTGTCGTAGTGTAAATATCTGGTCTATGGTGGATTTGCCAGGTCTGAAGCCACACTGATAAGATCCAATCATCGGCTTTACGATGGGCTTCAGTCTTTCACATAAAACACTCGACAGGACCTTATATGCGATATTAAGAAGGCTTATCCCATGGTAGTTGGCGCAAATGGTGAAATCGCCTTTCTTGTGGATTGGGCAGAGCACACTGAAGTTCCAATCGTTTAGAATGCATTCTTCCGACCATATTCTGCATAGGAGCTCATGAATGCATTTAAATAGAGCTTCGCCTCCATTCTTGAAGAGCTCAGCAGTTAAGTCATCGGCTCCTGCGGCTTTGTTGTTTTTAAGCCGAGCTATAGCTTTCAAGACTTCACTATGGTTGGGCAGCGGAACTTCAACGCTGTCGTCCACAATTGGGGTTTCTGGGATATCTGTATTGGTGGGATTGTTGTCGTCGTCACCATTCAGAAGCCTAGAGAAGTCTTCCCTCCACATCATTAGTGTACTCTAGATATCTGTCACTAGATTCCCATTTTCATCCTTGCCCCGGTCTTGAAACCATCGGCCAGGCTTCTTATTTTTTCGAAAAATTTTCGGACCTCATTCATGTCACCATGCATCTCAATTTTCTCGTACTCACGCATTTCCGCTTCACTTTTCTTTCGCCTGAAAATGTGTCTCTCTTCCCTCCTCTTCTCTTTGTAACGCTCCTTAGCAGCACGCGGTCCAACCGACTGCAGAGTGGCTTTGTAGGCGGCGTCTTTTTCTGCAGTGGCGTCGCGACACTCCTGGTGGTGCCACTGGTTTCGGCGAGAGCGATGATAGCCAATCACCTCTTCGGCAGCCGTACGCATAGAGTGGGAAATGTGATTCCACTGCGCGCATATATCGTCGATCGGAGGAGTGCTTTCTTGAAGCAGGAGTGAGAGTCGGGTAGCGAAGTCTTCGGCTGTTTGTTTTGATTGCAGCTTTTCGACGTCTAGCTTTCTCTATGCTGGAGTGCGCGCATTCTTGGTTGCGCACAGACGTGTACGGATCTTGGCTACGACAGGATAATGATCTAAGTCTATATTGGCACCACGGATCGTGCGTTTATCTAAAACGCTGGAAGAGTGCCTTCCGTCAATCAAAACGTGATGAATTCGAGAACTGAACCTACTAGTTTTATGCCGATTCCGAACGGCTAATGTGCATGTTCTCAGGAAGCTGTACATGGCAATATTTACTCTCTGAGGTTTGCCATTGTCTGCAGAGAGGTGACGACCGAACAGGAAAATTAATTCAATTGAAAAACTTTCGGTGTCAGATAGAATTGAACCAGGGTTCTCTGGCGTATGGGTCACGCACTCTACCCACTACGCCACAGCCGCCATCGCTAAAATGCTTAATACAAGAATATTATTTCTCTCCGTGTTTTATGCTTACACTAGCAACCCTCCGCGGCTTTGCCCGCGATGTATCTTAAAATAAAGTAACGCATTTTTTGTAAAAAATTTGTCTTATTATCGTTTTAATAGGTTTATTTTTTCCATGACATATTAATTGCAATCATTTCTGTATAATCAGTGATTAAGCACAGACAATTTTATGTCGATTTAAGGAAACATGGCACATAACCGGAGACATTCCCCTACTTATTTAACCATATTATTAAATGGTATGAAAATGCATTTTATGCAATGCACTTCGGCTAAATAACACAATTTGTAGCTTAATCCCAGTAGGCAATTCAGCAAGCCCTCTTCAAAAGAAGGCATGAATTGAGTGAAATTGAATTGTTTTGGAAAGATATTGGTTTTAATAAGTCCTTACCTTTTCAAATGTAAATTTATGTTTATGGAATGAATTAAAAAGACTTTTTTATCACTTTCAATAAATGAAATCAAATTAAGTTAAAATATTTTCATATGTCTTATTTCAGTGACGCAATTATACACTAACGCTATGTAATGCCGTAAAAACATGCTAAAAAAGCCATTCAACCCATACCAATGCGCAGCTTCAAAGCGATGTAATTTGCATCGCACGGCGTTTCAATTTAAGCTTAAATTGTTACCATAAATTTGATGCAGTTCTATTTGCAGCTTAATTCTGCACGCAGCTTTTCAATATTTTGAATAGAAAAACTCTCTATGAATAATGAAATATTGAAGCAGCAGCAACAAACGACGCACTTGGAGAAAATGCTTTAAATTTTAACTGTCGGCCATTCTGCTGTTCGCGAACATAGAACTATCTCTCTCTGCTTCAATGCAGAGATTCTCTTTTTTGAGCATTGAGCAGCATTTTGTAGCGAACCCAAAGCAACATTCTGCTAGCTGCAAGCAATGACAGCGTCGGAGCTAACCAACAAATCAAAGCTTGCAAGAAAATAATTTGATTTTTTAATACAATATGAATTTTACTACCAAACTATTGATCTAAGATGCACGTCACCATCGACTTTTTTGTTGGAATCGGCAAGATCATTCATTTGTCCATATATCAAATTCACTTATCTTTTACGGTTTGAGCAGAAAATGAAAAAAGCATTTTGTCAGTTTTTCAGCCAATAACTTCTAAGCTTTGAATTATTTCAAAATTTTAAGTATACGGTGTCAATCTACAATTAATTACAATTTGAATAGTGAAAATTTAATTTAAATCCGTTCAGCCGTTCTTGAGTTTACTTGCATCAACGCAAAAAAGGCAATATTTCAAGTTTCATTTTTATATAATAGTAAGATTGTGACCATTGTTTTGACGGATTTGTAACGGGTTCGAAACGGATCCGCATCCGTTTTTATGCACATTGGGAAGTAGCGAAACGTACACACACACACACACACACACACGCATATTCGTTTATTTTTATTTGCGCTTTTCATTTTGAAAAATATTTTCCAACACATGTGTCGCTTGTGTTAAAATAACGATCAGAGCAAAAGCAACAGCGTGTGTGCGTGCGTACGTTACGTTTCCTAAGATAGTGAGTGTGTGTGTGTGCATGTGTGCTTTGCTATTTATGCCTTGCTTTGTACGTGCAGCGCTTTTACTTTCCTCTACATAACGCTACAAAATTATCTATTATATATACATACAAACTCACTTTTAATAATTTAAAATTTGCACATTTTAACGTCTGATAGCATAGCTGGTTGTTGTAGTTGTTTTTGCTTTTGTTTTTGTTCGTATTGTGTGCTGTCGGCATATTTATTATTATGATTATTATTGTGATTGTGAATTTCACTCCATTTTGTGGAGTGGAATGAGTGTGCGTGCCTTCAACTCTTTTTATTGCTTGCCTAGCTGCCTTGTTTGCCAAAAAGATTAATGTTTGTTTATTACAAATTTAATATATTTTAATGTGCTATAAAATCGTGCAATGCTTTTATAAAATTGTCGTATTTTATGCAAAAATTGTAGAAAGTTGTACGAGTCTTCTTTGTTAACATCCTGGTTAGGTAAGAGGTTTTGCACACACAATCTTGTGCGCTTATGATTTTGCCATATCTTAGATCTCAGTGGGTGACATTTGCACCTGTTGAAGTGAAATGAATTTTCGAACTTTTAAGTATTCCGCGAGTTATGTTGAGGTTTATTTTTTGTTTTTTTTTTTTTTAATTAGCAATACAAATTTAATTAAGAGAGAACAAATACAATAAATAAGACTTGTATATTTTAAGGATAAAACTCGTTCTCTCTGGTGAATACCTACAAAGAGTATACAAGCTTTATTTGAAAAGTTATATATATTTATAAATAGAAGTAGACGAAAGAGTAAGGAACCATTTTCTGCCATGTTTCTTAACCCAGCCTTTCTTTTTTTTTAATGAAGAAAAAGGGGTGCGCCGAATATTTTGTATAGAGATCTACCTGCTTTGAACATGTAAAATGAAGTATTTTACCAATTGTGGTTCATATGCACGTAGAAGATCCGCACAAAAAGGAGGGCGAAAAAAAAGTTTGGCATTGTTTCGTTAGATTTTTTATTTCTTTACACTGCGGTATGAGTTCGGTTTGGTTCACACATGAGCGAAGAAAAAAAAAAAGAGGTGTGGTCAGGGGACCCCCGCACAGTGTGGTATTTTCAATTCTAGCGTGCCAAAAGTCATATCTCCAAATATATCATAGGTAGTGACATACAATTTTGCACAATAAGACCAACAAAATAATTCTTACAAAAAATTAACGTAATCGCTTAACTGCCACGTCTACCTCACATACAACTGGAGCTATGGATGCTATGACAAATAAATTTGGTTTCTGCGTTTGTTTTGTCACTTATAACCGTTTGTTAAATGGGCGTAATCGGTCAACTATATACTTCCTGAGCAAAAGTTTAATGATATTTTAAGAGCTTTATTTTTTTGATATTAGGGTGGCATATTTGGATGGTAGGAACTGAGGTCTGGAGGGTAAGTACTAGAACCGTGCACCTGAGGTCAATGACATCTATAGAGGTCATATTAATCTCTTTGAGACAAAAGCATTAACATACCAAACTTTAAAATCCGACTGTAAATACCAGAGATATGAAGAAATATGTCCATGCGCGACCCCCACGTTCGGTAAAAAAAATTTTTTTTTCTTAATTGTCTTGAAAAAATGCGTCATATTTGCTGGTATACGGTGCAATTTTTTTTTGAGGTACGGTCTAGTGAACATGTTAATCAATTCTTATACAAGGATTAATTTTTGTCTGCTTTTATTATTTCATGTATATTTACAGTAGTAACGAAAAATTGTTTGCAGTGAACTTTAATTTCTGACTCTGTATTGTAGTCATTCTATTAAAAATGCATGATCATGCATAAAGCCTTGTGCTGTCAGCGCTCATAAACGTAGGTACATGTAAAGCTAAAGGTGTTGTAAATATTGCATTGACGATGTATATTAATTGAGTAAAACCCTCTATTGTTGACAGTAGATTCTTTTTTAACAATTTGTTTTCGCAATTTTCTTTATTGTTCGACCTTCTACGAATAACAAACAAAAAAAAAACAGCATTGATTGGTTTGTCTGTTGCTGAAATAAATGCTGAAATTTGCATATTTTTGACATGCAAAATAAACTTCTTATCAAGTTAACTTAATGGCTACGAGATTGGAAGCGGGGAAGTTGTTGATTTTTCCAAAGACTGTTCTTGTGAAATAATTGGCAAGAAGAAAATTGAAAAACAAAAACTTAAACTCTGCCTTCCAAGAAGTGTTGATTTATTTATCAAATTATTTGAGAATTTGCTACTTATAGATGAATTCAATCTAGGGCTAAGAGACAAAATAGAAAAATAAAAACTCGTTTAAAATATTGAGCCTATAATAATTGGTTTCAGTTACAAGCAGATTGCACGTTAAGGTGGAGGGTACTGAAATACTTTTCTTCGTATTTTGCTGCGGCTTTATGTGAGAATAAGTAAAAAATTTATCTGGATGGGTTCTCAAGGTTACGTTACCAAGTTTTTCAAACGAGTAAGAACAAACTTGGATGTAATTGAAACATTTTCTTAATAATTTTAACAGAGTTTAATAAAGCGTCCTTAAAACTGCCCATACTCTAAGACGTAGAGATAGCTATTGTGAGATGGACTTTTGAAATTTATTTTAGTTTTGTTTTGGTTTCATTATTTGTTTTTTTTTTTTTTTTTTAATGTTTTATTTGAGAATTCTGAGAACATTCACCAAATATCAAACAGAAAAATGGCTTTACAAGAAAGATAATTTTATGCTATAAGTATTTAAATATAATTTCGGGCATGTGTCCATTGAAGCTGGCTCGGATATGGCCAATTTTCTACAACTTTTTTAAGCATTTGGGGCCTTATGTGGACAATAGTTCGTCCATAGGTGCTAGTTTCTTCGCAATAACCAATGAGCTCACATTACCCCAGAGAAAATGTTCCTAAGACGCTAATAAGACGCGATATTGTTGAAAAATTCACTGATCCATTTTGAGAAATAACGCTTTCGCCTAATGTTTCCTTCAGTAACATATCAATTCTGTCGCGGTAACGTTAATCTTGTTACCGTAGAAATTCACCTTTTAGTAACTTGAACACTCTGCTGGTATTCTGCGACCAAGCGTTACCGGTGAATATTGTTACCATCTCTTTAGGTGGTAACAAGCACACATAAGGCATTTATTTTGCTTGCATTTAAGAACGTGCTCGTGTTTTGAGTAATTAATTTATTTATAAAATCCTAAAATCGAAATTGGAGCAAATAAAAATAAAAAACGATGTCAAATTCACTGTTTCTGCTTCTTCAGCACTTTCAATGAATAAAAATTTATAACAATGAATTATAAATAAAATATAGAAAACACCGCTGCTGCGCCGGTGCGTGCATATTTTCTGCCAAGAAAAACATATATTATATTAAAATTTTACAAAATGCAATTAATTCTATGTACTTGCTTCTCATTCTCCATTGTTCATATTTCACCTCAAGAAAGAGAGAGCTTCATTTCAGTAAGGTGAGTTTACGACGCTAGGCAGCGTTACCGAGTGCACAGAATACCAAATTCTAATGGTCTAGTTAGCCTCGCATGGCACAGCAGCGCATGGCTTAACAAGTGTCACTTGGCGACAGTGCTCCCAGGTTTTAGTGAAAAAAAAATCCCCATTTTTGCATACAAATGAATATTTTTACCCGTTTTTAACTTCGAGTTTCCCCGTTTTTTTCCCCCGGTTTTAAATTGTTTAATAAATAGCAATTTAAAGAAATAATAAGTTCATTAATTCACTTTACTAAAACTAAAATAAATACAAACAGGAAAAACGTACGTATCTATAAGAAAAATAAAAAATGAAAATTTTAAGCGATATTGTATTTTGACTCGAACGTTACTTTTTGAGATTATAAAAAAATTGTTAGAAATTATTTGAAATATACATATTGTTGTACATTTATCAAACCAAGTAAACAAGAGTATAAAAAGTCAAACATTTTGAATTTATTTCAATTGCAAAGCAATTTTTATATTTCATTAAAGATTTACTGCGGAGAGTTCTGCATTGAGAGGTATTGTCAAGAAAGTTCCTTATTTTTGTTTTATTTAAATTAATAGCTGAAAAAGCACTTTCAGCACTTGCCTCGCTATAGGGAAAGCAAAAAATAAACGACACTATATTTTTTTTTTGTTTTTTAAATATCATCTGAATCAATGAAAAATATAACTTCTTTCCAGAATTCCTGGGTAATTTCTGATGATATATTTGAAAAATTTATATTTCTTAACGATCTGTATTCTTGGTCGAAATCATTCCACTCGGATTGATCCAATAACGTGTGAAAATATTTTTAAGCTTAAAGTTTTATTTTCATTTTTACTATCTATGAGTGGCCCTTTATATAGCTCCTTAAAAAAGTATCGAAATCGTTTAAGTCTACATCAAAAATACTATTATGACTATATTAATGTATTCCTTTCGCATGAAACAATCAACAAAAGTCTTCAAAGTTAGTTCTATATTTCCATATATGACACATTCAGCTTTGTAAAAAATGGCAAACAAAAAATGGATGTAATTAAAATAAAAAGTAGGTTTTTTTAATAACCGATAAATTTTTTCACTCACTATTTAATATTTAATTTTCCCGCGTTTTATCAATGTTTTGTACGAAAAATCCCGAAAAAGGGGAAAACCCCGTCACCTGGCAGCTCTGCTTGGCGATCTGTTTAATTCGATTTGCGTGTATCTGATTATGCACAACATGACAACGCATGGCAATGCTCAGAGAAAAACAGAAATTCAACGCTGAATACATAGATTAACATTTTGATATCTTTGTATCTTCTATGCGTTTGAGGTTTTGTCGAAACAGTTTTGCATAATCAGCACTTTTTTTGCTATGCGCTAGCTGCTTATCTATGTACCATGCGCTGCTGTGCCATGCGAGGCTAACTAGACCATACCACCGGTAACGAGTTTTGGTAACAATTTTGCTGTTACCGGTAACGCGCAGAATCGATCTGTAAGTCGATTGTTTGACGAGCATGTATGGCATGCGTCCTCGTTGTGTTGAAATAATATCTCTACAGCAAGCATGGGAGTTTTAATTCGGGAACGAAATAATATGCAATCATGACTCCATAGCATAGCTGTTAAATTGCGATTACGATTAGTAATCAATTAAAAAAAAAAGAGTAGAACTTTTACCTAAAAATGTAGTCAATTCAGCTAAAGTAATCCGGTGATTTTCAGTCAACGAATTTGATTAGGTGCGCTACCAATTTCTAAATGTTAATTATATGCAATTATATTGGGTAGTTTAACTGCGAGAGTAGCTAAAAAAACCTAAATATTTAGGTGTACCTTCAACCATAAAATAGATAAGACACATAATTTATTAGAAGAATAAGCTAATTTTTTTTAAACTATGACCACTTCAGATTAGGCAAGCCACCTACTAAGTGTAGAAAAATCATCTAATTATTTAGATAGCATTCCCACTTAAGAGTGGGAATGCCGTGCAAAAAATATGCAAAAAATATGTTTTTTGTTTTGCAATTTCTATTTTGAAGTGAAACTTTCCTTAGGTGACTTTACTTCATTTCGTCACATGATAGAGAAGAAAGATTTGTTTTATAGTAGATAGAATGAGAGAGATATATATATTGTATAAATGACTGAAAAATTTCTTTGCCGCCGCTGAGATTCGAACCTGTGATCTCAAGATTTCAACAACCAACGCCTTATCTATTGAGCTAAATTTCCAATACAATAATATGCTCTACATACCAATTAATCAAATTGCTGTAGATGCCCATAATTTCAGAGTTGTGGACCTCATATTTTTATATACATTTTGTTCACAAGTTATTAAACGGCGTAACAGCATAGCGGTAAAGCGTTTGACTATAACGCAAGCGGCCTGAGTTCAATTCTCGCGTTAGACTTTACTTTTTGTAAAATTTTCTCACTTTGTTTTTATTTATGTTTTTTATAGGAGAGCGCTGTGCTCCTATAAAATTCAAATACGGGGAAAAAACAAGTTGTAAGGAAAGCATTTGATTTATCCACGTAAATATTTATATAAAATTTATACTGAGGCGTGGATAATGCTAATATGCGTTATTTCCCTAGTGTACGAACAAATCGACAACTTGCATTAGGTAAAATAACTAGAAGAATTAGATGATTCAATAAGCAAAATTTTAGTTGAATTAACTAATTTTAATTAGGTGAATTACCTAATGCATGATTCTTAAATTAACTGTGTAAGTAGAAAAGTTGTTGAAAAGATTAGGTGAAATAGAAACTTTCACATTAGCTAAACTAGTTTAGGTAATAAATCAATTCTTTTATTTTCTGTGTAGGTTAAAGGTGGCCCTAAACTCTTCCACGCAATATTTGATTGTTATTAACGCTTTGATATTGCTTGGACTGAGGCAGGCCCGTAGCCAGGATTTACCCAAGGGGGGGTTTGGATTAAAACAAAATATCGATAGTTTTTGATATCGATAAATGAGAAGGTGTTTTTAACATAATTACCAGAAAGATGGGAAAAATCAGTGGCTAGAAATGGACAATACTTTAAAAAATAAATTTGTAACAAATTTTTCACAATAAAGCGACAAACTTGAAAAAAACCACTAAAAAACTTTTTTGTACATCAACTTCATAAAACAAAAATTAATTTACTTTATTTTTGTTTATTTTGACGTGACGAAGTTACGTTATACTGCTCTAGTTTCCAAAAAAGTTGAAAAATGAATTTTTTAAAAATTCATCTGCGTTTCATTGAATTGTTACTCGCTGGGTATAAGAGCTATGATTAAAAGAATAGTATGACCATAAAGGCTAATTCTTTGACTATAACAAAAAAACAAAAAAAAAATTTAATACGGCATAGGGACGTAGTGGGAGCTGCGTAAGCAACGCAACTGAAAATTTGTTACTTGGAATTATTACTCGCTGAGTATTAGTGCTAGGATTAAAAATACGATACGCCAATAAAGGCCTACTAAAAGCCCTCACAACAAAATTAGACAAAAAATTTCTGACATCATGGGGACGCTGAGAGAGCCGCTCAAAGATCGATAACGCAACATTCATGCAGTGGCGTTGCATTGAATTTTTACTCAATGAGTATATAACCTACGATAAAAGTTTAAAAAGGAAAATAAAGTATTTATACATGGCTTTACGACAAAAATAAAAAAAAAATTCCGGCGTCGTCAGGTCGTGAATATAGCAGCTTATGTAACAGAAATGTAATATCGTTGCTTGGAATTATTACTCACTCAGGAGGAGTGCTACAGTAAATTTTGTTTTACGATATCAGGGATGTGTTATTACGCTTCACAACTAAATTACAAAAAAGATTTAGTTGTCATGATTTCAGGTATGCAATCACATAATGCAGTAAAAATGCTACAGCCATGAAAAAACGTTGCATGGATTTTTAACTCTGTGACTACTGGTGCAACGGTAAATTTTAAGGAACGAAAACAAAGGTGAGGTCTTCGAGCATATGACAAAAATAAAAAAAAAATTTGATGGCGTGTCAAAAACCCTCAGGGAACCGCCTGATGTGACGCATATGCATCACTTTTGCTGGATTAATTGAAATGAGAGCACAACCAATGGCGAAGCAAAAAAAAGTTAAACGAAAAGCACCAACTCCAAATCCAACAACAACTCCAACACCAACACCAACACCAACACCAACGCCAACACCAACACCAACACCAACACCAACACCAACACCAACACCAACACCAACACCAACACCAACACCAACACCAACACCAACACCAACACCAACACCAACACCAACATCAACATCAACACCAACACCAACACCAACACCAACACCAACACCAATACCAATACCAACACCAACACCAACATCAACATCAAAATCAACATCAACATCAACATCAGCATCAACATCAACATCAACATCAACATCAACATCATAACCAACATCAACATCAACATCAACATCAACATCAACATCAACATCAACATCAACATCAACATCAACATCAACATCAACATCAACATCAACATCAACATCAACATCAACATCAACATCAACATCAACATCAACATCAACATCAACATCAACATTAACAACAACAGCTAGAAACTTCGTCACGTCAAAACCTACGGGTGTGTCCACGGCACAGCCAACTCTTTTTTTTACATATTTATTTTTTTTTTTTTTTAGTTATTTTTTTTTTTTGTTTGTTAATTCTAATAACACAGCGTCCGCTCTGACACTGCAATCCCTATGTATGCCCAAGGATACACACCCATTTAACATAAAAAACGTGTGTTCTATAATTTTAAAACTGTCGTTTGTTGAGCTCAATGTTGTTCGGCTATATGTCTTGCTTATCGTTAAACTGTCGTTTTGGAATACAGAAAGACGTTAAAAAAATAAAATTTTCAAGACAAACTTCTAAAATGACGATAATTAAGCATCTTATATTATTATTTTAATAATTTACTTGAAAGCTTATTTCGGTTTAAAATTCTATATAAAAATAACCACGATTAGAATAACGACATTTTCTTGTATTTCCTGACTTTTGTAAAGGCCACAATGAAAAGGTTAGAAAAGTTTATTTAAAAAGTTTTTGTTATCATTCGGTAAAATTACCAGAAGGTTGTGATCTTGCGTCTCCAAAACCAATGCTAAAAAATACGCAAAACTTGCAAAAAGCTGCATTTTCCAATTTGGAGTAAACAAACCAATGCCAACGGTTCAACCAAGAATGCTTAAATCGGAGTTTGCAAGAACCGCTGGCAGGATAATTAAAATTTGGTGGAGGCACATTAATGCTTTGAAAACTTTCAAGGCGGTTCGAATCGAAAATATTGCTCATCAACTTGGAAAAATCGTTATTTGGACACTGATATACTCTCGAAGTCGAAGGCAGTTCCGATGAATCAAATGTATTCTAGAACAATTTCTTCAATCATACACACAAACTTAGAGTTATAAACATTAAAAGTAAAATATTAATACCGCAACTTGTACTACCGGTTTCTACATAGCTGTCAAAATTAAAGCTTTCTACAACTGCAGGTTACAAAGGAAGTTCTGAAGACTTTTCAGATTCCAAAGTTTCTTGAACGTTTTCTGCAATACAGATGAAATATAATATTATTCGGATTTTGTCGGTTCCGCATCAAGCAAAAAGTTATTCCATTAATATTCAATCAATGCAAACACGCTACCAAAAAAAAAAAAACACAGCTTTCAAACATTCAGAAATATTCGGCAACTTTTTAGCACATTTACGCATTGATAATGAAAAAAAAATCATTTAAATCATTCCACCGTTCTAGCCTTTTTTACTTCTGATTTCTGCAGCCAATTAGGTGGACTCATTTTTTTAGTTTTGGCACAGTAAAATTAACAATAGAAACTCTTAAACTTATCTAACGAAACTCAATCAAAATTTCACCACTTTCACGTAACACCTGTTAACGCAATAAATTCTTAAATTGCTGGTGGTAGACAAAGTTCAATTGAATGTATCGAACTTTTTTCGATACTTAAGCATGTTGATGTGTTCGCTGTTGTTGTTTTCACTTACAGTTTGCACTCTAAGAGAAAAAAGACGCACGTGCAGCAAGTATTCGCAAATTGGCAAAGTTATATTAATGCTAATATATTATTTTTTTTTATACTTTTTGGACCATAAGGGGGGGGTTTTAACCCTAAAAACCCCACCTTGTCTACGGGCCTGGACTGAGGTATTTCAAATGAAAGTATCATACATATGACATAACAACATGACCAATTTTTCCCGTGTTTACAAATTCACTGAAAGCGTTCACTAATGATTGCTGTCAAAACAAACTTAAGCTTTATAAGGTTGGTGCTTTGTACTATAGTCATTCTTTTCAAAGAACAACCTCCATCTATGCGAAAATTACGAAAATATGTAATTTGCCTTTCCGCTTCCTTACACCACGATGTTCTAATTTTTTTTAAATGGGCTGACTTCTAAACGATTTAGGATTGATTTTAATTAAAAATTTGGATTAAATTTCACAGAAACCGTAGACAACTTTTTATAAACGCCAATATGCGTATGTTAAACAACATATGTTGAGTACATAAAAAAATAAATTTTCCATTATTAAAATATTTGTCTTTCGAGCGTCTCGAACTACCAAAAACGGTAATTTTTTGCCATTTTTCAAATGAAATTTCATCCCTCCTTGTATGGCTTTGCATTAACTTTTGACAATTTCTTAATGTTTATTGCACTTTCTTAAAATCTCAAACGTTTTTAGGTTTGGCAACCTAACATTAAGTTTTTCAAAAATCGAAAAACGAACATTTTCGATATTCAAATCCGAGCACATAGAAATTAATAAAAATATCCATTCTTGCGATTTAATCCAAAACCATTCAAAAATTGTAATTCTTGGGAGTGCTGTAAGCCTAAAAAAAAAGCGAAACGGTTCACCCCAACGCACGCTATTAATATACTCGTAGTATGTAGAAAATCAAAATTGAGCTTAAATTGCTTATGTAAAAGTGAAAAATTGCAGTAAAGTAAATAAAAGTGACAAAATTTTGAAAGAAAATTTTACAAGGATTCATAATATTTAATAAAAATTACAGGTTGACAGAGTATTTTAATTTTAAATTCACTTTAAACTTAAAAATAGTGTATTTTTGCAAAACTTGCTGGTTTGACAATCAAATACTTCTATTTGCAAAACAAATCTCTACAAATATTGCATATCGTTGAAAGACCATGAAATTGTCTCTCTAAAACGTCTTTGTAGAAAATTTCACTTTAAAAATTGTTGTTGCAATATCATTTTAGTGAAACAACCTCCTGAAATTACAAATTTAAACTATAACTCCCCAGGGGGTCAAAATGGACCATCACTTCCGGTACATTTTGACGTGAGGAAGTAACGTTTTACCTCGCAGGTTTCCGAAAAAGTTGAAAAATGAATTTTTTAAAATTCATCGGCGTTGTATTGAATTGTTACTCGTTGAGTAAAAGAGCTATGATCAAAAAATGATAAAACCGTAAAGGTAAATAAAAAAAATTTGTTACATGGAATTATTACTCGCTGAGTATTAGTGCTAGGGTTAAAAATATAATACACTAATAAAGGCCTGTTCTAAGCCTGCACCACAAAGTTAAGCAAAAAATTTCTGACGTCATGAGGACACAGAGAGCCGCTCAAAGATCGACAATGCAACATTCATGCAGTGGCGTTGCATTGAATTTTTACTCGGTGAGTATAAAAGCTACGATAAATGTTTAAAACGGAAAATGATGGATTTATACTTGGCCTTACGAAAAAAATAAACATAAAAATTCTGACATCACCAGGTCGTGAATATAGCAGCTTATGTAACAGAAATGTAATATCGTTGCAAGGAATTATTACTCATTAAGGATAAATTACAAAAAAATTCTTGTTCTCATGATTTCAGGGTTGCAACCACATAATGCAGTAAAAATGCTACAACTATGAAAAAACGTTGCATGCAATTTTAGCTCTGTGATTACTGGCATAACGGTAAATTTTAAGGAACGAAAAAGAAGGTGAGGACAACGGGCACATGATAAGAATAAAAAAAAAAAATTGCCGCCGTCATGAGGTCCCTCAGGGCACCGCCTAATGTAACGCATATGCATCACTTTTGCTGGATTAATAGGATGCAGCTAAGGCAAAGTTAATGCACCAAAGAAAAGCACAACCAATGGAGAAGCAAATAAAAAAAAGGAAAAGCAAAAGTAAAAGCAAAAGCAACACCACCACCAACACAAACATAAACACCAACACCAACACCAACACCAACACCAACACCAACACCAACACCAACACCAACACCAACACCAACAACAACACCAACATAAACACCAACACCAACACCAACACCAACACCAACATCAACACCAACAACAACACCAACAGCAACACCAACACCAACACCAACACCAACACCAACACCAACACCAACACCAACACCAACACCAACACCAACACCAACACCAACACCAACACCAACACCAACACCAACACCAACACCAACACCAACACCAACACCAACACCAACACCAACACCAACACCAACACCAACACCAACACCAACACCAACACCAACACCAACACCAACACCAACACCAACACCAACACCAACACCAACACCAACACCAACACCAACACCAACACCAACACCAACACCAACACCAACATCAACACCAACACAAACATAAACACCAACATCAACATCAACATCAACATCAACATCAACATCAACATCAACATCAACATCAACATCAACATCAACATCAACATCAAAATCAACATCAACACCAACACCAACACCAACATCAACATCAACATCAACATCAACATCAACATCAACATCAACATCAACAACCACAAGAAACGCTTTCACGTCAAAACATACGGGTGTGTCCACGACACAGCCAACTATTCTTTTTTTCGCCCGTTTTTGCATCCTCTATTATTTCAAATCATCAAATCATAAAATCATTTTTTTCGTCTAACTTTTATGGGACGGTCCAGTGATTGTCGAGTTGCTTACTTCTGGAATTACACTCGTATGTTGAAGATTTAGAACTCATGTTATCATAGTAAACATAAAATATAAGTTAGACGTCAACTTTCGAAACGCTGAAATACGTGTGTATTTATTTTTTCCTCGAAACCAAAATTTCTTGTCCTACCAAAACCCTAGTCCTACATTGAGAAAAAAATTCAGAATTCTACGTTGAGGTGTAGATTTCTACATCCATAGACTTTGTGTGGATTTAATTAAGAACATATACTTTTGAATAAAAAAAAAGTAATATTTTATTAAATGTTTAAGTACATATATCTTATTTTTAAATTCAAATGCGTATGCGTTAGTCTCACTAAGGCAAGACCATACAGATGTGGTTTAAGAAAAAATAAAATTAAAAAAAATAGAAGGAACAGCGGAAAAATCAAATCGAAATTGGTAATTTTGTATGGGAATCGCCACATCAGACTACTTTAAATAGCCAACAAATCTTAACGGCTGGACGGATTTAACTCAAATACGGCATACGCATTATTTGAAGCCTAGATTATGGCATACTATACTGATTATGGCATACTGGTTATGGCATACTTAGTTTTGACCACGCCTCTTTCGCCTCTTTTTAAGAAACGTAAACTATCCCACTAGCGTACTATTATTAGCAAAACTGTTCGTCTAATTAATTAAAAGAAAATTCTGTTATTTTAACACCAAAAACATTCACATATCTTCTAAATTGCAAAAAATTTCAGTACAGCGTCTTTTTCTAATAACATCGTTTCCTTAGAATAACAAAAAACTATCATTCAATTTCTTTTCGTTGATAAATTCAATTTAAGCACTTAATAAACCCTATTTGTAGAAAGCTCCAACATATTCACTTTTTACTCAAAAAAGGACACAAAAGCTGTCATTTCAATAAATAAAAAACAAATTATTTGTTTGCCTATTGTGAGGATCGATCCTTAGACCACGTTATGACTTAAGAACTGATGGTTGAGCTGACTATTTTTATTCAAATTGAAATGTACTACAAAATTTCTTAATAGAATTCTATTAATCTTAATAGAATAGAATTTGCAATAAAATGATATGACAGCACAATCTTCTCAATTCGAATTATAGCAGCCTTTTATATTTTTCTTAGACAAAAACCAATCGTGGTTTTCATCTTATTCTTATCTTCTATCTTTCTATCTTCTGAATATATAAATATCAATTGCCATGCGTTAGTCTTGCTAACACTCGGAAATGGCTCGGCCGATTTTAATAATTTTTTTTGTTTGCCTCAAAACTGATTTGGTGTAGGAAAAAAGAAAATTAGGAAGAACCCAAAGCGAAATAATCGAAAGAATTGAACTAGGAAATGGCTCGGCCGATTTTAATAATTTTTTTTATTTGCCTCAATACTGATTTGGTGTAGAAAAAAAGAAAGTAAGGAAGAACCCAAAGCGAAAAAATCGAAAGAATTGAAATTGGTAATTTTTTGTGTCGTACAGTGTTCATTACAACTCCAAGGAGAGGACGAGCCTGACATTGGTCTACGAAGTCAGTCAAATGCGCGGCGAGGTAATACACGCGTTAGCCACACTGACCAGCGAGCGACGGATAATGAAAACAGTCAGATTGTCATGTCCGAATAAGTGTCATTTATAAACTAAACAGAGTGGCATACAAAATAATGCCCATAACTCGAGAACGGATTGCCCGATTCGAGCTGTTATTTTTTTTTTGTGTTCGTATTCGCACAGGGTAGCTGTTAACAGCAAAAAAAATTGTAATTTTCTCGGAAAAATCGGTGTTCCTTACATCTTGTATGGAAAAATAAAAATAAAAACAAAATCGATTTGAATTTCATAATTCAAAATGCAATTTCTGGATAATCTGGTTCAGATCAGTTGATTGTATTCAGACGAAGCAACCAATTATCGAACAGTGTTCCTGAATTCATTGATTTGTAAGGATTACAAATAATTTGCCTCTGAAGGTTGGATCTGTTATCATCATGCTTCGGAGACTCAAACAACCGAAATTGTGCAAGTGAACAAATTGGTCGTGAAGCAACTCAAGAATAATGTCATTCAAACAACGATGAACGCTGTTGAGTAGGCAAATTCAAGCGCGAAGAAGTGCTCATTGCAAGAATTAATTTGATTCTAACCGATTTACCTTCGAGTTCAAACACGTTCAATTCAAATTCAGTTCGACTTGCATCGCCATGACAATCAATGAATCACATGGTCAATCTTTGGAATTAATTATGAGACTGTGTGCTGGATTAAATCAAATCTAAACTTATTTTCTACCTTAAGAATAAAGAGAACATACGAGTAATAACATAATATATAATGTATATAAAGATAATGGAGCGCAAAGCAGTGCGATCATATAAAGAGAGAGAGAGCAAGTAGAATATGCAAATGCAGCGTAAACATCTTACACCTGTAGCATGGAGATGCAATCAGTATTTTAGATATAGATATGCAGACGGAAGTTCCGCTCACAAAATTATATGGAAATAATATAAATGTTTGAAAGCCTTCATCTTTGGTTACTTTTGCTAACGTTGTCTATCAAAAAGCATTGAATTGATCTGACGTGTGATTCCCTCAACCTGCTTACATTCCGTGTAAATAAGGGATATTAGAGTGTTTCATTCATTTAATCAATAATTTAAATTCGATTGGCACCATTTGTTATCGATCGCGAACGTTCGATAAAAAATTAATTTCGACCGAATCGTGATTGCTCGAAATTATTTAAATAAAAAAATTAATTTAGGGCGGAACGAAGTTTGCCGGGTCCTCTAGTGATATATAAATAAATAAATTTTTTTATTTAAAATGCAATCCGTGCACACATTTCAGTTGTTTCGATTGCCTTACAAATAGTTGTTTGGTGTATTTCATGATTGTATGTTGCGTTCTGGTTTTTCTTCAACGCAAAAGAAGCATCTACCTCTCTTCTTTACTTGGTCTGGAAGGCTTCTATAACGCCATTTTTGAGATGTTCCAGATTCAGCATTATGTGAAGAGTAATTGTTCTCAGAAACAAACAATATAATAGAAACAAAATATAGGAGTATCTTGCTTCAAGGGGCATGGTGTAGAAATCTACATCTCAACATGAGTAATTGAAGTTTTTAAATATATAGAAAACTATTATAATTCGGATTCTCAAAGTATATGATTTCGGTTCACACTCAGTATAAAATAAAAGTCATGCATGCTTGGATCCTTAAACTGAATGGTTTTGGAAATATTTAAATATTAAAAATAACAAGTAGTTTTCTACACCAACGGTTAGCACTACGGTTAAAAACAATAAAATTGCTTTGCTTAATTGTCCAGAGAACTATCGTTTTAATTTTAGTTGTTACCGTCAATCAATTGTTGGAATAACTTTGATAAATTCCCACAAGAGCTTAGACACTTCAGTGTTAACTTAAAAAACTCTTACCTTTCAGCACAGTTGAACTCAAGAAGTATTAATTATTTAAGAACATCAATTATTTCCAATCCTCCCATGGCTGTCAAGCTCAAGTTTCAATAATTTTTGAAATTCATGTCTTCAATCTTCACACTCATCCCACTCATCACACTCATCTCACTCGAAGTGGCAAATTATTTAACTAACTGCACTCTGCCTCAATTACCGTCATATTAAGTATTAATTAGCACAGTGCAAACATCAAAAATCACTTAATATGAAACCACAAACAACAAAAAAGGGAACAAAATTAAAAATGAAAATAGAATTAAAACCAAAAAAGAAAATTACACAAAGTCAGAACCACACTTGGGCACATGATGGCTCTATTTGATATTATTTTTTTTTTTTACCACCCAAAGGCAAAAACAGTCAAAAAGTATGACTCTTTTTTCGCTCCTATGAAGATTACTTAATTAAGTCATATATGAATGGTTACATCAAAGGAACTGCCAATTTTGTTGTGGTGCTGCTGGGGCTAAAGTCTGTGCAGTAACCTAGTGGATAATAACATTGTCGTTGTTGTTGTTTTTGTTATTTTTCATTTTCACTGTTACAGATGTGGCCTGTTTTTGTCAGTAACTCCATCGAGATTTCTGCGGTTTCATATGTGCCTAAAGTTTGTATTTTATTTTTGAGCTTTTTAGTTGTTGTTGTTGTTGGAGTTGTTTTTGTTTTTGTATTTTTGTTTGCTTTCATTATTGTTGTTGGCATTTTAGTTGGGTCAGTGTCCTTTCTCATTTTATGACAGGCACCATGACAAGCAGCGTTAGTCATAAAATCTCATAATGTCAGAATATGTACCATATAAAAAGTGGCAGCTGCTGTTGTTCGCTCGGTCTTAAGGTTTAAGGTATCCGTTATAATATTTTCATAATTTTAATATTTGTTACTTTGTTTTTTTGTGCTATTTTTGTTTTGTCTTTTTGGCCAGAGCTCTGCTGGTTAAAAATAACTTTATATTCTGACAAAAGTCCATAAATCATTATTAGAACATAAAGTGACATGATTTAAAAGTTTTGCTGGCCTTACGGATTCAGTTGATGCACACAGCACTCACACACACATACACCCACACACAGATTTCCGTCAGGTTTCTGGTTATGGTTATCATTTAGTGAGAAAGGGTTTTTTATAAGGACACATTCATTTTGTTGTGGAACAACTGTCAAGTTCACTCTTAATTTCCTTGGTGTGCATAACATTTGCAAAAAATGTGCCAAATAGCCAGAAAAATATTCATCATTCAGCCATTTTATGGTTTTATTTTGAACTCTTTCTGATTTTAAATCAAAATTAAAGTCATTGAGGGCGTTATTTTTGGCGGGAAAATAAGAAACTATTCGAAAAATAGAAACTATTCGGGTTTTTGAAAAAGTTTGGTTACAAATTAGACCAAAAATTAAACACTTTTTTCTTATGCCCTGAATTTTATTTTCGTATCTTTGGCCTGAATCCAAAGATGTTATTATACTCATGTCAAAGATATACTCTCAAAAAAATGTTTGTCGTTAATGGGCTCAACGAGCTCAAGTTTAATAAAATATCATTAAAAAATTCTTGGAATAATTGGAACAGTAATTAGTGTTGCTCCTCAACCAGATCAAACTTCTCAATGTTTGGACGTATCTTTTCATGCAAAATCCTCAGAAGTTTCCTGTAAAACGCTGTTCTCTGATGTACCTTTACTTGCCAGAGAAGTGCCTTCTAATTGCAAAGTCCCGAACAAATCTTCTTGCAGCTGATGGAAGAGAGGTAATTGGCTTGTTGCTCTAAAATCAAAATATCGTTTTTGTTTTTTAGGTCGTGGATGAAAAGCGAACTATGCAGAAAATTTTGTTTTCACATGAAAGTGTTCCGAATTCCAAAGGATATTCATTTAGAAACTTTGCAATGTTGTGCAATACAAAGCACGCAGAAATTACTGCTGGAGTTCTATCAGTTGCCAATCGTATTCTATTTTGCAAAATGGGAAATCTTTGTTTCAATTGTCCGAACATATGTACGCTCAATCAAACATCTTTCTCTTTTATGCAAGTTGCTGTAGCTGCGCTGCATATTGGTGGTTGGGTTACGGTCAGTGTTGCCAGAATGGCAGATTTGCCTGCAAATGGCAGTCTTTTTAACTCTGAACAGGTTGGCAGTTTTTCTAAAAAAATACAGTTTTTCCATTATTAATGCAGTTTTTCAGGGTAAAATGCAGTTTTTATAAAAATATAAAATCTTATGTAGTTTTCATAAATTCTCTTTATCAAACATCATTATAGTTCAACTATTTTATTAAAGCAGACTTGCTTTAACCTTTAGAAGCAGTTTCAGCCAACTTCACGCATTGAACATTGAACATGAACCAACCTCACTCCTCTATTTGCTCCAATTTGCTTGTTTTCATTTGAAGCCATCCTGGGATCCTGGGAGGAAAATAAGAACTTGAAAGGTTGGATTAGTGCGACAAATAGAAATTCCAGCCCTCTAAAAAAAAAAAACCATTATTATTGTTGAACTTTGACGTATCAAAAACTATGATACAAAAATGTAAAAGTGATACATGGTGAAATAATAAAAGGTGTTCTCATCCGAAATGTATGAAAAAATAGGCTGCCTTATTTTGACAGCTAATTTTGAATCAGTGTAGGGTTGCATATTTGTGTACTTTTTTTGATACTAGTACATTTTGTAACTTGCTACTATTATAATTTGTAGCATTCAAAATTTAAGCTATTTTTTCCATTTTTATTATAATCCTTCAACTTCTTTACCCAAAAATATTGTAAAAAAAACAACAAAATTAAAAAACGTTATAATATTTATTGCAAATAATATGATGAAAAATTTACTTAATAATTTTGTGCATTTTCTGATATACTGAAATATTTTTTTGTTTTTCTTTAATTTTATTATTTAAATACTTAATTCTAAAATGCATTCTGCACTTAAAAAATAATTTTTTTATAGTATCAGGTATATCAACCTCTAAACTTAAATTCATCAGAGTAGAACATATGTTTTGATGGCTGTTAATTTTATTTTGGTTATAATTTTGAAAAATACTTTCGAGAAGTTTGATTTTCTCCATGAAGAGTGTATTAGGTTTAAGAAGAGAACCACGCGACACTTGGTCAACCCAAGTCCACGAATCAAAACTTTCTTCATAATCTTCTAAATTAAGTTTCCTCATTATATAACCTGCAACATACTCTAACGCATCTTCATGTAAAAAATCAAACTCCTTGATTGTATCTATTACATCAAAATAATTTTCATAAGATACGTTTGCTTCTTCTGAAATAGTATGCTGCAAATCTGAGCTTGAGAGCGACAGCCATTCCGTCTCATCGCACTCAACATTAGTTTTTGTTGAAATGATTTCTGTGTTTTTGGCTTTATAAAAATAAAAAAACACGTAAGTGTCTATTTGCTAATACATGTGAATATTAGTGACATCTCCGGTCAAAACCAATAACAACCTAAGAATCTTGCTTTAAAGCTTCCCATCTCCATATAAGTTCTATGATAGGTTCTGTGGTTTTTGTGTGATAATTTTTGCTGAGATCACGCTATAATCTCCCAATTTTGTTTGGGTATGAAACTATATGCGCTGAACACTTCGTCGATAACTCAGTTCTTTCTTTGATTAGGTGGTTATTGCTTGTGACTATAGACATAATTCTAAAAATAATTCTATAAAATAAATTAATATACCCAGTAAATATTTTCGCAATCTGTATTTTAATTGCATAGGACTTGGCTGATCGAATAATCCGCCTTTGCTCCGCATAGCACCGAAAAAATGTTCAGGAATGTCTTGATTTAATCTGTACGTAATAACATACTGAATGAGGTACTTTTCATTAACATAATTATATAAACCAACAAGAGACTTGTTGGTCAAAAGCACACCCTTTTGAAATGGTTGCAAACTAGTTTTATTTGGCATTAGTTGCTTTATTGCATTATCCATGTAGCATGTTGTTTTTCTTCACTTCCGAGCTTGAAAAATGTGGAAAGAAACACCTTCAAGTAACTTCAAGTTACTTAAAGTGCGTACGGAAACCGACGTAATATGTTAGTGTCCTTGTGTATTACCTTTTACGTTGAGATGCTCTTCAGTCAACTTATATGTGATGGACACATCGGAAGAGGATGTATAATTCATTGCCTGCTTGATTGTTACAGGCGTGATTAGTTTATTATGAAAAACTTACCCAGTATCTAGGAAATGGTTCCTTATTAGTTTTAATAAATGTGGTACATCAGCGAACACGTAAATTCTGCCATCTTTGACAAATGGATTTTCAAAGTAGGGATTTTCTAATCAAATGAATTTGTATACAACAAAATGAAAATTAACAGCATTATATATATAATTATATACCTGATGAAATTCCAAGTTGCTTCCACACTGCTTGGTTAGTGGAACCCATGTCGGAAACCATAGCAACAACTACAAATCCAGCTTTATTTAGCCTGCTTATAATGTCTAGCAATATATTTTTAGTCATTTTGCAGTCGAAGTCTATAAAAACTGGCTGCTTCCATGATGATGTAACGCCTCTTGCAATTACCATTTGCGCATAATTGCAAGGCACGCGCACACTGTCAGTCCATGGATCATGCTCGTACACAGCAGTTGTTTTCATTTCGTCAAACGACAAAACACATAACCGGTCTCTTTCTGAAATAGCTTCGGCTGCTCCTTGCATGATATCAATGATGAACTGCAGTGCACCATCGTCAAATTTTAGCTTGTTCCACCATCTTCCTAAAGTTGCTTCCGATGGCAGTGGAAACCCTAGGCCGTAGAGATGATTGTATGCACGAGAACCTGCTGCATGCAACGTTGTGGCAGAAGCTATATCTTCCCATTTCCATAAAATACGCTGATTAGGACTTATTAATTTTTTTAATTGACCTTGCGTAAAAATTTGGTGAACTGCATTTTTAAAAGTAGTAAGTTCTTCAACTTGTGCTTGGAGGCAAGCATTTTCGGCCTTGAGTTCCTTTATAATATTTGCCAATCGTACAATTTCGATATCACAATTTTTATAAATGATATCCGGTCTGAAATTTTTTCATATTTTTAAGTATTCATACCTTTCACAATTTGATAGCACATGCGCTTACTCTGTTTGACTGCCGGAATCCTTCCATGACTTACAATCTTCATATTGGCTTGGAAAACTTACGACCATTGGAACAGCGTTTGTATCAAGTCTCATTCTCTTTGAACCGGCTCTGAAATCATTTGCGTCGAAATGTAGCTCACACAACTTTGCTGATGCCGGCAGAACTTGCCCACAAGCCGTGTTCCAAAAACTTCTTCTTTCAATATCTTGAGGCACATGAAATAAACTATATTTTTCCTCTTTCCACGTATTTTTGCACAAATAACAGCTAGATTTAGGCATTTTTGCGAAAAGAATACAAACAAAATTAAATCGCGCACAATTTTCTTTTTTCAAAAAAAAAGGTTACCACTATTCAAAATAGTATCTACATTTTATAGTACATAAAAAAATTAAATATCATCATACTAACGGGAATTTAATTTATAGTTCAGAATGTAAAAATACTTGAATTTTTAACTTTTAAATAACAATAAAAACGCGACATAAAACATAGGCATAAAATTCAAACCTTTGACTTGTGTATCTTCATATATTTCCAATTAGTATTCTTACCAAAAATAAAAAAGTACTTATTTCGAGTACTTTACGGAATCAAACCTGCAACCTTAAAACATTTTTTATATGAAACCCTTAACATTGTCAAAATAAGGCAGCATGTCAAAAAACATATGGAATAATGTCATGGGATGATAACACCTTTTATAATTTCACCATGATAGTGATATATATAACTATTGCAAATAACAATATATATAAAAAAAAACTTGAAAAACCCTGATTTCTTAAAACGATCTGAAATGTGAATAAAATACTATCAGTTTTTTTATATATTATATACAACAATTTTATATACAAACTAGCTGGTACCCGACGCGTTGCTGTCGTAGCGGAAATAATTTCTATCTCTATCTGAATCTCAAACTCAGTCTCAATCTCAATCTCAATCTCAATTTCAATCTCTATCTATCTATATCTCTATCTCTATCTCTATCTCTATCTCTATCTCTATCTCTATCTCTATCTCTATCTCTATCTCTATCTCTATCTCTATCTCTATCTCTATCTCTATCTCTATCTCTATCTATATCTCTATCTCTATCTCTATCTCTATCTCTATCTCTATCTCTATCTCTATCTCTATCTCTATCTCTATCTCTATCTCTATCTCTATCTCTATCTCTATCTCTATCTCTATCTCTATCTCTATCTCTATCTCTATCTCTATCTCTATCTCTATCTCTATCTCTATCTCTATCTCTATCTCTATCTCTATCTCTATCTCTATCTCTATCTCTATCTCTATCTCTATCTCTATCTCTATCTCTATCTCTATCTCTATCTCTATCTCTATCTCTATCTCTATCTCTATCTCTATCTCTATCTCTATCTCTATCTCTATCTCTATCTCTATCTCTATCTCTATCTCTATCTCTATCTCTATCTCTATCTCTATCTCTATATCTATCTCTATCTCTATCTCTATCTCTATCTCTATCTATATCTCTATCTCTATCTCTATCTCTATCTCTATCTCTATCTCTATCTCTATCTCTATCTCTATCTCTATCTCTATCTCTATCTCTATCTCTATCTCTATCTCTATCTCTATCTCTATCTCTATCTCTATCTCTATCTCTATCTCTATCTCTATCTCTATCTCTATCTCTATCTCTATCTCTATCTCTATCTCTATCTCTATCTCTATCTCTATCTCTATCTCTATCTCTATCTCTATCTCTATCTCTATCTCTATCTCTATCTCTATCTCTATCTCTATCTCTATCTCTATCTCTATCTCTATCTCTATCTCTATCTCTATCTCTATCTCTATCTCTATCTCTATCTCTATCTCTATCTCTATCTCTATCTCTATCTCTATCTCTATCTCTATCTCTATCTCTATCTCTATCTCTATCTCTATCTCTATCTCTATCTCTATCTCTATCTCTATCTCTATCTCTATCTCTATCTCTATCTCTATCTCTATCTCTATCTCTATCTCTATCTCTATCTCTATCTCTATCTCTATCTCTATCTCTATCTCTATCTCTATCTCTATCTCTATCTCTATCTCTATCTCTATCTCTATCTCTATCTCTATCTCTATCTCTATCTCTATCTCTATCTCTATCTCTATCTATCTCTATCTCTATCTCTATCTCTATCTCTATCTCTATCTCTATCTCTATCTCTATCTCTATCTCTATCTCTATCTCTATCTCTATCTCTATCTCTATCTCTATCTCTATCTCTATCTCTATCTCTATCTCTATCTCTATCTCTATCTCTATCTCTATCTCTATCTCTATCTCTATCTCTATCTCTATCTCTATCTCTATCTCTATCTCTATCTCTATCTCTATCTCTATCTCTATCTCTATCTCTATCTCTATCTCTATCTCTATCTCTATCTCTATCTCTATCTCTATCTCTATCTCTATCTCTATCTCTATCTCTATCTCTATCTCTATCTCTATCTCTATCTCTATCTCTATCTCTATCTCTATCTCTATCTCTATCTCTATCTCTATCTCTATCTCTATCTCTATCTCTATCTCTATCTCTATCTCTATCTCTATCTCTATCTCTATCTCTATCTCTATCTCTATCTCTATCTCTATCTCTATCATCTCTATCTCTATCTCTATCTCTATCTCTATCTCTATCTCTATCTCTATCTCTAACTCTATCTCTATCTCTATCTCTATCTCTATCTCTATCTCTATCTCTATCTCTATCTCTATCTCTATCTCTATCTCTATCTCTATCTCTATCTCTATCTCTATCTCTATCTCTATCTCTATCTCTATCTCTATCTCTATCTCTATCTCTATCTCTATCTCTATCTCTATCTCTATCTCTATCTCTATCTCTATCTCTATCTCTATCTCTATCTCTATCTCTATCTCTATCTCTATCTCTATCTCTATCTCTATCTCTATCTCTATCTCTATCTCTATCTCTATCTCTATCTCTATCTCTATCTCTATATCTATCTCTATCTCTATCTCTATCTCTATCTTTATCTCTATCTCTATCTCTATCTCTATCTCTATCTCTATCTCTATCTCTATCTCTATCTCTATCTCTATCTCTATCTCTATCTCTATCTCTATCTCTATCTCAATCTCTATCTCTATCTCTATCTCTATCTCTATCTCTATCTCTATCTCTATCTCTATCTCTATCTCTATCTCTATCTCTATCTCTATCTCTATCTCTATCTCTTTCTCTATCTCTATCTCTATCTCTATCTCTATCTCTATCTCTCTATCTCTATCTCTATCTCTATCTCTATCTCTATCTCTATCTCTATCTCTATCTCTATCTCTATCTCTATCTCTATCTCTATCTCTATCTCTATCTCTATCTCTATCTCTATCTCTATCTCTATCTCTATCTCTATCTCTATCTCTATCTCTATCTCTATCTCTATCTCTATCTCTATCTCTATCTCTATCTCTATCTCTATCTCTATCTCTATCTCTATCTCTATCTCTATCTCTATCTCTATCTCTATCTCTATCTCTATCTCTATCTCTATCTCTATCTCTATCTCTATCTCTATCTCTATCTCTATCTCTATCTCTATCTCTATCTCTATCTCTATCTCTATCTCTATCTCTATCTCTATCTCTATCTCTATCTCTATCTCTATCTCTATCTCTATCTCTATCTCTATCTCTATCTCTATCTCTATCTCTATCTCTATCTCTATCTCTATCTCTATCTCTATCTCTATCTCTATCTCTATCTCTATCTCTATCTCTATCTCTATCTCTATCTCTATCTCTATCTCTATCTCTATCTCTATCTCTATCTCTATCTCTATCTCTATCTCTATCTCTATCTCTATCTCTATCTCTATCTCTATCTCTATCTCTATCTCTATCTCTATCTCTATCTCTATCTCTATCTCTATCTCTATCTCTATCTCTATCTCTATCTATATCTCTATCTCTATATCTATCTCTATCTCTATCTCTATCTCTATCCCTATCTCTATATCTATCTCTATATCTATCTCTATCTCTATCTCTATCTCTATCTCTATCTCTATCTCTATCTCTATCTCTATCTCTATCTCTATCTCTATCTCTATCTCTATCTCTATCTCTATCTCTATCTCTATCTCTATCTCTATCTCTATCTCTATCGCTATCTCTATTTCTAAGTGGAACGACTCGTGTAAATTGATAACCAAATTTCGAGGCTATGCTACCCATAATTCCAAAGTTGTTCGATATCGCAAATTTGGCTTGTATGGGCGGAGCCACACCCCCTTGTTCAATGACGTCTCAGTTTTCTAGTTGATGGATATCACCCAATAGTAATTCCATACTGAATTTCGTTGTTATACGACTTTTTGTTCCAAAGCTATCTGATATCAAAAATTTAAAGTGTATGGGCGGGGCCACACCCCCTTTTCCAAAGCCCATCCCAGTTTTATAGTAGAAATATTTCACCAAGTGGCAACTCCGTACTGAATTTCATTATTATACGGCATTTAGTTCCAAAGCTATTCGATATCATAAATTTGAATTGTATGGGCGGTGCCACACCCCTTTGGCCTATACTTGCTCAATTTTGCCAGTCGAAAGACACAACTAAATAGAACGTTCTAACCGAGTTGCATTAATGTGTGACTTATAGCTCGAAAGTTATACCGAAAATTTGGTCTGCTGAAAAAGTGCCACGCCCCACGTCCAACGCCCATAAAATTTTACCTGTGGAACGGCTCTTGTAAATTGAGGTAGAACACCGAACTCCGATGCTATGCGACCTATAACTTCAGAGCTATTCGCTACCGTAGATTTGGGTTGTATGGGAGGTGCCACGCCCCCTTATTTTAGGGGGATGAAAAATAGATGTTGTTCGATTCTCACCCCTGACTAATATCCTCGCTAAGGATCACGAAAATCGGTCGAGCCGTTTCGGAGGAGTTCGATCACGCACCCCGTGACAGAAGAATTTTATATATTAGATGAATTTGTTTTATAGAAAATGCTTGACAAATCGTTTTTTAGAATGGCAGTTTTTGTGTTCAAAAAGCAGTTTTTTTCTTCAGATTTAGCAGTTTTGTTAAAAAAAAATCTGGCAACACTGGTTACGGTTTACGGTCATTAGCCAAGGTGTTAGTGGATAACCCTTACCGCCTAATAAGAACACACAACATTTTTTCTCATTTAAAACTTGCTGAACAGGGAAATTACGCCAAATTCGACCATCGTGCACAGAGCCAGCCCATGAACATTCAACACTGGTGAACATACTTTTTGCATTGCATGTCGCTTGAACATTAAAAGCAGCGAAATTTTTTCGGCAAACATGTTCGTCTCCGTGCCAAGATGGTTTCTTGATTTATATCAAAGTGCAGTCGATGGCACCAATTCTAAATGGGAATTTAAAGTTATGATAAATATGATAAATATCGTCGTTGCGCATACAAAAAAGGTTATGTGTTTTTGAACAATTTTTCAGGAGACGAAAAAAACATTGTTTTTTCGACATTTTGCAATATTTTGCAAAAACTATAATTTTCATTTATTTTCTATATAACTTGAGAAAGTTTAATAAAAAAAAAAATTTACATTGGCTTACCATAGCGAAATGCTAGCAATATTTCTTATTTTAGAACACATAGTCTAAATATTTTTTCCAAAATTTTAATATTTTTTATTCGTATCTGCGCATACAAAAGGAGTTATGTGTATATGAAAAAAATTACATGAGAACCAATAACAATTTTTCGCTATATTTTGCAAATATTACGTTTTTAATTTTTTCTGTAAGATATTTATGAATATTTTATTAAAAAAATTTTAAATTGCTTAACATTGCAAAGAAGGAAAACATGTTTTAAATTCGTAAAAACTTAGTGAGTACAGTAATAGTAATTAGATAATTAACAAGCAATGAAAGAAATATCAAATCAATTTTAGGAAAATTAATAATATTACATTCAAGTACAAAAATTAAGATTAATGGTATTTAAAACATTTCATTTAGTCAATGATGAAGATTGTCATAAAATGAATGAAAATCCCGGTGCATATATTTTTTAAGCGCTTGCAGATGATTGTATTTAGTTTCATCAATTTTTAAGGGACAAGTATATAATTTATTTTCTTCAACTTTTCCTCTAATGCCAACTCTTCTCTGTGACAATGTTTGCCAATCATCAGAATGCCGTAGCTTAAATTTTATATCTCCATCTTTATAAAACAATCCACGAATGCTATTAACAGTAGCGTCACCCCTTTTTTTACCTGGCCTGATTGTAGCGAAATTGCCTGAAACATCTTCATAATTTATAAAAAATGTGTGCTCCAAAAAATTAATTATGTACGGTTGTGATGGTCTAGCTTGCCTCATACGGCATATATAATCAGAAGGTGAATATATTGGGGGCTTGAACAATGATTCTAGAGTGGAGTGCACGCTATCTACTTCCATCATAGTGTGACCTTTTTCTCATATTAGTTGCTCTATTTCAATTTTCGATGTAATTGAAAGATTAGCCAAAGCACTAGATAATACCTTATTTTTATTTTGATAACCACATCCATCTGATATCAAGACAACTTTCTTCACTGAATTACAGTTCGCTTTTATAAAATGAATAATACAACTGGTTATATTATTAGCTGTAACACCGCCATCGGCTTCGTGCCATACATATAAGTGAACATCCTTCGTATTTTTTACATAGAAAGTAAAATTGTGTATTGCCAATTTCATTTTATAATATTGCTCAGAAACCAGTAACTTTGGAGATAACAACACACTTTGCATATCCATTGTAACAACCAAAACTTCAGATGACACGCTATCAATCGCCTTATTTTTTGCTGCTCTAGCTTCATTCTTTTTTTCTATATGCATCTGAAAATCTTCGTCACCAATGTTTCCTTCTTTATATTCCACACATATATCACATTGATCTTTCCTCGGCTTAAAAATTGATATTTTTTCTTGGTCTATCACTGACAGAAATGATTTCCTACCCACGGGATCAAAGTTATTTACCTTGCACCATTCAATATAAATTTTATGCATGTGAGATTTTGATTGGAACGTATCTTCAACGTACACTCTTTTTGTATTTGCCCTACAATAGTGACTCGGTACTTTGGGTATTTCCTCAAGCCACTTTCTAACAGAGTCTGATTTTAATCGGTTAATTGATGTTTTGGGCATGGGAGTTTTTTTGGTATCTTTTACCCAATTTTGAAAAATGTGCTTAGTCAAATCGAAGGTAGCAATAAAAAACTCTTTGCAGACACGCAACTTTTGCCCATATTTTCCAGGCAAATAGCAATCGAACCCACCGTGCTTTATGAAGTTTTTTGTAGTTGATCTTCTTCGTATCGAGGTTCGGGGTTGTACTAAGGCATTTATATATGCTTTTTTGGCATCCCAAGAAGGAAGCTTCCAGAAAAATTTAAACCATTTAAGCCGTAAGCTTTCATCTACTACGCCGCAAAGAAACGATCTTTTGCCTTTTTCTTCAGCTAGGTGCGAACAAGGTTTTTCTTTCATCTTTTTGGACCGCTTCACCACTTCCATGGCCACTTTATTTCCACTAATTTTTGAGCTTTTATATTCTTTCCCTAAAACCCTTAAGCGCTTATTTTTTTCCTTTCTTACCCCTTGCAATAATTGTTTTTGAACATCGACCTCTTCATCTTCAGAGGAAAGACTTCTTTTTTCAAATTCACCAGATTTTTCGTTTAGATATATTTCTGCCTCTGATGTTCCAGATAAAACCGTGGACATGTTGAAACTAAAAACTAAAAATTAAGACTTAAAAATCAATTTTGCAATGTAAATAGTGCAAAAGCAGTGTTTTAATACCTTAGCTTGGAAAAACAAATAATAAAATCTATAGAAATGGACCGATAGTTCAGTATAAAACTTAAAGCGAATAATGAAATACAATGAAATAAAATACGCTATAAAAGCAAGGCACATAGTTGAATTTCTTTACAAAAAACGTAAAAAAGTATATTAAAGTATTTTTATAAAAATATGCTATGTGATTTGCTACACATAACCATTTTAGAAAGAGCAATTCCAATCCTGTTTTCACATAGCTGGTATTGCTAACTTCTGAACCAATAAAAATACCAAAAAACCATTTGGTGAGTAGATGGCGCATACATATGGCTATCTAATGGTTAAATAAAAAAAAAAACGAAATTTTACACATAACCCTTTTTGTATGCGCAACGACGATATATTCTTCATCATTGGATGCAAAATGAATCCAATCACCTGCTTTCGCCACTATTTTTTGAGGAATTTCCCAAATTGTAATTGAAACTGTGCTCTGATGTACACTTACATCTTCTCCAACCCCGACTTGAAAGCCAGGATCTCCGATATACCATAGAAAAATTTCAATTTTTTCTATATTTGACAAAGCGCCTCCTTGCGTTTCTTCGCTTGGTGACAAAAAATAATTTACCAAATATTGGAGGTTCTCCGGCGTGAAACGATAAGTTCCCGATAATTCAAGGAATCCTGGTCTACTCTCTTTATACACTTTTACTTTTCTTTCTTCAGTACCACTTTCTTCTTCCGAAGAATCAAAAAGAACATTTATTAAATATGACATTTATATATGTATATTTTCTTAAATCTTAAGATATTTTTTGAAAATTTTGATTTATAAAGAAAAATTTAATAAACAAACTTTTCAAAATGTTCTGACTGAGTAAATCGAGGCAGTTTAAAAGCACACTCAATTTGTATTTTAATTTGTATTTATTTATTTCTTTTGAATAACCAGCACAACAAAGTTAATTAACCTTTTATGACAGTACTGGTAGCATAGAAGTACAACTTACATTAAATTTAAACTTACATACATAATAATAAAACTTAAAACTAGTGAATTTAAGACATCTTGAAAAAAGTATATGAGAAGAATTGTTCGAACAACATAAATTTAGTAAACAATGCCAAAGAGAATAATATTTTGTTACATTTACTAAGGAACTAAATGATCTTCCAAAATTGGTGCAAAGAACAACATTAATAGAGCTATTGGTTAGGGAAGCCACGAAAAAACTGAGAAGTATCCTGGTTGGTCATATCATAGTTGGTGGTGTTTAGTATAGAGAGTTCCAATTACTTCGCCTAGTTTTGCCAACGTGCTAACTTGTATAGCATTTTCATCTCTTTTGGACTTAACATGCACAATACCACGACGAGTAAAAGCAGCAGTTATCAGCTGTTGCTTTTTATAGCGTAGTGCCTGTTGAAGGATAACCGAGTTCGTTTTCGTCAGGCCTTTGCATGCAATAACAATCGAGTTTAGCTACTACAGCTTTTTCGCACATTCTCATTATTAACGCATTAAAAGTCACAATCCAAAAATCTTTGAAATATTCAATGAAATTGATACAAGTGGCTCGTAGTAAGTTAATGTGAGAAAAATTTACCCACCAAAATATAGTTGGGCTCAAGGACAACACAAGACGACACGACTAACCATGCAATTACACAATAGTTTTTAATCTACTCTTGAGTTGACCTTTAGACAAGTTAACATCAAAAAAGCTACAATTGTTAACTAATTTACTCATACGGTTTAAAGGAGCAGTTAACATATAATTTGTTCTACTAAATGGCAAGTAAATTAAATTGTTAGCGTTTCTACAACTTCTACGATTAGAGTTAAAATTAATAAGAGAAAGAAGTTCTGGAGAATCGAATACACCGGTTATGAGTTGGTGCAAATAGACGATATCTGCAGACTTCCTCCGCTCACTCAATGATTGCATTTTTAAAAGTTTTAAGCGATCCTCATAAGGAGGAAGGTTAAAAATGTCAAATCCATTTAAGCCCCTTAGGGCAAACCGAACAACGCATTTTTGGATTCTCTCTATTCGATCAACATGCACATTGTAACTTGGAGACCAGACTTGACTTGCGTACTCCAAGTGAGGACGCACTATTCTTGCGAAGAGTTTTTAAATCCTTTGTGTACCAAGGGTACGCACAGTTTTTCGCAAATTTGAGGCTATATGGTACGGACTGAGAGAACACGGTAAAGAGCTCCGTATAAAAAAAATTATGGAATCATCAAGGTTATTCCCATTTAAGTACTCTAAAATAACATTTAGTTTGTTATGAAGTAAATGATTCAACTTCAAAAAGTCAGCTTTTTTAAAATTGAATTCATAAACCTTATCGATTGAACTCAAATTTACTATGCTCTCTCTGTCCGATTGATACCAAATGCTCAATGGTGGATGGTATTCATCTACAATAGTCAGAGCATGGAAGGCCCTCTTAACAATCACATTGTTACTGTCCGTAGTTAAGACCAGGTCAAGAAGTCTTTCAAGACTATTATAAATACAACTAACTTGTTGTAAGTCAGAACATATATTGTCAACAAATATATGAAGAAGAAAGAGAAAAAGAAAAGAAAAATATAAACAGAGGCGAACTATTTTTTGTGTACATCAGTCGGACACAGAACTTAGACACAAAGAAAGTTCCATATAAACGATCCACACAAATTGAAAAAAGAAAACTTGCCACTTGACGCCATGTGGCGTCCGTGGCGTAGTTGGTTAAAGTGCGTGGCCGCTATGTCAACGAACTTTGGAAACCCAGGTTCGAATCCCAGCAGCGACAAAAAATTATTTGAATTTTTCTGTACGGCCGCCACCTCTCTGCAGACAATGGCAAACCTCAGAGAGTAATCAAAATGCCATGTAAAGCTTCTTGAGAATAAGAACATTTCGTTCATCGCCGTTCGGAGTCGGCGTTAAGCCTGTAGGTCCATTTCTCGGTCAATTGTGTACAAACTTAATAACACGCACAACACAATTGATCATAAGAAGCTAGGTCAAAGTCCTTTCAAGGGCTGAAATGGCCAGTTATTTTTTTTTTTTTTTTTTTTTTTTGACGCCAAAATATACTCTATTTCTATTTTCAGTTTTCCGCTCACACTGTGCGCTCTTCTGAGCAAGAGAACTGGTGGTGAATTCATTAGGAAAGTAAAAGTGATGCCAAATTTTTATGAAAAAACATATGTATTTTTACATTAATTTTGTATATAATTTTATTTCAATGTAATCAATATTTGAAATTTGACTTGAATAAAATGCGTTGTGAAGTCAAATTCTTCTGTAAAATTTTTTGTTGCCAATCCAGAATATTAAGAACCAAAAGATAAGTAACAGTTTACCATGCATGCACGCCAATTAATTTTGCAATATACTAATTGCTTTATGTACATAAAAGCTTTGAAGTCGGCGCTTATCTTATTATGTCGAAATCTTTTTATTTTAATTTTTTCTAATTTGTTTTATCATAAAAATATTATTAACTTTATGAATATAAAAGCTTCTTAGCGATTTTTTTTCTTTCAATTGGCAATTTTTGAGTACGCTGAATGTAGCCAATGTGTTCCATGCATTATTTGTGCAGCTGTTACACACTATGTCATTTTCAATATGAGCTTTACAAGCTCACCCAAACCAGTATAGTGAGAATTTTAATGTGTACAAAGCTTTTAAAATTACTACAGTGTCACCAAGGCACCAAATAGTGCACGGATGGTAAAAGATCATGATTGTGTGTCAAAGATGAGCGCCGACTTCAAAGCTTTTATGTTCATAAAGCAATTAATATATTGATGATAATAAAACAAAATAGAAAAAATGAAAATGATAAGGATTCCAGTATTATAATACATATAAATAAATAGCTTTTAAAATATGACCAAGAAATGAATGGGAAAAGTTATTTAAAATTATTTTTTACTTTGTAGTGACTTTGAAGTCGGTTTTTTTTTGTTAAAAAGTTTTTATTTCTTCCTTTTTAGAGAATGTGATATATTTTATGTAATAGTATTCATGAGGAAAATTTCAAACATGAAAGTTTGTTCTTAAATAATTTATTTTATTAATTCCTGAAAGTTTGTTTGGTATTTTCCATTTCTTTTTCTTTACAATTTTAGTGCCACGTCCTTTCTATAATCCCGCCCACTTTATTTACCGTACCTTTTAATGATTCTTCCTAGGCCTGTGCCAAATTTCTGTTTCCAAGTATCAATATTGACCGTAATATAGTACTTTCCTTGAAGTGACACATCCTGTGTACAATCCCGCTCACTTTTTTAATGATTCTACCTACTTATCTACCTGCATACCAAATATTAATACGCTAGTGTCAATATTAACTGAGATATAGTATTTTTATAATATTGACACGCCCCTTTGTTGAGCAATGCCCACTTTTTTGGCCGTAATTTGCAGTAACTGTACAGCACCCTAGTGTCAATATTATTCGATATATAGTGTGTTTCTAATATTGCCACACCCATTTGTTGAATAACGCCCACTTTATTTACAGTGATTTTTAAAAATTGTGTCTACTCCTGTACTAAATTTCAGTACCCTTGTGTCAATACTATTTGAGATACAGTGTTTTTCCAATATTGCCACATCCCTTTGTCAAGTAACGCCCACTTTATTAACTGTAAATTGCAATAACTATGCCTACCCATATACTAAATTTCAGTACCCGAGTGTCAATATTATTCGGTATATAGTGTGTTTATATTATTGCCACACCCCTTTGTCGAATAACGCCCACTTTCTTTACAGTAATTTTAAGAAATTGTGTCTACCCCTGTTCTAAATTTCAGTACCCTAGTGTCAATACTGTTTGAGATACAGTGTTTTTTTAATATGACCACACCCCTTTGTCAAATAACGCCCACTTTGTTGATCGTAATTTGTAATAGTTGTATCTACCCCAGTGTTTTTACTGTAAATTTCAGCACCCTAGTGTCAATATTAACTGAAATACAGTGTTTTTCTTATATTGACACGCCCCTTTGTCGAATATCGCCCACTTTTTTAAAAAACGACCTCCGCGTTCATGATATCTATCTGTTGACAAAAACTTACGGAAATCGGGCAAGTGCTTTAGGAGTTATCGATGGACATACATTTAAAAAAAACAAAAAAGCGGACAAACCAACGAAATTGAGAACCTCCTCCTTTTTGAAGTCGGTTAAAAATTATTAAGAATTTGAGAGGTTTTATGTTTATATTTAAAGGAATTTAAAAAAAAATTACAACGTAAGATAAAATCGAGCGAAATTTGCTTAGCCGCAGTCTTGTTTTACGTGTTGTAATTGTAAGTTATTTTTACTGCTGGAAGGTTTTAGTGATTTTTTTAATTTAAACTTTTTTCAATATTTTAGACGATAAATCTTATTTTGGATTGATTAAATATTAAAATGGCAGAAGAAGTTTTTGGATTGATGTTAAAAAATGCAAAATTAAGATTCTAAAAGAAAACGGGTTTCTAATAGAGTAATTAACCGACAAGCAAAAAGATCGGAGAAAGTAATAAGAATTTTTTTCCGATTAAGTGATAAATACGGCATTTCTTCTTTAAAATCTAAGAGAAAGACGAAGATAACTCGTCACCAAAGCAATATTATAAAAGCAGAAGCCACTAAACACCGACTAAGCGCATCTAGAATAATGTCAAAACTAAATCTTCCCATTGAAAAACAAAGAGTTCAACAAATTATAAGCACGGAAAAAAAAATGTCAAAACACCCAGAACTTAAATCTTTACAGTAAGCAGCCATATAAGAATTTGGAAAAGACACATGAACTAGACTGAAAATTGGCGCAATGTTATTTTTTTGGCGAGAAAAAATTGTATCTTGACGACCCGATGGATTTAGCTGTTATTGGCATGATTTAAGTGTATATAGCCCACCAATAATGAGTTGGAATTTTGGCGGTGGATCCATTATGATATGGAGTGGTTTCTTTTATTATGGCAAACTTAAATTAGTTTTATTTCTACAAAAATTATTTTTAAAAAGTATATTGAAATGTTGGACGACGTTCTTATTACTTATTTGGAAGAAAATGCTGACGTTGACTTAATATTTCAATGCCAGTATTCACGTTTCACACGAGTCGAAGGAGTTTTTTCATCACTCTCAATGCCATTGCTTGATTGCAAATTGCAGCTAGAAACTGAACTTGAACCCGATTGAAAATGTTTGGCGCATGATTTCACTAGCTATTTAAGGAAATTGCCGCCAATATTTAACGATATCGGAATTAAAAATTGCAATTTTGCAGGCGTGGCTAGGTTTATAAATAAAAGTACTCAAAAAATTAATTGACTCACTTCCTGAAAGAATTTTTGCAGTAATTAATACAAATAGAGGTCCAACTAAATATTAATTGGTCAAAACACTGATTTTTTTTTAAAAAAACATTTTATTTTTAAACATTCGACTTGGTGCGGCTGAGCAAATTTCGCTCGAATTTATCTTGCGTTATAACTATTTGTTAAATTTTCTTAAAATATGAGCATAAAATCTCTCAAATTCTTAATTATTTTATACAAAATAAAACAAAAAATGAAGTCGTTCATTATTCAGTTAACCCCACACTTGTTTTAAGACATGGTATAATAATACAAGGTAGCATTGACAGTTGCTTGGGAAAACATATTCTGTCAAAAAATATACTCAAAAAGAGAGCGCTCACAATCCGCCATTGAAAACACAAGCAATGTTGAAAACCTTGAAGTGAAAAAAACAACAACCACAGCAGCTGCTGATGTATTTGCACAACAAGCTGTGTTTGACAGTTTATGTTTTCCTGTTGAAGAGAAAATAAGCAGTTGTCAATGCTGCCATGCATTATTATACCATGGTTTTAAGGTAGAATACGTTATACGGGAGTGTTAATCTGGAGCACAAAATTTTGAGAAAATGTTTGTCACTTTCATTATAAGTTTTTAATACTTTATGCATGCATTGAAGAAAATTCAAGTATGGTCGTAACATATGAAATATGTCTTCTTTTGATTTGTATTTAAATAATCATATTGCTACATATAATTTTTTTGATTCTATAAGTAAATCAAAATTTAACTATTTCAAATTTTGTATTAATTTTCATATGCTTTGTATTTTATGTATTATAACATCATGTGTAAGAGCAGCACGATTATCTGTGTGTTCATCACAGAACCAGTGTGAGAAACGTACACACATATTCCATACAAGCAAGCAGCAACAGCATCGCACACGTACACACATATTCCGACAAGCAGCAACAGCATCGCACTCTGTTTTCTTGCAGTTGCAACCTTAGTTCTTATAATTCTCATTTCGTTTTTGTTGCAAGAGTTGTATAACAGGGATATTTGGCCGTACGTTTTAGCGATTGCGTGCTGAAATAATGCAATTATGTGGGGTGGAGTGACAACTCGACATTTTCCCACGAATGTGTCGCACTGATTGTCATTTGCCTGCTTATTTGGCTTTATTAGTTTGCTTTATTAATGCCATTAGCATGGTTACTTTATTTTCTTTTTTCGTTCTATAGTTTTATACTATTTTTGACATATGGTGTCATAATATTGCACCGACTGTCAAAAATAGTATAATATTAAGGAACGAAAAAAGAAAATAAAGTAACCATGCTAATAGCATTAATGGACGCAGCTACCCCGTTATACGGGGGTGTTGATCTGGAGCAAAAATAATAGAAATCAGATTACGCCATCAGAGGCAGAAAAAGTTGCACCGTTCTGCGCAAGACGTTAGGTCTTTCGTGACGTAGATAGGAAAAGACTCTTACTTTGTTCTGCTCACTGATTTTCTGTTCGTGCAAGAAAAGACGAAAGATAGTGCGAAATAGTTCTGTACGATTTAATTTTTTTCAGCTACAGTTGTTTTTTATGTTTTGCTCAGTGAAAAACAGCTGATTTTGACAATGGGTCGATCATGACGTAGGCAGACATGCGCATGTCATAATCTTGTATTTATTATTTTTGAATAACAATGTTAGCAAGGTTGCATAGAAGCTGCGTAAAGCCTTAAACAGTGCGTAACTAAACAAGCGTTTAAAGGTTGTATAAGGAAATCTATTGAATAAGGCTGTGAATGACTAACGTATTCTACGTCTGACCTATGCGCCCGTGTTATCTAACACAGGCTTGAGCTTTTTTTTAATTTAACTGATGTAAAATCGTGTGTGGCTAAGCAAATTTCGCGCACTGTAATATTACGAGAAATATTACATTTTAGAGCAATCTAGCGACAATGTAACAGAACTTTTTAGAAAATCAAAATTTTGAAAAAAACTGAAGTGAAGGTCTCGTGATAAGTCTTAAGAGTACCAAAATCCTTTAAATAACTCACTACATTCAAAAAGCATTAAATATTCTAGCCGATTATTTGAATTGTTCTAGAATTTAACACACAGCACAAATAAATGTTGTACATAATTCAATCTTTGTCTCAGTAACAATACAACTTTACATTGTTTTTTTTTTTTTTTTGTTCTATCCAACAACATCTCCTGTAGGCATTGACATCATTTTACTTCAAAACACTCGTAGGTATAAAATTTTAATTTCGTAAAAGTTGTCTTTTCACAGCACCTTAAAGTAGAGTAGAGCAGAAATAAGAACAAAACAAAAAAAAAAAAAATAAAGAAGAAATGAAATAAAAATATACAAAAAAAACAAAACAAAAAAAAAAATTAAAACAAAAAAATAAATAAAAATCACAGAGATGTTATTAATGTAGAGAGAAACTCAACACTCAAGGATGTGTTTGCATGAATCTTGCATAAAATACAAAGAAGTAAAACGGAAGGACGTACAAGTCAAAAGCAAAGACAATGGCAGGTGTAGAGCAAGAGACAGAGAGAGAGAGAGAGAGAGAGAGTGAAGAGTCAAACGAAGAAACACATGCAAAATAATGCTTAAGCTTGTGCACAGAACTCGTTATATTTATCTGCAGGGCGCAACAACAATAACAAGTGAAATAGTAATCAGCGTCGGCGGTTTCAAGGGGATGTTGAGGTAATACTACAACATTACGAAGAAGTTGGTTTTTCTTTTTGGGTTTTTCTTGGTAATATATTTTTTGTGTTAATTAGCAGCCAGGAGCAGCTTAAGAACGCAAAATAAAAATGTAAAAAATGATTAAAATAAAACTGTTAACGCCAAAAGTTAGTCGCCACCAATGCTTCTTACGTGGGCATGTGGGGATTAAAATTAAAATTTGTTTCAGGCCATGCTTTGGCTAAGGGAAAGGTGCAAAACAAGTACAGACAAAGTTGCTATTTTTTTTTCTTTGCTGTATTTTCGCTCAGTGTCTGCAAATCTTCTAATTCAAATCTACAAGCAGCAGTTTTCTTGGCTAAATTCGTTAAACAAAGCTTAATGCTTCTTGTTCGCCCGTCCAACTTTACGCTGCTTCTATATACTTTAAGTAGTGTGGTGTTGACGCGTCAGCGGCAGCGGCGTGTGGTTGTGGCGAAAGTGATGAAAGTGATGGAGGTGGTGTTGGTTGCTTCTGCTATTGTTGCTATTAGAGCTAATGTTGCAATTATGTGCAAAATCTACGCAAATAGGTCGACTGTAGCAGCCAAACTTGGCTTTTATGGGATTAAGGACGAAAGCTTCGTTAAGCCTGTGTATCCTTGAGGAATTGCCTCAATGTGTCGCCAACACAAACGGCATCACACTCACACTCATATATTACGCAACAAAATCACAAAAGAAATTCAAACCCACAATCACACAAACACACACACATACACATACACTAGCGCCCAAACGCGCACCCATGAACACTAATTTCAGACATCTTCTTCTTCTTCTTCTTCTTGTTGAAAGAGTATATGTTAGACCCTTTCAATGTATGTGTCATCAGCAGCAATTGTCATCAGCACCATGTTCTTTATGTTGTTGTTTGGATTTTTTATGATTTTTTGCGATTTTATTTCTTTTGACTGCTGTTATTTTCGTCGTCATCGTTGTTGTCGGCTGTTGGTTGCTTGTTGCAATTGTGCTGAGTTGACGCTGTTAGGCTACAAGAACAACATATATCCGCATCACGTACTAATACTTAAAACATTTGTAGTAAACATTTCTGTGGATTACGCAGTGAGTGGGTAGGAGTATGTATGTATGTGTGTTAGTTCGTGTATGTGAGTGTTTTTTTTTGCGGATTGTTACGAAGGTCGAATTGATTTTTATTTTTCGTATTTTCTGTAAATTTTCGCAAATTGTTTGAAAAGTTTTATCCTGGCACGTCAACGTTAGCAACGTAGTTGGGATGTATGAAGCTTTTTCGTCAAAATAATGAGCTTATTAATGGTCTACTGATTAGAAGTCCGCTACATTGTCTATAATGTCAACACGTGGAATCTGCATTTGACAGCTACCTAAATTGTCAAGTTGAAGGTCATTCAAGTTTCGTTTTTCGCTGAAGGCTAATTTTTAACATCCACAAAGCATTCAAACCCACACAAATTTAGCAAAGTAGACATATCTATTAAAATGTCTATGAAAAATTAATTTCCTGCTGGCGTTTGGGTTTACATTTCGAAATCTGTCTCATTATATTTTCGCGTTCATAAAGCAATGTCATAGTCACAGTTAAATCCGCTTTCTATAATTTACTGTTCTTCTCAATTATGCGTTTATAGCAACTAATAGAAAGAAGCCTCAGACGCTACGACTTTTCATCCGACTTTGACAAGTCGTTTAAAAAGTCGTAGTGTGTGAGGGCAAGTAGTATAAGCAACTTAAGTCGTACACCTAGATCGTATGAAAATCAAAATTATTTGATTTTTTCAAAATTGGAAGTAAAAGTCTGAGTGTGTCATACGACTTCACGCTTGTTTTCATTCATCATTCGCATTTTGTAAAGCATGCAAGTAGAATAATCAAAGGATAAGGACTTTTTTGAGGTAAAAACTGTACGTTTACTGAAGTATGATAAAAAGTAGTATGAAGAAGTCGTAACGTAGGATGAGAACGAACGACTGAGTCGTACTACAAGGTAGTATGAAAGTCGTAGCGTCTGAGGCCCCTATAAAAGATAATGGGGAATTTTGTGTTCCAAAAACGTTTTAGCAAAAACCATTCCAGTCATAACCTTGTTCCAGTAATAACCAGTTATGAACTTGCATTTCGTTTGCTTTTTATGTCAATTCGAACAAATTTGTCAGAACCCATTTATCACCATAGCAACTTTTCACTCCAAACTAACAATTGAACTACCAGCAAGTTTTTTTTCGAGAAATCTTAGAGGTTTCCATCAGTGTATTACTTTTAACAAATTTGTGAACATAGGTCCGAAGATTTATGCCTTGAAAATACCGCGTTGTAACTATCGATTTTCTTTTTGCACATGGTAAATAAATATAATTCTAAAAACTAATCAAGAATTTATTTCGCTAGAATATCGAAAATTTTTAAAAGGACCTCGCCTTCAAGAAGTCAAATGATAAAAATACAGAGTTGGCTGTGTCGCGGACACACCCGTAGGTTTAATATTCCTATTTCATGTCCAATGAAATACTTTTTTAATCCATGAAGAAAATATTGACTTAATCAAATATACTGATGTATATACTGATGTATGTATACCGCTAAACCTGAACCTTCGCATTGAAACGTCTTCCATAGTTACACCCCGTGGAACCGCCGTAAAGCATCACTTCACGGGGCATGGGAATAGCACTTAGCTGAAATCTGTTCGACTAGTGTTCGTCTTCTGTCTGGGAAGTCGTTATGGGATAGCCTACTTCTGTATCACCTATTTTGTGAGCGCTCAACTCTTCGGAGTTTATCGATAACGACTCTTGCTAGGGCGTTGACCACTGACCAGTTCGGTTCTTTTGCCAACATAAGGGAAATTAAGTTTTGCCGCGTCACCATTTCGCAGACGCTCGTCGAAGCCTGTTCTCTGACATTGTGGAACTTTGGACACGCAAAGAGAACATGGTTCGCGTCTTCGACTATATTTCCATCGCAGTGACTGCAACAGGGGTCTGCGCCGTGCTTATATTTGTGCAGGTATGCTCTGAAGCACCCGTGGCTGCTGAGAATCTGCGTGATGTAGAATTTCACAGCGCCATGACTTCTGACACACCAATTGAACAGGTTTGGGATAAGCTGGTGAGCCCATCGGCCCTTCGCTGATCTATCCCAGCGGTCTTGCCACTTGAGCATGGTTCTTTCCCTAGCGAGTTGCTTACGAGCGGTTGGATTAGCCACGTTAGTGTTACTGTTGGTATACACCGTTTCGTCTATGAGAAGGTCGATAGGAATTGAGCTTGCCGGAACCATTGCTGCGTCCCCGGAAATCTTCTAAAGCCACAACAAATCCTGAGTGCACCAAGTCTGAAAACCGACTGAACACCTCGTCGGTAGGACTACGACTTCATTGCTTTCGCCCGTACAATTGAGCCGTACATCGTAATGGACCTGACTACATTAAGTAGCAATGTCCTTCGCTCGTGTTTGGGGCCGCTTGTGTTTGGCATTATTCTGGAAAGTGCCACTCTTGCTTCAGCTGCTTTTCCGTGAGCATACTGGAGATGTTGCTTGAATGATAGACGAGAGTCGACCATCACACCGAGGTACTTGATGTATAGCTTCGATTCTATCACCGTTCCACGTATGCTAATTCTGGCGGTCTGTACCTTTTTCCGGCTACTTATGAGCACTGCCTCCGTCTTATGCTCAGCCAGGCTTAACCCCACTGACCTCAACCAGTTATTAATTGTGCCGATAGATGAACTACTGAGAGCGTCTACTTCCTCCAGGTGCTTTGCTGTCACCACAACCACTAGGTCATCTGCAAAGCCAACGATCTTGAGGCCTGTGGGAACAGCGAGCCTGAGGACACCATCGTACATTATGTTCCACAACATGGGTCCGAGAACCGACCCCTTTCGGTCTCCGGACTCCACCGGAGACATTGTAAGTCATCTTGCCTTCTTCTGTGTCGTAGTGCAGGACTCTTTCGCGAAAGTAGTTAATAATAATCCTTATGAGGTATCGTGGCACTCCAAAGTCCCTGAGTGCCGTCATAATTTGACTCCAGTCAGCCGAGTTGAATGCATTACGTACATCTGGCGTTACCATGAGACAGTATTGCTTTGCTCCCCTTCTCTATCTTTGCCCTTCATCGGTTGTGGAATGAAATTTCCGGAACTCAAACTGTTGAGCAGAGAGTCCTCCACTCGCTTGGATCGCTTGTTCTAGGCGGTTGCAAACCACACTTGCTCGAAGATCTTGCCAATTGTGTCGAGCAGGCATATCGGCCTGTAGCCTGATGGGTCGTCCATGGGTCTACTACCCTTCGGTATGAGCACTAGTTTCTGGATCTTCCACTGTGTTTGGTGTTAGTGTTGGTGTTGGTGTTGGTGTTGATGTTGGTGTTTCTGTTGGTGTTTCTGTTGGTGTTTCTGTTGGTGTTTTTGTTGGTGTTTCTGTTTGTGTTTCTGTTGGTGTTTCTGTTGGTGTTTCTGTTCGTGTTGGTTGTGTTGGTGGTTGGTTTGGCTGTTTCAATTAATCCAGCAAAAGTGATGCATATGCGTCACATTAGGCAGTTCCCTGAGGGGCCTCATGACGCCGTCAATTGTTTTTTTTTTATTTTTATGATGTGCCCGAAGACCTCACCTTCATTTTCGTACCTTAAAATTTACTGTTACGCCAGTAGTCACAGTTATAATGCCATGCAACGTTTTTTCATGGTTGTAGCATTTTTACTGCATAATTTGGTTGCCATCCTGAAATCAAGACGATAAGAATTTTTTTTTGTAATTTAGTTATGAGTAACACATCTTTGTTGTCGTTGATCATCAAAATTTACCGCAGGACGTGTCCTGAGTGAATAATATTTCCATGCAACGATAGTACATGATACATAAGCTGCTATATTCACGACATGGTAACATCACAAAATGTTTGTTTTTATTTTTGTCGTAAGGCCAAGTAATAAAATAAATAAATAAATAACTGGCCATTTCAGCCCTTGAAAGGACTTTGACCTATCTTCTTATGATCAATTGTGTTGTGCGTGTTATTAAGTTTCTACACAATTGACCGAGAAACGGACCTACAGGTTTAACGCCGACTCCGAACGGCGATGAACAGAATGTTCTTATTCTCAAGAAGCTTTACATGGCATTTTGATCACTCTCTGAGGTTTGCCATTGTCTGCAGAGAGGTGGCGGCAGTACAGAAAAATTATTTTAATTCAAATAATTTTCTGTCGCTGCTGGGGTTCGAACCCGGGCTTCCAGGTTCCTTGACATAGCGGCCACGCGCTTTAAACAACTACGCCACGGACGCCACGTTAGGCCAAGTATAAATCCATAATTTTCCTTTTAAAACATTTATCGTAGCTTATATACTCACCGAGTAAAAATTCAATGCAACGCCGCTGCATGAATGTTGCATTGTCGATCTTTGAGGGACTCTCTCTGTGTCCCCATGACGTCAGAAATTTTTTGTTTAACTTTGTTGTGCATGTTTAGAGCAGGCCATTATTGGTGTATCACCTTTTTAATCCTTTCACTAATGCTCGGTGAGTAATAATTGCATGTAACAAATTTTTAGTTGCGTTGTGTAAGCAGCTCCCACCGCGTCCCGAACACGCTTTGAAGTTTTGTTTTGCTTTTATAATGAATTCAAAGAATTAACCTTTACGGTCGTACCATTTTTTTAATCTCTTATACTTAGTGAGCAACATTCCAATGCAATTCTTAAATTAACTTGAGGTATTGTAAATAATTTATATGGGAAAATAAATGTATTCTAAGATGATATGTATTCAGTCACATGTCTGCAAATATTGCATACATATTGCTCGACTCTAACCTAGCCAAAGCTTAAAACAATGCTTTGGGTGCTTAAAGACAACTAATAAATCTATTGCCCTAGTTCGAGCCAATAAAGCAAGAGTCAAATATAAAAACGACATAAAATTTTCAATGCATGAATAATTACATACATGAATCATTCATGGTAGTTTTTCTTCATTATAATTATGAACTATTTTCTTATTCCATTGAATGAATGAATTTATAAATTAAGAAAACACATAAGAGCAAACAGAATCAAAACAAATTTATTGATCATTAAGCAACTGTACATTAAGGGAAAATGTCATGTCATCAGTACAGAGACATGTATGTAGAAACTATGTACTACGTCTTATATAAGAACGAAACGAGAGCTGTATATATGTACTAAAGAGCTGCACAAAACATTATATTTGTACAGTATTTGAATAGTGTGCACTAGACCGGATCGAAAAGATAGTTCACGTGCCGGTGTCTGAAATAAGAGTTTAAGTCGAAAAATAAAAAAAAATATTTTTCTTTTTTTTACAGTGTACTCTCATTTTACAGTGTTAGCAAGAATGTTTTGAAGCATTGGTCAAAAATTGGGAAAAAAAAAAAACAAAACGTATGCAGTTGAAAGGGTCGAAACAAGATTTTATTTTTTTTTTATTTTCTTTTCTGGACAACAGCGTGTCCCAAATTACTTTTTTTTAAAGTTTTTTTTTAATATATAATTATTGAAAGTAAATAATGACATATAAAAGAGCATTAAATGTATGTAGTTTTGAATTTTTAACCATTGCAATATGTTCATTAATAAGAAAGTTATGATATTTTTAAAATTATTTAAATACTACATTTGACGACCATTGAAACACCGGTGACCCTTAAACTTTAGAATTTTTCCTGGAAAAACTATGCAGTCGATTTTTTTTTACAAGGTATCATTCAAAAGGGAATTGATGTGGCTTTCAGATAATTTAATTTTCAAGGGTAGATTCATCCCTTCGTATACCAGATCACCTCAAAGTTGAAAAATCTTTACTTTTAAGAAAAAGTAAATTTCTTTCCTTTTTTTTATCAAAAAATTGAAATTGAATTTTTTTAATGATAAATTTCGAAACAATTTGATCATTGGTTTTTTGCAAAAGGCACAAATAGCAATGGTTCGTTCGATGGTTTTTATGTTGTTTTGAGCAAAAATTCATCCTTACGTCTTCTTATATCTTTCACTTTTGCAGAGATAATGATAGGCGTGGTTTTGTCGCTTTTGAAAAATTTCATATGTTGAGTGCGTATGTGGAATCAATGCTTATGTTGAAAATTTCAAGGTTTTAGAATAATTTTTATGGAACTTTTAGAGATTTTACCGTTTTGATGACGTCACTTTGCATGTGAGGTTGAAGTGGTTTTCTCCCGATGAGGCTCATTTATGAACTTGGTCTCCCATTTTTAAAAACGTGAAATTTCATTCCGATATCTTCAAATTTACAGCTGTAATCGTAATAACGGACTGAGTTGCTATATCGACTCAGAAGGTGAGGCTGATTAGGAATATATGTGGGTCAATTGCAAACAAAACGCTCTTTTTCTGTCCCCGCTCTTTTAACTCTGTTTTTAGGTAAAAACAAAAAGAAAAAAACAAATAAAAAATGAGAAAGTGATCACTGAAGAATATTCATTGATAAAATATATTCTTCAGAATCCTAAAATTGTTTGCATATTTGTTTTGAAGAATGTTATATTGGTCTCTCGTACTCGCTTCATACAAAAACATGTGTCCCCAGTTACACTTTTTGATGAAAAACGTGAAAAAAAGTTGAAAACAATGCAAAAATTTAACAAATACTAACTGTTTTGTAATGATATCATTTATTTCTTATGTTTTATTTTGTTGTTATTCTCAAAACATTGTCATCGCGAATTTGGCTTTCGATTTACATTTAGTCCCCAAGCATTGTATTAAACGTCACATTTTCTTTTACACTTCGTTAGTTTTAATTTAGGAGTGGTATAGATGACAAGTAAGTTATATTAAGGAAGGGCAGGGATTAGTTATCATGAAATTCTAAAAATTAAGACGATTAAATAATATTAAAGTACATTTCTGTGTGTTCTCTCAGTTCATTATGATAAGTACGTGTAAAAATGTATTGAAAGTCACGCGGAGTTTTATTAAAGCAAAAATAGTAAGTAAAAAGAGTTGGCTGTGCCGTGGACACACCCGTAGGTTTTGACGTGACGAAGTTTCTTGTTGTTGGTGTTGGTGTTGGTGTTGATGTTGGAGTTGAAGTTATTGTTGGATTTGGAGTTGGTGCTTTTCTTTTAGCTTTTTTTTTGCTTCCCCATTGGTTGTGCTCTAATTTCAATTAATCCAGCAAAAGTGATGCATATGCGTCACATTAGGCGGTTCCCTTAGGGTCTTTGACACGCCGTCAATTTTTGAATTTATTTTTGTCATATGCCCGAAGACCTCACCTTTGTTTTCGTTCCTTAAAATTTACCGTTGCACCAGTAGTCACAGAGCTAAAAATCCATGCAACGTTTTTTCATGGCTGTAGCATTTGTACTGCATTATGTGATTGCATCCCTGAAATCATGACAACAAGAATTTTTTTTGTAATTTAGTTGTGAAGCCTGATAACACATCCATGCTGCCGTAAATTTACAAAATTTACCGTAGCACTCCTCCTGAGTGAGTAATAATTCCATGCAACGATATTTCATTTCTGTTACATAAGCTGCTATATTCACGGCCTGACGACGCTGGAATTTTTTTTTTATTTTTGTCGTAAAGCCATTTGTAAAACCTTAATTTTCCTTTTTAAACTTTTATTGTAGTTTACATACTCATTGAGTAAAAATTCAATGCAACGCCACTGCATGAATGTTGTGTTATCGATCTTTGAGCGGCTGTCTCAGCGACAAAAATTTTTTGTCTAATTTTGTTGTGAGGACTTACAGTAGGCCTTTATTGGCGTATCGTATTTTTAATCCTAGCACTAATACTCAGCGAGTAATAATTCCATGTAACAAATTTTCAGTTGTGTTGCTTAAAGAGTTCCCCCTGCGACCCGATGATGTTTTGAATTTTTGTTTTGTTTTTATAATGAAGTCAAAGAATTAACCTTTACGGTCATACTATTTTTTTAATCATAGCTTTTATACTCAGCGAGTAACAATTCAATGCAACGTAGATGAATTTTTAAAAAATTAATTTTTCAACTTTTTTGTAAACTAGAGCAGTACATGCAACGTAACTTCGTCACGTCAAAAAAAATACAAGTTTAAAATTATTGTTTCATTGGTTTTGATTAATTTACTTGTTTTAGTATATTTGCAATATAAAATTCCTAAGAAAAAAAACTAAAAAGAGGTAAATGTATTGAACGTCACTTTTTAGATATGTCACACCACCAGTGCCCTATTTCACCAAATACAAATTACAATCACAAAATTGTACTTGTTAATCACAATTACAAATTTGTGAAGCGTCAAATTTATTGCACGAATCACAAATCAATATTTCACAAAATAAGAAGCAATTTCACAAGTTTGTAAATACCAAGCTACAAGTTGTAAAAATAAAACAGTGAATTACAATTCAACAATTTTTACCGTTTCTCCAAAATTAAGAGAAACATGTAAGCAAAAGCAGTTTTTACAAATTTGTGGAAGTCAGTGGGTATGTATTTTGTATGAGCCGACAAAATAAAGCGTACTAAAAACAGTATAGAAATACTTTTTTGAAAATTTTCTGAGAAAATTAAATTTTTTTTTCTGTTTCATGATATAACTTGTAAGAAACAATCTTCGACTGGGCTGAAAATACCTCCACGGCCGAACCGAAAGTAAATTCAAAGTCTTTAGCAGCCAATATAATATAAATCTGTAAAAACATTTTCGTCGTAGTTTTAACGTAAAATATTCGCTTTGTTTTTGATAAAGTCACTTTGTATCAGAGGTAGGCGTGTTTTACACCCAATTTCATTGAATTTCATACTCAAAGTACATATTCAATATCAAAGCTCATTTGAAAAATTTCAAGTCCATATATTAATTTTTGTGATATTAAAAGACATTTTACTTTTTTGATAAAGTCATTTTGTATTGCAGGTAGGCGTGGTTTTCATCCGATTTGGCTCATTTTCGAACTTGATCTTTATTTTTTAGATAGAAGCTTTAATATCGAATTTTGTGATGATACATAGCTTGAAAATTGTGGCGATAGTCGTGATCACACACAGACAGACGGACATGACTAAATCGACTCGGGTGGTGATGCTGGTCAAGAATATATATACTTTACTATACCTACCAAGCCTCTTTATGGGCATTACGAACGGAGTAACAAATTTTATATGCCACTTTTACATTTTTTAAACGTGGGGCCCAATAATTGAAACAAGATTTTCTCCTTTTGAAGTACTTAAACGAAATTTTTCATTTAACTGGAAAAAATTATTTATTTAGAAATTTATTCGCTGTCTATAAACTTTTATATTGGATATTTAGGTCTCCTCTTCACTGCTATTACTCGAGCTGCTATGTATTAGCCAGCGCAACTAACTTGTAAATAATTTACACACAATTTTTTTCTTGTAAAAAATTCATACAAATTGTATAAATTTGTGATCAAATAACAGTTTGGTGAAACGGGAAACAAAAAATTTGTAAACAATTTACATAATTGTGAGTTGTAATCTACAACTTCAAGTCGTATTTGGTGAAACAAATATCAACAAATTTGTTATAAAACACAAATTTGTGATTTGTATTTTACAACTTTAATTCACAATTTGTACAATAGTGGTGATACGAAAATTATTGATTTTTTTACAATTTTGTTGAAATTTTCTTACAATTCACAAATTTGTAACATGGTGAAATAGGGCACAGCTGAAGTATTCATTTTGTATTTCGTTTTTGTATATTTAAGAGTAAAATAGCTGCTGAAAGAGCACGAAGATATCGGGAAAAAATAAAGCTAGATAAGGAACGAAATGAAGAATATAAACGAAAGCAAAAAGAATGGTACCTATGTTTGACTTTGACCTGATTTTTATATTTACTAACTGATATCGCCCATTTCACATTGAAGTGATCAGTTGCGCTGATCATCTCCGATTTTGCTCAAATATGTTTCGTGTATTGGTCTATTGGTTTGAAAACCAAATTCGAAGTTATAAGTTTTTAGAATAATTTCAAAATAGGGTCTATTTTGAGACAACGTAGCTCAATCAACTTAAGACCGATTACCGGTAATATAGTATCATTGGAAAAGTTATTTCATCTATTTTGAGGAAAAGTTCAAAATTTTTGAAAATATTGCAATAAGTTGACTCATTCTTCATTTGTTTAAGTTTAATACCATGCCAGCAACAGGTGCTATAATTTTTTTCTTTTTTATAATTTTCATTTTTCTTACGTTTTTACGTTAGGTTATACCTTTCCAATGATATAAAATGAAGATGTGGTTTTAAAGGGTTCAGAAGTTATATTGTAAAATGTGAAGTCTTAATAAACTTTCAGCACAAATTAAACTAGCTATTGAATTTTTAATTTTTTGTAAAAAAATAAAGAAAAAAAATTGGATGATAATTTTATGTATAGCTGAATTATATACTTTATATTATTTTTTTTTTTTTTTTATTCAAAAGAATAAACCTGTTTTTTGTTAAACTCCCAATTTGATTTATATTATTTGGTTAAGCGCATTATAATGTATTGAACGTCACAAAATGTATTGAACGTCACCCTGTTGTTTTTTCTAAAATTGCTTATTATTTAACATTTTTCTATTATTCATTGCTGCAAGTCTATTACTTTCAAAAAACCCTCTACGTTGATATCTTTTTGGTGAAAAATTTCAAGTTTTTGCCGTTAAAATTGTAAAATAAGTAGGTATTTTTGGTAAAAATATATTTTTTCATAAGCTGATTTAACTGATGAAATAACGTTACAAACATCACAGTAAGTTTTAATTTGCAATATTTTTAAATTTTTAGTGATTTTTCTCGCATATCTGCTATGTGCCGTTCAATACAAAAATCGTATAAAAACCAAAGAAAAAATTATTTTTTGCAGGTCCTAAGAACAACTTCAAATTCTCCATTAATTTTCACTTAATTTGACCACTCTAACGGAAAAATTTAAAAAACTTTAAAAACAACACATGAAAACCTCTTTGTGTAAGTTTTTTTTGCAATTGACCCATATACTTTTCTATATCGACTACGCCTCTTTATGGGCGCTACAAGCGCCCTTTACGAAATAAGCATGCGGGCATAAATACTTGCATTTTAGACCGACCCATAACTGTCGTCTACCCACAACTATCGCATGTTGTTGTTTTTGCTTGTTCATTAATTTGAACTTTTATACGATTGAAGGCATATTCGGCTTACGAGTTGCTGTTTTTATGTCCTTTTCTTTGTTGGTAAATCCAGCGACCGCGCACAATTCATATTTCTGTTGTTGGCTTTATGTGCTTGTTTAGTTTTTTTTTTTTTTTTTTTGTTGGTTATTCTACATTGTGCCCTTTGCTTTGTTGTAATTTTTGTTGGAAGTGTTGTTGCACTCTTCAAATACTTTTTTTAGGCATCGCTGGTCTACAATATAGAAGAATAAACATTTATTTTTGACGCTTTTTTGAAGATAGTGTGAGTCTTTTCGGGATTTTTTTTTAATCAAATCTGATGGAATGGACACGATTAAATCGATTTGGAATATTAAAATTATAGACTTGTGTTTTTCGAAGCATAAAAACGATTTAGTCTTTAATATATTAAATATTCACCATACTTAAGGCAAACTTAATCTCACCACTTAACCACAGCGCAGTAAATGTTTTAAAAAACGCTTGTATGACAGAAACCAGAGATGTGTACGAAATAGTGTTATTCTCTTGTTAATTTAAAAGATATTATAACGTGATAAATAGTTTTTTTTTTGAGTTAATTAAAAATACCATCATTTTACATTATTCCGATTGCTTTTTAATTGGTTATGATGAACAAACATATAAGTGGACAAATAAAGTAGGTCATAGTAAAAAAAACACTCTTATAGGCAATGTTGACGTTGTTTTTGAATCGTTGCATTAATTAAAAAATTATTCAGGCTCGACATTTTTGCCCTTAAGCTCTACGTAAGTTGGGCCAGGCTTAAATCAATTTAATATAAAGTTATACGTTGGGAAAATGATGTAAGTTAAGCACACAGAATAATATTTTACTCTTTGAAAAATGCTGACAAATGAAACTCTGCCGGAAATTTATCATATTTCGATTTGGTTAAGCATTTTGCTCGCTCTCATTTTGCTTAGTTGAGCAAAAATATTCACACCATCACCATCTCCATCGTCAGTTTGATGGCATAAAATTAAAAACATAAAAAATGGTGCCCAATTTTTTTTTGACGAATAATCAAACATTACACATTGCACGAAAACGTGGCAACCTCGTCGTGGTTGAATTCAGTTAGAAGAACATTCAGTTCGAAAACATGTGAGGAAAAAAAAATAGGATTTTCAAAAAGGAAACAAAAAAGTACACAACGACAAGTAAACCAATCAAACAGCAAAACAAGCATTGCTTGGAGCCAGCAGCAAGCACTATGCAACACAAAAACAACAACATAGTCATCAACGACTTTTCCTACAACCTGCATAGCCTGCAGGCAACAAAATAGTAGCGTGTCAGAAAAAAAAACCTACTGTCACTACTATTTTTTGTCAAAAAGTAGTCTGAATGTGTGTTTAGTGCATGCAATGTTGGCGCAGAAAAAAGTGCTAAAAAAGCAGGGCATTCAAACCGGGTTGAGCACACTTGTTGGTGCAAACATGCATAAGCTCAGAAGTTGAATTATCACGGACACAGCAAAGAGCCAGCTAACTCTTACAAGCACACGCTCTCTCACTGGCTGATGTGTTTGTTTGTTGATGTGCTGCCACTTAATAACAATTTTATGCATTTCTATGTCGGCACATTAACGGCTGGTGCATCCAGCATCCTTGAAGCAGTCATTAAAGTCGCATTTCTAACGCATTAACATAAATAGGCACAAAGAAGCATTAACACACGCACACACAAACACACACGTGCACCGAGCCGCAATGGTATAAATTATGCTCTTCATCAACAGCACGCTCTTTGTTGGCATACTTTGTACGCATTTAATTCAGTTTGTAAATAAAACTGATTTGTTTTTAAAAATCACTCAACGACAAAAAGTGCGAAAATTATAGCAAAGTGGCATCACTTGGGATTGATGTTGATAAAAAAATTTGGCTACATCGTGAACAAACCCGTAGATTTTGATGTAATGGCGTGTCTTTATTCTTGTCTTTATTTTGGTCCCTATCCTTTCCTTTGTTCCCAAACTTGTCCTCATCGTTATTCTTATATGTATTTGACTAAATAACAGCCGTACTTGCTTTGAAAACTCTTGTTTTAATCCATGTCCAAATTCCTTACCTTATCATTGTTCGAATCTCTTCTTTAATCCTAGTTCCAATATTTATATTCCCACGTTTAAAAAACGTATGAGAGGTATATTAATTTTGTCACTTTGTTGTAACGCCCATAAGGAGGAGTGGTAGATATAGAAAAGTATATATATTCTTGATCAGCATCACCACCCGAGTCTATTTAGCCATGTCCGTCTGTCTGTCTTTCCGTCTGTCTGTGATCACGATTACAGCCGTAATTTTCGGGCTATTATCATGAAATTCGATTTTTGAGCTTGTATCTAAAAAATAAAGATCAAGCCTACTTCTCATACAAAGTGACTTATTATACAAAGTGAAAGTTGAATCTTTAAATTCTACAAAAATGAATGTATGCCCTTGAAATATGAATTTTGATATAAAGGGTATTTTATGTGAAGCGGACAACGAAAATAAAGTGAGGTACTGATATTCGTTCATATTGGGCATATTTGTACTTCTAGGGGATATGAACGTGCTCACATAATATTTTTTTTTTATTTAAGGTTTAGCTGTTAAGATATGGGGGTTCTATAGAATTCACCAGATTGACGGTTCAAACCTTTTTTTTAACAACTTCGACCGGAAAAATACAACTTTTAACGGAAAAATAAAGTTTAACATTTTTAAATTTTACCATAAAAATTGCAGAATGACATCTAAATTAGTTTAAGAGATAAATCAATTATAAATCACCACACCTTCCTCGCATATTAAGTGACTTGAAGTGACTCAAAAAACAAATGCGAATATTTTTCGTTAAAACAATGACAAAAATATTTTTACAGATAAAGATTTTATTGGCTACTTACGACTTTGGTCGGAATATGCTTCGTTCCAGTCGAAAATAATTTCGTTTACAGTCGAATAATAGTTTTCTCTATTTATGTCCTAAATCTTACCCTTTATGTGGCCAAATCGCTGTTCTATTCCTTGTTCCATTTCTTGCCCTTATATTTTTTGCAATCTTGTCATAAATATTGTTTAAGGTATGTCTAAATGTTTTTCCTCATCCTTGTCCCAATTCTTGTCCCAGTCCTTTATTCAATCCTTGTCTGAATTACTGACATAATCATTTTCTAATTCTTATCCAAATACTTGTCCTAATACTTATCTATATCTTAATTCTAATTATTTTTTCCTTTGCTATTGCATTTGATGCATTATGTTTACTTTAGGGGGTTTCCTGAGAGGCCTCACTACACCAATATTTGTTTTATTGTAAACCTGAGTTTCTGGTCGTTTCATAAAATTTACTCTAACCGTAGCGCAAATAGTCACAGAGTTATAATTCCATGCAACGTTTTGTAATTTATATTGCAATTTTAATCCATTATGCGGTTGCCTCCGTGGTTTCGTGGCTCCAAAAGTTTTTTCATGATTGTAATAAAAGAATTTTTCGTAGCACTTCTATTCAGCGAGTAATAATTCCATGTAACAAAGTTGTATTTTTGTTTCATAAGGTGATGCCTACACTACCTGACGACAGCGGCGGATCTGGAAAAAATCTTGTGGGGGGGGGGGGGGGGTAAATTATCAAAGACACACATTTTCGATTTGAGAAAATTTTGTCTTTTTACAAAAAGACAAATTGTACTTTTTTGAATTGAAATTATCGAATTGTTTAAGAAGCATTTCCCAGACACATTTTCCCAGACACATAAACGCACATTTCCGTATTTATTTGTTTCTCCCTTTTTCTGGAATAATCTTACTTTTTCTTTTTTTTTAATCTTATAATTTTTCTGGAATCTTAACGTAAAGTAAATAAAAACTTTACATGTACAGCCATTGAAAAATACTTAAGAACGCTGCCTTACCTAAACTGTTAGTTGTTTTATTTCATTAAATAATGTTGGTTTTTTTATAAATAAAAGTTTTATTCATAAATTTCAATTTTTTTAAAATTATCATTACATTGGTGAAAAAAAAATTTAAGTTTACTTCACTTTTAGTACAAAAATGAAAAATTATGTTAAAATTACATTGGAAAAATGCTTAGGAACGATTCAAAAAGTTACAGAAAAGTATTAAAAATTAATAAAGGCATGTTTAAAAAAATTATTATTTGGAATCAATATTTTGTAGAAAAGCCTTTTTGCATTATAACAGCTGCGCAACGCCGTTGCATCGATTCAATTAAGGTCCTACGTCGTTATGTTCTGCGTACTAAGCGGGTTCTTCACATCATTCCATAGATGCTCGATTGGATTAAGGTCCGAGCTAGATGATGCCCAATCAATAACATTTATAGAGTTTTCCTCAAAAAACTTTTTCGCAACACGTGAAGTGTGTTTTGGGTCATTATCTTGTTGAAACTTCCAAATGACCGGTAAATTTTCTTCGGCCCATGTCAAAATTATGATCTGCAGGATTTCAACATACTTGACTGCATCCATGGTATCTTTAATTCTATGTATCGGTCCAATTCCGTTCCATGAATAGCATCCCCAAATCATGATTGAGCCACCGCCATGCTTTAGTATTGCTGAAACGTATTTTGTGTCAAAGGCGGCATTTTTTGGCCGCCGGACGCACTTTCTTCCATCTGGCCCAACTCTATTTATTTTTGTTTCATCGCTAAAAAGAATATAGAGCCACTGATTTGGAGTCCATGAGACATGCATTCGAACAAAGTCAACTCTGCGCTTGCGTTGCACTGCTGTGACCAATGCTTTCTTGCGAGCCAAACGACCATGGAGCCCAGCCTCTGCCAATCGAAGTGCAACAGTTCTTTTCGATATTGGTCTTTGAATCACAGCAGAAATTTCGGGGTGAATAGCAGCAGCGCTCTTTCTCGGCGCTCTTTCTCGGCATCCGTATGATCAGAGGTTTTCCGTGCTTGTTTTCTATTGCCGGTTATGTTTAAGAGCATAAGACCATTGTTTTAGAACAATTTAATTTCTTCTCAATTTCACCATAAGACACTCTAGACTTTTCCAACTCAACGATGGCTTTGCGTGATGGCTTTGGGTGTAGATCTTTTCCGTTACTAAAAAAGATTTACTTATAACAGCTCTAGAAAAACAGAATCTATTCAAACTCACCACTCAATGTTATCTTTAAAACGTTTATTATAAAATTTTTCGTGAAATTGAAATCTTTCTTAAGTATTTTGCCACTGAAAAAAATTAGCACTTTACCGAAATGAAAAATTTGAATGCAAACATCAATATAACAAAATGAAAATACACTCGAATATAACAAAAAAAGAGAATAGCAAAAAACTCCATTATCATTGTACTGTATTTAAATGTTCTGCATATATGTATGCTGAATAATGAGTCGTTCTTAAGTATTTTTCAATGGCTGTAACTAACTTTGGAATTAAGGTTGATTTATTAAAATTTTTCACGTTTTTTCCATTATTACATAATTATTTAACCAACTCCAAAAAGGAGGAGGTTCTCAAGTTCGCTGGTTTGTCCGTTTTTTTTAAATGTATGTACATCGATAACTCCTAAAGCACTTGTCCGATTTTCCTAATTTTTTGTGAACAGATAGATACCATTAATGCGGACGTCCTTTTTTAAAAAAGTGGGCGATATTCGACAAAGGGGCGTGTTACAATTAGAAAAACACTGTATTTCAGTTAATATTGACACTAGGGTACTGAAATTTGCAGTAGTAATACTGGGGTAGGCATAATTATTACAAATTAAGGTCAATAAAGTGAGCGTTATTTGACAGAGGGGTGTGGCAATATTAGAAAAACTCTGTATGTCGAATAATATTGATACTAGGGAGCTGAAATTTAGTACATGGGTAGGCACAGTTACTACAAATTTCGGTCAAAAAGGTGGGCGTTATTCAAAAAAGGGGTGTGGTAATATTATGAGAATACTATATCAAGTGGGTAAATAGAATCATTACAAAAGTGGGCGGGATTGTACATAGGGTGTGGCATTGTAATGAAAGTAGTATATATCGGTTAATAATAATAAAAAAAAAATGTTTATAGACAAAATGTTTTCTGGATTATGGATGGAAAATATGGTACAAATGGGATCTTTAGGACCTTTCCATTGCACAAAATTCTTACACTTTTGATATGTTCACTTTAAAACTAGTTAAAAAAGAACCACTTTCAGGCTACTGCGAATGCAACTAGTTAAAATATAGGGAAAAAGGAGTGTTTCTGGGGACAATTGTCTTTTCCTATGACATCAACCCGCAAAAAGCGTCAGTTCGTTCAATGTTAAAGGGTATTGTAGTGGATCTAGTACTGGTCCTTTTTGGAACTAGTTCAGAACTATCTAAAATTTGGTCCACTTTTCTGCTGGGATGCTTATTTGATGAGAATAATTTAAATAAACATTGAAATTCTGCAGTCAATTTTAACAGATTTTTCATTTCGAAGATTCATAACAGGCTAGGATAAAAGTTCGAAACAAAGAAGTCTATTTGTAACAGATCTTTTATGCCCAGTATCTTTTATAATATATAACAGAAAATTCATATCAGAATAACGGATAGATAGGCCCAATTATTGAAAAATATTCAAAAGTATTTTTTTCAAAAACAAAAGCAATGTTAAACAATATTTAAAATGACATGTCGAAAACCTCTGATGAAACGTGCTGTAAACCTTTTATAAAACTATTTAAATTTCTTACTCTCTGTTGAGTTAAAAATGGGGCTGGTTCGAGAAATGATTTTTTGGCCAAAATCTGAATCTGCGGCCAATATTTCCAACGCGCAAACACAATCTTATACGGATGTAAACCCAAATTCAACAGCATGATAAGCCTGGTTGACTCTCTAGCATGCCCAATTCAGCTGATCGGCGCCGAATCGACATTTCTGGGTATTTCTCGAAACTTGCCGACACTGCGGTGGCTATGTTTTCTTCACTTCGCACCAATATCTGTTTGATTGGTGGCGTAAGGTCCAAAAATGTGTACTCACACTCAAACTTTTTCACGGTGCGACGAATTGCCTACGCACTGAAGTCATGATGACCACCGACTACACGACGAAATTTAGTGGTTAGATTTTTGAAACTATCAAACAAACAGAAACTTAGGTTTATAATATTAATATGGGTTCCATTATTAAATAATCATATCTTTTATTGAAGAAACTTTAAAAACTTTTGAAAAATTTTACAAATTTTAGACAATTATAAATTAAAGAAAAAAAAATATCTTCAGTATTAAGTATATCTGAGTATTCACCATGAAAATTAGTTTTAAATGACATTTTATGACATCTTTAAAAGAAAAAAAAAAAAAATAAAACAATAAACTCCTGCATTTTGCACCAAATGCTCAGTTAGAGCTCAACGGACCCAAAATTGATGATGACGATGATGTTGAAGATGGTGATGTTGATGTTGTTATGGGCTGTTCAGTATCCCCTATGCTACCATTTTCACTGGCACACTCCGAGCTCTCCTTACTCGACTTTGGTTTATTCTCACTTTCACTGCTTAACTGCGCCACGCACTGCTCTTCCTTGCTCAGTTTACGTCCGTAGAAGTATTTTACCAAACTAGCAATAGATTTATGCGGCAGAATCTGTCGTATACGTTGAAAGTTTTTACCATTCGTTTGCAGTGCCAATTTAAAGAGCATTTTATCCTCCTCGGTGAACTCTTCGGGGCAGGGTGTAAATCTTGGCAAATCCATGACTGCACGCTGTATATCATGTTTGTGCCAGAATAACAAACCGCAAGCCTGCTCGTCATTGTAGCCATAGCTTTCTCTGGCCATAGCAATGAACTCTTCCACTTTGGCTACTGTAGCCTTTGGGGCTGGTGACCATATAAGAAGATCGCGATCACGTACCATCTCTGGCTTTCGGTCGCATGGTGGCACAAAAGAGGGCAGCACTGCCTGATGATCACGCCCAATGCGTATTTCACCATTATAAAGACGTGGTGTCGACTTGGATTTATTGCTTTTGCTATCGTCATCGGAATGAGTTTGCGATGTTTCACTACCACCAGCTATTGCAGCGCCCTGATCACGTGATCTTCGGCCATTGCGTACAACTTCGGCATTTTGCTTGGCCGAAACCATCTTCGCCAGCTTGGAGAATTTATTTTGATGATGAAAATCCACGTTTGAAATCTTATAACAACAATTTGAAAGACAAATTTAAGGAACTCTCTTCAGAAGATGGCAACTTTTCGCCAAAACGTTTGAACTTATTATGAAGTATCAACTCAAAATGTTGCTGATATTTAGCATAATCACTGGTAATGATCTTTACCTAAGTATTAGTTACCTGCGCAACTTTATTGGGCACAGGTAGAAAATATCGTTTGTTCTCATATTGCGCAGATTTCAGTTCTTTAAATTTTACAAATTCTACCTAAGTATTTTAAGAAACGATTATTGGCACATAAAAGATGTTCACATTGCCATCAAATTAACATTCTATGTGACAAATCCGGCAACATGTTATTTGTAAATCTTCTTGTTATGTGCATATTCCAACAGATTGTGTTCATCAGGTGTTAAAAGATTATTATTTATTGAGATGCTAAGCCCTAAAGCTTTATAGCATTTTAAAAAATTCCACAATTTGTTTGATTAACTTAAATACTATACAATTCATTATACAGGGTTGCGCAAATCAATAGCAACAAAATCAGTGCGCTGTTACAAAATCGTGTATCTTTTTTAATATTGGGAGCACACTAAAATTATTATAGGAACCAAAGCACATATTCATACATCATATAAAAAACAAATCATATTCAAATTTGGTGTTGTTTTTTTTATTAAATTTAATTTTAATGTGACTACATTCAATTTGTTTGAGTGCAAAACAAAAGCAACAAAACTTAAAAAATGTAAAAAGAGAACAGAAGTTCCAAAAAACAACGGTAAAAGTTCTTTTATTGTAAAGCACATGTTGTTTGTGAGTCAGAAATATTTAAACTTAGATTTGTTTTTGCCCCAATTGTGCCATTGACTGTTCCATTTATAATGGCACGTGATAAATACTGTAAAACTCTAAAATAACAAATTATTTCCGAATATAAAATCGGAAAATCGCAAATATCTGTCGCGAAGCATTTTAATATTAATCGGTCAATAGTTTGTAGATTAATAAAAAAGTATAACATCACAAAAGACGTAACAACGGTATATTCCTGAATTCCTCCTGAGGGCGCCCGCGGAAAACATCGCTGCGTTATGACAGGAACATTTGTGGCGTGTTCAAGCGAAATCCATTTGCCACCTCCAAAGAGGTTGTTCGGACACTTGATTTAGATATCCATCACAGCACTATTCGCAGAAGAGCCGTTGAGGAAAATTTAAGGAGTTACAGACCGGCAAAGAAACCTTTGCTTGCAGCTTAACTTAAGCAAACAAGATGAGGTGCTATAATTTAAACAATTTTGCATGAAATTTTGACAACGAGTTGCAATTTATTGTTTTTTAGACTTAGTTTTGCAAAAGAGAACCTAAATTGGACCGTTAAAAAATGGAAAACCGTTTTGTTTAGCGATGAATCAAAGTTCAACTTGATTAATTCAAATGGTATGTGCACGGTATTGCCCCGCCCATGTACACGAATTGAAGCCCGAAACTGCAAAATAAATTTTAAGCATGGAGCCGGTGGTATTATGGTCTTGACTTGTTTTTCCTATGATGGAGTCGGACCATTTCATAAAATCGATGGTATTATGGATCAATTTGTATATAAAGACATTTTAGAAAGCAAGATGCTACCACATGCAAAGTGGAATATGCCGCTTCAGTGTACGTTTTAGCACGTCAACGACCCGAAGCACACTTCAAAGCTCATCAAAGATTACATTAGAGACAATGGGATTCAAGTCCTTGATTGGCCGGCACAATCACCAGACTTGAATCCCTTATTAAATTTTTTTTGGGATTTTGAAGAAAAGAGTTTCTGGTCGAAGGTTTTCCAATAAAACTGCACTGTGTGAAGCCTTGAAACTTAAGTGGAAACAAATACCTAATACCACTATATCTAATTTAATAGAGTCGATTCCGCGCAAATGTGCAGTGGTATTCAAGAATAATGGGTCTTACACCAAATATTAATTATGTTGCTATTGTTTTGCACTCAGAAAAATTCACATTAATTTTAAATTTTATAAAGAAAACAAAACCAAATTTGAATATGATTTGTTTCTAATATGATGTATGAATATATGCTTTGGTTCCTTTAATAATTTTTGTGTATCCCCAATATTAAAAAAGATACAAGATTTTGTAGCAGCGCACTGATTTTGTTGCTATTGTTTTGCGCAACACTGTACATTTGATTATTAATTTAAAGGATTTCAGATTTAATATATAATAGTAAAAATAAATTGCCAAGTATGATATAAGCTTGCATATATTCCGGATCAACATCTTGATATTAATAGATCAATTGATTAGAGCAGTGCTCACATATGTGAGGCTGATAACCAAGTTCTATAATGTATGTAGAAACAGGGATTAGAGCAAAGCTCACATATGCAAGGGTAGACGGACGGGGTCTACCTCCGGCATATGCCAGGCGAGACGGACATGGGGTCTAATGCATAAAAATGAGATGTTTCTCAGAGATCATTCGTGTGAGATCAATCTCAAGAAGTGAGTCATAAGAACATTCTCAGTCTCAGTCTCAAAATTGTATGCATAAAAAGGAAATCAAGCTCATGATAAGCAACTAAACATATGTGAGATCGATCTTAAAGCTTCAGTTAAGCTTTAGTTTATTTAAAGCAAGCTAAAGCAATTAATCGTTAAAATTGCTTCTTCAAATTTCAAAAAAATGTCCGAAAGCGAATCTGGAAGTGAACAAAACTGTAGTTTATCAAATTATAAAAATAATAAGCTGGCATAATTTCTAATTGATGAGTTAAAAAAAACTCAAATTTTACTACAGAAATCTAATCTGCCGGTGCACTAATTAAAAAAGGAAGCATTTGAAAGGTTTCGAATTATCCTAGAGACTGATGAATTCCTATGTCCTCACCAATTCCATTTTGAAACCCAGGATCAGCCAAAAATCTTAAATATACTCTCATTTTTTCAGAATTTTTAAGAGCTCCACCAAACGATTATAATGTTGGCCTTAGGAAATGCTCTGCTTACCAATCGATGTTTTCTTTATTAAAACGAAATATAAATTTACTGTTAGATTCTTCAAGATGTCTTCAAGATATAAACGCGAAACTATTCTGCCATTTCAGTTGCTTGAAATAAACCGTGAGATCACTTGATAGGAGACTCAACATTTACCGAGAAAGTTCTCAGACATGTCAGCTTCATCTCATGGTTATGCATACCATTTTGAGAAATTTCTCACAAAGAGCTTTCGTTTTAAGAACCCAGCAGTTATTTTGGAGTCAATTGAAAAAGTGAACTAGTTCATTTCTAGCGCAGTTTGCAGTAGATCTGAAAAAGTACAAAAGGCGTTCAGTGCATGATACAATTATACAAGGTAGGAGTGACAACTGGCTATTTTCTCAACAGTGTCTTGCATTGACTGTCATTTGCCTGTATATTTTAATTTCTATTTTCTTTTGTACTTTATTCGTTTTATAATTTGTACTATTTTTGACAGTTAGTGTAAGATGAATAAACTGTCACTCCTACCTTGTATAATTGTATCATGGTTCAGTGTAGAACAGTTATCTTTGCTTTTGTTTTCAAAAGTAATGCTGACAAAAATAAACGCGTTCTGGCTACTTTTTAAAATTTGCTGCGCACAAGAAAAAATAATAAAAAAAAAATGTTTATATACAAAATGTTTTCTGGATTATGGATGGAAAATATGGTACAAATGAGATCTTTAGGACCTTTCCATTGCACAAAATTCTTACACTTTTGATATGTTCACTTTAAAACTAGTTAAAAAAGAACCACTTTCAGGCTACTGCGAATGCAACTAGTTAAAATATAGGGAAAAAGGAGTGTTTCTGGAGACAATTGTCTTTTCCTATGACATCAACCCGCAAAAAGCGTCAGTTCGTTCAATGTTAAAGGGTATTGTAGTGGAACTAGTACTGGTCCTTTTTGGAACTAGTTCAGAACTATTTAAAATTTGGTCCACTTTTCTGCTGGGAAGTTTCTCAGGCCTTGAGATCCATCTCAATGAGCGAGATCTTTCTAACGAGTAAATAACTTTTTATGCTTACGACAACGAGTAAATTCTCAAAATATCGAGTAAAAAGTAATTTCTCACTTTGATGCATGAGACCCATGGTCTCGCTCTGGATAATCTTGTTTGAATTTAATCAGCTTGGTGTAAAATTCCAGGTATGATGTGAAGTTGCATATTCCGGATCACATCTTGATATTTACTATATCAATTGATTACAGCATCGCTCCCATATGTGAGGCTGATAATCAAATACTATTCTGATGTATGTAGATTCATGTAAATAGGGATTAGAGCAAAGCTTACATATGCAAGGGTAGACGGCCGGGGTCTACCTCCGGCATATGCCAGACGAGACGGACGTGGTCTCGCTCTGGATAATCATGTTTAAATTAAATCAGCTTGTTAGTATTGCCAAACGTAGCCAAAAAAATAAAGTATTCTTGGGAGAGCATAATCCAAATCAACCTCGGTACTGGAGATAATCATCCAACAGTGAAAATGCCGTATCCTTAGAAGAGTATTTTGAGAATCAGTGGCGGTGCATCCAACAGTAAAAATGCCGTATCCTTCGAAGAGCATGTTGAGAATCAGTGGCGGTGCTGCAGATAATCTATTATTTTAAGTTTAATTGAGTATAGGGTTTCATTAAAAGATATAGCATCCGAAACGGAATTGAAGTCCCCGCTAGCGCTTCTTGGTGGTTTTGCAAGTAATTAGTTCTACAAAAGTTCATAAAAAGTAGCTCAAAAGATCTTCTTGGTCGAAGAGGAAGATTAAAGTAAATTTTACTCAGTAAGTATGGACTGTCAACAAATCCATGTATAAGTTGATAAATTCAGCAAACATTAAACATGATTCTACGATTTCTTAGAGAAGGTAGGTTAACAAGCTTTAATCGATATTCATAGGGTGGTAAATGAATGTTAGTATGACAATATGTATTGCGTAAACAAAACAAAAGAAATTGTTTCTGAACTGATTCTACAGTGGCGGACAAAACTCTACGTACGACTCCTTTTTCTTGAATTTACCATATCCTAATGCATTTGAAATAAAAGTAATGATGCAGGTTTGTTTTAAATCTTGTAATTATATACAAATAACAAAATAATACATATCTCTAATATTATCTTTTAAAGTTATTTAAAAAAATAATCCCCCAAAAATGCACAGACAAAAGTGTACGTACGAATTTAAAAAATGAGAAATAATATAAAAAAAAAGGAATAATAACAAAATTTAGTATTTTGTTGGGCCACCACCAGCATCGATGACTGCTTGCAACCGTCTGGGCATTGAAGCTACTAAATTTTCGAGCTCTTTCGGCGTTATTTTCTGCCACTCCTCTTGCAGCTTCTCTTTTAGAGTTGGAGCACCACTTATAACGTGCTTTCGGATCTTTCGCTCCAAAATATCCCACACGTGTTCTATTATGTTCAAGTCCGGGCTTTGTGGAGATGAATACAGCTGTCGTGGAGCATAATACAGAAGCCAGTCCTTCACTACTTGCGACGTATGCTTAGGATCATTGTCCTGTTGGAAGATCCAGCTCGATCCTAGGCATAGCTTTTCTACGGATGGCTTCAAATTGTGTTCCAATATGGACTTGTATTGGAAACGCAAAATCACAAATGTTATGAGTTTTTTGATACTTTTTATAAAATTTCGATTTTAAGTTTCTCAGCTTTCTCAGTTCTTTGGTATACCAAACGGGACCAGATATTAAAGATGATTTTCTCTGTGGCACTGAGGTTAAAAAATAATTATTAAGAGTACTCTTAAAGGCAAATACAGCAGAGTCAAGCGTTTGTGGCAATATTCTTGTGTTATTAATACTAAGTACAGATGACCAGTTGATAATTGACAAATTATTTCTCAAACTTACATAATTCGTTCTTTTAAAGTTAAACTCTAAGGCAGGATTTTGAATACAGTTTGATATAGATTGTTTAGGAAAATTGAGTGTGATTTCGAAAGTTGGATGGTGTGCGTCTTCAGGATACACAAGTGGATCAGACCTATTAACTGAAACAATATTACTATCATCAAAATAAATAAGGTCTAACAAGCGGTTGTTTCTATTATAATGGCAGTTAATTTGAAAAAGCCCCTGGCTCGAAAGCTCATTTAAAAATGAGTTATCTCTGAAGATGGCAAGAGCACAGCAGAATTTTCAGTGCAGCAGTTTCAGGAAACATTAGGAAGGTTGAAGTCACCCCCTATTTAAATATGATCGGATGTAAATTAAATTATCATTATTCACTAATCACTTTTGGCTAAAGTACTTTTCTTAGCGAAAAATCGAGCAACTCAGTATTATAATGCTTTGCTGAAGTATTTCAGCATATATTGCATATTTTCATGCAATCCCACTATTTTTGGGATTGTTTAGCTGACTAATGATAAGACCCAAGGAGGAAAAATTATAATAACCAATATTAAGTTAAACAAAGGGGAATACGCAGAGGAGAAATTAAAGTAGTTGTTCATTTTTGTAAGTGTTAAATTTTACACGAAAGCATAAAAGGCGTTGCTTGCTTTTTTGCAAAATTATGGAATCTCTCATGATAAATGTGTGTTTGATTATATTGTTTGGAAAATTGTTAAAAAATTGGTAAAACTAAATTAATAAAATTATACAAAATTCGAAGCAAACATCTGTTAAATTTTGAGCCAAAATCAAGCAAGATTATTTTAATGAATATATAATTAATATTCTCGTAAGACTATTATCGAACTGCTGTTCGAGCTATACTACCTGTTATTTTGACTTATACAGAGTACAAAGATCTCTTAAACATTATTCATTAGATTGAGAATAGGCAGTAATTCTCGGAATGCAAGCCACGACCTTTTCATAAGCTTTTACATCATACTTGATGGAAAAATTACATTGGTGCCAACCTGATATTTAATAAAAGAGCAGATTTTTCTAAATCCGAGCATGAGGGATTAATATGCCTACATTTTTTTTTTTAAATTTTGAAGAATTGGTCATATATTTTGATTTTTGGGTAAAAAATTTTGTTAAATATTAGAAATATAGAATTCTTTTTCAATGTCTGTGAAAAATATATTGGGTCTAGGATTTATTTCAAATAGTTTTCATCATGAAGAAATATCGTCTATTTTAATTGCAATTAATCGTAAGCAGTCCATCGTAAGCCACCCTTTTTCTGGCTTTTCGGTCAGAAGACGAATACCACCCCGGAAGAACGGGTGGTATTCGGATGGTGTTCGAATGAAAACATGCAATCCACGAATCGACCCATTCTTTACTTATTTCTGCCCAGGCAAACCATGCCTCACCGATCCAAATGGAAATCAGAAGGAAAATTTGGATTATATGGCGGGTGAAGTAAACTTCCCAAATGGCCGTTTCCAAGTGTGTTTGAGCCGGTTTTACGACTTAAAATTGAACTATCTTATCGTACAGTAAAATCACGTTCTTGTGTTTTTCAAAATACTAGAATCACCTTTGGTCGAGATTCGACCATTTAAAAATTGATTTTTTTTTACCAAGCTCAATATCAAAAAGCCCCTTTGTCAAGGAAGGAAGTTCTTACCAAGTTTCATTGATTTGTGACTTATAAGTTCAAAAGTTATACCGAAAATTTGGGCTGATGAAAAGTGCCTCGCCTCTATTTCAACGCCCATCAAATGTAACCAGTGGAATGGAACGTCTGATTTGAGAGATATTCGGTGCACTCCTTTTCCCTACTCGTATTGATTTAAAAAAAAAAAATCAAAATTGGTTGAGAAACACGGGAGAAAATGTTTCTTAACTGTTCTGCGTTCACCTATTTATATATAGATAGATATATAATAATAATATGTATGTATATTATACACTGTATAATACATAAAGTAGATAAGGAAATGGCTTAAAACATATATTTGTGTATATAACTTTGGAGTGGTTTGAAATATTCGAAAAACTTTTTCACAGAAATTATTTTTTTAGCTGTAGAACTTTATAAAAAATGCAAAAAAAACATTTTGAAAAATGTAATTTTCATCAAAAAAATCATAGGGGGTAGCTCATGATTTTCGATGATAGAAACACTTAATTAAATGATGTGTCAAAATGAAGCAATTTTTGCAAATAAATGATATGGTATATGAAAGAGTGTGAGAGAAGAAAATAGAAAAACAAAAATAAAATTATAAAAAAAGAATGTCTGGTCTAATTTTTAAGCAAAAATTGAATATTTTAGAGTTTTTTTGAAAACAACATTAGAAATTGAATTAGTGAGAAAACGGTAAATCTTTTCTTATTTCTCAAAATTTATTTAATTAAACTTTCAGACAAAGAAAATTTAGAGAAAATCGATTGAAAAATGGCTGAGATATTTGCATGCAAAATCAATATTTGAAATATCAATTGTTTTTTTCTCATTCTGAGGCAATGACATTGCTTTAAGAAATGCATTGCATGGAAAAAATCTACAGGTTTCGAAATATCGCAATACTTTTGATGTCACAATAACGAGAAATTTTTTATTATACTATTCGTGGAAAATATTAGCAAAAAAGTTTTCGTATACCGTTATTTTTCTCAACCAACGAATTTTCATACAAAAAACGTTGTACTGAAAACATCTATAGTTTTCGAGATATCACAATAATTTTGATGTCAAAATAACGGAAATTTTTCAAAATTTACTATTTGTAAGCAATTTTACCATCACAATATATATTGACACTTGTTACATGAAAAAGTGCTTATTGTAGGGTAACCGTAAATGATGGTGGAAAATATTAAATTTTTTTTTGCATATCTTATGAATGTCTAAATTTCTCTCTTATATCATGTTTTTCCATCTCTTATAGTTTAGCTTTTATTTAATAATTGCTCTTTTTCCGCTCATATTTGAGGTCAAAGGTCACCAATCTTATATTCAATCATATTGTGTAGCCAGACCTTTCATCTGATACCACACTCTTCATTCTACCTCTTCCCAGTTCTGAGATCCCTAACTAAAATTGGTATAAACTTTCAACGTTAATATTTCGGGTCAAAGGTCATCAATTTAAAATCTAACATAATTCGGCACATCTATGGTGCAGTACCTTTCGAATGATATATGTTTCATTGTCCTTATTCTAAAATAAATATTGAAAAAGTGTACGACAACATTTGATGTTTGCGTATTAATATATAAGATTCAGGTCGTTTTTCCTTAAATACACGTCTCTAGCATTGCCTTCAGTAGCGATCCCCGATGTTGGTTTTATTCGGTTTAAACAGGTCATAGCAGATCATATCCTTTTGCTCTATGGCATCAGCTTGGATTTTTGGATATTTTCCTTCACCGCTGGTGCTGATTGTGGACCTAACCCAAGAATGGAATTTTTATCGTCCGTGAAAATTCCATGCAAAAATCCTTTTAACTTTCAACTTTTAACTTTTAACTTTTAACTTTTAACTTTTAACTTTTAACTTTTAACTTTTAACTTTTAACTTTTAACTTTTAACTTTTAACTTTTAACTTTTAACTTTTAACTTTTAACTTTTAACTTTTAACTTTTAACTTTTAACTTTTAACTTTTAACTTTTAACTTTTAACTTTTAACTTTTAACTTTTAACTTTTAACTTTTAACTTTTAACTTTTAACTTTTAACTTTTAACTTTTAACTTTTAACTTTTAACTTTTAACTTTTAACTTTTAACTTTTAACTTTTAACTTTTAACTTTTAACTTTTAACTTTTAACTTTTAACTTTTAACTTTTAACTTTTAACTTTTAACTTTTAACTTTTAACTTTTAACTTTTAACTTTTAACTTTTAACTTTTAACTTTTAACTTTTAACTTTTAACTTTTAACTTTTAACTTTTAACTTTTAACTTTTAACTTTTAACTTTTAACTTTTAACTTTTAACTTTTAACTTTTAACTTTTAACTTTTAACTTTTAACTTTTAACTTTTAACTTTTAACTTTTAACTTTTAACTTTTAACTTTTAACTTTTAACTTTTTACTTTTAACTTTTAACTTTTAACTTTTAACTTTTAACTTTTAACTTTTAACTTTTAACTTTCAACTTTTAACTTTTAACTTTTAACTTTTAACTTTTAACTTTTTACTTTTAACTTTTAACTTGTAACTTTTAAATTTTAAAAGTACAATAAAAATTATTATGGAGCTTATTATGGAGCATATAACGTCACAACAACGTGTTGAAATGATAAAAACATTTTATTTAAATTATTGTTTAGTTGTAAATACGTTGAGAAAATTACGTGACTTTCGAATGACGAAGCACATTTTACTTGATTGGCTTTGTTTAATCAAATAGAACAGCCGCCCTCAATTGGTCACCAAAGCAGAGTAAGTGTAAGGTGTGCTATTTGGAAAGGCAGCAGGCGTCTTTGGGCCATTATTTTTTGAGGATGCTAAAGGCAATACTCTAACCGTTACTGGTGAGCGGTATTGGGTTATGTTGGAAAGCTGTCTTGTGGTCGACAGAGATCAATTAGGCTAATAGAACATGCATTTTCAATAAGACGCTGTCACGTCAAAGCTTATACAACGATGCAAATTAAGCTGTAAATTTTCCTCAGCCGAATGTGGTCAAAAAGAATTGATATGATTCCTTACTGTTCGACAGACAAACTTACAGTACATTATCATAATGTTTTTGAAGAAAAGCATGTACAAGCTTGAGCGCAAGTTACGCGTAGTTTAAACAATGAAGCAAAATAAGCAGAGGTCATTAAAAATATACCCACCCAGTAGACCGAATGACCCTCGAGGCCCCTCATGTTTTTTGTTTTTTTTTTTTTTTTTTTGTAAGTGAATCATATTATTTCAAAATTGTTTTATGACAACATAACGTATAAAAATTTAAAAAGTTATACCGTAAAGAGATAGTAAGATAATCCAACAATAAAAATTTTAAAAGAAAAGCAAAAACAGTAACTAAAGCACAAAGCAATTAAAGAGAAAGATGCATTGGGACAAACAAATTGTGGGTTTCGTCGACTGGAGTTACTTTTGTCTGCATCATTATCAAACTGAGATAAAAAATTCCAACAAAAAATGAAGTTTGCTTAGGAAGTCAATACAATCTAGACTTTGGTCAATTTAATTTATAGGAAATCAATACAAAAAATTTATGGAATTCTTCACGAAAAGTTTGGACAATAATTGCCGATTGGGACAAAATAAGACTCGTCGAATAGGTCATCTCAACACCAAATTTATAAGATACAATTCAACTTTATACGAGGTGTATTTAAAATAACGAGAATTTTTATTTTTTAGAGAATATTTTTTTTATTAATCTGTGTACGTTGAGGCGCGTCACGCCCTTTAGAAAAAACTTGTTCGGGTAAGCTTCTTAAAATTAACTTTGAATTATGTTATGCTGATTTCCCAAATATTTTGATTATAGCGAAAGTTTTTCTTGAGCTTGAATGATTTATAAAATCAATATAAAATCCAAAAACTACACAGTTCTTCATCAATTTTGTTTGGGAAATCTGCCCATAAACTTAAGATATTGAGTTTTTGTTTTTTGCAGTGAGTAATGTTTAAGTTTTTTTTTTTTGTGAGGTTCCTAAATGTACATTAATGTTATCCCCTTCAAAGTAGTTCCATTAGATATTAGGTATATGCACTTATGCCAAAGTTTCTTCCAATCTCTAAAACACTTCCTGAACTCGTTCTTTGGGATAACCTTAAACTCTTTCAGCAGTTTACTTTTAACCTCATCTATGCATGGAAGACGCCCTTGAAGACTTTTTTATTTTTGGGAACAGAAAAAAATCATAGAGGACCATGTCTTGCCAATATGGAGACTGGATCATGATATAAGTCGAAATTTAACACTTTTGTAACAAATTTTGCTTTAACACGTTTCATACCCAAAACATTAATAAAAAAACAATTTCATGGCATGACACTTCTCTAATTGTGAAAAAATATTTCAAAAACTTTATTTATGGAAAGGAATATATTATAGTACACATTGATGCTCGAATAATAAAACTTCGTACAGCTTCTATCACCTTGGATGAAGCTGGCGTAACCGGAAGTTACCAGGAGTAACCGGATGATACTTGAAAAAGCAATTATTGTTTCATATGTACTATATACGAGAGCCGTTTGATAAGTCTGTGAAAAATAAAACAAGGATTGATTTTTAAGGCAAAAAAATTTTATTTCTCAATACAGTCTTTTTTTAGCTCGATACACTTCGTCTAACGTTCCTCTAATTTTTTGATCCCATCCGAAAAATACGTTTTGAAAAGGGTCCTCAAAATAGGCATCTGTTTCGGCGATCTCCTCCTCTCTGGTGGTTAATCTCTTTCCACTGAGCCATTTCTTCAGGTTTGGAAACAGAAAATAGTCGCTGGGGACCAATTCTGGAGAATATGCTGGATTAGAAAGCAATTCATATTTCAATTCATGGAATTTTTCCACAGGAGCTGAGCATGTGTAAACGCGCGCATTGTCTTGATGAAAGAGTACTTTTTTCCTCTCCAAATGGGAGCGTTTCTCTTTCAAAGCGTCACTGAAACGGTCCAATTTGGCTGTATGGTATTCACCATTGATCGTTCTTTTCGGTGGTATGTAATCGATGTAGACTATTCCGCGTTTATCCTAAAATACTGTTGCCATAACCTTTCCGGCCGATAGCACCGTCTAGGTCTCTTCGGCGACATTTTCGACTGTTCTTTTGTCTCTGGTGTGTAGTGATGGATCCATGTTTTGTTCACGGTTACTAATCGACGGAAAAAAATGATTTTGCAAAATGTTCCACACCCATTCGTCTGAGATGCCTATGGTCTCTATGGTCTCTCTCGTTCTAATCGAAAGGTTGACGTTCTAATCGAAAGGTTGACGAAACAACATCGCTAGATCTCGCTCGTGTTTTACGTTTGTGCAAGTTTATTGTTTGTCTATTTATTTTACTTGTTTAATTGCTATGCCGTGCCTTTGTGGTAATAAAGTGGAGCGTACTCATTTAAAGATACAATGTTTTAGTTGTAATGAATTATTCCATTGCAAATGTGTGGATGTTGGTGACTCTGAAATTGATTATTTGGAAAAAACGAACAATAAATTTCGATGCTCAAAGTGCTCTGTCGCGAGACGAGGGTCAATTCGCTCTCCCCCTATTCACGGGGGCCCTCCGCCAGTTAATAGCTCAAATCATGCGACTCATAATGTGCATCTTCAACAAAAGCAGCAGCAGAAACTACAACCAACAACAAATATACAACATTTAAACAGTCGTAATGAGTTTTCTGAAGAGACTCATATTGTGCAGCTTCATCAACAGCAACAGCAGCTACAACAACATAATATACAGTATGAAGAGAAATTAAAGCAACAGAAACCAATATCGCATCAGCAACAAAATTTAAATATTCAAACACAGGCTAGTGCCGCCGCTCAGGAGCCTACTCTTCTTATTGATGTATCACCACTTGAGCACTTAAATCAGCAGCTTACACAACAACAGCAGCAACAAAAATATCATAACGTTATGGGTAACCCCCCAGCCAGTGAGCTATCATCGTGTGCTGATGAGTCATCTTTTGTCTACGATAAGCAGGTGCACCAACAAAACCAGCAACTACAGGTTCTGCAGAATTCAGTAGTGTTCTCTCCAGAGAGTGGTTCCCGCCAGCAACTACATCCAACCAAACAACAACAACAACATCAATATCAGCAAGGTCAAAAACAAGAACAACAGCAGCAGCATTTATTTGAAAAAATTAGTCTTGATAATTGTCTTGGCTCTAATTTTCAACAACAAAACCAGTTTCAAATTCAACTACCTAGCAGCAGCGGGAGCATAACATTAGAATTGCTTGCTGATACATTAAATAAAGTGTACTCAGAAGTCGTTGCAATGAGAAGTGAGCACTCCTCTACGTTGTCGCTTATTCATTCGTTAAAAGAGGAGAACCATTACCTAAACCAACGAGTATTCAGTCTTGAAAGAGAAGTTAACTTCATGCAACAAGAAGCGAGGGATAAAACTGTTGAAATTATGGGTGTCTCGTGCATCGAAAATTCTAATGTGTTAACAAGCGCTCTTACCGAGCGTTTCCACCGCCCGAACGAACGAAGAAATCATTGCGAACAAATCGTCGCGATGAATTCTTCGTTCGGTCCAACTGTTTCCACCGCACGAACACAAGTTGCGAACATTGGTAAGTCGCCATCTTGTTCGTTCGTGCAGTGGAAACACTTAAATTCAATGCTTGCGAGCATCAGCGTTGATCAATATTTGTTTATGCAAACGTACTAAATTTGATTAATTTTTACTACTTTTATGCCTTTTAATTTAGGTTTTATGTAAGTATTTATGTAAAGAATTTATTATATAAAGAATATTATATAAATCATTTGCTTATATAAAGTGCTTATAAAATAACAAAGTAAATTAAAGTTCTTTTGCGTTAAATTTTTAATATATTTTCTTTCTTTTTTGTTTTTCCTACGTTATTAACTACAATTTTAACAAATCTACTACCTATGCGCAAATAAGCACTAGATTCGCCCAAAAAGATCGAGCGTCGGCCGATCAGAGCGAACGAAGATTTCTTCGTTCGTTCGTGCTGGAAAAGTGTTTACACTGCGCGAATAGCGCTCGCGAGCATTTTGTAAAAAACCAATGTTCCGAACCTTGGTTCGGACCAAACTGTTTACACCGCCTGAACGAACGAAGAAATCTTCGTTCGTTCGGGCGGTGGAAACGCTCGGTTAAAGTTTTTACTGATGGTGTTGGAGTCCAAGTTAAAGCTGAGGAGATTGATAACTGCTACGTAAAGAACATTAAAAATAATCTAAATGGTGGAAGGGCTGGTAGCAAAAAAATTATTATTGTTAAATTCATATCGTTACTGAAAAAAAAAGAAATTATGAGAAAAAAAGGCTTTAATAGAAATAAGTTATCAATGAATATTTTTGGTGGTGCAGGCAATGAAAAAATCTTTATTAATGACAGCCTTAACTTTGATACAAGAAATGTGTTGAAAGCTGCAAATAAAATTAAAAGAGAAAAAAAATTTAAATATGTATGGGTGAGAAATGGAAGAGTACACATGCGAAAGACGGATGATGATAATTTTATTATAATAGATTCTGTTTCAGATTTATATGCACTTTAAGTATGGTATTAATTAATAATAGTCCTCTAAATGATTTTGATTATCCATGTTCTCGCATAAAATGTGACTCGTCCGATCTCATCTTTAACAGAGCTTATTCTAATAGAATTCTTATCATCCACCAAAATATTCGCAGTGTTAGGAAAAATTTTAATAATTTCATTGCACACATTAACTCCTTTGAAAATAAGCCAACTTTTATTTTTTTATCGGAAATTTGGATCTTCGCTGAAGAATGTTCTTTATATAGCATACCGGGTTATAGTTTTATAGCTTGCTGCAATAGTTCATACTCATCTGGTGGTGTGGCAGTTTTTGTTTTAAATCAATTAGCTGTTGAGCATCAATGTTTTAATCTCAATTCTTTGGATGCTCTAAAAATAAAATGTACTGTTCATAACTTAAAATTTACAATGGTGTGTGTGTACAAATTCTGCGCCATAAATGGTTCGAGTGATACTTTCTTAAACGATTTGGAAAGCCTTATAGAGGATGAAGTGAGCCATAACTTAATGCTTTTGGGCGATTTAAATTTAAACATTTTGAGTGACTCTGGTTACATAAATGATTATTTGTGTCTTTTATCATCGTACGGATTAAGTTCATGTATTAACTTGCCAACCCGCATTACTGATCAAAGCTCCACTTGCATAGATCACATTTTCTGTAGACTTGGTCTGAATGTTAATGCGTCTAGCGCTATTATAGATTTGCATATTACAGATCACTGTTTAACTTGTCTAAGCCTTGATATAACTATCAGCAATGAAAAAAATGTTAGCGACTTTAATCATACAGTGAAAACTGATTTTGGTCTTTTGAATTCCTATCTGAGAGTAGAATCTTGGAATGAGGTTTATTATGAATATGACCCCAGCAAGGCTTTCTCCAGTTTCCTTTCAAAGCTTAACAGGTATATAGATATCTGCTCAAATAAAACTAGTAAACGCAGATCTAGGTATTGTAAACTTAAACCTTGGATGACTGATAATTTGATTGAGAATATTGAAAAAAAGAAAAAGCTTTATAAGAAAATGAAGAAATGCCCTGATAATATTCAGATCATCCTTGAATACAAGACCTTGTGCATAAATATTCGGAAAGATGTTGAAAATTGTAAAAACTCGTATTACTCGGAAGAATTGCGAAAAGTCAGGGGTGATTCAAAGAAGGAGTGGAGATTAGTGAACGAGATTTTGGGAAGAATTAAAACGCATGAAAGCATCTGTAATCTTAAAATTAATGACTCAATAGTTAATAGTACACTTGAGGTTGCAGAGGAATTTAATAAATTTTTTTCCACGATTGGTGAGAAAACTGTTGAAAAAAGTTGCCATAATAGTTCACTTTTGTCGTCAGTTTTTATTGATAATAACGTCTCAGCTAGTTTTGTTTTTGTACCTTTCTCGTCGTTTGAAATATACAATATTATTTGCAAGGAATTAAAGAATTCTAATTCTTCCACATCTGACTGTCCGTCAAGTTCTTTTATAAAAAAGATTGTTTTTAATATATCTGACATTTTGTGCCATATTTTTAATGATAGCGTTATAAAGGGTATTTTTCCAAGCAAATTAAAGGTTGCAGATGTTATTCCATTGTACAAAAAAGGTGCTAAAGACTCTTTAAATAATTATAGGCCTATTTCTTTATTACCAGTGTTTGCAAAAATTTTTGAGAAGGGTATGAAGAAAAGAATTTTGTCTTTTCTTGATCGTGTAAATTTCTTGTCGAACAAACAATTTGGCTTTAGAGCAGGTAAAAGCACTGAAGATGCGCTACTGAATTTCTGTACTGATGTCTATGAGTCTATGAATAAGAAAAAACTCACGGCTACTCTATTTCTCGACATAACTAAAGCTTTCGATACTGTAAACCACGATATTCTTTTACAAAAACTAGCACATTATGGCTTTAGAGGGTTTTGCCTGGATTGGTTAAAATCGTATCTGGCAAACAGACAGCAAAGGGTCAAATTTAAAAACTCTTTTAGCTCAGTAAGCAATATTTCCCTGGGTGTTCCACAAGGGTCAGTTTTGGGCCCCATACTCTTCTTGATCTACATTAATTCGCTGTTTTCACAAAATTTTTACAGTACAATAACGGGTTTCGCAGATGATATGGCCTTTGTTTTTAGCTGTGACTCAATAGACTTGTTGTCAGCTTCTATAAATCGTGACTTACATTTGATTAGATGCTGGTTCTTAAGGCATAATATGGTTATTAGTGATAAATCGAAACTTCTGTTTTTCAACCTAGTAGGAAACACAATTAATTCTGATAGATTTGTTTTGCATTCGAATTGTTGTTTGAGATATCCTATTAATTATGATGGAGTCTTCAAATGTGCTTATGATGTTGACTGCGCAAATGAGTGCTTCGAGATTGATCATGTAAAATCGTATAAATATCTAGGTGTAATAATCGACAGCAAGATGAATTGGCATGAACATGCTTCGAAATTAAAGAACTATTTACTTAATGTAAATAGATGTCTTTATTTGCTAAGTTTTTCGTGTAACTTGGATTTGCTTAAAGGTATTTATTATGGTTTATTTCATTCGAAATTAGAGTACGGACTGTGTTGCTGGGGTGGTACACATAACAATATATTGCAGCCTTTACGTATACTTCAGAAAAAGGCCATTCGAATTATTTGTAAGGTAAACAGGTATCAAAATAGTCTACCGCTATTTCGAAAAAATTTAATTTTGCCACTGAGGTATTTGTATATCTTTAAAATCTTAAAACTATTTTTTATAAGATCAGGGTACTTAAACAATAGATTTTCCCCTATCTACAATTTGCGAGTAAATGCAAGAAATTTGTTAATTGTTCCGCCACATTCACTGCATTTATACTTATTTTCGTTTTCTTCAGTAGCGCCTAGACTATTTAATAAACTTCCAGAAAACATACGTGAAATAAGATCAAAAAATCTTTTCCTCAAGAGAGTAAAAGTTTGGCTTTTTCAACTGGATTGTGCTCAAGTTGAACTTATGTTAAAATTGCCTGGTTCTTAAGATTGTTTTTATTGTTCTAGTTACAAATATATACTATGTCTATGTCTTGTACAAAAAAAAAAAAAAAAAAAAAAAAAAAAAAAATTATTATTTCTGATGTATTATCTTTTTACTGTTACTTTACTGTTATGGATAAGTTTAGAGTACATATAAGTTTAGTTCTGGTTCAACACTAGCCATATTGGCTACTGAATTCAGTACTATTACTTGCATTTCTTTATATTTATGTTAACCTTGTTTGTATATTATTGTGTGAAATGCAATGTACTAAAAATCAATCAATAAATCAATCAATCAATCAAATCAATCTAGCGCACTTTGATTCTGCGATCGGCCAACACGATAACGTAAATTTAAGTGACCATTTCTGGTGTAGTGACCTAATTTGGTCGCCCAGAACGTTCGGCGTCACTTGTGCTTGTACGACCGAATCGGAATTTAGTAAACCACTTGTGAATCATTCCAATCGATGGTGCAGAGTCCCCAGAGTATTTATCAAGCCTTTCCTTGGTTTTGCTGATGGGTTTTTTGCGCAAAAAATAATACTTGATCAGTACATGAAATTCACTTTTTTTCATATTCGGCAAAAATCACAAGATCGTTTGCTGTCAAGGGCTGCCAAACACAAAGTGGGCGTCACAGTGAGCTGAAGTACAAGTTTTTTTTTGGAAGAATCAGTGTTGCATTTAAAGTTTCTACGCGGGGAGTTAAAAAATTCACTAACTTCCAAAATTGCCCTCGTAATTAAGAAGATAACTCTTGTAAAGTAGGTCAATGAATATCTGAAAAAAATTATTTTCAAAACTTAGTGGCACGCCCACTCAAGCAAAATAGAGCGTATGACATTTTAAACGATACTATTTTGGCTCTGTGAGCACTTAAAAACAAATTTTTGGAATTGTGTTCTCATTTCTCAGAGTAATACACCCTTGAGCGCAGAAATGGGCTTGGTTAATTTTGAACGATAAGTAATTAAAATATTTCATTTCAAAATATATCGGAAATAAAACTTGAAAACGCTTTAAAGAGGTTAATATGAAGATAACGTAGATAAAATATAAATGAGGAACAAATCAATCGGTTTGTGACAAACATTTTTTGAAAAAATGATCATGAATCGCATTCGTTATATCATGAATTCCATGTCACGCACTGTTACAGCTTGCGAATAATTGCAACTGATTTACTTAAGAAGAAATTTTTGCGAAAACTGGTTTGCAATTTTTATTAATTAATTTTACGATCTATTTAAAATGGGTAAAGGTTTTATGAAACCATTTATGAATTTCGGTGATATTAAGCAAAATGTAGCGTACGCACGTGCTACAAAATTTTCCCTTTAAAAATTTGATGTCAGCTTCTATCTGAAATTTCTGCGAATTGACTTCAGATAGAATTTTCATATTTTCTTACAGCAATAAGAGGTTATCCTAAATTATATTAGTAGTTAAGTTATTTGAAAAAAAAAAATTATAAAACAATTTTTTCAACTTTAAACACTGTCACGCACATGTTACATTCGTCACGCACAATTACACCGAACGTTCATATTACTGTTACCTTCGACCATATTTAGTAAAAACTGAAATACAGAACAAAAGGATTAAAAATTTCTTATTTTCTTTTTTTTAATTTCTTTTATGTCATGACTAGATACATTTAAGAAAAAAATTTGAAAATCAATTATTTTAATCGATAAAAACTATTCCATTCTATTCGATCCAAAAGTCGATGCTCTCAATCACTAGAATTGAAGAAGCTGGAACTTTGGGGACTCTTCAAATTCTTCAACAGATTTCATGTGGACCTTTTCACGTGTATTCTCATTTCTTATGCAAAGAAATTCGCCTGGCCTTTGAGAGAGTACCCGTAAAGGCTGCACCCGTACATCACCAAGTTCAGTGTTTTTGTGAATATGATTCCCTAAAATGGATTTATTTGAATAATAATTTATATTCCGATTAATTTGAGCCCTTAAATGCCCAACAACACCGATATCATTAAAATTATGTTGTGCTAAATGATCCCCTGAACACGACCCCGTTTTTATTTTTTTTGGAAAAAATTTTTGTTTAAAGAAAACATGGTTGTATCAAAATAGATACAGTGGACATTCCGACGTATACCATCAATCAGCTTGGTTGGCAAAAACGTAGAAAGCGATTCTTTGTATGATAACTCTAAATTTGTTTGTTAAATGATACTCTAAAATTGTTAATAGTTTGAAAGGTATTTCATGTCAAAAACCGAACTTTCCGTAAAAATGAAAAAAATTTTTAATTTGACGGTCAATATTTCCCAAACCAACAAAGTTATGCCAATAATAAATTTTTGTTTTATATTTGAAATTTTCTGAGTGAAATTACATATCCAGCATTTTAATTTTTGCAATATTTTAAAATAAATAGCTTATTTTCTCGGTTGTATCCAAAAAGATGCACTGGGCATTTAAGGGTTAAACACTTGTCAATAGTTAAAAGTCAATTTAGACGTTTGACCGCATAATGCAGATGTAAGGATGGAAATTTTTTTAAAATGAAGGGTGTATTAATTTCAATTTTTTAAGTTGTTTTATTTTTGGTCACTTTGCTATATATGAGACCACCCATATCATTAATAATTGTAATACATTTAAAAGCCCCTCCTCCCTTCTAAATTGGTAACGTCATTTATGAACGACCCCGTAGTTTGTAAAAACTACATTGTTGTATAGAAAAAAGTGTAACATGTGCGAAACGCGTGCAATTTTTTTCAATGGAAATAGTAAAAAAAATGTTTTTCAATCTGGTTTGCCATCTCAATATCCACACAACATAGCATTTTCCGCAAAAAATTTCTTATATTAGAGTCTGCATTGAAACATATATCAATATTGTCACGCACATGCTACATATTTTCTTAATTTATTTAACTGCTCTTACCACGGTATGTCGTTGATAATTATTTATTCATATATATGTATGATTATTAGGAAAATATTAAAAAATTTGAAGCAAATATTTTTTTTTTAATTGTTGTAATAAACAGCGCACGCCCTCACGGCAAATATCACAATAAAACTGCAAAATTTTCGCTCAACTTATTCACCACGCGAAAGTTAAAAAAACACAGAAAAACTACCGTTATCTTGAAAAATTCAACTTAAAACGTGTTGTCCGAATTCGATAGAATATATTCTATATAGTTTCTCTTCTCTCTTTACAATATGATTTTTGACCTATGAGGTTGACTTTTTCGTGGAATTTGTGATATACAAGAAGTAGGAGTAATATAAAAAATATTCTATTTAATTTTTCTTGTACATGAAGTTATATGCTCCGGGCAAAAATTTTATAATATTGATCAAATTAAGAATATCGTTTGCATATGGTCTGAATTTTAATTTCCCTCCTTTTATGGTGTCCACTTTCATTGTGGTTTACACTTTTGGTAAGACCTACAATTTCTTTTACGTCATAATTCAAACATTTACAAAGTTATACTGACTCTTTAGCCTTAGCATCAATTTGTTAATTATATCCAATCCATTTGGCTTAGAATATAAACCAATTCTAATCAATTTAATTTTAAAGTAATTGATGAAGCTTCAATTTAATTGAAGCTGCTTGAATTTGTTAGCCTAAAGCTTTTTTAGTGCGTTCTTATTATTATTATTTTTTTTTTTTTTTTGTCTTAACTTTTTATAGTCTTAAGTAATCCTGGAAGGAATTAACTAAATACCTTGCTCATGGCTCCTAAGCTGCAAAATAGCAGGGTTTCACTACATCTGTACTTACTGCTATATATTTATATGCGTCCAACTAACACAAAAGCCAAAGACAATCATAACAACAGAGACAAGAACAAAGTGATTGTGTGCATAGAAAATGTGCTCACGTAGTAACGCACGTGGATGGATTCACTTCGGAGTTTGTTGTTTCTGTCTTAGTGATGATGCTGCTGCTGCTGCTCCTTCTGCTGTTTATTAAATTAACTCTAATACGAAGAAGATAAAGTGAGGTGTGACCCTTTTTCGTGCATTTTGGTGCGATAGAGCTTTGCATAATTTTCTCATGATATACAACAGGGATCAGCATGGTTAAGATAAAGCAACAACACAAAAATAACAACAACATCAATGTTAATGTAGTGCTAAGTAAACTCAACTAGGAACGCTTGACTTTTTGCACGTTTTGGCGCCAAGAAAACAAGAAAATTTAGTTTTTTCTTTAATATCATTGTTTGTCTGATTTATTCATTCTGTATTCTAGACACTATGAACGAAGTGTGACAGCTCTAAGGACATCCTAGTTATGTTTGGACGTACAAGTTTATCCACAAGTTTATCAGCCAAGCTTCTTCTCATCACTGATGTGCATGTGAGTGTATTTGAAATATTTGCAAATAAATGATCGAACGTGATAACATCCTTCCACATCACTAGTGTTCAGAAAGTTATTGTAACGAAAATTCGATTTCTTGTCCGCTATTTTTATATGTTGTGAAAAGGATGTACGGAAAATTTTAATGTTAGTAAATTTTGTTTTTTTTTTCTCAGGCTTTAAAGAGAGATAAATGTGATAATGTCATCAGGTTGTTTTTGAGCTTTTAAACATACCTTAAACTGCAGCAGTGACATAATGGATCATTCTAACATATAATTCCGAACATTTGTTATTGCTAAAAAAGCATAGAAATAAGGTTCGGTAATAGAGTGAAAAGGGTCTATTATAAGCATCCAGATCTGCAATGAGATCTACTTAATCTCAACTGGAAGGTATGAAGACGAATAAAGTCTATTCTAATGCATTGTATAAGGCAGCGCGGTGTGGTGAAGATAAATCTTTCTAAATTACTTTTGCAAAATATCAGGAGTAGTACAAAGAAATCCATTACTTTTGCATGAAATTGAAGGATTTATTTATCATAGTTATAATGATCTGATTTAGGTCAACCGTTTACACCGTTTGCACTGTTTAGATCGACAACTCGTTGCCATTTTGAAGGTAATTTCGTTTTGCCTCTCTCATAAAAACCCTCGTCCCTATTTGCAAAGAACTGGGAGAGTCGATTTTCGCATGCTTCTCTTGAAGCAAAGTTCTCACCAGCAAAATCATTCGCCATAGACAGGAACAGGTGGTAATCACTTGGTGTCAGGTCCGGCCTATAAAGTGGATGCATAAGAGCCTCCCAACCAAGCTCCCTTAGCTTCTGGCGAGTCACTATCGATATGTGTGGCCTGACGTTGTTCTGTTGGAACACAGACGGTCAAATTGTTGTCAGTACAGGTCTGAATTAAGAGTTTGGCCGTAAGGGAGCACCTCATAGTAGATGACTCCATGCCAACCCCATCAAACACACAGCAAAACCTTCCTGGCCGTCAATCCGGCCTTGGCCACCGTTTGCGCCGGCTCAACGCGATTCGACCACGTTGAATGAATTCGTTTTCGCTTGACGTTGACGTAAGTGACCTACTTTTCATCAACAGTCACCATCCGCTTCAGAAATGGGCCGATGTCGTTGCAATGCAGCAGCAATTCGCTGATGGAAATTCGGTCCATGAGTTTTTTTTGCGTTGGCTCGTGTGGTACCCATACATTGAGCTTCTTTTTGTATCCAGCCTTATTCAAGTGGTTCCAAATAGATTTTAAGAAATATATTTTTCGCAGAACATGTCATTCTCCTTTCCAAAAAGAGAAGAATGGGATTCGAACCACCCTTTTAGTGAACACGATATCCAGATCTTCACTGATGGATCCAAAATGGAGAATGGCACGGGAGCCGGAGTCTACTGTAATACACTACAAATATCCCTGTCATACAGACTTCCAGATTACTGTAGTATCTTTCAAGCAGAAATTTTTGCGATCGAGAAAGCAGCTACGACAATCCAATCAATGAACATCAATCCATCAAGGATTACAATCTTTGTGGACAGCCAGGCTGCTATAAAAGCACTCCGCAGCGAAACAACTAAATCGAAATCTGTACTGAGCTGCCGGCAAGCTCTAATCAGAATTAGTCCTCCCCACAAGATCAATATCTGCTGGATCCCCGGTCATCGTGACATAGAGGGAAACGAAATAGCAGAAAGACTGGCTAGGGAGGGCTCTGAACTGGAAAGAAGTTCTGTGATTGGTTCGATCATGGCTCCAATCGGAGAATTCAAGAAGAAAATAAATGATAAAGTCAGAAATAACACAAATAACTCTTGGTTAAATAGAGGCGACTGTGTTATCTCTCGCCATCTCTGGCCTAAACTGGCGAAAAAAGGACCCAATCCCTACTTTCAATGAGTAAAAATGAAACTCGCATCTTAATAGGGGTCCTCACGGGGCATTGTTGTACGGGTTGTCCATATTCGACGGACCCATGTTTTTGTTGGGCCCATTCCAATCGACGAGGCTTGTCCGCAGGCAACAATCTTTGCGTCAATTGAATTTTGTACGGGAACAAATGCAAATCAACGCGAATAATCCGTTGTAAAGTGGACCGAGCCATGCCCAACTGCTGAGAACGGCGTTTTTGGGTACGGCAGCGATATTCTCGGCCGATCGCCTTGGTCGACTTTTATTTGGCCTCTTCGGATTAGAAAGAGCCTCACCAGTCGAAAATTTTTCGTATAAACGCTTAATGGTGTTCTTAGAAGGCGCACTTCTCACATTTTTTAAGTTTTTAAAAGCACGTTGAGTTTTCACAATTGACTTCTTCTGTTGAATGTAAATTTCAACTATTTCAGAGCGCTCGCGTGGCGTGTATTGTTCCATGGTAAAAATCTGCTTGGACTGCCGCTTCAAACGCGGTATGTCATTAAGCGATCTGACATCTCTGTCAAAAGTTATGGCGTTGCCAGATGGGTCCGTCGAATATGGGAGACCCTGTATATGCACAATGGCCTCGCGACTAGGAATACCGCATCCAGACTTCTGCAGAAGCTGTGGAGATGTCGAGGAAACAGAAACCATCAAGCATCTACTTTGCGAGTGTCCCAATCTCCAACAACGCCGACTTCGCCACATGGGAAGCAGAGTGTACGGGACGAACTGCAAGAGCTCGTGGACGTACCACTGATGGATCTTTTCAGATTTATACGGATCACTGGTGGGTTCAACCAACCTTGCTCCAGTGCCTAAGACTCTATTTGGTTTTGCCACAGTAGGTCAACAGACATAGGGAACCACAATGGACCAATAGGCCCCCGAGTAGGCAACGTAATGTTGCCCTTCCCTCCTAACCTAACCTAACCTAACCTATCGAAATTTTCGACAATTGGCCTCCTAGAGCGTCGGGCATCTTTGACATCTAAACTACCGGAACGGAATCGACGAAACCAAAATTGCTCGTGATTGGTTGTTACAGTACCAGGACCATAACCACTATTCACATTTTCAGACTGCCTTGCATTTGTGACCTTTATCGAAGAAAAACTGTAAAATATGGCGTATTTTCTCTTTGCTGCTGTCCATCGTTGACGTGCGCTCAAAAACTGAGTCAAGCAATCACAAAACTGTCTGAAAGGTTTTTTTAGTAAAAAATATTATCTTTCTAACGTCATCTAGCGTTACCCGATCGCACTTATATCGAACGAGTTACAGATTTCTAAAGCTATCTAGTGGAAAAACAATGGATTTATTTTTGCTATACCAATATAGCTGAGATTGTAGAATAGGGCGTGGCAAAATTATCATAATCCTGCATGTATCTAAGTAAATATGAAGATGATACAATAAAGCTTGGTTTAGTTAAGATCAAAATGAGTCGCATCTCAAGGCAACTCAAGGCAGAATTCACAATTTTAAGAAAAGTTATTTTAAAATTAATGACAAAATTTCTGCTTCTACTTTACCATTGTCATTCTCTGAGAACTCTTATTACATTGGAGGCTTTTGTGCAAATCACTAAATAGATTATGACTATCATGAGACGGAATCTACACACACGTGGCTTTGTGTAGGAATGATTAAAAACAGGAGAGAAGAAAGAATACGTGCTAACTAACGCCTACTCTACAAATCTCTCTCTCCATCTCTCTTGATGCAGAGAGTGTATTTTTTCTGACGTTTGGAAGTGAGATCTTAATCCGTATATCTTCCAAAACGTAAGTAGGAAATAGGTCTCATAATTGAAATAGGTCAATCCATTGCAAAATAATAGACGTTAAAACAATCAACGCACATTTTTTTTTTTAATTTTTTCATTTTCAAACGTTAAGAAATCAAAAGAAGTCTATTGACATAAATTTGTTTATGTTTTTCTTCAGAAGACATGGATTTTAGTTTTCGAACTGATTTAACAAAAAATTAAATCGGTTATTAAATAATAAAATTATTAGCGAAAGTATGATTTATCATAATTTCAGAATTCTTTTTTTTTTTTTTTAAATTTAAGAGTAGAAATAACAACTTGCTTCTCTGTTAATACGTTTTGGAAGCCAAAACATTGATTCACTTAAATGCACATGTCTCCTTGTATTTGGCTTAGTTGTTCCACATTCTCAACCAGATTGAACACGACACTTGAGGTATGTAGCACTTATTGCTCAAAACATACCAATTTAAATATTTTTCATACGGTGAGATCACTATCGGATTTGTCGATAAATCAATTTTATGATTTGAATCCGTAAATAAACCACATTTTAAAAAAGTCTTAATTAAATTTTCCTAAAATTATTTCACCGTGGCAAACGATTGGCAAAAAGTTCCACATCAAAAATTTTCACTGCAAGAGCGTTTTAAGCGAAAGAACTTTCCGAAAATTCAAAATAGCCCATAGCTCCCAGGGGGTCAAAATAGACCTTGACTCTTCATACATTTTTTTTAACTTGTTTTTACTTCCCCTATCATTTAAAATCATAAAATAAATTGTTTCGTCTAACTTGTATGAGGCCGCTGTGGTATGTCGCTGTGGTAAGTGTTAATCACTGTACTGAAACCATAGATAGAGAGATATGAAACACTTTGACAGCTAAAACAAAAATTGACAAAAATTTCGATTGCCTTTCTGAGGCCAAAAATTATTTTTCAGTTCTGAGGTTAGAAACTGAGTAACTTTAATGTTGTTATCATCCATAACTAAGTTATTTGTGTACCAATTTGTTTTTTTACAAGCATTGAATATCTAATACCCTGGCCCTTATACCCAAAAACTCAAAATAATCATGTAAGAAGAATTTCTGATTATTTTTTAAAGCTAATAGCAAATTAAAAAAAGAAAACTTCTTTTCCTTATCATGTAAGCAACTTAAAAAAATATATAACTGGCCATTTCAGCCCTTGAAAGGACTTTGATCTAGCTTCTTATGATCAATTGTGTTGTTCGTATTATTAAGTTTGTACACAATTGACCGAGAGCCGGACCTACAGGTTTAACGCTGACTCCGAACGGCGATGAACGGAATAATGTTCTTATTCTCAAGACAAGATAAGATAAGATTCTCTTATTTTGATTACTCTCTGAGGTTTGCCATTGTCTGCAGAGAGGTGGCAGCCGTATAGAAAAAATTATTTTAATTGAAATAATTTCCTGTCGCTGCTGGGGTTCGAACCTGGGTCTCCAGGTTCGTTGACATAGAGGCCACGCACTTTAACCAACTATGCCACGGACGCAACAATGCAAGCAACTTACATTTATAAAAAATAAAACTATTTAAGACATTTCAGCAAAAATGGAAGACTGCAAGTGTAATCGTTAATAAAAATTAAATTTTGACGAATAGAAGCAAAATTATGATACGAAAGATCCTTGACGAAAAAAAAGAGTTGGCTGTGCCCTGGACACACCCGTAGGTTTTGACGTGACGAAGTTTCTTGCTGTTGTTGTTAATGTTGATGTTGATGTTGATGTTGATGTTGATGTTGATGTTGATGTTGATATTGATGTTGATGTTGATGTTGATGTTGATGTTGATGTTGATGTTGATGTTGATGTTGATGTTGATGTTGATGTTGATGTTGATGTTGATGTTGATGTTGATGTTGATGTTGATGTTGATGTTGATGTTGATGTTGATGTTGATGTTGATATTGATGTTGATGTTGATGTTGATGTTGATGTTGATGTTGATGTTGATCTTGATGTTGATGTTGATGTTGATGTTGATGTTGATGTTGATGTTGATGTTGATGTTGATGTTGATGTTGATGTTGATGTTGATGTTGATGTTGATGTTGATGTTGATGTTGATGTTGATGTTGATGTTGATGTTGATGTTGATGTTGATGTTGATGTTGATGTTGATGTTGATGTTGATGTTGATGTTGATGTTGATGTTGATGTTGATGTTGATGTTGATGTTGAAGTTGATGTTGATGTTGATGTTGATGTTGATGTTGATGTTGATGTTGATGTTGATGTTGATGTTGATGTTGATGTTGATGTTGATGTTGATGTTGATGTTGATGTTGATGTTGATGTTGATGTTGATGTTGATGTTGATGTTGATGTTGATGTTGATGTTGATGGTGATGTTGATGATGTTGATGTTGATGTTGATGTCGATGTTGATGTTGATGTTGATGTTGATGTTGATGTTGATGTTGATGTTGATGTTGATGTTGATGTTGATGTTGATGTTGATGTTGATGTTGATGTTGATGTTGATGTTGATGTTGATGTTGATGTTGATGTTGATGTTGATGTTGATGTTGATGTTGATGTTGATGTTGATGTTGATGTTGATGTTGATGTTGATGTTGATGTTGATGTTGATGTTGATGTTGATGTTGATGTTGATGTTGATGTTGATGTTGATGTTGATGTTGATGTTGATGTTGATGTTGATGTTGATGTTGATGTTGATGTTGATGTTGATGTTGATGTTGATGTTGATGTTGATGTTGATGTTGATGTTGATGTTGATGTTGATGTTGATGTTGATGTTGATGTTGATGTTGATGTTGATGTTGATGTTGATGTTGATGTTGATGTTGATGTTGATGTTGATGTTGATGTTGATGTTAATGGTTATGTTGATGTTGATGTTGATGTTGATGTTGATGTTGATGTTGATGTTGATGTTGATGTTGATGTTGGTGTTGGTGTTGGTGTTGGTGTTGGTGTTGGTGTTGGTATTGGTGTTGGTGTTGATGTTGATGTTGATGTTGATGTTGATGTTGGTGTTGGTGTTGGTGTTGGTGTTGGTGTTGGTGTTGGTGTTGGTGCTGGTGTTGGTGTTGGTGTTGATGTTGGTGTTAGTGTTAGTGTTGGTGTTGGTGTTAATGTTGGTGTTAATGTTGGTGTTGGTGTTGGTGTTGGTGTTGGTGTTGGTGTTGGTGTTAGTGTTGGTGTTGGTGTTGGTGTTGGTGTTGGTGTTGGTGTTGGTGTTGGTGTTGGTGTTGGTGTTGGTGTTGGTATTGTTGTTGGAGTTGTTGTTGGATTTGGAGTTGGTGCTTTTCGTTTAGCTTTTTTTTTGCTTCCCCATTGGTTGTGCTCTAATTTCAATTTATCCAGCAAAAGTGATGCATATGCGTCACATTAGGCGGTTTCCTGGGGGTTTTTGACACGCCGTCAAATTTTTTTTTTATTTTTGTCATATGCCCGAAGACCTCACCTTTGTTTTCGTTCCTTAAGATTTACCGTTGCACCAGTAGTCACAGAGTTAAAAATCCATACAACGTTTTTTCATGGCTGTAGCATTTTTACTGCATTATGTGATTGCATCCCTGAAATCATGACAACAAAATTTTTTCTGTAATTTAGTTGTGAAGCGTAATAACACATCCCTGCTGTCGTAAAACAAAATTTACTGTAGCACTCCTCCTGAGTGAGTAATAATTCAATGCAACGATATTACATTTCTGTTACATAAGCTGCTATATTCACGACCTGACGACGCCGGAATTTTTTTTTTATTTTTGTCGTAAAGCCATGTATAAAAACTTTATTTTCCTTTTCAAACTTTTATCGTAGGTTATATACTCATTGAGTAAAAATTCAATGCAACGCCGCTGCATGAATGATGCGTTATCGATCTTTGAGCGGCTCTCTCAGCGTCCACATGATGTCAGAAATTTTTTGTCTAATTTTGTTGTGAGGGCTTTTAGTTGGCCTTTATTGGCGTATCGTATTTTTAATCCTAGCACTAATACTCAGCGAGTAATAATTCCATGTAACAAATTTTCAGTTGCGTTGCTTACGCAGCTCCCACTACGTCCCTATGCCGTATTAATTTTTTTTTTGTTTTTTTAATATAGCCAACGAATTAACCTTTACGGTCATACTATTTTTTAATCATAGCTCTTATACTTAGCGAGTAACAATTCAATGAAACGCAGAAGAATTTTTAAAAAATTCATTTTTCAACTTTTTTGGAAACTAGAGCAGTATAACGTAACTTCGTCACGTCAAAATCGAAGTGATGAAAACATTCTGAAAACGCAGGAAGTCATCATATGGATCGTTAAAATATAATATATCGGTAGGAGCTCTTGTACATTAAACAAAAAAAAATATTTGTAGAACAGTGTAATTATTGTTATTAAAAACCAATATTGTAAACAAATTTCAGCAAAAAATAACAATCAGGCCGACTTTTAAAAAAGTAAAGGGGTAGCTTACCCCCCTTATCCACCGCTAGTTTCGCCCTTGACAGCGACTCACTAAACTTTAAACAATATAGTGGTAGGAGTGGTTTTCACTTTTTTTCGGCGTCGGCATTCTGTAATTTTATCTGAATGTGGACGAAAATCACAAAAGTATCAATTAAATGCAAAAGAAAAACTTTAAAATGATTCCAAACACCATTTGCAATCGTATAATGGTCAATAGCAAAAAAAAACGTACACAAAGAGGTTTCCATGTTTTGTTCTTAAAGTTTTTTAAATTTTCCCGTTATAGTAGTCAAATAAAGTAAAAGTTAATGGAGAACTCGAAGTTGTTTTTAGGCCCTGCAAAAAATCATTTTTTTCTATGGTTTTTATACGATTTTTGTATTGAACGTCACACAGCAGATATACGGGAAAATCACTAAAAATTTTAAAAATGTTGAAAATTAAAGCTTACTGTGATGTTTGTTAAGTTATGTAATCAGATAATTCAGCTTTTGCAAAAATCGCCATTTCAGTTACAGAAATAATAATTTTCTACCAAAAATACCTACATATTTTACAATTTTAACGGGAAAAAATAAAAATTTTTCTCCAAAAAGACATCAACATAGAGGTTATTTTCAAAGTAGTAGACTTGCAGCAATAAATAATAAAAAACTGTTAAATAATCAGCAATTTCAGAAAAAAACAACAGGGTGACGTTCAATACATTTTGTGACGTTCAATACATTTTGTTGCGCTTAGCCAAATAATGTACATCAAATTAGGAGTTTAACAAAAATCAGGTTAAGTCTTTACAAAAAAAAAAAAAACAAAGAGTAAATATAAAGTATATAATTCAGCTATACATACAATTTTCATCCAATTTTTTACAAATAATTAAAAAAGTCAATGGCTAGTTGAATTGTTATTAAAAAATTTATTGAGACTTCACGTTTTACAATATAACTTCTGAACCCTTTAAAACCACATCTTCATTTTATATCATTGGAAAGGTATAACCTAACGTAAAAACGTAAAAAAATGAAAATTATAAAAAAGAAAAAAATTATAGCAGTTGTTGCTGGCATGGTGTTAAACTTAAACAAATGAAGAATGCGTCAACTTATTGCAATATTTTCAAAAATTTTGAACTTTTACTCAAAATAGATAAAATAACTTTTCCAATGATACTATATTACCTTTAATCGGTCTTATGTTGATTGAGCTACGTTGTCTCAAAATAGACCCTATTTTGGCCGCAAGAAATTATTCTAAAAACTTATAACTTCGAATTTAGTTTTCAAATCAATAGACCAATACACGAAACATATTTGAGCGAAATAGGAGATGATCAGCGTAACTGATCACTTCAATGTGAAATGGGCGATATCAGTTAGTAAAAATAAAAATTATGTCAAAGTCAAACATAGGTACCATTCTTTTTGCTTTCGTTTATATTCTTCATTTCGTTCCTTATCTAGCTTTATTTTTTCCCGATATCTTCGTGCTCTTTCAGCAGGCGTTAATTTTGCTATTTTACTCTTAAATATACAGAAACGAAATACAAAATGAATACTTCAGCCGGTGGTGTGACATATCTAAAAAGTGACGTTCAATACATTTACCTCTTTTTAGTTTTTTTTTCTTAGGAATTTTATTTTGCAAATATACTAAAACAAGGAAATTATTCAAAACCAATGAAACAATGATTTTAAAATTGTATTTTTTTTACTTACTATTTTTGCTTTAATAAAACTCCGCGTGGTGTTCAATACATTTTTACACGTACTTGTCATAATGAACTGAGAGAACACACAGAAATGTACTTTAATATTATTTAATCGTCTTAATTTTTAGAATTTCATGATAACTAATCCCTGCCCTTCCTTAATATAACTTACTTGTCATCTATACCACTCCTAAATTAAAACTAATGAAGTGTAAAAAAAAATGTGACGTTCAATACAATGCTTGGGGACTAAATGCAAATCGAAAGCCAAATTCGCGATGACAATGTTTTGAGAATAACAACAAAATAAAACATAAGAAATAAATGCTATTATTACAAAACAGTTATAATTTGTGAAATTTTTGCATTGTTTTCAACTTTTTTTTCACGTTTTTCATCAAAAATTTTAACTGAGGACACATGTTTTTATATTAAACGAGTTCGAGAGAACAATAGAAATAATATTCTAGTAAACAAATATGCAAACAATTTTAGGATTCTGAAAAATATGTTTTGTCCATAAATATTCTTCAGTGATCGCTTTCTCATTTTTTATTTGTTTTTTTCTTTTTGTTTTTACCTAAAAACAGAGTTAAAAGAGCGGGGACAAGTAAGTGGGCCGAAAATCTTTTCAGTAAGTGGGCCGACGTTTTGTTCAGTAGGTGTGCAGCGAAGCTATCATGATGTTAAATATTTTTTTCCCATTTCACAATATTGTTCGAGTGCTCGTCGAATTGTGAAAAATAAATATTAAACTATGAATTCCACTCATAATCACCTATTTTTTATCGACAAAAAAACCCTTCAAATTCACTAAATAAAAACGAACTATATATGCTCAGCATCATTTTATACGAATATTTTATTTCTCAACGGCCGTGGGGCTAAAACAGCACGCGCATGCAACTCAATGATTTATCAAAAGTGAACATTCATGAGATGTTACTGCGACACTATACATATTGGCGTTGTCAGGTGGGCCTGTTCAGCAGGTGGGCATCCTCCCCTACTTTTTTTCGGAACTGAGTTAAAAAAAGAACCACAGAAAAGTTATTTTTCGGCATTCGGAAATAAACCCTTTTTGTATCAATAACCTTTTTTTGTTCAGAAATGAGTTAAAAATTAACCTTTTTGAATTATAAATTTTATTATTGCATAATATTCATTATTACATATCGATAAAATGAACAAAACATACACCGAGAAAAAAAGCAATAGTAAAATCACCTAAGTCGGCTTAGGTAAAAAGAATTGTATGGACATTAGAAACTTATGTTTATCCACCAAAGTAATATATTGTTTAATACATTGCTTTGAGAGCATTTACTTCAACACTCTGCCAAAAAAAAAAAAAATGTTTGATTCATTCAAGCTAGGAATATAACATTTTAACCAATAGTGTAGGTAAACCACCGAAAACTTTGACACTTTATCAAAATGGTATGAGCAAAATTTATCGCGAATACTCGTGGTTTGTTATAGTTCTCATTTAGTATTCATAATGAAAATGATATAGCCTATAGCAATCTTTTGTGAGTAGCATTTAATAAGATATATTTAAAAGCGATCTAAATGCATAATTTTTTTACTTTGTAAAGCTATGTTTGAAAACTTTGTAAATGTATGTATATTTACATTAAAGAATATAGGGTTCCTTAGTAAAAATAAAAAATGTTGGTTCATTTTTTTTAGAAGTTTCATCTTAGTACTCGGGTAATTTGGCACAACAGCAATATACAAAATTTTACCTAAGTATATGTACATTTCATACTTGTCTTTGGAAATTTTTTTCAAAAACAATAAAAAGTAATTTACTTAAGTAAATGTATATTTTATACTTCTCGTACATGAATATATATTTAACTTTGATATTTCAACAAAACTTTTTTTTGAAAACTTGAACACTATATTCGGCAGATTAAGCAAGCACGCTAATATAAATTGTCAAAGTCACAATGTATAAATTACAAAATACTTCGTTAATTTATCATCCAAACAAATATCGGTAAGTTAACATGTAGAACTTAGGTCTTTTGCCTAAAAACTTGGGAAGCTGAAAGCTGCCAAAGCCATCGTATGAATTATACTAGTTTTTTTAATAATTTTACACAAGCTTTTTTCTCGGTGTAGTTTGTGTATGAAAAATTGCTTCTACTGATATGATAAAAAAATTATTATTTTTTATAACTTATTTAAGAATTTCGAAAAGAAACATTTATTATTCAGTTAAGAACAAAAATGATTCATTTACGAGGAATTTTTACCTACTAAACTGATCAAAAAATTATAATATTTCGAATTAAAAAAGTTTTGTATGAGTTTCGCAAAAGAAGTACAGTATTTATTTATGGGGAAAAGTTTTCACGAGTTAAATCTTCTATAGAGCACTTTAAGTGACAAAATAAAAAATCAAAAATTAAAAACAAAATATTTTACCCGAAAACGTTCGCAAAACTCTCAACTAACGCAAAACCTCGGCAACGCCGTAGATATGGGGTGGTTCTGGGGGTTCAAACCTCTCGCTGCAGTGTGGACGTGGAGAGGTTGAGTTCTTGAGCACAGTGACGATTGAGTTTCTTTGGCCATTTTTAAAACTTTGCTTCACTGCATCAATATTTTGGATCTTGATATTTTTGTCTGATATTTTCACAACTTACACTGAGCCAGTCCTTGGAACTTTTTTACAATATTGAACACACACAACTGAGACGGCACTTGACTACGAGGAAAATTTGATCAAATTTTAATGATGTAATGATGTAATGATGATTGAACGCAAATTTTCCTAATATATTGCAATTAATTCTGTTCTCTATTTTATTGTGTAGCGTTCCATGTTACATTTTTTGCGTACCTTCCAAGCAACTAGCTGTAAAAAGCACTTCATTGCAACCCTACACCTCATTTTGATCCACCCTGTACATATCCTAGTATATTATCAGGACACTATAGTCACCCACTCTGCCGCTCGGAAAATAATGGCTAGGCTTAAAAATATGGGAAGAGAATGCCCAATGACCGTTATTTTCTTGATGAAATGAAATATCTTGAGCAAAATCCAAAAAACATCTGTCATATATAAAATGTTCTTTTTAAAGCTTAAAGTGCATGATTCAACTTATAAACTCAGTGAGTATGAACTTTTTATTTTCCAAGCATACAATACCGCTTGTAGAGAACTTTAGAATTTTGGTACGACTTAAACGAATGCTCGTCTTAGCTGTTGCTTGCCCTTCTAAGTGGTTCCACGTGCGTAGCTAAAATATTTACATGCTATCTAGCTTGTTTTTCTGCCCTCTCCACCGCCACCTGGAAAAAAATTAACAGCTGCAATAACAGTGGAACAAGAACTGAACAAAATAAAAGAAAAAAAAAAAAAAAATACAAAAATTGAATATTTCCGGCGCCTTGAAAAAAAAACCAAACAACATGCATAATTTATCAAAAGTTGTCCAGCGGCACCCTGAGAGCGGGTGGCTTGCCACACCATCTCCGCTAGTGCCTACTAAACTGCAGTCAGCTATGTTAGCTATTATTTATTCAGTTTATCTGGTGGATGGCACGATTATGCGTAGCAGCATAGCACGCTTGCTTGTTGATTTTGTATTTTTTGTTTTTTTTTTTCTTTCTTTTTTGTGTTTTCTTTTTCTCCTATTAAATAATAAGACACGACAAATTGTGGTAGCTCATGCTTTTGCTGCTGCTGCTGCTACCAAGGATGTTGTTATTGTTGTTGTTGTTTCTGCTAGCGTTTGGTTGCCTTGGTGTTAGTTCTAATGAGGGGAGGGGAAGACGTGATTGTGATAGAGTCTAGAATTTTTCTGCCACACAAAATACTTGTTCAATTTTTCGCTTCGAATTTGGTGACGACTAGGATTTATGGCACACGTGGCCTTGTTTTAAATTGTTTCTGATGTCGTTGCTGTTGTTGTCGTTTTTGTTGTTGTTATTATCATTCGTGATTCTATGTGTGTGTGTGTACCATGTTTTTTCTATCTTTTTTTACTAGATTTATAGAATTTTAGCAAAATTTTGACTGATAGGCATTATTTGAAAGTTCTGCCAGCGGCATCTTAGCTGCTACACAAACAAAAGTCTCAAACTTTTCTCTTCGACTTCCGGAACACATGTACGTTCTATTTTGTTTAGGTGTGCATGTATATGACCGTGTTTTCATGCTCCTAGCTATGAAATAATAAAAAATATAAACGTCAAGTTGAGCTACATAAATGAAAAGCAGCATTTAATATGCTAATAAATAATTTTAATGTTAAATAATTTGGGTTTTTTTATTAAACTTTTTTTTCTTTTTTTTTGGTAATAATTTTTAAATTGTTTTCATTGCTACTAAGTCGACTGTGTGTGGCGTGTGAGCGTACGTGTGGTTTTGTGTTTAAGTATTCATTGTTCGCATTCATAATTCACGCACATCTGCTTCAAGGCGTTAAAAAATCAGTCCTGCGCCTAAACAAGCTTCAATTTATTGACAGAGAATGAGCTGAATATTTAAGGACTACTTAAAAATTAAGAACTTTCTAACGAAATTGTGTCGATGATGTACTCTTCTTGGCTAACCTTAAAAATTGTTGCTGGGTTGTTAAAATGTTTTTCAGAGTTTAGTAAAAAATTGCCATTTTAATTGTTCTTTAATAAAATAAATATGATTATTCATCTACATATAAATGTTGCTGAGGAATCCTTATATTAGCATTTCTAATAGCTTATACGAGGGGTACTATTTATATTTCGGGAATAGGCAATTATAAAAAACTTTTTTAAATGAAAATGGCTTTATTGTTTTTTGCGAGAAAAATTTCTTTATTGCGAGAAATTATGGCGAATGCAACGAGAGAAAATTTTTTTTTGAACAGATAAGAAGTGGAACTAATGCGCAAGGATGCCTCCATCTCAAGATATGTCACATGACGATCTTGCATTATTAGTTCACGTACTGCATCGATGTTTTGTGGCACAATAACCGATTGTGGATGATCTTCACGGAATTCGTCGGCGACCGAACTACGCCCACGATTGAATTCACTATACCAGCTATATACTGTGGTTTTTGATGGTACTCTATCGTCATACAAAGAACTGAGTTCATCGACACATTACTTTTGAGATAATCCTTATCGAAAGTTGTGAAAAACAATTCAATGAAAACCATCTCTTTAAATTTCCATTTTTTGAACAAATTGATTTTCTTAACTCACTATAAACAAAACAAATAACACTTGTACATCAAAGCATTGTGAGTACATTTATGCTAACAAATGTCAAACTTTATTATGGTGATGCCAGATTCAAGCTATTGACATTAGTGTTGCCAGTTCCTGAAATATAAATAGTGCCCCTCGTATTAACTGGAAATCTTTATAGTAGTGTGAGTTCCCGAGTTCTTCGTAGGTCACAAGGATGTTCTTGTTATTTTACAGATTGTTAGATATCTCCATCTACAACCATTTATGTAAAGTAGTGCCAGTATATTCCTCCCCTCACCGTATTCAATGGAACTAGTATTGGTTACGATCTTGAAATACTAAAAAAGGAGCCTAGCCTAGCCAGCTCATTCGCTTTTTTATTTATTAACTTTAACCATTAACTTTACCATGGGAACCCAAATAACCTTATGTAGGTGAATCAGCTCTTTAGTGTTTTACCAGTTTAGCATTGAAGTTTTCTGCAACTATAGCTCGGATAGCAGCTTGTCTGTCCGACAGAATTGATGTATTTAGGTTAGTGTTGTCAAGACTTATATCCCGACACGATTCCCTTATCGCAAGTTCTACCTAAAAAACGCTGGCTCAATGCGATAGACAGAAGGAATTTGCAACGTCCAGTTCCTTTGAGTATATACCAGCTCATCTTGGACCCATTAGTATAGAAGATAATGTCGAAGACGGCTTTAGGAGCGCGATTCCACTATGGTAGGAAACTTACAAGTGAATGTATTTTTGAAATCTAGATTGAGAATGGTATAGTATAATATTGATCACCAATTCCGATGGTAGTTGACTAAGCATTCTGACTTGTTCATAAAGTTCGTTTCTCCAGTTAGCAGATTCTTTTATTCGTATAGCCCTCTGCAGTTAGTTTAACGTAGGCCAATAGGTATAAGGTGTGTTGACATTCAGTGCCTCCTTCGTGTATGATCGAATTCCTCCGTGATTTCTACAAATGCAGAGCGCTGAATCCTGGATAGTTTACTTACTTTGAACGCTTTACACAGTGCAGGCCACCATCGTATTCGTAGATCGTGCGTTATGATTGGTCTTATTACAGCAACATGATGCCAGATTTTAGCTATTGACATTAGTGTTGCCAGTTCCCAATATATAAATAGTACCCCTCGTAAACCATTCTAACTTCAAAGAGTCAAACCTTACAGGTTGTTGATAAACTATAACTGTTGATAAACATATATCATGGAGCTGATGCTCTATATTAGTGGGGCCCAAGAAATTTTAAGAGCAAGCCAATGCTTAAAAAAACAAAAAAAAAAACAAAATGTTGCTCATCGTTGCGCTGGAAAAAAATCAAACAAAACAAAAAAACAATTACAATGCAATAAAAACACATATCATAAAAATTAACTCGATACACAAGTAACGGGACAATCAGCTTCAGCATCGACATCATCGAGTGTGCGTTTTTTATTTTGGCTTTGCATGCATTTGCTTTTGTAAGGTTCGCTGAAAATTGTGCTGAACACTGAACGAGTGCGGTTTGTGTTGTTGTTTTTTGCAGTCGTTCTATGATATTGGGTCTATTGCATAAAAATGAGATGTTTCTCAGAGATCATTCGTGTGAGATCAATCTCAAGAAGTGAGTCTTAAGAATATTCTCAGTCTCAGTCTCGAAATTGTATGCATAAAAAGGAGATCAAGCTCATGACAAACAACTCAACATAAGTGAGATCGATTTTAAAGCTTCAGTTGAGCTTTAGTTTATTTAAAGCAAGCTCAAGCAATTAATCGTTAAAATTGCTTCTTAAAATTTCAAAGAAATGTCCGAAAGCGAATCTGGAAGTGAACAAAACTGTAGTTTATCAAATTATGTAAAAATAATAAGCTGGCATAATTTCTAATCTAATCGATGAGTTAAAAGAAACTAAAATTTTACTACAGAAATCTAATCTGCCAGTGCACAAATTAAAAAAAGAAGCACTTGAAAGGTTTCGTATTGTCCTAGAGACTGATGAATTCCTATGTCCTCACCAATTCCATTTTGAAATCCAGGATCAGTCAAAAATCTTAAATATACTCTCATTTTTTCAGAATTTGTAAGAGCTCCACCAAGCGATTCCAATGTTGGCCATAGGAAATGCTCTGCTAACCAATCGATGTTTTCTTTATTAAAACGAAATATAAATTTACTGCTAGATTCTTCAAGATGTCTACGCAGCTTATACATTTTTTTAGGACTATAAACGCGAAAGTATTGTGCCATTTCAGTTGCTTGAAATAAACCGTGAGATCACTTGATAGGAGACTCAACATTTACCGAGAAAGTTCTCAGACATGTCAGCTTCATCTCATGATTGTGCATACCATTTGGGAAATTTCTCACAAAGAGCTTTCGTTTTAAGAAGTTTCTCAGGCCTTGAGATCCATCTCAATGAGCGAGATCTTTCTAACGAGTAAATAACTTTTTATGCTTACGACAACGAGTAAATTCTCAAAATATCGAGTAAAAAGTAATTTCTCACTTTTATGCATGAGACCCATTGGCTCATCGCGAAAATAAAATTAAGATTGAAAAAAGTTGTATGAAGGGCCACGTGCGCCATACGGGCCACTACGTGGGCATGGTTGCTCTATATAATAAACTGCGTTTATCTGAAAACTGTTGGTATTATAAGGAGCTGTAAAAGGATTAAATCATTTCGGAATGCACACACTCTTAATGCATTCAAAAGCTGCATCCATCAGATTGCAATCTTATGCTTATATTATGTTAATGAATTACAGACGCACAACTCATCATTCACCAAAGATAAAAGAATGAACACCCAATGCTCTGTAAGCAATGGGTCTTATGGAAATATCAATCCCATTCTTGTAAGCTTCTAAAATATGATGAATGCATTCAGTATAATCATTCACTTATATTCATAAACTCTGAAACACTGGAACTTTTAGTTACTTCCACGTAATACTACTACCTATAAAGCAGCATTTTGCATTTATGTTGTCATTTGGTTTCGAAGGTAATATACATTTGCCTTTCCTTTGACATTTTCTAAAATAATAAAGTTCTTATTAACAATAAATATTTAAAAAAAAAGCTGCATTCATTAAAATTTCAATTCGGCTGCTACTATCGATGGCTGCATTCATTAAAATTTCAATTTAGTGTGAAATCTTTACGATTTGCATTTCAAGTCTTGAAAACAATTTTAATTAGCATAAAGGCTTAAGCCTAAAGAGTTCACACTCTGAATGCTATGGAAAAGGATTTCAGTTTTTGAAAATTTAAATAAGAGATTTCCACTCCTACTGAGGTACATAATCCAAAATAAACGTTATTTTTTATAGCTTTGAACCAAAGATTTCAGGTGTAATACCTTTTCTCGAGTCTGCCTTGGTTCGAAATAGAGTGATAGATTAGTGGGAGGGAAGGAGCAATCAAGTGAAACATGTATAGGATGTTTTAAGCGTGGTAGAAAGACGTAGAAATATGTGAATTGGGTGCTAAATCAGGGTAGTACGGCGGATTACTAATCAATTTAATTTTTTGACTTGTCAAAAACGTCTTTGTTTGATGTGAGCAGATGTGTGAAAGCTTGAATTGTCATGATATAAAATATTTCGCCACTTCTTCGTATTTTTCCGAATTTCTCCGATAACTTGTGGAAAAAAATGGTCGTGTACTATTCGAATTAACTATCCACCGTTGTTCTTACGCCACTGCCGCCACATGACCGGTAATGTCGCAGAACAGTCAACCATTTGCTTCGATGTGCTTCTTGCACCAGTAACTTTTGTTGGATTTAGTTCGTTTTGGAAGATCCATACAGTCAATTTCTGTTTTGTTTCCGACTCAAATGCATAAATCCATGATTCATCAGCCTAACACACAAGCCTAACAACAAGACCAATTTTAAAAACACATTAGTTTTGGAGAATACCCATTTTGACGTGACTAAGTTACGTTTCCAAGTTTCCAAAAAAGTTGAAAAAGGCATTTTTTCAAAATGCATCGGCATTGCATTGAATATAAAGGCATTATAATTAAAATAATACTATATACCGTTAAATACGGTTAATTTTTTTACTTCATTATTCAAAACGTCATCGGGACGTGGTGGGAGCTTCTTAAGCAACGTAACTGCAAATTTGTAACATGGAATTATTAGTCTCTGAGTATTAGTGCTAGGATAAAAAATATGAAACGCCAATAAAGGCCTGCTCTAGGCCCGCACAACAAAGTTAAACAAAAATTTTCTGACGTCATGGCAACAATCATGCAACGGCGTTGCATAGAATTATTACTCGGTGAGTATGTAAGCTACGATAAATGTTTAAAAGGATGTCGAAAATGTTTAATTTTAAAAAATGAAGGATTTATACTAGACCTTACGAGAAAAATAAAAAGAAAAAATCCGACGTCATTTGGTCGTGAAGTTAGCAGCCTATGTAACAGAAATGTAATATCGTTGCATTGAATTATTACTCACTCAGGAGACGCGCTTCGGCAAATTTTATTTTACGACAGCATAGATGTGCTGTTAAGTCTCACAACGAAAATATAAAATAAATTCTTAACGTCATGATATAAGTGTGGCAACTATATAATGCAGTAAAAATGCTACAACAATGAAAAAACGTTGTGTGTAATTTTAATTCTGTGACTACTAGCGCAAGGGTAAATTTTATGAAACAAAAATGAAGGTAAGGTCTTCGGGTACATGATAAAAAAAAAAAAAAAAAAAAATGACGCCGTCATCAGTTCCGTCAGGGAACCGAATTATGTAACCTAAATGCATTATTGTTGCATGGATTAATTGGATGCAGCTTAGGCAAAATTAATGCAACACAGACAAGCACAACCAAAGGAGAAGCAAAAACAAAAGCTAAATAAGAATCAAAAACAAAAGCAAAAACAAACGCAAAATCAAAAGATAAAGAAAGAGCAAGGGCAAAACAAAAGAAAAAGCAAAATTTTAGAAAAAGCAAAGGAAAAATAAAAGGAAAAGGAAAAGCAAAAGCAAAAGCAAAAGCAAAAGCAAAAGCAAAAGCAAAAGCAAAAGCAAAAGCAAAAGCAAAAGCAAAAGCAAAAGCAAAAGCAAGAGCAAAAGCAAAAGTAAAATCAAAAGCAAAAGCAAAAGCAAAAGCAAGAGCAAAAGCAAAAGAAAAAGCAAAAGCAAAAGCAAAAGCAAAAGCAAAAGCAAAAGCAAAAGCAAAAGCAAAAGCAAAAGCAAAAGCAAAAGCAAAAGCAAAAGCAAAAGCAAAAGCAAGAGCAAGAGCAAAAGAAAAAGCAAAAGCAAAAGCAAAAGCAAAAGAAAAAGCAAAAGTAAAAGCACAAGCAAAACAAAAGCAAAAGCAAGAGCACAGGGGCGAACACAGGTAGGGGTTTTGGGGGTTAACCCCCCCCCCCCCCCAAATGAATGAATAAAAAGAAAATTAAATGTATAAAGTAAAACAATTATAAATTGTAAAGCAGTATTTATTTAAGTTGTAATGTTTTAAGCTATTTTTTATGGTGTTATTTATTGTTTTTATTAAACAAAGCTCTGTATACGCATAAGAGCCCTGCATAAGTATGCTTTTCCGCCTACTGGAATATATTCACATGTTGTAGAATAAAAAGCTTACTCTAATCGCTTTTCTAAAGTTCCCATATGTGAACGTACTCTATCTTGGTATTATGCGCAAGTAGAAAACAAAGTGGCGTCCGTGGCGTCCGTGGCGTCCGTGGCGTCTGTGGCGTCCGTGGCGTAGTTGGTTAAAGTGCATGGCCTCTATGTCAACCAACCTGGAAACCAGGGTTCGAATCCCAACAGCGACAGAAAATTATTTGAATTAAAATTATTTTTCTGTACGGCCGCCACCTCTCTGCAGACAATGTCAAACCTCAGAGAGTAATCAAAATGACATGTAAAGCTTCTTGAGAACAAGAACATTTCGTTCATCGCCGTTCGGAGTCGGTGTTAAACCTGTAGGTCCGGTTCTCAGTCAATTGTGTACACACTTAATAACACGCACAACACAATTGATCATAAGAAGCTAGGTCAAAGTCCTTTCAAGGGCTGAAATGACCAGTTATTAAATTTTTGTTTTAGGAAATTAAGAGAGTACACTGCTGTACTTATACTAATAAGAAGCGGATAAAGTAATAAAAAATAACGCAAATACTGTATTCATACACTGAATATTTTGTGCATATTTCTTTATGCGCAAACATCTCTTGTTATACGAGAATTTTAATATGGAATGCAAGCAATATACCATCATATATATGTATGTTTTGGCAAGATTTTAAATAATGTAGACAGTTATGCATTTTGTGAAAAATTTTCGAAAACTTAAAATTAAAATTTAATAACTATTTTATTAACAAAAAAATTAAAGTTACAATTCATTAAAAGGTCAAACAGAAAATGATTATGCTTCAATTTGATTTAAAAATATATTTTTTATTGAAATTTAATTTAAAGTCGCAATGATTTTGTTTTTAACATCAACTCATCAATCACTAACACAAATTAAACACATTTCGCTAACATTTTTTCAGTGCACCATAGTGCATTGCTGAATATTAGCATTCTTTATCAAATATTCGATTAAGAAACAAAACAACACAGCTCACAAATTCAGATCCGCGTAAGAAGTGTGTTGTGAGAGAACAGAGAACGAATTAGCAGTAATTCTCATGCGCTGATTTTCTATTTACTACACGATCTGTTGTTTACATATATTCGCTTGCATTGTACTCTTACACTCAAAAAAAAAAATTTTAACTTAAAATTGAACAAAATGTGTTCATAACTTGCCTTTTTTTCAAATGTTTCTCAAAAGTTTAAAGAACATTTCGTCATATGAAATCAAAAAATGCGTAAGTTACCAAAAATTCAAAATTGACTTTTTGATTGATTATGAAGCACCGTATCAAAATACATGTTCATGCAAAATTTAACACTCCTACTACTAAAAACGACGTTTTTATGTACAAAATTCAATAAGCTTTTCAGTGCAAGCCCAAAGCAAAGCCCAAGCATTTTTTGCTTCTCCTGCAAAATTTTTCAAATGTAACTTACGGCTTTTTTGATTTCATATGACGATTTGCTCTTACTTTGACGAAATTTGTTGCAAGCTATTTTTTAAACACAAAATTCTTCAAATTTATAACAATTGTAGTCAATTTTCAAAAATTTTTTTTTAGTGAACAAAAGTGAAGTAGTTTATCGAATATATTCATGCATGGCTCTGACTCGCATACATGTTCTACTACGCAGTTTTTCTCTGTAAAGTCAAGTTCCGCTATCGCAGCAGCTTCAATTCGAATGAAGTTAAAACTAGAACTCTCGATTTCCGAGCTTTTCAAGCACCCGGACTACCCGGTTATTTTCGAGTATTTCGAGCTACCCGACTAATACCCGAGTACCCGGGTATAAGTCGATTTTGAATTTTTGTTTTCTACAAAACTTAAGAATCTTTACGAAAATTTAAGATGCAGTGTAATTAGTAATTAAGTAAAAATTAAGTAAAAATTATTATTAATTCCTATTATTAAGTAAAAAAAAAACAAAATAATCTACTCTTAACCAGTCCCCATCAAACATCTCCACGGACTACCAAAGCAGTTTTCTTTTTTATTTAAATGTAGTCACACAGAGCCAAAACAGCCTAATAAAAAAGAAGAAAGTCAATAAAATTTCTCTATGGTTTTCATTAAATTTTTTGTTATGCAATCCACATAATTTTAAGAAGAATCTGATTATATTTTATGAGAAAACATTTAAAAACATTTAGGAAATCTTATCAAAAACATGTGATTTACTTATTGATTTCAAAAGTTACCTTCTTGATTTTTGTGAATTTAAGAAGGAAATTCTATTGATTTAATAAGATTTTTTTTTAAATTTTATTAAACCTTTAACCTAGGTATATATTTTCAATTGCCTATGATATTAACTTCTCAAAAGAGTGTATTATCTTCTTATTCGTTTTAACTGGTATCTCCTTAAACTTTGGAGAGTGAAAAAAAAAGATTTTCTTATTAAAGTTAAGTGTTAATAAGATTTCATCCATTCAATAAGAAATCTTATTAAAAAATTGTTGATAGTAGTTGTTAATTTTTAATAAGATTTTCTTTATGGAATTAAAAAGATTTCTCTTTGGAAAATTCTTATCATTTGGGAGTATTAATAAGAAAACCTAATAAAATAGCTCAATTTGGAGATCTTCTTGATTTTATGCGGTAGTTTTTGGCTCTGCGCAGTCATATCGGTCTAATTTACTGTCGGTCACTTACATACTATGTTCTTGATGAGCATTGCTACTCAAGTACATCTAGCCATGTCCGTCTATATGTCTGTATGTGATGACGATTACAGCATAGATTTTTGGGCCATCGTTAAGAATTTCGATATACTATAAGCTTATATTTAAAATATAAAGATTATGTTGCAAATTAACGATCTCTTATGAAAATTACGTTAACCCCACATAGAAAGTAATATGAAATTGGTTTGAATCTCTTAAAATTTTATAAAAAAAATTAAATTCCTTAATTAATTTAAATTTTATTATTGAGGACATATTAAATTCAATGGCCAAAAATAAACAATTAATTGACTTTGTATTCTAAATATTATATAATGAACAAAAAAATTTGAATAAGTCTAATAAAAATATAACACCCCCCAAAATTTTTTTCTGGGTGCGCCCCTGCAAGAGCAAAAGCAAAAGAAAAATCAAAAGCAAAAGCAAAAGCAAAATCAAAATCAAAATCAAAATCAAAATCAAAAGCAAAAGCAAAAGCAAAAGTAAAAGAAAAAGAAAAAGAAAAAGCAAAATCAAAAGCAAATCCAAGCACTAAGATATGGATTAGGACAAAGACTTAGACACACCTAAAACACACCTTTCCAACCTAGGAATGGGATTCGGACAAGGATTAAGTCAATTTGGCGATGGATAAAAAAATAGTTTGGACATGAAGTTGGAAAATGATGAAGACAAATAAAAGACTAACGGAAGGATGATGATAAGTTTGGGAACAAAGGAAGGGATACGGACAAAAATAAGGACAAAGATAAAGAAACACTTTCACGTAGAAACCTACGGGTGTGTCCACAATACAGCCAACTATTTTGTTCTTTAAGTTCACAGTATTGCATGGTGAGAGCTATGAGTATATATTGCTGTAGAAAGCAACTCAGTAAACGCTTACAATACTAAAGATTTGGAACTAAGAACATTATAAAATTGTTGGAAATATACGTGAAATATACGTATTGCAAAAAACAAAAAATATTTTATATACCGAACTATTATCAAAGACTTCAACACCGTGATACTAGGTTTAATCCCAACTCTAGCTGACATCAGATTGCTAATTTAAAATCCACTTAATGACTGGAAAAACCCAAGAATTCATATTTTTAACCATGAGAAATACCTGGAATTTTGGGTGATTAAGAATAGTGTGCGCTGCAACTTGCCATTTGCGCTAATTACGAGGCAGATATTATTTTTGAAAATAGCCGCGCGCTGCAGCAGGTAGCAAACGAGGTTTAGGTTAATACAAACCATATAAAACAATTCGTTAAACTACACAACCAATAGTTTTGAATTATGAGTCAATGCGTCACGTCTTTCCACGGAGTATGCATCTCTCATTTTAATGTTTCAAAAAGTGTATCTCATTCAATTCAAGTCCAAACATGGACAAGTGCCGCCCTTCGTACTATTTAATAGAAGTAGATGAAACGCCACCGTGTGGCATGCCACATCTCAAAAGTTACTTCGTGGTGCATTTAATGCAAATAATAACTGATCATATCAACGATATCTACAACTCTTTGGTGAGCTTCAAAAAAGATGCCAGGACCATATTGAAAGGTACCGTAAGAGCAGCTTCCACTGCCAGGGAATACATCGAGTACAAGAGAAAGAAACTTATGAAGGAACAGCGAAAAGCAACGAAATATAATATCAACTATTTGCAGTACTACTTAGTAAAGTACAGTAATGAGCAGAGTAGTCTAATGTACGCTGTGCTTCCACAGAGATTGGTCTGCTGGGTCACTAATGGTCTCTTTGCTGGACCTTTGCTGCTAGGAGGCAGAACTTATCAAACCGACATACTTTATGCACATGACTCCGAGGCTTATCTTTTAAAGCAGCTCAAGTTGCTTAAAACTCGCTGCTCCGAGGCTGCTTATGCTGAGTACACCGAGGACTTGGATGAGTCTTCAAGCACTGAAGCTTGGCTTCTGCTGCAATACAGTTTTAGACCATCGCATTTTGCTTATAAGATAGTCAACTTCAGCGAGACAGTCTATCAGCAGGAAAACCTCTACAAAGATCTTGTGGCATATCTACCATATGGGGATGATATCATTCAAGCCATCATCATACGCAAGACATACAATCGCAGCGAACTGCTTGGAGAGTTGCAGAAAATAGAAAATTTTAGTGCGAGTATGGAATATCCTTTGCAGCCAGAAATGGATGAGGAAAAATGTGTCGAAAATATTGAGCCAAATAATTTGAGTGTTCTATGTACAATTATTCCTACAGACGAGCAACCACCCGATGAACTTCAAGTGCCAAGGTGTCCTGGGGAATTTCGTTAAAGATAGTTTTAAGTCATATTGAAAGTGTTTCCAAAATAATGTGAGACACATTACAAAAAAAAAAAAAAAAAATATAGCTGTATAAACCTAATTGAAAAAAACAAATACTCCGAATGACATTTGTCACTATAAAAAAAAAAGATCTTTAGATATTGAGCCTGTATATTTTTATCTTAACCTTGTTTTAACAGTAATTTTGTTTTAACTTATCTACTCGTACATTCAAAGCATATCAATGGCAGAGTGTTCCTGCTGTTTTCATGCAGGCGTAGGGACAATTTAAATAAAAGTTCTGCTTTTATCACAAAGTTGACACTTCTTCATGTTACGAATAAAAAAAGAAACGTATCCTTAAATCGAAAGCAAAAAAAAGTTTACTTTTATGTTTTTATATCGCCACTATCTAAAAGCTCAATCTTTGATTGGTAGTCAAGATAGTCAAGGGACTTAGTCCTCTAGGAATAACATTATTTACTGGATGATATAGGTAAGCAAAGTGAAAACTAAAAGCACTTAACATCATGTCAATTAAGTACGCCAGAAATATTTTCTTATAGATAATGCCAAAAAAGCATTTAAAGACATTTTGATGATTTCAGAATCAGGTTGATACTAACTGACTGACAGTCTGTCGAGAATTGAGTATTGAAATGTTTGAATACACATGCCAACTGCCATTAGTATAAAAAGAATGCTTCGTTTTGCATTCTTATAACAATACAATAATACCGCTTAGTCATTTGGGAAAAAGTATTTAGAATTCAGTGAGTCTTGAGTCTTGGCGCCAAAATTAATGGCTAAGGTCAAACCCAGATTTAATCTTGCCATCAAGTTTTGAAAAAAGTTAAACAACACAAGTTAAGATAGAAAAGGTCAACTGAACCCTTAAATAATCACAATTATTAGATTACATATATTTAATTTCTCAATACTTAATACATTTCTGCGAAAATCTAGTCGGGAATCTTCATATCTACAGTTCCCACGCCATGAAACATAGGCAATGCTCTTGAAAATTAAAACGTTTAAAATGGATAGATCAAAACAATAACGGCCGATTTCTTCACATAGTATAAAGTTGACTAGTCCGAGAATAAGACCTCTTCTTAGTACTCTCCCGAATACCAAGTCATTTCTTCACAAAGATCTAAGGAGCAAATACTTCGATTTGAAACTCTGTGCGAACTGATACTGAATATAAGTTGGTCCCAGGAAATCTCGGACTTGCGCTCTTTTTTGTTTCTTTACTTCAAAAATGTAACTTTATGGTTTTATTTTGCTTAATTTTGTTTACAATTTACCTATTTCTTATTTAAGGAGGATTATACATATACCCAGAAAATTTTCTTAAAGCTTCAAGTTTTAAGAATATATGGTTAAAATTCAAAGTCGATATCTCAAAAAATAATAAAGTTATAGCCTAGGCTGATCCGTCTTCTAAAGCGCGCCTTGCTGGCCCTTATTTTCAAACGCGTTTTTCTCGAAACCATGTTTTCAAAGTAGGTGACCAAGATTTCTCGAAACTCAAAGAAGCGATCGTTTTGATGTTTTTGCAGGCTTATTTTATTCATAATAATCTCGTCCTTATCATAGGACTTTTTTCGTAGCTTCGTTCATTAGTTATAGGCAAAATAATGATGAATTTTTGGTCAAAAACGTTAATTTACGTTCGGAAGTCTGCCATTTTGTGAAAAATCATATTTTCAAAATTGGATATGACAAGTACCGTAAACTAGTAAATCTAGTTTAATAATATATTTCGTTTTATTTTTTGTTTCAGATGAGTGTAGGAGGAGCAATCTTGATCACCGCATTTCACCTTTTTTTCACAGCGCTCTATAAAAAATGCTGTACCTTAATATTAATTTTTTTTTAATAAAAAAAAAAAACCAAACATAAGAGTATGTAGTATGAATGTGTATATTTTTAGGTATAAAAATCCTCATTTAAAAATATCCCTTAGGTTTCCTTAAAAAAAATTCAAAAACATGACCTTTTTATGTTTTATGTTATGTTTTATGTTGTTTTTTTTTTTCATAATTGAAAGAGCTGATTCATCTACAGTAGGCTGGGCCGTTGCTATATGGGTAATTTTTTTTTAACGTTTTTTCAAAACACTAGGAATTAAAAGTTGTGTATTGTTACGTAGTTTCAAAGTTCGTTTGCCATTTTTAAATTCTATACAACTTTTGGCCCTATACCCGAGCTTTTATGGCATTTTCACCAATAACTTTTATAGAAGCTTCAGTCACCAGTTTTACGCATCTTCCAACTGCTTGAGTATGGCAAGGATAGTCGCACAATGGAAAATGATTTGATGTTGCCATATTCTCCAATTCCTCATTGTTTAACCTTGAAATAATTTTAAAGAAGAACAAAAATTGATTATTTATTTCAAGTACATATGTGTTCATAATTTTATAATACCTTGAAATAATTGGCAGTGGAGTTACTTCAAGCTCTTGCCATTTTACCAGATCAATATAATTTTTAAGCAAGTATAATTTAAAAATCCTTATTCCTGTTGAATCAGAATCAGCTCTTGCTTTAATAATTTGCTTCACAGAAAGTAGACGCACGTGAATCCTCGGGTCATATAACATTGCAGGCAATAAATTTTCTGGATGCAAAACAAATGCATTTCTTTGTAGAACTGTGAAAACAATGGTTTTTATACTGGCAGGTAGGCATCTGGAAAATGCAATCACACCGAACATATGCTGTGCTGCATATTTTAATGTTGGTTCAGCTCTAATTTTAAACCATAGAGGTGCATAAACTAGCATAATACTTCACCAATCTTTCTAAATTTTCTGTTGAAGAATATCATTACTCACTACTATTTAATGTTTATTAGATTGGATTTTCATGCTATTTTATTTAAGGTTTCAAAATAAAATACTTTGTTCCTCTTTTAGTACTAAGTACTTTTACAACCCTGTAATGATTTGAAGTTTTATAGTTTTTATATACTTGTTTGATTTTTCTGAATAAAAGAGCAAATGTGTAACAAGCAATTTTGATTAAATTATTTAAAAACATACCATACAGTCCTTCGAATTATGTAAAATCGCATACATTTTCTGAGGGTTGATGTGTGCTTATGTAAACCCTTAAAATGCGATTTGCAGTTGTAAGCCATCTTGAATGTGCGGACTCTCCTGGCTGTCTGTTTACTAGCTCTGTTGAGCAAATACTAGAAGATACTGCCTGGCAGATATCGTAAAGATACTTTTGATCGGTGCTTAGGTGTTTCAAAATGTAATTTTCCAACTGTGGCATAATTTCTGAAACTGGAGTATAAACAGTAACGGGATATTTTTCACACGCAGCTAAGGATTTTCCTATTGGACCAAAGTATTCGCGAGGTCCTGATGTGGAGCCATCCAGAGAGAAAATATGCCTTAGTGGTAATTCATTAGCACGAAGGAGACAAATCGCCCACTGCAATGGTCGTCCCAGTTTTTTCTTAATATACTATACTAGCTTTGTCCCGGTGCGCTTTGCTGCACCTTATCTAGATAAGTACCGGAAAATGTTGCAATGCCTTCAGCGTTATTATTTCTTAACCATCTCGTACTCGAAACATAGGAGTCGTTCATAAATTACGTGACCGATTTAAAATTTTTTTTTTACCCCCCACCGGTACTCTTCGTAGTGCATTTCAAAAACACTCCCCTCCACCCCCATAAAGTAACGTAGTATATGAAAAAAAAAAATTAGTTGATTAAAATATATTCGAAAATAGAAAAAATAACTGTCGAAAAGCAAGCAAAGAAAAACTATGCCCTTACTACACTTGCCAATAGTTAACAGTCAATTTAGACGGTCAAACATGAAGATGTAAGGATGAAACTGGTTTGAAATGTTGGGTTGTATTAATTTCAATTTTTTCGAGTTTTTTTTATTTTTGGTCACATTATTATATCTGAGACCCCCCCCCCCCCATTCGTTACTTATCGTAGTACATTTTAAAATCTCTCTCTCTCTACTTAATTGGTAACGTAATTTATGAATGACCCCATAGTTACTGCGCCAATTTGAGCTCAATCGGCTCAGTAGTTTGGAGTCTATAACAGCGTTCTCTATTGAACATTTTTTGCATTTTTCATTTCCCAGTAGCAGGATATTAGCAAGTAGTTACTTCATTCTTAATTCTATGTTCTTTGTCTTTTACTTCCATAGCTTTTCTGGGTCATAAATTTGACTTGTATGGGTGGAGACACACCCCCTTGTCCAATGCATGTCACCTTTTCTAGTAGAAGGACATCACCAAATGGTATCTACATTCAGAGTTTCAATGTTCTGTGACTTTTACTTCTATAGCTTATATGGATGGAGCCACGCCCCGTTTTCGATTGCCCGTGTCAGTTTTTCAGTAGAAGGACCTTCATTGTTATACGACATTTAGTTCCAAAGCAATTCGATATAATATATTTGATCTGTGTGGCCAAATTCCCCCTTGTCTAATGTTCGCTCAAATATATACATAGTAACTGCCTCTTTGGACCATAGCATCAACATATCAAGTTTCACTATCAACACATGTACAATTCAGGAATAAAAATTATGTATTAAAATTGGGCGTTATATAGGTTAGACCACGCCTAGTTTTAATATAGTTTCTGACAGTAGCCATACGAACTAATTTACCAAATTTTAGTCTAATACGACAAAAAAAGTCTTAAATATAGCAATTTTATTGATTTGAAGGCGTTCAAATGGTGGAAAAAAAGGGATATCGAAAATTTTTACAATGCCTATATTTTTCGCGCAAATGCAAACTAAAGTGAGACTTGCCAAATTATTCCAATATTCCATTTATTTCCAATTACCCTTGCAAATATTTCCCCACATACACCATATGTGCGCACCTGTATTTTTTCACAGCTGTATTGTTGATAAGTTCACTAAAATGCCTATGGTTCATGAACCAATACACATACAAAGACCATTTATACAAAAACACCTTCGTATTGACGTCACCTTTCATGGGAAATTTGGTGAAACAAAATCGGTTCAAGCATTACCGACAACATCAATTTCATACACAATGCAACTTATTTTTATATAGATAGATACACCACCTTTCCAGCCTATGCTTGTTGTAGTGACATCACACTCAATGCATTCTATGTGCTCCAAACTGTAGTTATTTTCTCTAAAAAAGAAAATCAAAGAGTATGCTAAACAGTACTCTTCTTTGGAGCACAATGCCTTCGTATTTAGAATCTGGTTCAGCCAAGAGATAAAGATGCTCCTCCATTTTTTCACTTCTATGTAAGGTGTCACCCCTTCCTTCAGCTACTTACATTTTACCTTTCTGCCATCAAAGTAAGTGCTCTTGACTGTAATACTTCCTGATGCCTCCTGTAACTCCTTTCGAGATTTGAGTACTGTTCTATGGACTTTGTTTTTATCAATCACTAATTAGGAATCTATTTCTGTAATATTTCCAATATCGACTAAGACCGCTGAGCTGACGGCAGCTGCTGATCGCGAAGACAGCCCGTAACGGTCTCACGCTGATGCGACTGTTGCAATTAATAGCTGATTGCGTTTTTTTTACGGAAGTAGAAGGCACAGGAACTATGTAAGCTGCATTATCTCTTATCAAAACTTTACGTTCCTTAAACTTTGAAAAAACGATAGAGGACAGATAAGGTGGTGTGGTTTTTAATGATCATAGCATTTTTTTTTTAATTTTTTAGGTTTCCACTTTGTCAATATTACCAATTAATATTTGGTCTTTCACTTTTCTGATCTTCCAGAAATTGGAATTCATTAGCAGGAATTTTCTTCTTCTTCGGACATAAACACTTTGCTTTACATTTCCTATGTCGAATAGGGTAGCAGAACAATGTGTTTTAAAGTCTTGAAGTTTATCGTGAAATTTTTAATTTTTTTTTTTTTTGTTTCAGGATACCTTATGACAAAAGATTCATAATTAAATTTAAAAATTTATTCATTCGTTTGAAACTGTCGGAATAGATGCTTTTTTCCAAATATACTTGATCTGCTGACTTACTAACGAGAAAATTCCCGAATTGGGTGGCTGTTGTTTATTGTATTTTTCTTTTAATTCACTTCTTTCGTGTAATATCAATTTTATGACATCACCAATAGTTGGGAGTCGATTTGCCCAAATACAGGGCAAACTGTTTCACTTCTTCTAAGTCTAGAACACATTTTAATGAAACATTTACTTTATTAATTTAAGTTAATTTATTAAAAATACAACTTTTTATGTCAAAATATATACAGATATTTTTTTTTTTTAATTCATAATATAATTTACACACATATTTATGCAAAATTATAGTTCCCTTTTCATGCTTGTTTTTTGGGTTAAAATTAAGTTTGGTGCACGATAGCAAAAAAAAAAAGCATAGCTTCAATCATTTGGGGACAGAGGTTTCAGCTTCTCTTTATAAAACAACATACCACTACTTGTCCAAGTTCTATTTTTATCACATAATTGTAGAAAATATCTAATAAAATTTGAAAAATTTTGAGTTACAAAAGCTCTGGTCGGAGCCAAAAGTTATAATAATTTCAGAAATGGTAAACTCATTTTAAATCAGCCCAAAAATATGCAACTTTTGATACCTACTGCGTTTTAAAATTAAAAAAAAAAAAACAGTGTACAGTGTTATTATTCCAACATCTAAATTTCAATAAAACCCAGTTTATAAAACGATTTAAAGAGGATTCTGTGGTTTCTGTAACTTTTCAAATGAAATTTATTGAAGAAACTGAGAAGCATATTATAGATCAAACAGAAAGCAAAAAAGACTTAGTTTTGTGGAAAATATTTTCAAAAAGCATGAAAAAAAATAATTTTTCCAACATTTTGCTTTATAAGCACCACAAAAATTTTCTAAATAAATTTTTTAAAAAATTTTAATTGTTGCACAGGTCTCTAGCAATAATTTGGCTTTTACAGATTGAAAAAATATCAATTAGTCGACGAGTTATAGCCAAAAAACCATATAAAAAATATGCTGAAAATCGGTATTTGACTGCAAAGTTCGAAGGTCGATTAAAAAAAAATCTCAAGCCTGTGTTAGATAACACGGGCGCATAGGTCAGACGTAGAATACGTTAGTCATTAACAGCCTTATTCAATAGATTTCCTTAAACAACCTTTAAACGCTTGTTTAGTTACGCACTGTTTAAGGCTTTACGCAGCTTCTATGCAACCTTGCTAACATTGTTATTCATAAACATTTTTTCATTTTCTGCTTATGACAAAAACATAAAAAGAGAAGACCTCCAAAATGTTATTTTAACAGAATTTCGTGAGCGAACCTGACGGGCCATCGAGAAGTGAAACATGTTGTGTTTTTGATAAAATCGTGAAACATGTTGCGCTACTCAGAAAAACAGGTTTTCTTCTTGTTGCGAAGATCACAAATCATTTAAATTTTGTGATTGTGTTTGTAATTGCCATTTCTATCAACAAAAATAGCGAAAATTTGCAACAATACACGTTCCCAATAAACATCAACCTTGGAGATTGGCTTGACCTCAAGTGGAGCTCCAGTTCGTTTCTCCAATCTCCAGTGCTGGATCTCCACATGACCTCCACTTGAGATCCAAGCCTATCTCCAGGGAAATGGACCTTCAATCTCCAGTCGAGATAAGGCTGGAAGTCCACTTGAGCTCCAAGATAATTCTCCAAGTGATCTCCAGCCCAAAAAGAAATAGAATAAGTACGCAGTTAGTGTCTCGCAAAACCTTTCCACCATAGTGTAGCGGCTAGCGCGCTGACCTTTAACGCAAACATGCACGGGTTCAAACCCTTTACCAAATTAAGCCAAATTTTTTTCTTGTTATTTTGCTTAGAAATGTTTTTTTTTTCTATTTTTATTAATGGATAGATTTACAAAAGATAAATTTAAGTAAAACATTTAAAGAAAATAAAAAACAAAAATAACAGCTTATTTTTTACTCCATAGCAAGGAAAACCTGCGTTTGTTCTTTAAGAAAGAAAGTTATTATTTTGTTGATTTGTTTGTTTTCAATCACTTTTGGAACTTTATTTCATTATTTAATTTAATTTATTTATCATGGAAATTTTTCTGTGTCAGTCGGTATTTGAACCCCGGTCCTCTGTCATATAAGTTGCATATTCTACCCAATGCGCCACGGCCACCATCATTTACGTTTGTTATTTTAGGGTATTATTTTAATGCGTGACTTACACTTGCACCGCTTAAAGTTTTTTTCACACCTTCAGCTAGTTTGCTGCGTAAACGAGTAAGCTATTTAAACACTTACAACTTTCCTTGTTTAACATGACATCAAAATGTAAGAGTGTGTGATGTTGGAGTTGACTTGGAGAAATGGGTTGGAGATCAAGTGGAGGTTGAACCCTTTTTTTCCAAGCTTGGAGAAAAATCTTTTTCTTGCTTGTTGGGTTGTCGCAATTTTGTTTAATTTCTATGAAGCTGGCATTTTTTCGCAAAATTCAATTTCATTGGATATGATTGCGGAGGCGTGGGTTCAATTCCGGCGGCTGGCATGATTTTTTTTTCTTAAAATATACATTTTTTTATTATTTTTTTTAATCAATTTTTAGTAAATAATTTGTAATTTTTATAAATTTCAAGCGAAGAACTTATTTGTTTTCAGTCATTTTGTTTTTGTTTTTTTTATTATTTAAGCTTAGGTAACATCGCAAAGGCGCGGGTTCAATTCCGGCGGCTGGCATGATTTTTTTTTTCAATTTCGCATTATTTATTATTTTTTTAAACAATTTTTTAAAAAATAATTCTATAAACAAAATTTTGAGCAAATAATTTACTTCTTTGCAATCATTTTATTTTGTTTTATTATTTAAGCTTAGGTGGTTAATATATATGTATGTGCATATGCTTAGAGTAAATTTTATTTTTAATTTTTATGATGATTTCGCATGGATGTTTAATTGAATTATAATTTTTTTTCCTCAAATGGTTGCATTATTTAAAAAAAAATTATTTCATTTAAAAGTAAGTATTATTAAAAAAAACTGACAAAATGTATAAAATTAATTAAATTATTTGCAAGAAATGGTAAAAAACTAAAATAAAATGTACTCTAAACATATGCACAGACAATACATATTAACTTCCTAAGCATAAATAATAAAACAAAATAAAATTACTGCAAAGAAGTAAATTTTTTGCTCAAAATTTTATTTATAGAATTATTTATTAAAAAATTGTTTAAAAAAATAATAAATAATGCGAAATTGAAAAAAAAAATCATGCCAGCCGCCGGAATTGAACCCGCGCCTTCGCGATATTACCTAAGCTTATTAATAATAAAAAAAAACAAAAACAAAATGACTGAAAACAAATAGATCTTCGCTTGAAATTTATAACAATTACAAATGAATTACTAAAAATTGATTAAAAAAAAAAATAAAAAATGTATATTATAAGAAATAACAAACAAAAAACAACAAAAATGTATATTTTATGAAAAAAAAAGCCAACTTATAAGGCAAAATATGCAGGCGAATGACAATCGATCCGACATTTTGGTGGGAAAATGTCGAGTTGTCACTCTAACCCACAACATTGCATTATTTGTGGAAGTTAATACGTTCGGCCAAATATGCCTCTTATACAACTCTTGCAACAAAAACGAAATGAGAATTATAAGAACTAAGGTTGCAACTGCAAGAGAACAAAGTGCGATGCTGTTGCTGCTTGTCGGAATATGTGTGTACGTGTGCGATGCTGTTGCTGCTTGCTTGTATGGAATATGTGTGTACGTTTCTCACACTGGTTCTGTGATGAACACACAGATATCGTACTGCTCTTACACATGATGTTATAATACATAAAATACAAAGCATATGAAAATTAATACAAAATTTGAAGGAGTTAAATTTTGATTTACTTATAGAATCAAAAAAATTATATGTAGCAATATGATTATTTAAATACAAATCAAAAGAAGAAATATTAAATATGTTACGAGCATACTTGAATTTTCTTCAATGCATGCATAAAGTATTAAAAACTTATAATGAAAGTGACAAACATTTTCTCAAAATTTTGTGCTCACGATTAACACTCCCGTATAACGTATTCTACGTTAAAAAAATTCGAACTAACATAAACAAACGCCGCGATACGGCTCTATTTTGACCCCTCACTCTCAGAATCGACCTAACTTTTGCTAACCTGAATTTGTTCCACAGTGTAATTTAACATATACTACCGAGAGTTTGTTACTGAAATGCTTATTTTGGACTTTCGAAGCTTACAATTCAAACAATTAAAATTAATTTCCAAATTGTTTTTTTTTTTCAAATCAATTAATTTTTGACACAAGCAAGCACGTTATCAACACATATCCTGGAATTAATTCGATAGTGAAACGGAAAGAGATAGCTTCCATATATAAATTGGGGCGTGCAAGCAAAAGAAAGAGAAAAGCTCAAAAATGAATCCGAAAATAATGAAGAAATAAACGTAAAACAAGCGATTTACATGCATTTAAAGGCGATCCCCAGTGACTGCGACTTAGTGGAATTTATTTGTATGAATGAATTAAATGTCTGAGTGTGTGTGTGTGAGTGTATGCGCTTGCATGCTACTTACAACAACGACATAATCATCGCCATCTTTAACAGTAACCAGAAGCAGATCAAGGTCGATTAAAACTCGCTGGCTGAAGCAAACAAGCACGTAGCAAGTAAGCAAAAAGAGAACAAAAAAACCAAAACAAACTTAATCGAATAAAAACAAAAACAAAGAAACAATAAAAATTATTTTCGCAGTGCAGCGATAAAATAACAAATAATGTGATAAAAAAAAAACGCCAAAACAATTACAAGACAAAACACGAGACAACAAAAATAACGCACACACACACTCAGACGCATAAAAAACCAGCCAGCAAAAAGGACAAAAACCCAAAAGAAACATATATAACACCAACAATGAAATCGCTTTAGGAAATCCCGCTTATCCTTGTTGTTATTGTTGTTGTTGTTGTTGCAGCAACTTGCTGCGTAATTTAAAATAATTGAAAAAATACGTGAAATTATTTCCTTTCCGCCCCCAGAGTGTCTACACATGGGTGTGCGTTTGCATGAGTGTGTGCGTACGTGTGAAATATTGTCTCTGTTGTTTTATTTATAATTTTTCGTCGACCATTTTGTAAAACTACAATTTGCCAGTCATTTTATGCTCTTATTTGTTGCAGCTATTTTTTAATCCAAAAAAAAAAGAAAACATGCCTTCTTTCAATCAACATCCTAGAGAATACACTCTTATGGTCGAGCAAAGCTTTCACTTAAAGCCAGCTTGGGATACAAGCATCGATTAATTCTTTGGGGATTTATATTTTTTTTTTGTTTTTTTGCAAACTAATCGTAGCTTAAAGTTTTTTCTGGTTTGCATAAATTTAAAGCTTATAGCTAAGCTGTTGCTTTGCTGCTCGTTGGTCTTAACCTAGTGCTTGGCAACGTTTTTTTGTTTTTTTTTTTTTTTGTTTTTCTGGCTTAAAGTTGTGAAAACTTTTTAATACTTGGCACTTTTAATGGTTCCGCACCGTATGGCTTACCGTATGAGGGAAGATTGTCTGAGCTTTGGTCTGAGTAAAAGTTAAAGTAAAAGTTCAGTTTTTAAAAACTCTTGTAAGCACTTTGTTAATGCTAGTTTGTTGCTGGAGGTGGAGTGGGGAAGTGGTTTTAACTTTCTATTTAAGATTTCTGATCTTTTTCTAAGTTTCTAAAAGATTTCAACAGCTTAGTTGTGTATTTTAGTAGATTTTGTTTGTACTAGACAGAATAAGGTTTTCTGTGCCTAAATTTCAAACATTAAATAAAACCAGTCAACCCGTATGGCGTTAAACGCCAAAATGCGAAAAATATCTAGTGTTAGTTGTTTTTTTTATTAAAACTTTTACACCTTTTGACACATTTCTGTATAAATTATATTTGATGTTGTATAACCTTCACTAATGGTTAAAATGCGCTACATAATCTTCTGTTTAAAAAATAGAGTTGGCTGTGTCGTGAACACTAGACCGCATCACCTTGTATGGCAAAAAAGTAAACCCACTTTGACCCCACCTCAATCATTAGACATTTTAAGGACATTTTCAAAAACCAATTTTTTTTTTTTTTTAATGGTCCCTATGGTGCTTTTTTCTTGTTTTTCGTTATATCTTCTGTGTTTCTTGTTCGATCCAAAACATTTTTCATATATGTGTTTGCTGCTTTTTTGCAAATTTTTTCTGATTTAATTTTTTCTCGAATCTTGTTTTTTTTAATTATCACCCACCTTATCTCAGTTCCTACTATGTTAACAAAATCTAAAAAGAGCAAAAAACTAAAGCTCACAAAAAATCATTTAGACCATGGAAACAAGTAAAAAAAAAGTAAACCAAAATGGAATTCATACAGATCCACACCAAATTTGGTTTAAAATTTATTCTTTTCTTGGCATGAATCGGTGTATACCAATTTGTTTACATTTAATAGTCATAACTTATATAAACAAACTAAACCATTTCAGTATAAATTTTATAGAAAGATTGAATAAAAGTTTTTTAAACCATTTTTTTATAAGTTTTATATTTACAGCATATAAGCCACTTTAATAATATTTCAGAATAAAATGGGTTATGTTATAAATTGTGTTTATACTTACGTTGTATTAATTTTATTCCATTAAAGTATTTACTACTCGAATTATATTTTGATTTATGTTTTATTCCAATAATTGCTTACAAAATATGAACATATTAAATACTGCTTGTAAGTACATATTTTTTGTTGTCTTTACGAGAAATTAACATTTCATACGACTTAAAATAACTAAATTGTTTAAGTTCAAAACATATAAATTTATTAGTTGAAACAATTTGGAATGAATTATGGAAAATGCTAAAACAAACTGTTTTAAAAACTTTGCACAAAAAAAAAATGTCATTCTTATTACAAATAATATGTTCTATCTCATAAATTTTTTCATTTTCAATAATTTCGTTCTTTTTGGGAGCCAAAACTAACAAACCATTGCGAAAATAAGCAAAATATTCGATCCAATGGGTTTTCTTTGTGGTCATAAAAGGTGTGAAATTTTCGTACTTCGAAAAATCTATACCACTTTCTAATTCATACAGTCTTCCCATCTTAGGTTGCCGTTGAAAATCATAGTTTTCCCAAACATGAACATACTTTTGTTGATGTCGATTTGATAAAGTTTTACATACATTTTTAAAATTTTTTAATTTAGTCATTAGTTGCTTAAAGTACTGATGCTTAGACTCATATCTCAATGTTGAAAATTGACTTACCGGTCCCATTTGTTTTATTATTCTAGGGTAATGTATTAAAATGTGATGTTTTGGAAGTAGCCGAGCATTATACTCAATAGATACATTTTTTAAATGATTAGCTATATAGTGAGTCAGCTTTTCAACATCAATTGATTTCAAAGAAGTAGAGAACACAATTCCTAAAATCTGCAAAACTGAAGAAATTACGTCAAACTTGGATAAAAAGGAAGTGTCATTCAATAAATCTCCAAAAATAAATGGTACATGAATAGCGAGGCACCAAGTTTGACAAGCAGAAAGACCTATATTATCTTTAGTTACGTATGAAGATGTTGGTAAAGATTTTCTATAAAGAAACCCATAATTAAAAGATCGAATTCTTTCATTAATTTCATAAAAATTACATATTCTTTCTTTTACCAAGAAGTTGAAAAAAAGTTTTAAAGCAAAAGGAACAATGCCTTCAAGTAAATCGTGCATTGGGTCGACTGTTCCGTGTTCATAAACATTATAGTATTTTAAATCATTTAAAATGCAATAAAACTTTACACCTTTTGCAGAACTCAAATCATTTTGTTGAAAAGCAATTTCTGATCGGCATGCTACTGAGCGGATAGTAACCTGATTTTCAAAGAAAATATTTTGAATATCTTTTTTATGAACCTCACAAAATCGACAAAAAAAATTGGCATTGAATCCTCCGGAAAATCCAAGCAAGCTATTTGCACCTAAATTATCATGTGTTATACTTGTGAGTGAACCACAAATTATTTCGTTATTCTGAAGAGTTATCCCAACGATTTCTAAAGTTTTTAAATCGTTTACTATTGGGGTCAAAATTTTATTATATTCTTCTGAAACCACGTCACCAGCATGAAATAAAGCTACAAGATGAATATTTTCTAATTGTGATAAGTACTTTTTTGGAATGTTTCTTATTGTGAAGTATATTGCTCCAATTTTGTGAATTGTGCGTCTACTGCCAAGAGGATTTGTGAGTTCAAAATCGTCGTAAAATAGTTGCAGCTGAATATTTTTGCTATTTTTGAAAAAATCTGTGCGATTACTTATTTGGCCACAACAAAAACTATTAAGCATTTCCGTAGAGCATATATGATCTTTTTCATAAAAAGCATCACGAAAGCTTTTATTTTTGAAAAGAGATTCAATAGTTTTACAAATTGGTATGTATTGAAAAGTGTTTTGTATGATATGTTTTTTGTATTGTTGCGTTTTAAAAGAAAATTTTCTTTCCCACCTTGTTTTAATAACAACTTCTACAGGCTTTACGAAAAATGGAGATTCAGAAAAATGTGTATTACGTCTATATTTGGAAGATAATTTCTTAAATAAATCAATATTTTGATCTCTTAAATACACTATTTTCTGTGCTGATTTAGGTTCTAAGGTATGTACAAAGCTATTCGTAAAATTTTCAATTAATTGCATACCAAAAGAAGCTATCTCATTTATGGTTCCATCTGGCAGTCCTAATGAATTAAGATTATTTATATAATTTGATACATAACATTTTGTAAAGAAACTCGCTGGATTTTGCGAAACTATTTGTTTATTTTGTAATGGCTCCCTATAAGGGGTATCTTTGCTTATATCGTGACAAGAAATGGGCTTATCACTTTGTACTACGTTTTCTGGATGAATTTTACATTTTAAACAATGTTTTTTTAACCCAGAGTAGGTTGAATATGTAAAGGGACAACTTTTATTTGCAAGGCAAGAAAGTTTCAAAAATTTTGAGTTTGGCAACAAAAAATGTTCTAATTTTAAATGCTGGAATATAAGTGAAATATTCTCACTCTTTTTGTTGCACATTAAGCAAAAGTAGTTCATTTTAACTTAAATTTTGAAAGTTACTTATTTTTAAATTTTAAATAGATCTCCTTTACAGTGTTGCTTGTTTCACAGTTTATATTGAAAATGTATTTTTGAATGAATTTCCAAAAAAGACGTAAGTTTGGGTCAAACTCAATGTTAAAAATAAAATGTATTTTAAATACTAAGTCGATTGCTTTAAGAAAAGTGTAATTACTTGCTAATGCCATTAAGTGACTATCGACAACAACAAAATATTGACCAACATTTGATTTCTGTTTTCCAGTTGCTATGATGAAGGGCGCCTTTTGATTTGAATTTTTTAAATACTCAGAAATGGTAAGTCCTTCCTGAAATTATTGTATTAAGATGCGATGAAAATATGTTTGCACTATTTGTAAATATAATTTAACCTTTTGAAATACAATAAGATTTTCAGTAGCTTGCTCGACAGTAAGACGGCTTAATTTCTTTTTTCCGTTTGGTGCAGGTGGTAAAAGCCTGATTAAATTTAAAACCGATAAAGTGCATGTATCGAAATCTATGAAAGAAAAGAAATGTTGAATTAGAATAATAAATAAATTTCAAGAGAATGTATCAGATACCATTTTCTCTCTCTGCTTCTGTATATAGTATCGATTTTCCTGCCGCCTTTACTATGGAGAAAATTTTTGCTTGAAATTCCGGCCAACGTTTATCAAAACAAATGTTGTCCAGACTGTTTGATAGATTGAAGTCATAAATAATCTAAATAACAAAATTAAATTTTAATGCTTAGTAATAACTTATGTATATAAAAAATATATACAAAAGTTGCAATCTTACTAGGTCGGGACAGTAAAAGAAAAATGGATAATTTTCAAATATATTTTTGTTTTCAACGTTGATTTTTCTTCGATAGTCTAAAGTATCCTTAAGAATATCTTTGACTAAATTTTCTTCTTCTGGTAAAGCAAGTGATTTCAGTTTTTCGAGTTTAAGTTGTATTTCATCTTCTCCAAATACATTTTGAAGTCTTTCTTCTATATCACTTTTCTCTGTCTGAAAGTTAACTTCTATTTTCCTCCTCTTTACCCTGTCGTTTTTTAATTTAACCTGAAGGAACCCAGTATTCGCTTTATTGAAAAGCAAGTCCTGTTTTAAAAAAATTGGTAACTCCTAAAGATTTGTATAATGTGCATGAAACAAGCGTCTTACCAATCCTTCTTCAGTTTCAGATCTAAGGCTTGGAAATAGAACCACGCAAGCTCTAGCAACTGCTTTCAAATCAAAATTTTTAGGAGAATGTCCAAAGCTCTCTTCAATGTATTTTACAGCATAACTTATCACCTCTCGACGATTTTTTGGTGTTAAATTTTGAGTTTGATTATAAATATCCAGCAATCTGTCCCCTCCGTTGTGCCGCCTTATATATGATTCTAAATTCTATAATTTTTAAATTAAAATTAAAGGAAAAATGGCTTAAGTATATTTAGTTTGTTAACACAGCGAAACATACATTTACTTATGACACAAAAATAATAGATTTTACCTCTGAAGTTATTTGGTAATCTGAGTGCCGATTTGTTTTATTTTGCTGAGGTGTTTCCAAAATGTTATTTTGATTGATATCATTAATTCTAAAACTTTTACGTTTAAGCTTAAGTAAAAAGCTTGGATGGGTATGTTGTTGAGCAACAAATTCTAAAAACACGTCTTCTCCAATTTCAACATTGTTGATATTAGCAAAAAAATCAAAATCATCTAAAGGGATGTCTGTATTTTCTAACGCTAAATTTGTAAAATAACACAGTATAAGATCCCAAAAAGCTATTTATGTTTTAAACAGAAATTTATTACCAGATAATATAAAGTCAGAATATTCAAATCCTTCCAAATCTTCATTAAACTTTTTGATTTTGACACATTTGGACCGTTTTCCATCATATTCCATTGGTATAATAATTGAAGCGAGCATTGAATGAGAGTTTTGAAGTTCCACTAAAGGAGTTTAAATATTTGGTTATAAATATTTAAAAGAAAATTTTTGGAACAATGAGAATAGTTTTCTTACAGGTCGTTGTTCTGAGATGTTCAAAGAACTTTTTTTCCGCGAATTTAGATTCTTAAACAACATAACTTAGTATACGTTGCATGTAAGTAATCATTAAATCAAACCCCAAACTACTAAAGAAGAAGTATATGGTGGGATTTTTTAAGAAAAATTAACCAAATACTTTTCTTATGAAGTACGCGAGTCGGTCGCTGAAGCAGCAAGAAGTCACGTAAAAAAATCAGAGCCCACGACCCGGCGAACGAAGCTTCTCATGAGTGCTTCAATAGTGTCGCTTCAAAAATGTCCAAGTGTATAGTCCGTCGTACTCTTAGTGATTTCCATAAATGTAAGTCCATCGTACTATGAGTGATTTACAGTTATTTGGTTCTTTAACTTTAAGTCTTAAAATTAACATTTTGTACTTACTTTTTAAAAGTTATGTTAAGCAATCCACAACTGCGACTCCACCTCCGAACTGCAAAAGTGCCACAACAGTAAAATATATTTCTTCTTTTTGCTTGTAATCACTTCAACTATCTTTTTATTCACAATAAATCAATAAATAATATTATTATATTACTTATTGTTTTATAGACACATTCAATAATTGATAAAATTCACTTCGCTTGCTGTTCACAATTTTACACAAATTATTGCATAATTTAATAGGTTTTTAATATGAAATTTATACTATTTTTGTATATATCTGTTTTTACCTTAGCTTTAGATAAAATTTATCCTTTTCTGGAATAAATTATTGCATTTTCATAATATTATTTGTATAGAATTAATGTAAATTTTGTATACAATTCATATCAATACGAAAATAGTATAAATTTTAGGTATTTTTGGTTTGGAAAAGCTTTATAACAAAAATTTGTATACATAAGTTTATACTTTATCCCAAAACTTTTTGCCGTGTAGTTTTGTTGTAAGGACTTACAGTAGGCCTTTATTGGCGTATCGTATTTTTAATGCTAACACTAATACTCAGCGAGTAATAATTCCATGTAACAAATTTACAGTTGCATTGCTTAAGCAGCTCCCACTACGTCTCTATGCCGTTTTACATTTTTTTTTTTTTTTTTTAATAATGCAAAAGAATTAACTTTTACGGTCTTACCATTTTTTAATCATAGCTCTTATACTCAGCGAGTAACAATTCAATGCAACGCAGATGAATTTTCAAAAATTTAATTTTTCAACTTTTTTGGAAATCTGTGCGGTACAACGTAACTTCGTCACGTCAAAAAAACAATTACAGTGCAATAAAATCACATGTCATCAAAACTGGACACAAGTAATGCGACAATAAGCTTTAGCATCGAGTGTGCGTTTTTTTATTTTGGTTTTGCATGAATTTGTTTATGTAAAGTTCGCTGGAAAATGTGCTGAACACTGAACGAGTGCGGTTTGTGTTGTTGTTTTTTGTAGGCGGTCTTTGATTTTGGCTCATCGCAAAGACAAAATTAAGATAGAAATGAAATTTGTATGAAGGGCCACGCGGGCCATACGGGCCACTACGTGGGCATGTTTGGTGTATATTTTAATTTATTGAGTGGCTTGAGAAATGACCTAGTTTTGCCTAAAATTCTTACTTTCTCTTCCTTTAAAAGGTTTTAAAGCAATTTGAGCCTCATTAGATATATTGATCGATTTAGTTTTTTTTTTTTTCAATTTTTCCTTCAACATAAAGTTTTGCTCAAATCTCAAGATTTCTTTGAAACTGCATAAAAAAATAGAATGTAATAAAAAGTTTTAACGTCTGGCTGAATATCGCCAATAATGAGACAAACAAATAAAAAACAGCTTCATAAGAAAACAATATCGAATGATATGTGTATGTGTGTGTGTGTGCGTGTGTTATTTTGTGCAATTGCGTGTGTGCGTTAATGTGTGATTATGTGTTATTATTGTATTTGTGACCAAATGAAAATACAATAAAAGAACAGTAAAACACAAAAAGACAAAGAGAAACAAGACAACATAGAGAAGGAAAAAAAATCAAATCAAAATGTAATGAACTAAAAAATATTAAATCTACTCAAACAAGTCAGGCAAAAAACACAGAGATAAGAGTTGCAAACATAGCCAAGAGCCATATGTATGAATAGATATGAGCTATATGTATGGATGTATATAGATGACTGCCTGTCTGTCAGCCTGTCGGTCTGCTATTCGTATAAAGCTCTATGTTTTTTCTGCAAACTATTTCTTTTCTCGCCTGGCTTGACTAATAAATTTCATCAATTCCCGAACTAGAGTTCTTTTGAAGTCCACACAACCCAGCCGAAAGATGTTGATGTGCTCTGCCCGTCTTGGCTAAAATGAAAGTTGGCAGCATAAAATGACAAAAATAAAAGAAAAAATAAAAATAAAAAATCGCCTCATTTCTTGAGAAAATAAGATAAAAATTTATGGCGCACACTTGTAACCGATGAAGCTGATGAGCTGAGTAAAAACTTTGCTTTGTATTTCTGTGTAAGTGACATATGTAAGCGTGTGTGTGTTTGAGTGTGTATGAGTTTCACTAATGCGACCGATTTTTTATTGCAAACTTCAAATTCATTTAATATTGTTTGAATTACTTTTTCTTGCCAAATGCTGTCTAAAGATATGTTTTATGTATGTGTATTGGTTTGAGTGCCTGTGTAAGCCTGGCTTACATACATGCCCACGTGCTTGGCTGGATGTGATTTAATAGAATTTTTATTTGATTTTATAGCGCCCCTCGGGATCTCTTTTAGGTCCTTTTTTATCTCTTGTTTTTGTTTTTTCCTCACTTTGATGTGCCACTTTTTTACTTGGGCCTATCTACAGACACATATATTTTTATATATATATATATTTTTTTTTGATAGATATTCTCCGTAAGCATTGTAATTTATTGCATTTGTATTGTTGCCGTTGCTGCTGCCGCTACTAATGTGGGTATTTATTTTATGCCTCACGTGCTGTAAATTTCAACGCACGCCTGCAAATGCGCTGCTGTGACCCAAGCATGTGTGTGCGTGTGTGTATCTTTGCATGTATTATGTGAGTGTTTGCTGGTATTTTGTATCTGCTACACTTGCGCGCAATTTGTTCACATTTGTTCGTGCATCATTTGCAAATGTTTTTCCCCACTGACAAACTGGATTTTAATGGTACGTTTCATCTGATGGATTCCCTTTGAAGTGGCATTCATTTTGAGCCGAAATAATTTATATATTTTTGTGTAAGAAATAAAATTAGTATTAACAGTCCAAGCACGCCGTAGAGATTCATTGTTTTAGTAAAATATGATGTGTGCGTATATGTGTGAGCGTGTATATGTAGGACTAGTGTATTAAATATATTTCACCAAGTCTATCTAGTAGGTTTTGTTCACAAATATTGCTTTATGTGGAAGTTCTGAAAATTTTGAAAGTTTGTTTGAATTCATTCGTAATGCAGAACTCTTTTTTTATTCTGTCAATTATGGAAATTCCAGCATTATCTAGCCGTTATACAGGGTTCTCCAATAGGGACTTGACAACTTTGAATTAAATTTCGGAATGCACCCTTTCACTTATCATCGAACAGTCATTGTCAATTTATTCAATAAACTCAACATTTTCATCATGGTAAAGTACACGAATGAACAGCGTCTGCAAATTGATGATGCGTCAAGATGATGAATTTCATCGCAAAATCATCTTCAGTGATAAAGCTAATTTTTGGTTCAATGGGTTCGTCAATAAGCAAAATATGCGTTATTGGCCGGGTGAAAATCCACATGAGCTTCACAAATCACCACTTTATCCACAAAAAGTTACTGTTTGGTGTGGTTTGTATGTCTTTATATTTTTAGAATACTTTTAAAGGTGTATGTCTTTGGCCATTGTACAGGGTGTTTTTTTAGAGGTATAGAACTTCGAATTGAAATAAAACACAAGAAAATCGTTTTAATGTCCATCAATTTGGCTTTATTGGAAGGATAATTTTATGCCATTACTGTTTAAATATGATTTCGGGCATGTGGCCGCCGCGGCTGGCTCGAATAAAGCCAATTCTACAGGTCCAATTTTCAACCACTTTTTCGAGCATATCTGGCCGTATGTCGGCAATAACGCCACGAATGTTGGCCTCCAAGTCCTTAACGTTTCTGGTTTGTTAGCGTAGACGAGCGACTTCACATATCCCCAAAGAAAATAATCCAATGGTGTCAAATCACATGATCTTGGTGGCCAATTGACAGGTCCATTCCGCGAAATTATGCCCTCATCGAATGTTTCCTTCAATAAATCGATTGTTACGTGCGCTGTGTGGCATGTAGCGCCGTCTTGTTGGAACCACAACTCATCCACATTCATGCCATCCAATTCGGGAACAAAATAGTCGGTTATCATGGTTCTATACCGGTCTCCATTGACGGTAACTGACTCTCCAGCATTATTTCGGAAGAAGTATGGCCCAATGACTCCACCAGCCCATAGAGCACACCAAACAGTCAGTTTTTGTGGATGTAATGGCGTCTCAAGGATCTCATGTGGATTCTCTTCACTCCAAATGCGGCAATTTTGCTTGTTGACGTAGCCATTCAACCAAAAATGAGCCTCATCACTGAACAAAATTTTGCGATGAAAATCAGCATCGAGATCAATCTCATTTTCGGCCCATTTGCAAGGGTTGTTCTTTTGTCAACCTGTTCATGATGAAATGGCAAACCAAACTGAACATAAATGACATTAGAGTTGCCAGATTTGACCACAAAATGCCAGTTTTATCTCTATTCGAAAAACAAACCCCTAAAAAAAACACCCATTACAATAAATTAATTCAACAGCTTTTGAAATACACCAATCAACCCACACAGATTGCATTTCTAAGCAGAACAAATGCTCTTCACTCAAGCCATAAGCAAATCGTCAAATCTATTTGCAGAATACAGTGGAGTTTGAACACAATATTCAGAATTGAATAGTTGAAAATTGTTTGGTCGTGCGATGCTCTTGGCCAGAGTGTAGGGAATAAATGTATTGCTGTAAATGCTTGATAAATATATCAATCAACTCACAGATATAATCTCTTTATGAAAAACTTTTCCTTCGAAATCCTAACTGAAATAAAATACCACAGGAAAAATTGTTAGTATTAAACCAAAAGATGAACATAATGGTCGTGTCGATTCGGAAGAAAATGATGATGATTTGTATCCACTGTCAATTCCTGCTGCAGATTAAGTTGCGATTATAGATTTAGATTTAGAACAATTCTGAAATTAACTGTCCCTAACACTTTTTCGCAGTAAATGGAAATTGAAGAGGGGATTCTGAGAAAGCGTAGGCAGATTCTGCTTTATTATAAAAATTTTGAGTTTTATTGCAATTAAATGAAAATACTTGTCAAATAAAACGCATAAATATAAACAATTTTGGGGGCTTAGTTTAGAAAAAATAGAAAACTTTTCGATTTCAAATGATAAATATCTGGATATCAGTGATATCCTGGCATATTTCAAAGATTAAATTTTTCATTGGTAACTTTACTCACTGGTTACATATCTAGAGAAAATCTGATTAAATACTTGATCAAGTCGTGAACAATACCCATTGTAATGAAATAATTGAAAGAATTTGAGAGACAGTATATTAAATGTTACTCATACGCCCCGATGATCACTTAAGATCAACACTCATGACCAACAAGTTAAAATTTACGGAATTTAGACCAGACTCATGCCTTGCCAAGACAGGACAAAACATGTGCAATTAATTGTAGTTCTTATATCTAAGTCTCTTAAAAGCTAACATGTGATCTTAAAAAATCTTGGACCACATACAGTGATGTGCGATGAAATAGAGCCATTGCTATAAAAATTATATAAATGAAAAAATCTATGGAAACTTTGCATTTTTAATTTTTTCTTTAAATATGTAAAAAGAAAAATTTATTTAATTAATATTAGTACACTAATTAATTAAGTTAATGATATTTCCTCTTTCGGCTGTGACTTGAAATAGAGCCAGAAATAATTACTTGACTTTAGCCATGACTTGTGATAAGAAAATTTGAAATTTCATGATAAAATCAATATAAATTATTGAAATATAATTATTTCTATCTTAATATTTGGTGGAGTATCCATTTTTTTCTGATAACTGCTGAGCAACGCCTAGGCATCGAATCCACTAGTTTTTGGCAAGTAGAAGATGGAATTTTCTCCCATGCGTCCTTGTTTAACCTCCAAAGATCATCTTTGTTGATTTCATGTTTCTATCTAAGAGACACTTTAACCTCTCGCAAGTTTAAGTTTTGTGTTAAAGTGACGAAATAATGGTTTTTTAAATTGCGTGAAAAGGAAAAATTTTTTAAAATAAATTTTGAGCTTCAATATACTTTAAAAATTATAAGTGAGTAGCTATAAATGTGGTCTTTAAGAAAATAAAAAAAAAAAACGAAAAAAAGTTGTTACACTCCTCCCACCCGACAAAAACCGTACAGTGTCTGTAGGCCTGCTTGGGATGCAAAGCGTAAATAAGTTGTAATGGTCATCGAAGAAAATCTGTTGGCTATTGGTGCTATTGCAAGGTTGTTCGATTGCCTTCGACGAACGTAGGAACGGAACCATTCTGTGATCAGAAAAATTTTAAATCTACAGTTTCCCGATATAATCGTACTACCAACCAATATGAGAAGGTCACATGCCCAAATGCAATTCATGAGTATAACCGTCACATGTGTGGTGTGAACTTGATGGATGGACTTATCGGGCGATACAAAATTAATTTGAAGACATAAAAATATACCAATCGCTTATTTCACCATTTCCTCAACTTGGCAATGGTCACCGCCTACATTTTGAGACGGATCAACTTGCCAGGCAAGCACGATAAAGAGTTCCGACCTCCACAATTTCGGGCTCAAGTCGCACAGGTATTGTGCTCAATTATGAAGATGAATGTACCAAGAGCTCCCTGTCCCGGCCGCCCACGCCAAGTGATTCCACAAAACAAAGTTGGTACAAAAACATACTTGCCGGTCGCAGAAATTCGCTACGACGGTTGAATCATTTTCCAAAATTTTTGCTACGTTCTCACTGACGGAAATGCAAAAATAATGGTTGTACATCACAAACACAAATAATATGCCGAAAATGTAATATAAAGCTTTGCTTCACCCCACAAAAATATTGCTTCTTTGAATTTCATTCAAATAAATAAGTAGCGCAATGTATATACCAATACCGATTTTTTAAGGTTTCCTTGTCCTTACACCGCATCCCCCAACCCGATTACACCATTCCTCATCCCACCCACTTTCGATTAATTGTCACTTGCTCCTTAGAATTGAATTTGTCAACCGTTATATATGTTTATTTCAAATTAAAGTTAAAATAAAAAGCAGTTTCAGAACTCCATATGAAGAATTTTTTTGGCTTTGTTTCCCAAGCAGGCCTCTAGGCTTGCTACCTTCTACACTCCCTACCACACTACCTATTAATATTTAACAATTTTTCTAGAAACTTGGGAACTAGAGGTTGGGAACTAGAGGGTTAAGTAATATTATCAACAAGTGCGTGGCTCTTTTTCATCGAACATCACTGTATTTAGTCTTTCATCATTTTTTATTTAAATTCTTCAGAGATTAATAGACGTGAGGATAATATGAAACGCCCCCTGAAAAATTAAAGATTGATTAAGAAATGATTTAGGCCTTGATTCAAAAATTGTTTTACATCTCAACACAAACTCCTTCTAGCTCTACGCATTTCTTGGAACGATTTTATTATTTTTCGATACCTTCCAAATGCAGGGTTTTGCAATAGGGACTTGATAACTTTGAATTAAATTTCTGAACGCACCATTTCAATAATCATCGAAGTGTCACTGTCAATTTATTCAGTAAACTCAACATTTTCATCATGGTAAAGTACACGAACAAACAACGTCAGAAAATAGTAAAAATTTACTACCGAATTCGAAGTCGGTGATCGCAACTTCAACAGCGTTCGTCAATTAGAAAAATATGCATTATTGGTCGGGTGAAAATCCACATGTGCTTCCATGAATCACCACTTCACCCACAAAAAAATAACTGTTTGGTGCGGTTTGCATGCCGGCGACGTCATTAGACCATATCTTTCCATCGACGATAATGATCCTAATGTTACTTTGAATGGCCATCGTTATCGCGCCATGATTACCGATTATTTTTGGCGTGAATTGGAAGATATGGACTTGGACGACATGTGGTTTCAATTGGACGGTGCCACAAGCCACACAGCACACGTTACAATAGAGTAAGTTTGATGAGCGTGTTATCTCAAGAAATGGATTTAACGCCTCTATACTATTTTCTTTGGGACTATGTATGTAACCACTGAACGAAGTCGAGTTCCATTCATAAATGTGTTGACTGTACTTCAAGCTGATAATAAAGTTTTTGAAATATCTCAAATGGTTTGTGTTTTATAAAAATAAAAAAAAGTTGTCAAGTCCTTAATGGAAAACCCTGAAATATTATAACAACAATCTCTCAAAACATGTCTCAAAGACCTTATCGTTGGAGTCATTTATCTTTCTGTCGACGATTTCTTCGAGTTTGTAAATACATAGATATACATATCTCGCAAGTGGCCAAATCTGGAGAATATGGTGGATTACAAACAAATTCTTTCCTCAGTTTATTTAATTCTGCCATTGCGACAACGAAGTTATTCTCAAGAGCTTTTTGTATTGTCAAATCGATCCAGCAGCTGTGCATGTTATACGCCTGCGATCGTTAAGTCCTTCTTAAAGTTATCGGTATGCACAATACCGTGTGTTTCCAAAAACACTGTTGTCGTGACAGCCAAACAGCCAGAATAAATCCACCTTATTCGATTTTTCTTCGGCCTTCCGAGTGTTGTGATTGATGCGTGTTTCGTTCACGGTTACGAGGAAATGGCTCAAAAGACCTTCTTATTGTGCTTGAATTTATTACATATTAGGTGAGCCGGTTCCCTTAGTAAGTTCCTTGCGAGACTTCGGTATAATTTGCGATAAAGAGCTTAATTTTCGATCCCATATCGATAATATCATTAGTAGAGCCAACTCTACTCTTGGTTTTGTGAAACATTGGTCCAGGGAGTTCTCCAACCCATACGTTACAAAATCTCTCTACCTTACCTTTGTGAGGCCCATACTCGAATACGCCAGCCAAGTTTGGTCACCGCTCTATGCTTCTCATTCGTTGCGTATCGAAGCTGTACAACGAAGATTTATTCGATTTGCGTTACGAGGCCTCCCTGGTTCCGATAGCTTCAATTTACCTCTTTATGCTGATCGTTTGATGTTGATTAGCATGCAAACTCTTGAAAAAAGGTAGTTGCTGATGTCCTTTTCATTCATCAACTACTAGATGGCACCATGAATTGTCCTATCCTGCTCCAATTGATATCTTGATATCCCTTAATACTAACCCACGCAACCTAAGGTCTGTACCTCTCTTCCATCTCAACTTTCAACCACAAAGTATTATATGTAATATCCCTACCCAAAAAAAAAAAAAAAAAACAAAAAAAAAAAAAAGTCCTACCATTAAGAAATAAATGTCTAATTATAAGTTTTAGTTCTTAAGTATAAATTGCTTGTATTAAGCTTACCTAAATAAATGAAAATCGCAAAAGTTTGTTCTCAACAGAGAGGCAATTGCGGTACCCTACTAGCTATTTTTTTCGTATTCAAAAATTTATACAACACATTCCGTGCTAGTTCGGTTGGAGCAATTTTTTTCATGTTTAAAAATTCACTGAGACCGGTCAATATTGATGACTGCCAAACAAATACCGAATAACGTAGCTTCGTCTTAAGCTTTCTCAGGTTGGTACTTTCTGCCATAGTCGTTCTTTTCAATCAACAACCGACACCTATACGTCAGGTCGGATACCTCTGGCACTACAATAAGTAAATTATTAGTTGTGTTAAGAAAGAAAACATAAGCTTGATGATGAAAAATCCTATTTTTGCTAACCCGTAATATTCCAAAATCACTTGTCTCGTTGAAAGAGTTTCACTCCAAAAATTATCTGACTAGCCTTCCATAATAATCTCGAGAACATTTATGATTAATGCAAGTGCTTATCTAACAAAATTGAAATTTAGTTGCATTTTCTTGACTCCCGTGCCCACTTAAAACCTTCATTGTTTGGCCATCTCACCAAACTACTACTGTCAAATATTTTTCCTGTAATTTTAATAATTTAAAATATTTCGTGAACATTAATTCGACATTCTTATCAAGCTAACACCCTTCGCTTAGTATTTGAAATTAATTAAGCAATTATTTCCGGGCTGCTTTGTGGCAATTAATCTTTGTGGACTTCATTAAAGCTTTAAAATTAATGTAAATTCCAAACAACACAGATTCTTAATTGCAAACGTTAATGCAAGGCAATGTTATTGCGACAGTAAAAACAACGAATGAAAAGGAAGTAAAAAGAATGACGAAGAAATAAATAGCTACATGGGATGTAGCAACTTACTTCCGGCTGAAGTTTTGCAAAAACTTGAGCTTAAAAACTATTGTCAAATGGGAGTAAACAAAAATAGCTAAATGCAGTGAACTTAAACTTAAAACGTCGAAGTAATGTACAAAAAAGTTAATATAGATAACGAAACTCAAGAAAAAAGGAAAAAAAAAACACACAAGGACAACAACAACAACTTTTAGACATACCATTTAAAACTACTTTCAAATAAATTGCAGGAACAAGCGTTTTAGATTTTTTTTTTTAATCTTAACTTCTGGCGTGACAAAAGCAAAACGAAAGAAAAAAAAAACACACACTTCAAACTTTTTACTTTATAAAAAGTTGCGGAAATTTCAAAGCTAACTTAAGAAACTTTAAAAATGGCTGAAACTCTGCTCAAGTCAAGGAGCAAATAAATTTTATGAAAATGTTGAGCACAACAGAACCTAAACTCAAAGTTAACAAATCATACGTGAATACTTAAAGCATAGGCTAAAGTTTTTTTGTTTTTGTAAAGGACCTTGAAGTTGGTTTTAGTTAAGGACTTAGTTTTGGATTGAGTGCTGATATTTTATGATTTTTCCTTTTCATTTGTTTGTTTTTTTTTTACAAAAAGAAATGACTTTTTAAACTTATTTATTTTTAGCATAAAGCTTTGATCAGCTTTAAATTGAAATGTTATGGAAGTTGATAGCAGGTTTTTTTTTATTAAAAAATAAATGCTTCAAACTTGGAGTAGCTAAGCCCTCGGCAGTTTTATAGAGTTTATTAGCAATGATAGAAAACTTTTCTAGTTGTCTTTTGAACTATATCAATAAAGTTTCAATATCTATGAACTATAAACAGCCCTAAATATCACGTATAAGAATATTTTGTGCAATCAGTGAAATACTTATGAGTTAAAGTCAATCATATATAACTGATTGTTTTAAATCCGGAGGCGGTTAGTGTCATTAATACTCCTGTACCCTTAACCCTTTCGACCCCAACTTTTTTCCATTGGATTGAACATTTTTTTTCTTACTTTTAATCATGTTGTATGTCTTCTAGTAGTGTTTGTCTAAAATTTCAAGTCGCAACGCTCATCCGTTTGGGCGCCAACGTAAGTTGCTTGAGGGCAACGTTGGGTAATGGTGGTATATAAAATGCAAATTTTTTTTTCTATGAAAACCGTTTAGAATTTTACTGACTTAATTTGAAAATTAGGTATGATAGGACAGGCCCGTAGCCAGGATTTGCCTAAGGGGGGGTTTGGATTGAAAAAAAAATATAGATAGCTTTTGATATCAATAAATGAAAAGGTATTTTTTATATAATTAACAGAAAGATGGGAAAAATCAGTGGCTAGAAATGGACAATACTTTGAAAAATTAATTTGTAACAAATTTTACACAATAAAGCGACAAACTTGAAAAAAAAGCTCAATCCTGTGTTAGATAACACGGGCGCATAGGTCAGACGTAGAATACGTTAGTCATTAACAGCCTTATTCAATAGATTTCCTTAAACAACCTTTAAACGCTTGTTTAGTTACGCACTGTTTAAGGCTTTACGCAGCTTCTATGCAACCTTGCTAACATTGTTATTCATAAACATTTTTTCATTTTCTGCTTATGACAAAAACATAAAAAGAGAAGACCTCCAAAATGTTATTTTAACAGAATTTCGTGAGCGAACCTGACGGGCCATCGAGAAGTAAAACATGTTGTGTTTTTGATAAAATCGTGAAACATGTTGCTCTACTCAGAAAAACAGGTTTTCTTCTTGTTGCGAAGATCACAAATCATTTAAATTTTGTGATTGTGTTTGTAATTGCCATTTCTATCAACAAAAATAGCGAAAATTTGCAACAATGCACTTTTTCGCAATTTGGTTTAATTTCTATGAAGCTGGCATTTTTTCGCAAAATTCAATTTCATTGGATATGATTGCGGAGGCGTGGGTTCAATTCCGGCGGCTGGCATCATTTTTTTTTTTCTTAAAATATACATTTTTTTATTATTTTTTTTAATCAATTTTTAGTAAATAATTTGTAATTTTTATAAATTTCAAGCGAAGAACTTATTTGTTTTCGGTCATTTTGTTTTTGTTTTTTTTTATTATTTAAGCTTAGGTAATATCGCAAAGGCGCGGGTTCAATTCCGGCGGCTGGCATGATTTTTTTTTTCAATTTCGCATTATTTATCATTTTTTTTAAACAATTTTTTAATAAATAATTCTATAAATAAAATTTTGAGCAAATAATTTACTTCTTTGTAATCATTTTATTTTGTTTTATTATTTAAGCTTAGGTGGTTAATATATATGTGCATATGCTTAGAGTAAATTTTATTTTTAGTTTTTATGATGATTTCGCATGGATGTTTAATTGAATTATAATTTTTTTTCCTCAAATGGTTGCATTATTTAAAAAAAAAATTATTTCATTTAAAAGTAAGTATTAAAAAAAGAAAACTGACAAAATGTATAAAATTAATTAAATTATTTGCAAGAAATGGTAAAAAATTAAAATAAAATGTACTCTAAGCATATGCACAGACAATACATATTAACTTCCTAAGCTTAAATAATAAAACAAAATAAAATGACTTGCAAAGAAGTAAATTTTTGCTCAAAATTTTATTTATGGAATTATTTATTCAATAATTGTTTAAAAAAAATAATAAATAATGCGAAATTGAAAAAAAAATCATGCCAGCCGCCGGAATTGAACCCGCGCCTTCGCGATATTACCTAAGCTTAATAATAAAAAAAAAAACAAAAACAAAATGACTGAAAACAAATAAGTTCTTCGCTTGAAATTTATAAAAATTACAAATTATTTACTAAAAATTGATTAAAAAAAAAAATAAAAAATGTATATTTTAAGAAAAAACAAAAAAAATTCATTTAAAAACTTTTTTAATTTAATAAAATATTAAAATATTTAAACAGAAGTAATAAAAAACTATATTAAACCTTTGAACGAATTTTTTAAATATCTTTGAAAAATTTACTATTTGAAAATAAAAAAATCACATCTAATGGAATTTTATAAAAAAAAATATTGAAATTAAAAAACAATATATTCAAATATTTCTCACAAGCTGCGTCCATTAATGCCATTAGCATGGTTGCTTTATTTTATTTTTTCGTTCCTTAATATTATATTAATTTTGACAGTCGGTGCAATATTATGACACCATATGTCAAAAATAGTATAAACTAAAGAACGAAAAAGAAAATGAAGCAACCATGCTAATGGCAATAATAAAGCAAAATTATAAGGCAAAATATGCAGGCGAATGACAATCGGTACGACATATTCTTGGGAAAATGTCGAGTTGTCACTCTACCCCACAAAATTGCATTATTTGAGCAGGCTAATACGTACGGCCAAATATCCCTCTAATACAACTCTTGCAACAAGAACGAAATGAGAATTATAAGAACTAAGGTTGCAACTGCAAGAGAACAGAGTGCGATGCTGTTGCTGCTTGTCGGAATATGTGTGTACGTGTGCGATGCTGTTGCTGCTTGCTTGTATGGAATATGTGTGTACGTTTCTCACACTGGTTCTGTGATGAACACACAGATATCGTACTGCTCTTACACATGATGTTATAATACATAAAATACAAAGCATATGAAAATTAATACAAAATTTGAAGGAGTTGAATTTTGATTTACTTATAGAATCAAAAAAATTAAATGTAGCAATATGATTATTTAAATACAAATCAAAAGAAGAAATATTAAATATGTTACGAGCATACTTGAATTTTCTTCAATGCATGCATAAAGTATTAAAAACTTATAATGAAAGTGACAAACATTTTCTCAAAATTTTGTGCTCCAGATTAACACTCCCGTATAACGTATTCTACGTTAAAACTTTACAACTTTTTTGTACACCAAATACATAAAGCAGAAATTAATTTACTTTATTTTTGTTTATTTTATATATTTATACTAGAGGACCCGGAAAACTTCGTCCCGCCCTAAATTCGAGCAATCACGATTCCACCCGTAATTAATTTTTTATCGAACATTCATGATCGATAACAAATGGTGCCAATCGAATTTCAATTATTAATTGAATGAAACACTCAAATATCCCATATTAACACGGAATGTAATAGGCTGCTATTATTCGAATTCAAAAGATTGTGCTGTCATATCATTTTATTGCGAATTCTATTAGAAAATTTTTTTAGCACATTTCAATTTGAATAAAAATAGTCAGCTCAACTGTTAGTTTTGAAGCCATGAGGTGGTCTAAGGATCGATCCTCACAATGGGCAAACAAATAATTTTTTTTAAAGTTTTTTTTTATTTATTGAAATGACAGCTTTTGTGATTTTTGGAGTAAAAAATGAATACGTTGGAGGTTTCTTCAAATATGGTTTATTAAGTGCTTAAATTGAATTTATCAACGAAAAGAAATTGGATGAAATATATTAAAAAAAAAAACGGAGTTATTTTCATCGAAAGTAAGAAATATGAATTTCTGATAGTTTTTTTGTTATTCTAAGGAAACGAAGTTATTAGAAAAAGACGCTGTACTAAAATTTTGTGCAATTTTGAAGATATGTGAATGTTTTTTGACAGAATTTTCTTTGAATTATTTAGACGCACGGTTTCGCTAATAAAAGTACGCTAGTGGGATAATTTACGTTTCTTTTAAAGAGGCAGAAGAAGGAGCGTGGTCAAAACCAAGTATGCCATAACCTAATCTAGGATTCAAGTAATGTGTGTGCCGAATTTGAGTTAAATCCGTCCAGCAGTTAAGATTTGTTGGCTATTTAAAGTAGTATAATGTGGCAATTCCCATACAAAATTACCAATTTTAATTTTTTCGATTTTTCCGCTGTTCCTTGAAATTTTTGTAATTTTCTTTCTTTTTGAACCACATCTGTAGTAAGGCAAACAATACAAAAAAAGAATTATTAAAATCGGCCCAGCCGTTTCTGAGCCTTAGCAAGACTAACGCACACGCATTTGATTTTTATATATATAGAAGATTAAGTCTTCTTATTTTTTTTTTTTTTTGTTAATTCTAATAACACAGCGTCCACTGTGATACTGCAATCCCTATGTATGCTTAAAGATGCACACCCATTTAACATAAAAAACGTGTGTTCTATAATATCAAAACTGTCGTTTGTTGAGCTCAATGTGTTTCGGCTATATACCTTGCTTATCGTTGCACTGTCATTTTGGAATACAGAAAGACGCTAAAAAAATAATATTTTCAAGACAAACTTCTAAAATGACGATAATTAAGCATCTTATATTATTATTTAAATAATTTACTTGCACACTTATATCGGTTTAAAATTCTATATAAAAATAACCACGATTAGAATAACGACATTTTCTTGTATTTCCTGACTTTTGTAAAGGCCACAATGAAAAGGTTAGAAAATTTTAAAAAGTTTTTATTATCATTCGGTAAAATTACCAAGAGGTTGTGATTCTGCACCTCCAAAACCAGTGCTAAAAAATACGCAAAACTTGTAATAAGCTGCATTTTCCAATTTGGAGTAAACCAACCAATGCCAACGGTTCAACCAAGAATGCTTAGATCGGAGTTTGCGAGAACCGCTGGCAAGAAAATTAAAATTTGGGGAGGCATATAAATGCTTTGAAAACTTTCAAGGCGGTTCGAATCGGAAATATTGCTCATCAACTTGGAAATATCGTTATTTGGACATTGATATACTCTCGAAGTCGAAGGCAGTTCCGATGAATCAAATGATATTTCTGGAACAATTTCTACAATCATACATACAAACTTAGAGTTATAAACATTAAAAGTAAAATATTAATACCACAACTTGTACTACCGCTTTCCACATAGCTGTCAACATTAAAGCTTTCTTCACCTGCAGGTTACAAAGGAAGTTCTGAACACTTTTCAGATTCCAAAGTTTCTTGAACGTTTTCTGCAACACAGATAAAATATAATATTATTCGGATTTTGTCGGTTCCGCATCAAGCAAAAAGCTAATCCATTAATATTCAATCGATACAAACACTCTACAAAAAAAAAACACAGCTTTCAAACATTCAGAAATATTCGGCAACTTTTTAACACATTTACGCATTGATAAAGGAAAAAAAAAATCATTTAAATCAAGCACTTACTTTCCACCGTTTTAGCCTTTTTTACTTCTGGTTTCTGCAACCAATTAAATAGAATCATTTTTGTAGTTTTGGCACAGTAAAATTAACAATAGAAACTCTTAAACTTATCTAACGAAACTCAATCAAAATTTCACCACTTTCACGTAACACGTGTTAACGCAATAAATTCTTAAAGGTAGGTAGGTAAATTCTAAAGGTAGACAAAGTTAATTTGAATGTATCGAACTTTTTTCGATACTTAAGCATGTTGATGTTTTCGCTGTTGCTGTTTACACTTGTAAGAGAAAAAGACACACGTGCAGCAAAGTATTCGCAAATTGGCAAAGTTATATTAATGCTAATATATTATTTTTTTATACTTTTTGGACCATAAGGGGGGGGGGGGTTTAACCCTAAAAATTTTTTTATTTATTTTTTTTTATCATGTGACCTCAGCTTTGCTGAAGATGATGGGGTGAACACAATGGGGTGAACACAAAAAATGGCGAATAAAAACTTTTCAAACTTTCTACCTTCCAACTAAACTATCACCCTTCTTCCGAATCAACTCAATGCTTACGCATTTATAGGGGGCATCACCTGAGCGTTGGTTTATGCTAAAAAAAAAATAATAATATAATAATAATATTACTCAAAACCTAATTATCCACAAATACGTAATGATATATATCATATATGTAAACGATTTCACTCGAAAAATCAATATTAAAATATCGGAAAATAATTTAACTTGACCGCACAACTGAAATTATCAAATCAGAAAGAATAAACAATATGTTGAATTGTCAAACGGAATGACCGCGTACTGAGTCACCTGTTGAACTATAATTGAAGATCGTAATTGCTGTTCTTTATTTACACGGTGTAAAATTATCCAAGTGGTAACTCCATTCCGAGTTTCAAAGTTCTGTGACTTTTTTTTATTTCTATAGTTATTCTGTCGAAAATTAAGTTTGTATGGGCGAAGCCATGCCACGTTTTCAATGCCGGTTCCAGTTTTCCAGTAGAAATACCTGACCAATAAGCAACTCCATACTTCCAAGGCTATTAGATATCAAAGATTTAAATTGTATGGACGGAGCCACACTTCTTTTTCCAAGACCTGTCCCTCTATTCTAAATTACATTGTTATGCTTAATTTAAATTCAAATATATTCGATATCCAAATTTGGCTTGTGTTGGTGGAGTCACACCGCCTCTCTAAAGCCTGTCCCAGTATTCCAGTAGAAGGATATCACCAAGTTGGAACTTCATACTAAGTAACATTGTTGTGCAACATTTAGATCCAAAGATATTCTATATCAAAAATTTAGCTTGTATGGGCGGAACCACACCCTCTTTTCCAAAGTCCGTCTCAGTTTTCTAGAACATAGAACGACATCACCCAATAGTAATTCTATTCTGAGTTTTATTGTTATGCGACATTTATTTCCAAAGCTATTCGATATCATATTTTTGAATTATATGGGCGGACCACACACCCTTGTCCAATTCTTGCTCAATTTTGCTAGTCGAGGACGCGACTAAATAGTACGCTCTTACCAAGTTTCATTGATGTGTGACTTATAGCTTGAAAGTTATACCGAAAATTTGGTCTGCTGAAAAAGTGCCACGCCCATTTGTCAAAATTCTATTAAAATCTTGAACGAATTTTTTACCCCCTTCTGCTGTATCGTTTACGACAAACAGATCACGTCATAAGCTTCAGCCTTCTTCAAAATCAAATTTCATTTCCCACGGATCATTTTTTGTAAACTCTGCAGACAATTCGAACAGACTGAAAAAGTATTTTTGTTTTCTCTGAAACGAAGTGACCCGGTCTACGAAAAGGGACCTTCGGTGTGAAAATATCATTTTTCACTTTTTTGGCGATTCGGATAGACTAATGTGTGCTCTTTCTAATGGCGCAAAGCAGAAGTTTCCAACTCGTAAAGAAGTTTGTCAGGAAGAACGAAACTAACCTCTTCATCTACACTCATTTTTAATTTATTTCGGAATCAAAAGACGCATAAAAATGATTCAGTAAACGTAATCACCTCTTCACTGTTGGTCGTTAACTAAAAAAAAAGAACTCGTATTAATTGACTAAGAAATACAACTCTGTAAGAATAGAGAATACGCTGAAATAAATGAAAAGACGCCATTCAGTGTGCGACAATTAAACGTTTACAAACAGCTGTTTTCTCGGAAACTTGTTTTTACACCGAAGGTCCCTTTTCGTAGACCGGGTCACATATGTAGTTTCTTCCATTGTTCAGCTGTACAGCAGGTTCTTTGAATTGTAGTTTATGAATCATTGCTCGTTTTTCTTCCAAAGATACCGTTGAGTCAAAAAATGCCAAAGCTACTGCTTTATAGCTACTGCTACTGCTTTACTGCTCATTTTTTGAATAACACAAGCTGAAATTGGGGAATCTGTTTTTGCATACTCTATCGTATTTTTAATAAAATTCAGGTCTTCATACGGAGCTGATACTGCATATCTACATCCAAACCAAGCTTTTATGTAGATTTTAACCAAAACATGTAAATGTCTCTTAAGCCACTTTTTTCAGTTTTGGTGAGTGAAAACTCGTCTCGAAACAAAAATATTTTTAGACAGTATATCGCTTTGGACATCCATCGGGCGTGACTTGTTGCACTTGGTGTTTTAAATTTAAAATGCCCATCTCCAAGAAATATCAATGCAAGTTGAACAAACTCTATAAAGTCTGCGCTATAGTGTGATTTTCTTCATTGATTTTTGCAAAGCTCTATTATGTTCTCACATTCATTTGAAGTTATTTTTAATAAAACAATTCCATCCTTAGTTCCACTTGTAAATAATTGTTGGCTTAAACCAAGCCAAGATTTTGAAAATCGTTCAAAAATAGGGACTTCTGGTCCAGAAGTTGACGAAAGCTTAATTTCAAAAACAGCACGCACCATAATCTCATATACTATATGATGCCTTCAAGGTAGGTTGATGAGGTTGTGAGCCATCTTATTTTCTTAAATAACTGCAGCTCCCGAATTAATACCGGTATTTGAGGATGTTGTATCAAATGATAATCCTTTCATGTTATCTATAATATTCCATTGAATTAGTTGATGAACCACATCTGCTATTTTAGCACTGGATCAGTTACATATTTTTGGAGCACCAAGATATGGCTGTGCCATTGTAGCTAACTTAATATAAATTCACTATTATTACAGTCGAATTTCCTTATAAGGAACTTCTATACAACGAAATCAATAAAACTTGAGAAAATGTTAAAACATATTTAGGGGATTCTCCAAACAAAGTCTCAATCCTAAAAATTTTGACAGCAGTTGCTTGTGTTTAGTGATTAAAATTGTCGCAACGAAGCAGCTTTTCCCTTGAAATAAATTATTAATATAAGTGAAGAAGTGAACGAAGATGTTGCTTAGCAGTTCGAAATTCCTCGCAGCAGTTTATAAACATTATTTAAGAAGAAGTGAGTGTTTTTAAAAAAATTAAGAAGGAGATGAGGAAAAACATATCGACTAATGTGTTTTATTCTATTAATGTCTTGAAAGATTTTGTTATGAAAGAAAAGTGGAAAGTTTTGAATTTAAACTAAACTTTCTAATTACTTAACTCAATATAAAAAAAAAAAAACAATAAAATAAAAAACTTGATAATAACTGCAAATTCGTTTTAGAGAAATTCGTCTGTATTTGAAATAATAAAAGATAACTCTATGTTAAACATTAAAAAGTTATTATTAAATAATTAACGAATATATAAATAAAAATAAATAACTGGCCATTTCAGCCCTTGAAAGGACTTTGACCTAGCTTCTTATGATCAATTGTGTTGTGCGTGTTATTAAGTTTGTACACAATTGACCGAGAACCGGACCTACATGCTTAACGCCGACTCCGAACGGCGATGAACGGAATGTTCTCGTTCTCAAGAAGCTTTACATGGCATTTTGATTACTCTCTGAGGTTTGCCATTGTCTGCAGAGAGGTGGCGACCGTACAGAAAAGTTATTTTAATTCAAATAATTTTCTGTCGCTGCTGGGGTTCGAACCTGGGTCTCCAAAGTTCGTTGACATAGCGGCCACGCAACTACGCCAACGACGCCACATATATAAAGAAAGCATAATAATGAGAAAAAAATAAAGAATATTTAAAAACTCTAAAAACAAAATTTATTTTTAAAAGAATGTTAAAGAAATATTCGCTAATCAACTTTTAGTCAAATAATTTCAACATTAAAGAAGACTTACAAGTTATAATACTGATTTACAAGAATTTACTATTGATTTAACCATAAAAAATATTCAAATTTGCATTTTGTACATAAAAACACTTGAAACCTCAAATGTTTTTCCTATATAGCCCTAAATTAGTACTTGCGATCGTTTCCGGGTCCATCAAACGTTGTCGGATTTGCATCAAATTTTATATATTTTAGTTTTAGACCTAAAGGAAAAAGAATCAGGCCAGCGCTCGACGAAATTTTGATGTGTAAAAATAAGGACACCTCTAATGTACATACATAGATAATCTTAATCTATCTTCTTTATAATCCAAAAAAAATTTTAAGAGGCTACGAAAAAATTGATAATTTTATTCAAGGAACAAATCCTACACCTCTTGTTGATACATACTTTACATATTGTTGTATGGAGAGAAAATTCAACTTTGGAATGAAATTCAATTTAAGTTGATCAAATAAAGTAAAAGTAGCTATGAAATAATTAAAAATTCCAAAACAATTCAATACGCTTTCAATTGAATTTTATATGCTTTGAAAGTATTAATTTATAAAAATTACCTCAAATTTAGATAAAATTTTGACTAATTTCGAACCTTAAGTATTTGATATCAAATTATGTGCAGTATTTTAAGTGCTGTATTGATTATTTTGGAGAATTTCTAGAGATTTTATCGATTTGATGTTGTCTCTTCGTATCGGAGGTAGGCGCGATTTTACTCGAGTTTGATTGAATGTTAAAGCTACACTGAAATATTCTGCATCAGTATTCTATGCATATGTGGGAACAGCCCAAAATGGCAGCGGATACCACACAACTCGGACGACAAGAAGTGGACACAATTACTAGAGGCAACACTGACTGAACGAACGGAGGTTGACAATGGGCGAAAAATGACGAAGCATGGCAGAGTAGAAGTGAGCACTAGAGACGGACGGACGTGTTTTCTTTTTGCTTCGAGAACAACCGAGAAATAAAATATAAATAAATATATTTGATGTGTGTTGAAAAAGTAAATGATTTACTACAAAAAAAAAATAAATGGCCATTCCAGCCCTCGAAAGGACTTTGACCTAGCTTCTTATGATCAATTGTGTTGTGAGTGTTATTAAGTTTGTACACAATTGACCGAGAACCGGACCTACATACATGCTTAACGCCGACTCCGAACGGCGATGAACGGAAAGTTCTCGTTCTCAAGAAGCTTTACATGGCATTTTGATTACTCTCTGAGGTTTGCCATTGTCTGCAGAGAGGTGGCGGCCGTACAGAAAAATCATTTTAATTCAAATAATTTTCTTTCTCTGCTGGGGTTCGAACCTGGGTCTCCAAGTTCTTTGACATAGCGGCCACGCACTTTAACCAACTACACCACGGACGCCACAAATGATGATGGGATAGTAAAATGATTTCCTACATATCTTAAAACTAAGTGCAAAACTTTCTACGCGAACATTTGTGACGACTAAAAGATCGCAGGCGATTTTTAGTCGCACAACAGCCGAAGTGCTGCTTATTTAGTTTTAATTTACATTTACACACACACACATAAACACTGAATTTAATAAATAAAGAAACACATGAATACAAAAAAGTGACACCCATACATTTTTCTTACATGAAAACAAAGACAGAGAGAGGGAGAGCATACTGAAAGGTTGGAGACTTGCAAAACGTGTGCAAATACATGCGCAAAGCTGGCGTGATCTTGCGCAGAGTCGAGTAGCGGATCGTATAATAAAGCAGCAGAAAGCAAATCGCTGGTCAAATATATGGAAAGTTTCTGGCGGAAGGCACCAACAAAGCTGGACCGTACGGGACTTTATTTACGGCAAAATAAGCCCAGAACTTTCGATTACGATACCTTGTTTGTCACAAACACCAAGAGGAATATGATATAAATAGGCCGTAATCGAAACAGAGGACAGAATGTATTGTATATTTAAAGTGCGCAGTGTGAAAGAAAAGTAAATTCAGGAGAAAGTATTAAAGTAAATTATAAGACAGTACAGCAGTTAGATCAAAAAGTATTTAAGGAAAATACAACGACCAATGAAGAGCAACAGTGGAAAGTTGCAAAGGCAAAGGAGGTGAGATTTTGAGAAGTGAGATTTCTTTGAGTGAGATTTCTTTGTGTGACTGAGCAGAGTCGTTGACTTGTAGGCCCACTTGCAAAGATAATCGGTAAACATTTCGGTGGCTTGTAGGCCCACTTGGTTATCCAAGGGCAAGAGCAGAGTCAGTGGCTTGTAGGCCCACCTGCAATCAAACAACAACAAGCAGCGTCGGTGGCTTGTATGCCCCCCTGCAGTAGCAGTAGACAGAGTCGGTGGCTTGTAGGCCCATCTGTCTTCACATTTTTTTTCTAGCAGCGTCCGTGGCTTGTATGCCCGCCTGCTCAAACCAGAACATTGGCCGTGGCTTTGTAAGCCCACATGTTCACATTTTTTTCATCGAGTAATAGTGCTGCGGCTTGTTGGTCCGCCTGTTAAGTCAAGACGCAGAAGAGAAGTGACAGACCCGGAGAAATAAGGCCCATTAAACCAATATACATAAATACCCAGCAGGAAAATAAAAAGTGCTCCTAGAAACAGCGCATTTTATGCGCATTTTTGATGCGCTTGAGGATGCGCTTTTAAGAGTTGTGGAGCTCATATTTTTATATATATTTTGTTCACAAGTTATCAAGCAAGGAAATAGCAGAACGCTTAGAAATTTGACTATAATGCTAGCAGTCCGAGTTCAATCCCTGCATGTGACAAAAAATAAAATTTTTTCGCTTTGTTTTTAGTCCAAGAGCTCGGTTCTCGCTACGTTTTGTTATTTACTATAATGAGAGCGAAGCGCCTACATCTGATAACATGCCAATGTTAAAAACGGCTCTATTCATAAGGAGAACAAAGCGCTCTACTGCTTTTTGGGAGCGCTTCAAATGCGCTAATGAAGCGCTCAGTCAACAACAGTCAATGTCCATCAACAGTTTTCTGCCACAACAGCCGTTCTTGGACGACCTTCACAAAATTGGTCTTGGAGAGAACGACGACCACGCTCAAACTCATAGAACAAGCGTTTTACACTCTCTGGGTGTGTTGCTTTAACACCAAAAGTCGGAGTAAGTTGATCGATACATTTTTTCTTGTCAACTCACGTCGAAAATTGTAAAAAAATCTTCTCTCGAAAATGTTCACGTGTTATTTTTTGCTGAAATATAATTTGCTTACTACTGTAAACAACACAATAAGCGCACATACAATAAAACGTTGTTAACACGTTCATGAGCGACAATGTCAAAATTTATGTCAAATGTCAAATGTCATCTAGAAATTATTCATCTGGCGATTGAAAAAAAAATTCTAAAATCGATTTCTTAAAAACCAAAAATAATATCAAATTCATTCATCAATTCTCCAAAATAAGAAATTCTTCAAACTCTTCAAAGTTTAACAACTAAATCAATCAAATGAATTCAAATACTGTTAAAGACTATAGCGCACTGAACTCTTACTAGACTACAGGAAATACACACTCTCGCAAACTTTCAAACATACACGTTTGCCGAATGTGAAATACATTCGCGAGCGTCAAAACAAAGCATCACTACAAAAGCGCCAGCAATGACAGCACCAACACCAACAACATCAACAACAAAAACAACCACAACAACAACAACACCAGAACATGAAACAAAGAAATCTACTGTTGTGTGAACTATAAATGCAAAACACGAACACGCTGCAAGCAGCAGCAGAAGCAGCAGAAACAGGATCTAGTACCAGGACATGCTGCATGCATACAACTACATACGTATAGTAGTAGTAAAGCAGATGAAAAGGACACGAAATAATTTCGTCGTATAAACTGCCTTAAAACGAGCGCTGTTATGCACAATTCAACAAGAATTCTAACAAGTAAAGCATCTAGGATACACTCACTTCTAAGGAAATAAAGCCAACGAGACATCAAGAGGAGCACAGAACGAAGGGGTTTTGGGGAGAAGGTTTTAAGCCCACAGGACATTTAATTTCGGACGTTGAAGTCTGTTTGAAGTGCTGACAAAAGAGCGATAGAAAAACATAATGAAACTAGGCACCAGACGAGACATGCATACCACCAGCACACACACACTCAAACAAACTCACACACATACTCACATACATAGGCACGTGCTTTCCACACCATGATAGACATTGCTACATAAAGACATTTGCTGCTTTGCAAAGTAGCAACAAAAACAACAACTACTATGCAGCACATGCTTGGAATTAGCTACTATTTTGTTTTTTTGTAGTTGTTATTTTTGTTGTTGTTGTTGTTTGCATTTTCTTTTTTATGCTCTATCATTTTGCATACCAAATTTAACCTCAAGGGCAACACTTTGCACTCTCGACATACAAAGAAAATGAAATGGAGTAAAGTATTCAAAAGGAATTTCAATAAGTATGAGAATGAGCACAAAGATTCCAAGAATAATGCGAATAGAATAAGGATTAGGTACAACATGAATGCTGGAAATTTACAAATGAAAGAAGAAAAAGCTTCGAGTGTCAAGAGAAGAGCTTTTCATATACATACTTTATGTTATGCAGCGCTGGGAGTGGATCAGTTGCTGCAAATGGGGCATAAATACGTAACGAAATACGGAAGCAGCTTAGTGAGACGATAATAAAATGTCACTGGAAATAGCCAAATAAAATGCAGCTGAAGAAATTGAACAGAATGAATTTGAATTTATTTATATGTTCGAAATATCGATAAAACTAGTCTGGACAAAACAATTACTTATCTTTGATGAAAATTTATCATCAGTGTTTATGTGAGAAGGAACCACCTAAATCAAAAAAATGTTTCATGGTGAAGCCAAAGGTACTTGTTTTGGAAATATTTTTGTAACATACTGATATTTAAAAAAAAAAAAAAAAAAATGCAGTTCACTTTTCTTAAAGATATATAACGATTGATTAACATTGTCTTTATGCATATCTAGAGGGTGTATCAACAAGAGGTGTTTGAGTAGTTTTATTGAATAAAACGAGCAATTGTCAGGATGTCTAATTGTACTAAAAATTAAACCGTACCAGTTTCCAGACCATAATTGTTTTTCCAAAATTTTCGATCGAACTTAGAAGAATCGAAGATAGGAGCTGCAATTGTTCGCGGATTGTTAGCGTTGACCTTGCCCTTACAATTACCTCAAAGAAAGAAGTCTTACGGTGCTGAATCAGAAGATCTTAGTAGCCAGTTGGTGTCTTCAAAACACAAAACTACGCAACCTGGAAACTTCTGGCTCAATAACTCGATTTTTTCGCGACTTGTATGGAACTTAACATCATTCTGTTGAAAGCAGAGGTCGTCTGTGTCTGTATACTACACTTCATATCCGATAAAAAAAAAACAACATGAATATCCTGTCTCAATCAGTCGTCAATATCGAAAAACTTACGGTCCTATGATTCCTCTGGCCCACAATTCGCACTAAAATGGCACTCATGTGAGCAAATTGGCTCTTCATTGATTCATTAATTCTTCTCTGTCGGGTTTTCGGATCCTCAAATGTGGCAATGTACTTGCTGAATTAGCCACAAACGTAAAAATTACCTTCTTCAGAATCATTCTGAAATCAACGTCAACGTTTTTGTTTTCCAAGACCCAATCAGAGAATGATAGAGTTACTGGTGGTCCGCTGGTTGCAGTTTTTGAGTCAGTGGAACTTATATTCATGCAGAACCAAATGTTTCGTCAAAAATCACTGCAGTGTGGAAATGGGGAGGTCGTGTTTTTGAGCGACGTAGGTAAATTAATGGGCGGGGGTCATTTTAAACATTTTCCATCATTGCCAATGTCCAACTTTTCACCGATCGGAGCGAAATAGTTTCGGTGTCTTCACTAAACATATTTTCCTGATTTCAACAGGTTTTTTACCACAAATGGTGCTACTTAGTGTCGGATATTTTTTTGATGTGATAAGGTTACGTTTTACAGCGCAGGTTTTCAAAAAAGTGAAAAAACTAATTTTTTTAATTGTTACTCGCTATTATTAATTTAATGGCTTAAGATATTATTTCCATTTAAATTTTACATTTGTTTTTCGTTTTGCTGCCTCTCGATCTCCTTCAAAGTCCTTAGAAATAGGATCCGTGAAATCCGTAGTCCGTTCGTCTTCCCGCTGTGTGTTTGATTTTAGGGTGGGCAGTTCGATATAGAACCACCAGGCCAAGTGTAGAGAATTCGGTCGTAATTATCAAAATTTTCTGAACGAAAGTGGCACGTTCCTTGGATGCTTTTATAGCAGACCGTCCGGTATGAAACCACTCGGGTCTACGGAAAAACAGCTTTCGTGATGCCACTCGGATAATTTATGGTCGGCCGTCCGATATGAACTCACTCGGGCCGACAAGAAAACCCCTGTTCATTAGGATGAGCCGTCTGGTATGAAACCACTCGGGCCAGATGTAAGGTTCAGTTGTTTATGTCGTCACGATGGTCCGAACAAAATGGCACGTCTACTTGGATGCTTTAAGATCAGACCAACCACTCGGGTCGACAGAAAAAGCAGCTTTCGTTACGCCACTAGGGTGTCTTATGGCCGGCCGTCCGATATGAAACCACTCGGGCACTGATGAACTTGGTCACTTTTTCACTGTCCACTGTCACTGGTTCACTTCTTGTCCTTGCTCACTTGGTCACTCGACTTACCGATGTGCGTTGCTTGCGTGTTAACTTCAAAAGAGACCCACTGTTGGTTCGTTGACTCCTTTTATTCCCAAAAAGGGTAACGGGATCTTGTTTGTGTCACTAGTTTCCATCCGATCTCGACCTTGAATTTCGCTAGCCTAGAACTAGCGGCAACCTTTTGCACTGCATATTATTGTTGTCATAGTCGCTGTTTATTGACCCCTACGTATTTTGTTATTGGCACTTGTGGTTTTGCTTTATGCGACTTCGTTAATTTGTTTTGTTATTGCTCCACTTGATCATGCTACTGGCTTTCTGTATTTTTATACCCCTACGTTTAAAAAACGTAAACGGGGTATATTCATTTTGTCACTCCGTTTGTAACGCCCATAAGGAGGCGTTGCAGGTATAGAAAAGTATATATATTCTTGATCAGCATCACCACCCGAGTCGATTTAGCCATGTCCGTCTGTCTGCCTGTCTGTCTGTCTGTCTGTGATCACGATTACAGCCGTAATTTTCAAGCTATCCCCACGAAACTCGATATTTAAGCTTGTATCTAAAAAAAAAAGATCAAGTTCAAAGATGAGCCAAATCTGATGAAAACCACGCCTACCTCCCATGCAAAGTGACTTTATCAAAACAGTAAAATCTCTTAGAATTCCACAAAAATTAATATATGGACTTAAAATTTTGTGTATGAGCTTTGATATTTAATATACACTCTGAGTATGAAATTCACCCAAATCGTATGAAAACCACGCCTACCTCTCATACAAAGTGACTTTTTCAAAAAGGTAAAATTTTTTTAAATTCCAAAAAATCAATATATGGACTTGAACTTTTACATATGATTTTTGATATATAATATGTACTCTGTGTATGAAATTCAACCAAATCGAGTGAAAACCACACCCACCTCCCATACAAAGTGTCTTTACCAAAAAACAAAAGAGAATATTTTCTCTCAAAACTATGACGAAAATGTTTTTACAAATAAACATTTTTTGCCTAAGGCTTTGAATATACTTCGGTTCGAACGTGGGGGTATTTTAACTTCGGCCCAGTCGAAGATCATTTCTTAGAAGTTTGTTATTGTTTTAATGCGGGTCGCTCAGCTGCGTGTTTATGAACAGGGGGGGTTTCGTTATGACCGGGTTTTTGACCAGGTGCACGTTCCGGTGTTGTTCATGTGTTCAGGGCCCTCAGTGCAGGTGCGGTTCAGAGGGAAATGTAAGGCATAAATTGGTAAAATTTAGGTTCCTTTCAAACGGAACTGAAAATTTGTTACATGAAATTATTACTAGCTGAGTTTTGGTGCAAGGCAAAAAATGTGATACGCCAATTAAAGCCTGTTTTACAAAATTAAACAAAAAATTTCTGATGTCATCGGGACACAGACAAAGCCGCTCAAAAGTCGATAAGTCAACATTCATGAACAGTATTATTTATAAGCAGTTTATAAGTAAAATTTTTACTCGGTAAATATAAGAGCTACGCTAAACTTTTAAAAACGAAAATAAAGATTTTATAATTGGCCTTACAAAAAAAAAAAAGCTCAAGCCTGTGTTAGATAACACGGGCGCATAGGTCAGACGTAGAATACGTTAGTCATTAACAGCCTTATTCAATAGATTTCCTTAAACAACCTTTAAACGCTTGTTTAGTTACGCACTGTTTAAGGCTTTACGTAGCTTCTATGCCACCTTGCTAACATTGTTATTCATAAACATTTTTTCATTTTCTGCTTATGATTGTAAGGTTTGTGTCTGAACTATAGAAAATCTCTACAAAAATTAAGAATTCCTATGGATTACAATGGCCGCCTCATAAAAAAATGCTGCAAAGGGCGCATATGGAGCATGTCTTTGATATTAAAAGAAAAGACAAACAAAAATCATGGTTGTATTTACGTAACCTTTAAACGCCAATTTCGGCGTTTAAGTTACGCAGCTCTTAAACAACTACGAAAACTGTTTATGAATAACGTTTTCTTGTTTAAAGCCCGTTTAAAGTTACGCTGCCTCTAAAATGTGTTTATGAATAAGGCTGTAAGACATTGAGGATGTCTTAAAGACGTGGCCAACTGGGTAAGCACAAATTTGTTTCTCTGCTTCGCTTATCAATGTTGTGTATGTACACTAGGGCGTATCGAATTACAATTTTTTTTCGAATTTCACATTCTAAGAGGTCTTAAAAGTTGCATGGGGTTGTCAAGATCACCCAAAAAAAATTTTAAGGAAAAAAAATTGTGTCTTCCTGCCCCGCAAGGACAAAGTTGTTTTTTGAGGAAAACAGTAAAAAATAACGATCTTAAAACGCTTTGACTTTTATAAAAAAAACTACGTATGTCTTAAAGCAAAAGTAATTATTGGCTTAAACTAACAATATATTGGTAAACACGATGCCACTCACGATTCTTATCCAAAGTGTCCTGTGTGAAGGATATTCGAAGCAAAATTTGTAATCGAGATAGCACAGAACTTTTGAGTGTTACCCAATAGTCTAAATTTTGGTGGTATTGATTATACTGTTTACTTATTCCCTAAATTTGGCGAATTAATAATTATCATCATTTTTGCATATGCATTTTCCTATTTTTGAGAAATGTATACTTGATTGCAATTTTTTAACTTTTTCTAAAAAATGAATATAAGATTTTATATCTCGGTTACCAGAAATGGTATCGAACAAACTTTGCTCAATTTGGTTTCTTCAAATATTTCTTAACGACACCCTGAAAAGTATTATTTTAAAATACCAGCTTAAGGCCACAATTTTATTTTCTATTTTGATATTTTTTGATGAAATTGTTAAATTTCATGTTTGGAAGTATTTTTTTTTTTAAGTATCAAAATAGAAAATAAAATCGTGGCCTTAAGCTGGTATTTTAAAATAAAACTTTTAGAAGGGTGTTGTTCAGGAATATTTGAAGAATACAAATTGAGCAAAGTTTCTTCGGTGCCATTTCTGGTACCCGAGATATAAAATCTTATATTCATTTTTTTGAAAAAGTTAAAAAATTGCATTCAAGTATACATTTCTCAAAAATAGGAAAAGGCATATGCAAAAATTATGCTAATTATTTATTCGGTAACTTAAAGGAATACATTAACAGTATAATCAATACCACCAAAATTTAGACTATTGGGTAACAATCAAAAGTTCAGTGCTATCTCGATTACAGCTTTTGCTTCAAATATCCTTCACACAGGACACTGTGGATAAGAATCGTGAGTGGCATCGTGTTAACCAATATATTGTTAGTTTAAGCCAATAATTACTTTTGCTTTAAGACATACGTAGTTTTTTTTATAAAAGTCAAAGCATTTTAAGATCGTTATTTTTTACTGTTTTCCTCAAAAAACAACTTTGTCCTTGCGGGGCAGGAAGACACAATTTTTTTTCCTTAAAATTTTTTTTGGGTGATCTTGACAACCCCATGCAACTTTTGTGACCTCTTAGAATACGATCTAAATTTTTCGATACGCCCTAATGTACACATCGTTCGCCACTTGGTCATTATACTTTTTCTCTTTCTCACACTGGTTCTGTGATGAACACACGGATAATCGTACTGCTCTTACACATGATGTTATAATACATAAAATACAAAGCATATGAAAATTAATACAAAATTTGAAGGAGTTAAATTTTGATTTACTTATAGAATCAAAAAAATTATATGTAGCAATATGATTATTTAAATACAAATCAAAAGAAGACATATTAAGTATGTTACGACCATACTTGAATTTTCTTCAATGCATGCATAAAGTATTAAAAACTTATAATGAAAGTGACAATTATTTTCTCAAAATTGTGTGCTCCAGATCAACACCCCCGTATAACGTATTCTACGTTAAAAAAGAAATAAAATCTTACGTCGTTAGGTCATGCAAAATAGCAACAGAACTATAGTATCGGTGCATTGAGTAATTACACGCGCAGGAGACGTGCTATGGTCAATTTTAATTAACGACATCATAAATGTGCTATTAAGCCTTACAACGAAAATGGTAGAAAAAAAAGAGTTGTTGATGTTGATGTTGATGTTGATGTTGGTGTTGGTATTGGTGTTGTTGTTGGTGTTCGTGTTGAGGTGTTGGTGTTAGGGTTGGTGTTGCTTTTGCTTTTACTTTTTTTTATTTGCTTCTCCATTTGTTATGCTTTTCCTTGGTGCATTAACTTTGTCTAAGCTATATACAGTAAATCCAGCAAAAGTGTTGCAAATGCGTCACATTAGGCATTCCCTGAGGGGCCTCATGACGCCGTTAATTTTTTTTGTTATTTGTATCATGTGCCCGAAGTCATCACCTTCATTTTCGTTTCTTTAAATTTATCGTAACGGTTAAGGTCTTTGGGCACATCAGAAAAATAAAAAAAAATTGACGGGGTCATGAGGCTTACTGAGAACATGTTTCATCGTTTTTACATGCTTAGAACGGCCAGAAAAGTTTGAGGATGCCGAATTGCAGACTATTTTCGCAAAAGCATTGGGAGTGACTGAACAAATCATATCTGGTCGTTTAAAACCCATGGGAATCATCCAAAAGGTAGGATATTGGGTGCCAGCGGCAAAAAAGGAAGAGATTTTTGCATTGTATTGTGACTGGTCATGAAAAATGGGTTCATTACAATAACCCCAAGCGCAAAAAAGCATACGGGTCGCCAGGTCATATGCCAAAATCGACGCCAAAGCCGAGTATTCACAGTGGCACGGTCATGTTCTGTATTTGGTGGGACTAATTGGGCGCAGTATACTATGAGCTGCTACAGCCGTGAAATCAACACAGAGCAACTCTACCGAACTCAATATATGCATTTGAGCCGAGCATTGAAGCAAAAATGGCCAGAATATAAGCAAAGGCACGACACGGTTATTTTGTAACATGACAACGCTCGGCCACATGTTGCGCGGCCGATCAAAACATTCCTAGATTGAAATGGAAAGTCTTACCCCAGCAGAGACACTGGCCCACTACCATTATATATGTTTTCGTTGATGACGCATGCCGTTGAGGATCAGCTCACTCGCTCTTTTGAAGAACTCCAAAATTGGATCGATTCATGGATCGCATCAAAAGAAGCACCATTTTTGCGAGATGGTATCCGAAAATTGCCAGAAGAATGGGAAAAAGTAGTGGTTAGCGATGGACAATACTTTGGAAAATGAATTTGTAACAAGTTTTGCACAATAAAGCGTTAAACTTGAAAAAAATCCTTTAACATTTTTTGTACACCAAATAGTTTTAAAGCCGCCATTTTAATTTTAGGTTTTTTTACTTCAGATTCTTGATCAGAGACCCCAAAAACTTTCGGTAATCAAAATTGAAATGCATAATATAGTTATTAGAAAAGTAAGCATGTTCATGGCCGCCATTTTAACGCCGCCATTTTGAATTTCGAATTTTTGACTTCAGATTTGTGATCAGCGACCCAAAAAAACCTTTACATCTAAATTTTTATGCAGATTAAGCAACTCTTTGAGGTTTTTCGATTTGGAATCAATTAGCGGCCTACATGTTTTAGAACGCTTCAAACAATCTTCTAACTCAAGGAAACATTTGGCGATCGCGTTATATAACAAAACGAAATCTTAGTTTGAAATTATGTAATCACAGTATTTTATTTCAATTCAAGGTTCTTTACCTCTAATTTCTTCAAGCTATTTTTAAATATAAAAATCCCGACCACTACTGGCATTATCAGCTCATATTAACCCTAGAACTGCATCGCTATTTTTTTTTTACCTATTCCTGTATCGCGGGATGAAAAAAAACCCAATTTTCAAGGGCCCGTATCTTAGGCACTGTGTGACTTTGCTGGTTCCATGGGGGCTCATTTTTTTGCTTTTTGATCTAGAATCATGTGAACTAAATAGTTTTGGCCAACCGTTTGAAGGGTACGGGAAAATAGACCAAGAAGAAAAAACAACGTGAAACACTAGCAAAAATTACATATTTCGTTATAATTACGATATCTCAGTGAGTTCTTGACTAAATCGAGTAATTTCAACGGGGTTCTAAAGAAGAGATACTATGTTTAAGGGGTATTATAGTCGTTTTGGCCAATTTCTCAAACAGTGTATTTATTTTGAAAAATCAAAGTGCGCAAATACAAGGTGGCGCAAAAATAACCTGCCGATGTTTTTTGGCTGTAATTTAAAAAAAAAATGAAAAACTTTGATTCTTCTTGTGGATTATTTTATTTGGTCTTTTAATTTTTTTTACATCAAGTCGAGAATATGATGTCATGTAAATGGCCGCCGCCACAGTTGATTTTCATTTGAGCCCTTTTTATGGCATTTTCCATCACTTCGGCCAAAACTTCCGGCGATAGGTCCTCACATTCTTGACGGATATTGTCTTTAAGAGCTGCAAGAGTCTGAGGCTTGTTGACATAAACCCGCGACTTCAAAAAGCCCCACAAAAAGAAGTCTGGAGCGGTCAAATCAGGCGATCTTGCTGGCCAGTGCAAATCGCCAAATCGGGAGATTAGGCGCCCGGGAAATGCATCCTTCAGCATATCGGTTGTGGCACGTGCAGTGTGTGCCGTTGCACCGTCCTGTTGGAACCACATGTTTTCCAATCCCAATTCATCAAGTTGCGGCAAAAAGAACTCGTTGATCATTGCTCTGTAACGCTCACCATTCACAGTAACCGTTTGGCCCGCGACGTCTTCGTAGAAAAAAGGTCCGATGACTCCTCCAGCGAAAACAGCACACCATACAGTGACTTTGAGCGGATGTAATGGCTCTTCGTGGGTTACACGCGGATTTTCAGTGCCCCAGAAGCGTAAATTTTGCTTATTTACGTACCCGCTAAGATGAAAATGGGCCTCATCACTCATGATTATTTTTGATGAAAAATCATCTTCCTCTTGGTGGTGGCAATATTCCGCGTTCTGGAGCAGTCTAGCGTAACATTGTTTATTAACGTGTATTTCGCATGTGTTTACTACACAAATGTCAAAACAGAACTGACATTAGGCGCCAATCGCAAAATTTATAGCATTTTCTGATAGGAGGATTACTTTTGCGCCACCTTGTACCAAGAATCGATTTTTGCCACACAGATCGTTAAATTGAATAAGAATTTCATTCAAATTGGTACAAAATATATTTATTTAAAATTATAAAGTACAATTATTGAGAATTAATATTAAATTTATCATGTAAAATTTTTCAACTTGATTTTTATCATCCATTCTTACTCACCGCACGCTTGACACAAAATAGCTCTATGGTCTAGACACATGAAGACCTGACACTTGGATCATTTGACTACATATTTTCTGTCGATAGTTTGGGGACAATGAACAAATCTTTCCTATCTTGCTGTGATGGAGTTGTCAACTCCTTTCTCCTCTGGATATGAGGAATTGTAAGATCTTGGATTAAACTTTTCAAAAAATATCTCCTGTTCAGTGGTCGATTTGCAGCGTTGAAATTGTATATAATCGAGGCGTTGATCCCCGATTGGTCCAATATCCCCATGAAAACGCTGACTAGCCATCTTTAAGTTTTTCTTGCGGTTGCATACTCGTGACACATCTGGTCGAATGTGTCAGTGCCACATTTAGTCGTGTTGTAAAATTTAGGTCTTTTGCAGGTTCAAGAGAAGTGGGAAGATTCGTGACTATCTTGCCTCTATCTGCCGCTCTTTCACATGGAGTTATATACCGCCTATGTCCATTTTTACCGGCAACAATGCTCCTTCGTCGTCCACGATTACTGCCACTGCTGCCTCTTCCCCGCCCTCTTCCTCGACTTTCTCTTCTCCCTGTATTACGGCTTTTCTTGGATGCTGGAGGTGTATCTAAGTCATCATCATCTGACTCCTCCGATTAAAAATTACAATAAATAACTAAGAAATATATTTTTTCGCGCCAAATTAACCAAAAAATATGATTTACATACTCAACTCATATATCACTTACATACTCATTTTACTCAACCTCACTTTCGGACTTAACTTTTTCGTTGTCTGATTCAGTACTTTGTCCCGATTCTGAGCCACCCTCCCTCTTCCGTAAAATTTTCCTCATCACTTAGATTTTCCACAGGTTCAATGGGATCTTCCTCCTGTCCGTTCAATTGAACTTCAGACTCCAATTTGGATTCTTTTTTAGATTCCCATTTTTAGATTCTTTAAACGATGAAAAAAAGCGAAGTTATGTTATACTAACGCGAGTATTTATATTTGTAAATATATATGAAGTGGGACCACTATATACTCATTACTAACCCAAAAAGTGCAAAAAACACGAAAATAAAAATACTTTAAGACGAGAAAAAAACACCCCAGACGCACTTCTAATGTTCACTACTCGAGCTACAATGTGGTACTGATGCCGATAGAATGCTCCCTCTACTCTCAGACGTTTAAACTGAATTATGGTTACGAGCCCAGGTCGTAAACGTCACCCGTTTGTATTTGGCACGAGATTTAAATCGGTCTGGGGCGTTTTTCACCCTGCGAAAACCCTTGGGTTAAGATATACTTCAAAAGTGAAAAAATCTCTATTTAACTACCTCCAATTTTGAATAAATATCCTGGAATATAAGCAAATTTGTTGAAAAATAATGAATATATTTCAAATTAATTATTAATTCGTTTGAATAAATTTGTTGCAACTATGCTTACAAAATTAAGTGTTTAACTTAAAGCTCAATAAGTTACTTTCTTGTTAAGCACACATGAATACACATGAATTCATTCTCTCACACAACCACTCACAAATACTTAAGCTGATATCTTTGAAATTTGTTTTTGTAAATCTGCTAACCACTTTAGATATTTATGGAAACATATTTAAAATAATATGCAAGAGTCACAAGAGATAGCTCAAGAATCAATTCTGTTGAAAATATTGCACAATTTTATGAGGGGCTCCTGTGAAGGATACTCAAATTTAAATAAATTCATTGATATTCTATGTGTGTGTTTAGTTTTTTAAGGCACGACAGGTGCTTGATAACTGCACAAATGTATGAACGCATGCATGGGTGTGTATATGTATATGAATGTGTGTTTGTGTGTGTATGTGTGTGACCCACTTAACACATTCGAGTGCATAATACAACTATGCAAATATGTGTGATTGTGTTTATGCTGCTCCGTACAAGCGTATCTATATGGACTTATACATGCGCGTGTGTGTATGCGTGTGTCTCGTGTTATGCATGCCTTTTAAGTGGTGCACTGGCTGCCCCATTACGTAGTCATTAAAATGTCAAATAAATTCAAACATTTATATCTTGTTGCTATTTTCTTAATTTTTATATCATGGACTTAGCTGGTAGCATCCATGTTTGTATTTGTATTAGTGCATACATGTGCAGTGACAGTATTTCAAGTCTGCTTCGTTTATCGGTTGTTGCCATGTTTGCAGACATTCTTTTTAGCTGTGTATATTTTTGTTGGAATGGCTGCTAGCTAAATGTATTTAAATAAATGCAAGTGTGCTGGAGTGTTTGAATGTTTTTGTGTCTAATGTTTGCTTGTATTACATTTCTTTGGTATTAAATTAAAATCCTAGCAATTCATTAAATAAAAAGGAAAGTGCTCAACTTCAACTGCATTTTATATTCAACACTTAAAAGATTTAAAAGTGAATCATGCATAGGATACGAGGGTAGTCCCAGAAGTACCCGACCTAACAAAGAAATCACAAAAAAATTAAGAAAAAATTTTCTTGACTTTAAACATTGCAATAAATACGCTAGTCGTAATACACGCTGTTAATTGTTTTCCTTTCTGAAGATAATGAATGGAAAATATCTCAGGTGCATCCCAAAATACTGGCGCCATGACCTTGCCTGGAAGTGAAGCTGTTTCCTTTTTCATTCCATTGTTTTGGCTTAGATCATAAGAGCATTCGTCATGGCGAATGCAAGACGAATCAGAAATTGAATTCGTTTAAACTCAAAGGGCATATCAGTAAAATTTCTTTCAGTTACAAAAGTTATGGGCTTAAAATTAAAAATTAAGAAATTTTTATTCGTTTAAAAGATTTGATTTTGATTATTCAATGCCAGAAAATTTAGTTTTAGCAGTAAAGTATATTGAATTGAATTTAGCTTGTGTATGCGAAGCCACGCCAAGTTTCCAATGTCCGTGCAGTTCAGTTTTCTAGTAGAAATGCCTGACCAATAAGTAATTCCATACTGGATTTCATTGTTATATGATATTTATTTCAAAGCTATTCGATATCAAAAATTTGGCTTGTATGGGAGGAGCCACACCCCCTTGTTCAATGACCGTCTCAATTTTCTAGTAGAAGGATATTACCCAATAGTAATTTCATGCTGAATTTCGTTGTTATACGACATTTAGTTCCAAAGCAATCTGATATCAAAAATTTAATGTGTATGGGCGGAGCCACACTCCCTTCTCCAAAGCCCATCCCAGTTTTTCAGTAGAATGATATTACCAAGTGGCAACTTCATACTGAATTTCATTATTATATGGCATTTAATTCCAAAGCTATTCGATATCATAAATTTGAATTGTATGGGCGGTGCCACACCCCTTTGGCCTACACTTGCTCAATTTTGCCAGTCGAAAGACACTTCTAAATACTACGTTCTAACCGAGTTTCATTAATGTGTGACTTATAGCTTGAAAGTTATACTGAAAGTATGTGCTGCTGAAAAAGTGCCACGCCCTACGTCCAACACTCATAAAATTTTACCAGTAGCACGGCAAGTAAAAATTAAGGTCGAATACCGAATTCCGTTGCTGTGCAACCTATAATTCCAAAGCTATTCGATATAGAAGATTTGATTTGTATGGGAGGTGTTACGCCGCCTGAGTTTTTCCGATATATGAATAGTTGTTATTCTGTTATTCGGGATGAACACAAATCCAACAAATAAAAGATAATTAAAATCGGTTCAGCCGTTCTTGAGTTATAAATGGTGTAACAAACCCGACTTTGTTTTAAATATCTGTGGCAATATGACAAAGTAGCTTAAGTCCAAAAATATGGTTGTGAGTTATTTATATTTTTAAAAATCCTTTTTCTCATTTTTATATGTAAACTTCGTGTATGGTCATTAGAAAAGTCGGCATAACTTTATTTTTAAGAGTCGGATCTAAAAAAAAAGGATTGGACAGAATTGTGCATCGTGAAAAGGTGAATAATAATATGTAGAATTTCAGTTTTTCGCTTATGTCGACTTAAGCTACTCTGTCATACATATATTATATAGATATTAGAGATGAATAATAAAAACAAATTTTGTGAAAAACCAATAGCTTAACGCTGCGTTGTTGAAATTCGTAATTTATAAAACGCATTGCTTCACGCCTTTATCTTAAGTGTTGAGTAACACAATAGCGTAGTGAAAACAGTAAAAATTTGCATTTTATAAAACGCAACCCTTGAATTTCGTTCACTTGAACTGTCAATTTCATCACTTGCTCTTGAGCTTTCGCTAGAATGGATAAGTTGGCATTGATAACTGTTTTCAATAATACATTCTTAAATGTTTAAATACAATGTTTAAATATAAGTTAAAAACATAAACAACGAACCAACAGTTCGAAATGTTGCTAAAAGAAATAGACAAATTACCGGAGGAAGCAAATGGTATGCCAGTTGTTGGTGTTTATATTACAATTTCAATTCAATTATGACTGAAGATAACAGCTGATATGGTTGCCAACATGCCAAATTCTTCTGGTGATTCTTAAGTTTTTCAAAAATTTGCAATAATGATAATAATTTTATTTTCCATCTGACAACCCTAAACTGTTGTTGACTGACAGTTCACCGTGATAACGTAATATAACTAACGCAATAACGTAGTGATTAATAAAATGCATATTTTAAATCCAAGTGATGCGCCACGTTAGCGTTGCGTTTTATCACGGTGATTCAAGGGCATCCACAGGGCGGTGCAGGTGGGCACTTGCCCCTTCCCCCCCTCAACTGAAAAATTTTATATATTTTCATTTCCTATGTGTATATATTACATTTTTGTTTATATGTTACAAAGTTTTAAACTCTTAAGTTCTGATTTCTTATACTAAATATGTTTACATTACCTCGAAACTACACAGTTAACTTTGAAACTGTATACTTAACTGCATAGTTTCCCATACAAAATCTTAACTATCTCGCAAAGCAGTTAAGTTGAAACTGCGACCTAAACCATCTCATTTTGCTATGCAACACTGTGTTTTCATCAAGAACAAAAGGAAATTAAAAAATGACAAGGAAATGTCGCATAAAAAAAGCAAAAAAATATTTGCAAACAATTCCTTTTCTTTTGATGATTCGGTCAAAGACCACCAGTTTAGAATACACATCCTGCTGATGATGAACAAAAACTCCCATAAGGCTTAGCACACATATTGTAATATTTTTAATTTTTTTTTTGCATGAAAATTAAATTTTATGACTCAAAATTATGTGAATCAACGAAAAATTAACGTCAAATAATGACAAAGTTAACTACGCTACTGGCAGTGTAAACACCAGAAACAGATACCAAACTATTATAGTCAAACTGCATAGCTAAATGTGTAATGTAAACATGACATTAGGTGGTACGAAACTTAGTTTTATATGCGAGGCGGCCCGCAACCTTTTTAAAAAACAATATTGATAATTTTAAACAAAGTGTCAACGCACCTTGCCAAAGGGAGCTAGAGACGTGTCGGTTTCAAAAAAGCCACTAAGTCCTATCTGAATCTGTTGTCCTATCTGAATCGTTCTGAGTTGAACGATGTCTGAGTCCTTATCTAACTACACTCGAAGTGAGAGCACAAATAACTTACTCTCACCAAGTAAGTTTACTTACAATGAGAATTGAATCATTCTCATCCCAAGTCTAGCTACTGTAAATTATTTTTACTAATCAAAATCTAATCTGTTCTTATATATAATTGTAAAAGAATATATGGGTGAATTTCAAAACCAACGGCTTTTCTCTGTCCCTGCTTTTTTTAGTCTTTTCTCTCAAAAAATAATCGCAAAACTAAACAAATCAAAATAATGTTGTAAAATAAGAACTATATATATAAGTAAATAAGGCATTTGGAGTTAAGGAAAATTTCATCGTTTAACATTTACATACGATTATTTTCTCCCCTCTCTTATCTGTTTCATAGAAAAGCATTTGTCCCCACTCTTATCTGCAGTTGTTCAATATAGAAAAAGAAAACGAAAAGAAAGAGATAAAAAGAATATGCATTGATTTGCAATGCCAATATAAATATTAAAGAGTTTTTGGTGTTTTTAATTTCTAAAGTTTACATAACAGTATTTTTTTTTGCAAAATTTTTGTTGTCATCGGCCCGTGTCAGGAGTGTTATGTTATACTTTATTTGCTCTAATCTCTATTCCAGTTACTGATATGACGTCAAGTGCATAACTGCAAGAAAACACAAGATTTATCGCTTTCAGTTTTACAAAATAAGTGCCATTTGAAAGTGTTTATTTAAATATAATTAGCAGATTATTGTAAGTATAGATTTATATGTCAAGAGTGTTATCACCGATTTTGCGTTTTTGAATATCGATATTAAAAAAGTGTTTGTAATTGGTTGCTTAGTTAGTTTTCAGCTGTTTCTTATATTCTGAGCTTTCAATGCAGAGTTTTTCCAACTAAACTCTTATAAAATGGTAAAAAGTCCTGAGTGTTGTTTCAACACCAACGTCTATGCCGCCAAATTATTAAATTTTTTTTATTTTTATTAAAATTTCCAGCCTAAGATAGCTAAATTACCATGGTCCTGGTGCAATTTGGCCACATGTAGATCCCATTTTCGATTTTTTGAAACAAAAAGCTCCAAATGTCACGACAATTCATTTCTATTGAGAAATGAAATAAAAAAACAATTTGTTTTTGCTATGCAATAGATTTTTATCATAGTGGCGTCCGTGGTGTAGTTGGTTAAAGTGCGTGGCCTCTATGTCAACGAACCTGGAGTCCCGGGTTCGAATCCCAGCAGCGACAGAAAATTATTTGAATTAAAATGATTTTTTCTGTACGGCCGCCACCTTTCTGCAGACAATGGCAAACCTCAGAGAGTATTCAAAATGCCATGTAAAGCTTCTTGAGAATAAGAACATTCCGTTCATCGGCGTTCGGAGTCAGCGTTAAGCCTGTAGGTCCATTTCTCGGTCAATTGTGTACAAACTTAATAACACGCACAACACAATTGATCTTAAAAAGCTAGGTCAAAGTACTTTCAAGGGCTGAAATGACCAGTTATTTATTTTTTTTTATGCAATAGATTTTTTGACAAAAAATTTAAGTGCGCAACTTGGTTCTTTTTTGAAACATCCCACGAGAAAGGCGCAGCAGATGGTGCGGGTGCTGTTCTGGATATTATGGATGCTCACCAATTTTACGATTAATTTTGCGCTTAAAGGCAAAGTTAATGTGGAATTGTTTTACGTAAATGCACAACAAATTTCCTGCATTAATAATCAATTGCCTAAAAATTTGAAAACAATACAAGGAACAAGAGAAATTTATCAAATAGTTTCATGCTCTAAGGGAACAATAATGCATGGAAATCTCTCTCGCTACTGTGTAAATAATAATTGGTTAAAAGGAAGGTTATGGAATTGCTATGGGTTAAAGGAAAAAATTGTAAAAATTGAAGAAAACGCAAAACGAAACCCGTCAAAAAAGATAAGATCTGTTTACAAAGAAGTGTACAGAGATTCGGAGTAGAATTTTTTTTTCGTTTTTTTATAGACAAAGAAAAAAAAAAACATTAAAAATAATTGAGAATAAATGTTTATTTTTGTTATGTTATTAATTTTAGTTTCAATGTGTCCATAGTGTTGCTAATTGTCTTGAGTGTTGTGTTTAACTTTTTATGAAAATTTCTTGCTTAATTAACTCATTTTGAAAATTTATCCAAGAAGAAGGTTGCCTTACAAATGAGTTTTATTGTAATTCTTTTTCTAGTAAAATTATATGATTTTACACATATGCCATAATTATGAAACATAGTAACCCTTACTTGAAAAAGTTGTAATTTTTAAAAAAATAATAAAATATTTAACCAAAACATAAATCAAAGAGCTCAAAAAAATACTTACCATTTAAGAAAAAATGTAGTTCTTTAATTTATTTAAATTTAAGCATATTTTTAGTCGATTTTTATGGTACAACACTCAAGACAAAAATTCTTTGCACTTCTGCAAAAACTTGAAAAAAATTTCATTTAACAGAATTTTTTAAGGAGCGTAACAGTGATTTTGGATTCTACATTAATTTTCATAACAGTATCACTGCTTAAAGTTGAACGATATTAAAGTTGAAAAAATTAAAAAGTTTATCTGCCATATCCATATCTTTTGAAATTTACCCATATAATAAATAAAAAATATATAATAAAATAAACAATACCAAAAATAGACATAAGTAATACACAAAATAATTTAAAATAAATATATGTATGATAAAAAATAAGAAGCGATTAAAAATAAATAAAGAAGAAACTAACGAAAAATAATAAAAAATATACTTAAAACACTTAAAATAGAATGTACGCTAGTCCCATTAATGTCCAAGGATGACTCAATCTCACGGTCTACTTCCAGCAGTTCACGCAGAACAACGATGTTTTCTGCCACAACAGCTGTTCTTAGACGAACTTCACGAAATTTGTCTTGGAGAGAGCAACGACCACTCTCAAACTCATTGAACAAGCGTTTTACAGTTACTGAGTGTGTTGCTTCATAACCAAAAGTCTGACTTGGTTGATCGACGTATTCTTTTCTTGTCAATGCACGTCGAAAATAGTAAAAAATCATCACCCGAAAATGTTCACGCATTCATTCGAATTTTTCGCTGAAATATAATTCCAAGCCACTGTAAACAAAAGAATAAACGCACATACACCAAAATGTTGTCAAGACGTTTGTGCTAGAAAATGTAAAATTTTCAAATGAAATTCTCAAAGTTTATCTGGCAATCCTAAGTGTTGTCAAGGCGTAAGACTTGGGTGAAGTATGGTGGATGTTTAAAAACCTACCTAAATAAACAAACTTTGTCATTTAAGAAAAAATTTACTGTAAAATCACAATTTGGTATTTTTTGTGACTTCAATTCTATGAAAAAAAAAAACAAGTTTTTTGACCTTTAAAGTTTTTGTTAAGCTCTTCGAATCCAAGAAACAATTTATTCAGTTCAAATTCAAGTAAACACAAAAAATAGTTCATGAGAGAAACAGTTAATTGCAGTAAGCTAAACGGAAGTAACTATTGAAGCAGCAAACACTGCTTCCGTTTCCTGTTATTTTTACCTAAACTTTGAACGTAACAAAGCATAGTTTTTTTCTGAAAATTTTCGGACAAATTGAAAGCAATTTTTTAAGCGCCAATAGTAGCTTTATGTTTATTGTTATAGTTGTTGTTGTTGTTATTCTTGTTGCTATTTCAAAATTGCTTACATTTCTTTTGATGCTTTTACAGCAGCGTCAGCGTGTTCATTATGCGTAGTGTTACATGGCAACCGTCTTTGGTAGAAATGCGGGGTTTTTTTTTGCGCTCTATGAGCCTTTGAATAATTGAAGGTGTATGTGCGATCGTGAGTGAGTGATTGACTGACGTTACCAAGTTTCCAACCAGCCGCTGTTTTTCCTAGCGTATTAGGTGATGTTTTTTGAGCGGCTGCTACCGTGCGTTGTCATGACAACTAGATTGGAATGTGAAGTACGCACTGAACAGACTGGCATGCAATTAACTTGGCTTACTTTGCTCGAATGAAGCTACTTCACTGTCTGAGACTGAGACTTTGAATTTGTATTTGTTAACTTTTTTATCTCTTAATTTATTTTTCCTTCACAAAGTCTAGAGTAAAAACAAAAAATGCGCATCATGCTGTAATGCTGACTCCGAGTTGAAAATAGTTTGAGCTCGACTGTGAAGTTGCAAATACTTTTGCCAGGTCATTGCAATACTATTTTTTCTCAAAGATGGCTTGAAAGGCACACTTAAACTATTCACACTGCAAATCGTTCACTTGCTGCCAACATCAACATGCATTTTCATTAAGTTCTCTTGTGCTATGCTGCACTTAGTTTCCATTTCATTGTCCATTCAATTTCTATTTGGCGTTAAATTTAGCTCATTTATATTTTCATTCATTTCATGCGCTTCACTGACTACATTTCCGTTGTTTTCTTTCTTTATATTGCAGCGTTGGTAGACACCCGGATGGTCGAAATTGTTGCACCTACGATGCAGCTGCATAGTCGTCGTGATGTTAGTAGCAGCAACATCAATAGCAATAACAACATCAACAACAACAACATCATGGATCACAATTCACTGGACAATGAGTACAATTTGGAAGCAACGTCATCATCATCGACATCGTCTGCATCGCATGCACCGCCTTTTTTTGATTTTGGCATGCCGCGAAACATAACAACCCGTTCTGGGCAAACAGCAGCGATAAATTGTCGCGTAGAAAATCTCGGCGACAAATCGGTAAGTCTCCAAAGTGTTGTTTATTGTGTGTTTTGACAATTTATATTTTTGCTATTTCTCTTGTAGTATTTTGCAATCTATGAAAGGTTATTTATTTTGTGTCAGTTTTTTAAGTGTGAAAATATCTTTTCATGTTATATACAGCTGTGTTTAATAAAATAACAGTGGACAATCAATTTTAATAAATGCTGAATTGTCATTTTAATATCACAATTTTTTCGTGTGGAAAATCGTTGAATTTCAATGATTTTGAAAGCCAAGAAAAACTTGAAACTCTTCGTAAAGTCAGGAAAACAATATCGTGTTAAGACACAGCAATATTAAAGTGGACAATTTATCAACTCAGATTGCACTTAGAAAATTAAGATCTAAATATCAAGGTTTTGATTTTGTGTTTTTCAATTAAGGGGACATATAGGTTACAAATTTAAAACAAAAAAATTTTTGAAAAAAAAATCAATTTTCTAGGTTACAAAATCGGTCGCCATTTTGTTTTTCTTCGGCGGATAAAAATTATGCTAGTTCAGGCGGTGGCCACTTCAACAAGGATTAATTTGTTTTTTTTTTTATTTTTTCCTCAGATGTTCCAGACTGGTGAACACCGTCAATTTTTTGACATTTTTTTAAAAAAATCAAATAACGTCAAAAACCGATTCAAAAATTTTGAAAAAAATTTTTTTGTATTCTTTAAATGTTCGTAAATATATGTGCAAAATTTGAAAACGATATCTTTTTTCCTTTTATGAAAAAAAATTCCCGAAAACAAATTTTTTTTTTAATTTGTAACCTATATGCCCCCTTAAAATGGTATCGTTCACCATGAGTTCTTGTCATAATGTCAAATAGTCAATAAAAAATAGTACCTACAAGTTTAACGTCATTTGAGTGAAGAAATCACCTGGAAAAAATCACATGGATTTGTGAAGAAACATCACGATAATACAACTGATCACACTTTGCAAAACCAGCACAATAATCACGCCCCAGCCTAGATATTCCAAGGACCTTTTTTTATAAGCCTAGATGAGTTTAAAAGTGAATCGTTAAAAGAGCCTTGAACTCTTCCAAAGATCGAGTTCCAGAAGTGCTTTGTCGATTTGAAGAAGCGCTGGAATAAGTACATAATGTCTAATGGGGACTAATATGAAGGGGATAATATGAATAAGTAAAATTAGATTTTAAAAATAAAAATGACTCCATGAATCCATAATACAACTCAGAGAAGTTGGGTAAATTTTTTAGCTAGATTTACCCAGGCCTTACCCGGGAAACCAATAATTTTACTCGTACCATCGAGTATTTTGGTAATTCGAGAAAAAATAGTAAATGCTGAATATAACTTAAAAAATTCATTGAAAATAAGAAAATTTTTATCTTATTATATAAAAATGAATCGTGGTTTGTTCGGATGCTTAAAAGTTGAAAAGGACTGGACCCAATTGGATACTTCCTTCTGTGAGTTTGTTTGTAATTGTTATGCAAAGGTTTTGGAAAAAATTCACGGAACATTGGACAAGGGGGCGTGGTACCTCCCATACAACCCAAATCTACGATAGCGAATAGCTTTGAAATTATAGGTCGCATAGCATCGGAATTCGACGTTCTACCTCAATTTACAAGTGCCGTTCCACAGGTAAAATTTTATAAGCGTTGGACGTGGGGTGTGGCACTTTTTCAGCAGACCAAAGTTTCGGTATAACTTTCAAGCTATAAGTCACACATCAATGAAACTTGGTAAGAGCGTATTATTTAGTCGCGTCCTTCGACTAGCAAAATTGAGCAAGCACTGGACAAGGGGGTGTGGCACAATTCAAAAATAAGATATCGAATAGCTTTGGAAAAAATGTTGCATAACAATAAAACTGAGAATGGAATTACTATTGGGTGATGTCCTTCTATGTACTAGAAAACTGAGACGGACTTTGGAAAAGAGGGCGTGGTTCCGCCCATACAAGCTAAATATTTGATATAGAACAGTGGTCATACAAGCATACTTTTTTTATGTATAAAAGCTCATTGAAAGCTTTGCACTGAAAAAAATACTACTTGAGTCTTAGTTCAGCTTTCATGCAAGATGATGGTTCGCTTGTTTGATTATTTCAACAAATTCCTTCCCTTTTTCCTTCCCAAAACAATTCATAACATCTTGCATCAATTTTTTAAAAAATAAACCATCTTGGTAAGGCCGGCAATGTTTTGCCAGAGCTAAACTTACTATATATGATGCTTACTGAACATTTGAATGCACATACTTTGGATAACTGTGCATTGGCTCAGTAGCCAGTTTTCTATTTTTTTCAATAAAATCTTTTTTCAACGAATCGCTAGTTCTTTACGCTCAGTTTCACTCAAACTTTTGTATGTAAAACTATGACAACAATGCCGTTCAACGTTATATTTTTTACGAGCAGAAACAGTCCGGTAGCATACGATACAGTCAGGTTCAGAAAAAATATTTTCTGCAAAAAAGAATTGCAACTCCCATTCAAGTAGAGACATTTTGCATAGAAATAGCAAAAACTGATATTGTTATGAGTGTAGCGCAGTAAAAAATACAATCTAACAAGCATGCATGTTCCGCAGGTCTGTTCTGCATGAAATTTCAATATATACTGACGCAGTTCAGTGCTCGTCCGTGAGTATAGATATTAACAGAAAGCTTTTAAGCACAAAAGCTCAAATGCCCGCGGGCATAGGCTTTGATGATCACTGATATAGAATATCTTTGGATCTAAATGTTGCACAACAATGTTACTCAGTATGAAGTTGCAACTTGGTTATATCCTTCTACTGGAAAACTGGGACAGGCTTTGGAAAAGGGGGCGTGGCTCCGCCAATACAAGCCAAATTTTGGATATGGAATATATTTAGATTTAAATTAATCATAACAATGTAATTTAGTATGGGGTTGTCACTTGATGATATCCTTCTACTGGAAAACTGGGACAGGCTTTGGAAAAGGGGGTATGGCTCCGCCCATACAATTTAAATTTTTGATATCTTATAGTCTTGGAAGTATGGAGTTACTTATTGGTAAGGTATTTCTACTGGAAAACTGGCACCAGCATTGAAAACGTGGCATGGCTTTGCCCATACAAACTAAATTTTCGACAGAATAACTACTACTGAGCCGATAGAGCTGCAATTTTGGCAGTACATTTTTTTCAAGTACGAGATGGTTTAATTTTCTGTCACACCCCATTTTACCGCCCACATATCAATAAAAATGCCATATTTCCGACGGTATGCTCATTGTCGGCAACTGTACTAAAAATGGGTTGCCACACTCCCTTTGACCGCCCAAAAATCAATACAAATGCTATATTTCCGACAGTTTTTGCCGTATTAGGCTACAATTTTGTAATTTATTTTATGTGCTCACTGTCGGCAACTGTACTAAAACTGGGTAATGTCCATTTAATAGAAAACTGGGACGGGAATTGTATAAGAGGGTGTGGCTTCGCCCATATAATTAAAATTTGTAATATCGAATGGGTTTCGGAAGTAAAAGTAACAGTATTTACATACAAAATCAAAATGGAGTTACTATTTGGTGATATCCTGCTACTGGGAAACTAACAAGCAGTGAAAAATGACAGTGGTGTCAAACTATGGGTCTAAGAAAAATTTTGAATATAATTATTATGTTCCGATATAGTTGCAGGGTGCAGCAACGCGCACCGCGAAAAAGCTAGTTTCATATAAAAAGAAACATTTCAACGAATCGAGTGAAAACGATCTGGTTTTAACTTTCAATGATTTTACACAATGTCAATATTATTTTTATGGGTTGAAATATCAGTAATCCAGCTCGAAACTACCCGACATTGATTATCAATTTATACGAGTGTTATCCAAATACCTGGGTTTCGAGTATCCACACTGAGAAAATTAACCGCCTTAAAATCAAAGAATTAAAGTTGTTAAAAGACTGTAACCAAAATATCTTTGCTACAAAGAAAAGATCGTCACTAATGATTTATTCTTTAACTAAGCAACTGCTGCATCTTTGAAATAAAAGACTGAAGTTCTTTGAAGCTTAATCAATAAAAAAATATTTGCCGTAAAGATAAATTATTTACTATAACGATTTAATTCTTTGTTAAGAAGAATTTGTTAACAAAGAAAAAAGTACGCAAAATCAACAAAATTTCTTTGTTTTCTTGAAGCTAAGCATCGTTGTTTCAAAGACAAAGCCTATAACTTTAAAGAATTTTTTCTACAAAATCATATTTTTCTTAAAAATACACACGCTTATAGTCCGCAGTTACTTTGTGGGCAATATGTACTATATAGGGCAATTGATGTATTAATATGTACTAGTATCATCTTTGGTCGAGATTCGACCAATAAAAAATTGATTTTTTTTTGTATTTTTATTGAAAACATTTTTTTCTTTCTTCACTTATACGCAAACGTAATCGAACTCATACAGCACCAAACGCACCACGCAATTCTGATTTTCCATGTTCTGTGATTTTTACTTTCAAAGCTATTCGATATCAAAAATGTGGCTTATATATGCGGAGCCACACCCCTTTGTCCAATGCCCGTCACAGTACCCTACTTCCCTTATTCTACTTTCTAGTAGAAATGCTTCCAAAGCTATTTGATATAACAACTTTGAGTTGTATGAGTGTTTCCACGCCCCTTTGTCAAAGAAGGAAGTTCTTACCAAGTTTTATTGATTTGTGACTAATAGTTCAAAAGTTATACCGAAAATTTGGGCTGATGAAAAGTGCCTCGCCTCTATTTCAACGCCCATCAAATTTAACCAGTGGAATGTAACGTCTGATTTGAGGTCGAATTGCCCACCATAGATATTCGGTAATCCTTTTGCCTACTCTTATTGATTTAAAAAAAAATTATCAAAATTGGTTGAGAAGCACGGGAAAAAATGTTTCTTAACTGTTCTGCGTACACCTATTTATACATAGATATATAATAATAATATGCATAAAAAAGAGTTGGCTGTGCCGTGGACACACCCGTAGGTTTTGACGTGACGAAGTTTCTTGCTGTTGTTGTAAATGTTGATGTTGATGTTGATGTTGATGTTGATGTTGATGTTGATGTTGATGTTGATGTTGATGTTGATGTTGATGTTGATGTTAATGTTGATGTTGATGTTGATGTTGATGTTGATGTTGATGTTGATGTTGATGTTGATGTTGATGTTGATGTTGATGTTGATGTTGATGTTGATGTTGATGTTGATGTTGATGTTGATGTTGATGTTGATGTTGATGTTGATGTTGATGTTGATGTTGATGTTGATGTTGATGTTGATGTTGATGTTGATGTTGATGTTGATGTTGATGTTGATGTTGATGTTGATGTTGATGTTGATGTTGATGTTGATGTTGATGTTGATGTTGATGTTGATGTTGATGTTGATATTGATGTTGATGTTGATGTTGATGTTGATGTTGATGTTGATGTTGGTGTTGGTGTTGCTGTTGGTGTTGGTGTTGGTGTTGGTGTTGGTGTTGGTGTTGGTGTTGGTGTTGGTGTTGGTGTTGGTGTTGGTGTTGGTGTTGGTGTTGGTGTTGATGTTGGTGTTGGTGTTGGTGTTGGTGTTGGTGTTGGTGTTGGTGTTGGTGTTGATGTTGGTGTTGGTGTTGGTGTTGATGTTGGTGTTGGTGTTGGTGTTGGTGTTGGTGTTGGTGTTGGTGTTGGTGTTGGTGTTGGTGTTGGTGTTGGTGTTGGGGTTGGTGTTGGTGTTGGTGTTGGTGTTGGTGTTGGTGTTGGTGTTGGTGTTGGTGTTGGTGTTGGTGTTGGTGTTGGTGTTGGTGTTGGTGTTGGTATTGGTGTTGGAGTTGTTGTTGGATTTGGAGTTGGTGCTTTTCGTTTAGCTTTTTTTTTTGCTTCCCCATTGGTTGTGCTCTAATTTCAATTAATCCAGCAAAAGTGATGCATATGCGTCACATTAGGCGGTTCCCTGGGGGTTTTTGACACGCCTTCAAATTTTTTTTTTATTTTTGTCATATGCCCGAAGACCTCACCTTTGTTTTCGTTTCTTAAAATTTACCGTTGCACCAGTAGTCACAGAGTTAAAAATCCATGCAACGTTTTTTCATGGCTTTAGCATTTTTACTGCATTATGTGATTGCATCCCTGAAATCATGACAACAAAATTTTTTTTGTAATTTAGTTGTGAAGCGTAATAACACATCCCTGCTGTAGTAAAACAAAATTTACTGTAGCACTCCTCCTGAGTGAGTATTAATTCCATGCAACGATATTACATTTCTGTTACATAAGCTGCTATATTCACGACCTGACGACGCCGGAATTTTTTTTTTATTTTTGTCGTAAGGTCATGTATAAAAACTTTATTTTCCTTTTCAAACTTTTATCGTAGGTTATATACCCATTGAGTAAAAATTCAATGCAACGCCGCTGCATGAATGTTGCGTTATCGATCTTTGAGCGGCTCTTTCAGCGTCCCCATGATGTCAGAAATTTTTTGTCTAATTTTTTTGTGAGGGCTTCCAGTAGGCCTTTATTGGCGTATCATATTTTTAATCCTAGCGCTAATACTCAGTGAGTAATAATTCCATGTAACAAATTTTCAGTTGCGTTGCTTACGCAGCTCCCACTACGTCCTTATGCCGTATTACATTTTTTTTTTATTTTTTTAATATAGCCAAAGAATTAACCTTTACGGTCATTTTATTTTTTTAATCATAGCTCTTATACCCAGCGAGTAACAATTCAATGAAACGCAGATGAATTTTTAAAAAATTCATTTTTCAACTTTTTTGGAAACTAGAGCAGTACAACGTAACTTCGTCATGTCAATATATAAAGTAGATAAAGAAATGGCTTAAAACATAGATTTGTGTATATAACTTTGGAGTAGTTTGAAATATTTGAAAAATTTTTTCACAGAAATAATTGTTTAAGCTGTAGAACTTTGTAAAAAATACATAAACAACATTTTGATAAATGTAATTTTCATCAAAAAAATCATGGGGGGGTAGCTCATGATTTTCGATGATAATCACTTAAACACTTAATAAAATTATATATCAAAATGAATGAACTTTTGCAAATAAATGATATGTTATATGAAATAGTGTGAGAGAAGAAAATAGAAAAAAAAATAATATTACAAAAAAAGAATGTTTGGTCTAATATTTGAGCAAAAATTTAATATTTTATAGTTTTTTTGAAAACAACATAAGAAATTGAATTGGTGAGATAATGGTGAATATTTTCTCATTTCTCCAAAGTCATTTAATTAAACTTTCAGACAAAGAAAATTTATGGAAAATCGATTGAAAAATGGCTGAGATATTTACATACAAAATCAAAATTTGAAATATCAATTGTTTTTTTATCATTCTGAGGCAATGACATTGCTTTAAGAAATGCATTGCATGGAGAAAATCTACAGGTTTCGAAATATCACAATACTTTTGATGTCATAATAACGGGAAATTTTTTAACATAGTATTCGTGGAAAATATTAGCAAAAAAGTGTTCGTATACCGTTATTTTTCTCAACCAACGAATTTCCATACAAAAAACGCACAACAAAAAACTGAAAACATCTATAGTTTTCGAGATATCACAATAATTTTGATGTCAAAATAACGGAAATTTTTCAAAATTTACTTTTCGTAAGCAATTTCCCCATCACAATATATATTGACGCTTGTTAAATAAAAAATATTGACACTTGTTGTAGGGTAACCGTAAACGTTGGTGAAAATATCAATGTATTTTTTGCACATATTATGAATGTCTAAATTTCTCTCTTATATCATGTTTTTAATAAATGCTCTTTTTCCGCTCATATTTGAGGTCAAAGATCACCAATCTAGTATTCAGTCATATTGTGCAGCCAGACCTTTCATCCGATACTTCATTCTTCATTCTACCTCTTTCCAGTTCTGAGATCCCTAACTAAAAATAATATAAACTTTCAACGTTAATATTTCGGGTCAAAGGTCATCAATTTAAAATCTAACATAATTCGGCACATCTATGGTGCAGTACCTTTCGAATGATATACGTTTCATTGTCCTTATTCTAACATAAATATTGAAAAAGTGTACGACAACATTCGATGTTTGCGTATTAATATATAAGAATAAGTTGTAATTAGCCGGTTAAGGGTCAAGGGGGAGGGGGTGGGAAGGAGAGTGGAGAAGGGGTGAGTAATAGAAAAAAAGGCGGACATACAAAGATAGTATCAAAGAAATCGACTTTTTTAAAGTCCTCATCTTGACGTACTAGTTCATCTAGTACATCTTTGACGTACTTTGTTTGGTGGCGTAGTTGGTTAAAGTGCGTGGCCACTATGTCAATGAACCTGGAGACCTAGGTTCGAACCCCAGCAGCGACAGAAAATTATTTGAATTAAAATCCGTTTATTTTTTTTTACATCTTTGTCACAAGAAGTTTAGTCTTTGATATAAAGTATATTTTTCATGGGAATTTAATAATCTTTGTGCCTTTGCCGTAAGGATGTTTTATCTTTGGGCACAATCGAACCAATAAAAGTCTTTGTGGCAAAGTGTATTTTCTTTGGATTTACGATTTTTTTTCCCTGAGTGCAGTTACAAGGTTCAAAAAAATTTAAAGCTTTTTTCAAAACTAAAACTAATAATTTTCATAAAACTAGCTGTGTTTTAATGATTTTTTTTCCTGAAACTTACATGACTTATATTGAAAAGGGTCTTTAGATTAAATTTTGCTTTAATTTAGTTAAAATTAAGTTAAAATTTGTTTTTATTAAAAATACCATCATAAAAATAGTATTATTTTAAAATACCAGCTTAAGGCCACAATTTTATTTTCTATTTTGATATTTTTTGATGAAATTGTTAAATTTCATGTTTGGAAGTATTTTTTTTTTTAAGTATCAAAATAGAAAATAAAATCGTGGCCTTGAGCTGGTATTTTAAATTAAAACTTTTAGACAGGGTGTTGTTCAGGAATATTTGAAGAATCCAAATTGAAAAAGTTTCTTCGGTACCATTCGGTACCCGAGATATAAAATCTTATATTCATTTTTTTGAAAACGTTAAAAAATTGCATTCAAGTATACATTTCTCAAAAATAGGAAAAGGCATATGCAAAAATTATGCTAATTATTTATTCGGTAACTTTAAGGAATACATTAACAGTATAATCAATACCACCAAAACTTAGACTATTGGGTAACAATCAAAAGTTCTGTGCTATCTCGATTACAGCTTTTGCTTCAAATATCCTTCACACACTGTGGATAAGAATCGTGAGCGGCATCGTGTTTACCAATATATTGTTAGTTTAATCCTATACTTACTTTTGTTTTAAGACATACGTAGTTTTTTTTATAAAAGTCAAAGCATTTTAAGATCGTTATTTTTTACTGTTTTCCTCAAAAAACAACTTTGTCCTTGCGAGGCAGGAAGACATCCTTTTTTTCCTTAAAATTTTTTTAGGGTGATCTTGACAAACCCATGCAACTTTTGAGACCTCTTAGAATACGATCTAATTTTTGCGTTACGCCCTATTGTGCATGTTATTAAATGTTTGTACACAACTGATCGAGAACTAGATCTACTAGTTTTATGCCGACTCGGAACGGCTAATGTGCATGTTCTCAAGAAGCTTTACATGGCATTATTTACTTTTTGAGACATGCCATTGTCTGCATGTAACGAACGATCAGAAAAATTAATTTAATTTGAAAAAAATTTCTGTGTCTGGTGGCAGATTCGAACCTCGGACCTTAGAATTTAGAATTTAGAACACTTATACTAATTGAGTAAGAATTCCATGCAACGCCGATGCATTTTTGAAAATGCTATGTTTAACTTTTTTTTCAAAACATGCACGGCAAAACAAACCTTTTCTGAGTTTTAAATTTTCAAAAAGAAAATCATGCTTCGAATATTCTTCAAAACGCCCAAAGGTATACATTAATTCTACTAGTTTTTATGTTTCTAGATTAGTTTTCCATTCTAGAGTATTATTCTAGAGTAGTTTTGAGCTGTATTATCATGATTTTAGCTGTGTTTGGTTTTTTTTTATAGTGATTTTCCCACAAAGTTTTGAAACCACTTAAAAATATTTTAAAACTTTTGAAAATTACCCAACCCATATAAAATAATAGTCAGTTAGGTCAGTCTAATAAACATTAACAAAACCTGGCTTTAAAGAATTTTTACAACAGCGTTGTTCTATTTTTTTGTTGGCTTTGGGATATTATTTTTTTTTTATATCTAACCATGCCGGAAAGAATAACAATTTTTAATAAGTTAAGAAAAAAGAAAAAATATTTTATGCTTGAATGCATTTTGTTGGAAATTCAAAAGCGAGTCAACTGGCACAAGCGAAGCTAAGCCAAGTTGTTGAAAAGTCAGCGCCAGCGGCTATTTTTTCTGAGCACATAACGTTAAGGATCTGTGGCGCGCGTGTTAAGCATGGCACATCGGAGCTAATATTGAGCTCCAACTAAGTGCTGTCTGTCTGTCGGTGGGTCGCTCGAATGGTCGGTTGGTTGGTCTGCGTGTCGCTTGTGTTTTCTAGTTCTAGAAATTTCTTGAGTTCCAGATTTCTTTCAAATATTCTTTTTTTTCGTCTTTATTTTTCCTGCGGAACGAATGTTTTTTTTTTTCTTTCTAGGTGGAATCATAAATTTTTAGAACTCTGTTTGTCTACTTGGTACTGTGTTGTTTTTGTTGTTGTTTTAACATTTTCTGCTCATTTCGCCTGCGGTCTATTTGGGTTTACAAGTATCTGTTCTGATCCTTTTTCACATTTTTCCATCCTTAATACCTTTATGCGGCCATCCTACCCTACCTTATCTCCTCTTCATCCGTATTCGCTTTATGATATCTAATCCATTCACAAATCGGGCATTTCTACCTATTTCTTCACACTGAATTCTTTTTTCTCCTTTTCCACGATTGCGTGAACTTGAGCACAATCCAATTTTTATTTTCGCACTCCTAAGATTTTAAGATTTTTATACCTCTAGCAGTTACGGTGATTGTTTGTTTTTTTGCTTCCTTTTTTCCTCAGTTTTTTTGTTTTTTGTTTTTGCGCCCTTTGTTATCCTTACGCTGTGCCTTGCTGGCTACCTTTTTTGTTTCATTTGCATTTTCAGAATGTATGGCGGCGCGAATGAGAATCCTTGATTTGTTTGCGCCTCCGTTTAAGGAATTGTTTACAAATCTCGAAACAAATTTAAACTTATTGAATATTTTGTGCTTTTTTTGTACTTTTTTGTGTGTAATAAACTTATTCCAAATTTTTTTACATTTCCATTCTGAGCTTAATTTTGACTTTGTTTCTCACAAGAATTGCTTTCTTTTTTATTTCAGGTGTCCTGGATAAGAAAGCGTGATTTGCATATATTGACTGCTGGAATCCTAACATACACATCAGACGAGCGTTTCAAGGTAAATGTGCTAGTGCTACAGGGTGATGAACTTTAGATTGCACAGGCGATTCTTATTATTTTTAGCTGGCTTGTGTTAAATCTCGATTCAAGTTGAGAACACAATAATTTTCAAAGCTCTAGGGATTGATGCTGTGAATTTGTGAAAAATGCTGTGAATGGCATTTTGTGAAATTATCTTTGTTGTTGTTAAGAGATTCTCTCAAGGGTTTATTATTTTGAAAAATGAATGTTGAAACATGTAATAAAGTCAGTGAATTCGACTCAATAATTTTGTTTGTACAGAAAAGTACCCGTTTAAATTGTCTTTTGACAAAGAACAAAAAAAAAATTCAGCAAATAAGTATTAAAGGATCAGCAGTTTGAAGTTTTCTTTGAATCTGGTTAAATAAAATTAAGATTAACGTCTTAATCCCGATAAACTGTGTTTCTGGATTTTCTTTTGATATATCACTCAATACTATAAGTCTAGGTAAAACAATTGTTCTTTATGGGAGACTTTTGGAGAAACTTAACACTTAAGGCAGAATCGAAACAAAGAATCAAACATTTTACGATTTGTTCTTCTGAAAATTTGCAAGCTCTAAGGTGTATTCCAATATTCCAATATTCCAACAATTCCAATATTTTGGATTATGTTGAGTAATTTTGCTGGTTTTTGGCTTTTGTGCTGGTAAAAAATTATTTCTATTTTAAAGGTTTATCTCATCTTTAAAATAGTGGCTTAACTCTGCATGAACTATTTGATTAAAGGTAAGTAATGCAAAGTAAAGATCAGGTTAAATTGAAGTAAAATTAAGATAAAGGTAATATATAAGATAAGATGAGATGAGATAAGATAAGATTAGATAAGATAAGATAAGATAAGATAAGATAAGATAAGATAAGATAAGATTAGATAAGATAAGATAAGATAAGATAAGATAAGATAAGATAAGATAAGATTAGATAAGATAAGATAAGATAAGTTAAGATAAGATAAGATAAGATAAGATAAGATAAGATAAGATAAGATAAGATAAGATAAGATAGGATAAGTTAAGATAAGATAAGATAAGATAAGATAAGATAAGATAAGACACGATAAAATAAGATAAGATAAGATAAGATAAGATAAGATAAGATAAGATACGATAAGATAAGATAAGATAAGTTAAGATAAGATAAGATAAGATAAGATAAGATAAGATAAGATAAGATACGATAAGTTAAGATAAGATAAGATAAGATAAGATAAGATAAGATAAGATAAGATAAGATCAGAAAAGATAAGATAAGATAAGATAAGATAAGATAAGATGAGATAAGATAAGTTAAGATAAGATTAGTTAAGATAAGATAAGATAAGATAAGATTAGGTAAGATAAGATAAGATAAGATACGATAAGTTAAGATAAGATAAGATAAGATAAGATAAGATAAGATAAGATAAGATAAGATCAGATCAGATAAGATAAGATAAAATAAGATGAGATAAGATAAGATGAGATAAGATAAGTTAAGATAAGATAAGATAAGATAAGATAAGATAAGATAAGATAAGATAAGATAAGATAAGATAAGATAAGATACGATAAGTTAAGATAAGATAAGATAAGTTAAGATAAGATAAGATAAGATAAGATCAGATAAGATAAGATCAGAAAAGATAAGATAAGATAAGATAAGATAAGATAAGATGAGATAAGATAAGATAAGATAAGAGAAGATAAGATAGTATGAGATAAGATAAGATAAGAAAATATAAGATAAGATAAGATAAGACTGCAAGGTTAGGCAAGGTTAGGTAAGGTTTGAAAAGGGTGGGTAAAATAATGTTACGAAAGGTCTATTTCCAAAAGTCTAGCGGTTATTTGTATCCAAATTGGACATTAAGGTGGGTCACCCCATATGGAAAAAAAAAATATTTCAAAAGACCGCCCCTCATTTGAAAGCTTATGTTAAGGGGATTTTAGTAGCATACACATTTTTTTTTAGGTGGACCCGAAATCTGCCCCAAATGGTCTTTTTGTATAACTTCATCAGTTTTTATCCGATCGTAAAAAAAAAGTATGTCGTTAAATAGATCTCAACAAGGACTATAATTCGTTTTAACAACATTTTTACCTCCGATTCCATCTTTGACCAGATATTTCAACTTTTCGTCTTATTTCCTCACTAACCCCAAAACTTCCATTTTTGTTTTTAAGAAAATAAAAGTTCGTAAAAAATCATTAAACTTTTGTGAACAAACTTTTTGATTTCATTCGTAGGAAAAAAAGTTACAGCGAATTTAATTTTCGGTCAAGTTTGGCTTCGTTTTTATTATTTAGCTTTCGGTTCATCTTCGTTTGCCTTCGTTCATCTCCGTGTTTGTTCGTTAGTCTTCGGTTCAGCTTCATTTGGTTTCGTTTTTAATACAAAGTTTCTTTAAAATCGGTCCAGTCGATCAGGCACTATGGAGTCATATATATTTTATTACTTGAAGCGCCCTCTACCGAAAGCTTTTGAAACTTCTCATAGCCTATCTTTTAATCTTGAGTCAGGAGAATCTTTATACTAAATGCCAACAAAATTGCTCCAGCCGTTTAGTCTGCAATTTATTATTGCATATAAAAACAAATCAACAAGCAAAACAGCAACGAGTGGAAAACCACACAATCTCACACACAAGCAAACAAAATATTCCTGCTATTGCTTGGTCAGGAGTATTGTCATTCTTTATTTCATCAAAATCATTCTAACGGTTATATTTTAAATTTAACTGTTTTTTACTGCCGCTCAATATAATAAAATAAATTAAGGCCCTGTTTCAATTTTTTGAGTAAAAAAACGGGCTTGTTTGAATGCCAATACAATTTTTTTTTTTATTTGTCTTGGATTAACAATTATATGTTTTTTGCAGCCATATTTACGGTTATACAGCGCGTAAAAGTTGAGGTCGCGAACATGAGGTCTCTTGCGGCTTGCACGATATCATCTCTTCAGGTAGTTTAATAAAAAAAAACAAAAAAACCAAAATTTTATAACAGTTTTGTCTTGTGCGTGAACCAAAAAAAGTGTAAAATTAAAAAAAATAAAAAAAGCAGAAAACACATTTTTTTTATTTGATTTTGTTAGTTCACGCACTTAATTATTTTACAAAAAGAAAAAAGATTTAAGTTAATCGGACATTTACTTTTCGAGTTTGAGTGCAAGCCGTTTCAAAAAATGTCATTTCTAGAAATACTAAATCAAATAGTAATGAGAGCCAATAATCAAGCTGTCTTATAGAACTGCAACAAGGTGTATGTTTTAAACGGCTTTGAATTTTATTCTGAAATTTTTTTACACATTCTTAGGATGTTTTTGAAAATAATAAAAAAAAAATTCGAAAATTTATCAAAAAAAAATTGAAACTGGGCCTTAATTCAAATCTTAATCAAAAGCGCGAATGAAGAATCGAACCCAAGATTCAAAAAATTTGCAAAGTATATTAAATTTATGTTTATTTTTTATATTCACTTTACTTATTGAACAGACTGCAGCAGCGAATGCAATGCCGATTGCTTGATAAAGACAGCGGGAAACAGCTATCGATTACATTAGAATAAGTCATTGAATGCTGGATACAGGCTTATGTACAAAGTTCATCTTATGAAAAGCAAACCAGCTTTTTTAAAGCATAATTTTTTATATAAAAAACTAAGTGCAGAGTGATAAGAGAAAAAAAAAATCGAAATGTATAATGAAAAATAAAATTTGCACTGAAACTTTGATTCGTTGAAACTTTTTTCTTAATGAATGAAGTAAAATACTTTCTTGCTAAAAGTTTAGGGATTTTTCTTGTAAAGTTTCATTTTCCTAAAAAAAAAAATAATCAAAGTATACGTATTTAATAAAACTCTTAATTTGGAATATAATGGCTTGAACAATTTTGATGAAATAAAGAATGACAATTCTCTTGACCAAGGTATAGCAGATAGTTGGTTTTTAGAATTGAAAATATTTTGTTTACTTGTGTGTGAGGTTGTGTGGTTTTGCTCTAGTTGCTGTTTTGCTTGCTTATTTGTTTTTATATGCAATAATAAATTGCAGACTAAACGGCTGGAGCAATTTTGTTGGCATTTAGTATAAAGATTCTCCTGACTCAAGATTAAAAGATAGGCTATGAGAAGTTTCAAAAGCTTTCGGTAGAGGGCGCTTCAAGTAATAAAATATATATGACTCCATAGTGCCTGATCGACTGGACCGATTTTAAAGAAACTTTGTATTAAAAACGAAACCAAATGAAGCTGAACCGAAGACTAACGAACAAACACGGAGATGAACGAAGGCAAACGAAGATGAACCGAAAGCTAAATAATAAAAACGAAGCCAAACTTGACCGAAAATTAAATTCGCTGTAACTTTTTTTCCTACGAATGAAATCAAAAAGTTTGTTCACAAAAGTTTAATGATTTTTTACGAACTTTTATTTTCTTAAAAACAAAAATGGAAGTTTTGGGGTTAGTGAGGAAATAAGACGAAAAGTTGAAATATCTGGTCAAAGATGGAATCGGAGGTAAAAATGTTGTTAAAACGAATTATAGTCCTTGTTGAGATCTATTTAACGACATACTTTTTTTTACGATCGGATAAAAACTGATGAAGTTATACAAAAAAGACCATTTGGGGCAGATTTCGGGTCCACCTAAAAAAAAAATTTGAATGCTACTAAAATCCCCTTAACATAAGCTTTCAAATGAGGGGCGGTCTTTTGATATTTTTTTTGGTGACCCACCTTATTGGACATTCAGGCAGGAGTTGAGTGATTGGCTATATTTTTATGTGAATCACTGCAGATTGGAAAAAGTTTCATTTTTGTGTAAGTAGCAATATTTGAGAGAAGATTTTAAAGTTTAGCTTTAATTGGTATAAAGGAAGGCAGGGAAAGCATTGGCAGGTTTATTTTTAAATCAGGGGCCGAATTGCGGGAGTAGTGAACGAGTAAGCAATTGTATCGAATAAAATAACGTGACGAAACAAGTTGCTGGATCGCGGCACTCGATTCGCATCGAAACGAAATTTTAGCAGAAATTTAACGATTTTCGATGGCATTCTTGTGCATTGTAATATATTAAATGTCAAAACGACCTCACAAGCAATAGAAAAAATTAGCATATATATATTGAGAGCAATTGTGTTGTTTTTAAAAAAGTGATTAAATATTAATTCAATATGAATCCAGTTTTGTTTTTTTATTTTACTTCTTCGGAGTCGGAGGAGGAAAATAGCGACATGCAAATAAGAAGACAACTTAGAGATAAAAGCAATCCTTTATCACTACATGGATCGGCGTAAGAAAATTTACAACATTTACATATTAAACAAATTATTTAATGTTATTTTTTCGCAGATTTAAAAAATGGCGCCTCGGTAGTCGAGTTGTTAGCGTGCTCGACTGCCACCCCAGAGGTCCCGGGTTCGATTCCCGGCCAGGCCATGGTCCTTCGCTTTAAAACCTTTCTAAATTTTCTCTCCTCATTTCTAATCAACTGAAATTTAAAATTTATCAATATTTACGACTTGAAGTTGTAGTTGATGGTAGAGAAGTTTGTGGATGAGATTGCCTTATAACTTGAATTGACTGAGGTAAAGGCATAACACTTACCTCTGATTCAAATTCACATGTTTCTTTGGCTTTCCACCACGCTTAGAACATTCTACACATGTTTCACTTGATTGCCCTTTCCTTCCCACTAAACTATCACCCCATTTCGAACCAAGGCAGACTTGACTGAATAGGTATTCCACCTGAAATCCTTGGTTCAAAGCTTAAAAAAAAAAAAAAACACTCTCACTTTTAGCCAGTGGAAGCTGCAGTTCGGTAGAAGGTTCTTTGCAAAATTGGGATGTTCTATCATAAACTTCGACATCATGCCTTTTTGCAATCCATTTATTTTGTTAACATTAGTCCTAAAAATTGATACAAATTAACTTATATTCCATTATAGATATTAATTAAAAAAATATTCTTACATTTTGTCTGTTTTCAAACTGTTTCTGCAAAAACAAATTTAATTTTAAATGTTTTCGATCACACTTTAGCTATCGAGTGAAGTTTGGTATGTTTTCATTCGAACGACTGCTCGTTATCGATAGCCGTTATCCCAAATTCTGACACTTTATGTTCGACAACGAGTGAATTCTTACACTTTATGTTCGACTACGAGTGCCGTGATCTCAAACGTCAAAATTTCGAAAGATTTTACTCTATAACGACTGCCGCAATTCGGGCCCAGATGTTGTTTTGACCCTTACAGTTATTTTGCGCTCAAAGAAGTTACAGATAATCAATATCATATTTTCCTGGTATAAAATATATCTTGGCAAGGCTCCTTTGCCGTCGTCGGCTCCATCACTTACATTGCCAGATATGTCGTATGCCCAAACTGTTTCTCTTGCTCCTACTCTTGTCGATGCTAATCAGGTTGCACTTACTTCGGAGGTTTCTGATCCAATCTCACCTAAACCATTGATTGCGGTTCCTCCAAATAAATCAATCTTTGTTTCGCGTTTAGCTGCAGATACAACGGAAAATGATATAGACTTTTTTATTAAAGCAAAGTTGAAGTGCTCTTTGTCTCTTTCGATCCAAAAATTCAAATATTTAAATCCGAGACTGACTACTTCGTTTAGATTGACTGTTCCGGAAAACTTATTTAATACTCTTGTGGATGTAAACTTTTGGCCCCGTAATACAATTGTTCATGAATTTGAATTCAAAAACAAACCACGTATTGCAAATGTTGTACACTTGCCTCGTCCTTCTAATAATCCTCAGTACCATACAAAAAACGATTAAAAAATCACAAGTCTAAATTAGAGCTTGTCTATCAAAATGTTAGAGGTCTCAATTCTAAACTTTCCGATATTTTCATTTACAGTTTTGATTTTGAATATAACTTTATAGTTTTTACTGAAACTTAGCTTCACTCTAACGTATTAAATTCTGAAATAATGTGCAATAAGTACCAAATTTTTCGTAAAGATCGCTATGATAAGATCGGTTGTGGCGTTCTGATAGCTGTCCATAACTCCCTTGCTTCTGAGGAATTAACAATTCCTGGCACCAACAATCTGGACTTTATTTGTGTTACAGTTAAATTTAATAATAATACTATTTTTCTTACTTGCTTTCACATTCCACCTAAAAGTGATTTAATTATTTACTTAAACCATATTAATGCCATCGAAATTGTCCATAAAATTCTTAAAAACATGGATACTATCATTGTTTTAGGTGATTTTAACTTACCTTCCGTGTGCTGCAGTTTGTCCGATGATTCCGAATTTCTTACTCCTATTTCTGCTTCCGATTGGATAAATGATTTCTTAGATAAGTTGTCTGATCTGTGTCTTCAACAGGTTAATAATATTCTTAATAAAAATTGTGGATCTCTTGACCTTGTATTTGTAGACAGATGCACTTCTGTAAATCTCCGTCGTTCGAACCCAGTTTCTGTTCCGGAAGATGATTATCATCCAACTCTTGAAATAACAATATTACTTGCCAACGAAAGTGAAAATAAATTAGCTCCAAATACGCGAAATAATAAAATTTTTAACTTTAAAAAAACAGATTATGTTAAACTTAATGCTCTTCTCGCGCGGATTGACTGGTCCCCAATTTTAAATAATAGGTCTTCGTACTCTTTTTATGATGTCGAATCTTCAGTGCAGTTTTTCAATGATACCTTGCAAAATTGATTTTCATTATCTGTGCCAAAACAAAATAGTAATTTCAAGCCTTTAAACCCTCCTTGCTTAACTAGTGAGCTTAAGTCTTTAAAAAATTCCAAAAATCGCTTATTTAAGAAATATAAAAAGTCAGGCTCTTATTTAGATTTCGCTTGCTATTCCTCTTGTCGTTACAGATATCAACTATTAAATAAATAATGCTACTCAGCCTATATAGCCAAAATAAAAACTCAATTTAAAGATAATCCGAAACTTTTCTACACTTTTTTCAACTCAAAACGAAAAACCTCCAGCTTCCCACCTCTTATGAAATTCAATAATAAAGAAGCATCTTGCGACATCGAAGTTTCCAACATGTTTGCAAACTTCTTTAAAACAACCTACTCCGATATACCATTGAGCATGAGTCTTGAATATCCTTACCTACCACCAGTTAACTCTTTTGAAACCCCCGTATTAGATTCTAATATAGTTATGCATTACCTTCGACAAATCTTCTTTTACGACTTGTCCTGACGAAATACCGAGCTGCATTTTAAAACATTGTTCTATTAGTTTGTGTCATCAATCATTTTTAATACATACCCTTTCAATCATTTTTAATACATCCTTGCACAGTGGTCATTTTCCCTATATATGGAGAAAATCTTATATAATACCTGTTCATAAATCCGGCTCAAAAATTGATATTTCCAATTACCGAGGTATCGCAAAACTAAGCACAATCCCTAAGTTATTTGAGAAAATTATAACTGATCAAATAACCCACGTCGTATCTTCCTCCATTTCCACCTCTCAACATGGTGTTGTCAACCTCTTGGAGTTTACTACGCGTGTCATTAAAGGTTTTACTTTAGGACGACAGACTGACGTTATTTTTACAGACTTTAGCAAAGCTTTCGATAGTGTTAATCATTATGTTCTTCTGAAAAAGCTTCATCTAATTGAGTTTCCCGTCAAACTATTACACTGGATTAAATCGTACTTGTCGAATCGTTCGCAAAAAGTTTTATATAAGAATTCTATGTCAAAAAATATTTTGGTGACATCAGGTGTTCCTCAGGGAAGTCATCTTGGTCCGGTTTTATTTTTACTGTTTATAAATGACCTTCCTTCTGTAATAAAACACTGTAACGTCTTAATGTACGCCGATGACGTAAAACTTTTTCTAACTTGCAAATCGCCTGAAGAACAACAACTCTTACAATCCGATTTAAATAGTCTAGTGGAGTGGTGTAATTTAAACATTATAAAATTAAACTTAAAAAAATATAAGCAAATGACATTCTCACGTCGAATTGCTAATAGTATAAATTACACTATAAATAATACTAATTTAGAAATTGTACACAGTTTTCTTGATTTAGGTGTAATTATGGATCCTAAACTTCGTTTCAATCTTCAAGTTAATTTGGTGGTAAATAAGGCTAGAGGTGTCCTTGGTTTCATTAAAAGATGGGCTAAAGAATTCAACGATCCTTTCACTACTAAAATACTTTATACCTCTCTTGTTAGACCAATTCTTGAATATGCATCCGTAATATGGAACCCTCAATACAATGTCCACATCGATGCATTAGAATCCGTTCAAAAAAAATGCTTACTTTTTGCTTTACATTATCGTTGGAACCCCAATATTATTCTTCCCCCTTATGAAACCCGCCTTAAAATTATTTCCCTGCCTTTCTTAAGAAGCAGAAGAATTATGCTTAATGTCTCTTCATTAAACTTCCCTAGGAGCGGAGCCAGACATTTCAAGCTTTTTAAGTTGAGTCAGTGCAATTCTAATTATGCCCTTCACGACCCTTTGCGATGTATGTGTAGTGATTTCAATGGCAACTTGAACTTGATAAATTTTTCTGACTCGGTGGATGTCTTAAAACGTAAAATGATATTACACTTAAATAGTAATAGTTAACACATTCATTGTGATAACAAATACAACTCGCGATAATTGTGTAGATTTTACGATTTAACAAATAAGCATCATCGAATATGTTAGATACTTTAAGTTTTCGTTTTATTCAGTTTGGTTGCTTTATTTTTTTTCATTAAATTATTTTAGATCTTTAGTTCTATAGCTTCCCAAGTTTGAAATGGGACCATGAAAACCGTGTCTCTCGGCTTTGTGCGTCAGAGTTTATCTCTTTTCCATACAAGTTTTTACCTGCGTTGGCCCAAATGCATATCCAAATAATAACTTTAACTCTGTGTTCCCTTATTTTAGTGACCCGAATATATAAATATATTGTGCCTGCACAATATATACTTGTATATCTGTGCTATGTTTGGTATTGGTTTGGTGTTTGAGAGTTGCATCTCTTTTCCACGTTAGGATCTTGGGTTGGACAGTAGCCCCAAGCCAAATGACAGCAGTTATGAATGCGGTTATGTATGGTCTGGTGAATTACTTTGGATGTTGTCTTGTATATCTTCGTATTATGAAGATTGTGCTTTTATTCGATGATGTTTATGATGTTTACATAAGCGCAAAAAATACTCAAATTTAAAATGTTTCTTTACTTAATTTTGATTTCCGCTGAAAGGCCAAGCAATTGTGCTTAGTGGAGGCTTTTATGTGCCAAAAGGTGGTAAGTTTTAGCACGTAGGTGCATTCTATTCAGTCCGGCTGATCCGGGAACTTCTTAGAATGTAAATCGTGCATGCGTATGGCGCGGGTCATACGTATCAATGAAGATTTCTTACCTCCGGGCGAATCCAAAAAAAAAAAAAAAAAAAAAAGGCAAAGGAAAATTCAGAAAATATTGAGGTACTTAAACAATATTTTTAGCGCTATGGCGGAAGCATTAAAATTTGAGGAAGTTTTAGCGAACGTAGCAAAGGTAAAGGCGTCTTTTTCAAAATCGAAAGAAAATAATAGGAAATTCTTAATAAAGTAGGCCAATTTTGGGTCAAGGACTATTTTTTTTTTTAATCTGATTTTTTTTTAATCTGAAACATTAGGCTATGTTATGATCGAAAGTTTTTGTAGGACTTAAATTTAGATAGGAAACTCGATTTGAAACCTCCATTTTGAACTTCTTCAAATTCACGATTTTTAGTTGCGCCAATCCAGTTTGAAAATTTTCTGAATTGTTTTTCGCGTCACGTGCTTATATTACATCCAGGATTCAGAATCTGGCCTTGCAGGGAGGTTCTGAAATACTTTTGGAAAAAACCCATCTAATGGTCATGTTGGCTAGAGAACCTTTTAATATTATCACATCATTTAACACTTGGTAGAGGTCACAGTATTCACTTCTAAAGAGGTGCCAGCCGCAATCATAGTCATCCGACTACTTGCATTAGCACCAGTTTTTAGGTCATCTGCCTTATCACGGAATTACTCCGCTGTCCACCGTCAACCTCGTATTTTAGAAATGTGTTAGCAAATTTTTTGACTTTTCGGCAATATAACCTCAAAATCCTGATATGATGGAAAAAAAGAGTTCAGATTTAATAGGGTGCTATTATGAAAAAAATTCTATGAGACCTCCTTTTTACGAATCTAAACTCAATTTTTAATCCCATCGTAGGAGGTTTTGGAGATATTTCGAGTTTATATTGCCAAAAATTGGCATTTAGGACTACTTTTGAGGCTTTGTGCACAAAGTTTTTTTAAACTCTTCTCTATTAATAGCATCATTCATAAGTACTCTTTGTATTGCTCTGATTAAGGGCATAGGCAGGATGAAAATTATGAGGGGGGGGGGGGGGGGGAAGGGGAAGAGCTTATAAATTTCTTTTTACCATATCTTTCATACTTTACCACATCTTTTTACCATATCTAGTTTGAAACAATAAGGAAAAACCACATATTAAAAAGGAATTACATATAGAAACTACTTTCAAAGCAATCGATTAAATAAAAAATCTCAGATTTAGGGGGGCGGGGGAAATTTCCCAAGGATACGCCCTTGGCTGTGATAAGATTCTTTGTTGGACTATAATGGCGGAGAGTATGGAATTACCCATTAACTATGGAATAGTGACATATGGAGATTCTTAATTTCGCGTAAAGCGTATTTCGATACGATGGGAAATTTTTTTAATTTTTTGAGGTTTGATAAAAAAATGCATGAGCCAAAAAATTAGAGGGATGAGAAGGAGGTAAATGGCGTCGCATCAAGGTCAAAGTTGAAAAATTTACGAGATTTTCAGACAAATCAGCCTGCAGATGCAGATATGACTAACCCTTATTAGTTTTTTATCCCCAACATTATTTTTTAAGTATACTTACCCTCTTTCTCCACCCCTTTGGGGGGTTTCCATACAAAAGTGCGGTTTTTTGAAATTTACTCCCAAACCTCCCACTGCTACCAGAATGTCCCTTGAGGATTCATGTTTATGCCCAACCCCCATTTATTTGTTCTTAGCAACATTTCTTCTAAAGAAATAACCCCCTATCTCCACCCCTTAAAAAGTCCCCTATACAAAATTGACTTTCTTGACGGAATTTCAAGGTTTCCAGTGTGTCCTAAGAGAATTTATTTGTATCACGGACCCCCATTTATTTATTCTCACCAACATTTCTTTTGAATATACTAACCCCCTATCTACATTCCTATCTTAATCCCTTATACAAAATTGACTTTCTTACAGAATTTTGGTCTGTCTAACCCTCAACCTTGCTTGGACCGCCTCGCTACTAAATGGTTGGATGTTATTACTAATCCACATTAATTTTTCACACCTGTATTTTTTTAAACTAACCTCCTTTCTGCTCCCTTAAAAGTAAAACCTACTTTTTTAATCATATTAATTCATTTTTATTATGTGAAGGATATTCTTTGCGGTTGGCGCTGACGACCTGAAGTAAAAATTGTATTTCTTTTCATTTCGGCATAGCACGTTGTTATATTCCTCTATTAATTTCACGCCTCTTTCGGCAGCATCGTTGACAAGATGTTATTTACACACAATCTCTTGCGCCTGCTGGTAGTCTCCATGTTCTACTCAAGTCTCTGGTTCGGAATATATGAAGTCTGGAGCAGTTTGAAGCGTTTAAAAAATTTTGATATCTCAGACGTGATGAAATGACTTAAATCTTTTGAACTCAATTCCTTTTTCAATTGCTTCCAATCCCATTTTGCTCTTTTAACGCCTTGATGTAAATGTGTTTTGTGGATGTCCTGCCCGTCAACATCACTCTTTTCGTCAGATGATGACTCGCTCTCCTCCTCAGAAACTAAGTCCTTGCTTTCATCTTTATCCATATCAAACGCACGAATTGCTTCAGTCATTTTCCGTTTGATGTCGTAGGAGACGCTTGGATCGAATAAAGCGAGAGCCGCAGCAAGAGCCACTGAGATACCAAAGATGTCGAGAGAACTTTGCCATCAATTTATTTGAAACAATCTGGTCAATTGAAGCATACCCAACAGCCTTATTCAAAAAATCTAAATCTTGATTGGGGGCTTCTATAGCTCCAAGCTTTCACGTAAAGTATGACAATAAAAAGGCAAACATCGCGAAGCCCGCATAGTTCTCTTTCGGTCAAGCAAAAATTATTCCGATATTTTTTGGCAATATATGGCCTTTGCCATCCATCGAGCATGACTGATGGCTCCTGGTGGTCTGACACGGTTCTTCGTTATTTTAAGTGGGTTTTACGTTTATTTGCTTAGGAAACCTCCAAGAGGGAGCAGAAAGGAGGTAAGTTGAAAAAAAATACAGGTGTGAAAAATTTATGTGGATTGGTAATAACATCCAACCATTTAGTAGCAAGGCGGTCCAATCAAGGTTGAGGTTTAGACAGACCAAAATTCTGTAAGAAAGTCAATTTTGTATAAGGGATTAAGATAGGGATGGAGATAGGGGGTTAGTATATTCAAAAGAAATGTTGGTGAGAATAAATAAATGGGGATCGGTGATACAAATAAATTCTCTTAGGACACACTGGAAACCTTGAAATTCCGTCAAGAAAGTCAATTTTGTATAAGGGACTCTTTAAGGGGTTGAGATAGGGGGTTATTTCTTAAGAAGGAAAGTTGCTAAAAACAAATAAATGGGGGTTGGGCATAAACATAAATCCTCTAGGGGCATTCTGGTAGCAGTGGGAGGTTTGGGAGTAAATTTAAAAAAAACCGCACTTTTGTATGGAAACCCCCCAAAGGGGTGGAGAAAGAGGGTAAGTATATTTAAAAAATAATGTTGGGGCTAAAAAACTAATGAGGGTTAGTCATACAAACCACTGCTCTATCGGCAACTCCTGAGCATCTGCAGGCTGATTTGTCTGAAAATCTCGTAAATTTTTCAACTTTGACCTTGATGCGACGCCATTTACCCCCTTCTCGTCCCTCTAATTTTTTGGCTCATGCATTTTTTTATCAAACCTCAAAAAATAAAAGGTCCCAGCGTATCGAAATCGAAAAATCCTTTTTGGAGGCAAAGGTGGACAAATTTTGCTCATGCACTAAACCTTGGACTAAAACTCCAAAAAAAGCGTTTCTTCGGTTATATAACTTGAAAGATATTAAAATCCTAACGTGATAGGATAATTTTTACCTCATATATTAATACTTCCGAGAAAAATACTTGCGAAATGACATAGTAGACCTGGGAATTTCATAACTGCTCGTTAACAATATATTTTGTATTTAAACTTAGATTTCGATTTTGTCTTAACGTCTTGAGCAACGCTTTTTTTTTTTATAATAAGTTGTTATTTTTATTTAAAATCATGCTTGTGAGATAACTTTAATTTTATTCTTCAGTTAAAATTCTCTCCTCATGCATTCAAATTTATTTTCATCACATCTCTTGTGGTTTGCTAGAAATTTCAACTAAACAAGATATATACATATATACGTTACCTGTCCTCTAGGCAACCTTCAATCAGTGTAACGTACATGCAGCTCTGTTTCAACTTAGTATGTATCATGAAATTCTTAATCTCAAGTGATTCTTAATAAACTTGTTGTTGATTCCATCGAGTTACTAACAGGTGTTGCCTTGTTGTCTTCCTTAATTAAATATGTCGCCAAGTTAAGTAGCACACAGTGTCGTTAGCTGATTACTTTGTTGGTATATGAAAAACAATCTAATGAATAGTTTAAATTACATCAAACAGAAACAACAAAAAAAAAATTGGGAATCACGTTATTTTGTTGTAAAACTAATTAAGAAGTTCTGGTAGTGCATCGCTTAACTTAGTTTTGATTAAAACTTACAAGATACATTCTTATGAATTAAGTAACCGAACATTTAAATTTGTTTTACATCTCGCACTTTTTTCTTTCTCTTTTTCTTACTCTCGATCGCACGCACTCTTCATATACACACGAACATACGCACATACGCATACACGGATGCACGCATTTCAACAAACATCAATGCAGGTTATACGCACGGATGACTCCAAGGATTGGTCGCTACATGTAAAATTTGCACAGCCACGTGACAGCGGAATCTACGAGTGCCAAGTGAACACGGAGCCAAAGATTTCCATGGCATTTCGTTTGAATGTCATAGGTGAGTATCTGGTAGATGTTGTGCGTGTTGTTTTTATCTTGTTTTGCTTGTCAGCATACAACCAATGCATAGATATCGTAGTGTGCCAAAAAGTTTTCGGATTTTTTTTTCGTTTTTCTTTTATTTTTTTTTTGTCCAAGCATACAAATTCAATGAATGCAATCGCAGTTACTTGACAATAGTTGCTGTTGTAAACTTATTTGTTGCTCATGTAAATTACTTGTTAAATTGAAAATTCAGGTGCCATCGACGTGACAGTGAAACCATGCAACCAACCAATACGACAACGACAGTAGCAGCAGCAGCAGCAGAAGCAGTAGCAACAACCTTGGCGTCAATTGATTGTTGCTGTTGCTTGGGCGTCTACTGCATAGCTGCATCAATTCCGCTTCCTTCTTGTTGTCAACTACCACTTTGTTGTCGACTACCACACAAAACATTCTGAACACAAACCAAGCCAAGTCAACTTCTTCGAAACGAACAAGTTTTTCAATAAGTTTACTGATAAATTTCCTTGAGGGAAATTTGGAAAATATTTTCTTTCCCAACTGAAGCATAGAAATAGTTGAATAGTTTTGTAAATGTGTAAATTTTATGGAAAATGGAAAATGTTGCGAAATGCAAAATGATTTGGCTAAAAGTTTGACTGCATGAAGAAAACTTTCACATATGATGAAGAAGTTTTGTGTGATACTACGATTTGTATGGAAATTTTGTAAATTTCTTCTTTTTTTTTTTTGTGCTCAGCAAGCCGAAAATAATGGAAATTGCCTTTTAACATCTTCTTAACTCTTTAACGGCTGCGCCTGAACCGCTGGGAAATTCCCGATTCGACACGGGATTCGTGTTCAGCGACCACAACTTACTAAACAAAAGTGTTGCGAAAACCAATTTTTGGGGGACCACACAAAAATCATGGGACCACACAAAAAAAAAATTTCCCAATGGTCGCGAATGAAAAATTTTAAGTCGAATTTGGATTTGTTTCAAGAGAACTCGTTGTTTGTAATCTATTTTGAAAGTTAACCAATGAAAGTTAAAAAAAAAATATCCTTTGCAATGATGGTATTTTGACCTCTATATGAATATTGGTTTAGGATAGGTTGTGTAAACATGAGCAACGAGTAGACGTGTTTATTTTTGGTCCGGCTTTTCCACGCTTTTCATTGTTAAATATTGTAAATAAAATCTAATTTAATCACCAGCCACCGTTTTAATAGATTGCATTTCGATCTGAGCAATTATCTTTTTGTTAAAGATTAATATATACGCGTTATATTAAATAAATAAAAAATAAAAAATCAAGACATAATGTCCACAAATATAAAAAACACAAGAAGTGCTACAATCGGCCGCAAATTGGCCGCCCCAATGACTCCTCTTGGTACTGGTTTGGGTGAGTCATCAACCTCGACTACACCTTCGATGTCGGATGCAAAATTCAGCTCCCAGCTAAACTGCATACGGGAGAGTATTGTGGGGCAATTGACTGAAGCAATAGCCGCGTCTGAAGAGAGGGTAATGCAGAGGATAGGTGAAGTCTCAGCTGAGCTCTATAATATGAAGACCACAATTAAGAATCTAATTGAAAGAGTTTCTGTTGTTGAGGTTGCATTCGCCGATCTAGGCCTGTTGAAAGAGAACGTGCAAGAGTTGAAGAAAGAAATCGACACACTCAAAGGCGATGGTGAGGTAAAGACCACACACTCTTCAAATTTAGATGATGAAGTAAGAGCGCTGAGGTCTCAATTGGCATCCTATGAGAGTGATGCTATTTCGACTGACGTCATCATCCATGGTATACCTTCCACTCCAGATGAAAACCTTAGCGGCATTTTTAGAAGAGTTTGCGAGCTTATTAAATGCGACTCTCTTACACTTCGACATATATTTAGAGTGCGTAACAACAACAATGCAAGAAATGCAGTGATCGTAGCAAAGCTAACTGCTGCAAATGAGCGTAATTGTTTGCTTAGAGCTATTGCTGCCTTTCGAAGAACACATAGGCGGCAGCTCACGCTTGAAGACATCGGGTGTGGGGGTAGTGGAAACGTTTTTCTCCATGAAAGTCTGACGAAAGCAAACCGTGCAATTATGCTGTATGCTAACCAGCTGAGGAGAGATAATAGACTTGTTGCTGTTTTTTCGTTGCGTGGGAATGTATATGTGAGAGCATCTCGTGATGGTGAGGCCAAATTAGTTCACTCCAGAGAAAGCGTGGACCGCGTCGCTGGAACCTAAAGTATTTATTAGCTGATATTATAAGTTATGTTAAATGCAATTGTTATCTTGTTTTTCTTCTTTTCTAATACTTCATCTTGTTCTATGTTGATATTATGGTCTATTCTTACTAAATTAGTGTCTCTTACTCACTCTTTTTTCCTGTCTATTTTTCTTCGTATTCATCTCTCACTATATAACTATTTCTTTGTAATGCTTGTTGTTGGTTCGTTTTATGTTCATTATGACGCATTCTAATAGTTTATCTAATGGTGCTGTGGATAATTATAAGGCCTTAATTAATGTGCTTTGTAAGCAGCGAAATGGTTTAAATGTGATTCATTTCAATGCTCGTAGTTTAAATGGTTTAAAACTTGACCACGCTAGATACATCTTTGAGAACTCATCTGTTGATGTCATCTGTGTTTCGGAGACGTGGTTTAAGAATGAAATTCCGGACTCACACTATAATTTTAATGGATATAAACTCTTCCGTAATGACAGGTGTGGTAGAAGAGGTGGAGGTGTCGCCATATATTGTAAGTCTAATCTCAATGTCAAGTTTGTCAATAAATGTAATGATGTCTGTGAGTTCCTCAATGTTGTAATTTATGATAAAAATTGTAAAATCTTAGTATCGTGCGTCTATAATCCTCATCGTTGCAATAGTCTAGAACCATTCTTTGCTGATTTAACTAATAAAATCATCGAGTATGATTTTTTCCTTGTTTGTGGTGATTTTAATGTTGATTTACTGAAAAATGACTCAGCAACTGATCAATTCTTTTACCTGTCTTCTATGTGCGGATTGACTGCTACGAATAATAATGTTCCTACTCGTTATATGGGTGGTTGTGAGCCCAGCCTACTTGATGTCTGTCTTGTATCTAACATTTCACTTCTTCTTAAATTTGATCAAATAACTTTCTTGTCTGATCATGACCTACTTTTCTGCTGCCTCAATATCAGTCTAGGTAGAAATGCTCCTGTTAGTTTTTCGTACTATGACTACAAGTCAATAGACTCACCTGCATTATTTCAAAACTTAGCTAACACGCCATGGGATGACTGCTGGTATCATGACTCGGTCGACGAGAAACTTCAGGTATTCATGGATAAATTAAATGCTATTTTTGCTCGTCATGTTCCGTTACGTACTGTTCAAGTTTCAAATAATTGTTGTCCCTGGTTTTCGAATCGTATCTTAGTTGCTATTAGACTTAGGAATAAACTCCACTCGAAATGGAAAGTAAATCCCTCAAATGCGAACTGGGTTGATTTTAGAAGAGCTCGAAATAATGCTACAGTCATGATTAAGGAAGCTAAGATTAATTTCTTCAAGTCCAAGCTCAACCCTAACCTAACTTCTAAGCAGTTATGGCAGAATATAAAAAAGTACAGAGTGTACAGTAAAAATTCTAGTGAATGTTGTTTAGATCCTGATGACCTTAATAATTTTTTCCTGGCTAGTTGAAACTCTACCCCTGAAAACAGTGGTGGCAGTGCTGAACTACCATTGCTGAATAGAAACACACTGTTTCCCTCTTTTGAATTTTCAACTGTTAGTGAAGATCATGTTGCCAAGTGCATAATGTTGATAAATTCAAATGCTATAGGAATTGATGGGATGCCCATCAAGTTCATAAAATTAGTAATGCCTTTTGTTTTATCGCCATTAACCCATATTATAAACCATTGCTTAACCTGCTCCCGATTTCCTGATCTATGGAAGGCTGCCACAGTACTGCCTGTGGCTAAATCTGCAACTGCTTCTATACCTAATGATTATAGGCCTATAAGTATATTGCCAGCTATGGGTAAAGTTTTTGAGCGTATCTTGGCCAACAAAATGTATGAATATCTCAATATTAATAAGTTGCTGTCCCCTTTGCAGTCTGGTTTTAGAACTGGCCACAGTTGTTCTACAGCGGCTGTCAAAATTTTTGATGATATCAGAATTTTTTATGATCAGAACTTACTAACTCTACTTTGCCTCGTCGACTTTTCTAAGGCATTTGATTCAGTTAATCATACACTTCTCTGTACTAAGTTAAGAAACTATTTTAAATTTAGTTCTAGTGCTGTTAATTTGATATCTAACTACCTTAAGAGTAGGATGCAACAGGTGAAAGTTGGAAATGCTTATTCTTCACTAAAAGCAATTGTGACTGGAGTTCCTCAAGGGTCTATCTTGGGACCACTCCTATTCTCTGTGTATATAAATGATGTTTTTTCTGTCTGCAAATATGCTACTGTTCATGCCTACGCTGATGACATCCAACTCTATCTCTCTCGATCTACTGGACTTCTAGAAGACTTGACTTATAGACTGAGCTATGATTTGACCTCGTTGAATAATTGGGCAGCTAGAAACTACCTCCTTATTAATCCCAGAAAAACTAAAGTACTACCCATAGCGAGAAGTGATTCCTGCTTTATTGGTATTCCTCCTCTATTCATTGGAACAGATAAACTTGAAATTGTGTATAAAGCGAAAAATCTAGGATTTATAATTAACTCGAAGCTGACTTGTACTGACCACATCAACAATACGATAGGTAAAATATACGGGACTTTACGCTACTTATGGACTTCATCTGACTTCACGCCCATTGAAACTCGTCGCAGACTCGTTATGCAATTAGTTATGCCACACATCACATTCTTTGATGTGGTTTATAGTCAGTTAGATTCACAATCTCAGCATAAACTTCTAGTAGCATTCAATAGTGCGGCTAGATATGTGTACGGGGTCAGTCGCTATGATCATATATCGCTAAGGAGCAAGGGGATTTTGGGGTGTGGTTTACTTGAGTATTTAAACTTCCGCAACATTTTATTTCTGCACAAGATTATGCACACCCAAAGCCCTCATTATCTTTTTGTCAAACTAAATTTTTTTCAGTCTCAACGGTTATCTAGCCTTGTTGTGCCAAGAATTAATTATCTAAACAGTAGTAGGTTCTTTTTTACCAGCACCATTAGACTTTGGAATGCATTACCAAACTCAATTAAACAAATAAATGCACGAACCAGCTTTAAACAGGCTCTTTTCAAATACTACAGCTCTTAAATCTATAAATCTATGCTTCTCTTTGTTATTCTTCTTATCTTTTTATGTTTCATCAAATTTTTATTTTTAATTAAATTTATTTATTTATTTATTTTTAATTCTTATAAGACTTTGTGTAATTTGCTTAGTATAATTTTATCTCAGTTTTCCATCTTAAACACTTCATGATGCTTATTTCAGTATTTTTAAGCAATTATTACTTGTTAAAAAAAAAAAAAAAATTTATTATTTTAGTTTTAAGTTTAATTTTAATCTTCAAACCAATGTCAATACCAATTGCTGTACTATAAAAGACTTAGTCTTATTGTACCCCGAAATGTAATGTAGAATAAGAAATTAATAATAATAATAATAATAATAATAATAATATATTCCCATAATAGTTCAAAATTTCGTTAAAAATTCCAAAATTCTACTATCTGGCCTTCTTTATTTACTCCTTCGTAATGTTTGGCATCCAATGTAAGGTCCAATGGTTGTACTTTAACTTATTTACGATTCTTTAACCTCTTGGTTCAACGTATTCACAAAATAGGTAAAATTTTCCAAGAAATCTGATCTTTCATTCGATGCCAAACATAACTCCGTAACAAATAAAGAGGGACAGATATAAGATTTTTTTGGGATTTCTTAACGAAATTTTAACCTATTTTAGAAAAATCTCCCGAACAAATATTCAAAGAGTTGACAAAGTACCACAATTTGAAAAAAAAATAAAACGGTTTTTGATTTCGTTATTTTATTTCAACCTTACTACGAACACGAGGCCTTACTACGAGTAATTATGGCCTTCGGCGGCAATGGGGTTAGGACGCGGTGGACATCTTTTCCCCACTCTTGCATTGACCACCATACTGGCAGACCCTGAACCAAATCTCAGGCTGGATCGAGGCTCCACGCGAAGAGGCTACATAGCATTCGAATGCGGTTCCGATCCCGTTTGATCATGGGTCTCAGAGCCTGTCTGTTTAACTTTCTTCGTCTGACGAGGAGGGGGTGGTCAAAAAACTAGTATGAATACGACCAACAAATATATTATAAAAGACAGGCAGTCTCAAAATGCCAACGAGATGCAATCTTCAGCTGCATCAGACACGCGATCTTTAAACGCTCAATTGGTGAATATCCTACAGACATGCGGTCTTTATATGCTCCCCACATCAAGCCCCACGAAGCCTGTGACGGAAACTGCTGCTCTGGCCACCAAGCCTGGCTCCAGTGGAAGTAGCAAGCCAGCCCCGGTTAAAAGAACAGACAAATCAGCTCGGAAAGCAGCGATGAGAGTATGGGACCGCATTACTCGCATACCGGTACACCAGTGTACCGAGGAGCAGAAATCTTCTTTCAAGTAGGCGGAGGGTATCACAGGGTTAGCCCAAGCTCCCTTAAAGTCGATGCCTGCAAAGCGACAGAAGACAATTCCATTTTATATAACGCAGACACCTGCCGTGTGGCTTAATTCCACGTTGCCCCATGGCAGTGGGGTCGAGGTTCAAGGAATTGATGCCTAGGAGATAAATCTTTAGGACGTCAGTGCCTTGCTAATATATATACGACGTCCTTCATACCTCGCCTAGGCGTCACTTTCATAACTCCAGACGCGACCAACGCCCTGTGATAGTAGTTTCAACACCGGTCGCACACCATACTTAAGTGTATATTTAAATTAATAAATATACTGTATAGATAGCAACTCCACGCCGATCACAAGCCTGTTCGCGACATTGAACTACCGCAGCCATCACGATACTCCCCGAAGGGCCAGCCCTGCGATAGTCTCCCCGGGCAAAAAGGATTTACCTCGACACGCACTTATCACAACACAAACACATCCGTATCCATCACTATTGACTGTGAAGGAAAAAGCCACCACTACTTGGATGTGCTACAGCGGAGACCACATTGCACTTGACTGTGTGTGACACAAGGTCACCACTAGTTGCTCCATTTCAATACTGGTAATCCAAGGCTACTAAGATGAACTTTTCACACTTGGAGCACTTAATATGACACTCCTTGACTATACCCCTTATCAACACTCCTTGATTATATACCTTATCAACAACTCATTGATTATACATCTTATCAATCTGGTACTCCAAGGCTACTAAGATAAACTTTTCACACTCGGAGTACCCAATATGACACTTCTTGATTATCATCGTTTTAACTAGCCTTATAAGACTTACAAGACTTATAAGACTATCCGTAGAATCAATGCGATATGTATCAGTGAAGACTGTGACAGTACGTCTGTCGAGCGTAACGATTATACCCGTGCTATCAAATTTTTAAGGATCATTGCTATTCCCTCGTAGTCATACGCAACCGTTGATCAAGTCAACGGTCCACCTACTCCCCAGATTGAGCGACCAACTCCAGGATCTTTGTAGTCCCTCTACATTTACACAGGATAGGGTGAATCCGTTGCCTGCGACCATCCTCCTTTATCCTGGCTTTGGACAGGCCTGCAAAGCGACAGAGATCTCATTAGGAGGTCGCTCAGCCGGTGTCTAAAAAAGTTTGTGGAAACACAACCACTCCAAAGCTCTTCAGCAATGTTTTAGCTGGGCACATCACCATTGAGATCACAGACAAGAGCGATCCGGTTCGTTGCATTTCGCCTGAAAGATGGAGGAAGGTAGTAGTTAAAATGGCTACTATTCTCATTCCTATAATGAAGGAGTTTCCGGTCAAGGGTCCTTCTTGTAGCGACAGTGGACGGCGCCAACCAGAGGTCAGTATATCTCTATATGATCGCAATCTTCAGGATAGGTGAGGTATTGCCGGGCGCAAAACTCGAAGTTGTTGATAGGGTCAGATCTCTTACCGGCCAAGAGTGCGTTCCCGGATCATTGTCGAACCTTCCGAGACTCAAACAATCCTGGAATTGTTGAATCGGTTGGGAAACCATGATCTATCAACAGGTAACTAGAAGGTGACAATGGTTCAAGAGCCAAAAGGAGAGTTCAGATCGGCAACTTTTGTCATAAATCAGGAGACCCTGGCTATCTTGTCATCGAAAAGTTATGTGGTAGACTATGGTTTTACATCCATAGAGATAAGGGTCCTAAAAAACGATGAGGAGTTTTTGGGAGGAAGAGCAGGCTTCCGGTACAATTAAGACCGACACATCTCCTCTATCCTGCACTAGACGATGCGAGTTCTTATACGGAACTGGCACAGTCCCTTCGATTTTCCTTCTTAGAGGATGACCTCCTTAACTCCAACGATGAGTCCAAAATCACAGTTGTGGAGGTTAGTGCCACTACTAACAGCGTTGATGCTGAGAGTAGCACAAATTAACCTCCATCACTCAAAGGCTGCATCTGCCAGTCTCATTCTTCGTCTCACTAAGAATGATCCAGGAGCCGAGGGTAGTCTGCGGCCTGGTATGCGGACTCAGGACTCCTACATACACGCTTATATACACCAGATCGCAAGGTAAACCTAGGGCGTGTATTCTTATTAAAAATCATCTGAGTGTTTTTACGCTCTCTAAATATAGTAACAAGGACACTGTGGCCATAAGCATCGAGATGGGCCATAACAGTTTGTGGCTCACATCAGCATATCTGGCCCACGATCATGAAGTCCTCCCAGAAGACAACAAAAAAGTCTCCTGGCAGTAGAAGCCGAAGACCTCATAATCGGGTGCGATGCTAACGCTCGTCATGTGATCTGGGGAGGCTCAAACACCAACAAACGGCGTGAGTTTCTTTTTGAAGTGAAACTTCTTAGGCGGCGCTTCGAAATTTGAACGAGAATATTGAGGAGTGAAATTTCAAGGTCAATTTACTTCATTTCGTTACACGATAGAGAAGAAAGATATGTTTTACAGTAGAGAGAATGAGATGGATATACATTGTATAAAAGACTTAAAAAATCTGCTTGTTACCGCTGAGGATCGAACCTGCGAACTCAAGTTTACAAATACGGGGCTCTATTCAATGAGCTAAACTCTTTATAAAAAAATGTGATCTATATACCAATTAATCAAACTACTTTTGCTGTAGATGCTCAGCGGCAAAATAAAAAGCGTTCCTAGAAATAGCGCTTTTTATGCGTAGTTTTGATATGCTTTGAGGATGTGCTTTTCAGATTTTTATACACATTTTGTTCATAATAAAACAGCGGGGTAATAGCAGAGCGGTAAGACATTTCATTATAATGCCAGTGGTCCGAGTTCAATCCTCGCATCTTATAAAATGTTTTCCCTTTTTTTTTGTTTTTTTTTTAAAGAGCTTTTTAACTATTTGTTTGTAAAGAAGCGCTTTCATCCTAGGATATCCAATATCTATTCTATATTATTATTACGCAAGCGCTTTTTTTGTGATGACCATCAAATCTATACCGTAAATGCGATTTTTATAAAGAGGGTATCAATAGAAAGGTCTTGCTCTGTAGATGTGCAATAAGGTCTTACTTTTTCTTAAAAATTTTGTATTTAAATAAGAAAACCAAAACAATCTTCTACGAAGAAAGCCAGCTTTCTATATAATGCCTAAAACTATGTGATTAATTTTTTCTCAAATTTTCAATTTCATACTATTGTATTATTAAAGCAGTTGAGCGAAGCGAAAAACGTACAAATATATTTTATATTGATACACTAGCCACAAAATAGCAAGTTCATGCAAAATCGCTATTCCAGGAGCCTTTACTGGCATCGCCGCCAGCTCATTTGAAGGAGAGCATACTTTGCACAGATGATTCAAACATCCTATACCTCTTCTTAAGACATCTGTATTGGGTGATAAGCCCAATTCTACGCACGGAAGGTCAGGTCGTGAAGATAGCAGCTTCTCCAACAGAAATTTAGTATCGTTGAATTATAACTCGCTCAGGAGACGTGCTACGGTAAATTTTAGTTAACGACAGAATAGATGTGCTATTAAGCCTCACAACGAAGATATTGCGAGCGCATTTTGGCGTTTTAACGTCATACGGGTTTACTAGTAAATTTTAATATGAATTTGGTTTACTTAAATACCGCTTCAGATGAGTGAAGCGCTATGGCAGAAGCGCTTGTTTAGTGCTTTTGAAGCGCTTCGATTACCGCTGGGTGGCAAAAGCCGCAGATTGTGTGCTGATTGCGTTCTATGTGTGGTAGACAGGGGGGTTGCCATGACTCGGGTAGAAGAGAGAAAGATTCAGCGAAGCAGAAGTAAATAAGAGAGTTGCCCTGAGCGCATTATGATTTTCGCAAAGTAGACTCTCATACTAGGGCTGCCATGCCAATATTTTTTTAGAATACCAACGTTGGTATATCTCTAATTCAATATATTAATATAACCTCTATGAATTTTGCTCATATTACACATATTATATTTTTATTCATAATATTGCGATATAAAATTATATAAAAACCCAAGTTCATAAAGCATATGCTGTCGCCCATAACGCTAACTTGACACTGTGCGCAAGAAAAGTTGGAATAAGTTCTTTCAATAGATAACTATTTTATACATATTGTAGTTATATAATTTTATATCGAAATATTATTAATAATAGAAAGTATAATTTGATATGAGTAATATTACTCATTTATATGTAAATAATCACATTTATATGTAAATACGACGCAAATTGGTTATCAAATTAATTGCTTTTCGGCCATAGGTCCATACCAATGAATATTAAATAAACAGAATATTTTTTTTTATAAAAACTTTTTATTATATTTATTTCTTTTGCTTAAAAAGTTCTCTCTTTGCCTTTAAGGATCGATTATGCAATCGTAAAGCAACGCAACGTAACGTGACGTAGAGTTCTATCTTATGAAAAATAAGTGTAAGTGGTTAGTGAAATCGTAACGTAACCTAGCGCAGCGATGGGTTCTATTCCAAATAGAAATCTACGCCACGTTACGTTGCGTAGCTTTACGATTGCATAATCGAGCCTTTACACTAAAATGGTTCTTATTCTAGAAGAGAAAGAGTGTATACAAAGAAGAAGTTTCACTTCTTTACTGTATACACGGTATACTGTATCTCTTTTTGATTATATCCTTACTACCAACCTTATTATAAGTAATGTGGGTAATGAACCTACCTTCATTATAAGAAACAGGCAGGATGTTTTAGATATTACTCTTGCCTCCGAACATATATCAAATAGAATCAAGAACTGGAAAGTTTCAAAAGAACATTTGTCGCGGTCTAAAACTTTAGTTGCGCCAAAGTGACGTACGGACAAAACTACACGGCGACCATTTTATTTGTAGTCATAAAATGACGATTTTGTTTTGTCCGGACGTAATCACTGTGCGTTTGGAGTGGCGCCCAACACACACATGCACTCCAGTGGTATTTAAACCGCTTTATTTATTACTCCTGAAACTCGGTTTGGCTAAAGTTTCTCCTTGTGCTCCATGCTCGATGAAACTGAAATCCCACGAGTGATTGAACTCACGGAATTGCGCGACAAATAAAACGAACAGGACTAGGACTGTCATTGTGGAAAAAAAGAAAAAAATCACTTGGCCAATTCACGATGAGGGTAGCCATTGTGGGTTGTGGAAGGTGTGCAGTGTTGCCACACCAATAATAACACAGATGCCGCCAAGATGGAAAAAACACTTGGTGGGTAGAAGGTTTTATTTAAATTTGCTCAAAGATGTACCTGAAAAATCCTTAAAAAGGTTTTAAAAATAGGTGTGAGCAAAGCCTTCAGGTTTGAATACCGGTTTCTGCGAAAACCGCATCTGTGTTAGAAAAAAGATGGCTGTGTTTAGGTTCCCATCTTGTGGAACCTAAGTATCGTCAATCTGCACCGCTGGTTGGCAGTTCAGTTCATTCTGAACAGCTAAAGGAAGTGTAAGTGTACCAACAAAAAAAGTGTGCCAAGTGGTTTTTTTTCGACTTATCGTCGAAAAGTGAAAAAAATTGTCAAACAAAAAAAAAACAAGAAAAAAAAGGTGAAGTGGTTCCAGAGACGCTGTGGACAGCTGGGACCGACTGATAAACTTGTGGAATTTTTGGATCTGGAGCCGCTGGAGCGAGGAGAAGGACCTAACGGCCAGGACCCGAAAAAATCAGGGAGTACCCTTTTGGTTCTTTTGAATATTTTTGTATGTGTCTGTGTGTGTTGGCGTGCCCACCACACACCGTGTTTTACTTTTTTTGATTGTCCGGTCGACCTTTTGTGGAACCGCGTTTTTTGTTGGGTTTTTTTCTTGTCGCGTGTGTATATATTGCTCCGCGTTCGCTTTGGCGCGTTTTGTTTTTGGGTTAGGCCCCTCGCACTCGAGCCTCGTTCCGTCCGGAACAGGTGAAATAAATTGATTCCACCGGTGGAATCGTGTGAGGGTTCAAGAAGTCCCCTTGAATCCGCAATTAGAGTGCGACCCAAAAATTGGGTTATTTTTTTTGTGTTGTCCCTGTTTACGACATATTCTTTTTTTAATTCCTCGTAATATTTTATTATAATAGTATTTTCTTTTAATTTTTTTTTATCGTTCTTTTTATATTTTTGCCCCACTGTGCACAAGGTTAATAAGATTTTGAGGAAAAGTCTTATCAAGTGCACAGTCATAGGTATCTTCCGCGATAATACCGTCCTGGTATAAATACCCACACCCGTCTCCGCTGATCAGGTGGCAACCCTTGTCGTCGGCACTATTGTGCACTTGGGTTCCACACAAAATAAACGAAACAGCTGTTCGCGCATTAATTAAATAAGTGCTAAACTCGCGATCGCGGCGGGAAAGTTTTGACTATTAAATTAATAAAGATATAAGTGTGCGCGATTATAAAAGCATTTTTTTAAACCCTTTAAAAAAAAAAAAAAGTGCGAACAAAAGTGCCGCGACACATTCCTTCTCTGACCACAGGTATATTCTTTTTGACATAGAGGACTTTGCTCTGAGATCACGTAGACAGAAGCTCTCAAACAAGTCAGCTGGGGTCTCTACATAGATAAACTCAGGCTGGTTAGGTAAATCGATAGATGGTGCAATACGCTACATAGTTTTCTTTAATGTATCAGGTAAGGTTTTTATGGCTTGCCGACTTTATTGACTCAAGTGCAACTTCTTTAAGAAAAATCCTTCTCTGAGTTAAATTGTCCGTATTCCCTTTTTAAATTATTTGGGCATTTATGCCAGTGATATTAATAAAAGTAAAAATAGGCCAGCTGCAAGTTTTTCAACGGTATATACGCCTCCTTTTGTTGGGTGATAAAATATTATTACCTTGGCTTTAATATTATCATCACCAAGTTGGTTATCCACATGAAGATTGTGCTCTTCCAAGTCATCGGAATTTCATCCAACCATGAAGTAATTTGTGAAACAACTTCTTTTTTCGCTTTTAGCTAAGGTTTTGAGGTGCACTGTGATACCTATTCAGTCAAATCTGCCTTGGTTTGAAATGGGGTGATAGATTTGTCGGAGGGAAGGGGCGGTCAATCAAGTGAATCATATGTAGAATGTTCTAAGCGTGGCGGAAAGTTTTAGAAACACGTGAATTTGAATCTGAGGCAAGTGTTATGCCTTTACCTCAGTCAATTCAAGTCATAAACCAATCTCATTTACAAACTTTTCTACCACCATCTACAACTTCAAGTCATAAATTTTGATGAGTTTTCAATTTCAGTTGATTAGAAATGAAGATAGAAAATGGCAAATGCGGCAGGTTAAAGCGTAGGACTATGGCCTGGCCAGGATTCGAACACGGGACCTTTGGGCTGGCAGTCAAGCACGATATCCACTTGACAATCGATGCACTTCAGCTCCGATAGTGCGCTAATCTCAGCAAAGCTTGATAAGACGCGGAGAACAACCGTTACCCAAGATACTCAATATAATGAGTGCAAAAAAATTCATAGAAAATAGAAACACCATCGATTTAAAAATAGCGTGAGCGAAGTGCACATTGCGCGCCTTCTCAAGGGTTGAATAAAATTGTAGAAATTTCTCTTTAAGCTGGGGGTTGAAAACCTTATTGTCATGTTATTATTTCTGAATCATTTATTTTGCAACATCCTCAATATCTGAATGCAATTTCATATCATTATTATTATCATTATTATTCTCTGTCAATAAACGATTTTTTATTTGGTTTTAATTTCTTTTAGATTGATACAACAATAATTCCTTGCAATTGAATTCACTCACTCAAGCCATCTTCTGAATTTCAGCCATGTTTGCTATAAACAATTCTTTCGCATTGGTGCACATTCAGAAAGTGCAGTTAAATATCGTAAATAGCGAATTCCTCTTTTTAAGCCAAATAAACAATGTAAATTTTTCACGTCGTCATTTTTACATCGTTTTCCGCAGAACTATTGCGTTTCCTGCTATTTGCCATTTTTCATATTTCCGGCACGGAAACTGAGACTGCATTCCAACCAAGGGTAACAACGGCAACTTCAGCAGCATCTTCGTGCTGTTGCTGCTCATGCCAAACATTCGCCGCTTACTGTTGTCAAACCTCCATGGCAGCCAACATCACCAACATCGTCAACACCATCAACCACATCAGCATCATCATCATCATCATAACCCGCGTTATCTGTATCAGTGCGGCGTCTTCTCGCTCGCTTCGCCCTCCTGCAGACAACTTGCAGAACCAAACAACCCGCTTAACCATGTTTATGGTAATGATCCGAAAAATGTTTTCTATCTCTTAAGTTTTTGTGCTGAGACTGTATGGAAAATTTATGACTTTTTCACGAACTGCTTACATAATGCTTCGTCTTCATTTCGGACGGCATCTTTTGCAGCGCACCGGAAATGCGCTCCTTCGTTTGCTTGAGATGATAATCCTTTTTGCGTGCTTTGCTGACTACGTTGCAGCATTAAAATATATTGCAACCGCCACTCAACCCATGGTCGACATGCAGCATGCACGCCCAACAGTCGGCTTTTTCATGCTTCATGCAGCATGCTCCATAGATACTATATTATTTTAACGTCGCAGGCACAGCATTAAAAGTTAAAGAAAAAAAAAAATAATATAAAATGAGGGAAATTTTGTCTTTAAGTTGCAACTGCAACAGACGTCATGTGGTTGTATGCTGCTCCTGTTGTTGTTGCTGCTGATGGTGCTGCCATCTGCCTGCCTGCAACCTGGTTACCTGGGAATCCTAGGGCACTGCATGTTTTGCTGCTTCTCGATTTTATGCTTGTAGTGCTCGTTATTGTTCTGACTGCAGCTGGCTTCATCCTCGTTGATGTTGTTGTTGTTGTTGCTGTGCTTGTACCGGATGTCAACAGTGCAAACAGAAAAAAATTGCATAGGTTGACAAAAAAAAAAAAAAAAAAAAAAATGAAATAAACGCATGAGCTCGTTTGCAATTTAATTTTCACAAATGTTTTTCTCTGTTGTTGCTGCTGACAAGCAGGTGGGTGGCCGGCTGGTTAGGGTTAATGTTCCTATATGTTGATATTGAAAATAATTAAGCGATAAAGTAGAAAATATTTCATGTGGAAACAATTTTTATTTGTTAAGTTTTCTGCATTCATTACATGGACCGACGTATTACTTAAATACATGAAGTAATTTTGCTCCTTTTTATGTTCTTTCTTTAAATATAATGGATAGAATCAAAATTTAATAAAATGTATCCAGCAAAGAAGTTTTTGAACTATTCTTTTTTTAAATCTAGTCATTTTTAAAAATGTGATCAAAAGTTCGCAATCATGCCAATTTTTTTATGGTTTTACTCTGAGTTTTATTCTTTGCATCTGAGCAAACACATGAAATACATATACTACATATATTTCGGGAATAAATATAAAGACCGAATTTTTGTTCCTTTTTTTGTTTTTTGAAATATTCTCCTTTATGATTAAAATATTTTGCATGCCTTCAAACTAGTTCTCATAACATTTATCCCATTTCGGTTGACACACCTTTAAAACATAGTTTTTGAACGCATCAACTGCTTCTTCTGGCATCGAAAATCGTTGTCCACGCAGTTATCCTTGATGTGTGGAAACAAAAAGAAGTCATTGGTTGTCAATCAGGACAGTACGACGAATGACCCATTAGTTCGATGTTTTGAATGCTCAAAAACGCCTCAAGTTTGCGTTGTCTTGATGAAGAATAATTCTTCGGCTCTTGTATATATTCATTATTTCCCGAAATATTTATTACCTCTATGATTCTAAGTGATATCATGGCAAAAATTACAAGAAATAATTTTAACTATTTTTCAAAATGAAAACAAATTGGTCTTTAAATGTATTCCCGAAATGTTATAGTACCCCTCGTGTTATTTAAAGCTGACTTGATTGGTTAACAGGTAGTAAGAAATGGAAAGCATACAACTGGTGAAAAAGTAGCTCTTATATTTGATCAAATGTTTCCCACTGTTTACATATTTTCTAAAATACCGTCATGTCTAGTTCTGTAAATGTTGTTGGATTCTCGAAATCTAGTGATCTTCTCTATTTAACAATAGCATCAATAATAACAATAGTAAAAGACTTAAGAGAGAGTTAAGAGAAATTTTCCCATTTGATCAATTGTATGAGTTTGAAGAAAATGTATAAAACCTTTTGCGTTAAGTGCAACATTGCCCTAAAAAATTTTATTGAAGTTGATTTACAATTTGTGATTAAAACTGAGTGATTTTGGTAAATAATTTAAAGATGTCTTTTATATTAAAAAAAAATTCTCTTGAAGTATAAAAATGAGACCTGGAGGCTAGTATATTGTGGATAAAATATAGCGTTTGCTTTTCTCATAAAGAAATTTCAAAATTAAAAATTTCGATTGGGACCGTTCACAATTATTGAAAAAAAAAAAATGGCCACCCAAATTATTCCCTGAAAAAAGAGAGGGCGCAGCCTATGCTCTGGGTATTCCTGCAGAATAGGGATATCAGTCCCTAAAAGAAGAAAATGCTGAAACGCTGCAAAAAACATTGCGTCACTTGCACTATATTAACGTCAGCGCGGAAATAGTCCGTCAGATAATGCAATGAGTCGAAATGAAGGGTTGCGCTAAAGTTTAAAAACTACTACTGACCGAGCGTCACAAGAAACTGCTGTAAGGATTCACAAAAAAATAGAAGACACTTTGGTGTTGAAGAAAAGGACAGTGTAATTTTTTCCGACAAAACGAAAACCAACTGGATCGAATTGGCGAAAGTAGACCTGGTAAAAAAAGGTAGTTCACTGGAAAAGCGGATGATTAAGGAAAAGGTTAAATTTGGTGGTGACAATGTGATAATGGGGGGGATTCATGACTGCTACTGTTGTCAATTTATGTCACAAAGCGCTGGGGAGGAATGAAAGCAGATGGCTACATTTCTATTTTAAATAATAGTTTGTTGGGCAGCCTAGAGAAAAGAGGTACGGGTATTTCGGACATTATTTTCCAGCACGATAAACATCCCCAGAGGTATGCCAAAATTTAGTTAAAACTATGTCACGAAGAATAGACAGTTTTAAAAGCTAAAGGTGGACTTACAAAATATTTAAAGGCAAGTTTTAGTTAAGTCCCAAATTTGATATAATACCTCATTTATTTTTTCAGGAATCATCCACATATTACACGTTCTCTGAAATATATTTAACTTTAGTAAAAGTAAAATAAATTTTTTTTACAGATATTAACAGTTACTTATACTTTACAAAACTTCATTAAGAATGAGTGCTTCAATACAACAATGTTTTCCAAACGCCAAAAAAATAGTGGTGCTGACCATGAAAAATGTGAATGCAATTTTTAGTAGCCAAACAAATTAAAATTTTGTATGAAAGTCTTAGCAAAAGACTATGTACACTAAAAAGAAGACCAATTCCAGATCTTTGAAATAAGTCTTCATAATTTTGTTGTAGGACTAACGGTTTTGCAGATATAGTTATTTGACTACATGTCCTATTCACAATTTTTGATAATTTTTTAATTTTCCACTGTGTATAACTTGCAAAAAAAAACAAACTATAAAAAAAAAATATGCAAATATAAAGTACTATCGGCGTGCAAAATTTGAAAAAAAAAACGGCGTCATCAAAATCCATTTTTGGAGAAAAGCGTCCGATTTGAAATGGAATCACTGATATGCAAGTCTAATTAAAGTTCGTTATTATTTGGAGGTTTTTGTATTTTGTTTTTTTTTTTTTGTTTTTTTTTTCTTTTTTTTTTCTTGTTATGTTCACAAGAATATAAGTATAAGATTAAGTTTAAAGTAAGTTAATATTATCTATATATATAAAAACAAGTTGTATTGTGTGTGAAATTGATGTTCTCTGTAATGCGTCAACCGATTTTGTTTCTGGATTTTCAATACGAAGGTTTTTTTGTATAAACCCTCTTTGTATGTGTATTGGTTCATGAATTATAGGCATTTTAGTGAACTTATCAACAATACAGCTGTGAAAAAAAACAGGTGCGCACATATGGTGTATATGGGGAAATATTTGCAAGGGAAATTGGAAATAAATGGAATATTGGAATAATTTGGCAAGTCTCACTTAAGTTTGCATTTGCGCGAAAAATATAGGCATAGTAAAAATTTTCCATACCCCTTTTATTTCATACCCCCTTTACCGCCTACAAATCAATAAAAATGCTATATTTAAAACGGGTTTGGTCGTATTATACTAAAATTTCGTAAGCAAGTTCGTATGGTTATTGTCGGCAACTACACTGAAACTGGGCGTGTTCTAACTAAAAATAATAGGCCCTCTTTTTAGAATTCATTATTATTCCTGAGTTGTAGATGTTTTGATAGTGCAACTTGATATGTAGATGCTATGGGCCCAAGTGGCCATTACTATATATTTGAGCAAACATTAGACAAGGGGAAATTTGCTCACACAGGCAAATTTTTTACAAAACTGCCTAAAACTCACAAACCGCTCATGCGATTAGTATGAAAAGTGGTATACCGTGTTTATCATGTACGTTGAGTATTTTTCTCTAATCTGTTTTGACCTATCTTGAACACCAGAGGGCGCTGTAGTAAAAATTTTTTGCAAAACCACCTTAAACTCCCAAACTGCTCATGTGATTAGAATAAAAATTGGTATATATTAGTTCTCAGTAACGATGAGTTTTTTGACAGTATCTTCTTTGAACCACCTTGGACACCAGATGGTGCTGTAGTACAAATTTTTTACAAAATCGCATATTTTTAGTTGTTACATATGCAAATATTTACAATATATAAAATATTTCTTAAATTTAGTAAAATTAAAAAATTTCCATTATTTTGACATCAAAAACATGAACACATCTTGAAAACTATAAAAAAATTTTACTACGATATTTTTAATGCAACATCGTGCTCAAAAATGAGAAAAACACAATCAGAAATTTAATATTCTGACTTTCGATTCAAATATCTCCGCTGCTTTTTTATACACTTTCTTATATTTTTTTTTTTTTGTCTTAAAGCTTCATAAAAGTACTATGAAAACCTTATTGCAAAAATACCGTTAGTTGAGTATATATATTTTAAATATTTTTTTGGAGTTTTCCTCAAAAAAAGGTTCAAAATATATTTTTGTTGTAAAAATAATTTAAATTCAAATTCGCAAATTTTCAACTCTATTAAAAATTATAACATTTATGAGCAAAAGTTATTTCAAGTTTACGCAAAAGTTAAAAACCATTTTTGTGATTAAAAAAGCAAGGCCTACCCCTTGATTTTTTCGAACAATAAGTTTTTTCCAATATTGTGTTTTTATATTTTTGAAAAAATAAACAAGCTAAGAAATTAATTTTTTAGAAAAAATTATCTTAGTATCTCTTACCAATCAAAAGTTAGAGCCAATAATCTTTATCCAAAATATATATACAAAAAGCAAAACGCTGTCTGTGTGATGGCTGGAAACTTAAAAATTACTGAGACGATAAAGTTGAAATTTTGGCAGTACATTTTGTTCAAGTACGAGATAGTTTAAATTTCTGTCACACCCTCTTTTACCGCCCACAAATCAATAAAAATGCTATATTTCCTAAGGTTTTCGTCGATTTGGCTACATTTTGGTAATTTAGTTTGTATGCTCACTGTCGGCGACTGTACTAAAACTGGGTAATGTCCATCTACTAGAAAACTGGGATGGGCATTATATAAGTGGGTGTGGCTCCGCCCATACAATTAAAATTTGTATTATCAAATAGCTTTGGAAGTAAAAGTAGAAGTACTTACATACATCTCCTGCTACTGGGAAACTGTAACGGGCAGTGGAAAATGACAGTGGTGTCATACTATGAGTCTAAGAAAAGTTTTGAATACACCTATTATGTTCCCATATAGTTGCAGGGTGCAGCAACTCGCGCCGAGAAAAGGCTAGTAACATATGAAATGAAGTTTTTGTTGCATGAAATCACATCTCTTTTCATTTCTCTAATACATTTTACATTTTGTTCTATATGCTATAAAACAAAAAAACTTTCGTAAATGAGTGCATATAAAACAAATTATTTTTTAAAATTTTTTTTGACCACAAACTCTTGAACTTTCCTTAGTAAGAAAATCGCGGTAGTTTTTTTGGTTCAGTTTTTTACTAAACTTTAAGCTTTATTTACTAAGAAAACATTTTCGTCGTATAGAATACAATAATTTGCGAACGACGAATATGTTAACAGCAACGCTTGTAGAACTATCGGTGGACAAATAATATGTGAATTTTAAAATTCTTGCAAAATTTCAGTGGGATTGGACAAGAAGGCGTGCACTCCGATATACTATATGTGAAATATATTTAGGCCCATAACTAAGAAATGAGAAAAGCTGCGGTAACAAAATTTTAAGTTAAGCTTGTAAGTTTGTAACGCCCATAAGGAGGCGTTGTAGGTATAGATATATCATTGTAGGTATAGACAATCGATACTTGATTCGATTTAGCCGTGTCTGTCTGTCTGTCTGTCTGTGATCACGATTACAGCCATAAATTTCATCACGAAATTCGATATGTAAGCTTGTATCTAAAAAGAAAAGATCAAGCTAAGAAATGAGCCAAATCGGATGAAAACCACGCCTGCCTCCTATACAAAGGGACTTTGTCAAAACGGTAAAATCTCTTGGAATTCCACAAAAATGTATTTAATTATTTAAGGTATACGAGTAAATTTTTCGAAAAAAAAAATTTTTTTTTTAATGTTTCTTTATAGTTTTAAGAATATACATACACATTTTTAAATCGATATTAAAAAAAAAAACAGAAGTTATAACTGTTTTTGTTAACCTATGTCTAAGCTCCATACAACAAACAAAAAACTTTTCTTTTCTAAATTTCCTCGAAAGTAGTTTTTTTAAAACGGTTCTATAGATAACTCGAAATCTATTAGTTCAATTTCAATGATTATTTTTTACATTTTGTTCGTTATTTTGTCCTTTAAGCATCCCCTCTAAATTCAAGTATCTATTTTTTTTTTTGTTTTTATTATTATAAACAAAAAAGCGCTCAAAAATGTATCTATTTTCGAACTTTTTGCTTCATCAATCCGCCATAATTAAAAAAAAACCCCGGGGGTCTTGCGTAGGGGGATGATTAATATAAGGTCTATGCTTTAAAATGTCATTTGTTTTTTTGTTTCCGATACATGGGAAAGGTCATATCCATCGAACCGTCTTGGATGTCTTTTTTTGAATGCCATTTTCACCGCCCTCTATATAAAAGCCAGAACTGTATTTAAAAAAAAAATATTTCTATTAAGTATTTTTTGTACAATAACCTATATAAATGTAAAAAAAAATAATAACTTCTTATAAATTCTTAAAATTTTTTGAAAACACCTCCTGTTTTTGGTTGTTACACGTAAACCTTAAATAACGGGTAAAATTAACACACTTATTACATCTCATAGACCTCAAATTATCTCAATGTCTCAATATCACAATTATAAAAAAACAGCCTGGTTTTGAAATAAAAATAAATATAATTTTTATGACCACAGTCTAAAAAACAAAGCAAGCGCAAGTTTGCACACCTTGACACTCTTAGGGCCAGTTTTTCAGTGCAAGTTTTAACTCTAGTCAAGTTAACCCGAGGTTAACTCACTAAAATTGGACGTTTAAGCTCGGTTTAAGCAAAAAAAAACACATCATATGATAATTTAAGTCAATTCAACTTAAACGAATGCCACAGTATCTAGTTAAACCGAGTTTTAACGTCGCTTTTTGGTGAGTTAAGCTCGGTTTAATTTGACAAGAGTTTAAACCCGCAGTGAAAAACTGGCCCTTAGAGCTCAAAGAGGACATAATAATTGTTAAATAAAAAAAAATTTGCAAATATGATGTTTTGTCAAATTTTTATAAATTTTTTTTCTAAAGTTTTAGAAAAGGGTGATTTTTTTGAGGTTATGATTTTCATGCATTAGTATTTGACAGATCACGTGGGATTTCAGACATGGTGTCAAAGAGAAAGATGCTCAGTATGCTTTGACATTTCATCATGAATAGACTTACTAACGAGCAACGCTTGCAAATCATTGAATTTTATTACCAAAATCAGTGTTCGGTTCGAAATGTGTTTTATCGACAAATTTTGTTCAGCGATGAGGCTCATTTCTGGTTGAATGGCTACGTAAATAAGCAAAATTGCCGCATTTGGAGTGAAGAGCAACCAGAAGCCGTTCAAGAACTGGCCATGCATCCCGAAAAATGCACTGTTTGGTGTGGTTTGTACGCTGGTGGAATCATTGGACCGTATTTTTTCAAAGATGCTGTTGGACGCAACGTTACGGTGAATGGTGATCGCTATCGTTCGATGCTAACAAACTTTTTGTTGCCAAAAATGGAAGAACTGAACTTGGTTGACATGTGGTTTCAACAAGATGGCGCTACATGCCACACATCTCGCGATTCTATGGCCATTTTGAGGGAAAACTTCGGAGAACAATTAATCTCAAGAAATGGACCGGTAAGTTGGCCACCAAGATCATGCGATTTGACGCCTTTAGACTATTTTTTGTGGGGCTACGTCAAGTCTAAAGTCTACAGAAATAAGCCAGCAACTATTCCAGCTTTGGAAGACAACATTTCCGAAGAAATTCGGGCTATTCCGGCCGAAATGCTCGAAAAAGTTGCCCAAAATTGGACTTTCCGAATGGACCACCTAAGACGCAGCCGCGGTCAACATTTAAATGAAATTATCTTCAAAAAGTAAATGTCATGGACCAATCTAACGTTTCAAATAAAGAACCGATGAGATTTTGCAAATTTTATGCGTTTTTTTTAAAAAAAAAGTTATCAGGCACTTAAAAAATCACTCTTTATATATATATTGGTGATTCCATGTCAAATCGGACGCTTTTCTCCAAAAATAGATTTTGTTGACGCCGATTTTTTTTAAATTTTGCACGTCGGTAGTACTTCAAATAGTGGAAAATTAAAAAAATTATCAAAAATTGCGAATAGGACATGTAGTCAAGTAACTATATCTGCAAAACCGTTAGTTCTACAACAAATTATGAAGACTTATTTCAAAGATCTTAAATTGGTCTTCCTTTTGGTGTACTCTGTAGCTAAAACTTTCATAAAAAATTTTAATTTTTTTGGCTAATTTCATTCACATTTTTCATGGTCAGCACCACTATTTTCTTGGCGTTTTGAAAACATTGTCGTATTGAAGCATTCATTCTTAATGCAGTCTCAAAATTTTATGTTGGAGAATCAATGCATACTATCTGAAACGAATTTTTCAAAAACTGTCTTGAGAATATTATCATACAAAATACCTTAATTTTTCATTAAAAATAGGATTTTTAGTATTTTTTTTTTACTTGTCACCGTATCTTATAGTTTTTGGCTTATAATATACATATCTCCGACACCTTTTCCTGACGCTTAAAATATACTTAATTAATATAATGCTACCAATTTAGAAATTTAGTAACTATTAAACTACGAGTATAAATGCACAGCTGCATAGTCTGTACTCCTGAGAGAGAATAATTTTGCGTGCTTGCTTGCTTGGCGACGCACAGGGATGCGAAAGGGCATGCTAGACGTAAAAAATTCGAAATCGAATTTTTATATTCTGAATACTTAAAACTGTTAAATAATATCCTGCGCTTTCTACAAAAAATGCAAAAATTCTTGACAATGTTTTCAAAACGCCAAAAAAATAGTGGTGCTGACCATGAAAAATGTGAATGAAATTAGCCAAAAAAATTAAAATATTTTATGAAAGTGTTAGCAACAGAGTATACCAAAAGGAAGACAAATTCAAGATCTTTGAAATAAGTCTTCATAATTTTTTTTTAGGACTAACAGTTTTTCAGATATAGTTATTTGACTACATGTCCTATTCACAATTTTTGATAATTTTTTAATTTTCCACAGTGTATTGCCAAAAAAAAAAAAATTTATAAAAAAAAAATATGCAAATATATTTATTTTTTAAAGTACTATCAACGCGCAAAGTACCAAATTCTTACAAATATGTGAGTTTCGAAAAGCGTCCGATTTGACATGGAATCACCGATATATATTTTCTGTTTGACGTCTTAATAATTTAAACTCAATATACAGTCTCATCGATCTCAAATTTAATACATTTCATACAAAACGGTCAGAGCCTGGTTTATACAGCCATTTTTGGGACCATAATATAGATTACAAAAAAGACTTTGAGTTGTCTCCCTTGCACAGAACGTCCTGGAGTAGCAGTATCATTTTCTCTTTGGTCTAATGTTATAAATGGCTTCAACCAATCTTCATTTTTTAAGAAAAACTTCCCTCGATCTCTGTGACAAGGTTTCCAGCGTAGTTCGAGTTTTTTAATAATTTTTTCCAAAAGAACTTGAGAACTTAAATGGCAATATCGTTTTTCCAAAACATATGAAATCAACTCATTACAAGCCATCACTCTTGCCAGATGCTTACATGAATGCCATTTCTCGAATAACTCTAAATGAGTCAATACTGAAAAAAATTAAAAATAAATTGACGGCGGATGTAAGGGCACTTTTTTTATCTTATTGAGACCCTAAATTAAACTACAAAAAACCTGCAAATTTAAAAACCTGCAAATGCCTGCACAATTTCTAAATCCTCATATCTCGAGGATGGCTTGCAATATTTTTATTATTGAGCGTTATGATATTTCTACACTATAATAATGCACAAACCTACCATCATTGGTATCGGACATGATAAGGATAAACCACTGAACACAATATTAATAAAAAAACAGATTACAATTGATACAAACAACAAAATAACGTGAAAGTAATGAACTACTACGTTTTAACATAAAGTAGCAATCATCGAGTGAGTCAACTTTAACTGATTGTCGGGTCTGAATATTAACAAATTTTTTTTGTAGTTTCATACAATTTCGATGACATACATCATAATGATACCGTTATACCTTTGAATCTCTCAAAAATAGCACATTCATTTTTTTACTTATTTCGCGCTAAAATACTGTTCCAGACTATAGTGCGGCGTCAAGATAGTTAGCCATTCTCTTCTTGTTGGGAACTTATGTCCCTGTGAATTCAAGATTGGATTATGGCATAGTCTGATCAATACTGATCACCAATTTCGATGATAATATTCAATCCAATAAAGAACTTAGCCGTACCGAGACTTCTCTAATCCGATTGCACTGTTTTTTTTTTTTTTTATTAGTTTCTCGTGTAGGTCAATCCAGTAGCTTGAATTTAGTCCTACTAACAACCATGTTTCGTGCTTCGACAAAGTCAATCAGTCTCATTCCTTTATCGGAGGTGTTGTCTTGAAGGCTGAACTTCCAGCTGTTAGACCAAAGATATTTTCCCTTTCCACCTTGGCGTTGAAGTCACCAAGCACTCAACTATAAATTAACTACATATATTTTATTCGAATGAAGATAGCTTAAAAACCGTATTAAACTATTACTATACTCTCGCCTACCTTGACTTAACGAATTCATGAGGCATAAAAAGACACACTTAAAAAAAAAATATTTTCAAAAGCTATCTAAATCTATTACGGCTAGTCGAACAAAAACGATAACAGTAATTTCTTGTTGCTTTATAAACTAGTGAAACATTTAAGCAATATTCAAATCAATGGCGTCTTTCCCTTTGCAAAAAGGTGTTTCACAATTTAAAGCGTCTATTAAGCATTACCAAGCTGTGTGAACTTTTTTTTTTCCAGAAGAACTTTCAAATGCTGTATCAACAAAAGCCGAGATCCTAGCTAGTTGTTTGCCTGCGGTGACCCGCTTATTTGTCTTATGATTTTGCTTTCTTGCTTGCTTGTGATGTCACCTGAATGAAAACAACAATGCCAACAACAACGACAACAAAAACCATCAAGAACAATACACAAAAACACAAGTACACAAATATAGGTTCCGCCACAGGATGCGGAAACTTTAGTTAGCTCCTGCAGCAATATCCTAAGCAGCAGTGGCAAGACTAACTTTGAAATGGAGTATGTATGTGTGAATGTATGTGTGTTAGTATGTTAGTGTGTTAATGTGTGCGATTGAGTGTGTGTATGTTTCAAAAACAGTTCTGCTTCGTTAAGATAATGTCGCAAGGACACTGCACTGCTGCAGTTTTATGCTGCTGCTGCTGCTGCTACTGTCTGTTGCTGCTTTTTGGCTCCCAACATTCTTGACTTGCAGCATTTGCTGTTGTTTTTGTTTTAGTTGTTGTTTTTTTTTTTCAATATTTTGGTTACTGTTTATTGCGTTGTTGGTAATACTTTTATGCTTGTTGTAATTGTTGTCGCTGGCAAGCTTTTACCTTTGAAGACGTTATCCAGGGCTAGCTTCAATGGTTGCTGCTGATGCTAGCTACATCCTTTGAGTTGCTCTTTGACTGTGGCTGGCTGCCGGTCTTTCGTAAAATTTTTTTGTTTTTTTTCTGGCAGTTTTGGGAACTCAAACTTCGTCTTACTTCATGAAATCTGGATTTCTTTCTCTATCTCTTTCTCGCTCTCGCTCTTCTCATCTCTTTCAATTGGAACTTTTAGAGAGAATTTATATTGTTTGGTTTTTGCGGTAAATTCATTTTATCAGTTCGGTAGCTATGAGCTTAAGAAACGATCAAGCGACCCGTTCAAGTTTAAATTTAATTTATAGAAGTTTAAATGTTTGAATTGTTATTCGGGGAGCCGAAGACTATTTTTAGTTGATAGCGGAAAACAATGAATAAGTGAAAGCGAGAGAGAGAGAGTGCTATAGAAAGTTATATGTTTTCATAATAAAAGTTTTCCGTTTCAGCTTAGTTATGTTTGGATTAGAATAAAGTTTTTTCATTATGGTAACCAAGGCGTTTTTCCAGGTTAATAACTTGAAAGCAAACTTATTTCTAATAAAAATATTTGCATATAAAAGCGTTTATGTGAGTACTGTTCCTAGCAGTAAGTTTTACTATTACTTATTTTCATATTTAAAAAACTTCCTTAGTTCAGTCTATATAGTTTTAACTAAATTGTTGATGTGTATTTTTCTAATTATATCTCTTAAATCAAACCAAATAATCGGACCAAATAATGTTTTATTGCACAGGCAGAGGAAATTGTTTGCATACTTTTAAGTTTATAAAAAGTATATTTTTGAAAAATAACTGTGATTTGACACTACATTCAATTGTTGGTGTATATTTTTGCATATTTTACAATAAATGCATGGTTTTGCATATTTTACAAAACATACATGTGGTTTTTGCATATTTTTGCTTTTTTTTATTTACAACCACTAAAATTTAATGCGGTTTAGTGCGACATATTTTGGAAAAAGATTACTTATAATATGTTCCTAACTATTCATCTGAACCACCCTGTTAACCTTTTGCGACAGCTCCTGAACCGCTGCGAAATTCACGAATCCGATTCAGGATTCATGTTCAGCGACCCCAAAATACTGAACAAAAGTGTCATGAAAAACATTTTTTGTTACCTGCAAACATGTGAAAAATCATGGGACCTATGTATATTAGACCGGGTCGGTCTTCATACAAAAAAAATGTTCGATAAACTCGGTCTAAAATGTACCTTGGGTCATTGTTGTACCCTCTACAAAACGATTTCGCAATGTGTTAACCCTTAGGCTTCCTGGAATTTTTTTAAAGAAGTGCCTTTTTTTGGTCAAAAACCCACTTTTTGTATGGACAAGTTTTTTCTTTCGCTGTATTTTCAAAAACAAAAAAAAACCAAAATGAAAACTTCAAAAAGGATTACTATCTGTATAAAAAATTTATGCATTATTTCACTGGTCAACAGTGGTTATGCCACACGAACTTTGATAACTAATACTGTTTAAACTTTCTTCCCTCATTATGAAACTGAATTTGTTTTTCTTTTTTGTTAGTTGGCCTCAGATTTTTTGTGATTTCGGACTTAGTGTTTTTACGACTTTGAACCTGTTTTTATGCTCTGGAATCCAAACCACTCAACGCAGAGTAAAAAGAAACAACTATATTATATAAAACTAGCAAATATCCGCTGCTTCGTCGGCAATATAAATATAAAATATCATTAAAAACTTTAAATCTTAAAATTTAGTAGCCGTATTCATATTGAACTGGGAAAAGTGTAAATAATGGATTGTGTATCAGATAAATTCAGTGACTTCTTATTTATTTGTCAAATTTTTGTCAATATTTTGATATTCAAATATCAAAAATTTTGCACCGAAATAATTGTCATTTTATTATTATTTTTTTTTTTTTTTTTTTTTTTTTTTGTAAATATTTTGAAATCTTTACACACTCAAAAATTTCCAAGATAAATTCACACCGGTGAGCGGATATTTACAATTTTTACACAGAACGGTGTTAATTTACACCGCTTATCCGGTGTGAAATGCCGAACTTATACGATCGGTGTGAAATAAGAAACGCAAAGAAGAAGAGCAACATTGAAATCACATTATCAGTACAAACAAATTAAAAGTGGAAGTTTCTATGACTGAAAGTGAAAATTTTTATCAAAAAAAAATAATTAAAGTAAAAATTCAACTTTGGTGCGTTAGCTTTCTGAATAATTTGTGCAGTTTTTGTCAAAATCCCGTTGAAGGTTTTATAAACATTTTTGAGCGGAATTCGAAAGGAAGTGCAAATGAAATTTGAGATGTCTCTGTTTTGTACCAAATAATTAAAAAAAAAATAATTTGATACATTTTGTGATACAAATGTATTAATTTGAAAATAAGTTTTTATGCGAGTATAATATTTATATACTCGAAAATATTGTTTTCGGGAAAAATTTAATAAAAAACTCATTGAATTAAAAGTTTTTGTCTGTTTTATTGTAAAAAGCGATAAAGACACCGAAATTACACCATTCGGTGTTAAAAAAAAATTATAATTTTGCTCTTTCTAAATAAACACCTAATAGGGGTACAAAATAAATATCCTATCTGATATTTACTTTTTTACACCGATCGGTGTTTTTTTTTTCCTTTCTTTTTGGAAATTTTTTATATTTTGAATTTTTTTTACATAATTTCCAAATGTGTGAATTATTTTGAATAATTTTAATTATTTTTTACCATATTTCTCATATTTAACAATATGCTCAAATAAGAGCAAATACTTAATTGTAAAATGGCTTTATGAGAGGTTTATAGCACGTTTTGGCTATTTTTAAAATTCCTAAAAAATTTATAAACAAACATTTTCAAACACTTATTGACATTTTGTTTGCTTTTGATACATTTTGAAATAATTTGATACATTTTTGAGAATATTTGTTGCGCTCAGATGAGAACAAAAAATGTGTTAAATGGTTTTTCTAGCGTTTTTTGAGGATTTCAACCATTTTTTAAAATTTCTCATTTATCAAGCATTTAAAAGAGATTTTGAACGCTGTTGAACGTTTATAAATAATGTTTTTAAATTTTTTCGATTTTTTTCTTATGAAGGCTTTATAAGACGTTTAGAAATTTTTATGAATACAGCCGTTAGAATTTAGCTAAAATTGTATTTTTATGTTGGAGCTACTTAGTAGTTCCATCCGAATAAAGTAACCAGCTAACTAAAGTAATGAAAAAAAAAGAACTAAAGTAATAAACTTTCTGTATCTTCCTGATCTCACCACTTTTTTTTTCATGCATTGGTACACTTTTCCTAGCACTGTGACTATATGAAAATCTCGTTTATACGTAAAAATGTAAGCTCTGAGGTAAGAAAAATATATGAAGGCCTTATAGATAATTGATGTTTTAAAATTAAATATATCTTTCGTTCAAGCTGAAAAATTTCAGCAAAACATTTCCCCAAAACATCGACACGGAATTTTGGCTATGCTTTTATAATATGGCAGTATTTTTACATTCAAAAAGGTGGCAGCATTGGTACCGCACACAATACATCAGGGTGCGGAAAAATTCATTAGCAAATGATTAAAATACGATCTTCTCGCTCGTTTTTTGCTTTGTGAGTAAAATTTCAAACGAAAAATTTCAAAATAGATGAACTATAGAAGAACTCTCTCTCTCTCTCTTGCGTCGTTATATTTATCACTGATAAATTTGTCAGCATCGATTTTTTTTCGGACGAATTTTTCGCACAACAACAAAAAGCAACAAACGTTCGTTTGCTATCGTTCATTTCTAATGAGCGTTTGAAGAAAAACTGGTACAAGGAACGTTCCTGAATTTTTTCTTCAAACGCTCATTATAAATAGCAAACGAACGTTCGTTGTTTTTTGTTGTTGTGTGAAAAATTTGTCCGAAAAAAATACGAAGCTGACAAATTTATGAGTGATAAATATAACCATGGTGTAATAATAATAAGGTGTTAGCGAATTTTTGACAACACCAAGAATAGCTTTCTTTCTGTCAAAAAATTGAGAGCGAAAAAGAGGAGCCGTTGATAGTTATCAAATTGTGGTATTTGTTTGAGTTGCTAGATGATGATGTGTTATAGTTTTTTATAGGTTATTGTGCGAATAAAGTTTAAATAAATATTTAATTCAATTAATTGTGCCGTATTGTGTTGACAAAAAGTTATTGCAGTTGTCTTTGCCCATTTGTCAAGTTCACCATTGAATGGTTTTGTCATATTATCAAAAACGTGCGCTGGAAGGCGCCACCGACATGAAGCTTTGGCCAGTATGCAAATTGTCTTGCATTCACATCGACTGCTTCAAGAAAATAACCTAAACTGATAATAACCATCAAAAGAAGTGGACATGGCATTGAGCTTTGACCGACTGCACGTTAGCTGATTTATTTTCATTCCAATCCACCATCAGCTGTTTTTGACAGGAGCGGGGCGAAAAAATTTATCATTTTGAGAGAGAAGTGCAAAATCCACTAACACCTTATTATTATTACACCATGAATATAACGACGCACGCAGAGCGTCCTTCATTCGTTCGTAAGAATATTCAAGAACAATTTTATGTGAAGAGAACGATAATTGAAAACAATTACATATATTTCAAACGTTCTTCGCACCCTGCAATACATGTTGCTGTCTTTTTTGACGTAGAATACGTCATTCTCGGAGGTAAATTGGGTGGTTGATAGTGATCAGGTGTCGGTATTTATATAACTTTTTGAGCCTTTGGTGGGCCTTAAGTACTGATCGTACAATGTTGATGTTAGCACTTGTTGGTCTGCTTGATTCTTAATGCGACAAAAATTCATGTTAGAACTCTCTAACTTATATTAATTTTATACAATTACATGAGATATAAAACCAACATTTGATGTTTTTGTTTGCTTAAACTTGCTACCTATTTATCGACAGTTTCCGGTTTTATCGACAAAACCATAATATTTGTATGGGAGCCCCCCTAAGAAGTGGTCGGAGGAAATAGGTGTTAAAAGCAAAAATGTTCCTTTTGCAAAAGTAATGGGGGTCAGAGATACATATTAACCCTTTCCGGCACAAACACAATAAAATTTGTATGGGAGCCCCCCTAAGGAGTGGTTGGAGGGAATAGGTGTCAAAGGCAAAAATATTCCTTTTGCAAAAATAATGGGGGTTGGTGATACATATTAACCCTTTCCGGCACTCTTTTAAAGGTCATATGCTCAGGTGTATGGAATAAATAAACAAAAACCCTCTAAGGAGTAGTCGGAGAGAATAGGTTTCAAAGGCAAAAATGTTCCTTTTGCAAAAATAATGCAGGCCTTTAATACATATTAAAATTCTCCGGCACTCTCTTAAAGGTCATATGCTCAGGTGTATGGAATAAATAAACAAAAACCATAATATTTGTATGGGAGCCCCCCTAAGGAGTGGTCGGAGGAAATAGGTGTTAAAGCAAAAATGTTCCTTTTGCAAAAGTAATGGGGTTCAGTGATACATATTAACCCTTTCCGGCACAAACACAATAAAATTTGTATGGGAGCCCCCCTAAGGAGTGGTTGGAGGGAATAGGTGTCAAAGGCAAAAATATTCCTTTTGCAAAAATAATGGGGGTTGCTGATACATATTAACCCTTTCCGGCACTCTTTTAAAGGTCATATGCTCAGGTGTATGGAATAAATAAACAAAAACCCTCTAAGGAGTAGTCGGAGAGAATAGGTGTCAAAGGCAAAAATGTTCCTTTTGCAAAAATAATGCAGGCCTTTAATACATATTAAAATTCTCCGGCACTCTCTTAAAGGTCATATGCTCAGGTGTATGGAATAAATAAACAAAAACCATAATATTTGTATGGGAGCCCCCCTAAGGAGTGGTCGGAGGAAATAGGTGTTAAAGCAAAAATGTTCCTTTTGCAAAAGTAATGGGGGTCAGTGATACATATTAACCCTTTCCGGCACAAACACAATAACATTTGTATGGGAGCCCCCCTAAGGAGTGGTTGGAGGGAATAGGTGTCAAAGGCAAAAATATTCCTTTTGCAAAAATAATGGGGGTTGCTGATACATATTAACCCTTTCCGGCACTCTTTTAAAGGTCATATGCTCAGGTGTATGGAATAAATAAACAAAAACCCTCTAAGGAGTAGTCGGAGAGAATAGGTGTCAAAGGCAAAAATGTTCCTTTTGCAAAAATAATGCAGGCCTGTAATACATATTAACATTCTCCGGCACTCTCTTAAAGGTCATATGCTCAGGTGTATGGAATAAATACACAAAAACCATAATATTTTTATGGGAGCCCCCCTAATGAGTGGTCGGAGGAAATAGGTGTTAACAGCAAAAATGTTCCTTTTGCAAAAGTAATGGGTGTCGGTGATACATATTAACCCTTTCCGGCACAAAAACCATAAAATTTGTATGGGAGCCCCCTAAAGAGTGGTCGGAGGAATAGGTGTCAAATGCAAAAAGTGATGGTTTTGCAAAAGTGATGGGGGTCGGTGATACATATTAACCCTCTCCGGCACTCTCTTGAAGGTCATATGCTCAGGTGTATGGAATAAATATACAAAAACCATAAAATTTGTATGGGAGCCCCCCTAAGGAGTGGTTGGAGGGAATAGGTGTCAAAGGCAAAAATATTTCTTTTGCAAAAGTAATGGGGTTTAGTCATACCCATGAACCCTTTCCGGCACTCTTTTAAAGGTCATGTACTCAGATGTATGGAATAAATATTTAGCTAAATAGTTTTTAAAAAAGATGTCATCAAAATCGAATTAAATAATTCTACGTCTTGTGTTACGACATAGTCGAAACTACTGTATCTTCTTTTTTCTTTTTTTCTCTCTGAGAATAAGAATAAAGAAATTGTATGGTTATTCTCTTTGAATTTTAATTAATTATTTAAATAATAGTTATCAAATTTATATAGCCTATGTCTCAACTGGGCACGATAGCTATTCTAGAGAAAAATAATTTTTGAAATAGCGCCTGCCATTCTCAAGCTTTTCGCAGCCGAACATACGAGAGTACTCTTTTATATAATAGTATAGATTAAACAAGCTTTTTAGCAGGATAAGTTGTATTTTTTGGCCATGTTTAGTCTGTGAGATATTAATGTTCAAAATAAAATTTTTGATTTTTTTGTTAAAAATTTTGACTTTTACAAGAATTTTTTTGATACCTTAAAAAAAAAACCAATTGCACAAGTTTTTCAGAAGAAATTCGAAAGTAAAAGGGTCACCGGTGTCCCAGTGGTCATCAAAGCGTTAAAGTAGCAATTTTGGTATTAATACAACACTGTTCCATCGGTACTGAGTGTCGATGGAACCGTGCTTTTTTGCAATAAGTTTGCAATAAGCGAGTAAGGAATTACATGGATGGCGCTCTGAAAAAGTACAAAACGTTTGATTACTACTTCTGTAACGACAGGACTCGAAAAATGTTCCATGGATTTATGCGAAGCAACCCACAACTAAGAAGTTTTTTGAATACATACACCAATGAACTCATATCACATGAATCGACTATGCGTAATACTTACAGTTTTGCGCAATATAATAGCAACAAAATGAGTGCGCTCCTACAAAATCGTGCATATTTTTTAATATTGGGAACACACAGAAATTATTATAGGAACCAAAGCATATCGTCATATATCATATAAAAAACAAATCATATTCAAATTTGGTTTTGTTTTTTTTTTTTTATTAAATTTAGTATTAATGTGACTGCGTTCAATTTGTTTGAGTGCAAAACAAAAGCAAAAAAACTTAAACAATGTAAAAAGTGAACAGAAGTTCCCAAAAAGAACGGTAAAAGTTATTTTATTGTAAAGCACGTGTTTTTTGTGAGTCATAAGCATTTAAGTTTTGTTTTTGCGCTAATGTGAAATGCGCTAAATACTGTGAAACTCTAAAATTACAAATTATTTCCGAATATAAAAAGGGAAAATCGCAAATAACTATCGCGAAACAGTTTAATATTAATCGTTCAATAGTATGTAGATTAATAAAAAAGTATAACATCACAAAAGACGTAAAAACGGTGCATTCAGAAGGGGGGCCGCAGAAGACATCGCTGCGTGATGACATATGTGGCGTGTTCAAGCGAAATACATTTGCCAACTCCAAAGAGGTTGTACGGACACTTGATTTAGATATCCATCACAGCACTGTTCGCCGTTTTGCTTAGCGATGAATCAAAGTTAAACTTGATTAATTCAGATGGGATGTGCACTGTACGGCGCCGCCCAGGTACACGAATTGAAGCCCGAAACTGCAAAATAAATTTTAAGCACGGAGGCGGTGGTATTATGGTCTGGACTTGTTTTTCCTATAATGGAGTCGGACCATTTCATAAAATCGATGGTATTATGGATCGATTTGTATATAAAGACATTTTAGAAAGCAATATCCTACCACATTTAGAGTAATACGCCGCTTCAGTGGACGTTTTAGCACGACAACGACCCGAAGCACACATCAAAGCTCATCAAAGATTACATTTTAATCAATGGGATTCAAGTCCTTGATTGGCCTGCACAATAAACATACGCTGTGCCTCAGAGCCTACGTGGACATTTTATTGAGGCACACCGTATGTGCCTCATTGCAGTAGATAATTATAAATATAGATAATTATGATGCGAAGGTTATACGCTAAAAAAAGGGGGCTGCCATCTAATTTTTTTACGAATTCGGTGGGTGAACACTAGGTTAAATTGGGTCACTGAATCCGAATCCTTCAAAATTTCAAAAATTTTGTAATATTTTACCATAGGGTTGTCACTTCAATTTATAAATTTTTATGAAGTCGATGCTGGGCGAACAAAAGCTAAAAATGGGTCGAAAAATTGGATTCGGATTCCTTCGTCAGAGTTTAAAAGTAATGTAATTTTTTCCTTAGAGTTGCCATCTAAAATTTTTTTCTTTTTTCGAATTCGGTCATTGAATCCAAATTCGCTATTAGAATTTCAAGATTATGTAATAGTCTTACATAGGGTTGCCACCTAAGTTTTTTTTCATTTTTACTAAGTTGGTGCTGGCGAACACTAGGTGAAAATAAGTCGCTGACTCGGCACCCGTTGTATGATTTTAAAAATTATGTAGTTCTCTTTCCATAAGAATGCCAGCTTAATTTCTTTTTTAATGATTGATTTTTAATTAAAATGAAAATAATTGTGATGAGAAGGTTATAGGCTAAAACGAATTTTTTTAACGAATTTGGTGCTGAGACCACATCTGTTGTCAGAATTATAAATTTTGTGATTTTTTATCATTGGGTTGCCACCTAATTTTTTCTTTTATTTTTATGAAAGTGATGGTGAAAACTAGTATTTTGAGGTATTTTCACTATTTTAAGTACAATTTGTTTTCACGAGCTATGGTGAAAAAGAAAACCAAGAATGTGGTTTCATTTTATACAAATTCGAAAAAGCTTTTTTTATTTAGCCTGGTGTAGCGGGCGGGCGCTCAGCTAGTTTCACATAAAATTTTAAATATGCGCAACAAAAAATGTTTGCTTTGCGAGACGTGATTTTAGTGCTGCTCCCATGAAAATGTTGCAGACATAGCGTGAACGGGTTTTGTGGACGCATTCTATGACATTTGAAGCTTCTTTTGATCTTATTCTATTTGTTCCTAACTTACATACTTTTTTACCAACTACGGGTGTTACCTCCTCCTTATGGGTGTTACGAGGTTTGCCTTTTAAGTATTGCGTCTAACAATGAAAAATCGGTGGTTTATCAGTGAAAATGCTTCAATTGTTTTTTAAAGTATTATCCCAGATGATCAGTACACTTTTGTTTTTTTTTATTCGTTTGTTTTAATTTCGAAACAGGTTTTCCATTCTAAAGTTGGTACTTCCAAAACGTAGAAAAGGTAACTCCTCGTAATTTGCGTAGAAAAACGCTTGCGTAAAAGTAAGGCGTAGAAAATCGTTCGCCATGCATTTTTTCTAAGTTTATGGGAGCAAGAAGAATGCATTGTGTACCAAGTCGAGACTGTAAAGCGAATGAAAAATCAATTCCACGTTTTGTGTGCCCAAACATTTTTTGTTTGAGCTATTGTGTGGGAATTCGCATTGTCGCGATGGAGGATGATCTTTCTTCATAGTTGGATGGTGCTTGGTTTTCCTCTTTCTACGAGGAAAGAGAGAATTCTACGAAGAATTCCGCAAAAAAAATGTTTGTTAAAAAATTATAGTTCTCCGTTGCTCAAGAGGTACAGTTGCAACATGAACGGGTTTTCTTACAAAACTAGCAACCATTTGCTTGGAAGTGCTCCATCCATTGACAACTTTTGTCACTTTTGTCGGGTTTTGCTTATTTTGAAAGACTCAAATAGGGGATTGCTACCTTGTTTCGTGCTCATAAGAGTAGATCCATGATAAGTCATCTGTGGTGATGTCGTAGACGTGTTTCAAACCATCACCGGTGTATTTTTTCAGCATTTACTTGCATCAATCGATACGAGCCTTTTTTTCTTTTTGAGGAACCGTCAAATAAAGTGGTATCCAACGGAAAAAAATCTTCCTGACGCCTTAATCCTTATATAAAAACGAATATATTCTATTCCTCCACGAATATATTCTAGATGACTCCATCTCACGGTATGTCACATGCCAGTCTGCTTCCAACAGTTCGTGCACAGCAACGATGTTTTCTGCCACAGCAGCTGTTCTCGGATGACCTTCACGAAATTCATCTTAAGAGAACGATCAGCACACTCAAACTCACTGATCCAGAGTTTTGCAGTCACTGGGTGTAGTGCTTCATCACCAAAAGTCAACCAAAGTTGATTGATGCATTTTTTTTTTTATCAAGTCACGTCGAAAATTGTAAAAAATCATCACCCAAAAATGTTCATGTGTTTATTACATATTTTTGTTGAAATCAAATTTTCAAACCACAGTAAACAACACAACAAGCACACATGCACCAAAAAGTTGTAAGTACGTTAATGCTGTAAATGTCAAATTTTTTAATGGAACTGTGAAAATTCATCTGGCAATGCTTAATGTTGCTAAGGCACAAGATTTAAAAGGTAGCTCTTGTACTACAAACGAAGTGACAAACCTAATATACCCCTTAAGCCGTACTCGTGGGGTATAAAAATAAATTTCAGATGTAAAACCTATTCAACTACATGGCAACCCACTCAAATAGCTTTAAAGAGTTATTCCGTTTTTAAATAAATCAGTTTCTTCAAATATATTAAATTTTTCTTACGAAAAATATCAAAAAATTTATATCATATAATTCTGAACAATGCTCGGGCCATTGCGTAATTGGAGGTCATTGACCATGTGATTGTTTTTTGCAGGAACTGACTATGAGACATGATTTATTAAGAGTATTTCTTACTTTTCTAATTGAAATAAAGGTAAAAAACGTCCACACAAAATTATTTATGACAACTTTATTATAAATAAATGCACAGCTATGCCTTAGAACAATACAATACCAAGAAGGGCAAGAGAAAGAAAAAAAAAAAGAAGAAGAAGGAAATTAAATGAAATTGATTACCAAGAATACCTTTTATAAAAGTTTCAAAAATTATGCAAGAGACAAACTTCTAACCTTTCATCACTGTCATAAAACTGTTCATGACTTGAACCAAAGAAAAAGTATCTTATAATAACTTAATCCTCAAAAGATGTCAATGCGTACCTTTTTTTTTTTTTTTGTTTTGCCTTTTTAATCACCTACAGTAATTAACTTAAATATTAGTCAATTAGCCAAATTGTTCTTTTCTCCATATAAAAACAAACAAAAACAACAACAACAAAATAAACTTAATAAACATTGCCACTGCGCGCTTTATTTTAGAAGAACAAGGTTGAGGAAAACAGAAAAAAAAATAATAATAATATTACAGACCGAACGAAAGAAAGAAAGAAAATTCGTGAAAACGAGCGCCATTAAAAAAGTGTCAACATTTTTTGTACCCTCATTATTAGCCAACCCGACCAACGTCATAAAAGTTAATGAGTGCGCATAAAAGTGAAGCTGAAGCTACCAACAAAGCAAAACCATAAAAATGTACAAGCACGAGCCTTGAAAGTGCCAAAATGTGATGAAACAGCCATAAAGTAAGGTAAGAACAATAGACGATACAGACAATAAAAATGAAGGTGAAAATGCAGTCTAAACGTTGATGTTGCTGGCGTGAGATGGCGTTGACTGGTTTTCGGTGCTGATGTTGGTGGAGCAAAGAAAAACAAAATAAAACTGCCTTGATGACGTGACATGTAAAAAAGTCAGCATATGTCAACCAACTTTGGCTTTTAGAAAATGTCACAAGAAGCAATAAAAAATGAATAAACATGTTTAATCAATTTCTCAGTCATGTTGGCTCAATTTTTTGCGCTGATTCCTACCTTCTCAGCCTCCAGCCAACTTCATTATATCCTCATGTTGTGTGTAGTACATGTGTGTGTGCTACAGTGCAACATCACAGCTGTCAACAAAAGCTCTTGAGTGTGTGTGAGTGTTCATTCATGTGTGTGTGTGTGGCGAAAATTAAAGGTGGCAAAAGCATTCGACAACAACAAAACAAATAATGGCCAACGGGCATCCAACTGTCAAACGCGGTTTTAATAGCAGAACATGTTGTTAACTTTTCTTTTGATGGCCAGCAGCTATTGTTTTTTTTTTTATTTTTCTTTTTGCAAATGACGTTCGTATGACAGGCACATAAAGTGTGGCAGCGTATGTCAATTGGTACAACTTACTTTTCATTGCATTGCTGCCTTTTTTTTTTTTTTTGTTATTACTTTTTATGTGGAATGTGTTGTTTGGTTCTCTTTTTGTTGCTACGCTGTAAGGTTGTGCTTGTTAGTTATTTGAACAAAACACTCTTCAAATCGTACTTTCAAATTCAATCCCCTGCGGCAGAAATAGAGAAAATTTTTGATAAAAAAAAACACTTGTCAGAATTGATCCGTGAGAGTGTATGAGGCTGGGAGCGCAAGGGAATGCAAGGCGTACTGCAGCTCTAATAAAGAGCCTACATTTAAGAGTGCTGCATAATTTTCCATTTTTCTTGCACTCACTATATATATTGTATAACAGTGTTGCCAGAGGCCGAGCTCCAAATATCCCGTTCTCTTCTTTAAAACGCCCCGTTTATCCCGTTTTAAAAATAAAAAATCCCGTTCACAAACCTTGCACATAGCTTCATGTTTAATTACTCGTTAATTGTTTTGGCTTGTTTTTCTTTTTTACCTGGTAAAGTCAAGTCAAAAAGACAACGAATCCGACCATCCAAAATTTAATTTTTCTTCTTTCTCTTTAAAATATTCACAGTGTCATTGTGTTCAAGTTCAATTTTTAAACAGCTTTCCAAGGGTCTTGCTTTTAACAGCAAGAGTATTGCTTTTAATGTAGGGGAGATGGTTGGGCTTTATTCCTCAGAATAAAGATATCGAATAATCCAAGATACTGTTGGAAAGGTGAAAATACAACGCAACTTTTTTATGCAGACAGATAAGCGTTTTGATTAAAATTTAACTCTCTACTGCCAATTTTTAAAGATGTGATTTTTGGCTCTTCTAAAAATGTGGCTGGGTTGTGAAAAATCTGGCAAATCCCAATTAAAGTCGGAAAAAAGGAAGTAAATTACCAATAATATTATAAGTTAGAGGCAAAACAAGTTATAATGACGCCAATTAGGCTAAAGAATCCTAAAGAATGGAAGTGTTTAATCATAATTTTCTTCATCTTCATCTAAATCGGTGTCGCAATGTTTGCATGTGAAATACGAACGCCTTCCCATATTGACGCACTTCAAGTGAATAGGCCGGCCTTGCATGTGTTGCATTCGATGGAGTTTTTGGGTGTCAGTTCTTAAGGCAAAAACCTCAATCAAATGGTGTAAAAATGAATATCGTCATCAGATGGTTTTTATGGTTATTTTGCCTTAGGACGCTTGGATGGTGTTGGTTGTGCCTTCTTCAGTGATGCTTTGCTAGTGATTTTGATTTTGCTGCTGTTTTTTACTGCTTCAGATCATCAATTTTGTCTGGAGCAGTAAGCTCGCAGCTCTCCATTACCTTTCGCAAAAGTTTTCACAGTTTCAAACACGATGTCTGCCACTGGCACAAGCAATGTATCTGTACAATTCGGTGTAACTGCAAAAATTGCGTCATGTCAAAAGACAAATTTAGCAGTTGAAAGATTGCCGATATGTCAATTACTTACTTACTTACTTATCTGGCGCTTGGCCAGATTTATCCTCTTATAAGAAATCTACGAAAATATAAGAAAAAAAAGAAACGAAATTCCCTCGATAACTAGAGAAAGAAAAAAGTAATGGTTCACAACCCAGCCCTCTCTCCTTAATTTTTGAAATTAAAAAAAAAATGTTAAGAAACCCGAATTGAGCGAAAATCCCATTTTTGGGCTCAAAATCCCGTGCGCCCTTTTGAGGTTTGAAAAACGCGAAATATGGGCGAAATCCCGGGTTCTGGCAGCACTGTTGTATAAATACAAAGCGGGGGAAATTTCAGCTCAGATATAAATACGCAACCTGAATTTCGTTGTGGTCAGTTGGCTGTCCCAAAAATAAAAATTTTTTTGCTCAAGCATTTTTTGAAAGCTTATGAAGTCAAGTATTTTTAAGATTATTTCAGATTTTTTGGAAGAGGGTTAGAGGTCGCGCTAATCTGATTTGCCCTTAAAATCAGGTTTTTCGGAGTATTTTTGAATTTCAAGCATAAGTTGGTCAATGACAGACATTTTCTAAGTCTTTGAGTCATCATTTCTAAAGACAAATATCCAAACTTTACTTTAATGTACATAAATCAGAAGTGTTGCCAATTTTTTTTTGGACATTTTGGTGTACTATATAATATTTTTTAGTGAAACTTGAACTCAAAGACTTAGAAAATGTCTGTTATTGACCAACTTATGCTTGAAATTCAAAAATACTCCTAAAAATCAGATTTTTAAGGAAAATCCGATTAGTGCCACCTCTAACCCTCTTCCAAAAAATCTGAAAAAAATCTCAAAAATACTTGACTCCATAAGCTTTCAAACAAAGGCTGAGCAACTATGAAATTCGAAAAGAAAAAATTTTATTTGGGACACCCTAGTGGTCAGTCGTCATCATGGTTTCAGTAGTGCGCAGGCAATCGCTCGCAGCGTGGAAAAGTTTGAGCGTTAGAACATTCTTCTGAAATTTTGAGCGCAATCAGACCGAAATTGGTACGAAGTGAACTAAATAAGCCTCCGTAGCGGCCAGTGTCAAAGAGGACCCAAAAATTTTGATTCAGAGAGCCCCAACCAACATCCGCATAAGATTGTGTTGACGCTAATTGAGCGCTGAAAATTTAGGCAGTAGATCCAAATTTTGACCAAAACTTCATCTTCTCGAACGAGGCCTATTTCTGGCTCAGCGGCTGTGTCATTAAGCACAATGAACGTTGAAGCGACCACAATCCACAGGTGTTCGACCAAATATCAATGCATTCAGAAATATTGACTATTGGGTATCGTTTATGGCACGGCGGCATCAGCGGACGTTATTTCTTTGGTCCTCAGTATATAGTGATTTTAACCCTTTCATGTCTGAACTAAAATAGGATTTTTGAGGGCAAATATGTGAAGATCTTATTTGCACGTTTAAAACACAACATTCAAATGACATTTGAATGACATTCAGTTCAAATGACTGCCTCGGCTGGCTTTGCAGTAGCGCATTCTTTCACTCCAATTTTCCAAGACATTGTTGATGATTTCGGGCTGTAGCTCATGGATTGCTTGAATAAATTATCCGTCTCTCTTCCACGATGTGTCTATGCTATCGTTCAATGGTTGTTGGCTTCACCATAATATAAATGACAAGCTTAATTCTCTCTTAGAACCAGTAAAGTTTCTGTTTGAGAAACATGTACCTGTACGCAGTTGTAGTATAAAAAATATATCCTGTCCCTGGTTTTCCCAGCATGTGCTGTCCCTTATAAAAAAAAGAAACAGGTTACGTAAGACTTGGCGTCTAAATCTCACAGAAACTAATTGGGAAGCTTATAGAATGGCGAGGAATTAAGCCGTGCTTACAACTAGGCAAGCTAAAATGCGTTTTTATTCAAATAAACTTAAGCTCTCTCTGCCAAAATGCTTTGGAATAATATTAAAAGCCTTGGGGTTTGCAACAAAAATAAAGTTGAATGTCACCTAGATCCAGAAGTTTTAAACTGTTTCTTTTCTGATAATGCTGCTGCTTCTACTTCTGCTGCAGCTAATAATTGTATTACTTTGCCCTTGTTAAATCATTCAACGATTCAATCTTTTAACTTTTCTCCTGTAGTAGAGTTTGAGGTTGGCAAATGCGTGTCTCAAATTAAGTCTAACGCACTGTCTGCCGATGGTATTCCCATAAAATTTATCAAAATCATACTCCCCACATCATTAGCCCTCTAACTCACATAATTAACTCATGTTTTATGTCGTCCTCGTTCCCTGATTTATGGAAAATAGCCATTGTTCTTCCAATAGCAAAGAAGCAAAATCCATCTTGTCCCAATGATTTTAGGCCAATAAGCATTCTTTCACCTTTAGCAAAAATTTGTGAAAAACTCATGTCTCAACAAATAACACACCACTTAGTTAATAATAACCTTCTATCTCCGTTTCAGTCTGGTTTTCGTGCTGGTCATAGTTGTTCGTCTACAGTTGTTAAGATAATTGATGATATACGGCCACAATATGATGCGGGGTCCTTGACTCTCCTATGCTTGTTAGATTTTTCGAAGGCGTTTGACAAAGCAAATCATTAAATCTTGTGTTATAAGCTTAAGTCATTGTTTGGTTTCTGCGATAGTGCTGTTAATTTAATGTCTAGCTACTTGTGCCGTAGGTCTCGAAAAGTTAAAATTGGTCAATTGTCGTCAGGGTACAAACTGGTATTGAGTGGTGTCCCTCAAGGTTCTATTCTTGGCCCCCTTCTGTTTTCTATGTTTCTAAATGATATTTTTTCTGTTTGTAATCATGCTTCTGTTCATGCTTACGCTGATGATGTCCAGTTGTATCTTTCTCGTAGAACTGGCCTCATCGAGGACCTTGGTTGTAGGCTGAATGAAGACCTCAGGCATATCTATGAATGGGCTTGCAAGAATGACCTTCTACTTAATTCTTCAAAATCATATGTTCTTCCTATTTGTAAAGTTAAGTCTTGCTTAATTGATGTCCCCGATTTGTTTATTGGATCGAATAAGCTTACTGTTGTGTCGAAAATTGTGAATCTTGGTTTCCATGTTAATTCTTCTCTGTCAGGTGTTGATCATGTTAACAGTATTGTAAAAAAAGTGTATTACGTCTTACGTAACCTTAGATTGTCTGCCAGCGTAACTCCGGTTGACATTAGGTGAAAGTTGGTAGTTCAACTCATCTTACCTTTTATAACTTTTTCTGAAGTAGTCTATAGTAAACTTGATTCTTCGTCCCAATTAAAATTGCAAATTGCATTCAACTATGCCACGCGGTAATTTTATGGTCTTCAAAAGTATGATCGTCTTTCCAGTTTCCGAAATGCAATTCTTGGTTGTGATATAATTACTTATCTGAAGGCTAGAAACTGCATTTATCTTCATAAGTTAATCTATGAAAAAACACCTGGGTACTTGTTTGACAAACTCCAGTTTAGCATGTCTAGAAGAAGCCATGTCCTGATAGTTCCGAGATGTTATTCGTTGCACACTTCCCACCTCTTTTTCATCAATGCCATTAGGTTGTGGAATGCTTTGCCACGTTGGCTTAGGGAGGTCAGTGGGAGAGTAGCTTTTAGGCAATCTGTCTTTTCCTTTTTCTCTTCTCATTAGATTACTTCTTTTTTGCTTCTATTTCAACTTTTTTATTTTGTTTTCTCTTCTTTTTTTTTCCTAATTTTCAACCTGCTTATGTTATTTTAGTTAATATTTTGTTTTCATTATTATGTATTGTTTTAATAATTTTCATTAAAATTTTTTTTTCTCTATATACTTATTGTAACTAGCTTTGAGTTGTAATTATTTAATTTAATTTAATCCACTAATTGTTTAATTTTAGGTGTACTATAAAAGAGCTAACTCTTATTGTACTTATGCTTTTTTCTTCTTAAATAAGTAAATAAAAAAAATTAATGATATTGGCTTGTTGTAATTGAATAGCTTCCGGATTGTTGGCATAATATCGATCCTTCACAGTTCCCCACAAAAAAAAGTCCAAAGTGGTCCAATCACAGTTCCGAGGCGACTGATATTTTGGTGCGCAAAAGATTGATTGCGGCACAGGCTGTGTGGCATGGCGTGCCATCCTGCATGAACCCGAGGTCGTCCAAATTCATGTCTCCAATTTCAGTAAAAAAAAAGTCGGTTAGCATGGCACCGTTGACCGAAACGTTGTTCCCAGCATGATTCTCGAAGAAAAATGGTTCCATGATAACACTACTCCACAATCCGCACCAAACTGTCATTCTCTGTGGATGCATCGGCTTCTCGACAATAACGTGCATGTTTCCCGAGCCCCAGATACAGCAGAGGCACAGCAGATACAGCAGGCGTGGTGTGTGCTTCATTTCGTCGAAAAATTTCTTTTCAAAGAACGCACTGTTTTGGCTACCCAGCACTCACTTTGGAAATAAGTTTCCAATATTTCCCAACGTTGTTGAAGCGTAAAGCGAATCATTTATTTCCGCGAAGGTATGATACTGACTTTATGTCAAGATTTTGAGCGGAAAACAGCTGTCAGTGTCAAAATAACCTAGGATTTAAAAAGAAACCACTAGTTGACCCACCCTGCACATACTTTCAGTATTATTAAAATAAGTTCATTTACCCATTTGCTCATTGTAAATATATATTTCAAGACAATAATTTTTAAGAAGTAAACTCTAATTTTTTTCCCCTCACAGTCGTTTTTGCCTTGTGTAACTTACTAATGACCAATGCGATAAGGCTGACAGAAAAGATTAAAGCAAAATCACTTGGAAAAACTAGGCTAGTGTTTAAAATTGAGTTTGAAAAGTTAAGCTTAAGCCCTGTCTCCCATTTCCGTCAAAGGATTTAAAAGGTTATATCTCTGTAAGAAATAAAATTAACTTGAAACACTTAATTCAATCAGTCAAAATGTTGACCTAAATCAATCAGTGCAATTTTTGGACTTATTTGTTCTTTATATCTACTTCTGCTTCTGTTGCATGCGTCAGACAAAGACCTCAATCAAATTCCCGATAGGATAAAAATGAATTAAATGAATATCATACGCAATTTAATTTGAATAGAGGAACATTAAAAAAATGCAATGAAATAAAGTGCTTTCTTTGAGAGGAAATTCAGAATTTTTTTTTTTTTTGTTAAACGCCTTAAAAAAGAAATGTTTACTTAATAAGAAGTAAACCACTTCAATTCGAGAAAATTCGAAAAAAAACTGATTTTAATGTCTCAGGAGCAATTTCTGATTAATGTTTATTTGTTCGGAATTTGATCACAAAGCTATGCTACAGACATAGAACAGATTTCACTTTGATTATAATTAAAACAAACACTAGACCTGTCACATGCAGATTATTTAGCCTACAACAACAAAAACTACCGTAAAAAACACTCCTTTTTTGTACACTTCAAATAATTTCCAAACAAACAAAGACTGGGCTAATAATAATAATAAAAATGGCTATTTAGTGCTGGTGTGAATGTAAGTGTGTGTCCATGGTAAAGAGTTTTAATGCTAAACACAACAACAACAAATAAAATAATAATAATAACCATAACCAAGAGACTGACAACGAGAGTAAACAGTTGCAGCAGCAGCTACAAAAACACCATTAACAGCATTAACAACAGTTACAACAACAACAACAACAACAACAACAACAACAACAACAACAACAGTAGCAACATTTGTAGAATAAAAATACATATTAAGCCATAAAACCCAACAACAACAACAACAGTTGAGTAATTTTTAAAGCTCATTGAAGCGCTGTCTGCCCCGCCTGCCCCGCCTGCCTTCAGTTCAGCGGCGGATGTTTTTCTTTCTCAAGGTTAAAATTTTATTGCTAGAAGAAGCTATAACTATTTTGCCAGATTTAATGTCATTTGGTAACTTAATTTTTGTTTTTGTTGACTTTCTCCTTCTTCTTCTTCTTCTTCTTCTTTATTGCTTGTTGTCCTTAGGTTGAGGCCAAAGGAGCAACTCCCCAAATTGAGCAACAACAAACAAGTCAAGCAAAATAAAAACAAAAGGGTTAACAACATGTTGTCACTGCTGCACTAAATGCTGCTGTTGCTGTTTGACTAGATGGCTTTTTTATTTGTAGCGGATGTTATTTTGTTGTTGCTGTTGTTCAAAAATTGGCCGCATGTGATTGCGGCAGCGATAAAATTCCATTCAGCGTCGCCTTTTCTAACTTTATTGCTTTGTTAATAAATGTTTGTGTGATGGTTGGATTAAGATAGGCCAAAGGAGTGAACGGCCATAAAAATAAATATGCTTTGTTTTTATTGTTGACTTTTATAGATTTCCAAAAATGTTATCAAGAGTAAGCTGTGGCTTATATTAGTTTTTAAAGGACTTTTACTGAAAAATAATTAGTTATAAGTATGTACTGTGAAAAACGTTTTTAGACTCAACTAATAATGCACAACAGAAACTAAAAGTAAAAATGTAAATAACAACAATTTCAGTGGAAATAATAAAGGAAATTCTTTGAAAAAATTGGAAGTTAAATTGAAATATACTGTAAGGGCTAGATAAAGAAGAGAGAGATTTTTTTAGAAGAATAGAGCGAAATTTTCAAACACAAGGTTATTCATTATTAAGTAAGAAAGTAAAGTTAAAAAAAAAACACACTAAAAATGCAGATTTTGATAAAATTTTAATTTCGATACAGTGCACAGTGTGAAATGTTCGCATTCTAGCGGAACTTTATTGGAAAAATGAAGCTGGTCTTCCCTGGACGAATTCTTTTTTTTTCAGTTCCTAATAATGCAAACCGTTTGTTTTTGGCTAATATTGCTGTGTATTTGCAAAATAAATTGTGCAGCAAGCGGTCAAAATCAAGATTTACTATCTGAAAAATCAAATACGTATATTATTTAGAGTCTTTACACAATTTATTGAATATTCTTGTTTTTAATCCTAAGTAATTGTGAAAAAAGTTAACAAATAATTAAAATTAATAATATTTAAACTTTACGCGAAAGTAAGAAGATTTTATTTTTTTTATTTTTTTATACTTTTTTGCTCGTTTCCTACTCAGTTTAAAAAAAAAGAAAAAAGAAAAGCAAGTTGCACTTTGGATAAAGTTTCAAAATTGTAGACAGGCTAATTTTTGCATTTTTTGTTCCTCAGATTATTTTAAAACACGAAACAAAGGTAATCTCGTGCATCTTTTTGCCGCCCCCCCCCCCCCCCTCCCCATATATTATTTTTGTAATTTCTACTAGATGAAGAGGCTAGATGTTTTTGAGCTATGGCGACAAACTGCAAAAGAAGAAAGAGTTCGAAAGATAGTGCAGATTATTGCTTTCCAAAACAATATTGAGAGTTCTAATAGACAATTGGAAATGTTTGCAAGTAATCTAATTGGGAGAATAAAAGCCAAATGGGAAAAAAGTAAAAGAAGCTACCCAAAATTCTTTAAACTACATACAGATTGGTTAAAGCAACCTATTGTTTTGCCACCTGAGTGCATAGCCCCAGTTATAGCAAGTACAAGTTCAGGATCGAAAGTTGCAAGATCTGGAAGACCAATAAAACCATTCGAAGAATGTAACATTAAGGTTAAAAAAAGGAAAATCAAAGATCTTATTAATACAAAAGCTCCTGAAGAAAAAGCACTTTCTGTTCGTTTTTCAATGACTAAGGAAACAAAGGATATCATAAGAACCGAATCTAGCACAATGCAGAATAACATCAAGAACCTTGTTTTCACAAGCTTAAAAATAAAGGATTTAAACATAAAAATAAGTCATAACCTTATTATGACTATGATAGACGGCAAAGTTTGCACTGCTTTATCTCAATATGATTCATCACAAAGATGATACATATGTGGAGCTTCTCCAAAGGAAATGAATCAGGATTTGGTTTTCGCACGCAACATAGATGAATGTAGATGATATGTATTCCTTTGGAATATCTCCTTTGCATTCCTGGATTCGAGCATTTGAATGCTTCTTGCATGTTTCCTATAAATTAGAAATAAAAAAATGGCAAGCTAGGTCATCTGATGAAAAAGCTTCAGTCAAAACAAGGAAATCTTTAATTCAAGAGCGCTTTCGTAAAGAAATGGGTCTGCTTGTAGATATGCCAAAACAAACAGCGGGCAACACAAATGACGGTTATTTGGCACGGAGGTTTCTTAGAAACTCAGAGCTAACTGCTCCAATCACAGAGATAGACAATAGGTTGATAAGTCGTTTTTTAGTAATTCTCGAAGCTCTTTCATGTGATTTGGAGATTGATGCAGAGAAATTTAAAAACTATGCTGTAGAAATTAAAAGCCTTTTATTTCTAAAATTATATTAAAGAAACCATCCACAAAATTCTTGTTCATGGAGACCAAATAATTAAAACATGCATTTTGTCACTGGGTTAGTTAGCTGAAGAAGCCCAAGAGGCAAATAACAAGGAATATCGGCGAAATCGTGAGTATTTCAGCTGAAAAAACAGTAGAAAGGATACAAACCGGGATATCCTTAACAGGTTTCTCATCGCATCTGATCCGCTGCTTTCGATTTAATCTGGGTTTTCGCGAATAAAAACTCACAACCTTCCGCAAGAAACCATATCTCTACTCAAAACACCATCTGCTTCTGCTCCTATTTCAACTTCTGAAATTGAGAAAAACTCATCAGATAGTGGTTAAAGTTCCTTTTGTACACATATTTAGCTTCAATAATAATAAATGAAAATATAAAAACAAAACTTCAATGTGTGCAAAGTCAAAAATCAAATTATTAAAGAAAATTTAAAAATGTTTGTCTAAAATTATTTATTAAACAATAACCCTTAAAACTTAAAATTTGCTTTGCTATTTATATTTATTATATTTTATTATTTTTGCTTTCTTTAATAACAAAGAAAGGCTTTTTCTAGTCAAATTAGGCTACAATTTTTGAAATCAGTAAGATTTGGAATTAAGTTCCGCTAGAATCCATTTCACACTGTGCAGTGTTTGAATTCACATTTATACGTGGAATATTATATCATGCAAATATCTTCCATGGGATTTTTTGCAGTACCTAATCCTTTTGAGGTAATTTTCTAAGATTTTTTTTGTACAATGCGGACTAACTCGGCCATGACTTGACGAATGTTGGTTTTTAATTGCTCAAGAATTTGTGGTTTATTCACGTAAACACGATCTTTTGCGTAGCCCCACCAAAAAGTCCAGGGGTGCTCAAAAGTCCAAAAATATCTGTTGTATGGCTTGTGGCTCCAATTTGTGGAAACCATATGTCGTCCAGATCCAGATATATTCAATTTCAGGCAAAAAAAAAATCGGTTAGCATAACGGCTACTCCTTGATCGTTTTCAAAAAAATATGGACCAATAACACCACCAGACTATAATGCACACCAGACGGTAATTTTTTTTGCGTATGCAATGGCTTCTCCACAATCGCTTGCGGATTTTCAGAGCCCCATATATGGCAGTTTTGCTTATTCACGTATCTGCCTAGCGCGAAATAGGCCCGATTGGTGAAGAAAATCTGCTTTGAAAATCTGAATTGTTTTTCGAACAATTTAAAAATTTGAACGCATTATTTATTAGTAAAAGGTTCCATATTGTAAAATGGCAAATTTAACTTCACTTAAACCACATCGAATGAAATGCCCAATGCCAGGGCTGCATTTTCCGAAACTTGAAACGATAATTGAGTAATTAGAAGCTTAAGGAACAGTCCCTTTTAATAATGTTGAAAAAGCTGTCCCTTGAAAACTTACAAAGTCCCTTTTTTAACCCGTAAAACTCCTTTTTTATTTCATACTAGCCTTTTCCCGGCGCGCGTTGCTGCACCCTGCAACTATAGGTATATGGGAACATAATAGGTTTATTCAAAACTTTTCCACCACTGCTATTTTCCACTGCCCGTTACAGTTTCCCAGTAGCAGGAGATCACCAAATAGTAACTCCATTTTGAGTTTGTATGTAAGTATTACTTTCAAAGTACTTTTACTTTCAAAGCTATTCGATGATACAAATTTGAATTGTATGGGCGGATCCACACCCTCTTATATAATGCTCATCCCAGTTTTCTAGTAGATGTTACACTGTTTTAGTACAGTTGCCGACAGTAAGCATAGAGACTAAATTACCAAAATGTACCCCAATCGACGAAAACCGTAGGAAATATTTGAATTTTGAATATTTGAATATTTTAATTTTGAAGTTTCCAGCCATCACACAGACAGCGTTTTGCTTTTTGTATATATATTTTGGATAAACATTATTGGCTATAACTTTTCATTGGTAAGAGATACTTAGATAATTTTTTGTAATAAATTAATTTTTTAGCTTGTATATTTTTTTCAAAACTATAAAAACACAATATTGGAAAACAAAATTTTGTTCGAAAAAATCAAGGGATCCTTGTTTTTTTAATCACAAAAATGGTTTTTAATTTTTGCGTAAAATTGAAATAACTTTTGCTTATAAATGTTACAACTTTTAAATAGAGTTGAAAATTTACGAATTTGAATTTAAATTATTTTTACAACAAAAACAAATTTTGAGCCTTTTTGTGAGGAAAACTTCAAAATTTCAGACCTTTTTTGAAAAAAAGATTTAAAATATATATACTCAACTAACGGTATTTTTGCAATAAGGTTTTAATAGTACTTTGATGAAGCTTTAAGACAAAAAAAAAATTTAACAAAATGTATACAAAAGCAGCGGAGATATTTGACTCGAAAGTCGCAAAATTAAATTTCTGATTGTTTTTTTCTCATTTTTGAGCAACGATGTTGCATTAAATATATCGTTGTAGTAAAATTTTTCATAGTTTGATGTGAAAATAACGGGAATTATTTTTATTTTACTAAACTTAAGAAATATTTTCTATTTTGTAAATATTTGCACATGTTACCTAAGAAAACAACTAAAAATAAAAAATTTGTACTACAGCACCATCTGGTGTCCAAGGTGGTTCAAAGAAGATAGTGCTTCAAAACTCATCGTACCTGGAAACTACTACTTATATACCAATTTTTATTCTAATCGCATGAGCGGTTTAGGTGGTTTTGTAAAAAATTTGTACTATCGCGCCCTCTGGTGTTCAAGATAGGTCAAAAACGATAGCAGCAGAACACTCAACGTACATGAAACCCACTGTATACCACTTTTCATTCTAATCGCATTAGCAGTTTATGAGTTTTAGGCAGTTTTGTAAAAAATTTGTACTACAGCGCCCTCTGGTGTTCAAGTTGGATCAAAATTGTTAGCCCACAAACACGCACCGTACCAAAAAACTTCTATACACAAATTTTCATGCTAATCGGATGAGTAGTTTAGGAGTCTATTGCGGCCTTACAAACATAAGCTCCTATTTTTAACCGACTTCAAAAAGGAGGAGGTTCTCAATTTCGTTGGTTTGTCCGCGCTTTTTTTTTTTTTTTTTTTTTTTAAATGTATGTACATCGATAACTCCTAAAGCACTTGCCCGATTTCCGTAATTTTTTGTCAACAGATAGATACCATAAACGCGGAGGTCCTTTTTTAAAAAAGTGGGCGATATTCGACAAAGGCGCGTGTCAATATAAGAAAAACACTGTATTTCAGTTAATATTGACACTAGGGTACTGAAATTTACAGTAAAAAGACTAGGATAGACACAATTATTACAAATTACGATCAATAAAGTGGGCGTTATTTGACAAAGGGGTGTGGTCATATTAAAAAAACACTGTATCTCAAATAGTATTGACACTAGGGTACTGAAATTTAGTACAGGGGTAGACACAATTTTAAAAAACTAATGTAAAGAATGTGGGCGTTATTCGACAAAGGGGTGTGGCAATATTAGAAACACACTATATATCGAATAATATTGACACTAGGGTGCTGAAATTTAGTGCGTGGGTAGGCATAGATATTACAAATTACAGTCAACAAAGTGGGCGTTGTTTGACAAAGGGGTGTGGCAATATTGGAAAAACACTGTATCTCGAATAGTATTGACACAAGGGTACTGAAATTTAGTACAGGAGTAGACACAATTTTTAAAAATCACTCTAAATAAAGTGGGCGTTATTCAACAAATGGGTGTGGCAATATTAGAAACACACTATATAGCAAATAATATTGACATTAGCGTGTTGAAATGTAGTACATGGGTAGGTACAGTTACTGCAAATTACGGCTAAAAAAGTGGGCGTTATTCAACAAAGGGGCGTGTCAATATTATAAAAATACTATATCTTAGTTAATATTGACACTAGCGTATTAATATTTGGTATGCAGGTAGTTAAGTAGGTAGAATCATTAAAAAAGTGAGCGGGATTGTACACAGGATGTGTCACTTTAAGGAAAGTACTATATTACGGTTAATATTGATACTTGGAAACTGAAATTTGGCACAGGGGTAGGTAGAATCATTATATGGTACGGTAAATAAATTAGGCGGGATTAGAGAAAGGGAGTGGCACTACAAATTGTAAAGAAGCAGAAATGGAAAATACCCAACAAACTTTCAGGAATTAATAAATCAAATTTGTTAAGAACAAAGTTTCATGTTTAAAATTTTCCTCAAGAATAAATACTATTGCATAAAATATTTCATATTATCTAAAAAAGAAGAAATAAAAACTTTTTAACAAAAAAAAAAACCGACTTCAAAATCACTACAAAGTAAAAAATAGTTTTAAATAACTTTTCCCATTCATTTCTTGGTCATATTTTAAAAGCTATTTATACGTGTTATAATATTGGAAATCTTATCATTTTCATTTTTTTTATTTTGTTTTATTATCAATATATTAATTGCTTTATGAACATAAAAGCTTTGAAGTCGGCGCTCATCTTTGACACACAATCATGACCTTTTACCATCCGTGCACTATTTGGTGCCTTGGTGACACTGTAGTAATTTTAAAAGCTTTGTACACATTAAAATTCTCACTAAACTGGTTTGGGTGAGCTTGTAAAGCTCATATTGAATATGACATAGTGTGTAACAGCTGCACAAATAATGCATGGAACACATTGGCTACATTCAGCGTACTCAAAAATTGCCAATTGAAAGAAAAAAAATCGCCAAGAAGCTTTTATATTTATAAAGTTAATAATATTTTTATGATAAAACAAATAAGAAAAAATTAAAATAAAAAGATTTCGACATAGTAAGATAAGCGCCGACTTCAAAGCTTTTATGTACATAAAGCTATTAGTATATTGATGATAATAAAACAAAATAGAAAAAATGAAAATGATAAGATTTCCAATATTATAACACGTATAAATAGCTTTTAAAATATGACCAAGAAATGAATGGGAAAAGTTATTTAAAACTATTTTTTACTTTGTAGTGATTTTGAAGTCGGTTTTTTTTTTTGTTAAAAAGTTTTTATATATATAGATTGTATTCCCACAGGTCATATTACGGGGAATAATACACACTAGTTTGTGGACAGAACTATTGTATTCAGTTCAAAATCTTTGCATGGGCAAAGTTAAAAAGAACACCAACATAAAGAGAGGTTGAAGTAGTTATGATGACATTGATCAACCCTGATTTATACGGTGCAAATGAAAATGCGACGAAATTGCATGCTTAATATCGGTACAACTAAAACTATTGTACTGATGAAAAAATCCAAAATTTTCAAAACGACAAAATTTCGATCCCGAATCGTTGGGTGGAAGTATTTTAGCATCTGAAAGATAAAAATTGTGAATATAACGAAATCGCTTGTTTGATTGAATGCAATTTATGGTTACCAGCAACGACATCATCGATGGATCGACTTTTTTCGACAATGCACAAATCTTGCAAATCGATGCATTTAATGCGATTTTTATGGTAAAATTTAATTTGCAGTACACGTGCATTGAAGTCTACAATTTTTTAAAAACGAACCCAGAATTGCCTCGATCAATCGTTGCAAAAGATAAATATTTGGAGAAAAATTTCGAAACCATCGGAGACGATACGGATGTAAATGTCGATGATGACACCGATGATGAAAATTAATGATTTTATATTAAAACAAATTTATATTCATCAATGAATCAATTTCTTTAAATTTATAAAAAAAGCATTCAAAATGTCCCGTTCTTTAATTGTGATGTCCCTGAAAAACCTTAAAATTCAAGGTACTATCCCTTTTAGTCCAAAAATTGATACGAGCACTAGTTACGAGCACTAAAATAACGACAGAGAAAGTTAATTTTTTAAATTTATGACAAAATAAAAACAACAATATTAACGACGTCATCGAGACGTAGAAGGAATTAAAGGGCTTAACATATACAGTACTTTTTGCTTATAGCGAACCCGTTTAAAGCCAACTTTCACCTAAAACGAACCAATTTCAAAAGTACGCGTTTTTATTCCAATAAACCATGCATTTTTGTTCGCTTATTACGAACTCGCTTAAAGCGAACTTTCGGTTGTAACGAACTTTATTTGCATGCAAAACTTGTTTATTTTTCGGTTAAAACGAATCAAAAAGTGCCGCTATGTAAAAATAATGTTTGCTTTGACAACAGTGTAACACACAGTGTTTAATTTTTCCTGTCTCCAATTCGGGAATTCCCCTAAGTTTAATGTTTGTTTGCTGGAACACGATTACATATGTTTTGATGACGACCTTTTAAATACGGAAAAATTGGACGAAAAGGTATTTTGCAGACTGTTTGCGCTGGTGATGACGACCTTGACGACGATATAGACAACGTAGAGCCAATCCAAGTCGCAACTGACGTGGATGCAGTGTGAAGTGTAAGCTATGTAAGAAATTTTCTTCAGTCGCGCGACACTCCACAACAAATTCTTGACCACTTGGCTCAAGTGGAAGTGTATCTAACTGCTACTAAGCAAACTAAACTAACTGATTTTTTTAAAAATACATTTTTTAAATAAAAACATCTCAACATGTTTTTAATAAATTTACAAAGGAGTTAATGTGCACATACAATTGATTAATTCAAGTCTTCATTTAAAGCGAACTTCGTTTAAAACGAACCATTTTGCCCGGTCCCTTGAAGTACGCTTTAAGCGAAAAGTACTGTACTTGGGCTTATGATAAGGCCAAAAAAGAAATTAAAAAATAAATTATGTCCTCGTCAGGTCTTGGAAATAGCAGCTTATGCAACAAGAATGCAATATTGTTGCATAGAATTATTACTCGCCGAGTAGAAGTGCTACGAAAAGTTTTATTTTACGACAACAAAAACTGATTCTTTAACCCTAAAATGAAAATGAAAAAAAATTTTTGAAGCCACGATACCACGGAGGCAAACATTTAATGCAGTAAAAATTCAACAACAATGAAGAAATATTTGATGGTATTATAACTCCGTGACTATTAGCGCTACGGTAAATTTTATTAAACGACAGTAAAAATTAAGTTAAATCGTGTAAATTTATAAATAATTTTATATCAAGGTACAAAATAAAAATGAATGGCGTCATGAAGCCTATTAGGGAACGACAACAGTAACCTTTATGCACCCAAAGTAAAACAAAAGCAAAAATAAAATAAAAAAAAAATATATATGAATAAATAAAAATAAAATGCAATAAGTAAAAATTTAAATATGGACAAATATTAGGACAGGGATTTGGAAAAGGATTAGGACAAGGATAAGCAAGACTTGCTTTATACTGAAAGAAAGAAGACTTGGCTTAGAAAGGCTGATTAGATAAGTGCAAAGACTTCAACAAAGATAAGGACCCAGACTAAGATATGGAGTTGGACAAAGATTTGAACAGAGATTAGAGCATTAAATGACAAGGCTTAGAACAACAATTCAGAGAAGGATCGGGACCAGGATTAGGACAAAGATTTTGACCAGGTAAAGAAAATAACTGTTATTTTACAATTTTTAAAATGAAAAACATACAACAAAAAAGTTGCCGGTGGACTTTTTCAAATATACCATTATGATCACGAATATTAAACGCTTTTTAAGTTTTCCATAAAGTTTCTATAAAAATTAAAATTAAATGTTATTTTGTGCCTTTTCTTTTATCGGGGAAAAAATATAACTTTTGAGTTTTATTTTATCGGTCAAAAATAACAGTTATTTTGTGCATTTTTATTTTTTTGGTCAAAAATATGGCTGACTAAAAAACTATAAATAGCATTATTTTTGTGAAATAACGCATTTATCTCAAAATTTGCGCGCTGATCAGACGAAAATAATGGTATCAATAATTTTTTGGTCGATCCAGTGGCCTTTGAAAATATGCAATTTTTGACGAGAAAATAAGAGGCACAAAATAACTGTTAATTTTACCGATGAAATAAAAGTTAAGTAACAGCTATTTATAAAATAAATAAATATAAATATAAAATATAAAATATATAAAATAAATATAAATAACTTATATTTTTGTCGGAAAAAATAAAAGTGAAAAGACCGGTGTGATGTTAGCTCAAAGTTTATATCTCAAATTTTTAACTCAGCTCAGCTTTTGAATTTGTCGTAAACTATACCAAAAAAAAAAAAAAATCTAAATTCGCCGTGAATAAAAACAAAATGTCAGAAAACTAGTAAATACGAGGGGTACTATTTATATTTCGGGAATAGCAAATAATAACAAATATTTTTAAATGAAAATGGTTTTATTGTCTTTCAAAATATTCGCCTTGATGATCAATACACTATTGCATTCCTTCAAACCATTTGTCAAAGCAGTTTTTCCATTCCTCTTGAGACACCTCCAAAACATGGTTTTCGAACGCTTCAACTGCTTCTGTGGCCCTCGTAAATCGTTGACCACGCAGTTTACCTTTGATATTCGGGAACAAGAAGAAGTCATTGGGTGGCAAAACAGAACTGTATAGAGGATGAGTCATCAATTTGACGTTTTGACTGCTTAAAAATGTACATGTTTGACGAGATGTGTGAGAGGTCGCATTTTCATGATGGAAAATGATTCGCTTTGACTTCCGGCAAACAAATGGTCGTGTACTATTTAGAATTGACCATCCTACGTTGCTCAAGCGGAACAGTAGCCACATGACCCATTCGGTGGAAGAAACAGGCGATCATTTGCTTCGCAGTGCTTCGTGCGCGAATAACTTTTGTTGGATTTGCCTCGTCTTGGAATACCCACACGGTCGATTGCTGTTTTGTTTTCGGCTCATGCACATATATCCATGATTCGTCACCTCTCACGATTTTATACACGTCTTCTGAAGCACCACGATTGAATTTTTTAATCATTTCCTTACACTAATCGACGCGAGACTTTTTTTGAGCGATTGATATATTATGGGGTATCCATAAAATGAGAGCAAATTTTTTTACAGATAAGTGTTCATGGAAAATTGAATGCATTGAAGCGGAACTAATGTGCAACAATGCCTATATCTCATGATATGTCACATGACGATCTTACACTATTAGTTCACGTACTGCATCGATGTTTTGTGACACAACAACTGATTTTGGACGACCTTCACGGAATTCGCCGGGGACCGAACTACGACCACGATTGAATTCACAATACCAGCGATATAATGTGGTTTTTGATGGTGCTTTATCGTCATACAAAGAACTGAGTTCATTGACACATTCTTGTTGAGATAGTCCACGTGGAAAGTTGTGAAAAAAAATCCTACGAAAACCTTATCTTGAAATTTAAATTTTTTAAACAAATTGACTAATTTTCTTTCGAAATAATGACTCAAAGACTTAGAAAATGTCTGTTATTGACTAACTTATGCTTGAAATTCATAACTTCTCCGAAAAACCTGATTTTTCGGGAAAATCCAACTAACGTGATCTCTAAAGCTCTTCCAAAAAATCTGAAAAAATCTCAAAAATACACTACCCTTTAAGCTTTCAAACAAAGGTTGAGCAACTATGAAATTTAAAAAAAAGTTTTCATTTGGGACACCCTAATGTGGAGTATTCTTTTTGTTTTTAAATGTTAATTCCCGTTTTGGCGGACGTTACAAAAAAAAACAACCTGAATTTTCCGTTGAAACTAGAGGCTTTTCAAAGTTGCACTTCCGTGTTATGAACTACATTGTAATTTTTTCCAAGCATTATCAAGATGGATATATTTTTATTCAGACATGTATTATATTAATGAACAGCCATTTGGAAAAAAGGATTATAAGGGTGAGAACAAGTTTGGGAAAGTACAAAGGAAAGTATAGGCATAATAATAAGGACAAGGGTACACTAAGGGAAATAACGCATATTAGCATTATCCACGCCTGAGTATAAATTTTATTTAAATATTTACGTGGATAAATCAAATGTTTTCCTTACAACTCGTTTTTTTCCCGTATTTGAATTTTATTTATACCACACACGTACACACATATTCCACACAAGCAAGCAGCAACAGCATCGCACACGTACCTACATATTCCGACAAGCACCAACAGCATTTTCTCAAGAATGTCTTGGACCGATTGTTATTTACCTGCAAAATTTGCTTCTTATTCTATCTTACTTTATATTTTTATAGTTTAAACTATTTTTGACATTTGATGGCATAATAATGCACCAACTGTCAAAAATAGCATAAATTAGAGAACGAAAAAGTAAAAAATTAAATAAAATATACTACTAAATGGCATTTGATTGACGCAGGTCGTGGAAAATATTCAAATAAATTGTTTTTCAATTTCAATATTTTTATATAAACTTTCCTTAAATACGATAGTTTTATTTTCAAATAGTAAATATTTGAAAGATATTTAAATATATTCGTGCATAATTTTAATATATTTTTTATTAATTTTATTTTAAATATTTTAATATTTTATTTAATTAAAAATGTATTTAAATAAATTTTAAATATTAACGTAGTCGATTTAAGTAAATGCGTTATTGGTGCAAAAATGACTCGCTTTTTGGATAAATTAAAAAAGTTTTTGCATAAATTTAATATTTTTTTCCCTAAGTGTAAAGATACGCTCTCATGTCAAAACCTAAGAGTGTTCTTTAAAAGTTATTTTCCATTCTCAATTAAAATTGATTTTCTGTACGATCCACATTGGGGCCTACTCCAATATAATAAAATAAAAAAATGACAGTAGGCAACACTGAACAATTGTTGTATACACGGTATGAAAGTGACTACAGAGTACCGTTGTTGGAATGCGAGCGCTGTGACCACGCACTGAGTTCCAATTTTAATTGAAACTTATATGTTCTATGAACCGCTCGTGTTGAAAATGATATAAGTGATTTTAAAAGTGTTTTCAAGTTCAATTTTCTGGATTTTGGATAACGCCACCAGCCTGAATTTATCATGGCATCTTTACCATCACGTTAGTAAACTTTTCGCATATAAAATAAAAATAAATAACTGGCCATTTCAGCCCTTGAAAGGACTTTGACCTAGCTTCTTATGATCAATTGTGTTGTGCGTGTTATTAAGTTTGTACACAATTGACCGAGAACCGGACCTACATGCTTAACGCCGACTCCGAACGGCGATGAACGGAAAGTTCTCGTTCTCAAGAAGCTTTACATGGCATTTTGATTACTCTCTGAGGTTTGCCATTGTCTGCAGAGAGGTGGCGGCCGTACAGAAAAATTATTTTAATTCAAATAATTTTCTGTCGCTGCTGGGGTTCGAACCTGGGTTTCCAAAGTTCTTTTCGCATATAGTTATAGATAAAACTTTTCCAGAAAATCATCTAGAGTTAACACAAACACGAATATCTAAAATTTGTTGTTAATATCATTAGATCCCGTTATTGCCAGCTTGCAGAAACTGACAAAAAATAATCGCAAAGCACTAACTGAAGATGCTTTAAGTTACTTGGAATTCCCAGACGTAAACTTCAGTACAGGAATCCTTTTTTTATCGTGTTCATCTTCATGTGACAGTTAGATACACGAAATTTTTTGTTGGAATATGTACAATAAATATTAAAAACACATTATTTTTCTTTAATTCTCTTTTTATTTTAATATTTTCTGTGGCGTCCGTGGCGTAGTTGGTTAAAGTGCGTGGCCGCTATGTCAAAGAACTTTGGAAACCCAGGTTCGAACCCCAGCAGCGACAGAAAATAATTTGAATTAAAATAGTTTTTCTGTACGGCCGCCACCTCTCTGCAGACAATGGCAAACCTCAGAGAGTAATAAAAATGCCATGTAAAGCTTCTTGAGAACGAGAACTTTCCGTTCATCGCCGTTCGGAGTCGGCGTTAAGCATGTAGGTCCGGTTCTCGGTCTATTGTGTACAAACTTAATAACACGCACAACACAATTGATCATAAGAAGCTAGGTCAAAGTCCTTTCAAGGGCTGAAATGGCCAGTTATTTATTTTTTTTTTTTTTATTTTAATATTTTCATTAAAAATAATTTCCGCCATGTTTTCATAAATTTGGCCCCACTGTGCGACCGTCACATCTCTGTAGACAAGCTCAGTCAAAGTTCTTTCAAGAGTTGAAAAGGCCAATTATTAATTTTTTTTTATTTCTAATAGTTGAAATGATCGGTTATTTTTTTCAGTCCTCACAACTTTTGAATAACCTCCAATGATAGCGCTTTGCGATTGGCCCTATGTATGACGTCCAACTTTAATTTCCAGGCTTTTATTTTATTCTATTTTCACATAGCAAATTTTTAAAAAACAAGGAAAAGAAAACTCCACAGGGCCAGCTTAGAGTTAAAGTTAGAAATTTAGTTTAAATTTTAAACCTCTTCCTTCTAAGCAGCTCAAAATTAATATTGAATATATCAGCACACTCGTATAAACATTTACATTTTTCCATACACATGAAATCAAGCGGAATGAAAACAATTAAAAAAAAAATTAATGCATATCCTAAATTTAAATGTTAGCAACATTATCATTAAGTAAACCATTAATGTAGCCTTGAAACTCAGAATAAAAGGATATTCTGTAGAATTTGATGAGAAGCTATTTAGCGCTAATATCAGGCTTTTATAGGTTTTATGCTCTTCATTAAGCCATAAAAAAAAGCAATTAACATGGAATTCGAAACGCCACGTTTTGATGAGCCTGACAAGGAATGCTGTGTGCTCACACTCCGATGAAGTTCTTGTAATTTATTGAATTTCGTCGTAATCGGCTTTCATATCAAAGTTTTGGCAAGTTCAGTACGCGCAATAAACAAGAATGTCTAATTGACACGCGTTCACGCTAGAAACGGGAGCTAAATACTCGCACTCAACAAAACAAACTAACAACTCTTACCCACACTAACTCCATGACGAGGTATAACGACACATACGCTTGCCGTGTTTAGCATAAAGGTCAAAAGTACAAAAAAATAAAAAACAAAAAAATTCAACAAGATATGATAGAACAGCATTAAGAGAGTTTTTGCTCATTTGCATCTTAACGTTTTGGTTCAATTTTCTTCGATATTCTTGCTTATTCCATTTTTACTGCTTTTACAACTACTACTACCACTACGTTAACAAGCTTGTTTTAGCCAGCAAATGTCCTGCAATATTTGCAAAAAAGTGTGTAAAAGCAGAAAAAAAAGGCTGGCATCTATTTGACTGCCTCGTCGATTACACTTAAAGCCGTAGGCCAAAGAGGGCGTCTTGGGCTGTTTCAAGTATTACAACAACAGCAGCAAACAACAAGCAAACAACAAAAACAACAACAAAGTAAATCAACAGAAACACCTGAATGGCCAGGAAACAACTGAAGTACTCCAACATCCTGAACAGCACTTAACACATTCCCATCAAGAGATCAACGTGGCCATCATCATAATCATCAGCATCGTCATCATCATCAACTTGGCTATCAACGACAGCAACAGCATCATCATCATCATGATTGTCATAGCAGCAGCTACCGATGAGCATGTTGATTACATTGGGAACGATTGCTTGACGTCATCAAAAGTAACGATGTTGGTTTTTTTGCGCCCGCTTCTTTTACAAGATTTTTATCAACGGCATGGTTTTCTTTTCTTATTTCGTTTTGAATTTTATTTTTTTCCTATTTTTCCATTTTTTTTTTTCTTTGTTGGCTGCCTTTCATAACTACTATTTTGTTGTTGCTGTTAGTGGGAATCGGTATCCAAGCTCTACCTGCTCGTGAAGCTGAGCCTGACTACGACGGCCAAGCAGATTTGTACTAGTTACTAGGAAAAAAGAAACATTACAACCTCAAAGCTACCGCTTCAAATAAACTGGATTATAAGATGCAACGCCTATCGTCCAACGCCCAACGCCCAACGTCGCCATCACTCAGCACATTTACTCAACGCTGTAGGGGAAGTAATTAAGTTGCTTTGCATGCAGCTTTATTTTTTGTAAAGAAAATATAAAGATTACACAGCTTGATAGTGTTTGGTTAACGAGTTATAGCCAACGCCTTGGCCTTCCGCCTGTTGGCACACCACAAACCGCCGCCCAACTTAAGCTAAGTGGTTGAAGCGAGTGCCGAAGAGCGGTTGAATTTTTGCATGCAATCAAAAGAATGCAAAAGAAATTCGACATCAAACCGGATATGAAGTAGAATGTCAGGATAAGCATGCTTAATGATCCTTAATGAGTTGAATGATGTCTTGTGTAGATGGCTATTATGCGTCATTGTGTTTCTGTGTGTATGTATGTGACTGTGTGTTTGCTCGCCATGAATAAAACGTTCAAGTGCTTAAAGTAGTTGCTCTAAATTGCGTCAACTACCTCAGAGTATCTTTCATAAGATAGAAGTTTTTAAAGTCCTCTCAATAACTTTCGAAAGGATGCTGCCAGATAAGCGTTAAGAATTTCGTTGTTAATGGTAGTACACTTGCTCAAGGTGTCAAAAGATTACAACCTCAATTAAGTTAGTTCTGAGTTTGCACTTAAAATTAAAAATTGTTAAATACTTTGGGTTGGTTGTGTTTACTCAACGCAATAAAACCAAACAAACCAAATTTTGTCTTTTTTTTTCTTGCATATTTAGCTCGAAAATCAAATCATTGAATTCTCTTATGCGTGTAATTTAATGTTAGGATACAAATCATCGAGAACTGGTCCTTTATTGTGGTTTAACGTAGTCACCTGCCGTGTGGACTTAATACTACGTGCCCCTTGGCAAGGAGTCGAGGTTCATGGAATTGCCACCCAGAAAATAATTTTTCAGGTTGTTATCTATTATCCACATCCCCTCTCTTCAAACTGTTATCAGGATGTTGGTTGTTCATTTTAACCAAATTTCCTTCAAACCACTTCCTGGGCGTCACTTCCATGTCTCCCGACCCGACTAACGTAGTAACGCGACCCCATTAACATAAAGTAGTTTCAATACCGACAACACGGCAAACAGAATATACATTTATTTAACTGAATAAATATAATGTTATGGGTAGTTACCAGTATTGGAATGCAACAGAACCAATTATGAATGGCTAATGTTATCATCTTACACATTTATCGGTGTAAATTGAAAGCCATCAAAAATTTCTGAAAATTTATAAGCATTGCAACCCGGTTGTAAACAAGTGTAACTACACATCTGCCACCATAGGCCATGCTCTCGACGTAGAGCTACCACAGCCAGTATGATACTCCCCGAAGGCCCAACCCACAATAGTCACCTCCGCAAATGGTTCCACAACAACACCGAACTATCAGCAATATTCTTTGAATATTTGCGCTTGACTGTGACATTCTGTTACTAAATTGTTCTTGATTAGTCAAAATAAAAATTCACCTCTTTACATAACGAGTATAATATTACATACTGGTTATACTACTCCTCCTCCATAACGTATCTTCGTTAGCATAATTTGGTGTGAAAACCAGGATGCGTAGGCCTAACAAAGAAAACACTGGATTTTTGTCGAAATTATTGTTTATTTTCCACATAGTCCCCTTTCAGCTTGATGCACTTATTTCAACTCTTGATACACTTATTCCAACGATTTTCTAACATAACGATGTTTAACATCCCTTTAAATATCCCTTTAAATAGTAAGATTACTCAAGATCTCCGAAATACGCTTCAGTTTCCAATTCGACCCGTTCAATGAATGTTCAACAGTGTTCATTCGTCGCAAATTTCCTTCCCTGGAGCAACTTGTTTAAGTGCAATTTAGCCATAGTTTCGATCGATTTGTGAGCTAAAGTAGAGTTGGGCAAAAGTCGCATATTACGCACAGGCACACAATGTGCGACAGAGCGTGCTGACTGCGTGCTAAGTGTGCTAGATGAGGGGAGTTGCCATGTCTCAGGTAAAAGAGAGAGAAAAATTGAGCGAAGAAGAATAAATAGGCAAAAAAATTCTTCTGAAAAACAATTTTATAAACGCATCTGAAGACCCTGGCCTGATTGGCAAGCAAATAACATCGATTTTTGTAGCTACGTCAAATAAAAATAGTCCCTTTTTAAGAAACCATCCTCTTAACCCTCTAATGCATGATTTTTGCGTGTGAAATGCTCACTTCTACAAATTCAATTGATATTAATTGCAAAATGCGCTAAGCTAGAAAAAAATTTCCGTTTCAAAAAATGTTACCCGAAGTGCATAGAACCGATATATATTCTATGATATGATTTCTGAATTTGAAAGAAAAGGTTTTCAGTTCTAGATTTGAATACAAACGTAAGTGTGCCTAAAGGCATTGTTATGCAGTAGAGGGTTGATATGCAGAATATGCATCACTTGCTTTTCTTAAGAGCATGCTCTCGCTCTCTTACTTTCTATAAATCTACGCTTTTAGCCCTCTCACAGTTTTCCGTTCCCTTTCCGATTTACAATCTAATTCAACCAGCAGCCGATTGTGTGCGCTTTGGCATCAACTGCCCCAGAATAGGGCATCGTCAAGCTAAGGCATCGTCTTTTAAAAATATGACACTTTTTTCTTCTATTAATGTGACCGTTTGTTTGCGATTTCATTCTTTAATCGGTCCAATAATTTACACAAATAGTCACTGTTGATTGTTTTTCCTTTTCTTGATGAACTAAATGCCACTTAAATCCAAAAAAACAGACGCCAGCACCTTTCCGTCCGTTTGTTGAGTCTTCGCTCGCTTTGGTGCACTTCCACTCGGACCTACCCACTCTTTTGGTGATTCCTTTGATTCTGATGTATAGTGGTGGATCCATGGTTCATCCATGGTCACTATTTCATACAAAATATTTATCGGATTTTGTTTAAATATGTTGGGATATTGTTCCATCGTTGGGAAGTTTGAACACATTCACGTTTTTGATTGATTGTTAACAAACGCGGCACCTATGTTGCAGTCAGCTTTCTCATACCAGAATGTTCATGTAAAATTTAAACCACCGTCCCACTTGATATGACTACGGCTGTAGCTATCTCACGCACTTTAATTTTCGGATTGTCCAATGCGGAATCGTGGATTTTTCCAATACATTCTGGAGTGGTCACTATTTTTGGTGTTCCCTTGTTTAACACCAAACTGATGTCAATGTTATTTCAGCAGCTAATCTATGTCGATGACTATTCCCGTGCTGACAAATTGTGTTGTTGCTTTTGCTACTGCATTCTTAGGTGTAAAGGCACCTATTGCTATATGCAAAAGTCCAACCTACTCCAATATTAAGCTGGGACACACAGCAGGCACAAGGTGATCCTCTTTATGTTTTTACGCAGTTATAGGGAGTTGTGACTCCCTCTATACCTGTAACTATGCTCCTTTTTTCCTGGCTTTGGACAAGCTGCTCGTGTATAGGCGGAATTTAAGAACTGGACCGTAATAGTTTTTATGCAACTTTCGAACGTCTAATATCCAGATTCTCAAGAAGCTTTTTATGACTTTTATTTACTTTTTAAGTCTTGCCATTGTCTACAGAGGGGTAACGCTCTAGAATAATGATTTTCAATTGAACATTTTTCAGTGTCAGATGGGAATTATTAATTATTAAGCTTAACAATTAGTCTTAATAATTAAAAAAGAATTGTCACATTAAATCAAATCAAAGAATTTCCTGGTAGAGCCTGATAGAAAAAATTTGATAAGTTGCGTGTTTAGAACAAAAACAAAAAAAAAAAGAAACAAAGTTTTCAAACAAGCATCTCCACACCGCCAAGGTGTATATCAGCCAAAGAAGCTAAAACCTAAACGGAATCGTAGGAAAAGAAGAATAACAACAGAAAAGAAACACCTACAAGCTTTGATAGCAGTAAAAGCTGCAATCAATCCTCGAAAAAGTGCGTACAATTAGACTAATTCCTGAAGTTATAATAAGATTGATTTGCCCTCTGATGGTTTGTAACAGGAAGTAGATAAAAAGCTCTTAGTTGCTAATAACAGCCAAAGAAAATTTCTAGTCATTTTCTCGGCAAATTAACAGAATGGGTCAAACTTAATTAGCAGAGTGGATCACAACGAAATAGCTCTCTGCTCTGCGGTGTGATTTGCTTTATGCAGAGTTTTTGTTGTTGTCAGATGTTTTCTTCATTAACATTCTTGACCTTGAGCTCAACAAATAGTCTTAGTAATTGAATAAAGGTCACATTAAATTAAATTAAACAAAAAATATTCAAAATGGTGAAGTCATTTTCTCTAGACTAACACATGGCAATTGATTTTCATATATATATCACTCATTCCAAATAAGGCTTTGAGTACTTTATGTATTTTGCAAATGGAAATACATTTCAGTTAAGAAATATTTCCGCCTTTTGGATACATTTACAAATAAAAGTTTTTTCACGAATTTTGTATAAAGCATTACCCTTTCATAATATAGTTAATTTTATAATCTTTACAGCACAGCTCCATGAAAAAAATATTTACTTTTTATCTAGTATGGCATCGGAACACAAATAGTAAAGCATTGGGACTTTTTCGTTTTGTTCATGAATAATTTCAAATTACACCGGCACACAAAAAAAAAATTGAGTACGAGAAGGCATACCCACATATCCCCATATATTTTGATAAAATAATTGGATTCTACCTTTTTTACGGATGTGTGATATACTTTTTTTTTGTTTTTGGAATGAGCGGTTTGATGGCTAGTACAATTTTCCACTGCAGGGATTCTAACATTTGAAGAAGTTGCGATTTTATTCAGCTATACTCAGAAAAAAGTCTCTGGGAATATGATAAAAAAGGCATCATATTAACAGAAAACTGGTATAGAGTTTGCTCCAGAAAATGCTTTTCTCTAATTTTGATACCAAAAATTCCCTAAAAATGGTAAAAACTTCCATGAAAAAGAGAAATATAAGAAAAACATATTGTTCTTCGTGAAAAAGACTTTTATTTTGAAGAAATTATTTGTTTTTGTTGAAGAAAATATTTCGCGTAGTAAATTGTTTATCTATAATAGAGAAAACTTTTCATTTTCTAGAAATTTTTATCTATAAATGAGAATTTTTTAGTGGAAAAAAATACTTATCATTAGAAGCTTGAAATATTTTCATTTCCGACAAGTGGAAAAATATTTCTTCGAATGTATGAAAATTTATTCTAATTGTAGGAAATTTTATTTGAAGAAGAGAAAATTGCTATTATCAAAAATAGAGATTTTTTTATGGAGAAAAAATATGGGTTTTTTTCTCAGTGTACTTTTAATTATAACTACGAGCTTATTATTCATGTTTATCCTTATGTTATTTAATATAAAGAATTTTTAACTTATTAAAAATGCTTCATGTTAAATGTTAAAAAAGTGAATGCTTAATGTTACACAGAAGTTTCTTATTTCCATACCTTATTGAATACACAGAAGAACAATTAATTCCAAAAGGATTTATAAGATATTCTAACAATTGATTTGATTTAAAAAAAACTTTTTGATTTCCCAATAAACTTCATTTCAATTACAATTTCTTGTATCCCTACTAAAGGGCTGCGTAGGTGCACTTGAAACTGCTTTCAAGACATCTCTTAATAACACACCACAATCATTGTCTTGCTCTCCTCAAACAAATCAAGTGTGTGGTGTCAGCGAAGACGAACAAAACAAGTGAGCGCAAATGAAAAGAGATCCAAGACATTGTTGTTCTAAGACATCGTTGTAAGAGAGCACACTGCAGTCAATGCAATGAAACCATTTGCACTGACAATAAGTGGCAATAGATGATTTGGATCATCTACTAGCTTGAGAGAGATTTTTCGTCGTTATCTGACACACTTATGCAAATATTATTTTTTTTTTTTTCTTAAGTAACTTAGTCGGATTCCATCTAATTTTATATAACACAATGGTTTCATTAATAGTTCAAAGGTATCATTTTATCATAATCTTAATTTGAAATTGAGGAAAACTCAAAAATTTCAGACCTTTTTTTGAAAAAAATATTTAGAATATATATTATCAACTAACAGCATTTTTGCAATAAGGTTTTCATAGTACTTTGATGAAGTTTTAAGACAAAAAAAACATTTAACATAATGTATAAAAAATCAGCGGAGATATTTGAAAAATCAGCGGAGATATTTGAATCACATAATTAAATTTCTGATTGTGTTTTTCTCATTTTTGAGCAACGATGTTGCATTAAATATATCGTTGTAGTAAAATTTTTCATAGTTTTCAAGATATATTAATGTTTTTGATGTCAAAATAAAGGAAATTTTTTTAATTTTACTAAATTTATATTTTGCAAATATTTACATATGTAACCTAAGAAAACAACTAAAAATATACGATTTTGTAAAAACTTTGTACTACAGCACCATCTGGTGTCCAAGGTGGTTCAAATAAGATACTGTAAAAAAATTCATCGTACCTGAAAACTACTATATACCAATTTTCATTCTAATCGCATGAGCGGTTTGGGAGTTTTAGGTGGTTTTGCAAAAAATTTGTACTAAAGCACCCTCTGTTGTTCAAGATAGGTAAAAAAAGAAAGCAGCAAGACACTCAGCGTACATGAAAACCACTGTATACAACTTTTCATTCTAATCGCATAAGCGGTTTGTGAGTTTTTAGGCAGTTTTGTAAAAAATTTGTACTGCAGCGCCCTCTGGTGTTCAAGGTAGATCAAAATGGAAAGCCCACAAACACGCACCGTACCAAAAAACTTCTATACACAAATTTTCATGCTAATCTGATGAGTAGTTTAGGAGTCTATTGCATAGTTACAAACATAAGCTCTTTTTTTATATATATAGATTTATAGGAACAAACAAAACTAAAATATTGTTTTATTTTCAAATTCAAAAGTTTAAAAAAATAATAGTAAAACTAAGGCAATTTAGTCAAAATTAAGTAAAGTAATATACTTTATATATAAAAAAAAGAATTCTCCTCCAGTTCATATAGAAAAAAAATAAATAAAATAATGGCTGCATTAAAATGGATTTAAGTTAGCTTTGTCCTAAATTTAGTTAACTAAATTAAAGTTAGTTAGCTAAACTACAGTTAGCTAATTTGTTATCTAAATTATCAATTATATTATTAAAAATTTGTTTCATCGCACTTTACTCGACCTAACTAATTGAAATAATCAAAATGATCCAAATGATCTATTGCCATCTATTACTTTCTATTATCCTCTCCCTCATTATAAAGAAATTGCATTGCTTGTGGTGTTGCCGAACAAAAGCAAATCGTGCATTGATTGCCGAGAGAAGAGAGTGGGTATTGCTTGTTGTTGCCGATTTGTATTTGGTGTTGAGCAAAAACAACTCTTAATAGCTGAATTACAATACTGCGTTAGGTCGGTCGGCCTTTGACCGTACTTTGGTCTCCGTTGTAAAAACTTTACGATATAAGCTGTCAAAACGGACGACCTCAAACTTTGCAAAACTAAATGTTGCGTTGACAGATCGTGCGTCTGTCATTTTGGTGATGCCAATAAAAGCAGCTATACTTAAAATCCCACAAAACGTCCCTTTTTCCGAAATCATGCAATTATAATTGTAATCAATGAAAAATTAAAAGATAGTGTCATAATAGCGTTCAATAGCGTTAAAAATCTTTTTTAAATGCTTTATAAATGAGATAATTTTAAAAATGGAGGAAACCTTCAATAAACCCTCGATAAAGCATTTTTAAATTTTATTTTGTTTTCATCTGAGCACAAATTATGTCAAAAATACATCAAATTGTTTCATAATATATAAAAAAAAAAACAGAAAATGTAAAAAAAAAATTATTGAAAATGTTTGTTTATAAATGAGAGGATTTTTAAAAATGGCTGAACATCCAATAAATCCAATAAACCCCTCATAAAGCATTTTTAAAATTATTTGCTCTCATTTGAGGACAAATATTGTGAAAAATAATTAAAAATACTTCAAAAATTTGGATAATATGTCAAAAAAATTCAAAATTATAAAAAAATTCAAAAGAAAAACAAAATAAAAACAAGAAAATTGGTCAAAACATTTCAAAATATTTACAAAACAAGATAATAAAATGACGATGTTTTCAGTGCAGAGAGTAGCTTCGAAAAAACAACGATGTTTAAACATCAAAATGTTGACGAAATTGTGACAAATAAATTAAATGTCATTGAATTTATCAAATACACAAACCATTATTGACACTCTTCCCACTTCAAATCGAAAGTGTTCCTATTTTAACTACAAAGCAGCTACAACATTTTTATGAATAACAAAATTTTAAAAGACTTTTTAGCATTAAAAAGCTTTTTAAGTATTGAACGTTTCAAAGTTATTTGAAGATATTTTATGGATACGGCTGAAAATATATAATTTTTCCTAAATTTAGTAATGCATGTAAAAGTAATTTTATTTTTTTACATAAAACCATTTTTTTCTTCAAAATTAACCTTTATTACTATGGATTAAAGACAATATATTATTAAAGCTTGGAAATTAATCTTTCATTTGGTGTATAAAATTTAAGATTTACTTGAACTTTTATCGTGTTTTTCTATGATATAATGATTGCCCTTGTACGAAATGCTCTAAAAAATAGGGTAGATAACGATTTCTGGAACGCCACGATTCGACAGTGCATTTCAGAAGTTCTCTTCATAAAAATTAGAATGGCTGAAGGTTTTCTAGTAGATGGACATTACCAAGTGGCAGCTCCATACCAAGTTTCATTATTATGTGGCATTTAGCTCCAAAGCTATTTGATACCATAAGTTTGACTATAAGTTTGATACCATATGGGCGGTGCCATGCCCCCTTGTCCAATGCTTACTCAATTTTTCCAGTCAAAGGACAAGACTAAATAGTACATTCTTACCGAGTTTCATTGATGTGTGGCTAATAGTTCGAAAGTTATACCCACAATTTGGGAAGCCGAAAAGGTGCCACACCCTTTTCCCAAAGCCCATAAAATTTTGCCAGTGGAACGGCACATGTAAATCGAGGCCGAACACCTAATTCCAATGTTGTGCGACCTATAATTCCAAAGTTATTCGATATTGCAGATTCGAGCTGCCACGCCCCCTTGTACAATGCTAGCTGAATCACTTGTAATTAGTGAGTACTTGGGTACAACTTTACAAAAACAAAGTGAACTGCATTTGCCAATCTACCTTACCACAACATTCCTTTGTGTGTTATATTATTCAAACAATGATATTAAGGGTATTCGTCCTCAACCCACCTCATTAAAATATCTAATTGACCAATATGTAAGTTTGCCATTTTGCATGAATACCCTTATAATATTATTTATAATATACTAAAAAATGCATAAATTTTAATATGAAATACAATTGAATAATATTAATATCATGCTAAATTCATCAAAATCATTTTTATACTACTTAAGCAGCATGTTAATTTAAAAAATTTGATCAATTTAAAAAAAACTCGCATCAAAATATAAATTCCCACGATAATCCTATGAAAATCTGAGTTTTCCATCGGAATCCAAGAATACCCACATTTTAGCATTGCTCAACGAAAATGCAACCCAGCGTTAATATGGAATGTCAAAAGCACGACCCAGCTTGAGCATGTCGCTACTCATAGCGTTGATCGTACGTTACCCCCTCAAATTCATATTTACGGGATGAGGTCGACGCAATGCATGAAGTCATATTTTGTGTTGCTTCATAAGAACCCATTGTTTCTAGTCGAGCTGTCAAAGGCCGACCGACCTAACGCAGTATTGTAATTCAGCCATAAGTGTTATGAAAGGCAGTCAACTGAGAGCAATGCAATAACTCACAGTGTGTGTACGTTGAAATAGGTGCATCTACGCAGCCCTTTAATCCCTACCTTAAAAGTCCTGGAATGCACAGCTTAAATGAATGCAAATAGCTCTGTGATAAGTTAAACAAGTAGTTGCAATGAAGTGTCATGTTCTGTACTGAAAATGAAATCCGTATTAAGAACTACTGAATGAAAGACGTTTACAGGATTTCAACCTCATCTCTGTCATGCTTTTCAAGTGTCACGAATAATGTTGAACTGATTTTATGCAATTTGAATGAGAAAATAACTGAGAATAAAGAAGGTGGAGTTGGACAATGCATGCATGCATGCATGTATGAAGACAGACATACCGACGCACAGTGTTTTGCACACAGTGTTTTGAAATAAATAAAAAAAAAATTACTCTCGGTGTTGTAAAAATTTCGTATCATTCAACAGATTCTATTAAGGTAAGTCCAAAATATTTTTTTTTAAAAATAACGAATGTGTAGGTATCATGTAAAAGTTGTCTAATTTCTTAGTAATTTGCAAGGTGGTGTCCGATGTGTTTTTGAATTTCAGAGAAATTATTCTTGAAGAATATGTTTTTTATGAAAATTAAAATAGAAAACCAAGTTTGAAAAAGAAACTATCTTCCATTTTTAGTTTTTAGAATTTTTGGAAAAAAGTGTGAAAAATTGAAAATTAGTGAGATTTTAAATTAAAAAAAACTACCAAATTTTTATAGAAATATTCTAAAAACATGTTTATAACAAATGCTGTTTTTAGTTTAGTTAATAACCTTGGATCTTTGTTAAACAGGGTATGTAAAGATAAATTCCCTTTTTTCCGCTTTTTGAATCGGATATAAAAGTTTTTTTCGATCGATATTTTCTACATCAAAAATAAAAATCAATCATTTATCGATATTTTTCGATTTTTCGATAAGATTAAAAAATTATTTTTTGATCGAAATTATATCGATCAAAAAAAGTAACATATATATCAAGATGTAAATTATAATATAATTCAAACTTCAAAATTTAGAAAAAGCTCCATATCTCGAAAACAAAGTAATACCTATATAAAAAAATAACAGTGGTTTTGACTTTTCTCAGAAATAGTTTCAGTTTTCGCCATAAACTGGACTTAAGAATTTATAAGCGAAAATTTCAAATAACTGTCTGGTAATGTTTTAATAAATTTCTATCAATAACTCAACAAAATATTGCTTTGTATCCAAAAAAAAAAATATCCAAATCCTTCTCCTAACCCTTTCTTAGTCCTTATTCAAATCCTTGTTCTAGTCTTTATTCAAATCCTTGCCGAGTCCTTCTCCGAACCTTTGCCCTAACCTCATTCTTGTCCAAATACTATTTGAAATCCTTTTCCAAGTCCATATTTAAAATTTTGTCCTTATCTTTGTCAAAATCATCCCAACAAGCAAGAAAAATATTTTTCTCCAAGCTTGGAAAAAAAAGGGTTCAACCTCCACTTGATCTCCAATCCATTTCTCCAAGTCAACTCCAACATCTTGGAATTGAACTGGAAATTGACTTCAGATGTGTTAATTTTCAAAGTGGCAATACTGTTGAAGTGTCAGAAAAATAAGTTGTTTTTGTAGTTGGCAACACTTGGTTGTTTGTTTTTTGTTTTTTTTTGGTTATTGGTTTCTTAATTTGTGAAAAGTCAAAAATAGTGAATTGCAAGAAAATAATAAAGTGAGTTAAAAGAAATTTTTTCAATAAATAAATTTAAACAACAATAATAAAAGAAATAGTGAAAAGAAAAAGAATAAAGCGTGAAGTGCAGCAAATTGTAGATTTGCTATCAGGTAGGAATGCAGAGGGAGCCGTAGCAGCACCTGGAACTTCAACTGTGACAGAAAGAGCTGTGAATTTAGTGAAAAGTTTGCCAAAAAATGCTGAAGTCTTAAGTTAACAAATTGTTAAAGTTTAGTATTATATTAAGAATTCTTTAGTGTAGAACTATTTTCAATAAATGAAATTAAAAAAAAAATTAAAAAGCTTTTTCTATTTCTTTTTCAATTTGGGCTGGAGATCACTTGGAGAATTATCTTGGAGCTCAAGTGGAGATCCAGCCTTATCTCGACTGGAGATTGAAGGTCCATTTCCCTGGAGAATGGCTTGGATCTCAAGTGGAAGTCAAGTGGAGATCCAGCACTGGAGATTGGAGAAACGAACTGGAGCTCCACTTGAGGTCAAGCCAATCTCCATGGTTGATGTTTATTGGGATTGTTCAAATTCTTGCCCAAGACGACTTGCTTCTGGTAGTAAACGGAGGTTGCTTGGATGGTTGTAAACGGAAGTTCGAAAAGTGCTCCGAATGAACTCTATGTTTAATATGCTCAATAACTTCTCTATTTTAACTCAAAACAGTTTTATTTGTAAATATTGATTTGATTTATATTTCAATCGATATTATTTCAATCAACGCCGTAGATATGGGGGGTTCTGGGGGTTCAACCCCCCCCCCCCCCCCCCCTTAGCAAACCGAAATATTTTTTTATATTTAATAAAAACGCAAATATTCCAAAATATTTAATTTTGCCATATTATGTGTGAAGATAAATTGCAAATTGTGTATTATTAACTACAGTGGAATTCACTTATAACGACCTCGGTTATAACAACATTTCTGTTATAGCGTCGTATTCTTGAAGTCCACGCATTCTAATTGATTATTTCTTAGAAACTTAGTTCGCTTTTAACGTCGTCGGATATAACGACTTGTTTGCATAAAACGACACAGTTTTCATAAAATATCATGAAATATTTTCGAACATATGTCAAAAGCATAATGAGACTAGATATTTGAAATACTCGCTTTGTTGAAACCGAAACAACTGTTATAAAATTTATTCACAGTTAGATTGCATAAATTTAAGTTACGCACGTGTGTTTCAGATACGCATGTGATTTTTTTCAATACGTATTTGTTCCTTACAAGTGCATGATTGCTTTTTTATGTTTACATTGTGTTCAAAATGTCTCCAAAAACTAAACGTACCGCGTTCACCAAAGAAGAAAAATCCGCAATTATCTCTCGGCTTAAAAATGGTGAATTAAATTCTGATTTGAGCAAAGAATTTCAAGTGCCCCATTCTTCTATGTCCGCCATATGGAAAAACAGGGAAAGTCTTTAAAAATAAAAAAGTTCGTGCAATTCCCCATCAAAATGTAGAAAATGTACTACTTACTTGGTTTAAAATTCAAAGATTGCGAAATATTCATCTAACCGGTCGTATTTTAAAATAAAAAGCCAATGACTTTGCTAAAATTTAAGGTAAAATAAATTGTTCTTGTTCAGAAAGGTGGATTTACCATTTTCAAAAGTCGCATTGTATTGGCTGCACAATGTCATAATTGTACAATTGGCTGCAGAATGTGTTCCCAAAACTGAGAGATGGTTATCAGGACTCACAAAACTTATAATGCTGATTAAACAGGGTTCTTCTTAAGCTCATGCCCGATAGAGCTTTAAAATTTAAAGGTTAAAAGTGTGCAGGAAAACTTCAAAGGATCGTGTTACAGTCTTGGTTGCTTTGAACATGGATGGAAGTGTGAAAAGGAAGTGACTTATTATGGGATAGTCAAAGAAACCTAGGTGTTTCAAGATTAAACAACAATTATTGGTTGGTTATGAAGCCAACAAGAGACCATGGATGACTATTGAGCTCTTTGAAAAAACAATTCATATACGTTTATAATATATATCGTCTTAATATTTATTTACACTAAGTTTTATGTTTTAAATTCTAATATTGATAATTCACTTTTATTTTTGCTTATAATTAAATTAATAATAAACAACAAAAAAGTTATGCGTGCATAACGACGAAATAGTCCGGTCCCTTCAGGGTCGTTATAACCACTGTACTTATTTTTGTTAGCAGATATTAAGTAATATATAATATATAATTTTATTTTGCTTCAGTAATCCCCCCCCCCCCTATGAAATACCTATCTACAGCGTTGATTTCAATCAAAAAATAATTTTTATTTTTGATTAGAAAAATATAGATTATTGATTAATTTTTATTTCTGATCGAAAAAATAACGATAAAAAATAATCGTTATATATGATCGAAAAAAAATCGATCGACATTTTTTCGATCGACAATTAATTGAATGAAGATGATTTCCATCTTAAAAATCGTGAAAAAAATAAATCATGCCTAAAACAGAATCTTTAACTCACTAGCTTCATATTGCTACATTTAAAATGATTTTACAATGTCTATTTATATATCAGCCATTCCACTTTGAACGTATCACCCATACGGGTTGACCATCTCCGATTTTATGTAATTTGAGTAAAAAATTGTTTACATATTTTTTCAAGTTTTTACGTAACATAAAAATTTCGCCAAAATGGGAGAAAAAGTGAAATTGCCTTGCTCCTGAAAAATCATATATTCAACAAAACTAACTCGATTTTCACGTTTGAGGTATTTTCGAAAAGACAATAAGTAGTTGTTTTTTATAAAAAAAAAGAGCGTTGGCTGTGTCGTGGACACACCCGTAAGTTTTGACGTGACGGTGTTTCTTTATACTCCTATTTCATGTCCAAACTCTTGTTCTAATCCATGACCAAATTTTTGACTTAATCAAATATACCGAATCCCTTTCCTAGTTTAAAAAGGTGTGTCTTAGTTTTTGTCCTAATCCATATCCAAATTCATGTCATTGTCCTTTTCCAGTTTCATTGTGTTATTTTGTTGTTTGTGAGCAGTGAAATCGTAACTAACTAGATTTTTGTTGTTGTTGTTGTTGTTGTAGTTGTTGTTGTTTATGTTGATGTTGATGTTGATGTTGATGTTGATGTTGATGTTGATGTTGATATTGATATTGATGTTGATGTTGATGTTGATGTTGATGTTGATGTTGATGTTGATGTTGATGTTGATGTTGATGTTGATGTTGATGTTGATGTTGATGTTGATGTTGATGTTGATGTTGATGTTGATGTTGATGTTGATGTTGATGTTGATGTTGATGTTGATGTTGATGTTGATGTTGATGTTGATGTTGATGTTGATGTTGATGTTGATGTTGATGTTGATGTTGATGTTGATGTTGATGTTGATGTTGATGTTGATGTTGATGTTGATGTTGATGTTGATGTTGAGGTTGATGTTGATGTTGATGTTGATGTTGATGCTGATGTTGATGTTGATGTTGATGTTGATGTTGATGTTGATGTTGATGTTGATGTTGATGTTGATGTTGATGTTGATGTTGATGTTGATGTTGATGTTGATGTTGATGTTGATGTTGATGTTGATGTTGATGTTGGTGTTGGTGTTGATGTTGATGTTGATGTTTATGTTGATGTTGATGTTGATGTTGATGTTGATGTTGATGTTGATGTTGATGTTGATGTTGATGTTGATGTTGATGTTGATGTTGATGTTGATGTTGATGTTGGTGTTGGTGTTGGTGTTGATGTTGATGTTTATGTTGATGTTGATGTTGACGTTGATGTTAATGGTTATGTTGATGTTGATATTCATGTTGATGTTAATGGTTATGTTGATGTTGATGTTGATGTTGGTGTTGGTGTTGGTGTTGGTGTTGGTGTTAGTGTTGGTGTTGGTGTTGGTGTTGGTGTTGGTGTTGATGTTGGTGTTAATGTTGATGTTGATGTTGATGTTGATGTTGAAGTTGATGTTGATGTTGATGTTGATGTTGATGTTGATGTTGATGTTGATGTTGATGTTGATGTTGATGTTGATGTTGATGTTGACGTTGATGTTAATGGTTATGTTGATGTTGATATTCATGTTGATGTTAATGGTTATGTTGATGTTGATGTTGATGTTGGTGTTGGTGTTGGTGTTGCTGTTAGTGTTGGTGTTGGTGTTGGTGTTGATGTTGGTGTTGGTGTTGGTGTTGGTGTTGGTGTTGGTGTTGGTGTTGCTGTTGCTGTTGGTGTTGGTGTTGGTGTTGCTGTTGGTGTTGGTGTTGGTGTTGGTGTTGGTGTTAGTGTTGGTGTTGGTGTTGGTGTTGATGTTGGTGTTGGTGTTGGTGTTGATGTTGATGTTGGTGTTGGTGTTGGTGTTGCTGTTGGTGTTGGTGTTGCTGTTGGTGTTGGTGTTGGTGTTGGTGTTGGTGTTGGTGTTGGTGTTGGTGTTGGTGTTGGTGTTGGTGTTGGTGTTGGTGTTGGTGTTGGTGTTGGTGTTGGTGTTGGTGTTGGTGTTGGTGTTGGTGTTGGTGTTGGTGTTGGTGTTGGTGTTGGTGTTGGTGTTGGTGTTGGTGTTGGTGTTGGTGTTGGTGTTGCTGTTGCTGTTGGTGTTGGTGTTGGTGTTGCTGTTGGTGTTGGTGTTGGTGTTGGTGTTGGTGTTAGTGTTGGTGTTGGTGTTGGTGTTGGTGTTGGTGTTGGTGTTGGTGTTGGTGTTGGTGTTGGTGTTGGTGTTGGTGTTGGTGTTGGTGTGTTGGTGTTGGTGTTGGTGTTGGTGTTGGTGTTGGTGTTGGTGTTGGTGTTGGTGTTGGTGTTGGTGTTGGTGTTGGTGTTGGTGTTGGTGTTGGTGTTGGTGTTGGTGTTGGTGTTGGTGTTGGTGTTGGTGTTGGTGTTGGTGTTGGTGTTGGTGTTGGTGTTGGTGTTGGTGTTGGTGTTGGTGTTGGTGTTGGTGTTGGTGTTGGTGTTGGTGTTGGTGTTGGTGTTGGTGTAGGTGTTGGTGTTGGTGTTGGTGTTGGTGTTGGTGTTGGTGTTGGTGTTGGTGTTGGTGTTGGTGTTGGTGTTGGTGTTGGTGCTGGTGTTGGTGTTGGTGTTGGTGTTGGTGTTGGTGTTGGTGTTGGTGTTGGTGTTGATGTTGGTGTTGGTATTGGTGTTGGAGATGTTGTTGGATTTGGAGTTGGTGCTTTTCGTTTAGCTTTTTTTTTTTGCTTCCCCATTGGTTGAGCTCTAATTTCAATTAATCCAGCAAAAGTGATGCATATGCGTCACATTAGGCGGTTCCCTGGGGGTTTTTGACACGCCGTAAAATTTTTTTTTTATTTTTGTCATATGCCCGAAGACCGCACCTTTGTTTTCGTTCCTTAAAATTTACCGTTGCACCAGTAGTCACAGAGTTAAAAATCCATGCAACGTTTTTTCATGGCTGTAGCATTTTTACTACATTATGTGATTGCATCCCTGTAATCATGACAACAAAATTTTTTTTGTAATTTAGTTGTGAAGCGTAATAACACATCCCTGCTGTCGTTAAACAAAATTTACTGTAGCACTCCTCCTGAGTGAGTAATAATTCCAAGAAACGATATTACATTTCTGTTACATAAGCTGCTATATTCACGACCTGACGACGCCGGAATTTTATTTTTATTTTTGTCGTAAAGCCATGTATAAAAGCTTTATTTTCCTTTTTACACTTTTATCGTAGGTTATATACTCATTGAGTAAAAATTCAATGCAACGCCGCTGCATGAATGTTGCGTTATCGATCTTTGAGCGGCTCTCTCAGCGTCCTTATGATGTCAGAAATTTTTTGTCTAATTTTGTTGTGAGGGCTTCCAATAGGCCTTTATTGGCGTATCGTATTTTTAATCCTAGCACTAATACTCAGCGAGTAATAATTCCATGTAACAAATTTTCAGTTGCGTTGCTTACGCAGCTCCCACTACGTCCCTATGCCGTATTAAATTTTTTTTTTGTTTTTTTAATATAGCCAAAGAATTAACCTTTACGGTCATACTATTTTTTTAATCATAGCTTGTATACCCAGCGAATAACAATTCAATGAAACGCAGATGAATTTTTAAAAATTTCATTTTTTAACTTTTTTGGAAACTAGAGGAGTATAACATAACTTCGTCACGTCAATATAAAAAAACAAAATTATTTTTTCAAGTTTCTTAACTTCAAGGTCAAATTTTGCAATTCATAAAAATAGGATTTTTTCCCACTTTAAAAATGAAAAAAAAATATTTTCAGAGAGTTCATTTTATTACATTTCCATCTGCCAAAAATCATGAGGGTGTTATTTTTCTTTCTATTTTAATAACTTATTTAATATCTCAGTTCCTACCATCCTAATCCACCACCCTAATATCAAAAAAATAAAGCTCTTAGGACCGTTTTATTCACTTTTTCTAACTTTTGTTAACTTGTACAAGTTAAATAACTTTTGTCAACTTCTCAAGTTAAACAACTTGGGAAAAAATTTTAATTTCCATAGTTAAAAATTGGTTTCATTCAGTTTCGATTTTTGTCAGTTGACGTATCTAGCAGTAAAGTTAAGTAAAGTTATAATTTCTCAAGTTATCAAAATATCCCAAGGAAATTCAACTCATTTGAAGTAAAAAAAACAAAAATATTAAAATTATAACTTTTGAAATTGTTTCTGAATCAATCAATCGAGTTTAGAAATAATATCGTTGCCGAGCTGAGTCAAAATGAGCTAATTTTTGTTGTTAGGTCTAATTTATAAATAAAGAAATTTATGAATTGACTTTTATAATCAGACATTAACATTTAACATTTAATATTTAACATTTAACATTTAACATTAACTCTTAATATTTTTGAATACGGCCTTTTCATTATTTATATTGAAAACGAGTTATTGAGCTCTAGGCTCAATAGATCGAGTTTCGAAGATGCACATGAATTAAGGCTAGGCCTAAAAGTATGATACGATTTAGGTCAACCTTGGTACAGCTTGCATCTAATGTCGATAAGAACTCAGTTACAAAAATTCAAGCGTTCTCTGCCAAAATAAAATTCCGGGTAACTTTCTCGGCATATTGGCAGTATAACTAGAACCTAAGTAGCTTGAGTGGATCACAGTGTAAAGTCACACAAAAGACTACTGATGAGTTGGTGTAGCGACCAATGAAACAGTCTGTATAGTCAAAGCTGTTGTGATTGGCTCTATACAGAGCCGTTGTTGTTGTTGTTGTTGGCTGTCGCCTTCTTTGTTCTTCATGTTGTCTTGTTCTCAACATGATTGGCCTAGAGCTCAATAACTCGTTTTCAATATAAATAATGAAAAGGCCGTATTCAAAAATATTAAGATTTAAAATTTCTGGGAGAGCACGCCCGTAAAATGTTAAGAAAATCATTAGTTGTGTGTTAATCACATAAACAACAAAGTCTTTCATAACAAAATGGTCTCCACACCATGTTAGGTGTACCATCAGTTAAACTAACTGAACCCTAAAAATGGAAGTGTGGAAAAAGGGAGGAGCTAAAAAGCAAAAATAACAACAACTTCAATATGCTCTGATAGCGGCAAACCACGTGATCGAGTTTCGAAGATGCACATGAATTAAGGCTAGGCCTAAAAGTATGATACGATTTAGGTCAACCTTGGTACAGCTTGCATCTAATGTGGATAAGAACTCAGTTACAAAAATTCAAGCGTTCTCTGCCAAAATAAAATTCCGGGTAACTTTCTCGGCATATTGGCAGTATAACTAGAACCTAAGTAGCTTGAGTGGATCACAGTGTAAAGTCACACAAAAGACTACTGATGAGTTGGTGTAGCGACCAATGAAACAGTCTGTATAGTCAAAGCTGTTGTGATTGGCTCTATACAGAGCCGTTGTTGTTGTTGTTGTTGGCTGTCGCCTTCTTTGTTCTTCATGTTGTCTTGTTCTCAACATGATTGGCCTAGAGCTCAATAACTCGTTTTCAATATAAATAATGAAAAGGCCGTATTCAAAAATATTAAGATTTAAAATTTCTGGGAGAGCACGCCCGTAAAATGTTAAGAAAATCATTAGTTGTGTGTTAATCACATAAACAACAAAGTCTTTCATAACAAAATGGTCTCCACACCATGTTAGGTGTACCATCAGTTAAACTAACTGAACCCTAAAAATGGAAGTGTGGAAAAAGGGAGGAGCTAAAAAGCAAAAATAACAACAACTTCAATATGCTCTGATAGCGGCAAACCACGTGATCGAGTTTCGAAGATGCACATGAATTAAGGCTAGGCCTAAAAGTATGATACGATTTAGGTCAACCTTGGTACAGCTTGCATCTAATGTCGATAAGAACTCAGTTACAAAAATTCAAGCGTTCTCTGCCAAAATAAAATTCCGGGTAACTTTCTCGGCATATTGGCAGTATAACTAGAACCTAAGTAGCTTGAGTGGATCACAGTGTAAAGTCACACAAAAGACTACTGATGAGTTGGTGTAGCGACCAATGAAACAGTCTGTATAGTCAAAGCTGTTGTGATTGGCTCTATACAGAGCCGTTGTTGTTGTTGTTGTTGGCTGTCGCCTTCTTTGTTCTTCATGTTGTCTTGTTCTCAACATGATTGGCCTAGAGCTCAATAACTCGTTTTCATTTAACATTAACATAAAAATATGATGCGTATTGATACTGTACAGTGTACAGTAATAAATATTATATTGTTGAATGGCTGTCTTCTTAATTGTTTAAATATCATACACCTGGCTATTTCCCATCATTAGTGGTTCAAAGTATTGACGGATGAAGTGAGCACGAGCATTGTCAAGTGCATTCCGAGAACGAACTAATCCTGTTCGTTCCGTTTGTGTGCTGAACTCTGTTCTATTAATCATGTCAGTAAATACTTCTATTGCTGATTCGAAAAATACATCATGTTGATCGGTAGCAAAATTATGAAGTACTGCACATGCCACGATAATAATTTGTACAAGACTAACATCACACCGCATCCCGGTCGCCAAAACAGGAAATCGACGCTTCCACACGCCATATGATCTTTCGACGGTGTTTCTAGTTCTAATTTGTGCTTCATTGTACAACGATTCAACGCTATCAGCTTCGCAATCGAGGAATGGTGTGGCCAAATATTTGGTATTCTTATAACCAGAGTCACCGACCAAAATGAAGTGTTCAAAATCGCCACGTTCAAATCGCTGCTTCAAATTGGAGTTATTGAAAATAGTTTGATCATGTGACGCCCCTGGCCAACGCGCGACAATATCTAATATTTTCAAATTGGCATCCGAGACGGTTTGAACATTTAGAGAAAACCACCCCATTCGATTTTGGTAGTTTTCAGCATCCTCTCCACCTGGCGATTGAATTTTCACGTGTGTGGAGTCAATTGCACCGATTGTTTGCGGAAATCTAGATATACTAAAAAATGCTCTTGAAACTCTTAGGAATTAACTTTGCTTGGTGGCATTCTGACGAATTGTGGCCTAAGTACAGCAAGTGCTTCACCCACTCTATGTAAAACATTGTGCACTGAGGATATACACACTAGACATGGGTAACGCTGCGCTGCGTTACGCTATTGCGTTGAAGCACTTAAATGCGTTACTGCGCTAATTCACTTCTTTTAAAAAAAGTAACGCAATAGTGCAATAATACAAATGACGCTTAAAGAAAAATGAGAAAGTATTTTTGCAGCGAGCCAAAATTGCACAAGTTTTATGTCGCCTTAAACATGGAGATAAAATGTTCGAAGCAAACAAGGTCGAAGAAGATGCTGTTAAGCATATGAAGTGTGTTTGATTGTGATGATGCTTTGCCGATCACGCAATGGTTTTTTAAATTTGTCGAACGTGTTCAATGTTAAGAGTGCAAACAAACTTGAATCAAACTTTAAACTTGCTGCAATGCCAGAATCCTTTGTTGTTTTAGTTTTGTTTGAAGCGCACTCTAAAAACTCACCGCATTCAAGAAATTGCCCACATAACGCAATTAAAAACAGCTTGCGCAGATAAACATGTTGATAATACAGGTATCATAATATTTAAAACTGCTTCATAACGCAATTGCGTTAAAGTATTACGCTGCTACAGTGAACTGAGCTTGCGTTAGTGTAGCAGCGTAGCATTTTTTTCCAGGTTACCAATCTCAAGTTGTTTTTTTAACTATAATCTAAATGACGCATCTTAAGTATTTTCGTTTACATATTTTTACTTGTTTCTATTAATTTATTCACTACTTAATATAAAAGTACACATTTTCATGTTGTTGTATGAACAGAATTTATTTTATCTGTCATTATTATTATATTGAATATGATTTTAATAAAAATATGAAAAATTCAAGGTTAGAAAATAACGGTTATTTTTTACTTTTTACATCAAAAGATCATATATAAAAAGATGTAAAATAATTTTTAATATAGCAACATGAAGCTAGTGAGTCAGAGATTCCGTTTTTGGCTTAGTTTATTTTTCATGATTTTTAAGAAAGAAATCATCTTCATTCAATTATTTGTGATCGATTCTTTTTTCGATCATATATTAAAATTATTTTTGATCCTTATTTTTTCGATCTGAAATAAAAATTATTTATTTGATCGTTATATTTTCAATCATAAATATAAATTATATGTTATCGTTATTTTTTCGACTAGAAATAAAAATCATTTTGTGAGCGTTATTTTTTCGATCAGAAATAAAAATCATTTCTTGATCGATATTTTTTTCATGCAGAAATAAAAGTTATTTTTTAACGGAATTTTTTCCAATCAGCAATAAAAATTATTACTGATCGTTATTTTTTCGATCAGAAATAGAAATGAATCAATGCTCTATATTTTTCTAATCAGAAATAAAAATTATTTCAAGATTGAAATAATATCGATTGAAATTTCAATCAAATCAATATTTACAAATAAAACTGTTTTGAGTTAAAATAAAGAAGTTATTGCTTCGAACCCACGTTACCAAGTTAGCTAGTCGTCTTGGACAAAGATTTGAACAACGATTTTGACGAAGATAAGGACAAGATCTTAGACAAGGATTTGGAAAAGGATTTGGATTAGTACTTGGACAAGGATTACGTAAGGCAAAGATTTGGTCAAGGATTAGGACAAGGATTAGAATAAGAACCAAGACAAGAATTTGAATAAGACCTTAGACAAGAAAATATTAGTAGGATTAGTAGACAAACTGGTAGCATGAAATGGTTGCAAAAAATAGCAGTAGAAAATATTGATGGAAAATAGTAATAGAACACTAAAGAAAATATTAGTAGAAAATAGCTGTAGAAAATAGAAGTACAAAATATAAGTAGTGTCCCATCTTGTTTCGTTTTCAAGATATGGCGTTTTTTCTAATTTTTTAGGTTATCATATCGACCAACCCCTCTACCTGTGCGTCGAGATTTCGATGCCACCCACCCTCTTTAGAAAAGCCAAAACCACTTTTATTTTTTCCTATCTTCTTTTGTTTTCAAGTTATAGCGCTTTTTTAAGTTTTCATTTTATTATAATTTATATCTGTATATGCATGTTACTTTTTTGATCGATTTAATATTGATCAAAAAATAATTTTTTTAATCTGATCGAAAAAATATCGATCAATGATTGATTTTTATTTCTGGTCTAAAAAATATCGATCAAAAGTAACTTTTATTTCTGACCGAAAAAATAATAGTCACAAAATGATTTTTATTTCTGATCGAAAAAAATAACGGTAAAAAATAACTTTTATTTCTGATCGAAAAAAATAACGATCACAAAATGATTTTTATTTCCGATCGAAAAAATAACAAAAAAATAACTTTTTTTTCTGATTGAAAAAAACGACCAAAAATAATTTTTATTTCTGATCGAACAAATAACGACAAAAAAATAATTGTTATAAAAGGATTGATTGATAGCGATAATCGTTATTTGCGGTCCTTAGAAAAATTAATGACATTATAATTTTTTTATCTTTTTCATATGTTAAGCAGCGATACTTTTTGTTTTGCGCTAAAGCTAAATATTGCGCTAAAAAAAAAGCTCAAAAATAGCGCAGTAACCCAAAATCGCATGAAATATTGTTTGATATCTAATACTCACGTTGAACAGCATGCAGCCATGCTTGAAGTATAAATTTTTTCATTTTTGGTTAATGCTAAAAATACGCTATATGTTCAGTAATACTTCATATTAATTGACTAATTAAATGAATTCATAAGCAACATGAGTCTTTCGATAGATAAATTGTTTCAGGATTTTCTAATTAATTTCATTTATGTTTAATAAGTGAAGACAATATGCGCTAATCCCAACTTGCTACTTCACCACAAAGCTCAGCGCATTCAACAAATTGACCACATAACGCATCGCGCTATCCAAATCAAAAACAGCCTGCGCTGGTCTTGATGATACAGATATCATAGCATTTCAAAATGCTTCATGGCGCAATTGCGTTAGCGCATTTCGCTGATACAGTAAACTGCGCTGGGGTTGTTGTAGCAGCGCAGCATATTTTGCTGCGTTACCCATGTCTAATACACACTCCACTAAAATCCGACACAGCGACCTGAACTGATCCAAGAGCACAGTAGCGAAGGAAAATCAAAAATTTAGTGATTAGCCGTAATTCACGTGAGCTATTTGAGATGAAGATGAAAGAAACAATTACACTTAATACGTGCTAAAGTATAAGCAAAAATTCACTCAATTTACCGTCGTTCATCGCAATGTAGCTTGTCTTTGATCAGCTCCAAAATCATCAATGTGATTCATTTTGCCAATCGAAAACGATAAACAAAATCCACATCATCCCACTTGTCTCCATTGACTCTCGGCAACGTTTTATATTGACGACGGCTTACGACAAGGTCCTCTTCATCTTCCGTACACGATGATTTGCTATCGGCACGTCCTCCAAGCCGTCCTAAACGGCCTAGTCCGTCCAATCGAAGCATCTTTCAATCTGTGCTTACCACTGCTCAATACAACAAGGTTTAATAAAGTTTGTTGTTACTTAAAATTTAATAACTTTTGTGTTCAATTGAAGGCAACAGATTTTTTACGAATGAAACAAAAATCTCAAGTTACACAAAATATCTCAAGTTAAAGCAAATAACTGAAGCCAATATCGGAAGTTAATGAAATCACAAGTTGACGAAAGTTATAAAACTCAAGTTATATCAAATTTTCAATTTCAAAAGTTATAACAGAAATATTGTACTGAATAAAACAAATATTTTTTTCAGTTTCAAAAAATTCTAAAGTTATTTCTAACTCTCAAGTTATAAAAGTGAATAAAACGGCCCTTAAAATATCATTAATATTTTGCTCAGAAAGTATATCGATATTTCCAGCAGAACTATTTTTAAAATAATTTTTGTATATTTTTTGCTAAACGTAGGGCTCCCTTTTTTCCTTTTCATCATATCATAGGTATTAAAAGTCTGATCATATTGAATTTATTTTTAAAATAATTTTTGTATATTTTTTGCTGAACGTAGGGCTCCCTTTTTTCCTTTTCATCATATCATCGGTATTAAAAGTCTGATCATATTTAATGACATATCGATGTTTTTATCTGAAAAAGACCAATTATTTTTTCTCCAAAATAAAAAAAAATATCTGGAGGGTAAGAACTAGAACGGTCTCAGGTGCACCGTCAATGACTGCTATAGATGTCATATTGGTCTCCATGAGACAAAAACATATATATGCCAAACTTTAAAATCCGACTGTAAACACCAGAGATATGAAGAAATATGTCAACGCGCGACCCCTACGTTCGGTCAAAAAAAAATTTTTTTCGTAATTGTCTTGCAAAAATGCGTCATATTCGCTGGTATACGGCGCACTTTTTTTGAGGTACAGTCTAATGTACATAGTATTGTTGTATGGAAGTAGTATGGTAGGTGGTCATTTAAGAAATATTAAATAAATTATTAAAATAGAAAGAAAAATAACACCCTTATGATTTTTGGCAGATGGAAAGGTAATAAAATGAACCTTCTGAAAATATTTTTTTTCAATTTTTAAAGTGGGGAAAAATCCTATTTTTATGACTTGAAAAATTTGACTTAAAAATAATGTTGTTTTTCTATATTTTTATAAAAAACAACTATTTATTGTCTTTTCGAAAATACCTCAAACGTGAAAATCGAGTTAGTTTTGTGGAATATATGATTTTTCAAGAGTAAGGCAATTTCACTTTTTCTCCCATTTTGGCGAAATTTTAATGTTACGTAAAAACATGAAGAAAAATGAAAAGATTTTTTTAATCAAATTAGTGCTTTTATTTAATTCATGAGAAGATTCAATTCTGAAAGTTTGAGCAAAATCGAAGGTGGTCAACCCGTAATTTACGTTTTTTTGATGCGTTTAATTTGGAATGGCTGATATGTATATGATCTTTTGATCCAAAAATTAAAAAAAAATATAGTAGTCATTTTCCATCCCTGGAAAAAACATGTAAATCAAGAAAGCAAACGAACAAATATTTCAGGAAACCTTGTTTAAGCTTCAAATTCAGAATTTTTATTATACATGTAATACATTTTATATTTTGTTCTTAGAAATAAAGTAAAAAAAACACGTTTCAAAGAGAAAATTATGTTACATTTTTGATTTTTAGAATTTTTGGAAAAAGTAAAAAATAGAACTCTGCTCTCTTCAACTAATATAGGTCTAAGGTTCTCTAGGGTGCAAACAATTTTGACTATTTTTCGTTCCATATGACCGAGTTCCGTTAAGATCGGTGAACTTTTCTAAGTACCTCCAATACAAAATAATGCGAAAAATTAATATGAATCTAAGGGAGATTGAAAGCGACTGACCGATTTCATCCACTTTGAAATTTTTCCTAGATAACTAAAACTAACTAAGCATACAAAATTATATTAACATAGAAGGACTCCTTCTATTTATTTCCAAATTTTGCATGAGAGCAAAGCACTGTGCGTTGCACAATGGGCTCAAAGGGACTTTTGCGTCTCAAAAATCTGTAACTTTTTTGTCTCTTGGAATAATTAAGCATAATTTTGAATAAATTATATGTGATATTCAATAAATCATTTTAACTCCATTTTTTTAAAATCCATGTTGTTTTTTAGCACTAACATTTTATTTGAAATATACGATTTTGGCTTGACCTGGGCTTTTCAAAAGTCTGTCACTTCCTTGTCTCTTATATAATTTTTTTTTTTTTTTACTATTCAACAAATCACTTGATCTACTTTTTTCGAAAGCAATTTTAGTTTAAGTACTCATTTTTTTTTTTTTTTTTTATTTAAAAAAATACGATTTTGGCTTGACTTGCGTTTCAAAAATCTGTAACTTTTTGTCTGAATTTTTCTGAAATACCTGAAATATTTAGTAAATCATTGGACATCCTTTTTTTAAATCCATATTAACTCAAAATATTTTTTTTTTATTTTGAATTTTGTTTTTATTTTTTTAAATAATATAGAAGCAATTTAAAATACATAGGTATACACGAAATTACAGTGAAAGAAAAATTGTTAGTCCTGTAAGAGCAGTAAAGCTTCTTCACAAACCTCTTTTGATTCTACTGTCTGTTGTTTTCTTACACTTGATATGAGTGGATCTGACGTCAATAATAAGCAATGAAGGACATCTTCGTTTGTTGCTTTTCTTGAACATTTTCTAGAATGTGATGACATTTTCTTATTTTTTTGTAATCTTTATTACATTCTTCTTGAGCATCTTCAGATAGCTAACCTATTGGTAAAACTTCAAAATGCTAAATTATAGCTCCACCATGAATAAGTAATTTTTGTACCGAATATAGCATTTATATGTTATATACGAGCAGTATTCAATGCATATTCACCAAATTTCTGAAAATTGTTATTATTTATAAATTTATTATAATCGTATTTGTTGTAGAATTTTGGTATAAACCAGAAAACATATACCAGAAAATAAATAAATAAAAATAAAAAAAAAAAACTAGTAAGAAATGATCTTCGACTGGGCCGAAGTTAAAATACCCCCACGGCCAAAATTAAGTATATTCAAAGTCTTAAGCAGTCAATATAATGTTTATTTGTCAAAACATTTTCATAATAGTTTTAATAGAAAACGTTTGCTTTTGTTTTTTTATAAAGTCACTTTGTATGGGAGGTGGGTATGGTTTTCACTCGATTTGTTTGAACTTCAGACACAGAGTATATGATATATATCAAAGTTTTTTTGCAAAATTTCAATTCCATATATCAATTTTTGCGGAATTTAAAGAGATTTTACCTTTTTGATAAAGTCACTTTGTATGGGAGGTAGGCGTGGTTTTCCTACAATTTGGCTAATTTTCGAACTTGACCTTTATTTTTTAGAAAAATATCGAATTTCATGATGATAGCTTGATAATTACGGCTGTAATCGTGATCACAGACAGACAGACGGACAGACGGACATGACTAAATCGACTTGTGTGGTGATGCTGATCAATAATATATATGCTTTTCTATGCCTGCCACGCCTCCTTATATGCGTTACAAACGGAGTGACAAGTTTTTTAAACGTGGGGGTATAAAAATTGTGAAAACTTATCATAAAAGCCTCAAAAACACAAGTTCAAAATCTATATATATAAAAAAGGAACTTATGTTTGTAAGGCCGCAATAGACTCCTAAACTACTCATCCGATTAGCATGAAAATTTGTGTATAGAAGTTTTTTGGTACGGTGCGTGTTCGTGGGCTATCAATTTTGATCCACCTTGAACACCAGAGGGCGCTGTAGTACAAATTTTTTACAAAACTGCCTAAAACTCATAAACTGCTAATGCGATTACAATGAAAAGTGGTATACAGTGAGTTTCATGTACGTTGAGTGTTCTGCAGCTATCGTTTTTGACCTATCTTGAACACCAGAGGGCGCTATAGTACACATTTTTTACAAAACCACCTAAAACTCCCAAACCGCTTATGCGATTAGAATACAAATTGGTATATAGCAGTTTTCAGGTACGATGAGTTTTTTAGCACTATCTTCTTTGACCCACCTTGGGCACCAGATGGTGCTGTAGTACAAATTTTTTACAAAATCGCATATTTTTAGTTGTTTTCTTAGGTTACATATTCAGATATTTACAAAATATAAAATATTTCTTAAATTTAGTAAAATTAAAAAAATTTCCGTTATTTTGACATCAAAAACATGAACATATCTTGAAAACTATGAAAAATTTTACTACAACGATATATTTAATGCAACATCGTTGCTTAATAATGAGAAAAAAATAATCAGAAATTTAATTTTGTGACTTTCGATTCAAATATCTCCGCTGCATTTGTACACATTTTGTTAAATTTTTTTTTGTCTTAAAGCTTCATCAAAGTACTATGAAAACATTATTGCAAAAATACCGTTAGCTGAGTATATATATATTAAATTTTTTTTTCAAAAAAGGTCTAAAATTTTGGATTTTTCCTCAAAAAAAGGCTCAAAATTTGTTTTTGTTGTAAAATTAATTTAAATTCAAATTCACAAATTGTCAATTCTATTTAAAAGTTATAACATTTGTAAACAAAAAATATTTAAATTTTACGCAAAAATTATAAACCATTTTTGTGATTCAAAAAGCAAGGCCTATCCCTTGATTTTTTCGAAGAAAATTTTTTTTTCCAATATTGTGTTTTTATATTTTTGTAAAAATATAAAAGCTAAGAAATTAATTTATTAGAAAAAATTATTGTAGTATCTCTTACCAATCAAAAGTTATAACCCATAATCTTTATCCAAAATATATATACAAAAAGCAAAACGCTGTCTGTGTGATGGTTGGAAACTTCACAATTACTGAGCCGATAGAGCTGAAATTTTGGCAGCACATTTTTTCAAGTACAAGATGGCTTAAATTTCTGTCACACCCTCTTTTACCGCCCACAAATCAATAAAAATGCTATATTTCCTACGGTTTCCCTCGATTTGGCTACATTTTTGTAATTTAGTTTGTATGCTCACTGTCGGCAACTGTACTAAAACTGGGTAATGTCCATCTACTAGAAAACTGGGATGAGCATTATATAAGAAGGTGTGGCTCCGCCCATACAGTTTAAATTTTTATTATCGAATAGCTTTGAAAGTAAAAGTAGCAATACTTACATACAAACTCAAAATGGAGTTACTATTTGGTGATCTCCTGCTACTGGGAAACTGTTACGGGCAGTGGAAAATAACAGTGGTGTCAAACTATGAGTCTTAGAAAAGTTTTGAATACACCTATTATGTTCCCATATAGTTGCAGGGTGCAGCAACGCGCGCCGGCAAAAGGCTAGTATGTGATAAATTAGAAAGGTCAGCAAGGCCCCTCTTTGCATCCCCTAAACCACTGGTTTCTTCTAGACAAACATGTATTTGAGATTTTAACGGAATTATCAATTGCGACTGCATCAACAGATTTTAATAGAAAAAAAACAATATAAAGCTTATGGTATATTTTTGAAAATGAAAATTGAAATTTCTCTTAAAGGGCAAAATTGGAGCAAATTTTTTCTTTTTTGTCAAGTTATCAATACACTAAAGAATCAAATGCACTCTGAAAGAAAACAGCGCAATACAGCGCAAATATTTAAAATTTTAATCAAATATGAAAAAAATTACAAAGAACAAGTTGATAAAAATTATTAAGTTTATTAAATAAAACGATTTTTTTTCTTTTTTTTTTTCATTATTTCAAAAATCTTAAACTATAAGCTTTCTAACGGTATATAATACTTGTATGATCAATTTAAAAAGAGTTAAAAAAAAATCGATCAAAAACGTTCTTCATTTCGCTGCTCATATAGGACTGTGCCTTGCGAACACTTTAGCAAGCCATATAACTGAACCGTGCCAATTTTTTCATAAAATTTTCATTGCAGTACAAAATCGGACCTTGTCTTAGATTATTTTCATAATAATACAGGCTGCAAGAGTAATTTTGAAAAAATCATTTATGAGACGCAAACGTCCATTTCGGCCCACTGTGCGAAGTACAGGCAAACCCACGAACAGATGAACAGCCAGAGAGACAACTGAGAAATAGACGGACACATAGAAATCTTCTACACATTGAAATGTACACTTGTTGCTGCATAATTCGATGAAGACAAAATGCAATTTTTTCTTGTGGTGAGACAAAATAGTTAAGAATGTATAAAACAAAGATCAAAACGTTTCGCTCCTCCCACCCCATAATATCATTAATATTAAAAGTATACTTAAATGTTCAAACTTTTCAAAACAAAATCTCTTTTTATCATTGCAGTGACGCCACCAGATTCGAAGGCAATTATTGCCGGACCAGCGGACTTGTACGCCAAAGTGGGTAGCGCCATTACGCTTAACTGCCATGTAAAGCAACCGTCATCACAGGATATCGGACCAATTCACTGGTATCGTGGCCCCTACATAATCACACCGTTCGTGGTGCATCCAAACGATGTGGCGATAGATCTCTCACGTCGCATCTCAATGGAATCGCAATTAGGCGATATACTCAAATCCAGGTAAGTGTCAAAGAGGACGACTGCAAGCAACATAAGCGCAAACTACCAAACAAAGAAGCAGCAAACAAAAAATAGAAACTCTCGCCCACAGGAAAAGCTGAGGGTATGAGACCAAAATTTTGTTTGTCTGTCTTTTTAGACGAAGACACAAACTGTTTTGGGTTCTTTTCACAGCGAGCACTCAGTTGCTGCTTCTGGTTTGAGCTTTTGTAGTTACGAGCATCAATGTTTGCCTCATGTTATTGGCCAGTATTTCCGCTCGATTGAGCTTAAGTGTTGCACGATTGAGCAGCATTGCACTGCAGGTGGTTATGTTGACCATGTCAAAGAGACACCCAAAAAACATTTAAAGTAACTTGTTTCACAGCAACGGTTACTGTTGGTTGAATTGGAAGAAGTTAACGTTGTGAATATAAGCTTTGCTACTTTTAAAGGTTATTTACTTCAACGATTATATCAGAAGAGAACATTAAATAGTTAAGAATTGTTTTGACAATAGTTAAGCAAAACAATTCTAAGAATTCTAATTCCAGGAATTGTTTTTCTAAACTATGTAATTATCTATGGTCTAGGTGAATCGCTAGTTTCCAGGAAGGACTGGTGGAAAAAAAAATCATTAAACTTTTGCCAAGAAACTATTTTGTTTTATTCATTAAGTAAACGTTACAGCGAAACAAAGTTTCAATGCAAACGCTGTTTAAACGATTTTGATGAAATTTATTATGAAAATTCTCCTGACCAATGAATAGCAGATATGTTGTTTTTAGCCATGAAAATACTTTGTTCGCTTGTGCGTGAGTATACTTGCCTCTTCCTTTAGTTACTGCTTTGCTTGATGGTCTGGTTTTGGTTTTTTATGCAATATGTTTTTGACTAAACCACTGGAGCGATTTTAATTAAATTTAGTGTAAAGATCCTCCTGAACCAGGAATAGAAGATAGGCTATCAGAAGTTTTAAAAAATTTCAATAGACGGCGCTTAAAGTAATAAAGTATTGGGTTCTCCAATCGGGACTTGACAACTTTGAATTTAATTTCTGAACGCACCGGGTTCGTTAATAAGCAAAATATGCGTTATTGGTCGGGTGAAAATCCACATGTGCTTCATGAATCACCACTTCATCCACAAAAAATAACTGATTGGTGCGGCTTGCATGCCGGCGGCGTCATAGGACCATATTTTTTCGTCGAAGATAACGGTCGTAACGTTACTGTGAATGGCCATCGTTATAGCGTCATGATTACCGATTATTTTTGGCCCGAATTGGAAGATATGGACTTGGACGACATGTAGTTCCAACAATGCCACAAGCCACACAGCACACGTTACAAAACGAAAAAACTGAACGAAACTTTGATTCGGTTGTAACTTTTTCTCTACGAGTGAAATCAACTCTTTACAAAAGTTAATTGATTTTGTATGAACATTTAATTTCTTAAGAAAGTTTTCCAAAATTAAAGTTTTGGAGGTACTGAGGAAATAAAACAAAAATTGAAATATTTAGTCGAGGATGGAATCGGAGCTAAAATAAGTGTTTAAAACAAATTGTTGTTCTCATTGAGACCTATCCAGCGACATACTTTATTTTGAGCAACTTTTGTTCAACTTATGGTTGATTTAAAAAGAAAATAAATCTTAACAATCAATTCCTTGCATATAAAAACTTAGAACTGCAAATTTTCATCGCATTTGACAAATATTTAACCATTAGCCATTTTGGCTAAAACGTCTTTTTGGACTTTTTTTTCATTTTTTCCAAAATTTTCATACAAAAAATTCTCCAAGGAGGGCTAAAGCCCTTTCAGCCCGTATGTAGATCCGCCACTGTTATGAGTCATGTTTTTGGTTGGGGCATGGATGTGTGCGCTGGCTGTAGTCAAAGTACTCCATGAAATACGACCAGAATATGATACTGTATCAATTCCTTTACTTTGCTCACTGGATTTCTCAAAGGCATTTAATAAAGTTAGCCACATATTTTTAAGTTAAAAATTTAGGTTTCTTTTTGAGTTTTCTGGGTTTTGGGTTCATGCAGTGAGTTGAGCCTCTCTTGGTATTTGTTATGTTTACACAGAGAGTTTACTTTGAGTTCAACTAAAGCTATTTACACAGCTTTAGTCTGACATTTTACTTATGTATTCATATATATTTGAACCTCCACCACAGTGACATCATTTCATCATTTTAACTTGAGGAAAAGGCTGCTGCCATTTTTGCTTACACATGCGAGCTCTTCCTTGCGCTGCGTAAATCTGAGATTTATCAGATCATACTAATATGAAGGACCTTATCATCTACACTTTCCAAAGTTATTTTCTTCGTTTTGACGTAGAATACATCATTCTCGGAGATTAGTAGGGCGGTTGATAGTGATCAAGCGGCGGTTGATAGCTTTTTTACTTCGAGCCTTTGCTGTGCCTAAAGTACTAATCGTACAATGTTGATGTTAGCACTTGTTGGTCTGCTTGATCCTCACTGGGAGAAAAATTCATGCTTGAACTCTCTACCTTACATAAATTTTACACAATTACATGAAATATAAAGCCAACATTTGATGTTTCTTTCCGTTTTCTTTGCGCATGGTTCTTGTATCTGCTGCATATGAGTTGCATGAGTTTTATTCAATCAATTGGACATGTTCCAGGACATGTTTTGCAACTCGAGAGTACTCAATTTGTTATTTAGATGTCTAAGGGAAAAAGTTCCTTTTGCAGAAGTAATGAGGGTCGGTCATGCATATTAACCCTCTCCGGCACTCTCTTAAAGGTCATCTGTACAGGTGTATGGATTAAATATACAAAAATAATAAAATTTGTATGGGACCTCCCTAAGGTGGGAATAGGTATCTAAGGGGAAAATGTTCTTTTTGCAGAAGTAATGGGGGTCGGTGATGCACATTAACCCTCTCCGGCACTCCCCTAAAGGTCATCTGTTCAGGTGTATGGAATAAATATACAAAAATCATAAAATTTGTATGGGAGCCCCCCTAAGGAGTGGTCGGAGGGAATAGGTATTTAAAGGGAAAATGTTCCTTTTGCAGAAGTAATGGGGGTTGGTCATACATATTAACCCTCTCCGGCACTCCCTGAAGGTCATCTGTTCAGGTGTATGGAATAAATATACAAAAATCATAAAATTTGTATAGGAGCCCCCCTAAGGAGTGGTCGGAGGGAATAGGTATTTAAGGGAAAAATGTTTCTTTTGCAAAAGTAATGGGGGTCGGTGATACAAATTAACCCTCTCCAGCACTCTCTTAAAGGTCATATGCTCAGGTGTATGGAATAAATATACAAAAACCATAAAATTTGTATGGAAGCCCCCTAAGGAGTGGTCGGAGGGAATAGGTATCTAAGGGGAAAATGTTCCTTTTGCAGAAGTAATGGGGGTCGGTCATGCATATTAACCTTCTCGGGCACTCCCTTAAAGGTCATCTGTACAGGTGTATGGAATAAATATACAGAAAACATAACATTTGTATGTGAGCCCCCCTAAGGAGTGGTCAGGGGGAATAGGTGTCAAAAGCAAAAATGTTTCTTTTGCGGGGAGCCCCCATACAAAATGAATTTTTTAAAAAAGATGTCATCAAAAGCGAATTGAATAATTCTTCATCTTGTGTTACGACATAGTCGAAACTGCTGTATCTTTTTTTTTTTTTTTGTAAATTTTTTGCAAATAATAAAGTTCACAATTAGCATTAGCTTAACATTAGCATTCTTTTAGGCATTTCTCAAATTAAGTTTTGATAAACTTAGAATTGAGTTTAATCGAGTTTCATTCCGCATAATTGTTCACTGGAAATTCAAGAGTTTATTTTGAGTTCAATAGCAAAACTGAAATTTGTACTTTAAACTCAATTTTTAATTTTTTGACTTGTTTATACGAGTGCCTTTAAAACATTTGTAAGAGCAAGTGGAATACTGCTGGCAAACAGGGTCAAACATATTTCGCAGTAGATACTAAACCTCTGCACGAGTGCGCTTGAAATGCGTTTCAAAGCACTCGTTTGTAGTGCAAGCTTTTGCTATGTTTTGCTCTCATCAATGAAATCAAGCCTAACACTACAGAGAGCACTCGTCGCTTGAGCAGAACAAGAACAAACAAAAACCAAACCAATGTTAGGCACGATTCGTAAAAGAAGTGTGCACTGACTAGAAAGTTATGTTGTCATGTACACAACAGCAGAACGCTTGGAGTTATGCTGTCTTTGAATAGCTTTGGAAGTTAATGCCGTATAACAATGAAACTCAATAGGTATGGAGTTCTTACTTGGTATATCCTTCTACTAGAAAGTAGAATATGGGAAGTAGGGTACTGGGATGGGGATTTGACAAATGGGTGTCGCTCCGATCCAAATAATTCAAGTATCCAAATAATTCAGTGAAGTGTAGGAAAAACTTAAGCGTATTAAGACCGTTTAGAGTTCTGTAGATTTCGTGTTTAGCCGTTTTTGGGGGTAGCTGATTTCGAATCTGATTTCAGAATTTTAATATTAAAGATAGTGGATAGGGTTGCCACCTACATTTTTTGTAGTTTAAAAAATTCGGTGCTGGGGTGAACACTAGGCAAAAATTGGTCGCTGAATCCGAATCCGTTGTCAGATGTTCAAAAGTATGATATTTTAACAATAGGGTTGCCACCTAAAAGTATGTTGCTTTTTAAGGAGTTTTAAACATTATCTAACAGTTAAAGGGGGTCGCTGATTTCGAATCTGAAGTCAGAATTTTAAAATTCAAGATGGCTGATAGGGTTGCCACCTAATTTTTTTTCATTTTTACGAATTCGATGCAGGGGCGAACACTAGGTAAAAATGGGTCGCTGAATCCGAATCCGTTGTCAGAATTTCAAAATTATGAAATTTTTAATCCTATAGGGTTGCCACCTAAAAATTTTGAAATTCTGACAACGGATTCGGATTCAGCGACCCATTTTTACCTGGTGTTCGCCCCAGCATCGAATTCGTAAAAATGAAAAAAATGAGGTGGCAACCCTATCAGCCATCTTGAATTTTAAAATTCTGACTTCAGATTCGAAATCAGTGACCCCCTAAAACTGTAAAATAGTGATTAAAAGTTCAAAAAAAACAAATGTTTAGGTGGCAGCCCTATAGGATAAAAAATTTCATAATTTTGAAATTCTGACAACGGATTCGGATTCAGCGACCCATTTTTACCTAGTGTTCGCCCCAGCATCGAATTCGTAAAAATGAAAAAAAATTAGGTGGCAACCCTATCAGCCATCTTGAATTTTAAAATTCTGACTTCAGATTCGAAATCAGCGACCCCCTAAAACTGTAGAATAGTGATTAAAAGTTTAAAAAAAACAAATGTTTAGGTGGCAACCCTATAGGATTAAAAATTTCATAATTTTGAAATTCTGACAACGGATTCGGATTCAGCGACCCATTTTTACCTAGTGTTCGCCCCAGCATCGAATTCGTAAAAATGAAAAAAAATTAGGTGGCAACCCTATCAGCCATCTTGAATTTTAAAATTCTGACTTCAGATTCGAAATCAGCGACCCCCTAAAACTGTAGAATAGTGATTAAAAGTTTTAAAAAAGCATATTTTTAGGTGGCAACCCTATAGGGTTAAAAATTTCATAATTTTGAAATCCTGACAACGGATTCGGATTCAGCGACCCATTTTTACCTAGTGTTCGCCCCAGCACCGAATTCGAAAAATAAAATAAAATTAGGTGGCAGCCCTTTCAGCTATCTTTAATTTTAAAATTCTGACATCAGATTCGAAAACAGTGACCCCCTAAAACTGTTTTACAATGTTTAAAACTCGTAAAAAATACATTATAAGGTGGCAACCCTTCTGTTAAAAATTTTATAAATTTAAAATACTGACAACGATTTCGGATTCAGCGACCTAGTTTGACCTAGTGTTCGCCCAAACATCGAATTCGTAAAAATTACATTTCTATTTGCCAATGGTAGAAATAATTACTTCGCCAAGGTTCTGTTGTGTTAGGTGTGATTGGTGCATTTTTCGCTGTTAGTAATTGTTCTGTTAAAGCAAACCGAGAACATGGTTTGATTTGAAGCTGACGAGTGCTCTGCAGTGTTCGTTTGTTATCATTCAATGACTTGGATAAGCTCTGCTTGACAAACAGAGTTCTGTCAAGCTCTGAACTCTGCACTGTTGGATCTACTGTTGTGGAAAAAACGAGTGCATTTGTGCAGAGGTTTAGTAGATACGAGTTTTATGCTGGGCTTTATCATTGACATGGCATAACCGACAATTACGTTTTTTTTCAAAACGTTGGTCTTATTGGTACACATTTGGTCCGTTGTTGTCTGAAAAAAACAAAAAAAATATGCAATTTTGCATTAATATCAAAAATAGATACATACATATCTGAATCATTACCGAAATTGGTCTGACAAGGAATCCTTCTATAGCTATTCGGTTTGCTAATCGTTTTATAGTATGCGGCTCATTAATGCGATGGTGGTGGCCTCGGTAGTCGAGTAGGTAGTGTGCTTGACTGCCACCCCAGAGGTCCCGGGTTCGAATCCCGGCCAGGCCATGGTCCTACGCTTTAATCTTTCGCATTTGCAATTTTCTTTCAATTGATTTATAATCAATTGAAATTGAAAGGTCATCAATTTATTACGACTTGAAGTTGTAGTTGGTGGTAGAGAAGTTTGGGAAGACTGAGGTAGAAGGTATAACACTTGCCTCAGATTAAAATTCACAGGTGTCTATGGCTTTCCATCACGCTTAGAACATCCTACACATGTTTCACTTGATTGCACCTTCCCTCTCACTAATATATCACCCCATTTCGAACCAAGGTAGACTTGACTGAATAGCTTTTACACCTAAAATCCTTGGTTCAAAGCTAAAAAAAGAAAAGAAATTGTGAAATTCTGTATTGATTTGAGAAATTCTGAAAAACACTTAACAAAAAAGTGCAATTTCATGTATAAATGTATGATGTACATTTTATAAAAATGGTAGTTTATTTATTATAACTACATCACATGTCGTTCTTACTCTCTAAAGTTTGCCACTATCTGCCATATAAGTAACGGCAGAACAGAAAAATTAATTTAATTGAAAAAAACTTTCTGTGTCTGGTGAGAATTGAACCAGGGTTCTCTGTCATATGGGCCATGCATTCTACTCACTGCGCCACGGCCACCACGTATATACATGTAAATGAAAAAAATTTATGTGAAATCGGATCGGATTTATTTTTTATGAAATCGTTACATATTGAAGAATTATGGGCAAATATCAGATAGTCTGATTCCCGTCTAAAAATCGCAAGAAATCCGATATATGGCTGACCATATGGTAACACTGCTAAACGGATCATATGGCAACACTTCTGGTAATCAACTACCATAAAACAACAAAGAAACTAAAAGCGGAGCTCCAAAATATATTCTTACAAAATGCATAGGGTCTGGCTGGACCCCAACGTTGCGATTATGACTAGAATTTTAATTTTTTTAAAAACAGGGCTCACCATATATTTTTCAAAAATATTTTTTTATAAAGTTATTTAAAAAATGTTTCTCTAGGAATTCCTGAAATATGAAATCGATACGAAAAGTAAAAGTATTAAAAAAGTTGGAATAAAACCTAAAAGAGTCTGGCCAGACCCCAATATTTATTTAAGGGTTAAGTCATGAGCCATGACTACTGGTGCAAATGTGTACTTAAACCAACTCAACAAAATACTTTGACTCATTCCCACCAAAACCAGAAAATACTCATAGTACTTCTACACTCATGTGTGCCGACAAATTATTACTCTATTGGTTCTGGGTTAATCATCTTATGTGAAAAAATTCAAATAACAAGAAAGCTGAACTAAACATGATTCTAAGTACTAAAGTCATTCTACTGAACTCATGGTATTTATTGGTGTTGTGAGTCATTACGGTATGCAAAATAAATACATTGAGTCAATGAGAGAGTTGAGCACTGCACCGGTTCATATCAGCAGATAACTTATTCTTTGTTGCTATGTGTGCCGTGAGCGAACGAGTATGAGTGGATATGAGTGCAAATTCTTCTTTGACTTCAATCCGCTAACACTCTTTCTTGTGTTAGTCAACCAATTACTCAAAAACAAAAATAATTGCAGGTCTCTGATACGTAGTAACAGGGCCGTAGCCAAGGGGTTTTTTGGCGTTGATACCCCTTCCCTCATATGCTCGAAAACGACTTAGAATAACAAGAAAATGAAATCATTTAAGGAAAGTGCGCGATTTGGCAATGTATTTTCGATAAGATAAAATTATATTATCAACCGACCTTCTCTACTTATGCGACCCTTAGAAAACTGAAAACAAATATAAACAATACTTTGTCATAAAAAATATGAACCATAGGTAACTTATCAATTCAAATGATTAATCACCGGATATAGATAACTTTATTCGCTGCTTATTTATCCAGAGAAACTGGATAAGCTCGTTATGCAGAAGTGAACACTAAGGTCGTTGTTCAAGAATGATTGAAACCAGATTACGCGTTACGCAAATGAGAGAGAGAGAGAGAGCATGGCGTCACAAGCGATATTGTCAGACTTTGAAATAATTTTAGTCTCACTCCCACATCCATGTATATGGACCTCCTTAATCCATTGGTACAATAAAATTTTGTCAGTTTCAAATAGTTTCGAATAGTTTAGTCATATTCTTATACTGCCGTCATAAGGAAGAGTGCGGCATCTACATATTTCAATATTCTGAGATAAACGACTTACAGTAATTTATCAAAAATTCACTAACTAGGATTTGGATGGATATAAATATTTGGTTCTTCAGTATAGTAATATCCAATTTTTTTTTTCAACAATAATGAAATTTTATCGATTTTATTAAAAATGCAAAGACTGTGGAACAGCCAGTGTAGATGCCGCTTTTTTGCTTGAATGATTGCTTTATTTGTGAAGATATGACACTTCAAGTTAAAATATTTAGCAATTGAGCAAAAAATTCGTAATTTTTTTTTATTTTCTTGAAGATGAAAGCAATATGTTTAAGAAACAGCAATAAAAATGATTTTGATTGTCATTTTAGATGCCGCACTCTTCCTTATGACGGCAGTATACAGAAGAGTAAATATTTTTACTTTTCGTTTTCGAAAGAATTTATTTTCAATTTCATCAATTTGCCTAAGATATCGCACATTTGCATACCTTTTTGTCAAGCAAAAGTAATGTATGACGAGAGCATTAGATAACGGGACTGCGGAACGCGTAATCTTGTTTCTATCATTCTTGGCCGTTGTTATACAGACGCTCACGGGCTCATCACGGGCACGCATTGTTGTTGTTTCAAGGAAATTTGAGAGAGTGAGCGAGGGAATTTATTTTGCCCAGAATGGTCACCAAATGGTTCGAAAACAATATGGAATCACGCTCAGTGTTGAGCAGTGCAAATATTCACAACATTTGTGTTTTTGCATGAAAAAAGTACACTTTTAGTACGACATGCATGAAAGCAGTAATGAAACCTGCTTAATAGCAACACTCACCATACTCATACTCGTGATACTTTTGACGTGACGAAGTTACGTTGTACTGCTCTAGTTTTCAAAAAAGTTGAAAAATGAATTTTTTAAAAATTCATCTGCGTTTCATTGAATTGTTACTCGCTGGGTATAAGAGCTATGATTAAAAAAATAGTATGACCATAAAGGTTTATTCTTTGACTATATTAAAAAAACAAAAAAAAAATTTAATACGGCATAGGGACGTAGTGGGTGCTGCGTAAGCAACGCAACTGAAAATTTGTTACATGGAATTATTACTCGCTGAGTATTAGTGCTAGGATTAAAAATACGATAAGCCAATAAAGGCCTACTGTAAGCCCTCACAACAAAATTAGACAAAACATTTCTGACATCATGGGGACGCTGAGAGAGCCGCTCAAAGATCGATAACGCAACATTCATGCAGCGGCGTTGCATTGAATTTTTACTCAATGAGTATATAACCTACGATAAAAGTTTAAAAAGGAAAATAAAGTTTTTATACATGGCTTTACGACAAAAATAAAAAAAATTCCGGCGTTGTCAGGTCGTGAATATACCAGCTTATGTAACAGAAATGTAATATCGTTGCATGGAATTATTACTCACTCAGGAGGAGCGCTACGGTTAATTTTGTTTTACGACAGCATGGATGTGCTATTACGCTTTACAACTAAATTACAAAAAAAAATCTTGTTATCACGATTTCAGGGATGCAATCACATAATGCAGTAAAAATGCTACAGCCATGAAAAAACGTTGCATGGATTTTTTACTCTGTGGCTACTAGAGCAACGGTAAATTTTAAGGAACGAAAACGAAGGTGAGGTCTTCGGGCATATGACAAAAATAAAAAAAAAAATTGACGGCGTGTCAAAGACCCTCAGGGAATCGCCTAATGTGACGCATATGCATCACTTTTGCTGGATTAATTGAAATGAGAGCACAACCCATGCGGAAGCAAACAAAAAACTAAAAGCAAAGCACCAACTCCAAATCCAACAACAACTCCAACTCCAACACCAACACCAACGCCAACACCAACACCAACACCAACACCAACACCAACACCAACACCAACACCAACACCACGCCAACACCAACACCAACACCAACACCAACACCAACACCAACAAAAACACCAACACCAACACCAACACCAACACCAACACCAACACCAACACAAACATCAACACCAACACCAACACCAACACCAACACCAACCCCAACACCAACACCAACACCAACACAAATACCAATACCAACACCAACACCAACATCAACATCAACATCAACATCAAAATCAACATCAACTTCAACATCAACATCGACATCAACATCGACATCAACATCAACATCAATATTAACATCAACATCAACATTAACATCAACATCAACATCAACATCAACATCAACATCAACATCAACATCAACATCAACATCAACATCAACATCAAAATCAACATCAACTTCAACATCAACATCGACATCAACATCGACATCAACATCAACATCAATATTAACATCAACATCAACATTAACATCAACATCAACATCAACATCAACATCAACATCAACATCAACATCAACATCAACATCAACATCAACATCAACATCAACATCAACATCAACTTTAACAACAACATCAACATCAACATCAACAACAACATCAACATCAACATCAACATCAACATCAACATCAACATCAACATCAACATCAACATCAACATCAACATCAACATCAACATCAACATCAACATCAACATCAACATCAACATCAACATCAACATCAACATCAACATCAACATCAACATCAACATCAACATCAACATCAACATCAACATCAACATCAACATCAACATCAACATCAACATCAACATCAACATCAACATCAACATCAACATCAACATCAACATCAACATCAACATCAACATCAACATCAACATCAACATCAACATCAACATCAACATCAACATCAACATCAACATCAACATCAACATCAACATCAATATTAACATCAACATCAACATTAACATCAACATCAACATCCACATCAACATCAACATCAACATCAACATCAACATCAACATCAACATCAACATCAACATCAACATCAACATCAACATCAACAACAACATCAACATCAACATCAACAACAACATCAACATCAACATCAACATCAACATCAACATCAACATCAACATCTACATCAACATCAACATCAACATCAACATCAACATCAACATCAACATCAACATCAACATCAACATCAACATCAACATCAACATCAACATCAACATCAACATTAACATCAACATCAACATCAACATCAACATCAACATCAACATCAACATCAACATCAACATCAACATCAACATCAACATCAACATCAACATCAACATCAAAATCAACATCAACATCAACATCAACATCAACATCAACATCAACATCAACATCAACATCAACATCAACATCAACATCAACATCAACATCAACATCAACATAAACATCAACATCAACTTCAACATCAACTTCAACATCAACTTCAACATCAACATCAACATCAACATCAACATCAACATCAACATCAACATCAACATCAACACCAACATCAACATCAACATCAACATCAACATCAACATCAACATCAACATCAACATCAACATCAACATCAACATCAACATCAACATCAACATCAACATCAACATCAACATCAACATCAACATCAACATCAACATCAACAACAACATCAACATCAATATCAACATCAACATCAACATCAACATCAACATCAACATCAACATCAACATCAACATCAACATCAACATCAACATCAACATCAATATTAACATCAACATCAACATCAACAACAACATCAACATCAACATCAACATCAACATCAACTTCAACATCAACTTCAACATCAACATCAACATCAACATCAACATCAACATCAAAATCAACATCAACATCAACATCAACATCAACATCAACATCAACATCAACATCAACATCAACATCAACATCAACATCAACATCAACATCAACATCAACATCAACATCAACATCAACATCAACATCAACATCAACATCAACATCAACATCAACATCAACATCAACATCAACATCAACATCAATATTAACATCAACATCAACATCAACATCAACATCAACATCAACATCAACATCAACATCAACATCAACATCAACATCAACATCAACATCAACAACAACATCAACATCAACAACAACATCAACATCAACATCAACATCAACATCAACATCAACATCAACATCAACATCAACATCAACATCAACATCAACATCAACATCAACATCAACATCAACATCAACATCAACATCAACATCAACATCAACATCAACATCAACATCAACATCAACATCAACATCAACATCAACATCAACATCAACATCAACATCAACATCAACATCAACATCAACATCAACATCAACATCAACATCAATATTAACATCAATATTAACATCAACATCAACATTAACATCAACATCAACATCAACATCAACATCAACATCAACATCAACATCAACATCAACATCAACATCAACATCAACATCAACATCAACATCAACATCAACATCAACATCAACATCAACAACAACATCAACATCAACATCAACAACAACATCAACATCAACATCAACATCAACATCAACATCAACATCAACATCAACATCAACATCAACATCAACATCAACATCAACATCAACATCAACATCAACATCAACATCAACATCAACATCAACATCAACATCAACATCAACATCAACATCAACATCAACATCAACATCAACATCAACATCAACATCAACATCAACATCAACATAAACATCAACATCAACTTCAACATCAACTTCAACATCAACTTCAACATCAACATCAACATCAACATCAACATCAACATCAACATCAAAATCAACATCAACATCAACACCAACATCAACATTAACAACAATAACAAGAAACTTCGTCACGTCAAAACCTACGGGTGTGTCCACGGCACAGCCAGGTCTTTTTTTTGCGTAAAGTATTAAAAGTAGCAAAAAGTGTACTAGTGTTCAGGGATCAAATGAGCGTCTATATAACATACTTTCATCACAGAGTTCATCAAACGAAAACAGAGCGTCTGCATAACAACGGCCAAAGAAAGTACTGGAACAATAGGTAACATCCACTGGTTAAAGATATCCAGAAGTGAACAATTTGGTACTATGACTGTTTAGGCTTTGTTATTCCCTATTAACTTTTTTTAGTTTTTGTTATTCATTGTACTGTAAAAGAACATACATAGTTCATTGTTATTCATTGTAATGTAAAAGAACATAGTTCAAAATTGTTCTCAATTAATCGAAATAAGTAAATAAATAAGTAAATAAAATTTACCGCAACCTTTTTCTTCCCTCTTTTCACAGATTGCGCATTGCAAATGCGCATACCGCAGACTCTGGGAACTACACCTGCATGCCCACCACTGCTGAAGCAGCAAGCGTTATGGTGCACGTTATCATTGGTAATAAAATTGCAAATAAAACAAATTCAATGGCATTTATTACAAACTATGCAATTATAAATACAAATTTAAACTGACTTTTTTTTTCTTTGTTTTCTTTGCATTTCAACACTTTTTGCTGGACTTACAAATCGATATCTAGATGAAAATCCTGCGGCGATGCAAAAAAGTGCAGCTACACCGACAACATTTGCAACAACATTTATAGCAAAAACAATTAGATGGCTTAATACGGGCCAACAACAAAGTCAGCAGCATCAACAAAAACTACAACAAACGTTGACAACAACAAGCTTTTTGCATATCATTTGTTTTATGCAAATTTTGCTCATATTTCATAGTTTGTTGAATTCAATGTCGATGAGCTAGTAATTTTCACACATTTAAATTAAATCTTAACATGATTTTTTATGAACATATTTTTCTGTTTTAGCTTTTCTTATTATATTTTTGTTTTTTTCATTATTTGTAATTACAAAATATAAAAAATTTGTATATGCATTAATGTTAATTATATTGACTATGTTAACAATTATGCAAATGTTGCTGAATCGTAAAATTAATTGTTGGCATAATTAATTCAATTACCGTTAATTGCTTGAATAATATATAAAAAGATTTGAGAGATACGATTGTGTAAATATTAAGGATAGTACCGCTTAAACATTATAATAGAGTTAAATATTAAAGTAGAAATTTAAGTTTTAAAATTTTCTAAAAAATTAATGTATAAAGCAATTTGTAGGCATCATCAATCTTTAATAATTCATATGTAAATAGATAGACATAAACAGCTTATAATATATTTAAAATTTAGATGTTAATAAATGTTATAAAATGCATTTCTAGGTTAACAATGTGCATAATAAGTTGCTTTTGGTTAAATTAAACAAAAGCTTATGAAATAAATTAAAAAGAAAAAATCTATTTGATTTTTTTTTTAAACAACAAACGTGTTTCCACGCTTATTTCTGAAGATCATGATGGTTAATTGTAAGTACTTAATATTGAAAACAAGTTTTTCGAGCTCTAGGCCAAGCATGTTGTCAACAAAGAAGGCAACAACCAACAACAACAACAACGGCTCTGTATAGAGCAAATCACACAGCTTGACTATACAGACTGTTTCATTGGCCGCTACACCAACTCATCAGTAGCCTTTGTATGACTTTACACTGTGATCCACTCAAGCTACTTAGGTTCTACATATACTGCCAATATGCCGAGAAAGTTACCCGGAATTTGTTTTTGGCAGAGAACGCTGGAATATTTGTAACTGAGTTGTTGTTGTTGGTTGTTGCCTTCTTTGTTCTTCATGTTGTCTTGTTGGCAACATGCTTGGCCTAGAGCTCGAAAAACTTGTTTTCAATATAAATAATTAGAGGCCGTATACAAAAATATTAATATTAAGTAAGTACTTAATTTTAAAATACTATGTTAAAGTACATTTTTCTGAGCAGCAAAGAACATTAGATTTTACAAATTCCAGGGTATTCCAATAAGAGGTGTTATTGTGAATCGCCCGATATTGTGAATCGCTCACTTTTAAAGCTTTTATTCTTTAACATTTGACAAGTAGAAACTACGCTATTACTAAAAATGGAACGATACACGCTTCAACAACGTATTGAAATTATTAAAATTCACTGCAAAAATAGTGAAAATCTTGCAGTCACAGTTCGCAAAACTAAAGCATTTTTTGGTCGTCGTGAAGCACCTTGTCGGACCGCAATACAGAAATTGTTGAAAAAATTTGAGCTGTTGGGACAAGTTAGTGATGTGAAGAATAAAACCCGTGCACGTCGCTCAAGAACAACTGAGAATATTTATGCTGAAGAAAACCCAGGTTTGTCCATTGCACGTCATTCTTTGGAATTTGGCATTCCACATACGTCATTACACCGTATTTTGCGTAAAGACTTGGATCTTAAAGCTTATAAAGTTCAGTTAACACAAGAACTCAAGCCGGCCGATTTGCTGATTGGGTCCTTGAAATGCATGAAAATTATCCGTAATTCCATCGAAAAATCATCTTGACTGATGAGGCCCATTTCCACCTCGGTGGCTACATCAACAAGCAAAATTGTCGCATTTAGGGCTCGAAAAACCCAAGAGTTATTATTGAGAAGCCTCTCCATCCTCAACGTGTGACTGTTTGGTGCGGTTTATGGTCCGGCGGGGACCTTACTTCTATTTCTGGACCTTACTTTTTCGAAATTGAAAATGAGGTTGGATCAGCAGTTACGGTGAATGGATTGCGCTATCGAGAGATGATTGGGTCCTTGAAATGCATGAAAATTATCCGGAATTCCATCGAAAAATCATCTTGAGTGATGAGGCCCATTTCCACCTCGCTGGCGACGTCAACAAGCAAATTTGTCGCATCTGAGGCTCGGAAAACCCAAGAGTTATTGTTAAGAAGCCTCTACATCCTCAACGTGTCACTGTTTGGTGCGGTTTATGGTCCGTCGGGGTCATTGGACCTTACTTTTTCGAAAATGAGGTTGGATCAGTTGTTACGGTGAATGGATTTTACTATCGAGAGGTGATTAATGATTTTTTATGGTCGGAGTTGGATGGTATTGATCTGGACAATGTTTACTTTCAGCAAAACGGCGCTACGTGCTACACAAGCAACGAAACCATTGATCTTTTACGAGAAAAGTTTCTGGACCATGTTATCTCTCGAAGAGGTGATTACAATTGGCCACCGAAATCTTCTGATTTAACACCATGCGACTTCTTCCTTTGGGGCCACGTGAAAGATAAGGTCTACGCCAACAGCCCAGCATCGATTGAAGACTTCGAAGATGGAATTCGTGAGGCTATCGAGGACATAGGGCAGCCACTTTGCGATTTGGTTATGGAAAATTTCATGAAAAGGATATTGTCCTGTAAGCGTGGTCGTGATGGCCATTTGGCTGATGTTGTTTTTCATTCCTTGTTTTTCATTAACGGCATACATTCCTTTTTTATGACATAAATTATTATTTATTATGAAATAAACACCCGATCATTTATCTCAAAAAATGGCATTTTTCTTTGAATACCAAAATAACACCTCTTATTGGAAAACCCTCGTTTTTCCTTGTTTTCGAAATTACGAGTATTTTCCCTTAAGTTAAGGTAATTTTCAGATGAGTAATACATAGGTCACTACATATATTTCGGGAATAAATATAAATACCGAATTTATTTCGTGAATGTCTTTCGAAATATTCTTCTTTATGATTAATATATTTTTGCATGCGTTGGAACAAAGTTTTTGAACACATCAACTTCAGAACTTCTTCCTCTAACGTCCGTATCCACGCAGTTTTTCCTTTGTGAGCGGTAACAAAAAGAAGTCATTGGGTGCCAAATCAGGACTACATATATTACGGATGATCCATTACTTCGATGTTTTAAGTTCTCAGAAATGCGTTTGAGGCGCGATGCTTATTGGTTTTCCTTATTTCACGGAATATTTCGTATTTTTCTACGTGTCTCAAATGGAACCGTTGCAAACATTGAACGAATTCCACAAATTTTGCATTCACTCACTATAGGTACTACGATAAAAACTATTGAACGACAGAAAAATCCTTTCTATTATTCACTGAATAAATGTGTTACGGTTAACATTATACACCACAATAGAGTTTGTACCCTCCTTACAAAAATAAGCGAAAATTGAGTAACATCATACGACAGAGAAAGCCTCTTCAAGATCGAAAGCGAAAGCAAAGGCAAAAACAAAAGGTAAAGCTAAGGCCAGAGCAAAAGCAAAAACGAAACCAAAATCAAAAGCAAAATCAAAAGCAAAATCAAAAGCAAAAGCAAAATCAAAAGCAAAAGCAAAAGCAAAAGCAAAAGCAAAAGCAAAAGCAAAAGCAAAATCAAAAGCAAAAGCAAAAGCAAAATCAAAAGCAAAAGCAAAAGCAAAAGCAAAAGCAAAGCAAAAGCAAAGCAAAATCAAAATCAAAACCAAAACCAAAAGTAAATAACAAAAGCGAAAGAAAAAGCAAAAGCAAAAGCACAAACAATAGTACACAGAGGGAAAAACCTATGGACTGAGTACATAAATTCATGTACTCATGACAGAAATTTCTGCACACAGAAATTTTATATTTTTCCTGTATTGAGTACATGTTAGAGTCTTTATTGAATACATAATGCTTTTAATCAGTGCTGTAGTCAATAAAGAATTTAATGTACTCATCACAAAACTGTTCCAAATAAATTTATGTAATGAGTACAGTTCCAATGTAAGTAGTACATAGATTATTGACCCATTACATAAAATTTATACAACATTTATGTGATGAGTACAGTATCTAAAACCATTTTCCTGTACTCAGTACATACATCATGTATTCATTACATATTTGTAGCACATAATTTTATGTACTCAGTACATAAATTATTTACTCATTACATATTTGTAGCACACAATTTTTTGTAATGAGTACATACATAATTAACTCATTGCATATTTGAGTACATAATTTTATGTAATGAGTACATACATTATTGACTCATTACATATTTGAGTACTTAATTTCATGTAATGAGCACATAAAGGGTGTTTTTTTAGGGGTTTGTTTTTCGAATAGAGATAAAACTGGCATTTTGTGATCAAATCTGGCAACTCTAATGTCATTTATGTTCAGTTTGGTTTGCCATTTCATCATGAACAGGTTGACAAAAGAACAACGCTTGCAAATCGTGCAAATTTATTTCGGAAATAATGGTTCAGTTCGCGAAGTTTACCGCAAGCTCCGTCCATTTTATGGTCGACATAATCGTCCATCAGAGCAATTAATTCGGTTAACCATGGGTCGTTTTCGCACTACGTTTACTCTATGTGATAATACGCTTCCGCAGAGACGTCAAACTGTGCGCACCGAAGAAACAATTGCCGCTGTAGAGCAAAATGTTGAAGAGGACCAGAATGAATCGATTCGCCACCGTGCACAGCAATTGGAGCTTTGTCCATCAACTTTATGGAAGATTTTGCGCAAAGATTACAAGATCCACCTTGTGCAAGAATTAAAGCCGCGAGACTATGCAATGCGTCGTGATTTTGGTGTATGGGCCGAAAATGAGATTGATCTCGATGCTGATTTTCATCGCAAAATTTTGTTCAGTGATGAGGCTCATTTTTGGTTGAATGGCTACGTCAACAAGCAAAATTGCCGCATTTGGAGTGAAGAGAATACACATGAGATCCTTGAGACGCCATTACATCCACAAAAACTGACTGTTTGGTGTGCTCTATGGGCTGGTGGAGTCATTGGGCCATACTTCTTCCGAAATAATGCTGGAGAGTCAGTTACCGTTAATGGAGACCGGTATAGAGCCATGATAACCGACTATTTTGTTCCCGAATTGGATGGCATGAATGTGGATGAGTTGTGGTTCCAACAAGACGGCGCTACATGCCACACAGCGCACGTCACAATCGATTTATTGAAGGAAACATTCGATGAGCGCATAATTTCGCGGAATGGACCTGTCAATTGGCCACCAAGATCGTGTGATTTGACACCATTGGATTATTTTCTTTGGGGATATGTGAAGTCGCTCGTCTACGCCAACAAACCAGAAACGTTAGGGGACTTGGAGGCCAACATTCGTGGCGTTATTGCCGACATACGGCCCCATATGCTCGAAAAAGTGGTTGAAAATTGAACCTGTAGAATTGGCTTTATTCGAGCCAGCCGCGGCGGCCACATGCCCGAAATCATATTTAAGCATTAATGGCATAAAATTATCCTTCCAATAAAGTCAAATTGATGGACATTAAAACGATTTTCTTGTATTTTATTTCAATTCGAAGTTCTATTCCTCTAAAAAAAACACCCTTTATTAAAGACCTACGCAATCATACCACAAATGAGTTGCAAGCCATCTACCATTGGGTTTTATTGGTTTTTTTATATTATCGACCGACACCAATGGTCGTCGCACAAACCGATCTTTTTGGCCCATCTTGTTTCATTTTCAAGATATGTCGTTCTTCTCAATTTTTCAGGTAATCATATCGACCGACCTCTCTACCTGTGCATATCGAGTTCGAGACCCCCTTTAGAAAACCCAAATCCGGTGTTAAGTTTGGCCTATCTTGCTTAGTTTTCGAGACATGGCGTTTTTCTTGTTTTTAAGGCTATCAAATCGTCCGAGAGACTTTCTTTTAATAACTCAAATTCAGCGTTATTTTAAACTTACCTTGTTTGGTTTATTCTGTTATCGACTGACCCTTAGAAATATAAAGACTAAAAAAAGCAAGAACTATTAAAATGTATAAATAGGTATATTTTTTCCAGATGTTTCAGATAAAATTATGAACATATAGAAAACATGTTTATATCATTGCAGCAGAGTTGCAACTAAATTCTCAGTAACCACATTCAATAGCTTGTTTCGTCCATTATTGGTGGCAACAAAGAGTGGCTTGTAAAAACACATCTCAATGAGCAGCCAGATATTGCGGCAATCGTCCGGATATTTTATGTTGAGCACATGTAAAACTTTGAAGCACATATCAATGGCATCTATGAAAAGATAAGGAAATTATTTAATAATTAATATCTCTTAAATTTGTTTCTTTATATTATATATGTCGATGGTCATACGTTGAAATCTCGTAACTGACACTTTTTTCGAAATTGAGTTATCTACGTCTAAAAATTTCAAATTTTCTACAGCATCTAAAAACGCATTCTGTAAATTTTTATAAAAATGTTACTAATATAATTTTTTCTGAAGTTGGTAATACTGCAACAAACAAATTACCAAACTCCCATATATAAGCTAAAAAGGTTTTTACTTCTCTTGTCAAATTTTTGATTTGTTAGTTACAAGGTGTCAACGTATGACCATCGATGTATATTGTATAATAATTTCGAATATGGAAATAAATAAACCAAATAGTAAATAAATAAATCCAATCTAACCTGACATGCTACTGGCGATGAATTTAATTCCATCGAAGAAGACAAAAATATGTTTTGGCTTTAAAACGTCCTCACCAATTAATGCTTGAAGAGAAAGAAAAAGAGAAAGACAAAGAGAAACATATTGTAGATTAGGCATTAAATAGAACAAATAAAAACTTAAAATCGAATTCAATTCGTGGTATGAATAAATATATATTACCAATAATGGGTTGAAATTAACGTTGTTTTGCATTGGCGTATTCATTCCAAGTATCTACAGACGCCGAGTGATGAAAAAATGCTGAAATCGAATCTTAGATGTACGCTTTGTTTTTGTTCTCATGCCGTTTATAAATTCAGATGTCTTCATTGAAGTGGGCTTCAGGACTTCATGAATTACATGAAAAACAATGGTTGTTTTTGCAGCTGCGAATAAATAAATTAATTAGAGCGACATGTTTTGAGTTTTTTTATTTGAATAACTTACATTCGTTCATATTTTCATCATATTTTTTTTACATTTCTTTACATTTTTTATTTTTCGAGACTTTATCTTTTAAAAACCGATGAAACAATCGACGAATTTATCCATTTTCAGAAAAATGTCGTTCATCTTTTCGTACATCGAAGTGAAATCAATGTCGATCTTTAAAATAAAATCAGTTAAGGTGATAGGAAAAATTAAGGGCATATATGTAATACACTTACATAAATGTATCCGAATGGTTCAGTACAGTGTTAGCTTTATTCATGATGAAATCAATGCGGGTTTGCGCTGTTTGTAGCCACAGACTCTTAATTTCACCAGCAGTTAAACTGGGGTCGTTGTTCAACTTTGAAATAGCTTTCTGCATTCCCTCTTCGTTAATGTCATAAATGCGCGATTTTTTGTAGCCTCTATCGCATGATGGTGATGCCGATCTTTTTTCGGTGACATATTTTGCTTTCTTGATGTAGTGCTGTTTATAATTATATTTCGTTACTAAACGACCATTCGCTGCTTTGTGGTAAGCACTTTCAATTTCTTGAGGAAATGTAATTTTGATTTCTTCTGCCAATAGTCGACACGTGTAAGCATTCAATTTTATGTCGTGCAACACTTAAAACATTCCATTTTTCAAAATAATTATCGCATATATATAGTTACTCTACTTACAAAAGAGAGATTACTTAAATATAAAAGTATGTTTGTTGAGAAAAAACTCAAATACACGCCAAATTAAATACAAATTAAATAAATTGAATATATTAAATATATGAGGTGCATCGCAAACACCAAAAACAACACGAAATAAATCAGTTGATATACAAGCACAAATAAGTTAATAAAACATGCAGATAATTAGCTAATACTTCCTCTGACACAATTACAATTCGTTAATTGGACTAGCTGATTGTTTTTGAACCTGCTTCCTCCTTGTATAAGTATAACACTTCACTTCACTTTAATTTACTTATTTTCAATAATTTATAAAAATTGTATAATTTTTAATAATTTATAAATATTGATCAATGTTACTTATTTGCATATCATGAAACGAATGACACAAAATAGCAAAATCGTATTCCGTTGAGCTTAACCCATTAAGTCCGGGAAGAGCACAATTTTAATATGATGTTTGAGACTTATTTTCTGCTATTAAAAATTGGAATAAAAAATTCCAAACATACCTATTCTTTAATTTTTGGGGTCGCTCTTTCGATTGGTGCAGTTGGATTTGCAGAATAATGACTTTTGGAACCAATATGGCGCATTTTATTTAAAAAAATAACGAAATTTTTTGCGTTTTTCTTTTTTGTGATTCTTTTTCGCATAAATAAAGTTACTGAATCGGTGCCAAACTAAAACCAAAAGTGCACAAAATATCTAAAGTATAACTATGAATATTTTTTTTTTGGTTTGAATCGACGTAACCTCTTCAATATATCAATACGTAAAAAATTAACGTTATTTGGTAAATTATGAGTATTATTAATAAAATTTACATCTCTAATAATATAATTGTCCCAAAAATATATAAAGAAGGGGTTTTTGAGATCGCTGATCACGAATTTGAGGTAAGATTTTCAAAATTTATGATGGCGGATTCAATATGGCCGACCGAATTTCATAAAATCTTCAAAATTACAAGAAAATGTGTATAAGGGAGTTTTTGAGGCCGTTGATCACGAATTCGAAATTAGATTTTCAAAATTTAAGATCGTGGATCTGTAGCTGATTAAATTTCATGAAATGTCTGAAACCAATGCGATAATGTTTATTATACGGGGTGTTTACGATAAAAATTGGTTGTTTCCATCCGTTAGCCGTTTTATAAACGCTTCCTAACTGGAACCTTGTAAAACCTTTATATTTTTATAATTCAAACGAAGTTATCTAGCATTTGTAAATTAAGTCCAATATTTTTTATTGAAATATTCGTAATTTTAGATACTTAAAAAATCCGAAATCCTAAGGAAAAATAAATAAAAAAAAAAAAAAAAAAAAATTAAAAAATAACAAATAAAAAATAAATAAAAAAACAAAATAAAATAAAATAATAAAAAAAAATTAAATAAAAAAAAAAAAAATACTCTTGGCGTCCACCTCCACCTGGTTTGAGTTCGGAAACATTTATACAACGACTAACGGACGGAAACAATCAAACATCGTAAACACCCCGTATAATAAACATTATCGCATTAGTTTCAGTCATTTCATGAAATTTAATCGGCTACAGATCGACCATCTTGAATTTTGAAAATCTAACTTCGAATTCGTGATCAACGGCCTCAAAAACTCCCTTATACACATTTTCTTGTAATTTTGAAGATTTTATGAAATTCGGTCGGCCATATTGAATCCGCCATCTTAAATTTTGAAAATCTTACTTCAAATTCGTGATCAGCGATCTCAAAAAACCCTTCTTTATATATTTTTGGGACAATTATATTATTAGAGATGTAAATTTTATTAATAATACTCATAATTTACCAAATAACGTTAATTTTTTACGTATTGATATATTGAAGAGGTTACGTCGATTCAAACCAAAAAAAAAATATTCATAGTTATACTTTAGATATTTTGTGCACTTTTGGTTTTAGTTTGGCACCGATTCAGTAACTTTATTTATGCGAAAAAGATTCACAAAAAAGAAAAACGCAAAAAATGTCGTTATTTTTTTAATTAAAATGCGCCATATTGGTTCCAAAAGTCATTATTCTGCAAATCCGACTGCACCAATCGAAAGAGCGACCCCAAAAATAGTAGAATAGGTACGTTTGGAATTTTTTATTCCAATTTTTAATAGCAGAAAATAAGTCTCAAACATCATATTAAAATTGTGCTCTTCCCGCACTTAATGGGTTAATCGTATGCAAGCGAGACATGTACTCAGTCAATATTTTATGTATTGAATAAATGGCTCACTTTAATCGCATAAGTAAGACATGTAATGAGTACATATTTTATGTATTGAATACATGTGTCACTTTAATCGATGTATACACGTGCTCTGTAGCTAGTGAATAACACGTTTACCATGCCGTTGTGCAAGCGAGAAATGTACTGAGTCTATAGGTTATGTATTGAGTACATTTCTTGTTAAATTTTACATAAATTATTGATTGCTTCTATTTATTGAAGTCTGCAATGTATTCAACACATATTGCGTTGTATTGAATACATTTTTTAGTCATTTCATAAAGTGAATAAACGCATATGTAACCAGTACACGCTTACTTTACTCAGTACATGCAGCTCTCGTTTAGTTCTCATACAAGACGCAGTACATAGATTTTACATAGATGTCTCTGCACTGATTACATGACATTTTCTCTTAGTGTAGAAAAGATCAAGAAAAGGTCAAGCGTCAAGATATGGATTGGGGCAAAGATTGGGACAAAATATTAGGACAAAGATTAGAATAAGGCTAATGAAAAGCTTAAAAAAGTTTTTAAACAGTGATAAGGACACAGATTATGACAATGCTTAGCAGGGATTGAAAAAAGGATTTGGGTAAGAATTATAACAAAGATTAAGAAAAAGTTTGGGACAACGACTAGTACAAATACTAGTATAAAGGCAAGGATAACAGTAGGATTGTGACAAAAATTTCGACCGCTATTAGGATACAGATATGTACAACGAATTTGGACAAACATTAAGATAAAATTGTGAATCACGTTTAGGACAAGAATAGAGACAATTTTAATTACATGGATTTGAAATAACTAGTAAGGGAAGTCGGGGTATTCAGAGACACACTTTTATTTTGGCAAAAAACTCGCAGAAAAAAATGACTTTTTCTAAAAATTTCAAATTTTGGTTTTGTAGTACGAGTAATAACCTTCCTTCTGGTATAAGCAGTTTGATGAAATTATTTTGAATTTAACACTTTATATCAACTGGCGCGAAAAAATTCTATTTTTGGTCTGGCAGTTTGTAAATCGATAAAACTAAAATTATTGATGGAAAAAGTTTATTTGTGGACGAAAACGAAAGAAAGTCATAATTCATAAAATAAAGTGAAAAATTACGATTAAAATTATTCCGAATCGCAGTGAACACACGTGAAAGTATTCGAGTTTGCTCCAGCACAACTCAAATGAACACCTCGATCACAAACGACCCCGAATGCTCATTTTTACAATTAAAACTTCTTACAAATTTCTTTTGTGCGTCGGAAGCTTAAGGTTCCACAATTACTATAAATATACTAGCGGAACCCGGCATCCGTTTCTACACCCAGGAACTATATGGGTGCAATTTTTATTTCCAAAGCTATTCTATATCAGAAATTTGGCTTGTATGGGCGGAGCCACTTACTTACTTACTTATCTGGCGCTTACAACCGTAAGTCGGTTTTGGCCTCGTATAAGAAATTGCGCCAGCCATTTCTGTTTTGCGCTTGCTGGCGCCAGTTGGAAACACCAAGCGTGGTCAGGTCATACAACACCTGATCCTTCCAACGAAGATGTGGGCGTCCTCTTCTACGTTGACCACCACCGGGCACCGAATCGAATATTTTTTTCGCTGGAGCGTCGTTTTCCATTCGCTCAACATGACCACGCCAGCGAAGCCGCTCGATTTTAATTCGCTTAACTATGTCAATGTCAGCGTACAGCTCATACAGCTCGTGGTTCCATGGAATTCGGTACTCGCCATTGACGCAGATTGTACCGAAGATCCTACAAAGGATCTTTCTCTCGAAGGCTCCTAAAGTCTTTTCATCAGAACTGCTCAACGTCCAGATTTGTGCTGCATATAATAGGACGGGAATGATAAGTGACTTATAGAGCGTGAGTTTTGTTCGTCGAGAGAGGGCTCTGCTTCTCAATTGCCTACTCAGCCCAAAGTAACACCTGTTGGCAAGAGTTATCCTTCGATTTATGTCAATACTGACATCGTTGAAAGAGTTTACGCTGGATCCCAGGTAGACGAAGTCCTTAACAACTCGAAGGAGATGTTGTCAACAGTAACGTGGCTTCCAAGACGCTGGGACTGTTTATTTGTTGACTCTAGGTATTTCGTCTTATCTGCGTTCACTACAAGACCCATTTGACTTGACTCTTTCGCTAACCTGGAGAATGATATCGATATCATCAGCATACGCCAGTAGCATAATACTTTTGTAAAATATCGTACCACTGTGTCTCAAATCAGCAGCTCGGATGATCTTCTTCATCATTAAGTTGAAAAAGTCGCACGATAAGGAATCACCTTGTCTGAAACCTCGTTTGGTATCGAATGGAGAAGTGAAGTCCTTCCCGATTTTAACTGTGCTGCTGGTGTTGCTCAGTGTCATTCTGCAAAGGCGGATGAGCTTTGCAGGAAAACCAAATTCAGACATGGTGGAATATAGATGATTCCTTATTGGACTGTCGAAGGCGCCTTTGTAATCGACAAAAAGATGGTGTGTGGCGATCTGTTTTTCTAGGGTCTTCTCCAACATTTGTCGTAGCGTAAATATCTGGTCTATGGTGGATTTGCCGGGTCTGAAGCCACACTGATAAGGTCCAATCAGCTGGTTTACGATGGGCTTCAGTCTTTCACATAGTACGCTCGATAGGACCTTATATGCGATATTCAGAAGGCTTATCCCACGGTAGTTGGCGCAAATTGTGGGATCGCCTTTCTTGTGGATTGGGCAGAGCACACTGAGGTTCCAATCGTTTGGAATGCATTCTTCCGACCATATTCTGCATAGAAGCTCATGAATGCATTTAAATAGAGCTTCGCCTCCATTCTTGAAGAGCTCAGCAGGTAAGCCATCGGCTCCTGCGGATTTGTTGTTTTTAAGCCGAGTTATAGCTTTCAAGACTTCACTATGGTCGGGCAGCGGAACTTAAACGCTGTCGTCCAAAATTGGGGATTCCAGGATATCATCTCTATTGGCGGGATTGTTGTCGTCGTCGCCATTCAGAAGCCTAGAGAAGTGTTTTCTCCACATCATCAGTGTTCTCTGGACTAGATTCCCATTTTCATCCATGCAGGAAGAGGCCCCGGTCTTAAAACCATCGGCCAGGTGTCTTATTTTCGAAAAATTTTCGGACCTCATTCCTGTCACCATGCATCTCAATTTGCTCGCACTCACTCATTTCCGCTTCGCTTTTCTTTCGCCTGAAAATGCGTCTCTCTTCCCTTCTCTTCTCTTTGTATCGCTCTTTAGTAGCACGCGTTACAACCGACTGCAGGGTGGCTTTGTAGGTGGCGTCTTTTTCTGCAGTGGCGTCGCGACACTCTTGGTCGTGCCACTGGTTTCGGCGAGGGCGGTGATAGCCAATCACCTCTTCGGCAGCCGTACGCATAGAGTGGGAAATATAATTCCACTGCGCGCATATATCGTCGATGGGAGGAGTGCTTTCTTGAAGCAGGAGTGAGAGTCGAGTAGCGAAGTCTTCGGCATTTCGTTTTGATTGCAGCTTTTCGACGTCTAGCTTTCTCTGTGCTGGATTGCGCGCATTCTGGGTTGCGCACAGGCGTGAACGGAACTTGACTGCGACAAGATAGTGATCCGAGTCTATATTGGCACCGCAGATCGTGCGTACATCTAAAACACTGGAAGAGTGCCTTCCGTCAATCAAAACGTGATCAATTCGGTTGCTCGTCTTTTGATCAGGAGACAGCCAAGTTGCTTTATGAATATTGAGATGCTTGAATCTAGTACTACTAACGACCATGTTTCGCGCTGCGGCAAAGTCAATCAGCCTCATTCCGTTATCGGAGGTATTGTCGTGGAGGCTGAACTTTCCGACTGTTGGACCAAAGATATTTTCTTTTCCCACCTTGGCGTTGACGTCACCAAACTCGATTTTTATGTCGTGGCGGCGGCTGCGCTCATAGGCCTCTTCAAGGCGCTCGTAGAAGCTGTCTTTGGTCTCATCGTCCTTATCTTCTGTCGGAGCGTGCACACAAATCAGGCTTATGTTAAAGAATCTTGCCTTGACACGGGTTATGGCAAGTCGTTCGTTCACAGGTGTGAATCGCAGGACATGATGTCGTAGTCGCTTGCCAACCACGAATCCGCATCCGCATTCGTGCTTCTCCGCATGGCCACTGTAGTAGATATCACAGGATGCTTGCCGTGAGCAACCCTGTCCCTTCCATCGCATTTCTTGGATTGCAGTGATATCAGCTTTGTATCTTTCTAAGATATATATCAGTTGGATCCATCCCAATTGAGGGTTCGGACGTTCCAGGTTTAGTATAAATATAAATGTATTTGGTAAGGACATAAGTAGTTCTATTGTAGAAAAAAATTAAAGAAATAATCCACAAATATTTCTGAACTTAAATGTTTTTCCATTTCCAAAATATGTACTCCAAATGTCCCAATGCCTTATTTGGAATGAGCGATATAAATTTTAAATGGAAATTATTTATTGTTTTTACCTAAACTTGTGCATTCGAAGCGATTCTATAAGGCGTATGTATGATTCTATATGTTAGCTTCATACCAATCAAGCTCAAAGCAATTCTTAGGCCGTGTGCTATCCGGAAACTTTTTACTCGGATCACGAAATTTTGACAGTCTGAATGAGAATATTTGGCTGATGGGGATGTATATGATTGTCAAAAATTCACGTAGCCCCAGGAGCTAGTATAAATTTTGATAATCGGCAAGAGAATTTTTGACGCAAGCAAAAATAGAAAAAAAAATTTTTGTGCTTCCGACAGCATAGCAACCAGAAGTGGAAAATATTTGCATAAAATATTGTTAATTTTTAGTATATATTAGCAATTTTGCAAATTAATTAAACTTTTGTGCTACTGCACACTACCGAAATCTAAAACGTCAAAATTTCTAGCTGTCAAAATTTCATGGTCCTTCTTTTCTACCACAAGTGAAAAGTTTCCGAATAGCACACGGCCTTATTGATTGTTTTGTTGGAGTGTTGCATCGCTTTTCCAATTGATTTGTAGCATGATATAACGCAAGTACTAAAAGACAACACAAGAGAGAACACTGAAAATGCACAACTGATCCATAAAGAAAGCATGTTCTCATATGTGTAAGTGTACGTAAGTATGAAAAGTACATACGCCAACGACAAAATAATGATATCTCTCACTTCCAATGTACTCACAGTTGCAAACAAATTAGAAAGGATTGTACAACAGCAAAAAGTAGTGAAAAAAGTACTACAAAAACTGATCCTTCATACAAATCGTATGGCAGAAAATGTCGGGTCATTTTGACCCAGATAAACGTATAGTGCACATGTAAGTTTTTTATCTCTGCTATGCACATATGTCACATATGTAAAATTTTTTCAACATGGTTGCAAAGATAGAAGTTCAACAAATAAAATTGATTTTTTTTTTTGACTTTTGATATTTAATATGTTTTTTTTTTTTGCAAATGAAAAGTTCCTTGGGTCTTACTTAATTTAGTGAAGACTTTCTATAATTTAGTACTTATTTGAATGACATGAATCGCCTTATTTTAAGTTTTTCAATTTTGGTTCAACCGTAACATAAGTCTTTTCTTTTTATTTTTGCCTAAAACAATAAAAATCAAAAATTACCGATTATTATGATGGTCTCTGGATTAAACCCGAAAGTAATGTCGATTACTATACACCTTTTTTAGGCATTTCCCTATAAAGTCGTAGTTTTTAATGTCATAGATTTTATTTTTTGCCATTGTCAACAATACTATTCAAAATTAACATATACAAATACAGTTAGTTCTATCTTGATATGCCAAGTATTACAATTAAATTTTTATTGCCTGAATGACCTTAAAAAATATCGAAATCCATAAAAATTTGCTTCTTTCCGGCTTAATGGGCACGCGGAAATGGCCACTCCATGACGCCATCCACTAACATTCCCACCACTTAATAGCCTTTTATTTACGCATCCTCCTTCGCAGCTACTTCTCTCCATCGATACACCTCCTTGACAGTGGCATTATCAGGATCATAATTTCCGCCGTTTCGCATGGTTTAAAGAGTATCCTCGGCCTATCAAAAGTCCAAACCCAAAATATACGCAAATTAAAAAAAAATTGACAAAAATTTTATTATTACGCACCATTAAGTTAATGTCACATTCCAAGGACAAACAGCTAATTTCCTTTGTGCATCATGTGGCACAAGTGATGGCAATTTAAACTCCCAACGACCAGACATAACTACAAAAACAATCAACTGCTCCCTAAAAATTCATATAAAAAAAAAGTTAAATGTCCCTTCACAAAAACAAAAGCCACAAAAAATGTTCATTTTATTTATCAAACCGGATATTTATGAATTTGTTTACGGCGACATCCGGCGTCCATTTTTCATTAAAAAGGACACAGCCAGCAACCATAGACTATAGACAAAAACAGAAACACAAAATTGCTCGCTCGTATTTATTTTTTTTATAATATTTTTGAAGCGCGTGTGAAAAAGAAAATAAAAATTAATGAAAAAATTTAATTTCACAGAACAACAAATGAGCCTGTGTACAAAATTCAAAACAAAAAAAAAAAAAAAAAAAAAAAACACAATTTAATAGCACACAAAAGAACCATAAAAATGGAGCATAGAAGAAAAAAGAAACGCTAGCTGAAAGCATAGAAAGACATCTTTATTAAAAATGTATGGCATATGAAAGAAAGCATACTTGTTTGTCACATCAATTTTTCACAAAATACCGCCCACAAATTCCAAGCTGGAGATGGTCCCTTCTCTGAAATTTCGTGTTTTTTTTTGACATTTCAAATGCTGTCGTCCTTTTATGGCACAAATAAATCGCTTCTTAGTTGTTATCCGTTGAAGCAGCAACTAAACCCTTTTTTACAGAGCAGAGCATTACAAAATCCTGGCATATCCTTTTTTTAATACCAACTGACAACAGAACAACTCTATTAGAACTCAAAGAGGAAATAATAATTGTTATTATTATTAATTTTCCCCATATTATACTGAGAAGAAGCAGACAACAACATTCTTGTAGACATTGTTGTCGACTGTACCTATTCATCGGCCAGTGAGACGCACATAATTTTTGTTTTTTTTTTTTTCATCCTTGGCTTGCTTTGTTTTTGTACATGTATAAAATGTCCTTTCATCTCACAAATCCAAACGGCTTAAAAACAAATTTATTTTAAGTTTTTGTCGAGATTTTCTTCTCTTCAATCTTATGATTGTTTTCAATTCTTTGTTGATGTTGAAATGGTTATTTTTTTACTTTATTTTCTAATGCTTTTTGTACAATTGTTTTTCTCGGACTGCTGTCATAATTTATTGTTTGGGTGTATTTGAGTAATAAAAACCATTTCGGTTTTTATTTGATTTCTTCTCAAGTTTGCAATTTTTAGTAATCTTTTAATGAATGATGATTTATTTATCAGCAGTTTTCATTTCATTTCAGATAATCAACGATATCAAAATAAATCTTGGAATATGTAGAGAATTACTTTTACCAAAGATATTTGCATTAGTTTGCAAAATGAAGACCATGGAAAAATTTCTTAGATTCATTCAGGAATTTAACAGTTTATCGAAATCGAGTATTTTTTGCCAAGCTTTAGCCCAGTAAGGTACCAGGCGCGGATCCAGGGGGGTTTGGGCGGTTCAAACCCCCCGAAATTCTAAAAGAACCTGTATTTAAATGTGATGTACTGATGTTTATTATGTGGGCTAAAAGTACCAAAAAGAAAAACATTGGTTTTTTATAATTTACTTTAAATATTCACACCCCTATGCTGTAAACGTTTGTAGCTGTTTCTACACGTATTGCTAAAATACTGAATTCTGTTCCAGTTTTTGTTTGTCTTTGCGATATTGCGCCTGTAGCCGTAAACTGTCACACATACAATTTCAATCTGAAATCACAAAAACACCGCATTTTTTGGATAAAATATATCCAAACACCGCACAGTTTTAATTTAAAAACCCACAGTTTCGTTAGTGTCGGATGTGTAGACGTAAAATTCCTTTTTATACAGTAATGGAGAAAAATCCCGGTTTTTGTAGTTTTTATTTATTTGATGTTGGTTTTATGTTGGCCTTTTAGATTTGTATTTGGGTCAAATAAACGGAGAAATAACTTTTATTATTATTTCTTCACCCCAGCGTCAACTTGTGGTATTTAACACTAAAAAATAATCCTGAGCACCACTCAGTCATATGGAGTGAATATGGAGTGAAAGGTGGATGGCTATTTTTTTCGTAGCAAAGTTTTTTCCAATAAGTGGAAAAATTTTTTCACATATTGTAGCAAAACACAAATTATAACCTTCTTTTGAAAAACCAGAGGCTCGAAATAGATTTTAGACTAACGGTTTCTTGAGCAAAGTTGAATTTGCTCCGTAGAACATTATCTAGCCCACGATTTTTTGAAAAAAAAAGTAACCCGCTCTAATGTATATAAAGGGTGGTTAAATTTTAACCCATTCAGGACCAATGTGACGTATACGTCACGAAAACATAGCCCACATATAACGGTCTTTACAAAAAATTTGGCTTCTGCATATTTTATTTAAAATATAACATAATTTCAATTGAGGTGTTGCGATCGAGATTGCATCAGTTGCAGTTAAGTTTTGCCTGTGAATAGACTGTACGGCGTTCTCTTGGTTTTGTGTGTAAAGTAAAAATAAGAAAAATGTCTAGAAGCACAAAAGTCAAAAAGTAAGTATATTCATATTTTGTATTTGCTTATATAACTTTAAACAAAATGTATGTAGTATTACTAAGAAATATGTGTAGAAAAATTGTGGAAAAAAATAGTGAAAAGTTATCGTATGGTATTCGTGTTTTATCGTGTTTTTTATTGCCGTGACGTATACGTCACGTTGGTCCAAATACAGTGAAAGTACATATATTACTTTTTTATGTTATTAGATACTTCAAAAATACTGACGAAATTCTAGATTTCCTAGAGAGCTTACAAAGTGATGATGAAGATATTGATAAAGTTTACTTAGAGCCACCCGATGAAGGTCTCCTGTCCGATGAAGATTCATGTGAGGAAGACTGCGGCAGCACCATCGATAATTTGAGCAAGAAACAATTGCGAGCGCCTTGTGAATTAGTATGTAACAGCTACGATGATGGAATACTTGAAGACGATGCACTGAATAATACAGATGGTGATATTGTCAATTTAATCGAAGATTTTCTTCAAAATTCCTTTCAAAACATTGGGATAAGCTTATTGACGGAATCTTCATCTTCATCAAATCAACGACCACCAGAAACTCTAGAGGAAGAATCAACTACACGTGCATATAATAAGACACCTGAAAAGATTTCAGTACGAAGTAACAACAGAAAAAGGCAAAATACTTCAACACAAGACGGTCCTCGGCCAAAAATACATAAAAGGCATGAACCACAATTAATTTGGGTTAAAAGCGACACTGGTATCTCAAAACCTTTTTTCCCTGAGTCTAATTACACCGATTGTTCCGGACTATTGCCACACCAACAATTTGAAAAGTTTTTTGATGATGAGGTCCTGCAGATGCTATGTGAGGTGCCCAATGCTTATTCAGTTCAAACAGAAGGTAAAAACCCCAACATTACCATAAATGAGATGAATGTATTTATTGGTATCATGATTGTCACTGGGTACACATAAATAAAAAATAAATAACTGGCCATTTCAGCCCTTGAAAGGACTTTGACCTAGCTTCTTATGATCAATTGTGTTGTGCGTGTTATTAAGTTTATACACAATTGACCGAGAACCGGACCTACGTGCTTAACGCCGACTCCGAACGGCGATGAACGGAAAGTTCTCGTTCTCAAGAAGCTTTACATGGCATTTTGATTACTCTCTGAGGTTTGCCATTGTCTGCAGAGAGGTGGCGGCCGTACAGAAAAATTATTTTAATTCAAATAATTTTCTGTCGCTGCTGGGGTTCGAACCTGGGTTTCCAAAGTTCTTTGACATAGCGGCCACGCACTTTAACCAACTACGCCACGGACGCCACATGGGTACACATCTCGACCAAAAAAAAGAGATTACTGGTGCGAAGATTCAGATATGCTGTGCTCGATGGTTAGCGAAAGCATGCGATCGTTATATGCACTTCAAAGATAACAGCTCGGAAGATCGAGAGGACAAAATCTGGAAAATTCGTCTAATTACTGATACAGTGAAAAAGCAATGCCTTAAAAATGTCCATCCTGAGCAGGATTTATCGTACGATGAGTCTATGGTGGAGTATTATGATCGACACGGTTGCAAGCAGTTTATTAGGGGAAAACCATTGCGTTTTAGATACAAGATGTGGTGCCTCAATACGCCCCAAGGATACCTTATAAACTTTGAGATATACCAAGGCATAATCCACGCATAGCAGAAGAGTATCCAAAGATGTATGCAAAGAACTCTGCGCCACTGTTTTCAATGCTTGATGATCTCGGTGAAGAAAAAAGACAGTTGCCGTATTGCATATATTTCGATAACTTATTAACTTCTGTTTCTATGTTGCTTGGTTTGAAAAATCGGGGCTACAATGGCACTGGAACAATGCGCGAAATTATGATTCCTAAATCTTGTCCTTTACCTGACAAAAAGGTACTAAAGAAGAAACAACGTGGACACATCGAGAGCATAAAAGTGGAAAGTGCTGAAATATACATAACCAAATGGATGGACAACTCTGTTGTTACTGCAGCGTCAACCATTTTTGGAAAACACCCCGTATCCAAAGTTGGTCGATACTTACGAGAACAACACCGAAAAATCGAGGTTTCCCGACCATGTGCTGTAGCCATGCACAACGCTGCAATGGGAGGAACAGATCGTATGGATCAGAACGGAAATGCTTATAGAACTGGCGCAAGGGGCAAAAAATGGTGGTGGTCTATATTTACCTGGCTTATTGACTTTTCAATTCGAAATGCTTGGATTTTGCATCGAAAAAGCGGTTCAGGTATGACCCAAATCGATTTTCGTCGAGCTATTTCCAGCCATTATTGTGGAAGCTTTGGCCTCAGAAAACCGCCTGGAGGTTATCGAAGACCGAAAAATGAAGCTGAATGCACTTACCAAAGATTCGATGGCATCGATCACTTTGTGGAGGTAGCTCCAGGTAATAAACGTCGACGATGCCAAGGTTATAATTGCACAACAGTGTGTATAACGATGCGTAGAAAGTGTAATGTGGGCTTGTGTGCTAAATGTTTCAAGCACTACCATTTTATAAATGTTATCTAGTCTTTTTTTAACTTTCCCTAATTTTATTTTATAATATGTTGCTAAGTTTATTACAAAATGTGAATATAAATTACCTGAAGTTCCTTTTTTCATTTCACCCAAACTTTTATAAAATGTAGAAACCGAAAGAACAAATAAAAAATTATACACAAAAACTATGCATGTTTTTCTCATATGTGCAATACATATAAGTGTGTAATAGGACCAACGTGCCGTATACGTCACAGGCGCCAGGCGCGCACCCTGTGAACTTTTTCAATTCTTTTTTCTGATTTCTATTTAAGAACTCAAAACAAATATATGTACCAAATTTTAACACTCTACGTCAATTTAAAGGGTCTTGTCCTTAATGGGTTAAGGGCCGATGTTGAATATAAACCACACCTAAATGTCAAGTTTTTTTCTGCATTTCATTTGACATTTCTCAATTTCAGACGAACTCAATTTGAACCTTTAAAGTTATTCAGGCTTATTATGAAAATGGGCTTTCAAATTAAAATGCATATCGAGCACTTTGTGATTTTTTCGGTCAATTTAATCGTCCAAATGTGCGTACAATCGAAAAAATCGTGCAAAAATTTCAACAAACCAGGTCTGTAGGAGATGTGAAAACACCAGTGCATGCTCGTACAACTCGTACTGCAGAAAATATTGCTGTTTTTCGCGGTAGTGTGGCTGAAGAGCCGTCCACCTCAACTCGTCGTCGTGCCCAACAATTGCACCTCTCACGCTCGTCGTTGATGAACATTATGCATAAAGACTTGCATTTACACGCTTACAAGGTGCAATTGACTCAAGAACTAAAGCCTCTTGACCATTTCAAGCGTCTTCAGTGGTCAGTGGCAAGAAATGGCAACAGTGGATGATAAATTTTCGAATAAAGTCATCTTCAGTGATGAGGCACATTTTCACCTCAGTGGATTCGTCAATAAGCAGAATTGCCGCATTTGGGCGAATGATAATCCAAGAGTGATTGTCGAAAAACCAATGCACCCACAAAGAGTGACTGTTTGGTGCGTTTTATGGGCTGGTGGCATCATTGGGCCGTATTTTTTCCAAAATGAGGCCGGTCAGACAGTAATTGTGAATGGTGTTCGCTATCGTGAGAAGATAACGACCTTTTTATGGCCCGAATTGGAAGATATGGATGTGGACGATATGTGGTTTCAACAGGACGGTGCCACTTGCCACACAGCTAACGAAACAATGGCTCTTTTGCGCGACAAATTCAATAGCCGTGTTATCTCACGTGGTGGCGATGTCAATTGGCCCCAATCATGTGATTTGACACCGTTGGACTTCTTTCTTTGGGGCTATTTGAAAGAAAAGGTGTACGTCGATAAGCCAGCAACAATTCAAAAGCTAAAGGATGAGATAACTCGGCACATTAAAGGCATAGAACCTCACTTATGCCTCGGCGTCATCGAAAATTTGGACCATCGGATGGAGGTGTGCCGCCGAAGTCACGGTGGCCATTTAGCCGATATTTTGTTCCATAAAAAATGACAATAATTTCCTTAATAATTTGTGTTTTATTCAAAATCAACATCGGCCTTTAAAATTTAACTACCCTTTATATATATAACGTACATAAATATTTTTGAAATCCCCCCCGAAATATATTCCTGGAACCGCCCCTGTAAGGTACAATTGTATAAATGGTTACAGTCGTTTTTGCAACGGAAGAAAATATAAGTGACGGAGTCAGCTCGCTGTGAATTACCTCTTACTGTGTATCGATGGAATTTAGTTTTTGGGTTAACTTTCGGGTTAACTTATGGGTTAACTTTTCCTAGATTTTGGTTATATATAAAGGAGTATATAAGTGTTATTTATAATTTTCTTTATATAAGTGTTCTTTACAAGCAATAAATTTTCGACTTTCAAAAGTAAATGTTGACTAGCAAGAAATTATCTTCGACTGAGCCAAAGTTTAAATAACCCCATGACCGAACCAAAGTATGTTCAAAATCTTAAGCAGTCAATAAAACGTTTATCTGCACAAATATTTTCGTCATTGTTTTAACAGAAAATTTCGCCTTTTTTATACACCACGTTTAAAAAACCGTATTAATGTTGTCACTCCGTTTATAACGCCCATAAGTAGGCGTGGCAGGTATAGAAATGTATACATATTTTTGATCAGCATCACCACCCGAGTCGATTTAGTAATGTCCGTCTGTTTGTCTGTCTGTCTGTCTGTCTGTCTGTCTGTCTGTGATCACGATTACAGCCGCAATTTTCAAACTATCATCACGAAATATTTAAGCTTGTATGTAAAAAATTAAGATCAAGTTTGAAAATGAGCCAAATCGGATGAAAACCACGCCTACCTCCCATGCAAATTGAATTTATCAAAACGGTTAAATCCTCTGTTAGGAATGGGACTTTTAGAAATATCAATCCCATTCTTGTTGGCTTAAAAAATATGATGAATGTATTCAGTACACGGCCATGGCTCTCCGCAAAATCGCCCAAAGAAAAATCGCCCAAAACAAATAATGAAAAATCACCCAATTTTTTCCATACGAATACCCAAAAAAATTGGGCGATTTTGCATTTTTGTTGGGTAAAATTTCGTTTTTTGCTTTTGGGCGAAATTTCACCCAAATATATTGGGCGAAATTTCACTTTTCGTTTTTGGGTGATTTTTCGTTTTCTTTGGGTGATCTTTCGTTTTCAATATTAAACCTTAAATGCACAAGGACCCCGATTTTTACCGAAAAAATATATTTTATGTAAAATTGAGTAAAATTAAAACTGTGTTTTTAGTTTTGAAAATTTTTTTTAGTTTTCTATTTAGATCGAAAATTCTTTTAGTTTTAGATCGAAATTTTTTCGATCACTAAAGGACATGTTTTGAAAGCAGACAGTATTTTTTCCTAATCAAAATTATTTATCTGTTCCTAGAAGTTAAACTGTTAAAAATAGTGTTTATTTAGTTAAAAAAAGAATAATTTTTTAAAAAGTATGACAAATAGAAGTAAAAACTATATTTTTATTTAAGACTTATAATATTCTAAATAATATAGAACCGATTTAAAAAAAATCAAACCAAAAATATAGCCGTAAGCCAAAGATACACGGTGCATTTAAGGGTTAAATAAGAAACGTAAATCAGTTCTTAAAGATAACGGTATTTAAAGTAAAAGCAGCGGTTCTTTTTTGCTTGAGTTTGCTTGGTCAAGTCAAAGGAAATATTTAGTACCGTGCCCGCGCATCGCGACGCGGCGGATCCCCCACCACCTCCGCCGTCATTTTTTCTTTTTGAAATTTTTTGAAAAAGAATCAGTATTTTTCCCTTGCACGAAATGTTTTTATAGATTTTTAAGTATGAGATTATATAAAATTAAAATGAATTATTAATTATTTTTAAATTTAACGCACTTGCTACATAAATAGTATTATAATATAATATCCACATAAAAAGTATTTATATCATCAAATGATTGAATTAAAATAGACTTAAAAAAAAAAATACTGGCCTTGAAAATGCTCATTTCGTACAAGGGAATTTCGTATATCGTGTGGGAACACAATGTAAAATATTGGGCGATTTTTCATTTTTTTGGGTGAATTTTCGTTTTTGTTCTTGGGTAATTCCAAATTTTCCAAAAATTTTTGGGCTTTTTTTCGTTTTCTTGGGTAAAATTTGGTTTTTTCGTTTTGGGCGATTTTTCATAAATTTTTGGGTCATTTTTCATTTGGGTGATTTTTCCTTTTATTTTTGGGCGATTTTTTTTTGGGGGATTTTGCGGAGAGCCCACGGCCATAGCCAGGGGGTAATAGGAGGAGCTGAGCACCCCCAAACATTTTCCGAGCTCCCCCAAAAAGTTTGCGACTCTAAAAAAGTTCACAGCGCTCTATTAAAAAGTTCTGTATATACCTCAATATTAATTTTTTTTCAACAAAATGCGTCTTTTTAACTCTTGAATGCGTATATTTTTAGGTATAAAAACCCTCATTTAAAAATATCCCTTAGGTTTCCTTAAAAAAATTCACAAACATGACCTTTTTTCGGGCTCTGGATATATATTCCGCCTTCAGAAAAGTATTTCTCAACATTTAAGATTGAAGTAAAATTAAGGCGCCAATTTGTGTTGTTTGCACGCAAGACTGTAATGGGAATAATGGAACCAGCAAATCAAATTTTGCAAACACGTGATGTTGGTTACCGTAAAGAGATGCCAATAATTCAGGCAATAATGAAAAATGTGAAAGCTTTGCAAAATAAAAACAGATACAGTGGTTTCGACTATGTCGTAACACAAGACGTAGGATTAGTCAATTCACTCTTGATGACATCTTTTTTAAAAACTATTTAGCGAAATATTTATTCCATACACCTAAGCTATGACCTTTAAAAGAGTGCCGGAGAGGGTTAATATGTATGACCGACCCCCATTACTTTTGCAAAAGGAACATTTTTGCCTTTGACACCTATTTCCTCCGACCACTCCTTAGGGGGCTCCCATACAAATTTTATGGTTTTGTCGATAAAACCGGAAACTGTCGATAAATAGGTAGCAAGTTTAAGCAGACAAAAACATCAAATGTTGGCTTTATATTTCATGTAATTGTGTAAAATTTATATAAGTTAGAGAGTTCTAACATGATTTTTTGTCGCATTGAGGATCAAGCAGACCAACAAGTGCTAACATCAACATTGTACGATCAGTACTTTAGGCCCAGCAAAGGCTCAAAAAGTTATATAAATACCGACACCTGATCACTATCAACCACCCTACTTACCTCCGAGAATGACATATTCTACGTCAAAAAATTATGTGATTAATTCTTAAGTCAAGCGAAAGAATAACTCAATTGCATTGATTATGTTTCTGCTCTAAGACCAATAAGAATGTACCTTCGATCTTCCCGATTAAGTCAGTCGATTGTATTGTCTACACTGGGAGTAAGTGATCTTGATAATTACTATACAGTAAAGCGAATTTATTATGCTTTAATTGACTAAATTATTTCGGAAATTGATCAAAATGTTATAATAATGACATCTTAAATGCTTTTGAAGCTGTTAACGACTTTCTAAGCGAAAATTTTGACTTCGATGCATTGCAACCATTAAATGAGCGCAAATTATCATTGTTGTCCCCAGATATGATTCCTCCCTCCCCCAAAATCTTGCTCAGCTCCCCCAAGCAATTGTTCCTGGCTACGGCCGTGATTCAGTATTATCATTCTTTTCAACTCTGTAACACTGGAAATTTTATTAAATACCATGAAGATGAAGTACTACTAAATATAAAGCAGCATTTTGCATTTATGTTGTCATTTGTTTTCGAAGTCCGATCTTAGTGACATGCTTTCGTCTTTCCTTTGACATTTTCTGGAATAATAAAGTGCTTATTAAATAAATATTAATATTACTAACAAAAAGTATAAAAACTAACTATTTGTTTATATATAATACTTTTTCCATAAATGATATAAGCCAATGGCAACCCTTCACAGTCAGGCTCAACAGTCACACACATACACACACACACATACACACAAAACAACTTCAGACGACACAACAAGTCTCTGAGGCTGAAGCCATCGCCGGCTGCATTCACTAAAATTTCAATTCGGCTGCAATCATCGACGATTGAATTCTTTACGTTTTGCAATTCATGTCTTGAAAACAATTTTAATCAGCCTAAAGGTTTAAGCCTAAAGAGTTCACACTTTGAATGCTGCAAAAAAGGATTTCAGCTTTTGATCATTGCTTTTTCAATTGTTTTGTCAGAATTTTTAAGCTGTCCATTAGCAACATATTTTTTTATCAAAATTTTCACGCAACATATAAATGGATGTTGCCAGCGAAATTTCACACCAACGAACACAGTACTATGCTTTACGACAAAAAATATAGTTGTATGAAAATATACCACCCAAAGAAGACTTCAGCGTATTATGCGCACCACACCGTAAATTTTTGTGGGTGTAACGGCCTCTCTACAATTATTTCAGGGTTTTATGCGAAAATGTGTCGGCCGTATATTCAATGCGAGCCCAGGTTCGAATCCCAGCTGAAATAACAACAAAAAAGTTTTTTTCAATTGAAATAAATTTTTCCGATTGGTCGCCACCTCTCTGCAGACAATGGCAAACCTCAGAGAGTAAATAATGCCATGTAAAGCTTCTTGGGAACATGCACATTAGCCGTTCGCAGCCCAACTTCTTTATAGTTGGACATCGGAACTTCAAATCTGTCGTCCGCAATTGAGGTTTTCAAAAAATCATCTCTATAGCGAAATTGTTGTCAGTCTCGCTATTTGGAAACTTAGAGAAGTGTACCCTCCAAATCATCAGTGTACTCTGGATATCTATTAAAAGATTCCCGTGTTCGTACTTGCATAAAGAGGCTGCAGTCTAAGAACCATCGGTCAGGTGTCTTAATTTTTCGAAAAATGTTCGGACCTTATTCCTACCACCATGCATCTCAATCTACTCTAAAGCTCAGGAATTTAAAATAATCCTTCATATGCATTTCAACCCAATTATAGGCGTCATATATATCGGTGATTCCATGTCAAAACACGGACGTTTCTGACATTACTATTTTTGAAAATTTTTAAACGCTTTGGGTTGATAGTTCTCCTAAAACGAATCATATCTACATACATTTTTTATTTTTATTTCTTTTTAAAAGATATACACTGTTAAAAATTTCAAAATATCTTAAAAAAATACAAATAGTGCATGTATTCGAATAGTTGTAACTTCGAAAGCTGTAACTTCGGGTTGTACAGTAAAAAAAATCTGAAATCTGAATCACAAAGACCAGATTTTGCTCAAAATTAGTCGAATTGATATGGAATTATCGATACACAAAATTAGATCATAAAAAATAACTGAATGATAAGAAGCAAATATTTTCCAAATTTCAAAGAGTTGGCGCCCATCGAAAACAATTGTTGTTCCGATTATAGTCAGCAGGGAGATCCCTACACAGAACCAAAAACGTACTTAATAACAAAGAAAAAGTTCTTTGTCCCAATGTATTATACATTAAAATTGGTCCAAAGTACGAATTCCTTGATTCAATGAATCTTTGTTCTTACGTTATTTCTTTGATATGTTATGAAGAAAAATGATTAATTAATGACACATACAACTGTTACAATAAGTTAGTCTGTCTTTAGAAATTTTAAAACAATATCAAGATATATCTTAAAAAATCATTTTCTTATTGAGATAAAATTCTCTAATGGTTTTTAAGATATTACAACACAAGAACTGGAACAAAATTTTAATGAACACGAACAATGAACTGTTCCTTAATATTAAGAACAACGATTCATTGAACCAAAGAATTCGTTCTTTGGGGCAATGAATAGTTCTAAAAATCAATGAATTTCGCTTTATGAACGAGATTCTTTGATTTTAAGAACAATATTTGGTTCAGTGTAGTGCAAGTAATACTTATTTTTTTGTTTTAAAAATTTTCTGCATCATTTGAAACTCACTGGTCCACAAATTTTTACGCATTCAGTCACGGTGGAAATACATTTCGCTTTCTATTTATACGATTATGAAAATCAAGTTAAAGCCTCCTTGTATTGCTTTCGCTGGGTTTTCTTCGTTAAATATAACAATTTTCTTTTTTTTTCATTTCATTGAGAGTTACTTATTCTTAATATGTTACTTGGTTGACGTCTTCATGCAATAAATTTATCGATTCCTTGAATAATTAAGTCCTTGTAAATTTATTATCCTTTCACCTAACATATCATCTGACAGTTACCTTTACAACGCTTTTTTTTCCCTTTCAGTATTAGTTACTGTGTTTTGCTTTCAATTTGTACCTAGCTATAGCCAACAGTGCTGCTGCCTGTCGCTCTGCCTGTCTGTTCAGCCAACCACTAATTTGTCAGCATATCTTACTGACCTTTCCCACGAATGGCCACCTGATTTTCAGAGTCTCTGCGTAAATTTCACACTATAATTTGGTCAGCCTAAGGATAAAATATCTGCTGAACTAAGGTAACCTGGTGAAATAAATATGGTCTGCTTGTGAACCGACATTAATTATTAATTCTTAGCGCAAAAGTTTTGCATGCACTCCAGTGGGTGATTCTAGTGGCCGCTCGTACCTCGATAGTTGGCAGCAGTAGCAGTAGAAGCATAAATAAATAACAACCATTTTCTGACTGTCGGTCTGTCGGAGCTGCAGCAATAAACAAACAATAAAATAGAGCCATAAAAAAAACATTTGTTTGAAACTCGGATTTGGCCCAGAGGCTGCTGTTAGTATAAATAGGATAAACATTTAAGCGGGCAAAATGAGGAAGTGTTGCGATAGAAAGTTGAAGCCAAATAATGGAAATTTAACTTTAAGCGGAAATACGAATTAAAGAGCGCAAAAACAGAGATAGAACAATTGAATTACACCAGAGAGAAGCTGGGTGGGAATGCATACAATTTTGCAGCAATGAAATCTGTAACGTTAAGTAAACGCTGTTGAATCACAGTGATGATTAAAGTTTGCCGTTATGAGATTTTATTTTAATTTAATTTTTTAGTGACAAAATTCTTTGGTACACTCTAAATAATATTGGGATGTGAATTGCAAAAACGCCGAATGGATATCAATTTTCACTCCATTCGTGCTGTTCTTTTGGATTGAATAATTATAATATCCATGCGGATATTAGGTAATTTTTCACTAAATTTCAAAAAGAGAACATAAAAGATGTAGATTTTTATGCTTAAATTTTAATAAATCATTTTGACATTTTCTCAATTAATTTTTGAATTTTTTAACAATTAAGTATAATCTGTACAATTTATATAACATAAATTAATTAATTTTTCAAAAAACTGCGAATAAGTATAAACTGCAGCAAATTCGTACGGGTGTTTCCCATCATTTGAATTTCCTTATTCTGGAAGCGTTTTTGTCTGGTACCTATTCATCTTTTCATGAACAGTAGTATCTGTACTACTTGAATTTGATTTGGCGAGATGCTTTTATAGCGCTCATTTAAAGGCGTTTTTACATAATTGACATTCGGTCCAAAACGAGGACAAAGAACTTGTTAAAAATTTAAACTTAATGAAGTTGTATTATCAGCCCTGCTTACAACAATGCTTCTAACACTACTCACCAAAAGAATAAGTTATGCATGCCTTTCTAAAAGAGAGCTACTTAAAGGCCTTTTAAGCGCAGTGGAAGCGGTAGGCCTGAAAAATTTTCCCACTTCATATAAAAAAGAAAGTGTAATTGTATATGAGCCCGGCAGTACTACAAAATCCACAGGAATGCCTGTTAGCAGTGCTGTCATTGCCTACTGGGTAGGTAAGTTTTTTGTATTTTTCTTTGTATTCCAGTATATTTTCGTCGTCCTATTTATTTTATTAAAATAAATGCCATATAAGACTCCTTCGATGATCCAACTCCATTGGGGTGATTCAAAAACAAAATTTTTTCGAAAATCAACCGAGCTCGTTCGAAAATAGGATGGTTATATCAAAATATGAAAACCTCAATTTAAAAAAAAACATTTTTAGATAGTGCGGTTAGATCAGTAGTTTTCTGTTTTAGTTGAAAAAAAATCGTGGAAAAAGCCTTAAGGGGACATATAGGTTACAAATTTTAAAAAAAAAATTTTTTCGGGAATGTTTTTCATAGAAGGATAAAAATTATCCTAGTTCAGGCGGTGGCCATTTAAACAAGGATTAATTAATTTTTTTTTATTGTTTCCTCAGATACTCCAGACTGGTGATATCCTGCACACCGTCAATTTTTTATCATTTTTTTTTAAAAAATCAGATAACGTCAAAAACCGATTCAAAAATTCTGACAAAAATTTTTTTATATTCTTTAAATATTACTAAATATATGTATGTGCAAAATTTGAAAACGATATCTTTTTTCCTTCTATAAAAAAAAAACACAGGTGCGTCACTGGACACACGAGAGAAGCGAAGCATTTTCGCAAATTCATAGATTTGATAATTTAATAGCGTTTTTTCGATTAAAATAATTTTTAAATTCAAAACTTTAAAATAACAAAGTATATATATCATATAAATTAACCCTCTTCGGCCCTCCCTTAAAGCACCCTGTTCAGTTGTAGGGAATAAATATACAAAAATCATTAATTTTGTTACAACTTAATCAACTTACAGGTTGTTTATATTCAACGATATTTATAACGACCTTTAGTAGGAAGTAGAAACAACATCTAATACACAATCCTTAGCGAATATTTCTTTTAGTTCGTTCGTTATTTTAGTTCGTTCGTTCTTTTAGTTCGTTAGGTCTTTTAGTTCGCATGGACAAACCGAAGATTCAAACCATAGCTCGGTAAATTTAGTTATCTTTGCTCTAGTTCGTTTTGTTTGCTACTTTTGTCGGTTGGCTAGCCAATACAAAGTCCTAGAATAGCCAACACACAATCCTTTCTTAAAGTAATAGATTATAGTGATCTGCTTAAACATAGCTTTAGCTAACGTTTATCACTGAATCAACAAAATTATGAAAGAAAGGGTTTTAGCGTAATGGTTAGAAGAAAGTACCAACAAACGATAGAGCTGTGAGTTGTGGGTTCAATTCCTGCAGCGGGCAAGGAATTATTTTTAATTTAACATTTTCTGGTTCAATTGATGCAAGCAAAAAACAATATCAATTCTAAGAAAACAGGTGTCGGAAAAAAGTGTCGTTTTTGCTGATTTCACTCTAGCAAATCGCAGAACGAGGCGTAAAAAGCTTTGCTTCAAAAATTCCCGAAAACAAAAAAATTTGTAACCTATGTCTATGTCCCCTTAAATTTGAAATATTCATATCTCTCCTTTTTAAACATATAATTATGAAACTTTCATGACATATGTACAATAGACCATTATTAATAAAAACATGTTAAAATTTTGGGTTCTAGATCAAAATTTTTTTTTAGGTCCTTGAGTGTTAAAAAAAAGAATTGCTTGTAACTAGCATGGGAAACCAATATTTTATTTAATGAAAACCCATTGCTCGACAACCATTCATTCCATTCTTCAACATTATTTTGTAGACGTCGAATTAACTTGGATAGTACAGCTATGGGGATCTAATTCTGTGAGGAACTTTTAACAAAAAACGCGTTAAAACAACTAAAAAAAAATGTATTCTGCCTTTTTAGTCAAAATTACTAGTGATAACCAGTGGCGGATCTACATACGGGCTGAAAGGGCTATAGCCGCCGCATACCACCCCTTGTAGAATTTTTTGTATAGGAAAAAACGCCCTAGAAGCCGTTTCAGCTCCCCCCTCGGGCTACAAAACTGTAGTTTCAGACAGAGTTCAGAAAATCCCTCACTCACCTCACTTCAACTCAACTCAGAGCATTTCGTTTTGTTTCTTTCATTGGAAATGAAAAACAAACGAGCGAGCATTTGCTAATCTCCGAATGAGCGATCGAATCGCTTATTTGCATTTCTCTTTCGTTTCTGTTCACAGCATGCGCTTTTGAAGAGCTTAAGCCAATATATGAGCTCACTCTATTTTTGAGCTCACTCAGATTATTTGAAAATGATGAATTCTTTTTAATGATATAGTTATATACAGTGAGCTCTGAGTGAGTTTTATTTTGATGGCATCATTTTTTTATCATTCGTTTCTTTTGGAGTTTGTTTGTTTCTATTGAAGTAATTTTTTGGCCATTTGTGTATATACACTTGTTCGCGTGTTATATTAAATATTTTATTATTAAAAATGGGTAGAATTTCGAATATTGACAATTAATTTAATTTATTAATTTAATAAATAAATGAATTTTTGTTTATTTCTGCAAATGTGTTTTTTCTATTTAGGTATACGTGTAAATTTTTCGATTTTTTTTTGTTTGTTTAATGTGTTCTTTATACTTTTAAGAATATACATACACAGCTTTAAATCGATATTTAAAAAACAACAGAAGTTAAAACGGTTTTCGTTAACCAATGTCTTAACTCCATACAACGTAAATAAAAAACATTAAACGCTATTTCCTCGAAACAAGTTTTTTTAAAACGGTTCGATAGATAACTGGAAAACTATTTGGTCGATTTCAATTATTTTTTTTGCATATTGTTCGTTATTTTGTCCTTTAAGCACCCGCCCTAAATTAAAGTATCTATTTTTTTTTTTTTTTTTGTTTATAAACAAAAAAGCGCGCGAAAATGTATCTATTTTTTTAACTTTTTACTTTAACTTCCGCCATAAAAAACAAAAACTCCGGGGGTTTTGCGTAGGGGGAATGCTTAGTATAAGGTCTATTCTTTAAAATGGCATTTGATTTTTTGTTTCTGATACACGGTAAAGGCCATTTCCATCGAACCGTTTTGGATGTCTTTTTTTCAATGCCATTTTCAGCGCCCTCTATGTATATAAAATGCAGAACTGTATTTACAAAAAAAAAAAATATATCTTTATATAGTATTTTTTATGTACAATAACCTGTATGAATTCAAAAAAAAAATTCTTCTTATATCTAAGAAAATTTTTTGAAACCTTAAATAAAGAAAAATTATTGGGTATGAAAAGGGAACATATCAAAAGTGTAAGAATTTAGTGCAATGGAAAGGTCCTAAAGATCTCATTTGTACCACATCCACAATCCAGAAAACATTTTGTCTATAAACAATTTTTTTTTATTATTTTTTTCTTGTGCGCAGCAAATTTTAAAAAGTAGTCAGAACGCGTTTATTTTTGTCAGAAATACTTTTGAAAACAAAAGCAAAGATAACTGTTCTACACTAAACGCCTTTTGTACTTTTTCAGAGCTACTGCGAACTGCGCTAGAAATGAACTAGTTCACTTTTTCAATTGACTCCAAAATAACTGCTGGGGATGTTCTCACAAGTGTTTGAGGAGTTTATGCGAGAGCGTAGCGTTCAACGAGTTTCTCTGAAAAGAGTATTCATTGCTTCTGTTTGTATAAATGATAGCTCGAAAAACGAGAGCGAATTTTGAGTGCTCTATGCACTCTGGTTTCAGACCCCCACCCCTCTGGCGAATTTTAGATCCGCAACTGGTAATAAACCCCCGAAAATCGGGTACAGGTTCTTACAATTCGCATTAGAGTGAGTTTGTGTCGCAAGTCTTTTTGCCTTTTTTCAATTTTAACGCTCATACCCATTTGCTTGGGTGTGCATTAGACCGTATCACCTTGTATGGAAAAAAAGTAAACCCATTTTGACCCCGCCTCAATCATAAGACATTTAAAAGACATTTTCAAAAAAAATTTTTTTGACGTAGAATACGTCATTCTCGGAGGTAAGTAGGGTGGTTGATAGTGATCAGGTGTCGGTATTTATATAACTTTTTGAGCCTTTGGTGGGCCTAAAGTACTGATCGTACAATGTTGATGTTAGAACTTGTTGGTCTGCTTGATCCTCAATGCGACAAAAATTTATGTTAGAGCTCTCTAACTTATATAAATTTTACACAATTACATGAAATTTAAAGCCAACATTTGATGTTTTTGTTTGCTTAAACTTGCTACCAATTTATTGACAGTTTCCGGTTTTATCGACAAAACCATAAAATTTGTATGGGAGCCCCCCTAAGGAGTGGTCGGAGGGAATAGGTGTCAAAGGCAAAAATGTTCCTTTTGAAAAAATAATGGGGGTCCGTGATACATTTTAACCCTTTCCGGCACCCTTTTAAATTTCATATGCTCAGGTGTATAGAATAATTCTACGTCTTGTGTTACGACATAGTCGAAACTACTGTATCTTTTTTTTTTAATAGTCCCTGTGGTGCTTTTTTCTTGTTTTCGTTATATTTTCTGTGTTTCTTGTCCGATCCCAAAGATTTTTCATATATGTGTTTATTGCTTTTTCGCAATTTTTTTTGATTTTATTTTTTCGCGAATCTTGTTTTTTTTTAAGTTATCACCCACCTTATCTCAGTTGCTACTATGTTTACAAAATCTAAAATGAGCAAATAATTAAAGCCCACAAAAAATCATTAAGACCATGGAAACAAATGATATCCATTAAACTTATTACATAAAAAAATAAATTCAATTAAATTATATACATAAATTATAATAAACACATATATGAAAAATTTTTGGGATCGGACAAGAAACACAGAAGATATAATGAAAACAAGAAAAAAGCACCATAGGGGCCATTTCCAAAAAAAAAAAAAAAAAAAAAAAAAAATATACATATTTTTGAAAATGCCTTTTAAATGTCTAACGATTGAGGTGGGGTCAAATACAGGTTAGTTTTGGTGATACGGTCTAGTGTGCATATTAAATAGGAGTAATTTTTTCCATGCTAGAAATATCCAGTTTTGAATTTTACATGAAATTCTGAGTAAAAAACTCCTTGTGGCCATTTATTTCCGATGAAATTTACCCATCGAAAAATTGTTGAAAAATTCGTACATAATAATTTGCAGGTTTGTTAACGTAGCCGCCGAAATAAAAATGCACCTCATCAGAAAAGATGATTTTTCACCCAAATCATCGTCTTTTCAAATAACGCACTATTTGGGCTACACAGCACTTACTTTAGAAAAAAGTTTCCAATATTTCCCAACGTTATTCAAGCGTAAACCTCCACGGAGGTATGATACTTTATGTCAAGATTTTGAGCGGGAAACTCGAAATCTTGACATTTAAAAAGAAACCACTAGATTGCCCACCCTATATAAGAGGAATAGCCCGCCTATTGAGTCACTTCTAAGTATTCTGCGTACTAGTCCTACCACTGTTAACAGACGCTCTCTTAATTTTTCTAGGTGCACTAAAAAGTTCATTGAAGTTCTCTTTCATGTGATTGACACCACGATCGCAATTAATGACCCCAAAAATTTTAGGGTTTTCATTTTATTGCCTAGTCACTAACAAAACCACAAATCGGCCCACACTTATCCATATTGGATCCGTTATTTTCATGGTTCTATTATTAGAACATGTGGCGTCCGTGGCGGAGTTGGTTGAAGTGCGTGGCCTCTATGTCAACGAACCTGGAGACCCGGGTTCGAACCCCAGCAGCGACAGAAAATTATTTGAATTAAAATAATTTTTCTGTACGGCCGCCACCTCTCTGCAGACAATGGCAAACCTTAGAGAGTAATCAAAATGACATGTAAAGCTTTTGAGAACAAGAACATTTCGTTCATCGCCGTTCGGAGTCCGCGTTAAGCATGTAGGTCCGGTTCTCGGTAAATTGTGTACAAACTTAATAACACGCACAAAACAATTGAACATAAGAAGCTAGGTCAAAGTCCTATCAAGGGCTGGAATGGCCAGTTATTTATTTTTTTTTATTTTTTTAATATTAGAAGCTGATAAGCGACGCGACCCCGAAGAGTAGAGTGAGTTAAAATAGAAAAAATTTGTCTCTCAAAAGGTTAAAGATTTCCTTTTTTTCGTATTGAAATTTCACTTACATGATTGCCATTCACATTTTTTCATAAGCTTTTTCGTTGATATTTTTTCTTTTAGTTTGTATCTAGCTCAAATTTTTCTTTTCGTTTTTGTTTTTTTTATTCTTTTTTTCTTCCCTAAGCTTTATTTTCAGTTATTCTGTTATGTAATTAAACTTACTTTAAACATTTTGATGGCTTTCTTTCTTTTCTCCTTTCTTTTCGAGAAAAAGCATTTTCTCTTCATGCTTTTGATTCATTTAGCTTTGTTCTGAATTAGGTTTTTAAAATAAAAATCAATTTCAAATTCTGATTTCAAATTCAATAAATTAATATTTTATATCTGCATCTTTGGTTTTACATTTCTCTTGCTACGGGTCATTGCATCATTTGATTCGTTTTTATTAGATTGTAGCCTTGACTCTCCGATGTCTTTTTTATTAAATTGTCCATTTTATTATGTTTTGATTTCTGAAGGCTTGAAGTTTAGTTCCAAATTGAATTTGTCTAGCTTAAAATGCGATTATCTCTCTATACTTTTTGTTCAATTTAATTCTTCACGCCTGTTAAACATTGATTTTTGATATTTGACTCTTGTCTATCGTGTAGTCAAGTCTTTTGATCATTCAATTATATGGTTTGATTAACTCGTGTATCTTATCTACAACATCTTAAATTCATTTTTTGATATTTGTGAACATCTATTCTTTTTCATAGCAATTTATTGCCAGATGTTTGTGAATGTAAGTAGTTTCAATAAAACAATTTCTCGGTCTGACGACATACTATGTTGAGCAAACCCACTGCATACGCACACACCCACACTGAACCACACAGCCCACAGCCAGAAAAAAACACTCACGCCCATGTGTCATTCCTCATAGATCAACTGACAACTGACACCTAAAACATTTTTCTTCCTTCCGTGTGTCAGTCTGTTTCCTGTTAACTAGTTTTTTTTTTTTTATTTTGCTTACTGCCTTTTCCTGTCTAGCACTCTTTCTATGACTTGCTTACTTTTAATCAATGTCAGATTTGGTCCATTTTTTCTTATTGAACTTAACAGTTACGAGAGAAAAAGAGAGAATGAAAAAACAAATTTGTGGAACAACAAAAAAATACCGTGTAATATATATGATGGTGTGTGGGCTATTTTGTACATAAACTAAAATCCCTACAAAATAAAATAAAGAATCAGAAATCACTTTCTTTTTAGAAATTGCACACATGTGTTCAAACAGCAAAATACTCACACACGCACATCCATATCCATGAGCACTCACCAACACTGTTACACTCGACTGCACTGACATGGCACACAGGATGCCTGCTCCCTCGCACTTGACAAGCGGTATGCTTTAAAATGTGCTTCGTAGCATCACATCCTTGGACAAAACATACAAATGACCGCAAGTCAAGCACTGAGTTTGCACAAAAATATCAACAACATCAGCAACAGCAACAGCAACAGTAACAGTAACAGTAACAATACAAAAAGAAAGAATAAATAAAACAGCATACGTGGCAACATGTGGCAAAGTCAAATTGATGGCATGCAATTTAAACGGTACAATAAGTGAATTGCTTGCAATACCATTAAAAACTACAAATTCGGTCACTTATTTTCGAGAGAATGAAGCTGACTTAATTTTGAGGAAATTTCATTTATATTGACCCTGTTCAGTGAACTTGTCTTAAAATGAGGGTGTATTTTTGAGAAAAGTATAACACATGTGGGACTTAGCATATTGCATTAACCCTCTAACCGGGCTATGTTTTAAAGGGTGTTTTTTTAGGGGTTTGTTTTTCGAAAGGTGGCGTCCGTGGCGTAGTTGGTTAAAGTGCGTGGCCGCTATGTCAAAGAACTTTGAAGACCCAGGTTCGAACCCCAGCAGCGACAGAAAATTATTTGAATTAAAATAATTTTTCTGTACGGCCGCCACCTCTCTGCAGACAATGGCAAACCTCAGAGAGTAATAAAAATGCCATGTAAAGCTTCTTGAGAATAAGAACATTTCGTTCATCGCCGTTCGGAGTCGGCGTTAAGCATGTAGGTCCATTTCTCGGTCAATTGTGTACAAACTTAATAACACGCACAACACAATTGATCATAAGAAGCTAGGTCAAAGTCCTTTCAAGGGCTGAAATGGCCAGTTATTTATTTTTTTTTTTTTTTTTTTTGTTTTTCGAATAGAGATAAAACTGGCATTTTGTGGTCAAATCTGGCAACTCTAATGTCATTTATGTTCAGTTTGGTTTGCCATTTCATCATGAACAGGTTGACAAAAGAACAACGCTTGCAAATGGGCCGAAAATGAGATTGATCTCGATGCTGATTTTCATCGCAAAATTTTGTTCAGTGATGAGGCTCATTTTTGGTTGAATGGCTACGTCAACAAGCAAAATTGCCGCATTTGGAGTGAAGAGAATCCACATGAGATCCTTGAGACGCCATTACATCCACAAAAACTGACTGTTTGGTGTGCTCTATGGGCTGGTGGAGTCATTGGGCCATACTTCTTCCGAAATAATGCTGGAGAGTCAGGTACCGTTAATGGAGACCGGTATAGAGCCATGATAACCGACTATTTTGTTCCCGAATTGGATGGAATGAATGTGGATGAGTTGTGGTTCCAACAAGACGGCGCTACATGCCACACAGCGCGATTTATTGAAGGAAACATTCGATGAGCGCATAATTTCGCGGAATGGACCTGTCAATTGGCCACCAAGATCGTGTGATTTGACACCATTGGATTATTTTCTTTGGGGATATGTGAAGTCGCTCGTCTACGCCAACAAACCAGAAACGTTAGGGGACTTGGAGGCCAACATTCGTGGCGTTATTGCCGACATACGGCCCCATATGCTCGAAAAAGTGGTTGAAAATTGGACCTGTAGAATTGGCTTTATTCGAGCCAGCCGCGGCGGCCACATGCCCGAAATCATATTTAAACATTAATGGCATAAAATTATCCTTCCAATAAAGCCAAATTGATGGACATTAAAACGATTTTCTTGTGTTTTATCTCTATTCGAAAAACAAACCCCTAAAAAAAACACCCTATAGAAATAGAATAGGGCACCTTCCAAGTACTAACAAATATACCTATCTTTAACTCGCGTGTTAAATCCTTGCCAGTTAAATACTCGCCTGTTTCCGTTCAGGGAAAAACTTGCAAATGAATGTTTCGAAACCTGTCTAATCAACATTATTGTATAGAATGGACTTTACCGAAAAGAAAAGCGGTTTCTTTACCTTGGCTATCCAAAATAGATATGCCTCGCTATAAGTAATTTACCCAAAAATTATAAAATATATCGACAAACCATTTTTTTATTGAATATAAAGGTTTTTCCATTAAGGACTTGACAACTATTTTGAAATAAAACGCAAACCATTTGAGATATTTCAAACACTTTATTATCGGCTTGAAGAACAATAAAAACATTTATGTATGGAATTTCGACATCATATATCGACTTCGTTTATATGACCACCGCGGGCACGTATGCAGCGGTCGATTCGTTGGACCCAGTTTTCGATGATTCAGCCACACATTTCGGCAGAAACGGCCGCTATTTCGTGTTCAAGTTGGCTCTGAGCTCTTCCAACGTCGTCGGCTTGTTGGCATAGAACAATGACTTGACGTAGCCCCAAAGAAAATAGTAAAGAGGAGTTAAATCGAACGAACGAGGCGGCCAATTGACTGGTCCATTTCTTGAGATAACACGCTCATCAAACTTACTTTTCAATAAATCGATTGTAACGTGTGCTGTGTGGCTTGTGACACCGTCCTGTTGGAACCACATATCGTCCAAGTCCATATCATCCAATCCGGGCCAAAAATAATTGGTAATCATGGCGCGATAACGATGGCCATTCACAGTAACGTTACGATCGTTATCGTTGACGAAAAAATATGGTCCAGTGACGCCGCCGGCATGCAAGCCGCACCAAACAGTTCTTTTTTGTGTTGAACAGTTATTTTATGAAGTGGTGATTCATGAAGCACATGTTGATTTTGCAAATATGCGGCCGGGTAAAAACGTTCGTCCATAACGCATATTTTGCTTATGGACGAGCCCGTGGAGCCAAAAATGGACTTTGCCACTGAAGATGATTTTGCGATGAAATTAATCATCTTGGCGCATCTTTTCTAGAACCCAATCGAAGAACGTACGTCGCTTCAAATGGTCCATCGGTTTCAATTTTATAGTTAGCTTGATCTTGCATGGGTGTAAACCAAGATCCTTATGCAAAATTTGCCATAAAGTGGTCTAGGCGATGCCCAATTTTTGAGAACGCCGTGTAATTGACTGTTTTTTATCGTTTGCAACGGACGCCTGAATGGCAGCGATCTTTTCGACACTTTGACCTAACCGTTGTCTAACTGGCACGGCAACATCACACAACGAATATGTAGACTCAAATTTTTGATGCAAATTTTGAGTTTACTGAATAAACTGACAGTGACAGTTTGATGATTAGTGAAAGGGTGCGTTCAGAAATTTAATTCAAAGTTGTCAAGTCCCTATTTGAAAACCAAGTTTGTTTTTGCTGTCGTTTTTATCAAAATTGACCAACAAAAAAAAAAAGTACGCCGCTGGTTGTTATCAAAAAATGTTTGTGTATCATGTGAAAATAAAAAGCAAAACGGAAAACAAATGCCGTTATCGTTGGTACTACTATTAAGAGGGTCGTTCAAAAAATAGTGGAACAGTAGCATATAAATGTCAAAATTAAAAAAAAGTATATTTTAGGACTTAAAATTGGTCCAGCCTTGGAGTTTACCAAGATTTGTAGTTTTTAGAGCTTCCCTTATGATTCTATTACCGTCGAGAATGATTGGTGTCTTAAGTATGAGGTGTAAAAATTATCCAAATCGGACAATTTTTCGAAAAGTTTTTTTGGCAACCAATTAAGAAAAAGTAGTTTCGAGAAAAAAGCATTTAACGTTATGGTAAGCATATGGATTTTGAAAAAATCTGTATTATTATTGCGCAAGCACTTTTTTTGTGATGACCCTCAAATCCATACCATAAATGCGTTTTTCATAAATGGGGTATCAATAGAAAGGTCTTGCTCTTTAGATGTTCAATAAGATCCTACTTTGCCTTAAGTATTTCGTATTTAAGCAAAAAAAAGCAAAACGATTTTCTGCAAAGAAAGTAAGTTTTCTATGTGATGCCTAAAACTATGTGAATTTTTTTTTCTGAAATTTTCCAAAATCATACTTTTGTATAATTAAGGGGAGAAATACATGTAAAATCTACTGTAAAATGTACTGCCAGGAAACAGCATTAACTGGAAGATAATCAGCTTTTCGAGGAAGCTGAAGGGCTATTGTATGCGCCTGGAATTGCTGATTGATCGGTAAGTCGCAAAAACTAATAGTTTTATCGTCCTAAAACTTTAAACGCGATTTTCTCTAAACTACGTTTTCAAAAAATGGCTGCCACTACAGCTCAAGAAGTAATTAACCGATCGGCCTGAAATTTTGAAGAGTTTAAGTCAACATAATTATCCATAGAATATTAAATCCTAAAATATTACACATTTTGCTTAATAAAAAGGTTTTAGGGGGCAATAACTGTCGAAATAATAGGCGAAAATACTAAAAGTGTACCAGATTTTTTATTTCTTACTTTTTCTCAATTTTATAAGTTCATTCTATGCATAAGCTCATTAGTAATCCAACTATTTTTTAATTTTTGATTTCAGACCAATAGAAAAAGCTAGGCGATGGCAGCTGTTTTACGACTTCGGCTAAAACGGAATTAAAATTTTAAATTAAAATTGAATTAAAAAATTGTTTTTATTACCAGACAAATGTCACTAAATCATGTCAAAAGTGTAAAATGATGTAATTATTTTATCATCCTCAAAATAATTCACGAGCATATACATGTATTTCTCCCCTTAAAGCAGTTGGGCAAACGTAAAAACGTTCAAATAAATGTTATCTTGATGTACCAGCCAGAGATATGCAACAAGTCAATTAAAAATCAAGTTAAGTGAAAAAAACCAAGTATTGACTTGACTTGTAGAAACTTAATATGTTTCTACAATATAAGCCACGACTTGCTTCTGAAAAACGAATCATAAGTCAGACTTGATTCTATTTTGTTTCTACGCTACATTAATTGGATGAAAAAATCAAGCTTTCTACTTTTCAAGTCAGTTTTCAAGTCTATGTGACTGCGCTTCCGTAGAAAGCCACCGACGAGCGTTTACTTATACTTTTCTATACAAACCCAGCAAACATTATGACCGGATATGGGCACCACTACATTTAAAGCTTCTGTGTTGCTTCTGTATTCGTTTTTTCTCTTTGATTTGTTGTTGCGTTTTGTGTTGCTACATAAGCCTTTGCTCTCGATTCTTACTCTCAACGCTCCCGGAGTGCTCTCTGCCCATAGCTGATTATGACTCTTAACACGTGCGCGGACGCTAAAAATTTCAGGAAGCTGCAACAATATACAGGCAATTATATTTTAAGCCATATGTAATATCCGAAATCTGATCAGGCGTATATTATAAGAGTAGTCAGAACATCGTATTTGAACCCTTATTTACAATGAATGTTATAGCATTCACTACGATATAGATAATATCTTTCAACTATTAATATTAAATTGTTGTTTCAAATTGAATGAATAAAAATTGGCTTTCAAATTTAAGCATTCACGTCATTTTGCATCACTAAAGAAATGAATGCTATAGCATTCACTTCCGCGAACGTGTTAAAACACTCTTTTAAGACTCATATAAATGAGTATTGCTCAACATAATGCGCTCAAAAAAGACTCTTTTATGAATACATCACCGTAGGTTGTGGACTCCAAAATATGATTCATAATAGTGACTGCTTTATGTCTTACTTTGGACTCAAAATGAAGACTTTTTTAAGACTCATACCTAATACTCTTTTTAGAATCATGTAATGTGCTCTGTAAAGACTCATAATTAAGACTCTTTTATAACTCATAAAAATTATTTTTTTAAGAGTCATAAGCCCCATGTTAATGTATACCTTTATTCGATTCTGAACGTTCCTCAACTGCACGTTCAACGACTTAAAAAAAAAGTAGTCATATTCTCACAAATTACCTTCTTATACTAAATACGCATTTATCATGCAATATATAATCCTTTAGTGAGTCTTCATTATGAGCAATCATAAAGCAGGCATAACAATGACTCTTTTAAGAGTCTTACTTTGAGCAATCATTTAAAAATCATATCAAAGACAAAGTGGACTTTTTATTGCGTTCTCATAAAACACGCCTAAAAAATACTCTTTTTAGAGTAACTTATTTTGAGTACTCAGAAAATGTTTGCAGGGAAGTAACAAAATTAATATACCCCTTTTACGTTTTTGTATGGGAGCCCCCGTAATAAATGGTCGGAGGGGATAGATCCCCAAGGTAAAAATTTCCCTTTTGCAAAAGTAACGGGGGTCGTTCATACATATTTACCCTCTGCGGCCCTCCCTTAAAGCCCGCCTGTTCAGGTGTAGGAAATAAAAATACTTACTTACTTATCTGGCGCTTACAACCGTAAGTCGGTTTTGGCGTCGTATAAGAAATTGCGCCAGCCATTCCTGTTCTGCGCTTGCTGGCGCCAGTTGGAAACACCAAGCGTGGTCAGGTTATCCAACACCTGATGCTTCCAACGAAGATGTGCGCGTCTTCTTCTGCGTTGACCATAGAATATTTTTTTCGCAGGAGCGTTGTTTTCCATTCGCTCAACATGACCTAGCCAGCGGAGCCGCTCGATTTTAATGCGCTTAACTATGTCGATGTCAGCGTACAGCTCATACAGCTCGTGGTTCTATCGAATTCGGTACTCGCCATTGACGCAGATTGGACCGAAGATTTTACGAAGAATCTTTCTCTCGAAGGCTCTCAGAGTCTTTTCATCAGAACTGCTCAACGTCCAGGTTTGTGCTGCATATAATAGGACGGGCATGATTAGTGACTTATAGAGCGTGAGTTTTGTTCGTCGAAAGAGGGCTCTGCTTCTCAATTGCCTACTTAGCCCAAAGTAACACCTGTTGGCAAGAGTTATTCTTCGTTTTATCTCAATACTGACATCGTTGAAAGAGTTAATGCTGGATCCCAGGTAGACGAAGTCCTTAACAACCTCGAAGGAGATGTTGTCTACAGTGACGTGGTTTCCAAGACGCTGGGTCTCTTTAGTTGTTGACACTAGGTATTTCGTCTTATCTGCATTCACTGCAAGACCCATTCGACTCGACTCTTTCGCTAATCTGGAGAATGCTGCACTGACTTCGTGCGTATTATGGCCAATGATATCAATATCATCAGCATAGGCCAGCAGCATAATACTTTTGTAGAATATCGTGCCGCTGCGTCTCAAATCAGCAGCTCGGATGATCTTCTCCATCATTAGGTTGAAAAAGTCGCACGATAAGGAATCACCTTGTCTAAAACCTCGTTTGGTATCGAACGGAGGAGTGAGTTCCTTCCCGATCTTAACTGTGCTGCTGGTGTTGCTCAGTGTCATTCTGCAAAGACGGATGAGCTTTGCAGGAATACCAAATTCAGACATGGTGAAATATAGATGATTCTTTATTGGACTGTCGAAGGCGGCTTTATAATCGACAAAAAGATGGTGTGTGTCGATTTGTTTTTCTAGGGTCTTCTCCAAGATTTGTCGTAGCGTAAATATCTGGTCTATGTTGGATTTACCAGGTCTGAAGCCACACTGATAAGGTCCAATCAGCTGGTTTACGATTTGCTTCAGTCTTTCACATAGTACGCTCGACAGGACCTTATATGCGATATTAATATATTCTTAAACATACGCTCATACAAAATGTCAATAGAAGAATGCATTGTGCGGGGTATAATGTGTCACTAGAACTGGTGACAGAGAAACCAATGGCAGAGTGACTCTTACACTGGTCACATTTCCTGGAGGGTGCGTATGTGTTTGTTAGTTGAATAGATATTCAGACGATCTCGTGTTCTACTACGCTTAAAAGTTAAACTGTTTTCTCAACTCTAGAACCGAAGTTTGTGCTGACGACACGAAGTTAATTCCAAGAGCTTCGTAAACAGACTCATAAGAATTTGTAGGTAAAAAATTTGCTTTTATCCTACACTAAGGGAAAAAATATTAAATTTATCCAAAAACTTTTTTAATTTATCCAAAAAGTGAGTCATTTTTGCACCAATAACGCATTTGCATAAATCGACGAGGTAAATATTTAAAATTCATTTAAAAACTTTTTTAATTAAATAAAATATTTAAACAGAAATAATAAAAAAATATATTAAAATTATGCACGAATTTTTTAAATATCTTTTAAAAATTTACTATTTGAAAATAAAACTATCACATCTAAATGAAATTTATATAAAAAATATTGAAATTAAAAAACAATATATTCAAATATTTCTCACGAGCTGCGTCCATTAATGCCATTAGCATGGTTACTTTATTTTCTTTTTTCGTTCCTTGATATTATACTATTTTTGACAGCCGGCGCAATATTATGGCACCAAGTGTCATAAATAATATAAAACTATTAAACGAAAAATTATAAAGCAATATATGCAGGCAAATGACAATCTGTGCGACAATTTCGTGGGAAAATGTCGAGTTGTTACTCCAACCTACATAATCGCATAAGCAATCGCTCATATGTACGACCAAATATTTCTGTTATATTACTCTTGCAACAAAAACGAAATGAGAACTATAAGAACTAAGGTTGCAACTGCAAGAGAACAGAGTGCGATGCTGTTGCTGCTTGTTGGAATATGTGTGTACGTGTGCGATGCTGTTGCTGCTTGCTTGTATGGAATATGTGTGTACGTGTGTGGTATAAACAAAATTCAAATACGGGGAAAAAACTAGTTGTAAGGAAAATATTTGATTTATCCACATAAATATTTAAATAAAATTGATACTCAGGCGTGGATAATGTTAATATGCATTATTTCCCTTAGTGTACATTTCAAGTTTCTACATTTCAAGTTTTTTACATTTGGCATCAATTTTGCTACCTATGATTCACTAAAACTTGTTGTTTGCCTGTCTCGACTTGCAAATGAATCCACTCATGCAGATCTCTGGTACCATCCGCAAAAGAGCAAGTTCATGCAAAAGCGCTATTCCAGTAGCCTTTACTGGCATCGCAGCTAGTGTGGTTGAACGTGGACGAGGACCTTGCACAACCAATTAAAACTTCCTAGACCTCTTCTTTAGATACATCTGTATCAGGCGATAAGTCCAATTTTTCTGACTGAAGGTACTTTGATTATGGTTATCTTATCATTATTGATGAAGCAAGTATGATTCCTGCAGTAGCACTGACAGTAATTGTTTGTATATTTCGCGATATTACCAGACATTCGTAAACTGTTTTTTGAAAAGTTGTATATTCTGGGAATTTTTTTTTTTCGAAATTCCTTATTTGACACCACTTAACGCTCAAAACAGATGCAATTGTTATCTGATGAGGAATCTTAATACAGCGATAGGACTTATCAATAGAATCCGACTGCAGATTTTTAATCGTTACAATAATATTGTCGACTGCATTTTACTTACCGGTGCAAGTACTGGTCAGCAAATTCTTATACCAAAAATTAAGATCAGCCTGATCGGAAACATTTTTTCCATTTGAAATGCAACGTTTGCAAGTTCCAGTCCCTGTAATTTGCTACGACTATTAATAAGAGCCTAAGACATTCGTTGAGAAACATTTCAATATGTCTGCAAGCCTCAGTTTTCGCACACGGCCAATAATATTTCGAGTCCACTCTTTTGATATGAAAATTTTTAGTAAAGAAAAGAGCTCATCCTACCCAACAATGAAGGTTTCACAACATCAAAAATAGTTAATACGGAAATATGTTAAAAAGTGATAACAGTTCTAAAAATAAAAACAAAATAATCTTAAATTAGAATTTTTTTCTCATTTTTGCGTTTTAACCTGGTCAACTAAAGCATAATCCCGCATGAAGTGAAAGGGTTACAGCAAATTTTTTTTCCTAATATATGACTCTGCATATTTTCCGCTATCATTTTTTCCTCAAGGGGGATATGTTCTAACATATCTTCTGGTTCGTCACAAGCTATTGTTTTCCTTGTTTTACCAGAGCATTTCCTGATGGTCATTCTCCATAAAGAAACAAAAAAAAAAAATTATTATTTTCATCAGGCCGTGTCTTTTATGCTGCTACTCAACACAACCATGATGACCAAAAGGTGTTTTTTTTTTTCAACAACACTCAACAACGACAGCTAGCAAAGGTGAAGAGCATAAAAATAATGAATTAGATGAAGATGAATTATGAGCTGCTACAGTTGAGAATTTTTGCTGAATACCATGAAAGTCACTTGAATTTCATATAAGTTGCTGGCATTTGATGAATGACTGGCAGATTAAAAACCGATTTATCAACTTTGATTAAAAATAGTGGTAAAATTTGTTGAATTTTTACCTAGAAAATTAATAATAACGAAGAAATATTAAATTTTCAGAGTTCAAAACTAACTTCAAAAAGAATTTCAATAAAGCTTAAAGTAGGTAGCAAAGAAAACTTTGAGACTATGCGAATGAAAGCTTGATAAGCTGCAATTCTACAGACATTGAAACAATCAATCAACCCTCACACATCCATACATATACACATTCGTACACACAGGCACGTATAAAACAGCATAAGAAAATGTTGAAAAAAAAATTCAATAAAACTACGAAAAGTAGACAAATCAGATAATGTTAAAACCACCAAATGGCACAAAGTTTTGCCAGCATACGCAACAGACATACTTACTACTGTGTGGTTGTGTGGTTGTATGTTTGTGTGCTTCAATAAGTGTGCGTTTTTTTGCGTGCGCATACGTTCATACTCTTATGTTCGTATGTGTTTGTATTTCCGCCTTGAAGCCCGATAACGTTGAACGATTGAAAAGTTGTCATTGAAAGCTTTCCTGACAAATAAATTAAAATTTTCGAAATTTCGTGAAAAATTCTACAAATAAAAAGAAAACACAACAAACCAGAAACTTTTGCTCTACATAAACATTTTTCAATGACTTTTTATTTTCAAAAAACCTCTAAGGAAATAGCGAAAAAGCTAAAAGCACAACTTGGAAAAACTTAAGCTCTGACAAACTTTAGCTGAAAAAATGTTCTACGACGATGTCTGTGGAAAATTCCAACTGACTTTAGTTATCTTGGCGTGGTTTAAATGGAAAATGTGTGGTGTAGGGAGTACTTGCTTTGAAACATTGCAACAATTACCCAACCAAAATTTCGCAAGGCTCACACAGCTTAGCCTACTTGTGAGTTTAAAAAAACTTTGGGACGGCTTAAAAAAAGAACATTACGAAGACGTAGATATTTTTGGTAAAATTTTTTAAGGATTTATAAAATTTATAAGACTTTGAGTGAAAATTCATCTAACATTTTTTGTTTTAAAAAACTTCATTACAGCTTGAAATTAAATGATAAAAAAAAGATTTGAGAGTTCATAAGTATAAGAAACTACTTACAATTCATGCGGATAAAAAATAAGAAAACTGACTTATTTTTTTAATGGAATTTAAGATGAAAAAACTGATTTTACTAAAACAATTGTTTAACCCTCTGACGACCATTCCTGAACCGCTGAAAAATTCGTTAATCAGACAATGGATTCGTGTTAAGCGACTCCAAATTACTAAACAAAAGTGTCGCAAAAAACTGTTTTTTTTACCTGCAAAAGTGTGAAAAATCATGGGACCTATATATCCCAATGGTCGTCAATGGTAAAAATGTATACCATTATTTTCTCTCGTTGACAGTATGCGAACGAAAAGTTTGAGGTTGAATTTTGATTTACTTCATGAGAACTCGTTGTTTTTAATCTGTTTTAAAGGTTTACAAATGAAAGTTTAAAAAATAATCTTTGCAATGATGATACTTTGACCTCTATATGACTTTTGGTTTAGGAGATATTCCCAAAAATTCTATCATAATATCTGCCCTTCTATATATGCTACGACGAAATGTTTGATATCTAATGAAAGGTTGAAAAATAACCTTTCCAATGGTGGTACTGACCTCTTTACGACTATTCAAAATATCACAAAATAGGTTAAATTTTCCCAAAAATCGGATCTTTTATTTGATGCAAAACAAAACTCCGTAACAAAAAATTGTTGGGATTTTTTAACGAATTTTTGACCTATTTTGGAAATATGTTTTGGACCAATAGTCGTAGAGTAGCCAAGCGTTTTATTTCAGTATTACTACGAACACAATCGCAAATCAAAGACCAAATTCTACTTGCGTTTTTTCTGCGATCGCTTTGATTTGAGTGTGCACAATCAGTGGCGGATCTAGGATTCACCAGAGGGGGCAAGGACTCAGTTAACAGTTTTATAGCCCAAGGGGGAGGCTGAAACGGCTTTTAGCGCTTTTTTCCATTTATTTTTTCCACACCAAAAATTCTTCAAGGGGGATGGCGGCTAAAGCAATATGCTATTTTTTGTTAAAAAGTGGAAGGTTGCCCGCAACCAGTGTTGATTCACATTTACCAGTTTTATCGCATGTTCCATGACTTTCCACAAGATTTCCGGTAATAACTGTTCGCATTTCTGTCAAATATTCTCATGCTTAATCCTAGTCTTAATCCATCTTAATGCTCATCCTAGTTTTCTAGTAGAAGCACATCAATTCCATTCCGAGTTTCATTGTTATGCGACTTTTAGATCTAAAGCTATTCGATATCAAAAATTTGGCTTATATGGGAGGAGCTACACCGCCTTATCCAGTTCCCGTCCATGTTTTCTAGTAAAAGGACATCACCAAATAGTAACTGCATTCTGAGTTTAAACGTTCTGTGACTTTTACTTTCAAAGCTATCCGATATCAAAAATTTTAATTGTGTAGGCGGAGCCACACTCCCTTACACAATGTCCCACGAAGTTTTTTAGGAGACGGACATTACCAAGTGGCTACTCTGTACAGAGTTTCAATGTTATGTGGCATTTAATTCCAAAGCTATTAGATTTTTGTAATATCTCGAGAACCCCTCATCAGATATTGTAGAAATTTCATTGAAACCTTGTCCTTGCAACTACAAATAAAAAAGAACCTGTTGAGCCGTTCTCAAGTGATGCGGCAACATACATCTGACATTCGATTTTTATATTTAAAGATGTAAGATGTTGTATGCGACCATTAAGTCATAAAAAAAAGAGTTGGCTGTGTCGTCGACACACCCGTAGGTTTTGACGTGACGAAGTTACTTGTTGTTGTTGTTGTTGTTGTTATTATTGGTGTTGATGTTGGTGTTGTTGATGTTGATGTTGATGTTGATGTTGATGTTAATGTTGATGTTGATGTTGATGTTGATGTTGATGTTGATGTTGATGTTGATGTTGATGTTGATGTTGATGTTGATGTTGATGTTGATGTTGATGTTGATGTTGATGTTGATGATGATGTTGATGTTGATGTTGATGTTGATGTTGATGTTGATGTTGATGTTGATGTTGATGTTGATGTTGATGTTGATGTTGATGTTGATGTTGATGTTGATGTTGATGTTGATGTTGATGTTGATGTTGATGTTGATGTTGATGTTGATGTTGATGTTGATGTTGATGTTGATGTTGATGTTGATGTTGATGTTGATGTTGATGTTGATGTTGATGTTGATGTTGATGTTGATGTTGATGTTGATGTTGATGTTGATGTTGATGTTGATGTTGATGTTGATGTTGATGTTGATGTCGTCGACACACCCGAAGGTTTTGACGTGACGAAGTTTCTTGTTGTTGTTGTTGTTGTTGTTATTATTGGTGTTGATGTTGGTGTTGTTGATGTTGATGTTGATGTTGATGTTGATGTTGATGTTGATGTTGATGTTGATGTTGATGTTGATGTTGATGTTGATGTTGATGTTGATGTTGATGTTGATGTTGATGTTGATGTTGATATTGATGTTGATGTTGATGTTGATGCTGATGTTGATGTTGATATTGATGTTGATATTGATGTTGATGTTGATGTTGATGTTGATGTTGATGTTGATGTTGATGTTGATGTTGATGTTGATGTTGATGTTGATGTTGATGTTGATGTTGATGTTGATGTTGATGTTGATGTTGATGTTGATGTTGATGTTGATGTTGATGTTGATGTTGATGTTGATGTTGATGTTGATGTTGATGTTGATGTTGATGTTGATGTTGATGTTGATGTTGATGTTGATGTTGATGTTGATGTTGATGTTGATGTTGATGTTGATGTTGATGTTGATGTTGATGTTGATGTTGATGTTGATGTTGATGTTGATGTTGATGTTGATGTTGATGTTGATGTTGATGTTGATGTTGATGTTGATGTTGATGTTGATGTTGATGTTGATGTTGATGTTGATGTTGATGTTGATGTTGATGTTGATGTTGATGTTGATGTTGATGTTGATGTTGATATTGATGTTGATGTTGATGTTGATGCTGATGTTGATGTTGATATTGATGTTGATATTGATGTTGATGTTGATGTTGATGTTGATGTTGATGTTGATGTTGATGTTGATGTTGATGTTGATGTTGATGTTGATGTTGATGTTGATGTTGATGTTGATGTTGATGTTGATGTTGATGTTGATGTTGATGTTGATGTTGATGTTGATGTTGATGTTGATGTTGATGTTGATGTTGATGTTGATGTTGATGTTGATGTTGATGTTGATGTTGATGTTGATGTTGATGTTGATGTTGATGTTGATGTTGATGTTGATGTTGATGTTGATGTTGATGTTGATGTTGATGTTGATGTTGATGTTGATGTTGATGTTGATGTTGATGTTGATGTTGATGTTGATGTTGATGTTGATGTTGATGTTGATGTTGATGTTGATGTTGATGTTGATGTTGATGTTGATGTTGATGTTGATGTTGATGTTGATGTTGATGTTGATGTTGATGTTGATGTTGATGTTGAAGTTGGTGTTGGTGTCGGTGTTGGTGTTGGTGTTGGTGTTGGTGTTGGTGTTGGTGTTGGTGTTGGTGTTGGTGTTGGTGTTGGTGTTGGTGTTGGTGTTGGTGTTGGTGTTGGTGTTGGTGTTGGTGTTGGTGTTGGTGTTGGTGTTGTTGTTGGTGTTGGTGTTGGTGTTGGTGTTGGTGTTGGTGTTGGTGTTGGTGGTGGTGTTGGTGTGGGTGTTGGTGTTGGTGTTGGTGTTGGTGTAGCTGTTTTTGATTTTTTTTATTTGCTCTTCCATTGGTTGTGCTTTTCCTTGGTGCATTAACTTTGCTGCATGCAAAAAAAAAAAAAAAAAAAAAAATTTACCGTTAGGCCAGTAGTCAGAGAGTTAAAATTCCATATAACGTGTTTTCATGGTTATAGGATTTTTACTACATTATTACACTGCCACCCTGAAATCATGACGATAAGAATTTTTTTGTATTTTAGTTGGAGGCGTTAGGTTAGGTTAGGTTAGACCGGTCGCCTCTCGTAGAAGTCTCACATAGACCATACAGGTCCTTTGTGGTACCGGTTTGGTGGTGGCTGCGTGGGTCAGGAGAATTTATTAAAGTTGGAGGCGTAGTTACACATCTATGCTGTTGTAAAACAAAATTTACCGCAGCACGTCTACTGAGTGAGTAATAAATCCATGCAACGTTATTACATTTCTGTTGCATTAGCTGCTATCTTCACAACCTGACGGTGTCAAATTTTTTTCTATTTTTATCGTAAGGTCAAGTAATCCTTCATTTTCCTTTTTAAAAATTTATCGTATCTTATATATTCATCGAGGAAAAATTCAATGCAACGCCGTTGCATCAATGTTGCATTGCATATCTTTAAGAGGCTCTCTCTGTGTCCCCATGACGTCAGAATTTTTTGTTTAATTGTGTTGTGAGGGCTTAGCAGGTGCATCATATTTTTAATCCTAGCACGAATACGCAGCGAGTAATAATTGCATGTAACAAATTTTCAGTAGCTTTGCTTAAGCAGCTTCCAGTGCATGCCGATGAAGTTTTGAATATTTTAATTGTTTTTATAATGAAGTAAATATAATGAAACCTCTACGGTCGTACCATTATTTTAATAATACCACCTATACTCAGCGAGTAACAATTCAATGTAACGCCGATGAATTTTGAAAAAAAAATGCCGTTTTTCGTAATGACGTAACTTTGTCACGTCAAAATGAAAACAATACATCTTAAAAAAAAACAACCGAATTTTTCATAATTTTAATTTTATTTCGGAAAAAAAAAATTAAATCAAAAACATATTTATTTAGTTGAAGAAAACTTAAAATTAAATCATTTTCCATCAAAAATAAACAATATTTTTGTTTTAAAATTCTATCGGTTTTTAAACCGTTTTTGGTAAAAATTAATTCAGAGCCTCGTTGTCATCAACGTATTCTAAATATTCACCTTCTTGTAGATACTGATGGGATTCAAAACTGTTATAAGAGTGCATATTCGCTGGAGCAACATACTTTTTGCGCCAAAGTAATGACATCCTCGTACTTTTTTGGGTACAGGGGAATAATACAGACTATATAGAATAGTATGGAATAATACAGACTTTGTATTTAACCTTGTACGTTTGCTTTTATTTCTATTCCGTAAGTGGTTTATGGCCCATGATTACTAATGGAAGCTGATAAAAAAGTGATATTTGCTTACTTGTCATAAGGAAATTGTCAATATTTTGAAGTGGTCCATTTCATCTTTACTTCCTTGGTCACAGTTTTTTTTATAGAAAGGATCCAAGCTGGTCTTTAGATCGAATATCGCGCTATTGGTCATAGATAAGACATTAAAATTTTTAGAACACAAGGTTTCGCCAATCTTTGGGTAAATAATAACGTTCAACTTGCCTTTTTTTCTTTTCAATGACACCAACAAAGCAATCGTATAGCAGAAAACTATGCCCCGGTTCTAAGAAGAACATCTCTTCTCACAATTATTTTTGTGATTTAAAAGAACATCTAACTACTATACAAGAGTATTTTTTTTATTTTTAGCGCTGCAATTATTGGAAGATAAGTATAATTTCGTTACTAACTTAAAAAGTTGTCGATAAAATGGTGTAAGAACCTGATAACTTCGTTTGGACCTTTTTTCCCAATTGTTTCATCACACATGTGGTTCCGTCCCCTGATTTGGCACCCAATGACATTTTTTAAATTCCCGGAAATAAAAAAAAAACTTGTCAACGATTTTCGACACTTGAAGAAGTGGTTGTTGCATTCAGAACGTTTCCTTTGGAGTTACCTCAATCGGAGTGGGAGAAAGTGCAAACACATCCAAAACTCTATTGATTTTCATGGAGAATATTTTGAAAATCAATAAAACTATTTTTCGATCATAAATATTTCTTATTTCATTACTAGGCCAGAAATATAGATAGCAACCCTCGCATTATAAAATTTTTATTTAAACTTTGAGTTGGTCCGAAGTCCAAACTTGCATACAACTTTTTTGCTAAAGTAATTTTAAGTTTCAAAATTATAACATTATTAGTTCATAACAAAAAAAACTTCAATTTAGACCATTTAGCATAAAGCTATGGCCAGAAGAAATGAAAATATTTTAAGTATTCACATTAAAAAAAAAAAAAAAATAAACAAAAAAAAAAACAATTTGAAGTGTCCGATTTGGCGTGAAAATTGCCTCACATAATTTATTTAAATTTTATTTACTCAAACGTTTTTTTTTTCTGTAATTGAAAAACTCCCCATGCTCCTTGGGAAAACTCCATGGCTGCAACAGTAAATTTTTGTGTGGTTCATCAAAAAGTTGTAAAATTCAATTGGCAGGCGTTCTTCCTAAGGGATGTTCCAGAATTCAATAAAGCGCGTTGCACACCTTCTCTTAATCTTGTTGCTATAATTTTCTGCTCCAAAGTACAAGTCGTTACAACTTTGGGAGCTATTAGGTAAGCATTATAGCTGAACTTAGTTGGCAGCAAAATAAAAAAAAAATACACTGTAATTGCGCAGATTTCACAAACTTATAGCAAACAATTGAATGCTCCTTACGAAGGAAGCTGAGGAAAAAAAAAAACTCCAACAGCTTCTGTTGCACGTAATTGTTAATTGTGGGGCTTTAGAAAGATGCCCAAATTTGAGCAAAGTTTAATATAACAAAAGCGGAAATGAACGATAACAATAAATTGCGTGCTAACAAAATAATGTTATTGCCTAAAATTTTGGCTATTCAGGAGTAGCATGAGGATGCCATGATGATGATGACGATGATGACGCAGATAATGTTGTGGATGGTAGGTAGATAAGTCTGTGTAATTTATTCGATTTGTGACGCAACATAGCGTGCCGTCATGCATCCACGTACCAATGTGGCAACGTGTCTTCCAAGCCGTTTCCTTCAATGGCTGGCTATGATTGCAGCATTAAATCTAAGCAAATCTAAGATTCGTCTCTAACTTGGATTGTGCGTTGGCGGCGCACACGCACTTGTTTATAAGGCAAAAGTTTTTATTTTGCTGATTTGGTAAGAGAATTACTTGTAATTGAATACTTTTATTATTATTCTATGCTGTGCATCCTACTTCTTTTGCTGTATTTTCCTTGTTAATTTGTTTTTTGCTTTTTGCTGTCATTTATTTACTCTAACAAGCATTGTTTTAGGCTGTTTTTTACGTATTGGCAAAAAGTACTGGATTCAATTAAAACATTTCAAGTGCTTTGTTTTTGTTAATGCTTTTTTATGAGTTTCATGGTGTTTTATTACCTGGAAAAACATTGAAAAAAAAAATGTATCATTTTTTTTTTTGTTGCCAACTGAAAATTTTCCATTTGTTTGGATGTTAATTGTGAATATTACTTTACTTTTTATGCGCAGAGTTATTTTTTATGTGCTTTTAAAATATACTATAACGAGCATTGTTGTTATTGTTCTTATTAAATATTAATCAAAATTTAATATTTAAATCGACAGTCTTTCCGTTTACAGGTGGAGTTCTGCATAAATATAAAATAATAATCAATACGATTGCCTAAAAATATAGTAGGTCTTCATGGCGTATGATTAACATTTATTTAAATTTAATCCAATTATGTTCGAAGGCTTGCAGAATTCCTGCAAACGGTGCGCAATTGAGTTTTCATTGATAAAGAAATAATTTTAAGAATATAAAAAATTATAAACTGTATATTACACAATCCAAATATCATGGTCACCAAAACTTTCATGATAGTAAATTTTGAAAATTTGAAAGCTATAACTAAGACCTCTTTAAGTGGGGGTCTTTTGAGCTCTAGGAAAATAACACTTGGCTCATACGAACCATACAGAGATTAAATAATTGAAATGATACACCATCTTATGCAATCGTGTGCATAATAAAGGGTGCATGAACCAGAGTGTAGGTCTGTAAAGAATTATTATTTAACAGCTCGTCGCTTGGCAGGCGACAAATATTGACATTTCTCATTTATAAATAGGTGAAATTAATCTTAGAATGCTAAAATATATGGTAGTTGAAGAAGGAGCTTAATTTTTTACATATATAATGAAAATTTGCGTTCGCAGTTACGATGAGCAAAATTTGAGCAAATTTTACTCGTAATCATGTGGCTTCTGAGACGTATGTGCGCAACATAACTAAAAACTTTCAATAGATTGGCTTATGTGCAAAATCTATAGACAACGACATGACTTCGCCGCGAACATTCCAACCGCAAATATGGACGCAGTGAACGAAAGTGTTGAAAACGACCCATGAATTCAACCTCATCAAGTCCATGCTGCACAGTGGGTTAAAAGTGGATTTAAATTCGAAAATTTATGACTTTCTATGGCCGATAATAAATTTTTTATTTTTTAAGAACTGTCCAATTAGCATGTTTCCAAAAGGTCTTGGTGAAATCTTTACAGGATTATTGTACAGAAACCATCAAAGTTGATATATAATAAAAAGTTCAATAAATTCTCTGTAACAATAGGTATATTTTAAATGACATTACATGTGAACCACTGAAAAAAATACGGTTTGGTTTTTTTAGTCTTAAAGAAATAATATGAAATAACAAACTTGCGTAGTTAGACTTAAGATTCATTGTATTGTTTTTAAGCCAAATAACAGATAGTCCGTGTGAAACCAAAGTTACGAAAATTTGTATGGGAAAATTTGTCTTTTCACTTCCCTGCATCACGATTTACCAATTTTTTTAAAATTACATAAATCCTGAACGATAAACAAATAAGAAACCGTAGACCACTACCTGTTAACGTATGTTTATTAAATTGTTTACACATCAAAAAAAAAGTGGCGTCCGTGGCGTAGTTGGTAAAAGTGCGTGGCCGCTATGTCAAAGAACTTTGGAGACCCAGGTTCGAACCCCAGCAGCGACAGAAAATTATTTGAATTAAAATAATTTTTCTGTACGGACGCCACCTCTCTGCAGACAATGGCAAACCTCAGAGAGTAATCAAAATGCCATGTAAAGCTTCTTGAGAATAAGAACATTTCGTTCATCGCCGTTCGGAGTCGGCGTTAAGCCTGTAGGTCCATTTCTCGGTCAATTGTGTACAAACTTAATAACACGCACAACACAATTGATCCTAAGAAGCTAGGTCAAAGTCCTTTTATGGGCTGAAATGGCCAGTTATTTATTTTTTTTTTTTTTACACATCAAAAAATCAACATCAATTCGCGGAGTGAACTGACGTGTTTTATATTCGGTCTTGGTTAAATCAAAATTGTCACTCAATAAGTTTTTGTCAACTTTCTTGTTAGACATTGTTGGATATATAAAGCCACAGTGAATCAATCTGCGACCTTTTTTTTGGTCAATAACATTGTTTTATAGTGCAAAATTGATTTCTAAAAATAACAATTTTTATAAATATAAACTGAGAAAAACTAAAAAACTGGTGACTCATATTATTATAACTGAAGCTCCACTGTTCTAACATCAGTTTCAGAGAAACAAGAGAACTAAATATGCCTTGCATCTGTGGCTCCAAGGTTGAGCGTCATCTTGATGATGACAAAAAGTGAATTGTGGTGTATGCAATGAGTACTTTCATTGTCATTGCGTGAATATAAAAAAAGCTGATTTGGCGTATATGCAAAAATTAAAAAAACAATATAAGTGCCAAAGTTGCTCCCGACGCTCTTCAATCTGTTCTCCACCAATTACCCCACAACTCCATCAGCCGTCAATAATAACCTCAGATTTGGGCGGCAAAAATTCTACACCCACATTAGCAAATATGAGCGAGAGCAAAGTAGACAACACCTGTCTTACCAATACTCCGACACCTTGCGCTACGCCGCTCTCTTCAGCGTCTCTTATCAATTTCATCGACAAAAAGCTGGACAAGCAAAACACACTGATGGAATTGCGTCTTTCTCAGCAAAGTGAGTTAATTACTACTCAAATTAAAGAGAAGCTAATTTCGATTCTTAAAGAGAGCGAGGATAGAATTCTCACAGAGTTGCAGAAAAATGTCAGTGAACTAAAGAGCGGACTGCTGGCTGTGACTGACAGAGTTACCCAGTTGGAAATTGAAGCTGAAAGGGTAGGCCTGCTTAAGGAAGACTTAAGTGCACTCAAAGCGGATATGGAAAATTTAAAACTACAATTAGCTAGACATGATAACGCTAATGTCGCCTGTGACCTAAAAATAAACGGGGTACCATACGTAAATGGCGAGGATCTCTACAGCGTTTAAAACAACATAAGCAGTTCGGTACAAATGGAGTTACCAAACGTCAAAAGGATATTCCGAGCTAGACCGTCGAACCCTCAGAACACCTCAAACGACACTACAATCATTGTCAAGTTTGAGACAGCTCATGGCAGGAACTCCGTCTTAAATTCCATTTCAAAATTCAGGCGTGATAGGAAGGATTTACTACGTTTGCACCACGCTGGCTTTCAGTCCAATAAAGCCATTTACGTAAATGAAGGCTTAACGAAGGCAAACTCGCACATTCTTCAAGCTGCTCTGCGTTTAAAAAAGCAGCAAAAATTTTCTGCTGTTTTCACCCGTCGTGGCTTAGTTCATATTAAGTTCAAACCAACAGACAATGCCATTCCCATCGACACCATCAACAAATTGAATGACGCTGCTGGGTCACTCTCAAATAACAGCTTAAACATCAACAGCAAAGACAACAACATCAATAACAACAACAACTTCAGTAGCAACAACAACAACATTCACGCTGATGATGGTTGTTTATTTCGTGCTCATATGGAACCGCAATAACTCCAGTGGGCTCTCGTTGCATAATAAACTGGCCATGTTTTATAAACAATATAGACTGACCATGCGTTTCTATTATTTATTTTTATTTATTTATTTATTTTTCTATTATTTATTATTTCGAACTTTAATGTTTAAATTTTACTATGTTTTGATATTTACGATTATAAATTCTTGCCTAAATTTTTTAATCTTTTCTATAACAAAAAACTATTTTATAATTGCACAGGTTGGTAAATTTTATATAAAATATGAATTCTTCAAGTAACTTTAATGGGGGTTCCACTGACAATACATATGCTTTAATTCGTGTTTTATGCCAACAAAGAAATGGTTTAAATGTCTGTCACATTAATGCACAAAGTCTCTTAAGAAAAATTGATGAGTTTAGATTCATTTTTGAAAATTCAAATGTACATGTGATATCTGTGTCGGAAACGTGGTTCAATCCAGAAATGCTTGACGCTTTATTTATTGTTAAGGGCTATAGAATATTCAGGGCTGATCGTTTCAGTCATGCTGGAGGCGTTGCTATGTATGTTAGAAACGAAATTTCGTGCAAGTTGAATTGTATGTCTCAAATTGGTGATTCTATTGAATATTTGTTTGTTGATGTTTTTTGTGGAACCGAAAAATTGCTTATTGGCACCGTCTATAGACCAAATCGTCATGTAAATATATCTTCATTTTTGGAATCTGTTCAATGTTTGTTTTTGTCCTATACCAATATTTTAATTGCTGGTGACTTCAATAGCAATCTTTTTTCTGATGACAGTTTGATTAGCGAAATGATTTCTATAGGCTTATATTCTGCTAATACTACCCAACCTACACATTTTTCACAAAATTCGAATACTCTTCTTGACCTTTTTCTTTTAAATGACCTATCAAAACTTTTACTGTATGATCAACTTTCTTGCCCAATTTTTTCAAAACATGACTTAATCTTTTTAACATACGACTTTCATATGTGCAATAAACCCATTAGTTTTAGTTTCAGAGATTTTAAAAATATTGATTATATTCAACTTGCATCTGAACTTGATTTAATTAGCTGGAATTCAGTATATCATACTGATTCAATCGACGAACAGGTAGCTATATTAAATAGCGGTTTAAGTTATTTATACAATAAATTCGTCCCAATTAAAACAAGAAAAGCTAAGCCAAGTGAACGTCCTTGGTTTAACTCTAATATCAAATCACTTATCGAACAACGAAACTTTGCTTATAATCGCTGGAAACGCTTCAAAACTCCTGAACTACACAACTGCTTTAAGCAATTAAGAAACAAAGTTGCTAGCGCCATTAGAGTAGCAAAAATAAATTTTTTCCAAAACAAATTCAGTAATGCAGTTAACAGTCAGCAGACCTGGAGCTTAATTCGCGACATCGGTATTAGTAAAAAAACCAACTTATCGCAAGAAATAAATGTTGAAGACCTCAACAAAAATTTCGTTAATATTCCCATGCCTGTGATACAAAGCAATATATATGAAAATTCAACCCGTGATAATAACTGTGATATTAGTTTTAGTTTTAGTTGTGTTGATGAAGTTGATGTTTTAAGTAGTTTTTTGTCCATTAAATCGAATTCTGTTGGTTTTGATGAAATTCATCCAATGTTTTTAAAAGCGTTGCTTCCTAGACTCTTGCCAATTATTACTTTTATTTTTAATTCGATCTTAACGAAGTCAATTTATCCATCTTGTTGGAAGAAAGCAAAAATTATTCCTGTCCCAAAAACAACCAACGAATATAGGCCTATTGCTATCCTACCGTTTATTTCAAAAGTTTTCGAACGGCTGATGTACAAGCAATTAAACAAGTACTTCAATGATAAAAGTCTCTTTACCGATCGTCAATCTGGCTACAGACCAAAAAGAAGTTGCGTAACAGCATTAATAGATGTAACAGAAGATATTAGAGTTAATTTCGATGACAGCAAAGTCACTTTACTAACACTGCTCGACCATTCAAAAGCGTTTGACACAGTTGACCACAATATATTGTGTTCTAAGCTAGTGAAAATGTATAATTGTTCGTTGTCTGCGTCTCGTTTAGTTTCGTCCTATCTAACCGGCCGCTCTCAAGCTGTGTCTGTAAATAATGTAACGTCTCAATTCATCGCAGTAAAAAGAGGGGTACCCCAAGGTTCTCTGTTAGGGCCCTTACTTTTTTCTATTTATATTAATGACTTGCCTAGTGTTTTAAAGTTTTGTAAGATACATATTTACGCTGATGATGTTCAACTGTATGCAGGTTGCAACTTGAATTTCATTGATAGTTGTATTAATAATATTAATGATGATCTAGGTAGCATTAATGACTGGGCTAATAAAAATGGACTCTGTTTAAATCCAAGGAAATCTAAATGTATTGTCATATACAAAAAGAAAATTGACCTGTCTCTTGTTCCTGCGATAACTCTAAATGGATCAGGAATAGATTTTTGTGATACGGTCAAAAACCTTGGCATAATATTTAACAAGCACTTGTCTTGGAATGATCACATAAACCGCACAATCGGTAAAATCTACGTTATGCTTCGTTCTCTTTGGGCTACTCAGTACTTCACTCCACAAAGAATAAGGGCTCTTTTAGCAAAAACTTATCTAATTCCTACCCTTCTTTATGGTTGCGAACTATTTGCTAACTGTGATACATTGTGTAGACGAAAACTTAATGTCGCTTATAATGATATAGCACGCTATATCTTTGGACTCAGACGTTCTGATCACATTTCCATGTTTTCTTGGCAAATCTTTAATTTGACATTCGACAACCTATTAAAACTAAGAACACTTGTGTTGTTACACAAAATTATTGTTAACAAAGAACCCACGTATTTATATGAACGATTACGCTTCCTAAGATCAAATAGATCAAATCAGTTAATACAGTTTAAGCATTCTAAATTATGTTCAGAACGACAATTCTATATATGTTCAATCCGTCTGTGGAACTCTCTACCTAATTTTATTAGATCTATAGCCAATCCTGTGCAATTTAAAGAAAAACTCTATACTTATTTTTCTATATTATAATTATTGCCTTTTTTCTCCAATTATGCTATTGTTAAGTCTTTATTTTAACTAGTTTTTATCCAATGGAATTTTTCATAACTTGTTTATCTTATTCTGTTAATTAACATTATTTTAATTTGTATTAATTTATTTTCTTGTTTTATGTATTCTTAATGTTTAATTTGATTTAAATATATAAAAACACTTCATGTCTCAAAGTCAAGCAAAATTATGTCTAATGCTATAATAAGATATTTATCTTTTTGTATTAGAAACTATATGTTTAATAAAAATGAAATGAAATGAAAAAAAAATCTTTTACATTTCTTTTTTTTTTATATGAGAAGACGCTCGAATTGCCAAAAACGGTAATATTTTGTCATATTCCAGCTGAAATTTGACCAACTGCCGGGCTTTGCCCACTTTCAGCTTTAACATTTTTTTTTTTAAGTTTATTATATTAACTTAATATGTTGTTAACAGTCTGTTAACAGGCTGTATTCATAAAAATTATGAACCTTCATCCGAAAAAAAAAAAAAAAATTTAAAAAAATTAATCGTAAAAATACTATGTTTACATTACCTAGAAACTGCACAGTTAACTCCAAAAAAGTGGTTAACTTTGAAACTGGATACTTAACTGCATAGTTTCCCATACAACATCTTAACTATCGCAAAGCAGTTAAGTTGAAACTGCGACCTAAACCATCTCATTATGCAATGCAACACTGTGTTTTCATCAAGAACAAAAGGATTTTTAAAAAAAACAAGGAAGTGTCACATAAAAAAAGCAAAATCATATTTGAAAACAATTCCTTTTCTTTTGATTCCTTTTCTTTTGATGATTCGGTCAAAGACCATCAGTTTAGAAAACACTTACTGCTGATGATGAACAAAAACTCCTACAAGGCTTTTATCACAAATATTGTAATATTTTTAATTTTTTTTTTTTTTTTTGTTTTTTTGCAGGGAAATTTTTTTTTAGTTTCGTTCTTAGAATATTAAAACGCATAAAAAAACCTTTCAGCCCCTTGACATTTCCAAAAATCGCAAAATAAGGGACACTCTACTGCTTACCTGTGACACTGTTCCTTTTATGTACCCGTGAATCCAATCTATGCAGGTCTCAGAAATAAAAAAATTACAAAGGACTAGCTGACCCGGCAAACTTCGTCCCGCTCAAAATAGATTTTTTTATTTATGTATTCATAAATGAACGGTAAAATTAGATGTGGTAACATTTCTGTATATAATGACCGCCACTTAGTCCCACACCTTTCACTATCAAAATATGTACAACTCAAGAAATGCAAAAGTTTTTTAGAAGCGGAGACTATATCCACGTGCGAACATGACTATTTTTTATAGTTAAATTCTAGTGTAATACGACCAAGATCGCCTAAAATATAGTATTTTTATTGATTTGTGGGTGGTAAAAGTGTGTGAGGCAACATTTTATTTTTTCCAACATCCAATACTCGAAAAAATTTACTGCCAAAATTTCAGTAGTTTTCAAGTCTAAGCCATCGGACAGATATTGCTTAATCTGCTTTTGAGCTTAAGCAGTCTATGTTCTTTTCCGAGGTCAGGAGAATTTTCGTACGAAATTATCCGAAGTCATCAATCATACACATGCACAAAATTCCACTGAAATCAGTTTGGTGGTTATGGAGATAAGCGAGCACAAACATAGTCAAACGTGATTTTTATATCCCAGTGGGCAAAAGCAGGGCTTCGAAGCGCTACTTGCATTCCTTCATATGGATTTTGAAGACCTTCCGCATTCATATCCAAGCCCATTAACTTTTTTATATGAAACGAGCAAATTTTCTAGGCCTTCCTCTCTCGCGACTCTAAAGAGGCCTGCCAGAAGCTCTTTTTTGAGAATTCATGTTAAAAGACCTTCTTTATGAGGGCTTATAAAAGCACTCTCAAGTTAACTACCGTGCAAAATATATGCAGTAAACTGTCTTTTGTTTTGCAATTTCTATTTTGAAGTGAAACTTTCTTAGGTCACTTTACTTCATTTCGTCACACGATAGAGAAGAAAGATATGTTTGATAGTAGAGAGAATGAGAGAAATATATAAAGTGTATATAAATGACTGAAAAAACTTCTTTGTCACCGCTGAGTGTCGAACCAGCGACCTCAAGATTTCAAAAACAAAGACTTATCTATAGAGCTAAATTCTCCATACACGAATGTACTCTACATACCAATTAATCAAATTGCTATAGATGCCCAGCGGAAAAATAATTTCAGAGTTGTGGGCCTCATATTTTTATATACATTTTGTTCACAAGTTATCAAACGGTGAAATAGCAGAGCGGTAAAACGTTTGACTATAACGCCAGCCGTCCGAGTTCAATTCTCGCATGTGACAAAAAATTTTCTCGCTTTGCTTTTATTTATGTTTTTTATAGGAAAGCGTTGTGCTCTTCTTGGGCTAACACTTTATGATATGTTTTACTTCTTTTATGTTTTGCGTTGCACAGAAATAAAAAATGTTTGAGCCCCATCCATAGGAAGGGCTTCTAGAAGTGCTCATTGGTACAGCGATATTAGGAGGTATAAAGATGCCAATAGTAGTAATCTTAGCATGCCTTCTTTTGTTAAGGCCTAGTATAATTGCCCACTGGGATATTAAGATGTGTGTTGTTTTCAAGTATTTGTGTTTTTGATTTTTTTTTTTAATTTGGTGTTTTTTTTTCTCATAAAAATAACTTAAACTATTTTTTTAAAGTTATTCGCTGTGAAAAACATTAAAAAAGTAAGAAAACACAATTTTTGCATGTATTTAAGTAGCTGTATCTTCGAAACCATACGTCGTACAGAAAAAAATATTTGAAAAACAATATACATGTGTTTCAAATAATTTCTAAAGCTTAAGATATAAATCCTGATCTGTATTCTCCTGAAAGTATTCTGAATATATTTCAACTCTCAAATATAATAAAAATAAATAAATAACTGGCCATTTCAGCTCTTGAAAGGACTTTGACCCAGCTTCTTATGATCAATTGTGTTGTGCGTGTTATTAAGTTTGTACACAATTGACAGAGAACTATTATCAACTCTCAAATATTAAAAAATATTTAATAAATTATTATATCTAAGGAAAGAAATATTACAAGGACATTAACAAAATTTTCATCTACGAAAACGTAAGGCAAAATCACTTTTTTTTAAACCTTGTTGCATCCTTGAAAATAAAAGAAACAAATTATTTTGTAAAACGTGGACTTGTATAAAAGCATCATCATGACATTCTTCAGTGCCAACATTTTGGCCTTGCAGTGTGTTCTTTTCATCGTTTGTCGGTCGAAAGCAAGATAAATGCATCCATTATCAAAGTGAAGTACGTGACGTCACTCAGTTTAAGCCAATGTTGCTGCTCTTCCGCTTTTGAACAACATCAAACGCACAGGTGCTAGACAGTAAAATGTGAAAAAAATGTTGCCAACTGCACTAGAAAAAATGTTGTTCGCTATGGGGCATGATAAATTTCACACGGCAAGCTGAAACACATACAATTGCTTCAGTTAAACACACATAAATACATATAAAAATTGTATGGATTTTGAGTGAAAATATTTCTGTTGCTCTCTATGTCTGTCACGGCTTTGTCATGGATTAAAAGTTTAAAAAGTTGGTGCTTCAACTGAGGAAAAAGTAAATAATTCAGCACTCAGTCAATGCTAAAGAGATAAAAAAGTTTTTTTGGCAAAATCTTTGTGGTTTAAATTACCTAAATTTGAGAAGAAGAGAGAAAGTAAGCCTAGAATGTTGTGATAAGTGTGAAATTTTTCATTAAAAGTTTTCATTTTATTAAAAACAAATTTTTCTACTCCTAAAAATGTTCTCCTATTATTATGAAATAAATCCATGTGAATCATTTTTGTTACGATCTTGCATATTTCACACTCATGTGTCATTGTTTTTTTTTTTGTTTTTATTCTTATTTTATCCTTTTTATTTTATACACCCATCAGTCTGTCTGGTTTTGGTAACATGGCATCAACATGTTTTGCACCACACTTCGTTGTGATGATTATGTAAATGTTTGGTTGTCTCTCTTTTCGCTTGTTTATAATTTTTATGTCCTCAGTATTCAGTGAGTGTTGTTCAGAGTTGTTGAGCTGACATTGAGCGATGATGCATCCTTTACATATGGTGCAATATTTTGTTTGATTCATAGAGATAAAACTTTGCAAAATATTTCAAAAATGCTGTTAAGCTCTTTAACAAAATTGTTTCTGTGTTAGTGTGAAAAGCAAAATATTCATACATTCTTCAGAAAACGAAAGATAAAAACATCAACTTTTCAAATGCAAGATGTTATTTCGAAGCAAAACGAGAAAAAAAATTAATTGAATTGAAATTGTTCGATTTGTGGAAGACGCGTACAGGTTCGGAAATTATAATTTATCGCGGAGAGAAACAATTAAGCAAATAGGTTATCAGTTTATACTCAAGCGTTAATTCCTTAATTCAAGCATTTTTTTTACTAGAACTGAGCAAATTTGAAATAATAATAAAGAAAAACATGTTTAACTCAAGAAAAACTTGTTTAAAACTCAAGAAAATTTTTTCTAGATTCAAGTCTTATATGTATATGTAAATTCCGAATATGTACACGAAGATATTGGTATACCACTCCTGGAAATGAGTTAGTTAAAAACACTTTTAAGGTCCGGAAGTTTGAGAGGATTTGGCAACTTTAACATTTTAATAACAATTTTTAAATGATACCTAAGTCCAGTTCGATTCAAGATCGATTATACAAAATTCGTAAAGTAAATTCGTTTTTAGTAAATGATATTGTAAGCAATTTCCACAATGTTCCATTTGAGGAATTCTTATGTGTGGATGAAAAGATGTGCTCTACTAAAGCAATACTCTTGAAGCAATATCTTCCAGCAAAGCCTCATAGTCAAATAGGGCTCCGAAAAAAATTTAGGTGCAAGTTCCAATGTAGTTATTCGTTTAACTCAAAATACTCTCCATCAAATTTATCACAAACTATACTATATTTCGACAACTACTATACTTCAATCTCTTTGATATCTACACCACTTTAGAGGAAAGGTATGTTCAAAACACAAAAGAAATGTTTTCTTTAGTTAAAGTAAAATATATTATCAATATTAAGGGATTTTGAGCCTAGGAACTATAAGATAGAATCGTATACCGAATTGCAAGCAGCTAGACCGAATTGCAGTGATATGGATGATCCATATCAATTAAATATCAATTAAATCTAAATCGAAAAATTTTACCATCGTATCTTTTGTGTAGGTATAAATAAAAATTCCATGAAAATTAACATTTTGTCATTTACAAAAATTAGACGTGTTTAAACATAAAGAATTATAAATGAGAAGCTTCTTTCTTTACCAGACTTCAAAGTGTTCGTAGCAGAAATATGTTGTCGTATGGAAATTGGAGTGGAACTTAATGTGGAAGACCATCAAATAACTTGAGTAAACAAATCGAACTCAAACAAAAACATCCAAAATCTACCTAAGTTCCACCGAACGAAGTTCATCTAGATCAATCGTGAGCAGGAAAATAAATTGGTGGGCCAATGTTTTTTTTTCCTTTTTTTTTTTAAGCAAACACAAATCATCCTCATTATTGCTTTTACTCATCTTTGAATAAAAAAAATAAACAAGAAAAAATAAAAAATGTATGTGCAAAACAAAAACAAATCATGTGTGTTTTGACGTGACGAAGTTGACAACGGCGTTGCAGTGAATTTTTGCTCGGTGAGTATATAAGCTACGACAAATTTTAAAAAATAAAAATGAAGGATTCACACTGGGCCTTACGACAAAAATTAAAAAAAGTTCTGACGTCGTCAGGTCGTGAAGATAGCAACTTATGTAACTGAAATGAAATATCGTTGCATGGAATTATTACTCACTCAGGAGTTGTGTCATGGTAAATTTTGTTTTATGACGGTATAGATGTGTTATGTCGCCTCACAACTAAAACACAAAAAAATTCTTGTAGTCATGGTTTCAGGGTGGCAACCACAGAAAATATATTATTATTATTATTATTATTATTATTATTATTATTTATTAATCAATAGATTTACAGGAATTTACAATTTGCGGAATAAACCTAATATTACATAAGATTTGATTAATAAATACTACATTCTGTTGTTCAATTTGAACAAGTGGCGAATGCAGTTACACTTAACATGAAAGCAAAATAGTGTGAAATTAAATAAAGTAGTGGGGTCTTACAATTATAACTTAACTTACTAATTTAAAGAATAAGGGTTAGTTAAAATCAAAGCAAAGCAAAAGAAAAAAAAAAAACAATACAAAATAAGAAAATTATAAGGACACAGTGATTAGGGAGTCAATTACATTAAATTCTTTATTAAAAAGCCATGACTTCACTTCATTAAAAAATACATTTTTGTTACGCAGACAACGAACGCTATATGGTAAACTATTGAAGAGTCTGGGAGCCGTACATGTATAGAAAGAAAAAAAATGGTTTAAGTTGTGAGGCGGAATCAAGGCCAAGTTTTGATAATTAGTCCTTAAGTTGTGACTAGAATTATACCTGTTTTGTAAATAGCCGGATCTGTTGAAAAATACTTTTAATACTCTAAAGTAATAAAAATGTTTAATGGGTAAAATGTTCAGATTTTTGAATAAGGGGAAGCTACTATCAAGGCGTTTTTTGTTACAGATAATACGAATAACATGTTTTTGAGCGATTAGGATAGGGTTAATTTTATTTGCATGTGTTCCACCCCAGTTTTGAGTGGAAAATGCCATGGTAAATACAAGTTAACAATTTTAAGGAGCAGAATGATTTTAGTAGATAAATATGTCTTGTAGCACCGATAAGGTACCTTTTAAGGGCAGCTGTATGATCAACCCAGTTCATTTTCCAATCAAGTAGCAGTCCGAGATATTTGAATGATTTAACGCAGTCAATAGAAAAGCATTTAGTGGAACAATTGCTATGAACATAAAAAGTATTTGATTGACACGAAGCATTACATATATCATTACCAATTAAGTATTTTCTACACCCTGCACTATGAAAGGTAAAATCACCTAAATTTAAATCAATTCCTGCAACACTGAAGTACATAACTTTGGTTTTATCACTCAAAACTAATTTGTGTGATGAGAACCAATGTCTTAAAATTTCTAGGTCGTGATTTATATCGCAATATACGTTTAAGGCAGAATCACTAGAAAAAGTGCACGCCATATCGTCCGCAAAAGCTATAGTCTTACTCAAAAAAGGCTGATCAAAAATAGAGTTAATATAAATAAGAAACAGAATAGGCCCCAGAACAGAACCCTGGGGAACACCTATATTTATATTAACCAAGCTACTAAACTCTTTATCTATTTTAACTCTTTGTTTTCTATTAGATAAATACGATTGAAACCAGCAGTACACAGAGCCCCTGAAACCACATCTCCAAATTTTATTGAGTAATATCTCATGATCGACAGTATCAAAGGCTTTTGTTATGTCCACAAAGAGAGCAGCGCAGGCTTTTTTATTATTTAAACCACCATAAATATTTGTACAAAAGTTTAAAAGTGCATCTTCAGTGGATAAACCTTCTCTAAAGCCATACTGACAATTACTAAAAAACTTACTTTTAGTTAGGAAATGAACCGTTCTTGATTTTACAGCTTTTTCAAAGATTTTTGAAAAAACCGACAACACTGAGATGGGTCTGTAATTATTTAAAACAGATTCATCACCTTTTTTAAATAATGGAATTACTACTGCTACTTTAAGAACGTCAGGGAATATTCCAAGTTTTATACTTTTATTAAAGATCATACAAAGGACATCAACAATGTTAAATACAATTTTTTTAAGAAACACATTAGAAAAAAATCCATCAGAACATGAACTAGAGTTTTTAAGAGACATAATTATTTTAAACAGCTCAAAAGACGAAATTGGTTCGAAAAAAAAGCTATTGGAATAGAACGGTTCACTATCTAAACATTTACAAGCAACGTTGTTGACTACATCATTAGAAACCACATCCCTACCTATTTTGGCGAAAAAATTATTAAAAGCATTAGCCTTTTCAAAAGCTTCATATAAGGACTTTCCTTCAACATTGATAAAATCGGATTTGTTATTATTCGTTGACTTATTTAAAATATTATTCACCAATTGCCATTCCTTCTTAACATTACCTCTTATTTTACTAAATTCATTTACGTAATAATTAGTTTTACATGTAGAGACTTCCATAGAAATTTCCTTACAGAGAGCTTTGTAACGAGATTTAACATTCATGTTAGTAGGTTGCTTGGAACATTTTTTGAAAAGTTTATTTTTGCTTTTAATTTTTTTCAATAAGTCGACAGACATCCAGGGTTTCAGTCTTTTAAGCTTAGAGTCGCGATTTATTACTTTTGTAGTACATGAATTTACGTGATCAACTAGGATATCAAAAAACATATTAAAAGACTTAGATGGGTTAGGTTCACAGTAAACATTTTCCCATGTTTCAGAAACAAGTTTATTATTTAAAGCAGCAAAATCAGTTTTATTGAATAAAATATCAAGCTGTGGTTGTGTTTTCTCTATAAGACTAACATTTTCAAAACGTAAACACGTCATGCAATGATCTGAAAAATTAAAATCCGAACCAGAGCTGCTTAAAGATAGTTTACTTGATTGACTTAACCGCACAAAAATATGGTCAGTGCAAGTAGAAGAGTTGTCAGTTATACGAGTAGGTTCATTAATGCATGATTCAATACCATACGCCGAGAGTAAGAATAAATATTTATCAACCAGTGATGAATTTTGTAAGATATTTATGTTGATATCACCTAGCAAAATAAGATTATCACACTTAACATTAGACAAAAGGACATCCAGATCACTCAAAAACATATCATGATTTAAGTTATTTAAGTTATAAGTGGAACCTGTAAATACAAAAAAATGAGTATTTTTTGTTATCAATTAAACAGCAAATCCTAGCCACATCAGAACTTTTAAAGTTAAAACAACTAAAATCACATTTGTATTCCTCTCTTACAAAAACAGCCACTCCTCCAGCACCATAATCGTTGTTGCAGTTGATATAAGTTTTATATCCAGGAATATTAAATAAAGATGTTTCACAATCATAGATCCAGATTTTCGTTAAAAAGATGAAGACAGGCTTGTTAACAAATGACTCAATATGCAATATGAAATTATCAAAATTTTTTCTCAAACTTCTAATATTTTGATGAATAATATAAAAACTATTTGGGTTCGATAAAATATCATAAAAATTTAAATGTTTACAGAGCGCAAAAGGAATATTGAATAAATTTTCTTGAGGATTACAATTTTCCATAATTCTTTCAAACAGTAAAAATTAACTAAACTGACTTAAATTAATGTATTTAGATCCTCAAATGAATTAATTACCAAAGCAATATCACCCTCCTTTTTGCGCATTAAAACTCTACCATTACTAACCCATAGATAATTATAATTCTTGACTGTCTTTAATATAAACTAATATAAACTGTTACAACCATGAAAAAACGTTGCATGGAATTTTAACTCTGTGACTACTGTCGAAACGGTAAATTTTAAGAAACGAAAATAAAGTTGAGGTCTTCGGGACATGATAAAAATAAATAAAAATTACGGCGTCATGAAGTCACTCAGGAAACCGCGTAATGTGACGCATATGCATCAGTTTTGCTGGATAATTAGAGGCTAAGGCAAAGTTAATGCACAAAGGAAAAATACAACCAATGGAGAAGCAAATAAAAAAAATCAAAACCAAAAGCAACAACACCAACAATAACAACAACATTAAGAACAACACCAACATTAAGAACAACACCAACGTTAACACCAACACCAATACCAACACCAACACCAACACCAACACCAACACCAACACCAACACCAACACCAACACCAACACCAACACCAAAACCAACACCAACACCAACACCAACACCAACACCAACACCAACACCAACACCAACACCAACACCAACACCAACACCAACACCAACACCAACACCAACACCAACACCAACACCAACACCAACACCAACACCAACACCAACACCAACACCAACACCAACACCAACACCAACACCAACACCAACACCAACACCAACACCAACACCAACACCAACACCAACACCAACACCAACACCAACACTAACACCAACACCAACACCAACACCAACACCAACACTAACACCAACACCAACACCAACACCAACACCAACACCAACACCAACACCAACACCAACACCAACACCAACACCAACACCAACACCAACACCAACACCAACACCAACCACAACACCAACACCAACACAACACACACCATCAACACCAACACCAACACCAACACCAACACCAACACCTACACCAACACCAACACCTACACCAACACCAACACCAACACCAACACCAACACCAACACCAACACCAACACCAACACCAACACCAACACCAACACCAACACCAACACCAACACCAACACCAACACCAACACTAACACTAACACCAACACCAACACCAACACCAACACCAACACCAACACCAACACCAACACCAACACCAACACCAACACTAACACCAACACCAACACCAACACCAACACTAACACCAACACCAACACCAACACCAACACCAACACCAACACCAACACCAACACCAACACCAACACCAACACCAACACCAACACCAACACCAACACCAACACCAACACCAACACCAACACCAACACCAACACCAACACCAACACCAACACCAACACCAACACCAACACCAACACCAACACCAACACCAACACCAACACCAACACCAACACCAACACCAACACCAACACCAACACCAACACCAACACCAACACCATCATCAACACCAACACCAACACCAACACCAACACCAACACCAACACCAACACCAACACCAACACCAACACCAACACCAACACCAACACCAACACCAACACCAACACTAAAACCAACACCAACACCAACACCAACATCAACATCATTATCAACATCAACATCAACATCAACATCAACATCAACATCAACATCAACATCAACATCAACATCAACATCAACATCAACATCAACATCAACATCAACATCAACATCAACATCAACATCAACATCAACATCAACATCAACATCAACATCAACATCAACATCAACATCAACATCAACATCAACATCAACATCAACATCAATGTCAACACCAACACCAAAAACAACAACAACAACACCAACATCAACAACAACAACAACAGCTACAACAACAACAACAACAATAATCTAGTTAGTTATGATTACAACAGTTTTTTCGTGGCAACCAACATTGCTCAGAAACAAAAAATACCACGATGAAACCGGAAAAGGACTATGGTATGAATTAGGATATGGATTAGGTCCAAATATTAAGACACACCTAAAACACACCTTTCCAAACTAGGAAAGGGATTCGGTATATTTGATTTAGTCAAGAACTTAGTCATGAATTAAAAAAAGAGTTTGGACATGAAATAGGTGTATAAAGAAACACCGTCACGTCAAAACCTACGGTTGTGTACACGACACAACCAACTCTATTTTTTTCTTAATTTTAGTTTTTAGTGTTGATGGTGATATAGAGATGTTTGACCCGGTACAATGGAGAACGTGAAGTTACACATCACAAATTTTGAAGAAATTCCTTTCTGTTTTTTTCAGCGTCTACGTTTTATTTTTATCTTATATATTCAACTTAATGTTCAATCCATTATTTAAAAAAAAAAATCCCTACAAATCAATAAAGTTACATTTCTACAGAATTTTAGATTTTATTCCATTAAAAACAGAAATCTTTTGTTGGCTGTCAAACTTAGGTTGTCAGATTATCACAAAGGATTTTACATTCAAGCAATATTATTACATCAACCAACTCGTTTACAATAAGATACAAATAGGAATAACCACTTCTCACATCTGTTTTTTACCAATACATACACAAATAAGCCCAGACAAGAGCTAGAGCTTCTCTCCAAAATAATCTGCAAACAAATGATCGAATTTATACCAGAACACAACGATGTAATACTTTTGTATTGTTTTTCCTTATGTGTTTTTGACAATTTAAAACAAAACAAGCTGAAGATTTAATGAATATCCTTGTGAAAATAGGTTCATTCAATTACTAAGCAAAATGCCAAAAATCCTTTGCTCAAATTGCCTTGTTCAATTTTACGATAATATTATAATCAAATAACTATAATTTCTACAGCAAAGAGACTTAAAAACACAAAACAAGAATAAGGAAAAAAAATCCGATTTCCTTTTTAAGGAGTAGAGCCTGAAATAGATTGAACATGATTTGATGTGCCTGCGAGCTAGAGAATGCATCCCAATACGATTTTGTTTTCTGGGCTATGCTGACAATGTTGCTGTTGTTGTTGTTGTTGTTGTTGTTGTTGTTGTTGTTGTTGTTGTTGTTGTTGTTCTTGTTGTTGTTGTGGGAGTTGTTGTTGTTGTTGTTGTTGTGGGAGTTGTTGTCGTCCTTGCTTCTGACTGTATAATACGATTTTTGCATTTGATGAAGATTGTATTTATTTCCGGTATTATTGTGTGCTATTTTTTTTTTTTTTGTTTTTGTTTGTTTCTATTTTTGTTTCTGTTTTTGTTACTTTATGTCATACATCCAATTGTTATGGCAGCGAGCGGACAGCTAGCTAGCTAGCTAACTCGTCGTCAACGTCAACAACTTTTCAAACTGATTTTGAGTTTTTCGATTTTCAACGTAATCGAATTTGAGACTATGTCGAGTATAGATTTCAAAATCATGCAATGAGGAGAGTGTGTGAGCAATTTGCATAGCATATTCTAAGGCGCCTTCAGCAAGTTGTGAATGGGTGGGTGGCTTTGTGTGTATGTATATGTATGTGTGTGACTTGTTAATATGGCTTTTTGTTAAGCTGGCTTTTGTATTTGACTGTGTACCATGGCACAAATACAGGCGAGTGTTGAAAGGACGCAAGGAATTTGCTATAAGTTGGAAATGCAAGAAAGCATTCGAACTACATTTCAATTTAAATTTCGATTTGGTATCAGATACTTTTGTAGCTAAGTAAGAAGAAAAGCAGATCAGTTAGATTCAGCATCTGACCAAAATGAAATTTGACCAAAAGCGTATTCCTAAGAGTACAATGTAGAAGTTTTTTTCTTTCTGCGCAATTTTAAGCTGAAAAGTGTGCAGGTGGAACATTTTCATATCTTAAGACCATCCATCCTTTTCCCCATAAATCTTTTTGTTGCCTATTTTGTCGCTTGGTCAGTAAGTACCTGAGCAAAAAAAAAATCAAACAAAATCCAATAGATACTCGAGTATTATTCTTCCATTGACACGTGCATGGACGAAAATGCAAACTTTACCCTATTGGCTGCCATATTGCAGCTGTTTGCCTCAGATGTCAAACGCCAATAGCTCGATTTTATGCAACGCAACTGGTAGCAAGCACCACTACTGACGCACAAGCTGATAAAGCACACGCACATTTCTTTGGCCAACACTTCATCGACATTGCAGAGTAGTGGCATGGCCACAAGGCTTGACGTTGCATTGTTGCTTTTTTTTCCCACAGCAGCGTCTGGCACTTGAATGACTGGCGACAATGTGCGGCAGGAAGAGAAAAAATGCAACGCTTGAAAATGTCTCTGCCCGTTATAAAGTCATGGTTGCAGGATTAAGGACACTGATGGCGAAAAATTTAAATTAAAGTGAAATATTGGCGGATCATCGTGTCTGAAAAGTGTCTGAAAAAATCAAGCGAAAGAGTGAAAAATTCAATATTCATTGCAGGCTGTTGCAAGTTTTGACTGATGGAACGTGACTTGAATCGATGCATCGATTATTGCAAATGGCTTAAGAACCACTATGAATGGATAAAATTGACATATTGCCAGTGCAGCGAATAAGAAAGAGATTTTTACATAATGTGCAAATAATTCAAGATTTAAATTAAATTTGTGGAAGATTTTATGTGGGTTGCATAAAAGTTGTGGTTGGAAGCAAATTTAATGTAAAACTACCTACCTACAAGAACGCTCTTAAGTGCTGGAAAATGTTCAAATGATAGAACATTTTTTTCAATCTGATTTTAGAGTTTGGAGAAGCATTGCTCCAAATAAGTTTTTGTTTTTGTTGGAAAATTTTTGAGTTCATAGCAAAAAATTTTTGGATAACAATGCAATTAGTTTCAGGTTGAACCGATGTTAAAGAAAATACTAGGAAAAATCTGTGTTAACCCTTTCGGCATATTTGTTGCCATACGGCAACAGTTTGCTTTGTGGCTCTGTTTCTACTTTGAGACACCCCGCTTTTTAACAATACATTTTTAATGATAGATTGATATGTGATGAAGAAGAAGACAAAATCAAAAATACGAAAATTAATTTTTATAACATGTTTTTCAAGGTTATTTCGTTGGGAACTCATGAGCGCGACCACGCGGCCACGCGACTTCAAAAAAGAGCAAATTAAAAAAATTATATTTTTAAATATTTCCGAGAGTTTTCTAAAACTAAAGGTAATTAAATGTAATACTACGAATGTAAGAGATCTTGTTTACATTTTTAGTTAGAAAAAATATGTGATTTTTATAGCGCTAGAAGATTTTAAAATTTTTTTGAATATTTCTAAAAATTTAATATTAATATTTTGTATACGGCCTCTAATTATTTATATTGAAAACAATTTTTTCGAGCTCTAGGCCAAGCATGTTGTCAACAAGACAACATGAAGAACAAAGAAGAAAGACCCTAAAATGAAAGTGTGGAAAAAGGGAGGAGCTAAACAGCAAAAATAACAACAACTTCAATATGCTCTGATAGCAGTAAACCGCTGTGATCGAATTTCGAAGATGCACATGAATTAAGGCTATGCCTGAAAGTATGATACGATCTAGATTGTTAACCTTAGTACAGTATGCATCAAAAAGTAGATAAGAACTCAGTTACAAAAATTCCAGCGTTCTCTGCCAAAAACCAATTCCGGGTAACTTTCTCGGCATATTGGCAGTATATGTAGAACCTAAGTAGCTTGAGTGGATCACAGTGTAAAGTCATACAAAGGCTACTGATGAGTTGGTGTAGCGGCCAATGAAACAGTCTGTATAGTCAAGCTGTGTGATTTGCTCTATACAGAGCCGTTGTTGTTGTTGTTGGTTGTTGCCTTCTTTGTTCTTCATGTTGTCTTGTTGACAACATGCTTGGCCTAGAGCTATTTCTAAAAATTTTTGTAGTATCTATTAGGAAAGCAATACGGCTTTCAAACTTCATACTCAGTTTTTTTTAGTCAAAAACTGACCCTGAACGATGTTTGGAATGTTTGGCATTGCCAGGGCTAATTTGGCACTGAAAGGGTTAAGCAGGATTTACACTGCTGCAAAGGTAATGCACTGAACACATTGACGACGACAGCAACGACAGGCGTCATATTAGGAATAGTTCTATATCGACGACACGACATTTCAACATTAGACCTAATTCTCTTCATAAGAAATAAATGTAAAAAAATTTGACAGATGTCGTAATATTGCTGTTGTAGTGTTAGTGCAGTTAGTGCATAATAGCCCAAACACAATGTGTGAGCAGCAGGTCTCCAATCTGTCGTTGTAGAGAAATGTTGAGCGACTTCATTATAATAAACGCGACAGCAGCAAACTTCAGCAGCAAGCATAGTTAACAAAAAACAATGGCTGCATTCAGCCGACTCAACAGTTGCCGTTTAGAATAACAACACAGAGCTGAAAAAGAAAGCCATTCAATTTGATTTTATTTTCAAAAAGATGAATGATTGAATAACGAAATAAGAATCCATTCGATGGATCCAAAACTCATTCATAAATAAAAATGATACTTCACAATCAATTTTAAAAAATTGGTTAATAATACGTTTAATTTATATCAATTAATGACTAAAAAATCAAGTATAAATAAGAAATTAGTAATGAATGACAAATGAATAATAAATAAAAAATTAATAATGAATAAAAAAATTAATAATGAATAAAATATGAATAATGGGTAAAAAAGAATATAATTGAAAATTCTGAATTCCATTATTAGTGCATTATTAGCATTCATATGAATAAAAAATTGATACATTATTCCTTACAACAAAAATGATGAAATTAAATTAATAACACTATGCGCTTTTTTCTAACCTTTTTTCCTCTGTATTTGATAATTTCAACGTTTTTCACTTAATTTTGGTATGAGGAATCTCGTGGTGACATTTGTCTTACCACTTTACCGAACACTATAGAACAAAAATTTTTTTTTAAGATGTATAGCTCAGAATGAAAAATTACTCAAGATATGCACTTATTTTTGTATCGATAACTCTTGTACCATTAGGATTTTCATTTTGGTTTCTTCAGAAAAGTTCTTCCTATTATGCTTGCCAACAAATTTGCTTTACAATTAAATTAAAAAAACGCTTACAGTGAGTCTTATGTGGGTCTTACACATAATCACAAAAAAGAGGATTTTTTCGTTTTTCAATATTTAAAAGCCAAATAAAAGCTAAGGAAATAGCTTTAAATATTAAATATCATTCACTAAAGTATAGTTTAGATACCAAAGATACTAATATTTTAAAATCTTGTTTCACTGTAAACGTTTCATCCGCTACATGTCCGCTGAATTCGAAGGTTGCCTGATTGATTTGGAGTTAGTTGCATGGGACAACTTGAAATCCGTAATTGAACACTGCTTGGGAAAAGTTCGACGGGAAGATTGGCGTGTACTTATGTGTGAACTGCTCTCATTATTTGAGAATATAAATGTGAATATGTCTTTGAAGGTGCATTTCTTACATAATCATATTGATTGGTTTGAGCGTCATATTGTCATATGAATAAAAAATTGAAAAATTGACAGCAAAAATGATTAATTGAAATGAATAATTAATAAAGTTTTTAAAATGAAATGTGAATAAACATTTTATTTAGAAATCAATTTTGCATTTATTTATGGATTCTTATGTCGTTATTCAGTTCTACAATACAGTTCAAGCAAAATATCCCTCACTAAGGGATAGATAACATAAATTTCACAAGAGTTCAGTTTGCTGAATGTGACCAGTAATAACCAATGTAAGCAATGGCGGAAACCTGCTTTTGTTGCCTGTCAAATTAGAATTAAATTGTCGCAACGTCGATCGACAATGTTGAGCGACAAGTCTCCAAAATACGTCCCATAAGAAATACATGTAAATGAAAATGACAATTGGCGCTTGCCGCTCGTCGCGCGTATTGTTTTCGGGCTATAAAGCTTTAATATCGCTAAAGGCATGATAATATCATCAAGTTAAGCTGTAACAATACTTTATAATGAATATGCTGTTTTTATTAAACTATAATAACTTTATCCAGTAGTTATTTTCAAGAATGAAATGTCATATAAAAGAAAATCAAAATTTTGCAATTTTGTGCAAGGGCTGCCTTTTAAGTCTTGAGCTTCGGCAAATATAACCATTGCCAGATGAACAGTTCCATTCGAAAATTTGTCATTTTCTAGCACAAATGTATTGACAACATTTTGGTGTATGTGCGCTTATTGTGTTGTTTACAGTGATTTGAAAATTGTATTTCAGCAAAAATTTAACATATCAACATTTTCGGGTGATGATTTTTTTCGATTTTCGACGTGGATTGATAAGAAAAAATGAATCGATCAAATTAGTTCGACTTTTGGTGATGAAGCACCACACCCAGCGACTGTATAACGCTGGTACAATGAGTTCGAGCTTGATCGTCCTTCTCTCCAAGACGAATTTCGTGAAGTTCATCTTAGAACGGCTGTTGTGGCAGAAAACATCGATGATATGCGTGAACTGTTGGAAGCAGATTCTTGCTTCTGTTGGAAGCAAGATGGTGTTATTCTTGAGCATTACTTGGACTATTTTACATGAGCATGGACATTTGATTTTACATGATCATTTACCCACACAGTAATTTAAGCCCATACAAAAGTTGGAAAAAATAGGAGTTGTCCGATTTGTATGAAATTTTGTGTGGTGAATAATTATTATAAGAGGTTATTATCTCAAGACCTTGATAAGTTGCTACTCAACCCTTTAACCTTTGTTAGTTTTTATCTGCATCTTATTCTTCACTATTGAATATCTTTAATTTTTTCATGAATTCATCTGTATCCTATTTTTCACTATTAAATATCTATACTAATCATCTTTGTAAAGTTATCTGGTTCTTTGTTTTAAATAATGTCAATGAGTTTTATATTTAAAAACTTAATTCAGTTGTTTTTTACGGTATGTCTAAAGTGTTTGTGGTTAATATATTCTTCTATGTTTGGCTGTAACAATTCTAATAATGGTACTAGCGAAAATAGTAAGGTTCTTGTTAATGTTTTGTGTAGACGGTTCTCTGGCTTAAAAATTGCTCATTTTAATGCTCGGAGTCTTAATTCTAATAAACTAGATTACTTTAAATATGTGTTTGAAGACTCGTCTATTGATGTGATTTGTGTATCTGAAACGTGGTTCTGTCCCGAAGTCAGCGACTCTGTTTATGTGTTAAATAATTTTAACTTATTTAGGAATGATAGAAGTGATAGGAGAGGGGGAGGTGTAGCAATTTACTGCCATAAAAGCTTGAGTGCTACAGTGATACAAAAATCCTCCAATAGTTCTTTAGAATTTTTAAATCTGTATGTAACTGACAATCATGTGAAAATTTTTCTGTCTTGCGTATACAACCCCAGTAAATTGAATAGTCTAAACTCTTATTTCTCAGAGCTTTCTAATTTATCAATTGATTTTAATTACTTTGTTATATGTGGTGACTTTAATGTTAATTTATTGTGTCATGATAATTTTACAAATTCAGTCTATGATAATGTTTCGTCTGTCGGTCTGTCAATTGTTAATGAAACTATGCCTACTCGATTCTCTAATAATGACACTCCAAGTCTTCTTGACTATTTTATTGTCTCCGATTTGTCGTCTGTTCTTCTGTTGGATCAAATTTATTTTCTTAGCGATCACGACTTAATTTTCTGTACACTTGATATAGCGCTGTCTCGCTCTGTTACATCTAGAACGATTACATATAAAGACTTCAAGTCTATTGATCTTCCGTCTTTGCGCAATGATGCTTGCTGCATTCCATGGAATGATATCTGGTTCTTTGCAAGCGTAAGTGACAAAGTAAATGTCCTTACTCAAAAAATAAACCATCTTTTTGAAGCCCATGTTCCAGTGCGGACTGTTCTTATTAAGAATGTGTCTTGTCCTTGGTACACGTCAAATGTCCAGAATGCAATAAAGAGACGTAACAAAATGCATAAGCGGTGGAAAAGAAATCCGTCGCCGGAAAAGTGGGAAGAATATAGAGCTGCAAGGAATGTATCAGTTCTTATATGCAGGCAATCAAAAATGAGATACTGCTCTAACAAGCTAAAAACGACGCTTCCTGCTAAAGAGCTTTGGAAAAATCTAAAAAGCCTTGAAATTGGTAACAAGACAGTAGTTGACTGCTGTGTTGATCCCGATGTAATGAATGATTTTTTCCTAAATACTAATGCCAGTCCTGGTAACCTTGAAGAATTGACAGATACATTTCATGAACCAAATTTCCAGTTTTCTACAGTTAACGAATATTGTGTTTTCAAACAAGTAATGAAAATTAAATCAAATGCTGTTGGTGAGGATGGAATTTCGATTAAATTCGCTAAACTCATTCTGCCTTTCATAGTTAGCCCACTAACACATATAATAAATCATTGTTTCGCTTCCTCTTCTTTTCCTTATTCCTGGAAAATTGCAAAGGTTTTGCGTGTTGCTAAAAAACCCCACGCCAGTGAACCCAGTGATTTCAGGCCTATTAGCATTTTGTCTTCCTTGTCAAAAGTATGTGAAGCTATAATGGCTGATCAAATATCCAATTTTATCGCACAAAATAATCTCTTATCCCCATTTCAATCTGGATTTCGTGGTGGCCACAGCTGTGCAACTGCCACTCTTAAGGTACTTGATGACATTAAATCTCCATATGATGAAGGCTTTCTTACCCTGCTTTGCATGATTGACTTCTCTAAAGCATTTGACTCGGTAAATCATTCGTTACTTTGTCAAAAACTAAAAAACTATTATGGATTTTATGGCAATGCTGTTAATCTTATGAGTAGCTATTTATCGAACAGAGTTCAGAGAGTAAGCGTTGACAATAACTGCTCTCAATACAAGTATGTTTCCAGTGGAGTCAATATTTATAAACGACATTTTTAGGGTGTGTAAATACTCCTCTATGCATGCCTATGCCGATGATGTTCAACTTCATCTCTCTCGCAGGACGGGTCTCCTTGAAGATTTAAGCTATAGAATGAATGAGGATCTTGATAGTGTTCATAAATGGGCTATTAGAAATGGTCTTCAACTGAATGCGCTAAAATCATATGTGTTACCTATTGCTCGAAATAAAGTGTGCTTTGATGACATTCCTGACTTGTTTATAGGGGACAGAAAGCTAAAACTAGTATGTAATGTTAAAAGCCTTGGCTTTCAAATTAATTCGTCCCTTACTTGCACTGATCACATAAATAGTGTAGTCCGAAACATTTATTATGCCCTGCGAAACTTAAGAACGTCAGCTCAGTTTACACCTACTGATACCAGGCGTAAGTTAGTATTGCAAATGATAGTCCCTGCAATAACGTATTCTGAGCTTATTTATAGTAAATTAGATTCTAGTTCTGAGCACAAACTGAGAATTGCGTTTAATCATGCGACGCGATATGTTTATAATATTCACAGGTTTGATCACATATCTCAATTCAAGAATAGTATTCTTGGCTGTGATATAATTAGCTACCTAAATGCTCGTAACTGCATATTCCTACATAAGTTGATTCACCGTAAAGTTCATCGGTATTTGTTTGAGAAATTGCAATTCTGTCAATCGTCCAGAAGTAACATGATGATTATACCTAGCTTTAATTCTCTTAACTCAACTAGGCTATTTTTCGTTAATGCCATACGATTATGGAATGCGTTACCCAGTTACATTAAATCTATTCGTAATGAAAACAGTTTTAGGCAGGCCGTTCTAAATCATTTTGCTTGATTTCAAATATTTTTAAAACATATTACCAGATTTCTTTTTCTTATTTCTTCAATTTTTCAATTTCTAAATTTCTAAAATCATTTTAATTTTCTGCTTTATTTTACATAATATATTTTATTAATTTCTTGTTTTTCATTAATGTTAGTAATTAATCTGAAATTCATGTATTCTAATTTATATTGTTCATATTATCAAACAGTATCTACAACTATAATTTATGTTAACTTTTTTTTTGTTTTTTTTTTTTATAGAAGTATTATAAGTTATGTTAATTTTCTTAAATTTTAATATCCCTAACTATATATCTTTGTATACGAAAAGAACTTGTTCTTATTATACTAATGATGATGTTATTAAATAAAAATAAAAAAAGAGCTTGTAACGAAGTACGCCACTTAGGATCTATTTACGTTTGCCATAAAAGTTTCATAATTATACTCGTATGTTAAAAAATGAGAGAGATATGAATATTTTGAATTTAAGGCTTTTTCTACGAGTACGATTTTCTTCAACTAAAACAAAAAACCGCTGTTAGCACTATCTTAAAAGAACATTTTTAATTTTGGTTTTCATATTTTGATATAACCATCCAATTTTCGTTCGAGCTCGGTTGATTGCGAAAAAGTGATTTTTCTTAATAATCCTATTGCTTATCAAAGCTTATCAGTTTTTTTGTGCAAGTTTTGTAGATTTCTATTTTGATATAGTCCAAAGAATAGGTGGTAGGTGTGGTTTTAATCCAATTTTCTCATTTTTAAACGTGATCTTCGGTTTTCTTCTTTTTTTTTAAAAACAAAGCTCAGATATTTTCATTACGATAGCCACAAAATTTCTCTTGTAAACATGAAGACGGACAGACCGACAGATATCACTTACAGATCGATTCTGTGCGTTACCGGTAACAGGAATATTGTTACCGAAACTCATTACCGGTCTTAGAAATTGGTATTCTGTGCACTCGGTTACGCTTTCAACAGTCGTAAACTCACCTTATTGAAATGAGTCTCTCTCTTTTATGTGGTGAAATATGAACAACGGAAAGTGAGAACTAAATACTTAAGCCGGGAGTAGAATGATTGCGTATGCGCTTGCTTCCGTCTACTCGCTGGCGCAATTTACGCAACAAAATATGTTGGTCGTACAATGAAATATGTTATTGCGCTTAGAGTTTGCGCTTAGAGCAGGGATACAAAATGATTGAAATTCAATTTTTGGTGTATTAACGCTAAGATCTTGAAAATATTTGGATGTTTAGCAATATAAATTACTAACCATAAGCATAAAAAAAGGAATGTTAACAAAATTACAAGTAATAACTTATTTAAATATTTATTTATTAAAATTCATGATAAAGGGTCATCTCTGAAAATTCCAAAGAATAAACTCGTTTCTTTTTTTTTTGTTGTTCTCGTTGTTCGCTATTTGTAACGAGCTGGGAAAAAGCGCAATTTACGCAAGAAAAATTGAAATATTATCAACTTTTGTTGCGTCAATTGCGCTGACAAACTTTGCGCCTGTCAGCATTCTACTCACTACCATAAACTTTCGTGCATTTCGAATCTAATTCCACCAGCGAGTAGACGGAAGCAAGCGCATACGCAATCATTCTAATCCCGGCTTTAGAATTAATTGCATCATGTTAACTTTTTGTATAATACTAGCCTTTTCCTGGCGCGCGTTGCTGCACACTGCAACTATATGGGAACATAATAGGTGTATTCAAAAGTTTTCTTAGACTCATAGTTTGACACCACTGTCATTCTCCACTGCCCGTTACAGTTACATTCCCAGTAGCAGGAGATCACCAAATAGTAACTCCATTTTGAGTTTGTATGCAAGTACTGCTACTTTTACTTTCAAAGCTATTCGATAATACAAATTTTAATCGTATGGGCAGAGCCATACCCCCTTATATAATACCCATCCCAGTTTTCTAGTATGCCGACAATGAGCATACAAACTAAATTACCAAAATGTAGCCAAATCGACGAAAACCGTAGGAAATATAGCATTTTTATTGATTTGTGGGCGGTAGGAGGGGGTGTGACAGAAATTTTAACCATCTCGTACTTGAAAAAAATGTACTGCCAAAATTTCAGCGCTATCGGCTCAGTAATTTTGAAGTTTCCAGCCATCACACAAACAGCGTTTTGCTTTTTGTATTTATATTTTGGATAAAGATTATTGGCTATAACTTTTGATTGGTAAGAGATACTAAAAAAATTTTTTCTAATTAATTAATTTTTTAGCCTGTATATTTTTTAAAAATATAAAAACACAATATTGGAAAAATCATTTTTTTAATCACAAAAATGGTTTTTAATTTTTGCGTTCAATTGAAACAATTTTTGCCGATAAATGTTATAGGTTTTAAAAATAGAGTTGAAAATTTGCGAATTTGAATTTAAATTATTTTTACAACAAAAACAAACTTTGAGCCTTTTTCGAGGAAAACTCCAATATTTCAGACTTTTTTTGAAAAAAATATTTAAAATATATAAACTCAACTATCGGTATTTTTGCAACAAGGTTTTCATAATACTTTGATGAAGCTTTAAGACAAAAAAAAATTTAACAAAATGTATAAAAAAAGCAGCGGAGATATTTGAATCGAAAGTCACAAAATTAAATTTCTGATTGTGTTTTTCTCATTTTTGAGCCCGATGTTGCATTAAATATATCGTTGTAGTTCTAACTTTTCATAGTTTTCAAGATATGTTCATATTTTTGATGTCAAATAACGGAAATTTTTTAATTTTACTAAATTTAAGATATATTTTATATTTTGTAAATATTTGCATAAGTAACAACTAAAAATATGAGATTTTGTAAAAAATTTGTACTACAGCACCATCTGGTGTCCAAGGTGGTTCACAGAAGATACTGTCAAAAAACTTATCGTACCTGAGAACTACTATATACTAATTTTTATTCTTATCGCATGAGTGGTTTGAGAGTTTTAGGTGGTTTTGCAAAAAATCTTTACTACAGCGCGCTCTGGTGTTCAAGGTGTAACGACTCCCTGTTTACCAGGGTCTATAGCTGGGACAGACAAAGCGGCTGTCCAGGGTCGTTCACAAAAATTTATTTACTTTTGGACACTAAATCAATTACGCAATTATTTTAAAGTTTTCGTTATAATTTTATTCCCTCTTCAAACTAATTCAAATTTAATACATAAGTAGTAAATGCGATAAAAAAATTATTGATTGAACAAAATAAAAAAACAAAGAATTTGGTATAGCATTTAAATGGCTAATGAAATATAGAATAGATAATGTGTTTTTAGTACAACTTCACCATATCCTTAAGATACTACTCCTGAGCCATCGACTGTGAGATTCGTCGCTCCAGCGGTGGTGGTGTGGCGCGAGCGTTTCTGGTGCCGTGTTCTAGTTGACCTAATATTTAAGTCGTATGCCTTACAAATACTGGTGAAGATTCTTAAAGAGGCACGAACAGGGTAAAAACCACGCTATCGTGATATACTTACAACTTAAATGTCTTATAGTTACTTTATAAAGGTCCTTAAAGAGACACTAACAGGGTAAAACCCACGCTATCGTGATATAACTAGTAATAGTCGACGGAGTAGACAGGGTAAAAACCACGCCACTACTATAGACGTAAAGAGTAGCACTGTTAGTGAGTGATGCTACTGATACCTTACCGACAAAGTCCTTAAAGAGGCACGAACAGGGTAAAAACCACGCTATCGTGATATAACTTAAAGAAGCACGAACGGGGTCAAAACCACGCTATCGTGATATAACTAATGATAATCGACGGAGTAGACAGGGTCAAAACCACGCCACTACTATAGACGTAAAATTAATAATTTATAAAATATGATACGGATAATTTATAAACTATGAAATGGAAATAATAGTTAGATAGGAGATAATAAGAGATCAAGGAGTTTAAGAGAAAGATTTAAAATTAAATTAAAGTCACTAAATCACTTAGATAATAAGTACCTAAGATACCATACGATATTTACAAAAGAAAAGGAAACTCACGCATACCACCTTAGAACACGCACGCCTCACCACTTCGGCTCGTTGTCTCACAGGGAATCCTTAGTCCCTGGCTTCGCTGCTGACGTGAATGTTGCTGAATGTTGAACTTGGTATGCGGCTGTACGCTTGATGCAGCTGCGCGCTGTCGACGTTCACTCTGTATTTGAGGCTGCTGCGCGCTGTCGTCGTTCACACTTTACTTGCTGCTGCTGCGCGCTGTAGACGTTCACTTTTTACTTTTACTTTACTTTTACTGTAGTTTTGTTTTTACGACTTGCCACCACCGTGGCTCTTGACTGACTGCCTGGTTTTCCATCCGCACTTGAGCTTCGACCTATCGTTCCTTGTCTCGCTCTGGTTCGTTCTGTTTCCACTTTTAGCGAACGAGTGGCGTGATCGAGCTCTCGCGTTCTCTTCTCACTCTCGCCTGTTTGTTCCGTTCCTGTATAATTGTATCATGGCATACGAGTGGCGTGATTTTTTCTTCCTTCTCTTCTCACACTCGTCTGTCTGTATGTATCGCATCACGCGAGTTTACTGGTTCCGTTGGAACACGCGCATACATGAAAAAAAAATAAAAATAATAAAAACTAACTGAAATATTCTCAACTCTATGCTAGCAAAAAAAATGCTCTGTCGTGGAGTTCGAGACCTAAGGGGGGTCCTACCCTATTATTTTAAAATTAAAGTATTTTCTTTTATATTTCTTACATTATTTCAAATGTTGAATTATTCTTTTATTTTTCAGCTATGTTTAAAAAAAAATAATGTATTAAAATAAAATAAAAACTATTTTCATATAATAAAAATATAAATTCTATACAGCGGCCGCGGTGCCTGCCGTTGGATGGCCAAGGTAAATTGCGATCTCCCGTCTCTTGGTGTTGGGCTGAAATAAAGGTGGAAGCACATTATGTAGGTCAAAATTTATGACCAAAATTTTGGTCCTTACAAAGGTGGATAAAAATTGATAGCCTACAAACACGCACCGTACCAAAAAACTTTAATACACAAATTTTCATGCTAATCAGATGAGTAGCTTAGGAGTCTATTGCATAGTTACTTACGACATTTAGTTCCAAAGCAATTCGATATCATAAATTTGGCCTGTGTGACCAAATTCCGCCTTGTCTAATGTTCGCTCAAATATATAGTAACTAAAGGGTGATTTTTTTGAGGTTATGATTTTCATGCATTAGTATTTGACAGATCACGTGGGATTTCAGACATGGTGTCAAAGAGAAAGATGCTCAGTATGCTTTGACATTTCATCATGAATAGACTTACTAACGAGCAACGCTTGCAAATCATTGAATTTTATTACCAAAATCAGTGTTCGGTTCGAAATGTGTTTCGCGCTTTACGTCCGATTTATGGTCTACATAATCGACCAAGTGAGCAAACAATTAATGCGATTGTGACCAAGTTTCGCACTCAGTTTACTTTATTGGACATTAAACCAACCACACGAATGCGTACAGTGCGTACAGAAGAGAATATTGCGTCTGTTTCTGAGAGTGTTGCTGAAGACCGTGAAATGTCGATTCGTCGCCGTTCGCAGCAATTGGGTTTGTGTTATTCGACCACATGGAAGGTTTTACGCAAAGATCTTGGTGTAAAACCGTATAAAATACAGCTCGTGCAAGAACTGAAGCCGAACGATCTGCCACAACGTCGAATTTTCAGTGAATGGGCCCTAGAAAAGTTGGCAGAAAATCCGCTTTTTTATCGACAAATTTTGTTCAGCGATGAGGCTCATTTCTGGTTGAATGGCTACGTAAATAAGCAAAATTGCCGCATTTGGAGTGAAGAGCAACCAGAAGCCGTTCAAGAACTGGCCATGCATCCCGAAAAATGCACTGTTTGGTGTGGTTTGTACGCTGGTGGAATCATTGGACCGTATTTTTTCAAAGATGCTGTTGGACGCAACGTTACGGTGAATGGTGATCGCTATCGTTCGATGCTAACAAACTTTTTGTTGCCAAAAATGGAAGAACTGAACTTGGTTGACATGTGGTTTCAACAAGATGGCGCTACATGCCACACATCTCGCGATTCTATGGCCATTTTTAGGGAAAACTTCGGAGAACAATTAATCTCAAGAAATGGACCGGTAAGTTGGCCACCAAGATCATGCGATTTGACGCCTTTAGACTATTTTTTGTGGGGCTACGTCAAGTCTACAGAAATAAGCCAGCAACTATTCCAGCTTTGGAAGACAACATTTCCGAAGAAATTCGGGCTATTCCGGCCGAAATGCTCGAAAAAGTTGCCCAAAATTGGACTTTCCGAATGGACCACCTAAGACGCAGCCGCGGTCAACATTTAAATGAAATTATCTTCAAAAAGTAAATGTCATGGACCAATCTAACGTTTCAAATAAAGAACCGATGAGATTTTGCAAATTTTATGCGTTTTTTTTAAAAAAAAAGTTATCAGGCACTTAAAAAATCACTCTTTACCTCTTGGGCCCATAACGTCTACATATCAAGTTCCACTGTCAAAAATGGACAACTCAGGAATAATAATGATTTCTAAAAAGTGGGCGTATATATAGTTAGACCACGCCCAGTTTTAGTATAGTTGCCGACAGTAACCATACGAACTTATTTACCAAATTTTAGTCTAATACGACCAAAAAGTCTTAAATATAGCATTTTTATTGATTTGTAGGCGGTAAAAGGGGGTATGGAAAAAAAAGGGTATGGAAAATATTTACAATGCCTATATTTTTCGCGCAAATGCAAACTTAAGTGAGACTTGCCAAATTATTCCAATATTCCATTTATTTCCGATTTCCCTTGCAAATATTTCCCCATATACACCATATGTGCGCATCTGTATTTTTTCACACCTGCATTTTGTAAAGGTTCACTAAAATGCTTATAATTCATGAACCAATACACATACAAAGACCGTTTGTACGAAAAAACCTTCGTATTGACGTCACCTTTCATGGGAAATTTCCAGAAACAAAATCGGTTCACACATTACAGAGAACATCAATTTCATACACAATGCAACTTATTTTTATATACATAGATATAGATATCAAAACAGTGGGCGCAAAAGTGGGCATGGTCAATTTTTCTTTCAGTAAACACTTAAATTGGACTACTACGAACGTTTGAAAAAAAAATTATCCAAATCGGTCCAGCCGTTTTCCGATTTTAGATAAATCGAAAAAAGTGGGCGCAAAAGTGGGAGTGGTCAATTTTTCTTTCCGACAAAACTTAAATTGGATTACTGCGAACATTTGAAAAAAAATTATCCAAATCGGTCCAGCCGTTTTCCGATTTTAGATAAATCAAAAAAAGTGGGCGCAAAAGTGGGCGTGGTCATTTTTTATTTCCTTAAAAACCTAACTTGGACTAAAACGAACATTTTAAAAAAAAAATTATCCAAATCGGTTAAGCCGTTCTGAAGTGATGCGATTTCAACCAAACGTACACATATTTTTATATATATAGATTTCCTACACCTCAACAGGGTTTCTTTAAAGGAGAGCCGGAGATAGACGGACAGACAGACGTACATTGCTCAATCGACTCGTGTGATGATGCTTATCAAGAATACATATACTTTTCTATACCAACATGAACAAGTCGTTTTGGAAAAATTTTATTCATTTTTCTCTTCACGATTACCAACTTTTTTCAACATGAATAAGTCGTGTCTGAAAAATGTTCTTTATTTTGATCAAATGATTGTGAGTAAATAGGTGAATTTTCTGAACCCTGATATTTATTCAAAAATATAAAACTTCAATATTGGAAAAAAATTTATATGTTGTAAATATTTGCATATGTATCCTAAAAAAATAACTAAAAATATGCCTTTTATAGACATATTATAGTTTTAGGCGATTTTGTAAAAAATGTATACTATAGCGCCATCTGGTGTTCAAGGTGGATTAAAGAAGATAGTGCTAAAAGAGTCATCGTACTTGAAAACCACTATATACCAATTTTGACTCTAATCGCATGAGCGGTTTGTGAGTTTAAGGTGGTTTTGTAAAAAATGTGTACTGCAGCGCCCTCTAGTGTTCAAGGTGGATGAAAATTAATAGCCCCAATACCCGCTCCATACCAAAAAACTTCTATATACAAAGTTTCATCGAGATCGGATGAATGGTGTAGAAATGCATTCAGGACACACAAACGTACATTCATTTTTAGACATAAGATTTTGTTTTTAACTAATATAAAAACTGCTAATTTTTTACTACTGATTAGTCTTACACTGCAGGATAGTTACAACCCGTCGTAGGACGAACTTTTATACTAGTAAATAAATAAAAATATAACACTGCTTCTACCACATTTCCAAAGTATATAGTTTCTGAAAAGTATATTGAAAACGATGTTTCTTAATGTTTCTTAAAAGTTGTAGGTCAAATAGCTTTAATCGAATAGTCGAATATGATAAAAATTTTTTAAATGTTTGGCCACGGGTTACGACAACATGGTTCATTAAGTCATACTCCTGGGAGCTCTAACTCGCTACAACTTTTTCGGCATTTCTTTAAATATCTATCGAAGTATTTCTTTGTTGTTCTCCATCTATTGCAGGCTTTTCTATATTGTTTTTTCTTTTGATAGATTAAACTTTCGTATTTTCCCCTAATACGGCTTTATGGCCGTAATAATACCTCAATGATACCTAACAAATTTAATCACAAGTTTTAAATGTCAAGCCTATTTAACTTTTTTATATTAAAAAAGTTTTCAATGCCAAGCCTGTTTATTGTTTTTTTTTTACAAATGCGTTGTTTGCAATATATTAACTGCGACCTTGATTTTCATGCAAATTCCTTGCAGGTACTCATATACTGATTCCAGACAAGGAATCCCTTGTGTGGTATTAAATTTTTCTTTTTAATTTTTTTTTTTTTTTCTTCTTTTCAAACTTTGAAGTGGTTTTTGTGGTTTTCTCAACCCTGACAAATTTTATTTTTTTATACCCTTATGAAGACAAATCAATAAAACACCTTTTGAGAACCACATTTGAAGGCTGTTTGTTGGCATGAGAGAATTTCAACTTATTTAACTTTTCCATTTCAATATAATTTGAATATTATTCTCAAGTTAGGCCTTTTAAAGCAGCTTGAAATGAAATAATAAAATCTCGAAAATGTATCTTTTTGACCTTAACAGATTTTATTTTAAGGTAAGATGACGTTAAATATAAATGCTTTTGATTTATATGGAATTATTACAGTTTCTTGCTGGAGTGGAGTCTTCATAATTTTAACGTACAATTTAAGTCTTTTGGTAAATAGTATTTAACTTTGAGATATAACATATTTTACTTCACTTCAACTTTACAATTTATAGCCAGAGCCATTGTCTGCTCGAACATAGCAATAAATATTGTGTTAATTTAAAGCATGCTGCAGAGTAACAGCAGCCAGTGTGGGATAACATTAAATTATAACATTGATTTGCTGCTTTACAACGCTCCTGACTACAAGCATTTGGAAATAATTAATAAAATATTAAAGTTTACCATTTTACCTTATTAACATGAAATTTTCAAATTAATTGCACTCAAAGTTTAATTCCACCTTTAATTGGCAAACCTTTTGTGAAAACTATTGTGTCAATTATATTGTTTATTTGTTCATTATTAAAATACACCAAATATTGACAAATTTCCAATGAACCGAATTTCCACCAATTCACCTTTTGCAGTACCCACAAAATCATTGCTTTTGTTTTCAATGTGTTGCTTGATTAAACCGTCCCTGTTTATTTCACCTGTTAACCAACTTAATTGGCTTTAAGTCATTTTCAATTAAATATTGTCTTTTCAGCTAGGTAGCGTAGACATTTTAGACTTCAATGAAAATTTCTTTGCTCAGGGGAAATTAATTTCATTTAAGTACCTCTGCCTAACCTTACCGTCTTTAAAGTTTGTCAATTCTTAATTACTCTCGGCTAGCTTTGTGGGTTGATGTAGTTGTTGGAGCAAGAACCTGGCAGACAGAATACATTTGGCTAATATGGCTTTAGAGGACAGCATGTCTTTTGTGCAGAAACTTTAGCTTATCTGAAAGAACTGTTGAAGAGCTCAAGAGTCCAAATATTATTTATACGTCTCTAACATGAACGAATAGCTCAATCGGAAGTAGCCTTATTTCTATTAAAGCAGGATTATAAGACACTTTATATGCTTATTAAATGATTCGATTTTATTGAAGTATTTAAATTTCATCTCTACTAAAAGTTTTGAGTATGACGGATTGTTTTTTGATGCAATGTGCTAGATAAGGTAAAGAATAAAATTAATTTATCAATACTACACTGGCGGGCAATGAAACTGACTCACTTTATTTTTTCATTTTAATGCTGTTTTCTGTGCTTTCCTTTCCTATAAAAAAAGAGTTGGCTGTGCCGTGGACACACCCGTAGGTTTTGACGTGACGAAGTTTCTTGTTGTTGTTGATGTTGATGTTGATGTTGATGTTGGTGTTGGTGTTGGTGTTGGTGTTGGTGTTGGTGTTGGTGTTGGTGTTGGTGTTGGTGTTGGTGTTGGTGATGGTGTTGATGTTGATGTTGGTGTTGGTGTTGGTGTTGGTGTTGGTGTTGGTGTTGGTGTTGGTGTTGGTGTTGGTGTTGGTGTTGGTGTTGGTGTTGGTGTTGGTGTTGGTGATGGTGTTGGTGTTGGTGTTGGTGATGGTGTTGGTGTTGGTGTTGGTGTTGGTGTTAGTGTTAGTGTTAGTGTTGGTGTTGGTGTTGGTGTTGGTGTTGGTGTTGGTGTTGGTGTTGGTGTTGGTGTTTGTGTTGGTGATGGTGTTGGTGTTGGTGTTGGTGTTGGTGTTGGTGTTGGTGTTTGTGTTGGTGATGGTGTTGGTGTTGGTGTTGGTGTTGGTGTTGGTGTTGGTGTTGGTGTTGGTGTTGGTGTTGGTGTTGGTGTTGGTGTTGGTGTTGGTGTTGGTGTTGGTGTTGGTGTTGGTGTTGGTGTTGGTGTTGGTGTTGGTGTTGGTGTTGGTGTTGGTGTTGGTGTTGGTGTTGGTGTTGGTGTTGGTGTTGGTGTTGGTGTTGGTGTTGGTATTGGTGATGGTGTTGGTGTTGGTGTTGGTGTTGGTGTTGGTGTTGATGTTGGTGTTGGTGTTGGTGTTGGTGTTGGTGTTGGTGTTGGTGTTGGTGTTGGTGTTGGTGTTGGTGTTGGTGTTGGTTTTGGTGTTGGTGTTGGTGTTGGTGTTGGTGTTGGTGTTGGTGTTGGTGTTGGTGTTGGAGTTGGAGTTGTTGTTGGATTTGAAGTTGGTGTTGGTGTTGGTGTTGATGTTGGTGTTGGTGTTGGTGTTGGTGTTGGTGTTGGTGTTGGTGTTGGTGTTGGTGTTGGTGTTGGTGTTGGTGTTGGTGTTGGTGTTGGTGTTGGTGTTGGTGTTGGTGTTGGTGTTGGTGTTAGTGTTGGTGTTGGTGTTGGTGTTGGTGTTGGTGTTGGTGTTGGTGTTGGTGTTGGTGTTGGTGTTGGTGTTGGTGGTGGTGTTGGTGTTGGTGTTGGTGTTGGTGTTGGTGTTGGTGTTGGTGTTGGTGTTGGTGTTGGTGTTGGTGTTGGTGTTGGTGTTGGTGTTGGTGTCGGTGTTGGTATTAGTGTTAGTGTTAGTGTTAGTGTTGGTGTTGGTGTTGGTGTTGGTGTTGGTGTTGGTGTTGGTGTTGGAGTTGTTGTTGGATTTGAAGTTGGTGTTGGTGTTGGTGTTGGTGTTGGTGTTGGTGTTGGTGTTGGTGTTGGTGTTGGTGTTGGTGTTGGTGTTGGTGTTGGTGTTGGTGTTGGTGTTGGTGTTGGTGATGGTGTTGGTGTTGGTGTTGGTGTTGGTGTTGGTGTTGGTGTTGGTGTTGGTGTTGGTGTTGGAGTTGGAGTTATTGTTGGATTTGGAGTTTGAGTTGTTGTTGGATTTGGAGTTGGTGTTGGTGTTGGAGTTGAATTTGTTGTTGGATTAGGAGTAGGTGCTTTTCTTTTAGCTTTTTTTTTGCTTCCCCATTGGTTGTGCTCTAATTTCAATTAATCCAGCAAAAGAGATGCAAATGCGTCACATTAGGCGGTTCCCTGAGGGTCTTTGACACTCCGTCAATTTTTTATTTTTTTATTTTTGTTATATGTCCGAAGACCTCACTTTCGTTTTCGTTCCTTAAACTTTACCGTTGCACCAGTAGTCACAGAGTTAAAAATCCATGCAACGCTTTTTCATGGCTGTAGTATTTTTACTGCATTATGTGGTTGCCACCCTGAAATCATGACAACAAGAATTTTTTTTGTAATTTCGTTGTGAAGCGTAACAACACATCCATGCTGTCGTTAAACAAAATTTACCGTAGCACTCCTCCTGAGTGAGTAATAATTACATGCAACGATATTACATTTCTGTTACATTAGCTGCTATATTCACGACCTACCGACGCCGGAATTTTTTTTTTATTTTTGTCGTAAAGCCATGTATAAAACCTTCATTTTCCTTTTAAAACTTTTATCGTAGGTTATATACTCATTAAGTAAAAATTCAATGCAACGCCGCTGCATGAATGTTGCGTTATCGATTTTTGAGCGGCTCTCTCAGCGTCCCCATGATGTCAAACATTTTTTGTCTAATTTTGTTGTGAGGGCTTACAGTAGGCCTTTATTGGTGTATCGTTTTTTTAATCCTAGCACTAATACTCAGCGAGTAATAATTCCATGTAACAAATTTTCAGTTGTGTTGCTCAAACAGTTCCCCCTGCAACCCGATGATGTTTTGAATTTTTATTTTGTTTTTATAATGAAGTCAAAGAATTATCTTTTATGGTCATACCATTTTGTTAATCATAGCTCTTATACTCAGCGAGTAACAATTCAACGCAACGCAGATGAATTTTTAAAAAATTCATTTTTCAACTTTTTTGGAAACCTGAGCGGTACAACGTAACTTCGTCACGTCAAAAAATATCTGAGTACACTACTTAAAAGACCGGGTAATTTTGTGTTTGAAGATACAATTTTTTGTATTTTGTGACCAGTGGTCCATTGAACGGATTTATTTCCTGATAGTTTCCTGTGGGATTCTTTGCTATTCCTCTAGAAGCGCTGACTTCAAGACATCCACTTTCGTTAGAGTCACATTTCTGGCGCGTACTCTTCTTTTGACCTCGTCCCACATATGATCGATTGGGTTCACGTACGGGATTCGTGCGGGCCTGTCCATTAACTCAATGGTGGCTCAGCAAGAAAGCGACGCACCGATGTTGCCACATGGGGGCGAGCATTAGCCTGCATAAAAGTAAAGGAGTCCCCTTAAATTTTTCGGTAAGGCACAACATGTTCTCGCAGGATTTCCCGGATATAGCGTTCAGCCGTTTAACCACTCCTCTGCCTCCACCATGTATAAAAACCAGATTTGTTTTTGCGTTATATGATATTTCAACCTACATCATACAAGATCCTCCTTCGTACGCCACTGTTCTTCTAAAACAACATTGTGCATAACGATTACTGGCGTCCTATAGACGTGTTCTTTTCTATCGGTGCCATGTACGCACATTCTAGAATCATCTGATCATCTCCATTACTCTAAGCTCCAATCTGCATGCTGTTGAGCAAATGTAAGACGGGCTTGACGGTGCGTTGCAGTCAGTTGTATGTATGTACGCATTAGTTTATAGTTGTAAATATGAAATTTATTTGTATAAAAAGTAGTGTACATTTTTATGTCACCACTTGCTGCGGAAACGGGTAGACCGATTTCAACCAAAATTTCAGGGTACGTTGCAAAAGTTTGCACGAAATTGGCGCATTGGTTATTTATTGGTATTTTAAAAAATATCCCATATTTTCCCATACATAAAAAAAGTCGTGATTTGTGTTTGCATCCGATTTGCTTGAAGTTTTCTTTGTTGTGTTCTTATTAGCCATACCATGGTTCGTATGTGAACATTTTTGACACACCTCCTTTTACCGCCCACAAATTAATGAAAATTTAGTACTTTAGTTCATATGGTCACTGTTGGCAACAGTACTACAAATGGGGGGAGAGCTATACAAATATGCTGGGGGTTCCCCCTCTCGTATATATGTATATCTATCTATATTCTTATCTATCTTGGTTGTTCGGTTGCTTAAAACTTGAAAACAACTGGACCAAAAGTCAAATTTTTGATATTGAATAGCTTTTTAACAAAACGTCGCATGACAATAAAACTCAATATGGTGTTACTAATTGCCAAAGTCTTTCTACTGGAAAACTGGTACCTGCATTGGAAAAGGGGGTGTGGCCCGATTTTCTATACAGAATAGCAATGAAAATTAAAATCACAGGACGTTGAAACTCATAATGGAATTGCCACCTGGGAGTGATGTTCTGCTACTGGGAAACTGTAATGGGCAGTGGAATATGAGCGTGGTGTCAGACTAAGGGACTAATAAAAGTTTTGAATTAACTTAATATTTCCAATATACTTGCCGGGTGCAGTAACGTGCGCCGGGTATCGCTAGTAACCTATAAAAACTGTAACACATTATCATCTAGTAACTTAAACAAATTATACAATTTGACAACTATCAACAGTTCCACTCTTTCGGTCACAAATTTTTGACAGAAAGAAAGCTATTCATGGTGTTGTCCATTGTTGAAGGCTAATATTGGAGAGCAGGGTGCGCTAGTTGTTAAAATCCGCTGGTAATTTTGAGTTTTTCTAATTGTTGTTGTTGCTTTTGTTGTTTGACGTTTGTAGCTCATACAGCTTTGTTGTTGCAAAATTTCTGATTTGAGCAGCCATCTGAAAATGAGCTTACCTTGTAATTGTATCATAGTGTTTTCAAAAACTCACTAACACCTTATTAATATTACACCATGCGTAATAGCACCGTTGCCAGATTGGGCGATTTATCGCCAATTGGGCGCTTTTTTTTTCTTGTTTTTGCGCTTAAATTTTTAGGAAATCGCCTGGCGATTTTTGTGAAAACCACGCTTTTTCATAAACTCATCTAATGTGTGTGGGAAAAATGTTTGGCAATATTTGTAAATGCGCATTCATCTTTCTTTCCTTGCCACATTCTAATGCATTTGTGGGACGTATTTTCTCCGTCAACAGAATGAAATTAGAGGTGCTAACTTCAATCATTCGAGTGAAGGCTTCATGAAGGCTTAAAACGGTTGTTGCAAGTCGCTGCCAATATCCGATGATATAATTTCAAAAATGAATAAATCGATGTATGAACTAAACAATACTTCGAGAATTGACAAAACGGAGGAAGAGTCTAATATGGCTGAAGTATTTAATAGAATGTAACTACGTTTTTTGTAAAAAGTTTTTATTTTTAAAGTTGCATATTGAAAAATTCTAAATAGTTATTGTCTCTAAAAAAATGTTCTTTAACAATCAAAATTCTCGTATAAAATGAAGTATCTTTTTTATAATTTTTTACAGATCTCAATATTATTTCAATAAATATGACAATAAGAACTTTTCTATGTATAATACTATTAACAGCTCTCAATATTATTTGAAAAAAATGTATATAATTTTTTTGTTTTTTCTAATATAATAAATTTCTTAGAAAAAATTGCGATTTTGGCGATTTTTTTTTCATTGGGCGATTTTGGGCAGGTATTAAGCAAAAATTGTGTTATAATTATCATTGTCATCATCATTACCATTTTTAGTATCATTTTCATTATCACTATCATTATCATTGTCACTATCATCATTATTATTATAATTCTGCAAATAACGTATTTTCATCTGCCACAAACATTTCGTGTAATGCAAAACACCCAACCATGTGACACAAACCTTACAGCTTGAAGTTTCAGTGCCAACTGATTGAGAGAACTTCGTGCATTCGATCATGTACGTGTTTCGATTCTCGAATAAAGCTTTCGAGTCTCACCACGCGTGGTACTCAGGCGCGGATCCAGAAGTTCTAAAAGAACCTGTATTTAAATGTGATGTACTGATGTTTATTATGTGGGCTAAGAGTACCAAAAAGAAAAACATTGGTTTTTTATAATTTACTTTAAATATTCACACCCCTATTCTGTAAACGTTTGTAGCTGTTTCTACACCTATTGCTTAAACACTGAATTCTGTTCCAGTTTTTGTTTGTTTTTGCGATATCGCGCCTGTAGCTGTAAACAGTCACACATACAATCTCAATCTGAAATCACAAAAACACCGCATTTTTTGGATAAAATATATCCAAACACCGCACAGTTTTAATTTAAAAACCCACAGTTTCGATAGTATCGGAAGTGTAGACGTAAAATTCTTTTTTATACAGTAATGGAGAAAATTTCCGGTTTTTGTAGTTTTTATTTATTTTGATGTTGGTTTTATGTTCGCCTTTTAGATTTGTATTCGGGTCAAATATACAGAGAAATAACTTTTATTATTATAATTATCTTCACCCCAGCCTCAGCTTGTGGTATTTAACACAAAAAAATAATCCTTATCACCACACAATCATATGGAGTGAATATGGAGTGAAATGTGGATGGCTATTTTTTTCGTAGCAAAGTTATTTCCAATAAGTGGAATAATTTTATCACATATTGCAGCCAAACACAAATTATAACCGTCTTTTGAAAAACCAGAGGCTCGAAATAGATTTTAGACCAACGGTTTCTTGAGCAAAGTTGAATTTGCTCCGTAGAACATTATCCACTCCTACGATTTTTTGAAAAAAAAATTGACCCGCTCTAATGTATATAAAGGGTGGTTAAATTTTAAGAGCCGATGTTGAATATAAACCACACCTGAATGTCAAGTTTTTTTCTGCATTTCATTTGACATTTCTCAATTTCAGACTAACTCAATTTGAACCGTTAAAGTTATTCAGGCTTATTATGAAAATGGGCTTTCAAATCAAAATGCATATCGAGCACTTCGTGATTTTTTCCGGTCAATTTAATCGTTCAAATGTGCGTACAATCGGAAAAATCGTGCAAAAATTTGAACAAACCAGGTCTGTAGGAGATGTGAAAACACCAGTGCATGCTCGTACAGCTCGTCCTGCAGAAAATATTGCTGCTGTTCGCGATAGTGTGGCTGAAGAGCCGTCCACCTCGACTCGTCGCCCAACAATTGCACCTCTCACGCTCGTCGTTGATGAACATTATGCATAAAGACTTGCATTTACACGGTCAGAATGGTGGCAAGAAATGGCAACAGTGGATGATGAATTTTCGAAGAAAATCATCTTCAGTGATGAGCCACATTTTCAACTCAGTGGATTCGACAATAAGCAGAATTGCCGCATTTGGGCGAATGATAATCCAAGAGTAATTGTCGAAAAACCAATGCACCCACAAAGAGTGACTGTTTGGTGCGGTTTATGGGCTGGCGGCATCATTGGGCCGTATTTTTTCCAAAATGAGGCCGGTCAGACAGTAACTGTGAATGGTGTTTGCTATCGTGAGATGATAACGAACTTTTTATGGTCCGAATTGGAAGATATGGATGTGGACGATATGTGGTTTCAACAGGATGGTGCCACTTGCAACACAGCTGACGAAACAATGGCTCTTTTGCGCGACAAATTCAATGGCCGTGTTATCTCACGTAGTGGCAATGTCAATTGGCCGCCAATCATCTGATTTGACACCGTTTGATTTCTTTTTTTGGGGTTATTTGAAAGAAAAGGTGTACGTCGATAAGCCAGCAACAATTCAAAAGCTAAAGGATGAGATAATTCGGCACATTAACGGCATAGAACCTCACTTATGCCTCGGCGTCATCGAAAATTTGGACCATCGGATGGAGTTGTGCTGCCGAGGTTGCGGCGGCCATTTAGCCGATATTTTGTTCCATGCATAATTGAACCATAGCAATATTATCATAATAAAAAGAAATGACAATAATTTCTTTAATAATTTGTGTTTTAATTAAAATCAACATCGGCCTTTAAAATTTAACTACCCTTTGTATATATAATGTAAATAAATATTTTTAAAATACCCCCCTCCCCCCCCCCCCCCGAAATATATTCCTGGAACAGCCCCTGGACACAATATTAAATGTAACTTACGTTTAAGTTTTTTATTTTATAAAAAGTGTTGTAGATATTCAAGCACCTCAATAAAATGTGGCACAATGTTTAGGAACCAACTTATATTCAACGAGTTGACCTGCAGAACGAAAAGTCACATCTGACTTCACATCATAATAAATATGATGTGAGTGTTAATGCACCTCTTGGCAAATCAGACCATTGTACTAACTCCGCTTATTATCCATATTCTAGAGTAAGCATCTCTACGCCTAAAGCCCCGAGGAGGATGAAAAAGGAAATTGGGTTGCGTTAAATAATTTTTACCCCAACTTCAATTGGAAATTATGTTTCGCCAATCGAAATGTGAACGGCGCTGCTAATCGTGCAGGAAATTATTTTATTGGATATGCGGTCTTCCATTCCCAATAATATGAGAAGCATTAAGCCAAAAGATCACTCCTGATTTGCCGAGACTTGCAGGATTGCAGTCAGGTCCAAAGAGGAAGCCTTTCAGAATTGGCGTTCCAACAAGATACTAAAAGAATTCGCATTCAGGCTAGGAATTGCTGTAATGCAGTTTCAATGAGCGAAAAATTTCTTCACGAAACACGCATCATAGAATAGGTTCTTCTCTGCTCCAAAGGGAGCAAACATTTTTGATCATTTGTTAGGAGAGCAAAGAACCAGACTTCTTCGTCAATCCCAACTCTTTTGAAAGATGACCAATTCTGAACTGATCCGGCCGATAAAGTGAATCTGTTGGCTGAATTGTTTTCACAGAACTCCTCAGCCACTGCCTCTTGATTCAACCACTGCCTCTTGTTGGAAATGCATCTTCTGCAATGCAAGATATCTATTTTCGAACGAGATCAGTTAAAAAGGTCCTTGCAAATCTAAACTCCAACATAGCCTCTAGTCCTTATGGCATACCACCAATTCCATTTAAAAAGTGTGCTTCTACATTAGCTTGACCTTTGCGCAATCTCTTCAACATCTCCTACAGGACAGGAGTATTTCCATCTTATTGGAAGATCGCAAATGTTCAGCCGGTATCAAAAAAGGGCGATGCTGGCGAACCTTGCAAACTATCGACCCATTGCAATATGCTCCACACTTTTCAAGGTCATGGAATAAATTTCCACCTGATGAAATATCTGAAGCACAACGAATTGCTCAGTGATCGCCAATATGGTCGCCAGTATGGTGTCTAAGCTAGTCGCATATGGTCGAGTTCATTTGCTCGATGGATTTCGTGCTTTCTTAATGGCAGATCTAACCATGTCGTTGTTGGCGGCGTTTCGTCAAGAGAGCTCACCAAAAATGCGGGTGTACCGCAGGGTTCGGTTCTATCTCCAACTTTGTTTCTGGTTTTTATCAACGACTTTCTGTCGTTGACTCATAACTCAATTCATTATTTTGCGGACGACAGCAGCATTTATTATTCATATTCGTTCAAAAAACGGCCGAGCTTGGAGATTGACAAAAAGAGGCAAAATATGAATGACACACTTCTAGAAAACGAACTAGAAAAAAAATTTTTGAGTGTGATAGTGCTAATAAAGTCGAGTTTAATACAAGCAAGACTCAATGTTGTCTGATTACCCACAAACCAATGAATTGCTCCTTAGCTCTTCTCAAAATGAACGATGTGGATCTTGTGGAGTCAGATGCTCTAGACGTTCTGGGCATATCAATTTGATCTGACCTTCACTGGTATGGTCATATTTTTAATGAGTCAAAAGAAGCGGCCAAGTGCCTAGATTTCTTAAAACGGTGCAAAAGATATTTCACCCCATATAATCTCCGCATGATCTACACCTCAGACATCAGACCGAAAATTAAGTACAATTTGCATATTTGGACAGGTGCTTCAAGATCATATTTGAAGCTTCTGGACCGAATTCAACGACGTGCTATATATATGATTCGGGATGAAAATATTTCATCTTCTCTCAACTCTCTCGGGTATCGACGCAATTTTGGGTGCCTTAGTCTTTTATATAGGTATTACTATGGGAAGTGTTCAAGTAAGGTAAGGTACAAGACCTGACGCCACCAGCTCGAGTATTTCTCCAGTCCACTCGGTCAGCAACATCACCTTACCGAGATAATTCGTTCTTCAGTCGCACAGTAACATTGTGGAATAATCTCCCGATGGCTTCGAACTGTGTTGGTTCAAAACAAATCTTCACTGACACTACTTAATCATTCGATTATCCAACTAAACTATCACCCTTCTTCCGAATCAATTCAATATTTACGAATTTATAGGAGGAACCCTTATATAGAACCCTGAGCGTTGGCTTAGGCTAAAAAAACAAAATCATCGTCTTCATCATTACTAAGGGTGTCCCAAGAAGAACGCAATTTTTAAATGTGGCAACACTGGAAGTGTCATTGTTTGACATTTGAACAATTGTTACTGTTTGCTAGTAGAAGGTACGAGGTTAGTAAAAATGGAAATTGTGAAATTGTTTTTCCAAAATGGTGAAAGTTTTGCGGCTACAGTTCGCAAATTGCGATCAATTTGGGGTCACAATAATGCTCCAAAAGAGTCAACTGTAAAGAGATTAATGGATAAATTTGCCGAAACTGGGTCTGTTAGTGATGTAAAGACAACAACGCGCCTTCGACCAGGTCGATCGACCGAAAATGTCGCAGCTGTACGTGATGATGTCGCTCAAACTCCATCCACCAACAAATTGGTGTCTCCAAATCCACTATGCAGCGAATTTTGACGAAAGATTTGCATCTTCATGCATACAAAGTTCAATTGACTCAGGAACTGAAGCCAGCTGACCATGGACAGCGAAGGGAGTTCGTTAATTGGGTATTGGAGAGACAACATGAAAATGCTGATTTTGCCGCTAAAATCATCTTCAGTGACGAGGCCCATTTCCATCTTGATGGCTTCGTCAATAGGCAGAATTGTCACATTTGGGGTGAGGAAAATCCTCGAGTGATTCACGAGAAGCAAATGCATCCTCAACGTGTCACTGTGTGGTGTGGTTTTTGGGCTGGAGGAATCATTGGACCTTTTTTTTATGAAAAAGAGGCAGGTCAAGCGCAAACAGTCAATGGTGTTCGGTATCGTGAAATGATAACCAGTTTTTTCTTGCCTAGAATTGAAGAAATTAATGGGGAGGGCATGTGGTTCCAACAAGACGGCGCCACATGTCATACAGCCAGAGAAACAATTCAATTGCTGCATCAGTCATTTCCCGGTCGTGTTATTTCGCGTTTTGGAAATCAGAATTGGCCGCCTAGATCGTGCGATTTAACACCATTCGATTTTTTTCTTTGGGGTTTTTTGAAATCGATGGTTTACGCGAATAAGCCGACGACGACTCAAGCCTTAAAAGAGGAAATTCAACGCTGCATTAATGAAATACCGCAGCATTTATGCAAAACGGTCATTGAAAATTTCATTAAAAGATCGCGTCCATGCCAGCAAAGCCGCGGCGGCCATCTGCACGATATATGTATTGTTCCATACATAACCTCATTCTATCTACTTTACGATATAATAAAGTTTCACGATTTTTTTTTTAAATATCTGTGTTTTATATAAAATTTAAAAATTGCGTTCTTGTTGGGACACCCTTTATAATCGCACAAAACATCTCTATCATCATAACTATCATCGCCATTATTATCACCATCCTTACCATCAACGCTACCCGGTTGCTTTTTCATCGGTTGCCCTTAAGTCTTGCTCCGAACAATGGAAATTGCATTCGTTGCCCACGTATTTTTTCTTAATATGAGCGAACAAGAAGAAGTCATTGGGTGCCTAGTTGGGGCTGTAAGGCAGATGATCCATCAAAAACACGTTTGAGTATTTAAAAACACTTTTGTTTGAGTCGATGTGTTGGAGCTCGCATTGTCGTGAAGAAGGATGATATTCCTTCGTTGGTTGGTTTTGTCAAACAAATCATTGTGTACCATTCAGCATTAACAGTTCTCCGTTACTCAAGTGATTCAGTGAAGTTTGAAGTACCCAAACAGTGGATTGCTACTATTTTTCGGGCTTATAAGTATAGATCCATGATTCGTCACTTGTGATCATGTAGTAGACTTTTTTGAAACACCCCGGCTGTATTTCTTTGTATGAAAATGTGCCTCGTCAGAAAAGATGGTTTTTCGCCCAAAATCATTGTCCAATTCAAGTGGCTCTATGGCCCAAACTGTGAAGCGATAACGAAGTGAATGGTCGTGCGCCTTCAATTGCTGAGTCAATTTGACCTTGTAAGCGAATAAACCGATATCTTTGTGCAGAATACAGATAGCGAGAGAGCTACTAATAAAAGTACAAAAGTTAAAAATTGAAGTAGTATGCGTGCGAACACCACTGTTTTAAAGCACAACAAGCTCATCACTTGATATATAACATTAATTACATGATAAGATCTATTGTCAGAACTTTAATTAAGTGTTGTTTGCTTCCTTCGTATTAATAAAAAAAATTTATATATTTTGTGCAATTATCCCTATTTTTATTTTTATCTTCGTCAATACCAACCTTCGCGTCTCTTCAGCAACATTTACAACACCAACAATTAAAAAATTAGACTAACACAAAAATTAACAATCCGCAAAAGTTCGGCAAACATGAAAATTCCAAGAAAATTATTCTGTTTATTGCCAAGAGCAACGATAACAGAGGCCAAAGAAATAACAAAGAAAACTGAATAAAAACCAACACTACAAAAACAACACGAATGTTGCTTTAATCAAATTTTATGCACAACTAATTGAAATAAAAACAACAGCAGTTGGCGAAAGAAAAAAAAAAAATAAAACACAGAAAAAATTTGAAAACAATTTTTTGTTGACCATTTTCTTTCACTGCTCATTAAGCTCCTGCTGCTGCTGCTGCTGTTGCTACAACGGTAGCTACTTTTGGCTGGCTCAATTCGAGTTTTTAATGAGCCAAAACTTTTGTAATCATAAATTGTTGTGGGTTGTAGCTGGCTCCGTTTTGTCGGTATTGCTCTCAATTGTCCGTCCATCCATTTGTCTGTCGGTCTGTATTTTGCTTTGTCTGCCAACTTGGAAATATGCATAAAAAAAAGTAAGAAAAATTAATTTCTTTGCAAAGAAATTCTTGCAAATTATTTCATTCATTAGCTTTAAGCAGTTTCCTGTTTATGATTAAGCTAGGTTGAATTATTCACTGAAAGAATTTATGGGCGGAAAAAACTAGAAAACCTATTAAAGTCTGTCAGAAAGCGAAGACCGCCTTTATATGGTGTCCAAATTAAGGCCTAGTTGGAACTGAAGCCAATTTAAAATTTTTAAATGTGACTTTCAAAAGCATGTTTCTTGCTTAAGCAAACTTATACTCTCTCTCATTAACTCTGACTCTATATTTATTTTGTATTGACTTCTTTGAAGTTGGTTTAATCAACATTTTAGCGAATTATTCGTGCATAGTATGTCCTATTTGAGTTAACTGTGAATTACTCAGAATATATCATTATGTCTCTTCGCTTAATATTGTTAATCACATAAATTATTTCATTCACTCTTACAACAAAACCTCCTCAAACTCGAAGTCGACATAAAGGTCCTTTCATAATCATGACGCCAATTAGCATAGCACTCAGTTTTGTTCTTGTTTTTTTTTCTCGTTTTAGAACAGCTCCTTAGTTATTTTGTATTTTAGCCGTGTTATTTATTTGATCTTCTTTAACAGTCTGCGAAATGAATTAAAAAAACCGCCCACAGGTCGCAGATGTCTTTCATTCTAAATTTATTCAGAAACAAATAGCAACTGACAATTACCATTTTAATGGCCCACTGGCAGAAATAAAAAACAAAACCAAAAGAAACATAAAGTCCAAAAAGAAAAAAAAAACAAACCACAAGAAGATGACTCTTTGCGGTTAGGCGTGATGAAGAGGATGGTCACACACTTTGTAGATTTTAATTGTTGGTCTTTAAAAGAGCTCTTCCACAAATGTTTCGAAGCAAAATATACGCAAATGAAAATATACGCCAGAGTAGGCTGGTTCTTAGCCCTCACAACAAAAATACACAACAAGTTTATGACATCATGAGGTCACGCAGATCTCTTCGTGGCAAAGATCTCCATGAAACTGCGACAATCACGCAACGCTGTTGCATAGAATTATAACTTGGTGAGCATATGCGCTCCAGACGGTGTGACCAAATTAATATACCCCTTTTACGTTTTTGTATGGGAGCACCCGTAAGGAATGGTCGGAGAGGAAAGGTCTTTAAGAAAAAAATGTTCTTTTTGCAAAAATAATAGGGGTTGATCATACATATTAACCATCTCCGGCCCTCCCTTAAAGCCCCCTGTTCAGTTGTAGGTTCAGCGCAGGTTGTTTATTTTTAAGCATAACGACCTCTGGTAGTAAGAAGAAACAACATCCAATACACAAACCTTCGTGAATATTGTGTATTGGCTAAAAGTTATTGTAAGATATCTTTGAGTATATATATATAGAGAAACCACTTCAGCAAAACAAATTTAGGGAGTAACTCTGCCGCTTAGATGGCGCACTTACTCAACAATCGCTGAGATGCTGACACAGACTATGATTGAGGCAAATGATCCATATAGAAATTTGTAAACATAAGTGTTTATGAGTAAGTATGTATGTATGTATGTATGTGTGCACAAAACTAACAAAGCCTGTTGCTGTTGAAGCGATTTTATTTTTTTACAGGAGTTTAGAGAGGAAAAAGTAGTCCTTGATCTAGATTTAAATATCTAAAATTTTGAAAAATAATATGTGACCCGGTCTACGAAAAGGGACCTTCGGTGTAAAAACAAGTTTTCGAGAAAACAGCTGTTTGTAAACGTTTAATTGTCGCACACTGAATGGCGTGGAAATGGAATGGAAAATTCCTGACAAACTTCTTTACGAGTTGGAAACTTCTGCTTTGCGCCATTAGAAAGAGTACACATTAGTCTATCCGAATCGCCAAAAAAGTGAAAAATGATATTTTCACACCGAAGGTCCCTTTTCGTAGACTGGGTCACATATGTTGATAAATCCTACATGTCGACAACTTTTGAAGTAATTTTTTTTCATTCGGTTAATTTTGGCCATTTTTATTTCAGTTTTGTGATTTTTTAAGAAATTGTAAAAGCGTAAATTTTGCCATTTTTTTTTTTAAAATACAGTGAATTCTACAAGCAAATATGTATTTTCAACATTCTATTGTTCCAACGAATATTTTTATGCTTTTTATTTTAAAGATAAACATTAAACATAACATAAAAACAACTCATTTTAAATAAAATAACAAAAAATTCAAAAAATTTTAAAATAAAAAAAATTATGCGTAATTATAATTAATATACGTAATCTATTTATAAATAGGCGTAGGCAGAACAGTTAAGAATCATTTTCTCCCGTGTTTCTCAACCGATTTTGACAATTTTTTTTTTTAAATCAATAAGAGTGGGGAGAAGGAGTGCACCAAATAAATATAGTGGGCGTGGCACATCCCATACAACCCAAATTTGCGATATCGAATAGCTTTAGAGTTATAGGTCACACAGCTTCCGAAATCGGTATTCGACCACAAATCACACGTACCACTTTACTGGTTACATTTTATGGGCATTAAAAAAGGGGCGTGGAACTTTTCAGCAGCCCAAATTTTTGTTATAACTTTCAAACTATAAGTCACAAATCAATGAAACTAGGTAGTAACTTCCTATTTGGTCGTGTTGTTTGACTGGAAAAATTGAACGAGCATTAGACAAGGGGGCGTGGCACCACCCATACAATTTAAAGTTTTTATCTCGAATACCTTTGGAAGTAAATGCCATATAACAATGAAACTCAATATGTGTTGGAAGTTGGTGATATCCATCTACTAGAAAATCGTGGCGCGCATTGGAAAAGGGGGTGTGGCTCTGCCCATATAAACCAAATTTTTGATATCGAATAGCTTTGGAAGTAAAAGTCATAGAACATGGAAACACAGAATGGAGTTTCTATTTTGTGATTTCCTGCCGGTGGTACATATGTTGCGATATGAGTTCGGTTATATTTCCATATGAGTGAAGGAAGAAAAAAATGTTTTCACTAAAAATACAAAAAAAAAAAACCAATTTTTAAATGGTCGAATTTCGACCAAAGGTGACACTAGTATAATAAAATCAATAAAACTAGAATCGATATTATTAGATATTATTATTATATAGATCCCGGGGCATTAAAGATATTTTCGGGTCTCATTTTAAAAATAAATCCCTCTCTTCATTTTTCCAATGAGAGGGGTTTTGCGACGAGTAAGTTGCGTCAGTATGTCAGTATTTATCGCTCGTTTTCTTCAATAACGTTACAATCCAAAAAACATAAGAATTGAGTTAATAACATAGCAATATTCGTGTTACCATGATCTATGCTGTGTACAATTTTGGTAACGATATCTTCTTTAATTTTTGCAGAAAAATAGAATTTGTGATTCATTCACCTCAATATATTTCCGATTAGATCGTATTATATGTATATCGATAATATCCAGTTTTTTTTTTGTCACTTTGTATGGATTAAACAATGTTCATTACAGTAGTACTTGTATATTTGATGTTTTGACCATATTTTGAAAATGGTGAATTAATTTCCTTCGTCTGTTCAAAACTTAAAATGCTTCTCCTGAAAAATCTAATTTTTTGAGTTGTAACGTTATTGAAGAAAACGAGTGATATAATGTTCTCACAGGGACGCTTTTTTGTAAAGAGTTGATTAATTTTGCTTGTAACCATATCTTCGACACTCTGTTTTTTGGCTTTTGGCGATCTGAAGATGTGCCGTGGAATGCGTGAGATTTGAACAAAGTTATTGGGATGTTTAGGAGAAAAACAAATTAGTTTCGCCATTTTTATTTTTTTTTAATTTGTTCGTATAGATTCTCAGCCCGGGTCGTTATAAAAGGGCTCATAAGTCTCTTCTTCTAAAGATATAGCCTTTAAATGAGGTGGTACATAATGAATTATGCTTGATCGAACAATCGTTGATGTTTGAATTAAAATACGGGTTGGCTTAGACTTGATATTTTGCTCTATACATGAACTTAACCCTTAAATTCCCAGCGTATCTTTTTTGATACAACCGAGAAAATAAGCTATTTCTTTTAAAGTATTGCAAAAATTTAATGCTGGATATGTAGTTTCACTCAGAAAATTGCAAGTATAAAACAAAAATTTAATTATTGGCATAACTTCGTTGGTTTGGGAACTATTGACCATCAAATTCCAAAAATAGTTTTTTTTTTTAATTTTTACGGAAAGTTCGCTTTTTGACATGAAATATCTTTTAAACTATTAACAATTTTTGAGTAAAATAAAATTACAAGTTAGTCTAGTTATCATAAAAGGAATCGTTTTCCACGTTTTTGCCTTGAACTCCTACAACCAAGCTGATTGATGGTATACGTCGGAATACCCACTGTATCTTTTTGGATACAACCATGTTTTCTTTAACCCTGCAGTAGTCGCGTACCTAAATGTGACGAGAGTGGTCGCGCGGATTGCATATGTAATCCGTTTTTTAAAGTTTAAAATAAGAGATGGCAATTTGAAAATGCTTAGTTATTTGTTTTAATTTTTATTATTACTTTATTTTATATTATATTTATTTAAAAAAACAACATAAACACAATTCTTTTAGTACGTAAAATCAATGAATATCGATTGCAGGCAATTGTGAAATTCATAATTTTGCATGACTGGATTACATATGTAAACCGCGCGACTACTGCAGGGTTAATAACTTTTAAACAAAAATTTTTTCCAAAAAATAAAAACGGGGTCGTGTTCAGGGGATCATTTAGCACAACATAATTTTTTTTTAATGAAATCGGTGTTGTTTGGCATTTGAGGGTTAAAAGCCTTTCACAACAAAGATCCAAGCTATCTTCCGTACATGGGAAAATATTTGGATACTGAGTCGGTATGGAGGTTTTTAGAAGTTTTTTCATTATAGCTCGTTGAACTATACATGATGTATTTAAATCCTTTTCGCAAAATTGTATAGTTGCCTTTCCATATTGAGCCAAATTTTTTAATTCTTCATTGTCTGAATGCTTGACCCAAAGCATTCGTCTTTGATCAGTTGGTAAATTGAAAAATGACAACTAACCACATGGTGTAGAAAAATTGTAGCAATTTTTTTATACGCATTTCGATGGCATTTTTTCTTTGAAAATTTAATAGAAATATAATGAGTCGCATATCCAAACTGCATGAAAGTTCATATAAGAATGAAATGCTACACGCATGCGCTTGCCTCAGCAGCACAAAAACTCAAACAAATAAGTCGCAACTTTTCGGGATCATACCGCACACACAATAATGCGACAGCTCAACCAACAAAACAACACTGTGTGTGTGTTTGTGCATTACTGTCTGTCTGTTCATTTGTATGTTTGATCAATGTCGATATTAAAAAATAAAAATATATAAACCAGCGTATAAATCTGAAAGTGGTGTACGTGGCGCCATCTAGTGCGAGAGTGACACAACTCAAAGTAATTTCTCTATATGTATATACTCAAAGAAGATATGAAGGATATGTCCCCAATACACATTCCTATAAATAGATTATTGTGATCTACTGCAACATAGCTTTAGTTAATAGTTAATATTGAATCAGCGATGTTTATTAACGAGGGCTTTTGGTTTGATGGTTAGAGCGTTAAAATTTCAGTCGATTGGAATGAGTTCAATTCCTGCAGCGGAAAAGAAATTATTTTTAATTTAACATTTTCTTGTTGCAACTGACACAAGCAAAAAACAATATCAAATCTAAGAAAAACGGTGTCGGAAAAAAGTGTTGTTTTTCCAGATTTCACTTCAGCAAATCGCAGAACGAGGCGTAAAAAGCTTCGCTTCAAAAAGAATTAATCATAGAAATTATTAATAAAAATACAAAACATAAACTAAAATAAATGAAAAAAAATTTAAATGTGAAGAATACAGCTGCTTCTTTGACTTCTTTGACATGATTTCCTTTAAATTGGGCGTTATGTTTGCTAACTGAACTCGCATATCTGGTGCAGCATCAAGTTTGTTACGATATTTGGTTTTTGTCGCAACCAGTTGATTTTGTTGATAACCCAGGTTCACACAAATAAGTGGTTGCAAACGGCAAAAGAAATCAAATGCCTCTTTTGATAGATTTGGATATTCATCGAATACTACTGTGGGCAAAAAATACTGCTTAGTTTGAATTTCAATTTTTTTACCTAACTGACCTTGTTGGAATATCGGAAGAATCAGTGAAAACCATTTGGAGTGACCATTTGGGTATCAGAAAAGTTAAATCTCGATTGGTGGCAAAAACGCACTTTTGATTCGTGATCATTTTGCCAAAAACTCGACCCATATCATTCCACAATCACCGTATTCACCTGACTTAGCACCAAGGTTGCCAGTTATGTGGGAAAGATCCCATTCGTGGTAATTTTGAATTGCCCTTGGGAATTTTTTTTTGTGGGAATTCCCATGGTATTTTTTAATTCAGCGTGGTATTTTTTAATTAGCGTGGGAATTCAGTGTGGTATTTTTTAATTGCCGTGGGATTTGGGAATTTGTTTCTTAAAATAATTTTTTTTCACATTTATTAAGCGAAAACTTCATATGAAATCATTGCCATCATACGCATTAAACGCTCCGTTAACACCACGATTTTATACCGTAAGTTACGTATGTAAAATCCCTTAAAATTTTATTGCATATGGGATTTTTTGTGGTATTTTTTAATGCGTATAGGATTTCCTTTGGGATTTTTAAATTCATATGGGATTTTTGGTGGTATTTTAAAAAAGCGTGGTATTTTTGTGGTAATTTTAAATGATCGTGGGATTTTTTGTGGTAGTTTTTAATTGTGGTGGGAATTTTTTTGTTTACTTTTGCCGTGGTAATTTTGGTGGTATTTAATTTATGGTACTTTGGGAAAAAGGTAATTACCGTGGGAATTTTTCCGAATTTTAACTGGCAACCTTGCTTAGCACCATGTGACTTTTGTCCCTATCGGAATCCCCAAACGTTTTTTTTTTTTGGGATTTCGGTATTATTTGCCCACAGTAGTACATCTGATATTTGTGGACGTAGAAAAAAAAGAAAAGTTATGAAGAATATATCAATGAATATCATTTCTATACGTGTGTCTCCTTTATTTTCGTTTGCTTTGTTTTGTTTTACTGCAATGCAATATCAGCATGTTTTTATGATTCTGCTTGTAAGTATGAGCACTCTATTTTGGAGTTGCTTAATTTTTCGGCAGGCTAGCTGCTCTGATGTTGTAAGCCAAACATTCAACAAGTTCGAGGCAACATTCTTGCTTAGAACTCAGGGCAACATATTTAAAAAGCGAAAAGGTAAATATATAGAGACGAAAATGTGAATATATAAAAAAACACCATTCTCATTTTATTATTTTTTTTTTTTTTTAATGAAACTAAATTTGTCACGTGGAACCCTTTAATTTTTTCGTGGAACTCCACGGAACACACTTTGGGAAACACTGCTCTAATGAATTTGCCAATGTTATTATTACACAGTGAAACAAATTGAATTTTTTTTTGTACACATTAAAATCTTCTAATAGGTCTTTAAGAACAGTTTAATTCTATAACAAAGTCATTCTCACTTTTTTTCCCGCAGCCTTGGTTTTTTTTTAAAAATTCATAACAATTTTTACTTTTTAATTAAAATTAAATTTCATATGGAAATCAAATCTTTGTGCAATTTTTTATTCATGAGCGTTCAAAATTTAGTAGTTTGAACGTGATATTAGTCGTCGAGACAATATTCATTGTCTAATGTGTGGTATCAATGACTAATGAAATTATGTAATTTAAATTAACCCTTTCGGCATATTTGTTGCCATACGGCAACAGTTTGCTTTGTGGATTTGTTTGTAGTTTGGGACACCCCGCTTTTTAACAATACATTTTTAATAATAAATTGAAATGTGAAGAAAAAGAAGAGAAAATAAAAAATACGAGAATTAATTTTTATAACATGTTTTTCAAGGTTATTCCGAGTGAACTCATAAGCGCGACCACGCGGCCACGCGACTTCAAAAAAGAGCAAATTAAAAAATTATATTTTTAAATATTTCCGAGAATTTTCTAAAGCTAAAGGTAAGCTAAAGGTCTTGATGAAACCGCTCTCCATGCTCGTCACTAAAATCACCCAAATTGTTCGTAAAAAAATACAAATGGTTGCTTAAAAGTGAATTTTTAGTGAAATGTTGACTCCCATTTTATGGTGAGCATCAATCATTTCAGCCACAATTTCTTTATAATTTTCTGCTCTCTTGTTACTTAAAACATTCTCAATTATTGCGTTAGCACCCTTCCACGCTCTTTTTTGAACTGGTGTCAATAGCTCCAAGAACACCACGTTCTTTAGCAGTTTTCTAATTTGTGGCCCAATAAAAACACCTACAAAACGATGAGAAATAATATCTGAGTCAATATAAAATTGAAAATAAAAAAAACATGCTCACCGTTATCAATTTTTGAAGCGCTCAATTAAGGAAAAGCTATTTTAAGATACTTAAAAGTATCGCTATTTCGATCAAGCGCAGCAACAAAATTTCGTATCAAACCCAGTTTAATATGCAGAGGTGGTAAAATAATTTTTGAGCTTGGAACTAATGGTATATGGTCGATACTAGTGTCCGACCGAATGTGAAATTTTGGCCGAAGCCGAAGCCAAATGTTCGGCCAAGTGGAAGTATTCAGCCGAAGGATGAGCAAGGTGAGTTGTCAAAATCAGCAGTTAATTTTTAGTTTTTCTAATTGTTGTTGTTGCAAAATTGTTCATTTGAGCAGCCATCTTAAAATGAGCTTACCTTGTAATTGTATCATGGGTCGGACCAGTGATGTGATTCTGATTTAGTAAAAAATCCCGATCACATCCCGATTTAGACCTGTTTATCCCACTAAAATATCATGGAAAACCCACAAAAAATCCCACCCAAATATTTATACCAATAACGATTTTTTATGCAATTTTTGAAAAGAAATAATGATGGCCACCTGCTGAACAGGCCCACCTACTACTGAACGCTGTGAGTTCTGGCGTCTGTATGATGCGCCAATGTGTAAAGTGTCGCAGTAACATCTCATTGAATGTTCACTTTTGATAAATCATTGAGATGAATGCGCGTGCTACTTTAGCCCCACGGCCGTTGAGAAATAAAATATTCGAATAAAACGAAGCGGAGCAAAAATAGTTCATGACTTTTTAGTAAATTTCAGAATGTTTTTTATCGATAAAAAAAGGTGAATATGAGTAGAATTCTATATTTAATGTTTCTTTTTCACAATTCGACGAGCAATCGAACAATATTGAGAAATGGGAAAAAATATATCACGTCATGTCATCATGGCGTGCCTGCCCACCTAATGAACAAAACGTTGGCCCGCCTTCCGAAAAGATTTTCAGTAAAACATTGTCATTTATATTATTGAAAACAGTGCTTGGAATTAGTTAAAATAGTTTTCGTGATTCTTGTCCACGTTCAGATAAAATTTTAGAATGCCGTCGCCTGAAAAAAAGTGAAAAGAAGAACGATTATAAATTCTGATGCGATGGCTGCAGCCATCAAAGAAATTCAAATCTCTATTGTTTAAAGTTCAGTGAGTCATTGTGAACTATTGATAGAATAAACTTTTTTTAACTCCCAAAACTAGTGTTTTTACTTCATTTTCTAATTTTTTTTCAACGATTTGTTTTAGGTGTTCAGTAGCTGGGCCGAATTTTTCAGCAGTCGATTTCGAGACTTTTGTTAGATCGATTGCCAAAATTATATTTTTTGGAAATTTTAAATTCTGATTAAAATTCTTGTTAGGTATTGAACTTAGCTTTCAAATGAAACCAAGAGCTCTGAAAAATTATGTTTTAAACCAAAGGTATAGCCTCCTAACAAAACGTGTTTAGTAGGTTGGCATCCAATAATTTATAGTTTAATAATGTTCATAATAAAGATTTTCAATTAATATACCAAATTTTCCACAGAAAAAAAAATACGAAAAGTTAAACACTGCGTTTTTTATAAAAACTCTCTTAAGTGTATGATAAATAAAAAAAAAAAATAACTGGCCATTTCAGCCATTGAAAGAACTTGGACCTAACTTCTTATGATCAATTGTGTAGTGAGTGTTATTAAGTTTGAACACACAATTTGACCGATAATCGGACCTACAGGCTTAACGCCGACTCCGAACGGCGATGAACGGAAAGTTCTTGTTCTCAAGAAGCTTTACATGGCATTTTGATTACTCTCTGAGGTTTGCCATTGTCTGCAGAGAGGTGGCGGCCGTACAGAAAAATTATTTTAATTCAAATAATCTCCTTTTCTTCGAACTCGGGTCTCCAAGTTCGTTGACATAGAGGCCACGCACTTTAACCAACTACGCCACGGACGCCACGGTGTAAGTGTATGAAGTAATCGTAAATTTCTTTCGTTGCATCAAAATGAAACTGAGCTTATATTTTTGTTTTTAAATGAGGATCTTATTTTCATTAATTTTAAGTCTCTTGAATATACATATTCCTTTCTTGCATATTAAGAATCAATGAAACACCAATTAAACGAACAATTTTGAAAGATTTCAAAAAAGTGATACCAACCAGTTTTGCTAAGAATTTATACTTTAAAAAATTATGACACAGTAGAAAATCCCACCTAAGCATTCGAAATCCCACACGTTCTCAAATAGGCTAAATATCCCAAAATGAGCCCGAAATCCCACCAAATTACATCGCTGGGTCGGACTCACTGCATTTATCATTTGAATAAAGTTTTCAACGAGAGAAAACCAACTTATGGAAAAACAGAAGAAAAAGAAAAACCAAACCAACAAGTGTTTCAAGTATGGAATTTTAAACGGAATTAATCGAATTATATTGAAATTTTCCTAAAGAATTATAAAAATATGTTTAGTTATTACGAAGCCGAAGCCGTAGCCGAAAGTTATAAAATCGGCCGAATATGCCGAATACCGAAGCCGAATATTCGGTCGGACACTAGCACAGTGCAACACGAAAAAAAATAACCATAACCCGTGTCTCCCAATTTTTCCCAAAGTCATGCACTTTTTTGTTTATGGGCCGCCAAAGATTTGGGGCCTCGGTATCATTTTCGCAAAAAAGTGATCATTTTCTCGGGCTCATATCTTGCAAAACGTTCAGAATTTCGATTTACTCTCTGAGGCAAAGTTGTAGCTCTTGTCATAAAGAACAAAAATTGCGAACATATAAAATCAAAAAAACTTCACCTTCCAGATCAAAATCGCAAAAAACTTAAAAAAATTCGATTTTTTTTTACCTTTTTTCCCGTGTTCAGGTCCATAGGTAGCAAACCGTTCAAAATTCAAGGAAACAATCAACTACAAAAATTTACCTAAGATCTCAATAAACAAATTTCTAGAACATATAAACTTCCTGGGAATTATTCTTAATACCGTTTTTTAATTTCATTTGTTTTTTATTTACTTCAACATTGAGATACTATGCTATCTTTTACAAAAATCTCTCTTAAGTTGTGGATAAATTGCTTTATAAATTTTGTTCTTCTCAGCATGTCGATTTAGACGACATGTGTAATTTACGCATGCATAGCAACTGGTTGCATCATGATCACCTGGGCGATTAATCCAGTTTACCGGCTTACAATACTTCATAGTACCTCTGCCTCCACTCAACCATGCCATGAGATTGTTATAACATTGGCGACACACTGTATTAGGTGTGTAATTTTCACCGGTCAAGTCCACTTCGTCGAAAAACAATGTATATGCTCTTTTGAATTCACTAGTTAAAAGATTCTTTTCCTTCTGAAATCTTGTAGATGTTTTTTTTCTGGTTTGATGACCGCAAACGTAGCAAAATAAATCAATTTTTTCACACTGCATACTGAAACTGTCAGTTGCCACTGTTGTGTACGAATTATGTTGTAGCACTTTATATAACTTTCACCGCGTCACTTTTTTCACTTTTGCGTGCTACCTAAACAGTGTTAAGAATAATTCCCAGGAAGTTTATATGTTCTAGAAATTTGTTTATTGAGATCTTAGGTAAATTTTTGTAGTTGATTGTTTCCTTGAATTTTGAACGGTTTGCTACCTATGGACCTGAACACGGGAAAAAAGGTAAAAAAAATCGAATTTTTTTAAGTTTTTTGCGATTTTGATCTGGAAGGTGAAGTTTTTTGATTTTATATGTTCGCAATTTTTGTTCTTTATGACAAGAGCTACAACTTTGCCTCAGAGAGTAAATCGAAATTCTGAACGGTTTGCAAGATATGAGCCCGAGAAAATGATCACTTTTTTGCGAAAATGATACCGAGGCCCCAAATCTTTGGCGGCCCATAAACAAAAAAGTGCATGACTTTGGGAAAAATTGGGAGATACGGGTCTTTTTTTTAGTCTTTTATCACGTAGTGGTGTCCGTATATGGTTATTTTGCAATGACTTAAAAAAGTACACACAGTGTAGTCGATACTATCATGACCCCATTGTAATGCTACTCGAGGTAGCCATTGGTGGTCCGTATAATGCTCGTTTACGACCTTCCCATAGCCATAAAAAACATTGTTGCTTCGAAATCCCTTTTTTTAGCCCAGTCAATTTGACAACTTCTTTCAAGTCACAGCAAATTATACATCCATGAACATCCTATTTTATTAGGTCAAGTATCAGCTACATTCTTTCATAGTTTTCTACTACATCTGTACCATAAACAACTAGAACGGATGGATACTCATTGCCAATGTGCAGTTACACACCTTTGAGGCATTTGACGGAACCATCAATGAATAAGCGCCGCCCATTTGGAATATGACTTTCACCCATGGATGCGAACATCTCATCAGTTGCTTCCTTCAAGAGTTTCAAAACACGAGTCTCTAAAGTTTTAGCATGTTCCCGTTTTCGAGCTGATGTAACTCTAAAATCTTCCGCCACCAAATTCCACTGTTGTAGGCGTGTTCCCAAGATTTCTGCACTTCTTTGCGATATATTCGTGTCCCTCACAATGTCGTGAAAATCGGCCTGTATTATAAAGTGCGGTACATTACAGCTTACAAGAAGAAGAAAAAGAAGAAGAGTTAATTCTGCGATAAATATTACGTTCAAAGAACCAAGTTTTGGGTGATCATGAATAAAACATGGCACAAAGATACCGTTTTTTTCAAAACTTAATTTAAGTTAAAAAGTAAAAATTGTTTCGAATTTTTTTAAAAAAACCGAGGCTGCTGAAAAAAAAGTGAGTATGACGTTCTTCTAGACTTACAGCCCTATTCTGGCAGCTTAACTAAGCTCACCACATTAACAAAATAGTTAATATTAACAAATTGTTAAGGTTTCGTATTCTGGTGATAATTTGAAAGCTGGAACATTCCGCGGTGACGGGTGTTACATTTGCACGCCTTAAAATATCAATATTTTAGCATACATAAAAGTATTTAAAAGTTTTGCAGTCATAAAAAATTGCTTAAATGCTTGTCTATCCATACGTGGAAAAAATCTTTCAAAATCATGGTCAATGTTTGTGTAATTTTTATAAAAGTACCTGTGACGGGTGTTACGAGTACTCATTGAAAAATCAGACTTCACTTTGAATGTTTGTGAAATTCAGCCAAACTAGCATTGTTAAAAAAACCATTTTAATTTCTGTCAATTAAATAATCTATGACGATTAACCCTGTATTAAAACAAAAAAATAAAAAATTCGTTTTGGAGGTTTTTATTACAATTTTAATGTGTGACGGGTGTTACGCAGATTGTGACGGGTGTTACAGTAGAAAAATAAAGACAAATTCAAAACTAATCAAATTAAAGGAGACAATCACAGGATATGGTATCTTGAAATACTGCAATATTATGTTGTTTGGAATATGCTGCTGTTCCGTTTGCAATTTTATTTCCCACAAGTGCATAAACTAATGACTTTTTGTATTTACGGAATAGGTTTTAAAGTTTCCCACCTCTTTAAAAGAACTTCCTTTATTATATTGACGTCTGTGCTGTCTAATCCCTTTCAGGTCCTTGGCGAGGTAATCGAAGCAACCTAATATATTATTTAAATTTACTTTTTGAGTTTTCGTGACACACCATAATCTGCGCTTCGCTGTTGCGCCGATACCATCGATGGGACCTTTCCCAGTGCCCGTTGCGAAGAATGCCTAGTCAATGAAGTTATAGAGTAGTTCTCGGTAAAACCAACTTGGAATATAGCTGTAGTTGTTTCTTTTTTGTGTTTCAAATCTTTGCTTGTTGAGAATTAACGAAACAGTGAAACTTGAACTTTTTGTGTCACAGCAGACTATTTTGGAAGACCTTCGTCCTGTAGCGAAGTGCGACCATGATCACATTTAAAAAACCAGCAAAACATGTTGTCTCGAGATGGGGCTTCAACAAAATCGAATTCTATCGGAACACTGCTATTGGTTTAATCCACATCGAAAGTCGTAGAAAATCACCGCACGAAAATGTTTACCATTTAATTCCATTTTTTTACCAATATAAATGTTCCAAGTATCTGTAAACAACACAAAAAGCACTCGTGTGACAAAACTTTCTGATTACGTTCAACATTAAAAATATTGAACTTTACTATGACAATGTCAAATTTGATATATGCGCATGGGTGTTGGCATACCTCAAGACTTAAAAGTCAACCTACGTAACATAAATATGTGTAGGGTATGAAAGAACAACAGACCTATTCAAATATATACAAATCTTACCTAACTATCGAGGTGTAATAGTTAAGAATAAGAAATTTGTGACGGGTGTTACACAATTTTATCGTGTTAAATTGGCGCTCTGCAAAAACAATGAGAAAAAATAATATTAGAAATTAATAAGCTGCATGCATAACTTTACTTTTGTAAAGTTACACCTAAATTGGATAACAACTTTTGTATTGACATAACTATTTGTTCTTTTTTGTGACGGGTGTTACAAATAACCTAGCAAGTTTAAATAATCTAAAATATCGCTTCCGCTAATTTACTTAATTTGAATTACAACAACTAGCTGTTACCGTCGTCAATTTTTTTTTTTCATATTCCACTTTAATATTTTTACTGACAACTACTTCACGCTTAGAACGGTGTTTACAATGCTGCTCTATTTTAAAAGTAAAAAATATTTTTCGTTATAAAGCTTAACTTTAAAGTGAAAAATATCTTAGATTACCATTTATTTTTAATTTTTTAAAATATGACACTTAACTAAGACTAAATCTCTCCCATAAATAATAGGTTTTAATATGATATCTTAAAATATAAAAGTTTTGCCTCGGTAGCGATTATCTTGGAATGCTCCAGCTCCTTTCTTTACTATTTTGTTAATGACAGAAAACAACTTAACAACGAAAGATAGTTCAGTATTAAGTCAAACAAATGCTGTGTAAATAAAATAAAATAAAAAAAAAATGGATGAATTCTTACTTTTTACTTCTTTTTAGCATTGATACTGAAGAAGATCAAAGAAAAAATAAATTTTAAAGACTGCAAAACACTCGAAAATTGCTTGGCTATTAAAAAAATTCATTTTGAAACTTAAAACAATTGAAAGCAATTAGTAAATTATTTATTTCTTAACATTTTCCATCTTACTTGTAGAAAAACAAACATAAGCATTCAAAATAAGCAAGAAAAGGGCAATATAAAAACAGCTGACGCTTTATATCTAAGGCATTTACATTTTCACCATGCGTGGTGAACTTTAAAAGCTTTTGAGAGCTTTCAAATTGTAAATCATTTGCCAGAATACGAACATTTACATTACATAACAAGAACATTAACAAGAGCTCCTTAAAAATTCCTTGTTAAGTTAACAAGCAGAATAGGGCTGTTAGACTCTTCTTTTAGGGCTATTATAAGATTATCATGTGTACATTTTTGTGTTGCACTGTGTTAAAAAAAAATAAAAAACTTATTTTCCTAAGTTTTAAAAAAAATTTTTATTGAAATATTTATGCTTGAAATGTTTTGTCTTTTATATTAAGTGGATCTTAAAATGTTTAATTTAATTTAATTTTAAGTAAATTCTAAATCAACTAGTGATAATTTCTCTTGTACTACTAAAAAAGAAAAAGTCTTATTGCAGACTTCAGTTCTTAATAAATAAATAAATAAAAAAAAACAAAAATAACTAAATAAAACAGTAAACTTGTCATAGCAAATAAATTTAAATACATCCACTCTCCCTAACGAACATCAAGTTGTCACAAAATACATCATTATTAAGCAAGAAAAAACTCAAACAATGACAGCGATTACGAAAGTTTATGAAACAGCAGTTCACTGACAGTTATTAAAAACCGACAAAAACCCGACTTGGAACAAAATCTGACAAAACTAAAAAGTAACTGAAAACTTTTTGAACTGTTTCAACACTATCAAATATGCGAACATGATTTCATGCTAAGCGCTCATATTAAAAGTCAACCTTTTTAAAGTTCAGCAAAAATATTTCAAAGGATAAAAAAACAACAACAATAACTACCATTCCAAATATAGCGTTGGCAACGAAGTTAACCAACTTCAAACAATTCGACCGAAAAATATACAAAGTGACAGTTTTAGGTGCGGACCTGTCACAATGTCAATGAACGACAAACACAACAAAAACAACAACAACCAGAGAAAAACAAGGAACAACTGTCAAAACTCTTTATTGAAGCTTTGCAAACTGCTGCATTCTATTTTTATACGATTTTATTTGATTTCACAAAATGGATGGACCATAAAAAAGAGAAAAAAAACAACTGTATAAGCAACATGATATGGAAATGGATTTTCGATTTTTTTTTCTTCTTTTTTGTGGTGTTTCTTACAGGCTAAACTCATGCAAAGAATAAAAATTTTTATATTATTTTGACTATACATATCTTAAAATGTTAAAATACCCAATTTTTTTGCAAAAGGGTAAACAATTTTTTGAAGGTCAGTGAACAGCACTGAAACTACATACGAACAAAGCAGACCGAAATTATTGGGAGCCATTATTCAACCTAAGCCAAATGGTTTAAAAATCTTACCCATACCCTGGGGAACTACATACATGGAGCAGCTGGGGGAAATAAGAGAGATTCAACAAATTTTTACATGTCATTTAAGAATGTTTACAACTTTATCGTTTTAATAATGTCGGTTTTAGTGTTGGCAACATTTGGTTACTTTGGTGGTGTTGTTGTGTTTTCTTTTTTTTTATATATTTTCATTGTTAAACTTAGTTTTGAGTTGACGAGGGTAGAGCAATAATGGTGCTGCCACCATTTTACAAATAAATCATATTCAAACTTCATCATCAACTAAATAAGATGGATGGAGCTTCAATTATAATTAAATTTTTTTTGTTTTCTATCTTTCACAATAAGGTCCAGAAGCCAGAATGGCTTCTGAAACTAACGAAAACAATTATTACTCGATGTCTAGAAAATATAGATGCTCTAAGCAAAGCTATCAACTCACAACCTACAGCAAGTTTGTGGAAAAGTTTGAAAAATTGTGAAATTTAATACTTTTCAAAAGTTCAAGTTTTGTCTACAGTCTACCAAAAGCTGGCAACGCTGTCTATAAACTTTTATAGCGGTTTACATAAACAATAAGAGAGGCTCCTTCTCGACATGCCACAAACTTTTTTGGTTGTTTGTATGTGTGTGTATGTGTTTGTGCTATTCATCTGCTTGTTGTGCTGCTGTCGTTTTAAAGTGCATAAGGAACACCTTCTGTGCCATTATCCTCACAGCATAGCAAATGAATAGCCCAACCATAACAAAGAGCAAGAAAAAAACAAAAAAAACCAAAAGCAACTATAACAAAGTGTCCTTTATTTTGTCTGTTGTCACCAGCGCTTTGTATCCATTATAATACCAGCTTAAGCTCAACATCCTGTTTTCCGGTCGCTAGGCAGGATGTGCGTGCCAACGCATCCTTATTCATGCCTATAACTTACGCATGAATATTTTAGATTTGGCACTTTTGTCACTTGAATGTCCTGAAGTTTTCTTTCCTTTTGTTGTTTATCCGATGTCTGCTGCAGCACTACATGCAGGACATGCCGAAAACTTGTGTACTTCTTCCTTTAGTCATTGTAACGTTTAATATTTCCTAACAAAAAAAAAAAAAAAAAAAATAGTTGCTTTTGTGTTGTTATGTATTGGTGAACTTTTTATGGTGTTTTTTATTTTTAGAGCTTATTTAGATAAGCGTAGGTGTTAATTTAAGAACGCCGAAAATCTTTAAACTCAAGAGATTATCCCGTTTTATACATTTTCCTTTTATCTTTTGTTGATAAAATCGGCCTTGACTTGTATGTACAAATATAAAGATCAGATTTCTTAAAATTTAATCTGGACGAAAGAACTTATCTGCTAAGATTATATTGAAAATAAAGTAATTTTTTTTTCCAAGCTTATACGAGGGCAATTTGATAAATAAGTGAATTTTTGAATAAAAGGTATATTTTTTTTTTTTGGCAAGAAAGCATTTTATTTCTCAACATAGTTTTATTTCAAATCGATATATTTAGTGCAGCGTTCTTTTCACCTTTTTATTCTTTCCAAAAAAAAAGTTTTATCAGACACCTCAAAAAAAGAGTTTATTTGGAATCTTTTACCGCAGAGCCATTTAATTTTTGAAAGTGCAGAAGGCCAAGGTGGGTGAGTCGACCAACAAGGTAATTCTCATCTTCATAACTTTGAAAAGCGTAAAACAATCACCAGCAAATATTGTTCATAGCTGTTGGACAGGTTTAATATTAACATGCTCTTTGACCATGACAATGCACCGGCGCACAAGCCTTTAGTCGCCATCTAATCGGTAAAACCAATAAATTGGGCTACAAACTGCTACCTCATCCACCATATTCTACTAGATCTGTAGCCCCTGTGACTAATACTACTATATCCAAGCCAGAATAAATGACCGGCGGCAAGAGATTTGGGTCGAATGAAGAGGTCATCACTAAAACAAACGCCTATTTTCTAGACCTTGATAATACCTATTATTTAGAAGGAATAAAAAAACTGGAAAAACGCTGATTGAATGCATCGATCTAAAAGGAGAGGATGTTAAGAAATAAAACGTTTTTTTGTTGAAAAAAAAACAATACCTTTTATTCAAAAAGTCACTGACTTATCAAATTGCCCTCGTATGTACATTAGGGTGGCCCTTATATGGGTGAAAATTTTATTTTTCCAAATATCGAAACGCTTACCTCCTCATTATTTTTAAACTACTTTAAAATACTTAAATACAAAATATTTTCCTAATACGTTAATATTAACCCGTGCCGACAGGGCTCGGAAACTGTTGAAAATAACTACTTTGAAACGAGTTCTGTTATGTAGCTAGATTAGTAGAAATATTCGTATTTTACAAAAAAATTATTAAAGAAAATGTTAAAATTATACTCATTTATTGAAAAAAGATGACAATTTAGATGTTATTCAGGATATTTGCGGTTAAGGATTGCGATATACGATACAGCTTTCTCTGCTCTTGTAAATAGCTTAAAAAAACTGTTTCTGTTCTTCTGCAGTTATTAAACCATGAAAATTGTTCGTTGGTTTAAATGCTCTTTCAGCTGTATCATTAACTGTTTTTAAAGAAATAATCTTCATTTTTGCATCTACAAACGCAGCGTTTTCTTTCCACAAAGAAACGTGTTTTTGGAGGAAACTGATATCAATTTTCAATCGCGAAAATACCGGGGCTTTTTGCGACTTCATGGATATTTTCTTTAAACACACTTCGTAAGACCAATTTGTAATCGTGATACCAGCAGGCAAAGAGTAGCAACTCTCCTTCTAGTTTTTGCTCCAAAAACACGCAAGCTCCATTCAAATGCCCTGTATTAGATGCAGTTGTATCACAGCACATTATTTCCACTTTACCGTTTAGGTTTCAATAAGAAAAGGCCTTTGAAACAGCTTCAACTTGATCTTGGCCAGAAGAACTCTCTAGTTTTGGTACAGCAAGAAGTTGCTCCTTCTCTCCAAATGAAATAAGAATTGGATAGCGTTCTTCCTTAGAACTTCTCACATTTAACCCTTGTAATAATTTTCCATCCCAATGAATAGCCACTATTTCGGGCATGTTGCGTTGGAAATCGGATTTTATGGACTCCGCTCTATCCTTTCTACTTTGCGTTCGAGTGCGCTGAATAGAAGATTTCTTGATTGGGAGATCTTCACAACTGAGATCTAGGGCTTTTACCACAGCCTGAAGTATATAAACGGAATCCCTTATGCGTAATTGACATCTATATAAAGCTGCAACTAGCTTAGGCCTGATGAAGTATTTCCTGCCTCTTTTATAAGAAGTCGCAGAACTTACAGATTGTGATGTCGATGGTAAAGGTTCATCCAGGCTTTCATCAGAGCTGGGAGATAGGCCAGGTCCTGAGGTTGAATAGACTCTTGTGTACTAAGAGACGTCGTCAAGCCATCTGAAGATAGTTGTCTGAGTCTTTTTTTTTTCTCTTCATTTAGTTTTATATGTCGTATACTTTCTTCCTTCTCGTCCAACTTTTTGTCCATACCCGCTAAACACCCTGGACGCCCTGGTTCTCGCCGTTTTTGTAAAAACATTCTGTCTTCATCTTTTCCACACGCTCCAAGGCATTATCATATGCTATATCAAATAAATTATCCAAATTATTTTGGAACTCCTCCTCACAGCGCCTATAAAAATCCTGTGTTTTTTTGTAGCTCTCGCCAAGCTTGATGAAGGTCCACTAGCTTCTTCACACAGTAATATACAGCTCTTGTAGGTATTCTAGCTTTTTCCCTGAATTTAATACACTCAACAACAAGATTTGCGCTTTCACTAACAGTCATATTGTCTACGCGAATATTATAAAATAGAACCATAAGAACTTGGCAGTTAGACGGTAACCAATCAAGAAAATGTTTTTTAATAACTTGTATGAACATGTTTCGATGCATTTCGGCACAGGTTGTCATTATCCAAATGAGCAGAAATTTAATTTTAGTGTGTTTTAGTGGTAAATGAACGAAATTAGGGCCTAAGCCTCAACAAATTAAAATATTACAAAATAAGGGACACACTAATGTACATTTAAAAAAAAACTGTACCTTTCTATTCAAGCTGCACCTGAAGATTAAGCCATTCTCAAATCTACTGAATACAGGGTGGCCCATCTGGTGGTTTCATTTTAAATCGTAGCTTTTTTTGACACTGACAGCTGTTTTCCGCTCGAAATCTTGACATAAAGTCACTATCATACCTCCGCGGAAAGAAATAAGTCGCTTTACGCTTGAGCAATGTTGGGAAATATTGGAAACTTATTTCCAAAGGGAGTGCTGTGTAGCCCAAACAGTGCGTTATTTACAGAAGGAAATTACATTTAAAGTAACGCAGACACCTGCCGTATAGGCCTTATTCCACGTTGCCCCATGGCAGTGGGGTCGTGGTTCAAGGAATTGATGCCTAGGAGATAATTCGTCAGGACGTCCGTGCCATGCTAATTTATATGACGTCCATCATACTCTCCAAGGCGTCACTTCCATGACTCCAGACGCGATCATCGCCCTGTCATAGTAGTTTCAACACCGGTCACACAACATACTTTTGTTGTATATTTAAATTAATAAATATACTGTATGGATACCAACCAATGTTGGAACACAACAGTACCAATTATGGATGATTAGTTGGGTCATCATCCACATTTATTGGTGGAAATCGAGACCCATCAAACATCTCTTGCAATGTAAGGCATTGCCACCCGGTTGTTTAGCGCAACTCCACGCCGATCCACAGACCTGTTCGCGACATTGAACTACCACAGCCAGCACGATACTCCCCGAAGGGCCAGCCCACGATAGTCTCCTGGGCTAAAGGATTTTCCCCGACACGCATTTATCACAACACCGACACACTTGCATTCATCACACTTGACTGTGAAGGAAAAAGCCACCACTACTTGGACGTGCTACAGCGTAGACCACATCGCCATTGACTGTGTGCGACACAAGATCGCCACTATATACTCCATTTCAATACTGGTACTCGAGACTACCGGTATGAACACCTAGCCACCTGCAGCACTAGTTAACTCATACACCCGTCACTCTTGAACTCCGAGGCTACTAAGATATTACTTTTCACACTCGGAAAACTCATGACACTTCTTGACACCTCATCAATCTTGTACTCCGAGGCTACTAAGATAAACTTTTCACACTCGGAGTACTCAATATGACACTCCTTGATACACCTTATCAATCACACCTTGGGACACCTCATCAATCTTGTACTCCGAGGCTACTAAGATAAACTTTTCACACTCGGAGTACTCAATATGACACTCCTTGATACACCTTATCAATCACACCTTGGGACACCTTGTTAAACTAGTACTACAGGCCGCCAAATGAACACCCAGTCACTCGCAGCACCCAATATCACCATCTTTTCAAACCGGCACTCCGAGGCTACTAAGTTAAACTTTTCATCACTCGGAGTACCCAATCTGACACCTCTTGATTACAACGTTTATACCAGCCTTATAAGTCGAAGACTTATAAGACTATCCAGGAGACGAATGCAAAATGTATCAGTGGGGACTTGCAACAATACGTATGTCGAGAGTGACGACTATCCCCGTGCTAACAAATTCTTTAGGATTATTGCTATTCCCTTGTAGGCATACGCTACCGTTGATCTTGTCAAACGGTCCACCTACTACCCAGATTGGGCGACCAACTCCAGGATCTGGGTAGTCCCTTCTCATTTACACAGGATAGGGCGAACCCGTTGCCTGCGACCATCCTCCTTTATCCTGGCTTTGGACAGGCTGCTCGTGAAAACAGGCGGAGTTTGCGTTATTTACAGTGCGAAGTTTTCTGACGAGGCGCATTTACATCTCGACGGCTACGTTATCAAACAAAATTGCCGCATTTGGGGCTCGGAAAATCCGCCCGTTATTGTCGAGAGGCCGATGCATCCATAGAGAGTGACAGTTTGGAGCGAATTGTGGAGGTTCAGCATCTTACTATGTGCGTAAGAGAAGCTGAAACCTTCACAATTTTAACAACTTCTTGTAGGACAGACAACAATTCATCAGCCAAAGACTTCGTCATCAGTGCTTCCCTGTGTAAAAAACAATGTAAATTTTTAATAATAGAATGTTTTTCAGAAGCCCTGGTACAAATCCCCAATTTTTAGGTGTATTATCTTCAAAAAACATAAACCACCAACTGATGACCAAGATACACCAGTGTTTCCCAGTACACGCTTTGGGGAACAATGCTGTGGAAAGATGAGAGAACGTTGAAGTTGGACTCTTGGAGTATTTTGTTGGAGAAGTAGGTGAACAAATGACTGAAGAACTGGAAATTGCCAGTCACTTCGAAAAAAAACGACCTAAGGTTCTAAGATGGCGATATAAACCATTTGAAGTTTCAAAAAGTGTTTGGAAAAGAATTTCCTGTCGAATATTTCACCGACTTCTTAAATACTGAGGGTTATTGATATAAAGGAATGAAAAAATTGATATCGTCATCGGAAAGAAGGTATTGAATTGAAATGTACCGGAGAAAGAATATAATTGGTACATTCGAGTTTTTTTACTGGTGTTTAAAAATTTACAGGAAGCATTCTAATTAGCTTAAGTATAACGGAGAGCATTAATTAAATTTTAGCTAACATTGCAAATTCACTGTAACAGACCACCTCTACCTTCTCCACCACAAAAATTATTTTTTGTCATTCTAAACCTAGCAGTACTTAATAATAAGCTCAAATAAAAATATAATTTCTTCATATAAAAATTTTCTTTCTTTGAATTTACTTATGCCACTATGGCCCAACCTTGCCTACAAGCAACTTTCTCTACGACCCAAACGGAGGAGCGTGAAGACATAAAATTTTGTCAAACACTACTTGAGTAAGTATAATATGTATAATAATTTCTTGAACATCAGGAAAAAATTTGGGGTCGAAAGGGTTAAAGCACTTTGCTTTTTATTTTGTGTAGCACCCTTTATTTTAAAAAATTGAAATGTAAATGTGAATTATTTCTTAGTTGCTCTGTTTTTTCAAAACGTTTTCAAAGCCTGCTTAATTTCGTATTATGCGTTTTCAACTACGAGTAAGCAGCGTTTTTATTTTGATTCTTGTGGGCAAGGGCGTAGCCAGGGGGGGAAGGGGGGCAGGGGGTGGCAGTAGCACTAATCTGAGATTTTCTTATAATCGATGGCTTTGAAAGTAGTTTCTATATGTAATTCCTTTTTAATCCTTTTTAATATGTGGTTTTTCCTTTTTCTTTCAAACTAGATATTTATTTATTTATTTAGGGCTCGTTCATAAACTACGTTACCGATTTTCAACTTTTTTTTTACTCCCCCTCCGTTACTCTTCGTAGTGCATTTCAAAACCCCTCCCCTCCCCCCATAAAGTAACGTAGTATATGAAATAAAAAAATTAATTGATTAAAAAATATTTGAAAATATATTAAATATATAATTAAATATAATATATTTTATAATATATAATAAAAATATATTAAAAATTGACTAGCTCTTGGTAGGTGTGCTATCATGACTAGATAATTTTAAGAAAAAATGTTAAGAATCCATTATTTTCATCGATAAAAACTATTCCATCTTCAATCCAAGAGACGATGCTATCAATCACTGGAATTGAAGAAGCTGGAAACTTTGGGGACTCTTCGAAATAAGATTCTTCAACGGATTCTATGTCGACCCATCCAAATGTATCCTCATTTTTTATGCAAACAAATTCGCCTGGTGTTTGAGAGATTACCCGTAAAGGCTGCACCTGTACAGCAACAAGTATGCTTCCTTAAAACTGTTTTATTTAAATAGTATGTACCTTTTATACCAATTTATTTGAAATTAAATAAAACTCACTTATGAGAATTCATTGATGTTTTTGAGACGAAATACAAGCCGCAATACAAATATAGGACACAGACTTGAACTGATTTCAGAATATCAATTTTTTCAAGTTTTTTTTTATTTTTGGTCACGTTCTAATATGTGAGACCCCCTCTCCCCCTATCGTTGCTTATCGTAGTATATTTTAAAACCCCTCCACCCCCCTTAATTGGTAACGTAGTTTATGAACGACCCCTTATTTTATTTTATCATATTAGTACAATAAGAATAAATTCTTTTGCTGTACAAGGACCAGTATCTTAAGAAATAAGTAAGGTATTTTCAATATTAAGAGTTTTTTAATATTAAATTATGACTTAAATTAAAACTTTATTTAACAAAATTATTATTTACCATTGCAAGTTTAAGAAATTAAATATTAAAACTAAGACAAAAAATTAATTTATTTAGTAATTTTTTTTTTTTAATAAAAAAAATTTAAAAGTAATAAATTGGAGAGGAGAAAAAGTAAAAGGAAAGAAAAGGAGAAAAAAGAAAAAAAAAGAAAAAGAAAATTAAATTGAAATTAGAAATCTGGTTTCTTATCTGATAAGAGTTTTTTCTAAGAAAAGTTATTAAAAACGGCTTGCCTAAAGCCACCGTTGCTATTCATACATTTAACAACACCCGGTTAACTATTCCATAATCGCATGGCATTACTGAAAAACAGCCTTGTTGAGTTTAGATACTTCCAATTGGGAATTATAATATTATTTCTTCTTGTCGACTGACAAAATTGGAGTTTCTCAAAGAGATATCTAGGAGTTTTAGAATAAATAAGTTTGTGTAGAAAGATACAGTTTCGTGCATTGAGATAACTCAGGATGTCACAACCAAAAATACTTTTCTTGAATTGCGTTAAGTTATCAAATTGGAGAATATTCTGGACATAGCGAATAGCAATATTAAATACAATTTGCAGTTTATGCTCAGATCGTGAGTCTAGCCTGCTGTAAACGAGCTCAGAGTAAGTTATAATAGGAACGATAAGTTGTAAGACAAGCTTGCGCCTAGTTTCCACAGAAGTAAATTCGGCTGTCATTTTAAGGTTACGCAGAACAAAGTAGATAGTGTGCACCATGCTATTTATGTGATCAGTGCACGTTAAGGACGAGTTAACTGGTTTAAGTTTTTCATCTCCTATAAGTAAGTCTGGAATATCCTCAAAGAAAATTTTGTTTGCGTTCAATTTAAGACCATTTATTTATACTATTTAAATCTTCATTTAGCCTGCAGCTTTAGTCTTCCAGAAGAGCAGTCCTGCGAGAAATTTATAGTTCAACATCATCTGCATAGGCATAAATAGAGGCGTATTTACAAAGAGAAAATATCGTTTATAAAAACTGAGAACAGTAAAGGGCCAAGAACTGAGCCTTGCCGGACTCCACTGCTCACCCGCTTAAGTTGAGAAGATATGTCGCCAACACAAACTTTCTGTACTCTATTTGACAGATAACATCTTAGTTACTCTACGGCACTACTACAAAAACCAAAGCTGCACCTAAGTTTTCTACATAACAAGAAGTGGTTCACGGAGTCAAAGGCTTTAGAGAAATCCAGCAAGCAAAGTAAACATTGTTAGGCGTTCAACATATGGAGATCGGATATCATCTAAAACTTTTAGCGTAGCAGTTGAGCAACTATGACCGCAGCGAAAGCCAGCTTGCAGTGGAGACAAAAGGTTATTTGTGGTTAGGAACTCCGAAATCTGATCAGCCATTATAGCTACACATACCTTCGATAGAGACGACAAGATATATGGTAAAAAGATATTATAAAGATATGAAAGATATGGTAAAAAGAAATTTATAAGGTCTTGCCCCCCTAATTTTCATCCTGCCTACGCCCTTGCTAGTGAGGTATAGTTGCAAGTAACTTCACACCCCAACAGTTTCGCGTTATTTAACTTTAAGAAATTACTTAAAACAATGACTTAAATCTATACTATTATATAAAAGAGGACTCACGTATGTTCGGCTGCGAAAAGCTTGAAAATGGCAGGCGCTATTTCAAAAATTATTTTTCTCTAGGATAGCTATGGTGCCCAGTTGGGACATAGGCTATATAAATTTGATAACCATTATTTAAATAATTAATTCAAATTCAAAGAGAATAACCATACAATTTCTTTATTCTTATTCTCACAGAGAAAAACTTTTCTCTTTAAAGCTCTGTGCAACTCAAAAAAGGTTGTGCCCAAAGCTAATAAGATAATTAACATATGTATATGTAATACTTCTGTATTCCAACTCCGAAATCAAAGAGAGACAGCCATAACAACATAATGCTACGTTCACACAGAGAGTTTAGTTTGAGTTTCCAGTACAAAGTAAACTCAACTTGTACTGGAAACTCAAACTAAACTCTCTGTGTGAACATAGCATAAGATGTTGTTGTTTGTATTAGTATATTTGAATATATGAAAATTACTACAAACAAAAGAAAATGTCAAATCGTCACAGGGGCGGTTGTTGTGAAAACGTTTGCCCCAAACATATAATAAAACAAATCATATTTGTTTTGCCTAAATCACAGGTACGCACCATTATAAGACACTTATAACAACGCCTGAAATATGATTAAATTTAAACAAACAAAATTTTAACGATAAAAATTCAAACAATAAAAATTTTAACTAAAATGTTGGCCATTGAAAGCACCGCACCTGGGTTTTTAACGTAGAATACGTTATACGGGGGTGTTAATCTGGAGCACAAAATTTTGAGAAAATGTTTGTCACTTTCATTATAAGTTTTTAATACTTTATGCATGCATTGAAGAAAATTCAAGTATGGTCGTAACATATTTAATATGTCTTCTTTTGATTTGTATTTAAATAATCATATTGCTACATATAATTTTTTTGATTATATAAGTAAATCAAAATTTAACTCCTTCAAATTTTGTATTAATTTTCATATGCTTTGTATTTTATGTATTATAACATCATGTGTAAGAGCAGTACGGTTATCTGTGTGTTCATCACAGAACCAGTGTGAGAAAGAGAAGAAGTATAATGAGCAAGTAGCGAACGACAACCATGATAAATGCAACCATGATTTTTGTTTGTCTTTTCTTTTAATATCAAAGACATGCTCCATATGCGCCCTTTGCAGCATTTTTTTATGCGGCGGCCATTGTAAATCCATTGGAATTCTTAATTTTTGTAGAGATTTTCTATAGTTCAGACACAAACCTTACAATCATAAGCAGAAAATGAAAAAATGTTTATGAATAACAATGTTAGCAAGGTTGCAAAGAAGCTGCGTAAAGCCTAGTATGCTGTAGAAACGAAAATTTCTTGGCATATAATTCTACACTCGAAATATTAGTGTAGAGTCAAAAATGTTTGTCTGGAGAAAAAAACAGCTACAGTACGACCTAGCTCAATGCAACTAATACAAATTCGGCCAGTTGACGTAGTTAATGTTGAAGAAACGCTTTATGGCTCTGAATCCTAGATATTGTAGTTTTATGTATTAAGATATGCACTTAGTTTCCTTAAATATTGTTTTAAGAGATTTTTCGTACATCAAAAATGTATTTTACAAGAAAAGAAGAACTGAAAGTAAATAATATAAAAGTTTATGGAAGTGTACGCAAATGGAAGTTGCGATAATTGTGCATTTTTTTTAAGTTGCGTTTACTGAGTCAACAATATAAATTTTTGAGTATTGCGATAATCGAGTGTTGCGTAAAGCGAGGTCGTACTGTTTTCTTATTGTTATCTTATCTTATAAATGTCAAAATTCTGGCGCCAATTAAATGCCCGGACATATAATCGACAGCGAAATTTTGACATTTCAACTCTCCACATGGTGGTTGTACTTGCTAGCATTGAACAAATTTTTCACCTCTACAGCGTACTAAGTAGCGAAAAAAAAATTCCGCTGCCTTTTTGCTGTCAAAAACTCAATGCATTCCTTATGGAAAGTTTCTTTCCGCTTCTACAGCATACTGGGCTTAAAGCCTTAAACAGTGCGTAACTAAACAAGCGTTTAAAGGTTGTTTAAGGAAATCTATTGAATAAGGCTGTTAATGACTAACGTATTCTACGTCTGACCTATGCGCCCGTGTTATCTAACACTAGCTTGAGCTTTTTTTTTATTTTGAAATTTAATTTTCTTTATATATTTTCGCGATCATATAACAATATATCTGCACTCTAATGTTGGCGAATATATGGGATAGAACAATATGTCAAAATCGCTGTGAGACAAAAACTCTATTTTCAAACTCTTTTTGAGCATCATAAATAAAAGTCAACAACCCACCGGGAAAATGAGAACTGATTCTAAAAAAATTGTAAATGGAATGGTTTCTTTTGGTTACATTTTAGAACATATTCCAAGGAATTTATAAATTAAAAGCAAAACCTATTGGAATCTATCAACCAAAAGTTTACTAATTCGTTTTTATCCCAGCCAGAATCGATTACGACCTATATAATAATTTCTACTATAGAAAATGTTTTTGGAGTTGTTGCTTGCTTTTTTGGTAAGTGAACAACGAATTGATTCTAATACAAATTCTATTATAAGCGTGAAAAGTCTGTTTTGATTTGTTTTCTTATTTCCGAAAATTAATACTTTTTATTTAAAAGAATCCATTTAAAAAGTGAATAAAAGAATCAATTTCTGTAGCGATTCATATGGAAGCGAGAAAAGAATGTACTAATTTTTATAGAACATCAGCGTGTTAAAAATAATCAATTCTAAAATCTATATTGGAGAAGAGAATTGATTCTTTTTTCATACACAATTGCTTCTTTTTTCTCGGTGGGAAGGTCCACAAAAAAGAAAAAAAAAGACAGCAACATGTATTGTGTGCGGTACCAATGCTGCCACCTTTTTGAATGTAAAAATAATGCCACTTTTATAAAGGCATCGACAAAAATTCCGTGTCGATGTTTTGTTGAAACGTTTTGCTGAACTTTTTCAGCTTAAACGAAAGATGTATTTAATGCTAGGAAAAGTGTATCAATGCATGACAAAAAAAAAAAAAAAAAAAAAATGGTAAGATTAGGAAGATACAAAAAGTTTATTAGTTCATTAATTTTTTTTTTATTACTTTAGTTAGCTGGTTACTTTATTCGGATGGAACTATTAAGTCACTCCAACACAAATATACAATTTTACCAAAATTCTAACTGTTGAATTCATAAAAAATTATAACCCCTTATAAAGCTTTTATAAGAAAAAAATCGAAAAAATTGAAAAATATTATTCATAAAAGTTCAACAGCGTTCAAAATCTCTTTAAAAAACCATGATTGATAAATGAGATAATTTTAAAAATGGTTGAAACCTTCATTCAATAAACCCTCTATAAAGCATTTTAAAAATTGTTTTGTTCTCATCTGAGCACAACAAATATCGTCAAAAATGTATCAAATTATTTCAAAATGTATCAAAAACAAACAAAATGTCAAAAAGTGTTTGAAAATGTTTGTTTATAAATAAGAGGATTTCTAAAATGGCTGAAACGTGCTATAAATTTCTCATTAAGCAGTTTTAAACTTATTTGCTCACATTTGAAATTATGTCAAAAAAATTCAAAATATAAAAAATTTCCAAAAAAAAGAAAATAAAAACAAGAAAATTTGTCAAAGTTTTCAAAATATTTACAAAAAAAAAAAAAATAAATAATAATAAAATGACAATTATTTTAGTGTAAAACGTTTGATGTTTAAATATCAAAAGGTTGACGAAAATGTGACAAATAAATTAGAAGTCACTGAATTTATCTAATACATAAACCATTATTTACACTTTTCCTACTTCAACATGAATACGGCTGTTAAAGCATGTTCAAACCGACTTCATTTAACGTGTTATTCGAAAAAAGCTTTTTTTTTAACATCATCGTTCATACTGCTTTAACTAGTTTCAAAATGTCAGTTTATTTGTTTATATTTTGAAAGAAATAAAAATTGTTTATTCAAAAATATAAAAAAAATAAAAAAAAAATAACAAAAAATTCAAGTAAATTCAAAAATTTGTCAAATAATTAAGAAAAATTTGTCAAAGAATTTATTTGTTTACATTCAAAACATCAAAATAAAAAGTTCTTGTCAAATTTGGCTGCGTTTAAAAAGCAAAAAAGCTTTTCTGACTTTAGCAAGAACACAAACCAGTGATTTAACGAGTTTCGAAACGTGTTAAATCATTTAACATGTTAAATTTCCAACAAGAATTGTACGCATTTAACTTCATCAAAACTTCATTTCAGAACTTGTTTTTCGATTTAACTTCATTAACTCGATTTAACATAATTAACTGCTCGGTTTGAACATGCTATTAAATTTTAAGATTTAAAGTTTTTAATGATATTTAATATTTATATCGCCGGCGAAGCAGCGGGTATTTGCTAGTTTATTTAAATAAAAGGCATTCCTTTTAAATTCTTTAACTTTAATAAATAGTAATATTAAACAAATTTTCAGTACTTTTTCTATATTAAAAGAGTGGGGGCACAATCGTACCCAAGTGTTGACAATATGGTGTTTGAAGTAAGAGTAGACACTAGAGTTAAAAATCAGAAGGTTAGCAGCTGCGCGGTTATTTATTTATTTTTGTCACAAAAAGTTCTGCCACGCAAAATGTACACGCACACTAAAAAATACCAAACACAAAAATACTTTCTGACAAGCACAAAACAAAAAACAAGTGAACAATACGAAACATGTTAAAACGCATGATAAATCGCTGGAAATCTCAGTTAACGAGCCGAAATCTACTGGTTCACTTTTTCTCTGGATATCTTTATCAGCTGTTTGACATAAGCTTGGGATAAATGCGCTATCCAGAGGTAAACAATACAAAACAACTGGAAATGTTGGAAACATCCGCTGGTTAAAAATTTGCAGAGCTAAACAATTTGGCCCTTAAAGAATTTAATTTCTGAAGTTTAATATAAGTTGGAGAAGGCGACTTTTTAATATAAGTTGAAAAATTAAAAGGCGCCTTTTTATGCTTATGAAAGACAATACGAGTGTTTTTAGAGGCAACATAGTTTTCATAATAAACTACGATAAAGCCATCAACTATCTTAATAGAACCTTGAATGGGGCTTTTGATAACGGAACTTTTGAACCGCTTTTTATAATGGGAATAGAGAAGCAGTAGGCCAGTTAACGCATTATGCTAACAATGCGATCTGTAATGGTATCAGGTGTACAAAAAAGTTTTGAAGGATTTTTTTGAGATGGCATCACTAGTATTAAATCGAATCGGAAAATCTTGCAACCAACTTCAGAGCCTGAACAGAATCAAAAAATCGTTGCGGTCGCCGATCCTCTCTGGTCGTCGATAGCAGAGAACACGTCCAGAATGAAACGATTGTGACTGACGATTCAAAGTTGCTTTTATTTAGTATTTTTTTATTTGTTTTTTCTATTTCATTTCAATGCATTGGTCTCTTGAACTGTGTGAATACAACACACACAAACAAGAAATGTCAGAACATAACAAAAAAAGATACAGTAGTTTCGACTATGTCGTAACACAATACGTAGAATTAGTCAATTCGCTTTTGATGACATCTTTTTTAAAAACTATTTAGCAAAATATTTATTCCATACACCTGAGCACATGACCTTTAAAAGAGTGCCGGAGAGGGTTAATATGTATCACCGACCCCCATTACTTTTGCAAAAGGAACATTTTTGCGTTTGACACCTTATCCCTCCGACCACTCCTTAGGGGGGCTCCTATACAAATTTTATGGTTTTTTGTATATTTATGCCATACACCTGAGCATATGACCTTTAAGAGAGTGCCGGAGAGGGTTCATAGGTATGACTGACCCCCATTATTTTTGCAAAAGGAACATTTTTGCCTTTGACACCTATTCCCTCCGACCACTCCTTAGGGGGGCTCCCTTACAAATATTATGGTTTTTGTATATTTATTCCATTTGCATATTTATTCCATACACCTGAGCACATGACCTTTAATAGAGTGCCGGAAAGGGTTAATGTGTATCACCGAACACCATTACTTTTGCAAAAGGAACATTTTTGCCTTTGACACCTATTCACTCCGACCAATCCTTAGGGGGGCTCCCATACAAATTTTATGGTTTTTGTGCCGGAAAGGGTTAATATGTATCACTGACGCCCATTACTTTTGCAAAAGGAGCATTTTTTCCTTTCACACCTATTCATTCCGACCACTCCTTAGGGGGGCTCCCATACAAGTTTTATGGTTTTTGTTTATTTATTCCATACACCTGAGCATATGACCTTTAAGAGAGTGCCGGAGAGGGTTAATATTTATGACCGATACCCATTACTTTTGCAAAAGGAACATTTTTTCCTTTGACACCTATTCTCTCCGACCACTCCTTAGGGGGGCTCCCATACAAATTTTATGGTTTTGTCGATAAAACCGGAAACTGTCGATAAATAGGTAGCAAGTTTAAGCAAACAAAAACATCAAATGTTGGCTTTATATTTCATGTAATTGTGTAAAATTTATATAAGTTAGATAATTCTAACATGAAGTTTTGTCGCATTGAGGATCAAGCAGACCAACAAGTGCTAACATTAACATTGTACGATCAGTACTTTCAGTATCAGTAGGCCCACCAAAGGCTCAAAAAGTTATATAAATACCGACACCTGATCATTATCAACCACCCTACTTACCTCCGAGAATGACGTATTCTACGTCAAAAAACTAAGTAAATTTCATGAAACACAACCAATTCTTAGCAAAACTATGGCAACACTAATGGCACTCAGAGAGAGAATCGTCGGTCGCAAGAGAAGAAATAGAATAGATTCTAATTGTACGATTTATCGTTGCGGAAAAAAAGCTGCGTTAATTTTTTACATTTTGCATGTATTTTATCTGTATTATACAACAACAAAGATCGGCGGCCGCAACGATTTTTGATTCTGTTCAGGCTCTCATTTTGAAGCCTCATCATTAGCCTCTCTTTTTCAGTATGTGTCGTTTCGCTGAAGTGTAAATAACATGGTTTTTGTGTGCTCCGAATATGTCAACTTTTGTGCCAACAACACACAATTTGCGGGAAGTTTACTTTTCTGCTTTCATTTGAAGAAAAATACAGCTGAAGACCATCGAATGATGTAACAAGCTTACGGGCAACATGCTTCATCGATTTCCACATGTGAGTTTTGTTAAAGTGGTGACAAAGAGCGTTAAGGACGGCCAGAAAAGTTTCAGGATGCCGAATTGAAGGCTATATTCGATTAAGAATCGTGCCAAACGCTAGAAGAACTTGCAAAAGCATTGGGAGTGAGTCAACAATCTATATCTGTTCACTTAAAAGCCTTGGGTATGATCCAAAAGGTAGGATATTGGGTGCCGTTTGAATTGAAGCCGAGAGAAGTCGAACTCCGTTTTTTGACTTGTGAACAGCTGCTCCTACAGCAAAAAAGAAAGGGATTTTTGCATCGTATTGTGACTGATGATGAAAATGGGTTCATTACGATAACCTCAAGCTCAAAAAATCATACGGGTCGTCCGGCCATACGCCAAAATTGACGCCAAAGCCGAATATTTACAGTGGCAAGGTCATGCTCGTATCAGCCGTGGCGCAGTGGGTAGAGTGCGTGACCCATACGCCAGAGAACCCTGGTTCAATTCCATCTGACACAGAAAGTTTTTTCAATCGAATTAATATTTCTGTTCGGCCGTCACCTCTGCAGGCAATGGCAAACCTCAGAAAGTAAATAAGGCCATGTAAAGCTTCTTGAAAACATGCACATAAGCCGTTCGGAGTCGGCATAAGACTAGTAGGTCCAGTTCTTGATCAATATAGCACAAACATTTCATAACACACACAACACAATTTGATCATAAGAAGTTCGGTCCAAGTCCTTTCAAGGGCTGAAATGGCCAGTTTATTTTAAGTTCATGCTCTGTATTTGTTGGGACCGATTGGGCGTGGTATCTACTATGATGCTGCTGGTTGAAACCATCACAGGGCAACTCTACCGAAATCAATTGATGTGTTTGAGCTGGGCATTGAAGCAAAAACGCTCAGAATACGAGAAAAGGCACGATAAGATAATTTTGCAACAAGACAACGATAGGCTACATGTTGCGCAGCCGGTTAAAACATTCCTTGAAACGCTGAAATAGGAAGTCCTACCCCACAACCCAGATATTGTCCCTTCCTACTACTACTTGTTTTCGCCAATGACGCATGACCTTGAGGATCAGCACTTTCACGCTTTTGAAGAAACCGATGATGTTTATTTAGATAAGCATAAAAATTCTCAAATTTCAAATTTTTCTTTATTTAATTTCAATTTCCGTTGAAAGGCCAAGCCATTGTTCTTAGTGGAGGCTTTTATTTGCCAACAGGGGATACTGTTTTAGTACAGTCCGGGTGCATTCTATCAGTCCGGCTGATCCAGGAACTTTTTAGAATGTGAATCATGCATGCTTTTGGCACGGGTCATTTCATACCTCCGGGCGAATCCAAAAAAAAAAATAAATTTCCAAAATTGGATCGATTCGTGGATCGCATCAAAAGACGCATCGTTTTTTCGGGATGGTATCCAGAAAATTTGCCAGAAAGATGGGAAAAAGAAGTTGCTAGCGATGGATATATGTATGTCAGAGAACAAATGAAACGGTTAATTTTATATGAAAGATTTCGAAAGAATGAAAATTTATTTTCTAAATACATATTTTCCAAATACACATATAAGTATAGCGTACTTATTTTGTTCGCTAACAAGTGTTTTAAGATACAGTACTACGTTTATTATATAACACCCCCACTCGAACAAAATTTTATGTATAAACCAAACCCATCATATTTGAACAATACAAATGCTTTTCCGTTGGAACTGTTTGTGTTAGATTATCTGCAACCATTTTATTCGTTCCAAAACCACTGAAATTTTCAACGTTCATTTCTTTCTTTTCCCGAATGAAATGATGACGGACATCATTGTGTTTCGACCTTGCCAAATACTTTCTCGTGGATGCTAAATGTATTGCGCTGTGATTATCACAATATACTGTCGTAGCTCAATTATTGTTGTCGGGATTAATTTCTTCTAGTAAGCCCCGGTACCCTAGTACTTCTTGAGTAGTTGCGGATAATGCCATATACTCCACTTCAGTGGTGGACAATGTTACTGTTGGTTGATGTTTTTTCGTCCATGAAAAAGCTCCACAGTGCAAAACAGTAACGTATCCGGTAACACATCGCCGCTCATCAGAATCACTGGCCCAGTCAGAATCCGAATAAGTCAGGAACTCTTTATTACCATCTTTGCTAAACTTTAATTTTGCTGATAAACTACCTTTAAAGTATCTAAACAACCTCTTGAAAGAGGCCTCGCCCAAAAATTTCATTTTAAACTCGCTCATCAATTTTACTTTTAAATCCTCACAATACTCATTTTCATAGCTAAACATCAAAATATCATCGACATATATTGCCACAAATGTCAATTTACGACTATTCCGATGATAATAGATGCAAGAATCTACCTTTGATCTCTGCAGTCCAAATGACTGCAAACCCCTGTCAAGTTTCAAGTTCCAAACTAAACCTGACTGCTTTAATCTATAAACTGCCTTTTTTAGCTTTAATAGCATTTTGGACATTTTACAACTCAAAGCGAAAAAGCTCAGGTATACCTAAAGTTATTCCAAGGAAAATAAGCCAAAAATTCGCAAGACATATGCAACCTTTTTGCAAATTTCTTCTGCTCAGTATTTAATAATCACGACCCTGATGTACGGTCACTCGACTTCTCCCACTTACAGCAATTCTTTGATGTTGGCTCTATGAATTTTTCTGTTGATGAAATATATGAAGCCCTAGCATGTTTGGATCCAAACAAGGGTGCGGGCCTCGACTCTGTTCCTCCGCTGTTTCTTAAGTACTGTGCATCAACCTTGTCTACCCCACTAACCTCTATTTTCAATACGTCTCTTTTTAGCGGAATATTCCTAGACGATTGGAAGACCGCATACATCACACCTATTTTTAAAGCAGGTCAAAAAGGGATGATTGAAAATTACCGACCAATTACAAAATTATCAGCTATTCCTAAGCTGCTCGATGCTATTGTAAACAAACGCCTCTTTCTAGAAGTAAAAAACTACATCTCAAACTATCAACATGGATTTTTCTCCGGGCGGTCAACAAGTAGTAATTTGTCAATATTTTCCAACTTCAGTATTAATACTGTCGAAAGGGGTCTACAAGTTGACGTTCTCTACACAGACTTTGTTAAAGCGTTCGACGGCCTTCCACACAAAACCCTCTTACTAAAGTTAGAAAAACTGGGTATTCACTCTAGTCTTTTGAAATGGATATCGTCGTACCTAGCAAATAGAAAGCTTATAGTCAAGGTTGGTGATTGTTACTCACGTATCATTCATGCTAAGTCAAGGGTTCCGCAAGGCAGTCATCTGGGACCCCTACTGTTTATAATCTTTATCAATGACGTAGTAGAAGTTTTTAATTATTGCTCTGTCTTGCTTTACGCCGACGACTTGAAAATGTATGCAACAATACACACGTTGTCTGATTGCACGAGCTTCCAAAAAGAGATTGATTCTTTCTTAACCTGGTGTGCTATTAACCCTGCAGTAGTCGCGTACCTAAATGTGACGAGAGTGGTCGTGCGGATTACATATGTAATCCGTTTTTTAAAGTTTAAAATAAGAGATGGCAATTTTAAAATGCTTAGTTATTTGTTTTAATTTTTATTATTTCTTTATTTTATATTATATTTATTTAAAAAAACAACATAAACATAATTCTTATAGTACGTAAAATCAATGAATATCGATCGCAGACAATTGTGAAATTCATAATTTTGCATGACTGGATTACATATGTAATCCGCGCGACTACTGCAGGGTTAATGGCATGAAATTGAACCTTTCAAACTGCAAGCTTTTAAAGATTGCACGAAATTTTGCACCGATTTCGTTCAATTATAATTATCAGACTATTGGATTTGCCAGAGTGTCCGTAATCAAAGATCTCGGGGTCTATTTCGATTCAAAGCTTACTTTTAGCCCCCATAGGGACTATGTAATCTCTAAAGCAAATTTACTACTCGGTTTTATCAAACGAAATGCTAAGGAATTCACAGATGCTTTTACACTAAAAACCACATTAATTTCCCTGGTTGGATCAGTTCTTGAATATGGGGAAGTAATTTGGCACCCTATATACCAAAACGATATTGATCGGATTGAGAGAATACAAAGAAATTTTACAAAATTTGCGATTCGTCGGACTTATTCGCAAGAAAATATGCCATCGTATGAAGTGAGATGTCTATTGCTTCTCTTACAAAAGCTTTCAGTAAGATTCAACATATCGAGTGTTTAATTTACTAAAGATATACTTAGTGGCAAAACTGATTCACCCGAACTCCTATCTCTTATCCCATTCACAAAAAAAAAAGAGTAGAACTCTTACCTAAAAATGTAGTCAATTCAGCTAAAGTAATCCGGTGATTTTCAGTCAACGAATTTGATTAGGTGCGCTACCAATTTCTAAATGTTAATTATATGCAATTATATTGGGTAGTTTAACTGCGAGAGTAGCTAAAAAAACCTAAATATTTAGGTGTACCTTCAACCATAAAATAGATAAGACACATAATTTATTAGAAGAATAAGCTAATTTTTTTTAAACTATGACCACTTCAGATTAGGCAAGCCACGTACTAAGTGTAGAAAAATCATCTAATTATTTAGATAGCATTCCCACTTAAGAGTGGGAATGCCGTGCAAAAAATATGTTTTTTGTTTTGCAATTTCTATTTTGAAGTGAAACTTTCCTTATGTGACTTTACTTCATTTCGTCACATCATAGAGAAGAAAGATTTGTTTTATAGTAGATAGAATGAGAGAGATATATACATTGTATAAATGACTGAAAAATTTCTTTGCCACCGGTGAGAATCGAACCTGTGATCTCAAGATTTCAACAACCAACGCCTTATCTATTGAGCTAAATTTCTAATACAGGAATTTACGCTACATACCAATTAATCAAATTGCTGTAGATGCCCATAATTTCAGAGTTGTAGACCTCATATTTTTATATACATTTTGTTCACAAGTTATCAAACGGCGTAACAGCACAGCCGTAAAGCGTTTGACTATGACGCAAGCGGCCCGAGTTCAATTCTCGCGTTAGACTTTACTTTTTGTAAAATTTTTGTCACTTTGTTTTTATTTATGTTTTTTATAGGAGAGCGCTGTGCTCCTATAAAATTCAAATACGGGGAAAAAACAAGTTGTAAGGAAAGCATTTGATTTATCCACGTAAATATTTATATAAAATTTATACTGAGGCGTGGATAATGCTAATATGCGTTATTTCCCTAGTGTACGAACAAATCGACAACTTGCATTAGGTAAAATAACTAGAAGAATTAGATGATTTAATAAGCAAAATTTTAGTTGAATTAACTAATTGTAATTAGGTGAATTACCTAATGCATGATTGTTAAATTAACTGTGTAAGTAGAAAAGTTGTTGAAAAGATTAGGTGAAATAGAAACTTTCACATTAGCTAAACTAGTTTAGGTAATAAATCAATTCTTTTATTTTCTGTGTTTCACGCTCCTGCTAGACCGCTTAGAGAACATTGTGTATTTTTCATTAAGGTTCATAGAACAAACTATGGTCGTAGCGATCCTGTCTCTAGATGCCTTACTCTATGCAATTCTATTAATTTTGATTTTGACCTTGAAAGACCAGTCTTGATAAGAGTTTTGAATGAACTTTTGAAATGATTTAGCCTTTATTTTGCTTTTGTTTCAACCTAATTTGTAAATGATTTTTGTTATCCCTAGCTTTAAGAAACTATTGTAATCTGTAAGGGCTTGACCCGGTAGATTAATAAAGAAATAATACTTATGCAGGCAATCCAATTTGAATTCCTTGCGGCTTTTACACGTTAATATCCTCGCTTAGTTCTCTCTGCAGACATGCCGTTACAGCATCCATTTGCTGTATTTTCAAGTCATATCTGACTGACAGAGCCAAAAGATACAGGTTGGTTGAAAAGTATAGCAAAAATAAATTAATATGAATTTTTAAATGATATTTTTTTTTTATTCAATATATTCTCCCTCGACTTCAATACACTTATTCCAATGATCCTCCAATAATTTTATACCATCTCTGAAATGGATTTCCGGAAGCTCTGCAAAATATTGTTCCACGGCGGCAATAGCTTCTTCATTCGACGAAAAACGCTTATCACGAAGGAATTGTTTCAAGTTGCGGAAGTGGTAGTAATCGCTGCGAGCCAAATCAGGTGAATACGATGGGTGTTGAGGCAAGCTGTACTTTAATTCAGTTAATTTAGTCATCGTCAAAACACTTGTGTGAACACATGCATTGTCTTGATGAAAAATGATTTTTTTTTCTTCACTAAAGCTGGTCTTTTCTCACGAATTTTTTTCATTCAGCTGATCCAAAAGGTTACAATAAATATTATTCGGAGTTAATTGTTTTGCCTTTTTCGAGATAATCAACCAACAAAATCCCTTTTGCATCCCAAAAAACTGATGCCATAACCATTTTTGCTGATCTTTCTGACTTCACCTGTTTTGGAGCTGAAAACCCAGCTTTTGTCCACAGTAAACGTTCTTGTTTTAGTTTAGGATCATGGTGGTAGATCCAAGTCTCATCCATAGTTATAAAACGACGCACAAAATCTGTTTTATTCTGCTTAAAATGATCCAAATTATTCTGACAAATTTGTTTTCGATTCAGTTTTTGTTGAATTGTTAACGAATGCGGCACTAACTTCCCGAAGAGCTTTATCTCAGAGTATATGGCCTCTGTCCATTTGTCTTTGTCAATTCCCGACATGGCATCTTCAACGGTTACTGGGTCTTCAATAACTTCCACATTCTGTGCACAGTAGACTTCTTTGTTTTTCTTAGACAATCTTTCGCTTCTGCGTAAACCTAAGATTGGCTGGATTACTTCACTTATCGATGTTGGAACTGATATTATATCCGAACTATCTTCATCCCCCACTTCATGCCCATTCTGAACCAAATAAGAACATGAGCGTACTTATTTTGTTCGCTAGCAAGTGTTTTAAGATAGAATACTACGTTTATTATAACAGGATAATACTTTGAAAAATGAATTTGCAACAAGTTTTTCATCAAAGTTGAAAAAAAATCCTTGAAAACTCTTTTGTACACCAAATAGATATACGTTCGTATGGCAAAAAGAACTATGATTTTAAAATTTTGTTTCAGAATTTATGTGACTTCAATGTAAATCAGCTACGCAGCAATCCTGCATCTCAATTTTGATGAAAATTAAAGTAGACAGAAAACTTAAAAAAACAATAGAAAGAATCAAAATTTTATTGTATAGTTATGGAAATTTAATTCACTGTTTAATAAACAAATTATAAAAAAAAACTAAAATCTGAAGCGGCAAACGTTGTCTTCATTATGTTAAAAAAAAATTATTTTATATTATTTTTGTTTTTTTTTTTTGTTTTTTTTTTTTTTTCTTTTTTTGTGGTGAACTTGTTATGAACCTCATAATCTTGTAAAAACACGTAAATATTTTTATTGGTAGAACAGCTCATAACAAACAACTCAACCTCCTGCCACAGCCACTCTTCTGATGGGACATAAAATTCAAACAATCAGAAACAGGAATAACAACAATTTAAAACAATTCACAGCAAATAGAGTAAAATTAAGCAATTTCATAACCACAAAACAGCAAAAACCATTCTCTTTGTTATTTATTTAATTTAAAATAGCCATTTAAAAAAAGAAAAAACAGTTATAATAAAAAATAAACATGGGCTTCATTTCAGTGAAAAAAAAAACTCTGGTCGTCAGACCAAATGGATAACCACAATAAAAACACCAAAAGCAAAAAAACAATAATAAAAAATATATATTAAAAACCTACAAAAGACCGGAAGTACGAAATGAAAGAAGGTGACGCTCGAACGGAAGTAAGGAATGCATTAATGATGGCATGACGAAAAACAAGCGCAAATATTTAAAAAAAAACACACACAACAGCATGAAGAATAACACATTTTATTGCCCATAGCTACAGGGTGCTTAAATTAATGATTGTTAAATTTATGTTTATTTTTTCACTTAAATTAAAATGAAGCGTGGTAAATGCGGTGCGACATAAATAAACGGATATGAGTGGAAGCAAGCAGGAAATTGGAAAAAGTAGGTAGTGCTTTTTCAAGGGGTGCAAAAAATTGTCAGCGAGTCAAAGAGAGCTAGAGGGAGAGCGCTATAGAAGGCAAGGCAGTGCAAGTGAGCAAGTTGTTAAAGTATGGCTGAAGTGGTCAGTCGTGTCTAGAGTGTGTCCATAAACACTGCTAGGAGTGTTCACAAATGAGTTATTAAAGTTGCATTTAAATGATACGAGAAATAAAAAACATACAAACACCAAGCATATGGCTGTGTGAATGTATATTTGTTGTTTTGGTTTTTTATTTACTCTTTCCACGGTTTATTGCTTCATATATTTAAATTAATACAATTAAATTTATATTTTATGCCCGCACAAATAAACCACGACATATTCGTCCGGTTAAACGATACAACATTAACAAATACATAAACAAGCACATATGTATTTACCTACATGCTCATGCATTAAAGCCACCAAATAGCCTTGAGTTGTTGTACTCGTCCTTCACGCTTAAATAAATCCGCGCTTTGTTGAAGGTCGCAATTGAATATAATTTAACCTGTTACTGCATGTTACTGGTGAAGTATCGTTATTAAAATGTCCTGATAGCAACCCACGACTATGCTAAACGATTATTAAACTTTGTTAAATCCTTGTATAAAATAATTAAATATAGTATATATAGTATAGTAAATATAGTATAAAATACTGGACAAATCCATTTCTTTCGTTTAATGAACAAATATAACTTACGGCGGAAGACCAACAACAACCCCTCATATGTAATTTTTTAATTTTTTATTGTTATTTTGACGTGATGAAGTTACTTTTTACCGCGCAGGTTTCCAAAAAAGTTGAAAAATGCATTTTTTTTTCAAAATTCATCGGCGTTGCATTGGATTGTTACTCGCTGAGTATAAGACTTGCGACAAAAAAAAATGATACGAGCGTAAAGGTTAATTCTTTTACTTCCTTATAAAAAAAAAACAAAAAGAATCAAAACGTCATCGGGACGCGGTGGGAGCTGTTTAAGCAACGCAACTGAAAATTTGTTACATAAAATTATTACTCGCTGAGTATTAGCGCTACGATTAAAAATATGATACACCAATGAAGGTCTGATCTAAGCCCTTACAACAAAATTAGACAAAAAATGTTTGACGTCATGAGGACACCGAGAGAGCGGCTCAAAGATCGACAATGCAGCATTCATTCAGCGGCGTTGCATTGAATTTTTACTCGATGAGTATATAAGCTACGCTAAATGTTTAAAAAGGAAAATGAAGGAGTTATACTTGGCCTTACGACAAAAATAAAAACAAAAATTCCGACGTCACCAGATCGTGAATATTTACTCACCTGATTGCATGGAATTGTGGCGTCCGTGGCTTAGTTGGTTAAAGTGCGTGGCCGCTATGTCAAAGAACTTTGGAAACCCAGGTTCGAATCCCAGCAGCGACAGAAAATTATTTGAATTAAAATAATTTTTCTGTACGGCCGTCACCTCTCTGCAGACAATGGCAAACCTCAGAGAGTAATCAAAATGCCATGTAAAGCTTCTTGAGAACGAGAACTTTCCGTTCATCGCCGTTCGGAGTCGGCGTTAACCATGTAGGTCCGGTTCTCGGTCAATTGTGTACAAACTTAATAACACGCACAACACAATTGATCATAAGAAGCTAGGTCAAAGTCCTTTCAAGGGTTGAAATGGCCAGTTATTTATTTTTTTTTTTTTTTGATTGCATGGAATTATTACTCACTCAGGAAATGTGCTGCGGTAAATTTTGTTTTATGACCGCATAGATGTGTTATTACGCCTTATAACTGAAATACAAAAAAAAATTCTTATCGTCATGATTTCAGGGTAGCAACCACATAATGCAGTAAAAATGCTACAACCATGAAAAAATGTTGCATGGAATTTTAACTCTGTGACTACTGCCGTAACGGAAAATTTAAAGGATCGAAAATGAAGGTGAGGACTTCGGGCATATGATAAAAAAAACAAAAAAAAAAAATTGACGGTGTCCTGAGGCCCTTCAGGGATCCGCCTAATATGATGCATATGCATCACTTTTGCTGGATTAATTGCATACAGCTAAGGTTAAGGAAAAGCACAACCAATGGGTAAGCAAACAAAAAAAAGCAAAAGCAAAAACACCAACAAACAACAACCACAACAACATCGCCATCAACATCATCATCAGCATCACCAACATAAACATCAACATCAACATCAACATCAATATCAACATCAACATCAACATCAACATCAACATCAACATCAACATCAACATCAACATCAACATCAACATCAACATCAACATCAACATCAACATCAACATCAACATCAACATCAACATCAACATCAACATCAACATCAACATCAACATCAACATCAACATCAACATCAACATCAACATCAACATCAACATCAACATCAACATCAACATCAACATCAACATCAACATCAACATCAACATCAACATCAACATCAACATCAACATCAACATCAACATCAACATCAACATCAACATCAACATCAACATCAACATCAACATCAACATCAACATCAACATCAACATCAACATCAACATCAACATCAACATCAACATCAACATCAACATCAACATCAACATCAACATCAACATCAACATCAACATCAACATCAACATCAACATCAACATCAACATCAACATCAACATCAACATCAACATCAACATCAACATCAACATCAACATCAACATCAACATCAACATCAACATCAACATCAACATCAACATCAACATCAACATCAACATCAACATCAACATCAACATCAACATCAACATCAACATCAACATCAACATCAACATCAACATCAACATCAACATCAACATCAACATCAACATCAACATCAACATCAACATCAACATCAACATCAACATCAACATCAACATCAACATCAACATCAACATCAACATTAACATTAACATCAACATCAACATCAACATCAACATCAACATCAACATCAACATCAACATCAATATCAACAATCAGAATCATAATCAAAATCATCACAATCATAAAAATCATCAAAATCATTAATATCATCGAAATCATCAAAATCATCAAAATCATCGAAATCATCAAAATCGTCATATTCACAAAAATCATCAATATCATCAAAATCATCACTATGATCAAAATCACCACAATCATCAAAATCAACAAAATCATCAAAATCATCAAAATCATCGAAATCATTAAAAATTATCAAAATCATCGACATCATCAAAATCATCAAATTCATCAAGATCAACAACAACAAAAACAACAAAAGCAACAACAACTACAACTACAATATTAAAAAATCCAGTTATGATTTCAACAGTTTTTTCGTGGCAACCAACACTGCTCACAAACAACAAAATAACAATATGAAACCGCACTATGAAACCGGTAAAGGACATGACATGAATTAGAATATGGATTAAGACAAAAATTAAGGCAAACCTAAAACACACCTTTCCAAATTAGGAAAGGGATTCGGTATATTTGATTAAGTCAAGAGTTTGGTCATAGATTAAACAAGAGTTTGGACATAAAATAGGAGTATAAAGAAACACCGTCACGTCAAAACCGTGCAAAAAACCTCTTTTTATTTTACAGAATGTTTTGTCAAATATTGCGTTTTTATAAAAAAACCTGCACAATGTAATTTTTTTTTATTTAATACATATTAAAAGTTTTTCTTTTCGATGTAAAAATATTGTGTGACATGTTAAGATTGTTCAAACCCCGTATACAGTCTCATGGATTTTAAATTTAATACCTTTCATACAAAACCGTCAGAGCCTGTTCTATGCAGGCATTTCTCAGACCATCATATAGATTAGAAATAAAAATGTTAAAAGATTTGTGCACCTTGGCACTCCCAGAGTTCAAAGTAGAGATATAATACTTATTAAATAAAAAACTGAGGTGGCACTTCTTTTATTTTCCAAAATATTTTACCAAATTTTCTGTTTTTACGCATTCCGTTATATAGTGCCAATATTTTAGAAGATACGTTATCGAATTTACATGTTTTATTTCAAAAGAACATATCTTAGTCATATTTAACTCTTTTTGGATATTGGGAAATATTTCACAAATATAATCAAGTATAGCAACAAAATTCATGAAAAAAGAGTAGGCTGTGACGTGGACACACCCGTAGGTTTTGACGTGACGGTGTTTCTTTATACTCCTATTTCATGTCCAAACGCTTGTTTTAATCCATGACCAAATTCTTGACTTAATCATATATACCGAATCGCGTTCCACTTTGGAAAGATGTGTTTTAGGTGTGTCTTAATTTTTGTCCCAATCTATTTCCAAATTTATGTCATAGTCCTTTTCCGGTTTCATAGTCCGGTTTCATTGTTATTTTGTTGTTTGTGAGCAACACGAAAAAAACTGTTGAAATCCTAACTGGATTTTGTAATATTGTAGTTGTAGTTGTTGTTGTTGTTGTTGATGATGATTTTGATGATGATTTCGAAGATTTTTGTGATTTTGATGATTTTGAGGATTTTTGATGATTTTGATGATTTTGATGATATTGATGATTTTGATGATTTTGATGATTTTGATGATTTTGATGATTTTGATGATTTTGATGACTTTGATGATTTTGATGATTTTGATGATTTTTGATGATTTTAACGATTTTGATGATTTTGATGATTTTGATGATTTTGATGATTTTGATGATTTTGATGATTTTGACGATTTTGATAATTTTGACGATTTTGATGATTTTGATGATTTTGATGATTTTGATGATTTTGATGATTTTGATTTTGATGATTTTGATGATTTTGATGATTTTGATGATTTTGACGATTTTGATGATTTTGACGATTTTGATGATTTTGATGATTTTGATGATTTTGATGATTTCGAAGATTTTGATGATTTTGATGATTTTGATGATTTTTGATGATTTTGATGATATTGATGATTTTGATGATTTTGATGATTTTGATGATTTTGATGACTTTGATGATTTTGATGATTTTGATGATTTTTGATGATTTTAACGATTTTGATGATTTTGATGATTTTGATGATTTTGATGATTTTGATGATTTTGATGATTTTGATGATTTTGACGATTTTGATGATTTTGACGATTTTGATGATTTTGATGATTTTGATGATTTTGATGATTTTGATGATTTTGATGATTTTGATGATTTTGATGATTTTAATGATTTTGATGATTTTGACGATTTTGATGATTTTGACGATTTTGATGATTTTGATGATTTTGATGATTTTGATTTTGATGATTTTGATGATTTTGATGATTTTGATGATTTTGATGATTTTGATGATTTTGACGATTTTGATGATTTTGATGATTTTGATGATTTTGATGATTTTGATGATTTTGATGTTGATGTTGATGTTGATGTTGATGTTGATGTTGATGTTGATGTTGATGTTGATGTTGATGTTCATGTTGATGTTGTTGGTGTTGTTGTTATTGTGCTTGTTGTTTGTTGGTGTTTTTGCTTTTGCTTTTGCTTTTTTTATTTGCTTCCCCATTGGTTGTGCTTTTCCTTAGCCTTAGCTGTATGCAATTAATCCAGCAAAAGTGATGCATATGGGCCTCAGGACGCCGTAAATTTTTTTTGTTATTTTTATCATATGCCCGAAGTCCTCACCTTCATTTTCGTTTCTTTGAATTTACCGTTACGCCAGTAGTCACAGAGTTCAAATTCCATGTAAGATTTTTTCATGGTTGTAGCATTTTTACTGCATTATGTGGTTGCCACCCTGAAATCATGACGATAAGAATTATTTTTTTGTATTTGAGTTATAAGGCGTAATAACGCATCTATGCGTTCGTAAAACAAAATTTATCGCAGCACATTTCCTGAGTTAGTAATAATTCCATGCAACGATGTTACATTTCTGTTACATAAGCTGCTATATTCACTACCTGGTGTCGTCAGATTTTTTATTTTTGTCGTAAGGCCAAGTATAAATCCTTCATTTTCCTTTTTAAACATTTATCGTAGCTTATATACTCACCGAGTAAAAATTCAATGCAACGCCGATGAATTTTAAAAAAATTTTTTTCAACTTTTTTGGAAACCTGCACTGTAAAACGTAACTTCGGCACGTCAAAAAAAATTTCAAAAATATCACTTTCTTGGGCAACTTTCAAGAATTTTTGTAGAAAACGGAGGTAAGTAAAAAAATAAATCTGAGATCAGTGGATTTCTCGGTTTCGAATTTTGTCCGTCTAGCATGCCCTTTCACATCACTGTGCGACGTGGACGATCTGTCGGCAATATTTTTTGAGTCAATTGCACTTTATATGGAAACAAATATAAATCATCCTTCAAAATGCACCGCAAAATGGTTTCACATCAACGCCAAAATGCTGAGCGCGGTGACGTTACGACGCATGTGGATTCTCGGCAACACTCTCTCTTATTGCTTCAACCAGTTCATTGCAATGTCTTAGGCATATTGATGACCGGCATGTGAATGATCTCACGTTTCACAAAATTGTTTACTCAAATCAATACCAACTTGAAATACGGCGCACCCTGTATATGTTAATGTCCTCTTTGCATTCATTCCATTCAAAACTGATGACCTTACTTTGTCAGTTTCTTTTTCTATAATTTTGTTATGTTTCTTATAATTAAATGCAGTGTCCCTCCATTTCTACCAACCCCCCCCCCCCCCCCCCCCATTGCTGCTGGCCCGAGTTAAGTATGACCTTATACTTCCAGTAAAGTTTTAACTTTAAACATTTTAAAGACTCAACCTCTTTGATTTTATCAGAATGATAAAAATAATTATAATTGTCAACAACTTAACAAAAATACAGCAGCTCAACATAGCTACCCCTACTAAAACAGCCATGTGGAGTTTCACTGCTTTTATTTTGTTTTTTTGTTTTTTTTTTCCTTTGCATTTCACGATATAATCAGCAACGAACCGCATTAATTAAAAACTTAATAAAAACAATGAAAGTTTTCATGCTTAATAAAGCATAAAAGATCAATATGAAAATTTCATGGAAATAATTGGACCACCATAATTGGTCTACTAATTAAAATCAACCGAATTGAATTCTCTTTCAGTCATTTCTGTTTTAACTGAAAAATTTGACCTGATTCTCGATTGGTGCGAATTCAAAACAGTAAGTTTGCTGTTTATGGCAAACTTTTGACATTATTTTATACACAGTGGAACAAGTGTTCATTTATTTTATGCTTGCCCGAAGATGACTTACTTCAAGTTTTATTAAAATTAACTCAAGCTGATTTCTTTTAGCCAAATTATTTCCAAGGTCATAAAAGAAAATGTTGAGCACTCTATCAGTATCAGACTCAAGCAGCTCGTGCTGTCCGTCCAAACCACTCAGACGTTTCTTGTTTGGCAGCAAGCAGCAGCAGTCCACAACCGTTGCATTTAATTTTCTGATAACGCCCATTAGACGCAAATAATGAAAATGGCTAATTGAATTAGTAACAAGATTTTCGTTTAGTTTTTTTTTTTTCTTTGCAATTTGACTGACTGACATGCTGATATAGTGATTGGGTTCTATGATAGACAGGCAACGAGGCAGCAAGGCACCCAGACTGACAGTCCTAACTGACAGCTTCAGTTATATTATATAGTATATATATATATATATATTTATTTTGTGTATTTTTTTATGTGTTTCTTGTTACTAGTTGTAGCTCAAGAGAAGAAAAAAAAAAAGAAAGAAAACATCCTGAAATTTATGCAAAATAAAATTTGCAATCTCCGTCTCGTACTTGTCCAAATAGCAAGAAACAGAAATAAAGAATAATAACTTAAATTTTTGTGAAAAAATTTCGTTGTTTACAGTTTCGCAATTTAAGTTTACGCCATCATTGTGATTGGCGGATTGTGTGAAACTGTCGCGAACACATTTTCTGAGTAGAGCTACTTCTAGTGACTATTATTTTTTTTAGTACTTACTTAAAGCTTGTGCTTATTTATTTACTTTAAATATAGTCTTGCTAATAAAGAGCTATCCATTTTAAAGTAAGAAAGTCAAGTTTAAGAGTATACGGAAGAATAGGAGTCAGTCAATGGGAGTCAGCGGGTTATGAGAGTCACACATACACAAAACTGTATACTTCGAGCGTAGCGTAAACTACTACCCCGCCCCACTCTGTGCCCGCAGACATTGTGTTAAACGACCGACGCATATTAGTCACCCGCACTGCAGAGAAACAAGTGTTATGTTTTTGTGACTCGCAGATATAATTTTTCGTCCAAGTGAAAAAAACGGTAAGTGTGGATTTTAGGTGGCGCAAAAATAACATTCCGATGTTTTTTGGCTGTAATTTAAAAAAAAAATGAAAAACTTTGATTCTTCTTGTGGATTATTTTTATTTGGTCTTTTAATTTTTTTTACATCAAGTCGAGAATATGATGTCATGTAAATGATAGTTGATTGTCATTTGAGCCCTTTTTATAGCATTTTCCATCACTTCGGCCAAAACTTCCGGCGATAGGTCCTCACATTCTTGACGGATATTGTCTTTAAGAGCTGCAAGAGTCTGAGGTTTGTTGACATAAACCCGCGACTTCAAAAAGTCCCACAAAAAGAAATCTGGAGCGGTCAAATCAGGCGATCTTGCTGGCCAGTGCAAATCGCCAAATCGGGAGATTCATTTCGGGAGAGCATTTTCTGATAGGAGGATTACTTTTGCGCCACCTTGTACTTAGGCCACCTTGTACCTTGAAGAATCAAACGATACTTCAGTGTCAGATGTTTGTACAACTACTTATGCCATGATAGTGTAGAAGACCACGGAGAAGGTTCGGAGAACAAATGCCTAATATGTAACGATTTTGGAAGAGGCAATGATCTGTGGTATAGATGTACTTCGTATAGATCATGTGGACTGCACTGGGTGCGACTCAGCCAAAGGTTACGTTTGCGATATCTGTTAAATTGTCTCTGACTCCGATTAACCACAGGGTGGCCACCATTCCCCCTACGTCAGTGCAATGAGAGTGAAACCTGGTTTATTATTTTTTAACTGTTCTAGCTTCCAAATTTGATTACGATGAACCACAGGGTGACCACTATTGCCCCCACGTCAATGCAATGAGAGTCAAATATGTTTTTTTAACTGTTATAACTTCCAAAGTTGATTACTAAAGTCTTTAAAACTGGTTTTAATCAAAAACTTGGTTTTTAGGTGGTTGCAATAAATATTTGATTAAGAATTCAGATTTTATTTAATTTCTCACTTAAGTGACTCCCATTACCCTCTTTTACCCTACACTAAAAATGCAAATTTCAATAAAATTTTTATTTCGTTATAATGTTTGGACTTTACCATTATACGCGGAATAGTTACAATACCATTAAAATGTGCTCCATGGGAGTTTTTGCAAGACTCAATCCTTTAGAGGTAGTTTTCGATGATTTTTGTACACAACGGGCATAAGATCGGTCATGACTTGACGAATATTGGTTTTAAATTTCTCAAGAGTTTGCGGTTTATTCGTGTAAAGACGATCTTTTGCGTAACCCCACAAAAAAAAAGTCCAAAAGCGTCAAATCGCACTATCTCGGCGGTCAACTGACATCGCCAAATTTCGTAATAAGTCGTCCTGAAAATTTCTGTTCCAAAAAAGCCCTAATTGGTGCTGTTGAGTGGCTTGTGGTCCCACCTTGTTAAAATCATGTGTCGTCCAGATCCATATCTTCAATTTCAGGCCAAAAAAAGTCGGGTAACATACGGCCATAGTGCACAGAATTGACTGTAACGGTTACTCTTTGATCGGTTACTCCTTGATAAAAAAAAAAAAATCGGCTCAATGAGCCCTTTAGACTATAATGCACATCAGACAGTCACTTTTTACTGATGCAATAGCTTCCCTACAATCGATTTTGGTTTTTTAAGAGCCCCATATGCGACAATTTTGCTTATGCACCTATCGCAACAGTTGTTTTTGAGTACAATTGCGCCTTTATTTATCGTCAATCTAACTAAAAAATATTTAATTTAAAAAGATCTTTTTCAATAAAATTTTACTACAGAACGTGAGTAAGAGTTCTCAGTTTAATGATTTTAAAATAAATTTTTGTGTTTGAAACAATTAGGTCTAAAAATGGGAAAAGCCAAGCACTGCAGTTCTGAGAACCGAAAAATTATTAAAAGTTTGCGTGAACAAGTTAAAAGCCAAAGGATAATAGCCAGTATAGTTGGCTGCTCAAAGAAAATGGTTGAGAATGCATTAAAGTTTACACAAAAAAGAGACACCAGATGAAAACAACCCAAAATAAGTTCCAGTTTGCAAAGACGAATTCTACGTCACGTAAAAAATATCCGTTTGTGACCTCTTCCGCTCTCAAGAAACAATATTCCTTGGACGTGGATACTTCAACAATTCGAAAACTTTTAAATAAAAACGGATTGAAGGCGAAAACCTGCTCGGAAGATTCCATTCCTGACCAAAGTTAATGTCCGCAAGCGATTACAATTCCCAAAGGATAATGCTGATTGGCCAACGAGCAAATGGCGAAGCATTCTTTGGTCAGATGAAACCAAAGTTAATTTATTTAACTTAGACCGCGGCAGCCTTTCTATGAGAAGACCCCCCAATACCGAATTCCTCCCTCAACACACTATAAAAACCTGTTACACATGGCGGTGGGAGTATAATGGTTTGGGAGTGTTTCTCATATAATCGCACATGTCCCTTATTTCGCTTCGAGGGAAAGATGGATGCTTTAAAATACACCAGGATTTTGAGTGAAACCATGATGCCGTGCGCAGAGTTTAATATGCCGCTTCAATGGATGTTTCAGCGGGATAACGACCCGAAACATACATCAAAGCGGGCAAACGAATCGCTTAGACAAAAAAACTTCGAAGTTTTAAGCTAGCCGCCACAGTCGACAGACCTTAATCCTATCGAAAATTTATGACGAGAGGTAAAAGTGTCTCTTAGAAACAAACATCCAATCAACAAAGATGATCTTTGGAGTTTAATCAAGGACACATGACAGAAAATTCCAGCAACTAAGTGCCAAAAACGTCCAACACGCAACTAAGTGCGTGGCGTAGTTGGTTAAAGTGCGTGGCCGCTATGTCAAAGAACCTGGAGACCCAGGTTCGAATCTCAGCAGCGACAGAAAATTATTTGAATTAAAATAATTTTTCTGTACGGCCGCCACCTCTCTGCAGACAATGGCAAACCTCAGAGAGTAATAAAAATGCCATGTAAAGCTTCTTGAGAATAAGAACATTCCGTTCATCGCCGTTCGGAGTCGGCGTTAAGCATGTGGGTCCATTTCTCGGTTAATTGTGTACAAACTTAATAACACGCACAACACAATTGATCATAAGAAGCTAGGTCAAAGTCCTTTCAAGGGCTGAAATGGCCAGTTATTTATTTATTTTATTTTTTTTAAGTGCCAAAAACTATTGGATTCAATACCTAGGCGTTGCTTAACAGTTATCAGAAATAATGGATACTCCACCAAATATTTAGGTAGAAATAGTTATATTTCAATAATTTCTATTGATTATATCATGAAATTTCAAATTTTCTAATCACAAGTCATGGCTAAAGTCAAGTAACTATTTCTGGCTCTATTTCAAGTCACAGCCGAAAGAGAACATATCATTGAATTTTGAATTTTTTCGTTTATATTTCACACTTAACTTAATTAATTAGTGTATTAATATTAATTAAATAAAGTATTCTTTTTACATCTTAAAAGAAAAAATTCAAAATGCAAAGTTTAATTAGATTTTTTCATTTATGTAATTTTTATAGCACTCGCTCTATTTCATCGCACATCATTGTACCTAACAGAGAAATATTTTCGGTGGAACGTACATTATGATGATTTACACGCCCTACAAAATCTGTGACCGATCCACTCTCTTCAAATTTCTTCACAACATTGGAAATTTTTCGCTGATTAGGACGATTATGACCGGGTATGGGCACCACTACATTTAAAGCTTCTGTGTTGTTTCTGTGTTCGTCTTTTGACTTTAATTTGTTGTTGTGTTTTGTGTTCCGTTCCCAGAGCGCTCTCTGCCCATAGCTGATTATGACGAAAATAATCCTCTCATTAAAAGCGATACGTGGCCACGGCAGAATCAACTTTTTGTAGAATAATTTAACAATTTTAACCCGTTCTTCGGTAATAAAAGGTTCCATATTGTAAAATGGCAAATTTTTATTTTTTTTTTTTTTAAATAGAACAATGAAAAATAACAACAAAATAAATAGCGACACAGCTCTTGTTGAACATCGTTGCTGTAGCATACACGACGAAGAGTAGAATGTGAGATTGACTCAGACACTTTAACAGAGCTGTGTGGCACTGTTGGTGGTGTTGTTGCTTTTTTTTTAATTTCTCTCTTTTCGATAGCCTCATGACAAAAATAGACTAAATATTCATGCCGTCATGAGAACGCGGAGAGAGCCAACACAAAATCCAAAATGCATCAACCGGTGTTGCATAGCATCAGGGACCGGACTTGAAAATTAGTAAATCGCAGTAAATTAAAGAAAAAATCGCAGTAAAACGAATTTTTTCGCATTTGTTTTTTTTTTATTTTCAACCATGTACGTAAATTATATACTAATAAAAAAATACCAAAATACAAATATATACATAACTATACACTATATATTTGCATGTTCCAGAAACATATTTCTTTACGGATTCAAAATTAATATGAGTATTAATTTAACACTTATGATGCCATCTTTCTAGTTTTTTATGTAATGGTATTAAAGGTTTAGTTATAAAGAGTGATTTTTTAAGTGCCTGATAACTTTTTTTTTAAAAAAAACGCATAAAATTTGCAAAATCTCATCGGTTCTTTATTTGAAACGTTAGATTGGTCCATGACATTTACTTTTTGAAGATAATTTCATTTAAATGTTGACCGCGGCTGCGTCTTAGGTGGTCCATTCGGAAAGTCCAATTTTGGGCAACTTTTTCGAGCATTTCGGCCGGAATAGCCCGAATTTCTTCGGAAATGTTGTCTTCCAAAGCTGGAATAGTTGCTGGCTTATTTCTGTAGACTTTAGACTTGACGTAGCCCCACAAAAAATAGTCTAAAGGCGTCAAATCGCATGATCTTGGTGGCCAACTTACCGGTCCATTTCTTGAGATTAATTGTTCTCCGAAGTTTTCCCTCAAAATGGCCATAGAATCGCGAGATGTGTGGCATGTAGCGCCATCTTGTTGAAACCACATGTCAACCAAGTTCAGTTCTTCCATTTTTGGCAACAAAAAGTTTGTTAGCATCGAACGATAGCGATCACCATTCACCGTAACGTTGCGTCCAACAGCATCTTTGAAAAAATACGGTCCAATGATTCCACCAGCGTACAAACCACACCAAACAGTGCATTTTTCGGGATGCATGGCCAGTTCTTGAACGGCTTCTGGTTGCTCTTCACTCCAAATGCGGCAATTTTGCTTATTTACGTAGCCATTCAACCAGAAATGAGCCTCATCGCTGAACAAAATTTGTCGATAAAACACATTTCGAACCGAACACTGATTTTGGTAATAAAATTCAATGATTTGCAAGCGTTGCTCGTTAGTAAGTCTATTCATGATGAAATGTCAAAGCATACTGAGCATCTTTCTCTTTGACACCATGTCTGAAATCCCACGTGATCTGTCAAATACTAATGCATGAAAATCATAACCTCAAAAAAATCACCCTTTACTTGACGTAATGCAACGTTACATAAGAAATCGCCTGTGTTTCCTGTCGTTTGCAAGATAAATACAAAAATAACCCTAAAAATGTTTGTTGAGAATAAATCGCAGTAGATTTGAAAATTTTTTTTTTTTAGATTTGAAAAATCCGCAGTAAAACATTAAATTTTGCTAAAAAGCGCAGTAGATCTACTGCAATTGCAGTAAAGTCCGAACACTGCTTCTGACCCCGATGACATACAACGTGCCATATCAACAAGCGTCCTGTTGGCCCTCTCAGCAACGCCATTTTGCTGGGGAGTGTAAGCAACCGTTGTATAATATAAAATTCCTTTTCTCTTGAAAATATTTTCCAGCACTGAGTTCACATATTCACCTCCGTTGTCGCTCTTCACGCATTTAACTTCGTGTCCAGTTTGCTTTTCAGTCATGGTCAAAAATTCCTAAAAAACTTGTGTCGCTTTTGATTAATACCGCAAAAACTTTGTCACCACATACCTTGAATCGACCCACTTTGTGATATAATCTTCATAGGACCACAAATATCTGAATGGAACAGCTGCAGTAAGGCATCAGTTTGTAATTCCAAATAAGATTCAAACGGTTTCAAAATGTGCTTGTCCCTAATTAAGAGTATGTGTGGTGTAAAATCGATCAATCATTACTTCAATTGGTCACTCGGATGGATGATTATGAAGACCGTAAAATTATCACTCGTAAAATGACACGGTAATATTCCCGAACTAAGCCACGATTCTCGAAATAAATTTGCACCATTTTTGTTTTTTTTTTTTTTTTTGGAATTGCCCGGAGGTAAGAAATCTTCATAGATATGTATGATCCGCCCCATACGTATACACGATTTACATTCCAAGAAGTTCCCGGATCATCCGGACTGATAGAATGCACCTACGTGCTAAAACTTTTCACCTATTGGCAAATAAAAGCCTCCACTAAGCACAATTGCTTGGCCTTTCAGCGGAAATTAAAATTATATGAAGAAACATTTTAGATTTAAGAAATTTTTGTGCTTATGTAAACATCATAAACATCATCGAATAAAAGCACATTCTTCATAATACGAAGCAATACAAGACAACATCCAAAGTAATTTATTATACCATATATAACCGCATTTATAATTGTTGTCATTCGGCTTGGGGCCACTTTCCAACCCAAGATCCTAAGTGGAAAAGAGATGCAACTCTCAAACACCAAATTAATACCAAACATAGCACAGATATACAAGTATATATTGTGCAGGCACAATATATTTATATATTCGGGTCACTTAAATAAGGGTTAAATAAAGTTATTATTTGGATATGCATTTGGGCCAACGCAGGTAAAAACTAGTATGTAAATGACATAAACTCTGACACACCAAGCCGAATTTATAAGCGTTTTTCTGAAATTAGTAAATTAGTCTATTAGTCTAAAATGGCAAACCCCACTGAGCACAACTAATAATAGACTAGCCAAATCTGACCAACATATGACAGTTGAATCCCAATAAAAGAATGGAACCTCTGAAAATGTTCTTTGCTTTTTTATGCTGGTTGACTTTCTTCCAGCAACAAAAATGGGGGAAAATTTTCAATCAATGGATTCAGATTCTTACGAACAATAAACAGTCTGTAACCACAAATGAATTTTAAAGAATTTTTTCCTTGTCCTATTGAATGTTTCTTTGAAATCAATAACTTTAGCTGTATAATGGAATTATTTGATATTAAGAGGAATATTTGGTTCAGTGTTTCTATTATAGGCAAAGGTTATTCAGTGAATTCTCTGTTAGCTCCTGGAAAGCCTGAACTATCTCAGTCTTTGATAAAAACCAAGTTCTCTTAAGAACACAATCTTTAAAGATCAATTTTATTTGCTGTAATAAGTAAAATAAAAGTAATTTAAAGATTACAGAAAATCCGGCTCATTTCGCAGATGAGTGAAATTTATATTAAAAAAAGGATAAATCAAAATTGTACAATAAATTGCTATATGAGACTGTGAGGCTTTTTGTGAGTGTATTTATGTGCACTTTTAAGTACATGTGTATTCAATTATAGTTTTTGGTGTGAGTGTTAATATGTACTTGTATTCTTGCAGCTGCTTTTCCGCTCGCCTAGAATCGCTTGGTATCTGTATCTGCATAATTTGCAATTATTATTTTAATTTAAATTATCCGCGTTTGCTTATATCCTGTCACACAATTCATGCTATTTTATATTTTGCACTCTTTTTTGTTTTTTTCATTCAACATATTTTCAACTGCAATTTTTACACTTACACAGATAAAAACTTGCGTTCATTAAAAAAAGCAGAAGAGGGCTTATAACGGGTGTTACTATCTCGATATGTAGACATTTAAAAATTTATCGTACTTTTTATGAAAGCATCGCAAACAGACAAAACAGTGTCGTGCGAAGCGCGACATGAAATTGTGTTATTGTCTCTGATGCACACACACACTTTCATACCCTTGCCTTCTTGTTACCATCAAAATGTGTAGACCAATGCACTCACATTCGCCGTTGTGTCCACTCATGCAACCACTTTTGCGCCCACTTTGGCAGCAGCAGCTTCAGTTGTTAAAGGCTCTAAAAGTGGCGCCTATCGAGAAGTCCTTTGATGTAAGTATTAAACCCAAAAAAATGGCCATTCAATTGTTTTGTTATATCAATAACGTTATCCTTCGCACTGAGTGATGCTTTTATTCAGCTACAAGTGCAAAGCAAAAAAAGCTCAGATTTTTTTACAAATAATTTTGGATGCTTATATAAAAGAACTAAAATAAAAATGTATAGCTTAAGGGGGAGATAGACTTAGGAAATGTTTAAATTAATACGGGGGTAGCCTTTTAAGAATTCCGCCTAGAAATGAACAAACAGTAGTTAATCCATGAAAATGCTTTTGCATGATCAATTTGCATTCGTTTGAACATGAGAACTGGTGGCGAATTAATTAGGAAAGTAAAAATTATGCCAAATTTTTGAAGCGAAGCTTTTTACGCCTCGTTCTGCGATTTGCTAGAGTGAAAACAGAAAAAACGACACTTTTTTCCGACACTTTTTTTCTTAGAATTGATATTGATTTTTGCTTGCATCAATTGAACCAGAAAATGTTAAATTAAAAATAATTTCTTGACCGCTGAAGGAATTTAACCCACAACTCACAGTTCTATCGTTTGTTGGTACTTTCCTCTAACCATTACGCTAAAACCCTTTCTTCCATATGTTTGTTGCTTCAGTGATAAACATTAGCTAAAGCTATGTTTCAGCAGATCACTATAATCTGTTAATTTAAAAAAGGATTGTGTGTTGGCTATTCTAGGACTGTGTATTGGCTAGCCAACCGACAAAAGTAGCAAACAAAACGAACTAGAGCAAAGATAACTAAATTTACCGAGCTATGGTTTGAATCTTCGGTTTGTCCATGCGAACTAAAAGACCTAACGAACTAAAAGAACGAACGAACTAAAAGAAATATTCCCTAAGGATTGTGTATTAGATGTTGTTTCTACTTCATACTAAAGGTCGTTATAAATATCGTTAAAAATAAACAACCTGTAAGTTGATTAAATTGTAACAAAATTAATGATTTTTGTTTATTTATTCCCTACAACTGAACAGGGGGCTTTAAGGGAGGGCCGAAGAGGGTTAATATATATGATATATATACTTTGTTATTTTAAAGTTTTGAATTTAAAAATTATTTTAATCGAAAAAACGCTATTAAATTATCAAATCTATGAATTTGCGAAAATGCTTCGCTTCTCTCGTGTGTCCAGTGACCTGTGTTTTTTATTTTAATATTTCTATTAGTCATAATAATACATCCACTCTACAAAATAGGGAAAACGATCATCGTTTTGCATATTTCTTATTCTCTCTTCAGAAGAGTTCCAAGTCGATTTTCCAAATGTGCAAGATGATGCCTCAATTACACATTATATTGAAAATATCGATTGTGAGTACCCGAATATATTTGTATACGCAAAATTTTACTTTTCCAATGAATTGGTCGTAATATCTCATCGCATATTAAAAAAATTGCTTTTCAGATGACTCTCAAGCGAATATACAGCCTGAAATTCCGTACTAATATCGATAAAATAAAGTTGCCCATGAAGAATTTCGCAAAACATGTTTGAGCAATATCTTGGGTTATACGTGTTCCGTGTGTGATCAATTGTGTTTCCAAAAACATGTAAAAACACCATGCGCAGAACATGAAGATCTTTTACGTGTAATAATTGAAAATTATAATACAAGTGAGGATATTTTATTGTGCAACACATGTTACCAAGCAATCGAGAAGAAAGTAATTCCCACTTTGTCTAAATAAAATGGCTTTTAATATCAAAAGATACCTGCGTCTTTAACACCACTAGATTTGATATCTGACAGACTTGTCTCTCCGCGAATTCCATTTATGCAAATATGGCGGTTGCGACACGTCCATGGCCAATACGGAATTTAGGGTCGCATTATTAATGTGCCAGTTGATGTGGACAATATAGTAAAACATTTACATCGCAATATTGTCGATGATCATTGTATAAACGAGGAAACAAAAATATGTGTGTGGCTGCCACGCACGGTAGAAGTGAAACTTCAGAAAACTAAACTGTGAGAGAATGAGACGAATGCTGTATTAAGAGTGAGATAATTTAGTTTGAAAAATCCAAAGTTTAGTTTGGAAATTAGCTCCTATTTTTTTTGATGCAAACCTCTTCATTAACGTATAAATAACAACTTGTCAAGAGTTCCCTATGATACCATGTATGCGCTAGAAGATATTCAGGTTCAAAGATCTCCGAAATCGGTCATTCGCTTATTTATCTTATATTATAAGTGCCAGGATTAAAAATATGATACACCAATACAGGTCTCGACAGTAACAACAACAACAACAACAACAACAACAACAACAACAACAACAACAACAACAACAACAACAACAACAACAACAACAACAACAACAACAACAACATCAACATCAACATCAACAACAACATCAACATCAACATCAACATCAACATCAACATCAACATCAACATCAGCATCAACATCAACATCAACATCAACATCAACATCAACATCAACATCAACATCAACATCAAAATCAAAATCAATATCATCACAACATCAACATCAACATCAACATCAACATCAACATCAACATCAAAAGCAACATGAACATCAACATCAACATCAACATCAACATCAACATCAACATCAACATCAACATCAACATCAACATCAACATCAACATCAACATCAACATCAACATCAACATCAACATCAACATCAACATCAACATCAACATCAACATCAACATCAACATCAACATCAACATCAACATCAACATCAACATCAACATCAACATCAACATCAACATCAACATCAACATCAACATCAACATCAACATCAACATCAACATCAACATCAACATCAACATCAACATCAACATCAACATCAACATCAACATCAACATCAACATCAACATCAACATCAACATCAACATCAACATCATCATCAACATCAACATCAACATCAACATCAACATCAACATCAACATCAACATCAACATCAACATAAACAACAACAAGAAACACCGTAACAATTTTGTAACAAATTTGCAATTGCGTTGCTTAAGCAGCTCCTACCGCGTCCCGATGACGTTTTGAATTTTTGTTTTGTTTTTATAATAAAGTGAAAAAATTAACCTTTACGGTTGTATCATTCTTTTAATCATACCTCTTATACTCAGCGAGTAACAATTCAATGCAACGCCGATGAATGTATTTTTCAAACTTTTCTTGGAAACCTGCGCGGTAAAACGTAACTTCGTCACGTCAAAACCAAAATATGATCTGCTCTCCTATCTTTTTACATTTTTTTCTTAATTTGGAAGGGGTCTGCTTAATTTACTTGACTTATCACATTTTCTTGATTCACTATTAAAATATTGATTTTTGTGAATAGATCTTTTACGTTATCTCTCAGTGCGAGTAGAAGTGCAATGCCACTTTTTTGGATATGTTGACATTTAGAAGTTTTTTTCCTAAACTTGAAACGCACGATAAGAAAATTGGTGCTAAGTTTCTGTTAAGAATATAAGGCTTTGTTAAAAAGACGCCAATACCTGTAGTACTTTTTATCCAAGGTCTCCATTCTAAAATTAAGAAAATAACATTTGTGGCAGCCGTGGCGTTGTGGGTAGAGTGCGTGACCAGTATGCCAGAGAACTCTGCTTTAATTTCCATCTGACATGGAAATTTTTTTCAATTTAATTAATTTTTCTGTTCGCACGTTAAGATTATTGGTGCATCGGTCGTCACCTCTCTGCAGACAATGGCAAACCTCAGAGAGTAAATAGTGCCATGTAAAGCTTCTTGAAAACATACACATTATAGCCGTTCCGAGTTGGTATAAAACAAGTAGGTCGTGTTCTCGATGAATTGTGTACAAACATTTAATAATACGTACAACACAATTTGATCATTATTGCTGGGTCAAAGTTCTTTCAAGATCTGACATAGTCACTTCATTATTATATACATTTGTCCACATTCCGCTGCCTTTCAATTACATTAATGATTGCCATCAAAATGTAGAAATGACTAACTGATTAGCCGCTTCATTATATGTGCCCCGCGTTTCGGTACTTAACGAAGGACGCTCCCCTAATCATTCATAATATCAAAACGAATTGAAACCTTTATTTGAAACCTCTAGGAACATATTTTTTAATGGTTTTACCACAAATTATGGAATTGAAAAATTCAAGTCTTTAAGCCCTCCAAATATAATTCCCCCCTTAAGGGGTTTTTTGAGAATTTAAAAAGAGGAAACATGAACTTTTTTCGTGAAAATATATTTTGTTTTGCAAAAACTTATTGACATCACAATACTTGTTAAATTGCAGATACAATTTTATTCGCTCAGATACTCGAATATTGTAAACTGAATTCTTTTAAAGTTGAAAGTGAAAAAACCTGTTTTTCCTGCGATTTTTGATGTACAAATACCAACAAAAATATGCACAAAATCGTGAACATGTCTATGTTTTGTGTGTGTGGGTGTTGTCATGAAGTGTATGAGACGATGGTTAATTGTAGACTGTCTTTATTCAGTAACGTATTCAGAGTACATGTGATTATAATAAGAGTAAGTAAATATTAGTAAGAGAACATGTGCATATAGTTATGTACTGAGGATGAGCTCAGGCATATGCACATATATATGACATCTCCCCTTTAAAGGAATAAACATAAGAATAACATACATCTATCTATCTATATATATAAAAAAGGAAATTATGTTTGTAAGGCCGCAATAGACTCCTAAACTACTCATCCGATTAGCATGAAAATTTGTGTACATAAGTTTTTTGGTACGGTGCGTGTTCGTGGGCTATCAATTTTGATCCACCTTGAACACCAGAGGGCGCTGTAGTACAAATTTTTTACAAAACTGCCTAAAACTCATAAACTGCTAATGCGATTAGAATGAAAAGTGGTATACAGTAGGTTTTAAGTACGTTGACTGTTCTGCTGCTATCATTTTTGACCTATCTTGAACACCAGAGGGCGCTATAGTACAAATTTTTTACAAAACCACCTAAAACTCCCAAACCGCTAATGCGATTAGAATAAAAAATGGTATATAGTAGTTTTCAGGTACGATGAGTTTTTTAGCACTATCTTCTTTGACCCACCTTGGACACCAGATGGTGCTGTAGTACAAATTTTTTACAAAATCGCATATTTTTAGTTGTTTTCTTATGTAACATGTGCAAATATTTACAAAACATAAAATATTTCTTAAATTTAGTAAAACTAAAAAAATTTCCGTTATTTTGACACCAAAAACATGAACATATCTTGAAAACTATGAAAAATTTTACTACAACGATATATTTAATGCAACATCGTTGCTCAAAAATGAGAAAAAAACAATCAGAAATTTAATTTTGTGACTTTCGATTCAAATATCTCCGCTGCTTTTTTATATATTGTGTTAAATTTTTTTTTTGTCTTAAAGCTTCATCAAAATACTATGAAAACCTTATTGCAAAAATACCGTTAGTGGAGTAAATATATTTTAAATGTTTTTTTCAAAAAAGGTCTGAAATATTGGAGTTTTCCTCAAAAACAGACTGAAAAATTATTTTTGTTGTAAAAATAATTTAAACTCAAATTCACAAACATTTCACTCTATTTAAAAGTTATAACATTTGTAAGTAAAAGTTGTTTCAATTTTACGCAAAAATTAAAAACCATTTTTGTGATTCAAAAAACAAGGCCAACCCCTTGATTTTTTTGAAGAAATTTTTTTTTTTCCAATATTGTGGTTTCATATTTTTGAATAAATTTAAAAGCTAAAATAATAATTTATTAAAAAAAATTATCTCAGTATCTCTTACCAATCAAAAGTTATAGCCAATAATCTATATCCATATCATTTCCGGTCTGCTTGCTTATCTATCTATTCTTATATATGTATATCTATATATATAAAAAAGGAGTTTATGTTTGTAAGGCCGCAATAGACTCCTAAACTACTCATCCGATTAGCATGAAAATTTGTGTATAGAAGTTTTTTGGTACGGTGCGTGTTCGTGGGCTATCAATTTTGATCCACCTTGAACACCAGAGGGCGCTGTAGTACAAATTTTTTACAAAACTGCCTAAAACTCCTAAACTGCTAATGCGATTAGAATGAAAAGTGATATACAGTGGGTTTCTTATACGTTGAGTGTTCTGCTGCTATCGTTTTTGACCTATATTGAACACCAGAGGGTGCTATAGTACAAATTTTTTACAAAACCACCTAAAACTCCCAAATTGCTCATGCGATTAGAATAAAAATTGGTATATAGTAGTTTTCAGGTACGATGAGTTTTTTAGCACTATCTTCTTTGACCCACCTTGGACACCAGATGGTGCTGTAGTACAAATTTTTTACAAAATCGCATATTTTTAGTTGTTTTCTTATGTAACATGTGCAAATATTTACAAAATATTAAATATTTCTTAAATTTAGTAAAATAAAAATAATTTCCGTTATTTTGACATCAAAAACATGAACATATCTTGAAAACTATGAAAAATTTTACTACAACGATATATTTAATGCAACATCGTTAAACAAAATTACGAAAAAAACAATCAGAAATTTAATTTTGCGACTTTCGAGTCAAATATCTCCGCTGCTTTTGTATTCATTTTGTTAAATTTTTTTTTGTCTTAAAGCTTCATCAAAGTACTATGAAAACCTTATTGCAAAAATACCGTTAGTTGAGTAAATATATTTTAAATATTTTTTTCAAAAAAGGTCTGAAATATTGGAGTTTTCCTCACAAAAAGGCTCAAAATTTGTTTTTGTTGAAAAAATTATTTAAATTCAAATTCGCAAATTTTCAACTCTATTTAAAAATTATAACATTTATAGGCAAAAGTTATTTCAATTTTACACAAAAATTAAAAACCATTTCTGTGATTCAAAAAACAAGGCCTACCCCTTGATTTTTTTGAAGAAATTTTTTTTTTTCCAATATTGTGGTTTCATATTTTTGAATAAATTTAAAAGCTAAAATAATAATTTATTAAAAAAAATTATCTCAGTATCTCTTACCAATCAAAAGTTATAGCCAATAATCTATATCCATACCATTTCCGGTCTGCTTGCTTATCTAAATCTATCTATCTATATATCTATCTATCTTCTATCTTCTATCTTCTATATATATAAAAAAGGAGTTTATGTTTGTAAGGCCGCAATAGACTCCTAAACTACTCATCCGATTAGCATGAAAATTTGTGTATAGAAGTTTTTTGGTACGGTGCGTGTTCGTGGGCTATCAATTTTGATCCACCTTGAACACCAGAGGGCGCTGTAGTACAAATTTTTTACAAAACTGCCTAAAACTCCTAAACTGCTAATGCCATTAGAATGAAAAGTGATATACAGTGGGTTTCTTATACGTTGAGTGTTCTGCTGCTATCGTTTTTGACCTATATTGAACACCAGAGGGCGCTATAGTACAAATTTTTTACAAAACCACCTAAAACTCCCAAATTGCTCATGCGATTAGAATAAAAATTGGTATATAGTAGTTTTCAGGTACGATGAGTTTTTTAGCACTATCTTCTTTGACCCACCTTGGACACCAGATGGTGCTGTAGTACAAATTTTTTACAAAATCGCATATTTTTAGTTGTTTTCTTATGTAACATGTGCAAATATTTACAAAATATTAAATATTTCTTAAATTTAGTAAAATAAAAATAATTTCCGTTATTTTGACATCAAAAACATGAACATATCTTGAAAACTATGAAAAATTTTACTATAGCGATATATTTAATGCAACATCGTTACACAAAATTACGAAAAAAACAATCAGATATTCAATTTTGTGACTTTCGATTCAAATATCTCCGCTGCTTTTTTATATATTGTGTTAAATTTTTTTTTGTCTTAAAGCTTCATTAAAATACTATGAAAACCTTATTGCAAAAATACCGTTAGTGGAGTAAATATATTTTAAATATTTTTTTCAAAAAAGGTCTGAAATATTGGAGTTTTCCTCAAAAACAGACTGAAAAATTATTTTTGTTGTAAAAATAATTTAAACTCAAATTCACAAACTTTTAACTCTATTTTAAAGTTATTACATTTGTAAGTAAAAGTTGTTTCAATTTTACGCAAAAATTAAAAACCATTTTTGTGATTCAAAAAACAAGGCCTACCCCTTGATTTTTTTGAAGAAATTTTTTTTTCCAATATTGTGGTTTCATATTTTTGAATAAATTTAAAAGCTAAAATAATAATTTATTAAAAAAAATTATCTCAGTATCTCTTACCAATCAAAAGTTATAGCCAATAATCTTTATTCAAAATATATATACAAAAAGCAAAATGATGTCTGTGTGTTGGCTGGAAACTTCAAAATTGATGAGTCGATAGAACTGAAATTTTGGCAGTACATTTTTTTCAAGCACAAGATGGTTTTAATTTCTGTCACACCCCTTTTACCGCCCACAAATCAATAAAAATGCTATATTTCCTATGGTTTTCGTCGATTTGGCTACATTTTGGTAATTTAGTTTGTATGCTCACTGTCGGCAACTGTACTAAAACTGGATAATGTCCATCTACTAGAAAACTGGGACGGGCATTATATAAGGGGGTGTGGCTCCGCCCATACAATTAAAATTTGTATTATCGAATAGCTTTGAAAGTAAAAGTAGCAGTATTTACATACAAACTCAAAATGGAGTTACTATTTAAACTGTAACTGTAACTGGGAAACTGTAACGGGCAGTGGAAAATGACAGTGGTGTTAAACTATGGGTCTAAGAAAAGTTTCGAATATAATTATTATGTTCCGATATAATTGCTGGGTGCAGCAACACGCACCGGGAAAAAGCTAGTATGTATATAAGAATTAAAAAGATGACAAATTTCTATAGTAAAAAGGATTAGTTTTGTAATGTTGCTAGTAATATGGTGGCTTCGTATCTAACAGTGTTGATACCGTTGAGTTTGCTTGATGGGTCGACCGTATCTGGACACTTTAGCTGTTCCCAAAGCGATAGGTGACGGGGCAAAGTTGGGTGTTTGTGGTATTGGTTTTGGTAAGTCAGATGATGGTGTTTCGCTATGTTGATTTAAAGTTTTTGTGTCGGCTGTAGTGTTAGAATTATGAGTTGGTGCAAGATTGGCTACGACAGTTTTAGGAACGGAAATGCTCGTTGATGTAGGCTCTATGTGAATCGTATTGCGCCGAAGTAGTTTTCCTTGATCCGTTCTGATATTGAGTGACCGTGGTGTATTTTTATAGAGATTTTCGACCGTACCAGTTATCCAATCACGGTGACCTCGTTCTATACGAACTCTGTCTCCTTGAGCAAACTGTGTAGTCTTTCTTGTTTTATTATCATAGTAGCTTTTAGAGTTTTGTCGAAGCTTACTTAGGTTGCTATGAACATTCGGTATTGGCTTTGGTTGAAGTACTTTCTTCGATGTTGGAAGTGTGGTTCTAGTGACTCTGCTCATCAAGCGCTGGTTTGGTGATTGCAATTCGTCGTTTCTTGGTGAATTTCTATAATTTAATAGCGCCATATGAATGTCAGTTTTGTCCTTGTAACATTTCTTCAACATTGCTTTTGCTGTCTGCACGTAGCGTTCTGCTAAACCGTTTGAACGTGGATAATTTGGGCTTGAAGTTTGGTGCTGAACGTCCCACGACTTCATAAATTCGGCGAACTCTTTCGAGGAAAATTGTGGTCCATTGTCGGACTCCAATACCGACGGTATTCCGTGAGTAGCAAACCATATTTTCAATTTTTCGATTACTTCCGCTGATGTTGTTTGATTTAGTAGTGTGAAATCCATGTATCCTGAATAGCTATCGACAATAAGAAGATAAACATTGGCGTGGAAGTTAAACAAATCAACTGCTACTATTTCCCAAGGTAGGGTTGGTATTGATTTTATAATTAGGGGCTCACGGGGCTTTGCTGGCTGGTAAGATTGGCAAATGCTACATCGTCCAACAAATTTTTGAACATCACTATGCATTCCTAACCAAAACACTGTTGCTCTTGCTCTATTGAGGCATCGCTGAATTCAGAGATGGCCGCTATGGATCGTTTCTGTTATATCCCGTTGCATTGATTTTGGAATAATAATTTTTGTTGCTTTAAAAATTATTCCATCCTCGGTTGTCAATTCATCGCGAAAATTAAAGTAAGGTCTTATTTGCTGCGGTACTTCAGAAATGGATGATGGCCAACCTTCTAATATTTTATGTTTCAGCAATTGTAGGTCAGAGTCAATGGATGTTTCGTATATTAATCTTGATTTTGTTGTTGCTTTTAGTGCAGTGATTGTTTGAATTTCTATGTCATTATCCTGTATGCTGTTATGTGAGTTATCGCAATCTCTACTCAGAGTATCCGCTAGCTTTATATCCGTGCCCTTTCGGTAGACTACCTGTGGAGAGTATGGTATTATATAAAGTAAGATTTTTTGTATTCGCTGCGATGCAGAGTGCAGTGGCTTCTTGAAAATTGTTTCGAGAGGCTTGTGATCAGTTTCAATTACCAGCTTTTTTCCGTAAATATACTCGTGGAACTTGGCGCAGGCGAACCGTATTGCAGTGGCTTCCTTTTCTATCTGAGCGTAGTTTTGTTGAGTTGTGGTCAACGCTTTTGAAGCGTACGCCACTGGTTGATCGTTTTGTAATAGAGCTGCTCTGACACTGGATTTACTTGCGTCGACCTGAAGTTTGACGTCGAGATTTGGGTCGTAATAACGAAGAAGTGGTGCTGATGCAAATACCTGTTTCAACTTGGTGAACGCGTTCTCCTGCGTAGGTGTCCAGCACCAATCGATGCCTTTCTTTAGCAGGATTCTTAGCGGTGCCGTTATTTCCGAAAGATTTGCAATAAATTTGCAGAGATAGGTTGCCATTCCTAGAAGTCTTTGAAGCTCGACTTTGTTTTCTGGTCGTTTTAGCTTGTTAATTGCTGCAGTTTTTTCCGGATCGGCTGAAACTCCTTCCGATGATAGTATGTGGCCTAAGAATTTTACTTGGTTAGTAAGGAAAACACATTTCTCTTTGTTGAGTTTCAGACCTGCATCAGTGAGTAATTTGATAACGTAGTTGGTTTGTTTTTCTAGCTGTTCTTTGGTTTCTGCATGAATTAGCACGTCGTCCATCGAAACTTCAGTATTGACACAAGAATCCAGTAGCTGCGACATCATATTTTGGTAAACTTCTGGGGCTGACGCCAGTCCAAATGGTAGCCTTTTATAAGAATACCTGCCCCAGGGAGTCGCCATCGTTAGGTACCTCTTTGTCCGTTCCGACACTTCGATTTGCCAGAAGCCTTTCTTGCAATCTAATAAGGTGAAAAATTTTGATTTTTTTATATTTGCAGTTATTTCTTCCAACGTTTTTAATGGATGATATCGTCGATAAATGTTTTTGTTGATATCTGTCGGATCAATACACACTCTTATTTTACCTTTTTGCTTCACTATGACCATTGGGGATACTGCTGGGGTTATTCCATCCGTTTTCTCCAGAACGTCCAGTTTCACCATGGAATCGATTTCTTTTTTGACTTGATCTTTTATTGCGTGCGGGATCTTTCTCGGCGCGTAATGTTCGAATGTCGGATTTTTTATGACATCAATGTCGTAAACAAAGTTTTTTACTTTACCTAATCCTTCGAATATGCTGTCGCACAAGTTCACTTCATGCACTCGTGAGATTAGTTGGAATCTCTCGCAATCTTTTTTACCCAGAATTGGCTCAAATCCGTGAAAATCCTTAACTACAATAAACTTAACCAGCTGCTTTTTATTTCTTACCAAGCAATCAATTTCTATTTCTCCCTTCACGTTAATTTTAGTACCTCCGAATGCAACTAGTTTGTGACTAACTGGTCGAATTTTTTGGGTACAGATTTTATTAAGCATGCTGTAAGGAATAACGTTGCACTGCGCTGCGGTGTCGAGCTTGAACTTTATTTTTTTATTTATTACTGTAATTTCTTCGTACCAGTTACTTTCCTCGTCTTTGTTTGTTATTGATTTGCTGAGAGATAAAACCAAAAAATCACTGCTATCCTCCCCGTCGCTGCCTTCGGAACTGCTGTTATGGTGCTGCAAAGCGTCAACTTGCTTGTTGTTTTTGTTTCGTCGTCTGAAACACAACTCTGACAGGTGGCCTTTTCTGTTGCAGTGTTTGCATTTGTTGTTGTAAGCTCGGCATTTGCGTTGTGCGTGAGTAGAGCCACATCGTTTGCATTCGTAAGTGTGTGTGTCATTTTTCGAGCGGTAATTTTCCATTGGCACTGCGCTTATTTGTTTCGATTTAGAGTACTTTTTAATTGCGTCGATTTTTTGCTCATCTGTTTTGTGGAGTTCGCGTAGCTGTTGTGATGCCATCTCGCTTGCTCTGCATAGTTTAATTGCTTTTTCTAAGCTCAGTTGATCTTCCGATAGCAATCGTTCTCTGATTGCATCACTCTTTATGCCTACCACTATTTTGTCCGCTAGCAGAGAATCTTCAAGGTTACCGAACGAACATTTTTTCGCTTGATTTTTAATTTTTGTGAAAAAACTTTCGAATGACTCGCCCTCGACCTGGCTCAACATGTTAAATGAATAACGTTCGAACGTGACGCTTATTTTGGGAGCAAAATATTCGTCAAATTTCTTTTGTATAAGACTTACATCCTTTTGATGCTCTGCCGTAAGCGAAAATGAATTAAAGATGTTAACGGCATCTGATCCAATGCTCGACATAAACGTGGCTACTTGGATTTCTGGGGTTTTCTTTTCCAGCTGGGCTGCAGTAGCAAACCACTTATATTGCTGTAGCCAGTCCTTCCAAGAAGTAGAAACGTTATTTCCCACTATTTGGAGCGGCTTTGGCGGTTTAACGAAGTTTCCACCACTTACCTCCGCAGCGGCTGATGTGTTGGTTGTCATATTCTTTTTTTATTTTTTTTTTTGTTTTTATTATCAATTTTAATGTATTTGTTGTTTTTTTTTTCGAGTGGGTACAACTTCTGACACCATGTCATGAAGTGTATGAGACGATGGTTAATTGTAGACTGTCTTTATTCAGTAACGTATTCAGAGTACATGTGATTATAATAAGAGTAAGTAAATATTAGTAAGAGAACATGTGCATATAGTTATGTACTGAGGATGAGCTCAGGCATATGCACATATATATGACAGGTGTGGGTGTTGGACTTATTTTTAACCAAAATATTCAAGCGCCTTTTTTGTATACGTAGTTAATTGACTCGCATGCACTAAAAGGTAAGGCGCCAATTGCCACACCTACCGAATTTCACGTGTATGTATGTTGCTGACAACTGCAAGCAAACACATTTTGTTTGTACTCATTTATATTTAATGGTCGTTGGAGCTCAACAATGCTGCCACAACAACAGCTACCAATGTGCTTAAATCCTTTGACGAGTTCAACACAATATCTGAATATTTTTGCATTGCCCTTGTTTTGTCTTGTATCCTTTTTTTTACAACATTTTTTTAAGCTCTTTACAAACAAGTTAATTTAATAAGGTTTAAAAGACAATGAAAAATTTACATTTTTAAAAAAAATCTCAAAAAACATACCATGCACAATCGCATCTTTATATTGTAGCAACTTTCACTCAAATAAGTCATTGTTACTGCAGTCTTTGTTCTCCGAAATCGTTTCCAATTAAACCTTACCTCAAGGTATCATTAAATTGTTCTAAAGGCTGCAGTTGAACAAACAGCCATAGAACTGTAGCATTTACTGTGTGCAACTTAATTAAGAGAATGACTTCAAAAACATTAACTGGTTTTATTATTTTTCATACAATGCAGCTTAAGAAATTTACTCTTAAATGCTTCACATGAACAAGATGCATTCTTTTGTATGGAGTAGGTTGGAAGAATAAAGTTGAATCAAGCGTGATGGACGGAAATCAGAAAATTTTGCAAAAGACACATAAAATCAATTCATTGCGTAGTTGGTGCACCGAGCCAGTAAAATCATTAATATCTTAAATTAACCAGTAGAACTCTATTTTATAGCGAGCTTGGGAGAATTTATTTCTTGAAGTTATGTGCAACATATGGCTCAAAACTTTAGACTTGGTAAAATATGTAAGACTAACACCCAACTTCCAAAAATCAAAAAAAAAAATATTTATTTAACCTGAAATGTTTTCGAAGGCAGAGACTTTTACCTGAGTCTTTTACAAAAGACCAAATTGGACCTACTTTTTTTGTGTAATTCACATGATAAACATTACCAATGAGGCGAAAAATTATCTCTTACTATCGAATTATCTTTGTTATTCCCTTAATTTTCTAGAAGTCAATGGCTTCATTTTGTTAGAGTACAATCAAATTCATACCTTTCACAATTCTACTTTGTTAATTAGTTAAAATAAATTTTCATTGAGTTTGAATTTTGTTGTATAATTTTTCGTTGTGTAATTTTCTTACTCCAAAATAAATTATCAAATACACAAGTTGTGTTTTTCCAAATTTTTCTTTAAACTGAGCACTGCAATAGGTTATGGGCCTTTTCACAATGGATTTCCTGAAGTCATAATTTGCGAAGCTAAACGTGGACAGAAGGAAATTCCATTTTATGTAACGCAGACACCTGCCGTATGGGCTTAATTCTACGTTGCCCCATGGAAGTGGGGTCGAGGTGAAGTACAGAGATATGAGGCTCCTTTGATCGCTCGTGACTTTAGTCAAAACTATGGTTGCGACTACGATGAAGTATTTGCTCCTGTCGTTTAACAAACGACTTTTCAAACACTGCTTTCTATTGCTGGTGTTAAGCGCATGTCAGTTATTCACATGGATGTTAAATCCGTATTTCTCAATGGCATATTGAATGAAACCATTTATATGCGATAGCCTCCAAGATTTAAAGGAGGGCGTAGTAAACTCAAGTGTTAGCTACGAAAGAGATTATATGGCTTAAAACAAGCAGCGAACGTTTGGTAGAAGACTCGGCATAAAGTGATTATCTCAGGAGGATTTATGCAGAGTATAGCAGATTCTTGTTTATACACAAAATATACCAACGAGGAAGGGTTATGGTATGTTCTTGTATACTTTGATGACATTTTGGTGGTAAGCGAAAAGAAGGACAACATTAAGTTCGTTGAAAAGTTACTTTTATAGTAAAAGTAAAATTTTTCTTTAAACTGAGCACTGCAATATATTCGACATAACTACATAGCAATACATTTAATCTTTCGAAGCTGAACATTAAAAAGCTTTTGTTTTTAGAACTCCGAATTAAAAACTTTAATTAATATAACTCATACGCACTGTTGTACCTGAAGCCAATTTCAGTGCTTGTTTCTAATTAAATTTCTTTTACGTTTAAGTTTTTGTTTTTAAAAATATAGAAAAAGCACTCAACTGCAACAAAGCCACTTCATGCAATGTTTCTTAATTGTAATAAGAATTATTTTGCCGCTACAACGTTAATATTAATTTTTATTGCATTTTCTCTTGAATGCTATGTTATGCTATGTAGTCTTAACCACAATCTTTTTTTGTTTTAAGTAGCTTAGAAATTCTATGCAGCACACAATTTCTTGCTTTCGTCTCGACGTTTGAACATTCCACCTGCGAAGTTTTGGCTACTATTGTAAATTATTTGTTACCTCTGGTTTCTGTGATAATTTAATGAAATTTATTGCCCAACAATTGGAGCATAAGCTTTATTTTTTGCCATGCTTTTTAATGTATTTCGTTCCGACCAATTATGTGGCATATCACGAGCTTCTGTAAGTTTTTTATGATGAGCAAAATGAAAATTTAGTAGGTATAGGTTTATATAACGATGCAATATTCTGTGAAGTAATATATAAATTATTTAATAATGTTATTATTTAATGTTATATTAATCATCACTGTTTAATAAAATAATAAACTGGCCATTAAGTCCTTGAAAGGACTTTGACCGAAGTCTTTATGATCAAATTGTGTTGTGCGTGTTATTAAATATTTGTACACAATTGATCGAGAACTGGACCTACTAGCTTAATGCCGACTCCAAATGGCTTATGTGCATGTTCTCAAGAAGCTTTACATGGTATTATTTACTCTCTGAGGTTTGCCATTGTCTGCAGAGAGGTGACTACCGAACAGAAAAATTAATTCAATTGAAAAAACTTTCTGCGTTAGATGGAAATTGAACCAGGGTTCTCTGGCGTATGGGTCACGCACTCTACCCACTGCGCCACGGCCGCCTCTGTTTTGATCATCACTATTTATTATATATATTATACTTATCAATTTTAAATTATGAAGTAGACAGAATGTTAGCCTTTTAGTAAATTTTTTTTCTGATGTAAAGGCCACCTTGTATTTTTGGGATTTTTTTTTTTTTTGCTGACATGAACTAACATAGTATTGCGTATACACTGTGAAAATTTCAAGCAAATGTACAAAATAGTTTTTTTTTCGCTGAGTATAGGCGGTATTATTAAAATAATGGTATGACCGTAAAAGTTAATTCTTGAACTTTATTATAAAAATAAACAAAAAATTCAAAACTTTACGGGCTCGCGGTGGGAGCTGCTTAAGCAACGCAAATGAAAATTTGTTACATGGAATTATTACTTGCTGAGTATAAGTATTAGGATTACAAATATGATACATCAATAAAGGCCTATTCTAAGCCCTTACAACAAAAATATATAAAAAATTTCCTACGTCATGGGGATACAGACAAAGCCTCTCAGAGATCGAAAATGCAACATTCATGCAACAGCGTTGCACTTTCTTTTTACTCGGTGAGTATATGAGCTACGATAAATGTTTGAAAAGGAAAATGAAGGATATTCTTGACCTAACGACAAACATAAAAACAAAAATTCTAACGTCGCCAATGAAGAGAGCAGCTTATGTAATATCATTGCATGGAATTATTACATATTCAGAAGACGTGCTACGGTAAATTTTGTTTTACGGCAGCATAGATGTGTTATAAAGCCTCACAACTAAAATACAAAAAACTTCTTTCGTCATGATTTCAGAGCGGCAACCACATAATGCGGTAAAAATGCTACAACCATGAAAAAAGTTGCATGGAATTTTAACTCTGTGATTACTGGCGTAACGGTAAATTTTAGGGTTTGAAAATGAAGGTGAGGTCTTCGAGCACATGATAAAAATAAAAACAAAAATTGACGGCGTCATGAGGCTCATCAGTAGTATTCCCAGATTTGTTTTCCAACAATACGGGACAAATGGAAAATATGTTAAAAAAAACGGGATTTTGGAAAACTTTACGGAACAATAAATAAACAGGAAGTTATTCTGAAAAAAATTTATTTAGGTACACAGTTATTAGAATTCAAGTTTGCTAGGTACATAGCAATAAAAATATAAATATATAAAAATGAAAAAAAAATTCAAGGCCACACTTCTTTTCTGAATGCCTCGGTTCATGTGAATGCGTATTTGAAATTGTAGACATTTTACAAAAATGTCAAAAATACGAGACAAATTTTGTCCCAACTTAAAAAATCACGCAAAATACGGCACGACCCGTGAAACACGGGACATATGGCAACACTACCCCTCAGGGAACCGCCTAATGTGACGCATATGCATCACTTTTGCAGAAGCAAAAAAAAAAAGCAAAAGCAAAACTAACACCAACACCAACAACAACAAAAAACACCAACTCCAACACCAACACCAACACCAACCACAACAACAACAACAACATCAACATCAACATCAACATCAACATCAACATCAACATCAACATCAACAACAATATCAACATCAACATCAACATCAACATCAACATCAACATCAACATCAACATCAACATCAACATCAACATCAACATCAACATCAACATCAACATCAACATCAACATCAACATCAACATCAACATCAACATCAACATCAACATCAACATCAACATCAACATCAACATCAACATCAACATCAACATCAACATCAACATCAACATCAACATCAACATCAACATCAACATCAACATCAACATCAACATCAACATCAACATCAACATCAACATCAACATCAACATCAACATCAACATCAACATCAACATCAACACCAACATCAACATCAATATCAACATCAACATCAACATCAACATCAACATCAACATCAACATCAACATCAACATCAACATCAGCATCAACATCAACATCAATATCAATATCAACATCAACATCAACATCAACATCAACATCAACATCAACATCAACATCAACATCAACATCAACATCAACATCAACATCAACATCAACATCAACATCAACATCAACATCAACATCAACATCAACATCAACATCAACATCAACATCAACATCAACATCAACATCAACATCAATATCAACATCAACATCAACATCAAGATCAACATCAACATCAACATCAACATCAACATCAACATCAACATCAACATCAACATCAACATCAACATCAACATCAACATCAACATCAACATCAACATCAACATCAACATCAACATCAACATCAACATCAACATCAACATCAACATCAACATCAACATCAACATCAACATCAACATCAACATCAACATCAACATCAATATCAATATCAACATCAACATCAACATCAACATCAATATCAACATCAACATCAACATCAACATCAACATGAACATGAACATCAACATCAAGATCAAGATCAAGATCAAGACAACTATCGAGTAGGAAGCGTGTTCTACTGCCTTTTTAGAGATCCCGGGCTCGATTCCCGGCCAGGGAATCATTTCGCATTTGCATTTTCTATCCTCATTTCAAATCAACTGAAATTGAAAATTCATCAATATTAACGACTTGAAGTTGTGGTTGTTGGTAGAAAAAGTTTGTGGATGAGATTTCCTTATAACTTAAATTGACTGAGGTAAGGGAATAAAACTTGCCGCAGATTCATATTCACATGATTCTTTGAATTTTCAATACGCTTAGAACATCCTACACATGCTTCAGTTGATTGCCCTATTCTTTCCACTACTTTATAGCCCCATTTCGAACCAAGGCAGACTTGACTGAATAAGTTTTACATCTGAAATCCTTGGTTAAAAGCTAAAAAAAAAAATAATAAAATTTAGCAAAAACATAAGTATAAGGATCTTCAAGGAGCAAATTATAATAAAGAAAAAATTTAAAATTTTTTCAAACCAAATCTTTTGAAGGCTCTTAATGTTTTTTTTTTTTTCTAAACTTGTGTATGCTTCTGAAGGAAAAAATAACATTATAAGCAAACAAATATGATTTTTTGGCCGAAATAAAATTTTCAAGAAAACTAAAACCGCTCCATTGGTATTTCTCAAATAGAAAAAAAAATATGTAGAAATAAGTTTTTAAGATACCATCTAACTTTTTAATCGGCTATCAGAGGAATCTTAATTTCGATCCGGCTTATTGCATGGTGTCCTGACTGATATTCATTTCAATTGTACTGCTGGGTTTGAGTTAGTTTTTTTATAAAAACTCTATAAAAATTCCCTCGCTGTCTAATCCCAGTTTTTCAAAAGTAATAAGATCAAACTATTTAAAAAATAAACTTTCTCGGAAAATTGAATTGAATATATTGAAAATGTTGTGTTCAATCTTATAAAAACATGTCACCTCGGCCAGCTATGCAAAGCTCATAATTAATGAAACATATAAATTAAAAAAATTTAGGTATAACTTCATAAACATATTTTCTATAACGTCAGCATTATTCTATAATTTGCATTTCCAAATTTGTATAAAATTACCTCATGGAAAAATATGAAATGACCCGGACTAACTTAGACACAAAATAAACAACATAAACTCATACAAAAATAATGATTTTTCGCATATTAATATGGGAGCAACAGCAGCAGCAGCAACAACAACAACAACAACAACATCAGTAACAACAACATCAATACCAATACATTGTACACTGTGCAAATACACGGAATAACAAACAGCAACTAAAACTATTTGCATATATGTCAAATTTTAATAAACACACGACTACTTAACTAAGTGTTTTAATGTGAGTTGCTCTGTGTGCGTAGTTCTGAGTGTGTTTGAAATGAAGTATCTACACACACACATTTATGTGATGTGGTAAAATAATTTAAGAGCCTTTTCTAGTGTGTGGTTGTGTGTGTTTGTTCGTTATTCAATATGTTGCAAATATGTAGCATACTTTTAGGACCTTTGTCAAATGGTTTTTAATATATTAGAAGTTATTTGTGCGAATATCGTACCATTTAACATGAATTTGTACTGCTAAGAAAGGATTCAACTGGGCATTCGGAATACAAACAACGTTAATATGTCATAACATAAGTCCACTTCACGCTTGTATACGATTATTAGATTGACTATTAAGATATGACAAGTCAAAGGCGGTGAGTTACAGAATAACAATTACCAACAAAAGAAAAACTTTCAATCTCTAATCCTACATAAGCTTTGACTTTCAGTTGATAAGGAGTAATACTGCAACATAACGATAATTTAGAAATACAAAAATGTGTATTAAATATTATCTTATTATGATCTGCAACCTTCTCTTCGTGGATCTCGGAAACTGAAAAATTTGTAGGCTAATTGCAGACTTTTTATACAACTTTATATGTAAGTACATACTAGAACACGAAATTCGCCATTTGGTATATTTTTATATCAAATGCAAAATCAGCGAACCCAAAAACCCCTTTCCATCAATCAAAATTTATACAATCGTGTAACATTTTGAATTTTTGTTCGTCATTTTGGATCCGCCATTTTGTATTTTATTATTTTTGATATCAAATTTGACATCAGCGACGTCAAAAAGCTCCTTGCAGCAAAGTTTGTAGAAATCGGGAGGGAAACATTTGAATTTTGCGTTGCCATATCGGATCCATCATTTTGTATTTTTTATGTTTTACCTCAGCGAACCCAAAAACCCATTTGCACCGAATTTTGTCCAAATTGAGGAACAATTTGAATTTTCAGTCGCCATATTGGATCCGTCATTTTGTATTTTTTTTTTTTTTTTGAGATTAGTTTAGCATGATTTAAAATCAGCGACCCCAGGATCCTCTTTACATTAAGTTTCACTCACAAAAAATTCTTTGTTGAGTTATGGCCAGTTTTTCAAGTCAGCTGGCCCACAGTGGATCCGTTTCATATAAAAAAAATGCGTTCGCCAAATTTTTCCTTCAGTAAGTCGATTGTTTGACGCGCTGTATGACATTGGGAGCCATGTTGGAAAAACATGTCTTCAATCAACGTCCGTTTTCATTCGGGCACAAAATAATTGTCAATAATAACTCTAAAGTGCTCACCGTTGTGATAACGTTCTTGACGGCTTCATTCCTAAAAAAATAAGGACCAATGATTCCACCGGTCCTCACAAAGTGCACCAAACAGTGATTTTTTATATATAACAGTGTCTCGAGAATCTCCTGTGGATTTTCTAAACTCCAAATGTGGCAATTTTGCTTATTGACATACCCAATGAGCTATAAATGAGGTTCATCACAGAACAGAATATTGTTATAAAGCAGTGGGTTGGCTTTCAGTTCCTTTTCAGTGACTGATCATACGGCGCAAAAAAGTCATTATATAAATGACTAATATAAAATGATAAATCAAATTGAGTACAAATTGCACTGTGCAACAGTGAACAAAATAATACAAAATATTACTAATTCACATAATTTTCAGACCGATGCCTTTCAGCTACCACTTCTTTTATTGAGAACCAAGCATCCTTTACGACGCCATTTACGACGCCATTTGAATTTAGGTTATAAGATCTACTTGTTCCTATGTATATTTATATTAAGACAAATTTCTAATAACTGGCTTGCTTACATTCAGATATCGAGAAAAAGGATCCCCAGACGCTGTTATGGCCGAAATATGCTGGCGCACGAGTAATTTGTTTCACGATACTGAAGTTGAGCACATGGAAGTGGATGGCGAAGAAGGAGAAGATACATATCTTGAAGACCTTCAAGACTCTGATGATGATTTTTCGAGCAGCGAAGATTTCCAAGAATTTTCCGGTTAAAGTGATTGATTCCAAAAATAACATTATCATCATTTATCACTTAAGCATATATTATAAAAAAAAAATTGTGTTTTTAAGCTTTTTAAATACTGTAAACCTGTTCAGATTATATGAGTATGTTCCCAAGAGTTGTTTAATTTTTTTTTTTTTCGGCTACAATTTTGTGGAAGATATTTGGTTAAAAATGTGCTTAGTTTAGGAGTTATCGTCGAAAAATTGCGAAAGCAGTCAAAAAAATAAATATTTTTCACTTAAGAAATTATCTTTTTGAGCTATTTAAGTAATGTAGACACGTTCAGATCACATAAGTATGTTCTCAAGAGTTGTTAAATTTTTCTTCGGCTACAATTTTGTAGAAGAAAGTATAGGAAAAATTTGGATTCCCTTCAAGTTATTCCTAAAAAACCGAAAAAGTAAAACATTTTTTACATTTAAATAAAAAAAAAATACAACAAATTATTTTAAAAGTATGTTTTGCTTATATGTTTGTTTATTGGATTGTTAGCTACAACTTTGCCAAAGACAATAAACCGATATATCTATTTCTGACGGAGTTATTGAAGAAAAACTGATAGTACCTTTTTTGGCAAAATCACTAAAACCCACAATATAAGATGGGCGAAAACTTCAACTCGCGAAACCGCGCTAGGGTTATACTCACCACTGATCATAGTATCAAACCTATATAGTGACATGCTGTTATTTTGCCAAACGTGTTTTTTTGTGTCATAGTGTTATTATAGAATTACCAGATCTGAACATGGCAGTTAAATCCGTATCGAAAAATGGAAACTCTAAAAAATACACTCTTTATATTTCGTACCCTGTTCCAATTAAAAAAGTGCAGAATTCAACAAATAAGTCTTTGTTTTACAAAATCGGAAGCTATATATTCGATTGACTTAAAAATTTTAAATGATGTTTGTCTTTGTGTCTATTGTGTACGTAGTACCAGTACCGTTTTCCGGTAGAGTATTAATATATTGATAAGAGGAGACTGCTATGTAAGCAAATCCCCACAAAAATAAAAGGATAGAAGGAAAAACCTATACAGCCGTAGGTTTTTCTACATGACAATGTATCTCTATTCTTATCTTTATATTTATCCGTATCCTTGTCCTTGCTCGGCTTTCGTATGAGAAAAAATTAATCGTATGAGAATCTCATGAGATACGAAATTAATCTCATGAGATTCTCATACGATTAATTTTATCTCATACGAAAGCCGTTACGTCACGGATGCGGCGATTCGGCCCCTGATCTTTATTGAGAACCCTATCCTTGTCCTAGTGCTTATCTTCATCTTTGTCTTTATCGTCATCTTTCTTGTTGCAATCCTTGTACTCCTGCTTGTCAAAATTTTTGTTCTAGTCTATGTTCTAATCATAGTCTCTATCCCTGTCTCAACCCTTGTACAAACACTTGGCTTAACTCTTGTCCCAATAAAGGGTTTTCCATTAAGGTCTTGACAACTTTTTTTTAAAAAATTACGCAAACCATTTGAGATATTTCAAAAACTATATTATTAGCTTGAAGTAAAATCAAAACATTTATGAATGAAACTCAACTTTGTTCATATGGCCATAACGGGCACGACCCACTTTTCGATGACTCGGCCACACATTTCGAAACAGCCGCTATTTCGTGTTCAATGTTGGCTCTAAGCTCTTCCAACGTTGTCGACTGGTTGGCAAAGTCCAATGACTTGACGTTGCCTCAAAGAAAATAGTCTAGAGGCCTTAAATCGCACGAACGAGGTGGCCAAGCGTCTTTCCCATTTCTTGAGATAACACGCTCATCAAACTTACTCTTCAATAAATCGATTGTAACGTGTGGCTTGTGGCACCATCCTGTTGCAACCACATGTCATCAAGTCCATATCTTGCAATTCGGGCCAAAAATAATTGGTAATCATGGCGCGATAACGATGGCCATTTACAGTAACGTTACGCACCAAACAGTTGTTTTTGTGAATGAATGTGATTCATGAAGCACATGTGGATTTTCACTCGACCAAGAACGCATATTTTGCTTAATGACGAACGCATTGAGCCAAAAATGAGCTTCGTCACTGAAGATGATTTTGGGATGAAATTTATATTCTTGGCGCATCTTTTCCAGAGCCCAATCGGAGAACGTGTACTTTACCCATGATGGCACAATAGGCATCACAGATGCCGCAGTGCCAGAGCTGAATTAGCTCGCCGCAAACATATCTATCTACCATTATGAAAATTTTGAGTTTACTGAATAAATTGACAGTGACAGTTCTATGATTAGTGAAAGGGTGCGTTCAGAAATTTAATTCAAAATTGTCAAGTCCCTATTTGAGAACCCTATACTTGCCCTTATCCATATCCTCGTTCTTGTGGAAATCTTTGACCTAATTCAGTTTTTAACTATCGTCCTTATACTTGTCCTTAATTCTTATTCTTATCCTTATTTTGGATTTGCTTTTGCTTTTGCGTTTGATTTTGATTTTGATTTTGATTTTGATTTTGATTTTGATTTTGATTTTGATTTTGATTTTGATTTTGATTTTGATTTTGATTTTGATTTTGATTTTGATTTTGATTTTGATTTTGATTTTGATTTTGATTTTGATTTTGATTTTGATTTTGATTTTGATTTTGATTTTGATTTTGATTTTGATTTTGATTTTGATTTTGATTTTGATTTTGATTTTGATTTTGATTTTGATTTTGATTTTGATTTTGATTTTGATTTTGATTTTGATTTTGATTTTCATTTTGATTTTGATTTTGATTTTGATTTTGATTTTGATTTTGATTTTGATTTTGATTTTGATTTTGATTTTGATTTTGATTTTGATTTTGATTTTGATTTTGATTTTGATTTTGATTTTGATTTTGATTTTGATTTTGATTTTGATTTTGATTTTGATTTTGATTTTGATTTTGATTTTGATTTTGATTTTGATTTTGATGTTACTTTTGCTTTTTCTTTTGCTTTTGATTTTGCTTTTGCTTTTGCTTTTGCTTTTGCTTTTGCTTTTGCTTTTGCTTTTGCTTTTGCTTTTGCTTTTGCTTTTGCTTTTGCTTTTGCTTTTGCTTTTGCTTTTGCTTTTGCTTTTGCTTTTGCTTTTGCTTTTGCTTTTGCTTTCGCTTTTGCTTTTGCTTTTGCTTTTGCTTTTGCTTTTGCTTTTGCTTTTGCTTTTGCTTTTGCTTTTGCTTTTGCTTTTGCTTTTGCTTTTGCTTTTGCTTTTGCTTTTGCTTTTGCTTTTGCTTTTGCTTTTGCTTTTGCTTTTGCTTTTGCTTTTGCTTTTGCTTTTGCTTTTGCTTTTGCTTTTGCTTTTGCTTTTGCTTTTGCTTTTGCTTTTGCTTTTGCTTTTGCTTTTGCTTTTGCTTTTGCTTTTGCTTTTGCTTTTGCTTTTGCATATCCTTATGCTTTTGCTTGTGTTTCTGTCTATTTTATTGTTCAATTATCATTTATTGCTACAATGTATTCTTAAAAAATGTTTATCTAAATTAGATTTTTGACTCATGACATTGCATCTTTTGAGATATTATAGCCAAGGGATATGCATCACAGATAGGTCCCTTATTCAAATCAAAGCTAAGGTTGTGTCATTCAATACGTTATGTCACCCGAAACAGTGTAAAACAAGAGTTTTATCACCCAGAAATCTTACCTTAATATAAGTAAAAGTTCTTAAATTCTGACAAAGAAGACAAGTTGGATTTAGTGATATTTTCATTCAAAATAAATCTTCATCGGTAGTAAGTAGTAATACAACTGTTTAAGAGAAAAAGTTGACATGATTATCGTCAAATACTTGATATACAGCTTGGTAATTATTCTTGTCTCAAATGGCAGATGAATTGCCCAAGAAAATTTTGCCACTTTGAGTATATTCGGTTGTAAAATTTTACGTTCTGCCAAAGTAGGACAATACGTTTGGGTACTTCTTGCAACCGTACTTTAACTTTGTCCTAAAGCTTTGCAATTAAAATCTGCGTTAGCTTTGTGACTATCATGTTTCTCACATATATCTCAAGCTCACACTTTGCTATTAAACTAGCTCGAATGCAGCAAAGCTGCTAAGGTATGTGGTCTAAAATCTACTGTAGTATTTCCTCCAGTCATGCACTCACACTCACTCACGTACTCACCAAATACTCTTCATCCAGTTTGTTTATGTTACCACGTTGCATTCCATATATGTAATGGGACTATGTTGTTGCTCATAGCTGACATTAATGTCCTTTACGCAGATGAAAGTAAACAATAAAGAGAAAATTTTACAGTACAAGCACACAACAACATCATCATTATAAGACGATACTAACAAGAACAACAAGAGCAACAATAAAAACAAAATGAACAACTACAACAAAACGAACAAAAACTGCAACAACTTAAATATAACACTTCCTGCAATAACATTTGAGGAGTGGATAAGGAAGTGCTGCCATGTTTTCACGTCAACTCAAGCCTTTTATTATACGGTATGAGAAATAATGAAATATAAACAAATGAGTGAGATTTAAGAATTTTAGAGTGCCACGTTAACAGCTTCGTGATAGAAAAAAAAAGGGGCTGTCAGAATGGATTTAATTAAAATGCAGTTGAGTGCAAATGTTAAATCAAAGTAAATGTTAAATTATTTCAGTTATCTTCTTCGGAAGCTATTGCGCTTGTAGTTTTGAAATGGTATGGAAGGCCCTGCAACCACTTTTCTTGGCGCAATCATATATATTGTGCCAAGAATTAGTTTTTACAGCAATCATCTCTGTTTCAAATGCAGTTTTCATAAGAGTCAAATTATCGCAATTGAGGTGTTCGAATTGCATAGAGGGTGCAACACCCCATTGTTCAATACCACTCATGTGTTTTTTGAAAAAGCCATATTTTTCTATTTTTAAGACCTTAATTATGACAAGTTCCTAAAAACCTTGTTTACGGAATTGGAGTTTTGTGGGAGGTACCATATCCCGTTTTTCATTACCAATTATTTTGATATGACAACCCTAAGTCTTATCTAGCAGTTTTCCAAGAAAAAATCTAAAAAATGCAATGGCATTGAATGAAACTATTACTTGCTCAGTATAGGTGCTACGATAAAAGTTACGATACGACGACTAATTTATTGACCAACAACATGGATTTATGGCATGGCACTAATATGTAAGTATTAAACAGTAGGGTGTTTCATTTTTCCAAAAGTTTGATTTTCATGTGACTTTGGTTTTCCCCTGAGACTTACTGACATAAAAGACATGTACGCCAAATTTCATGAAGATTGAAGAATATTTAGGGGTTGCACATGTTGGTCACTTTTATCTCACACTACTGAAAAACGTATGTCATACTGAAATGTTTTGTGATAGTGTATTTTTTCGATTTTCATGTGTGTTTTTCCTTTTTTTTTTGCAGGTAATAATTGAAATTGAAAATGGAAACTAAAAGAGGTATTTGGCTTTTAGAAAAAGTGCCCATTTCTGATTTTTTAGGAGCTCGCCTCCCTTCAAAGGAACAATTACTATTAGTTTTTATTTATCATCACAAGGATAACAAAGAAACGCTTGCAGATGCAGCTAAATCTACCAGTGCTTAACTACAACAAGTGTGGAGAAAAGCAAATATTCCATTAAAGACCGAAGAAAATATCCGATGTGGTATAAAAAAGTTGTACAAAGACCATCAAAATTTGTGCAAGGAAAAGTCAAGAATTACAGACAAAGCAGATATGAAACGAAAGATATGGAAAGACGACCTCGTCGAACTATTTGATATTTCTCGGCAAAATGTGATGGATCTTCCAGACGTTTTACAAGAGGATAAAGACTTTCTTATGTCACAAAGAGAAGATCGTATGAGTTCGTCAATGAGTGGAGTAGACAAGGTAGGCATTGCTGATATACTATAAATAAGACAGTTATACTGGAGGACTCATCCCCATCATCATCAGCACCACCTACTGATGATGAAGCCTTATTTTCGCCTCCACCTAAGAAATCACGTTGCTCTAAAATTAAACCCATTAACCAAACACTTACGTCTACATGGGATCGAGAAAATCTCTCAGTTCGACAAGCAAGTACATCATTTATAGCGACTGCAAAGAGCCTTGGTCACGACATCTCACAAATTGCTGTGTCTCCAACTACGATTCACCGTGCTCGGGCAACAAATAGAAGTCAAATGGCAAAGAATATTGAAGATTCGCTTTTTACACTGGGATAGCAAACTGTTGCCCTCAGTTACCTACGGAAATGTCAAGACGTTGGAAGAAAGAGTTGCAATTTTAGTAACTGGAAAAGGCTATGAACATTTGCTTGGGGTACCTGTTGCCCTGAAAGGTACAGGTGAACAAATGTCTGAAGTTGTTATTAGAGAAGTAGACCGGACTTCGAGATAAGATCATAGGAATGTCATTTGACACAACGGCTTCAAACACGGGCTTAACTCAGGGAGCATGCACCAGAATAGAAAAGGAACTTAATCGAAGATTGTTGTGGTTGGTTTGTCGCCATCACATCCATGAGTTGATACTGAAAGGAGTTTTTGAAGAGTGTTGTAAATCACCATCTAGTGGTCCTGACATCCCAATTTTCCGGAAATTTCAAAATCTGTGGGACTCACTTGATAAGAAGGCATATGTGATAATGTTAGATGAAGAGAGTTCCGTTGATGGCTTTTTGGAAAAACAACGAGTGGCAATGGTTAACTACATCCAAAATGTCCTAGAAAATGGAAGTCACCCAAGAGAGGACTACAAAGAGTTATTACAACTTTCACTCCTTTATCTAGGAGGTTGGAAAGAAAGCGACTTTAGTTTTAGTACCCCAGGCGCCTTACATCAAGCGCGGTGAATGGCGAAGGCAATATATGCTCTGCAAATGGCCCTGTTCACCAAACAGTTAAGTATGCCTCAACGAGAATTAAAAGGAATGAAACGAGTTGCACATTTTGTCAGCCTAGTATACGTTCGCTTTTGGCATGAAGCAACTGTCAGTCGATGGGCTCCAAAGAATGATCTAGATATACTACAGCTTTTGAGCACTTACCCCGATGCCGACGTCAAAAAAAGTGCTCTCACGGTTGCTAAGAGACACCTTTGGTATTTGTCAGAAACAAACGTAGGATTGGCCTTTTTAGATGAACGTATTACTCAGGATGTCAAGGAAGATATGTTTAAAAATTTGGAGACTAAGCCTGCAAACAAAAATGAACTGAAACGGTTAGACGGCAAAAATCTAGTTTTTGAAGGAAAAGATCAGAGTCATTTCGTTGCCATAAAAACAAAAAAGTTTTTTGAATTGTTTAGAGTCCTCAACGTTTCTGAATACTGTGGTGTTTCTCTGAAAAGCTATGTGGATGCTCTTAAGGTTGTCAATGACACTGCAGAAAGAGGAATTGCTTTGATTAAAAAGTTTAACGATTCAGTCAGAGATGAAAAACAAAAACAGTTTTTGTTGAAAGTCGTTGAACATCACAGGGAAAAAGTGCCCAAGCGATCGAAAGAAGGAATTGGGTCGTACAAAGTTGATTAATATAAAACCTTTCTGTTCTATTATAATGTCACTTAATTTTAACTTCTATATCAATTTTATTTTAAGTTTGTGATTTCTAGTTTTCCCATTAAAATAATACAAATTTAAAATATCGTAATTTGGCTTTAATTTTTGAAAAGTGCTCAATGTGTGCAACCTCTAAATGTAATCCGATCTTCTTGAAATTTGGCATAGATAACTTTTATATCACTGAGACCCGGGGGGCGAGCAAAGTCTGCAAAAAAAAAATTGATTTTATTTTTTGCCTAACAAAATGAAACACCCTATTTAACAGGGATGAAAAATAACTTTTTTTTTTAATTTTTGAATCAAAAGGTCATATATAAAAAGATATTGTAAAATAACACTGTTCAAAATGAACAAAAATAACAAGGTTCTGACAACGCATTCTGATAGAGGGGACTAAAAAAATATATGAACGTGTATCACCGTTTTGAAAGTTTACGTATGAGTCTTATTTTAGGGAGAATTTAAGTTTCCCCCTTATTTGAAGATTCTTATAGTGAATCGGCATAGGAAATCATGTTATCCTTACATTTTGGGTATAGAATATCTTCTGAAGATTTATGTAAAATACTAGGAGAAATATTTTTGTGCAACAGTTTAACCCTTTTATTTCTCAATTTATGGGTCTCTTTGCCTTTTATTACAAATGGGTCAAAAACAACCCATACATTGAGAAGTTAGAGGGTTTAAATGTTCAACAAAAATATTTCTCGTAGTATTTTACATAAATCCTCACAACACATCCTACACCCAAAATGTAAGGTTAACATAATTTCCTATACCGATTTACTATAAGAATGTTCAAAAAGGGGGAAACTTAAATCCTCCCTAAAATAAAACTCATACGTAAACTTTAAAAACGCCGATATACGTATATATTTTTTTTTTGCCCCCTCTACCAGAATTCATTGTCGGAACCTTGTTATTTTGGAAAAAAATTGATTTTGTTGTTCAGTGAGTAAGTAGGAGTAGTGAGAAAGTCAGAGATTTCGTTCTTGGCATGATTTTTAAGATTTTTAAGATAGTAGAAATCATCTTCATTCAATTATTTTGATTGATTCTTTTTTGAATCATTTATAACAATTATTTTTTATCGTAACTTCTATCAGAAATAAAAATTATTTTCTTATCGTTATTTTTTTCGATCAGAACTAAAAAATCATTTTGTGATCGTTAGTTTTTCGGTCGGAAATAAAAGTAATTTTTTTCGATATTTTTTCAAGCATAAATAAAAATCATTTCTGATCGTTAGTTTTTCGATGAGAAATAAAAATCATTTCTTGATCGACATTTTTTACAAACAGAAATAAAAGTTATTCTTTATGGATATTTTTTTCATTAAGCAATTAAAAATTACTAGCAAAACCCTATGGCGTTAAAACGCCAAAATGCGCTCACAATATCTTCGTTGTGAGGCTTAATAGCACATATATTCTGTATTAAACTAAAATTTACCGTAGCACGTTTCCTGAGCGAGTTATAATGCAACGAAACTAAATTTCTCTTGGATAAGCTGCTATCTTCACGACCTGACCTTTCGAGCGTAGAATTGCGCTTATCGCCTAATACAGATGTCTCAAGAAGAGGTCTAGGAAGTTTGAATTGGCTGTGCAAAGCACGCCCTCCTTCAACTGAGCTGACGGCGATGCCAGTATAGTCTCCTGGAATAGCGATTTTGCATGAACTTGCTATTTTGTGGCTAGTGTATCAAGATAAAATATATTTGTACGTTTTTCGCTTCGCTCAACTGCTTTAATAACATAATAGTATTAAATTGGAAAATTTCAGAAAAAATGTATCACATAGTTTTAGGCATTAAATAGAAAACTGACTTCCTTCGTAGAAGATTGTTTTGGTTTTTCTTGGTAAATAACACAATTTTTAAGAAAAAGTGAGACCTTATTGCACATCTACAGAGCAAGACCTTTCTATTGATACCCTCTTTATAAAAATCGCATTTACGGTATAGATTTGATAGTCATCACAAAAAAAGCGCTTGCATAATAATAATATAGAAGATTACTTGATCGTTTTTTTCGATCAGAAATAAAAGTTGTTTTTTAATCGTTATTTTTTTGATCAGAAATAGAAATTAATCCATGATCTATATTGTTCTAATCAGAAATAAAAATTATTTTGACGTAGAATCCGCCATTCTCGGAGGTAAGTAGGGTGGTTTATAGTGATCAGGTGTCGGTATTTAGGTCACAATTTGAGCCTTTGGTGTGCCTAAAGTACTGATCGTACAATGTTGATGTTAGCACTTGTTGGTCTGCGTGATCCTCACTGGGAGAAAAATTCATGTTAGAACTGTCTAACTTATATCAATTTTACACAATTACATGAAATATAAAGCCAACATTTGATGTTTTTGTTTGCTTAAGTTTGCTACCTATTTATCGACGGTTTCCAGTTTTTTCGACGGTGAAGACAGCGCCATCTAGCGTGAAGTCATAAATATTATAATTTAAAGAAATATACTTTTGGGGGCATGTTGTTTTTAACAGAATCGCATAGCCCAGTAATTCTGCGTAATTTTGAGGGGCATGCTTTTTTAACAGAATCTGTTATTGAAATGTCAAAATTCCGCAGCCAATTAAATATCTGGGCATATTATCGGAAGTGAAATTTTGACATTTCGACGCTCCACATGGGTTATTGAACTTGGTAGCATTGAACAAATTTTGTTTGCTTGTTTAAGTTTGCTACCTATTTATCGACAGTTTCCGGTTTTATAGACAAAACCATGAAATTTGTATGGGAGCTCCCCTAAGGAATGGTCGGAGTGAATAGGTGTCAAAGGCAAAACTGTTCCTTTTGCAAAAGTAATGGGGGTCGGTCATACATATTAACCCTCTCCGGCACTCTCTTAAAGGTCATATGCTCAGTTGTATGGAATAAATAAACAAAAACCATAAAATTTATATGGGAGCCCCCCTAAGGGGGTGTCGGAGGGAATAGGTGTCAGAGGCAAAAATGTTCCTTTTTGCAAAAGTAATGGGGGTCGGTCATACATATTAACCATTTCCGGCACTCTTTTAAAGGTCATATGCTCAGGTGTATGGAATAAATATACAAAAACCATAAAATTTGTATGGGAGCCCAATAAGGAGTGGTCGGAGGGAAGAGGTGTGAAAGGAAAAATGTTTCTTTTGTAAAAGTAATGGGGGTCGGTCACACATATTAGCCTTCTCCGGCACTCTCTTAAAGGTCATATGTTCAGGTCATATGTTGTAATATTTATGACTTCACGCTAGATGGCGAGATGGCGAACATTTCGAAAGTGTTATTTTTGGGATAAAATCGGTTGGAACTGCTCCAAAAATGAATTTTATGAATATCATTTGTTTCCATGGTCTTAATGATTTTTTGTGAGCTTTAGTTATTTGCCCTTTTCAGATTTTGTTAATATAGTACCAACTGAGATAAGGTGGGTGGTAATTTTAAAAGAACAAGATTCGCGAAAAAATAAATTCAGAAAAAAATTACAAAAAAACAATAAACACATATATGAAAAATCTTTCGGATCGGACAAGAAACACAGAAGATATAAAGAAAACAAGAAAAAAGCACCATAGGGACCATTTCAAAAAAAAAAATTTTTTTTTTTGAAAATGTCTTTTAAATATCTAATGATTGAGGTGGGGTCAAATATAGGTTAGTTTTGGTGATACGGTCTAAGCGCCATCTAGCGTGAAGTCATAAATATTATAATTTAAAGAAATATATTTTTGGGGGTATGTTGTTTTTAACAGAATCGCATAGCCCAGTAATTCTGCGTAATTTTGAGGGGCATGCTTTTTTAACAGAATCTGTTATTGAAATGTCAAAATTCCGCAGCCAATTAAATATCTGGGCATATTATCGGAAGTGAAATTTTGACATTTCGACTCTCCACACGGGTTGTTGAACTTGGTAGCATTGAACAAATTTTGTTTGCTTTTTTAAGTTTGCTACCTATTTATCGACAGTTGCCGGTTTTATCGACAAAACCATAAAATTTGTATGGGAGCGCCCTTATGGAGTGGTCGGAGGTTATATGTGTCAAAGGCAAAAATGTTCCTTTTGCAAAAGTAATAAGGGTTGGTGATACACATTAACCCTTTCCGGCACTCTTAAAGGTCATATGCTCAGGTGTATGGAATAAATATACAAAAACCATAAAATTTCTATAGGAGCCCCCCTAAGGAGTGGTCGGAGGAAATAGGTGTTTAAGGCAAAAATGTTTCTTTTTCAAAAGTAATGGGGGTCGGTGATACATATTAACCCTTTCCGGCACTCTTTTAAAGGTCATATGCTCAGGTGTATGGAATAAATATACAAAAATCATAAAATTTCTATGGGAGCCCCCCTAAGAAGTGGTCGGAGGGAATAGGTGTCGAAGACAAAAATGTTCCTTTTGCAAAAGTAATGGGGGTCAGTCATACTTATTTACCCTTTCCGGCACTCTTTTAAAGGTCATATGCTCAGGTGTATGGAATAAATATACAAAAACCATAAAATTTGTATGGGAGCCCCCCTAAGAAGTGGTCGGAGGGAATAGGTGTCGAAGACAAAAATGTTCCTTTTGCAAAAGTAATGGGGGTCGATGATACATATTAACCCTCTCCGGCACTCTTTTAAAGGTCATATGCTCAGTTGTATGGAATTAATATTTTGCTAAATATTTTTTAAAAAAGATGTAATCAAAAGCGAGTTGAATAATTCTACGTCTTGTGTTACGACATAGTCGAAACTACTGTATCTTTTTTTTATGTTTAAGTTCTGAGGTGTAACACAGTGAGATGGCTCCATACATTTGTTGTAAAAAAATAGAACTAGCTGTTGGAATTTGATGAAACTATATTTCTGAAAATATAATGGTACGCTAGTTTCAAAAGTGGTATCGGTTTTTTTTGTACCGGTTTCGGATGGATAAAATTCAGAAATTTCATTAATGCCTAAATACTTTATACGTTCAATACCTAAATGTTCGAAAACACAAAACGCGACTGAAGAGTTATGAGTGCTTTATATGTTTTCTATATTTTACAATTATCGTCCGGAATTATCGGAATTCGTACCAACACCCAGTGAACTTGGAACTGCAGCGCCGCATTAGGTAACGCAAGCCGATTTCTAAGACCTTGTACGAGACGACAATTTGTCGAGGAGAATAGGGGAACTTTTTGCATTGGGATTTATGAAGTGGAATATAGTGGCAGCTGATTTTAAAATAACGGCCGCTCGTGATCGTGATACCACCATTCCATTTGACGAATTTTTTAAGTTGCACGTAGATCGGCAAACATGGCTTATTGTTATGACGTTGATGCGATATTCGCAAAAATCGGTTGCCCTCATATTTCAAAGAGCGACTTATCATCGTGGCGACTTACCATCGATGCATCAGTCAATAGCCTTAAAGCCATGCTGCTTCATTTCGGTAACATCCATCCATCTGTTCCGATCGCATATGCCACAAACCTCAAATAAACATACGATGGCATGAAACTAATATTAGAACTGATAAAGTACCAAGAGCACAATTGGAAAATATAATTTCGGCATATGACGAAATGGGCGTTTTCATGTTGCTAAAGATCCACTTCCTTCACAATCATCTAGATTTTTTTCCTGATGATTTAGTAGCTCATAGCAATGAACATGGCGAAAGGTTCCATCAGAAAATTGCTACTATCGAAAAGCACTTTAGAGACCAAAACAGTACGCACATGCTTGGCGAATACTGCTGGTATATTTGTCGCGATACTAAGGCAAATGCATACAAACGCCAAAATAAAAGGCCCAAGTTTATTTAAAATAATTATTTTTTTTCAAACTTCCCGCTTTTTTCCACATGATTGAATTCATAACGGGCCATACTCATATTGTGGATTTTTACTGTTGTGAAAAAAATTAATGAAAAAATAAAACCCACACCCGGTACAAAAAAAAATGCATTTCTGATATCACTGCATAAAGTATTTAGGTATTAACAAAAGTCCTCAAAAAAATCGGTTCTTTAACAAATCGAAACCGGTACAAAAAAAACCGATACTTTTTTTGGAACTAGCGTAGCATTATATTTTCAGAAATGAAGTTTCATCAAATTCCAACAGCTCTTTCTGTGTTTTTTCCAACAAATCTATGGAGCCATCCCACTGTGTGGCACCTCAGAACTTAAACATAAAAAAAAATTCTGACGTGTACATGAAAAACGGCGACACACGTGTGTTTTTATTTTTCAACTCCTTTCCGAAAATGTACATTTGGTTCATAGGACAGAATGTACAGGGTGGCGCACGAATCGTGCTACAAGAACAAAACGTTATAACTTTTTTTCTAATCAATGCATTTAATTTTTTTTTCTTTTTTTTGTATAGATAATTCAATTTTATTTTATTTAACTAATTGGTTTTGAAAATGATAGACCGTAAATGACCTCCACGCTCATTCACGCATATGCGACACCTGATCAGAAAATTATTCATTGTGGCCTGGAGGGTAGCTGTCGGGATCGCCTCAATTATTGTTGTAATGGACTGCTTCAATTCAGTCAAATTCCTTGGTTTTGTTTTATACACCTCTTGCTTGACATAACCCCATAAAAAAAAGTCTGGTGCGGTGAGGTCAGGTGACCTTGGGGGCCAGCGGAAAGTGGTGTTTCTGGATATTAATTTATTTGGAAATTTTCGTTGGAGCTCCGCCATAACCGGTCTGGCTATATGTGAACTTGCTATATGGATATGAACTTGCTTGGATATATGTTGTACTCCATCTTGCTGGAACCAAATGCTGTTAAAAGGGATACGTCTTCGCCGCAGTTCTGGGTAAAAAAACTCCTTCAACATGTTTAAATAATGGTCCCCATTTACGGTTACTGTTACACCGTTTTCCTCGAAGAAGTATGACCCGACAATGCACCTTGATGAAACAGCGCACCACTTAGTGACACGTTCTGGGTGCAGTTCCGTCTCATGGAGTATTTCTGGATTAGATTCACTCCATATACGGCAATTTTGCTTGTTTACATTGCCGGTTAGATCAAAATGGGCTTCATCAGACATAAACAAGCAATTTATAAAGTTGTTGTCTTCTTCGGCCATTTGAATCATTTTTTGGCAAAATTCCAGACGAATAGGCAAATCCAGAGGGTTTAATTTGCTTGTGATTTGGAGTTTGTATGGAAACAAGTTTAAGCCATCTTGAATTATCCGTTGTAATGACCGTCTGCTAACTCCAATTTGCGCCGATAAGTTTCGTGTCGAAACGTGTGGATTTGCCTGAATTGCCGATGCTACAGCCGCGATTGTGTCTTTCACCCGAATACAGGAATCTCGATGGTACGGTCTGCGTGCGATGCTTCCAGATTCGGCAAACATGTTTACCAACCTCATAATGGTCCATCTACTCGGGGGAGTGCCGCCAAACTCCCTCCTAAATTCCCTTTGGACGGAAATGATGGACTGTAAAGTATGGTACCGCTGCACTACCCAAATCCTCTTTTCGGTATCCCAAGCATCCATTTTAGTAAATCTAAATACTAATCTGCAAAATAAAAAAAAAATAAGCAGATTACTCACACAAAAAAATAAGTTATTACGTTTTGTTTTTGTAGCACAATTCGTGCGCCACCCTGTATGTAAAGCAGTGTAATAGACACCAGCGAAATATTTTCATTTAATATCATTCAGAGACAAAAAAACAGGTACGCTTTAGAAATAATTCAAGAAATTGATTTTAAACAAACATTAATATATTTTTTAATAAATATATTTAATTATTAACTAGTTTTGATTCTATCATCCTAGTTCAAATAATATACATATATGCCTCCTAGCTTCAGCTGAAACATTTTAAAAGAATTTAACACTAGTTCCAGTTAATTTAAAATAAATTACATTCCAAAATATAAATGAAAAACGTGCAAGGCATAGCAACCAATAAAAGTATAACAAATAGATAAAAACAAAAAAAAAATATATAACCACTTTAAGATCAAATCAGGCGTAGCTTCAAGCCGTTCATCATGCTTGCCATGTGACAGAGTAAAGCCGTTCACCTATAAAGCAATAAATAAAGTCGTTGAAAAAAATTTCAGCAAAAGCCCAACAACAAAAAAATAAAAACAAAATACAAATGTTCATCTGTACAGACAGATAGACAGGCGGCCTGAGAGAAAGAAGGACAATCCAATAGACGGACGGTCAGGCTTTAAAAGAGCAGCAAAGTTAGAGGCGTAGAAAAGCAACACTAGCAAGATATAAAAGTTATACAGGATAAATAGGACTTGATTGCCTGCAGCATTATTTTCCAAAGAAAAAATTGTAAAAAAAATTTAGAGAAATAATGCCATGTTTTATGTTTCCGACTTTTTTTTTTTTTTTCTATACACTAAAAGTCTGTTTTTTATGATTTTTGTCGGAAACTTAAAACTTTATTCAAAGCAAAAATCAAAGTGGACCAGACCATGACCTACAGCAAACAGGACGAGCACTTAGCTGATATTATTTGCAAATTTAAGCTTTTATTTGTTGCTTTTGCTATTGATGAACTCAGTTAAGTGTTTTTAGATGCTGCAGCTAAACATTAACTACATAAAATTGCACGGAACACCATTAAAGGAAGTGAAAGGAACACAAAAAAAGAAAAAAGAAAGAATATAAAACGATTTTGAAGATTTATGCTTTTTCGGTATGCTTCTAAATTTACGCTATATATAATCAAGAAAGCTCCCACGCGCAACCAGCAGACAACTCACAAATAAACACACATACACACATGCAGACATCCAAACAAATAGCAATGACTCGCAGCCACGTTGGAGCAACGTAAAGTATGTTTGGCAACAAATCTTGAAATTGTTGCCATTTACAACAACAGCACCATTGCCGTGGGACTTGCAGCCACCTTTCGCCGGCGACATCATGCAATGCTTGGCTGGTCGCCTTGGTTGACCGGCACTTAACCGCTTTTTGGTTAGTTCTGCCCTCGGTGGTTATATTTCCCCACAGCCCACTATTGGGAGCAGCCAGTCTATACAAATGATTGCTTACTTCTAAAAACTCACTCATCCGGGGCCCCGACAACGTCTCCAACTACCCCGCATACACGCCAATTTAACTGCAAATTGAGCGCTTCTCACAGTCACTTAAGTCAAATTCACTTTTTCCCTCTTCTTTTGAATTGAATTTATAGCGATTCTTTTGTGACTAGCCTTTGTGTGTGGCTAGCCTGACTGCTGAACGAACTTGCGGTAAGTGGGAGGCAGGCGTTGGAGTTTGTCTCTTCATTTGATTCTGTCCGAAAAGGTAGGTTTTGGTGAGTGGTTGTTGGTGATTGTCGGTGGCAAATGTTATATGATACTGCTCTGCTATTTTCATCTTTTATTATTTTGTGGTTGCAATTTTCAATTTTATTCCATTTTAAGTATCCTTCTGATTGCAATTTGTGCTCCTTTAGAGACGATTGGTTATTTCTTGCCAGCAGTCGATGTAGTTTTGGGGGAGTTTGCTTGCCTTAGGTGGCATTGTTATTGATTGTACAACGAAAAAAACGCGATCGAATAAAATATTGAACTCCGTGTGAAATAATGAAAAATTCAGTTGGTACCCTCTGTCGTATACGTAACATTAAATATAATTTGATAGTGCAGCTAGTTGCATGCAACGGAATTTCTCAGCTAAGGAATAGGTGTTCGCACAATGAGAAATAAATGTTTTTGTAGGAAATTTTTATATAGCTGGGTATTTTTCAATTCTCGCAAAATATATTAGTAGGTCAGGAGGACGCCAGAACAGATTTCTGAGCAAATTTCTGAGAAAATCATAAACATACCCAAGAGAATTAAATTTTCAAAAACATTGGGACAAAATATTGTTTAATAGGAAAATTCGATGATAATGTTCTAAAAAAGAAAACACTTTACACCGGATGAAAAGTCTTTTATAAAAAATATGCCTTGACATTACTTTTAATTATACGAGGGTAACTACATATATATTTCAGGAATAATTATGTTATAAAGACCGAATTTATTTTCATTTATTAAGAAAAAAAAATACGACAAAGTATTCACTCAATTCTTGCCACGGTACTACTTGAGATAAAAAACTAGTAAGAAATGATCTTCGACTGGGCCGAAGTTAAAATACCCCCACGGCCGAACCAAAGTATATTCAAAGTATTATGCAATCAATAAAATGTTTTTCTGTAAAAACGTTTTCGTTAAGTTTTAACAGAAAATATTCGCTTTTGTTTTTTGAAAAAGTCACTTTGTATGGGAGATAGGCGTGATTTTAACTCAATTTGTTTGAATTTCATACACATAGTACATGTTATATATCAAAGTTCATATGCAAAATTTTAAGTCCATATATTAATTTTTGTGGATTTTAGAGAGATTTAACCGTTTTGATAAAGTCACTTCGTATCGGAGATAGGCGTGGTTTTCATCCGATTTGGCTCATTTTCGAACTTGACCTTTATTTTTTATATAAAAGCTTAGATATGGAATTTCGTGATGATAGCTTTAAAATTACGGCTGTAATCGTGAGCACAGACAGATGCTGATTAAGAATATATATACTTTTCTATATCTACCATGCCTTCTTATGGGCGTTACAAACGGAGTGACCTAATTAATATACCCCATTTACGTTTTTTAAACGTGGGGTATAAAAATTATTCTTCTTCAAGACAATGCTAGTTCCCACACATCAGCTTAAACAAAGACGTGTTTGAGCACTCAAAACATTGAACAAATGGATCTTCTGCCTTACAGTACTGGTTTGGCATATTGTGTTGTGGACACACCCGTAGGTTTTGACGTAACAGCGTTTTCTTTGTTCCCAAACTTATACTCATCCTTATTTTTGTTTTTATATTTATCCTAATAATTATCCATATAAGAATATCCAAAATTGTTCCTAATTGTTATTTTAATCTAATTAAAAATTCCTGACCCATTAAAAAATAAAAAACAAATAACTGGCCATTTTAGCCCTTGAAAGGACTTTGACCTAGCTTCTTATGATCACTAGTGTTGTGCGTGTTATTAAGTTTGTACACAATTGACCAAGAACCGGACCTACATGTTTAACGCCGACTCAGAACGGCGATGAACGGAATGTTCTCGTTCTCAAGAAGCTTTACATGGCATTTTGATTACTCCCTGAGGTTTGCCATTGTCTACAGAGAGGTGGCTGCCGTACAATAAAATTATTTTGATTCAAATAATTTTCTGTCGATGATGGGGTTCGAACCTGGGTTTCCAGGTTCGTCGACATAGCGGCCACGCACTTTAACCAACTACGCCACGGACGCCATATTCCTGACCCATTCCTTGTTCGAAATCCTTCCCTTATGTTTGTCCTGCATATTTTTCCTTGTTATATATAAATTCTTGTTGTATTCCTTATCCGAATCCTCATCTTCATACTTTTTTTATTTTTATTTCATAAATTTATTTTTGCTTTTGTGTGGTACATTTACATTATCTTAACGTCATGCAATATATCCATGCTACGATGGTGCATTAAGGTTGCTTTAAGTGGTTTTCTGAAAAGTCTCATGTTGCCATTAATTTTGAAGTAGAATACGTCATTCTCGAAGGTAAGTAGGGTGGTTGATAGTGATCAGGTGTCGGTATTTATATCACAATTTGAGCCTTTGATGTGCCTAAAGTACTGACCGTACAATGTTGATGTTAGCACTTCTTGGTCTGCTTGATCCTCACTGGGAGAAAATTCATGTTTAAACTCTCTACTTATATAAATTTTACAAAATAACATGAAATATAAAGCCAACATTTGATGTTTTTGTTTTCTTAAGTTTGCTACCTATTTATCGACGGTTTCCGGTTTTTTCGACGGTGAAGACAGCGCCATCTAGCATGAAGACATAATTATAATGAAATTATAATTAATTTAATTTAAATTTAATTAATTATAATTAAAAAAAGCATACTTTTAGGGGCATGTTGCTTTTAACAGAATCGCGTAGCCCAGTAATACTAAGTAATTTTGAGGGGCATGATTTTTTAACATGATCTGTAATTGAAATGTCAAAATTCCGCAGCCAATTAAATATCCGGGCGTGAAATTTTGACATTTCGACGCTCCACATGGGTTGTTGAACTTGGTAGCATTGAACAAATTTTGTTTGCTTGTTTAAGTTTGCTTCCTATTTATCGACAGTTTCCGGTTTTATAGACAAAACCATGAAATTTGTATGGGAGCTCCCCTAAGGAATGGTCGGAGTGAATAGGTGTCAAAGGCAAAACTGTTCCTTTTGCAAAAGTAATGGGGGTGGGTCATACATATTAACCATTTCCGGCACTCTTTTAAAGGTCATATGCTCAGGTGTATGGAATAAATATACAAAAACCATAAAATTTGTATGGGAGCCCCCTAAGGAGTGGTCGGAGGGAATAGATGTCAAAGGCAAAAATGTTCCTTTTGCAAAACCAATGGGGGTCATTCATATATATTAACCCTTTCCGGCATTCTCTAGACAAAACTGTTCCTTTTGCAAAAGTAATGGGGGTCGGTGATACATATTAACCCTCTCCGGCATTCTCTTAAAGGTCATATGCTCAGGTGTATGGAATAAATAAACAAAAACCATAAAATTTGTATGGGAGCCCCTCTAAGGAGTGGTCGGAGGGAATAGGTGTCAAAGGCAAAATTGTTCCTTTTGCAAAAGTAGTGGGGGTTGATGATACATATTAACCCTTTCCGGCACTTTTTAAAGGCCATATGCTCAGGTATATGGAATAAATATAAAAAACCATAAAATTTGTATGGGAGCCCCCACAAGGAGTGGTCGGAGGGAATAGGTGTCAAAGGCAAAAATGTTTCTTTTGCAAAAGTAATGGGGGTCGGTCATACATATTAACTCTTTCCGACACTCTCTTAGAGGTCATATGCTCAGGTGTATGGAATATATATTTTGCTAAATATTTTTTTAAAAAGATATCAAAAGCGTATTGAATAATTCTACGTCTTATGTTACGACATAGTCGACACTAGTGTATCTTTTTTAACCGACTTCAAAAAGGAGGAGGTTCTCAATTTCGTTGGTTTGTCCGCTTTTTTTTTTTTTTTTTTTTTAAATGTATGTACATCGATAACTCCTAAAGCACTTGCCCGATTTCCGTAAGTTTTTGTCAAAAGATAGATACCATGAACGCGGAGGTCCTTTTTAAAGTGGGCGATATTCGACAAAGGGGCGTGTCAATATAAGAAAAACACTGTATTTCAGTTAATATTGACACTAGGGTACTGAAATTTACAGTAAAAATACTGCGGTAGGCACAAGTATTACAAATTACGGTCAATAAAGTGGGCGTTATTCGACAAAGTTGTGTGGCCATATTAGAATCACACTATATATCGAATAATATTGACACTAGGGTGCTGAAATTTAGTGCATGGGTAGGCATAGTTATTACAAATTACAGTCAATAAAGTAGGCATTGTTTGACAAAGGGGTGTGGCAATATTGGAAAAACGCTGTATCTCGAATAGGTTGACACTAGGGTACTGAAATTTAGTACAGGGGTAGACACAATTTTAAAAAATTACTGTAAATAAAGTGGGCGTTATTCGACAAATGGGTGTGGCAATATTAGAAACATACTATATATCGAATAATATTGACACTTGAGTGCTGAAATTTAGTACATGGGTAGGTAAAGTTACTACGAATTACGGACAAAAATTGGGCGTTATTCAACAAAGAGGCGTGTAAATATTATAAAAATACTATATCTTAGTTAATACTGAGACTAGCGTACTAATATTTGGTATGCAGGTAGGTGGGCAGGTAGAATCATTAAAAAAGTGAGCGGGATTGTATACAGGGTGTAGCACTTTAAGAAAAGTACTATATTACGGTTAATATTGATACTTGGAAACTGAAATTTGGCACAGGGCTAGGTAGAATCATTATAAGGTACGGTTAATAAAGTGGGCGGGATTAGAGAAAGGGCGTGGCACTAAAAATTGTAAAGAAATGGAAATGAAAAATACCCAACAAACTTTCAGGAATTAACAAAACAAATTTTTTAAGAACAAAGTTTCCTGTTTGAAATTTTCCTCAAGAATACTATTACATAAAATATTTCATATTCTCTAAAAAGGAAGAATTAAAAACTTTTTAACAAAAAAAACCGACTTCAAAATCACTACAGAGTAAAAAATAATTTTAAATAACTTTTCCCATTAATTTCTTTATCAAATTTTAAAAGTTTATTGTATTATAATATTGGATAATATTGGAAATCTTGTGATTTGCATTTTTTCTATTTTGTTTTATTATCATCAATATATTAATTGCTTTATGAACATAAAAGCTTTGAAGTCGGCGCTAATCTTTGACACACAATCATGATCTTTTACCATCCGTGCACTTTTTGGTGCCTTGGTGACACTGTAGTAATTTTAAAAGCTTTGTACACATTAAAATTCTCACTAAACTGGTTTGGGTGAGCTTGTAAAGCTCATATTGAATATGACATAGTGTGTAACAGCTGCACAAATAATACATGGCTACATAATACATTGGCTACATTCAGCGTACTAAAAAATTACCAACTGAAAGAAAAAAAAAATCTTTAAGAAGCTTTTATATTCATAAATTTAATAATATTTTTATGATAAAACAAATTAGAAAAAATTAAAATAAAAAGATTTCGACATAGTAAGATAAGCGCTGACTTTAAAGCTTTTATGCACATAAAGCAATGAATATATTGATGATAAGAAAACAAAATAGAAAAAATGAAAATGATAAGATTTCCAATATTATAATACATATAAATAGCTTTTAAAATAAACATCTGCATGAATTCATTCAATCAATGAATGCACAACCGAATTCATGAGTATTACTTACTACTGTGCTAACCCATCGCCATTGAGTGAATGTTCTTGAATACAGTCACAAAAGTTGTTTGAGTTTGTGTTGTGCCTCGTTTGCCGAAAGACTGCATTAATTCGTCTCATGCAACGAGGTCGCATTGCCTCACTTTATACACCCACGCTGAGAGCAGCGAGAGCAAGAGCAACCAAGCAGCAGTCGCAGTGAATTACGATGAGCATTCAATTGTTTGTTCTCTTATTCAAGCAGAAATTTTGTAAGCAAGACTGTTAATAATGCATTCGAATTTTTCAAATAATTCGAGTAACCCGAGTTGATCGAAACAAATTTACTAGGGAAAAGCAGAAATATTTATATATTGCAGTATGTTGACATTTTATATATTAAGCATGATACTTTAGGACTTCTTTTGTGATTATTTAATGATTTTATTTATTTTATTGAAAAATATAAATTGTCATAAAAAAAATATATAAATTTTAATACTCAGATCTGCTCATATTTAAAGTTTATCTTTAGAACACATAGGCATTTGTTTGGATTTGGAAATTTTTTATAATATTTAGAGATACACAATTTGGGGAGTGAGACGATGTTGTGAAGCTTTAAATTTTAAGGAAAAAAAAATCTATATAAATAAAAATCAAATGTCGTTCGTTGGTAATTATATCAGTTGAGAACGGCTGGACCGATTTGGATAATTTTTTTTTAATGCTCGTAATAGTCCAACTTAGCTTTTTACGGAAATAAAAATTGACCACGCCCACTTATACGCCCACTGTTTTCATTTATCTAAAATCGGAAAACGGCTACACCGATTTGGCTAATTTATTTTTTAAATGTTCGTAGTTATCCATTTTAAGTTTTTACTGAAGAAAAATTGACCACGCCCACTTTTACGCCCACTTTTTTGATATCTGTATATATAAAAAAGAAGTTTTTGTGTGTAACTATGCAATAGACTCCTTAACTATTCATCCGATTGGCATGAAAATTTGTGTATAGAAGTTTTTGGTACGGTGCGTGTTTGTGGGCTATCAATTTTTATACATCCTGAACACCAGAGGGCGCTGTAGCACAAAATTTTTTACAAAACTGCCTAAAACTCACAAACCGCTCATGTGATTGGGATGATAATAGTTATATAGTAGTTTTCATGTACGTTGAGTGTTTTTCTGCTATCTTTTTTGACCGAACTTGAACAACAGAGCACGCTGTAGCACAAATTTTTTGCAAAACCACCTAAAACTCTCAAACCGCTCATGCGATTAGAATGAAAATTGATACATACGGGTTTTCAGGTACGATGAGTTTTTCAGCACTATCTTCTTTGATCCACATTGGACATCAGATGGTGCTATAGTACAAATTTATACAAAATCGCACATTTTTAGTGGTTTTCTTAGGTTACAAATAATATTTACAAAATAAAAAATACTTCTTAAATTAAGTACAATTAAAAAAATTTCCGTTATTTTGATATCAAAAACATGAACATATCTTGAAAACTATGAAAAATGGTCTACAACCATATATATAATGCAACATCGTTGCTCAAAAATGAGAAAAAAAACAATTAAAAATTTAATTTTGTGACTTTCGATTCAAAAATCTCCGCTGCTTTTTTATACATTTCGTTAAATTTGTTTTTGTCTTAAAGCTTCATCAAAGTACTATTAACACCTTATTGCAAGAATAACGTTAGTTGAGTATATATCTTTTATATATTTTTTTCAAAAAAGGCCTGAAAATAAAAATAAACTTCGGTATACCATAGTCGGGCTAGACCGACTTTAGAGTTTCCTTACTTGTTTTTAAAATAGTTTTTTAGCAAAATCACACTTGCACGTATTTACTTGTTTTATAAAAAATGCTATTAATTATTGGTTCCAATCCTGTTTCGGTGGAAAAAATTATGTTTTTACATTCAAACATGAAGTAAAATATTTTTAAACTACTAAATTGGGTTGATATACATAAATTTAAAGGTTTGCTCATAATAATTTCACTTAAGATATGTTATTGTTTTATTGATTGAAATACATTTTACAGATTCAAAATTTGGATCAAATACGATATCAATACCCAGGACTCAATACAACACTAAAGATATTTAGTTTCTTAAATGTATAAAACGGATTAACAATACACAAAATTCAAATAACACATCCTAACAAATTTTTCTTATATACAAAGCATTTGTGAATATTTATAATGTATAATTTTTCTCTTTATGTTATAATTATCTTTAAACTTTGTCTCTTTATACCCTCAAATCCTTTGTGTCTGACACAAATGGCAAGTCAAATTCATTTATTTTATTTATAATAATTTTTTTAGCGTTATGAATGAACTTAATATAAAATTTATTTTATAAATCTTCTAGTTTACCATAATTATTAATGTGTATACATATCATTTTTGTTCGAAAAAATCATTAAAAAAATTTCAATCAGTTCAACAAATTACATAGTCTATACTTTACAAATTTCCATCAAACAACTCGAGTCATTCGAATGTGTCTTTATAACTCATTGTAAACTATCAACAAAACTAGACCTTGCTGAAACTCGGACACGAACATGTCTCATTCGTTCCATCGTTTCTCAGTACAATAATGATTCAAACCACACAGGCCCGCACAACTTTTACCGAGTTGTGCTTAATGTTGTTCGTGGATTGTGCGAATTCTGCGAGATCAACTAACTTGCTGCTCTCATTCTCTAAGGAATTCATGTTTCTTTTTCATTTATTCTTTGCTTCTCATCGCGACAGAATTGAATGAGTTGAATGTTGTCAATTTTGTTGAATGTCTCATGGGTAGCTTTTTTTGCATTCATGCAGATGTTTATTTTAAAATATGACCAAGAAATTAATGGGAATAGTTATTTAAAATTATTTTTTACTTTGTAGTGAGTTTGAAGTCGGTTTTTTTTTTTTTTTTTGTTAAAAAGTTTTCTTTTATTTTTATCATTTGGACGAGAACCTCATTTGTACTGTCGTTCCGTACAATTTACCTTAGCGCCTATAGTCACGGAGTGATAATTCCATGCGGCATTTTTTATTGTTGTTGAATTTTTACTGCAGTCAGCTCTTTACGCTGTGGTGTCGTGGCTCCAAAAATGTTTTTTTTCGTTTTTGTTATATGGTCAAGAAATAATTTATAAATTATTAAAATTAAATAAAATTATTTATTATTTCTTATAAAAAAATTTTAAAAAATTAATTGTCGACATAAGAGTCCTGCATGAGTATAATCGCAGAGCGAATACACTCTGCTTCACTGCTAAAGAGTACACTGTCACTGAATTAAAGTTAAAAAACAGGTCGTGTAGTGAAGAGCAAATCTGCGCACGAGCTTCACTGCTTATGCCTTATCTGTTCTCTCACATACACTGCAAGCACTGCAAGCAAGTGAAAAAAGGTCTTCAATTTTCTCTAATGAAGATACTAGTATAAATCAAATTATTTTTTGCACACAAATTTAGAAAAGGGTGACCTTGCCATAATGAATCACCGTGCTCTGACCATAATTAAAAAAGAAATTTGACTGGTTCCAAGGTTCCATTTGACTTACTTTTTTTTAATTTTACTCATGAACTTATTTTTTAATTTTTTTTTTCAGTGATAAAAAGAACGTCTACGTATATATTGTTTGCATCTCATTGAAAATCACTCGCAGAACAAAAGATTCTTGCTCATAACAAAATAATGCGCAAAATATTCTGTGTATGTGTATTAATATTCAGTGTACCTAGTGTTTGCGTTACTTTTTATTGCAAGAAGCTGGTCTTGCTGTAATAAGTTCAGGAGTGTGTTTTTAATCTCGTCGTTTCTTACTTTCGCATAGAATGGAGTGAGAGCATGCTTACATACGAGTGCTTTGGAAAAAAGTTTTTATCCGACAGATAACGATTGTATTTTAGTAGACAAAAGCATATTCATGCTGGGTAGTACTTAGACATGGCATAGTAGACATGGCATAACAGTCATTAAAATAAGTTAACCCTAAAAGTATGCATAATTTTTTTATTTGCACATAATATTTCTAATTTGTATTGAAATTCTTGTGACCAATGTCCGAATATTTAAAAACTTTGTTCGGCGGCCACAAGCATGTACCAACTTTTTTTACATAAATTTAAAGAGGAAATTCCTAGATTTCATAATATCATAATGAGACGACCGAGGAAGACCTGTTGGCAAATTGCATGAAAATTTAAATCAATTTTTTGCTTATGACTTTGATTTATTTTTTCTATTAAAACCAGAATTAAATTTTGTGTAAAAAATTAATGATTCTTCATAATTAAACATTTCTCTTTAAGTCTGCATAACCACATTATAAAAATAAAGTGATCGGGAAATTGGTTTTTTTCCTCCAAAATCTCACTGTGCGCCGTTGCATTAAATCTGCATTTTCAATATTTGAGTGGGTCCCTTCGTGGCCTTATTTTTTGTCTATTTTTGTCGTATAATAATTTTTACCATAGCACCTATATACCTACAGCGAGTTAATATTTCCATATAAAAATTTTCAGTTGCGTTGCTTATTGAAGATTGAAGATTGAAGATTATTGAATTGAAGATTGAAATATGTAAGCAAATGTAGATTCATCTTAAACAATATCCAGAACAATATTGAAAAATGAATAAAAATGGAGTAATGATTTTGACATACTAAGGGACCAGATTTTTGACAAATATTAGGGAAAATAAATGAGACAGTGATTAGCAAAGGGATTTGAAAAGCCATAAATTCAGGAACTTTGACATGGATTAAAATAAGAGTTTAGAAAAGAGGTACCACAATTATTAGGACAAATATAAGAAAAATGATAAGGAGGAGGACAAAATTTGGAACAAAGAAAAGGATAGGAACAACAATAAGATCAAGGATAAAGATACGCCGGCATGTCAAAATCTACGGGTGTATCCGCGATTCAGCCAATTTTTTTTTTTTAATAAAATTTAAACATGATCATTTCAAACCTTACGAAAAGTATCGAAGAATATACTGGGAATACTTATAACCCGGAAATGAAGAATTTTTAAAAAAATGTTATTCAAAACCAAAATAAGTTAAAACATTATTCAAAGTACTGTCTATCAAAAACTTTGGCATTTACTCATCATTCAGTCATTTTCTGGTTTTCTTCAGGTCTTAAAACGATAAATATCACAAGACTGTAGCCACATCAAATTATGTCTATGTTCAACTTATCCCTCAAGTGACCACGCCAACTTGCAATCAACAGCAGAGCTCATTTTCACGATAGTGTGTGTGTTTATTTTTTGCTTTTGTGCACTGAATCACTAGCAATTAATTAATTAACTTTACTGCTGCAGGGTTGCCACAGGATTAACTTTCAGTAATATGAATGGACACGATTGAGCTTTCTGTGTTTCTGTTGTTGCTTTTGTTGCTGAAGTGGTTCTTGGTTGAGCGATTAGCGCAATTATCTCACATACCAAAGCGACCTACAATATGAACTAATTAAATATCACTCATACGCCCCGGGGTGCAATTAACTAAAACATGCGTTTGTACTTTCATTTATGAGCTTTCATGGGAAAATTCAAAAAAGGAAAAATGTTCAAAGGTTCCAACAGCACTTAGCTGAGCTTTAGCTAGTGTAAACGGACAAAGCATTTACACTAATTCATTATTAGCAATAATTAATAAAAAAAGTAATTATTCATATGCAGGATAGCGTGGTTTTAAATGTGCGTCGAAGTTTATTGAAATTAAATTTCCATCACTTCACAAACAAGCTATTGGTAAATATATGTAAAATACATTTTCATAAAATTAATTAAGTTTTCTACGAATATGTGATTAGATGAAAATTGAATATGTTTTTATTTAATGTGCTTGTAATTAATGCTATAACACAATGCAATGCTTTGCTGTATGACATGGTTATATTACTCCCAAATTAAACAAAGCTAAAATGTACTTAAATTCTAACAAATGTTGCCCAGTGTTAAATTTCAGACGTAAACATCAATTAGAAATTTCAATACAACGCCTACAAGCTCAGCGTTCTGACTGTGGTTCAAATGCCACAAATCAATGCTGACCATCTCTGACATTTACATTGATGATTTGAGCAGCGACCAGTTAATGTGTCGATAAACATGCCTATGATGGATGTTAATGATAATCGTACTGATCATGTAAATAATAATTATTCTGATGATTCTAATTATTCTAAGTGATGTTATGAACTTAATTTGAGCTTAACAGCTTTTAATGCATTTATATATCAGCTGCTGCTGCAGGCCATGTAAGGATTATCTTGGCATCAGAGAATATTTTAATGGTTTTATTGTTATTATTGTTGTTTTAATTGCTTTTGCTTAAGCTTGTGTTGGCCAAATTATGTGCAAGTGGATTGCGGCTAATATTTGATTGCTGAGCACTAATTAAATGTTGCTCAAACGCACCCGGTATGCATGGGTTTAATTTATTAATCGTTGCTTTAAGCCAATATTTGGGGGCACAAAATGAGTGCAACTTAAGCTAACAAATAAACAGTGCTCAGCATTATACGAGGATTATTTGATAACTGATTGACCTTTTCAATAAAAAGCTTTTTTTCTCTCAACATAGTCTCCTTTTAGAGCGATACATTTAGTCCAGCGATTTCCCAGTTTTTTCTTTTACCGTCATGCCATTTTGCTACTTACTTACTAATTTACTTAGGTGGCCATAACAACACGTCGTCGAGTTTCGGCCGATCTCATCAGCTCTAGCCAGGCACTTCTACTTCTCGTGCGCCTTCTCCAATTGGTTTCACCAAGCGCGGTTAGGACTTCCTCGACCTTGTCAAACCATCGGAAACATGGTCTTCCTGTTCGTCGTCGTCCTTCGGCTTTCGATAAGAACACCTTTTTCGCTGGAGCATCATCATCCATACGATGGACATGACCTCGCCAACGTAGTCGCTGGATTGCTATACGCTGAACTACTTCAATGTCGTCGTATAGCTCATACAGTTCGTGGTAGCGATAGTCATCACCAACTCGAATGGAACCGAAGATTTTTCGAAGAACTTTTCTCTCGAACACCCGAAGAGTGGCTGCATCTGCTTGCGAGACAACCCATGCCTCAGCGCCATAAAGAAGCACAGGTATAACGAGCATCTTGTAGAGTGTCAGTTTTGGCGATCGAGATAGGGCTCTGCAACGTAATTGCTTACTAAGCCCGTAGTAGCACCTATTAGCAATTGTGATTCTTCGCTTTATTTCCAGGCTAATATCGTTGTTGCTGTCAACGGCGGTGTCAAGGTAGGTAAATTCATTGACCATTTCAAAATTATATTTGCCTGTTGAGACGTGAGAGCCTAGAAGCTGCGCTCCCCAGCCTGCAGGCAGCATATACTTCGTTTTGCCCTCGTTTATTGGCAAACCCACCTTGGCTGACTCCTTTTCGATAGCGGTGAAAGCAGCAGTGACATCTCTCTTGGTCCATAGATAAGCTCCAATCAGTGTTTTTGTATGCGGCTTGAGTCTTTCACACAGTATGATCGAGAGGACCTTATATGCGATGGAAATAAGACTGATACCTCGGTAGTTGGTGAAAGTTGTCGGGTCTCCTTTTTTAAGGATAGGACAGAGCACGCTGAGATTCTAATTGTCAGGAATGCTTTCCGCTTCCGATAGCCATATTTTGCTGATGAGTTGATGAATGTACCCTATCAATTCATCGCCACCGACTTTAAACAATTCAGCTGACAGACCGTCAGCACCCGCTGCTTTGTTGTTTTTGAGCCGATGGGTAGCAACTCGAACCTCGTCATGGCTGGGTGGTGGAACTTCTACTCCGCCATCGTCGATTGGTCTCATCGAACTGCATTCTTCATGGGCGGAATTGGTGATATCATCACCAGTAAGCAGATTAGAAAAATGCTGCCTCCACAATCTCAGTGTGCACTGCGTATCTGTAACCAAATTTCCGTTCTCATCTCTACAAGTGGATGCTCCGGGCTTGAAACCTTGGGTTAAACACTTAACCTGTTGGTAGAATTTTCGTGCATCCTTCTTGCCCTGGTATTCCTCAATTTCCTCACGCTCACGCTTTTCTTGCTCCCTTTTTTTGCGTCTGAAAAGGCACCTCTCTTCCTTCCTCTTTGCCCGGTATTTTTCTCGCACGGCTCGCGTTGTAACTGACTGCAGCGTTTTTATATATGCGGCATTTTTTGTTGCTGTTGCGTCGCTCATTTTCATGCTATTTTGTTAGGTTTGAAAATATAAAATAGTCGCAAGGGACTAGTAGCAGTTCGTAGCTCAATTTATGAATTTTTGTCATAGCGACTGCAGACGTGTGCGCCGGTTTTACCATTTTCAAGATAATCGATTTGAATTTCAGTGAAATTGTCGTCATGGCCATGTTTGCCGACAGACCCACCTTGGCCTTCTGTGGTGCACGTTTACCTGGAGAAGTTCACTGTTTTGAGTATTCCTTAGTCTCTGGTGTGTTGTGATGTATTCATGTTTCATCTACTATTACAAAACGGTGCGAAAACTCCTTTCAATTGCGGTTGATCATCGCCAAACACTCCTTTGAAGTGATCACAGGGCTACTCTTATGGTCGAATGTCAGCAGTCACGGCACCCATCGCACGGATAGCCTTTTCATGTCCAAAAATGCATATTAAATGTAATCAACCCACTCAGTTGAGATACCTACGGTCTCAGCCACCTCTTACTTACTTACTTATCTGGCGCTTACAACCGAAGGTCGGTTTTGGCCTCGTATAAGAAATTGCGCCAGCCATTTCTATTTTGCGCTTGCTGGCGCCAGTTGGAAACACCAAGCGTGGTCAGGTTATCCAACACCTGATCCTTCCAACGAAGATGTGGGCGTCCTCTTCTGCGTTGACCACCACCGGGCACCGAATCGAATATTTTTTTCGCTGGAGCGTCGCTTTCCATTCGCTCAACATGACCTAGCCAGCGGAGCCGCTCGATTTTAATGCGCTTAACTATGTGGATGTCCGCGTACAGCTCATACAGCTCGTGGTTCCATCGAATTCGGTACTCGCCATTGACGCAGATTGGACCGAAGATTTTACGAAGGATCTTTCTCTCGAAGGCTCCCAAAGTCTTTTCATCAGAACTGCTCAACGTCCAGGTTTGTGCTGCATATAATAGGACGGGTATGATTAGTGCCGTCCGTGGCGTAGTTGGTTAAAGTGCGTGGCCGCTATGTCAAAGAACTTTGGAAACCCAGGTTCGAACCTCAGCAGCGACAGAAAATTATTTGAATTAAAATAATTTTTCTGTACGGCCGCCACCTCTCTGCAGACAATGGCAAACCTCAGAGAGTAATCAAATGCCATGTAAAGCCTCTTGAGAACAAGAACATTCTGTTCATTGCCGTTCGGAGCCGGCGTTAAACATGTAGGTCCGGTTCTCGGTCAATTGTGTACAAACTTAATAACACGCACAACACAATTGATCATAAGAAGCCAGGTCAAAGTCCTTTCAAGGGCTGAAATGGCCAGTCATTTATTTATTAATTATGATTAGTGACTTATAGAGCGTGAGTTTTGTTCGTCGAGAGAGGGCTCTGCTTCTCAATTGCCTACTTAGCCCAAAGTAACACCTGCTGGCAAGAGTTAAAAAATAAAAAAATAAATAACTGGCCATTTCAGCCCTTGAAAGGACTTTTCCACGGTAGTTGGTGCAAATTGTGGGATCGCCTTTCTTGTGGATTGGGCAGAGCACACTGAGGTTCCAACCGTTTGGAATGCATTCTTCCGATCATATTCTGCATAGAAGGTCATGCATGCATTTAAATAGAGCTTCGCCTCCATTCTTGAAGAGCTCAGCAGGTAAGCCATCGGCTCCTGTGGCTTTGTTGTTTTAAGGCCGAGCTATAGTTTTCAAGACTTCACTATGGTCGGGCAGCGGAACTTCAACGCTGTCGTCCACAATTGAGGTTTCCGGGATGTCATCTCTATTGGCGGGATTGTTGTCGTCGTCACCATTCAGAAGCCTAGAGAAGTGTTCCCTCCACATCATCAGTGTACTCTGGATATCTGTCACTAGATTCCCATTTTCATCCTTGCAGGAAGAGGCCCCGGTCTTGAAACCATCGGCCAGGCGTCTTATTTTTTCGAAAAATTTTCGGACCTCTTTCCTGTCATCATGCATCTCAGTTTTCTCGCACTCACGCATTTCTGCTTCCCTTTTCTTTCGCCTGAAAATGCGTCTCTCTTCCCTCCTCTTCTCCTTGTATCGCTCTTTAGCAGCACGCGTTACAACCGACTGCAGGGTGGCTTTGTAGGTGTAGTCTTTTTCTGCAGTGGCGTCACGACACTCCTGGTCGTGCCACTCCTGGTCGTGCTACTGGTTTCGGCGAGGGCGGGGATAGCCAATCACCGCTTTGGCTGCCGTACGCTTAGAGTGGGAAATGTGATTCCACTGCGCGCATATAAATTCGATAGGAGGAGTGCTTTCTTGAAGCAGGAGTGAGAGTTGAGTAGCGAAGTCTTCGGCTGTTTGCTTTGATTGCAGCTTTTCGACGTCTAGCTTTCTCTGTGCTGGATTGCGCGCATTCTTGGTTGCGCACAGGCGTGTACGGATCTTGGCTGCGACAAGATAATGATCCGAGTCTATATTGGTGATCAAAACGTGATCAACTTGGTTCCGCGTCTTTTGATCAGGAGACAGCCCAGTTGCTTTATGAATATTAAGATGCTTGAATCTAGTGTTACTAACGACCATTTTTCGCGCTGCGGCAAAGTCAATCAGCCTCATTTCGTTATCGGAGGTTTTGTCATGGAGTCAGAAGTTTCCGACTGTTGGACCAAAGATATTTTATTTTCCCACCTTGGCGTTGAAGTCACCAAGCACGATTTTTAAGTCGTGGCGGGGGCTGCGCTCATAGGCCTTTTCAAGGCGCTCGTAGAAGCTGTCTTCGGTCTCATCGTCCTTATCTTCTGTCGGAGCGTGCGCACAAATCAGGCTTATGTTGAAAAATCTTGCCTTGACACGTATTAGGGCAAGTCGTTCGTTCACAGGTGTGAATCGCAGAACATGATGTCGTAGTCTCTTGCCAATCACGAATCCGCATCCAAATTCGTGCTTCTCTGCATGGCCGCTGTAGTAGATATCACAGGATGCTTGCCGTGAGCAACCCTGTCCCTTCCATCGCATTTCTTGGATTGCAGTGATATCAGCTTTGTGTCTTTCTAAGATATCTATCAGTTGGATAGAGGCACCATCCCAATTAAGTGTTCGGACGTTCCAAGTGCATATCCATAAATCATTGTCAGTTTTTCGTTTGCGGTAGTCGTCATCAGATTTGGGGATCATTTTTATCATTTTTCTTATACTAAAATAATTTATAAAATTGCTTTTTAAAATATTGAAATAAAGTAAAAATTATTACAAAATATGGTGAACACTTTGTTTTGACGCTCACTGTAGTTTGAATGAATTTTTTATTATGATAATCTGGTAGATAATTTCACGGCATTTTTTTTTTAAATATAATATCCGACATATGTTTGCCGTGGCTACGAGTTACATAGTCTATTCGATCAGTCACATTTTTCACCACTTTTTCCAATAAATCTGGCCGTATGGCCTCAGTGGTGACTGCTTTCAGTGGTTTGTCGGCATAACCCAATGACTTAACATAGCCCCATAAAAATTATTCGAGAGGCGTTAAGTCGCACGAACGAGAGGGCCAGTTAACAGGAACACTTCTGGAAATAAAGTTGTCACAAAATTGATGGTTAAGCGCGTTGTATGGCAAGTCACGTCGTCTTGTTGGAACGAAATGTCATCGATGCTAAGCTGATTAACTTTTGGAAACAAAAAGTCAGTCAGCATGACTCGATAGTGCTCGCCATTCACCGTAACGGCAGCTTCTTTCTCATTTCGAAAGAAAAAAAGACCGATGATGCCGCCAATGTATAAACCGCACCAAACAGTCAGTTTTAATGAATGTAATGGTGATTCCATAATAGCTTGAGGATTGTCTTTGCTTCATATATGGCAATTTTGCTTATTGACGGAGCCATTTAACAAGAAATGATCTTCATCTAAAATGAGCTAAAATGGACGAAGTGCTCTATGAACTTCACGAACAGATTTTTTTTTTTTTTCAAAGTAAATTTCCACAATTTGGAAGCGTTGTTCTCGCGTTAGACGACTCATGATGAATTGCCAAGCCTTACTGAACAGAAATGTCAACACAGTTTGACATTTTCAACTGTCAAACCCTAGACAACAACCATCGAAACTTCCCATGCAGTTAAAAAAACACCCTTATATGAATGGACTACTTGTGCCTTCTTTTCGCCATTATAACTTTGCCAAAAACTATTCATTTTGCAAAAATAAAGAATAATCCTGTAGAAAAAAGTGCACTGGGTTCGAGGGTTACCTTTCAAGTCTTGCGTCTAACAATGAAAAAATGGTAGTTAATCAGTGAAAATACTTTTATTGTTTTTCAAAGTATTCTACAAGATAATCCGTACACTTTTGTATTCGCTTGAACCAATTCTCGAAACAGTTTTCTACTCTGAAGGTGGTACCTCCGAAACCACATTTTTGAAGGTCTCAACCGCCTGTTCGGGTGTAGAAAAATGGTCGCCACGCATTTTTTTCTTAATTCAAGTTAACAAAAATAAGTCATTGGGTGCCAAGTTTGGACTATAAGGCGGATTACCCATCAATTCCACGTTTTGAGAGCTCAAATACCCTTTTGTTCGCATTGTCACGATGGAGGATGATTTTCCTTCGGTGGTTGGTTTTCCTTAATTCGCCGAAGAATTCCGGCAAACAAATGGCTCCGTTGCTCAAATTGTACAAATGCGATATGACCGGTTTTTCTGAAAAAACTGGCGACCATTTCCTTGGAGGTGCTTCATCCGCAGACAACATTTGTCGTGTTTTGGTCACTTTGAAAAACCCAAACAGTGGAGATTATGATGTTGTGGTTAACGTGTTTCAAATCTCCCCCGCTGCATTTTTTTCGTTGTACCAATCGATACGAGCCCTTTTTTGAGCAATCGTCAAATTATGCGGTAGCCAACGGGAACAAGTCTTCCTGAAGCTTAAATGCTCATATAAAATCGGATGTATTTCCCAAGGATGGAAACAGTTTCCAACAGTTCACGCACAGCATCGATGTTTTCTGTCACAACAGCAATTCTTGGACGAACTTCACAACGAAATTCGTCTTGGAAAGAACGATGACCACGCTCAAGCTTATGAACCAGCATTTTACAGTCGCTGGATGTGGTGCTGCATCTCTAAAGGTTGAACTAAGCTGATCGATGCGTTATTTTCTTGTTAATTTACGTCGAAAATCGCAAAAAATCATCACGCGAAAATGTTCACGTGTTAATTCCATTTTTTTTTTTTTTTTGTAGAGTTGTAGAACTTTGAATTGAAATAAAATGCAAGGTGACATAATTTCAAACTAAAAACTTTTAGCTTTATTAGAAATATTTTTTATGCCATAAGTGTTTAATTTGGATTTTAGGCATTTGGTTGCCACAGTAAGTCGGATTTATGAATTCTGGAATTTCAATATTCGACCACTTTTCCAAGCATTTGGAGCCGTATTTCGGCCATGGTTCGCACAATGTTGTCTTCCAAGACGACCATTGTTGCTGGTTTGTTTGCATAAGGAAATGTGCCCCCATAGTAAATAATCCAAAGACGTTAACTTCAAGATATAAATGTAAATATTGTAAATATAGTGGCGCGGTCCTGTTGGAAAAACAATCTTTAATCAACATCATATACAATTTCAATTTCAGTGTGAATTTTTATGCTCATTATTCAATTTTAGCTTTAAGTGCTTGATGTGAGCATTGAGACTTAATTTCAAATTTTCTTATATCAAGAAAAATATTTGTTTAATATATGAATATTTTTTCTCTTTGTGTAGCAATTTTTGAAAGGAACGGGAACAGCATAGAAAGATGGGGACATTTGTTAGTCTTTGTACTGCATTCAAATAATTTTCCTGTAAATCCACTCTTCTTATGTTTAAAGACTAATATTCCACACTTTAATTTACAACGCCAAGCGTTTGAAATATATGCTGGCATTATGTAAACTCCATTTTCTTTTTAATTTTTAAGAAATGCTGTTTGTGCCCATGAGCACTATAAATAGCTTAAGGCACACATTAATATTGCGCTCCTTCAAAAATTGACTGCTAATCCTGAGCTAAAATGAAAATTAATCACGGCAAAAACCATAACGCACAATAATCTGCAAATAATTTATGTATATTTTTGGTACGCAACCCGGTCGACCCGAGTCGAACATATTTCAAAGTAGAATCCTGTCATCGCGCGACATCCTTTTTCTAAGGTAACATTACAGTACATTACATTACTTTATATTACGTTGACGTCGTTTTATTTTAATACGTTTACTTTTATTTTTTTTTTCCTTCTGTCCGCTCGCCATGGCGCTGTTATAGCAGCAGAGGTAATAATTCATTACTTCGTTTGTTTGTTTTTTTTTTTTTTTGTTCTCTTCTATTCGATTGACGTTAAATCACCCAAAGGTATACAACAACAACAGCAACATATAGAAACAAGCGAAACAATATTCAACAAAAAATTGAAAACGAATAAAGAAATAAAATGAAAAGCAAACCGCGCTCTACACATACACATACAAATTATATTAATATTATTTAAGAAAAAAACATGAACAAAACCATGAAAAAACTATGTGTTCTAGAGAAGAGCGCTGTTGGGAGGTGAGTGTACGAAGGGGTGGTTCACTCAAAAAGCTTTTGCTGCGTAAGCGCATAAATAATGATATGGCAAAGCCAAATGGCACTCGTGGGACACAAGCACATACACCAACACACTCACACACCCACTTGCACACCGGAACAAACACTGATTCGGTGCCGCCTTGAAGTGTTATTTTATTCACTCGCTCCATTTTATGAGCAACATTTTTCACAGCAACAAAACAAAAAGAAAACAACAACAACAAATCCATTGATTTTCTTATGTCATCGTTAGCATTGTTTCCTTTTCTCGTTTCCTTCGTTGAACGACTACTAGGCAAAAAGTAAAATTAATAAAAAATGCTAATTTGTATTTTGTGTGGAATTTTTCTTTTATTTTTTTGTTGTTGTATATTTAACTCCAGTGTTGTTTTTGTAGTTTCTTTATTCCTTTTCTATTTACAAACTGTTGACATTCGTGGTGGTATTTGCGGTGCTAACACCGCTTTTTGTTGTTATTACAGCTTGTTGCTATTGTTGGTGTTGAAGCTATTGTTGTTGTTGTTGTTGTTGTTTTTGTTTTTGTTGCTCTTGTTGTTTTTGTTACTTTTGTTGTTTTTGTTGCTGTTGGTGTTTTTGTACTCTTGGCTGCTGTTGTGATCGCTTCATTTCACATAAACGTCATGTTGGCAAAATTTTTTCCCAGATTCTTTTTGGCATTGCTTTAGAAATGTCATGATTTATGCAGGTCCGCCATTTGTTGGACGACCTTTAATGACAGTGGCACAAATTGTTATGTTCTGTTATTTCCGAAACCATTTTGGAGCAATTTTGACCTCACTATAATGGAAGCAGAAACAATTTTTTTTTCTTTTATTAAATGTTTTAGCATGAATACATTTCACTACACTAGCTATTTTGACTATTTGAAAACTGGGCAATAGCTACTTTCCAAGAATCTTCACTAAACACAGGGTGGCTGATGAAAAGTGTTAAAAATAAACGTACGAGTGATGCCTATTAAATGTTTCGCCTCGACAACACTAAGCATTGCCGAATGAATTTTGACAATTGATGCTGTTTACAGTGGTTTGAAAATTTTACTTCAGCAAAAAAATGGAATTAACGCGTGAACATTTTTGGGTGATGATATTTTACCATTTTCGACGTGGATTGACAAGAAAAAATTGCATCAATTAACTTGGTTCATCTTTTGGTGATGAAGCACCACACCCAACGACTCTAAAACGCTGGTTCAATGAATTCGAGCAGGTCATTGTTTTCTCCAATACGATTCTCGTACAGTTCGTGCAAGAACGGCTGTTGTGGCAGCATACATCGTTGCTGTGCGTGACCTGTTGGAAGCAGACCGATATATGACAAACCGTGAGATGGAGTTATCCTTGGGCATTATTGGTACTAGCATCTATTTAATTTAAATGAGCATTTCGGCGTCAGTGAGATTTGTTCCCATTAGATAACTCATAATTTGATGGTTGCCCAAAAAAAAGGCTCATGTCGATTGGTGCAAGAAAATACTGAAAAAACACAGCGGGGTGCATCGAAACACGTCTACGACATCAACATAGGTGACGTATCACGGATCTATGCTTATGAGCCCGAAACAAAGCCACAATCCATTGTTTGATTCTTTCAAAGTGAGCAAAAACCAAGAAAAGTTGTCCGCGGAAAGAGCACATCCAAGCAGATAGTTTTTTTTTAGACTAAACCAACGCTCAGAGGATGCCCCCTATAAATGCAAAAGCATTGTGTTGATTTGGAAGAAGGGTGATAGTTAGTTGGAGGGTGGGAAGATGGAGTAGTGTCGGTGAAGATTAGTTTTAAATTTATATAAAATTGCCGGGGAGCACGCTCGCAGGGAGATTGTTCCACAATTTTATTGTACGACCTCAGAACGAATTATCTCGGTGCGCTTGGTGCGCTGCCCGAGGGGACCTGGGAAACATACGAGCTCATGGCGTCAGATCATGTATCTCCCTTGAACACTTCCCATGGTAGTACCTGTACAAAAGGCTTAAGCAACCAACATTGCGTCGATGCCCAAGAGAGTTGAAAGAAGATGAAATGTTTTCATCTCTTATCAGATATATCGCTCGTCGTTGATTCGGTCCAGAAGCTCCAAATAAGATCTTGAAGCTCCTGCCCAAATGTGCGAATTGTACTTCATTTTCGGCTCAATATATGAGGTGTAGATTACGCGTAGGTCAGTTGGAGTGGCACTTGGCCGATCGTTCCAGCGAAGATCAGATCTGACAGACAGCACTGGGTCTTGCTAGCATTAAACTCAACTCTATTAGCAAGTCCCCACTCGAAGATTTTTTGCAAGTCATTAGGCATTGTGTCATTCATATTAAACCTCTTTCTCTCAATCTCCAAAGAGGTCGGGCGTTTTTTGAAAGAATATGAACGACAAATGCTGCTGTCATCCGCAAACGAGTGAATTGGGTTATGAGTCAACTACAGAAGGTCGTTGATAAAAACCAGAAACATAGTTGGCGATAGGACTTGAACTTACGGTAAAAATAATTTAACGCAGTCCAATTTGCTTTTCCATAAAACCAAGCGGTCGTCTTCGGAGCTTTAGGCGTACAAGGCTAAAATATGAAAAAGCAGCGGATATGATACAGTGGTCCGAATTACCAAGACGTGCATGGACATCATATTTATCATGATGCGAAGTCAGAAAAAGGTCTAGGACTTTGTGGCTTTGCAGACCAACTCTAGGGATGAAAGTTGATTCCTTCACTAGTTGAATCAGTTGGTTCGATTCAGCAAAGAGCTCAACATATTGTCCCTCAGGTGTTGTTGCCCCCGAATGGCATAATCAAGCCGGGTTGTGGACATTCAAATCGCTGGCAACAACGATCTCGCTGTCAGGGAACAACCCCAAAATGTGCGTTATTAAATCAGAGAGAGAGTCCAATTTGTTAAAAGTGGACTCCCTCCCTAAATTCGGACTTCTATACACGTAGGAAAAGTGCATCAAGTGCGAGCGAACCCTGAACTTCACCCACAAGGAACAAAACTCCGGATCGGTTACGTTCAGACTTCGCTCGCACTGATATACTACATCTGATCTTATGTAAAGGGCGATGCCCCTATGCAGGGAAAACAATGGCAGTAAGTGATACCCAAGTATATGAAAATCCAGTGGATCTGCATCCTTGCTCACCTGGGTTTCACTCAGTGCCATTATTTGAGGTCTATTAAGAGTACAATATGCATAAACCGAGAAAAAATTCGTCCTCAGTCCACGCACATTGCAAAAGTCTATACGAAAATGACCCGACATTTTCTTACAGTGTAAATTTCAAACCAAAAAAGGTATATGGGTAATTAGTTACAACTGCAAAGAGAGTAACACCGGTAGCATAAGCGAAAAGTACTGAAGCAAGTGTTATGCCTTTGCCTCAGCACAATTCTGCTCACAGTGCAACCTCACTCACAGTCGCAACTAAGCGGAGAAAAGGAAGATCATTCTCCATCCACCGAAGGAAGATCATTCTCCATCACATCAATGCGAGTTCCCACACATCCACTCAAACAAAGGCGTATTTAAGCACTCAAATCGTGGAAGTAATGGGTCATCCGCCTAACAGTCCCGGCACCTAATGACTTCTTCTTGTTTCCTCACACTAAAAAAATGCGTGACGAGCGTTTTTCTACGCCCGAAGAGGTCGTTGAGGCCTTCAAAAACATGGTTTCGGAGGTATCAACTTCAGAGTGGCAAAAATATATTTTGAAAATTGGTTCAAATAAATGCAAAAGTATATTGATCCTCTTGAAGAATACTTTGGAAAAACAAAAGATACAGATTATTCAATTCGCTTTTGATGACATCTTTTTTAAAAATATTTATTCCATACACCTGAGGATATGACCTTTAAGAGAGTGCCGTAGATGGTTAATATGTATCACCAACCCCCATTACTTTTGCAAAAGGAACATTTTTGCCTTTGACACCTATTCCCTCCGACCACTCCTTAGGGGCGCACCCATACAAATTTTATGCTTTTGTCGATAAAACCGTAAACTGTCCATAAATAGGTAGAAAACTTAAACAAGCAAACAAAATTTGTTCAATGCTATCAAGTTCAACAACCCATGTGTCAAAATTTCACTGTCGATAATATGCCCGGATATTTAATTGGCTGCGTTTGACATTTCAATAACAGATTCTGTTAAAAAAGCATGCCCCTCAAAATTACTCAGTATTACTGGGCTACGCGAGTCTGTTAAAAACGACATGCCCCCAAAAGTATGCTTTTTTTTAATTATAAGATTTATGTCTTCACGCTAGATGGCGCTGTCTTCGCCGTCGAAAAAACCGGAAGCCGTGGATAAATAGGTAGCAAGTTTAAGCAAACAAAAACATCAAATGTTGGCTTTATATTTCATGTAATTGTGTAAAATTGATATAAGTTAGACAGTTCTAACATGAATTTTTGTCGCATTGAGGATCAAGCAGACCAACAAGTGCTAAGATCAACATTGTACGATTAGTACTTTAGGCCCACCAAAGGCTCAAAAAGTAATGTAAATACCGACACCTGATCACTATCAACCACCCTACTTACCTCCGAGAACGACGTATTCTACGTCAATAAAAGTTTTTTTACTGATTAACCACTGTTGATGTCATTGCTAGGCGCAAGACTTAAAAGGCAACCCTCGTAATAACTTTTATTCTGTGTAATTTTTCTGTATTTTTTTTTTATGTTGTTTCTTATTATTGTATAGATTGATCTTTAAATTTATCGAAAAGAGTTAGGTCTGGACTATATTAAGCCTGTTTTTGTAGATTCAACTGTTGACATTATTTGTATCGCTTTACAATTTGGACTTTTCGAGCTTTCTCCTTTCATAACATTTTTATGACCTGACTTTTTCACTTCTAGGCCATTTTACGGTATGAAGGACGATTGATAGCAATTTGGGGGATGGGAAACAAAATCATCTTTATACCATCAGATATCACATATCAAAAATCCAGGATGTGAACTTTTGTTTTGGGACATGTTTCGGGGTGTGAAAATCGGACTTTCATACAAAAATCACATTTTTGCCTATTTTGGCTCAAATTTCGGCACCAAGGACGATAGACCGGTACTTGAGCATAGATTCGTTCGATTGTCCGTATAAAACTACAATTTTGAGCAGAAATCCAGGATGTGAACTTTTCATCTTCTACCTCTTTTGTCGTTTCTTCCAAAAAAAATACTTCAAAATTGCTAATAACTCATTTCATGCAATTTAGCCATACGAAGGACGATTTTTAATATCAAAAGGATAGTGCAAATTTTTTCTGACAGCCTGAAGGTTCAATCTGTCCATTTTCAAGCGAATCGCTTTACAATTTTAACTTTTAGAGCTTTCTCCTCACATAGCATTTCCATGACTTAACTTTTTCCCTTCTAGGCTATTTTACGGTATGAAGGACCATTGATAGCAATTTGTTGATGATGAGAGTAATTTGTGTTTTGAATTGCTTTATTCTTTAAAAAAATTATCAAACACCCTTATTTTTTCATTGCGGCGAATTCAGCAAAAAGTTGGGCTGAAGATTTTGGGCTATCTTCACAGAAGTCTGCAAACCTCAGAGAGTAATCAAAATGCCATATAAAGCTTCTTGAGAACGAGAACATTCCGTTCATCGCCGTTCGTAGTCGACGTTAAACATGTAGGTCCGGTTCTCGGTCAATTGTGTACAAACTTAAGAACATGCACAACACAATTGATCATAAGAAACTAGGTCAAAGTCCTTTCAAAGGCTGAAATGGCCAGTTATTTATTTTTTTATTTTTATCATTCTTTCTTTTCTGTCCTCACCTCTTTTAAACTCTTTAAATTTATAAATTCTTATTATATTTTCTGGTCTCTCTTATGTGCTATTGTACTAAATTTTAGAGGAAATGATAATCTTCTTAAACATAAAATGTATCCTTAGTTAAGTTAATTCACGAAGCAGTTGTTATCATTCTTATATTTAAAGTATTTTTATATTAAGCAGTTGTTATCTTTTTTGAATTGAATGTATTTATGTTGTACTATAAAAGAATTTTGTTCTTACTGTACTAATGTATTTTGGATAAATAAATAAAATGAAATTAAATATTATTTCATTATGAAATAACGGCCAAATTTTTACGGAAATTTTTTGGACTAGATTTCATTAATTTCCGTTAAACCGTTATTCTCAACTGTGTTTTGTAAATAAGACAAGATTTTTGATTTTGTTACTTTCACGCGTTGTAGTCTGTAGTTTACGTTTAAAGATATTATAGGCGCTTGGTTGGCGGTACTCATCCTAGCAGATGGACAATAATGAGGCTCGTGAATAATTTTGCCGAGCATGAGACAATCGCAAGAAGGCCTTATGATCAAGAGCCTTCAGTTTGGACACACAAAGCTATCGCTGCCGTAGCTGCTGCCATAAAGCCAATCCTCTTGTTTAGACAAAGAGCTAATCAGCCCAAATGGGTATCAGCAGATAGTCACTGCAGACAATTATACACAAAGACTTAAACTTATTATCAACTAACAAACTTATAAAAATCAACTAACAAACCAACTGAATGCCGCAGACTTGCCGATAAGATTGGAATTTTGCGAAAATATCATTCGTATACTACAAGAGAACAAAAACATATTGAACTGCATTTTTATGTCTAACGAGTCCCATTCTGATCTAAATGGCAATGTTTACAAAGAAAATTATAGAATATGGAGTGATTCCATTCCAAAGATACTCTTTATTGCATGCACATCGCATCACAATGTAGTGTGTGTTTCATTGTCGGGCCTTACTTTTTCGAAGAAAACGGTCTTACTGTTACGCTCATGGAGACCGTTACTTAAACATTTTGAGTGAGTTTTTCATTCTAGAATTACGCCGAAAGAGAATCCCTTTTAACTTTGTGTGGTTTTAAGAAGATGCTGCAACTTTTCACATAGTCAGACCTATCATGATAGAGCTGTAGCGATAATTCCCAATAAGCTTGTTTCAAGAAACTCCACTTTCCGTTGACCCCAAAGGTCTCCTGACCTTACTGCACCTGATTTGTTTCTAGTGGGGTTATTGCAAACAGAAAGTTAACAAAACCAAACCAACAAATTTGAATGTTTTGAAGCAATCCATTCGAACAGTAATTGAGGCAATTTCCGCTGCAACTTCCAGGCAATAATGAATAACTTTTTGATGATAAGATGTCGCACATATGTACGTCACAGAGGGTGAAGACCATTTAAATTCAATTATTTACTAAACCAATTAACTAATTAACTTAATAAAAATGTAATATTTTTCGAATAAATTAAGTTGAAATAAATTAAATGAATTCAACAAAAAGTTAGTTGTATTTCTTAATGTAGTAATATCATCCACCCTGTATAAACACATCATTAGCACCCATTTCATTCATATCGGTGCTCTGAGCCTCATCTGTCCAGAGCTTTGGATACCGTTTTCACATTCATATGCTGCTGATTTCTTTTTTTCAGCTCCACACCGTCGACAAATCTCTCACAACAACAATTTCAGTTGGGATAACAATAGCCAGTCGTAGACTACAGAATAGTTGAATGCTTCATTTACCAAGTTCATCGGAGTTATTGCTATATTTCTGTCTTTTATTCGCTTAAGTCTTCATTTCAATGAATTCTTCTTGCATTTTGCCATAGTTCACCATTCGCCATTCTGCCCTGTGAGTTTATAACTTGCCTCATTATCTTCGGCCTTCTGCAAAATTGCTTTTTATTGACTACTGCCACATGTTTGTTTACTAACCTTTGCGTTGAGACAGTCCTTATTGGTGCTCAGCCATCGAACTTATGAGTATTATGGCTGTGTTCAATTTTTTCTTCTAAACACTGTGTTGGAATAGAAAACAAACTGTGCACAGCTCATATGAGTAGTGAAAGGGGTAATTTCACCCATCCTGCAAAGATAAGGAATTATTCTTCAAACCAGCACATTTTATTTAAAAACTGAACCAGTTATTTGGGAAACAGAAAAGTCTTATTTTAAAAGAGTTGGCTCCTCTGAACCGTCGAAGTAGTTGTAAGCAAAACAAAAAAACCTAATTTTTTTTAAGGTGCAGTATTTATCTAGTTTTCTCTGCATGGGCTAACCTTAGGTATATCGAGTAGTAACCACCGAAGTTGCTACATATATTTCGGGAATAAGTATACATACAGCCGTGCTCAAAAGAACTAGGCACCCTTTAAAACCACCTGAAACAAAGCGATTTGTTAGTTTTCAACCAAACTAAAAACGCAGAAGATGATTGTTTTAAATTATTTATTAAAGAATATTAATACTTTGTTGGTCGCCTCCCATCATTTTTATGACCTCCCTTACTCTACACACCATACTATAAACTAAGTTTTTGCAGGTTTCTTCAGCTATGTTGTCCCATTCTATTTTCAAAGCATTTTTAAGGCCTTCTTCTGATGTAATGTTATGTTTCCTTATTGCCTGCTTTAATTGTGACCACAAATGCTCGATGGGATTTAAGTCCGGCGACTGGGCAGGCCAATCAATGAGCGGCACGTGGTTTTGTTGAAACCAGCGCATAACTGTGTCGGACTTGTGACAAGGTGTGTAATCTTGTTGGTAGACAACGTTTTCCATGTTGGTATGGCCAAAAATCCGTGTAAAAGATGGTATAAGTGCATTGTTGAGCGTATGTATGTACCGTTCGCTATTCATACGACCCTCGCAAACAACCATTTCACCTTCTCCACTCGCAGCCATGCAACCCCAGACCATTATACTGCCTCCTCCGTGGTAACAGTAGGTACCAAGCAGTCGGGGTTATATTCTTCACCTACTCGACGCCTTTCGTAGGTAACACCAGGTGATCCAAAAATCTAAAAAATCAAAAAAATAAACGTGATTTTAACTCGTATAATTTTAATGGGAACTGTGTCCTTAGGTGATGAAAGTCATTATTTCATTAGTGAACAATCTAAGTAAACACACCTGGAAATTTGACTCATCAGACCACACTACATTTTCCCAATCTTGTTCAGTCCAATATTGATGCTCCAAGGCCCAATTTAGTCGCGCTTCCACGTTCTTAGGTGAAAGCCATGGTATCTTCCTAGCTCGGCGACCATTCAATTCTGCTGCTGCAAGACGTCTTCTCACCTTCTGAGAGCTGATTTTGCATCCTGAACGGACTTCTAACTCAGAAGCTAACTGAGAAGATGTTTTTTTCCTATTTCTTAAGGACGATCGCATCAACTGCCGGTCCATACGACTAGTTGTCACCAGTTTTCGGCCTGTTTTTGGTTTTTTTTCATGAGATGCAGTTTCGGCATAGTGCTTTAGAGCATTCTGGACACCACATCTGGAACACTTCATTACTTTTGCAATTGATTTCTGCGAATATCCTGATTCAAGCAATATTTGTATTTTTACGCTGTCATCATGCAAAATTGGTTTGCATTTTCTTCGGTTTCCACTAGAATTCATGTCAAAAAATTTCACTTCTATGATATAATTCAATTTTCGATTTTATATTGACTAAACGACAGGTAAACTTATGATAACTAAATTTGGAAAAATTGTATACTTTAGCACTTTCGACAAGAACATCTCATAAATTAGACTGTATGTCTTTATAACCGGTTTTAAAACTTTTTGTTTTTCTCTTTTGTTAAGTGTTAATAGAAAATAATAATTAAAGATTAATAATTGCTTTGTTTCATGTGAATTTATAGGGTGCCTAGTTCTTTTGAGCACGGCTGTATATACCGAATTTTTTTATTGAAAATAGCGTGATTGTTTTTCAAATATTTTCCTATATGATGAATACATTTGTCATAACGTTTATACCATCCCGTCTGAGAAACCTCCAAGACATAGTTTTTGAACGCATCAAAGGCTTCTTATGGCGTCGAAAATCATTGTCCCAAAAAGTTTGTCATTGATGTTGTACGGAACCTAAATTTTACAAATTTATGCCTAACATTACCCTTAGAACCGCATCTGCACAGAGGGCCCCACCACATGAACAACACCTGAACCGCACCTGGTCAAAAACCCGGTCATACCGCGAACCGCCCCTGTTTATAAACACGCAGCTGGGCGACCCGCAATAAAACAATAACAAAACATGCAGCGAACCGTAGCATGATCAAGTGACGCAACAACAAAACAACATAACGAAGCCGCATGAAACAAAACCCGCAAAACATACAAACAACATGCATTCTATGCACCCACAAGTGGCAATAACAAAATACATAGGAGTCAATAAACAGCGACTATGACAACAATAATACGCAGGGCAAAAGGTTGCCGCTATTTCTAGGCAAACGAAACTCAACGTCGAGATCGGATCGAAACTGGTGACACTAACAGATCCCTTTACCCTTTTTGGGGATAAAAGGAGTCAGCGAACCAACAGTGGGTCTCTTTTAAAGTCAACACGCAATTAACGCACATCGGTAAGTCAAATGACCAAGTGACCAAGTACATCAGTGATTTACAGTGTTTTCTTGTCGACCCGATTGGTTTCGTATCGGACGGCCGGCCATAAAGCACCCTAGTGGCATAACGAAAGTTGCTTTTTCTGTCGACCCGAGTGGTTTCATACCGGACGGTCTGCTCTAAAAGCATCCAAGTAGACGTGCCATTTTGTTCGGACCATCGTGACGACATAAACGACCGAACCTTCCATCTGGCCCGACTGGTTTCATACCGGACGGCTCATCCTAATGAACAGTGGTTTTCTTGTCGGCCCGAGTGGTTTCATATCGGACGGCCGACCATAAAACATCCGAGTGGCATCACGAAAGTTGCTTTTTCCGTCGACCCGAGTGGTTTCATACCGGACGGTCTGCTCTAAAAGCATCCAAGGAACATGCCACTTTCATTCAGACAATTTTGACAATTACGACAGAACTCGACATTTGGCCTGAGTGGTTCTATACCGGACGGTGCACCCTAAAATCGATTACACAGCGGGCAGACGATCGGACTACGGATGCCACGGATCCTTTTTCTAAGGACTTCAAAGGAGATCGAGAAGCAGCAGAACGTGAAACAAATGTGAAATTTAAAGTAAAATAATATCTAAATAAAAACAAAATGTAGTGCATTTAAATAAATAAAAATATTGTGTTTTTAATTAACAACGAAGAATTATTTTGTACAACCCCGGATATCCAGCGAGCTAACCCCGGCTAGAAAGTTCATTACAATGTGTGGGAACAAAAGTACTCTAGTACTCAGAATTAAGACTGTACAGCAGATGACCCATTATTTTAATGCTTTGAGTGCTTTAACGCCTTTGTTTGAGCGGATGTGTGAGAGCTGGCATCGTTTTCTTGAAGAATAATTACTCAATGCTTGTGTGTTTTTCTTCTTTCACATAACACTTCTGGCAAATAAGTGGTTGTGTACTAGTCCAAATTGACCAATATACGTGTCTCAAGTGGTACCGTAGCCACATGACCAATTTTTTTAAGAAACAGACAACCATTTGCTTCGTAGTACTTCGAACAATTTTTGTTGGATTTGGTTCATCTTGAAAGACCCATACAGTCGACTGAAAATTACTTTTAAGCTCATACGCATAGTTTCATGATTCGTCAACTGTCACGATTTGATATTCATCTTTTGACGTGACGAAGTTACGTTTTACCGCGCAGATTTCCAAAAAAGTTGAAAAATTCATTTTTTTAAAATTCATCTGCGTTGCATTGAATTGTTACTCGCTGATTATAAATGCTATGGCTAAAAAAATTGTACGACTGTAAAGGTTAATTCTTTGACTTCATTGTGAAAACAAAAACAAAATTCAAAACGTCATCGGGACGCGGTAGGAGTTGCTTAAAAAACGCGACTGAAAATATATTACATGGAATTATTACTCGCTGAATATTAGTGCTGGGATTACAAATATGATACACCAATAAAGTCCTATTCTAAGTACTCACAACAAAATTAGACAAAAAATATCTGACGTCATAGGGACACAGAGAGAGCCGCTCAAAGATCGACAATGCAACATTCATGTAGCAGCGTTGCATTGAATTTTTACTCGGTGAGTATATAAGCTACGATAAATGTTTGAAACGGAAAATGAAGGATTTATACTTGGCCTTACGATAAAAATAAAAAAAAAATCTCACGTCACCAGCTCGTGAATATAGCAACTTATGTCACAGAAATGTAATATAGTTGCATAGAATAATTACCCACTCAAGAGATATGCTGCGGTAAATTTTGTTTTACGACAGGATAGATATGTTATTACGTCTTACAACTAAATTACAAAAAAATTTCGTATCGTCATGATTTCTGGGTAGCAACCACATAATGCAGTAAAAATGCTACAATTATGAAAAAAGTTGCATGGAATTTTAACTCTGTGACTGCTGACGTAACGGTAAATTTCAAGGAACGAAAATGAAGGTGAGCTCTTCGGGCACATGATAAAAATAACAAAAAAAAAATTGACGGTGTCATGAGACCCCTCAGGGAACCGCCTAATGTGATGCATATGCATCACTTTTGCTGGATTAATTGCATGCAGCTAAGGTAAAGTTAACACACCAAGGAAAAGCACACACACTGCTCCTGAAGCAACTTCAAGTTGACATAAAATGGCAACGTAAACTGAATGTCTCCAAGTGTTTGTAATGTTTTTCTGATGAAGTATCACTTTGAATTAAAATCCTAGCTGATTTCGTTTTGAAAATATCTCAATTTTTGCATTTTAACGTGATGGAACCATCTTGTACATTAGACAGCGCAATATATTCAAGTATAAAACTGTTTATATATGTATGTATGTATGTATGTATCCTACGTTTTTTTTTTTTTTTTTTGATGCGCCAAAAGGATGTGTAATCTTCATAGATACCAGTGGCCCGTGCCATTGGCATGCACGATTCGCATTCCTTACTAAAATTTCAGGTATGCGCCTACGTACTAAACCACACCCTGCACACTTCCGCCACTCTCCCCACGGGACTGCCGCTAGGTATTACTTCGTGGGGCTGGCAAGCAATTTATGCTACTCCGGTGTTTCTGTTGTTCCTGCTAATCTTCTTTCAGTTTCAGCTCTCCGCAATTCACCTTGTACATTCTTGACGAGTGCACAGATATGCATCCAATATTCTTCTGAATCCACCATCCGCTCTATAAGTAATTCTGGACTTGGTAGAGTTCCTCGCAGTTCCGTGAAACGACTGCAGTCAAATATTGCATGCTTCACGTCTTCCTCCTGGTTTGGACACTCCGGGCAATAAGGAGATGTATCGTGTCCAAATCGGAAAAGGTATCTACGATATCCACCGTGGCCAGAGAGGAACTGCGTTAAGTGGTAATTGCAGTTTCCTTGTGCACGGCTTATCCATACATCGATTGATGGTATAAGGGTGTGAGTCCATCTACCCTTTGGTGAATTATTCCACCGAGATTGCCATAGGTCCATAGATCGTGTTCTTTCTTCTTCTTTGATCATCCTGGTTGCGTTAGCTTCCGTTGGCAATGTGGATCTCCTTTGGTAAATTCTCCTCATCTCATCTGCTAGAATGTCAATGGGGATCATTCCAGCTATTATGTACGCAGCTTCGTCCGATATCGTCCGGTAACCGCTTATTGTTCTGAGCGCACTGAGCCGGTACACTGAGGATAGTTTCCGGCAAGTCTCTTTCCTTTTAAGAGTTTCTACCCAGACTGGTGCAGCGTATAAGAGGACAGAGCTGACCACTCTAGATAGAAGAATCCTTTTTTTGTAGCCGGGTCCACCAATGTTTGGTAGTATCCTGGAAAGTGCTGCTTGTAATGTTGCAGCTTTCTTGGTCACATAATCCGCATGTGTTTTGAACTTCAGCCTGTTATCGAGCATCACTCCAAGATACTTAACTGCTTCCTTTGACTGGATATTCATGTTGTCAACTTGAATATTGATGAATTCTACATTTTTCCTACTTGTGATAAGAACCGCTTCTGTTTTGTGGTTCGCCAGTTCGAGGCTTGCAGAATCGAGCCACTCCTTAATCTGGACAATTGCTGCGTTTGTGGCTAGCTCCACTTCTCGAGTGTGTTTCGCAACGGTCACGATAGCTATGTCATCCGCGAAACCGATGACTTGGACTCCTTGTGGTAGCCTCAATCTTAAGAGACCATCATACATTAGATTCCAGAGCAGGGGACCCAGTACGGATCCTTGGGGTACCCCTGCGGACACAGTGAAATATTTGGGTCCTTCTTCTGTGTCGTACTTTAGCTTCCTGTTGGTGAAGTAATTCGCCACTATACGCTGCAGGTAGTGAGGCGCTTCTATTCTCGCAAGTGACCTCCTAATAAGGGACCAGTCCGCCGAGTTGAAAGCATTTTTGATATCAAGTGTCACTACTGCGCAATACTTTTTTGTCCCCCACCTCCAGGAATGTCCTTTAATGGCTTCAGATGCAATATCTACTACCATTTTAATGGCGTCGATAGTAGATCGCGATTTTCTGAATCCATACTGGTGGTTTGATAAGGCTCCTTTATCCTCCATTACTTTGAGCAATCTATCGTATATTATCCGCTCAAAGATCTTTCCCATTGTGTTTAGCAGGCATATCGGGCGATATGACGATGGGTCTCCGGGTGCGTTGTTTCCTTTTGGCAGTAGAACTAGGTGCTGGAGCTTCCACTGTTCTGGGAACACTCCTTCCTCAAGACATTTTTGCATGGTTGCAATGAACATGTCTGGTTTCTTTTGTGCGGCGACCTTCAGAGCTTTGTTTGGAATTCCGTCGGGTCCAGGTGCCTTCTTGTCTCCTATTCTCGTAACAGCTCTCTGTAGTTCATCCATTGTGATCATTGGGATACTTGCAGCGTCTATTTCCCGAACAATTGTAGTCATATTGTTTGATCTTTGGGGAAACAGATGCTCTACAATGGTTCTCAGCATTATCGGGCATGTTATTTGTGGGGATCTACAGCCTTTGAGTTTGGACATAACCATTCTGTAGGCCGTGCCCCACGGATTGATGTCGGCTTCGTCACAAATTCTTTTGAAGCATCTTGCTTTGCTCCCTTTGATTGCCCTTCCTAATTCCCATCTTATCTGCCTGAATGTCTCCAGAAGTTGTGGGAAATCGGTTCTTCCTCTAGCCCGTTGAACTTTACGTCGAGCCTTGAGGCATTTTGCTCTGAGCGCTCCTATTTCATTGTTCCACCAGTAACATGGAGCTCTTCTTCCGGTTGCTTTTTTCCTGGGCATTGCTGCATCACATGCTTCAACGATAACACGTGTGAGTTGACGCGATAGGTCTTCGGCAGATCCAGCAGTATGCGCATTAGGGGTATTGAGCGTTTCCTCGAATGTGTCCCTGTCGAACAGACTGTCCTTCCATAGTGGACCTGTTATTCTAGGCCGTTGCGTAGTTCTTCTTTCCGATGTTTCAAAGAAGATCGCCTGGTGATCACTGTGGCTATAATCCTCACTTACACGCCACTTTATGTTACGAAGGATAGGGTAACTCGCAAAGGTTAGATCGATAATTGATCCCATTCCTGCTTTGCGATATGTGTTTACCCTGCCATTATTTGCTAAGCCAATTTCTAGGGGTGCAAATGTTTCAAGGAGGATGCGCCCTCTGGCATTAGTGAGCCTGCTACCCCACTCCGTAGCCCACGCATTAAAATCTCCACCAATTATCACTCTTATTCTCTGCCTTATGTCGTCCGCTATTTTGTCCAACATTGCTTCGTATTGGTTGATTGTCCAGCTGGGTCGCGCGTAACAACTGTAAAAATGGATGCCATTTATCCTTGCACGTACGAATCCTTCTGCATCTCCGTCCATATCTTGAAACGCGTTGTTCCCACATGCCCATATTGCGGCATGTTTCGTTTTATCGCTAGCCCAAATATTACCGCCGAGAGCTTTGTATGGTTCGCTAATCAAAACCACATCCGCTTTCTCGACTTTCACTGTTTGGGTAAGGATATCCTGAGCTATCTCACAGTGATTTAGATTTATTTGTATTATCTTCATCATTGCTTATTGGTGATAGCACTCTTAAAAACTGGACACTTTCCACTTCCTGCTACATGCTTTGCATTGTCGGGGTTTTTTTTTCTACAGAACATGCACGATGGCTCCTTGTTGCAGTTCCTTGCTATGTGACCTTCCGTGCCACATCTTCTGCAAAGTTTTGAGCGGTCTTCCGCACTTTCGCAGCTGTTGGCTAGGTGACCAAATTCTAAACACTTGAAGCATTTCTTCAAAAGTGTTCTTTGACGAATTCTGCAGTTTACCCATCCTATCTTTATTCTTCCGATTTTTAGCGCTTTATTGGCTATCTCCACCGGTAGACTTATAATTGCATTTTGGGTATTTCCGTATGCCTGGCGAAGTGATATTACATCAGCCAGCGATATATCCTTATATCCAAAGTGCGTTTTGAATGCTTGGCATATTTCCTCCTTTGAAGTTACTTCATCCATATCCTTGCATTCTACAGTAATGCGATGGGTAAGGGCTCGAATTTCCGCCTTTTGTCCTAAGACTTCAGTTATTGCGGTTTTTACTTCCGCCGCCTTACTCCCAGCATTTTTGAGCTGTATGAGAAGTTCTCCTTTGTGTGTTCTTCTGATTTTTGACACAGCTTTGCCAACTTCCTCCAGTTTTGGGTCTGCTTTTATATTGCGGAGTATATCCGCATACGAAGCTTCCCCTTTGGCTTCGATGATGATTGCGTCGGGCTTAGCTTTCTCGCCTTTTCTCTTCTGTTGCCTTTTTCCTACAACCTTAGTCCAGCCAGATTTGTTTCTACCTGCATCCTTTACAAAGTTTTCTGGCGCAACCTTCCTAACAGTTTCCTGGTTTTTTCCTTTATTTCCAGCTGCGTCCCTAGCTGAATGATTTTTGATGATTAACTTTGTAGCTTTTGGAGATTCATTCTTCTTTTTCTCCGTCTTCCGTTGCTTATGGGAAGGCTCCAATATTTCCCTTTCAGGAGTTGGTTTCCGTTTTGGCTCATTGGTCACCTTAAGCCATGCTGAGTGGCCAGCTGAGTGGCTGAAATATCATAGAGGATACGAATGCTCTCGATGGCATCCCTCATTGGCTGGTGTATAGAACGCCTTTTACCATCTTCCAGCATAGTTACCAGCTCCCTTATTTGTTCACCTAGTTTAAGGAATGCTGTCGAGTGCAGAGCTTTATCCGTCGTTTTCTGGAGCGTTTCAGGTAGCTCCACACTAACCGGAGTATCCGGTCCATTTACTGCAACCGGGGATCTTCGCATCAGCGCACTTCTTTGGAACGGGTTGCCCTCGTTTTCTCTTTCCTTGTTTGTTCTTTTGGGTGTTTCTTCTGTTGTAGCGTTTGTATTTGTTGGGTTCATTTCTGTTGGGTCCCCACTCAAGGCCGCTGTCGGTATTCGGATGTGTAGTCACCTTATATGATCCCATGGTTGTCTTTGCAAGCAGTGAGGCCATGCAAGGGTTGACACAAGCCCTTATGGGGTCTTGTGTTCAGAGCCAGATCAGTGTTAAACAGGCATATGACATCTGTACCTACACCACCAACTTAACGGTTACGAATTACCGAACGTACCTTGAGGCCTGCCAGGGTTTTAACGGGACGGCGGCGCCTGTAGCATTAGCCTGAAAGCCATTTCAGCAGGATTTCACTCCTGCTTACTGAGGTAACAGAATACTACAGCCGTCAGCCCTTAAAGCAAACTTTCTGAATGGATTTGTCCAGTATACCATAATTAAGGCCTTACTGGGTTCAGCCTTAATGCGTTTCAAACGCGCTTTGTGGTTTTTTTGCAAGGGTGTCCTTCCCTTTAGAAAACTGCCGTCCCTCTGGGATCAGACGCAGACCAAGGAGCCGCCCAATCTGGGACAGACGCTCTTGGGTTTGGTGATGATTCTGTTTGGTCCGCGGGTGGTATTTTATTTCCCACCTACCCTGCATGACTGCCGAGCTTTCCCCTATCCGCCACCTGGGGACGCGCACTGTAGGGATGCAGAACCCCCCTAGTGTATGTATCCTACGTGTGTATGTATGTGTGTGTGTGTGTGTCTGTGTGCGTGTAAAATATTGAGAATTGGGATATTGTTTCCACACTATCTACTGAGATAAATATCGCGGCACGTTTTTTTTAAGTCGTATCACCTGTAGACCTATTCCACTATCCCGTCCCGTCCATAAATTACGTAATCACTTTTATACTTAAATTGGGTCAAATTGAACAGCCTCTAAGAAATATACATCTATCATTTATTACAAATGTTGCGAAGTAATTGTCACTGCAGTATTTTTTAAGCGACTTGAGTATGATGAATCTTCGATAAGATTAATTTTAAATCTCTCCCAAAACTTGTTAAATTCCCTGTGAATCGACTCTCCAGCCTGCTCCGACTACAATCCTAAGCCATCTCAGTCTAGTTTTATAATAGCATCCTTCAAATGATCTAATATAACATGTATTTTTATCGTCTGCGAGACACCAGTACTCTCAATGGCTTTGCGGAAAGTTATCAAATTTTTATCTAAATCGGTTAAATCGGTTTTTTTAGTTGTTAAACAAGAATTTACAATTTGATTCATTGTCTGAAAAGCACACTCAAAAGGCTTCAAGGCATAAGGTCCAACCGTTTCATAAATATCGGGGTCATTACGTTTTGCAGATTCCTTTAAAAGTTGTCTGCATGCATTGCCTTCAAATATCTCTCCTTGATCATTTTTAGCCATTAGTTTCAACTTTGTGGCCCAAATCAATGTTTTTTTCCCGCCCAACAAGAGGTACCATACCACTTCAAAACAAATGATTGACAAAGCCCTGCAAAAGATGAAGTACGGGAAGTTGTGGTCGGAGCAGGCTGGAGAGTCGATTCAAGGGGAATTTAACAAGTTTTGGGATAGATTTAAAATTAATCTTATCGAAGATTCTTCATACTCAAGTCGCTTAAAAAATGCTGCAGTGACATTAACTTCGCAACATTTGTAATAAATGATAGATGTATATAGCCCTAGTCAAAATTATTTACATCTTTAGAAGAAATAGATTAAAGAAAAGGCTCGCCTTTTTTGTTGTTTGCATAATTTGCAAAGAAATTTTTGGTTGTTGTATTCTTTGTAGTATGCAAAGTAAAGAAAACATGTTTTAAAAAACCTAACGGAAAATATCATTAAAAAAAAATTAGCAAAATATAACTATTATCTGGCCTAAACAGTTTTCGCACAATATTTTGTGGACTGATGAGTCTTCCTGTAAATTCGAGGAGTCTTTTGGAAAAACATTCATGATTCTTCCTTAAATCCTAAAAAGAAAGGTCGTGCAGCCCTTATATTTGTAAATATTGTGTTTATTGACTCCAAGAAAGGCTGTGTAAATACTTATGACGCCAGAGAGTAGATATCAATTATTAGTTTATTTTGTGATATATATCGTTAGGTTTGCTAAAACTTTTTTTTTTACTTTACATACTGCATAGAATTCAATAACAAAAAATATCTTTGCAAATTATTTCCAACAACAAATAAAGTGAGCTCTTTCTTTAAAACATTTAAAAATATTAGCGATGTGTAAATAGTTTTGACTATGGCTGTATTTCTTAGAGGCTGTCCAATTTGACCCAATTTAAGTATAAAAGTGATTACGTAATTTATGGACGGGACGGGATAGTGGAATAGGTCTACAGGTGATACGACTTAAAAAAAAACGTGCCGCGATATTTATCTCAGTAGATAGTGTGGAAACAATATCCCAATTCTCAATATTTTACACGCACACAGACACACACACACACACATATGTACATACACACGTAGGATACATACATACATACATACATATATAAACAGTTTTATACTTGAATATATTGCGCTGTCTAATGTACAAGGTGGTTCAATCACGTTAAAATGCAAAAATTGAGATATTTTCAAAACGAAATCAGCTAGGATTTTAATTCAAAGTGATATTTCATCAGAAAAACATTACAAACACTTGGAGACATTCAGTTTACGTTGCCATTTTATGTCAACTTGAAGTTGCTTCAGGAGCAGTGTGCACAGGCAATGGAGAAGCAAATAAAAAGCAAAGCAAAAGCAACAACATCAGCATCAACATCAACATCAACATCAACATCCACATCAACATCAACATCAACATCAACATCAACATCAACATCAACATCAACATCAACATCAACATCAACATCAAATCAACATCAACATCAACATCAACATCAACATCAACATCAACATCAACATCAACATCAATATCAACATCAAATCAACATCAACATCAACATCAACAACAACATCAACGTCAACATCAACATTAACATCAACATCAACATCAACATCAACATCAACATCAACATCAACATCAAAATCAACATCAACATCAACATCAACATCAACATCAACATCAACATCAACATCAACATCAACATCAATATCAACATCAACATCAACATCAACATCAACATCAACATCAACATCATTATCAACATCAACACCAACATCAAAATCAACATCAACATCAACATCAACATCAACATCAACATCAACATCAACATCAAAATCAACATCAACATCAACATCAACATCAACATCAACATCAACATCAACATCAATATCAACATCAACATCAACATCAACATCAACATCAACATCAACATCAACATCATTATCAACATCAACACCAACATCAAAATCAACATCAACATCAACATCATTATCAACATCAACACCAACATCAACATCAACATCAACATCAACATCAACATCAACATCAACATCAACATCAACATCAACATCAACATCAACATCAACATCAACATCAACATCAACATCAACATCAACATCAACATCAACATCAACATCAACATCAACATCAACATCAACATCAACATCAACATCAACATCAACATCAACATCAAATCAACATCAACATCAACATCAACATCAACATCAACATCAACATCAACATCAATATCAACATCAAATCAACATCAACATCAACATCAACAACAACATCAACGTCAACATCAACATTAACATCAACATCAACATCAACATCAACATCAACATCAACATCAACATCAACATCAACATCAACATCAACATCAACATCAACATCAACATCAACATCAACATCAACATCAACATCAACATCAACATCAACATCAACATCAACATCAACATCAACATCAACATCAACATCAACATCAACATCAACATCAAATCAACATCAACATCAACATCAACATCAACATCAACATCAACATCAACATCAATATCAACATCAAATCAACATCAACATCAACATCAACAACAACATCAACGTCAACATCAACATTAACATCAACATCAACATCAACATCAATATCAACACCAACATCAACATCAACATCAACATCAACATCAACATCAACATCAATATCAACATCAAATCAACATCAACATCAACATCAACAACAACATCAACGTCAACATCAACATTAACATCAACATCAACATCAACATCAATATCAACATCAACATCAAATCAACATCAACATCAACATCAACATCAACATCAACATCAACATCAACATCAACATCAACATCAACATCAACATCAACATCAACATCAACATCAACATCAACATCAACATCAACATCAACATCAACATCAACATCAACATCAACATCAACATCAACATCAACATCAACATCAACATCAACATCAACATCAACATCAACATCAACATCAACATCAACATCAACATCAACATCAACATCAACATCAACATCAACATCAACATCAACATCAACATCAACATCAACATCAACATCAACATCAACATCAACATCAACATCAACATCAACATCAACATCAACATCAACATCAACATCAACATCAACATCAACATCAACATCAATATCAACATCAAATCAACATCAACATCAACATCAACAACAACATCAACGTCAACATCAACATTAACATCAACATCAACATCAACATCAATATCAACACCAACATCAACATCAACATCAACATCAACATCAACATCAACATCAATATCAACATCAAATCAACATCAACATCAACATCAACAACAACATCAACGTCAACATCAACATTAACATCAACATCAACATCAACATCAATATCAACATCAACATCAAATCAACATCAACATCAACATCAACATCAACATCAACATCAACATCAACATCAACATCAACATCAACATCAACATCAACATCAACATCAACATCAACATCAACATCAACATCAACATCAACATCAACATCAACATCAACATCAAATCAACATCAACATCAACATCAACATCAACATCAACATCAACATCAACATCAACATCAATATCAACATCAAATCAACATCAACATCAACATCAACAACAACATCCACATCAACATCAACATCAACATCAACATCAACATCAACATCAACATCAACATCAACATCAACATCAACATCAACATCAACATCAACATCAACATCAATATCAACATCAACATCAACATCAACATCAAATCAACATCAACATCAACATCAACATCAACATCAACATCAACATCAACATCAACATCAATATCAACATCAAATCAACATCAACATCAACAACAACATCAACGTCAACATCAACATTAACATCAACATCAACATCAACATCAATATCAACATCAACATCAACATCAACATCAAAATCAACATCAACATCAACATCAACATCAACATCAACATCAACATCAACATCAACATCAACATCAACATCAACATCAACATCAACATCAAAATCAACATCAACATCAACATCAACATCAACATCAACATCAATATCAACATCAACATCAACATCAACATCAACATCAACATCAACATCAACATCAACATCAACATCAACATCAACATCAACATCAAATCAACATCAACATCAACATCAACATCAACATCAACATCAACATCAACATCAACATCAACATCAATATCAACATCAACATCAAATCAACATCAACATCAACATCAACATCAACAGCAACATCAACATCAACATCAATATCAACATCAAATCAACATCAACATCAACAACAACATCAACGTCAACATCAATATTAACATCAACATCAACATCAACATCAACATCAACATCAACATCAACATCAACATCAACATCAACATCAACATCAACATCAACATCAACATCAAATCAACATCAACATCAACATCAACATCAACATCAACATCAACATCAACATCAACAACAACATCAACGTCAACATCAACATTAACATCAACATCAACATCAACATCAACATCAACATCAACATCAACATCAACATCAACATCAACATCAACATCAACATCAACATCAACATCAACATCAACATGTTGTGTAAATTAACAATGTTACTTACCCTATGATTTAAATTACATTATATTCCTAACGTTTGTACCAATTTCATATATTCCTAGTTTAAGCTTACTATGTATAACAATGAATTACTTGAGATAAAAAACACACAGTTAATAAACGACACTCGCTAAGAACACATTGTCTTTTTATAACAAACAACATCAACGCCAACATCAACATTAACATCAACATCAACATCAACATCAACATCAACATCAACATCAACATCAACATCAACATCAACATCAACATCAACATCAACATCAACATCAACATCAACATCAACATCAACATCAACATCAACATCAACATCAACATCAACATCAACATCAACATCAACATCAACATCAACATCAACATCAACATCAACATCAACATCAACATCAACATCAACATCAACATCAACATCAACATCAACATCAACATCAAATCAACATCAACATCAACATCAACATCAACATCAACATAAACATCAACATCAACATCAATATCAACATCAAATCAACATCAATATCAACATCAACAACAACATCAACGTCAACATCAACATTAACATCAACATCAACATCAACATCAACATCAACATCAACATCAACATCAACATCAACATCAACATCAACATCAACATCAACATCAACATCAACATCAACATCAACATCAACATCAACATCAACATCAACATCAACATCAATATCAACATCAAATCAACATCAATATCAACATCAACATCAACATCAACATCAACATCAACATCAACATCAACATCAACATCAACATCAACATCAACATCAACATCAACATCAACATCAACATCAACATCAACATCAACATCAACATCAACATCAACATCAACATCAACTTCAACATCAACATCAACATCAACATCAACATCAACATCAACATCAACATCAACATCAACATCAACATCAATATAAATATCAACATCAACATCAACATCAACATCAACATCAACATCAACATCAACATCAACATCAACATCAACATCAACATCAACATCAACATCAACATCAACATCAACATCAACATCAACATCAACATCAACATCAACATCAACATCAAATCAACATCAACATCAACATCAATATCAACATCAAATCAACAGCAACATCAACATCAACATCAACATCAACATCAACATCAACATCAACATCAACATCAATATCAACATCAACATCAAAACCTACGCGTGTGTACACAACACGGGCAACTTTTTTTTTTGTTTTTTGTAAGAATTCTTCCTTTTTAAGAAACATACTCAATACTTACCTTCTGATCAAAAAATACCCGAAATTCTACAATGAAATGAAAACGATTCAATTATTTATTGATATTCATTTGATTTCCTTTAAAGTGAAAACGCTACTTCAAACGCTTCCTCCAATTTTGGAAACACTTTTCACATGCTGATTTTGGAATTGTCTTCTGCGAGTTGTTCTTTATGGCCTCAATCGTCTCAAATTCTTTTCGGGAAGTCATTACTTCAGTCATGTAATAAGGAAAAAGTCACAAGGGAAAAATGGAGCTTGCACATGATATTTTGTAAGAAACACAAAGTCAGATTAACTCTTTCCACAACTAAATTCGACATTGTAAATTTCGCAGAACACAGCAAACAATGAATGACTTGCTTTCAAAGCTATCACATTTTTAAAATGGCGCTCAAACAGATATTTGAGCACCATATTACAGATGTACCCAACCTGAAAAAACATTTTTTAACAATATCGTGGTTTGTTTGAATGGCAAATTCAAAGGGTTTTTTTTTAATCAGATGGTATATAACACTTCACGTCGAAAGTTATCAAAGGTTATTCTTTGGCCTAATTCAATGAACTTTGAGAAGTAATAAGCTGTTTTTCATTGAAATAACTTTTAAAGAAAAAACTTGCCAATGAACCCAAATGTAACAAAAGATTTCCGACACAAATGTCCACCACTGTGTATAAAATTCATTCAGCAAATTCATTTATTTTACTTTAACTTCCAAACTAGTTGTTTCTTTGCGAATTTTTCTTTTATGTTATGATAATAATTTTTTTATGCCCAGAAATAAAAATTTCGTCTACAACTTCCCCAATCAAACGACGACTTCGTAACTTTTTTTTTTATTTTTGCATTTCTTTTACTTGGCTATTCATATCAACAGAACTTCCGATTTAAGTATCCGGGCTGGGCTTTTTTAGTTGGATCTTTTTTTTCTGAAAAGAAAAGAGGAAAAACTTTATCTAGTTTTCTTTTGAACCCGCATATTTTTTCATCAAACTTTTCTTGTCTGTTTTTTGTTTGTTTGTTTTCTCGCTCTCACTCTTACATTCAATTCTATAGTATTACAGCGTTGACGCTTTAACTTTCCATTTGCAAATATATCACTTTTCACAAAAAAAAAAGAAAAATATTGCTATGAATAAGAAAGGGTATAAATGAAGCCTTTGTGGCTAAAATTAAAACATTCTGATTAAATTTCTCTAGTGTTGAAAGTGGAAGTGGTTTACTTTATTTTCTACAGCTTGGTTTTGGCCAGCAAAAAAATAAGCCATAAATGTTGTTTTGCGTTTTAAAATGAATCAGGACAGAGTTAAAAACTTAATTATTCCACTTTTTTTAAGAGCACTTTTCTGCTCTTAAATTTTCAGCCATTTCCAATATTCAAATTTGACTACTCTGCTTCTACGAATTTTCATTATTTATTATGCTGCACTGCATGATTTGTTTATTTGTAACTTTTTCTATATTCTGTCAGATTCTATCATCATCATCAACATCATGATCATCATCCTCATCTTCATCATACGCATCATCATTATCGTCATAGAAATGTGTACTTCATTCAATGTTGTTCGTTTTCATGTGTATGTTTTACGAAATCTAGCACTTGTATCAATAATAAATGCGCCTAAATGTATGCAAGCGTTGATTTCGATTTCGATTTCCAAGTTAAGCATGGCACAAATACTCTCATTTGCATTGATTGCAAATCGAACTGTTGATTATGCTTCTACGTTGTCCCAATGAATGATACACGATGTGTAAATAGATGCCTAAGTGTTGGCCACAAACCAATAAAATGCCACACAAAAGTGATGCACACAAAAATTGATTGCATACTCTTAGGTGCTACCCAATAAAATGTTCAATGATTTTTGTATTTGTGTGTGCGTTGTGGAGGCTTAAAAGTGCTGCAATTTGTTAACTTTAACTAACAATCTGCAAAAGCAGGTTTAAAAAAACATGCCCAAGACTTTAGTTAAATAATTCCAGCATACTTTGCTGCAATGCCTAGAAATATGCAATAGATTTTGTAATTAAAGCGAAATTGCTTTTGATTATGCATGCTAATGAAGCAATTCTGTTTTTCTTTGCAATTCCTTTGAATGTTCATCAATTTTTATTTTCTTCTTCTAAATTAATTATTATTCCACGTTAATAAAAGGAAGTCAAACGCTACAGTGGCGGTCACAGCATCACTCATTGGATGCATTTAATATAATCAAGCGCTACGAGGAGTGACAAGGATGCAACAGGATGAATATTCTAATGTTCCTTTAGTTAAGCTGCTGTGTTCGCTGTGCAGTGTTCTCTGAAACGGCAACAGGCAGAGTAGTAGGCGAAGAGCAAAGAACTTTATTAGAGTTCGTAACAGCAGGCACTGAGGCAGGGTATTCTTATGAAAATATGCATTGGCTGCCTGAACACTTTCGAGGCTGGCTAATGAATGCAGCGTGCCAACGATTAAATTAATATAACTTCTGAATATTCATTCAAACACATGACAAACAACATTTAACCAGCTTAACCATTTTTCCCACTACTGCTTAGCTTGCCAGCGTCATCGTTTAGTTTTTATTGAAATTATTATGCGAATCGGTTTTTAAACAATTCATTTACATGAATCCGCACAGCAGCTGTCTAGCGAAAACTAGCGAAGACTTAACATAGTCTACTTTTGGGATGTTAGCGTTTGCCAAAATTGTCTTGTCCCTTTGCCACTCTTTCCCTTTAAAACTCATCCGTTTTGCTCTTGTACTGCCAATTTTTCCCCTTGTGTTCATTTATAGCCTGACAAAAGTTGGAGGTCACAATATTCGATGTGATTTTTTTGTTTTTGATCACAAAATAATCACAGCTTGTCGACTAAAAAGCAATTTCTAAATTATGATTGTCAGCAGTAATTTTCCAGAGCATTGGGTAGCCTTAACCCATTTGGAACATGCTTGCTTAACGATCACCTCGAAGCACAACCACCCACCCACCACATCAAACCGAGAGTTTGTTCTTGAGTTATAATAGAGTGGTTATTTCAATTTTGTTAGAATATCAAAACGTTGAAATCTGACATCAAGCTGGATTATATTGAATTGTTAGATAAACGAATTCACAGTAAACTCATTGTCATAAATCATCATTTGTAAGCAGATGCTTTTAATTAGTAAATTTTATTGGAGACTAAGAGAAGTAAGGAGAGAGAGTGAGAGTGAGAGAAACAACTGCCTAACTAAAGCTAATGCCTAATTAAAGAAAAGCCTTTATTAAGAATCAAAATGAAAAACACATAAACATTAACATAAACATAAACATAAACTTAAACACAAACATAAACATAAACATAAACATAAACATAAACATAAACATAAACATAAACATAAACATAAACATAAACATAAACATAAACAAAAACATAAACATAAACATAAACATAAACATAAACATAAACATAAACATAAACATAAACATAAACATAAACATAAACATAAACATAAACATAAACATAAACATAAACATAAACATAAACATAAACATAAACATAAACATAAACATAAACATAAACATAAACAAAAACATAAACATAAACATAAACATAAACATAAACATAAACATAAACATAAACATAAACATAAACATAAACATAAACATAAACATAAACATAAACATAAACATAAACATAAACATAAACATAAACATAAACATAAACATAAACATAAACATAAACATAAACATAAACATAAACATAAACATAAACATAAACATAAACATAAACATAAACATAAACATAAACATAAACATAAACATAAACATAAACATAAACATAAACATAAACATAAACATAAACATAAACATAAACATAAACATAAACATAAACATAAACATAAACATAAACATAAACATAAACATAAACATAAACATAAACATAAACATAAACATAAACATAAACATAAACATAAACATAAACAAAAACGTAATCATAAACATAAACATAAACATAAACACAAACATAAACATAAACACAAACATAAACATAAACATAAACATAAACATAAACATAAACATAAACATAAACATAAACATAAACGTAATCATAAACATAAACATAAACATAAACATAAACACAAACATAAACATAAACACAAACATAAACATAAACATAAACATAAACATAAACATAAACATAAACATAAACATAAACATAAACATAAACATAAACATAAACATAAACATAAACATAAACATAAACATAAACATAAACATAAACATAAACATAAACATAAACATAAACATAAACATAAACATAAACATTAACATTAACATAAACTAAAAATTAAAGCAGAAATGCAAGTTACAAATAAAAATTAAAACTAAAACATGTTTAAAATTAAAAGAAAAATTAAAATATAAATGACGAAGAGTATAATAATTATTATTATAATGCAAATAAAAAAAAGAGTAAAATAAAAATAAAAATACATATCAAAATAAAAATAAAAACAAAAAAAAAATAAAAATATGAATAATCATAAAAATAAAAATATGAATAAAAATAAAAATAAAAAAATTAAAAATAAAACTAGAAATTAAAAAAAAAATTAAAACAAAAACAAAAAATTAAGAATATAAATCCACATAAATATTAAAATAACAATAAAAATAAAAATAAAATAAAATTAAAATAAAAAAAGAACTAAAATTAAAAACAAAACTAAACGGTAAAATGAAAAATAAAAAATGAAAATAATTTCAAACTCAAAATTAAAATTAAAATTTAAATGACTAAGAAAATAAAAAATTTAAATAAATTAAAAATTATTAAATAAATAGAAATAGACATAAAAAAAACTAAAACTAAAACTAAAACTAAAACTAACACTTAAACTAAAACTTAAAATAAAACTAAAACTAAAACAAAAGATACAATTAAAATTAAAAATAAAAACTTAAACTAAAAATTTAAAGTTAATATAAAAATTAAAATAAAAATTACTAAGAAAATTTAAAATAAAAGAAACATTAAAACTAAAAATAAAAACTAAAAAATAGTAATTTAAAATTTAAAAAAAAAAAATTAAAATTTAAATGACTTAAAAAAAGTAAATAAAAACAAAAAAATAAATAAATAAAAATAAAAATAATAATAAGATGAAAAAAAAGAAAAAGAAAGACAAAAAGAAGAAGAAAATTGGAAGAAAAAGAAAAATAAAAATAAAAATTAAAATTAAAATACAAATTAAAATTCAAATAAACGTAGTAATACGAAAAATAAAAACTTAAACTTACTTAAAATTAAAATGAAAATTAAGAATAAGAAATGACTAAGAATAAAAATATAAAAAAAAAATAAAAAACTTATGAAAGTCGAAATAAAAATAAAAATAAACAAATAAAAAAATAAAACTAAAACTAAAAATAAAAATAAAACTAAAAATTAATATCAAAATTTAAAACTGAAACTAAAAATAAAATTTAAAATTAAAATAAAAATTATAATATAAATGACTTAGAAAATAAAATAAAATCAATATTAATAAAAATCAAATGTCGTTCATTGGTGATATAAGTTGAGTTATTTAATTGCTTGGTTAATATCAGTTGAGAACAACTGGACCGATTTGGATAATTTGTTTTTTAAATTTTTGTAATAGACCAACTCAGGTTTTTACGGAAAGAAAAATTGACCACGCCCACTTTTACGCCCACTTTTTTGATTTATCTAAAATAGGAAAACGGCTACACCGATTTGGCTAATTTATTTTTCAAATGTTCGTAGTAATCCATTTTAAGTTTTTATTGAAGAAAAATTGACCACGCCCACTTTTTAATATCTATATACATAAAAAGGAGTTTTTGTGTGTAACTATGCAATAGTCTCCTAAACTATTCATCCGATTGACATGAAAATTTGTGTATAGCAGTTTTTTGGTATGGTGCGTGTTTGTGGGCTATCAATTTTTATCCATCTTGAACACCAGAGGGCGCTGTAGTACACATTTTTTACAAAACTGCCTAAAACTCACAAACCGCTCATGTGATTGGGATGAAAATTGTTAAATAGTAGTTTTCATGTACGTTAAGTATTTTTTTGCTATCTTTTTTGACCCAACTTGAACAACAGAGGGCGCTGTAGTACAATTTTTTTGCAAAACCACCTAAAACTCACAAACCGCTCATGCGATTAGAATGAAAATTGATACACACGGGTTTTCAGATACGATTAGTTTTTCAGTACTATCTTTTTTGATCACCTTGGACACCAGATGGTGCTGCTGTAGTACAAATTTTTTACAAAATCGCATATTTTTAGTGGTTTTCTTAGGTTACATATGCAAATATTTACAAAATATAAACTACTTCTTAAATTAAGTAAAACTAAAAAAATTTCGTTATTTTGACATCAAAAACATGAACATATCTTGGAAACTATGAAAAATTTTACTACAACCATATATATAATGCAACATCGTTGCTCAAAAATGAGAAAAAAACAATCAGAAATTTAAATTTGACTTTCGATTCAAATATCTCCGCTGCTTTTTATACATTTTGTTAAATTTTTTGTTTGTCTTAAGCTTCATCAAAGTACTATGAAAACCTTATAGCAAGAATATCGTGAGTTGAGTATATATATTTTATATATTGTTTTCAAAAAAGGTCTGAAATATTGGAGTTTTCCTCAAAAAAGGCTAAAAAAATTGTTTTTGTTGTAAAAATAAAATTTTTTTAAAAAAAAAATTAAATTCAAATTCGAAAATGTTCAACTCCTTAAAAAAATTATAACATTTTTATGCAAAAATTGTTTCAATTTTACGCAAAAATAAAAACCATTTTAGTGATTCAAAAAGCAAGGCAAGTTTTTTCGAACAAAATTTTTTTTTCCAATATTGTGTTCTTATATTTTTGAGAAATATACAAGCTAAAAAAATAATTTATTAGAAAAAATTATCTAAGTATCTCTTACCAATCAAAAGTTATAACCAATAATCTTTATCCAAAATTACTGAGCCGATAGAGCTGAAATTTTGGCAGTACATTTTTCTCAAGTACGAGATGGCTTCAATTTCTGTCAGACCCCCTTTTACCGCCCACAAATCAATAAAAATGCTATATATAAAAATGGAAACTGTAACGGCCAGTGGAAAATGACAGTGGTGTCAAACTTTAAGTTAAAGAAAAGTTTTGAATACACCTATTATGTTCCCATATAGTTGCTGGGTGCAGCAACGCGCGCCGGGAAAAGGCTAGTTACCAATAAAATTAAGATACAAACAAAAATAAAAATAAACTTAAATTCCAGAACATTGACAAGACTAACGACAAATAAAGGGCGAATCAACAGAAGGTGTAGGGTTTCATAAGCGTATTATTTATCATCTTTTCGTTTGGCATTTGTAAAATGTTAACATTTGTCATTTCTAAAAGACGAAAATTTATAAATGAAAACATTATTAAACTCAGTCCTTATCCTTCAATTATTCTGCTTACATGTTTTCCAAAATGCGAATGAACAATGACAACAGGCTTGAAGTCGTATTCTGTTGCACTAAAAAAATTCTGGCAGATGGTTACAGCGATTGCAATATCCTTTTGGATTTAAGATCTACTTTAATACAGCTCCCAGAATATAAGTGTAGAAAACGGGTTTTTTTCTCTATCCACCTTAATATACAATCTTTCAATTTTTTTTTATCCTCTTAACCTATTATAAAAGTTTCAAGAGAATCATTCTCAAGGAGTAAACTTCAGTCACACATTTTTTATTTATTTCCAAACTAATTTTATAACGAAAAAATTTCATTTCTGAGACTTTTGTGAACACATTTTTGAACAAAGCAAGAAATATTTACAATGCTATTGCAGTGGGCAATGATATTATCATTAACTTTTCGGGAATCCTTCTGCTAGAATTCGCTTATTAGGACTCATAAATCATTAATTTCTTCCTAGAATAGTAACTTTTCTCAATGGGTTGAAGTAAGGTAAAGCTTATACTTAGCAATTTTATGTTAAACGGTCAGCTTTTATTAAGAGAGGAATGCTTAAAAATAGAAAAGTAATCCAACAATACTGTTCTATCTTTGGATAATTGGAAAAGTTATGTTTGTAGTTGCTAAAATTTACACCTTTGACCTTTTATTTTAATCATATATGAAATATAATTTAGCTTTCTTTGATGATTTTCTTAGAGCTCCTTGATGTAAAGTTCTTAATTTACGCTTGAAAAACGCGGGTATCTGCGGCAACTATGAAGTCATTATTGCTCTGCGAAGTTATAAAAAAAACTTCGTTTAGCATTTAACGCATCAAAAGTTTTTTATGGACAGTGCCAAATCACAAATATCTAGATTCTAGAATAATATGAAAGCGCTTTTGTATAATTTTGATGATTTATATGTAGTTTATATATGGAAGACTTCAAATTAAATAAGTTTTATTGAGTTGCTAATGTTTTACCGTAAAATACTTCCAAATTCCACCCAAAATACAAGACTCACTGCAAGAATGTTTTTTTTTTCATTATTTTTCTATTTCTTTCATCTCTTTCTAAATTATTTTCCATTTATCACGCCATTGGCATTGCAAAAAATTTTTTCTGTTTAGCTTTAAGCCAAATCAGAACGCTCAAAGCTCAGAAGAAAAAACGTAATAAAATTTGAATTAAATTTACTGGCTGAAACTTTTTGTAACAAAAGCAGCAAAATCTTAAAATTTCCTTAACTTAAATAAAAAAACTACCTAAAATCCAATGTTGAAAAAAAAGCTTTCACAAATTTTAACAAAAAGTGGATTATAAGGCTTAAATGAAGTTAAAGTATTAAATGGCTTTTCATGAATTCTATTAGAAGATATATATATCAAGTACGCAACAACAAATACAACAACAAAAAGCCAATCCCTAGCTGCTAATATAAAAAAAAAGGAAATGAAACGACTAAAGCAGCTGTTAATCCTTGACAAAGGTACATACTTGCACACGGCCAATTCACACATTAATTCCCAAGTTTGACCTGCGAAAGCTGACCTTCACCCGCTGATGCCATGTTGTCGCCTTCCTTCGCCATCTACTCTTAAGTCTTGTTAACGAGTACTTTTTGCTATAACGTCGCTTGCTCTTGTCAATTTCGGAGCATTTAATAAGCTTAACTAAATTAAATTCTTTTTTTGCATCTCTTTTTCGGGTTCAAACCCTAGATGGAAAATTTTTTAAGGTTTTTTCTTCACCTTTTTTTTTTAATTTAAGCCTCGTTAGAAAAAAAAGAAAGATCACAATGACAGAGCCATGAAACGGTGCTGACTTGGTTATACAGTCGAAATTTATGTCCATGAAGCAGGTGACTCCTAAGTAGCTGAATCGTCTGACTTGCTATGCGGCTGGTTGCTTTGTAAAGTTTTTGGAGCATGAATCAGAGACAGTAGGAAATGAAATCCAAATCGAGCATACATATAAGCATCATACAAAAATAATGCCTAAGGGTATTGGGAGAAAAATTGAATTTAAAGTGATACAAGCAAAAATGTTCATAAAAGGAAAAATCTTTGTCGGAGGGTGCACTGAATTTTTATGCAATGACATTGAAAATAACTTTAAACGAAGTGCTTCAGAACGGAAATTATGATGGAATGCTTTAACGGAAGCGGAAATGAAAAATTTATTTTACTCGTTTTATCTTGGTTTTTACAGAATTCTAACAAGTGTCTTACAAGTATCAACTTGCTTTGTTACTTCTTAGGCTGCGTTTATAATGCGCATTGAGGCTGGTGCTGGATGGTGCTTGTAGATGGAAGCAACTTTATTGCGCTTATAGTGCGCGCTTATTGCCTGCCTCTATCTGACGATATCTCACATGACGATTTTGCATTATTAGTTCACGTACTCCTCGATGTTTTGTGGCACAACAGCCGATTTTGACGACCTTCACGGAATTCGTCGGCGACCAAACTACGAGCACGATTGAATTCACTATACCAGCGATATACTCTGGTTTTTTATGGTGCTTTATCGTCATACAAAGAATTAAGTTTATCGACACATTCTTGTTGTGTCCAACCAAAACTAAACCAACGAAAACCTTCTCTTGAAATTTCCATTTTTTGAACAAATTGATTTTCTTAACTCACTGTAAACAAAACAAGTAGCACTTGTACGTCAAAACATTGTGAGTAAATTTATGCTAACAAATGTCAAACTTTATTAGGGTGATGCTAGATTTCAGCAATTGACATTAGTGTTGGCAGTTCCCGAAATATAAATATTATTCCTCGTACAGAGTGGGCCAAATACAAGTTTTTTTGTAAAATGCTATAAAATGAACAAAATTAAATTTTTTCCATGTATTATGGCTTTATTAGTAAAAGCAATCATTCCCATTTATTATGATTACAACGTCGTTCAAGTGGCTGCCTCGGCTGACTTCGCAGTAGCGCATTCTGCAACTCCAAGTTTTCAAGACCTAATCGATGGTTTCGGGCTGTAGCTCACGGATTGCTTGGATGATAAGTGCTGGCCTTAAGTGCTTGAATAAATTCCGGATTGTTGGCATAACAACGGTTCTTCACGGTTCCCCACAAAAAAAAATCCAAAGGAGTCAAATCGCAGCTCCGAGACGGCCAATTGACATCGGCAAGAGGGCTGATAGGACGACTTGGGAATTTGGTGCACAAAAGATTGATTGTGGCATGGGCTGTGTGGCATGGCGCGCCATCCTGTATGAACGAGAGGTCGTCCAAATTCATGTCTCCAATTTTAGGCATTTAGCATTTCAAAAAGGAATAATTTCATAACTTTAGTAAAATATAGGTTCAATAAAAACTATTTTAACATGTGCTCTAATAGGGCTATTGCAACTTATATACAAATTTAATCGATCTACGACGAGTCGCTCCTGAGTTTTAGATGCTATGATAATTTTGTATGGGAAGTGGGCGTGGCAATTTTTTTTTATACACATATATTTTATATTCTTCATTGAGTTGTCTTGATAAAGCTTCAATAAAAAAAAAACTAAAGCTTTCAATTTTTGTGTTATATGGGAGGTAGGCGTATTTGTAGGCGGATTTACAAAATTTTTTATAGTTCTTATATAGTTCATTCAACTTATGTATATACCAATTTGTATTGGTATACGGCTACTCCACCTTAATGCTATGCAAATATCGTATAGAAAGTATGGGAGGTGTGCGTGGCAAATTTATTTTTAATCTACATGTATACATATTTCAGATCCTTGAGTGGGTTGTTTTGATATTACTTCAATACGAAATAAAATATAGCTTTTTAAAATTTTGTGTTATATGAGAGGTAGGCGTGTTTGTGGGCGGATTTCAAAAATATCTTTTAATAGAGGTAATTCCAACTTATGTACCAAATTTTATTGCTCTACGACGGCTCCTTCTATTTTTTTCCAACCTTTGTATGAGATTAAACCACTGTGCAACGTTGTGTTCCATAACGCCATAATATATGGATAAAAATTTAATTTTGTTCATTTTATGGCATTATAAGAAAAAAAATTGTATTTGGGCTACCCTGCACTTATGAAAAGAAGGTATATTACCAAATACGTGTATATGGCGTGATTTTGTGCCTGACTTTCCAGCTCAAAAAAAATTCGCCGAAAAAACTACTCGATACATTTGCTAGAAAGGTTCACAGTATGTTCCCAATACCATGTTAGTTCATATAATTTAAAAAAAAAAATTTCACCAAAAAAAATCTCAAAGGTGGTTTTATTATTGATTATAGCATGAAAACAAATACGTACTGAGTATTTTTAGGAATACAATGGGTTGAATATGGGTTAAATACAACCCATAACTCAAGTAGTACGAGAGAATAGAAAAGGGGAGCAAGTGTTGAAGCGATGGAGAATATTTTAAAGTTTAGATCTTAGAAGAAAAAGAAGAAAATCGAATTATATTATTGATCACAAAAGGCATATAGGTCAACACAAGACCTAAAGATGAATAAAAATTTTATAAGCAACTGCGCTTTATAACAGTACGCCAACATCAAATGATCAGCACAAAGAGGTAGACTAAAACTGAAAGAATCATAAAGGCCGCGCAAGGGGAACTATTTCAACAGCACAAAAGCTGGATATCTGTTGTATTGTTTCGATACAAATTGAATGAGAGTTCTCAACAGGAGACCAAACCTGCCTACCATCAAAAATGAGCCCAACAAAGGTAAGGTTGAGGCATTTGTAACATACAGTATTGCAAAATCAGTACAGTATGCATAATCTACTTAAAACGAAAATTCAATATAATTATTAGCCTAATAGCAGCAATCTATAGATAGCTATTAATTTTATTAGTGATTATGATAGCAAAGAAAAAGTATAAAGACAACAAATATTTAATTATTAATTCAAAGAAATAAACGCAAATTCTACTGTAAGGAATTGTACCGTTACTTTGAACAATAGCTCTGAAGTTGCGACGTAGTAATTGCCGAAGAACGCGATCAGTTAACTTTCTTTCTTCATAGATGTGTCGCTAAGCGTGCTTTTTGCTATAAATCAAAGCTATGGGTCGCAAATCAAGTGGAATTTCAAATGACATAAGAGAAGCGATTATAGATTTGCATTCTGAAGGCAAATCTTTGCAAGATATTTAAAAGAAGCCAGTCATCTATTCAATATATCGTAAATGAATACAAAAAAGTGGTGATTTCAAGAAAAAAACAACGGAATCAGAATAGATGTTTACTTAAGGGCCTACTAAAGTTTTTTAACGAAAAAAAAAAACCCGTATTTAAAGTTTTATTTTTAAGGTACTGTTTATTTTAGGTAAATTTTTTTTTACATTATAATTATATATGTTTTGAAGAAAAGTTTTTGAATTTTTCTGTAACCATTCTTTAACCATGTAGCAGAAATCCGTAGTTTAGTAAAGTACCTTAAATATGCCGTGGACACGATTTTTCAGAGCCAGTTTATCTAAAAACAAAAAATACAAATGATTAAGGTTCTGCTGAAGCTTTTTAAGCTTTAAATCGAAGATTTTAGAAAAATTTTGATTTATACCAAAATGTCAGGAAATGTTTGGCTAAAAAAGTAATTTTTTTAGGTTTTAAAATAAAGATTATTTTTCTAAAATAAAAATCGAACGATCAAAAGTACCGGTCATATTTATTTAATAAGTAAAATAAATTTAGTAGCGATCCTTAGCATAGTTTTCGAGTAATTCTGTCCACCGGTTTTAAACAGCCTTTTCGAGAAAAACGCGTTTAAAGTTTAAAAAGTAGTTTATTTACGTATACATTAATTTTTTTTTTCAACTTCCATAGCATCATCTATTCCAGGACCATATAAGATACTCTCATCATCAATTGTTGAGTGAAAAATTTCAACTTGCCTCTGTCTTCTCAGGATTCTTCCCTCGCGCGTGGCTTCCTGTACATTTTTGTTTGCGAGAATAATACGCGTGGAATCAACGCTTTTTATAAATGTATGACAGTTTTTGCCACAACTGATGCCAATTTCCACATTGCGTCCACAGAATTTTATGCCAGGGGGAGAAGTTCTTATTATAACTCTAATTTTTATTTTTTTACAATAATATAAGGTTTTCCATTTTTTGAAGACCAGGCGGCCTTTCCAGTGTTTCCTCCTACTGAGGATACCTATGCTTATGCATTTTTATATAAAGAGTGAATGAAAAAAAAAATAATAGATACTTAAAAGAGTGCATTGAAAAAATAAAAGACATTAAAGAGAAGAGTTTTTGTAGCAGCTGGTATGAGTAAGCCAAGTACAGGGTTGTCCATATTCGACGGACCCATCTGGCAACGCCATAACTTTTGACAGAGATATCAGATCGCTTAATGACATACCGCGTTTGAAGCGTCAGTCCAAGCAGATTTTTACCATGGAACAATACACGCCACGCGAGCGCTCTGAAATAGTTGAAATTTACATTCAACAGAAGAAGTCAATGCCCATATTCGACGGACCCATGTTTTTGTTAAAAAAATCAAAGAAAAAAATAAAAATTTGGCGGTTGGCAATCTTAATCATTTAATTTGTTCCAAGTAGATTTGTTTACATCAATTTTTGAATATGATATCTCTCAAATGGCCGCCTCTGGCGTTGATGGCGTATTGTGCCCTTTTTGCAGCATTTTCCATCGTTTTCGCCAACATTTCGGCCGGAATAGCGGCTATTTCTTCACGAATGTTGTCCTTGAGCTCTTCTACGGTCCTTGGCTTGTTAACGTAAACCTTTGACTTCAAATATCCCCACAAGAAGAAGTCAGGCGGCGTCAAAAGTTATGGCGTTGCCAGATGGGTCCTTCGAATATGGGCAACCCTGTACATATATTTCTTATTGTCTTCTGTTTTGACAATTGTGCTTTTAACAACAACAATTTTCATTCAATTGACTTAAAACTTTCTGAGAATATTTTTAAGATGTTATATATTCGAAAGATGTAAAAAAAAATTTTTGGTTTTTGGTCGCCGAAAAACTGTAGTAGGTTTTTAATAGAAGACATCGGTCATTTTTGCTTCGACAAATTCCTGAAAACCCTCTGGTATGTTGTGTGAAACTTGCTGGTCAATTTGAAAGACGTCTGGGAGTTAAAGTGACTGCACAAACGATCAGAAATTATGTGCGAAAATTGGGTTTTCAAAGCAGAATAGCAGTTAGAAAAACCTTTGTAAGTGAAGTTAATAAAGAAAACGCATTCTTTTTGCTAAAAAGTACAAAAATCATGATATGGAGTTATGGAAAAGAGCTATTTTCTCAGACGAATGCAAAATCAATGTGAAAGTATCTGATATGCGCATTGAAATATGGCGAGAATGCAATACCAGCCTTTCAACACATAACCTCTTGCCATCATTTAAACATGGAGGCGGTTCCTTGATGGTATGGGGTTATTTTGGCGCCGCAGGAGTGGGTAGACTGCACTTTATTAAAGCTATCATGACTGCAGAAATGTACATAAATATTTTCAATTGTCATAAAACTGGGCCATAAGGATGATTTCATATTCTAATAAGACAACGATCCTAAACATACGGCCTTTATTAATTGATCTTGGTCAATATTGAAGATGAACCTTCGCCATTATGACATAAAAAATATTAAGGACCCTGAAAGATGTTTAAGTGCTGAATGGAACAAAACTTCACCAAGTTAAACGTCAAAATTAGTGAAATCCATGCCATTTAGACTTCAAGCACTTCTGAAGCAGCGAGGATACTCTACGAAGTATTAGAAAACAAAACTCATCAAAATATTATTACTAACTAAATGAACGAAAATGGATTTTGTTTTTGTTATATAAGTTGTTTTACCCTTTCTTCAAGCATATAAATAAATACGTTTTGCTTAGCAATGATTTATTTTCTTAATCTTTTTCTCTAATGAAAGCAATGGTAAGTTAATCAATACTCCCAATGATTTTAAAATTATAATAGATTTTTACTTTAAAAAAGGACTGTGCAAATACGGATTTTGCATACTGTATATGTTGGCCACCTCTCTGGATCCGTGTTTTATCAAACTGAGTGCAGAATTTGCTCTACTTACTAATGATATTATCGTTTGGGACCGAAAATGAAGTTCTTTGTTACAAATTACTCCCAAGTTCCACACATAATTTACTGAAAAAAGTGACCAGCCAAATAATTCATAAGTTCCTGAGGGAACTTTAAACTGTTTTCGAGAATATGTGTTAGCTTGACATGTGTCATCGTTGAGTAACAGGTAAACATGGTGGAGTAGAGATAATATATTGTAAATATTCCATTTAACACTTCGTGTAATAAATACTTCATTCTTATTCTTTAAACTGTTTGAGAATGTCCTTTATTCAAATTTCCACAAAAAGGCTTTATAAGTATTCCCCTGAATTTCTTTGATCACAATTTTTAATAAAAATTTTCTGACTGTTAAATATGAAAATTTATTGCCTTTAATACTTTTGTACAATTTATTTTAAAATAATACCTTTAGTACAAATGTTAAATATAATAATTTTTAATATTAAAATTTTATCATATTTATACTAAAATATTTTCGTCCTAATGTAATATTAAAAAACTTAGAGACAAGTGTTTCGCTCAAAATTTAAACTTACTTATCTTTTGGAAGCAATTGTCTCCCTTAACAATTTTCTTTGAAACTCTTCTGAGAAAAAAATGTTAGCTCAAAAGAATCAAGGCAATTTTCATTATTTTGACATTCTCTTAAATGGTTCATGAACTTAAATTCAGCAGTTTTCTTGAAGAAACTGTTTTATTTTATTAAAAATATTTTTAACGCCACAAAACACTTTAAAGTTCAAAGAAGTACTTGAACTTGTCATTTTTTGTTCGTTTACTTATGGAAGAATAAATTTATAGAAAAAGAACTTAATGCAAAAAATTACGATTAAGTTCTTTTTTTGAATTCTCGTTAAAAAGCTGATGGAGCTTTAGATTATGGTTGCCATAAGCGAATCAGCTTTTTTACTGTCCAATCTGTTTACATAAAGCTTGATGTGAGTAGATGCTTGATAAACAAAAACAAAATGTCAATAAGTTGAGGTAGCCAACAACGATTCCTTCTAAGTATTACGCTTCAAAAATCCAAAAAGCCACCTTTTTGTCATATTAAAACTTTAAAAAGAACGTTTGAAAGAAAAATGGACACTTGGTAAACGCTTGTGTAGCACGATAAGGATATATTGCACGACACGTTATTCAAACTTCACAAAAGCTTGAGACGCAGAAAGGTAAAGAACAAACAAATATAAAATTTAGATTTTATCTAGGTACTTTTAAATAAGTACACTGTCAACAGATGATGATGATATTTAAGTGAGTTAAGCTGTAATAAATAAAAATCCAAAACAAATATTTACTATAAGCATAAGCAAAAAACTTGTCCTGACTTAACTTTAAAGTAGCTCATTTTGGGTCTCATGGTTTACGAGTAGAAAGAACTCAAGGAGATAGAAAAATTACATGGCTCTTATCGCTAATGCCAAATATGAACTTAAGTGAAGGCTATCAAAGGAAACCCAAAACCGCTTATGTGGAAACATCAGCTACCACTACTACTATAGAACTTATCTTGCTTGTAGATAGACTACGCCAATTTCCATGGCTGCGTGCACATATACACACACCCACAACTTTATGCTAACATTCTTCGGTGCACAAGAGCAGAAATTGTGTGAAACTCCCATGAAATGCATGCCATAAGAATTTTGTTGTTGCCACAAAATAACAGAAAATAAACCGATCTGAGCGTGTATGCAGTGTGCAATTTGATGGCGTCGCATAGCATCTCTGCCAAATATTTCAAACACTGCCTCCAACAAGCGCAAAATTGAGCAAAATTAAATATGTTAACCACTCCATAAAGAATATTGTAGCTTTTGTGCTATTGAAATAAAGCGATGGCTACATGTAGTTAAATGCCTCTTACTTATTTCGGTACAAATCATTTAAATTAGTTAAATAAAAGTTGCCACGACAACATGGCATTTTGCTGTTTTTATAGGAATTGTATAGATATACTCTGAGCGGTCATTTATAGTAAATGTAAAAGCTTTTTGTAGTGTAGCCACAAAGGATTTTAGAAATCTTAACGGAAGCAAAATATACTTACATCTTAAGCAGATGCTACTAGACAATGTGTGGCATATTAAACAAATAAAAATCAAAGAGAGGGCTGATAACACTAAAAAAGAATTGACACACATAAAAAATTCCATGAAGGATTTAAATGAATTTGATTTGACGATATGTCACTACCTATACCTCTACCTCTACCTCTACCTCTACCTCTACCTCTACCTCTACCTCTACCTCTACCTCTACCTCTACCTCTACCTCTACCTCTACCTCTACCTCTACCTCTACCTCTACCTCTACCTCTACCTCTACCTCTACCTCTACCTCTACCTCTACCTCTACCTCTACCTCTACCTCTACCTCTACCTCTACCTCTACCTCTACCTCTACCTCTACCTCTACCTCTACCTCTACCTCTACCTCTACCTCTACCTCTACCTCTACCTCTACCTCTACCTCTACCTCTACCTCTACCTCTACCTCTACCTCTACCTCTACCTCTACCTCTACCTCTACCTCTACCTCTACCTCTACCTCTACCTCTACCTCTACCTCTACCTCTACCTCTACCTCTACCTCTACCTCTACCTCTACCTCTACCTCTACCTCTACCTCTACCTCTACCTCTACCTCTACCTCTACCTCTACCTCTACCTCTACCTCTACCTCTACCTCTACCTCTACCTCTACCTCTACCTCTACCTCTACCTCTACCTCTACCTCTACCTCTACCTCTACCTCTACCTCTACCTCTACCTCTACCTCTACCTCTACCTCTACCTCTACCTCTACCTCTACCTCTACCTCTATCTCTACCTCTACCTCTATCTCTACCTCTACCGCCACCTCTACCTCTACCGCTACCTCTACCTTTACCTCTACCTCTACCTCTACCTCTACCTCTACCTCTACCTCTACCTCTACCTCTACCTCTACCTCTACCTCTACCTCTACCTCTACCTCTACCTCTACCTCTACCTCTACCTCTACCTCTACCTCTACCTCTACCTCTACCTCTACCTCTACCTCTACCTCTACCTCTACCTCTACCTCTACCTCTACCTCTACCTCTACCTCTACCTCTACCTCTACCTCTACCTCTACCTCTACCTCTACCTCTATCTCTACATCTTTCTATCTCTACCTCTATCTCTATCTCTGCCTCTATCTCTACCTCTATCTCTACCTCTACCAAGACGAGACGTGTGTGTGCATACGTGTGCTAGCACGCTTGACTTAGGACAAGTGCCTGCCCGTGGTGACACCTGAGCATCAGTGTTGTCACCCGGCAACTTGATAGCGGATGAGAGCGGCGAAGCTAAGACCCAGAAGCGTCTGACCCATAGTGGGTGGCTCCCTGGTCTGCGTCGGTGCTGTAGCGGTCGGCAGTATCCACACCTGTCCGTAGGTATAAAAGGATAAGGGAAGGTCACCCTGAATATAGCACTCCTAAGTACAAATGTCAGCTAATAACATTAATACTCCAGGTGGCAACCACAATAGTGGAAATAAGCCCGTGGGCACTCCCACGGTCGAGGCAAGGAGTCTGGAGGCCTCAACTAACATTTCTGAACCCAACACTGCTGCAGCGGTGGTACACTCGGCCGTTGCACCAATTAGAGCTACGAGCAAGAACGATAGCACTGAGAAGACATTCACAAGGAGCTCAAGAATTCAGCGATCGCCTAACAAAGATATGTCCGGAGGCAAGCAAGTCCAGTCGACCATTAAGACGCCTACTGCAGCAGCGCCAACCGACAGGGTTGACGACCCCATCACTGCAAAGATGGGCAAGCTGAAGCTGTACCTCGATGGTCTGGCAGAATTCGTAAAGAACAGGTCAAATGAACCTACACCACGAAATAAAGAGGTTTATCAATCTCACAAGAATGGCATACACGGACCTCGCCACAGAAGTAGAGGAAGATGGTTTAAAACACCAAAGGAACACAGAGACCCCGCGTCCGAGCAGTTCTGATTCCCAATCCGACAAGGACTGCCAGACGGACCCGTTATTTTTTAATGTGTTCAAGGCAACCCCGAAAAGAGCTAGTGAGCGTCACAGAAGAGAGCGGAAAACACCACCAAAGAAGATGAAAGTCCAGCAGCGGGCTGTCCAGGATGGCACCCCTATACCCTGCGATTCTTTGGAAGTAAATCTCCATCCGCAGCAGCAGCTACCCCAAGCAAAACGCGTCGATGAACCGTGAACCAAGGTCATTAGCAAGGCGAAGAAAAGGTAGAAACCACACGAAAAACTGCCAAGAGCTGATGCAATCGTGGTCTCAAAAGTCGGTGATCTTTCGTACAGCAACATCATCTCCAGAATGAAGCAAGAGGCATTCGGGGAGAACGTGTCTAGAGTCAGGCGCACAGAAAAAGTAGAAGTGCTGATTCAGCTGAAACGCTCAAGCACGCAAACGACACAGCAGTTAAAAGAGGAATTCAGCACGGTGTCCAAAGGCCACACGGAGACAAAAGCTCTATCAGAAGAGACGCTGATTGAGATAAAGGACCTCGATGAGGTCTCAACAATAGAGGAGGTACACAAAGCAATCCGAAAGGCTCTTGGTGATAATACCACAGCCAACGTTAAGTCACTACGCAAAGCGTACGCTGCCACCCAAATGGCAGTTATCAGCTTACCAGCTCCACAGTCGAAAAAACTGAAGAAAATCGGGACAATTCAAGTTGGCTGGGTTATCTGCAGAGTCCCAGACAGAGTCCCAGGTTGCTCTAACCAGGTGCTTCAGGTGCCTTGACTTTGGGCACACCGCAAAAAGCTGTGCTAATACAGACTGGAGCGGATGTATTACCGTTCCACGGCTACCAATGTAATCCGATCCAATTCCATACAATATAGTCCAATCTAACTTAATTCAATTCAATGCAATCGAATGCAATCCAATACAATCGATTGCAATTCAATTCAATATAATCAAAACAATCCAATGCAATCAAATACAATCCTATCCAATTCAATACAATCCAATTTAATCCATTCCAATTCAATCCAATTCAATCCAATTCAATGCAATGCAATACAATCCAACCCAATTCAATCCGGTCCAATTAAATTAAATCCAATCCAACTCAATTCAATTCAATACAATATAATGCAGTCCGATACAATTGCATGCAATTGAATTCTATCTAATATAAATCAATACAAATCAATTCTATCCAATCCAATTCAAACCAATCCGATCCAATTCAATCTTATCCAATCCAATTCAATCCAATCCAATCCAATCCAATCCAATCCGATCCAATCTAATCCAATTGAACCCCATCCAATCCAATTCAATACATTCCAATCCAATCCAATCCAATACAATACAATACAATAAAATACAATCCAATCCAATCTAATTTAAAACAATACAATACAATTCAATCCAATTGAATCCATATCAATCCTCTCCAATCCAATCCACTGCAATCTGATCCATTTCAATTAAAGCCAGCCCAACCTAATAAAATTACATTTTTTATGTATTTTTCCCAGTATTACTGTTATAAATTTTCACTTTTCTTGTACACACCCACTTAAAGAGAACTTCAGCTAGAACACTTTGAGCAGCGCCTTGCCAGCACCAACATATTTTTTAAAATATTAAAGCAATTTAGGGCAACACATGTTCCACTTCCAAAATATGCAAATTATTTTAACTCAATCAAATTGAGAAACGGTCAGCATTTCAAACTTTTTCGGTACATTTAGGGGGAAAACTTTGAGCATTCGTTATAATGTGAAACAAATTAGTTTGCTTGTCGGACATATTAATGTGTGCTGAGGTTTCACACTTAATAGTCAATAAAATACGACCTACAAGCTATGTATGTCAGGTCAGTCTGATGATGCCGAACCCTTGTCAGTTAAACGTTCCTATGCGTAAATTCCAAATTATTCTATACATCCGTTGGGATGCTTATTTATATAGTATTTTTTCTGATTTTTAATTAGGCCTGAAAATACCGTTAATAATAGTAAGTCGTGTAGCAAAATTGCATATCTATGTAAAGGGTCAAACTTGTTTGGTCTGAGGGCGAATTTTAAGTATCCGAACAAATGTTCAATGTTTTGATTGCTACATTGTGGTCAACAAGTAAGGAAGAGTGTGTAAAAGTTGTAGGAACCACTTGACGTGTAATATTTGTTTTTAATTTAATCTTATTTCATAAAACATTACGTAGTTATGTCTGGTTGGCTCGTCGCACAGTGTTTCAAAATTCAAAATTACGAGCTACTTTGCGGGAAAAAAAATTCAACAGAATAACGGTAAAATGTGATGCCAATATTCTCAGATATTCAATTAAGCAAATTCAAAGCTTGCAGCTTCAATGCTTACTAGATTTGCGTGTCAGTGTCTATTCAAAGTGAAGTAATCATACACAGCCGCATGTTACCTTTGTGCTGCGTAAAAAAGTATTATTATGATATTTATTGTGAAAGAAGTGAAAGTGTTTGAAACGCTAAAATTTTTTTTCGTCATGACAATCTTGTAAGAGCATATTGAAGTTGTTGTTATTTTTGCTGTTTAGCTCCTCCCTTTTCCACACTTTCATTTTAGGGTTCAGTTTAGGGTCTGATAGCGGTAAACCGCTGTGATCGAATTTCGAAGATGCACATGAATTAAGGCCATGCCTAAAAGTATGATACGATCTAGGTTAACCTTGGTACAGTTTGCATTAAAAAGTAGATAAGAACTCAGTTACAAAATTCAAGCGTTCTCTGCCAAAAAATAAATTCCGGGTAACTTTCTCGGCATATTGGCAGTATATGTAGAACCTAAGTAGCTTAAGTGGATCACATTGTAAAGTCATACAAAGGCTACTGATGAGTTGGTGTAGCGGCCAACGAAACAGTCTGTATAGTCAAGGTGTGTGATTTGCTATATACAGAGCCGTTGTTGTTGTTGTTGTTGGTTGTTGCCTTCTTTGTTCTTCATGTTGTCTTGTTGTCAACATGCTTGGCCTAACGCTCAAAAAAATTTGTTTTCAATATAAATGATAAAAAGTAAGGCTGTTCATGTTCGGTTTTTTCGAAGCTTCGAAGTATTCGAATATTCGAAGCTTCGAAGCAAACTTCGGAACTTCGAAGTTTTTGAGGCGAAGCTTCAAATATTACTATTCGAATAAGAAAAACTTCGAAGAATTCAATTCTTCGAGTATTCGAATGATACCCAGTTTGAAATACATATTGTGTTACTACATATTTGTATATTTTAATTTGTGAACAATTTTTTATTGCTTTCTGAATGGGTAATTCATAGATGCAGAAAAAATGCTACTACTTGTTTCAGTCAGTTTTCAATGCGACATTGAACGCGTTTTATAAACGTAAGCTCTCTGAAATTAACTTAACCCATTTTGGCTCAGAAAGGTATTTTTCTACCCCTGTACTAAAATACGGTTTCTATAAAACGCTTTACTACACGCAAGATATCACCAAATAAAAGCTCAATTCTGGGATTCAGTTTCCTTCTGCTTCCAAAGCAATTCGATCTTGAAAATTTAGCTTGTGTGAGCGGAGCCTCTTAAATTTCCCGTCCCAGTTTTCTAGTAGAAGGACATCACTCAATAGTAATTCCATACTTAGTTTCGTTGTTATGCGACATTTGTAATAATGTAAGAATGCCGAATTTGGCTTTCACTTGAAAAATTAAAAAAATAATCAGCGCTACGGTTATAAAGCCAAAAATGATTTTCTGCAAATGAAACATTGTTTTTGATTTCTTATCATCGCAATAATGTTATAAAGCCAATATGGTCTTAAACCTTTGGCCTTACAGCATCCCACCGTGTACTTACCTTTCTTCATGCTGGCGTTTTCTTTGTAGTTCTTCTGGAAAAATTGAATGCATATTTAGATGCGAACGAAGTGAACTCGTGGATCCATGCGACTGCAATACTCGCTCGCATACATTGCATATCACTGATTGAGCATCAGAACTTTTAGTATAATATCTCCACACCCAGAAACTCATGTTTTTTTCTTATATCAAAGTGTATCACACCGACACAAAAAATGTATGAAATATTTTTGAGTAAAAACTTCGAAGCTTCGAATTTTTTTACTGCCTATTATGTTGAACGAATAGTCAAGCTTCGAAGCTTCGTAAATCCGAAGTTTTTTTACTCTTCGAAGTTTTGAAACGAAGCTTCGAACTTCGAAGCTTCGAATACTTCGAAGTTCAAAAACTTCGAATAAGAGTCATAGCCCTATATAAAATCAAAATATGAATATACACTCATTCTAGTTCAAATTGAACTGTGCAATGTCTCTTGGTATGTTTTTCTGAGTTAAGCTAGCAACAAAAAATAACAGTTATTTATTTAACAAAAAATAATTCATATATTTAAAAAAGAAGACAGTTTAACAAAATTATAAAATATGTATTGTGCGATATGGAATCAAAACTTCTCTATTCCACATTAGCCAATCATATCTGAAAATTTGTTTATCGATCCAAATTAAGCAGACAAAACATGTTTTAACCAATTTTTTTTCAAAGCCGAATTATGGTAATTGCTCTCGAGAATAATCGCTCATACTTATCTCGTTTTCGCTTAAAAGTGAAAGAGTAGATTTTTTATCTATTCTATTTTGTAATTTACTTTTCTACAGAAATTGCCGTGTTAGCATAGACAACAAAATATTTTTTCAAATTTTCAAAAGTAAAATTTAGCCAGTTTGGTCTTAAAAAGTTTTTGTAAATAGAAAATGAACGCTCCACATCAACGGATGCAATTGGAGCATATTTAAAAGTATTAAGTTCATTTACAGTATATATTTCTGAGAATTTTTGTCCTTCAGTCAAATAAATCAAACATATTCGCGATTTCTTTTATTTTTTTAAAGCCATAATTTTTTTGCAGAACATTATCCAATTTATTTTTAATTTTCACATAATGTATTTTTTTATGGCATAATTTACAAAATGAATTTCTTTACTTAATGAATTAAATCCTTCTAAGCTTGTTATGGTTTCACTTAGAAACCCATAATTTGAATTTGAAAACCCTAAATTTTGTTTAATACATGGTAAGTTTAAGGCTTCCTTAGTTTGTTTGATTGAAGAAGCATCAGAATCATCGAACTCTTCCATGACATCAACCATCTTTTCAAAATGTTGAGAGTAGTATGCGACTGCATTAATCCAAGTGCCCCACCTTGTGACAACGGGTTCTGGTGGAAGTGGCAGTTGGGGATATTTATGATAAAAAGTTTCCACACAGCTTTTAAAAACACTTTTTTACCATTTGCAATTAACAAATCAATGTCTTTAAAATTACTTCTGATTTCTTCGGCAACACGATGCATTGCGTGGGCCAAGCACGTAACATGAATTAATTTTGGAAAAAATATCTGCAAACTACGAGCTGATTTAAACAATAACTAACAAGTTTATTGAATCGTTAAAAGTCCGAGCAATTGTGGCATGATTGGTTTTATCTAATTCAACAACGTTTAATAAAAATTTGGTTGTGCTGATTTCTTCATTTGAACGTAAAACGCCCACGACAACAATCGCCACATATCGGCCTTGAATGTCGATTGTTTCATCGATAGACACCTACAAAAAATGATTTTTTAAAAACATTTTTATATCACACAATTGAGAATCATATAGTTTGTCAACATAACGCTTACTAAGCGATGAGTCCCTGCGAATAATTTCGTTGGTGTATTTTTTGAAGAAATTTCTTAGGTGGATGTTTCCCAAATTGTGAAGTGGAATGTCAGCAGAAATAAAAGCTCCACAAAGGTCTAAGCAAAATTGATTATGCGTCTTGACAGTGAAGTGTAGAGATTTTGTAAGTGTTGGTCAACTTGAAACTTTTTTGTGAACACAGCCTTTTCGCAAACTTTGTAAAAGAGAATTTTTATATCACTTTTGAAAACCTCCGGTTGCTCGGTGACGTATTTGTTGAAGACTGAAGATATAGTAGCTTTAGATTTTGGCATTGTTGCCTAAAACAATTAATGTAAATTTTTTTAAAAGATGAACTTATACAATTAGTTTTACTTACAGGTTATGGTATCGAATTTCAGTAAAAAAGGTAAAAAAGTTTTAAAATGCAATTTTCTTTTCTGAAAATTCATGTATTCAAAAGAAAGTTTGACAGACACAAGGTGGTTTGGAAGAAATCAATAACATGTTTTGCTATTTCCCACTAGATGGCACACGTGGCAGTGGACTGTTCATGTTGTGTATAAAAATATTGAACGTGAGGAAAATTAAATAAAAAAATAAAAACATTTTATAAAATATTCAAAGAAAACGTGAATTTTTAAGAAAATATGCAAAAAACATGCATTTATAGTAAAATATGCACTTAAAACGAAATATGCAAAAATATGCACTAACGATTGAATGCCATTTCAAAGGAAATTTTCTGACTCGCAAAGATATTCTATTCATTTCCTTAGCATGGTGACCACTACAAACATGCATTTGCATCAGATTCCGGTCCCTAGTAATTACAATTGAAGTAGCTCGTAAATTAGCATGTTCGTCGGAGCAACTGGATGTCAATTTTAAAGAAAAGGTATAAAATGATGGATTTAAAATTGCGATTTTAAGTTTGTGGTAGTTATGATTCAATTCGTAAGTGATGAACATAAGTCCAGAGAAAAAATATGGTACTCACGTTTAAATTCTTCGAACAAAGAATTATTCCAATATTGAGCATGACACGGTCACTGATTAAATGTGGAAGTAATTTATTTAAATCGATACAGAATTGAAATATTAGTCTACAAAGTCAACCATAAATAAAATCAAATAACTCTGTAACAAAAATAGATCAATAAATTTAAAATAAATGTATTATCAATTTATAGACATTGGACAATAACTTGGTTTGAAGTTATGAAAGTGACTTTTTAAATTCTAATAAATTTAAAAATTTAATAAAAAATATACAGTAGTTTCGACTATGTCGTAACACACGACGTAGAATTATTCAATTCGCTTTTGATGATATATTTTTTAAAAACTATTAAGCAAAATATTTATTCCATACACCTGAGCATATGATCTTTAAAAGAGTGCCGGAGAGGGTTAATATGTATGACCGACCCCAATTACTCTTGCAAAAGGAACATTTTTGCCTTTGACACCTATTTCCTCCGACCACTCCTTAGGGGGGCTCCCATACAAATTTTATGGTTTTTGTTTATTTATTCCATACACCTGAGCATATGACCTTTAAGAGAGTGCCAGAGAGGGTTAATATGTATTACCGACCTTCATTATTTTTGCAAAAGGAACATTTTTGCCTTTGACACCACCTATCCTCTACGACCACTCCTTAGAGGGGCTCCTATACAAATTTTATTGTGTTTGTGCCGGAAAGGGTTAATATGTATCAACGACCCCCATTACTTTTGCAAAAGGAACATTTTTGCCTTTTACACCTATTTCCTCCGACCACTCCTTAGGGGGGCTCCCATACAAATTTTATGGTTTTTGTTTATTTATTCCATACACCTGAGCATATGACCTGTAAGAGAGTGCCGGAGAGGGTTAATATGTATGACCGATCCCCATTACTTTTGCAAAAGGAACATTTTTGCCTTTAACACCTATTCCCTCCGACCACTCCTTAGGGGGGCTCCCATACAAATTTTATTGTTTTGTCGAAAAAAACGGAAACTGTCGATAAATAGGTAGCAAGTTTAAGCAAACAAAAACATCAAATGTTGGCTTTATATTTCATGTAATTGTGTAAAATTTATATAAGTTAGAGAGTTCTAACATGAATTTTTGTCGCATTGAGGATCAAGCAGACCAAAAAGTGCTAACATCAACATTGTACGATCAGTACTTTAGGCCCACCAAAGGCTCAAAAAGTTATATAAATACCGACACCTAATCACTATCAACCACCCTACTTACCTCCGAGAATGACGTATTCTAAGTCAAAAATATTAATTAAAGTTTCATTTCGACTACTCCGGGTGGACTTCTTGTAGGTATTTTTCTGTCACCACTACACGGTTAAAAATCTTGGAGTAATTTTTAAACCAATCATTGGAATATTGAATTTTTCAATCCTTTTTTTTATTAGAATTAATACTTTTCAAATTACTGGAAATTGTTTTAGTCAAAACTGCACTTAAATTCAAAAAAATAGTTGAAATAAAATGTTCACTTTAGTAACAACGGTTAAAGATTAATGACAAAATATCTAAAAAGTAATAAAACCTGTATTAAAAACCAATGCTATTGGAATTGATTTCGACTTTAGACACCCATGATATAAAATTAAATACAACAATTATTCAATTTTTTAATTCCGTTTTCAAACAAAATTAAATAAAATTAATTGCATTGCGATAGAGCTATTTGTTTTTGCGTTATGGGTTTTGTGGAGTACAGATGAAATATTATTATATATTAATATAAGTTGTCTACTTTTACGGTACATACAATAAGAGTTACCTTGTTTTTTAATCAAATAATTACTTCTTAAATTACAATTTATAAAATTTTGTCTCAATCAAAATTAATTTTAATCCTATTTGAGAAAAACAAAATTTTATTTGAATAAATTAAAAATTGGCTCAGTTATTAGAAAGTGAGAGAGCAAATTTTGATTTGATTCAAGCAATAATTTGTTAAGATATAAGGTCTGTTCCCGTACTCTATAGTTTTAGTCCAGTTTTGCAGCTTTTAGTCCGAGAAGCGTTCCCGTACTCGAGAAAATGGTAAAAGAGAGTGTAATCGAGAGAGTAAAAATGTCCCCTTCCCTGTCGAATGTAGCAAGTTTTAGTCCAAGAACCAAGAAAATGGTAAAAGTGTCAAACTTCTTAAAATCTTCTTGAAACAAGTCAGCAAAGAAATTGCAGAACATCAATATTTCTTTGAAATAAATAAAAACTATTGGAATAGAAACCAAAAGTATGGTAAATTGTGTAAAAACTAAATATAAATGTTCAGTTGAGAATTGATTTCAGTACCTACTGTTAAAAATCTTTAGCATGTCATCTGCGCGATTTAATGATTTTAAGATCATTCCATATTATCTGTCATCTGAATATCGTATAATTTGCATCATACCATACTATTCGACTATAACTTTCATACTATATCCATCATACCAAAATCAGTATAGGATACCGATTGACCATGGCTTATCATCATAGCATACACATAATACGATACTCATTAATCTTACCACACAATACCATACCATAATACGAAATATGCTGACTACGAAAATACTATTTATTTTTTTCAACACTCACAATAATACAGCCCTGGTATCAATTACTGGCTTGATAGCAATATGGCGGCAAGATGCAAAGAATTCTTTGTAACAATTCGATTGCGACAAAATTGCAAAATTGTGCCAATTTCACAAAAAAATCCAAACTTACAATTGAGGGATATTCTAAAAACATGTAAGTGCATTTTATTCTTTATTGTATTATTATTGTACAGGCTTGCGTTCAAATATAAGTGCACAAAACTCACTTTCATCGCATTTGCTTTAATTTATAAAGAAAGTTATTTTTTTTTCAGTTTCACAAACATCGAGGAAACTGATTTCATTGTTATAAATACGTATACCACGTAGCAGTGGTACCTCAAGAGAAGTTTGTTGATGTTGTTCTTCAGTATCGTTGCTGCGCCACTTTTCTGCTTGACATCAGCAAAAGTAAATCTTAGTACCAAACTACTGTTTAAAGCATATTACAGAAGACATGTATACTATTTTAATAGAGAAAACCACCTTGTTTCCACAAAAAAACTCGATTTCCCAAGTGAAAAGGGGAATTGTTGACATTGGAGGCGACGCACAATGGAGTATTTTATGCCAAAAGTGACGATTAATTGAAAAAAAAACGTTCAAGGTACATAGTGATGTTAGGTACCCGATGAAAGAAGATAAAATTTTACATAACTAGGTAAAAGAATAGTTGAAAAATATTCTACCGTTTACCCGCAATGCAGTTTGAAAGTCATCATTTTTTTTTCTCTTTGAGTGTGCACAGTGACAAACGTGTTTATTCGAAATTTTTATAGTTTTTTTTTGTGTATTATTTTTTAAAAATTACAAAAAATTACGATGGAACCTTCTTGTTCAGGTATTTAAGCAATACAAAATTAATTTTTTTTTTATGAAATAGTGTTTATGTATATATTAATTTATTTATTTTAATTTAACCTTAAAAAGCTGGATTTTTTAATATGTTAATAGAGATATAGTTGTGTGTTGAGTGGAATTAAGGAAAACTGTTTTGATTATCGTAAGCTATGAACATTCAAGCTATATTCTTTAAAAAAATGTGCGTCAATGCTGCGCACTTTCGCGGTATTTCGATTTTTTTACTTTAACTTACATGTCACGAATTTACGATTTTATTTCGAAAAATTAAAACAAACGAAATAAAGTACAAAATAAATGTAAATACTAAGATTTTGCAGTTTTTTGTTTTTTTTTTTTTTTTTGTTGTTTACCAGTTCTCTTAACCACTTTTTTTTTTGTTATCTGCTATTTTTTACCCTACATTATGGAAAGCCACAATTAAGGTAGATAAGTAGTTGATGTTTCTTTCAAACACCGGCTTTTATATATTAAAAGAAGCAGATGAGTGTGTTAAGCTATTAAATTAAATTATATTTGTTCGGTTTTAACACTTATTTTTGATTTTGATATTAGTAAGACATAAATTGTTTGCCCTGCAGTTTGCAGGGTACATATGAAATCAACATCATTGTTTATGTTTATTATCTATTGTTATTGCAATCCTTTGTTTTTGTACAAAATGTCGTCCAAAGCTTGTTTTGTGCAATTTGTAGTAATAACGAAAATTATGTTCTATATACTATGTAATTCGGTAAAAGGTACATAGCTAATGATTACATTTTGAAGCCGCCATTTAGAATTTTAAATTTTTGACTTCGGATTCATGATCAGCGATCCCACAAGCCCCAGTATACAAATTTTTACCTCCATTAAACGTTTTTTCAGAACATAGCTTGTTCATGGCCGCCATTTTGAAGCCGCCCTTTTTAATTTCAAATTTTTGACTTCATATTCTTAATCAGCGACCCCACAAAACCCTGTATACAACATTTTATCTCCTTTAAACATTTTTTATAGAAGTAAGCTTGTTCATGGCCGCCATTTCGAAGCCGCCATTTTGAATTTCAGATTTTTTTTTTACTTCAGATTCGTGATCAGCGACTCCAAAAACCGCCAAAGTACAATTTTTGTCTCGATAAGTGGCCCCTGTCAATTATTCGTCAGTTTTGGCATAAAATACCCCATTGTGCGACGTATTAATTAACAGTGAGGTAAGTCCAAGTATTTGTAGACTAAACATGTTTTGACTCGGTTTTAGTAACTTTAAACACAGTTACTTAAAATTGCACTTTGGAGGATTGTACACAACGACGAGTTGTTAATGAGACAGTGAATCTACTCAAAAAAATTTGTTCAAAATATCCGACAAGAGATGAGTTCATATTTTACTAGTATCAAGTTTAATTTGAATTCACTTTTAAATACTGATTGTTTTTAAATAAAAACTTAAAATAGATAAAAATTAATACAAACTGGATTGCTTTTTAACCCTCTGCAACTGACGTGCTCCAAATTTAACAATATTCCTGACGTGGGGTCTAACAGACTTTATCTTCGAATTTCACGTTTGTACGCACGGAGTTTTGATTTTCGGTGTCTGTCAGACTACGACGTCAGCTGCAGCGGGTTAATGTTGAGAAGACTTAATTTTTGTACATTAAGTAATAATAATTACTACTACTTGTATTAAAATTTAAACCGCTTGTAGTATAATATAATCCTTTGTTGTACAGAAATTTAATACCAAGGAGTTTTGTTTTTATTATTCCAAGATCTAAAATTAAATTCAACTCCAACTAAGGTTTTTAATCCAAATCGGGTTTTATAATTAAATCCTATGCGTTAGATTTAGACCTATGACTTAGTTTTAGTATTTGACGTGGTTTCAATTTAAATACAATTTCGGTGTCGTCATAAATACAGTACAGGATTTACTTAAGTTTCGTCCAAGATTTTTAACCCATATTGACGCCTGTTGGAACAGCAAGCCTTAGAACACCATCGTACATGACATTTCACAGCAGAGGGCCCAGCACAGCTCTGTAGGACTTTACTGGAGAAGGTGTCATCATACCTTCTTATGTGTTGTAGCAAAGGACTCTCTTGCTGAAGTAATTTATTATGGTTTTCATGAGGTATTGCAGGTGATACTATAATTCCTTAATGCCGTCAGAATCTCGTTGCAGTTAGTCGAATTGAAAATATTACGTATAGTGTTACCACAAGGAGGTACTGCTTTAACCCCTCCGCCAGCTTACTTCTTCAAATGTTTCCTGAGCAATGCTTGTAACTCGCTTGAATGATCGTAAATAGCATTGTTTATAGAAAAGAATCTGCGTGAGATAGCTACAGCCGTAGGTATATCAAGTGGGTTGGTGGTTTCAATTTTACAGGAACATTTGGGAATGAGGTGCGTAGTTGGTCTAAGTGCGTGGCCTTTATGTCAACGAATCTGGAGACCCGGGTTCGTATCCCAGCAGCGACAGAAAATTATTTGAATTAAAATAATTTTTCTGTACGGCCGCCACCTCTCTGCAGACAATGGCAAACCTCAGAGAGTAATAAAAATGCCATGTAAAGCTTCTTGAGAATAAGAACATTCCGTTCATCGCCGTTCGGAGTCGGCGTTAAGCCTGTAGGTCCATTTCTCGGTCAATTGTGTACAAACTTAATAACACGCACAACACAATTGATCATAAGAAGCTAGATCAAAGTCCTTTCAAGGGCTGAAATGGCCAGTTATTTATTATTATTATATCCATTGTAAATTCGGCATGCAAAAGAATCATTCTTATATGCCAACAACTTTTGTTAAATGAAGTGAAAATAAATTGAAAAAAAAGTCGAAGTCCACTTTTACTGGCAGTTGCACATTCCTACTTTGATCCAGTGGAGACTGGAGTGATTTAACCCTAGAAGCTTATACTTATTTTACATACATTTTAAAATGTATGCGGTGGCGTCATCGATTCAACGAAGTATAACCATCCAGGGTTAAAGAAAAAACGGGCAGTTCGTTAACTTATACAATCCTTTAAAAAAATAAACAGATCATGAGCAAAAATAAACATGCACTTTAACATCCTTGAAACTGTCCTTGTTTTTTTCTAAATATTGGACTTTTAGAAGAATTTGTACTAGTAGATGCATCTGAAACCAAACAAGAGCCAAATTATATTAAAATGGCGCTTATGGAACAGACTCAAATCCGTTATTTTATGGTGGATATATTTCTTATGAAATTTCGCCTTTTTGCTTTAAGGAAAAATATGAATTTAAAAAAAAGCTAGTATTATACTCCATTTATATACATATAAGTGACAGAAAAATCATTTTTCAAACTTTACACCCATAGCATTTCAACTTCTACTACTTGCCAGAAGCACTCGCTTCTAATAGAAAATGATTTCTTACATTCATATTTAAATTAAATTTATTCACTTTAATATTCAATTCCAATAAAACAACTAACCATAAATAATACCAGATTATTTTTATTTTTTATTACAATACCAAAAATTTCAGATAAAAGCGTATGAATAAAAGATGAACAATTCCGACTTATCCTGTGCTCCAAACATGAACAACTGCTTTCATTTGTTCGAGCTGCTGCGATGACATGACAATCTCATTATTTTAACTGAAGGGCCATCATTAAAAACGAGAACAATGATTTATTAAATATTAAAAAACGAACACACGCATACACACACAGACAGACACACAAACAAAATGCAAGAGAGTTCAGCGTTAATTAAAAATCAATGACAAAGAATAATTAGAGAAAAATTATAAAAGAAACAGCAGCAGCACCACCACCAGCAGCAGTAGCGGGAAACAAGAGCAAGTTTTTACTAACACCAATACGTGCAACACTTATACCAATACAGTGCCAACAACAAAGGCAACAAAAGTGACCCGCAGCACAGATAATAAGGACGATGTCCTGCTTAATTAATAAAGAGTAAATGAATACAATGAGAGTGACGACAAAAGATGGCAAAGACTGCTGATGAAAAGTGATGTAAAAGAAGGAAGTATGCGTGCAGCTGCTCGAACTGCTAACTACTACTCGAGTGGGTAGTAAAAAGAAAAAGAGGCGAGCCGTTATTACAATGGAAGTCTTCGAAACTTTTTCAAAGCGTGCTTTTTTGCTTGTTCCATTTCTGTTTTTTTTTTTTTTTATTTGGAATTCTCTAGTTTTATTTGATACCTTCTTCTTCTTCTCCTACAATGGATATGCAAATAAAATGTAATAATTTATGCGCCTGTCAATCTTGCCAACCCACACCAACAGAAGAGACCCACAGACACTAACAGAACCACAGACAGACAGACATCCATCCACTCAAAATAAAGGCGAACAACTTCCTGCTGGACCAAAGCACCAAGCGTGCGAAGCGTGAGCTTTTGAATAGCTGCTGATATATTAGCCTATTCAAGAGAAAAAAAATCACGTGTCAATCTATTGTCTAACATGTTGATGAAGATGATGAAATTGCTAAAATGGACTCAATTTTGTGCTGGCATTGTTGCTGCAATCAACACTTGGTCATAAACAACCGCAGCAACCGCTCACAAAATAAGATGTATTAAAAGAAGATGTATTACAATAGCTAAAAACAACAAAAAAAAAAAAAACAAAACCCAACCATAAGACAAGAGTAGAGAAAAATACAGCTAAGCACAAAACTTAAGCTTTGCAAAAGAAGAAAAGTTTGCAAAAAAATACAAGAAAAACTTTCAACCAAATTGATCTGAAAATGATGAATCTACAACAGCTCATGCCAAACTGTGGGCTATGCTTAGAAGTTATCATCCTTCAATTTACTATGTTTTTCCTATTGTTGCTGATGTTGTTTTGCATTATTTTCCTGCGCCTAGCAATTTATTGAGTTATTAACACATTTCATTCATCAAATCATCTTGTGGCGTTGGCTAGTTTTTTTTTTTCTTATGGCTTTTGAAGAGCTTGATGTGTTTGAAGATTGTTGCATGGATAACAGAAATAATAAATATTTCTTTTGTAAAGAAACCTTTATTTCTTTCGTTTCTGGATTGCTCGTTTGCTCTTTTGCACCTTTTTGTTGCTTCATAATGATAAGATAATAGTCGAAAATTAGTTTTTAATGAGACTACAAGTAATTATAATTGTATTAAAAATAAATTTTTTTCAAACAAAATGCCTCTAGGTACAATATTGTCGAATGTAGAGCATGGCAAAATATTGGAATTCAACGTTAGTCTGAACTAACAATCTATATAAAGGGTGCTTATGAAAACTATACGACACCAAACAACTCTCTATACACTCTCGACAAAGCAATGTTGATCACAGTAAGAGAAAAAAGCTCACACATAGAATGAGAAAACAAAATTTTCTGCTTAAAACAAAGTCCCTCAGCTCTAATCTTTGATTTAAAGAAGTACCGTTAGTTTTAGTTTGCGTTTAACCAAGAATGATAGAAACAAGATTACGCGTTCCGCAGACCCGTTATCTAATGCTCTCTTTCTCAACTGAGGGCATGACGTCACACAGTACTTTTGCTTGACAAAAACGTATGCAAATGTGCAATCTCTTAGGCAAATTGACGAAATTGAAAAAAAAGTAAAGTAAAAATATCTACTCTTCTGTATAAAAATATGAATATTTTCGTATACGAAAAATATGAATTTTTTAATTTTTCAAGATTTTTATCTCCTTAACCTTTCGAGATCAACAAAATTTTATTGTAGCAATGGGTTAAAGAGGTCCATATACATATTTATTTTATTTTATTTATTTATTTAACTTAATATAATTTTAATATAATAAAAAAAAAAAAATATTTAGGCGTGGGTGTAGGAATAAAATTATTCCAAAATCTGACAATATCGCTTGTGACGTCATGCTCTCTCTCTCTCATTTGCAGAACGCGTAATCTGGTTTCTATCATTCTTAGCGTTTAACCTTAGACCCGTTTACATGTTTTACAACTTAATCCCGTTTATCTGGGTCATATTGACCCGTAGTGTATTTTGTATGGAAATTTTCTATTTTTCAATGAGATAAAATTAAAAAGTGCTGTTATTTCATGAAATATTAATTTTAATATTTCAATTTGCAATTTACAAGGTAGCATTGACAGTTTTTTTTTTTTTAGATTTGAACCAAGGATTTCAGGTGGAATACCTATTCAGTCAAGTCTGCCTTGGTTCGAAATGGGGTGATAGATTAGTGGGAAGGAAAGATCAATCAGGTGAAACACGTGTAGGATGTTCTAAGCGTGGTGGAAAGCCAAAGAAACATGTGAATTTGAATCAGAGGCAAGTGTTATGCCTTTACCTCAGTCAATTCAAGTTATAAGGCAATCTCATCCACAAACTTCTCTACCATCAACTACAACTTCAAGTCGTAAATATTGATGAATTTTCAATTTCAGTTGATTAGAAAAGAGGATAGAAAATTGCAAATGCGAAAGGTTTTAAAGCGTAGGACCATGGCCTGGCCGGGAATCGAACCCGGGACCTCTGGGGTAGCAGTCGAGCACGCTACCTACTCGACTACCGAGGCCGCCAACGTTTACAATGTTGAAAACGTTGAAGTGAAAAAAAACAACAACCTCAGCAGCTGCAGATGCATTTTCAAAAGCAGCTGTTTTTGACAGGAGATGTTTTCTTGTAGAAGAGAAAATGAGCAGTTGTCAATGCTACCTTGTAGCATGTATTGTACCATGGTAGTGTGCGTAAATAAAAAACTAGTTGAAGGCAAAACAAATGGGATCCGTACGATATGTCGAAAAAAAAAAATTCCGAAACCTAAAATGTCGAAAAATTAAAAGCCTTGCTTCACCGAACATATTTTTGATCGAAAAAAAAAATGTCGAAAAAATGTAAAAGGTAGAAAAAACATCGAAATTAGCAAATTTCAAATAAAACAACGAAAATTGTAGTTAAACTATTAGTTTTATTTGTTTTGTTGCCAGTTATGCAACGATATCACGATGTATCACTGTAATCACTCGTGCTTTACATTGGCACTTATTTTTTTTTTCGCACTTCCAATAAAATGCATCTTTATATTGTTTTTCGAAGTAATAAACGAAACCATCAACTACTATTTTATTTTTTCCTTTATTTGAAGTAACAGTAAAAATATTATTAGACATTCTTGGACTCCACGTATAACATATATTTAGAAACGATTGACTGTGACTAAGGATTGGATTGTAAAAAAATCATGAAGCATGGTAAACAAAAGTGTAATTTTGTTGATTTCAAGATAGTTACCGTTATCTCATTGAACTAATCAATGGGAGAGTTGCATCAATTTACAAAAAGCTCACTTTATTTTGATAGAATAACAGTTATCGTTAAGAGCTTCTATTTTGCAAAAGAAAAAGTAGAAACAGAGAAATAGAACACAACAATAAGTCGAAATAAATGTAAATAATGATGTGCAAAAAGCGCGCGCGTTTTGCACATCATTATTTACATTTATTTCGACTTTTTTAATTTCGACATTTTTATTTTCGACATTTTTTTTTCGACCTTTTTGGTTTTCGAAATTTTGTTTTTCGACATTTTTGTCTTCGATGTTTTTGGTTTCGGAATTTTTTTTTCCAACATATCGTACCACACCCAAAACAAATGAGTTATTCTCTCTCACTCATTAATTATGTGAATAAAAATAACTTGCAATAGGAGCACAAGTAAGCAAGTACTTGAAATACTTGAGTATTTAAGAAAGAAAAATTTTCAGTTACATAGATATGTATATTTTATTGAAAACAAATAACAATTCATTTAAAGATAACGAAAACACAAAAAATATATCTAATAAGTTAACTTAAAAGTTAATAATCAGAATTTGTCGTAAAAGAATTACTGTTTGTTGCCTGTAAAGATCTTCGCATTTAAAAATAAAAATAAAACAATAAATCAATATCTTTTTACTTCATCAATTTCTATTTTGTTTGTAAATCACTTCAAATCTACTTGATTATGCCTTCACTAGCAAACTGAATGCCTCCTGCTTTCAATATACTGAAGTATGTACTTGGAGTACTAGGTGGAACTATTAA